>OX454526.1:8796757-13596757 GCA_949715645.1 Portevinia maculata
CAACTCGCAAAATCGCTTCTCTGTGAGCCGTATAAGCTAACACTGGTGGGAACCATGCACTCAAACAAAAGGGAAATTCCGATAGAAATGGCCAAATCTAAAGCTCGGCGACGTGGAACATCAATGTTTTGCTACGACAAAGAATTGACGCTACTGTCTTATAAGCCAAAACCAAATAAAATGGTTTGTTTATTATCATCTTGCAATGAGGAAGGAACCGTAAATGCAAACACTGGAAAACCTCATATGGTTGAGTTTTGCAATCAAACGAAAGGAGGAGTGGACACATTCGACCAAATCCGCAGCACGTCATATTCCCGTAAACAAATATATGGCCCATGTGTATGTTCTACGGTATTTTGAATATGGCCTTTATAAACAGTTATGTAATCTATGTCCGCAACGTAATTACTAACAATGAAAACCCCCTGAAAAGTAGGGATTTTATGAAAAAACTGCACTCGAGCCTTCTAGAGTCTTGGATGAAAAAGCGGTTAGAGGCCCCTACCTTGCAAGCCAATTTAAGGGCAAATATTAAGAAAAATATCACGAACAATACCGAAAAAATAAGAGAGGAAACCCCGAATGAAATGAAAATAAAGAAGAGAAACATTTTTACTTTTTGTCCGTACACTAAACGGCGCATGACCAAATCATCGTGTGATAAGTGTAGGGGCTCACCTGCGGAGAGCACAAAGTTGAGTTGTGTGTGCAACAAATGTTCAACATGAATTTGTTTTTTTTTTGTGATATTTTTATACCCTATTCTAGGGGTATATTAATTTTGACGCATAGTTTGTAACATACCTTAATATTGCCCGTAGACCCCTAAAAGTTACTATATTTATGATCAGCATCGATAGTAATGTCGATCTAGCCATGTCCGTCCGTCCGTCCGTCGGCAAAAATTAGGCCTTTAAACTGGACCTAGAGAGCTGAAATTTTAACCATATACTCTCTAGGGTCCCGAAATAATCAAGTTTAAGAATTTTTGAAATCCGCCCACAGACACGCCCACAAACTCAAAAAAACAAAATTTTGGAAAAAATCGAATTTTGAGCTAGAGAGCTGAAATTTTTTATATATGATCTATGGCCCATAAAACTGATTGGGACATACAATTTTCAAAATCCGCCCACTGACACGCCCACAATTAAATAAAACAAATTTTGGAAAAAATTGAACTTTGAGCTAGAAAGCTGAAATTTTTTATATATGATCTATGGCCCATAAAACTGCTTGGGACATAAAATTTTCAAAATCCGCCCACTGACACGCCCACAATTAAATAAAACAATTTTATTGAAAAACCAAAATTTGAGGTAGGGAGCTGAAATTTATAATATATACTCTCTATGGGCTCTTTATGCTCATGTGTAAATATTTTCAAAATCCGCCTACTGACACGCCCACAATTATTATTATTTTTATTTTTGAAAGTCCAAGGTTTGAGCTAGGGAGCTGAAATTTATAGTATATACTCTCTAGGTGCCCTTTAAGCTCATGCTTAAATTTTTTTTAAATTCGCCAACTGACACGCCCACAACTAAATAAAGCAATTTTATTGAAAAACCAAAGTTTGAGCTAGGGAGCGTTTTTATTTACAAAAGCTTAGTTTTTTCGATAAAATCCTTTAAATTTTTGTCACGCCCACTTATTAGGGATAGGAATATGAATAGGGTATCCAACAGTTCGCCCAAGCGGACTGTAGCCCGCCCCTATGTTTATACCCTATTCTAGGGGTATATTAATTTTGACGCATAGTTTGTAACATACCTTAATATTGCCCGTAGACCCCTAAAAGTTACTATATTTATGATCAGCATCGATAGTAATGTCGATCTAGCCATGTCCGTCCGTCCGTCCGTCCGTCCGTCCGTCCGTCCGTCCGTCGGCAAAAATTAGGCCTTTAAACTGGACCTAGAGAGCTGAAATTTTAACCATATACTCTCTAGGGTCCCGAAATAATCAAGTTTACGAATTTTTGAAATCCGCCCACAGACACGCCCACAAACTCAAAAAAACAAAATTTTGGAAAAAATCGAATTTTGAGCTAGGAAGCTGAAATTTTTTATATATGATCTATGACTCCTAAAACTGCTCGGGATATAAAATTTTCAAAATCCGCCCACTGCCACGCCCACAAAAAAATAAAACAATTTTTTTGAAAATCCAAAGTTTGAGCTAGGGAGCTGAAATTTATAATATATACTCTCTAGGGGCCCTTTAAGCTCATGTATAAATATTTTCAAAATCCGCCCACTGACACGCCCACAAATAAATTAATTTTTTTTTTTGAAAATCCAAAGTTTGAGCTAGGGAGCTGAAATTTATAATATATACTCTCTAGGGGCCCTTTAAGCTCATGTATAAATATTTTCAAAATCCGCCCACTGACACGCCCACAAATAAATAAAACAATTTTTTTGAAAATCCAAAGTTTGAGCTAGGGAGCTGAAATTTATAATATATACTCTCTAGGGGCCCTTTATGCTCATGTGTTAATTTTTTTTTAAATCCGCCTACTGACACGCCCACAATTAAATAAAACAATTTTATTGAAATACCCAAGTTTGAGCTAGGGAGCGTTTTTTTTGATAAAATCCTTTAAATGTTATATAACAAAATATGTAGAGCGTTCTTAACAATTTAACCATACTTAGACTTTTGTCACGCCCACTTATGAGGGATAGGAATAAGAATAGGGTATCCAACAGTTCGCCCAAGCGGACTGTAGCCCGTCCCTATGTTTTATTTACAATTTGCTTTGATGAATTAATTTTTATTTTTCCATGTTTTTATGCAATTTTTTTTCTTTTTCTTTTTAAAAAAAAAACATAGGGACGGGCTACAGTCCGCTTGGGCGAACTGTTGGATACCCTATTCTTATTCCTATCCCTCATAAGTGGGCGTGACAAAAGTCTAAGTATGGTTAAATTGTTAAGAACGCTCTACATATTTTGTTATATAACATTTGAAGGATTTTAGCAAAAAAAACGCTCCCTAGCTCAAACTTGGGTGTTTCAATAAAATTGTTTTATTTAATTGTGGGCGTGTCAGTAGGCGGATTTAAAAAAAAATTAACACATGAGCATAAAGGGCCCCTAGAGAGTATTTATTATAAATTTCAGCTCCCTAGCTCAAACTTTGAATTTTCAAAAAAATTGTTTTATTTATTTGTGGGCGTGTCAGTTGGCGGATTTTGAAAATATTTATACATGAGCTTAAAGGGCCCCTAGAGAGTATATATTATAAATTTCAGATCCCTAGCTCAAACTTTGGATTTTCAAAAAAATTGTTTTATTTATTTGTGGGCGTGTCAGTGGGCGGATTTTGAAAATATTTATACATGAGCTTAAAGGGCCCCTAGAGAGTATATATTAAAAATTTCAGCTCCCTAGCTCAAATTTTGGTTTTTCAATAAAATTGTTTTATTTTTTTGTGGGCGTGGCAGTGGGCGGATTTTGAAAATTTTATATCCCGAGCAGTTTTAGGAGTCATAGATCATATATAAAAAATTTCAGCTTCCTAGCTCAAAATTCGATTTTTTCCAAAATTTTGTTTTTTTGAGTTTGTGGGCGTGTCTGTGGGCGGATTTCAAAAATTCGTAAACTTGATTATTTCGGGACCCTAGAGAGTATATGGTTAAAATTTCAGCTCTCTAGGTCCAGTTTAAAGGCCTAATTTTTGCCGACGGACGGACGGACGGACGGACGGACATGGCTAGATCGACATTACTATCGATGCTGATCATAAATATAGTAACTTTTAGGGGTCTACGGGCAATATTAAGGTATGTTACAAACTATGCGTCAAAATTAATATACCCCTAGAATAGGGTATAAAAAAATGTGATTGATCTCAATAAACCGATGTTCCAAGAATTTTTTTCAGATTAAAGACTTAATTTAAAAAAAATACAAAATTATGATTTTTTTATAAAAAGAAATAGACTACATATAAACATTATCTATTAGAATTGAGGTACACACTTTTCGTAAAAATTGGAGTAAACTATTACTTCGTCGATTCGACGAATGATTACCGTAAGGCGATAATCCTCCGACGATATCGTTTTGACGAATGGCTGTAGTTTCAACGTCATCGTTTCGACGACGTATTTCATGCTTCGCATAACTCATGAAACGTCAAAACACCATTTGTAAGACGATAGCTAAATAGGTATTTTACAGACGATTAAAGCAGTTTTCATGGTTTTTAAAGTAAACAATTGACTTTAGATGTTTCCGCTTTATTGTGTTCTTCGGCACCAAACAGCCGAAGAACACAATAAAGCATTAACATTTAATTTGGTCAACAAATCACACATCGGAATTTAGATGTTTCCTTCAAATGCCACGGAATGTAATCAATGCAATTTATTATAAATAAGAAACTCTATTTCATTGGTTTTCCCTTGCGATTTAGAAATGGGCGCGTTCAATTTGCAAGGCAATTGCGAGTTCCCTGCGAGATAAACCTCTATCTGTTAGGTTAGGTTAGGTTAAGGTGGCTGTCAGCTAATAGCAAACACACTTAGACCAATGATGTCCGTTGTGATGCCACGTGGATCGGGGAAGTTTCGACCTCTACTCGCAATACCATTTGGAGCTTCTTATGAAGCGCGATAGACTTCTAACATCTGTGTTAGTTAAGTCAGTGAGTTCATTAAGGAAGAAGGCTTGGAGATTTCTTTTATGGGGGAGTGCAGGACATGTACAGAGGAGGTAAAGTGTAGTCTCCTCCTCCTCCTCCTTGTCCCTGCAGCTTCTACAGAAGTCATTTGAATAGACGCCAAGTCTTGATGCGTGCTTGCCTATTAGACAGTGTCCTGTAATGACACCTAAAGCAGAGCCAATGTGCAGTCGGTTAATTGAGATCAAACCCATATGGCGTGGCAGATCCAGCTTTGGCCAGATATGTTTGGTCGCTGGACACGTATTACTACCTGTCCACCTATGGTTTGTACTCTCGACTGCGGGTAGCTTAAACATAAGTTTACAAGTAGCGATAGATATCTATACCCAGAACACCTTTATCAGGTAGAAGAGGTAATACGGTTGCATTTTTGGCGAGTTCATCTGCCCTACAATTCGCTGAGATTCTCTATGCCCCGGCACCCAACAGAGATGAATATTGAACTGCTCTGCCATCTTCTCAAGAGATGAACGAGAGTCTATGGCTACGATGGAGTTTGAAGAGACTGAGTCCAGGGACTTTAGCGCGGCTTGACTGTCCGAGAATATACGAATGTCCTTAGTGAATATCACATTTCTCTTCAGCCACGACAAGATTTCCTTAATCGCCATGGAAACCTCTATCACTTGCCAGGCAATGATCAATGATCGATCATGTTATTCGATTAATGAGGAAGGGTTAAATAGTGGGTTAGCTAAGACATTAAAAAGCTGCCGGCATTAATCAAATTGGCCCCCCTAAAATACTAATATCATACTAATTCGCTTACAAGGGATAAATAGTAAAAAGGAAAATCGATTTGGAAAGCAAAAATTATTACTATTTTAGTTTCACCGAAAATCAGTTATTTCGCAAAAGAGTGGTAACAACGCCGTCTATAGTTGAGTAGGAGTACGATTCCAACTGGGTTTGCACCAGCTTCGTATTTGGATTTTTATAAGATTGACGACAGACGACATGATGATGGTAGAGTTACGTGAAGCAAACTGATGACGATCTCATTCACTATCGCTTGGCCGATGGTTGGTTGGTTGGCTGGAACCGGCCCTCCATGAGGATGCAATTAGACCAGAGGTAGGTCCATTGTGCTGCCGATGTATAAGGTGGTTGGGTCACCCTCTTACTCGGGGAACCATTTGCTCCTCTGAATGAAGGAGCTAATCTTTGATGTGCAGGCGTTGTTGAGATCGTTTAGATCATTGAAAAGGTATTCACCCAGTGTAGCCTTCCTAATGTTGGCGAGTGCAGGACACGTGCAAAGGAAGTGACTGATAGTCTAATCTTCCTCCTCGTCCCTTTGAGCATATCTTCCTATAGCACAGTGCCGGTGAGGGCGTTTACTAATTTGGAGAGGGTTCCTCTCTTATGGGTCAGAAGTCCGATGGACCTGAGTTTATTAAATGTCGGCCAGAGTAGCCTTGCGGTGTTGCACTGGGCGAGTTGGTGCCAACGATCGAGGTGAGGTGTTTAACATAAGACGTTGGCGCCTCGATGTGGGTGACTGACACTTATGCTGTTTAAACCAGAGGAGCCTCGCCGAGCCAGTTCGTCAGCTTCACCATTCCCTTGTATGTCACAGTGACCCGGCACCCAGCAAAGGGTGAGTCTATACTGACCGGCTATCTCGTTAGGAGCGCGGCAGTCTTTCACTGCCTTGGATCTCGTAGTGCTGGATGCAAGGGATTTGATGGCCGCCTGACTGTCGGTGTAGATAACAATATCTGCGCTTGGCGGACGGCGGAGACTTCAGCCTGAAAAACGCTGTAGTGTTCTGGAAGGTTAAAGGAGAGGTGAATGTCCAGGTCTTCATAGAAGACTCCGGCACCGACTCCGTCCTCCGTTTCGGATCCATCCGTAAAAATTGACAGCGATTCGTAGTGTAGGACGTGACGTTGTTTCCACTCGGTTCTGTCTGGGATTAGATGTTGGTAGCCCATGTTGAAATTGTATTCAGTGGGCAGGTGGTCGGTGACCGTAGGAAGATGTCGATACATCGATAGTATATTGGCATGTCCAGTGTGTTGCTCTTTCCATTGTTTGGAGGTTCTCGATCTTATTGCTGAGCTGGCACCCAAATGTTTGCCGACGAGAAGGTGGAGCATGGCTTGGAGCGACGCAGTGGGAGAGGTTATCAGTGCACTTACGCATGCAACTCGTTGTGTTTTGTCCAGCAAGATTATGTTGGACTTCTTCTCCAAGGCCAGTACTCCATAGAGGAGAATTGGTTCAACTACCGATATGTATATCCAGTGCATAATTTTTGGTTGTAGGCCCCACGTTGGCCGATAATCGTCTGAAAAATTACATGATGAAAGCCCAGAACAAAAACCCCGTTACCAATATTGCTTTGCAGACTTTTAAAATTCCTTAATTCAAATGCGAACCTCGTGCCGAGTTCTTCTTCCGGATCGTGAGTCAAAGATCTGTGATTTTTTTTTATTTCGCACACAGCAAGAGTTTTGGTTTTTTGTTTTCGGGATTGTGACCCCGGCCCTCTTACGTCAAATCCGGGACCATAAGAAACAGAGGTGTGCTCGTACAAAAAAAATGTTTGGTTGTTCAATGGTTGGATTTGAACCTCAAACCTCTCGCTTAGTAATAAATGAGGCATTGCGCCTACACTTGGATAATAAAACCGAAATTTACTCCCTAAAGATAGAAATGTCTACTTCATGAAATTTAATGCCATGGAATGCGGTACCTTTTTGTCAACTCATTCGCATTAAACGACTTAAAGTCGCCTCTTTCAAAATATTTCCTAATGTTCACACAAACGTGGATACCTACCACCTCGCTCAACTGCTAGTGGTTCTTTTTTCAAGGTTGCACCGTTCTCTTTGTTGTAATGGCCGCCGTGACCCAAATATATTCCACAAAATATCTGTGACCCTATAAACCTATTTTGACTTGAAAATTAAATGAGCTGAGAAATTCCAGCATCCACATTCCCACTGTGCGAGGATTCCTGTTTCATTGAAAGCCTTATCGTGTCGCAATATTGTCGCAACCATGAGCAGCCGCGGCACCTGTATGAGCATATGAAGGTGCCATAACCAACGCTTCCTTCCCTTCAATTAGTCAGACTGCGTGTGCGGCAGTTGACTCAACGTGCATCTAATTAAGTCGTATATACATTTTATGATCGGGTATCGCAAGTGGAACTGGCCAAGATAGCGATGAACAGCTACCGACGCTATAAAACTCAACAATGGTCTCGCGCAGCACACTATCCGTACATTAAAAAACGGGGCAGGCAAGTGGAGTTTTATGACGGCCATTATGATGCAGCCGGGTGACATCGCACATTGCCGCGCCTTTGTCAGTTGCCGACGAATTTCCCAGTACAACAGGCAGCATCGCACAATGACAATGCCCATTGTGTATTCGTCTGTCACCTATATCGTAGGTTGTTGGGTGGCCATCCAATTAAGCATTCCTCGAAATCAATGGGATTTCAATGCAGATTCCCTTTTGACTTTTTGCTGCTGGTTTTATGCCTCATCCCACAAGCGCCTGATCGTAGTTCCGGAATTCAATCTTACATAACCGCCCAAACACTGCTCCAGTTTTAGCAACAGCTACGGCCGGAGGAGCTGCGACTTTTGTCCTGCAAAACGAAAACAAGATAAGCTACAGCATCTTTTTGTGTTTACTTTTCGTTGGCGGTAAGGAACTACATGCAGCAGAAGAAGAACGAACAACCAAATTCCCAAACAATATATACAGAGTCGGATGTGCGGCGGAAGGCTGATAGTGTCGAGGCCGGGTATTGTCGGGGACACTTTACCAGAAGAATAATGCAGACTACTTATTCTTTTCTAATCTTATCTCGACTGCGAGGGTAGACTAGGTCCTTGCGAACAACACAACGAAAACACCTTTCCCCCATGCGCTTGGGGTGTTGTTGGAGACATCATTAAGTCCGTTAGTGTTCTTGCATACAAAAAGAGAGTTCTTTGGCTGCCGTTAGCTGGTTTGGAGGTTTGTCTAGTGGCTGGTGGCTGGCCGGGTGTTTGGGTGCCAGATAAAAATGATAAACGTCTTGAGTAATGAGGTCGGCCGTGAGTGGCGAGACAGATTTCGTCCTTCAGATACCATTTGGAAGCATTGGATGTAGAAGCTTTGAATTATTTCTTATGTTTGTGTTGAATAATTTATTCGTATCCTTTAAAATGGTAGGGTGCTTTGTGAAAATGCAAAGTGGAAGTTTTGTCGTGCCGTGAAAGTGATTGCGGTGAAAGTAAAAAATAAAAACTTAAATATTTTTTGTACAAAATTAGATTTGTGCTACAGTGACCTCTCAGTGATGTGCGTTTCAAGACAGTCGAAACAAACCCTTGCTATCAACTCACATTATAGAGTAGAAGGTTGAATACACAAATAAACTAAGTGTTAAATTAACCCTAGAATGCATAAGGGTTTTTGAATAACGTTAACGCATATGGGGTTCCTGAGCACCCCAGTAATTTGAGTTAAAAATGCCAGCAACTTATAACACGATCTTATAAAATTTATTTATTTTATTATAAAATAATGCATTTATTAACTAAATTAACAAAAAAAAAATTACATTTCATTCACAGCCTTAGTAATTAAAAAAAAAATAAACAAAGAGGTTATTTAGTGGTGTGACCATATGGGGTTTCAAAAAATCCAAGAAAATGTAACTTCTTAAGCTTGGATCTTTAAATTTTGTTCTTGTTTCTGAAAGAAGACATATATGGCAACATAAGTACATATATGTAAAAAGTTTTAATTTTGTAAGTCTTACCCGCTTATATTTTTAATCCTTTTTTTACAACATATAAAGATAGCTATAGCATACTTCGAAGCGGTGATCTGGGCAAATGTGAATTTGGCAAATACTGCACGCCGTTTTTGTCTTTTTATCACGTGTCCTAGGACATAAAAAGCACCTTCCCTGCTTTGGAATCTTCTTTTGAGGTTCTCTTATTAAAATATCCTCGCAATGCTGTGGATCGCCTTCCATTGATTCTCGAAGAACTTTTTCGATGGTACCTCTCAAATGACTGTGCAATGTTTGTTCAAACCGATTTTGCATGTATGGTTTTGCCAAAG
Organism: Portevinia maculata; assembly: GCA_949715645.1. Lineage (NCBI taxonomy): Eukaryota > Metazoa > Arthropoda > Insecta > Diptera > Syrphidae > Portevinia > Portevinia maculata. The sequence continues at coordinate 8,806,535 of OX454526.1, forward strand.
ACAAACCGAAATTATGCAAAAAGAGTTAGAGTTACAAAAATTAATAAAAATGTATTCACTTGTCTTTTAAAAATAAAATTACACTAACACATATGGGGTGCCAGCACACCCCAGTGATCACGATATCTACGAGGGCGGGTCAATAAGTCCGTGACTTTTGGAATAAAACACAGATTTTTTGATAAATTTTTTTTTTATTTTTCAACGTAGTCTCCCTTGAGCTCTATAAACTTTGTCCAACGCTTCTCCAATTTTTTTATCCCTTCCAAAAAAAATGATTTGTCGAGGTCCTCAAAATAGGCCTTTATTTGCGAGATGACTTCATCATTGGAGTCAAATCTTTTTCCACCAAGCCATTTCTTCAGGTTTGGGAACAAGAAGTAGTCGCTCGGAGCCAAATCTGGAGAATAGGGTGGATGAGGGAGCAATTCATAGCCCAATTCATGGTTTTTTGCCATGGCAACTGCACATGTGTGCACCCTTGCATTGTCTTGGTGGAAAAGAACTTTTTTCTTGGCCAAATGAGGTCGGTTTTTTTTCAAATCGTCATTGAATCGGTCCAATAAGTTGGCATAATATTCCCCATTGATTGTTCTTCCCTTTTGAAGGTAGTCAATGTGGATCATCCCGCGTGCATCCCAAAAAACAGTCGCCATAACTTTATTGGCTGACAAACCCACCTTGGCCTTCTTTGGCGCCGATTCACCCTTAGAAACCCACTGTTTTGACTGTTGTTTGGTCTCTGGTGTGTTGTGATGGATCCATGTTTGGTCCACGGTTACAAAACGGCGCAAAAACTCCTCCATATTGCGATTAAACAACGCCAAACCTTCCTGTGAAGTTGTTACACGATTGCGTTTGTGGTCGACTGTGAGCAAACGCGGCACCCATCTTGCGGAAAGCTTTCTCATGCCCAAGTGATCATTCAAAATTGAAACCACTGAGCCATTCGAGATCTCTACGGCTTCCACAATCTCTCGCACTTTCAATCATCGGTCGGCCAACACCATATCGTGAATTTTTTCGATTGTTTCGGGTGTAGAGACCCCAACTGGGCGTCCAGGACGTTCGGCATCTTCAGTGCTTGTACGGCCACAACGAAATTCAGTAAACCACTTTTTTACCATTGAAATCGATGGTGCAGAGTCCCCATAGTATTTTTCAAGCTTAGCCTTGGTCTCGGTAATGGTTTTTTTTCGCAAGAAATAATGCTTAATAAGCACACGAAATTCACTTTTTTCCATTTTCTCCTCAAATTAGTGAGTAGTCTGATAAAAATAGCTGTCAAACACAAACTAACTGACGCAGCAAGTTTAAATTTTGACAGGAGTCAACTGACAGATGCCTGTTGACAGGAGTAGTGTTGCCGTTTCAGTAAAGAGGTCAGAAATTCAAAAAGTCACGGACTTATTGACCCGCCCTCGTATAGTCCGGAGAGGCGAAATGCACTAAACATCTTTCAGGTATAAGGTAATAACAAAATAAATAAAAGTCATGTCACTCTTCAAAACTACTTTTATTTTTAAAAATATAACCGTTTTAATTGTGAAGTGGGGTTCGAACGCACCCCATATGCATTCTAGGGATATATATGTATGTAGGAGTAGCATGTATCAGCCACATACAACCGTTAGTTGTTTATCGTATAATTCGGGCATAAGGCTTACATCAACAACTCTTGGGAGGGTAGGGAATTTATTGACAAGATAGTTAACAGAGCACTACGACCTGTAAAGATATTTGTGCCTCCGGGAACCCGATTCGTGCAGAGTCTCTGAATGAGACATGGGTTCTCTGCTTCCAACTGTTCACACGAGGCGCTCTGGCATGCGCCATGGCTTCGTCCCGGTGTGGCCGAGCGAGTTTTAGCGTTTAGCTACATCTTGCAGAAGGAGTTGAATTATAGCCCCTATGTGCTAGCTCACCACCTATTTGTTTGCCATCGAAGAGGTAGCTGCTTGACACTGTTTGTTTCAAACAATACTGAAGTCAAATTTTTACGTAGAGCTACTTGCCTGTCTGAAAATATGTACTGATGTTTGAGGAGTTGAATTTTTTTTAGAGAGTCCTACTTATACCTGCCTCCTGTACCGGTAGCGGTACATTTTTGAACTGTTCGTGTACCATTCAGAGTGGGCTAGAACCTAATCGACCTAGGGACACCAGTAACCCATGGGACTGATCAGGGATGTTAATTTTGTATTGTCAATAAAAACCACATTTAATTTTCAGTGACTTGGACATTACGTTTTATGAAGCTTTAAATCTTCAACCGACCTTTAAATTCGCATGGTTTGTTGAGCTGGCTGCAGCAGTCTTCTTAAGCCGTATAGTCATAGTGTCCAAATTTTGTTGTATAGTTAGTAACTTAGTAACTTTTGTTTTTGGATTTTTAGCAAAATTATCAAACTTTGGTCAAAACGTCAACTGAGGAGCTGTCGTCGATCGGGAGCCGTCAATAAACCTCATAAAAAAGAGCCCCTGAAAAAGGAGACTTGAAAACTAAGAAGCACTAAAAAAAGAATTACATGAAACTCGTCTAATTCGCGTCTTTTATTTGGTTTAAGTTTTAACAGTCTAAGAGGTACACCTCCGAGGCGGCCCTCCAGTGGTAATCGCATTAAAGTACTTATTAGATAATGTTAAGTCGATCATTTCCTGTCTTCTTAATGGCACAAAAGTTGACTGCAAACCAACATTGTTGATAGTAAGATCAGAAGATAGTTTGAAATGAGCATTGGCAAGGCCCATTTTAATTTTGTAGCAATAGTCTTAGAGTTCAGCAATTGCCTTTGGTGGTGGAGGTACTACCGAATCATAGCGGAGATAGCTGACGCCATGACGAAGGTCTTCCAAGCTTCATTCGTTTCGTAGCTTATAGCTGCAGCGACCAAATCTTGACCACGAAATTGTCCAAGCTTAGTCGCTGAGAGAAAGTTCGACACAGTAATAATAATAATAATATTTGGTTAGGGTATATTACACTGCGACCTATTGGTCTATTGTGTCCCCTTGCTTGTGCCTCGGAGAGGTGTATGCCCTTGTTCAGAGCCCTCTCTAGATACTTCTTTATGAAGCGTGTCGAGGTATTGCTCTGATTTATCCTTGGCAGGTCACAATCCTTAGAGCACAGCGTCCAGTCCAGTTTCTTTGATGAATCTGAGAATGAGCTGTGGGTCCATGGTTTGTATGTCCTTGTCTGTTATTTGGTGCCTGCCCAAATGTTTCATCCTTTTGTGGGTCAGTGCCCCACAGGATTCCAGTATATGGTCTGGAGTTTCGGCGGTTTCACTGCAGAATCTGCAGAGCCCGTCCTCCGATATGCCCATTTTCCTCAGGTGCTCCTTGAGTCTGCAGTGCCCCGTGAGGAGGCCTGTTAGGATTCTTAGGTTGTTTTTGTTAAGGCCGATACAAACTTTGAATCTCTTTTGGTTGTAATTTCCTAAGAGTTTCTTTGCTTGCCTCAGACCTTGGAGGTTGAGAAAGGTTTTGGCCCTTGTTTCTTCCTCCAGTCTCCTGAACTCTTCGCGTATAGTGTGTTCTCCTATCCCGCAGAATGGTTCAGGTCCTATGAAGGGTTGCTCTGCCCCTTTTCTTGCCAGAGAGTTCGCTGCCTCATTGCCCGTAATGCCAACATGGCCAGGTACCCAGCAGATGGAGATTCTCTTATTCTTGCCTAGTCTATTCAGTCCTTGTAGGCATTCCCACACGAGTTTTGACTTGATAACGTAGGCGTCAAGAGCCTTTATGGCTGCTTGGCTGTCAGACATTATTGCTATGTTGCAATTCCTGTAGTTTTTCTCGAGGTTGATTCGAACGCACCTGTCTATGACACATATTTCTGCCTGGAAGATGCTGTTACATTTGCCCATGGATTGGCAGTGCTTAGTTCCTGGCCCAAACACTCCTGCACCAGTTACCTCCTCGGTCATCGAGCCGTCCGTGTACCACTTTGTTGTGTGGTTGCTCAGTCCATAAGTTATGGATTCATTGCTCCAGTTCTCCTTATTGCTGAGCTTTATCTGGAAATTCTTGTCGTAGTTGAATTTCCTGATGCTGTCGTCCCTAGATATGCCAAGAAGTGGGAGTTTTTTGAGTAAGTCACCGTGTTTTTTCAAACCGATACATTTCCCTCTCCCAATTCCCTCCTTTGCCATCCTTAGGATTGTTTTGTCTGCCTCGTTTATCACCGTGATGTATAGACGGGTCAGTTCCAATAACACCTCCATGGCTGCGGTTGGGCAGCTACGCATTTCTCTTTGCACTTTGCCGAGTGTCTCTCTTGTTGTGGCTAGACTGGTTCGTTTCGCCCATGTTACCGCTCCATATGTGATCATTTGTCTCACAATTGCAATGTACATCCATCGCAGGATGCTTGAGCTGCATCCACATGCCTTCTCGGCCAGGCTCCTACATATCATGAGAGCGCGGGTGGCCTTCTTGGATCATACTTCAAAACTAATGTTTACAAGATATGATGAAATGACTAATATTCTTTACGACAGTGCTACTTAGGCCATCTATTCCACAAGAGTTCTTCGATTTGAGATCGGAGATCACTTGAAGTATATCAGCTGCAGTCAATGCATCAAAAAAGAACGACGGTAAGAATTCGTTATCAAGAAGAGATGCTTGATGAAAATTGTCAATCACTTTCGGATAACATGTTTTCTGAAAACTTTATACGTCAAGTATTGCTTTATATGCTTTTGTAACAAACCCCAAATGTTTTATTTTGTTAAAAGATTTCATCACTTCAATAATAATACCACCACGTGGAACATGCTGGCAACGACTCTACGCAGATAATCTCAATATTGTTGAATTATGGATAGTGACAAGGCAGTTAGGGAATATGTCTTACTTACCCTAACTCGAGCAATTGACTCTTATGACAACAGCAAGTGAAACAAAGCACGATGAATAAGTCTGATGTTTTTGAATGCTAAAAATCTGAAATTGCGTAAAAACAATATAATTCGCAAAAAAGAATTTTTGTTTTTATTGCCAGAACTAAAATATTCGTTAGACCTCCCGAACTTCTTCCCCTTTGACAACCGCCAACCCAAACCCACAGTTGTATTCAGTATTTTCGCCATTACTCCTCTCATCTGTGCAAGGCAGCCACATCAAATGCCAGAACATCAAATTCCACCAAACTAAATATCCATCTATGTTCCTCGTGCCACAACTACAATTTAACGCAACCAGCGGAAGGGAAAATTCTTGTTTGTCTTTCGACATTTGCCTTAACAAATTCACAGTCACGTTCGGCAATTTCAAGAGCGAGTTAGGCGTCTGCGCTTTACTTGAAGATTCATTAACATTTATGGGCCCATTCCCCACTTGATGACACATCAACTGTCACTCAGTCAATCCTCATCTGTCTATTCCAAGGAAAGACAAAAGAAGCAAGAAAAAAAATAATTCTTAACACATTAAACCACTTAAGAAGCCGTCGCCAACACACCAAACCATCAGCTAATTTTCAAACTTCGAGACCTCTGTTCCTCTCTTATTCCGTCGGACCTTAAGTTGATTAATAATTGGACCTCTCGTCGCAGTTATCGGGAATTTTTCTTCATTTTCCTGCGCTGGGAATATGTCACAGTAAATTAAATGGGAGCCCATCTCTCACGCATGACCCCCTCTGCATCCCTCCATTGATAGTTCATTGAGTCTGTATAAATCTTCCCACTTATCTGTCGTTGAAGAGAATTAATCAAATTGCCGGAGATGGCTCCGCACTGACGCAACTTCAGCACCGTGAGGTCCAACAAGGGAGGATGATCTGCTTCTAAATGACACACTCAGCTTTACTTGTCGAGAACCGTACTAAACTCTTTGGCATCTTATTGAAAACTCTGGGACATCATCTCCGGTTAATCAAAGCCATAGGTTGGGTGACAAGAGTGACAAGAGTCTTGGCTCCTTGTCATTAGCACATTAGCATGCATCGCATCCACAAGTTGAGTCTTCCTCAGCCTTGTATACAGCGTGGGTTTTTATTTGGTATGTATATTTCAATGGAAAACCCGGATCAAGGATATATATTTCAAAGGGTTAAGAGTTTGGGATTCCCAACGACGACGACAACAACGTGAACAACAATACAAATTATTCGCACCCGCCTAAACACAAGTCAGTATTACTGCCACTGTCACTGCCACTGCCACCCTTCTGACAACTTTGTGTAACACAATTAATTCGATACTCCATGGTGTTGTGGGTGTAAGGCGAAATAAAATAAATGATGCGAGCATTATCCTTTTGAACTCCTTTTGAGCTGCCATGCACTTTGTAACCTTATCTGCGTGCCTTTGGAATTCTAAACGCAATTCCTCGGCTCGCTTCGCTTTCAAGTGATATCTTTCTTATGGTGGGTGCTTCCTTTTTGGCAACCTGGAGACAAACGCTTTGACGCGAATTAACTTTGTGGTGTAAGTGTGGATGGGGTTTATTTTATTGAATAGGAATTGTTTGGGCTTCTCTGGATAGTTGATCGTTCTGAGGGAATAGACATTTCAAGGGAAAGATTTTAATTACACAAGTTTGAAGAATGATCGCACGGTTATTAGGGTCGCCGCCTCATTCATAGAGCCATTGAGGCATAGACCTAATTACAGCTACTACTGACAGTTCTCCGATCGCGGGAAATAAAAAATTAATCAGTAACAGTGGAGTTTTTCCCATAATTTTTAAGGTTGCCGAAGACGTGAATTGGATATTGGTTGTCGGGTTATTTGTAGTCTTGCAGCGTTAATCAAGTGATGGCAGCAAATGAGTAGCGGATCGAAATGCAATCTGGAACAATCAATTATTGGGAACTACCGTTCAGATGCAATTTTTTGGGCAAAGCCATTAGAAAGGTACTTTGATTATGATCACGTATGGAGGACCATTAATCTTTCAAAGTTAGGTGAAACTTAACAAACTATCTTTAATCTGTATTGCCGGTATGTCGCCGGTAGTAGCCTACCTACCGCTTCCCGTGAATTGCCGGATAAAAAGTATTACTGCAGTGCTCCCAAAAGACATCGCTTATCATTTAAAGACACTAGGGAGGAAAAATCAAAGCTAGGCAATTTCAACATTCATGGGAGCGTTTATGCATGCAAATATGTTACCACGACTAGAGATCACCGGTGTCGTCGGTTCTACAGAAGCCACAACTTGGGCAGACATTCAACTTATAATGAGTTTGATGCCCTATCTGATTCCATTACAAGAATTGTGACCCTTCATCCTCGTTCTGAAATCATCATTGCGGGCGATTTCAATATACACAATTCAAGTTGCCTTCGATATTCTGGCCAGACAACACCCGAATGAAGGTACGTCGAGATCTTTGCTGAGATAAATAACCTGATTCAGATTGTAAATAAGACGACACGAATACCGGACATTAGCAGTCAAACTGCCAACACACTGGACTTGTTTCTTACCTTTCACCCCGATAAACGCGCTTAGAACGTATTACCGCCTCTAGGTTCGTCAGACCATTGTATCACATCAGCAAACTTCTCGTACTCCAACCCATAGTTAAAGAACAAACTCCTAAAAGAGCCGTATGGCAATACGAGAAAGCCAATTGGGGAAAAGCAAACGGTTTCGTTAAGAGTTTTAATTCACCTGGGCATGAAGTCTTTTATCCCTTACACGAATAAAAAGTATCAAACCCAAGGTCAATGCGTGGTGTGACTCGAGCTGCAAAGAGACTATCAGGTTAAAAGAGGTAAGCTTTCGGCTATTCAAAGCCAACCCATCTGAGGAAAGCCGTAAAAAGTTTAAACTAGCCAGAAATGACTGCACTGCCCACATTAATCGTGCCAAATTCTCCTACGATCAAAAGTTGAAGCAAAAATTACTACAAAGTCCCACGGGTAGTAAAAAGTTTTGATCAGTTGTTAAAAACATCAAGAACTCGGACTCATCATCTATCCCGACACTCATTTACAATGGCATTCCAGTTGTCCGCTCTATAGATAAGGCCAGTCTGCTTGCTGCTCACTTTGCAGTCAGCTCAACGCTCCCAGATTGTGCGTTGTCTCCCCTGTACTCGAGCGCCTAGAATACCTACTCCATGGGACCAATCCAATTCCGCACTCGTACAGTGGCTAGAGTACTTCGAGATCTTGACATACACAAATCCGGTGGTCCAGATGGTATTTCCCCCTCCATCGTTCTGAAGAGGTGTTCTTCTACTCTTGCAAAACCACTGTGTTAGCTATTAAATCTGTCATACTCTTCAGGACTCTTCCCGGGAAGATGGAAAACAGCATTTTACAGCCTGCACCAAAAAAAGGCGAATCTTCTTCTCCCTCCTCCTACCGACCAATTTCACTTACGTTCCATACTGGCAGTATGTTTTTCGCAGCAACAGGTCTACTGGTGATTTGATGACATATCTAACCGAAAAGTGGAACCAATCTCTTCACCTAGGTGGTGGAAGTATGATTGTTACGCTTGATATTTCAAAGGCATTTGACAGAGTTTGTCATCAAGCTCTCTTTTCGTAAATGCGTGCATTCGGAATCGATGATATTCTTCTTCAAGTTTCAAGTCTGCAACTCACCAAATAAATGCTGCTGTCCCCCAAAGCTCTGTTCTGTCCCCGACTCTCTTTCTCATTTTTATAAATGATCTCCTGTCTGTTACTTCTAATCCAATCCATTCCTTTGCTTATGACATATTCGTTTCTTGGTTCGCGCACCTTACCTTCGGATTTGGAAGAGGAACGGTAACGTATGTTAAGCTCATTGAATTTCGATCTCGACAGCATAACTCAGTGGGGTACAACCAATAGAGTGGAATTTATTGCTTCCAAAACACAATGCTGTCTGCTGTCATTAAAGCAAAACCCACAAACACTGCCATTATCCATGAATGGCACTTGCATCGCTGAAACCGAAAGACTTTCCATTCTCGGTATGTGTGTTAATGACAAAATTCGTTGGAATGACCACATATTCGATGTCGCCAAGAACGCCGCGAAATGTCTAGGCTTCCTTAAGCGTTGTAAGAAATATTTCACCCCTTCTGATCTGGCTACAATTTATAAGGCGTTTATTCGCCCGAAACTCGAGTACAACGCTCATATCTGGTCCGGTGCACCAATAACTTATTTGGATCTACTTGACAGGATCCAAATATGCGCGGTAAAACTCATTGGCGACCGAGACATCGCGAGATCGATTGACTTTCTTAGTCATTTCTTTATTTTATCGTTATTTCCCATTTCCCTGATGGACTAAAATGTGCCACTGTTATACCACTTTTTAAAAAGGGGAGCAAAAAAGATAAAAATAATTACAGACCAATCTCGTTGTTGCCTTCTATTTCAAAAATATTTGAAAAAGTAGTTAAACGTAGGGTTTTGAATTATCTCGAAAATACATTTTTTTTTAGCTCGAGCCAATTTGGATTTCGATCAGGCCTTTCTACTGAGGACGCTCTCTTGGAATTTTGCTCCTTTTTACATAAAGGATTAGACGATAAAAGATTTTGCAGTGGACTATTTGTAGATATAACCAAAGCCTTCGATATGGTTGATCACAACATTCTTTTGAAAAAATTGTATAATGTGGGCTTCCGTGGTTGTATCTACGATTGGTTCGCTTCTTATCTGAAGGAGAGAAAACAAAAGGTGAAAATAGGAGCCTGTCTAAGCAGCACTAAAACTATTAAACTTGGCGTTCCCCAAGGATCTGTTCTTGGACCTATTTTGTTTTTAATTTACATTAATTCCATTTTTGAATTACCGTTTGCTGGAAAAGTTACGGCCTTTGCAGATGATCTTACAGATCTGAAAGCCCATTGAACTTAGTCGCTGATATAAATCACGACGTTCATTTACTTAGGATTTGGTTTGCTGGACATAAACTTCTAGTAAGTAACAAAACTAAGCTTATTTTCTTTAGCCTTATTGCAGAAGCGACTCCTAATATTGCTGTTACCTTCCATGCAACAAATTGCGCAAGGTTTAATATAATTAATAACGCGTGTTCAGTTCTTAATTCTAATGACTCTTTTGATGCCAATGTAGCCTGTAATGCCAATTGCTTTATAATTGAAAATGTTGACTGCTTTAAATACCTAGGTATTATAATTGACTGACATTTAAGTTGGTCCGAGCATATTTTAAGCATGAAGCAATATCTTCTTTCCACCATTCGTTGTTTTTATCGTCTTAGAATGTTTTGTTCGAACGATAGTTTAAAAATAATATACTACGGAATTTTTCATTCTAAACTGCAGTATGGAATAAGCTGTTGGGGAGCCGCATACTTAAGTAAACTTCAGCAGTTAATTGTTTTGCAAAAATGTGCAGTAAGAAAAGTTTGCAACTCTACCCGGCTAGCTGGTTCCATGCAACTGTTTAGACTTGCGAGAATTCTCCCAGTGAGACATTTATTTTATTATAAGACACTTAGAATTTTCTATGTGAGAGGTGGGTACTTGCAAAGTCCTATCTCTGATGCATATACCTTACGGAGCAATTCTCAGTTTTATGTACCAATCCCTGCCTTTCGCACAACAAGCTTTAGAAACTCTTACTCCATTGTTTCATGCAAATTGTTTATCAAACTCCCTGCCGAAATACGAATCTTATCAACGCTGTGCTCTTTTTTGAGAAAATTGAAATGTTCGCTTCTTGATTTCGACCATAATGAAATTGAAGTTTTGCTGCGTTATATTGTTTAGTTACACATATTTGTTTGCTTTTTTCTTTTTTCTTTTTTGCCATGAATCTTGCTTCATTAGTTAGTTTTTTATTGATATTTTTATTTTCTTCTTCTTTACTTATTTCTTCAATTCTTCATCATTAATTTAACTTTTTGAATTTACAAATTTGCTCACCCCACATGAAGTATTTACATTGAAGTGGCATTAGCACTATTTTTGTTCTTGAAATATAAATGCCACTAACTATTCTCTTTCAAGTGTTAATTAAGTTTATTATAAAATGTACATAATATGTTAATTGAGAATAAAGAATCAATAAAAAAAAAAAAAAAAAAAAGTGTGCAAACGAAATAACCAGTTGCATTCCTCCAGTTGAACATTTGCATTCAAGGAATGCTCATCAGTTCATCCTCAAGCCTTTGTTCGGATGTACAGTAAAGTTCAAAGAATTTTTCCTCAGCCGTACAACACGAATGTGGAATACTCGTCCAAGCATTGTTTTTCCTTCACAGTATAACCTACAAACATTCAAAACCAACGTGCATCGGCATCTCTCCATTTCTTCTCACCCTAAGTTCCTTAGCGCCCGCGCTGTGCAGCTTTTACATTATAAGGGTCCCAACAAAACAATTTAGTGCGTGTATATTATAAAAAAAAAGTCGTAAGAGGATGATCAATGCAAATGCAATGCACCTGTTGAATTCGTTGTAATAGGCAGGCCTAAATACTCATGGATCACACAACTGCACCAACATTGGTGATAAAGTGATCCGAAATAGGGAGGCCTGACAATATTCATTGAGGACGAACCAGCGAACCCCGCAAACGGACCAGTATAAGTGCAGTTAAGTGTGAGGAATATTATCCTTTTAATGCTAATCACAGATTCGCCGTCAATAAAGAAGACGAAGAAGTAGTCTAGCTAACAATGTGCTGATGATGTCCGCTAGCTTCTACTCCACCCAGTCCTGCGGTCTTGTTAGACTTAGTAATTGCAAGATATGCCAATTTGGCTATCATCGGTGTCGATTTTCCTAATAGCGATAACGTTCCTCGTATACCTACCTCTTCTGGTCCAGCGAACTACGACTGTTGTAGAGAGACCTTTGGATGCAATTTAACTTTGTTCCCAGTTTAGGACTGTTTCGTATCGTTTGCCAGCAAAATGTCGTCCAAATAGAGGCTGTATGAATAATCGCACAAAACATTATCGCACAAATTACAAAATGACAAATCGCCCAAACGCACAAGTGAATGGGGCTGCGAATAATCGGAAAAAATAATAAAATAAACGATCACCCGAAATGTTATGGCGACGTAGAGTTGTGAAATCACAACTAGATCTCATCCTCATCTCCCTAAATGACGAACCCTCCCACTTCACTGCCTGTGGGGTTCGCCGGTTCGACCTCAGAAAACGACGACCGGCCTCCCGATTTTGAATCGCATCGTCGCAGAAGTCAATCATATCCTGGTGTTGCTGCCTCTCTTTCGCGTTTGTCTTTTAACGTTGTTTGAAATATTGCCTTTTTGACAAGGTTTATAGGATCTCTTATTTGAACATGTTAGGGCCAACTTTGACGTTAAGGCTTCCTCGAATGTTGGAACTTCTTATTCGATCAATTTTTGTTACTTCTACTGTCATGCGAAGCGCCCTCATCTCAGCTGGCGTTACTTTGCCTTCATAATTATTGTACGCTGTCATCCACCCTCCGCCTTTGGCATTACACTGTGTATGGAATCTACTTGCGATTTAGTAACTAATCCCATAAACAGTGCAATGCATTTGGGGGGCATGGTGTCCCCCTGCAACCCCCCTGCTTGGGGTCACTGTTTGATTTGGAGTAGGTGCAAGGGCAAGTTGTTGAAAACAGCACCAAGCGAAAGTGTTATAAAGCCAAATTGGCCTTATGACGCTTTTTCAAGGTGTCATAATACCAAATGCTAGAATTTGGCCTTGTGTCACTTTTAAAATGCGACATAAGGCCAAATTTCGAGATTTGGGCTCATGACGCTTGGGGTTATGTCACGGCCCCATTGTTCATGTGTGTAGTATTTTTTCACCCTCCGCAAGAAATAGCCCTTGAGCCCTTATTCGTGTTTCTCTGAGCGGCAATCTTGAAAATGTTTGTGCCCCTGTTTAAGCTGGTTTATCGCAGTTCGTGGACAGCTGCTGATAGACGGCAGCCAAAAAATAAATTTCTGCTAACTCTCGATACAGGCCTTCCTGCATTTCAGCACACTTTCTCTTCGCTAGCCTGTTGCAAAGTCTATATTCCAGTTCGAGGCGATCTTTTTTATCTGCATTATTAGTGAAGCACTTTGCTCAAGTTTGGCGTGCCGCTTTTTTGTCCCGTAGCACTGCTTTAGCTTCATATGTCCACCACCATGTTCCTTAGCCGTGTTAATTGTGTCCTTTTAAAGAACCTAGCCGTGATTTGACTCTGTCCAAGTAAGGTTGTTGTAGGGATTTACATATATCTTGTGCTCTGCACTCTTGATATCAAGTATATCCAATAAAGAGTGTATGAGACCCCCTGCTTGGGCTTACAGATGGATTCCGTGTGGGTGTGAAGTTGGGTAAGTAACTGTACTTGGAAATCATGCAAAAAGTATTTTTGTCGACTAAAACTAGATGAGGTCGATACAAGTTAATCCATGTTCATATATTTCCAAAAAAAAATATAGCCAACCTCGCAGCTACTCCAAATCCAACAGTGAGCCCAATGAGATGGCGAGAATGTGCCCCCCGTATAAAATTCACTGTTTATGGGATGTGGTGCAGTGTTATAACTCCCGCGGATATAAGGGCCATGGGTACTTAAAAAGACTAGTAATGGTAACCCTTATATTTGCAATAATTATTCATAAAGGGCCTCACCAGTATTACATTTAATGTGAAGCTAAAATTTGCAGTCTCTTTCACTCCTATGAAAAAATAAATTTAAATGAACGGGACCAATAATTTAAACTCCTGATGAGCTTTGATTTTTCGAATTACTCGTACTTAAGTAGTTAAATTTTAAGACTTTTGAAGAGCCTGTTGAGAGCAAGAATGTTAGTTGGGTAAAGGATTGAGTGAACAGAATACTTTCATGAAACTATTTCCACGAAGTTTTTCTTATAAAACCCGGCGAGTTTTAGGAGGTCATATGCCTATCGAAGGCAAGAAGGGCAGATGATATAAAAAGTGATGTTGGGACAACAAAGGGTCAACTAATGAAAGTACGTTTTTTACTTGTACTTTACTTTCAGTTGCCTCACCATGCCTGCTGCATCCCTGCGGTCTTCAAGGCTATTCAAGTTAATGAGTTTGAGGCGGTCTTGATAGGGAGGCAGAATTAGGGGATCGTTCCAAGAAAGTCCGCGGAGGGTATGTTTTCGATTCTGGTTACATGAACTTGCTGAAAGGGTGACCAGGTTGGCTGGCGTATTCGAGGAGTACAAAAGTAATTTAAAGAGATCTGGTCACGTAGGGATCAGAGAATTCCTTTGACCACCGTTTAATGAACCCAAGGGATGAATTGGATTTACGAATTATCTCGTCAATGTGCGAACGGAAATTAAGACCGCGGTCGTACAATATGCCAAGGTCACGAAGAGACTGTACGATAGGTATAGGTTGATCATTAAGAAGGTAAAGACGGGGAGGGGACTTGTTGTATATACGTGGTAAGGTTATGGATTGGTATTTCGCAACATTGAGCTCTAGGCAGTTTTGGAGACACCAAAAAGAAAAACTATCTAGGTCTTGTTGTAGCAATCAGGAGTCTTGTGATGAAGATATGTGTTTGAAAAATTTGGTGTCATCGGCATAGAGAGAAATAGAGGAGTGTATAATAACCCTTTCCAGATCGTTTATAGTTAAGATGAAGAGAAGTGGACCTAGGTGACTGCCTTGTGGTACACCAGAGGTTGCCAGGAATGGGACAGATAGGACGGACCTGAAGCGAACATTATATAAACGGTTTTCCAGATAAGATGATATCCATTTCAGCAGTATTGGTTCCAGACTAAGGGTGTACAATTTGAAAAGAACCTTATCAAAAGTTTAACAAAAATCAGTGGCAATAACATCGACTTCTTTACCACTTTCTCAGGCCGATAGCGCAGAGGACGCGAATTCAACGAGGTTAGTGGTAGTTGATCTACCTTTTAGAAAGCCATGTTGGTTTTTCGAAATTAAAGACTTGCATTGAAAGCTTAAGGATTCGTACAAAATGCTTCCTAGGAGTTTGGGTATATGCGAAAGTTTGGCTATCGGGCGATAGTTAGTAACTTCACTTTTTAATCCCTTTTTATGAATCGGCGTTATGAAGGAGGACTTCCATATCTGAGGAAAACGCCTTGAGATAGTGAGAGCTTAAGGAGGTGCGAAAGGGGGTAGGAGAGCACTAGGAAACACTTCTTAAGAAAAATAGCGGGAATACCATCTGGGCCAGGTGAATATTCATCATTAAGTTTTTGCAACTTATTTTCAATTACAGAATATTGAAAAGTTTGAGAGAGAAAGGGATCAGTGGAGTACTCGAGTAGGTAGTTGAAATAAGAATGATTTGGTACAAAGGAGTTGTCGGCAAAAGATTTTTTAAAAAAGGTAGCAAAAATTAGCAATGGTTTGTTGATCACTTGAAGATATGTTTTCGTAAGAGAGAGGTGGGTGGTAGCCGTCCGATTTTTTCTTGTAGTTAACGAATCGGAAAAAAGATTTAGGGTCTCTTATAAAATTGGCTTGCACATTGTTAACATGTCTTTGATAGAGGGAGTTATAATCCTGGGTGAATTGAAGGTATGAAGACTTGTTTCGAAGGAAAACTGACCATAATTTGTTTCTCTTGTTGCGTAAGGATCGTAGTCTTTGATTATACCAAGGGGGGATGAAGAGAAGGGTTTTGGCCGAGAAACAGGGGCAAAAAGGGAGATAGAAAAGAATAATTCTCTGTAAAACATGGAGAGGGCATCATTTACAGGAGATTGGCAAATTCAAATGAGACTTTGCTGAGGTGTTCACTAATTTTACGGAAATTGGCTTTATGAAAATCATAGCAGGGGGGGCCAGCGGGCGGTGTGGACTGTAGAGGAGGATCGTGAAAAAAAGAAAGAAGAAGTGGGGGTGAAGGTCGTCAATAGTCGAAAGAAGAAGAGGGGAAAGCGAGACAGAGAATATAAGTGGGTCAGTTGATTCCGAATAAAATTTGCTTAGAAGCGTCCGAGAAAGCTCGAAGCGATCTGCATAGTACAGATATTGTGATCTAGAAGAACATTAATTATTGACAATTTAATTTTATTTGTACCCAACGCTAGTGCTGTAAGAAATAGGGGTCGAATAGCTTCCTCCGAGTAGATTCAGTAATCATATTGATGATGGAGATTAAGACGAAGCAATTCAATCTCAGCACTGATGATAGTTGATAGGTACCTTATTATGGATATCCAAATCATCTGACACTTTACATTGTTGCAAGTTGATAACCCCGCCCCCAATTGTTAACCACCCCAAACTTGTTTATAACTCGGTTTTATTTGAATACTTTTCCTACGCGGGATGCCATTAATCAACATTTGATAGTAAAAGCATGGCCTTGCTACGCTTACCGACTAACGCGACCGCCTTTAACAAACTGTACCTACGTACGTACGTTGCCAGAACCACTCTACTTAATTAAACAATCCATTGTTGTCGCTAAAGATATTCCCAATCTTATTTAATAGCAGCTCGTTTCCGTGAAACAGAACATAATCCTCGATTTGTTATGAACTCAAATAAAGGAGTTTTCCCGCCCTCCCATAAATGTCCGAGTACCAGCCACCCCTCCGTGTGGGGCACTTTAAGGAAATTTCAATATTGCCCACAACTTAATCACAGAATAACAATCATCAATAAACTCACAATTATTATCATCTCGCAGAGAGTATCGTTAACTGAATCCGTCGCCTTCGTCGGCCTTGAAGCCCGTATCTGAATTCATAAAAATCAAAGTTTCGATAACAGTGCGAGTCCTTGTTCTTTTCCCCATCGTCCAGGATAACACCATTTAATTAGTCATTCTTCTGTTGCTCAAGCTGCCAATAAACATTTTATAGTCATCCAATAACAATTTGTATGTGTGTGTGGGTATGTATCGGTGATAAGAGTCGTTTCATCTGTGAACACAGGATGTATATATGTACTACGTATTCGACGACCAAACAAGGACACCATATTGCAAGCAGCTCTCAAACTGAATTCAATATCGTAAAATAATTTTTGCCAGCGCCTTTTGTTCCACCAAACATTGTTGTCGTCGGTGGAGATGGATGGGGGCTCCACTGTTGGCCCCACGAAATATTCTTCTCTCGAAACAAAATCAGAAAACGATTGATTGAGAAGTGCTGGCCGTCAGAAATGTTTTCCAGCTGCTGCTGATGTTACTCCCCACTCACACGACTCGAAGGAAGGCACATCCTTAGTGGCACACACAATGAAAAAAATAATATGCGCGCCATATGCTTTTGATATCTGCTCTCTTGTTACAGTAACCTGGCGTTCGAGAAGTGAGATAGCGAAAAATTATTATTTCATACTCGTCGTATTGTAATCGTCCATGGATGGCTGATGGAAGACAATCAGAGGGACGAGTTGATGTGGATGTCGATGGTTGGTGTTAGTATGTCTTTTGGGGGGTGCTCCAAAGATCCACACAGTGTGACTTGAAGGGAATGGTACAAGCATGTGATATGATTCGTCTGAGTAGTTAAAAATATCCTTAGGACTTTGGGAAAGAAAAATAAGGTATGTGTTAAGTTTCTTTTAGATATGCTCTTCATTATCACGCCAATGAAAGCATCTTTGAGGTGGTTCGGAGAGCAACTTTCAAAATTGCATATTGTTTCTACCTAGTACTTTTCGGCGCCACCCCAAAAAATGCGTTTGTTGTACCATTCATGTGAACCTATGCCTAGCGACACGTTTAACGTCTCAAACCGTTCCCAAGTGTGCATGCCAGTCCGTGGGTTGACACGAGTAAAGATCATCTGTGTTGCAAAAGGAAGATCAAACAATAACCACTAATCGGAGCATGCACGTGCCAAAATTGTTAAAAATAGGCAGGCTTAAACATTCCTGGAGCACACGATTGCAACACAACCAGTATTTGATTGGCCTCAGCTTAGAAGTGATCCGAAACCGAGATGCCTGCCAATATGCAATGAAATGGAACCAGCGACAGCACACACAGACTAGTATGGATGCGGTTAGGTGGAAGGGTTGTGATCCCTTTAAGCCTGATAATAACTTCGCCGTTAAGGAGGAAGAAGAATAGCTACTATCTTCTAAATAAGAAAGGAGCAAGTTCAGCGTCACCTCACGGAAGCTGCTCCATACGTTAGCGAGCTCGCCCTCTCCCCGAAAACCTACAAACCAAGACGAAGTAGCCTAGAGCTACGAACCTTCCTGGGGCTCGAGTTGATTACTTCCGCCTCAAGTAGGCTCAAAACGTTGGATTGAAATAACGCCAAACGAAATAAGGCCAAATTTAAACGTGAAAGTGAAATAGGGCCAAATTTGTTTACGATTGCCCTTATTTCACTTTATAAAAGTAAACATTACAGCTGTCAGCTACTTAGATAAAGGAAATCTGCTTGCTGCTCACTTTACAGCTAGCTCAACGCTCCCAGATTGGGCTTTATCCCCCTGTAATCGAGTGCGTAGAATACTCCATTGGACCAATCCACTTTCCCCCTCGTACAGTGGCTAGAGTACTTCGAGGTCTTGACATACACAAATCCGCTGGTCCAGATGGTATTTCCCCTATAGTTCGGAAGAGGTGTTCCTCTACGCTGGAAAAACCGATGCGTAAGCTTTCCTATCTGTCCTATTCTTCAGGGCGCTCTCCGAGATGATGGGAAACAGCATTTGCCCCGAAAGTCCGAAAAAGGGCGAATCTTCTTCTTCATCATAGAAACGCTCATTAACGGACAGCTTATGAAATGTCTTGAACCACGGAAACTTCTAAATGACCGGCAGTACGATACAGCAACAGGTCCACTGGTGATTTGATGAATTATCCAACAGAAAAGTGGAACTAATCAGATCACCAGTGTGGTGAAAGTGAGATCGTTGCACTTGATATTTCAAAGGCTTTTGTCAGAGTTTGGCATCAAGCTCCCTTGTGGAAAATGCCCTCATTTTTAGTGATAATACTCTTCTTCAATGGATTAGAAACTTCCTTTCGGACCGTTTAAAGCAAATTGTTTTGAACGGTTACAAGTCTGCAACTCACCAAGTAAATGCTGGTGTTCCCCAAAGGTCGGCTTTGTCCCCGACCCTCTTTCTTATTATAAATGATATCCTGTCTGTTACTTCTTATCCAATACATTCCGTCGGTGATGACTGTACCCTCAGCTTTTCCTATTCGTTTCCTGTGTCCATGTTCTGTAATTATCGCATCGCTATAATTTATCGAGAAACGTCCAAAACTGAAAAAAAAAAACTCATTTTATCGCAATCATGAGGTTCTGTAACTTTGACAGGCGATAATTTTATCGCATGGAACACATCGGAATAAAACAACAGGAAAAGGCGATAAATCGGTGTTCTGTATCATCGAAGTGCGTTAAGTTTTTCATTTCAAACGTCAAATTTCATCGCCTTACAACGAGCACGCGAAAAGAAAGGATGGCTGAACAAAAAAGAGTAAATAAAGAATTTATATTTGTAAAAGCATTTAATAATGCATTCTGACCACAATTATTATTTTTATATATTAATAATAATATAAATAAATAATTATATATTAATAATAAAACAATTCTTTATAATTAAACAAATCTGCCATGAAATTACAGTTCAACCGTACAAAAAAAGGTTCGTCTTTTACTTCTTGTTTCAGTTAGTGGCGCATAGAATCACAGAGCCTTGTTTTGTCATATTTTTAAGAAATTGATGCAAAATTCCTTTTGAGGCGGTCTCGAATCACCAATGCTGCTCGATGGTAGACTGAATTCTGCTCATCATCTTCTTCTTCACTCTCCGGGTCTTCTGGAACATCGTCAAGGAGTCTGTGTTTTACACGAACATTGTGAATAACACAGCCCGTAAGAGTAAGAAAGCCCTAGTTTTAGGCAACGAAAAACTACTTGGAGGACTCCGTTGAGCCTGACGCAGTGGGTATCCAGAGTCTCTTTTAAGAAAAACAAAAAAAATTCAAGAATTTCATAAATAGATCAATAAAATAAGATTATACGATCGTACGTACCTAATTTTTTTTTAAATTCTGGCTCGCCAAGGCGATTTATAAAAGGGGGGTACTTCGACCTAAAAGATCTTTTGTACCGTATGGGCCAGAAAATTTTTAAAATAGTAAAATTTCCACTTTCCGTGTAAAGCGGACAATTTTACCAGTAGAAGAATTCTTTATGTCCTCGGGGCTCAATTGTTCCCTGAGAAAGATCTTTTTTCTAATTCCATTAAGGGCTGGGCATTCACATAAAATGTGTTCAGCTGACTCGTCCTCTTCAAGACAGAGTCGGCACTCAGGAGAATCTGCTATTCTCATTTTGTGTAGATGATATCTTAAACCGTGGTGACCAGTAAGGTAACCTACTAGGTTTTTGATATCATGCCTGCTTAGGTTTAGACATTTGCTGGCATTATGATTGAAGGGCCGAATGGCCAGCTTTTAATTGCTGCCGTTGCTGCTGATCTAGGAGTGCAGCAGAAAGGTTCGGGACCTATGAAAGGTGTTTCTTAACCTTTTCTGGCCAGTTCGTCGGCCTTTTCGTTACCTTCTACCCCGACATGACCCGGAACCCACCATAATTTGGTCTTGTTTCTTGCTCCGAGTATTTGTAGGGTATTGAAGCAGTACATGACTGATTTGGAGTCAATTGTATACGAGCTAAGGGCGTTTATAGCTGCTTGATGGCCGTGAAAATATGGATGGTTGCTCCTTTTATGCCAGATAAGATAATGTGGCTGGCGAATTCTTGAATGGCATGGAGCTCCGCTTGAAATACGCTGGGACTTTTTCCCATGGGTATCGTAAAGCGTTTGTGTGGTCCGTATATTCCCGCTCCTACCCCCGTTTCCATTTTAGAACCATCCGTATACCACTTTATGCCGTTATGGCTGTTTGGTGGGTTATTGCTAACCCATGCTTCTCTTTTGGGTATCTCCATGGAGAACCTTTTGTTGAAGCATAGTGTTTTTTGAATGCGGTCTGTGACCGCGCAGTTCATGTTAAGTTCTGGCAGTTCATCGAGAAGGGTCTTAAGTTCCGGATGATCATTAAGACTTATCTCGTTTAGCTGTATTAGACTTATTGCACTGCGGATCGACACTTTTTGGACGTATATGTGGAGGGGTATAATTCCTGTTATTGCCTCTATGGCAGCTGTTGGACAGGTACGCATGGCTCCGGAGATACCAAGGCACGCAAGCCGTTGTACCTTTTTGAGCTCCTCTATTGCGACCTTTTGTGTGGATTTTGTCCACCATACTATGGAGGCGTATGTTATGATGGGTCTTATCATCACTGTGTAGATCCAGTGGACGATCTTTGGAGAGATTCCCCAGGTTCTACCATATGTGCGACGACAGGCCCATAAAGCTCTATTAGCTTTACTGATTTTGTTGTTTATGTGAGAGTTCCAGTTAAGTCTCTTGTCCAGGATTACTCCAAGATACTTGACTTCATCGGAATACTCTACGACCGTGTCGTTTATTGTGATTAGGCCTAGGTCTAATTTCCTCCTTTTAGTGAAAGGAACGATGACGGCTTTACTGGGTTTTATGGAAAGATTTTCCTTAATGCACCAGTCTATGGCTGTCTTTAGAGCATTTTTCATTTTTGATGTGACTCCTATTGAGTCTTTGCCCCTAACTATGATGACAATATCATCGGCGTACCCAATTGTGGTGTAGCCCAAACTGCTCATCTTGTGTAGCAGGTCATCGATGACCAATGACCACAGAAGGGGTGAGAGTACTCCCCCTTGTGGGCAGCCCCTTACGGCTGTTACTGATACTGAGGTCGTTCCTGACGAGGAAGTTATTTTGCGACTTTCCAGCATCGCTTTGATCCATTTAATAGTTGGTTTATCTATATTTCTATGGTACAAAGCATTTGATATGGATTCATATCCAGTGTTGTCGAAAGCACCCTCTATGTCCAGAAAGGCACAAAGTGCGATCTCTTTGCAACAGTAGGCGTTTTTTATCTCTGTAGTTAGTCTTAACAGAGCGCCTTCCGTGGATTTGCCCTTTTGGTACGCATATTGGTGAGGGTGCAGAGGCATGCTTTTTGATATGCATTCTCTAATGCGAATGTCAATAATCCTTTCCATTGTTTTCAGAAAAAACGATGTCAGGCTTATCGGACGATATGATTTAGGTAATTCTCTCGGCTTGTTTCCCGGTTTAGGTATAAATACTACGTTTACCTCCCTCCAGGTAACTGGTATATACCCCCAGTTGAAGCTGAACCTAAATAAGGCAATCATGGATGGTAGTAAAAATTCTATTCCATTTTGAATGAAGGCTGGAAAAATACCGTCTGTACCTGATGCCTTGAATGGTTTAAATGAGTTAATTGCCCGTTTAACCTTATCCGGAGTAAAAAGTGTTCCGGATAAACTATGAATTCTGCTGAGGTTTCTTGGAATTGAGACCTCCGCTGTATGGTCGTCTGTAATGACCATCGTGTGAGAACCTGGGAAGTGAGCCTGAAGCAAAGTTTTCAGCGTTTCTTCCCGGTACGAACATAATAGCCAAGAGCTATATTGTCCAGGATCGCTAGCTTCATAGCCCCGTTCCAACAGTGCTTTGGTTTGGGAACATTCCCATGCGTATGCATCATGATTCGCACCTCCAAACCTGGCATACACGCCAAATATTCGAAGGTCGAAATCACTTATCTGGAAGTTAAATTTTATAAATTAGTTATTTTTTAAAAAAATGTATAATCACACCAATTGAACATTTTTGGAATGGTATCCCTTTCTGTTGAGATAGCAAGCCTCAACTTCAACTTTGGGCTTTGCGATCCGCACATGGGTACAATCGATCGCCCCAATCACCCCAGGAAACCCGGTTGCTTCAAAAAAGATAGTTTTAATGAAAAAATATAAGAATTTTTGTATTGAAAAAAGAAAAATAAAGACAAATGTACCTTTGTTTAATAGCAGGATACTCCTCCTCTGTTGGAAATTTTATCCATTTTCCTGCCAACTTGTTCTGTAGTACCAAAGAGACTTCAGCTACAACTCTCGACACGACTGTGCGACTTATCGCCGCCGAAAATTCCTGCCCAATGTCTCTTTGGCAAGAGCCAGAGGCAAAAAAGTGCAATGCGGCACACACACACGAATTGGGATAGGGATGAACATTTTCCGTTGTCCCTGCTTCATGTGTGGACGCATTTCTTCAATTAAGATATGTGCTGCATCTCGGCTTAGACGGTAAAGCTCCCGGAATCGTTCCTCAGGCATTTCAAAAGGGTTGGTATTGTCCCTAAGTCTGCGGCGTTGGACTCACATTTTGTTGCATCGCTCGTTTATCTCTCCGACAATGCCACAATAGGAAACTTTTTTTTTTTGGAATTAATACCTATATTTCTATCAAATTTAAATTTTTAATCGAGATTAATTTGTCGAGATTAATTTAATCGAGATTAATTTGTCAATGCAAGATTCATTCTTTGAATTTTATTTTTCGTTGGCTGACACTTCAATGTATCGCCTTCCAATGGAAGTTCCAGTCAAATTGAGACCAAAATATTTTTTATCGCATCGTCTTACAGAAACCCTACTTTTTCCAGACGCGATAAAAGCGGAACGAATTGTTCCAATTTATAACGATGCGAAAACTTATCGCCTAAGTTACAAAACATGGCCCCTGGTTCGCACCCCTCTTCTTCGGGTGCGGAACTGGAACGGCAACGAATGTTGAGCTCATTAATTCCGATCTTGAAAGCTAGTTTCATGGGGTACTCCCTAGCTCAAACTTTGGTTTTTCAATAAAATTGTTTTATTTAATTGTGGGCGTGTCAGTGGCCGGATTAAATATTAAATAATACGAAATATTTAAATATAAATATAAAGGGCACCTAGAGAGTCTATAATCTATATTATAAATTTCAGCTCTCTAGCTCAAACTTTAATTTTGAAAAAAAAGTATTTTTTAAATTGATTTTAAAAATATTTACACATGAGCATAAAGGGCCCCTAGAAAGTATCTTTAATATATAAAAGAGAGTGACGTTAGTTACTACGCTTATAACTCAAGAACGCCTGGACAGATTTCGATGATTCGCACCAATTTGGACTGGTCTCCGGCCAAACAAGAAGAATACGAGTACATAAAAAAATCGAAAATTCCAAGAAAAAAAAAATTATGAAGCAAATTCATTTTCTTATCCATTTTGTATGGCGAGATTTTACGACGCCATCTTCATGATAGATGACGTTTATGTTTACGTTCCGTTGTGACAATTTTGATGACGCATCAACTTTTGATAGCTGATTCATTTGTACAGTCGTTCCATCGCATATTTTTGTGCTGTGCGTTGCGATTTATCTGCATTTTTTCAAGTTTTATCAAATTTGTATCAGCTTTCGACAGTTATTGTAATTCAATTTGAATTAATACATTGTTTTGAAACGATTTTTGTGAAAATTACCAGCGAATAGTAAATTCATAGAGGTGAGTTTAGTTTAATGAAGTGCACATTGTGAATGGTTATGTTCTTTGTAATTGCGTGCGCATCGACAATCAATCCAAACGTTAATTTCGGATGGTGCAATTAATTTTTAGGTGGGTTACATTTAAAATCAATTCGAATTTACCCAAGAAAATCGAAAAGTCCTCGAAAATAAAATTTATTTTCCAATTTGTATGGAGCGATCTTACGGACGCCATCTTCATGATAGATGTCATTTATTTTTACGTTACGTTGTGACAATTTTTTCTTGGGTGGCGTTGTGCGCATCAACTTTTGCCAAGTGATTCAATTGCACAGTTTTTCCATCGTTTGAATTGGAAAATTATTTTTGTGTTGGATAGTTTATTTTGCGAGGAAGGCTTTAGGCTTTATAACATCACGCTGCGACCAGTAGGAGCGAAGCATCATTGGAAAATGTTGCAAAACGGGAAAATTATTCCTTTTTGAGAGTTTCCGCTGCGTGCGCTGCGTAAACGGCTTAAGTTACGTAAAAATCATGTCTGATGGAATTTTTCCTCTTTAAAAATTCTATAAAAAAGTTCACGACAGTATATGTCTATCGTTTAAGATTGACTCACTATAACCTCGGCTCAGACACGGAACGGTAGAACTCAGTTAACTGTTTTTTTGCGATATCTCATCGTATAATAATACTTTTTAAATATTCTTTCATTTTGTAGTAGTTTTCTATTGAATATTGTTTTGTGAATTCTTTTAAATGTTGTTTTTTTCGAATATTTTCACAAAGGGCCTTTCCGCGATTGGTCTTGAATGTCCTCTTATATTTCAGCAACATTGCTTTTGTTTTCGCATGTTTATTTTAAGTTTTTGTTCTTATTAATAAAGACTCCGGATTTCAAAAATTATTTCGGACCCCTAGAGAGTATATGGATACAATTTCAGCTCTCTAGGTCCAGATTGAAGGCCTAATTTTTGCCGACAGATGGACGCACGGACGGACGGACGTACGGACATGGCTAGATCGACATTACTATGGATGCTGATCATAAATATAGTAACTTTTAGGGGTCTACGGACAATATTAAGGAATGTTACAAACTTCGCGTCAAAATTAATATACCCTTAGAATAGGATATAATAAATATAAATTTGTACATCGTCAGCATACATATGAAAACGACAAATTTTAATCACAAGTGGTAGGTCAATAATGCACATAGAGAATAACAAGGGATCGATTATTCAGCCTTGGGGCACACCACAGTGAACAGGTAAGGCAGGCGATTAGGACTGATTGTGGGAGTCAGATTCAACTCTTTTAGTTAATTAAGACATTATTAACTTCACAGAAAGGTGGGAAAAATTATTAAAGTTAGAAAGAAGTTTATTACAAAGTATAATCAGGACGAACGGAATCGAAGTGTAAATTCAGTAACGCATCACTGGCATCATGATGCTCATGATGCTTTGCAAAATGTTCATTAACGCAACTATTGGCATCACTTTCAACGTCAAGTGTTCATTATTGCAAAGCTGATCAAACTGATGCGCAAACTTAACGAAAAAAAGCATCACAGAAATACCTGATGCGCTGTTGATTCGCCGGAAAAAAGCAAGAAAAATGTCGGAAGAGAAAGAAAAGTAAGTAAACAAATATTTTAATTTATAGATACTATAAGAGGATGTATAAGAAGGTGTCCAAAAAGGATTTAATGATTTTCGCAAATCCTAGAAACATGGTTTGGTTTTCATTTAGAAAAGTTAAATCATTAGTGGACTTACATCGAAGGTGGAGCGGCACATTCTAAAATGATTTTGAAATACATCGTCTGGATATTTTTCTAGAACTTTGAAATAGTCCCTAATCTTAGGAATTTTCCTTCTTTTAAAATCTGCTAATTAAAGTCCGTATGCGTTTGGACCTCTTTCTTCTTGCTTCATGCATGTTAAAACTAAATTTATCGTCTTTACGATCAAACTTTTATTAGCAAAACTTCCATTTTAAATGTTTGATTTAAACAATGCGTTCTAAAACTCAAACGCCATATTCAATCAGCAACGCATCAGCTTAAACTGTGCATCGCATCAGCATCGCAAATAAGCAGTGATGCCGCATCACTGCGCAAATGTTTGACGTTTCTGAATTTACACGAATGCTTCCGAAAAATCAACTAACGTTCCCAGAGTTCCTTCATCCTGATCCGTAGCTTCCCATGTATCATGTGTGACTTTAAGTAAAGCGGTTACGCAGCTGTGACCAGAGCGGAAATCAGACTGCATAGGCGTTAACAAGTTTTTTGTGTCGAGATAATGTTTAATTTGAGCACAAATAATAATTGTTTCAAACCCTTTAGATAGAAAAGGTAGGATGGCAATGGGTCGATATTCTGTTCCGTTTCTATTTTTGGGGATTGGAATTTTTTGAGCTTGTTCCCAAAGCTGTGGATAGGTGGAAGTCATAAGGATGGTATTGAAAATATACGTCACATATTTAAGGATATAAGGTAAAATTTTAAAGAATTTTGGTGAGATGTTGTCCATGCCCACGATATCAGATTTTATGGACCGAATCGCCATTTCAACTGTTAACGAATCAACTCCATCAAACAGAAAAGTAATGTCAGAGGTATTTACAGTGACATTTTCGGAAAGGGACAAAGGGACATAGGAAAACAGAGGCAATTTATTATTAGTCCTATTATCTTTATTAACTTCTCTCGTTAGATCGCTCCTGGGTTACGCAGATGTGCTATGGTGCCCTGCATTTAAGGTGTACTCGGACCGGGTTGAAAAGATTCAACGAAGTTTTACGAAGTATATATTTCAATAAAATGCGCTGGGATTTTTGCCCCAATTACAAAGCCAGATGCCAATTGCTTGTGATCAAATCGCTGGAATCTAGAAGGACTATTCATAGTGTAATGCTTGTAAGAGATTTACTATTCTATCATATAACGTTTTCATCGCTTCTTGTATGGGTTCCAATAAACGTTCCTGATAGATCAATGAGAGCTATAATTTTCTAATTTCAAAGAGCTCACAAAACTAGATATGGCGGTAATGAGCCTGCATCTAGATCGGTTACGTATTTCAATGCAGTGT
Organism: Portevinia maculata; assembly: GCA_949715645.1. Lineage (NCBI taxonomy): Eukaryota > Metazoa > Arthropoda > Insecta > Diptera > Syrphidae > Portevinia > Portevinia maculata. Next base: position 8,833,984 of record OX454526.1, read on the forward strand.
CCTTAAATATTGATATTTAATGTCTTAGTCGTGAACATTTTAAGTCTGAAATTTTGTACATATTTGCATTCGAATGCATACTTGGAGCGCCGTAGATCTGTTAGCTGTAAAATTGCTTGTAGATAGCGTAACGGATACAATTATTGGCACCCCCTTTTTTTGCACCAACTATTGGCACCCCTTCATTCATAAGTCATTTTTCAAAAAATTATTTATCTAAGCAAGTCAATTTATTTTTTTTCTTAAATTGTAGCTTATTCCGCAAAATTGTGCATCTTTGTTTTGACGAATGCGTATTCAGTCAGTGAGTGGTAGTGAAAGTATTAACACGTTTTAAAAAAGTCAAAAATTAGCAAAATTTTGTGTGTTCCTGTTAAGGACCTTAGATTTGGTAAGCCCTATTTAGTTATTAATATATATTTGTTTTATTAAAAATTTATGTTTTTTGATATGAGAATATAGTAAATTATTCGTTTTTAACTTTTTTTTTTGTTAAATTAATTGATTATTAAAAAAAAAATGGATGCCAATAGTTGGTTCCGAAAAAAGTAGGTGTTGAATTATTGGCACCCTGGTGCCGATAATGAGTTCTATGGAACTACAACTATTGGCACTGCCAATAAATATACTTTTAGGACTGCCAATAATTATAGAATTAAATTGTTAATTTTTAAAGATTGAAAAAATGCCGAAAACAAGAAAGACTTATCAAGAAAAGGATGATCAAGAAGCTCTACTGGCCATAAAAAATGGACAAATTTCTAAAAAGGCAGCTTCCAAAATCTACAAAATACCGCGTTCTACTCTGCAGTTCCGATTGAGTGAATTTTTTTTTTATTTATTTCTAAATCACACTTATTTATTGTTAACTTAATATTTATTTGTTTTTGTCCTTTATAAACTAGAAGAAGTGGTATATGTATGTTCCTTTTTATGTTTTTTTTCTTATTATAAATAAATTAACCAGCCAGCTAGTTTATTAATAAAAATCAAAAAAAGGAAATAAGGTTTTCTTTAAATTCAAGGGTGCCAATAATTGTATAATTTGGGGTGCCGACAATTGTGGTCGGGTGCCAAAATTTATGTAGTTAGGTAGAGTCTGAGGCGATCCATAATTAATGGTAAGCTTTTTTAATATCCCATTTTTATCCCTTTTTTAATAATAAAATACAAATTAAAAAAATATTTCTAAATAAAAAATGTTCAAAATTTTAATTTGGTATATTTACCATATTCTTAGTTCTATCAAAGCGAAATTTACACGCGTATGAATTCAAAATTTTCTTAGGGGTGCCAACCATTTTGTACGTTACGCTACATTAGTAATTAAATAAATAAAATCTCTCCATAAAAGGTGTGAAATTTTTCATACGTTGCGAATTAAGCTTGTCAATTCCTGTCTTTAGCTACAATATTTAGCAATTTTCTCTTAAACTCAACTCCGTAACATTTCTTGGACCATACACTGTATGAGGATGTCACCGACCATAATATGGAGTACACTGCGTCTTCTTTTCATCATTTCTCGTCGGGATTCGTGATTTTTTTTTGGCGAGAAGTTTTTCATAAAAGATGAAACAAGATTGGTAGTTCTGTTGATGTTGTTGTTACTCTCTGTCTGCATATCTCAATGCGAGTTGCCTATTGCCTTACCAACTGGCAACACAAAAGGCGTGGTTGTGTTTGTGATTAATCGAAAGGCTGAGATTGAATTTGCTTTCTTTCAATTTCTCTTTTTTTTTAAATGCCGAATCTGTGAAGTAACATACGTAGCATATGTATATATTTTTTTAATAAAAGCGCATGAGGGTTCTACCAGTTGGCAGTGACGGATACAAGGAGCAGCATTGCAACAGATTGAAAAATTTAATTTTTAATTCCTTTGATTTCGTTGAAGGTGTAGATAGATAGCGTTATGTTGCACATGTGATTCTATGAAGAGAAACAGGTGTCAGCTGTTGTGGGAGGAGGTCACGCAAACAGAAAATGAACACGAATCCAATTCAAAGGATACCTTGCATCAATGAGTACCTGTTCTGGGATCATTATGACGGATACCTTACCTATCACACCTAAAGAAAGAATAAATTTAGATGTCCTTCGGAAAATTCTTAAATTAACGCGGTTCCTGTGAAAACTGACACATTTGAAAAATTAGGAAGAGCATCCTTCAGAATTATAAATTGATCGGGAAGGGTTTGACGTAATTACCTCTGTTTGGTGCATCGAATTGAACAACAATGGATGATCGTTATTTAGGGTTCCTGTGACAGTTTTCTTTTCGTTTGGAAATTCCCGTGTTCGATATCGAATTGGTTGCGGTCCTAACGATTTTTTTTCATTTTTTTAAATTTTATTCCCAACTGTTTTTGGTGTGTCGCTGCACGCGATTGTCAAACGATGTTTCTGGGATATTTTTTTTGTTCCCTTCCATTCTGATGTTTAACATTTTGATAATGAGGTGTGCATTCGATTCATTTATTGCACCAGCTGATGCATTAGAACAGTCACATTATCCTCGATAGGTAAGCGATGCATATTAAATGGGTTTTCGATTTGACAGTTGACAGTTGATTTATGATGGCGGATGACGATTTACGAGCTCGTATTTCTGATACGATAAAAAGTTGCTTGTGTCAAGAGTTTTTTTTTTTGTATTTCGTTTTTCTGGTCTTGTTTTTGGTTAATTTTGGAACCAGGTGTGTCTAGGATAATTAGTCGTTGATGGCTATTGTTTAAAAGGGGAGGTTCCACGTGCATCTGTTATCCGTTTGGAGGTTAATTAATTTTTAATTTTGTTTAAATGAGAAGAGTTGATGCATTAATTCATTAGAGTTGAAGAACTTACATAGGTTCTTAGGGCTTTTGTTGTTGCTATTATTATAAGCCCAGTTATATTCTAGTTGTAACATATAAAAATATCAAACTATGAGTAATGGGTAGGGGTCAATACGCGCGTGTAGAACCTCATTTTGTGACAATAACCCTCCTAATGAATAGATGCCGTTTACTTTGTGTGTTTTAGGCCTGGGGAAAACATTTTTGATGGTGCCTTGAAGCATATGGTACCAGTGGCTTTATATTGGTCGTTCACTAGTTGTTTGCTTATGCCTCTTAAACAAATTTATGTAGTTAGGTAGAGTCTGAGGCGATCCATAATTAATTAGCGCGTTTTATTTGAGAAGAATCTGAGAGTCACACTCAGTGACGATATGGAGAAACCACTTCCGCAGGTTTTTTTTCCTGTTTGGGGGAGGAGAAATGCTTTACGCACCATAAGGAGGCCTGTTTGTGTTGACCGCGGGCTCTCTCCGCATGCTTTCGGGGCATACGGACTAAAACCCCTCCCAACTCTGAGGTTTCTGACACAGACCCCTGGGACGGTTCTTCGCATTAATTCAAGGCGTCTGTAATCATACACCCTTTCGGCCTCACATGGTTTCCCGGTATTGTTCTTCTTCTCTTTTCTTTCTTCTGAGAACATCTTCCACAAATTGGAAAATTATTCCCCAATTCAAGTAGCTCGTCAGCATTTTGTCAACTATGTTTTCTGGGCTGAAGGCACAAATGCTGCTTTGCAGGGCTGTGCGTTGGGCTTCCCATCGTCTGCAGGCAAAAAACGTGTGACTGCTGGTTCCGACACCTTTCGGTAAGATCTAGCCACGCGTAGAGCTCCACGTTTTTGCACTGCCGCCATATGCTTCCGGTATTTTTCTTTTCGGAGCGCGTCTGCCCAAATCTCCTTTTATATAGGAGAATGGCATGCGTTGTCGACATTAATAACCTGCGCTTGCTTGGCGTTGGACCACCTTTGTTCACCATTAATCTGCTGAGTGATGCTGTAACTCTAGAGGCTCGTTCCGTTGCGTACTTTATTTGTTCCCAGAAAGTTAGTTTTGTGTCGAGACTCAAAACCAGATACCTCACCGCATCCTTGCTCTTAATGACTTCAAAGCCAATTTGGAAGTCGATTTGCGTGGAGATTCTCTTTTTCTCTTCTGTAGGTTGCTACGCCGTAACCAGCCCAAACTCTACCGTAAGGCAGCACAAACCATTCAACCTGTATGATGAAAGTCAAAACTGTCGTCCACCCGACCATAATGAGTTGAGCTTGACAATATCTTAACTTAATTCCATATCGAATTGCCAACAGGCTTATCGTAAGGGCTTTCTATTGGAAACAGCACTGCATTCGCTACTAAGCACTACCGTAAAATCGCTTCAAAAAAAGAGCACACAATGATTTCTATTTTGGATATAGAATGCGTCTTCAATAATGTCAAAACGGAAGTTGTCACCAACTCTCATCTTAAATTGGATGTGTATAACTGCCCTGAGCCTGAATTAATAACATGCTAGACAGCCGACTTGTCCTGGCGAAGCTCAGTATTTGTGCGACCGAGAGACCACTGCACAGAGGTAGGTACACGATAAGGGGGAGTCCTCTTGCCATGATTATGGGCTGTAGGATTGCCATAGACATTTTGGATAAATTTATCCATACAACTTAGAGATAAATATTTTGAAATCAGCTCTTAGCAACCTATCCATATTTTCTAAGATCACTGGCCTTAGTGTCAATGCGGCGAAAAACCAACTGAATTTATTCACTCGAAAAATTTAAATTCCGGCGAGAACGCCGCCCATGCTCAACAATAAGCTCCCTTAAATTTCAAGCCAAGCGAATAATCTAAGAATAATCATTGATTCCAACGTCAGTTGAAAAGTGAATGTCCAAGACAAGGAAGACGACGATCGCCATTTACTACTACATGAAATATTAACAGCTTGAGATAGTTCATTGGTTGTATCTGGCTGTCGCCAGATCTATTCTACCATAGGTTATTGTGGCATGGAGCTGATGGGGTACCCGCTATATATCTTAAACAATGCGCTCTAGATTTGAGGCCCCCTGCTGAATCCATTTGATGAGTCCCTATCAGGAGGTAAGCGGTAAGCTCGCCAGAGGTGCGGTTTCCCAGGGAAATATCGGCAGAAGATACTCATTGTGAATGAAATGGCTTTGGGGTGAGAGCACAAGCTTAAATTCCAGGCCATACAGTTCAAGATTGGCATATTACTAGTGGACTGCGAACCCCCGCAGACAGGCCGATTAAAACGGGTCTATGTGTCTTAAGGGAACAGACAAAACTTTGTACCTACCTTTTTGCGGGGTGCGGGACTATCTACAGTGGAGCACTCAGATTCAATACTGGTCCATTGTACGGCAAGGAAGACATACCACTTTTACGGAAATGTTGTAGGCGCTTCAATGATGAGGAGCCTAGCTTGACATCACTTACCACTTCAGCACCCAATACTTTCCACCTGGTACGAGAAAAAGCACGACAATCAAAAAGGAGATGTTCCGCAGTGTCATTGCTTTCTTCACATGCTTCGCAGTTGGTGGTATCGCTTAAACATAGCACCCATAGATACTTGGTAAAAGCGTTATGGACCGTAAGAACGCCAGGAGTTTGTCTGCAGTCTTTTCTGTGAAGAGACAACAGGAATGATGCAGATTTTTTACAGCTGTTGCAAAGAGTTTGTTTATTCTGTCTGCACCCTGGAGAGTCCAGCCATCTTGTGTTCATATGAAACCCAACCGTCAATGGAAGCCCTGACGGAGTACGAAGGAAGACATAACGCCGGTCCTGAGAAGTCTTCCTCCGACCCCAGTCTAGCAAGTTCATCGGAGATCTCATTTCCTGTGATCCTGTTGTCCACGTGAATTTAGACTTCCGACCGAATTCAGAGAGATCCTTCATTCACCATATACAGTATAATCTCGATAATTCGTACCCCGTTAATTCGTAAACCCCTCTTATTCCAAATAAACTGCAGGTCCCTTGAAAAAATCCCGGTTATTCGTAAAAAAAACAGTGCATTTCGGTCCTCTCGGTAATTCGTAATAATTGCCATATGCAAAGTCATATGAAACGTCTTATAATTCGTAAGTCTCTGTTGATAACCGCGTTTATTCGAAAAAAAAACTCTCATTCTTCATCATCAATACTCCCAATCACGTTTGTTACAATATGTTTATGTTTAATCACAAAGAAAGGACTGGGAGTAACATCCGGGCGAAAGGGGATTTTCTCACCCTTGCAAATGTGTGCAGCTGCAGGTAATGGCAGCTGTTTCTGTTTCAATGTAAGCATGTAAATTAAATAAAACAATGTTTGATTTTATTAAAAAAATAATTTTTATTCGAGGAGAAGCCTCTTACTTTATTTTCAACTTATAATTTCGACTACTTAACCAGAACTAAAACTTAATTCTAACAAACATATTCTTATTGCCTAGGTTTCCTTATCTTCTACGTGCAGGAATGTGGGATTTTGGATTGGGATTGGAGGAGGTGTCGTTTGCCAGACGCTGGCTCAGCAACATGCATGTGGAGCGTGGGTTCCTCTGTTGCTGTCGGATGTGATGAGTCTGGGTATCCGGTATCGGTGTGGAATGCGCTTGGTGTTGACCTGCATGTGGGGCGTGGGTGAATGCTGAATGTATTTGGTGTTAACTCTTCCCTTCTTAAAAATCAAACGTCCTCGTTTGATCTTAAGTCAAAATAATGGTATTTGACTTATGCGTGTAGGCTTTTTTGTTGGAACTTTTTCTTGAGCTTCATTTTTGTTACCGGGAGTTGCTGTTTGTGCGTTTTCTCTCATCTCAATTTGGATTTCTGAATCGGGGTTGTTGTTGATGTTGATATGCATTGGGCGCTTTTTCCATGTTGCTTTTATTACAAAGGTTATGATGATAGTTGCTACCGTTAGAATGCATATGATATTTGTTGTACTGATGATGTTATGTTTGTATTCCAGTGTCCTTATTTCTTCGGTGTTACTAGAATGGAGTTCTTTTATCATTTCCAATGATAACATTTCTTCTGTGTCCTCCACTATAGAGAATTGAGCGATTGCAGGTAATGGCTTTAGTTTGGATATGATGTTGTCAGATAGGTAAGTTTTGTTTTCGATGGTAATCGTTGAATTTTGAAATTTGATTATGAACGTGCCAGCCAGTGGCAATGCATCTGTGTTGTCTTGTTGCATTGTGCCGTTGAACCGATTGAGGAAGATAACTCCTGGGGAGATTTCGTCTATTGTGGGAATGTGTTGATTGTTTATGCGTGTGCAATTGGCTTTTATATTAAGGAGTAGGTTAGGAATACAGGATGTGCTACTAAGATCTAATATATGTCGATAAGGACATATTGATAAATTGTTATATGACTTACAATCTAGTTTTAACCCGAAAATTTTCTTCTGACATTTCAAAATTTCTTCAAAATCTAATTTGTTTACAAAATTTGCTTTTTTTACGGGTTTAAGTAATAGTTTACTACAAGTATTTAACTCTAAACTTGGTATACTTATGATATAAACTATTGAATTTTTGTTTATGGCAACTTTTACTTCTGCAAAATTTAGTGCCTCATCAATATTGCCGTAAGGAATATTTTCTTTCTTTATTATTTGTTCGGCTATATTAATTTCTTTAATTGATAATATATAGGAATTTATAATTCCTTTATTTGCCCAAAGTATGGCGTATTCTATATTAATTAATTCTTCCTTAAGTAACTTAATTTTGTGTTGGGTAACAGATATAATATTATTCATAAATGGGTCATTTTTTTTCATTTTCATTAAAACTTCATTTGTCTTTTTTGTTATTTCGTTGATGTTGTTAATCACATCTCTGTTAATAAGGACCTGTTTGTTATTGTTTTTTAATACATTATTTATTTTGTTTCTAATTATTCGTAAGTCGTCATGGTCAGGGCTTCCAGCTATCCACTTCCATGCGCTTCCTAGGAAATTGAGTGATCTCTTGTTTTTGTTTTTTGGTTTAAGCCTATTGAATATGTGTTCTATTTCCGAAAGTTCGTGAGAAAGAAAAGGATAGGAGGGGTGGCTCTTATTTATGCCGTGTTCTATTGTATCTCGGATGTTGGTTATAATGCTTTCGCATGGTACCAAGTCTATGATATGGATCATTTTAAAGCTGCCATTTTGGATCATCGCTGTCCCGGTTTCTATCGCTACTAGTTCACTGGATGAATAGTCCAGGATCTGGATATCGGCCATGGACGTAGTTATCATTAATCTGTTGGAAAAATTTTCCATCAGTTTCTTATACGATGTTTATATATAATTTTGTCGCTTTCTGTAAGGACGGTAGTGTTTCTATTCTCCTTGACTATTTCTTCTTTGTACCTATTAGAAAGTTTTGTTCCTAATCTTTTGTTTTGTTTTACGTAAATTGTTTGTCCTACTGTATATTGTTTTGGCTCTTGTTTTCTTTTATTATGGTATGCTATATCAGTTTTTTGTTTTTGTCGTAGCCTTTCTAAGTTCGACCGTCGCGTCTTCTCGTAGTCTTCGGGGCCAAAGGTAACATTACGACCAAAGAAAAGGTCAACTGGTTTTTTGTGTGTGGTGGAATGAATGCTATGGTTGTATTCATTTACAGATCTTTCGATTAGTTCCTCAAAATTTCGATGCAAGTCATCTTTTTTTAGGCATCTCATTAACTCAGCAAGAGTTGAATGGAAGCGTTCTACTTGCCCATTAGCTTCGCTTCTGTATGGTGGTGTCGTGTAGACATCAATTTTTAGTTCATCCTTCATCAAGAAGAGGATTGTGGATGAATTAAGGGAAGGTTCATTATCAATAACAACTGACTTAGGTATTCCAAAGAAAAAGAGTATCTCTCTTAAGGGTTTTCTAATATCTTCTATAGATCTGCTTTTAAGTATTTTGACCTGTGCGTATTTGGTAAATTTGTCTATTGCAGTAAGTACTGATTTCTTTTCTGTAATGAATATGTCAAGATGAACTGTGTGTCCTGGGAAATTTGGTAAAGGCGTTTCATTTAGTTTTGGTTGGTTAGGGTGTCTTTCGTATTTATTTTGCTTGCATACTGAGCAAATATTGGTAATTCGTTTTATTTTTCTTATCATGGAAGGGAAATAATAATTTTCGAGAATTTGAAGTCTATTTTCGACCGCGTTTCTATGGGCGCGATTATGAGTGTCAATTATAATTGTTTCCTGATCATGCTCGCTTAATATATCCTGTACTTGCTTCTGTGAGAATCTAATTTTAAATGTTTTGAAATGAAGTGGGTATAGTTCCTGTATCAGACCCATTACTGGCTCTTGTGCTTTAATGCAATTTATTACCGAAGGATTCAGAATCTTCTTTAGAATCTGTAGAAGATTCTCTTTACTGTAGTTAGTCTCTGTTATGTTGTGTCGGTGATATCCGGGGAACACTATCTTAAATTCGTGGTTTTTTCTTTCTCCTGTGTAGAGAAAAATTTGGCTTTTGAAGACATTGATGGGTGCTTCAACGCTGAAGATGAGCTCTTGGGAGGAGCTCTCATCACTATGTACTGTAGGAGTTAGTGAATTTACCTGACTTTCTTGCGGGGGTCTGGAGAGTGCGTCTGCGACTACGTTAGATTTTCCGGGCTTATAATGTAGTTCGCAATTGTATTCTTCCAATATTGCCTTCCAGCGTTTCATTTTTGCGTTATTATTCTTATTGCTTAACGCATAGGTAAGGGGCTGGTGGTCGGTATATATTTTGACCTCGGCTCTGCCGTATAGATAATTTCTTAGCGATTGTAGGGACCATATTATCGCCAGCATCTCTTTCTCGTTTGCGGCGTAATGTTCTTCGGATTTGTTTAATGTTCTGGATATAAATGTTATGGGTCTGTCATTTTGCGAGAGTACTGCGCCAATCGCATGATTAGACGCGTCTGTAGTCAATTGAAAGTCTTGGGTGAAATCGGGATATGTAAGGATTATTTCCTTTGAAATGAGAGCATTTTTTATTTTGTTGAGTGATTCAACTGCTTCTTCATTGAGAGTTATTAGTTGCTTACTAGAAGCGGTTTTAGAAATTCTTCCCTTTTCTCCTCTTAGGAGAGTTGTAAGAGGTTTTGCTATTTTCGCATAGTCTTTTATGAACCGGCGGTAATAGCCTGATAATCCCAGAAAGGATCGAAGATCTTTCAGACTTTTAGGGCTTGGGAAATTAACAATAGCCTCAACTTTGGCTGGATTTGTTTTTATGCCATTCGAAGATATGACGAACCCTAGGAATTCAACTTCGCGTTTGAAGAATTCGCATTTGTCGAGTTGGACCTTCATATTGGCTTCTTCCAATGTTTTGAAGATCTTTTGAATGTTCTCTGTATGAGTTTCTTGGTCTCGACTGAATATTATGATATCGTCTATGTAGACGTAACATATCTTTCCGATGTGTTCCCGAAGGATGTCATCGAGGGCTCTTTGGAATATGGCGGGAGCATTTTTCAGCCCAAAGGGGAGTCTGGTAAATTCATATTTACCATTGTTGACTGAGAAAGCGGTTTTCTCTATGTCTGACTTTTTTAGAAGAATTTGGTGGAAGCCACTTTTTAAGTCTAGAACTGTGAAGAAGTTATTGCTTCCAAGATGAGACAAAACTCCGTTGATTTCTGGCATGGGGTAGCGGTCTGATATTGTTGCTGTATTCAGTTTTCTGTAATCGATAACTAGGCGGTATTTCTTTTCGCCGGATGCGTCTAATTTTTTTGGAACGATCCAGACGGGTGAGTTATACGGGGACCTCGATTTTCTTATTATCCCGTTGTTAAGGAGATCTTGAATTTGTTTTTCCACCTCGTTTTTAAGTGACATCGGGTATGGATAGTACTTGGAGTATATGGGGTTTTCGTTAGTGGTGCGAATTTCACCTATGACATTAGTTGTAAAAGTTAGTTTTTCATTTGGCTCGTCAAAAAGAAACGGATGGCTTTTTACTAGGGTTTCTATTACTTTACTCTGATGTATAGACATATGGTTCGTTCTGATGTTGATAGAATTAACGTCTTGTGATATTTGGTATTTGATGCAGATTTTAATTTGATCTCGAATTGTCATGTAGTCTTGGCTGGTATGAATTACCGCTGATAGTTCCTTCAAACTATCATGTCCAAGGATACCGTGGAATGATGTAAGAGATGGTAATAAGAAGAATTTTATTCTTGTGTCTCGAAGACCGAAAAGGCTAATATGTGTATGGTGTGTTACCTTAATGCTTCCTGCTACTGACCTAGCGTGAAAGCATTGCTCGTTTTCTATTGGGGTTTCTATAAGGGAAGGTTGTATATAATTTTTATTAGATCCCGTGTCAATAAGGAATCTAAGAATTCTTCCGCTCTTCGTGCGAGATTCAAAGTATGGCAACGAAGAGCCTGTTAATCTAAAAAATGAGTGTCCATAAAATCTGTTTGTTCGTGGGTATCGTCGAATGACGATGCCGCTTCGTTGTATGCGCTCAACTCGTTTTGAGCATGCTGTGCGACATCAACATTTTGTTGAGGGAGGTTTGGAGTTTCTGAATTTAAATTGTTATATTGGTTTGGATCATTGGATGGTTGAACAACAGGTTCCACGTGAAAATTTTGTTGATTAAAGTTTTGCCTTCTTGGCATATTATTATTTGGCCGAAATTGGTTCCTATTCTGTTGGTGTATTTGTTTAAATTGTGCAGAAGGTCCTTGAGTTAAAGGCTCTGCTTTTATTTGGGGCCTTTGGGGATATTGATTTTGGAATGGGTTATACTGGTTGTTTTGATAATTGTTTGGCATGGGCCTAGGGTTATACGGGGGCCTTGCCTGTGGTGTTGGTTGGTAATTTGTGTGATACATTGGTCTAGGATTGTATTGGGGTCTTTGTTGAACCGGTAGCATTGGATTCCAAAATTGTTTGTATAATGGTTGTTGAGTTTGAGTTTGGTAAGAACGGACGTTTTGGTTCTCTAATTTTAAACATAAATGTAGTGCCTGAGGCAAGTCTACTGGTTCTTTTATACCCAGTAATCGGGGTAGGTCACCTTTAAGACCTCTGACGAAAGTGTCGAGAGCCTTGTCTCTGTATGTTTGTGTTAACAAATGCATGGACTCAGAGCTTATGTCCATGCAAGAAAGTTTGCTTAGTATCAACGATAAATGGGAGTATACGATGTGGTAGAATCCTTGGATAGTGCTGTTGCCTTGAACAATTGATTGCATCTGGTACTCTAGCGTACCCAGATCGCGTTTGTCAGCATAGTGCATGACAAGGCACTTGGAAATACATGCCCAATCTAGAGGCGTATTGTAGGATTCTAGAGCGGTGTCGGCACTTCCAATTATTTTGTTGCGTATAACGCTTAGAATCCCGAAATATTTGGGAGTTCCTTTGAGATGTTCGTAAATTTGCAATATACGATCCACACTTTTCTTCCAGGAGCTAAATTCTCCTGGGTCTCCTGCAAAATCCTTTAGACTTCGGACTACATCCGGTATGTTGTCTAATTCATTTAGCCTATCTCTATATTCTGGTTCAATAGTCTGGTCTGTACCAGTGAATTGATTCGTATTGGGGTTAACTATATTTTGAATGATTTCACGTCCTTGGCTTTCTAGGACGCGTTGGACAATAGAAGAAATAAGGGATTCAAAATCTGGTGTGGTTTGAATATTTTGGCCATTTTGGCGATTATTGGAATTGTTGGCATTTGTCCGTTGAGGATTGTTATTGGATGCGCTCGATTGAAACGAGTTGTTAGCACTTTCATTCACTTGAGGGGGCTGAACTTCCTCTTGCGGATTGTTAGCCATTATGGCAGGGTCATTACCCGATCTTAACATAGGCATTTTCTTTTCTTTTTTAAAAAAAAATCACCAAATGAGACTACACTTTAAATTGAAAAATAATTAATAAGCTGTTTTCCTTTTTGATTTTTCTTTAAATTTTAAAAATTCTTTGTACTTAATTTATATTTTATTATTCACTTTCGTTCACTTATTCTAAAAATTTCTTAATATATGATTTATTATATTAAATTAATATTACGCTTACGCTATTAACCACATTGAAAGCATGTTCTGGTTTTTTTTCCTGTCTCGATCTTGCTGATGCGGCTAGCGTTCTTCGCTTCCTGTTCCTCCGCTCCGAGTGGTTAGCTGCAGCGGCTACTAAGGGGCCCTTTAATGTTTTCTCACCAACGATTAGATCACTATTTTTAAATTTACTATGCTTTTCTTTGCATAGGTCACTATTTTACTTTACTATTTTTCCTTCACTTGCTTGGTTCACTATTTTATTTTACTATTTTCTTTACTTTCTTAGTTCACTATTTTACTTTACTATTTTCCTTTTACTTGCTTAGTTCACTATTTTATTTTACTATTTTCTTTACTTTCTTAGTTCACTATTTTACTTTACTATTTTCCCTTTTAAAGGCTTTTATTTTATTTTTTATTTTTTAACACCGATCTACGCGATTTAACTTGAGCACGGGGGCTACTTGAGATCACTGGCTACTACTTTGTTATACACGCGAAACGGATTCTTATACTGCTCGGGCGCCAATTAAATAAAACAATGTTTGATTTTATTAAAAAAATAATTTTTATTCGAGGAGAAGCCTCTTACTTTATTTTCAACTTATAATTTCGACTACTTAACCAGAACTAAAACTTAATTCTAACAAACATATTCTTATTGCCTAGGTTTCCTTATCTTCTACGTGCAGGTATGTGGGATTTTGGATTGGGATTGGAGGAGGTGTCGTTTGCCAGACGCTGGCTCAGCAACATGCATGTGGAGCGTGGGTTCCTCTGTTGCTGTCGGATGTGATGAGTCTGGGTATCCGGTATCGGTGTGGAATGCGCTTGGTGTTGACCTGCATGTGGGGCGTGGGTGAATGCTGAATGTATTTGGTGTTAACTTGTACATTCACAGACTTTCTGGCAAAAACGGTTACCGTTATGCTAACGTAAATTTCCTATGACATTGCAGACTTCTAACCGTGTCTGTCCATTTGTGAAGAAAAAAAATTGTACATACATAGGTATTATGTAAGTACCTATGTATGTAGAAAAATTGTTTTTTTTGAGCATAATATATCCAATATATTGTGTTAAATATTGAATTTGAATTTAAAACATAAAATCCCTTTAAATCGTATTTTTATTTTTTAAACCTTCAATAATTCGTAATCTCGCTAATTCGAAAACCCCTATAATTCGCAATAAACTCTAGGTCCCTTGACACTATGATTTATCGGGATTGTACTGTATTTTGGATTATTTTAAAGGGTTGAGTAAGGCCTTAAGCGCAGCCTGATGGTCGCTACAGACGTAGATACTTCGCCCCCTCCACCTGTTTCTCACAGCATAGTCCATTGCCATTAGGATAGCATAAAACTCCGTTTGGAAGACTGACGCATGTTTGCCTAAAGAGAAGAAAATGTTGTCGCTCTGCAAGAAAACACCAGCACCAGATCCTTGATGGGTTTTGGAGCCATCCCTGCAGATTCTACTGCATTACTTTATAGCCTTAAAGTCTGGCCAGAGCCAATGCTGAACAAGAGGAACATCGACTTTGTAATTGCGCATCATCCGAAGATCCGGCGTCATTGCATCGGATGGCAGATCCATAAGACAGGAGTCGAAGGACAACCGTCGCGCAAATTCATCAAAACTCCAGTGCGAGTTGAACTAACGACCATACCACGTCGAGTTAATCGGTTCTCGTCAGATCAACGACGTTGGGCGCGGTTAGTACGTAGATGGGGGACCGTTTGAGAGCAACCGCGTGTCGTTGGCCAGTCCCATCTACAGAGTTGAGGTAGATAATACATACCTGGTATCACAATGGACCTAAATTGGTCTAAGTGCGTCGGCTTCTTCCGACAGCCACCTAACCTAACCTAACATAACCAATGCGATTTATACCAATATGCTCAATATGCTTGGAACAAAAAAGTTTCGGGTTGGGGACACAATCCCGAAAACCGAAATCCCGAAAATCCAAAATCCCGAAAACCCAAAATCCCGTAAAGCCAAAATCCCGTAAAAAGAATCCTGAAAACAAAATCCCGAAAAATTATATAAAATGAAAAATTTGCGCAAATTTTTCATTTTACGAGTAGGTATATAATTTTTTGGGATTTTGTTTTCGGGATTCTTTATTTTATTTTCAATGTAAAATAGACAATTGTTTGTCCTCTATTTCTATTTACCGTAATAATGTTTTGCAATTTTTTGCGATGTAATGTTTTGCAATTCGCAATGAGCATTCAGTTGTGCTGATCTCAAAAAGTGTGATAGCTGATCGTAATACAGTGAGTATCGTGCGTGCCTTTTTAATTAAAAACTTTATATTATCAGTAACGTTTTGTGTTTGAAGTCTTAAGTAGAAATGAACGTGTCCATCGTGAAAACTAACAAACAGCGTGTTAAACTGCTTATTGACGGCTACTGTTTCTGTTATGTTTTATTTATTTGAAGTTTTTTATTTTATTTATTTTGTTAAATAAATTTGCCAAATTTTTAGTTTCATTTTCGGGATTTTGGTCTTTCGGAATTTTGAATTTTCGGGATTGTGGCTTTTCGGGATTTTGGGCTTTCGGGATTGGGTTTTTCGGGATTCTGTCCAACTCCCAAATGTTTTCTATCCAGGATGACTCCCAAATGTTTTGCTTTATTGGAAATTTCGATTCTGACGCCTTTTAGCAGTGGCTGAATCGATCAGCTTGCTCTTTCTCGTAAAGAGAACAACAGCAGTTTTGGGAGGATTGACTGACAGCCCATTCCTAGTGCACCATTTGTCGATCACGTCTAGCGGCACCTGCGCTTTGGCGCAGACAGTCACTAATCACTAGGCATGATCCAACAGAAAGCATGCCAACATCATCCCACCTTGCGGGCAGCATCTGTTTACCCCCGCCATCATATAATGGCCACAATCCACAACCAGCGTTCTATTCATTAACAGTACTTTAATCCACAGACCCAATGACTCGTCTATGCCGTGTTGTTTGGCAGAGCTACACATGCTCTCAAAAGTCGCATTGTCAAAAGCCCCCTCAATATCGATGATAATGCCCAATGCGTATTCTTTCTTGTCAAGTGTACTTTCACAATCAAATCAAGTCTTGTAGGGTCTTGTTGACATTAACGAGGCATTTAAAAAAAAAAATCGCAAGCGGCCAAATCCGGTGAGCTGGTCACTGAAAATCGACCTTTATTCTTGGGTTTGGTATTAGGGCGGTAGCTCATGTTCCGTTTGTTGACGCATTCACTCAAGTAAAAATGAGCTTCATCACTGAAGAAACAGTTGCGTCCTCTGAGACGTTTTCGAGAAGCATTCTGAAGAATTCGTTTCACAGAACGATCGGAAAGCCGGAGGCAGACGCCCGTTGGGATTGCAAGAATGTAGCTCTCACCGCCTCAATGCTCTCAGCTGAACGTTTGACAATACCACACACAACGCGATCAACGATCCCTTTATAAAAAAGCATTGAACAGTATAGTATCCAGGTGGATGTACCTACGTTTATTTTTAAATTTCCAAATTATTTATTAATTATGGATAATATAACAAAAGAGGGGGAGTGTAGCTTATAGGCAACAATGAATTACAACTTCAAAGAAAATGTAAAAATTAAATCATTACGATAGGTGGAAGTTTCTGAAACAATTTTTATTTTTAGTTTATCATAAAGCTACGCCGCACTTCCCGCAGACCGTATGAGTAAATCCAGCACACTTTGGGAACTTGCATCGGATTTTTTTTCCGCCCTTTGAGGCCAGTGACCGACTTGGTCTTGGCGGGCTGCTTGTGGTGGCACATGTTTTGCAGGTCCCTTATGTTAATTTGCCAAGATCTCACCTTCTAAAGAGCGGCGTTTAGTTAAACTAGTTTTTGAGCCCATCTTGCACAGAGTTTAAGCGACTTCCAGTCGAAAATTTGCTAATGCCATGACGGCCTTGTCAGGAATGTTTTTGTTTTTGCACACCCTCTTGTAGAGCAGCCATGAGTTAGCCATTGTTAGGTGCAAGTAATGATAAAACAGGCGCATCTGCCATCTTTTGCTCCTCAGTCGTATTTTATAGATATACCCATTAAGCTGTCGATACGATCGACACCGCCCATATGTCGGTTGTACTCGCCTACAACATCAGGTCGTGGGATGTTGATATACCTAGAGTTCTTTTTGTCGTATCTCCAGACTTTAGATACGGGATTTTCACCAGTAAATGTGGAGGCCAATGTGACAAGCTTATTGTCCTTCCATACAACCGTTGATATGTCGATGCCGTTGATGTTGGCTACATACTCCTCTGAATATCCTCGATCTTTCTTCATTATAAATTTTTCGTTCGACAGCTTGCAGTCACGTAATCTATTTGTTCGAATAGGCAGGAAGTGAAGTAGTTGTCAAAGTAGATTCTATAATTTTGGTGACGTGGAATCATACGTGACAATCTTACAACGACGTTGGAAGAGGCTCCTAAAACTTGCTTTTCTGCTCTACAAACATTTTCTTTGCCAGTTTCAACCTCTGTCGTATAGCCGAAACCAGAAACAACACTCAAAACGTATAGTTTATAGCCCCACTTATAATATTTCCTGGGGTTATATCGTTTGAGCATATTCTGTGGTTTTGTAGAGCACATTTGTTCATCTACACGAAGCCATGGTTCTAACGGAACTTTGGCATATGCTTATCACACCTGTATTTAAAAAAGGCGAACGTGGTGATATCACTAATTATAGGCCCATTTTAAAGCTTTCGTGTATCCCTAAGCTTTTTGAACAAATTGTTTGTGAAAAGCTAATATTTCTTTGTCGCAATATAATTTGTAATGAACAGCATGGATTTGTAAGAAACAGATCCACTCTCACTAATCTATTAAGTTTCTTGCATGATTGTTCTAATGCCTTGGAGAATAAGGGCGAAATGGATTGCATATACACTGACTTCTCTAAGGCTTTCGACCAGCTGTCCCATGAAATAATCGAATTTAAGTTTACGGCTTTTGGCTTCCCACCATGTTTCATAAAATGGGTTAATTCACACCTTAGATCAAGGGTTTATCAAGTGAAATTTAGAGGATCGCTATCTGTATCTTTCACAGCTCAGTCTGGAGTTCCCCAAGGAAGTCACCTCGGACCAATTTTATTTATACTTGCCATTAATGATGTTAAGGCATGTATAAATCACAGTAATATCCTGATCTACGCTGATGATATGAAAATATATAAATCTATCACTAGTCAGCAAGACAGAATGTTTCTTCAATCTGACATTAATAGCTTCGCAAATTGGTGTGATAAAAATGGTTTATCCCTGAACCCAACTAAATGTCAACATATGACATTCTCTAGAAAGACTATCCCTTCCACCTTTCAATATTCTCTGTCTCAACATATTCTTTGTAATGTTGATAATTTTAAGGATCTTGGGGTTTATTTCGATCCCAAACTGGTTTTTGCCAAGCATATCAATTTTATTGTTAATAAATCTAATTCTATGCTGGGCTTCGTAAAAAGGTGGGCGAAAGAATTTAATGACACATACGTTACTATGTCATTGTACAATTGTTTTGTCCGTCCGATTCTAGAGTATGCTTCACAAGTTTGGACGCCGTTCTACAACATTCATTCAAATCGAATAGAGGCCAATCAACGTAAATTTATTCGATTTGCACTTAGAGGACTTTCATGGGATGATCCATTTAACCTTCCTCCCTACAGTCAACGTATCAAGCTTCTTCAAATGTTACCCCTTTCTCAACGAAGGCTTAATAGCGATATCATTTTTTTACAGCAGCTTATATCCGGTCAAATAGATGCACCTGACTTGCTGTCGTCTATTGGCTTTAATTTTCGTGGTGGTGCCCATAATTTACGCAGTGTTGAATTATTGTTTAGCCCCCATCATAGAACGAATTATGGGAGGCATGAGCCTATTAGTCGCATGAGTAGAATCTATAATCTAAATGATCATGTGATTGACTTGCATGTTAGTAAAATTAAGCTAAAAAATATTTTGCGTATTAATGCTTTAATGTCTTAAATTGTTTGCATTATTTTGTGTTTGTGTTAGTATTTTATAGGTACATAATTATTGTATTTTTAATTGTTTTGTCCTTACTAACACCTGCACTAAATGATGAGCCTGTGAGTGCACTTTTAGTGCCGGCAATTTCTGCTCGTGATAGTTGCTTGCTTTAAGCACTCCACGACACAGAGCTGATAGTGTATTTAAAAAAAAAAAAAAAAAAAAAAAAGGCCTCAACAACTGGACGAATTTTGAATATCCTATCAGCATTGGGATTGTTTCTGGGAAGACATTCAGTGTTATCGTCGAAGTGAAGGTGTTGTCTTATCCTCTCAAATTTATTGGACCGCTTTGTATGCTGAATAAGAGGTGTACCAAGGACGGAATTCCAATGGTTGGTAACTCTGAGCAGCTGAATCAGTTTCATTATATACACCATTCCTGTAAATTGTTGGATTTCATTCTCAGATACGCGAAAAGTGTTGCTGGGAACTTTCTGTACCAAATACAGGTTTGTTTCCTCCGAAATTTTCTTTATAAGTTCTGGTGGAAAAAAGTAAAATGTACTGTATAGAGTATAGGAGTTTCCAGATCCAAGGTATCAGAACCCAATGATTTGTTGCCAGTAATGGCCAGCTGCTGTGCATTCAGCTCCAGGTTCCTCTTTTTCCACAGTATTGTTGGCTTTTCAGGCTTTCGTCGTTTCGCGGGGGGACCTGACGAATCTTGAACGCCTGAACTAGAAGGGGTCGGTTCAACCTCAGGATTGGAATTGCGGATGTCACTATACAAATTATCTAATAATGTGTCCATATCTAGTTCGTTCCCAAAAGACTCATCAAGAAATTCTTCAAAATCCGGGTCAAAAACAGGATCTGCCAAACTATTGTCGTCAAAGTCGAGACCATCTTCACTTTCAGAATCATCTTGGACTCCATCCTTAATACAAAATAATAACTAATGTACATTTTCGCAGTGTTCATACAAAATAATTCCCTTTCTGTATAATGTAGCCTACAAGACACAAACACTAAATACCACAAAATACCAAAATAGCTACAAAATATCCACAATATTTTAGTACAATAATAAAGTTAGAACACTTACCTTACAGATTCTCAAAAAAACAAGCACCAACAAACCTTAATTCTATTATTTACTAGCTGCACCTGCCCGGCTTTGCCCATGCCCGAGAATTCTATTGGCCAATATGTTCGAGTAGACTTCCTTATAATTGTCTATAGCGGGTATCCGGCGTATGTTGCTGCGCCTAAAAAAAGAAGACCGATTTTGACCAAAGTTCACAGAAACACTCTCAGGCCAATACCGAAGATTGCCTGATTTGAGCTCAACCGGTGAAAGGGACTGCACGTTTTTCTCCGCATGGCTTAGGCCGCTCACACAACTTCGTTGTTCCGTTTAGGGTAGGTGCTTGTTGTCTGGCAGGCGCCTATGTCACCTTACTTCTGCGAATCAAACAACAAAGCGAAAATAAAAAAACTTCGATTGAATCACTTTTCATTCACTTCCACACCGATTGTTATCAATGTTGGAAAAGCAACTTTCCGATGTCCGATTCACAAAAAAATGCAAAAAATTTCAATAAGAGTTATTTGAATAAAATATTGAACACACGATATCTCAAGAATGAAAGTGCGCACAAATTCCACAATAAGCTTGAAACGTTCGTGTGGTCTCCCTCTTTCATATGCTTGTTCGGATAACAAAATAAGTGACGTCTGTACGGTCTCTGTATCTGCGTCGTAATTTACACGCATACGCACATATGCATGTGTACTCACTCAAATCCCCATATCTCACACACCGATGCAGATATAGCCAAACATAACAACCTTCGTGCAGACGTCGCCTTTCATGGAAAAAAATTTCATTGGAATCGGTTAACGCGTTTGGCCAAACACCGGTAACAAACGCAAATATGGATTGATTTTTATATACATATATATATAAATAGATATAGATATATTCTCATATCAATTTTAATTCACAAAAACTCACAAAATCGCAATGAAGAAATCCGAATCCGACAGCGCCACCAAACATGAAACAAAATTGGCTTCTCCATTGATCGATAATAGATGACGTTACGTTGCGTGTCTATCTGACAGTTCAATTGTGATACGATATGTTACATTCAAATGTGATTCTTTATTTGGTTGTTGCCAAAATAAAGAAATACAAAATGAAAAAAAAATAAAAAATCGAAAAAAACCTGTCGTAACACGCTGGGTGGTCAAAATAAGCGATTTTGAAATTTAGATTTTTTTTTTCTTCATTAGGTTTTCCCGTGCTGAGAAAATACCTTTCCAACAAAGTATAAATCATCAAAATCGGTTCGGCTAATCTCGAGTTATGCGGTTACATCGCTTCGGACACTTTCTTTTATATATATAGATTATTTTATACTTTTTATCACACGCTGAAGACTTGAAAACTTTCACACTTTTAACGGCAACGCGTCATTTAAACAAAGTAGTGACAGCTAGGTTACTTTGATTGTACTTGGTTGAAAGAACGAAGTATAGACGACATTCTACAATGCGTGAAAAGGTAAAATAATAAATAGATCGAGAATTATGAAAAGTAAAACGGAATGTTGCCTGTAGTCTGCTATATGTTATGAAAGGGAGATTTTAGGCTTCCATCAGCCTATACAAGAATAACCAACGAATCCTGAGAAGTCTCCTAACAGTGCACTGCAGACTTAGAGAACACTCTGCAGATTCTTGGGGGGTATTTGAGAAAACACCAATGGCATACAAACCATCCATCTTCACATCATTCTCAGATTCATCAAAGAAACTGGTCATATATCCCATAGATGCCATATTTGCCAACCTTAATCAACCTATTGGAGCGTATAATTTTTGCAGGGCCCACCAGATGTTCGACATAGCTTTCGCCCATGAATAATGTTAGCCCAGTTGCTGGAAGGCGCAGTTTTCGCACATTCATGACGGCTAAATGATAGCCTGGAACATTTGTCTTAACACAAAAGCTCACTCCATTGAATTTAACTCAAGCAAAATCCAATTTCGAAAAATGAATATCAATTCGCCGTCCACAACTAAACCTAATGAACTGAAATTAGCAATTTCCCTGATTTCATTTTCTTAAACTAAATTCAATAAGTAATTCTGGAAACAAAATCCCAAATTAAACTGGCAAAAAGAAATGGATTCCTGACCCGAATACCCAGTCAGAGGCCAAAGGATTCGCTATACGGAAAAATTATCTTCCTTAGATGAAGGACCTCAATCCAACTGACACTCAGCTATCCATCCGCCCTCTTGGTTTTCCGCGACTCGCCAATCAATTCAAACTGGAATACCTCGCGACAAACGGCCAATGCGCGCATATCACCCCAAATAAATTAGACCAAAAAGGGAGGGAAAAAAAATTGAATTTAATTGCATTTTCTCCAACAATTTAATTAATTTCATGAACCAATCCTAATCATACGGCCAGGACGATGGCAGGAGAAGGAGCAGCAAAAGAAATGCTTCGCAAATTAAATTACGCTTTTGTCCAAGGTTATCCTGTGGGATATCTTGGCTACTTGTGCTACTCTCACGCAATAAGAAAAGCAAGAAAAACCCATAAAACAGAGCTACGAAGAAATTCTAGAAAATTAACTGGAAATGAAAGTAATACATTTTGCGGTACGTGACGCAATTTAATGATGTCACATGAAGCAGGCACATCGCATAGGTACTGTCATGGTCGTTCTGCCTGCTGCCTTGTGAGTTATTGTGCATCTGGGGAAATTTGGGCCTCGTACATCATTTTTTTTGTGCTCCTTTTTTTGCCAGGCCATGACTGTCCCCATTGCTCCTCATACACGAATCCTCGTCTGTCATAGTTTCTCAGTCAAGGATTTGTAATTTCCTGTGGTGCTCGCGAAATTGGATTTTCTTTCCCAGGCCAAACCAAAAAACAAATACCATCCCATCCCAGTTGCTCCAGCTCCATCCGCATATCTCTCGTTAAAGCAATCCACGTGCCCAGCATCAATCTACTCGAATTAAGAATTCAAGTCCATACACATTAGGTCACTTAAAAAATCATAAAAAAAATGTCAAAGAAAAGAGGATTTTTTTTTGTTTTGAATTTTAAAAAATATTTTTTCACATGACCAAGATCTGAATAAAAAAATAAAACTCAAAGAAGAAATCAAATGCAAACATTGGACAAATGTGAAATGTTAATTTTATTGCCATCGTTAATTTTTTTTTATTCTTTCAATCTCGCGAATGTTGATGCTGGTACGACGGCCGTTGCGCCGGTGTGTATGGTTAAAATGGTTGCGAGTGTTATGATTTTTTAAATAATATCAAGATAAACCAAGCGGGAGGCTAAATAGCTCATTCAAACAAGCCGAATTGTTTATTAAGTCATTAAAATTAATATCAAATGAGTAGACAGTATCTAGCTAAAGTGTTGGGAACAAGTTGGTCGTAGTTTCGTCAAAAATAAAAAAAGACTACTTTTGTAGTTTCTCTCTTGAAGGCATCGTTAAACAACGGAGCATTAGGTTCTTACTGGTGAGGAGGTGAAATTTTACTTTCATTGAAAGTGGATCAATTCAATTTCAATTTCAATTTCAATTTATTTATTTGGCAAGGTACAAATAAGAACAAATGTCTTTTATAGTACATGAAAGCTAATAACAAAATATTTTAGCACATAATCTATATATATAAAAGAAAGTGTCCGAAGCGATGTAACCGCATAACTCGAGATTGGCCGAACCGATTTTGATGATTTATACTTTGTTGGAAAGGTATTTTCTCAGCACGGGTTTTAAATTAATCTAAATTTCAAAATGGCTTATTTTGACCACCCAGCGTGTTACGACAGGTTTTTTTCGATTTTTTTTAATTTTTTATTTTTTTTTCATTTTGTATTTATTTATTTTGGCAACAACCAAATAAAGAATATCACTTTTGAATGTAACATATCGTATCACAATTGAACTGTCAGATAGACACGCAACGTAACGCCATCTATTATCGATCAATGGAGAAGCCAATTTTGTTTCATGTTTGGTGGCGCTGTCGGATTCGGATTGAGTTTTTGTGAATTAAAATTGATATGAGAATATATCTATATCTATTTATATATATATGTATATAAAAATCAATCCATATTTGCGTTTGTTGCCGGTGTTTGGCCAAACGCGTTAACCGATTCCAATGAAATTTCTTTTTAAAGAAAGGTGACGTCTATACGAAGGATGTTATGTATGTGCGATGTCTGTATCTGCATCGGTGTGTAAATTATGTGTTTCTTAAAAAAGAAAAAAAATTGACAATGTATTTATACACTGTGTGTTTCATATGTAGGTATCATGTTCTTTGATAAAAAAACAAATTTAAGTGAAATAATAAAAAGTTTTTTTGTGTAATATTTTCTATATATAAAAATCAATCCATATTTGTGTTTGTTGCCGGTGTTTGGCCAAACGCGTTAACCGATTCCAATGAAATTTTTTTCCATGAAAGGCGACGTCTGCACGAAGGTTGTTATGTTTGGCTATATCTGCATCGGTGTGTGAGATATGGGCATTTGAGTGAGTACACATGCATATGTGCGTATGCGTGTAAATTACGACGCAGATACAGAGACCGTACAGACGTCACTTATTTTGTTATCCGAACAAGCATATGAAATTGTGGAATTTGTGCGCACTTTCATTCTTGAGATATCGTGTGTTAAATATTTTATTCAAATAACTCTGATCATCGGTATGTTATTTTTAAGCTAAGTGCAGATCGACCGATCAGAAGCAAAATCAGCAATGTGCGACGCACGGACTGGGACGTCTATTCCACGGAGTTGCGGGGTCAGATAGGTTCCCTGCCTATCAGGACCCTTAGTAGCGATGACTTGGATAAGGCGACCGACACGCTACACAGCGGTATTATTACGGCCTTTCATACTGCTTGCCCGGAGAAGGAGGTTGGCGGTGCGAAACCAACCCGATGGTGGAACGCTAAGCTATCTCTTCTCAGGAAAAGAGTGGGGAGGCTGTTTAACAGGGCCAGGAAGTCTAACCTGGCAGCCGATTGGTCTTCTCATGCGGATGCGCAGAAGGAGTACAAGAGGCAAATTAAGAGCGCTAAGAAGGTATCTTGGCAGAGGTTCTGCGGAGAACTGAAGGATGTTAGCGCGGTTTCGAGATTGCAGAGAGTCCTCTCAGCTGATCCGGGAGCCAGGCTTGACGTCCTTCGGAAGCCTGATGGCACCTCGACCAACTCCAATGAGGAGGCACTTCAACTGCTAATGGACACCCACTTTCCTGGCTGCAAAGCCGTGGATAGTTGTGTGTGGCCAAACAAAGGCAGAACTACCACTGAGCAGTGGCGGGTCGCGGCGAGCATTGTTACGAGAGAGAGGGCGAGAGCTATTATCCTGTCCTTTTCTTCTTTCAAAGTTCCTGGACCTGATGGCATATACCCCATATTCTTGCAAAAGGGTATCGAGATTTTGCTCACACTGCTAACTAGAATCTACAGAGCTAGCGTTGCTCTGCGACATATTCCTTTAGCCTGGAGAAGAGCTAGGGCGGTTTTCATTCCCAAACCGGGAAAGGCTTCTTCTTCTTCCCAAAAGCTTCAGGCCTATTAGCCTTTTATCATTTCTGCTAAAGGGCCTTGAAAAACTGATTGACGTACGGCTTAAGAGTATTCCAGCTTCGCTGGGTATTCATGATAGCCAACACGCCTATCAAAAAGGCAAGTCCACTGAGACGGCATTAACGGATCTGACGGCCAGAGTGCGTAGGGCGCTCGACCGCAAGAACTATGCTCTTGCTGTCTTCATGGATATTGAGGGTGCCTTTGACAATCCCACCTTTTGCAGAATTGAGTCTGCCTTAACACTGAAGGGCGTCGATTCTACAACTGTGGAATGGATCCTGGAAATGCTTAGGAGCAGAGAAGTTACAGCTGCTGTTGGCGGCTGTGTCAGAACTGTGCGCGCTGTCAAAGGCTTTGCGCAGGGCGGTGTACTTTCCACTACATTGTGGAACCTGTTGGTCGACTCCTTGTTGAGAAGACTTGATGGGGAAGGTCACCCTGTTATTGGGTGCGCTGACGATGTGTGCATTATTGTCAGCGGCAGGAGTTTACCAACTCTTTGTGAGCGGATGGAAACAGCGCTCAATAGTGTTGGGAGTTGGCGCCGCGAGCAAGCTCTGTCAGTCAACCCCGCGAAGACTGAGATGATGCTGTTCCCGAGTAGAAGGGCAATACCTCAAGTGAGGTGGCCTTACTTCCAGGGCACTCAACTGAAGCTATCAAGCAAGGTTAAGTATCTGGGTATTGTTCTAGATCCAAAGCTTAACTTTTCTGAACATTTGGTTGCTAGGATTTCGAAGGCAACTAACATTCTCTGGCAGTGTCGTAGGATGTTCAGCAGAACCTGGGGACTTAGTCCCAGGCTGGTTCACTGGATTTACACGTGCATTGTTAGGCCATACCTTATGTATGGTGCGATTGTATGGTGGGCTAGAGCTCACATCCTCAAACGTCAACTGTCGAAGCTACAGCACCTTGCGTGCTTATGCATTACAGGTGCGATGAGAGGAACTCCCACTGCTGTTATGGAAGTGTTGCTCTGTTTACCTCCCTTGCAGTTCCTTGCTGAAAGTGAGGCCAGAAAATCACTATACCGCATGTGTGTAGTACTTGGACGGCAGGTCAATCTCGGCGATGGGGCCAGAGGTGCTAGGTACAGAGCTCTCTATGACAGCCTACCTGGCCATCGGGGAGGAGCACTTGACACTGTGTGCATGAAGCAAGTCTTTGAGCGCCGTTTTCAGGTCATCCTTCCTGAACGGCAGGAAGGGAACAGTGAGGGGTGGAATGGCTTTAGGCCGGGTGATGTCATCGTCTATACTGATGGCTCACTTATTGACGGTATCTCCGGAGCCGGGGTCTACTCTAGAGACTGTCGGATAAATCTATCTGCAGCCTTGGGTAGACAAACAACTGTTTTTCAGGCAGAAATCTTTGCGATTGCCACTGCCGCCAATATCCTGTTAAGGAGAAAGATTAAGGGTAAAACCTTATACATCTGCTCAGATAGCCAAGCCGCTATCAAAGCCTGTTCGGCTGGCTCTCTCAACTCAAAATAGTTGAGGAAACCATGGTTAGGCTTAACCGTCTGGGAAGATGTAACTCGGTATCACTTGCCTGGGTTCCTGGGCACACAGGTATCGAGGGTAATGAAAGAGTGGATGCTCTGGCCAGGAAGGGCTCTTCAACAGCCTTCATTGGCCCACAACCATCAATAGGATGCTGCTCATTCGTCCACAAACGTGAAATGGATTCGACTCTACGCCAACAACATTCCGAATACTGGCATGACCTGGTCTCATGCAGGTATTCGAAGAAGCTAGTGGACGGTCCAAAAAGCAGCAGAGCTAAGTTTTTGCTTGGACTAAACAGGAAAGACTTGAGATCCTTGATTGGTCTCGTCACCGGTTTCAGTCCTCTTAACGCGCACCTCAAAACCATTCACATTAGGAGCTCGGGCCTATGTGAGTGCTGCATGGAGGCGGATGAAACGGCATCTCACTTCATCTGTGAATGTCCGGCTTTCGCCAGAACCAGGCTCACCACTATAGGCAAACAATTCGTTAACGAAGATGAGATGGGAGAAATTGAACTTGCAAATATTCTTCGCTTTGCCAAGGCTACTGGCAGGTTCTCCCTCACTGAATCTTTTTAATCGCCAATAACCAGCGAGCGGGCAGCTATGCTGAAGTACAATGGACCAATAGGTCTAAGTGCTTGTCATCTACTGATGACCCCACTGCACATACAATACAATACAATACAAACTCTTATTGAAATTTTTTGCATTTTTTTGTGAATCGGACATCGGAAAGTTGCTTTTCCAACATTGATAACAATCGGTGTGGAAGTGAATGAAAAGTGATTCAATCGAAGTTTTATATTTTCGCTTTGTTGTTTGATTCGCAGAAGTAAGGTGACATAGGCGCCTGCCAGACAACAAGCACCTACCCTAAACGGAACAACGAAGTTGTGTGAGCGGCCTAAGCCATGCGGAGAAAAACGTGCAGTCCCTTTCACCGGTTGAGCTCAAATCAGGCAATCTTCGGTATTGGCCTGAGAGTGTTTCTGTGAACTTTGGTCAAAATCGGTCTTCTTTTTTTAGGCGCAGCAACATACGCCGGATACCCGCTATAGACAATTATAAGGAAGTCTCGAACTCGAACATATTGGCCAATAGAATTCTCGGGCACGGGCAAAGCCGGGCAGGTGCAGCTAGTTGTATTTATAAAGAAAGAAGCACAATTAAAACATTAAGTGAAAGTTCAATTTAAAGGGGTTTAAACTAAATCTAAATTAAATTTAAGATATGCGTATGCTAATACACAGGAAAGGAAGCAAAGATGGAAAATTTGGAAATGAGGGTGGCGAAATAGAATAACTGAAATGAAAGATGAAATAGAAAGAGAGAAGAATAGATTACAATTATGAAAAATGCGCAAATAGTGCACTTTTAAATTGATTAGCTCCAATTACTTGTTTAATGGTGGTAGGCAGTGAATTCCAAAGTCTGGTAACATGAACAAGAAAGAGGCGAGACGAGTTCAAATGTTTTGAGGAGGGCGTGATAAAATTGAAAGTTCTCGGCGACTGAACAAATTTTAATTTTTCAAATAAATATAGTGGTGATTGTGTATGTATTAATTTATGCATAAACACACAGCATCTAATTTCCCAAAAATTAAGGAATGAACACCCAAGGACATGCTTATGGTAATGAGATATATGGTCATATCTTCTTACTCCAAAAGCATATCGGGCCATATCGTTGAAAGCGACAAGTAATTTGTGTTGGGAGAGGGAGTCTAATTTACAATAGATAACTATAGCATAGTCAAAGATCGGCAAAAGAAGGCACTTTATCATCCTCAGTTTGGTGTTAGCAGGCGTAAAACTAGAGAGCAGTCAGAGCTCTCGCAATCCTGAATAAATACGGGCTATAATATAATGCACATGATCCGAGGCGGAAAGGGACCGATTTATTTTATATCCTAGACTTACCACAGTGTCAGAAAAAGTAAGCCTCGTGTTATAAAGTTTCTTTGAAATCAAAATAAGCTGACTCTTTCACCATTAGCTAGAGACCATTTTGCAATAAAAGACAAGTCTGAATTAAACCTAGCCACAAGATCTTCAACCAGCGCGGGTGGTCGAGACAGGTATATCTGCACGTCATCGGCATACAGATGTACAGATGTGTTTCGACACACTTGTGGTAAATCGTTAATATAAAGACAGAACAGGATTGGGCCAAGAACTGAACCTTGGGGAACTCCAGAAAGTATATTTTTTTGTTGAGAGTATTTAAGATTAGCAATAACCCGTTGAACACGATTAGTAAGATAATTTTTAACCAAACACACTGAGGAATCGCTCAAACCAAAGTAAAGTTTTAATTTTTTGCAAAGAACCTCATGACTGACCATGTCGAAAGCCTTCGAGAAGACCAGTAAGCACAGCAGTGACAGATATTCCTTGTCATATTGGATTCTAATATCATCAAGCACTTTGATCATAGCTGTAGAACAGCTATGGCCAGGTCGGAAACCTGATTGCACTGACGATAATAAATTAAACCGGTTGAGATGGTTGGAAATCTGTTTCGCAAGAATCTTTTCAAAATTTTTAGAAAGACATGGTAAGATCACTAGTTGAAATTTAGAAGTGTTTTGCTAGGTTAGGTTAGGTTAGGAGGGTTGCATACACAATTGTGTAAGTATCACCCAGAGGCCAAAAAAGGCCCATTGTAAGTATCCTTGTAGTACTTCGTAGGGCATGCAACTAACAAAACCATTGGGATCTGTTGATGAATCGATTTATATCTGTTAGAGGTATCTCTGCTAAGTCGCCCAAGCAGTCAAAAAACCGTGCTAGTATCCGTAGGAAAACCGTCCTACCAGAGGAGATGTTTCACTGATTATGTTTCTTCCTCATCGCCGTTTTGATGCGACCTCTCAAGTGACCAAAGGTGTTAATTTGTGTTTCAAATCCAGAATGTGGAATTGAAAAATTCGACGATATTGCCGAATTTAATATTGCTCAATTCTGATAGGTCGTCGAAGAATGATTTGCTGAGTGAGCGATTTCTAGCTCTAGCTATTGCCGGACATTCGCAGAGGAAGTACTGGAGGGTCTCCTTTTTCACTGGATCTTTGCAGCTGCGGCAGTGTGGGTTGAATGGGATGCCCAACCATGCAGCGTGAGTATCGACAGGCCAACGTCCAGTACTGACCGCCACAATTCTGGCAATCTCCTGTCGGGTTCTGTTTGTTAGGTCGTGGGTTCTTTTAGCATTGAAGCAGGGCCACATCTTCCTATATATGACACAGCTAATTAGGCCGCTCCATCTAGAGTTCGCCTGTGTATGAAAGTACTGCGATATTAAACCCATGACATCTCCAATGGGAAGAGATACTGTGTCTGCAAATGAACTATCAAGGATAGAGCCATGTCTTGCCAGCGCATCGGCCCTTTCATATCCCTCTATGTCACTATGGCCGGGAAAAGGTGGCAAGCGCCGAGAGATGCATGGCTAAGAGGGTGCTTAGTCGTTAGTGTACAAACTTCGGATACCAGGCGACCTCCGATTTTAAGATAGCCTTCCTGTGGTTAGACGGGTAGACCACGGGCGACACCATATCCAGAATCATTCATCGGAAGGGTGGCGACGGTGTAGAGGTTAGTGTGTTGGCTTGTTACCCATGCGGTGCAGGTTCAATCCCCATGGGGAACAACAACATACGCCACCCATTCACATGCCTCTATACCAAAAGGAGGATTTCTGCCTGGTAGTACAATGGACCGTTACCGAGTCTGAGTGCTCTGGGATTTCGATTTCCTTTTTCTATAAAAAAAAAAAAAAAAAAAAAAAATATCCCGAATACTCGTGGGTTTCAAAATAAACCAAATAACAAAAAAAAACAATAGAGAATGATGCCTCTAAAATTGCATCATCAAACAGGGATATTTTAGAACACCCTGTCGATGACGACACGACATCTGTCAAAGGGATAGAGTCGGAAATCATCGACTCTGAAATGGGGGAACCTGAAGAGAACTTGTCTGAACTCAGTGACTCTATTTCCGAATCCAGCACCAAAAGAAGGTAAGCACCATTGAGCTGGCCCGTCTCTATGCGATCCAAACGATGGAAAACAAGGGTCCCGAAGTGAAGCGAATGCGATCCGAGGATAATACCCCGCCTCAATCCGAAGCGAAGCGAGGTCGAACTGGGAAGACAACCGTCGACAAAGTCTCGTATAGCAATATAACGAGCTATGTTAGACGTCTTTGCTATCAATGACAGCACCATGAGGAGACTCGTGGAGCTGAAGGGTATGGTCTCTTTCCGTTTCGGACAGTCCAAACTTATCCTAAAAAGTGCTGACAAGACGGCCAAACAGGCCCCTTACGGCACAAAAGATCTTTTAGGTCGAAGTATCCCCCCCCCCCCCCCCCCTTTAAACAGAATTAAAAAAAAAAATAAAAAATTACCGGGAACCCAGAGGAGAGTAATGTTGAATTGGCCGCTTAGACAAGTGATTGCGTCTTTACACTGTGCGACTAATTTGGATGATATGGAGTGTGAGTCGAGAGCTTTAATATAGCTGCCTTGCTACCAATTAAGATGGCAATGTCTCTCTTGGTTATGGGGAAGAGTGTGAGTATCCTACATGCCTCCCAGATCGCAAGTATTTCCTCCTGGAATACGCTACAGGAGTCCGGGAGTCGGAATGATTCAGATATATTCAGTTCCGCTGAGAAGATACCCGCGGCGACTCTGCGCTCCATCTTTGAACCGTCGGTATTGTTACGGGCTCCTGTTGACTTTAGCAATATCCGTCCCGTCTTCCTAAAGGAATATGTAAAATTAGTACCAGAGTTCAAAAAAAAGAAGTAGGTAATCAAAAAAAAAAAAAAAACCTGTGATAGAAATTACAGGTCAATAAATATATCCATAAAAATGATACACCCATCTCTGATACAAAAGTAGAAAAAACAATAAATAAAAATTGCAATGACAACATGTACACACAAACACTGACTGATTGCCAGAAAACTACAAAAGAATTTACTGGACCAAGAAAACAATTTCTATTGTTTTGGTTTGGTGACTGATAGATACCTGTGATCGTTAGATATTGGCATCTGACAATCAGTGCCGAAAACATTATGCACTTACCTGTTGAGTAAGTCGATCCTCTAATTAAAAAATTGCGTGCATTTGCGATGCACGTGAAGGGTTGAATTCCGCATTTTTTTTTTTTTTTTGCGCCGGAACTTTTCCATAGGGAAGATATTATAAATAATAAAGTAAATTAGACGTACCCAAAGACAAAGTTGATTAATCCCAACGTGAAACAAAACAAAACAAACAATGACAGTTCACGAGGTATATACGCACTCACTAGTCATTTCACTTGCTTGACTGCTCGCACCTCGCAATTAATGTAGGTTATCGATTACGTGGTCAATGGGATGTTGCAATAGTAGGTATGATAAGGTAGTTTTAAGTTTAAATAGTTACATATTTTTAAAATATAGGTACACAAACTGTGATAGGATTTTTAATCAATTAGGATTAGTGCAATATTAGGATTAGGAAAGTGCAATATAGATTAAGGTTACGTATTAAGTATTTTGGTAATTAATATAGGCAGCTCTTTGTGTTATGTTAAAGTAAAGTATGCAGAAGTGGTCAACATGTTGCAATAAATATGGTTGATACGGAATCTACACCAGCAACTGATAGAGACAGATCGATGTGGCTATGTATGTAGCTTATACAAGGTGGCGCAAAAGTAATCCTCCTATCAGAAAATGCTATAAATTTTGCGATTGGCCCCTAATGTCAGTTCTGTTTTGACATTTGTGTAGTAAATACATGCGAAATACACGTTAATAAACAATGTTACGCTGCACTGCTCCAGAGCGTGGAATATTAGTACTATTTATTTGAGCAATAATCGGTCGGTGACTTTGGCACAACGTGAATTTCGTGGCAGATTTCCTACCCGTCCAACGCCTACTGGTGAAACACTGCGACGTTTAGCCGCTCGCCTCGAAGAGACTGGCACAACACGAGATGCTGCCAGGCGTGGCAGACCCCGGAGTAGCCGTTCTGCAGAGAATATTGCTGCTGTAGCCGAAGATGTCATGGAAGCGCCGTCGACATCGACCAGACGACGTGCCACGCAAATGGGTATCAGTCGACGGTCTTTACAGCGAATTTTGGTACAAGATTTGAAGATGTTTCCGTACAAAGTCCAGACGGTGCATCAGCTGTTAGCTGCTGACCGCCAATCGCGTCTAACATACGCTCAAGCCATCCTTAATCACCACCAAGAGGAAGATGATTTTTCATCAAAAATAATCATGAGTGATGAGGCCCATTTCCATCTTAGCGGGTACGTAAATAAGCAAAATGTACGCTTCTGGGGCACTGAAAATCCGCGTGTAACCCACGAAGAGCCATTACACCCGCTCAAAGTCACTGTATGGTGTGCTGTTTTCGCTGGAGGAGTCATCGGACCTTTTTTCTTCGAAGACGTCGCGGGCCAAACGGTTACTGTGAATGGTGAGCGCTACAGAGCAATGATCAACGAGTTCTTTTTGCAGCAACTTGATGAATTGGGATTGGAAAACATGTGGTTCCAACAGGACGGTGCAACGGCACACACTGCACGTGCCAGAACCGATATGCTGAAGGATGCATTTCCCGGGCGCCTAATCTCCCGTTTTGGCGATTTGCACTGGCCAGCAAGATCGCCTGATTTGACCGCTCCAGACTTCTTTTTGTGGGGCTTTTTGAAGTCAATATCCGTCAACAATGTGAGGACCTATCGCCGGAAGTTTTGGCCAAAGTGATGGAAAATGCCATAAAAAGGGCTCAAATGACAATCAACTGTGGCGGCGGCCATTTACATGACATCATATTCTCGACTTGATGTAAAAAAAATTAAAAGACCAAATAAATATAATCCACAAGAAGAATCAAAGTTTTTAAATTACAGCCAAAAAACATCGGAAGGTTATTTTTGCGCCACCTTGTATATATAGGAATTTGAATTTTGTTAGGAAAGGACGGTTGAGGGTCATTGCCTTATAGTAAATCAGCCGGTATACTCGCATACACCTCTCAAGGACATAATAACTAATTCCGTGTTATTCAAGTCAAGCAGAGGCAAAAGATCCTAACTACAGGAGATATTCCCTGAAAATTTTATTTTCAAACATAAAATATATTGGAGGTATGTAAGTTAGGAATAAATATGGGAAACATGAAAACTAGTATTGACTTAGCTTCGTATAATACCCAAGGTACGCGCATACGGATACATCTATCCCAGACAAGGAAGGCACCAAGACCGAATTGGAAATAAAAAAATAAAAATATAAAAACCATAGCAGCGGTATTGGGTTGAGGCGTTTGGTCAGAAGACGACCCTCACCTCTGCGAATTTTTTTTTGTCCTGGGATCGCCCACAGACTCCACATTAAACGTCCGCTTAGCTGGACTTCAGTGTTAATAACGGCCCACGACCGATTTGAAGCACAACAGCAAGCAACGGACGCAACGAAAGGACCAGACAAAGACCCCAGCAACTTCGCCCTTGAAAGGTCAACGCGGTCAGGAGGCGCTCCGCTTGTCAGCAGCCATTGTGCTTAAAAGTGCAACAGAAAGAACGTTTAAAGATAGACAATATAGTGAATTAGTGTTAATAGAAGATTGAGTGTTTAGAGTAAAGTATTTTGTAAGGATATAGTGTTCAATGCAAGTGAGAACGTAAAGAAAGAGGCGATAAAGCCCAACATTTATACAAACTTTACAGGCTTCTTCGCTCCAAGTGCTGCCGGCAGGACGACGAGGGACGACACGTAGGTTTTTTTTTTGATTTTTGTTTTCATTTTTATTTCATTGTTTTTTTTGGAGGCGAGAATTTGGCCAAAAGTTTTTTTTATTAGAGTAAGGTTAGGGCTCACGAGGAACCAGAACACAGGTCCATTGGATTCCTTTTTTTTTTAGTTTTTAACGTAGTTTTAGTATTTATAAAAGAATTACAGTGTTTTTGAACAGTGAAATTAATTTCGTTTTAAAGGAGTAGAAAGCAAGTGTGATTTGGTGTGTGGAGTAATTGGGAAGGCCGTCCTTCCGCTGTGCCATGACGTAGACGACACGTAGACGACCGACGGACATAAGGACAGGACGTGACGACGTACGTACTCTGCACTACCAGGACGCATAACGAACAAGTGGCTGGATTCTGGCGTCAAGGGGCTGTCTCTCATTATTTACGGCCGGAGAGATAGCCAATGGAGTGTCAACCGACACAAAGGGTGGGTAGGCCGAACCAGAGCCAACATCATTTGGCAAGTCTCAGGAACGAGACGAACATTAGCAGGGAGCGACATCGGTAAGTAAAGGAGACTAGAATTAGGTAGATATAAGTTAGATTAGGGATATATATTAAGGTTTAGCTTACGTTTTAGATTAGAATAGGATTAGTTTAGCATAGTTAGGGTAGTTAAAATGCATCTGACTTCGTGTACTCTCTCCTTGGTAGGGCAAAGGTAATTGAGATTTTCTTTTCGTCTATCCTATCTTTCTTTTCTCTTCTCTTTCCTTTCTTTTCCTGTCAGTCCGATTTAGAATTAGCTCTCTCTGCCTATCTTCTTCCTTTTTTTTCTCAGGCACGAATGTTTTTTTGTTTATGAGCAGGTGGTTTAGTGCTAGGGGGACAAGAACTACCCCGTCCGACGAGCGATAGTCGTGCAACCGCGAGCGTGCCACCGTCCTCCTCCACTACTCCGAAGATGCCCATGTGGACAAGCCTCGACTCATAACAGTATAGATGGCTTTTCAAGTAGTTCATTGTTTGATGTTAGCAGAATCCAGCTGTCGTTTGTTATTTACCCTTTAATTTTTGAACTTACTGTTGGGAAAATATGTAGGTACCTGCTCACAGGTAGTAAACGTTTCAGCGTATAAAATTTCCAACAGCTATAAAGACTGTAAATCGATTGCAAAAATGTATGCCCCCTTTTTTTTGATGGCACACTAACGCGACCTTGCAGGATGTATAGAGTACCTCAATAAAAAACAATAGTTACTACGGCAGCTCAGCTCTAAAGTGCATCCATCTCGAGTTATGCGCCCTAATCTATAACACGTATTTATGTACCTAATTAGAAAATCTATGTGTACGTCCTATTAGATTAGGGCGCATAACTCGAGGCGCGTGTACTTTAGAGCTGAGCTGCGATGGTAACTATTGTTTATATTGAAGTACTCTACACATCGGTTTCCAGCTGGCTTTGTCCATTCGATCAACCGGCATCCTCACCCAGACCAACGACAGTTCTAACGTGACCATTCAGCTTTGGCGCTGAAGTGGTCAACTGTTTGGTCATCCTCACATATCCTCAGACATTTGGCGGTCCATGTCCTCTTCTGCTACACTAAGTACCCTCAGCCCTCACATCAGTGCGCTGACATGATCGCGCTAATGCTCTCACGCCCTTCAGGCGACCTCTCATTCAGTGAATTCGCCTGTTACTCCAACTCTCCAGTAATGAACGAACCCTCCGACCGAACCTGGATCTACCTCAATTCGGCCCATACCCTTTTGACAGTTCGCGAATTAAACAAAATGTATTCAAGCAAGGAAATAGTTTTTCCACAAAATGCCGAATGCAAAATGTTATTTTTTTTTTACCAATATCCTCTCAGCAAAGAAGAAAACCCATGGATAACTGCAGGATGCGTAGAATGGCAATCTTTTCCAAGCTGACCATCCCTAGGACCAGGCCCAGCAACCATTTACGAGCGGGGCAAAAAAAGAAGTTGGTAAGAACATTTCTATTTAAATTCTGAATTATTTCCCTATTCTACATCAGTGGAATTGTGCGCAGATTTCAGGGAAACGGACATGCAGATCGTGTGCATTTTCACATAAATTTAATTTATGTTGGGCTCGCGGCCGTCTCTACCAAGGTTGTTATTGTTGACTCGTCCTGGAGTGTTCACCTACAATCCCCATTCCCGGTTTCAAAGTGTTGTGTTTTGTTTTCATTTGGGGTGCTTTCGCGCCGGTAATTGTTTTTGGATGAGCGGTTGGTTGTGTTCCTAGCTAGTTGAGCTTGGAATTATTTGTGAATTGAAGGAGGTGCCTTCAATTATTTGTTGCACTGAAAATGTCTTTAAATTCCAGAACGAAATAAAACTGTTCAAATCACACGTTATAAATTTCTTTTATTTGGCTAATATGTTGATCAGCGGGGATGAACATCACAAACTTGAATGTCGCAAATTTCTCTACAAGCCAACCTCGTAATCTCGGTACATACGAGTAGATCTTGCATAATAAATCAGCTGGACTTTTTATTCTTAATATACATAAATAGTCATTGACATTAACTTGCATATATATATATATAGATACATTTATTGTTTCAAGGAAAAATTACATAGTTTACAATATTTATAAGTCATTGCACAGCACAGAGATTTGATAACAAATTGTATCTTACTACTGAAAATCAATATTAGGATTCTGATAAGCTTGTATTTCAAAATGAATAGGTTTGAAGGAAAATAAGAAAGAAAAACCTTCATTTAAATTTAGTTTATAATTATTATATCACAGATAGGGCTTAAATCTAATGGAATGAACACAAATACTAATATTATTTCATAGATAAATAAATAAATAAATAAATACATTAACAAATAAATAAGTAAATAAATAAATAAATAAATAAATAAATAAGGAGATAAATAAAATAAATATACTAATAAATAAAAAGATATGTGTGGGGTATAATATATGTATGTATTGTAAATGCATTAATTATAAATAAGTACAAAAGAAAAGTAAGAATGACAGGAATAATAAATAACAAATGAATAACAAATTTAATAACAAAATTACTGAAGTAACAAAAAAATAAATAGGGAAGATATAAATCATATAATATATTATATATATATTTTTATTTTTTTTATTTTTAAATAAGGTTTTTTATGAGAGGGTTTTCACTTGATTCACATTTTCTGAAAAAATTTTCATTGAGAACTTCAATTTTTCTATCTACTTTAATGACTTTTGCCTGATCGTGTAACTCCTGGGTTGAAAAATGCCAGGGGACTTTAAGGATCATTTTTAAAATTTTGTTTTGTAATATCTGTAGTTTTTTCCTATGCATTCCGGCACAATTTCCCCAAACAGGTGATCCATACAATAATATCGCTTGAAAAACGACTTTAAAAATTATTAATTTATTATGCTTACTGAGTAATGACTTCCGGTTTATGAGCGGGTATAACAATTTAATGCCAATATTTATTTTATTTGATGTCATTTGTGTGTGTTCCTTAAAGGTCAGCGTCTTGTCTAAGTAGACACCTAAGTACTTGACAGAGTTGACCCATGGAATATCACAGTTATTTATATTTAAATTATGGCAGGGTAAGAAACAGTCCTTCCTTTTTCTGGTAAAAAAGATAGCTTGACTCTTTCCAGCATTTATTTTAATCCTCCAGTGTTTATAGTACTCAAAAATAACTACGAGGGCGTTTTGAATGTTGTTTATTATATTTGCAGGGTGCTCATCGGATGAGTATATGGCGATGTCATCAGCATACATACATATATTCTTAATATACATAAATAGTCATTGACATTAACTTGCATGATATAAAATAAATTAACATCGTAATTGTAATAGATTACTACGTTCTCAAACAATGCCCCTGCTGCGCCGGCTGTTGTTAGAGCAGGATGGTTGTGCGTTGCTGTGTGTTCGCTTCATTTTCGGTTTGTTGTATTTTTAACTGGCGGTGGTTAGAGCCAGCAGGCTACGCGATGTAGTTTTCCTTACGAGCGTTGGTTTGTGTGCGACAGAATCAGCCTAATCCTCGATGATTTTTGCATGCCAACGTCTGACAGTTCTGTGCTGATCGTGGCTTAGTACGTGGTGCGTGATTTCGTCGGTTGAAAAATAATAAAGTTTCGCGTTTGCTGAAGTTGCTCATATACAAAATTAAGTGCAGAGTTTTTTCCGTTTGTGAGCTGTTCCTTGGAGCTATTTGTTTGAAGTGTGAAACTCAGTCCGAGTTTACATTGTTCTGCCTTTCAGCAAATAGCTTCATGTACACTCACATGTTTCAGCCATTGTCATGTGCGTGAGCCTTTCGCTTAATTCTCACCTTTACTGGTTAGCAAAGTGCTTCTATTATGTTGTTGGGAACCAACGTATCACGTTTTGTGCCGCTCGTTTGTCGTGAGGGTGTTTCACACGGCCGTCCCTCCTTTGCTGCTCCTCCGGTGCTCCTACGACGGAGTTGGTTCAAAAGGAAGCGTCGTCCCTTCCCTCATCTAACTTATCTCACTATCTCGTTCATGGTAGATCGTAATTCGCTTTTGGGCCTTTGACTATTCGACCGTCCGCCCGCGCCCGCGAATTTCATTTAAATTTGCAGGGTTGATGTTTCAGTTTGTTGTGCCAGTTCCATCCTGCCGTCTGTCTGGTTGCAGAGTGCTTTCTCCTTGCACTCCGCTGTAGTCGTTTTCACAGACCGTCCGTCTGTATCAGCTTTCACAGACCGTCCGTCTGTATTCACAGTCTGTATCGGGGCAACGCTTCTTTTACGTACGATCAACAGAAATTATAGCAATAGCCATTTTTTGTCAGACAAAAATGGTCATAAATGAATGAATTACTGAATTACTCTTAAAATCCACAACTCGTAGGACACGATGAAGCCGGCTATTCGCTGATGCGTATTATCAGCGCCTTGTTGATACCGGGTAAAAAAAATACATTTGGTATTAACGGCCCATACAGGGCCTAAAACCTAGCTTCTCCACCACTTGCCTGTGCGAAGTGGAAGGGACCTACAATTTTAAGCCGAATCCGAACAGCAAATTTGAGAAGCAATAGGTGGGGCAGTGGAAAAACTCTAGATGTTAATTGGTCCCGGCGGGATTTGATAGGGGACCTTTCGATTAGTAGCCCGACACACTAACCATTGACCACTGCGCCCGACTGATACCGGGTCAGTTGCACCAAATAAATTGGAACGACGTTCAGACGCAGCGATGGCAGAAATAAAGGGTGTAATCTTGCGTGCTGTGGAAGTTCAGCCTTCAGGCACCGTCCGCCGACTAGCTGAGTAGTTAGAACTTCCCAGAACCAGGATTCACAGAACTCTACAGAGAAATAAATTACACCCTTCCCATTTAACACCGGAACAAAATTTACTACCAGGAGATGCGTAAAGAGGAGTGGAATTTCGACAATGGCTACTGCGCAAACAGGCCGATGACGGGACGGGCTCAAAAACATTCTATGAACTGACGAAGCGCAATTCACAAGAGATGGGATAAGAAGTCGCCATAATTTGTACCATTGGTCAGACTCCAACCCCCATTTAATACGCACAACTTCCTTTCAAAGGTAAGAATTTAATTACTGTGAAGAAGTTCTTAAAAATGTTTTGCTTAAAGCTTTGCTAAGAGCTAAGCTGGATTAATAGGAAAGCCTTTAATAGGTTCTTCTATATACAGTTAATTCCCAATTCTCCCTGGAGCTTTTTAAAGAACGATTGCCGGAGCTCCTTGAAGATGTTCTTCTTGTTCACAGAAGGGCGATGTTCTTTCAAGAAGATGGAGTACCTTGTCACAGTAGCAGAAGGGTTACTTCGTTGCCCAACCATTCTATTAACGAACGGTGGATTGGTCGATTTGACCCCAACTTTTGGCCACCCAATGTGTTCCACCTTTTTCCAGAACTCAATGGTTGAAAGTCGATAGATGAGAGATGTCAAATTTATATTCGCCGGTGCAGTAGGGGAAAAGTGCAACAGGTAGCTGGTTAGATGCTACCGACTCCGTAGCTCAGCTGGGGTGGGTTCGCTGACAAATTGGATAGTGGAAAAGGGGTATAATGGGTGCCACACAATCTTTTTGAAAAGGAATTATTCTGAAATCTTTTGGATAATTTACCGACGGTAAAATGATGAAAATAAGATGGGATTGGGGTGAAATTAAAGAAGACGAATTTCAAATCGTTATACAGCTCCGTCGAGTAACGGTCGATTTAATGAAATTGATTTTAAAATTGCGGATCAATGGAAAGATCGCCGTTAGGAATGGCTCGCTATCGCTGTTTCCCGAATGAAAAAAAAGACAAAATGACGGGTCACGCGTACCGTAATTCTCAGGAAATTTCCGGAACGAAAGCCTACCGGCTTTTTTAGAACACAAGTACCAACGCGCTATTTAAAAAATCAAGATGATAAGACACTCTACCTAGCTGTGATTTCCTGTTCCTCTTAAACTCCTGTCTGGTAGTAAAATGTGGGATTTCGCTGCCTGTCCTGCCACTTATATACTTATCTCGTCTTCTACCTTTTTCTCTTCTGGGACCGTCCGTGCTCCGAACGCCCTTCCACAAAATTAAAAAAAAAAAAAACCAAAACCAAAGTCTATACTCCCTTTAGACTACTTATTAATTTAAGTTTGCAAATAAAACCCCGAGGAAAGTTGGGCTCTTGTTTTGGGACTATACCAGCTGATGTCCCAAATTGGTTAAACCTGGTGAAGTGTTTAAGAAAAAGGAAGTTCAAAATTACTCTCCGCGAAACTGTTTTAACCCGATGGAATTTCGAGCAGATGTGGGGGATGGGGAGCCTATATAGCATGCCATTTCTTACAATATTTGTATTCGTTGGGCCTTGGCCATTGATGTCTTCCTTTCGATGTATTGTCTACATATTCGGTGATTGTTCTTCACTGTTGCGTTCTGTTAGTTGCAACGTTGATGCTTTTTCTTCAGTGTTTCGTTTTGATAGTTCAGCGTTGCGTTGTTTTATGTGGCAACTTCGGTCACCTGCTATCTGGTCGTTTGCGATTTGTATGCGGGGGTCTCTATTAAGGCCGTCCGCCACCGCCTTTTAACCTGTGAGTCACCTGCCCTAATTGGGTTTAGCTATATTCTTTGGGGTGCTTCTTTAAGGGATATCTACTCACACCCTTCGTTGAATCGCTGGGAATTCGTAAAGGATTTCTCTGACTACCCGTTGGGGTGTGCCAAGGGATCGTCCTCCCCCCACCCATTATTGTCGAGACACCAACCGTCCGTTGGGCTTGATACGTGCTTTTGTCGACGCCCAGACCTAATGGAAATGAGCGACCTTAATCGGAATCAATTAGAGGTGGCCAGTTAACCAATCTCCCAGTAAGAACGACGGAAAATGGATAGTCCGGGCAGAAAAAGTGAATCGGGTATGGAAGTGGATTGGTTTGGAAGAAACAATACTTTTGTAGCGTTTCATGCGCAACAGGGTTTGAAAAATGAACGGACTGGAATATAACATCAATATTTGAACGGTCTAAAAGCCATCATTCGACGATCCCACTTACTTCCTTCAAAAGCCATGACTTGCATTTCGGATTAACATTCAACTTTGGTTCTTAAAATGAAGTCATCGCTACCCTGCATAATTAAGTCCATATTCTAAAGCAGTGCTTAAAAAGAAAGTCACTTCTAAAAAACAAAAAAATACTTATCCTTGCTAAAAGCAAATTCTCCTCAAATCAGATAAAAGAACTCAAAAGTTTATGCAAATTTATTCCCGGAATCCATCACACTTGTTCATCCCAAGAAAAGTTACTAAGCCCAATGTTATCGCATCACCCTGCTCATTTATTTATGTCACTTCAGTTCTCACCACTCAATAAATTTTGTAACAAAAAATGTTCCCTTAAAAAAAAAAAAAACATACGGAACATCCCTTCAATATTAAAAAGGGATCCACTGCTCACTCAAACTCAACCAGCGATAATGCAAAATTAAAGCAAGTGTTCCTTGTATTTTTTTTTCGAATCTTTGGTTCTGAAACTGCTGCTAGTTCCGGATAAAGGGAATACCATATGTATAAGGATGCGAAGGGACGGCACATACATGAAAAGACAGAGAAGGCTTAAAGTGAAATTTATATCCTTAAAACACCCCTTGACTGATTTATTACGCGCACATTTACAAAGCCATTATCATTGCTATTCATGGGTAACGGGAGCACAAATGCAAAGCAGAGCACGCCAGCCGTAATCCTTTCGCACATCACATGGGATGATATACATGTATCCCGTATCCGAGGACTCTTACTCGCATTGGTACTGGTCTGGCATAAACCTTCTATGGCTACAAAAGTTCGAACGGAATTCGAGGGGATGAACTTGAAAATTTCTTCCTGCCCTGATGGAATCGAATGAATATTTTATCAACGGGCACTTTACGAGGAGCGCCTCGTCCAATGACACCGGATCAGGCAATAAAACCGTATCAAAGTGTTGGGTGGTGGCTGGTGGCTTTCCACCACGCATACCGCATCGACGGACCAGATGCTGGGCACAAAAATATCGTACGAACCCATAACTCATCTCGCCACATTTCAGAATGGACTTTTCATTTCGATGGTTCTGTGGGTATTTGTCGGTGCAATAGAGCCATTCGAGGACCTTCATACAGCAGGGGCTACATTACACGCTCCATAGCTCTTGGTTCCGACTCATGATTATGGTAAGTGTGAAGGCAATCACCTCGGGTTCATTTGCATTTGGCCA
Organism: Portevinia maculata; assembly: GCA_949715645.1. NCBI lineage: Eukaryota > Metazoa > Arthropoda > Insecta > Diptera > Syrphidae > Portevinia > Portevinia maculata. The sequence continues at coordinate 8,877,619 of OX454526.1, forward strand.
TTCCTCTTCCCCATCGGAACATTCATATTTTATTTCGCCTTTTTAAGTTATGAGACGACCATGCCAAGATGTTGTATGATGACTGGCAACAGATGCTAAAGGTCATTGCAGCGAGAGAAGCCAACAACAACGTAAGACAGGAATCCCTCTCATTCACCCAATAAATTCCAGGCACGGCAATGGAAGTGGAAGTGCATAAATCTCAGCAGTGAAAGCACCACGCAGTGTCTACAGACTCATCCTGTGTTGGAGTAGCAGCATTTCGCAATTTGCTTGACTACATACAGTTGATTGGCTGGAGAGCCTGCTGCGAGGAACAAGAATGTCGCAAGCAACTCTCATCCATCCTGCTCCTGGTGACACAAAGTTTTTGGTTGGAAGCAGCACTAGGAGCTCTTGTAAGGCAATCAGTCTACATAGGTAGCAGCTGAGGTGTGAAAAAGAATTTTCACTGCCCTAAACCGAGTGTCGATGTCTTGTAAGAGGAATGTCGAAGGTCAAGGCATATTAATTTGATTGATAGTGTTAACCCATCGAAGAGGATGAAAATGTTCACATACCATGAGCAAGCAAGTATGGAGATTGACTGGTGCAGCTTAGGATAGAAGTTTTTTAATCATTCGTGTTCATACATCGCATCGCAGGGGTTTATATTTCAAGAAGAAGTTACTCGTAGTTCGATCAGCCTTCAACAGAAGTCAATGCAGAATGGAAGCAATATTGAGTCAGAATCGATATTGCGATGATTGTGGATAATCCGCAAATTAAGGGGGAACCTGAAATTAAGGGGGGAGAAGGATATTGAGGGAGCTCAAAGCCAGCCTGTGGAGTTGAAAAATTTGATGGTATTGTTGAAATGGATGCTTTGGATGGCCGAAAGTTCATGGTAAAAGGGATGTCCTCGTGCGCTGCGTCTGGTTTTGGCTAGGGCCGGACACTTACAAATAGGAGGTGGAACACTGTTCCACTCTTGTCTGTGTCAGCGAAGCTACGGCAGTGGGTGTTATGGGGGATGCCAAGCTTGGCTGCGTGAGTTCCTAATGGCCAATGGCCCGTACGAATTGAAGTTAATCTGGCGACATCTACACGCTTTCTGGCTAAGAGGTTGTTAGATGTGGCATCATCGTAGGTTGGGCAGATCTTCCTTGAAATGACACAGTTTGTAAGGTTCATCCATTTCGTCTCAGCCATTGAGGTGAAGTGCGGGAGGATTTCTCTCTTTACATATCCCAGCGGAGGGAAGACTTCCTCCGCATGAGATACGCACAGAGCAGAGCCACGTCTGGCAAGTTCATCGGCTTTCTCATTTCGTTCATTGTTCCTATTGTCGGGAACCCAGACGAGAGTGATATCAAACCGATGACAAGCCCTGTTCAGTATCTCCCTGCATTCCACAACAAGCTTGGACATTGACTTAGTTGAACCGACAGTCTTAATCGCGGCCTGACTGTCGACGAAGATGACTATTTTTTTTTAAGCAGTCTCCACGCCTCTTTAATTGCAGGTACTTCTGCTTGAAAGACTCTGGCTGCGTTGGGAAGGCGAAGAGTTTTAGAGATATCTAACTCTGTTAAGAAAATGCCAGCATCTACTCCACAGTTCATCTTGGAACCATCTGTGAAGATAGGTATGTCGAATTCATTTACGACCGCATTCTCCTCCCATTCTGATCTAGAGGGGAATCTCACAGAGAGGTTTTTATGGAAGTTGAGTTTGGGTGCAATGTAGTCTGTAGATATTCTACCTATGTCGTCGTGAGCGAAAAGTAGGATGCTGGTATGGCCATAAGGCCGTTCGGACCAATATTTAGTTTCCTTCAATCTAACAGCGCTACACGCTGCAATGTTTTTTATATGTAGATACACTGGCAGAAAATTGAGAATCACATTGAGCGCCTCGGTTGGACTTGATCGAAGGGCTCCTGTGATTCCAATTCCAGCTCTTCTTTGGACTCTACTTAATTTAATGAAGTTCTAGGCTTTGCTTGAGGCGGGCCACCATGCCAGTGATCCGTAGGTGAGGATCTTGCTGAAAGTTTTGCTGCAGGCGTAGAATGCTATGCTTACCTTCCGCACTCGGTGTTCGATATTGGACTTCCATTTGAGTTTGGGGTCAAGCATGACTCCAAGGTATTTTGCGCTGGTGAATAAAGGAAGATTTTGGTTATTTAAGCGGGGAAGTGAGAAGGTTGGTATTTTGGTTTTGGTGGTGAAAAGCATCAGTTCAGTTTTGCTTGGGTTAACGCTAAGACCACAACTTTTAGCCCACCCGCTAATCTTACCCCGTGCTCTTTCCAAGATTTCACTTATCACGTTCGGAAACATTCCTGATACTAGAACAACCATTGATGGAATTTTGTTAAGCACCATAATCCACAAGAGAGGCGAGATCACCCCACCTTGAGGTGTTCCTCTGCTTACTGATTTAATTAGAAAGGTCTTACCAAGTTTTGCTTGAATGATCCTTGTTTTGAGCATGGAAATGATCCATGAAGTGACGAAATCTTCTGCACCTAGTTAAGACAGATTCCTGGATCGATTCAGTGTGGACATTGTTAAACGCGCCCTCTATATCTAAGAAGGTAGCTAAGGTATATTGGTGATGGGAGAGTGACCTTTTAACTGTGCGCACTACTTCATGAAGAGCGGTCTCCGTCGACCTGCCCTTGAGGTATGCGTGTTGTGAATTACATAAGGAAGACCTTTAAAGGCCTGTTCTTATGTGAAGATCAAGTACACGTTCTAAAGTTTTGAGTATGAAGGAGGTTAAGCTAATAGGTCGGAAGTCCTTCGCGGATCCGTGATGTTCCGCTGTACTTGCTGCACTAATGGCAGTCAAATTTCCTCGGATTATGATATAGTTGCTTATATATTTTTTTATATTTTTATATTTTTATAAGATACATGCACGAAAGGGATTTGTAATAGCTACACAGCGCTAGCGTTAAGGCAATTACGGCGAGAAGAAAAGAAGAGATGCCGATGCACGTTGGTTTTGAATGTTTGTAGGTTATAATGTAAAGGAAAAACAATGCATGAAAGTAACTGGCTATTTTGTTTGAGCACGTGGAAATAACGATAAGATAACGAAAGGCAGGAGACATTACGACGCTGACTAAGAGAGTCAATCGATCTCGCGATATCTCGGCGGCCAATGGGTTTTATCGCTCGTTTTTGGATCCTGTCAAGTAGCTCCTGTCAAGTAAACGCCTTATAAATTATAGCCAGATCAGAAGGGTTGAAATAATTTTTACATCGCATAAGAAAGCCTAGACATTTCTCTGGAATGGATTGGATTAGAAGTAGCAGACAGGTGATCATTGGGCGAACTGTTGGATACCCTATTTATATTCCTATCCCTCATAAGTGGGCGTGACAAAAGTCTAAGTATGGTTGAATTGTTAAGAACGCTTTACATTAATGAAAGAAAAGATATTCAAATTTTTGTTGAAATATGCTTTATTATTTTGTTTTTTTTTTTGACTCAATCACGAAACTCAAACCGCCCGATGATGGAGAAAAATCTCCGAAACGCGTCGCGACAACAAAATTTAAACAAATAAAAAGTTGTGAAAATCAAAAAAGAACAAAATAATAAAGCATATGTCAACAAAAAATTGAATATCTTTTCTTTCATTAATCTAACACAACCGGAGACGGACTAAAATAAAAAACGCTTTACATATTTTGTTATATAATATTTAAATTATTTTATCGAAAAAAACCGCAGCTTTTTTAAAATAAACGGTCCCTAGCTCAAACTTTGGTTTTTCAATAAAATTGTTTTTTTTTTTTGTGGGCCAGTGGGCAGATTTTGAAAATATTATCTCCTGAGCAGTTTTAGGAGTCATAGATCATACATACAAAATTTCAGCTTTCAAGCTCAAAATTCGATTTTTTCGAAAATGTTTTTTTTTTTTTTTTTTTTTTTTTTTAAATTTGCTTACGCTAAAGGGATTTTTTTTTGTTGTTACGTACCCTTATAATGCTAAGAACACAGTGTAAGCTACTTGGTTTTAGAAAGTATAAAGAGATAGGAAAGAAGTGTTTGGGTGCAGTTGTAGGGTTTTTCTCCACGGGTGGTGTCTAAGTTGTATTGTATTTGTATTGTATGTGCAGTGGGGTCATCAGTAGATGACAAGCACTTAGACCTATTGGTCCATTGTACTTCAGCATAGCTGCCCGCTCGCTGGTTATTGGGGATTAGTAAGATATAGTGAGGGAGAACCTACCAGTAGCCTTGGCAAAGCGAAGAATGTTAGCAAGTTCAATGTCCCCCATCTCATCTTCGTTGACGAATTGTTTGCCTATAGTGGTGAGCCTGGTTCGGTGTCTAAGTTACTTAGGGAGATTACGATTTCATGTATTCGGTATAAAGTAATGGACCTGGCCGGGATTCGAACGCACGACCTTCCATTCCGTAAGCGAATACACTACTACTGTACCATTGCCACCCGCATGCGCGTTGATGTTCGTGTCTGTGGGCGGATTTCAAAAATTCGTAAACTTGATTATTTCGGGACCCTAGAGAGTATATGGTTAAAATTTCAGCTCTCTAGGCCCAGTTTAAAGGCTTAATTTTTGCCGACAGACGGACGGACATGGCTAGATCGACATTACTATCGATGCTGATCATAAATATAGTAACTTTTAGGGGTCTACGGGCAATATTAAGGCATGTTACAAACTTCGCGTCAAAATTAATATACCCTTAGAATAGGGTATAAAAATGAGAAAGAGAGTCGGGGACAGAACAGAGCCTTGGGGAACATCAGCATTTATTTGGTGAGTTGCAGACTTGAAACCGTCCAAAACAACTTGAATTGAGCGGTAATTGAAAGGTAATTTCTAATCCATTGAAGCCTTTCAAATATCAAGCGAAACGGTATTGCTTTCACCACCTTGGTGAAGAGATTGGTTTCACTTTTCGGTTAGATATGTCATCAGATCACCAGTGGACCTGTTGGCGGTCATTAAGAAGTTTTCGGGATTCAAGATATTTCATCAGCGTTTCCATGACCTTAGAAAAAAGAGACGTAAGTGCAATTGGTCGGTAGGTGGATGGAGATTCGTTGTTGGTACAGGCTGGACAAATGCTGTTTTCCATATTCCCGGGAAGTGTCCTGAAGAATAGGACAGTTGGAAAAGCTTACCCAGGGTTTTGCCAGAGCAGAAGAACACCTCATCAGAACGATGGGGAAATACCATCTGGACCAGCGGATTTGTGTATTGCAAGATCTCGAAGTACTCTAGCCACTGTACGAGTGCGGAAGTAGATTGGTGCCATGGAGTATTCTACGCGCTCGAGTACATGGGGAGACAACGCACAATCTGGGAGCTTTGAGCTGACTGCAAAGTGAGCAGCAAGATGATTGGAATTATGTATAAAGCTGACAGCTGGAATGTCATTGTAAATGAGTGTCGGGATAGATGATGAGGCCGAATTCTTGATGTTTTTTAACAAATAACCAAAAGCTTTTACTACCCGTGGCACTTTGTAGTATTTTTTGCCTCAACTTTTGGGCATAGGAGAATTACGAGTTTCGTGCCGTAGTTCGATAAAAAAAAACTTAAGCGTTTCTTTTTTTTTTTATTAATTTATTTATTTTTTTCTTCTTACAATTTATTATGAACTTATTATTTATTTCTCTTCTTAAAGTTTATTATGAACTAAAGAGAAGCCGCTGTCAAAGCGAGGCTGCACTTCTCAGTAGCTTGGTGGATTAAAGACTGACTTGTGTGCTAAGTATGATTTCAATTGTGGTTGCAGTTGCAATCCAAAAGTAGCTTGGATTAGCAATCTCATATCTCATTTGGGTATAATATTATATTCCGAAAGATATGTGGAAGGGAAAGGGTGTGTATCCGATAAGGATTGGATTGTGCTAAGTATGCACAAGTACGCATAATGGCGTGGGAACCCGTTGTTGCAAAAGTAATGTGCCGTTAAACAAAAAGGGAATGTGGACGGTATTCAGGGTAATGGTTTGGGTGGTCTCCATTATTATAAGAATGTGCCGTTAGGCAAAGGGGAGTGTGGGAGGTGTTCGGGGTATTGGTTTGGGTGACGTCTCAGACGTAACTGGAGAATTTGACACGATTAATGTGGGCATTGCAACCATTTCTTCCTCCTTTGAATTTTGTTGACTTTCCTCAGATAGGTTGGCCTTATATGACCGAAAGCTTACCTCTTTCAACTAGCCACTTTGCAACTCGAGTCACACCCCGCGTTTACCATGGGTTTGATAGGGGAAGTACGTCCAAAATGACATACTGTTAGCCTTTTCATTGAAAGAATATTATTTCTGAGAGATATTGCAATTGTTATGTTTATTATTTCTTTATAAATAGATTGCGAACATTTTACAATGCTGTTTTAATTTTAAAAAAAATGCAATCTAAAAAATGTTAATAGATAGTTTTCCAAACCTATATAAAAATCCATTTTGTCCATATGACATGGACAAAATGACATATTTGATATGGATATAATGACATACAGCATATTTGATAAGTCCACATTACTACAAAATTTACAAATTATTAATTTAATTTTATAATTATTATCATTATTATTATTTTTATTAATTTTATTATAAATTTCCTAAGCTTTGTCACAAACTATCAATATAAAAAGTGTAAGTCTATCACATTTCAAGTTAAGGCTAGTGTGTCATTTTACCCATAGGTGTGATTTTGGACGTACTTCCCCTACATTTTATCCTGTTCGCGATGAAAGACTTCATGGCCAGGTGAATTATGTTTGTGTGCAGCAGCATCCACGTTGCTGTCGAGGAAGCACATGGACCAGTTTAAACTCTTAAAAATTCGTTTAGTTTTTCCCAATTGCCTTCCCGTATTGCCATTCGGTTTAGGAGTTTGTCCTTTGACTATGTGGTTGGAGTACGAGAATTTTACTGATATGATACAATGGTCTGACGAACCCTAAGGCGATAACACGTTTAAAGCGTATTTATCGGGGTGAGAGGTAAGAAAGAAGTCCAGTGTGTTGGCGGTATGACTGCTGGTGTCCGGTATTCGTGTCGGCTCATTTACAAGCTGAGTCAGGTTATTTACCTCAGCGAAGATATCGACATACCTTCGTTCGGGTGTTGACTGGCCAGAATGTCGAAGCCGACTTAAATTGTGTATATTAAAATCGCCCGCTATGACGATTTCAGAACGAGGATGAAGGATCACAGTTCTTGTAATGGTATCGGACAGGGCATCGAACTCATTATACTCGTAAGTTGAATGTCTGTCCAAGTTGGGGCTTCTGTAAATAATAAAACAGTAGTGGATTAATTGCCTACGGACATGAAATTTGAACCAAATGAAATTAAATTCCGTATTGGAACACTGACCTACCATATTGTGGCTGAAGTTGGTAGGCGACATCACTACGTATATAAACGGCGAGACCGCGATGGGGAAAGAATAATGGCACTAAGTTGTACCCAGGTAAAGTAAACTCTATTAAATTTGATCCAACGCTAGCCTGGGTTTCACTAAGTGCCAAAACAGCTGGCTTGTTGTGGAAAACATGGACGTATAATAAAAAAAAAAATCCTCAACCGACGAATGTTACTGATGATGTTGTTATATTGAAGGACTTTGTATTCGAAATACGCTCAAGGATAATTTTATAATCTATGAAAGAAACTAATTTCTGTTCTGATAACAAGTTTGTTAAAGACTCATAATCTGGAGTCACTCGCCTTAAATGTAACCCCGTTTCCATTTACTTAATGAATTATTCCATTTGAAGGAACTTTTTCTTAATTAACACACCCCTTTGGCATTTTCCTATAACCGCAACCCTTACTGTGCTAACCCCGCCAACATTACTGTTACATCAAATTTAAATAAAATAAATTTCCATTAGTGGCTAACACCACCACCACCACCACCGTGAAAATTACGTTCCCGCGTCCATTAGACCCAAATCAATTATTTGAAATTATTCCAAGACAAGTCCCCGGGCAGGCGTTCTACACAACAATGGTCCTCATTAGTGTGACAAAAGGCAACACGGGGCGGAATCGACCAATTCAAATGGTGGCACACGCTGGTGTCCGCACTATGCTGATGGAAACCCTCATTTCATGCGATTACTGAAGCAATTTGCACCCCAAACAATGTTGCAAGGAGCAAGTGTCTGGCTTTGTGTCGTAGACTTGGGGATTCCCGACAAATACAAAAAACAAAAATAAACGGTCTCATTTGCATGGCTTCCTTCAAAGAAAAATCCCGAAAAGGACATTGTATTTGTTCAGCTTTGTAATTGCTACCACATGGGGCACAAAATCCACCCAATACCACGCCAATTGCGTAAAGACAAAATCGGAACACAACAGTATTGCTGAGCTAAGCGAAAACGAAAAGCAATTCTCAAGGATACCATACAGTCGAACAAAGTCGGGCGTCCTAATTGTTGCTGCTGTGTGAGTTCGAGTTGTTCTTCTTCCTTGTTTACTTAGATCCTGTTGGGCCAAATGACGAATAATGATAACATTCGAAATTTGTTGTTATTATTTGCTATGCCTGAAGGGGCGATGGTTGTCCTAAAAAAACAGGACGTGTATTGTACATCCTGCGGTGCGAACAGAAATCTGTTTGCTCTTAAGATATACGCAATGTGAGATAATAAAATGAGGAATATGTTTTATGTGACAGATTTTTTTTTTTGTAAATATTTTGAAGATACGGATGTCGTTTGCATGTGAAATGTCCTCTCATTGTTATTGCTTTTGTGGGATATTATGAGGAGTTACACGACTGTGGGTAGTCAGGGAAACATTGAGAATATTTTATTTCTCTGCACTACGTGGCTCGTCAAAGTCTACCTATTTATAAGAAGTCCTTAAACACATCTATTTGGAAATATGTTAACCCAACACAACGGAGCTACGCAACTGAGAGTGATTCTGAATGAAGGGATACATCAATATTTTGTTTTTATTTTAATAATGTCCCTAATGTCTGTTCTTCGGTGTAAACCTCAAGGATGACACAGCAACGAATTGTTTTTCTTCCGAAACATTTCCATTAATATCAGTTTAAGAAATATTGGAAAGTAATATTCCGCCTTCGCTCCAGTGCTCCAGTGTAGAAAATCTCGCAACCCAACAAAAATTTAAAAAAAAATAAGATAATATACCGCCCAACTCTATAAATAAATATTAGGCATTTAACTGCTCATAAAGAGGGTACAACTTAGCTTCTTCAACCATTTGCGTGTGCGAAGTCATAGGTATGACAATTGATGATTTTGGATGTTTGCCAGAGTTGCAAGAGGAGGCCCAGTAGAAAAAAACCGTTAAGTGATACTGTGCCCCGCGTGATTTCATGCTGAGACCCATGGCCATAGGCAGCCATACGCTAGGGTATCAGCTCACCCAAAAGCAAGTATGACTTTTTTAATCGCTTCAAGATTCGCAAATTGTACTAGTTTGGAAACATTACATTGCTTATAAAATGGGACATTTTCAAGGAATTTCGGCTATTAACAGCAACTTCGATCAGTAAGTTCAAATGTTGATGAAAATAATGGAAAGCAATGAACACAACCTAAATGCAGATGATATGGTAACAGCAATAGGATTGCTTGAATCCGCGATGAAAACAAAATTTATTTTTTAGCTTAAATTTTTATTTAAATTGTTGGGAATAATTGATCCAGCTAATAGAATTTTGCAACAACGTGAAATCGGCTATCAGAGCTATGCCAATTATTAGGTCAATTAAGGAAGGTGTAAAAGATTTGCAAGTGATGAATCATTTCAACAGTTTTTGAATACAGCAGATGAAAAAAAGAATGCTGTTGAATATGTTCCCTCCTAAAGATCACGGAGAATAAAAAGTCGTACTACCCGATTATGCGAATCCATTGTTATGTCTTCAATTCGCTAAAGTGACAATGACGGTAAAATAACGTCATTAAAACGAGTTTGTTTTGAAATTATCGACTCAGTTATTTCAGAAATAAATGAACGCTTTGACAGGGTGTAGGATATAGGGTGTTTTTTATACTGAAAAGTGTGTTTGACTTTTTTGTTCAGTATACTTTGGCAAATCACCATGGAAAGACTTACACCAGAACAACGTTTACTAATCGTGGAAATTTATTTACCAAATTCGTGCTCTGTTCGCCAAACTTATAGAGCACTTTTTCCACACATGACTTTGTTGAGCCAAACGTTAGGTGACCGAATCATTTCAAGAAATGGACCTGTGCGTTGGTCGCCTCGTTCGGGTGAATTGACACCTATGAACTACTTTTTGTGCGGGTACGTCAAATCTCTGGTCTATCCTGATAAACCAGCAACGGTTTATCACTTAGAAGTCAACATTCGACGCACTATTGACGAAATAAGACCTGGTATGCTCGAAAAAGTGGTGCAAAATTGGACCGATAGAATGGCGTTCATAAGGCGCAGTCGCGGAGGCCATATTCAATTTCAATTCAATTTCAATTTATTAATCTAAAATGTAAGAGGGCTGTACAATGAGAGTTAGCTCTCTTTAAGTACTTATGGTACCTATAATATATATAAAATAAATTTACAATATTATAAACATTTCATTTCATTTTCATTTATTTATTTTGTTTGAAGCTTACATGATACTACAAGAAAATAATTCCAAAAATTAATTATCGAATTTTGTATTAATTACAGATAACTAATAATGAATGATAAAAGGAAGGTTTTAAAGATTTTTTATTGATGTAATATGACTAAATCTGTTGCGACATGTATAGAAATAGTTTTTCCCGAAATACAACTGACGAACTTGTTCTTTGTAATTGCAGTGGAAGAAAATTCCACAATCGAACAGCTTTGACGAAGAAAGATCGCTCACCCACAAAAGAAGAATAAGACCTCTTGGTAACTGAACAACCGTAATATACTCACTCAAATATTCAGGACATTTGTTATGAACGATTCCATGAAGCTTAGGGATGGTTCTAAAATCATAATACTCGTCAAAACTTAATCCTAACAGAGACCTTTTCTGTTCCGCAACACTAACACATCTTGGAATATCATAAATATACCGAAGGCAATCGTTAAAGGCAACGTTCATTTTACGCCTTCATTCATAATCCAAACTGGGGTACGCTGTACAATTGTAGGACAAAAATGGGTGCACCAAGCTTTTTATCAGATGCATTTACATGCGCGGATGTTCTCAAGCTTCGTAGCCCACCGTAAACTTTTCTGATCGTATCAGATGTGACATCACAACAACTTAGTTTTCTGTTAATTCTAAATCCGAGGTATTTGACCTGCTCCACGTAGGGAATAGGGACATCGTTCACAACAAGAGGAGGTACATCAAGTGATGAGATTTCACTTCTGGAGCAGACCATACCCAACGATTTAACAGGATTTAGTTTTAGGGTATTTAGATCAGACCACATCTGAATACGCGACAGATCTTCATTTACTCTAGCCGCGCAATCTCCCATCAGCTCTAGTTTTCTGGACATGATGTCATCTGCATATAGTTGAACATGGCAGTTTTCGAGAATATCAGGAAGGTCATTTATAAAGACAGAAAAGAGAAGTGGTCCTTGCATACTGACCATTGAGGAACACTTATGTTAATCGTATATGGACTGGAGCTTCCCTGATCGCTTTGAACTGTCAGTAAGCGATCGCATAGATAGTTGAGAATGAGTTTCAGGGCAGAACGAGATAACTGCAAGGTATTATTAAGCTTGTTCATTATTATTGAATAATTAATTGAATCAAACGCTTTAGAAAAATCTAGAGTCACCATTACACTTATTTCATTTAAGTCCAGAGGTGTCCTTAAATCGGTTGTGACCTTAATTACGGCTGATTCATAGCTATACTTCCTTCGAAAACCGGATTGCAACTTGGAGAGCTTATTCCGCCTATCCAAATCTTGTTGAATTTGCTGCGACAAAATCTTTTCAAAAGCTTTTGCAAGAAAATGAAGTATACTTATGGGGTGGGTGGGGTTTGATTTTGTTGGAATTTTTTTTTTTTTTTTTTTTTTTATAATTAACTTACGCTAAAGGGATTTTTTTTTTCTGTTGTTACAGTACCTTTATAATGCTAAGAGCACAGTGTAAGCTACTTGGTATTAGAAAGAATAGAGAGATAGGAAAGAAGTGTTTGGGTGCAGTTGTAGGGTTTTTCTCCACGGGTGGTGTCTAAGTTACTTAGGGAGATTACGATTTCATGTATTCGGTATAAAGTAATGGACTTGGCCGGGATTCGAACGCACGACCTTCCATTCCGTAAGCGAATACACTACTACTGCACCATTGCCACCCAGAATAGGAATGATTTTGGAGCACTTCCACTGCTCTGGAAACTGACAGCTACATATATATATAGGAATTGAAAACATGAACTATATAGGGAAGAAGAAAAGGGAGGATAATTTTCATAAATTTTGGCGAGATATTATCAAGGCCAGATGCATTGGATTTAACCGAACCAATCGCTATTACAGCATCCAGATTACTTATGCATCTAAAAGCAGAGCACTCACTTGAACTTGAGTCAATGAGGTTAAAATAGCAAGCATTCGATGAATTAGGAATGAGAACCGAGCCTATTTCAGTCGGACTGAACGCACACCCTGGTAGTTCATTATCAACCACACCTGAATCCTTCGAGTTTTTCCGCAGCACTCTAGAGCTTACCTTGGGAGCAAGTCTTTGCAGAAAGTAGGAACGCTTAGCAGATCGTATCGCGGCAGTGACTCTATTTCGAGCGAAGATATATTGCCTCCTATTGTAATCAGAGGGAGCTCTCTTAAACCTCCTGAAAAAGCGCTCTCTTTCCTGGATCAACAAAACTTAAAACTAAAGAAGTGGGAAATATAAGACTTGATATGGGGAAGGTAGTAGGATCTATGTAATATTTTTTTCCTTTTCTTTCCTTCTTTTCTTTTTTCTTTTTTATTGCTGCGACGAAAAATGAACAAAATTGCTGCCTTGAAATGGTCACAAGAATATGCAATTCCTCGTATTCACGTATTGCGTTAATGTGCAACCAAGAAAGTTACAAAAGTAGACAGATATCCTGCCATATCTTCGCAGCCCATGAATGTACCTAATGACATCATTAAAAGCTACCTGTAGTTTCTGTTGCGATAAAGAATCCTGATGGCTATACACAACTTCAGCATATGATGTAATCGGCATTATGAGTGTACGCACTAGTCTTTCCCGAGTTTCGGATAGAGTAAAACTAGTTGTAAGCCATAGTTTACGCAAATTCACGCTCATCCACGTATATGCGACACCTGATCAGAAAACTATTCATTGTGGCCTGAAGGGTTGAAGTCGTTATCATCTCAATTATTATTTTAATGGACTGCTTCAATTCAGTCAAATTCCTCGGTTTCGTTTTGTACACCTCTTAATTGGCATGACAGTTGCGCCATCTTGCTGGAACCAAATGCTGTTGACACGAATACTTCTTCGCCGCAGTTCTGGGTGAAAAAAAACTCCTTCAACATCTTTAAATAACGGTCCCCATTTACAGTTACTGTTACACGGTTTTCTTCAAAGAAGTATGGTCCCACAATGCACCTTTATGAAACTGCGCACCACACAGTGACTCCTTCTGGGTGCAGTACCGTCTCATGGAGTATTTCTGTATTAGATTCACTCCATATAAGGCAATTTTGCCTATTTTCATTGCCGTTTAGATCAAAATGGTCCTCATCAGACATAAACAAGCAATTTCTCAAGCTGTTGTCTTCTTCGGTCATTTCAATCATTTTTTTTGGCAAAATTCCAGACGAATAGGCAAATCCAGAGGGTTTAACTTACTTGCAATTTGGACTTTGTACGGAAAAAAGTTTAAGTCATCATGAATTATCCGTTATAATTACCGTCTGCTAAATCCAATTTGCGCCGATAAGTTTCGAGTCGAAACGCTTCGATTTGCCTGATTTGACGATGTTACAGCTGCGATTGTGTCTTGAACAAGAACATAGAGATCTCGATGGTACGGTCTTCTTGCGATGCTTCCAGATTCGGCAAACACGTTTACCAGCCTCATAATGGTCCATCTACTCGGGGGAGTGTCGCCAAACTCCCGCTTTACCCGCCAATAGTGACGCAAATTTGACTTTGTTCAATGGTGACGCCGGTCTCACGCACCGGGGTTTTCAACTGAAGATTTTTCGAAACGTGTTACTAATAGTTCATGTTTTTTTTTAATTCATGCTCTTTGACAATAAAACAAAGATATTTAATCAATTTAAGCTCATTTATTTCAATAATTAAATTCACAAACAATTTTCATTAGAGCATTGAAAATAACAAAGTTTTTAGTAATACATTTTTTAAAATTAAGAAAAAAATAAAAGATCACATGTCGATTAAGGAAAATAAAGTTTTTTAGTATTTCGACATTCGGAACTTTTACAAAATAAACAAAAATTGGTATCCTTCCAAACAAAAAATAACAAAAACTAAATTTCTGCAGATAAATAGCTGCTGCAATACGGCACTACGTGTTCAAGACACAAATATTTTTGACATTTGTGGCAAGAGTTCTTGGTTTTTCTGTTTTTTTTTTCCATCCATACTTATAGCACCGACCAATTCTTGAAGGACCCGATGTCCCAGGTACATCATCTATATGTAGAATACTCGAATAATAAAAAAAATGTTTAATTTACATACACGGTGACAAACGGTCTTACCGGTTAGTAAAAGAAATACACAACATGTGCTAACTAATCAGGTTCAACGTGAACTGATGGTGGGGGACGTGCAATGTGGCAGCTACTCGAAATTGCAACAAAAAACATTAACGGAGAATAAAGTTATTAAATTTTTTTAACACACCCGGTCTCACAGACCAATAGGTCACCACCATTGGCGGGTTTTCAATTCAATTCAATTCAATTCAATTATTTATTTGGCAAAGTACAAATAAGAACACATTGTCTTTTATAGTACATTATGGCTCAATAGATATACATACAATAAAATTAAATCAATTCACATAATGAGCAGAAAAATAAAAATAAAAATAAAAAATTACATTAAATTAAATACAAAAATAAAAAGTAAAATTCAGGGATTGGACTAATAGAAAAGGACTAGAGGGGAGAAAATAAGGAAAGAAGAAGAGTTAAAGAGTAAACATAGATTACATTAATGTGCAAAATGTGCAAAAAGTGCACTTCTAAATTTATCGGCTCCCACTATTTGTTTTACGGTGACAGGCAGAGAGTTCCAAAGTCTGGTAGCGTGGACAAGAAAGAGGCGAGAAGTATTTAAATAATTTGAAGAGGGCGTTATGAGGTTAAATGTACGCAGTGACTGGACAAATTGAAGTTTCTGGAATAGATATTGTGGTGAACGAGTTTGAATTATTTTGTGCATGAATACACAGCACCTAATATTCCAAAAATCTTTAAATGAACAACCAAGGACGTATTTGTGGTAGACAGATACATGGTCATATCTTCTAATTCCAAAAACATATCGAACCATATTATTAAAAGCAACAAGAAGTTTATGCTGAGATTGAGAATCTAATTTAGGGTATATAACTATGGCATAATCAAAGATTGGCACAAGCAAGGACTTAATTAACCTGAGTCTAGTCTCTACAGGTGTAAGACTAGAAAACAGCCATAGCTTACGTAATCCTGCATAAATACGCGTAACAATAAAATTTGCATGATCAATAGCAGAAAGGGATCTATTTAATTTGTAACCAAGGTTTATAACTGTATCCGAAAACTTAAGTCTGCTGGAATTCAGATAAATAGGCGGTATTTCTCCAGTATCATACAGCTTATTTGAAATCAAAATTAATTGAGTTTTTACCGGATTTAAAATCAGACCGTTATTAAGAGACCAATTAACTATTGAAGACATATCAGAATTCAATCTATCCGCGAGATCTTCCACCAAACCTATTGGTCGAGAGAGATATATCTGTGCATCATCAGCATAAAGATGTATAGATGCATTGCGGCAGACTTGTGGTAGGTCATTAATATAGAGACAGAACAGGATAGGGCCAAGAATCGAACCCTGGGGTACCCCGGAAAGTAAAATTTTAGGACGTGAATATTTTTGTTCAGCAAAAACCTTTTGAGAGCGATTCGTAAGATAGCTCCTTATAAGCTGCACTGAGTATGCACTCAACCCAAAGTAAAGCTTTAATTTCATGCATAAAATGTCATGACTTACCGTGTCAAAGGCCTTTGAAAAGTCAAGTAAGCACAGCAGTGTAAGATATCCCTTATCATACTCAACTCTGATATCGTCAAGAACCTTAATCATAGCCGAAGAACAGCTATGCTGAACTCGGAAACCGGACTGCACCGGAGGTAATAAATTAAAGTGATTAAGGTGGCTTGAAATCTGCTTGGCAAGAATTTTTTCGAAAATCTTTGATAGGCATGGTAAGATGCTAATAGGACGATAGTCAGAGGTCGATAAGGGATTTTTTTTTTGCACCGGAATGACCTTAGCTTGTTTCCAGCAATCAGGGAAAGTGGAAGACATAATGCAAAAATTAAACAAGTGTGTGATACAACTTGCAATATGAGGAAGTATCATTTTTAAGAAGCGTAGATGTAATCCATCCTCCCCGATTGCGTTCGAATTGAGCTCTTTAATATGAAGTATAACATCAGCTTCTGAGACAACTTCAAAGTCCAAACACCGAGATGAACTGAGCAAAAGGTTGCTGTCAGGAATAAAACAAGAGTTGGTACTTGGGCAAGAAAGAAATGAGTTGTTAAGTTCATCTATATCAGGAATTCTTGTTAAAACATTATTTTTACCAAGCCCAATAGAGCGTAAATTACTCCAGAGTTCCTTTGGCGGACGGTCAGCACTTAATTTGGACAGGAAGTATCTTTTCTTAGCTCTCCTAGTTATAAATGAAGAGTAATTCCTGGCTCTACTAAATGCCTCCCATCTTTGAGTAGTAGGCCTTAGTTTCCATTTGGCATACAGTCTCCTTCGAGTTTTAATAGCATCATGAACCTCAGCGGTGAACCATGGGCATTTCTTATTGCGCACTGCAACTGTCTTAATGGGAACATGCCTATTAAAAAGGTTGCTAATTAGAGTTTGAACAATTTCAACTTTTTCATTAACATCCGCCACGAGGTAACAAGAATGCCATGGAATCAAACTTGCATCAGATTGGAGGTTGTTATTATTTATTGGTTAAATTCCCTTTGGACGGAAATAAAGGACTGCAAAGCATGGTACCGCTGCACTATCCAAATCCTCTTTTCGGTATTCCAAGCATTCATTTTAACAACACTAAATAGCTAGTAGCCTGCCAAATAAAAATAAAAAAAAGCCGATTGCTTACACAGAGATAAAGTTATTATGTTTTGTTTTTGTAGCATGATTCGTGCACCACGGTGTATATGTACGTTACTGCTGCTTTTGCCTAACTCCAAAGGAAGGTATATCGGCTGCAAGGGCCCTACCTGCACGCCTGACTATGCCCTAGATGCGCTATTGATCCTCGCCTCTTGCTTTTTACATCGTAGGCTGCACAATTAAAGCTGTCATGATTTTAAAAAGTGACGGCTTCTGGTACAACTCGCCCTAGAATTTTGATGACTTTGTAGCTGGATCTGAAACGCTCCAAGTGTTTGATATCTCTGAACAGACTGCACATTGGTGCTATAATTGTTGTGATCACCGGACACTGTCTCATAGACAGGCATGCAACAAGGCTTGGCGCCTACACAAATGACTTCTGCAGAAGCTACATGGACGAGGAGGAAGAGGAGACAATTCTCCACCTGCTCTGCACATGTCCTGCTCTCTCTCAAAGACCTAAACTCCATTTATGATCTTTCTTTTACAAAAATCTTACCGATCTCATTAACACCGACGTCAAAAGTCTGTCAAGCTTCATCAAAAGCTCCAACTGGTTCAACGAGTAGGAGGATGATATATCCGTGTGGTATCACAACGGACCTTTCATTGGTCTAAGTATGTCGGCCTCTGCCGACTGCCACTATAACTTAACCTAACCTTGTACGACGGTCTGGTGACTTTCATCGTGCTCAGTGCTGGTTCTGGGCAAACTTCGAGCCTTGAAATTAGTTCAGTCTTATCTTCTCGGATGGCTCCAAAACGAATCAACTATCTGGTGCTGGTGTTTTCGTGGAGAGCGACAGCATTAAACTTTACTACTCGTTAGACGAACATGCGTTAGTCTTCCATATGCGACGTAGACTTATGCTATCTTTATTGCTATGAACTATCTTGTGAGGAACGTATGGAAATTGCGGAGTATTTGAGTCTGTAACGGCAGTCAAGCTGCGCTTAGACCTTTAACCACCTCCAAGATAGTTCGTGAATGCCAGATCTCTCTGAATTTGGTCAGAAGGCTAAGTTCATCAAAGTCTAGCCTGGGTTCCTGATTATAAGGGGTTCAATTGAAATGAGATCTTCCATTAACTGTCTATATAAGGCTCAGAGGAAAACTTTTCAGAACAGGACCTGGCACTAGGTCTGCCTGTGTCATCTGTCAAAGCTTCCATTGACGGTTGGGTTTTTTGTTAATACAATCGCAGATGGCATGACTCCCCGGCTACCGGTACACTAAACGAATACCTCCCGACGTTTGGTCTTTCTTCTCTGTGCAGAAAAGACTGCAGAAAAGTTACTGGAGTTTTAACGGGTCACTACGCTTTTGCTTAAGCGCTACCACCACCTACGAAACCTATGGCGACGAGACATAGCAATGCTGAAGTCCTAACTTCTCATTATTGAAGCGCGTACTCCGCTCTCTCAGAATGATGATCAAATTTTATTAAAAGCGATGTGGCTTCCAAGACCAGTATTGAGTCCTCCCACAGCCGACGAAAAAAAACAACTTTAACTCAGTGCCTAATCAAGCCTATACATTCTCCAATTCAGACGAAATATATGAAAAATTCTTGAAATTCTCTGTGTCGGGATAACATTTTAATTTTGGGTCTGGAAAAACACCCTTTCTAGGAACAATAGCAGACAGCAAAAATGTCTGATTGTGAAATTACTTTAAAATATGCTATACCCTTGCGAGCTTTGCCATTTTGGTGAAATAACAAAAGTAATGGTTACGGTCCCTTGCTGGCAAAAAAAATCAATCTCCGTTGCCCTTGAAAATGAACATACTCTCTTTTGAGTTTCAATTGAACATTTTTGATTGAAATCGGACATTCACTTGTGTGCTTGGAGTACTTCAGAGTACTTTAGATATTTTTCAACCCATTGATTCGGTTGATTGTCTTTTGAGAATGAAAAAAGGGTGCGAAATTCGGGTTGTTTTTTCGGGGCTATGAAGAATGGAGTTTTCAAAACATGAAAATCAATTTTATGTGTATTGTTTTGTGCGAACGGACATTCAGCAGTTTAAATCCTACCCGAATCCAAAGTCCCTTAGTGCACTATACGTTGTGAGCTCTCCTCCAGGAGTGGGCATTCTTTTTTTCTCGGTTTTCATCTTCTTCATTCTGCTCTGTGGGGGACGATGATGATGATGATGAAACAAGGATAAATAATTACAAAACTTTTCCTTTTCCTTTTCCACTTTTTTTTTTGGTCTTCTGCTGCCTCAATGAATGACTCGGAATTATTATACGGCTTTGACAAGGATTCCAGAAGCAAATCCTTTCGCAGAAACAAAACGAAATACGAGTAAACGTACAGAAAAGTCGGAAATAAACAGTTTTTCGCTTACGGTGTACATATTTTTCTTTTCGGGGGGGAGAAGAGTTTTGTTGGACTTTTTTTTTGCACGCGGCTTGTGTTGCCGAAAAAAATCCTCAAGAAGACGTCGAACCCGAAAATTATTCTGCCAGAGTGCTGAGTAATTCCCATCAAAATGCATTGGCCGGAGTGAGGTTGAGGTATGACAGAGACTTCAAGGAATGAATATGGCTTCCTAGGGTGCAAAACGCTAAGCACTGGAACTGTGGCAAGAACAGGAGCAGGAGCACTGAAGAAAAAATGACGACGAGGAATTAGAAAAGCACTTAATGAGTAAAGTTGTGTAATGAGTTTTGCTTTGCGATGACAAGACGAGCTTGCATGCCGATATAGTAGCGCAGGGGTCGTATATGGAAGGTGATGTGCAGGTAAATGGATTTTTATCTTTGACATCGGTAAAAGGATTTTCTTTCTCATCGTTTGGATTCTGAAGGACTTTCAGCGTGTGCTGCAAATGTACATAAGTATGGTATGCCGAATTTGTGTACAAAAAATGTGTCACAAGGACCGATTGAAGGCAGTAATACTGCTGACATGAGCCATAGACCGTGGGTGATGATATTATCAGATATGAGTATTTTTATTATGAATAATCCTGTGACTCTCCAAATCTAGAACTCGCCTGGTCATCTACGGTAAACTCTGCGTAATGAAACCGTTGTACAGCAGTGATGCATGCAGTAATGCATGCAGAGACGCACATGAAACACATTTGCAGTAAGAAATTACCACCATTCAACTTTTTGCTTGACCTAAATATCACTGAATGACCAAACAGACTAAAATGCTAGGAAATGTGGGTTTGTCGTCGTCACAGCACGATATGTCAAACCGCAAAAAATTGTACCAAATTGTGTTGACACTGGCAGCCATTATTCACATGCAGTAGGAAATTTTTCATTTTACAACCAAAATCACCTTACTGCACGGTTCTTGCTGTACATCTGTTTAAGCTATAAAGTGGGAACCTGCGGTGCAACAATTTTTGCCCAACATAGAGAGGTGGCCGACTTATAGGGGTGTGTGGTTTTTCGGATAAAAATTAAATCCCGGTTTTGTACATTACACAATATGTTTTTCATTTCAAAACTAAATAGCTGCACCAGCCCTGCGTTGCCCGTGCCCACGAATTGTATTGGCCAATATGTTCGAGTACACTACACAATTATTATTTGTAGCGGGTAGCCGGCGTGCCTTTCTGCGCCGAACAAAAAAAATATTTCATGCTTGTTTAGTAACAAACAAAATTGCTAGGCAAACTTGGGTTTGACCAAACGTCACAAAAGCACTCTCAGGCCAATGCCAAAGATTGCCTGATTTCAGCTCGGTTCGGTTTGACATAACTTCTTCGACAGCAAGAAGCACCCTATTCTTCATTGTTATTAACGCCTTTTGGAAAATATGTCTGAGGAAATTGTTCATTTAGATAAGTCCTTTACAATACTGTTGCTACCTGTGTAGTATTTGTTTGTCATCCACAAAAAGCATTCCATAAGCATTGTTGATGAACTTTGGCGAACGGATTTCCTAGGTATTTCTCCGTCTCTGAGCGGCAATTTTGAAAATTTGAAAATTGATGTGCCCTTGGTCAAGCTAGTTTTCGGAGATCATGAACAGCCTGGCTTCTATCAGCAATTGATTAAGAAGTGTTGTACGAATAGTCATAAGACAACTCAACGTATTTATCGTAGGAATATTGTAACCTCGTAAATCCGTGCAGAGTAGGTATTTGGAATTTTGACCTCGGTCCGGTCTACTGCCCAGGCTAAGTCAGCTTTAGGTAGAGCGACCGCGCCCAAACCATCGCCCAGATCCGAACGGGCATTCAAGCAATTCAAACTGGGGGAGTGGAAATTCTGACTTGTGCCTGGTCCGCCGCGACAGATCTGAGACGGCCCGGTAAAGAGGTCCTGTCAACTGTCATACACAAAAATTCGTCTACACTTACCGCTGACCATATCCCCGGTTGTTCGTTTTGTAATCATAGAATAAAATTACCAAGAAAACAACTGAAATAAACGGATTAATTTGTGGATCCACAGTTCGTGCTCCAAGTAAAGTTTTACGAATTTTCTTTGGGGAAACCCTGGCCTTCGATCAGCTTACCTCGGCCATAGGAAAAAAGGCATCACAATTGAAGCCGGGTAACCCAGCAGTAAGACCGAAGATTATAGGCCAATCAGGACGCTAAGTAACTTAAGGGTAGGTGTCCCTCAAAACCGAACTCAGAGTTCAAGTAAATGCACTTGCATGTATTGGTAACCAAATTCAATTCTCTTTAAACCTGGATCTGACGTCAACATCTTAAAAACCAATCCATGCGCTCTCTTCATAATGTGCTCTTGGTTTTATTTCTGTCGTCTCGTATCATCGTACCCACGGCGGCGGCGTGCGGCCGTGCCCGCACGAGAGTGTGTGAAGTGAATACACTTACAATACACAAAGAAACTATCGCATATTATTTCTACCTAGGTATTATACCTACTCTACTGTATGTAGAAAAAAAACCGGTTATCGGCTGTCGGTCACGTGCTGATAGTTTTGTTGTTTTATTTTCTGTGTCGAGTTTTCTTCTAAATCGCGATCCTCGGTAGATAAATTCCGTCAAGTTGATATGATCATCATTATGGCATAGAGTTGGGTGTTGGGCGGTAAATATGTTCGTGTAGGATGGTGTGGAGTTCTTGGGAAAGAAAATCTCGTGTGGAAGATGATCCGGAAAACTTCATTCCAAATCTATGGAGATAAAAAAGTGACAAAGCAAATAGGTATAGGTAGGTAGGTAGGTGCCTGATGGATGCCTATCTATTTGACAAAATTTCTTTGGCAAGTCTTACTTGGGACTTGGCGAATATCGAAATAATTTTCGTTCAATTCGCGATTTTTTTTCCCAAATTTTCATTTAGTCTTTGATTTGCGTCTTTGACTACGGTCTTATGCACATTATACCTGCGTTCATGTGTACCTCAAAGTCAAACAGCTTTTGACATAATACTACTTATATTCCAGGATAATTTTGTCGACCTTCATATTTCTATTGTTGTATCCGTATTTGACCTTTATACTTGTATCCTACTAAGTTCCTTGTTTTTTTACTGTGGACTAGGTATATCAAATAGATGCCTGCCACAAACCCTCCTTCTTTATCCGGGCTGGGGACCGGCCAGTTTGTTTATGAACCGGGCGGAGTTAAAAACAAACAACATTAATTAAAAAAAAATTTAAGTGAAAATTTCTTTACCTATGTAGGTATACTGCTTCATTCATAAATCTGCGGCATCCATAAATCGTATTTTTTCTCATTTTATCTCATGTATGTAGATATGTAGGTATCTGTTTTTGCATTTTCTTGTATATGGTTTCTCACCCTCTCTTATTATCTTCTTTTGTATCTTAAACTGTATTTTTTTTTTAAACAAAATACCAAAACTTCAGATTGTCTTACGTATTCCATACCCGCATTTTTCTTGGGATTCTAGGGTCGCACAGCTCCAAAAGCAGATGTTGTTGGTAAAACGAAATAAGTTTTTCTTTCATTTTTGTCTCCCAAAATGTATCGTCTTTCTCAATTTCGATATATATAAAATCGCAGGAAGTCCAAACACCAAAATGGCATATTTGTCGACCAGTTATATGCAGCTGTCCTTGCACTTGGTAAAAATAGTTGTGGGTTTTCTTAAGTCCCCATGTACGAGGGCGGGTCAATAAGTCCGTGACTTTTTGAATTTCTGACCTCTTTACTGAAACGGCAACACTGCTCCTGTCAACAGGCATCGGTCAGTTGACTCCTGTCAAAATTTAAACTTGCTGCGTCAGTTAGTTTGTGTTTGACAGCTATTTTTATCAGACTACTCACTAATTTGAGGAGAAAATGGAAAAAAGTGAATTTCGTGTGCTTATTAAGCATTATTTCTTGCGAAAAAAAACCATTACCGAGACCAAGGCTAAGCTTGAAAAATACTATGGGGACTCTGCACCATCGATTTCAATGGTAAAAAAGTGGTTTACTGAATTTCGTTGTGGCCGTACAAGCACTGAAGATGCCGAACGTCCTGGACGCCCAGTTGAGGTCTCTACACCCGAAACAATCGAAAAAATTCACGATATGGTGTTGGCCGACCGAAGATTGAAAGTGCGAGAGATTATGGAAGCCGTAGGGATCTCGCATGGCTCAGTGGTTTCAATTTTGAATGATCACTTGGGCATGAGAAAGCTTTCCGCAAGATGGGTGCCGCGTTTGCTCACAGTCGACCACAAACGCAATCGTGTAACAACTTCACAGGAAGGTTTGGCGTTGTTTAATCGCAATATGGAGGAGTTTTTGCGCCGTTTTGTAACCGTGGACGAAACATGGATCCATCACAACACACCAGAGACCAAACAACAGTCAAAACAGTGGGTTTCTAAGGGTGAATCGGCGCCAAAGAAGGCCAAGGTGGGTTTGTCAGCCAATAAAGTTATGGCGACTGTTTTTTGGGATGCACGCGGGATGATCCACATTGACTACCTTCAAAAGGGAAGAACAATCAATGGGGAATATTATGCCAACTTATTGGACCGATTCAATGACGATTTGAATGAAAACCGACCTCATTTGGCCAAGAAAAAAGTTCTTTTCCACCAAGACAATGCAAGGGTGCACACATGTGCAGTTGCCATGGCAAAAAACCATGAATTGGGCTATGAATTGCTCCCTCATCCACCCTATTCTCCAGATTTAGCTCCGAGCGACTACTTCTTGTTCCCAAACCTGAAGAAATGGCTTGGTGGAAAAAGATTTGACTCCAATGATGAAGTCATCTCGCAAATAAAGGCCTATTTTGAGGACCTCGACAAATCATTTTTTTTTGGAAGGGATAAAAAAATTGGAGAAGCGTTGGACAAAGTGTATAGAGCTGAAGGGAGACTACGTTAAAAATAAAAAAAAAAATTTATCAAAAAATCTGTGTTTTATTCCAAAAGTCACGGACTTATTGACCCGCCCTCGTATATGCAGCTGTCCTTGCACTTGGTAAAAATAGTTGTGGGTTTTCTTAAGTCCCCATGTATTTCCTTGTTTTTCCAGATATGGTAATTTCTTTAGGCTAACAGCTTCGTCTATTTTTTTATCTTTTACAGATGATGGACATTTAACTTCACAAATTGCGTTTTCGCCTACCAATCCATCAGGGGTGGCGCCGAGGAAATTATATTCTTTATCTATAAAAAGCCCACATTTTGTAACTGTAAGGTTGGCCATTTCTTCCAGTTTCATGATGGCTTTTTCTCATTTTGTAGACCCCATAACAAGTTAGAAGAAGAAAATGAACTGTACAGACATGTTTTGATTATGTTGTGGTAGCTGGTTGCACTTCTTACTTTGCATATCTTCCCGAAATTGGATGCAGTAACCATTTCACCAAATAACTAGTCCACAAAAATAAGACATAGATCCATAGACAATCTACATCTCCATACAAGGTCGATAAGATTTTCTTCGGCGATCTATGTATCTATAATACCATACCTACCAAGAGCCAGGTGCGCAATCTGCAAGCAAAGAGAGTGACGGAATTTCTTGGAACTACATGTTCTTTGTGTGCGTGTTCAACGAATTTTTTTGGTGGAAAATCGAGGAATAGACACTTTTTCAAAAATTAATATCTAAGACACCGCAAATTAAAATCTTGTTATTTAAATGCAAACTTATTAACAAAATACGAAAAAAAAATAAAAAAAAATATTTAAGATCGCCTTGGCTCCCATTCCCTCATAATAGCGTTGTATATGTTGGCTATTTTTTGGTTTCTTAAAGTGCATTTTTAAATATGTTAGGATAAAAAAAATAAAAAAATCGGATCCATACTGGTTGTAATTACGCATTTCCGTTCATTATAAAATAATTTAAAAAATTTAAAGAATAAACCCTGAGAGCACCAAAGAAAATAAACAAAAAAAAAGGGTACAAAAATGTTTTTTTTTTAATTTTAGCTCTACAAATTCAAAATGAAGCAATTTTAAAATTTAAGAAAATAACAGCTAGTTGCACACAAATATTGGCTTTGAAAAACAATTAATTTGATCCCGTTACCCCTTCAAGCTTAGAAGTTCTGCCACATGAAGCATTCGTGTCACCTTCAAAATCTGCCTAAATTTGGGTGTTTTCAATATATTTTTTTCCAAACAAAGAATAAAAATTTCGAAAAAAGGGGATCCTCACTAGTTGTAGAATCATTTTTTCTTGTAGAGAAAAATATAAAAAAAATAAAAAAGGAATTTTTAGAATATGCCCCATCATTTGAAAAAATTGCCTAAAGAAATTTCATGATTTTTTATGTTTTCTTACATTTTTTAGAGCCAAGATTTTTCTCTAAAAAAAATTAAAGCCAATAAAAAATGACCTAATATTTTCTTAATCAAAAGCCGTTTGGTTTGTTAAAATATTCCTAAAATTGTGGACTCTACGACCTTTTTCACAATTCAACAAGCCTTTTTTGCAAGGGACACCTACCCTTAAGCAAAATATTTGAAAATTTTTTAAAATAACTAATCTTAAAGTGCATTTATTCTTACACATAGGCGCCTGCTGGGGGGGGGGGGGGCAAGGGGGGGTGTTTGCTTCCCTCCTGGCTCTGAGCTACGACTTTTGTCTACCAATATTTTATCAGTTCTTAATAGGGAATTTTGACTAATTGGTCATTTTAGAGGTGTTCTTTGCCGCCATTGTGTTCTTTTTAAGCCAAAAGTTGATCGCGGGTTTCAAGGTGGCTTTATTCTGAAAGAATTTATTAGGTACAAAGACTTCCATGAACATACGAAACAGCATTTGAAATCAAAGTGGCACTCTGAATCTACAGAAAAAGTTAACGAATTTTGCAAAGTGGCCAAAAGTGTTGACCAACACTTCGATAGAAAAACAAATCGAAACAAACAGGAATAAAATCATACCGATAGTTAAAACAATCGTGTTTTGTGCCACAAACAACATTCCCTTAAGGGGTAAGACAGATGAAACTGCAGTTTTTAACAACTTGCTGCATTTTACAGAAGATGGCGTAGACTTTATTTTGAAAGATCATCTGCTCCATTCACCAGCTAACGCAATGTACATTTCTCACCGCACTCAAAATGAGTTAATTGAAATTAGCAATGACATTTTAAGAGGAAAAATAATTGAAAACGTCAACAAAAATCGATTTATTTTCTGTAATAGCGGACGAATCAAGTGATATATCCGGCACAGAATGGGTTGGGTTCGATATCCCGCTTTTTATAATCCCGATTCTTAAAATCCCGCTATTAAAATTCCGCTTTTTATAATCCCGCTTTTTTTAAAATCCCGTTTTTTTAAAATACCGCCTCTTATAATCCCGTTTCTCATTATCCTGCTTTTACAGTCAAAAGTAGTTGCTTTATTTTAAAAATCGCGTGATATGCAAAGGATGAGTCCATATCCAATTTCAATTCGATTGTCCAAAAGATAACTGGTAAATATGGATCCTTTCTGGGTAATTTTTCTGCCGAGTCCGTTATATGGTTTAACTACAACGAGATGAATTTTGACCAAACTCAATATACCAATATATGTGATGTGTTGAAAAATGCGGAAGAATTTTTTCCTTCGGTTTTCGCAGCACTTTCTATAGGACTTTCCATTCCCCCCACTACATGTACAGCAGAGCGATCTTTCAGTACATTGAGGAAGGTAAAAACTTGGACTAGGTCAAAAGTGAGCGATGAAAGGCTTGATGCGTTGTGCATGATGAACATTCACAAAAATTTAGTACAAGAAGATACGGTTTTTTATAATAAAATTATAGATGGTTTTGGTAAAAAACCACGAAAACTGCAATTCCTGTTTTCAAAACAATAAAAATAAAATTTTAATGAGCGTTATTTTAGTATTTATTATTATTATAAAAGAAAAAAAGGTGAGTTGGTTCCATAAAAAAAATTAAATCAATTGTCAATGAAGTTTAAAATTGCCTTAAAAATTTTATCAACATATTTTGTCTGCCTAAGAAAAATCCTGCGGGCGCCTATCTTCTTACATCTATCCTAATGTACAATTTGGGTTTAGGAGTCATCATAGTACTTCCCACCAAGTGCATAGAATGTCCAATTTCGTTGAATTACATCGCACGCAAGAAAACTCCACAAGCATTGTTTTACTTGACATTGAAAAGGCATTTGATTCTGTCTGGCCTGACAAAATTATAAATCTAAACTTCCCATCGTACATCTGTAAAGAAGTCCAAAGTTTCGTGTTCATTCGTAGATTTAAAGTCCATGACAACAGTGGTATTTCAGATTTAATACTTTTACATTCAGGTGTTCCAAAAGGCTCAGTTTTGGGCCCAGTCTTATATAATATTTATATATCTAAATTTGCACTCTCAAATAAACAACTGTAATCTGGCTGTTATTTTATTTAGTACTCGTATTTTACTGATGATGCAATTTTGATGCGGCGTTTTAGCCGCTCTCTATGACAGGGGGTAAGTACGTATTGTAATGTAATACAGCGCGGCGTTAAATCGCGTTCTGTGTGTCGAAGTCGTAACACGGCGTGTCCACGAGCAATATTTTATAGAATGCAATACAGCATGATATGAAAATTGCTGGTGGGGACTGCAAATGAAAAATTGCACATTCGTCAGGTCATAGCGTTCTGTGGATAGTATTATATGGGCTGACATTTTTATGAAGTGCTTCAGTCTGCGACATTTCTACCATTGAAATAGTAAGTTATGAAATACCCACCGTAAATTTTATATTTCTTGCTTTCTATGAAAAGCGACAGATAGT
Source organism: Portevinia maculata (assembly GCA_949715645.1). Classification (NCBI taxonomy): domain Eukaryota; kingdom Metazoa; phylum Arthropoda; class Insecta; order Diptera; family Syrphidae; genus Portevinia; species Portevinia maculata. The sequence goes on from OX454526.1 coordinate 8,906,158, forward strand.
AAGCTATGAAATATTGCTCATGTAGACGCTTTGTAAGGAAACAGCATTGAGTAAAAATTAGTTAATATTCGTAAAGGCATTAAGGACTTGACAACTTCTTTTTTAAATAAAATGCAAACTACTTTAGATACTTTACTCAAAACAAATTATTGGCTTGAAATACTATCAAAACATTTATGAATGGAATTCGACATCGTTCATTATGTCCACCATAGGACCGTGTGCAGCGGTCGATACGTTGAACCCAATTTTCGGTGACTCGGCCGCACATTTCGACCGATACGGCCGCTATTTCTCATTCAATATTGGCTCTGAACTCCTCTAACGTCGCTGGATTGTTGGCATAGACCAACAGTTTATTGTAGCCCAATAAAAAAAAGTCTAAAGGCGTTAAATCTCGACGATCTCGGCCGGTCAATACCGGTCACCGAACTGAGACTTCAATAACTCGATTGTAGCACCTGCTGGCTTGTGGCAACGTCTTGTTGGAACGACATACCACTGATGTCCAATTCATGCAATTTTCTCAAAGAAATAACGTTTCAACATGTCTCTGTAGCGAATACCATTTACAGTAACCTGAAGGTCATTTTCATTGAAGAAAAAAAACGGGCCAATGACGCCACCGGCGTGAAAACCGCACCAAACAGTGACTTTTTGCAGATGAAGTGCTGTTTCATGAAGCACATGAGGGTTCTTACCTGTCTAATAATTCATATTTTGCTTATTGACGAAGCCGTTTAACCAAAAATGCGCTTCATCGTTGAAGATGATTTTGCGATGAAATTCTTCCGAATTCGAGAACGGACGTCGCTTTATCTGATCAAGTAGTTTTCGTTCTTGAGTCAGCTTGATCTTGTTAGGGTGTAGGCCAAGATCCTTACGCAAAATTCTTCATTATGTGGTCTGGGAGAGGCCGAATTCTTGAGAACGCCGTGAAAGTGACTGATTTGGCTGGTTTGCGACGGACGCCTCTACGGCAGCAATATTCTCCACACTTCGGGCAAAACGTAGTCACATTGGCAATTCAACATCAGGCAGCAAATATTCTGACTCAAACTTTTTCACTAGACTATAAATTGCTTGTCTAATGATACGAGAATTACGCCTGAAAATTTGTCGTCAACGCTCTTAAAGTTGCGACCACCGACTCGGAATTTCGGCAGTAAATTTTAATTATTTGTAAACGTTGTTCCTTCGTGTACTACAAACAAATGAAAATGATTTTACTGATTATTTTGACATTGAAAGTTCGGTAATCGGCTCACACTGAAAGTTTGAAGATGTCAAGTCGCTAATGAAACACCCTTTACAAATTCGTAAGCAAGGGAACGGAGCTAATAACTTAACAAACGTCCATTTAAAATGAAATATGCGGGCATTCTGTTTAAAACTTTGTTCAAACCTCGTTTCATGGTTCGTTTTATTTAAAATGTCTTCCAAAAAGAAATGCAATCGGTGCTTCACAGCAATGTTAATCCCATTCCGCCATATTTATTCAGTGCCTTCAATTTATTGTCGAATAAACATACATGAGAGTCATTCTCATTACTTTGCAACATATCGAGCGACCCTTTTAAACTTATTTTCTACACTCAGTTGCAATTTCGCCACATAATCCCGCCCATTTTGTCCCAAAGCCCGAATTCGAAATGAAGTCTTGCATAAAATTTTGCAAAATAAAAAAAAAGAATAAAAAACATCACTTTGCAAAATGACAACCCATCGTGCAGTGGTACATCTGCTGCGGCAGCAACACAAAACTGCATTAACATTGTGCATGTCCATTGTGGGGCTTCATACTTTGTTCTGGCCAGGGAAACACTCGCCCCCTGCAGGGATGTTCATACATGTGTTCCACATTTATGGCCGCGGACATGACCAACATATGGAACGCACTCTCGCCCTATGAAAGGGGTGTGAGTGTAGTGCAACACGTGTATGTAGCTGCAGCGTTGTTTTTATTGCCCAGTGTATTCATGTGCTGCGTTTTGTTTACGAAATAGCAACATGCTGGGCGCGCAAAAGAGTTTACAAGGAATGGAAGCTGTTGCACATTTTTTCTTTATAAATGCAACTCTGCATTGTTTGCAAGGAGCACCCTCTTATTACTCTTCTTACCAACAATGAACAAGTAGCTACTAAGGGTGGATCGTGATATAGTGTGATGCAGTCGTTTTGGCATCAAAAGATTACGTCGAGGGTTGTGTGACAGCCACGCCTTCTTCCGTCGTCGTATGCACTTGGAAGGATTCGATCTTTTTTACCAGCAAAAGTGAAAATGTTCGTTAGTGAGTCGTTAAATTGAAATCGATACAAGCGATTCCGTTCACAGACCGGGTGCAAATGGTTGCCACTGCGAGCTCCTTGTTGTAGATGTCATTTGCGAGCACATTTGCATTTGAACTGTGATGAGAAAGAAATGAAGAATGAAAAGAAGGATAGTAGGGTATGTCGAGGTTATCTGAAGGAAGTCTGGGCTACATCTTGATAAATATCCTTACCCCTACCTGCATAAACCTCTTTACATAGGTACATAAAAGAATTCAAATTGGGCAAATTAGCATTGTTGTGGTCCTTTACCCGTACAGGGTAGAAGAGGAAGGCTTGAAAACTCCTGGTTTACGCAATTGTAATAGCACCAGCATTTGATTAGCCTCAGGAAAGAAGTACCTAAGTCGAAACCGGGAGGCCTGTCGATGATTTCGGACTTCAAAGCGGTGAACTCCAAAGGTAGTAAAGCTAGTGAGGTATCCCTTAAGAAGATTGTGTACTTTATGTTGAAATGATATCAAAATATTATTTATATATTCTTACGCCATCCCTGCTACCATTATTTTGCTTGCACCGCCACCTAGCAAATAATTGTATTAGTTTAGTATTGCTGTCATTCTTCTTTTATAATTTTATCTTTAATAAATAAATCTGAATTGTGCTGAATAACACAACGTGCTTTTTATTAGGTTATGGGCCCAGCCAGAAAATACTCGTAACCAGATAAAGTGTTAAAATAAAATTAATCTACTGTGTTGTGTTGCACAAGATGTCTGCAAATAACGCTATAAACGTTCCCAAGTTGACAGGGCGAGAAAAATAACAGCGAGTGGGCTTTTGCTGCAGAGAATTTTCTCATTCTGGAGGGGATGCTTTATTGCATCAAACCAAGTCCGGCAAAGGATGTAGAACCTGCAGAGGACGCAAAAGCTAAGGTCAAATTAGTTTTACAATTGATCCATCCTTATATAGATAGATAGATTTTAGATTAGATTCTTTATTTCATGAAATATATGTACAATAGTTTGTGTTTGAGAACACGAGCATGGCAGAAATAGCCGTCTGCCGGAAATGACATTTCATAGATATTAAAGAAATTATTACATAGAAGTTAAATTGAAAAGGAAAATTGAAAAAGAAAGAAATACTTATTTACAACGCAAGATTTTGGGTTTAAGCATAAAAGATTAATTCGTTATGTCTTTAACAATTAGTCGACAGAAAAGATGAAAAAAAAATAATATATTTATATAAAATAAAACAAAAAAAAAATGCAATTTGTACATCAGTATCTAAGTATAAAACTAGATTAAAGGAATGGAATGGATCAGTGAGGGGGTCTAAAACAATTTTGATGATTTGCAACATAAAGATTTATAATTTTGAAGTGATTTAGAACACCATTTTAAATGATTTGAAACATAAAAGAAAAATTTTGGATTATTAAAGCGATAACTTAAGAAGAACGGCAAAAGTGGCTTGTAGCATGGACTTTTAAAAGCTATTACGATATAACAGACCATGATTGCAGTATTTGTACAAAACAAGTCACCCCCTAGCTCCGTTTAGTATATCGTACAGACCATTTACGGACAGATTGCTTACTCGGAAGTATAGTCGACGAATCTCTTGTAAAATAGGGTATTCCGCAATGAAGTGGTGAATATTTTCAGTCACTCTCATGTTGCATAGATTACACGTTTCCTCAAGATCTGTTCTGTGTGGCATGGAATTCAAATTTATTAATTCTGCTCTCGCTCTAAAAATGGTGCTTATAACTTTCGATGAAAAATTTATATTGAAATAACTTTCGTGAGATAGCAAATGATGGTTTAGGTTCCTATAAATTAACCTTGAAGCTGAGGAAGATGCTCTAATTAGGTGCTGATCGTATAATTTGTCATCCGCTTTAGCAATGATCATTGCAAAAAGCCTCTGCCAGTCGTTAACATTAGTTAAAGTAAAGGAGACATTCAGTTCGGGAGATATCGCTAGCTGGTTACAATCCTTAAATGGAGAAGCATTGGTTTGTAGCAATCTTATTAAGATAGTCTTGGAAAGATTATTCCCGCTTCTCATTACCACTCTGGTTAAATAATCAGAATGAGCTTTCAAGTTTCGCACGTAGATGGGAGGCAAACCTGACTCTACATGAATAGCGTAGGTCGGAGTCGCATTTGGTAGCCGGAATAGACGCTTGAAAAAGAATCTTTGGACTGCCTCAAATTCTTCGAGGGGGCTCACACCAAAGGCCTGCACACCATAGCACATACAAGTATTAACTGTGGCGTTAAACACTTGATACTTCGAAGAAAGGTCAATGTTTTGATTGGCGAAGAACTTCGGCCACATCATGTTGAGTGCCAGTTTGGCTTCAATACTTTTTTCTCTGGCATGCTTGTTAAAGTTCAGATTATACGACAACAAAACACCCAGGTACCTGAACTCACGAACTACCTCAATTTGTTCGTTGTTAAGGCGCCAAGTTCCTACCCCAGGACGCCTTCTCTGCCGGTTCTCAAATACCATGACCTTGGTTTTTGCGACGTTGATATGGAGATCCCAAGTTTTACGGTAGGTTTGCAATCTATTAATTTGCAGTTGCAAAGAAGAAGGATTTTCCGCCAGTAACACTAGGTCATCAGCGTACAGAAGTACTTTTATGTGATTGCCCGCAAAATTAACGCCACCCGGAAGAATATCAGATATTGCATCAATGTACAACGCGAATAAAATTGGGCTTAATATGCAGCCCTGAGGGACGCCTGCAGATGTCTCAAACCATTCGGACAGGTTCGACCCATCCCACACAGCTGCGCAAGATGACGAAAGAAATTTGGCATACAACATTAAGAACTTTCTTGACACTCCAAGGACGCTGCTTTAAAATCTACAAAGCACACAAAAAGTTTCTTATTATTTTCAATATATTTTCTAGCGATGCTAGTCAGCGCGAAAATATAATCAACGGTGGAAAAACCAGCACGAAAACCAGCTTGATACATGCAGAGGGTTGGACTTAATCGAAACAAAGAAACTTAATAAATCATTGGAAAGGAAATGGCGTGTCATCCATTTAACTCTGGGTGATATTTCAAAAACCTCGTTCTCACAATCATGTGTAAATGTTGTCGAAACTGAAAATGAAGACCAATATTCTTCTAGTAAAGAAAGCGACCAACGACCAAGATTTTAAAGTGTCCACAAAAGTTTGCTCTAATAATAAAAAACAGATGAGAATTCAGTTAAAATCTACTGCATTACTGAGCTATCGCTATGGAGTTTCTGATCGCGCTACTGCTGCAATCGCATCAAGTGTTTTGCACGACTTTAGATTAATTACCGATTCTGACGTCTCCCAGGTTATAGACAAAAACAATACAAGAAGAGAAAAACAAAATGTTAGGGCTGAACTGTGTAGTAAATCTGACGAGCTTCCACTACAAGGTCTCTATTTTGATGGGAGGAAGGACGACACTTTAGTTGTAGATATAGCTCATTCGAAAAGGTTCCGCAGAATAAAAAAAGAAGAGCATTACTCGCTAATTCAAGAACCTGGTTCAGTCTACATCGGGCATGTTACGCCCACTTCTGGAATCTCTTCAGACGTTGTCACTTCTATTATTTCCTATCTGTCTGGTCGTGGCATTTCTCTTGACAAGTTAGTGGTCATAGGATGTGATGGCACTGCGGTTAATACAGGTTGGAGAAACGGTCTGATTCGCCGAATCGAAATACATTTGGAAAAACTTTTACAATGGGCTGTTTGTCTTCTCCATTTCAATGAACTCCCGTTTCGACATCTGTTTCAATACCTAGATGGTAAATCTACGGGTCCAAACTCTTTGAGAGGGCCAATCGGCGAAAAGCTAAGTGACTGTGAAAACGTCCAGTCATTGGATTCAGGAGTATTGACTGTCAGATTCCGGCAATAGACAGAAATATACTAAGTAAAGATATACTCGATATTTGTACTGCAATAAAGTCGGGAATCTGTAAAGAGGATTTGGCTGTACGAGATCCTGACCCCTTGTCACACTTGAGGTGGTTGACAACAGCAAATCGAACTCTCAGATTGTTCTTAAGTGAAGAAAGTTCCACACCTCAACTTCAAGAAGTAGTTATATTTATTTTGCAGTCATACATGCCAATGTGGTTTAGAATTAAGACAAGTAAATACTTCACAGAGGGACCAAATCTTGTGTATGAATCAATACAATCTTCAAGATACCTACCTGGTGTGTTACGTAATATTGTCGACCCTGTGATAAAAACGAAATGGCTTTTTCGCCCATCCAGAACATTTAATGTTAGCCATGGCACAATACAATACACAACACATAAGAGAGCTCGGACTTCGACGAATTCTAAAGGCGGGACAGATAGATCAAAAAAGAAAAACTATCAGAACGGTTATGCCGCCAAAACTGAATTTCAGCGCTCAAGATTGCTCTGAAATTCTAAACTGGATGGGCTGTGATTTATCCATTATTAAAAAATATCAGTGACGATGAAATTAAATCACATATTCAAAGCGGCACATTCCCTAATTGGGATATAACATTTAACGCATTCCCAGTCCACACACCGGCAGTTGAACGATGTGTGATCATTACAGAAGCTTCAGGAAAAGTTTGCGGAGCTGAGTCTAGCGATGGGTTTATCAGAGCCACTCTGATGTCAAGGTCAACAATGCCAAACTTTGACCATAAATCAAATTTCAAAAGTCCATCAGCTAAGATTGAATGAGACCCTAGATGATCATGATCAATTGTTTCACATGAGTTTCTTGGACTAACGACTCTTCACACAAAAACTTTAATTAAAAAAAAAAAATGTATTTACAAATATATAAACAATAATATTGGTCTAAAATAAGTTTTGTTTTAAACATTGTATTCAACAAAGAAAACCAAAGATAGAAACGTGAGAGTTGTTAGTATTTTTATCCTCAAACTGTGGTTTATCTTGTATTTTTTGCGCGACCGGAAGATGTTGATGGATTTAAAAAATGTAAAAGCATTATTTTCTGTGGTAATAATAGATAACAATTGGAGCTATTACATTCGGTAAGAGGATAATTTAAAAATGTTAAAAATTATCGTAAAAATGTGAATTTTTTCAAATGTTGCCAAACTTTATAGCTCATGCGCGACCGGAAGATATTAACAGATTTTTTTCCTTTTTTTCCCCTTTTTAGTCTCTACTATTAGCAACTTTTCCGCAGTATTACAACTTAAAACAAAAAAAAAAGTTCGGCCCACCCTAGTATACCATGTAAAAAAATATCAAAAAAGATTGGGGACTTAAGAAGAATAAGCCACAATATTCCGTTGAACAGTACAGTGAAGGTGTATAACGTTATTATTAAACCACATTTTGAATATTGTGGCAGTTTGTTATTTACATGTCCGCAGTTTCAAAAAAATAGACTACAAGTACTTCAAAATAAAGCTATGCGGATAGTGTTAAAATGTGACAGGTATACCCCAGTAACTCTAATGTTAAATTCGCTTAACTGGCTAAACCAAAGACTATTCATGAATGCAATGCTATTTTTTTACAAATTAAAAAACGGATTATGCCGGAATATATATCTGTGGTAATACTCGTAAGTTAGAGTAGCTTATGTCGACTTAAGCGAAAATCGAGCTTTTTGGTTCACTATGTTCTCCTTTTTTTATGCTTTCTTTTAGTCTGGGTCTCGTTATTCTACGTCGGTTAAAAACCGTTACATTTAAAAAAAATAAAACAGCTTAAGTTTTTTTGGTACACAATTGCATTTTTATAATACCTTAAGTCTAGATCGAGAAAAAATTTATGAAATCTTGGAAAATATGTATTTTTTTAAAACAACTTAAGTCATGACATAAGCTATTTTTACCCAATGTTAAATTGCAGCAAATTTGTTCTTATGTCGACTTAAGCTATTTTAAAAAAAATTCTTTTTTAAAAAAACCCAATTTTTTAAAACAGCTTAAGTTACATAAGCTATTTTTCTCCTTTGAAATTTAATATTAGTGTTTTCTTAGGTAAACATAAGATATTTTCCTTCATGCAAATAAATTCCTTTACGTGAGTTAAGTGAAATAAAAATATCTTCATTTCTGAAAAGGTCTTCGAACAGGTAAGTGCTATTCAAGATATTGTTAAGCTATTACAACCGAGCTATTTCTTAACGAAGAATTATGCTAAATATAGGATACATTTTTTTCCTAGTGGTCGCAAAAACTCAAAATTGTAATACGCAAAGTCTTTTAAGTGAGTTAATATGAATCGATCAAGAAAAATACTGTCTATGGCATTAAAAAAAGCCTCATCGGGTAAAGATGAGCGTGGATCTAACGACAGCGGATGCAGTAAAGATAGTGAGTAACATTTAACTTATTAAAACTTTTCAAAACGATTAAAATTTGTAATTTTTTTTTTGTCCAACAGAACCTATCCCATTAATAGGGGCTAGTTTTGAAGATACCGATGTTTTTGAAAGCCCAGTTTTAAACGAAACTGCATCATCGTATAACTATGGAGTTAACTTCGATGTTGAGAAGGTTTCCCAACATTTTTCTCTTTTTGAAATTGATGGTGATGATGACAGCGTTAAGGATCCTGATTTTCTTCCCAGTGCAGACAGTGAGAGTGAAGAAAGTGTCATCAGTGAGAACACAAGGCAGGCTGGAGCCCTTTTGGAAAGAAATTTATCTGAACATCAGGAGCATATGGTGAGTAATAGTGATAGTGAAGTGATAACATCCAATGGCTGTGTTAAAGAAGCAAAAGAAAATAGAGATACCAAGAAAGTGCAAAGAAACACTGGAAAGGCTTATATAACGCCTACCGGAAAAACTGTGAAAGCCAGGGAGTTTAAGCCGCTAGGGATTTGTCGCAAAAATTGTAGATCAAAAATTACTACTGAGGATCAAAAAAATATATTTGAAAAGTATTGGGCACTGGGCAACTACAACCTGCGACACGCCTACGTTTGTGGTCTCATCGTTGTTGCGGGAACTAAGTTTAAGCGGACGTCGAAACATCTTACTAGACGAAGAAATAGAAATTTTTTGAACTATTACTTCTTAGAAGCCCATGGAAAAAGAACTTCAGTTTGCCAGAAATGTTTTCGTGCTACTTTATCCGAAACGGAGCAATTTATCAAAACTGTTGTAAAGAAGAAGATCAATTCATCGGAGACAACAACAGAACCTGACAAACGAGGGCGTCGGGTGTCCAATAGGATTACGATTCAACAAGAAAACAAGAAAACGAGATCACATTAACAGTTTCCCAGCGTACGAATCGCACTATACCCGAAGAGACAGCAGCCAAAAATACTTTCACAGTGACTTAACACTCTCTTCTATGTACAACTTGTATTGCGAAAAATACGAGACAGTGGCTTCAATTTCTACTTTCTCAAAAATATTTCAAACTATGAATATTAAATTTAAAAAAACCTAAACTCGATACTTGCCACAAATGTGAAATATTGAAGTCGAAAGTTCAAATGGGAACTGGAGAAGAAAAGCTTATCTTTAAACAAGAGCAAGACAAACACCACAAGGCTTCCGATCTAGCATACAATTCCAAGAACAAAGACAAAGAATATGCTAGGGCAATGGATTCAGTTAAAGTTTGCAACAATGTCTGCCCACACCATTTTTAAGAACAAACGTGTCGTTTTACAAAAGGCAACTATGGACGTACAACTTAACCGTTCACGATTGTCTTACTAATCAAGCTTATTGTTACATGTGGGATGAATCTGTGGCAAACCTTGGAGGAAATGAGATATCATCTTGCGTCTTCAAGCACCTCCAAACAATTCCACAAAACGTAAAGCATCTCATTTTTTACAGTGATTGTTGCGTAGGTCAAAACAAAAATGGATATGTTGCTACAATGTTTGAGGTTTTCAGTAACAATTCCAATATTGAAGTGATTGACCATAAATTTCTGGTACCTGGTCACACTCATATGGAGTGTGATTCTGACCACGCGGCTATTGAGAGAAAGAAGAAAACATCTACCGTAAAAATTCACCATCCTAGGGATTGGTACCACTTAATAAGATCCATTGGTAAAAAGCCGTTCATTGTTCAGGAAATGACTCAAAAAGACTTCCTAGACTTTGCCAAAACATCGAAAGAAAAATTCATTTGGCGAAATATTGCTGACTACAAAAGCAAATTCAACTGGCAAAATGTCAAATGGCTGCGCTTTACCAAAGAATTTGGCATTGTTCAATTCAAAATGAGTGTAGATGAAAATAAGGCATTTAAGAGACTAAATATAAAAAAACGGGGTGTGAATGTCGTTGATGCTTTTCAAATTCCTAACTGTTACTCCGGACCCAATGTCATCAGCAAAGAAAAGAAAAAAGATTTGCTAGAACTACTACCAGTTATTGATACTTCATACCATGACTTTTGTCTCAATCTCAAAACTGCTGAAATCGCAAATACGCATCCTGATTTGACGGATTGTGAAATTTCAGATGATGGTAATTGAAGGTAAGGTCGTTCTCAAATATTTTTGTGTTAATTCTTAATCGTTTCTTTTACTTCAAATCATCCTAATCCTATAATCGTTTAAGACTTTTAAAACTACGAGTTGTGATGAAATCTACAAAGTATTTTTTTTTTAATTTTAGTTATTAAGTTTTAAATTAATATATAATGATTATACTAAATACCAATTTATTGCATTTTTTTAATTTTTTTGAGGGAAATATCAGAAATATTTTAATTTTTTTTTTGAGAAAAATATTTTTTTTCAAGCCTGCATGGAATTTTTTGTTTTGTTATTAAGCAAACTTTTGAGCAATTAGTGTTTATTTATTAGAAGTGAAGTTTTAAAAACTATAATTTTTTTAGGCCTTAGAACTTATGTAAGAGCATGATTCGTTTTACCAGTTTTTAAAATAGCTTAAGTTGACATAAGCACATAAAATATTTAATACGATTTTATTGAAACATCTTATGTCACTTAAGTGAGTGCATTAACTTTTATTTGTTTTTTTTTTTAAATAGCTTAAGTTTAAAAAATATTTTTTGCGGAAAATTGGACTGAGATATAAATAAAATAAATATAAGGCTTTGTAAACATTGTTACTGTCTCTACTGAAAAAAAAATTCATGTGCCTAGCCCTTAAAGTTATTTTTTTATTAAAATAAAACATTTGTAAAAAAGGGTAAACCAAACTTGTTTTGCTTATACTGAAAAGTGACAAAAATTGGCATAAGCTACTTTAACTTATTGCCACAGATAATTGCATAAGTAGATAACAAAAACTCGATGCAATAGCTTTACCGCGGCAGTCCCCGAGTGCCACACGTTTTTTTTTTTATAGAGTTCTTATTGCGTTTTTAATATAACTCCCAAGTCACCAGCTCCCCAGTGGAGGCACCTGCTAATACCGCCATAACCATGCGGTTACATCTTATTGCGATAATTCAAATGGTTTTATCCTTTGTAATCGGCGCACTAGGTTAGTATCGTCTCGAATTATTGCAATTGTTATTGCAATGACCGTGAAGGCGTGTCTATTGTTTGCGGCAAAATGTTTTATTTCGTCTTCGACGGTAGCCATACTTAGGTCTCTGTGGATATCAGTGTTTCTGATAAACCATGGTGCATTTACTATTTTTCTTAGCACTTTGTTTTGAAAAGTTTGTAGAATGTTGATATTACTGGTTTTGGTACAACCCCAAAGTTGTATACCGTATGTCCAAACCGGTTTTAGTACTTGCTTGTATAAAAGCAGCTTGTTCTGCATGCTGAGTTTGGAAAATCTACCAAGTAGCCAGTGCATTTGTTTACATAGAATCCGTTTCTTCTTGACTTTCGGTTTCCATTTTAATTTCGCATCGAGTTCCATACCCAAATATTTTGTCTCGTTTGCGTATTTGTACCGAATCAATGAAAATGGGTAAGTTGTCTAAATTTCCATAAGTAAAATTCACGTGCGTTGATTTGGCCTCGTTGAGAGCAATACGCCAAGTCTTTGTCCAATCACAAATTTTGTCAATAGCACGTTATAGTTTATTAGTTGCTGATTCAACGGTATTATTGACCGCTAATATAGCTTTATCGTCTGCAATCGTGGATACTGTTATGCCTTCTTCTTGCGGAATATCACTAGTGTATATTAGAAATAGGATCGGTCCAAGAACGCTTCCTTGGGGAACTCCTGCCGCGATTTCTTTGAAGTCAGAGTAATCATTTCCGTGTTTTACACGAAAGAGTCTGTCTGATAAGTAACAACTAAGGATATCAGATAACTGTTTCGGTAAAGCTTGTCTTAGCTTATGTTTCAAGCCCGTATGCCATACTTTATCAAAGGCCTGAGAGACGTCGAGAAAAACACTAGAACATATTTTTTTCTCCTCTAGGGCTTTTTCAATTACATTGTTTATTCTGTTAACCTGGTCGATTGTAGAGTGCTTAATCCGAATTGGTGATCAGGTATTAATCGACGTTCTTCGATAATCGGATGTAGGCAGTTGTAGTGAAAGGAAAATGCACCAGAAATGTTGTTTCTGTCTTGTTCGAAGCCATTCCTTATGGTGTTTGTCCATTTAATTGCATCCGTTGTTGCGACCGATCCGTCGACTTAAACGTACTTTACGGAAGGATCCATCCCATAGAATCAGTCGCCAACTTTGTCAGCCGAAAACAGATTCGTTGCATTTAATATTCCTTTTGCTTAACCAACAATTGCCTTAATACTACTGAACGATCCAAATACATAGGATGCCTGTATAGTACATTTGTTCATTTGTCATCTAACTCTCTAGTCCAGTGATAAAACTTACAAAAATAAAATTCCCTTTCAGCTAGGAGAAAAATCCCTACATTTCACTACGCTTATGTAAATAAGTAAAAAAGTATTAACAAAATCGTTAAGGATTCAAATATGTTTACCCTTATTTATTATTTGTCACCACTGTTTTAATTGTTATTATTTTGCATTTTGGTCCAACAACTGTAACTTACACTAGTTCAACGTACATAAACTGGCGATCACAAGGATGAGGCCATACATTTTGCAATCGATTTTCAGTCTTTATAACAGGGATGGAAATTGTTATTTTTGAGTTGTATTTAAAACTGTTCTAAGATTGTACTAAAATGGAGTCAATTGTATTGAGAACCCTTTTTCGCATGAAAAAATAATATAAATTGAACTCAAACTATTTTATTTTCAAAAACATAAACAAACAAAAATAAACATAAATAACTTCGTAACAAAACTTTACAAACAAAAATAATTTAGTTTTTACCTCATTTTCAGTTTATAGTTTAGTCTATGAGCTCTTCAAACAGAGATGGCTGAAATGCAATTTTTTCGTAAAAAACTACTTCTGCTACATATTCGTGTGGTTGACGTAGAAAACGTAGATAAATGTAGCAGACGTAGTTAACAACTGTCATGTGTAGTTTTTCAGTTTTCAATTTAACATCTTAACGTCACTGACATTGTAAGGACAATCAATTTGTTAAACAAGTAGTTGTTATACGTAGTTAAAGGTAGTTTACGGTGAAAAGCAGTTTATATATTAACTATGCGTAGTTAAGCATAAAGATAACGTGAGGTAGTTTGTCATTGTGCACATTTGTTTTCCAAATATGCCAAAATATCCATCTGGAAATGGAGACTGGAATAATGCTTCCAAAGAGCGATGCAAAATTTAAAACAAGACGATGTGTCGATCGTTAATTAATTCGATTTTTTTTAAAATACAGTTTTCAAGAGAACTCAAAAGATGCAGATTGATAAATTGTATCTTATAAAGGCAAATTGTATTTTTGTACTTCAACATATTCATTTGTATTGAATTCGATACAATTGTATCGACTTTTCCATCCCTGCTTTATACCCGTAGGAAATTGTATACCCGGAAACTTTTACCACCTGGGAACAGGTACATATTTTCCCAACAGTCAGTCATAAAATAGGGTGAATAAGAAAACGAAACAAACAATGAACTACTTGAAAAGCGTATAGAAACATGCGCACTAGATTGAAGCCACATGCAAGGTCTTCGAAAGAAAGAAAATACTGAATGAAATTTTTTCATGTTATGGTTTTAAAACATTTATTTATTACGTTATTCTACCTCTATGAACTCTATAAGACAGTTTGGAATAGAATCATACAGTTTTTTTTTTTTTTTAAATAATTAAGAGAAATTTGGGCCCAGGCATCACGAAACGAATAGTTTAGTCTTCAAATTTTCTGCCACCTTCATACACTTTACGAGATAACCATGCACAAACATTTTCGATTATGTTTAAGTCCGGTGAATAGGGCGGCCATGGCAAAAGTTGCACGTCTTCTGATTGAATCGAACTTCTAGCCATCCCTGGAAGTGTGGATAGAGGCATTGTCTTGTTGGAATATCCAAGACAGGGGTCCGAAAATGTTTTTCACTTTTGGAAATGACCGTTCCAGCAACCATTTGTAGTTGTTTCCGTTCATTGTTGTGGACAAAAACTGCAAATCGATTTTTACAGTCTTACTCCTATTTAGCCTCCTTGCAATTGCTCGGCCTGTGAGTCCTAACTCCTTGAAAGCATCTATTTTTCCTCTTTCTGTCTCTGTCAAAGCCTTTCCGGAACCCATTTTTTTTAACTAAATAAAAACAGTTCTTTTCAACGCTTTTTTAAACATTCTTAACAAAACTTTGAAAAAATCTCCTGCAACGAAATATTCGCAATGGCCTCATCCTAGTGCGAATCTTTTTATACGCTTTTCAAGTAGTTTGCTGTTTGATCTTGGGAAATTCCAGCGGTAGTTTCTTATTTACCCTTTAATTTTATGACTTGCTGTTGGGAAAATATGTACCTGTTCACAGGTAGTAAAAGTTTCTGGGTATGTATAAAATTTTCAATAGGTATAAAGAGTGAATATCGATTGCAAAATGTGTTCGGCAGTGTATGCTCGAATTGCCTTTCCAAAATGTAAAAAACTATTTTTGTACCTATAACAGTTTAGAAGTTTTTGCGTTTAAAGTGGTCACACTCCAGACCCTGCCATACAATTTTTTGCTGGGCGGAACTTCAGGAATCTTCCCTTAAAGGATTAAACTGCTTAACTGGGACACCCTATATTTTTTAAATAATAGAATGTAACGAATAAACGATTGTTCTACATTTTTAATAAAATCATAATAAAAAAAATCTTAAGCTATTCTTAATAGCCATTTCGTGAATAGTCCCTTTGCAGTTTTATTTGAAGGATTAATGCCAGTAGCGTACGGCTCAAACCCTCCTAATTCAAAAACTCATTCAACTTGATAGATACGAGAAGCTGTCAAATGAATATTTTTTCTGTGAAACTTTTCCAAATTGCTTTCGCTAAACGTTATCATTTGGAATATTCAGCCAAACTCTGCGAAGAATAGGAATAAGTTGCATCTGCTTTCATGCGCCGGGCATTGACTCTGATTTGATGGACATTAAGAAGGCACAAGCAAGGACTAAAATAATAAATTAATTAGTCACGTTGTGGTGGAAGAAATGTTTCTTATTTCTTGGTTATGTTTTATTTTACTTGTCTCGTTCTTTCAATCTTTTAATAGTATCATTGTGGCAGTTAGTTCCGAAAAATCTGTGCCAACATAAAGGATAATAATCTTGGTCCTTGAAGAAGTAGAAGAGCAGTAACTTTCTCCTTTGGTCGTTCGAAAACTCGTACTTCGTCTTGTTCGCACAGTTTCTTGCCCCCTTCCATTGTCGGTCTATCTGAGGATTCATTTTGGTTTTTTTTTTTTTGTTTCTGTTTTCTGACTTTTGTTTCTGAATCGAAACTAATGATGCAGCTAATTGTTATGCCAGTTTGCGCTGATAAAGAACAGAAGGCGACTAAGGATAAGACTTGGATAGAGGTTGGACGAGGTTTCCAAATGCATGTTAGTGTTTCTGCTGTTGTTGCGATGCTGATGATAATGTCCTTAATGGCGATGCGAAGCGTGTAATTAGACTTTTTCGGACAACAGAGCGGCAGTAGAAAAATAACTATTTCATTATCACAGTAAGGACCTTTGTCTTTTACGGCGGCACGATGTCGTCGGCGGTAGCAAAGGCGCTAGACTCTGCAAATGTTTGAGAAGTGCCATAATGAATGGATATCTTTTAATTGGAATGATGTGTAATTACTGGGCGTTCAAAGGATACATGAAATTGACTTTCCTCAAAGAAAGTAGTTTGTTCGTCTCTTCGCCATTATTATCCTCCTTTGACTCCCACTCTGTGTCCATTCGTATATGAATATTGCTTTGGATGCCATGAAGGGTAATTGGTTCTATGATACGAACAAAAGCGCCATTATGCTCAGTGTGTCCAATTTGCTTAAAATAATAAAACACCATCAGCAGGGGGCCAGAGCCAGCCAGCCAGCATAAACGACCTCTAATCCTTGCCACGTATTCATGTGCGTATCCGTAATAGAGAGAGAGAGGACAAGTTAAATTTATCACACAATAAAACTCCTTTACCACACATTACAGTAAATGTATTACCCTTTTGCTCTCTTATAGTTGGTCTGTGACGTTGATGTGAACAGGACACCCACATACACAATTGTTATTGGATCCTTGATGTTGTTCAACGAAGGACATGTAAATTATTATTGCGATGTTTCCGTTTCTTTTTGTATGGTTTTGTGTCGAATATGGGAGAATGTCCGTTCATTCGATTGGATCCTTTTTGTTAGTATGTGGAGGTGGGCAAAACGAAACACCATACTTGACATCTCTGTGACCCCAAGTGCTGTTAAGGTCCCTGATCCCCCATCGTTGTGTCAAGCAGACCGCAAATCTAGGTAGGTACACTCCTTTTGGGCTAGTTAGGCCCAATTAAAATTGATGTAGCTGTCTTCTGGATGATTTGACAATAGGACACGTTGCCCTTTCTATGTATTTTATTTGGTTTTTTCGTTCATTTCTTTGTTGGCCATGCAATTACTTTTGGGGATTGAATGATTTAGACAAGGGTTGGAAATGCTCAGGACGGTGAGATGCACTGGGTAAATGTTAACCTAAACTTTTTATTTGTGGCTGTGGGGGGCTGATGTAGGTTTGCTGCCGTGTGGTTTATTTAGCAATTCAAAAAGTTTTCGTATTATTTTGAAAGGATATCCATATGAATCCAACAAATCATTGGGCTAGATTGACAACAAAAGGCAAAGGGACTTAAAAAACTTTAACAGTTTGGACGACATCGTGTCGTATCTGTAGCTGGGGACTTCTCTTGTTCTCTTGAGGCATACACACGTTTTGTATGTTGTTTCGGATAAATTCTATAATAGAGGTGTTTTTTCTGCAACTTAGTAGTAACTCACTCTTTGATATGAGAAAAAAACGATTAATACTCACTCTCAACTCACTCTGTTTTAATATTTTCAAATTGGCACATGTACAGATTCCTGACAGCTTTGATTTCCTCGATTGATCAACGTTTATGTGGCCTAAAGTTTCAAAACGTCTATACATATTTAATGGACATGTTAGCCCATGTTCTACATTTCAATCGAAAATGAATTAAAATCGAAATAATAACGAAAGCGAATTTGGCATTTGGGTGTTCTTCAATTCGATCCAAATGCGAATTGCGAATTTGAATTTTGAAAATAAGTAGCTTGCTAGATACATATCTATTGTCATTAACTCACAAAATCATCACCATAGTAACTATAATTTAAGCACACAAATGAGTGTCCTATATTTCGGAAAATTAAATTTTCAGAACGAATTCTATCCATCTTGTTTCTGCTCCGTGAAATATTTGTGAAATTGGTACAGTTGCAGTTGGCTGTGTACTTCCAGGTGCAAAATGTTAGTGAAACTAGTGGGCTGAGTGTGACACAGCAGGTCCACACGATCATCTTCCCAACGTGATATGAACATGAAAATCAATAATAAAAATTAAGAGTTAAAGCTAAAAATTTGAATACCTAGGTTTAAAAAAAAAATGCATGCATTTTTTTAGCGGGTCTGCTAAAGGGTCATTAGCGACTTGACAATTTCCAACTTTTAGTGTGAATGCACCCTGAAACCGATTACCGAACTGTCAACGTTAAAATATTCAGTAAAATCACATTTTCATCGTAATGCAGTACACGAAGGAACAACGTTTACAAACAATTAAAATTTACTACCCAAATTCCGAGTCGGTGGTCGCAACTTTAAGAGCGTTAACGCCAATTTTTGGCAGAATTCTCGTCCCAGTAGACAAGCGATTCATAGCTAGTAAAAAAATTTGAATCAGAATAATTGCTGCTTGATGTTGCCGTGCCAGTGAGACTACACTTCGCCCGAGGTGTGGAGAATATTGCTGCCGTAGAGGCGTCCGTCGCAAACCAGCCAAATCAGTCAATTTCAAGGCGTTCTCAATAATTGGGCCTCTCCCAGACCACATTATTTCGAATTTTGCGTAAGGATCTTGGCTTACACCCTTACAAGAACAAGCTGACTCAAGAACTAAACCCACTTGATCATATGAAGCGACGTACGCTCTCGAATTGGGCTCTGGACAAGATGGAAGAAAATGAAGAATTTCATCGCAAAATCATCTTCACCGATGAAGCGCATTTTTGGTTAAACGGCTTCGTCAATAAGCAAAATGCGCGTTGCTGGACAGGTGAGAACCCTCATCCCTCATGTGCTTCATGAAACAGCACTTCATCCGCAAAAAGTCAATGTTTGGTGCGGTTTGTCTCGGGCCTTTTTATTCGTCGATGAAAATGACCGTCACATGACTGTAAATGGTGTTCGCTACAGAGACATGTTGGAACGTTATTTTTTTGAGCAATTGCATGAATTGGGCATCAGTGATATTTGGTTACAACAAGACGGTGTCACAAGCCACACAGTATGTGCAATAATCGAGTTATTGAAGTCTCAGTTCGATGAACGTGTTATCTCGAGAAACGGACCAGTCTATTGGCCGCCGAGATCGTGTGACTTAACGCCTCTAGACTTTTTTATGGGGCTACATTTAATCATTGGTCTATGCCAACAAGCGGCGTATCCCAACTTTTTGGGCCTTGTTTTATCTTCGCATTTTGGGCATAATTTGCTAGGGCGTAATTTCGCAGCGCCCAAAAATTCGGGGAATTGCTTTTCCGTTACTAATTTATCCCTCTCCGCTATTGCAGTGCTGAGGAGCTCAGTAGCATTGGCAACATCCTCGCCGTGGATCAGTCGCTTATCTCTCGCCCTGCAGTGTCATTGGTAGATATAATACCGGGGGAGAGTACGATAACTCAGGCGACAAAGTTTAACGACAGATTTGTGTATCTCGCCCCATTTTTGCGGGAGGGTCGATTTTCTAAAAAGAACAATTCAAATGGAAAAAAATACTCAAAAATAACGGTAATACTTACAATTAAGTATTGCACATTTTTTTAAAGATAAAAGTCGGTTCTATCATCTTGTTTTTCAACCAAGTGATTTTTATGAATAGTTTTTAAAAAAACTAATTTCAAACTCAAAGTTTCTTTCAATCCAGATTCCTTAAATGCAGAAACTTTGGATACACCCATTGGGTGTTTTCGCATAGGTGTCTCAGCGCTCTACTCCAAAAACGGTTAATTTTACTGAAAAATGCCAGAGGCATTTCTTGTAGATAATTTCACGACATACAATTTTTATAATGACCTCTATTGACCTCCAAGCAATAGATCGTGAGATATTTGCGAAAAATAGATTTTCGTGACCTTTTGACCTTCATAACTTTTTAAGCCGGCACGATATCAATGTCGATTTGCCACATCTTCATTACAACGCCGTACTAAAGGTGTATAAGTACAAAAATTCAGCTCACTAGGAATTATTCCGCAGATTGGTTTTTAAAATGACTGGGCTACTACGCCAAATCCTAAGTGAGCCCAGCAGGCTGGTTGCAGGGGGGCAGCACCGCCCCCATACATATCCTCACTGTTTATACGCCGTACCGTAATGCTTGCATTCTAGGTAATGCCAAATAACTTACTGTTCTCTACTTATTAGAAGGATATCATTATTTATTCATTGACGTTAAAAAAAGTCCATAAATAAAAATTTAATAAAAATTTGGTTTGGTAATTTTCAATTTTCTCGAAAACTAGTAGACATAAAACCATCTAGTTTTCAGTGTTCGATTAAAAACTAGGAAAAAAACAGGAAAAAAATAGTAAAAAAATTTAGTAAGTAGTCTCACAATTTGGAATAAAGATAATAAACTTGTTTTCTTTCATTTTTTTCCGAAATTTTGAGTTTGAAATTAGTTTTTGCAAAAACTATTACTGGATATCACTTGATTCAAAAACAGTACGATAGAACCGACTTTTAGCTTTAAAAAACTGTGTAATATTTAATTGTAAGTAGCTAATACCGTTATTTTTAAATATTTTTTTTTCCCATTTGATGTGTTTTTTAATGTGTAAACATTTTTGCTCTCGTTGATGTGTAAATATATTTTTTCTCGGTAGGGGCTAGTTGGAAATAACTAGCGTGAGTTAATCGCTCCTCGATCTCCCAGACAGCAGAGAACAGACAGACAGTACTGACTCCTGGAATAAGTCCAGAAAGTGTCGCTTCAAACGACAATTTTTTCGTGGTCGAGGACCCACAGGAGAAAGTGGATTTGCTGGGCGCTTGTTTCGAGGCCGTGTATACGGTGAACAATCCTGTTCGCCGTCACCACGACATTGAGAATAGGGCTCTAGTGAGCCACTTCTATCTGCGCACCGAACTTGAGAATTGGCGATCTGAGAATAACGGATTCACCGTGTTCACTGATGAAAACCATGCTAATGCAGTTGTTGCCAATGGCCGAGATGCATCGCACTTGTTCGTGTCGAAGGATGATCTTCTGTGCATCTTCGAGTCACTAAAGAATAAAAAGTCCGCGGGGATGGATGGTGTCCCAAACGTCGTATTGAGACAACTGCCTTTGGAGGCTGTAGATATTTTCACCACGCTGTTTAACAATGCGCTGAATAATGCACATTATCCGGCGCATTGGAAGGTAGCTGTGGTACACCCTATCCCGAAAAAATGTAAAGATAGGACGAACCCTGCCAATCTCCGGTCAATTAGCTTGCTTCCGAATATTAGCAAGGTCTTTGAAAAGGTTGTAAATAGAGCCCTGTTAAAGTGGGTCGAGGACAATAACATAATCCCGGACAACCAGTTTGGTTTCAGGGCGAGGCATGACACTATTCATGCCGCGTCGAAACTGGTTTCCGACATTCAGTGGAATAAATGCAAGAACCAATGCACGGGTGCTTGTCTGGTTGATTTTGAGAAGGCTTTCGACACTGTATGGTTAGAGGGACTTTTCTACAAGTTGACCAGGCGGGGGATGCACACGGTTTACAGCAGGGGGCGGTCAATTCTCCGATCCTGTTTAACATTTACACGAGTGATCTGGTGGGTTCACTCAGACATGCTATAGCGTATGCCGACGATTTGGTGGCATACAGATCAGGTCCTAAAATCGAGGTCATTAATATCCTTTTGCAGCGTGACTTCGATCAAATTAAGCGATATTGCGACGACTGGAAGTTGAAAATCAACTTTCAGAAGACGGAAACAATCTTGTTCAGAACTCCATTGGCTGGGGCCTCTAGGGATACCAGAAAAAACTGGAAGAAATTGGCCATTATTGGACAAAATGGGCAGCCATTGGCGGTGAGAAGCGTAGTTAGATATCTAGGTACCTGGCTTGACCAGTATCTATATTTCGATAGACATATAGTCAGGCAGACGGCAGTATTGCCATGTCCTTATTCTTAAGTATACCAATTTGTAAACTTTATGATGAAAAAATAAAGAATCTATCTATCTATCTATCTATCTATAGTTGCTTGTGTTGCTGGGGCCAAGAAGGCTTATGCCCTGACAAGGAGACTGTTTCATAGCAGTCAACTTGACTCCAGAGTGAAGGTCATTTGCTACGTGGCCCTTATAAGGCCGATCATCGCTTATGGATGTCCATTGTGGTTTAATATAGCGCCTAGTTATATGGAAAAGATTCGGGTTTTGGAGAGACAATGTCTTAGGACCTGTCTCCGGCTGTTCCGAATGCCCGAATCCAACTATATAAAATACTATCGCAACAAGGTCCTATACGATGGGGCTCAGTTGAATAGGATTGACAATTTCCTCATTAAGGTCACTCGAAGGCACGTTGCAAGGGCGATGGCCAGCGACAATAGTCTGATATTTGGGGCTTACTACCCCAATGAAATGTACATAGAGAGTACGCTCCGGTCTGGCTTTATCCCACCAGAGGCATTTATCCATATTGATTCAAAAGGGCTGGTACAGACGAGGGATAGTATCCCGGTCTTATACCATCGCTACCGCAGCGCGAGAGATAAGCGGCTCCGCCATGACGGGGACGTCGCCAATGCTCATGAGCTCCTCCGTTTTAGTACCGCAATATCGGAGAGGGATATATTCGACACGGAAAAGCAATTCGCCGAATTTTGGTGGCTTGTTGAGGGGGGCGGGGTCAACATGCCCTCCCAGGACGGTGCGTTACTCTAGGTAACATCCTCTTAGCTTATAAGTTAGATTAAGTCAGATAGGGCGTTTTTGGGAGAGGCCGGGCTCGCCAACGTGTGG
Source organism: Portevinia maculata (assembly GCA_949715645.1). Taxonomy (NCBI): domain Eukaryota; kingdom Metazoa; phylum Arthropoda; class Insecta; order Diptera; family Syrphidae; genus Portevinia; species Portevinia maculata. Next base: position 8,929,047 of record OX454526.1, read on the forward strand.
TGGTGCTTCCGGGAGTTGACTGACGCTGTAAGGCTTCAGTCGGCTCACGGCGGCGCGTGTGCACGTTGACGACTGCCAGGCGCTCGGAAAGCAATTGGGATTTTGACCACTTGTTGCGCCAGGCAACGAGTGCTCAGAATCCTAATTATAGTTAGAATATGCTAAGTAGTTTAAGTAAGTAGAGTAGGTAGTTTGTAATTTGTTTTTTTTTATATAAAAATATTAAATTCGATAAAGATTCCGAGTTTTCTTAACAATTTTCTCGATGAAAACATAATTATGTAAGATTAGTTCGTAAAATAGTTTTTAGGCCGAAAGGCAATAATTATAAGATAGAGTTAAGTTTAGGGCGTCCGCATAAGGATCAATAATCTAGAATAAGTATCCTGTTAATTTTAAGTTAGATTTAATCATTTTTGTCTAGTATTTAAGTTGATATAAGCTAATAATTAATAAAAATGAATTTAAAAGTTAATCGCTGCTCGACAGATCACCGCAATTAAACGACGTTTGGCGCGGTTAGTACGTAGATGAGTGACCGTTTGAGAACAAACGCGTGTCGTTGTTTTTTTTTTATTAATTATGTATGTTCAATTTTAGAGATTATTATGTCCTTACGAAACACCGGAAAGTTGTATGGAAGTAGATTTGTTTTGAATAATTGAGGTTGTATAGCTTGTAGTTTGTTGTTCATCAGTTGAAGGTAAGAGGAAAAATATCGATTTGTACTTCGGTAACCGATGGCCGATTTAAGAATGTCACTTAAACGACAATCGATGCTATATTTTCCCGGTACATCGACACACTTGAGTCGACGGCGTATGTCTCTTACTGCAGCTTTCAAAAACCAATTATTTGTTCGGTCAAACATTAAATAAATTTTGTCGTTGACATTAAATATATATCATGGTTTTATTTCAATACAATACCCAAATCACTTGTTTATCAAAACCACAACCTTTGTGATATTTCCACATGCAACACTGACGAGCCTACATGTTTACACATCAACTATACCGTGAGTGCAGCGTGGCTCACACTTTTTTTTTTTTAAATTGCCCCTCCCGCCCAAATGGGGCGAGATAGACCTTAATGAGGAAATTGTCAATCCTATTCAACCTGAGCCTCATTGTATAGGATCCTGTTCCGAACGTCTGAATCCAACTTTATAAAATACTATATATCTATCGCATTTTATAAAGTTGGATTCAGGCGTTTGGAACAACCAAAGATATGCCCGTACACATTTCTTTCCGAAACCATTATCTTTTCCATATAACTAGGCGCTATATTAAACCACAATGGACAACCATAAGCGATGATCCGCCTTCTAAGGGTCGCATAGCAAATGACCTTCACTCTGGAATCAAGTTGACTGCTATGAAACAGTCTCCTGGTCAGAGCATACGCCTTCTTGGCCCCAGCAAGACAAGCAACTATGTGTCTATAGAAATGCAGATACTGGTCAAGCCAAATACCCAGATATCTAACCACGCTTCTCACCGCCAATGGGTGCCCATTTTGTCAAATAATGGGCAATTTCTAGCAGTTTTTTTCTGGTATCCATAGAGGCCTCAGCCAATGGTGTTCTGAACAAGATTGTTTCCATCTTCTGAAAGTTGATTTTCAACTTCCAGTCGTTGCAATATCCCTTAAATTGATCGAAGTCACGCTGCAAAAGAATGTTAATGACCTTGAATTTAGGACCTGATCTGTATGCCACCAAATTGCCGGAGTACGCTATAGCATGTCTGAGTAAACCCAAACGATCACTCGTGTAAATGTTAAACAGGATCGGAGAATTCACGGCCCCCACGTCACATTGGCACATTTGACAACGAACTTCTTTCCCACAGGTGTATTAAAACTTACATATAGCAAAGGTATGTGCATCTCCCGCCTTTTCAACTTGTAGGAAAGGCCCTCTAGCCATATTCTGTCGAAAGCCTTCTCAAAATCAACCAGACAAGCACCCGTGCATTGGTTCTTGCACTTATTCAACTGAATGTCGGAAACCAATTCCGACGCGGCGTGAATAGTATCACACGCCGCCCTGAAATCCAACTATTTGTCCTCAATCATTTTATTGTCCTCGACCCAATTCAACAGGGATCTATTGGCAACTTTTTTAACTTATATTCGGAAGCAAGCTAATCGACTGGAGATTGGCAGGGTTCGTCTTATATCTGCCCTTTTTGTGTACCACAGCTACCTTTCAATGCGACGGATAATGTGCATTATTCAGTGCATTGTTTAACATCGTGGTGAAAATATCTACAGCCTCCAGAGGCGGCTCTCTCAATACGACGCTTAGGGCACCATCCACCTCCGCCAACTTTCAATTCCTAAATGACTCGCATAAACACGGTTTTCTTCATTGAATACGAGAATCCGTTATTCTCAGATCGCCAATTCTGAAGTTCGGTGCGCAGATAGAAAGGGCCACATTATCCTGTCAGTCCTTGACCACGAAAAAATCGTCCTGTGAAGCGAATTTTATTTTTTTTAATTTGCACGCGCGAAAGGGAATTTTGTGTACCCTTATAATGTAAATAGTTACACAGCTCGGGCTGAAGGAAAATTTGGATGAGAGAGATAGACGAGATGCCGATGCACGTTGGTTTTAAATGTTTGTAAATTGTAATGCGAAGAAAAGATAGACCATGGTTGAGCATTCCACTATCGTATGGTACGGCTAAGGAACAATTATTTGTGTTTCACTGTAAGCCCGAAAACAGGATTAAGGGTGACCTGATTTGCATTTCTAGCATGGCGGGTATTGCGGTTGAAACGTTCTAACGTAGGAATATAGTTGGCTTTTTCGTTTTAGCATTTACGGATAGAACAACGAAAAACAGGAAACTGCGACGATGACTTAGAGAGTCAAGTGATTTCGCGATGTCTCGATCACCAATGAGTTGTATCGCGCGTCTTTGATTTATTTCGAGTAGCTCCAAATATCTAATAGGTGCACCGGACCAGATATAAGCGTTGTACTCAATTTTTGGACGGATGAAAGCCAGATCAGAAAGTCAAATATATCTTGCATCGCTTATGGAAGCCTAGACGTTTCGCAGCATTCTTGGCGACATCGAATATATGGTCATTCCAACGAAAGTTGTAATTAACGCACATACCGAGAATGGAAAGTCTTTCGGTTTCAGCGATGCAAGTACCATTCATGGATAATGGTAGATTAATCGGGCTTCGCTCAAGTGACAGGAAACAGCATTGCATTTTGAAGGCATTGAATTCCACTCTGTTGGTTGTACCCCACTTAAATATGCTATCACTGCCCGGATTTATTCCTCTCGTCAGTACTATCTGTCTGTTTGCTTTTGTCTGGAGCTGGTCCGAATAGCAATCAATTGGTTTTTAAAATTCCAAAAACTAACATTGTTTGAAGACTAATAAAGGATAAATGGATTTTCCTTAACTTTGATAATTCAAATAAGTTATAGTTATTTATAAAAAAATATCGTTGTATTAATTTTTTCTTAATCCTCTTAAAAAAAACGAGCGGTCTATTTTGCCTTAATCAAAGGTTTGTTTTGCCCCGATAGTGGGGTAAAAAAGGACTTTTGAGGTTATGTTGTGTTTTTGGAATAGCTTTAGGCGCAGGGACATAAGTCCGGAAGTCTTTTTTCCTATCTACCGATAAATTTAGCAAGTAGATACCATAGACAGTGCAATGTGCGAGGTTGGGGTAGGTACTATATTGGGTATATTATTAAAATACTTTACGTTTTATTTATACATCTATTGCAAATATGTCAAGTAGGGCATACGTCTCGAACATTTTTTTGGACTTACGTCCTTAATGGGATGGAACATAAGACTCAAATTCAATTAGTGAGATATGTCGCACTAGGATGGGACATAAGACTGCGGGACTTCCGTTACTGCGCCATACCTTTATGATAGTTGCTCAGTTAATCCTTTTTTTAACTATTTCCATTCTTTACCATGAAGAAGTTTTAGGAGGATTAAGCTTTTATTTACAAGGAATTCTGTTCCATTGTTTGTTAAATGTTAAAAAGTTATGAACGTCCAAAACTCAAATGGTCCTTCTTGCTCCCCTCTCTCCTATTTCCCACGGCATCCTTGGTTTTAAATACTTTAATATCTACTTTAATCTAAGTATTAGGATTGGTAAACGGGAAGCCCCACAGTCAAACCAGTAGGAATGCAGTAAAGTCAGAGGGTTGTGATCCCCTTAATCCTGATCATAGCTTCGCTATTAAGGAAGAAGAAGAACACTTGGATCTAAGTCAAAACTTAAATAAAAATTGGAATTCCTAACGAGAAAACTTTGACATTTGTTCTCTATTTGTTCAACGCAATAAAGTTGTGTATCATAGTCGTAGGTTCTATGACCAATTATACCTTAGATAGACCTCTTGGCCACTGTTTACTTGACAAATATCTATTTATATCGTTCAAAACTATAAGAATAACTATCGATCCAGCACTATTTTTATAGTCTTCCACTTCGCGAAGTTTAATCCTCTTACAGTCTAATACTCTGTAAACACGAAGAGGACATAAAAATCCCTCGACCTTCCTCCTCTGCGTCCTTTATTGAATCATTCGAGATTCTTAGATTTATTCACAATGCCGCCAAAGAACAGTCACCATCATCAATGGAAGGCAAAGGATATAGTTGGAGAACGTTCATTTCAAGTGTTTATTTCCATTGCATGGAAAACAAACCCGTAAAGCCCTCAAGGACTTGTAACACAAGAGCGGCATTTGATGGTTTTGACTTTGGATTCGTGGGGGTGAATTCATATTCAACTAAATGAAAATTGGCTCTTGTATCCCTAGCCCGATACTTGTCATATCCTGCAGCACCTGCCTCTCGATTTGCGTGATTTACGCACACCACGCATCCACACATGAACTCTTTCACTCTCTCTCTCTGCTCGATTGGAAGGAAGGATTTACGTTAAATGCCATGTCACAGCGGTGTAGGAAGAGGAGTGGGCGCGAGAAGGAATCGTTTTTATTTATCCACTTTCCAAGTCCTTTTGACTTTGAGCTGTTAAGTGTCTTTTTGCTACTGTTTTGTTTTGTTTTCCCATTGCGTGAGTGTTTATGCGATCCCCCTCTCCTTAATGTTGGCGAAATCCCCGCACAAGGAGTTTTCTCAATTTTATTCGTTTCTATCAAGTGTCTCTGGCATATGGTGCTTAACATCCTTTCAGGGAAAATAAAAATCATTTCGTCACCCGCCCTCCGACCTCCCACTCGAGAGAATTTCATTTAATAAACACGCAAAACAATGTGGCTTAATAAAAACGAGAGAATGAATAATGACTCCAAAGGAGACACAAATTTGCACCACCTCTTCGCGAGCGGGGTGCGTTAAGAGGTCCTTTCCTCCCAAAGGTGGAATATATTTTACCCCTTTTTTTCACTTTTCCCAGTATATGTAGGTATTATAAGTTGTGCGGGAGTCAGGCCTGTTAGGTAGGTATCGGTATGTATATAGTACATGACTAAATGTGCGGCATCGTATATACTTCTAACAGTGTATATATTCTAACACTGTTAGAAGTATATACGATGCCGCAAATTATCGTATTTTTATGGTTAATCTGATCGTAAGGACATAAGGATACATTTGAAATTTATGTAACGTATTTTTGGGAATTTGTTTTCTATTAAACACGGAGCATGACGGTAGGCGCTCGCAACAGACAGCATCCAACCACCACCACCCCGTGAGGTGAGGTTTGAACTTTATGAAGGATCTTAATCTTCAGTCAAGTGGAAGGGAATTTATAGGTTCTATTCTGTTAGAATGTTCCCTTGGAATGACATCTCGTTCATTGTCGGTAACACTAGTATCTATGTCATCATAATCTGCAGAAAGGTAAATGGCGACAACGATGAGGCCGGAAGGAGTTCGAGTTATCCGTGTAAGGGATATTGAATTTGAGTTGGTTTATTTCAATGGAAGTAATACGGCTTCGACTAAGCGTGTCGCCGCTGCCGTTGATAGCAGAATTCTGCTGATCGAAAGGATGGCGTAATTTTCCAGACAAATATTTTCATTTACCGTTGGATTGATTGAATGAGAACTGTACTCTCTGTATAATATTATATTACTGATAGAGTAATACTCATAACAAAGTGCTCGTATTAGTGGGATAGCGTCTTGTCAACAGAAATATTATTCCCCACCTTCACTTAGAACCTTCGAATGGCCGTAGAGAAGCATCGTGGATTTTAAGGTCTGATATTTCAGAGGTTAGGCCATCTTTTTGTTATAAAAAAGACGTGCACTGTTGTCCGAAACTCCTCATGGACAGTTTATATAGAAAAAAAGGGGTCAATAGTTTTGAAATTTACGGTTACAAAATAGCACTTTATATTCACTAATTTAGTGTCAAAAAAATCAAAAAGAGTCTTTCATTAGCGACTTGACAATTCAAACTTTCAGTGTGAACGCACCCTTAAACCGATTACCGAGTTGTCAATGTCAAAATATTCCGTAAAATGGTGAAGTACACGAAGGAACAACTTTTACAAATAATTAAAAATGTTGCAACTTTAAGAGCGTTAACGCCAATTTTCGGCCGTAATTTTCGTCCCAGTAGACAAGCAATTCATAGTCTAGTGAAAAAATTTGAGTCAAAATATTCGTTGCCTGATGTTTCTGTGCCAGTGAGACTACGTTTTGCCCGAGGTGTGGAGAATATTGCTGCCGTAGAGGCGTCCGTTGAAAACTAGCCATATCAGTCAATTTCACGGCGTTCTATAGAATTGGGCCTCTCAAATTCCACATTATGGCAAATTTTGCTGACTCAGGAACTAAAGCCACTTGACCATATGAAGGGACGTGCGTTCTTGAATTGGGCTCTGGACATGGTGAAAGAAAATGAAGAATTTCATCTCAAAATCATCTTTAGCACTGCAGCGCATTTTTGGTTAAAAGGCTTCGTCAATAAGCAAAATATGCGTTAATGGATAGGTGAGAACCCTCATGTGCTTTCTGAAACAGCACTTCATCAGCAAAAAGTCAATGTTTGGTGCGGTATGACGTCATTGAACCGTTTTTTTCGTCAATGAAAATGATCGTCACGTTAAGGCAAATTTTATTCGCTACAGAGATATTTCTTTGAGCAATTGCATGAATTGGACATCAGTGATATGTGGTTCCAACAAAACGGTGCCACAAGCCACACAGCGAATGCAACAATCGAGTTATTGAAATCACAGTTCGGTGAACGTGTTATCTCGAGAAACGGCCATGTCTATTGGCTGTCTTAACGCCTCTAGATTTTTTTTCTGGGGCTACATTAAATCATTGGTCTATGACAAGAAGCCGGCGATGTTAGAGGAGCTCAGAATCAATATTGAACGAGAAATAGCTGCCGTATCCGTCGAAATGTGCGGCCGAGTAATCGAAAATTGGGCTCAACGTATCGACCGCTACAAACGTTCCTGGTGGACATCTGAACGAAGTCGAATTCCATTCATAAATGTTTTGATAGAATTTCAAGCAAATCAATTTTTGAAATATCTGAAATAGTTTGCATTTTATTTAAAAAAGAAGTTGTCAAGTCCTTAATGAAAGACCCTTTATATGCGATCTTATATACAGGGTGGCCTACCGATTGTGCTCCAATAAAATATTCAAATTACTTTTTTAAACAATATATTTGCTTTCTTAAACTCACAATTTATGTTTTTTTAAATTGTTATTGTCTTTTTTCCATTATTAATGTTATTTAATTATTATTGTTATTACTTCCAATCACATTTATATTTTTGCCATTAGAAGGCATATTTTTACTTAAGCACTTTTTAAAACTTAAAAGCACATATCCCATGTAAACTTAAAAATGCTATTAAACACGCAACTGTAAGTCTTCGCATACACAGAATTGAACGAACGGAGAAATAAAGAATTAATGTTGATTTTTAAGATCCACACTGCACCGTTGCAATTCTGGGTATAAAAGGGGCAGCTTGAATTTTGAATTATTTCAGTCTGTTTAATAAAAGTTGTAAGAACACAACAAAGTTGGAGTTACTCTTTTATTTTTAAAAAAAAAACATTCTGTTGGATTTATGTAGACAGGCTGAACAAGCAATTGGTCGCCTGGCTCTGTTCCTCTTCGGCACTCGCCGAATTTTTAAAACGTCCCCCGCTCTACAGTAGACAGGCTGAACTAGCAATTGGTCGTCTGGCTCTGGACATCGTAGCCTACGTGAGTTACGGAACACTTGCGCCGCTCGACGGGGAACCATAAGCAGGACAAAACGCTTCAAATTTTATTTTATATAACTAATTTTTTTTGAAGATGATAATACTCGTAAATGACCTTTATCAGAAAATTATTCCTTGCGGCCCGAAGTGTTGAAGTCGGGATCGCTTCAACTGTTCAATTCAGTCCCATTCCTCGGTTTCGTTTTTACACCTCTTCCTTGACATAACCCCATAAAAAAGTCAATTGCAGTCAGAGTCAGGTCAGATAATCTTGGGAGCCAACGGAAAGTGGAGTTTCTTGATATAAATTTGTTTCGTTGGAGGTCCGCCATCTGACTATGTGTGCAGTTGCTCCATCTAGCTGGAACCAAATGCTGTTGAAACGGATACTTCTTCCGCGCATTTCTGGGTAAAAAAAAACGCCTTGAACGTCTTTAAATAACGGTCCCCATTGACAGTTAGTGTTACACAGTTTTTTTCAAAGAGGTATGGTCCTACAATACACCTTGATGAGACTGAGCACCACACAGTGACTCATTCTCGGTGCAGTACCATCTCATGGAGGATTTAGATTCACTCCATATACGGCAATTTTTTAGTTAATTTAGAACAAAATGGGCCTCATCAAATATAAATAAGCAATTTATAAAGCTGTTGTCTTCTTCGGTCATTTCAATCATTTTTTTGGCAAAATTCCAGGCGAATAGGCAAATCCAGAGGGTTTAACTTGCCTGCAATTTGAACTTTGTACGGAAACAGGTTTAAGTCACCATGAATTATCCGTTGTAATGACCGTCTGGTAACTCCAATTTGCGCCGATAAGTTTTGAGTTGAAAAGCTTGGATTTGCCTGAATTGACGATGCTACAGCCGCGATTGTGTGTTGTACCCGAACATAGGCATCCCGATGGTACGGTCTTTGTGCGATGCTTTCAGATTCGGCAAACATGTTTACCAGTCTCATAATGGTCCATCTGCTCGGGGGAGTGCTGCCAAACTCCCGCCTAAATTCTCTTTCGACGGAAATGAAGGCCTGCAAGGCATGGTACCGCTGCACTTTCCAAAGCCTCACTTCGGTATCCCAATTATTCATTTTAATAAAACTAAATAGTAACCTGCCAAATAAAATAAAAATAAGCCGATTACTCACACAGAAAAAAAGTTATAACGTTATGTTTTTGTAGCACGATTCGTGCGCCACCCGGTAGAAGGAGTTGCACTGGGTGGTGGAAAAGGCCTACTGGAGGTTCACATCTTTGTCTCGAGCAAAGCGAGATACATACCCCAACGTTTAAAATATTGAATATCTGGAATTAATTAAGCATAACACTAGTGTGACGAAAATCAACAACGGAGGGAGTTGGATGTATGTTTTGCATGCAATGCTAGCTTTTTAAAATTCCAATTTCGAAGGCCTATAATTTTTAAATAACAGTTATTTTGTTTAAATTTTTACACAATTAGGATCTGCATAAAAAAAATATATTCACACGTCATATTGCATCTGTGCACCAACTTGAAGTCGTTTTCAAACAAATTAAAAGTGTTAACCACAATGTTTTGGTTCTTGAATGAGATTGCCCTAAAATTTGTAGGTAGTAAGGAGTTCAGCTACCTCGAAATAAAATCAACCCCACGTTTGGCTATCTGCCAGTTTGGCTATCTGCACGATAAGCAAAAAAAGTGAGCTGATACTGAGCTCATTCGCAAAAAAAAAACATTATTAGTCAGATAATATTGGTCTGCGAGAAGTGCTAATGGAGAAAAATAACCTCCCGCATAGTAGACGTGCTGCACCGAGATATCGATGTAATCCAAAAAGCTAAAATAGTCGGCTAGCTATATCACGAGCGAGTGGATAATTATGTTCTAGGGAAGATGATCTTTGACCCTCAGCCCTCAGGTTCGAAACGCCAAGGAAAACCGAATTTTAATTTAAAATACCTAGCCAAATCGATTTTCAGAGCTTTTGATCTGGACAATCGAAAGCAGCGTGCCCTGGATCGCAGAGGATGAAGGGCTGCAATTATGTTAATTTAAAAAAAAATATTAGGCACTAACGGCTCATACAGGGCCTAAAACATAGCTCCTCCAAACGTTTGCATGTGCAAAGTGGATGGGACCTACAATTTTAAGCCGAATCCGAAGAGCAAATTGGAGAAGCTTCTTATGACAATTGATTCTCTTGGATATTTGTTAGAGGTTCGCGAGAGGTAGGCCAGTGGAAACTACTTTTAGGTGTTACTTGGGGCCGAGTTATAGCGCGATTTGAACCCGAGTTCTTAAAACTAGTAGTCCAACACACTTACCTATGTGCCACTGCACCCCAATGTCTCAATTAGCCTGGTTATTGGGTAAAAAGTAGAACTAGAACAGCAGCAACTTCTGTATACATTCACAACATTCGACACCTGGTACAAGGTCAATGCCTTAGAACCTCCATCCACCATACACTAGATATATGTAATAAAATATCTGCACTGTTCCTGGATAGAGTCGTTATCACAATCACAACATTTCCAAAATGCCCATCATAAATCAACTCTCACACCACCGCTGTTAGCATAGGTGGGACAGTTCATTCCTCATTCAGGTGAGGCACTGCCATGTTCTGCCCCTCATGCTTATAATCCCGGAATGTTGATATAAATTCGTCAATTCGTTTAATTAGCCCAATAAATGAGTTGAATTAACCAAAATACATTTCAGCTGATTATAAACTCGATGTCTGTCCTAGCCCAAGAGCACCGACTACGCCTAGCACTATAGTTCCCTGTTTTCCGACACCAGTGGCATTTGAATAATAAAAACGTTCAGGCGACTTTTACGGCCGCGCACATAAAACATTTTTTTTTTTTTTTGTAAACAAACCATTTATGGAGCCACTGGCATTGACGACTTCGACTATACACATAGAACTATGACTAAGAGGCTCCTCCAAAGGTGTTCATGTTAGCTGAACAAACGCCAGAACTATAAAATTTGCTCATTCTGTCTATGGTTGACTTGCTTTGTTTTGCTTTCGAAAGTCGTAAAAGTCCTTGTTGTTAGCGAACGACATCAAAACCTAGGGGATATAGATGTAGTGCACTCGAATTAGTCCGATATTTGGGGGGTGTGGGCAAGTTGAATGGAGTTTAGTTCTCTTTTTTATGTTTTTACGAGCGTTGTCGTTAAACAATCAACGGTTATTGTAGTGGCGTCTTGAGAATTCTTTTGTATAGTACAAAAGTACAATTTGGAATCAATAGAGAGAGAAAACGAAATTAAACACACTTCCACCATCTGGCCAGTAGCAGTCCTGCGTGTTGCTTTTTTTCGTGCCGCCTTCATAGTCACCCAGAAGACATTATTTTAACAATTACAAACACATTGCTTGGTGGCAGTTAAATTAATTTTTATTTGTTTCGACAAAAAATAAATAATTTTGATTGGGCCGTTGGGGTAGCATTGTTTTTTTAAATTGTCACAAATGGAAAAAAGTGCGAGGAGTGATAATAATGGACTTTCAACAGTGAAATGTCCTTTTAATGTGCGCTAAAAAATCGACGAACGTCAGTTAAATAATTGAAAATATTTCTTTCTGCATGGAGGGACTTATTACATTAACTTGGAAGTGTTAGGTTAATTACTTAAAGTCCGTATGACACTACATTTGTTCTTCATTTTTATCACATTAAATCATGTTGAGAAGTCAGCTGCGTGTAAAAGAGACAAAAAGTGTCTTGCGAAAGAGGTAGCAATAATTGTTTGAAAAGCAACACAAACTGTCAAAATAATTTTGTTTGAAGAAGATGGAAGACAAAATGACAAAATTTATTTGGGACGATCAATTTGTCTATTCTATCATTGGAAAAGTGCACAATGCAGAATATATGTGGAACGCTAAGAATATATTCTACAAAAAAAACAACAGTTTTGGCTTCGAACTGTGGAAGAGATTAATAAAGAGAGCAATCCAGTTGTCCCTTTAACATATGGTAAAGCATTGATATTATTATAATATGTTCTTGCACTTAATCAAAACTTTAACTTTTTAGGAGAATTGATAAAAAAATGGAACAATTTAAGATTATATTATACAATAGAATACCAAAAAGTTTATAAGGCACAAAAAAGTGGTGCCGGTGTTGAAGAGGTGGAAAATATCCAAAACAGTTGGAAATTCGCATCGAGCCTTAACTTTTTATCAGCTACAACCATCCCTACTCCTTCCGTTAACAATTTTATTAAAAGGAGTTCAGAAGTAACATTATATACCTACATAATATACTTTCAATTTAATTATTACTTTTCATTTATATAGGTTTTTTGCAGTGAGGAAAACAATTATTCGGTTGTATTGCCATATTTTCCCGAAAGCAGTACTCCAGCCGCAAAACAAAGTACATACATCGAGTGAGTCCTTAAGATTTGAAGGGCATTCTTCTACTCCCAATCCAGAATCAAAAGAATCTTTTGTCTCCGATTCCAATCGCCCCAGTCTTCACAGGGCATATGAAGACGAAGCCAAGAACAGTGAAAATTGTAAGGTAGGTGAACCAAATAAAGCCCGTTCCCTAACAAGGCCCAGCGCGCGCAAAAACACACAACCAACAAGTAACGGGACTTTTTGTTCTATGTTTTCGTAATCCCGTTGTATTTCAACTCAGACAACAAAAAAAAAGTCGGTTAATGCATTCCTGTTGGATCTGGCAGTCAGAACAAGTTTATGGAGTGAGGCGTACTTGTCGTTTTATAAAAAAGCGGTTCAATAAATTTTAAATTTTTCTGCAAATTTATTCCAATAACTACGATTTTTAGTTTTTATGATAAAATATATTAAACAGCGTACAGCGTTTTTAGCTAAGTTTCATTTCCATACATTAGATAGATTTTTGTTTATAACTTTATTAACAAAGTCTTTCATGTTCATAACAAGGCCCAACAAAAAATTGAGTGGGCCTTATTAAGTATATGAAAAATGTCATTTCAATTTTTGTTGTGTTTCAGGCAAAATGTCAAAACCCAAGTTATGTGACAAAAAAAAGGGCAAATTGAACTGAAGTTGATATGGGAAAGGCCTTGAAATCCATTGAACGAGGTTTACTTTCTCAGCATGAAGCTTCAAGACGATATAACATTCCCAGAGGAACCTTGCGGAACCATATCAGAAGTGGTTCATCTAAGAAGAAAATAGGCCGTTCAACAACGTTGACCCATGAACAAGAGGAAGATTTGTGCAGAAAAAGAAAATTTTTTAGTCAAGAAGGCTGTTTTTTTTCATTTAATTATTTTTTTATTTTAAGATTTTTTTTTAGACAAGAAGGCTGTTTTTTTTTGTTTTTTTCTGATTAAATAATTGAAAAAAAATATTTTTACTTAAGATTCCGCCTTTTTCTTAGTATTTACTTAAAACTGATTTTATTTTAGGCAGAAGTCCGGAGTAGTTTCAAAGAAAAATATATGGGCCTGATTAGGAACCGGTGTTCCCAATAAGGCCCAAGGTTTTTCAAAATGCTCGAAAAATATAATTTCTTTTCGATTTCTAAAACTAAATTTTCTGTTTTTGGACACATAATTTAACTAATGTTGATATTCTATTTAGTTCACAAAAATATTCCATTAGATGTTCAAGCTACTCGTATTAAGGTGGGCCTTATTTGGGTCACCTACCTTAGACAAAAATACACTTACAACTAATCTTCTTGAGGCATCAAAAGGTTTAACGGAAGCAATAGCAAGCAAGACTAGGTCGAATATATCCAGTTCTGGTAATTCTGCGTTTGGAACATGCATTTCATCTGAAATAGACAAGTTGGCCGCCGACCTACAAGTAACTGCTAAGAAACAAATATTTTCCATTATAATGGACCTCCAAGCTGAACAATTAAAACGAAAATAAAAATTTGTGTATTCATTCAAACGAACTTTAATTGTTATTCATAGAATATAAATTTATATCTGCCGTAAAGTCTTTAAAATAGTCCTGCAATGTTTTTCTTATATTCTCTGCACTTTTCCGGGTTCTTCTTCTTTCTGGCGCAATGTTAATATAATTTCCTTTTACTATCTTCTCAATTTCTTCATGCGGGATTTTGTCAAAACATGTGTTGCTTTCAATATTCTTGGTTCTTAAGAAGTTATGTAGGCAAATGCAAGCTAGGACCACTTGAATTGGTTCCGCAGGAGCGCGGTAAATAGGTGAAAATAATACTTATAACCCGTTTGCTAAAATCCCGAAAGCATTTTCCACAACGCGGCGATTCCTTGACAGCATATAATTAAACCTTCTTTGGTCAGCTGTTAAATTAATGTGTGAGTACGGCTTCATCATATAGTCCATTAATGCAAAAGCAGCGTCAGAAATGAATACATATGGAGAAGGCGAAAACGTTGAAGGAAGACTACTTGCGGTTGGTAAATGCACTTCATTTTTCTCAATGGCATATTTGAGGTCGGAACGTAGCCACACTCCAGCATCACCTACACGTCCATTCACTCCAACATCCGCATATATAAAGCGGTAATTGGTTTCAGCAATCCCCATTAAGATGAATGAGTTACTCCCCTTATAATTAAAATATGTTGACCTTATTCTGCAGTGCTTTCCTGGAATTAAAAAAACTTTGTATTATTATTACTAGTTTATTGTGTTAAATCTCACCATCTATAGCCCCAATACAATTTGGAAATCCCCATAGTTCGAAGAAATTAGTCGCAATATTACGCCATTCATTTTCAGATTGAGGAAATTTCAACACATCTTCGTTCAGAGCCAAATAAATTGCTGGAATACTTTCCTTCAATATTTTTTGATATCGTTGATTGTTGAATCCGAAAGGGCAATTGCAGCGATGATTGAGTTTCTCCTAAAATTGAAATTTATTTAAAATTATAAAATATATTACAGCAACGGGATACCTACAAGTCGCTAAATATCTCAATGTTAACTGCTGGCAATGGTGCAGTAGTAGTGTATTCGCTTACGGAATGGAAGGTCGTGCGTTCGAATCACGGCCAAGTCTATTACTTTATACCGAATACATGAAATCGTAATCTCCCTAAGTAACTTAGACACCACCCGTGGAGAAAAACCCTACAACTGCACCCAAACACTTCTTTCCTATCTCTCTATTCTTTCTAATACCAAGTAGCTTACACTGTGTTCTTAGCATTATAAGGGTACTGTAACAACAGAAAAAAATCCCTTTAGCGTAAGCAAATTATAAAAAAAAAAATCGTTCTGCCGGTCCAATGCAATTTCTAAATGTGGTGTCACGTTTGGTTATAAAAGGTCTCACTTTTTCTAATATTTCGCTGAATTGTTCTGGGGTCATTCTTAAAATATTTCGAAAGAGTTTAGTGTCTTCGCAGTGGACATTTATTTTTATTTTTATTTTTGTTTTTAAGTTTTTGCCATAGATTACCTATGTATCCAGACATTGTTAGTACTATAAAAGACCTGGGGCCTGTTTCTCCGCTACTACATCAGCTACATTGTAGCATCTTGACAGTTGTATTACATCAATTCTGTTTCACAGAGTCGTTGTAGTACCTGTTGTACTACATCTATGTAGGCACGGAGAATCGACAGGAAGTATTGGAAGAATGTATGATTCTGTTTCACAGCTTTTTATACTGCATTGTTGTAGTACAACAAACCGTAAACTTTTGCTACATTCATACAACAAAATATTTTGGTGTAGCAAAAGAAAAAAAGTGTTGTTAGTGAAAATATGAGTGCATATAAGCGAAAATATACAAAAGTAAGTTATTTATTTTGTTTTAACAAAGCTAATTATTGATATCATATGTTTATTTTTTTATTTTTTAGACGGTGAAAAAGCAACAAATGCTTGTCCTGCAGGAGATCTATGCAGCAAAAGCTGTTCTTTTCGGAAAGTTTTCGGGAAGCTTATCGAAGGACGATATTGCTAGGGAATGGGACAAAATATCATCTCTAGCCTCTAGTTACGGGTTGGTAAGCAGAGAATCCAACGGCGAAAAATTTAGAAGGAATACATGGCAAAATTGGCGGCGCGGCGCTTTGGTAATATTTTTTTTAGTTTTAGACAAGTGTGTATTTTTATTCTTAGTTGTAATTTTTCATATTTAAAAACCAAGGATGAAGAAAACTGGCGTAGGTGGCGCTTCAAATGCGAATATTTTGGACGAAAATGACAAAATGATTCTTTCTATTGTAGGAGAAGAGGTATGACTTCATATGGAACTACATAATTGCTTATTAATATGCATTTTTTTTATTTTTATGTATTTAATAGATAGCGGAAGGGCTTGACGAGTTTGAAGCCGATGGTGCCAGTGACAATCTAACTCCAAATTTGCAGGGAGAGGAATTAACAACCCAAGGCCAAGGATCGTCGACCCAAAAACCAGGGCCAAGTCAGAAGACATCAGCGCGCCAATCAAAGTCAAAACTGGATACACTAAATGACATAAAAATTGAGTATCTTAAATATTGTATTTACGACAAGCAATTGTGTTGCCGTGAAAGGGAAATTCGGTTAAATTTACCAACCTCAAAACTAACAGAGTCTCTTTATTTTATTGAGGAGGACTCAGAATAAACAAAAATTGTGATATGTATAGAATTTAGTGAACTAGTCCTCGAAACGATTTATATAACTTCTAAGTGTTTCAACTGCACTGTTATCACTTTCATCTTCACTATTTTCTTCATTTTCATCATCCTCATCATTGTTGTTAGTCAACATATTTGTATCATTTTCATGTACCATTCTTTTACGTATGTTATACAATGTAATACACGCATTTACAACTCTTGCGCAGCTTACTGCCTTTTTTAATCGCAATCTGTTCAAGCAAGGAAATATTTCTTTTAATTGACCCAAACTACATTCCACAACTTATCGCGTTTTCTTTAGCTTAGTTAAAAAACGATTTTTAGCTCTACTTTCTGCAATAGCATTTGGAACATTAGAAGTAAATAACCACTTTCTTAATGGATAGCCGGAAACACCAATAATTATCGCATTTGGAAACGGACGCCACTGTTCATTATTCCATCTGTTATAAAACCTGCTGCACTGTAAAACACGGCTATCATGTACGGAGCCGGGATAATTACTGTTCACTGCGTAAAAGCGATAATCTGGACCAGCAACTACCATCACGTTTAAGGAATGATGACCTTTTCGATCAACAAATGCCTGCTCATTAACCGATGGCGCATCGATTGGTATTAAAGTGCCATCGACAGCTCCAGCAACCAATGGCATTCCCGCTATGTTAAAAAAAACCTTGAGCTACACCGTTTGTATTGTCGGGCCATCTCACTTCCTCGGCTATTTGAAAAACAAAACATATTATTACATTATGCAAGATAATTATTACTGACAAAATGACTCACATAATAAAAGTTGTGAAACAAGTGAACAAACTTTATTAACGCAACGACATATGGATGCTTTTGAAATACCATGCATTGTTCCAACACCATGATATTGTCCTCCGTTTCCAAGTCAATGAAGTGTTATTAATATTTGTTGGGGCGGTGACAATGTATAATGGTTGCAATTTATTGGGTGTGAAATAAATGCACCCAAGCGTTCAATCAAAAATTCTTTCTCTCAATAAAATATGGATCATCAATATTAAAATTGATTCTTTCAAGGAATACTTTAGGTCTTCTTTGCACTCGGATATTTATCTCAAAATCGTCGTCAAAAATGTTAAAATCAAAATCCTCCATTTTATACAATACTTTTATTTTCAATTGAGTAGAAGTCTTAAAATGAAATCAAACTCACATTCAATACAAAAGAAATGTCAAATCAACTACATCAACTAGATCAATTAGCTACATCATACAACACTTCCAGTGTAATGTGTGAAACAGAAAAATGTATCTGATGTAGTGTAGACTCGATGTTGTATGATGTAGTTGATGTAGTTGATGTAGAAGCGGAGAAACAGGCCCCTGGTCTTACATGTACATTGAAATAAATAAAGAATTGAATTGAATTGAATTGGATTTCTTTCACTAATTTGTGCCTAAAACCTGTAATGGCATAAGAAATTAGTTGAGCAAGATTTATTTTTTTATTTAAACAAACCTTCTTCTTCTCTGCATAGTAGCCATCGTGCCGAATACTACTTTTTTTGTTTCATTAGCAATTTTTTGTTTTTTGACATCTCTATAATAGCTGCTATATTAATCAAATTAATGTTAACAACACCCAAAGTAAGGAGATCCGAATCCATTTGATTTCTAATTCCGTTTTCGTTTGGGTCAAATTTTGATTTCAAATTTCAGATTTTTCTTTATCACAGAAGGAAAAATTTTAATTTTATCAGAAGCAACGTATTCAATTCTTAAATAATTTTCTTTTCGACGGCAGAAAGCAAAAGCATAAATATTTTATTATTAATTTTGTTTGTTTACTGCAAAATCAAAACGCATTGAAATGAAATAACCACAAACTTCAAAGTGACGGAAAAAAATTCGAAATAATGTGGAATTGTCAAAAAAAAGCTGCCAGCAGCTGAAAAATGTAGTTTAAATACATTGTCAATGCATTTTTTTTGACATGTTCACATTAATGAGATTGGTGTGTACACACTCACACCTATCGTATATTTTCATATTAAATTTTTCGTACTGCTTGCTCTAGTTTCATTTTAAATGCATGAATAATGAGAAAAAAAATGTAGTGTCATACGGACTTAAGTGTATGAGTAACTGGCTAAGAGTGTCAGTAACAAAATTTGCAATTCGAACCAGTAGTGTAGCCTTGAAAAAATCTGCAAAGCGTTATTTCACTCCACCGTTGAAAGTGTAAGCGTTTGACCACCGAAGGCCTCGTGTCAATCGCGTTGACACTTCTGTCAGCTGGCTAATTTTTGAAGTTTATACAGAACTGAATTGATTCCGCAGTAGCTCGTAAGTAGCTGTAGGTTTCCAAGGCCCCGGATCCACACAGCAACCAGGCGCTCTCCAGATGGAACCGCCAACAAATCGACCATCAGCTAATCGATGCAAAGCACGCACACATGCCGTGGGGCAAACGTAGACTCTGGTCATTTTCTTGTTGCGGCTAAGTTTATTGCTCATCTGTGCAACGAGAAGGAGCTGCAAACTGCCCGAAAGCAGAAATTTGACTTAGCACACCTTGAGTAGCCAGGTCTATAGAGAACAGTTGAGCGAGAGGCTCTCCTCTGTGCATTCAGCACCAAGAATTTCAATTTTTGGTGGGGCATAAGTCCCCTGTTAAGGAACAGATGAGGGCAATGAGAAACAGCAAGAAACGTATTCGGTCGATTGATATATCAAAATGAAATCTAACACACAAGAATCAAATGAAATACAATTTATTTGATTGCTTAACCTTCCAACCACACACTGGGGTATGAGATACCCCACATAGATTTCAAAAGTGTGCAGGTCCCGTTAAACATTTTTCCTAAGCATGCCATACTTACTCGTATGTATATTCAATTTTAAACTCTCTGCAGTAGCAGGCCATGGTGTTCAGTTCTTAGATTTTTTTTTAAGTGTTAAGTCGTGCTTCGAAGTTTTAGCTTGGGTATCATATACCCCAGTGTGCAGTGCGTGTTAGTCTTTTTTGGAATTTGTGAATATATTACATATTTTAGTGAAATGTTTTCTCTTTTAGTTATTTTGGACTAAAAATTAATAAGACAAGTGTGAGGTTTGTTCAGCCATAAAGGATGTTACTGTAGATGACAATATTAATTTTGGTTTTACAGCAAAATGGCTTTTCTTCAAGGCGAATATATTGAAAGGCTTTTCTTTGATGCCAAATGGAACCAACTTTGAATCTTGAAACTCAACATTAAAAACTGTGTAACTTCTGTAATCGGAAAAAAGCCGAAAAACAAAAAAAATGTGTGTGACATGCCGACTTCCCCTGTGCGAGGATCATCACTAATCACTCACCGTAATGCATAGAATGCAGTGACAAAAAATTGCATTTTTGTGTTTGAAAAAGCAAACATTTATCCCACTGTTAAAACAATACATTGGAGTAAACATTGAAGAAAGAGTATTAGAAAGCGTAATGTGACAGTTTTTAAAACTATTATTTTAAACTTTTTTATGAATTTGACTGATTTGATTTGAGACAAAAACTAACTGCACTTTACAGTTTTTTGTCTAATTCTAAACGTTGGATGTTAGTTCCCTCTTCTTATTTTTGAATGTGTACTAAGTTCCCATAAAAAAATGGACTTAGTTCCCACTTTACATGGGAACTAAGTCCACTTCGCGAAAGTGGGTTTATTTCCCACTTAATGGGAACTATGTCCCTCAGTGGACTTAGTTCCCGTGGACTTATTTCCCTACACATTCTCTTTTGTAATTGTTGTGATGCTACTGCCGAAAATATGTACACATAATTTTAAAGTCTGAAGACCAGTGAGTCAAACAAATACTGATACAAAATTAATAACAAATCATACACAGCAAATTAACTTAACTAATTTAACAATAACGTTTACTTAATCATAACCAAAAAATGGCAATATTTGTATATTCCCAAACATCCCCATTTAATTGGCTTTATACAAGCTAGCAATATGCCTTAAAGACTAATTAAAACTAATTAAAAGCTAGGGTTTAAGATTGGTGCAAAAGATCAAGTCCAAGGCATTGAGTGCTGCGATTGAAATCGAAGGCGGTGAGGTTTGCGTAAACCTTCCACAGCATGCGGGAGATTGGTTCATTGACGTGCGGTGGGGCCTCGTAAATTACAAGGGTTAGCATTGAAGGGAATAAAGTTATAAAGTGACGCGCAGTCAACGGAGCCAGAGAGGAGTCGATGATTGAAGACTATGTCTGCAGCATCTCCGCGTTCCTTAAGGCTATTCATTTTAACGAGTTTAAGATGGTCAAGATAGGGAGGTTAGGTTAAAGGATCGTTCCAGGGTAAACCACGAAAAGCGAATCGGAGAAAGCGACGTTTAATGCTCTCGACAAATGGAGTTGATGAAAAGGGGACCATACTTGGCTGGCGTACTCAAGAAGCGGGCGAGCAAGGGTAGTGTAAAGAGATCTGGTCACGTAAGGGTTAGAGAATTCTTTGGCGAATGACTGGCATTTGGCGATATGGAGCTCTAAGCCGTTTTTGATGAACCATTTGGGAAAACTAAATAGATCTTGTTGTAGAAGACAAGAATCTTATGGTGAAGATATGGGCATACAAAACTTAGTATCATCAACGTAGAGCGAAAGGACGGAATGTTTAATGATTCGATCAATGTCGTTTATTATTAGGATAAAGAGAAGGGGATCTAGATGACTACCTTGTGGAACCCCAGAGGAGTCGAAAAAAAGCGCAGATAAGATGCACCTGAAGCGGACACTATAAAAAACGGTTTTCCCGGTAGGACGATATCCATTTTAACAATATGGGTTCGAAGCCGAGTGAAGACAGTTTAGGAATTAATATCTTATTAAACGCCTTACTGACGTCGGTTGCAATAACGTCGACTTCTTTGCCGCTGTCCAGGGTTGAGAGTGCGGAAGACACAAATTCCACGAGGTTTGTGGTAATTGATCTGCCTTTAAGAACAAGCGCCAACAATATGTAGAACCGATACGGAATATATCCAAGGTGGTAGCCGAGACCACCGTAGCTTCACTGAAGCTATTTTATATTTGAACAAACCGTTTCCTATCGATTTATCAGTTGCTTAATTAGCCCATAATAAAAGTGTGTGAACGGGCGAGTGGCCATGTTTTCCCATACAAAAAATCACACAAAGTCCGCGTATTCGCTTAGTTTCGGACGGCGCCTTACGCACAGCTCTAAAATAGTCGGTTTAATATTTCTAAGCTGCCCCTTCAATATTAGGAGACTATTTATACTTTTCACAATAAAATGTAACCATTTTATAATTGAAAAATACACGCTCTCTTGACTCTCTTAGTCATCGTCGTAATGTCTCCTGCCTTTCGTTATTTTATCGTTATTTCCACCATAAGTGCTCAAACGAAATAGCGAGTTGCATTCCACCCCTAGAACATTTCAACCGCAATACCCGCCATGCCAGGAATGCGCATCAGTTTACCCTTAAGCCTGTATTCGGACGTACAGTGAAATACAAGGAATCTTTCCTTAGCCCTACAACACGAATGTGGAATGCTCTTCCCCGCTCCATTTTTCCTACACATTATGATTTACAAACATTTAAAACCAACGTGCATCGGGATTTCTCCCTATCTTCTAACCCTAATTTCCTTTACGCCCGCGCTGTGTAGCTAATACATTATAAGGGTCTCAAAAAATCCCTTTAGTGCGTGTCCATTATAAAAAAAAAAAAAACCACACGCTACGATTTTACGATCGCACAGATATTATGAATTCTGAAGTACTTGTGTCAATCTTATATCCAATAATTTTTCTTTGAACAACAATAAAGGTTCTTTTGACACTTGAACTCTTACAAAAGGCTTCTGATGAGATTACTAGAGTTTAAGGTTCGGCGCAAAAGTCCGAACTTATTCTTACTTGGAGAGTTAAGGTCTTGCGAAACTTTGTAGTGCTTACTTACGTTTGGTGGCGCTTACAGTCCGGGGTGGGCCACGGCCTCAACCAACAAGCCCCTCCAACCACCTCGGTCCCTCGTTAGCTGCCATCAGTTACGCACACAAAGTTGGTTGAGGTCGTTTTCAATTGTGCGGGCCACCTAAGGTGGGGTCTTCCCCTGCTGCGTTGACCCTTAGGGGTGGATTCGAACACTCGTCGTTCTGGTGCGTTGTTGTCCATACGCTCCATGTGTCCCAGCTATCTCAGCCGTTGTATTTTAAGCTTTTTGACCAGGTCAGCGTCGCTGTATAGCCCGTACATTTTGTCCTTGAATCTTCTTCTCCACATTCCATCGTCCCAAACTCGACCGAATATCACTCGAAGAATCTTTTTCTCAAAACATTCCAGAAGGCTTTCATCCACTCTTGACAGGGTCCATGCTTCTGCACCATACAGCAGGACCGAGATGATTAAGGCCTTATATAATATCTCATTGGTTCTATGAGGCTTGA
Organism: Portevinia maculata; assembly: GCA_949715645.1. Lineage (NCBI taxonomy): Eukaryota > Metazoa > Arthropoda > Insecta > Diptera > Syrphidae > Portevinia > Portevinia maculata. The sequence continues at coordinate 8,952,292 of OX454526.1, forward strand.
GGGTGAACTGATGGGCATTCATTGCATGGCGGGTATTGCGGTTGAGAGAGGGCTTTACTTCTAAGATGCCTGCTTAGCCCGAAGAAACAGCGATTGAGAAGAGTGATTCTTCGCTTGATCTCTGCGCCGATGTCATTTTGCGAAGTGATAGTGGAGCCCAGGTAGACAAAGTCGTTAACTACTTCGAAGTTGTATCTGTCCATCGTGACGTTTTGTCCGAGTCGCCGATGTTGACAGCATTTATATTTAGTTTTGTCCTCATTAACAGCCAGACCCATGTTTGCAGCCTCCGTTTCGATGCTTGCAAATGCGCCGAGTTCTCCCAATAATGTCAAGCGAAATTTCTCCATCCTCATCCTGCACAATCGGACGAGTTTGGCAGGGATGCCAAAACTGGACAAAGCTTTGTATAATTCGTCCCTATATACGCTATCATAGACGACTTTAAAGTCGATAAATAAATGGTGTGTATCGATCTGAAATTCCTGGGTTTTAACCAAGATCTGTCGGAGTGTGAAAATTTGATCGATGGTGAATCTACTACTGTATTCCCATGCTCATCTCGGCAGGCTTCTGTTTGGGCCTTGTATCCTTGGGTGGATCATTTTACCCTTTGGTAGAGCTTTCGAACATTGCCTCTGCAGTAGCGTCCCCCAATTGATTCGACCTTGTGTAATGCTAAACTCTTATAATAAGCGTACTAAGAGATCTAGTTTACGTTTACGATATAATAGTGTTGAAGAGTATTATAAGAGTCTTATGAGCGATCTTTCCAAGTTTTCAGAGCTTGGCTCTCGAGAGCTGGTTTGTCGGGTTGGCTGCAATTACTGTAGATTATTAGACTTTCGTTTTAGTAGGGTTTCAATTTATATCAATATTTCTTTATTGTTACCCTGCTCTGACTATTTATATATATCTTTTATATATCTTGCATATATGATTTGAAGTATGTATCAAGCGAGAACAGGATAAAAAAAATTAATCAAACGCGTCTATAATATTCTTCGTTACTTGTCTGTCACTAAATTTGTTTTTAAGGACCCAACAATTTACCGTGCAATACCTTCTACTTTTCACAGCAGCATTCAATTGACACATTCTAGTTAAAATCGGACGGCCATGACGACTTTCGGTTCGTTGCCTCTATCCAATTGGATGAACTCGCTTTCACCAATCAACAAAGATGAAAATTTACGAAGCATATATCCAATTTCCAGTGCTAGTGCCGGTTCTGTTTCAAAATCACCCCTCAAGCCCGGCACCAGCTGTTTGAGTAAAAAACTGAAAATGTCTTCGTTTAAATGTCTGTGTAAGCAAAATAAAAAAAGGATCCGTGTAAACCGTTCAATCCTTCTTAAATCAAATTTGCCCCTTCGATTTCTCTTTCGGTCAGTTGTTCCACCACCGCACCAGATTTATTGTTTGAAAAATTTCACCACACATCCTTCGATAGGAGAATACAAAATGAAATATATATATAGTTACCCACTCATTTGACGCTAGATAGGATCTGAGGAGAAAAAGGTTTTCATTCAAACAAAATACAAAATTGTTTGGGACTAATATGATTTCTTGCCCTTCCTTCCTATCGGCTATCATCACTGACCGTCATCCCATCCCAGTGACCTGTTTAAACGCATTGAAGCGACAGAAAGGTTAAAGAATGCCTTTCGACAATTACCACTCAGGATATGATAACAATTCCTTAAAAAGTACGTCCTACAACACAAAAAACAAAAAAAAACACATCAAGCATTGCCTTTGGGGATCCTTTTGAAGTTTTGTGCTACAAAAGTAAAGTGTTAACCCCGAAAAGTGAATAGGGACAATGGTATGGGATGAAAGTTGCGAAAAAGGATAATTTTCTAATTTAATTAAGGTTTTGGGAATTCTCGTTACCTCACTCATGACTCACTCCCCACTCGACGAAAACGAAATGATTTCGTTTTGCCCTTTTTATCGTTTGAACTTGCTGGGGCGCTTTGAAGGGAAGAGGAATTAAAATAACTGCCTCTGGAAAGACAAGAGAAATAATGGGCTTTCATCGAGAAGTTCACGTACAACCATGCCTAAGTGAACAAATATTCAGCGAAATTGCCTCATCATCAATAAACATGGGTCCTACACTCTCCCACCAAGTTGTTTCATCGACTTCGTTCATATCCTTCGGAGCTAATGGCCAGTCCTAATGTGCACAAAATCACAACAGTTCTACGTTTTGATGTCAGAGACAGAGCCATTTGTTGGACAGCCCTGCTTCGTTTGTATCTTAGAAACATGAACAAGGAGGAATTGGCAAGTGGCAAGGATATGTGTGTATTCGAGGCGAAAATATTGTAACTGCTGTTGTTAATGATAATTGCTCTGCTGGCAGCTTTTTGCTCCTAAAGTCCTGTTGCTGCTACTCGTGCATAAATATATTTGTCCGTAAGATACCTACAACACTAGCATTTCATTGCGCTGTGTCCATTTTTATGTCCTGCGAAAACGTTTTGCACCAACGTAAAATAAAATTGAACTTAGGTAAGAGAGCGTGGCGAGAGTAAGCCCCACCACACATAAAAGCCCATTGCAGCTGCTCAGAGTTTATTGTGCGCTCATTATCCTTCGGCCAAAAATGGAATTAAAATGAACAGGATCCCAAGCACATGTTCATACAAATAGGGAAGGCATTTTTGTGCCGAAGTAAGCATTAATTTTACTCGACTCATAAACAACATAGAATGGCCCAACTGAAGGCAAAGCAGGTCAAGCTGCTAAGAAAAGAGAAATAGACGAAGTAGTGTAGACGTGGGGCACCCTCATAATATTCAATGTAGTGACTACTGGTGGATATCCTTAAAGTAGGTATATTGTGAAGATTACTCCTTAACACGAAGCAAATCAGATCCTGATTGGATTTATGAAACTGCAGCAGGAGTTTGTTGTCGGGCCGCATGCTGCAACGATAAAATGCATTTCCGTGATCTCATCTGAACTGAACTAGAAACTAATGCAGTCAAGGCGAGCAGTGGAAAGGAAATTTAAATGGAAGAACATTCTACAGTAAATGAGTGTTGTAAACAAAATGACTCTCCTCACTCGAAACAAGGATGCAGCTATGTACAGTGGGAGCTGTTGTTCCGTAAGGGGATATGCTAAGAAAACAGAGTCGAAAACTAATCCCCCAATATAGAGCTTACAATTGCATCTCCAAAATGCATCAACTCGCAGCTAAGATTTTAGTGAGGTGAAATACACCTAAATAAACTAACCACAGTTCCAAGTGTCAAGCAAGATAACAGCAAGATACAATGGTAGCATGTGTAAGAGTGCGCAAAGCGTTCTTATAGAAATTGGTTAGGTACTGTAGTCTGAAAGCACTTACTTTGAAAGCCCTCTGGTATTCCTTAGCCTCAAACCCACAAGTGTTTTTATAGCTCTTATTGTTAATGTTGTTTCAGGTTTCGACATCATTTCTTGCGTGGAGCCAGTAAAAGTGTTCTCGCATTTTTCAAGTGTCTTATTTACTGCCAAGAGGCCTCCGGAAACGCCATCATGAAGTTCCTTAAGGACTTCGTTGAGCTGCATTACGACAGATGTTCTATCGGAGCTTTCCCACTTTCATCTCAAAATGCCATCTTAAACATGAAGTTTTCCTTCAGTTCCAGACTCTTATTGAACATCTTTTGCTAGTCCGGCTTGCCTTCATGTTCCTTGCAGGCGAGAGACGACTCGATATCCGGATAATCCTGTTATCAATCCGGATCTCCCGTTCACTACAGCCGCTAATGGGCTCAGCCCTCAACCTTTGGACTAATACCCTATCATTTTCCTTGTGGCGTACGCAATATTTGCAATCAACTTTGCAGCGCCGGGAGAGAGCATCTGTGTTGGAGTGAAGAGTTCCCTTTCGATGCTGTATCTCGTGGTTATACATCTGCCATCCACCTTGCGACTTGCCCTTCAGGATTCTTAAACTGCAGCAATCACTTTGTAGACGAATGACCTGTGAGCAGGATGAATTCCTACCCATATAGTTACTTAGAGAAGTGTTTTGTTACCAAGATCAAAGCTAGGAGTTCCCACCTGGTTACGCAATAGTTCCTCCACGGCTTAATTTTGTAGCCTATTAAAGTTCCTAACTAAGCTAGATATCTGGGAATAATCCTAGACAGCGAACTCAGTTGGAAACTGAATATACAAGACCGCATAAGGAAGGCTACGATAGCCATAGATTCTTATAAGAAAGCCCTAGGCTGCAGCCTAGGAACGTCTATTGGATGTACTTGTTGGTTGTTAGACCATTCTTACTTATTGTAGCTTGGTGGCCTGCGGTATTTACTAAATGCAACGTGAGCACCTTGAAACGAGTTCAAAGGTCAGCCTGCATCTGCATTACAGGAGCCTTAAGGTCCATACCTACGGCAGGCTTGGAAGCTATGCCTAACCTCCTCCCCGTTGATATCTTCAGAAAGCTGGTATAGCTTCTAAGGCAGCCCTCAGACAAAGCAAAGTGGCAAAGCTCACACATTGGTCACGCGAGCATCTTAATTGCCCACATGATTCCCTATAGTACAGAGTATAGTACACTTAGTCCCAAAAATCGATTTCAGCAAGAAATATAGGACAGTCATCCCCGACCAAGACGGCTGGGAGGCAGGTCATATCTTTAACAAACACGCTGTCGAAATATACACCAATGGGTCAAAGACAGCGGACGCCACGGGAACAGGCATCTTCTCAGATAACCCTGAACTCAATGTTGAGCTGCGACTTAATGACTACTGCAGTGTATTTCAGGCGAAAGTTAAGGCCATCCACAAAGAAGCATCCAAACTCTATGAGCCGGATATACATCAGAACTATCGTGATCTACGTGGATAGTTAGGCAGCATCAAAAGCCCTAGAAATACCATCAACAAGATCTACGTTGGTACAACAATTTCGCCAATCTCTGAATGAGATCGCTGACAGATGCAACATTTCACTGTGCTGTTCTGCTGTTTCCCCGGATATAGTGACATTCTAGATAACTGCAAGGCGGATGAGTTATCGTAAGACCTCCCTGACAACAGAAAGGCATCGGCCGTTCCCATTCAATCACTGAAGTTAAAACTATTAGAAAATGCACTGGTAGAGGCTAATAATAGATGGACTAGCATCAGCCGTCCTCCAAATCAGAAATAGACAAAGTACGATGCAAAAATAACATCCAATTTTCTCCAATCACCGGCCATTGCCTTATCGGCGGACACCACACCAGAATGGGAGTACCCTCCAATGACTTCAACCGAAGCTGCAGGGATGTTGAGGAAGAAGAAATCATCAAAAACCTTCAATGTAATTGCCCTGCAAGAAAACAAATCCTTGGCAGCTATAAGTGATCTTACTCCCAGAATGTCCAAGCGAAATTCTGTTAAAGGCTTAGAATAAAGTCTGTTCTTTGCGGACAATGAAGTATAAAAAGCATCCACCATGGTAAACAAAAGACTGATTTGAAATTAGGAAGAAACCTAGAGCTCTATTTAATGCGGTGAAAGCCTCCAATTCCCTAACAAACTGGAACCTGTAAAAGGCCAGTCAAAGGAAATTTAAGAGCTCTATAGCAAGTGCTAAACGCACGGCTTGGCATGCATTCTGCAGTGACATAAAACGCACCACCGAATCTGCCAGGCTTAGGAGAAGTCTGTCCAACCCTGTGGTTCGGGTTTTATCAAGGATAGCTACCTGCAAAGAGACCTTCGAGCTTTTATTACAGATACACTTTCCGGGGTACACCCTAATTCTAAGTAATAATGTAGAGGCAGAAAATCCTCCTTTGACTGTTCCAAAAGCGTATTTAATAGCCTCGTCCGTTACCACAGCCTTCGCAATATACCAGCTACGCCGACTTGATTGTCTCGGCTGACTCGCAGTCTCTGTAATCGGTGCTGGATGTGAGCCGATTGTTATCTGGTTACCCGGGAAGTGAAACTCCAGCAGATGACTAAGAGTATCCGCTTTCGTCTCAGTGAAGGTGCCATCCAGTTTTCTAAGTTTGGCTGGTTTGCGCTTTTTCAGAACTTTAACAACCCTACTAATTTCACTTAGTATTTAAATCTTTTCGCAAAAATTCTAAGAAGAAGCAATTTTCGATACCCGAATTAACTTCTTATATTCTTTCTGTTTGGATGGGTAGAGATTCCAGTCTTCCTCCAAATCAGTCTTGAGTGACCTCTGATTAGAAGTTTTCTAGTCTCTCTTCGGATTCTTTGGAGTTTCGAGTTCTACCAAGGAACTTTGGTTCTGCCAGGAATTTTTGTTTACTAGGCACGAAACAGCTTCAGTTCAGGTCTTGAACAGCGTCCCCTACCTTTTGTCTCGTCCTGAGTTTGGTTGAAGTTTTGAGAGGTTTCCCTAAATCCTATCTGAAGCGTATCCAGTTGATTTTTTTCGGATTCCTCCTCTCCTGCAAAGTTATGGCTTCGCATTTGAATTGGGATTCGATATATCTATGGTGTGAGAGGAACACCTCCGAAGAGACCCCCCAGTTGGTAACCGCCTTAAATTACCTATTATTACCAGAAGATGGTCTCCTCTCATGTTGCATTTGCTGGTGCCCCAAATAATGTTCTGAACATTGGCATCGCAACATATATGTAACTATACTCTATCCAACAAAACTTGTCAGTACAGGCAAGATAGGATGTTTGTCTCTCAGTCTGGTTGGAATGACTTACATAAATTGGTCCCTCTTTAAAGCTCTCACAGGGTTGACGTAGTATGTATGATAATTCGCCATAACTCAGAAAGCAATTCTATTAGGGTTACCAACTACCAATTTAAAATAAAAATATTGCGGAACGAAATAAATTCCGTTTATCTCTTTCCTTTTCTGGTAAGATAATAATAGGCGCGTTTTTTTAAGGGTATCTCTAGTAGACCAACAAAATATATAAATTTCGTTACACAAAAAAAAATCAAAGCGAAAAATATATCACTGTAATCCAATTTATTCATTATAAATATTGTTAAACATAAAATACTAATTTCTAATATCACTCCTCAACTAATCCGATGAGTAATTACTGCAACTGCTCTCGGTATTTAGGTCTATTATTAACCTTTCAACTGCTTCCTCGGCAAAAACGTCCATTTCCCACATATTTGGCTCAACAACCTGTTCAACGTGTTGGACACATCGATGCCATTTTTCCTTGTCAACCCTTGTAAGTGCTGTCGTTACTAAGTCTCTTATTTCAGCCATTTTAAATGACTTGTTTTGGCTTGCTACAAACCCTTTCACTTGAGCCCAAACCAATTCTATTGGATTAAGGTCACAGTGATAAGGCGGCAAGCGAAGCACTTTATGTCCCGCATTTTGAGGCATTTCATCCACGACGTATGTTTCATTCTTGGCTTTGTAACGTTTAACGATTTCAAGCAACTCTGTTTTAACCATATCATCCTCAAAATTTATCGCATTAGACCTCAACCACTTTTTTATTTCATCTTTTCTCTTGGAAGTGGATATGCTTTATTTTATTTTCTGAAATGATAGGAAGCATTGCCTGTCGGGGTGTTGTAATAGTTGGGTCTATCCAAATTTTCCCTAGAGTGTGGCCTTCGTTGAGCCAGGTCTCATCAGTAAAATAAATTTTTCTTTTCTCTTCTCTAATTTTTTTACTTCGCGTAAATATCTTCGTCTCCAAGAAATAATGTCACTTCTTTCCAACAACAGATTCTTTCGCTGACGTTTGACGAATTTAAGTCCGAGATCTTTTTGTAATATTGTATGCAAAGTTGATCTGCTTATTGTTGTTATATTTGCATTTTTCTGTACTTCCAATAAAATCTTGTCTAGCGTTGGAAGATCATTATCCATAAAAAACTAATGGACTATCTGCCCAATGGCACATTTGGCGAAATCATCGACCTTGCTCTTGATAGTAGACTTATCTTTCTTCTTTGGTGGTGAATTGTGGCCTTTGATTGCTTTTTCCCTTAAAAGCCTGTACACAGTTCGTTCCGTATACCTAAACAGATGGTAAAAAAAAACTGCACTTGTGCAGCTGTACAATACAAATACAATCAAATTAAAACCGAATGGCAACACCCCACGTAATAATTCGTTCTCAAAAGCACCAAAACCTAAAGTTCTTTGACAAAATCTTCAAATGCTTCATTGTAGAGACGGTAATACTCTTCTGATGTGCTTCAGTCACACACACTGCTTATTTTGGTGGATGATAATAGCAAGCGAATACAAGACGGTCATGCTCATTCCCATTCGGATGTGTGGGAGACTGGTTGTGTGTATGCCACAAAATTGGCGACACAGCAAGACAAGCCCTGGGCCTTTCGGACCGCTTGTCACAGAGTATCGTTATGCCACGAACACCTGCAAGGCCACAAATGCGATGTTGCCACACCCATGGCTCCTGTATAGATGTTATGTGGGGTTTTGTACTGAATACTTAAAGCTTCTTGCTGATGAGAGCAGTAGCAGCCTTGGAATGTTGAAGGTTGATCTGAGTAAATATAATCACAATGTGTTTCTTTGAGATAGGTGTCCTGCGACAACCCTTGGCTTGGAAGCCATTCTCAATCTGTCACCACTGGATCTATACATGCAGGAATCGGCTGCAAAAAGTGCGCTGATGATCAGCCAAACAAATAGCTGGAACCCGTGTCATTTCTGACATGCACTAATTCTGAACGTGTGCGTAGAGAACAACGTCATCTCTGACTACGTGTCTCCTTACCTAGACTTTGAAAAAAACATTTCCGTGCAGGGAGAAATGGAATGCAAATGAACCCTTGAAAAGGAAATCGATATCCATCTTTACAGACGGATCGAAGATGGACTGCGGAACGGGTGCTGGAGTATTCTCGGAGGAATTAAACATAAGCACATCGATTAGATGACCTGATCAATGTAGTGTATTTCAAGCAGAAGTTCTAACAATCGCTAAAGCTGCAAACATGGTATCAATGATGTCGATACCCCGTATTGATATTAGCATAACTATTGATAGCCAGCCGGCCATTGAACCGGTGTCTGCTACCAAAATTAAATCTCTACTCTGCTCGGGGCTAAAAGCTCTTGGCTCGCAGCATTGGACGAGTCTCTGCTTGGTCCCTGAACACAAGGACTTATCCGGCAATGAGCGAGCTGATGAACTGGCAAGGAAAGGGTCTACGATGGAAGAAGAACAGGCACTTCAGTCGGTCAAACCACCACTCTGTAATCTTAGAGAAAGAGTAGAATACAAAATCTGAATGAAAGCCAAAAACAAACTGTGGCCAAAATATGATAAGAACTGTTGTCAAAGTTGATTCGAACTCTTACCGTCCACAACTTGCTAAGGAGCCACACTACATACTTAACGGGCTCCCGACCCTTGAAGAGTCTTTTCCTGAGACGCTGCAGCATTCCATCCTCTGCGATCCCGGGCACGCTGCTTTCAGTTCTCCAGACCAAGCGCTCTAGCATCCGCGATGGCTTGGTCTTTAAAATGCAGGTTCGGTGTTCCATGCCTTCTCGAACCAGGGGGGCTGGGAGTCGAAGATCCTCTTGGCTGGAGCAGTATTTTATATTCGCTCAATGTGGCCGATCCAAAGTAGTCGAAGTGATTTAGCTTTTTGGACTACATCCACATCTTGGTAAAGCTCATAGAGTTCGCGGTTGTATCCTCTCCTCCATTCGCCCTCCTCGCACACAGGACCTAATATCCGTCGGAGTATCTTTCTTTCAAAAGAACCCAATGTTAGCTCCCCTTTTCTACTTGTTGAATTAAGGTTCGATAGAGCATGCATTTTGTCCTTAGAGTGAGGAGTTTTTAACCCATTTGTTTCGCTAAACCGAAGTAGCAACGGTTTCCCAAGGTAATTCTCCGCCGGATCTCCAGTAAGGCGTCTCCGTGGAATGTTAACTCCTAGGTAGATAAACCTCTTAACTACCTCGAAGTTATTGCTATCAACAGTGACATTTTGTCTTAGGCGGTGGACAGATGTCTATTTGTTTGTTGATAGCATGTACTTGGTCTTGTTCTCATTTACTACAAGACCAACGAATTTCGTCTGTTCTTCAATCGCCGTAAAAGTCTCTAACACGGCACGCAGGGAACGGCCGATGATGTCGATATCGTCCGCATACCCCAGTAGCTGGACGGATCTATTGAGCATAGTGCCTTCCGTGTTGACACCTCGTCGCCTGAGAATTGTTTTGTTCCATACGCCACTTTTATCGTTTTTGAGTTAGGAACGGATTCTATGGTACGTTTGTACGCTCTTTTTAAATCTGCGATTCGATTTGCTCTTAGTCTTTCCAATCCCGAGATATCGAACATCGACTTTGTCCCATATCCACCAAAATCAACAGTTTGTAGAATTGTTTTGTGCCATAAACCATTTTTTGGCGTCGCTTGGGACAAATTTTCCATTTTTTTTTTTTTTTTTTTTTTTTTTTTTTTTTTTTTTTTTTTTTTAAGGAAATCTAAATCCCAGAGCACTCAGACTCGGTAACGGTCCATTGTACTACCAGGCAGAAATCCTCCTTTTGGTGTAGAGGCGTGAGAATGGGTGGCGTATGTTGTTGTTCCCCATGGGGATTGAACCTGCACCGCACGTGTCACAAGCCAACACACTAACCTCTACACCGTCGCCACCCACAATTTTCATATAATTTATCGCAATTTTTTTTGTCAGAATTGTTTTGTTCCACGTGCATATCACTGCGACAAGAGATACAGAAAATATTAACAAAAGTGAGAATTGGTTTGTCCTACGTGCACTCGTGTTAAAGAAAAGCTATGTATTTAGGACACTGATCGCAAACAACATTTTAGTACTTATTGGTTTGTTTCACCTCTATTACAGTTGTGTAGATAATATTCGATATTATGAAGATATGAATTTCGGTGCGGTCATGAATGGTGCTGCAAATGCAAAACCTATTTTCAGTCGTACGAGCAGTCAATCATTGAATACATATGGTTTCAATAGATGTGTTTAATGAACCATAGCTGCACAGATACGTACAGAAAAAATCTGAAAAGTACAAGATTTGGTGTTGTATGAGTAAAAAACTTGCCGCAAAGTGTTCTACATTCTGTCAATTTGTGTTCCATGAAGCTGTGCAGATCAGTTTAGCACAAGTTTTTTTTTGTACCTAGTTTTGATGTAGGGCGAGTGAGTGAAATGTATCAGATTTGAAAATTCAAATTGTACTGATGCCAACTGATTTATTTGTTTGGCATGAGATATCGTATTTCTTAGTTTAATGTTACAAATATTCGCATATATATGAAAAAACTCGAAAGAATAACATGGAACGAGTTCAAATTGTGATCAAATCGACATCAGGCCAAACATTGACAGTACAATACTCACTCAAAAGTCAAAACCCGAAAGGGGATTATCTATTTGAAATTTCGCAGCTGAGAGGAGAACATTATGACTCGAAGCTGTACTTTTCTGATCTGATTTGATCAACATTTTTCACTCACTGGTTTAATGCTTAACACTTGGAATAATTTTCTTATTTTATTTTATTTTTTGAATAAAAACTTTGTTAACATAAAAGATGATATCAATTTTTTTTTTAAATTTTAGCTTCCAACTCCATGCTTTCTTGCCTTTCAGATATTTTGGATGAGAATTGCTTTGTGCCATATCCATTTTTTTGTGTTCCACGTGTATGAAAAAAAAAATCAGTTTCAAAATGTAGGAGGTGGGACACAAGTCAAAAAAGGAGACTTTTACGTTAATTAACGTGGCTTGTTAACAGTTTGGCAAAACGCCGTGAAAATTGGTAGGTGAACTCTTTATAAGACTAACTTCAAAATAAAAAAATAAAAAAAAAATTGTATCACACAATTTTGGAGCACCAAGTACGCAAACCTTTAAATGCGTTTTTCTCGAAAAAGTGCCAATGGCATATGGAAGAAAACAATTCTCAGGCGACGACCTGCCCTTCGCACTATTTTCTCCAGAACAAGATTGAAGAAGTCACATGATAGCACATCTCCTTGCCGAAATCCGGTGCAATTTTTTAATAGTTCGGAAGAGCTACTTGCAAACTGTGCATACATTACGTGTTTTCCAGTGTCACGCGACACAACTGGATCAGTTTGGCCGGGATCCCGAATTCGGCCATCGCCACGTGGAGCTCCTGACGATTAGTGCTATCACTTGCGGCTTAAAAGTTGATGAAAAGGTGGTGGGTCTCGACTTCAAATTCGTTGGTCTTTTCGAAGATTTACCTTAGTGTGAAGATTTGGTCTATTGTCGATCTGCCGGGCCGGAAGTCAACCTGGTACGTGCCGATTAGTATGTTGCAGAACGGCTTCAGACATTCAGACAATACTTTGAATAGGATCTTATATGCGACATGAAGCAGGGATATACCTCGATAGATCTTCCAAGACATAGGATCGCCTTTTTTTGAAGAGCTCCATTGTCCAACGAGAAGAAGCTGCGAACTGCCCTAAAGAACAAATTCGACGTTGGACGCCTTAGCACACCTGAAGTAGGTAGAGTCTGCCAATGGCGGATAAGCAAGAGAATCTCCTCTGTGCATTCACCACCCACAAGCGCCAACAATATGTGGAACCGATATCGTGATTTCATCAAGGAGGTAGCCGAAACAACCGTAGGTTACCCACCCCGGAGAAAAAGCCCTTGGTATGATGATGTAAGTGCTTATCGGAAGAAGGTGACAGAGAATGTACATTTCAAAACGCTGCAGCACAAAACAAGGGCAGCGAGGGAAGAGTATCGAGCCAAGAGAAGGGAGGAGAAGAAGATCCTGCGTAGAAAGAAGAGGGCGTATGCAGTCTCCCAGCTCAAGGAAATGAAAGAGTCTCGCGATCGAAACAGCATCCGACGATGTTAGAAGAACGCAGGAATGCAGGCTCTTCGAAATAGCGACGGAAGGCTAGTCACCGAAGCGCAGGGAATAGCAGATATATTTAAGCAGCATTTCCAACAGCTGCCTAATTGGCATCATTCAGAGAGAGTGAAAGGGCAAGAAGAGAACCCACGTCCTGTCAATGAAGAACCGATTTCACCACCCAGTAAAGAAGAGGTTGGCTTAGCTATAAGAAAGCTTAAGAACAATAAGCCCGCCGGCTTTGATAGTCTACCAGCGGAGTTTTTCCAAGTATGGGTGGAAGAAAGCATGCCCGATGACTGGGCTATCAGCTCCATATGCCCCATCTTCAAAAAACAAAAATATCAATCGAAATTCCTATAAAATCGCGAAAGAGAGGCAGGCCTTAAACTCTTGGATCACACAAATATACCCAGTACTGATGCAGTGAAGTGGTAGGGCTATGATTGGAATCCTCTCAAGAGTACAATCTGCCCCACTGTCCTTTACATTTTTGTTGACAAAGAAAAAACGAAACGAATAAATGAACATTTAATGAATTGAAATTAATTTATCGTCCTCAGATGGGTGTCCTTCAGCAATTATTCTCGTAACTACACTATCTACGCTCCGATGGATTGTTATTGAAGACTTTTAGTAAAGCTAAGCCATTGTTAGTTGGCGAACAAAGAAAGTGCTTACACTGGCAACAATATTGTTGACTTCAAAGGGTCATAAATTCCTCCACAAAAGGATACAGGCGATTTTTCATCTCAATAACTCACCATTTGACAGATACATATATACTGTTTCGTCCCATGACAACACACACACACACGCGCGTGTGCATACTCATCCACACGGAGTAGGTTTAGGGACAGTTTTCAACAAAATTGAGGCTTCAAAACTGTGTGTACTCAATTTTAGCTTTATCCTCCATTACACAAAAAATATCCTGCTGCGGGCAGAGAATACCTCGTTTGCTGATATTTGTCTTGTTTCCATACATGAAATTGCCAAAGTTAAGGTAGCAAAAAGGAGAACAAAAAAATTAGGTAATAATATATATACATTGATATCTGGGAGGTGGGAGACGTTTAGTCCTAAAGTCCTAGATATTATCCATGTATGGCTGCACCTTCTCAAGAATAGTAGCTCCATCGGATATGAGGGTCTGTGGTCCATCTGCATGTGATGACAAAGTTGTTGGTGAGGGTTCATGCGGACTTGATCAGAGAGACTTATGCGATTCCCAATTGGGAAAGAAAAACTTTTATGCAAACGAAAATGGACTGGAACACGTTCCATCTTGCTGTCGTTTGTCTAACTTCACTGGACTTGACCATCTCGAGATGCAGCAATGAATGCGGCTTCATTCATGCAATCCATCTGGCATTCGTTCATCCGGGAATCGGAACTAATGAGAGTTTTGTAGAAAGTTCCGACTTTTTGATTACACTAATTCAATTTGTTCCTTGGGGGCGTCCGTAGTGTGCATTATGGTGTGGGCAGATGGACGAAACGAGATACTCGGAGGATGTGTATAAGGGTAGTAGTTGATAGTTGATGTGATATTTTGGCTTTGGAGAATGGGAGATAGAGGCTTGGAACTTATCCTTTTTAGGACACTATACGAATCTGAAATTTACGAGAGAATTTCTGCAAAATTCTCGTTTTTTTTTCATCTTCTTGTTCGGAAGTTCTTCTGGAGTAAGTTCTTCTGGTAAAAGGAATTTACGATTCTTTTGGAACAGCATTTTTTTCACCCATTTTGTATAAAGAATCTCGTTCGTTTGGGAAAGGTTAAGTGAATGTTTGAAGCGAAAACGAGATGTGCATAAATGATGTGCTTTAGTTCGTTGAACATTGTCATTTTCGGATATTTCTTTGGCAGAAGCGGCAACCTGAAATAGCTATCTACATATATTATTCACATATTTACATATGTTCTGTTCTCACATACTGTAAAGAGATCTCATTAATTTATTGTCTATAGTCTATGAAGTCAATGATGTGGCGATAAGTTAATTTTAAATGATCTATCTTTATTAAAGCTCGAAAAATATACGAAATATTTTGCTGCGCCCTTTTGGGGGATGTATTATGGTTGCCATCATGAGCAAGGTGTCCTTTTAGTGCAGTTGTCCTCTTCAGTTTTGATCGCATTTATGTACTTTTATCAAAGATGATTTATGTAACCAATTTAGCCTGTCTTGAGGATAGTTGATCCTTGTCCTTGTTTGTTGGTGTTTTTTCAGTTACTATTCCGCCGTTTCGACAAAGGGTGCTGTCTTCCCCAGGGGATATTTTCAACATGAGGACATTATAATAAAACTATTTATTAGTTCGACAAGCTTACAAGGAGGTAACTGAACTTACATAAAGAAAAATGAATCAAGGTGTCTTAAAATAAATCAATACTAGGCATTAACGGCCCATAGAAGGCCTAAAGCCCAGCTGCTTCAACCATTTGGTGGTACGAAGTTTAAGGGACCTACAATTTAAAACCGGATCCCAACTGCAAATTTGAGAAGCTGCTCATTACAATTGATACTCTCGGATTTTTGTCAGACGTTCGCAAGAAGTGGGTCAGTGGAAGAAACTTTAAGGTGTTACTTAGCCTCGGCAGGATTTGAAACTGAGACCATTAGATCTGTAGTCCAACACACAACCAATGTCTCTATGTGAATTACATTTTTTTTCCAAAATTACAAAACTCAACCACTTCTTTCGAAATATAAATATTATAGTTTTGGTATTACGATCCAGAGTCTACAAAACGCGGGTGAGCGAGAGACTTCTCTGTGCATTCACCACCCACAAGCCCCAACAATATCAAAGAGGTAACAGAGACCACCGTTGGTTACCAGCCACACCAGAGAAAAAGCCCGTGGAATGATGATTTATGCGGTTATCGGAAAAAATTTTCAGAAGATGTAGGACATTCTAAAACGCTGCAGCATTTCCAACAGCTGCTAAATGGACATGATGTAGAGCGAATGATAGGGCAAGAAGAGAACCCACATCCAGTCAATGAAGAGTAGATTTCACCACCAAGTATAAAAGAGCTTGGCTTAGCGATAAGAAAGCTAAAAACAATAAGGACACCGCTTTTGATGGTTGACCAGCGGAGCTATGCAAATACGAAGGTGATGTTTTTGTTGGGCGTATGCACCAAATCATCAACCAAGTATGGGTGAAAAAAGCATGCCCGATGACTGGACTATTAGCTCCATATGCCCCATCTTTAAAAATGGCGGTCCTATGTCTTGGAAGAACTATCGAGGCATATCACTGCTAAATGTCGCATAGGTATAAGATTTATTCGACTGAATGTTAGAAACTTCGACGCAGCACGATTAGTGTCATGCACCGTCCTGAAACCAAACTGCTCGTCCGGAATTATGTTGTTGCACTTTTTCGCGGTAAAAAAATGTGTTTAATTATCGGCAACAACCGAGGAAACAAAATCCGGATTGGTCAAGAAGGCCAAACGTCAAACCATCGATTATGTTCCGCTAGCGAGGTGCAAAAATAATAATAACCCGAGCTCGGCCATAAAGTTAACTAAGTACATTTCACATGAGACAAGAAGATAAGTTGAAAAGCCAACAATTAAAATGACATAGGGTTAGGTTAGGTTAGGTTTATGTGGCTGTTTGCAGAAGCCACACACCAATTTTAGGTCCATTGTGATACCACGTATATTATCTACCTCAACTCTGTAGATGGGACTGGCCAACGACACGCGGTTGTTCTCAAACGGTCCCCCATCTACGTACTAACAGCGCCCAACGTCGTTTAATTAACGTGATCTGACGAGAACCGATTAACTCGACGTGGTATGGTCGTTGGTTGAAAATGACATGAGCAAAGGAAAAAAATAAATAAAAGATTGGGTCACCGTTGGCGTGACCCACTATCGCGTCGTCCCGAACCGAAATTCTTTTACTGGATCGCGTATCCCTATTATTTCAGGGAGAAATTACCGGGCAGGATTCTACCAGCCAAAAAAACAACGATCCTAACCCAACCGCACAATAAAGTCTCTAGGCAAATGCACTCTACTTATGTTTCTTGCTGGTTCTACTCCTTCTTTACCACGACTTGTCCTTGTTTTCCTTCTTTTTCCCCTGCTACACCTTGTCTTCTCTCGGCGTGTCCTTGAAACTCCAATTTAATTTTCTTTTCTCTACTTTTTCTTTCTATTTGTGATTTTTGTTTTCTACTTGCACCAGAACTCCTCTGTCCAAAAACTAAAAACCAACTGGTCAGCCGGGCAACCAAGAAAACCCAAGTCTTCCAGAATTTTCCTTTGTTTTAGCTCGGTTGGTACTCGTATTCAGCTCTCACACCCTCATTCATGTTGGTAGTCAGGTCCCACTTATGGCGTGCCATGAACGTTCGTTCCCATATTTATTTATTTATTTATTTATTTATTCAATCAATCAGACATAATTATCTTACAGACTATCGAAATACACATCTATGAATCTTAAACTATTCAATTCATGAAACATAATAGCATTTTAAAAATTGGATGAAAAATACAACAGTAGTTTAACTTTCAAAGAAAATCTACTATAATGGAAATTGAAATCAATAAAATCTGAAATGCGGTTAGTTTCCCTGACACAGCGAGTTATTGGCTCATTGAGTGCATATATCACCCTGTGTTCGTCTTCCATAAATAGGAAACGTTCCCTTAGATAGCGAGATGGTGCATACAAATTTATTAATGACAACGGTGATGGACAATTAATATGATGCGACAAAATGTCACTTACAAACATTATTGATTATATTTTACGACGATTTACGAGCGATTGAATGCCAATAAGCTGACATCGGGTAGTATACGATGGCATAACAATGTTCCAGCCAAGTTTCCAAACAACAAATCTTGTAAAATTCCTTTGAATATTTTCGATTCTATTGGAATGAACTACGCAACAATATTCCAAAAGAGATCTGACGTATGCGCTATACAGCGATTTTAGAGTATAGGGATTTGAAAAATCTGAGGAGTTGCGTTTAATGAACCCAAGCATGGAATTAGCTTTGGCGGCAATGTACTCAGTATGTTTAATGAAATTAAATTTAGGGTTGAATACAACTCCAAGATCCTTTTTTTCGAGAACTCTTTCAAGAATAACGCTTCCAATTTTATATTCAAAGCAAATTAGGGAGGAATTTCTGCTGAAGGAAAAACACTGACATTTGGAGACATTTAAGAACAAATCATTAAACGTACACCATTCTACCAGTCTATCAAGGTCATCTTGCAAGAGATGGCAATCATCTTCAGATTGTATGCTTCTTAGGAATTTAAGATCGTCTGCAAACAAAAGGCGAATGGAATTTAAGAAAATATCAGGTATGTCGTTAATGAAAATAAGGAAAAGGAGCGGCCCAAGGTGACTTCCTTGTGGAACACCCGACGTGACAAAAATTGGCTTTGAAAGGAGATTCTCAATTGACACAAATTGAATGCGCCCTATTAAATAGGATTCCAGCCATTTCAAAACGCTAGAATGCTATTTTTTGCAGTTTGGTTATCAAGATAGTATGGTTGACTCTATCAAAGGCTTTAGCGAAATCAGTGTATATCACATCAGTTTGATATCCTTCTTCAAGTTTATTTAGGACGAAGTTGGAGAATATAGCAAGGTTGGTTGTAGTGGATCTAGCAGCAACAAACCCATGTTGGAAGGATGAAATAACTTCCCTCAGCAAAAATGTTAATTTATCGTAAACAAGCTTTTCAAAGAGCTTAGGAATTATTGATAATTTGCATATCGGGCGATAATTGGAGATTTCCTGCTTGGAACCCGATTTGTGAATAGGGATGATAAACGATTCTTTCCACTCAGGGAGAAATTCGCCTTTGGAGAGAGAAGCGTTAAAAATATATGCGAGAGGTCCAGAGAGCACTGCAGCGCACTTTTTAAGAAGAATTGGAGGAATTTCATCAGGCCCCGGCTGTTTGTCGCAGTTTAAATTCAGCAGTGCTTTTTCAACTTCCGAAGTGCTAATACTTAGACACCCAATATTATTAATCGGACTCTCTGAATAAGATAGACTAGAAGATTTTTGCTGAACAGAAGTTGTATAATATTGGAGTTAAAGAAATTAGCAAATGAATTGCAGATCGAAGGAATATCCGAGTAAGTTGAGCCCAGGTATTGCATGCTTCTAGGAATTCGATTAGATTTACATTAAAAGCGCCTTAAATCGACGAGAATTAGTCCCCTAAACCGATACGTCGTCGAGTCCATTCAACGTTTGACGATAGACAAGAAGAAAGAATGAAATAAATTACACAGTGTGGGTAGGGGAAGGTAGTGTACCTCGGTCCGGATTTCAGTTGTTTGCCAATATTTTATGTGTCGTTTTTTCTTTAGTTTTTCTTCTTTTTTTTTGTTACTACCTGAAGTCTTTTCTATGATATGGCGAAACTACCAAAAGGATATTGCTAACCAGGGTTAAGGACATAATCCCGAAAACCAAAATCCCGAAAATCTAAAATCCCGAAAACCCAAAATCCAGAAAATCCAAAATCCCGAAAAGCCAAAATCCGGAAAAAAGAATCCCGAAAACGAAATCCCGAAAAATTATATAAAATGAAAAATTTGCATAATAATGTTTTGCAATGTTTGCGTTGTAATGTTTTGCAATTCGCAATGTGCATTCAGTTGAGATGATCTCAAATAGTGTGATAGCTGACCGACTAGATTTTTGTAAGACAGTGAACAACGTAATACAAAGTGAGTATCGTGCATGGCTTTATAATTAAAAACTTTATATTATCAGTGACAATGAATGTGTCCATCGTGAAAACCAACAAACAGCGTGAGAAACTGCTTATTGACGGCTACAAAAAATACAAGGATACATTTTACTGGGAGTGTGAGCGGCGAAAGCGTTCTGAAATAAGTTATCTCAGATTAATTGCGAACAATATGAACTTGTATTAAATATTGTTTTGTCATGGATCGTTTTTGATATGTTTTTGTAAGACTTGAACTGTTTTTGCTATGGTTTATTTTTTTGAAGTTTTTTTTATTTTGTTTGGGATTGTAGCTTTTCGGGATTGTGGGTTTTCGGGATTTTAGTTTTTGGGGATTGTGGCTTTTCGGGATTTTGGATTTTCGGGATTTTGGGCTTTCGGGATTACGTTTTTCGGGATTCTGTCCGACTCCCTGCTAACCATTCCTTAGAAAACTTAACTTTTATATGCTAACCTCAAACGGTCCAAGGTACAAGACGTGGTTGTACCTTGGTCCACGGAGTATTGTACCTTGGACCGAAAATATTATTAAAAGTTTTCCTATAGTTTAAAGGTGAACATTTTAATTTATTTGAATAAAAAGTAAAAATGGTACCATTCTTTATTTATTTCAAAAAAAAAACAGCAAAAAAACAAACCATTACCTATCTTAAGGTTTTTGAGCTTGATTAAAAAAAATTTATTTCAAATAATAGTATTAAATAAAAAAAATCTTTTACTAAAAAAAACTTAACAAAGGACTTCAATTTTATTTAAAAACTTACTTTAAGGGAACAACATAAAAGAAAAACAAATTTATCTCTTAAATATTATCTAAAAATTTTCATTAAAGGACAAACCAATGGTCCAAGGTACACGCGCAATGATAGGTCCAAGGTACACTTACACCACTTTAGCCAAACAAATTAGATTTTAACGTAGTATTCAAACCATATACGAACGACAATGTGTTCCTACCAAAAGATTATTAATACACTTACCGAAATCGATTAAAGTAGCGGAAAAGAGACAGAAAACTAAGCACTACATAACTTCAGAAAAGAGATAAAAAAATACTTTTTTTACTGAAAACTATGTTTATTTTTTTTTTTCTGCCGTCTCGTGCAGTGCCTTCAAAGAGAAACTGAGAAGACAAATGAACAGAAGATCAACATTTCACAGAAGGACCGGTTTTTGCGTGCTTTGTATTTTTCTGGATATTGGCACTCGGACCAAGGTACAATCGGACCAAGGTACACAACCTTCCCCTACCATACGACCCATCCCATGGAGTAACTTAAATTCCCCTGGAACCTTAAAAGCAGCTAAGTGAGTGTTTTTAATTTACAATTCGCGAGCTTTAGTCTTGGCTGGTGGAATTCTGTTCAGATTGGAGTGAGGATCTTGCCGATAGCAGGTCATTTCTCACATTTGATTTTATATTACACCAGATATATTCTACCACGCGATGGCGATTTAGGTAGTCTTATCTAATGGCCGTCCACCACTGTTTCATGGTTCCGGTTGTACTTTTTTACTGTGCTTCGTTGTCTACTAGTGGTGTTGTTTTATTTGAGTTTCGTTGGTGGTTCATCTTTGAGTTTCTTCGGTTTCACTGCAGAATCTGTAGAGCCTGTCCTCTGATATACCCATTTTCCTCAGGGGCTCCTTGAATCTGCAGTGTCCCATGAGGAGGCCTGTTAGGATTCTTAAGCAGTTTTTGTTAAGGCTGATACAAGCTTTGAATCTCTTTTGTTTCTTTTGCTTGCCTCAGACCTTGGAGTTGAGAAAAGTTTTGGCCCTTGTTTCGCGTAGAGTGTGTTCTCCTATCCCGCAGAACGGTTCAGGACCTGTGAAGGGTTCCACTTCCCCTTTTCCCAGAGAGTCCGCTGCCTTATTGCCTGTAATGCCAACATGGCCTGGTACCCAGCAGATGGAAATTCTGTTCAGTCCGTGTAGGCATTCCCAAACACGTATTTGATTGCTTGACTGCCAGACATTATTGCTATGTTGCAATTCTTGCAGTTTTTCTCGAGGTTGTTTCGAACGCACCTGGTCTATGGCACATATTTCTGGCTGGAAGATGCTAGTACATTTGTCCATGGATTCGTAGTGCTTAGTTCCTGGCCCAAACACTACTGCACCAGTTCCCTCCTCGGTCCTCGAGCCGTCCGTGTACCACTTTGTTGTGTGGTTTCTCAGTCCATCAGTTGTGGATTCATTGCTCCAGTTCTACTTATTGCTGAGCTTTATCTGGAAATTCTTCTCGAAGTTGAATTTCCTGATGCTGTCGTCTCTAGGTATGATAAGAAGTGGGAGTTTTTTGAGTAAGTCACCGTGTTCTTTCGAACCGATGCATTTCCCTCTTCCAATTCCCTCCTTTGCCATCCTTAGAGCTTTTTGTGCCGCGTTCATCACCATGATGTGTAGAGGGGATAATTCCAATAACACCTCCATGGCTGCGGTTAGGCAGCTACGCATTGCTCCGGTAATGCACAGGCACGCCAATCTTTGCACTTTACTGAGAGTCTTCCTTGTCGTAGCTAGGCCGGTTCGTTTCGCCCATGCTACTGCTCCATATGTGATTATTGGTCCCCTAATTGCAATGTACATCCATCGCAGGATGTTTGCGCTGCATCCCCATGTCTTCCCCGCTAGACTCCTGCGCGGGTGGCCTTGTTGGATATCTCCTGTGTATGTTTTCGCTAGAGGATTTTACTATCTAGATGAAGTCCTAGATACTTTACTTCTTTGACTGGTTTCAGCGTCGTGCCTGATAGGCTAATGTCCTTAAGTTTTTGCAGTTGTATTTTCCTTGTGAATGGTAGTATCGTTGCTTTCGTCGGATTGATGTTGAGTCCGACTGTATGGCAATGGCACCATTCCTTGGTTACTTTAAGCCCCCTTTGTATGATATCACCAAGGGTCTGGGACGCCCATAGTTGGGCACCTTTTGAACGGCCAACGTTATACCGTTGTCTTGGGGTATTCGGTCCTTTGTACCCGTCTCTTCTTCATCTTGGCACCTCATTCCGACTCGGGTTGGTCGGGTCGTCGCTAGTGATTGGTTACCAGCGGGGGTGGTACCTTCTGTTGTCTGGGAGATTCGGGCACAAAGAATATTAATGTGACCCTTCCTCCTGAATAACTTATTTATCTGTGGGAACATTATCGGACAACCGGTTAAGATAGCCCGTTTTTACTGTCCCACTACAGAGTTACAGATTTTCTGCAATTTTCTTTAATCAGCTGTTCGGATCCCCGAATTCAGCATCATTACTTCGCTGCGGTCAGTAAATCTTCTGTCGAGCCGTTTAAGCCTCCAGATCAGTCTTTTCTCGGTATAATGCGTCGATTGTAGGGTTTCCGTATACTTTTCGGTCTGGTCGTCGTCGGAACGTCCTACCCAAGGAATAGTTCGTTCCGCCGTTCATTTGATGCCATCGTTCATTTGCAATAAATGACGATCATTGTCATGCTACTGTGGGTGGGTTCTCGCTTTAACAATCTGGACAAGCGCGACCATTGTGCCCTTCGATAATCGCAAGAACACACTGCTTCGTACTCCTCCAGCAGCGTTTGCTCATTCGGGATCCGTATTGCGGCGGCGATTTCGTAATGGTCACTATCGTACTCAAATGTGTAGGTGAAATGGAAAAATATCCCAAGATGTCAAAGCTACGAAACTGATTATAAGCATTTCCGAATTTTTGCAAACCAAAACATACAAAATGCAAAAGCCAATTTCTACAAACAAAAATTTAAAAATTCCCAAATTGATCCTAGAAAAACATGGAATATAATTAATGACCTTTTAGGAAGAAAGAAACCCTCAGTAGATGAAGTCTTCGAAACCAATTTATGCAATAGTGACGATAGTTTGAACGGCATTGTGGAGAAGTTTGCAGGTCAGTTTTCTGATCAGACATCGTCAATCATGCATATATGCAATGTAAAAACGTCGAACCACGAGAACTTCAATCTGCAGCAGAGCATATTCATTGAAGAAACAAGTGAACAAGAAATATTTGTAATGCTATAGACAGTAAAAAGGGTTCCGGAATAGACAATATAAGACCCATCGATTTAAAAATGAATGCTTCTTTTCTTGCGCGAATTATTTGAACAATTATTAACAAGTATTGAAGTATTGAACAAGCTTATGTCCCAAAATTAATGAGAACTTCAATCGTTAGGCCAATCTTTAAAGGAGGCACCAAAAAACATTTCGAGAATTATAGGCCAATCGCAATACTTTCGGCAGTTGAAAAATGCCTAGAAGAAGTCATTGTTAATCGGCTTATTAATTTTATTCAACTTCATAAAGTATTGCACCCGAATCAGTACGGGTTTCAGAAAAACAAGAGTGCAGGAGCATTATTAGGAGAGTTTACTAATACCGTTAATGCCGCACTTAATAGAAACCTGCATGTGCTTGTTATATTTGTCGACTTCAGCAAAGCATTTGACACCATAAGACATCAAAAGCTAACTGGAAGTCTCAATAGAATTGGTGTGAGAGGAATACTAGCGGACTGGATCAAAAGCTATCTAACCGACAGGAAAATTAGAGTTAAAGTGTCGAATACTGTAAGCAATGAAAGGCCAATATCATTTGGTGTTCCTCAAGGCTCCAAATTAGGCCCGATTTTGTTTATTTTATATACGAATGAGCTTTTGCGTTTATTTAAAAAGTGTACTGCATATGCCTATGCGGATGACATAGCTATTGCCGCTAAACATAAAAGCTTGGACTCAGCCCTGGAAATAGTCCTAGAAGAATTTGACACGTTTTCAAAATGGTGTCATGACCAAGAATTAATCATAAATGTTGGAAAAACAAAAGTGATACATATACGTCATTCATCTAAATGCGATGAAACCTTCAATATTTTTCGTAGAAACGATCGTTGCCCTCCGTCAGCCAACAATTAGCTATCGAAATTGTTAAAACAATCAAATATTTGGGTGTCACTATCGACGACAATCATTTTCTCATTTTCGGCAGCACATCAATGTTCTACGACTCCAACTTAAAAGTGCTCTCTCCGCCATGGTATATCTCTAACCACGACGTGCAGAAGCAGCACTATAATGCTTGCTGAATCCATAATAAGATACGGGATCCCGGCCTGAGGTCATTCAAATTAAATCTTGATAAGATATCAATTATAAGATATCAAATATCCAACATCGTCTCATTAAGGTTTTTAAACAACCTAGCTCATGTTTAAAAGTTCTAGATGTTAATGCGATATACCAGATGACATTACTGCAACACTACATGGATGATTCTAGATTTCTTCAGCCAATAAGACACAACCAGAACACAAGAAGACCAGCACAGGGGATGCTTGAAGTACCTGCACATTTTAATATTTACGGAAAACGCGAATTGAGATGTTTAACAATCTAAAACAATCTATTCAATCCCACAAAACATAAAAAAACTTATTAAATTTTAAGAAAAGAAAAAAAGAAATAAAAAAATATTTGCTAGAATTTTACTATGTGGAGTAGCATAATTATTAAATTCGATGGTTAAACTTTCCACTTTGAATTTTACTTAAAATCTATTCATAGGATAACTTCGGGCATTATGGAGCACTTTTTTCCCTTCCCAAATAACTTTAAAAAGAACAGTTATTTATAAAAAACAAAACGATTTATTAAATATAGGAAACAAGGAACCAAAACAAATTATATAAAACAACAGATTCAAGGATATAAGAAATAAAAAAAAATAGGTTAAAAATGTTTTATAAAAAACCATAATGCCCAAATAATGGGTCAATATGGCGTACCCTAGTGGGCAATATGGCGTGATGATTTACTTGCGGTTGGATTTGCCACAACTATCACAAGTGTTTTGATAATGAGTGCAGGAGTCGCGGGACCAAAAACTACATATAATGCAATGTCTCGGCTTGTATTTGTCTGCCAGTTCAAATGCCATACGGCACAACTCTTTTCTGTTAGGAGCGAATCCATGCGCTTGTAGTCTCTTTATGTGAGCCACAATTTTCTGCTCATTTTCTTCTTCAAGGCATATGGGAGCACCTATAACATGCTTCTTGAAGTCACCGTTCTGAAGCCTTCTTCTAAGGGTAGTCGCGGGAACATTAGCCGTGTTTCTTTGCACGCGGATATAGGGATAATTTGAAATTTGCATGTAAAACACAACAACAACTTATCCTATATACGCTAACTTTAGCGGGGAAAAACAGTGCTTCCAAAACCCATTTTCTTCGTTTCTGATGAACCGATGCGATGAATTTTTCAGGAAATGTCAAAGTTTGACATCCCTCCGACCACTAACACATCCCGCCGAATATTTTGTTCGTGATTTTATTATTATTTTTTTTCAAACTTCATTATAAAGGTAATTGAATTTAGCAAATATGTTAATGTGAAATTGAATAATTTTAGAATATGGTTGGCATCAATTTCAATTGGCGGAAGTAAATATTTTTCAATTTCAGGATTTTCAATACAAATTTCTTAACTACAACTTACAGCTGTGTCACGGTGCATGTGTGCTGGCAAGTTTTTTTTGATGAATTCTTAAGCGGCGATATTCGTTTTCTGATGCCATCACTATATCCGCGTGCAAAGAAACACGGCTATTGTACTGCTTTGCAGCTGCATTTTTTGATAGAGTTTTCTGTTTTACCTCGTTAAATGCAGCAACCAGATTACTTTTCAACCATGTTGCTCTCAAGCCCTTATTTGCTTTGCGGATAGCCGGCATTTCTATGGAAATAAGACATAAAATATTGGTAGTTGACCGTAAAATATTGCTGTACTTAAATGATGTTCAATTGGGGAAATATGGCGGACACTTAACATGCAAACTTCATAAGGGCATTATGGCGCATCTTTGCCATAATGCCCCTACAGCAAGTGCGCCATATAACAAAAAATACGCGTTTGCACAACACATAAAAAAAATCGGCAGGAGTTCATTTCCTGTTACTTATTAAACTAAAACAGATACATTTATCTTCACTTCACTATACACACGAAACACCTGCGATGAATACTTACCAAGCACCATACAATTGAGAAATAGGCAAAAATATAAAGGGGTGAGAAAATAGAAACTTTTTTTAATTTTTTTTTTCACTGCCACAAAAAAAAAATCGCTTAAACCCAGCAACCTGACACTACGAGCGAATGACGAAGACTGAAGTTTTCTCATAGTTCAATTTATTATGAGGGAATCGGATATGTGGTATTTACAAGGTGCGCCATAATGCCCCCTGCGCCATAATGCCCGAAGTTACCCTAAATGTAAATGTTAAGCTGAAATCAGATAAAAGTCGGAAACTGAAACTACCTACTTCAAAAATTTCAATCATATTGTTTTGTAAAACGGTAAATATTGCGGTAAAATTTCCCGCAACAAGGTCCACTCTCCATTCCCTGACTTCCTTACCAATTCCCTCTTTTATCGGTGCGCATATGCAGGATCTGAAGAAGTGGAGGGGCAGCCATGGTTCCATCAGCCATGCGCCCACTTCTCTAGAGCCTTGGGTAGGCGACCACTACAGGTAGACGCTTAGCATGGGCAGGTGACCCAAGGTTAAGGAACCCCTTTCGCTTAACGGGAAGAGGACCACTGAAAGCAACACTCAAACAGGCGGACGGTCTGTTGTACTGAAGGACGATATCGGTGGCTGAGTAAGTCCGGATGGTGAGCCTGACAACGTGCATGTAACCAGACGGTCGGTCTGAGAAGAAGGAGACAGACGGACGGTCTGCAAGGCGGAGTATGAGTCCAAAGCACTCTGCAACCAGGCGGGCGGTCTGCAACGGCAGGGTGTACACAGTTAAAACAAATATACACACCCTGCAAATCTAAAAACGATTCGTGGGCGCGGGAGGACGGCCCGAAAAGTTAAAGACCCAGAAATCGAATCATGATCTACCACGACGGTACTGAGTCAGGTTCGATGGGGGAAGATGACGCTCTGTCCTTCAACTCCGTCGTGGGAGCACTGGAGGAGCAGCAGAGACGTGTGGGCGGACTGCCACGTATACACACTCTCACAACACTTGCCACAATTGTACGAGTCAATTCACTACAAGACACCAGCACGAAAACGAAAGAAGAAAAAAACACTAAACAACAAATCAAAACATTTACGTACATACATGTGAGAAATGGCGCAAGATTGGCACTTCCCCTTTTCCCCAAATCTGCGCGCGGTTCCTCCGAGATAGTCAGGGCAAATTAGCGTAGATAAGTGTATATCCCAACTTGATAAATCTCCTGGGCGATTGGTTTTTCTGAATAGGATTGTTGGTGCCTGGTCCTAGGGATTTTTATAATCCTATGCCTCCTGTTTTTTATTCCTTTATTGTCGGTTGGATGGGGAAACATGATTCAAATGTATCAATTAATTCTTGGTGAAGAACTTGACTTTTAATGCACGAATTAGTGCAATAAATATTTACGTTTCTCGAAAGGTTATTTTTTCTTATTGTTAAATTCGCGAACTGTCAAATGAGAAATGTGTGAGGGTAGATCCGGGGTCGGCCAGAGGGTTCGCTTATCGTTGGATGTTTCCAGTGATGGGCGAATTCGAAAGAATGAGAACCGTGAGAGCATTAGCGGGATCATGTTAGCGCATTAGTGTAAAGATGACACAGTGTAGCGAAAAACGACATGGTCCAGCCAAATGCGTGAATGTGTGTGAATGGGTGGGGGTAGAACAAGGAACAGTTGATACTCTCAGAGCAACAGCTGAGTTATCGTGTGGGAGCTGTGAATTGTCTAGCCCAAGTACGTGTGAGTGAGGGAGTACGAAGCAGTCGACAATTTCAGCGCCACAGCTGAATTGTCACGTTAAGGCTGCCGTTGGCTCTGCTTCCCCAAGGGTGGATGATGGTGTGAGTGAGGGACACTGGCCGGCCGAATGGACAAAGAAATCTGGAAAAATCACTTCTTGGTTGACCAGTCGTGCAAATAGACGTTTTCCTTGATAATTAGTGGTTGTTGAAAAAAAAGTCAAAGTAAAATTAACTAATTGAGAAGGGTAGTAGAAAAAAAGAGAAGTAGAAAAGTTGTGAAAGGAAGGAATCGGGAATAGAGCGTGCAGGAAGTTGCTAAGCGGGACCAAAATCCAAAGCCTACTCAGGAGGAACAGGCGTCTAGGAAGGAGAACCAGGATAAAATAAAAATAAGAAAACAAAGGGATAAGTATAGTGATTTGTAGCACTTAGGACAAAAAAAATAAAAATAGATCTCGGTAGGATCGGGCTCCGTACAACCCCGGTAAAGAACGGGACGCGCGACCGTGTTATTAGAATCTTCTTATTTCGGGATAACGCGATCTTGCGCCAATTCAAACGGCAATCCCGTATCTCTTTTGTGTGCTAAACCAAAATTTCCGTTAATTAAAAGTAATTTGCCGTTCCCCAAAGGGGACTTATAACGTGGTACAAAAAATATAACTGTCTTTCTTTTGTTCTGGAACTTTCTTTTCAGTTCGTGATTCTTCGGTGGTCGGAATTTCACTTTTCTTTCAGGTTTTTCAGGTATTTCAGGTTTCACAATTTCCCAACAAAAATTGTGTGGCGCCCATTGTGCTACTGTCATCGGAGGAATATATTTTTTCCTCTACGTCAGCAAGCACACAAACTTTTATTTGTAGATTCGCTAATTTCAACGCGTTCAATTATCTGAACGCAATCCTAGCGCTTTTTCGTTGAACCCATCCCAGCTGAGCGACCGGGAAATCAGCATACTTTTGTTGACTGTTGCACTTTTCGCGTTTGTGTGACCGTTTAGTTAATTTTCATTTTACGCATTGCTCGCAAAATATTCCGCGTCTTTTACTTGGTTTGAAACCGCACATAATTAGTAGTTTGCTCGGGAAATAAAAGTGCAACAAATCACTTGCAGATAAGCACTTTGCTTTGCGGGTAAGACTTTTGTAAATGTATAAATGTGAATAAACAAAATAACATAAATAAATAAAAAGAAAGAACCAAGCTGAACGATAATTTACTCAGTTTTATTAATGAGCCCTGAATTAACTTTTATTCCCAATTTAAGTTGATTTGTGATTTAGAGGCAAATTAACTATTTCATATTAATAGGATACCTACCTAGCAAAAAATGAGAACTTCATCAGAATTGGATGCATAAAAGTCGAACTTACTTTCATGTCACACTGTTTTCGCTGTCTTGCCCGCATTCCCATCTATAGTCCCGTGTTTATATACATTAAAAGTTCTTATTCTTCCGCCACTGTCACAAATTTCCTAGCACGTATCTTCCATTTTGTGCTTAAATGAACAACCAGTTAGTATGAACCTGAATTGTGTGACTCTTCTCTGGGCATGCCACTTAATTAATATTATAATTATGCTAACCTGCCAAGGGCGTCGCTATTTAAATTATTCGCAAAAAACTCATCCGAAACCATCAGCATCCGCAATCGTATATACATATTTTTGCTCCCCCGTTCGTCGACGCATTTTTGTGTGTGCCCATCGGGATAATTACAGCGCACATCAACATTACCCCAACAAAAACAATAGAAAACAATTCCAATTTTCAAATCCTCATTTCCCGTTTCATTACCTCATCAAAAGTATAATTATTATAAAGACAAAAAAGGAAAAGATATTCGCTAAATATAAAAGGGAACAAATCAGAAAATAACAAAATGCACACTCACGTATTTTATATACTTTTCAACTTTCATTATTCCAAATTCATTGGGTGCGCTTCTGACCGTAAAGCGAACAGCGCCCTCCAGTTCTGCAGCCCTCTTCTGGTGCAGCCGAGCCGTTTGCCAGAAATTGTATGTTTTCTTTAATTTAAAAAAAAGAACTCCTCTGCTGTATCACATATATACCTATCTACACGGTGGCAGTGGATGTGAATATATTCACCAGGCAGGATGTTTTTACTCGATTCCGCAATCCGAAATGGAAAAATAACAATTGGCCTCCGCTAGGCCGCTGCGAACGTTGCCAGTTGTAGCTGCATACAACAACCTAAGCCTGGCACAGAGTCAACCGCGGAACATGGATCTCTCTATTGGATGGCATCCTCATCCTTAGTTGGCCGTCGTCGATGCAGGTTTTTGAACGTTACCGCACCGCTCCGCTAAAATGGCAAATTGGAAGCAAATCCTTTTGTCGCCGCGTTCTGTTGTTTGTGTGTGTATTTTTATAGTTTGTGTATGTATATAGGTACTTTTGGTTGGATACTGCAACAAGGCCACAAAAGTGTGGGCGACGCGAACAAAAAATTGTAAAACACCGGAACATGTCCTGTTTTATTCGCCCCGCCACAGTTCCTTACTCTTCAGCTTGTGCATTTCGCTATCTGAGTGCGCTTGTGTGTGCCCATAACATGGATGGAACGAAAACATGGGAATTATCTACGCGCGATAAAGCTCAGAAAATCCCGTATCCCGTTTTCGCCCAGTCCCGTGAACTAGTCCTCCTAAACATTAATGGCGGTCGGATTGTTGCCAGTTCACGTTGCAAATAAACTAACAGAAGACCAAAAGCGAAAAAAAAAACGCTGCACATTTGTAAACTATGAGGTTTTGTAAGTGTGTGTTTCGCTTCTTTTTTTTGTTGTTGTTGTGTATTGGAGTTATATCCTGCGCGTGAAACAACAACAAGACGAGCTGTGTCGGTCCGAACTAAATTCACGCGGAAGCTTTAAGGACTTCACAGAGAAGCGATAGACAAAAAAAGTTCACAGCCCAGAGTGGAAAACGAAAAGAAATCCAGGACTAGGATACAAATATCCGGAAACATAAAGCGTAATCTTCTGGGCCAGAGCAAAGGAAGCAAAAAGTGCACACGAAAGTGGAATGCTTTTTTTGCTCCCTTGTTTGGACAGTGGGCAACTGCGGAGTTTTGCAGATGCATAGGGAATTCGGAAGGGATTAATGAGAAGAGATCCTTACAAAGTGGAAATACTTAAAAAAAAACTGGCAAAGTCATTGGAGTGGAACACAGCTCCTGCGAGGTGAATACTAACATGCTACTATTAAAGTATCTGGACTTCTTTTTCATTATTTTAAACAAATTTGCGAAAACTAGATTCCCAAGGTTCCGTATGTAACAAAGGACTAAGCTTCTAATGAAAGGAACCTGCAGTTGATTAAACATGTGATTCGTTATATGTACCTATATACCTCTAGATAAGCCCAGCACATGTTTCACACATGTTCCCTAATCTATGTGATCCACGAGGATGACCTATTGTCCTAGTATGAAAATACCCTCCTTGCCTATGTAAAACGGGAAAATACTTATTTTCAGCATCTGAGTTCGCCGCATCATAATAAAATATAATTCGTTGTGGCATAAAAGAAGCACTATATGTAGGTTTCCAAGACTGCTCATTCACAAAGCACATATCGACCACGTGCAAATGAAGGCGAGACACGCATCGAACATACCTACTTACTTACTTAGGGTGGCGCTACAGTCCAGCGTGGACCTGGGGCTCAACCAACAATCGTCTCCAGCCAGCACGATCTTTGGCCAGCTATCTCCAGTTTCGCACGCTAAGTTGGTTAAGGTCCCCTTCCACTTGCGTGAGCCACCTGAGTCGCGGTCTTCCTCTACCGCGAAGTCCTTCGGGTGTGGATTCGAAGATCTTCCGGGCCGGAGCATTCGCTCTACATGACCCAGCCACTTTATTCGTTGAACCTTCACTCTTCTGGCTAAGTCGATGTCGCTGTACAGCCCGTACAGTTCGTCGCAGACTGGACCAAAAATTACTTGAAGAATTTTCCTCTCAAAACAACGAAGAGTGACCTCATCCGCTTTTGCTAGAGTGCATACCTCTGCACCATAGAGAAGGACTATGGTCGAACATCCTTAGTGTAAAAATATTCAAAGCGGCATGACCAGACCTTATCGTTGCTGCAGCAAGATTCAGAGTTAAACTGTCCAGCGAGATGAAAGTGCGAACCGTCAGAAAAAGAAATGCAACCTGAGCAGGACTGGAGGAGACAGAGTCTACAGAGAGTGCCTCAGCGAGATACTACTCGCTCTACATTCCTCAGCCACAAATGTTAACGCAAGATAGCCTAAATCACCGTTGGTTCCCAATGACTGATTATATCAGCGGAATGGATATCTAATCTATACTAATATTATAAAGAGGAAAGATTTGATTGTTTGTTTGTTTTGAATAGGCTCCGAAACTACTGGACCGATTTAAAAAACTGTTCTACCATTAGAAGCCGGCATTATCCCTGATGAACATAAGCTACTTTTTATTGCGGGAAAATGCTTCATCCGCTGTCCGGAAGTAGAAATCTAAGCGGATATCTAAGAATTGTTGTAACTCTCGAATGCTTTCTAGCTCCTAGCTTTGGAATGACTCATTCAAATGAAATAGGATTTTTTTTAATATGAAGTTCAATTATGGACAAAGATTTTAAGATATAAATCGTCCTTGTAGGTTATCCTGAAGTTGAACAATAAGCATTAAACCATACATTTTATACAATTCAAAAAAGTAAAATGTTCGATTGAAGCTAGATCGTTGGATTTTCCCAGCGTTGAGTGGAGGACAATTTGTTTGTGTGTGCGGCACAAATCTGTTTCTCTCTCTGTACCTTTTGTGCTGCGTGCTTTTTCTTTCATTTTTTTATGCACCTTTTGAAGTTTGTGTTTTTTTTTGCGGCGTATGAGTTTGAGAAAGATAGGGAATGAAATGTAATTGAGATCGTGAGGGAGTCACACTGAGAGTATATCCATATAATGAGAAGGGACACTCTCGACGTTTTCTTTATCATTTCTTATCAGGAAGTATTTTGTTTTAAATTTGAGAAGTGGCAGACTAGCGAAGCAAGGCGAGCATGGGTCAGCTAGTATTGAATGTGCACATCTTCAACCGCTGAAATGCAAACGAAGAGCATCGAGGCAGGAATTTGGAGGAAAAAAGGTCCTACGCGTAGAAGGAAGGGGGCCTTCGGAGTCTCAAAACTCTAGGAAATTAAAGAGTCTCACAGCATTATAGCGGTTTAATATGCAAGCTTAGCTAGCTTTAAGGCCGGAACCCAGGCTCTTCGAAAAGGCGAAAGAAACCTTGTCACCGAAGCCCAGCGAATTAAAGGCGTGTTCAAGTAGTATTTCCACTAGATATGATTAATGGGCACTACGTAGAGAGGGATAGAGAGTGATAGAGAGTAATAGGGAAAGAAGATAGCCCGCCTAAAGTCAGTAGAGAAGAGGATGTTTTAGCTACAAAAAAGCGAAGCTCTTCCAATACGGACATGCTGTTTTGGTTTTGCGGATATAAAAAAATATCAACCACGTATGGGTGGAGGAATGTGGGCGAAGTAGCTCAATGATTCGGGCGTTGGACTATTAATCCAGAAGTCTCAGGTTTTTTATACTGCTCGACCTCTTGCGAAAGTCTCACAACCATCCAAAATTATAAATAGTTATGAGTAGCTTCTCAAATTGCCGTTCGGGTTCGGCTTCAAATTGGAGGACAAGAAAATGGTTAGAGAAACTAGGTTTAAGGCCCTATTATGTGCCGTAAATGCCTTTTGTTAATTCTTGTATGGGTGGAAGAAAGCATGCCCGATGATTGGGCTATCAGCTCCCTTTCCGGTGTCTTCCAACAAATATCAAAGTCGAAGCTAATCCCTGCTTAAAACAGACATTAGTACTAGACTCATCTGCCTGGCCGTACTATGTGTAAATTGAAAACTTCGTCTCTTTTCCAAGAAACAACCGCACAAACCAAATACTTGTGCAACCGCAAACTTAAATTTGGTCGTACCCGGTTCAACTCATACCGCCCTGGCCACGGATTACTGTATATATTGTCAGAATATTGGTGACTTACATACGAAAACTCAACAAATGTTCTTATCATCATCATCTCTTCAATATGATTACATCACTCTCACTGAAACTTGGCTCTCTGAGAAACACCATGGTCTAGAAATATTCAACAATCATTAAAACAATGTTTTTCGTAAAGAACGCTGCTCAAGTCAGGAATGCCAAAGGGTGGAAGAGTACTAATCGCAGTTCGTTGCACAATTTCTTGCTTACAAATCGATTGCCTTCTCTTCTTTAATATATGTCAGATCAAATTATAATTTAAAGCCTCTATTGATAATATACATGACATATTTTTTTTGTTAGTTATATACCCCCGGTTGTTCTCATGTTGTTTATAATATTCATATAAAAAAAATTGTTGCGCTTTTCTCTCCAAAATGGAAGATAATCAAAATTGATTCACTTGCTGAGTTTAGTTTATTCCAAATTAATAACATTCCGAATAATTTATATCGTATAGCTACTTGATTTAGTTTTTGTAGATAAAAAATTAATGGCATATTTATACACTGAGTTACAAAAAAAGTGGCGCAGTCATACTTTTTGATGTGTTGCTATAGTATATTTGTGTGTCTGTTTGCATAATCTCTTTTCATTTTTTATGTGATAGCTACGTGTATCATATTGAGAAAAACCGCATTTTAACCAGTTGTTCATACTAGACACGAGTTAAACAAATTTTGGCTTCCGTGATCCCGTAAATGTTTTAATAAGTTTATTGTTATGGGTTTATTTAAATTTGTTTATTTATTAGTTTTTTTTAGTAATTTTTGCGAAAAAATATGCAAATAACGGGTGAAGAAGTTGCCAGGGCGCTGGCGTTGTTTGAGGATGGACGAGGTATGCGGTATGCTGGTGCTAAGATTGGAAAACCGTAGACGACGGTTAGAAGAGCAATTAAAAGGTACATGGAAAGTAAAACCTTTACCCGGCATCAAGGCTCAGGTCGCCCAAGAGCAACAACTGCAAGGGATGATCGATATTTGGTGCTTCGAGATCGGTAGCAAACAGCGGTTGAGCTATCTCACAGACTTCGATCCGTAAGAGGGCCAGCTGTGAATGCTCGAACGGTGAGGCGGCGATTAGTGGAGAGTGGCCTGAGAGCAAGAAGACCTGCTCGTGTACCAAGACTCACGGTACAGCACAAGCGACGTCGCCTTCACCAAGATTGGGCCGAGGCCGACTGGAGCAGAGTTCTTTTCACTGATAAGTCCACGTTTTGTCTGTGCTCACCAGATGAATGAAGCAGAGTGTGGAGACAGTCAGGTGAGAGATACTCTTTGGCAACAGTTGCCCAGCGGGCAACTGTCTGGGGAGGTTCCGTTATGGCGTGGAAAGCAATTTGCATGCGCGGAAAAACAGAGCTGTGCTTCGTGGAAGGATCGGCGAACTCCAGTTATTACATCAACAACATTCTGAAGGAATATAACATTCCATTTGCATCATTTATTGGAGAAAACTTCCTGATGATGCAGGACAATGCTAAACCCCACATTGCTAGGTGCGTTACCGATTACTTACAAGACGTGGAAATCGATGTGATGGATTGGCCTGCGATGGGTCCGGACATGAATCCCATCGAACACGTTTGGGACGTGCTGGGGAAAATCATTAGTAGGCGACCTGCCCTACCAGAGACACTTGTGCTGAGATCTGCTCTGATCCATTAATGGGATAATTTGGACGACACCATCGTAACAAACCTTATCCAAAGTATGCCCAGGCGAATAAAAGCTTTGTTAGATGTTTGGGGCCCCATCCACAAGAAAGGAGATAGGTACTCTGAACTGCGCCAACTACAGAGGCAAAAGTTTCCTGAATGTCGCGTTTAAGATCTTGTCGGCTGTATTGTGTGAACGCCTAAAACATTTCGCCAACAACCTTATCTTCCCATATCAGTGTGGTTTTAGGCCAGGAAAGTCAACCATCGACCAAATTTTCACACTCCGACAGATCTAGGAAAAAACCGAGGAATTTCGGATCGATACATCTATTTGTCGACTTTAAAGTCGTCTATGATAGCGTATATGGGGACGAATTATACAAAGCCATGTCAAGTTTTGTCATCCCCGCCAAACTCGTCCGTTTGTGCAGGATGACGATGGAGAAATATCGCTGCTCCATCAAAGTCGGCAAGTACACCACCGAGCCATTTGATGTCGAAAAAGGTTTGAGACAAGGCGACGCATTATCATGTACTTTCTTTAACATTATTGTTGAAGCAATTGTACGGAACTCACAAGCCAACACCAGAGATACAATTTTTCAAAAGTCCGTCCAACTACTTGCATATGCTGATGATATGGACATAATTGGGAGAACGCGGCGAACTGTCAGTGGTGCATTTGCAAGCATCAAAACGAAGGCGACGAAGATGGGTCTGGCTGTTAATGAGGACAAAACGAAGTATAAATGCTGTCAACATCGGCGACTCGGACAAAACGTCACGATGGACAGATACAACTTCGAAGTAGTTAAAGACTTTGTCTACCTGGGCTCCACTATCACTTCGCAAAATTATATCGGCGTAGAGATCAAGCGAAGAATCACTCTTGCCAATTGCTGTTTCTTCGGGCTAAGAAGGCATCTAAGAAGTAAAGCCCTCTCTCATAGAACCAGGGAGATATTATATAAGACCTTAATCATTATTATATAAGACCTTAATCATCCCGGTCCTGTTGTATGGTGCAGAAGCATGGAACCTGTCAAAAGCGGATGAAAACCTTCTGGGATGCTTTGAGAGAAAGATTCTTCGAGTGATATTCGGCCCAGTTTGTGACGATTGAGTGTGGAGAAGAAGATTCAACGACGAACTATACGGGCTATACAACGACGCTGACCTGGTCAAAAAGCTAAAAATACAACGACTGAGATGGCTGGGAGACGTGGAGCGTATGGACAACAACGCACCAGCCCGACGAGTCTTCGAATCCACCCATGAGGGTGAACGCAGCAGAGGAAGATCCCACCTTAGGTGGTTTTTTTTTTTTTTTTTTTTTTTTTTTTTTTTTTTTTTTTTTTTTTTTTTTATAATAAAAAAGGAATTCCAAATCCTAGAGCACTCAGACTCGGTAACGGTCCATTGTACTACCAGGCAGAATTCCTCCTTTTGGTGTAGAGGCATGTGAATGGGTGGCGTATGTTGTTGTTCCCCATGGGGATTGAACCTGCACCTTAGGTGGTGCGCACAAGTGGAGAACAACCTCAACCAACTTGGTGTGCGCAATTGGATCCAGCTAGCGAGGGACCGAGCTGGTTGGAGGGGCTTATTGGTTGAGGCCGTGATACACCCCGGACTGTAAGCGCTACCGAAAGTAAAAGCAAGTAAGATGTTCGGGGGGTAATACCCACACTAAAGTGACAAAAACTCGTTAAAAAAATTTATTAAAAATGTGAAAAGTGAAGTTTTGAAGATCTTTTTTTTTTTTTTTTTGTTACATGAATGAATTACATAAAAATATTATGTTAATAAACAAAACAGCATTAAAAAACAATATTTTTTTCAAACTTACTTGAAAATTGGCAAAATTTCAAAGTGCGCCACTTTTTTTGTAACTCAGTGTAAAATTCTTGCTTGCCAATTTTTCCGAATTCAATTCCCCATAATGCTTCGGTTGTTCATTTTCATTTCTATAGTTACCATAAGCCGGTAGTAAATTCTGGTTTTAAGTATGAGTAAGGGGAATTTTTATAAAAGATATTTATCTTAATGTACCTTAATTCTGTATAATAAAATTAAATAATTGAAATAATAATAAAAAAAAAAATTGAATTGAATTTCATTGAAATCGAAAACTATGTAAATCACATTCAACGGAACTCATTTCTAAAAAGAATTAGATAATGCGTATGATTTTTTTGACGTTCCGGGTCTGGTGACCATATGAGGGTATCCATTATCCGAGGCTTCATGTGTCTCTCTCATAACTATTTATGTTTCACGTGGTCAGGAAGTTAACCCGACGGCACAACCCCCAACCTGGCGGGTCAGTTCCATTGCTTAACCCAGAGTCA
The DNA here is from genome assembly GCA_949715645.1 of Portevinia maculata. Taxonomy (NCBI): domain Eukaryota; kingdom Metazoa; phylum Arthropoda; class Insecta; order Diptera; family Syrphidae; genus Portevinia; species Portevinia maculata. Next base: position 8,990,763 of record OX454526.1, read on the forward strand.
TCTACCTAGGAGTAAACATCAACTCCACGAATGACACCTTAGTGGAGAATTATCTTGGGAAACCGCTGCTACTTCGGTTTAGCGAAACAAATGGGTTCATAACTCCTCACTCGGACGACAAAATGCAAGCTCTATCGAACCTTAACCCTATACCAGTCCTGCTTTATTGCGTCGAGTGCTGGACGATAAGTAGAAAAGGGGAGCTAGGATTGGGTTCTTTGAAAGAAAATACTCCATCGGATAAGGGGAGAAAATACAACAGCGAACTCTATGAGCTGGAGCAAGATGTGGATGTAGTCCAAAAAGCTAAATCACGTCGACTACATTGGCTCAGCCACATTGAGCGAAGAGAATCTACGAATCCTAGCCCCCTGGTTAGAGAAGGCAAGGAAGTCAGAATCTCCGTTTTAAAGACCAAGCTATCGTGGATGCAATGGCGCTTGTTCCACCACAACAGCAAGAAGCGTGCTATCAAAGGACGGCAGGCTGCTTTTTTCCAGCCAGAAACTCTCTCAGAGTCGGGACCCCGTTAAATACGAAAGTCGACGGACTTCTATTGAACCACCTCACCTGAAATATCGCTATCCTTTCCCTGAGGAGAATACCACGAGACAAAAGAATGGATACTCTGATTAATGTGTGATTAGCCATTACACTTGAAACGCAGCCACCTCTCACTTACCTCACAACTTATAAAGGCGATAGATTAAATGTTTTTTGTATGACGCAGGTCCAATATTCAATCCAACCTCAATACATAAGAATAAAGTGGACCCACAATAAATTTGCTGACAGCAACTTAATACAACATACTTCGAGGAGATCTAACCTTTGGCATGACAGGACTTGTTGTTAATTAATATTTTCTGTTTGCAATGCCGCTCCCTGATTCTTCAAATTGGTTGCTTCATACATAAAGCTCGTACCTTTATCACTTCTATCTTATCCGTTCGTATGCCCCCTCTTTATAGTGGCACTCAGCAAATAGTAGAATAAAACTCCTTCAGAATTCTTTAGGCTCGTGACATCGTCATCCATTCACGTAGCCTCATTTTCCCCGGAAATCAACAAAAATTCGCGCGGTCATTGTCGCTTCTTAAATGACAAAGTGTGCAAGTCACGCTAACAAGTGAATTCCCGCAGGCATTCGTCTTCCCTCTGCATGCAGTGCTGCGGTTGCTCGTGCTATATAACATTCATATCCTTTTAGCGGACTAATAAAAACAAAAAGAGCGAATAAATCCTCGTTCTAATAAAAAGAAAATCCCTCCGTATATACACAGCAAAATGAAGAAAACGAATGAAAATTTCTTTCAAGGAGCAGGGTTTCTCCAGAAAAAAAAAAAAAAACAAGTATACCCATCTTTCCCACCCCCTGTCTAACATGGAAAATGCATTTCTCGCTCGCAGCCCGACTCAGCACCCCGTTTCATGATGTCGGTTCAGTGCACCCTCACTCGAAATAAACACACAGAGCGAAGCGCATAATAAAAACTCAACCATCGCAAAAAGTATGCACGAAGAAGAAATATCCTTGTGTTCCATGTGGATTTTTCTAATGTGCAAAATGTCCTTCGCTGCCGTTGTCGCGTCGTCATCGTCGTCGTTTTGCCTAATTCAACCAAATGAAGCGGAACGACATAGCATGGTGGATGCAATGGGACCATACATTCAGGATATAGTCCTAGTCCTAGAACATAACAAGAGCAAAGTGCAAAAATTCGATTGCAAGGATTTCTTTTGTGGATTTTTTATTTCATCCATCTTGAAGATATTCACAGACAAGGATCTTCTAGCAACGGTCGAAGGATGTATGCAGAATTGAAGGGGTAAAAAAGGATGTTGTTCTGATTCTGAATTTTCCATGATGATGATCGAGTGCACTTAAATGATAAATTTTCTTGAGGAGGACCCACGTTTACAGGGTGCTATGGAATATGCCGCGCGGGCCTCACCAACCACGACCAGACGAGGGAGTCACTAGCTCACAAGTCAATTCGGCAATAATTTATTGAATTTTAAAAGGGGTTCATTTTCTTGCATTGAACTTTAATTGCGAAACGAAACGGCCGGCGCGGCGCTCATCTTCCAAGCGATTCAAACGAGATTAATGTTCAAAGTTGGCTCCCTTTAGTATATCTATACGACATAATCCCGATTCGGATCGCTGATTCTCAGCTTTGGCTCACATCTGCAGCAGCATTGGCAAATATGAAAGGAACAAGCAGCGCAGCGCTGGTATCCTTCGTACTCATTCGTTGCACAATACAATTCGGCAGGGAAAATTAATGGCATTTCCCTTTGCGGCAGAAAATGATGCGAACTGAAGGAATGATAACACAATCATGCGTTGCAGAGCATCCGAATCGAATCGGAGGATAATGGGCCAAGGACGAGATTTTTTCCCCTACTGCTAGGTCGGCAATAATTAGCAACTCCAGGGAGTAATAATCGTTTACTATGAGTTATAGGCGTGTGACCTTTTCATAGGCAAATAGAACACATTTGCATGGATGAAGATTGGATTATGCCTGTGCACTTTGCACACTATATGTGCATTTTATATTTATGACAAAATGGAAAAAAAACAGCTTCGAAGTTCAGTGCTGACTATTTTCGGCAGTTGCAAATTAACCACACCTTTGTCGTGACCGATAGATGAAAAATCCGCGGTGGCTTTTTGATTTATGTCTTCGATAAAGCCATGCATATGTTTTGCATTTTTTAAGGCGTTTTGTGGTTTATCGAGTATTTAGTCAGATTACTACATTCAAACGTCGGTAGGTTAGTGAATGGGCAGTGTTATTCCTTAATTGTGAGATTACGGCCAGATAAAGACGTAGGCAAATTAATTCGTGAATAATCTTTGGATAAGACTACAAATTGATGACCTCATAAAGTTATCTGGCGCTAGATTAGGATACATACGCGAATGACGGATGTAGCCATTTAAATTTTGTTTACTGGTTTACTCCCATTTAATGCCCTATTTAGGAACTTAGATTCGGCAAGGTGGGGTGTGCTGATGGCCATATTAAGACGGCACAAATTTGGTGAAAGGCCCATCCCATTTATTAACGACGACAATGCGAATATGGAAGTTAACAACCTGTTGGTATTTGAAACGAGTCATGTATGGAGGCTTAAATGGCCATTCAACTACGAATCACAGGCAGTGATTCTTCATCACTACGATGATACTTACGTATGTATTCACTATGAGATTTGATCGTGGGCGTACTCGTACAACGACTTCACTCAGTTGGGAGTTTCCCAAGTCTTATTCGCTGAATCTCGTTGGAGCTCTTGATTAATGATTTAATTATTTCGTTCTTTTCATTAATAGCGCAAGTTGTATTGGAAAAAATTAACAGATATGTTCAAATTGAGAAAAAAAATATGACTTTATAACAATGAAATAAATTAAGCCAACTTTAATATAAAATTAAAAGAAGTTTGTTTTGAAATCGGGCCTGCTGAACAAATCGAACGAAGTCATGGTTCTGTCAAGTGACAAAAATGTTAGTGGTTAGTGTGTCGGACTGCTAATCGGTGCAAATTCCGCCGTGGCCAAGTACCACCTCAAGTTCTTTTCCACTGCCCCACCTCATGCGATAGTCTGATAAATATCCAAGAGTATCAACTGTCATGAGAAGCTCCTCAAATTTGCCGATCGGATTCGTTTTAAAATTGTAGGAACTTCCTACAGCAGTAGTAACAAAGATTGATCGAATAAGAAGTTCCAAGATGCGAGGAAGCCTCCACGTCAAAGAACCTATCTCGAAAGACTGGTGCGCGACCGGCTTAGATGGTACTGTCATGTTCAGAGGGGAGATCCTACGAACCCTGTCAAAAAGGCAATATCAATCAATGTTCCAATACAAACGCCAAAGAGAGGCAGGCCTTAAAACTCCTGGATCAGACAAATGCAAAAGCACCAGCATTCGATTGGCATCAGCGACGAAGTGATTCAAAATCGGGAGGCCTGCCATTATTTTCTGTGGCCGTACAGGCGGACCAGTAGGGATGCAAGTAAGTGGGAGGGTTATGATCCCATTAATCCTGATCATACCCTCACCGTCATAAAGGGAGAAGAAGAGGATTCTGTTGTTAGATGGGCAGTGTGCTAGGACCTGTCTCGGGTTGTTTTAAATACTATCCCAACAAGGTTCTTTGACAAGGTTGGAATGACCACATATTCGATGTCGCCAAGAACGCCGCGAAATGTCTAGGCTTCCTTAACCCTAGAAAGATAATCATATTTTTTATGGCGTAAAAGATAATCATACGTCTCAGAGACGTATGGCACTTTGTTAGTTTATTTAATTAAACCTTTGAGCTTTTTAAGAAATATTAATATTTTATTTATTAATATAGTCGATATTAAGAGAGATAAATCAATGATTCAGTAAAAATAAATATTAGTTAAAAGATAAAAACAAAAAACCTAAACTCCATTACAAATCAACAAAAAACATAAATTATTTTTTAAAGGAACCTTAAAATTGACTTTAAGTTCTAATAGTTGCCAAATTTGCATTTTTTGGTTTAAAATAAGTCTACTAATAAGTCTTAGTAATTTTTAATCACATACGATTAAATTAAATGAAAGCATGACAAACGTCACACACGTTTCCCAGACGTACGGTTTAGCTATAAATTATTACTGCAGGTACTAACCGTCGCACCATGACCGTCACGGGGAAGCTCCGATCACCGGCTGAGTTAGTTTGGGCAACCAACCTGATGCGGCTTACAGTAAAAAGGATATATCAATTTTGTCGCGCGTCATACGTCTCACAGACGTAGATTATCTTTCTAGGGTTAAGCGTTGTAAGAAATATTTCACCCCTTCTGATCTGGCTACAATTTATATGGCGTTTATTCGCCCGAAACTCGAGTAGGTACAACGGCCATATCTGGTCCGGTGCACCAATAGCTTATTTGGAGCTACTAGACAGGATCCAAAAACGCGCGATAAGACTCATTGGCGACCGAGACATAGCGAGATCGATTGACTCTCTTAGTCATCGTCGCAATGTCTCCTGTCTTTCGTTATTTTATCGTTATTTCCATCATAAGTGCTCTAACGAAATAGCCAGTTGCATTCAACCCCTTGAACATTTCACCTGCAATACCCGCCATGCTAGGAATGCCCATCAGTTTACCCTGAAGCCTGTGTTCGGACGTACAGTGAATTTCAAAGAATCTTTCCTCAGCCGTACAACACGAATGTGGAATACCCCTCCACGCATTGTTTTTCCTTCACATTATAACCTACAAACATTCAAAACCAACGTGTATCGGCATCTCTCCTTTTCTTCTCACGCTAATTTCCCGCCCGCGGGTCCCAACAAATCCATTTAGTGCGTGCTTATTATATAAAAAAAAAATCTTGAATAGGATTAGCAATTTTCTCATTAACGTGATTTGAAAGGACGTTGTCAGGGCGATGACCAGCGAAAACAGGCGGAATGTTTTGGATAGACATGAATACTTCATAAAAGAAATAAGTTAAGGAAAAAAAACTCTAGTTCTGATGTCATATCATGTTTGTAGCGCCATAGATTGGCAAATCGTTACATCTTAGTGACAAGTTCAAGAAAGCATTGATAAATTACTACATACCTTGATTTGTGGTTCGGGAAGATGTCCGTGCCCTTAACCCCTCAGTATTATTATATTTATTATTATTATTAAATATTCTTTATTTCAAACAATTTTGTTAACAGAGGTTTACAAAGAATCTATGGACATGGCATGTTGCCGTCTGCCAGATAATGACATTTCATTTTTTTTTTATAATTTGCGTGCGCTAAAGGGATTTCTTTTTTTTCTGTGATACAGTGCCCTTATAGTGGAAACCACAGCGCAGGTATTTTGTTTGTTGCTGTAAGTAGCTCCCAGCAAATGATTCATTGCCTATTTGTGGGTGCTACTTACGGTATGAAAGAATAGAAGGATAGGAAAGAGGTTTGTTATAATATAAAAGAAAGTTTAAAATATATGATTGGTAGTTCATGGTTTAACAAATTTCACAAATAATAGCACTTAAATTAAGTAAAAGGTTGAAAAACTTAAACAACTGAGATTCAAATACCTCAAAACTATTTCGATAGGTAAGAGCATGGTCACAGAATTTTGAGAGGTTTATCCACCCTGCCGATCCATTTAATATTTGTATCGCTTGTGCTCTAGAAAGGACACAATGTTGAAAATAGAGCCTTCGGATCTCCTGCAAGATTGGACATATAGCTATTAAATGGAAAACATCATTTCGCTCGGATCTATTGCAGAAGTCGCACAAGGTTGGTAGGTCTGACCGATGAGGCAAATAATTTAAGCTAAGAATTTCCACTCTTGCTCTAAAAATAGTGCTTTTAGCTTTCACAGGGCGATCGATTTTAAAATAATTATCAGCTTGAAGGCGATGGATTAATTCTCTGTATGTAGCCCTTGTTGAGGATGCCGATGCACGATTCAAATGTTGAAGATAAATTTTTTCGTCAACTTTTGAAATTAATAATTTTAAAAATTGGAAATATAATAGCTTTATTAAAGCTTTCAGGAACACAGGTATGCTCATATATATAATTATACAACGACACCAGATAGTGTTTAAATTCCAATGCAGAGTTTTTAAAAAACTCAATAGGAATGCCATCAATCCCCGGGGCTTTGCTGTTCTCCATTTTTAGAAGAGCCGTTTCCAGTTCAGTTAGAGCTATAGGCGAGTCAAGCTCGTCAACCATTACATTCGGCAAGGCGTAATGAAATAGATGCAACTCAACACTTCCTGTCAACAAAGATCGAAAATGAGAAGCTAAAAGTTCGGCTTCCACCAAACACTCTAACATTGCACCAAAATGTTTTAGAGTCCTTACAATTTTCCAAATTTCTAGCTAGTTTTTTTGCGAAGTGTAGCTGTTTATTTTTACAAGATTGCTTATAAAGTTTGTTTGCTTGTATATACGCAGTTTTAAAGTAGTCAGAATTCGATTTCCTAAACAAGTTCAGAAAAGCAACCCCTCAGTAACTATGCTCCGTTGCTACAAGATGGTGTATGCTCCTGACCCCCGTACCTATGATCCGTTGCTAGCAGTTGGTGTAGGTATGCTCCGTTTTTCCTGTGCGTCAATCCTCTTCCAAAGAACAGGATCGGCTCAGTTGCTCAAATGACGTCTGAGTTGATGTCCCTTTCAGACGGACATATCGTCAATGGGCATAATGTCCGTGGACATTATGTCACTCCACCGCGAATATATTCAAAAACGATTGTTCGTATCCGTAGCTCTGGTTGGGGGTGGTGTTGGGCGCACATCGAAAAAAACGCATTGAAGCGGAACGGAAAAACATCTATCCGGAGGAAAAATTCTTGTTTGCTGAGGAAACACGAATATACAACTAACAGTGTTTGGTGAAGTGGACCAAATTCATATTGGAACAGACATGCATGTGTTCGTGCAGTCACACACACCGACATTCTGCTTAGCAAAACAGTATTGCCATATTATTATTTTGTTTGTCCCTTATAAAAAAAAACTGAGCCATTTAAAAAAAAAACCTAATTTTCTAATTAACATAATGGCAACGCTCAAAGCGCGGATGGGCGAGTGCCGATGACGAGAAAGATTATAATGGATTAGTTTTTAAGAGTTTGGTTTTCAATTGTCAAAAAAAGCACAGGAAAGTTGCGAAGTGTATACAAATTTTTATTTGAGTTCATAAATCAATGCCTGTCATTTACTTTATGTAAATTTCTTGTAAATGTTGACCACGACAGCGCTTTAAGTGGTTCATGCGGAATGTACAATTTTGAGTCACTCTTCGCCGAGCACGAATTTTGATAGAAAAATTCAATAATTTTTGAACGTTGTACGGATGTAAGTCTTTCCAAGGTGAAGTGGCAATGCTAAATGAGCATGTTTGACTTTGACACATGTCACGAACAGCGTTTGCCACATCAATCGAATTCAGATGCAGATACCACATCAAAAACAGCCAAAAAAATGTTGTATTTTAAAAAAGTTTAGTACCATTATAATTTGTTTCTTTTTTATTAGAATCACACGTCACAACATTAACAAGGGATGAATGGGTGAATCGCATGACGAAGGTTAAATTTTAATTCACAAAAACAATATCTTGGTGAAAACCGGTGTATTGGTTTTTTTCTGAAATTAAATGTTCTTGTGCTTCTTTAGATTGTGCTATGGTGGACGCATGGATGAAAACAATTCGTTCATGACCACCTGTACTTTAGACTGCCCGAATTTCGGAACCTGTGCGATTTTACTTCTTATAACTGAGTCATTCTGATTAGCAGGTGGTCACATACAAAAAATAGAGGCGTGAACGGCCCAAGAATCCGGCCTCGTCATCTATCCCGAGACTCATTTACAATGATATTCTAGCTGTCAGCTCTTAAGATAAAGCCAATATGCTTGCTGCTCACATTGCAGCTACTTCAACACCCCTCATTGTGCTTTATCTCCCCATGTACTTTCGATCTTGACATACTCAACTCCGCTTGTACAGATGAATTTCCCCTTTCGTGCTGAGCAGGAGTTCTTCTGAGCTGGCAAAACCACTGCGTAATTTATCTGTCCTATTCTTCAGGACACTTTCCGAGAAGATGGAAAACAGCATTTGTCCAGCCAGTTTCAAAAAAAGGCGAATCTTCCTTTTCCTCCTCCTACCGCCCCAATTGCACTTACGTCTCTTCTTTCCAAGGTTATGAAAACACTGATTAACCGTCAGCTCTTGAAATACCTTGAATTTCGGAAACTTATTAATGACCGGTAGTATGGTTTTCGCAGCAACAGGTCCACGGGTGCTTTGATGACTTATGGAACCAATCAGTTCAGCAGTGGTGAAAGTACGGCAGTAGTGCTTGATATTTCAAGCATTAGACAGAGTTTCACATCAAGCTCTCTTGTCGAAAATGCGTGCATTTGGAATCGATGATAATCATCTTCAATGGATTAGAAACTTAATTTCGGACCGTTCAATTCAAGATGTTATGCACGGTTTCAAGTCCGCAACTCACAAAATAAATGCTGGTGTTCCCCAAGGCTCCGTTTTGTTTCCGACCCTCTTCATCATTTTAATAAATGATCTCCTGTGTGTAACGTAATTAAATTCATTCCTTCCACAACCGAAGAAGAGAGGTGTGAACCAGGAAACGAATATGAAAAGCTGAGGGTACTGCTAAGCTTCACGCACCTCTTCTTCGGTTGTGGAACTGGAACCGCACCGCATGTTAAGAACAGTAAACTCTAATCTTGACAGAATAGTTCAATGTGGTACATCCAGTAGGGTGGAATTTAATGCTTCTAAAACACAGTGATGACTTCTGTCATTGAAGCGAAACGTTAATAGTCTGCCATTATCCATGAATGACACTTGTATAGCTGAAATCGAAAGACTAATGACAACCTTCGTTGGAATGACCACATATTCAATGCCTAGGCTCCATTAAGCGATGCAAGAAATATTTCACCTCTTCTGATCTGGCGTTCATCAGTCCAAAGGTTGAGTACAACGCTCATATCTGGTCCGGTGCACCGATTAGATATTTGGAAATACTCGACAGAATTCAAAAACGCGCGATAAAACTCATTGGTTATCGAGACATCGCGAAATCAGTTGACGCTCTTATTCATCGCCGCAATGTCTGCTGCCTTTCGTTGTTCTATCGGTATTTCCACGATAAGAGGTCAATCGAAATATCCAGGTGTATTCCTCCCTTTGAACGAATGTTTCAACCGCAATACCCACCATGCTAGGAATACACATCAGGTCGCCCTTAAGCCTTTATTCCGGCGTACGGTGAAGTACAAAGAATCGTTCCTTAGCCATACCAATGTGGAATGTGGAATGCTCAACCGTGTCCTATCTTTCCTTCGCATTACAATTTACAAACATTTAAAACCATACGATCTGTCCAATCCAAATTTCCCTTCTGCCCGTGCTGTGCAACTATTTACACAATAAGGGTTCACAAAATTCCATTTCGAGCGTGTAAATTTAAAAAAAGTTTTTTGACCAACTCCTTTTTCAATTACTTTAACTATTTAAAATTGAAAAGATATAATAATTAAATATTTAGGTTAAAAAAAACGTGTTCCTTGATTTTTCGAAAGTTGCCTTTTTAATTTAGGTTTTTCTTCTTATTAATAAAGATTCCGAGCGAAGCCTGGCGGATCAGCTGGAATATATAATTTAATTCATCGCATTTCCCCTGAAAAAAAAATTCTGGGTACGGCCTTGCTCCCACTCGAGCTTCAGACTCATAGATACTTACATTTGTTCCTCCTGTCGAAAAACTTTCAGCTTATTTCTGTACGAGTTTTTTTTCTTTTTTGTTTTAAATAAAAAATTCAATTTAAATTAATTTTATATATTTTTTGGGTTTTTTTTATTTTTTAATTTGTTTTCTTGACTTTTCTTTTTCACTATTACAATTTTCTTCGAGATTTCTCCTCCGAATCTATCCAAATCAACATAACTCCTATCTTAGAATTTTAACTAGAATTCAAAATAATTTTTTAAATATTCTTGTCTATTTCTAGTTCCTTATTGATGTTTTGACGTGTTGGTTTTTTTTTTGTTTTACAAAGACGAAACAAAAATAAATGAATATGTTTTTTTTACTTTCATTTTAATTCAATTAATTACTTATGGGTATTCTTTTTAAATTACATTTTAAGAATTAATTTTTATCAGTCTTTGCATGTGTGCTTTCGTCGCCGTTTCAATGTTTTTGTTTTTATTTAAAAATAAAATGCAAACAAAAGAAAATTAGAAAAAATCAATCGTTCAACAGGAAATGTTGTTTTTATTTAGTTTTACAATAATATGTATCTTGCCTAGGTACTACTATTTTTTGTTTTAATAAATATTTTCGTTTTTGTTTGTTTTACTATTCTCAACTTTATAATAAATTAAATCTGACATTTAACTTGCAAATAAGGTTGAACTCTTTTTTTTTAATATATATATAATGGATTGCTTATTTTGATGAAAACACACGCAGAGAGTAAGCAGATTTTGTTTTTGTTTTAAACTTATTCTACAATATTTACAAAAGTTTTGTTTTTACGGTTTTTTTGTTTTTATTGTTTATTTACAACTTTATGAGGATTTAACACATTTTTTTATATTTCCGACCTCATGGAAGATTTAATTGATTTAATTTCATTTGTTTACACAAAAGAAATGTTAAAAAAAATAAAAAACAGAAACTAAAGGAATATAGGGAGTCAAATGGGCGGGGTTTGTAGAATTATTTTTTTTCATCTTCATTCTTTTTTTTTTTCTTTTTTTTTGAGTTTTGGAATGAAGAGGTACATTAATATTTCATTTCTTTTGTCGCGGACTAGAAAAATCCTTAAAATTATTACTTTTTGCTTGATCATGTTCTTCCTTTTGCTTGTGTGGGTCTCACTCAGTGATGACGCGCACTCAAACGGTTGAGATCTCATCATTCGTGCGCATCCGTTGTCCCACCTGCTCCTTGTTTGACGACACTTAAAATTAGGTTCTAAGTCTATGTACACTGCTATATACAATTCTTTCCATTTTGATACTATGTACACCTAAGGACATCACCTCCAGTATATGGATGCTTCGTTGCTTACGCATGGTAGGACTGCATATTCAAAGCCATTTCTTACACGTGCAGCGTTCGGTTGGCAGACGTCGCTGTCGATACTTGTTCGGGCGTGTTTTCGTGATGGATGAGGGTTTCCTTGTCGACGGGCATGCTTTTCTGCACTGGCCGTGTTAGGACGTAGAGCAGGAACAGACCAAGGAAGAGAACGGTTGCACCGGCGATAGCGAAGACTATACTTTGGGTAAAGAAGTCAGCGGAAAGAGCTCCAGGTACTGTTGAGGAGGTAAGTTTAGTGCGGATCACTGAAGATACATGCGCGGGAGTGGTGGATTCACTTGCGCTACTCCTTTGGCTGGAGCTGGGTGTTTTGATGACTGAGTTTGCACTGGGATTGTATGTGCTGACGAAATCTTTAGAACTGTCCTTGAGAATGCGCATGCGGGAATCGGTTTCACCAGAGGAGGTCTCTTGAGCAAAGATATTCGGCAGGGATTTCATGCCAGCGCTGTCCATGGCAATGGCTTGGAGGCTGGAGGCAGATTTGTCGGTCAGCTTATGGGTGTCAACGATAAGTTTGTACGAACGACGCATGCCACCAGTTTCCTACAAGGAAAAATAAACGAAAAATCTTTATAAAAATTGTGTTAAGTTGAAAGTGATTTTTATTCTGGGACGTAGATGGAGCCACTGTGTGATAAAAATTTTAAGTGTTTTTAACGACTTCTTCAGTATCTGAGACTATCTTCATGAAATGTCAAAGAAGAAGATGGAAAATCGATTTATTTTTCCATTTTCGTACCAAACTTGTTGAAGGTTTCTTTTTTTTACAAATTTGCCTTGATATTGATAATTGAAAACTATTAGGCAGAAAAAAGAATAATTCGCAGAAAATGTATCTATGTATTTCTTACATTTGGCACTTTCTCCATTAAAGATGCCAAAACGTTCTGCCTTTGCTAATGAACTCATCCCTAACTACATAGCTTCTGCAAACAAATGATTATTCCCCCTCTACACAGCAGCACAACACCTGTTCTTGTATGTCTTTCTGAAGTGCATGCGTGCAGATATTCATCGCGGTGACACGAATCACACTGCACGCAAATTCTCCACATATAACTGCTGCACCTAGCTTAGCCTTTATTGTTGGTGCTTTTGTTTGCATTGCAATCCCATTGAAAAATTTGTGGAGTTAGTGTTGGCTACACACGTACCAGCCACTAATGCAATCTCTCACACATGCAATACCAAGTCCTTGGAATGCCCACCAATGCAACACATCTCAATTGCAGTGTAATTAGCCAATTAGTGATGCTTTCACACTATGCGAACAAACAATTAACAAGAAGAGGTGCTTCGAACCACATATACGCGAAGATATCTTCTTTGGCTAGGTACATCGTAGAATGGAGAAAAACTAACAAAAAATTCGTGCGAAGATCTTTGGAATGCAATTGCATTAAGCGATGCTATCTTCGGCACAGGAGAAATTCGTGATTTTCTGAAAACATGTATTCTCCTCACATGATGTCCTCAGCCACACACAAGTGGATCTATCTCAGAAAATGAAATGAAACCAAACTTACCTTATGCTTGCAGGTAACCTGCACGTGATATACTGTGTCCGGCCATAGGGACAGCTCAACGGTGGAGCTATCAGTCAGTAGATTACCCATCAGACCGCCTCCAGAGACCTCCCACGTGACCAGACACTGTTTGGATGCATTGGTAACAGCCTGATCCCATGCAATATCAGTGAGTACCAGCGATCCTTGCCGCACCGCTGAGTTAACATTAAGAGGAAACGGTCCCAGTTGCTGATCGCAATTATTCCAGCACTGTAAGAGAAAAGAAAACCAAATAAAAAATAAGAAAAAAAATTAACAAAAACTGAAAAGATGAATAAAAAAGTTGACTAGATAAATAGAGAGAACAAGAGGGAGAGAGAGAGCGAAAGCCAAACGCTTAGAGGGAAAACAGAGCGAGCGATAGACAGTACTAAGAAGGAGGAGAAACAACTAAGTTATACAACTCTGAACAAATGTTCGACAACGATCACGCAACAAAAGATTATCATTTTTGTTTAGGCAGTGCATACAAAAATGTATCTATGTATCTGCACTGCAATTGCTTGTATTATAGAGATAGATTGTTTGTTTTTTTGTGGACTTTTTTTTAAAATGTTGTTTAGTATTTCCCCCATCGTGGTGGTGGATCGATCACGATTTAGTTCAACGTTCGTTCGATTGTGTCATAGGTCGGTTATGCTTTGAGACGACGTCGCGTCGCAAGAGATATTTGGGGGTAAATTGCTTAGTTTGGGTGAATCCATGTCTGTAAAATAATTACGAACGTTGCAAAGAGAAGATAGATTCCACTCCTCCTCCAGCGGCATGTGCCTAATATGGTCGAAAATATCATAACATTTTGATCTTTATTACTGATCATAGCGCAAAGCATGCATTTTAAATTCGGAAGCTGAAGTATATTGTTTCTCGGTGAGAGGAGTCACACACAGAGAGAAAGAGAGGAGAAAGCGGGCTCTTGTTCCCAATCAAGAGGATCAAGATGCTCGATTAGATAATTCAACTGGTTGTTGTAAGTAGAAACAAAAACCAGCCTTGTTAGGGCAGAGGTCGTATGTAAGTATTGGTTGCAGTGTCTCTGCGCACAACTAAATGGGTTCGAAAGAAAATATCATCTGTTTGGCGGTGTTTAACTAAACAAAATTAACATGGCAACTATTTAAAGATTGACTATCATGGGCATTTGCATAGAGTGTTTGTTATGGGAAAATATTCAGCCTTTAAAGAGGTTCTCAGGCAATAATGGAGTGAGATATCGGATGAAATGTTTCGATTTTATTTTTTAAGATTTTATCTCAAATATTTTATGGCACAATACCATCATAGAGAGAGAAGTTTAGTATTTTGATTATTTTATTTTTAACAATAAAATAGTCAAAATACTGAACTACTGAGTTAGGGGTTTCAAATTATTCCGGGGTCCAGATACAACTGAAGTTTTTTTCCACTTTCCTACGTCTTGCGAAGGTCTGACAAACATCCAAAGGTATCAATTGTCTCTTGAATCTCCTTAAATTTGTCGTTCGGAGTCGGTGACAAATGCTGGTTCCATTTGTGCTAAAAATATAACTTCGCACACAGAATTAGTTCGGGAATCTCGGTTTAGACGCCGTATATAAAATAACGTTGAAAGTAGTGATGGGAATAATCGAATGATTCCAAAAATCGAGATATTAGTATTCGAGTGATCTAAATAATCGAATGATCACTCGAGATATAGAAATAAATAACAACACAAGTTTCGCAAAAGGAAACAGCAACAGGAAGCAATTACTAATACTAACACGAAGCCAACGAAAATTCAATCAATTGAGCAAACGGCTAATGCACTTATCGCAAACATTATGTGAGTGAAGTAGTAATCCATATAAAAGTTCTCGAATGTCTATTCTTTCGAAGAGTAGTAACTAATTATAAATTAAATAGTAATGCTACTGTTTTTTCATTCGAGAGCTTTTGCCTTCGAGATCCAGTACGGGAAATACGAAAAAGGCAGCTGCTTACTCGTATTATTCGAATCAAAACACAGAGCAAGCCATGAGAATATGAGCTATTATCTTTTCATACTTAAATAATATAGAAACAGCTATTCTTCTCACACAAACTCAAAGTCACCACTCACCACGAGCTTTGTGATTGTGGGTAGTGTGTTCGGTGTTTAAGTATGTAGTTGTGATGAGACATTTTGTTCTAAAATTAAAGCAAAAGTAAGTTATTGATTTTTTTTTCCCGAATGTTACTATTTTTTCTCATTCGAGTTATGAGACTTGGGGTAGTTGCGCATCATTTCATTCGAATGAAAACACACACTCACAAGGTTTTTATCACATTTGCTTTGCGACGAATGGGTTTACTTGGTATGTGCGTGCAGGAAAGTGCGTTCTCTGTGTTTTATTTAGTACTTGTGTGTGAGACATTTTGCTCTAGTGTCGGGTCGAGCGCATGAGAGATCATTCGAATGATTTGAAATGAAGAATCGAGATATTGCAAGAATCGATTATAATCGATTAAATCATTGGAATGCGCCCATCATTAGTTGAAAGTGTTAAGTACACATTGGAAAATTATTGGCATAGTGGGAAAGTATTTTATATTTACCACTTTGGTACAAATTTAGGAGAATATTTAGTACAAGGAACGGTTGAATTCAGGATAGTACAACTTTAATAAATTCATGGCACAGAGCTAAGAACATGGTTAATAGGGTGGCGTTGGAAATACATGAAACCTACGTGAGTGAATGATCGTTGTGAAAATGTCTCCGGAATAAGAAAATGGGTCTGCCAAACAAGAGAGAATCTGCCTTTCATAAAATACCATCTCAAAATTGGTCATCGGATCTGATAGGTTATTCTATTTTTTGTATGGGCGCAAAATAGATCTAGCTCTAGAAAATTAAGATTACACAATAAAAAGATCCCTCGATCTTTAGAGGAACTTTTACAATTATCGACTTCAACAAGTCAATTTTATCCAAGAAAAAAAAAAATCCACAATGACTTCTGCCCTCATGCAAACTTCCACACAACACATTTTCCTATATTCAGACAACCATGTTGCTGCCGTTGTTAACTTTTGATAATGCCGTCAACGCTTACATTTTGATGACACTATTCAGGCAGTTGATGAGCTGCTTTCGTTACGAAGAATGCTTTGGAACTAGATTTACATCTTTTAAGTACATCATATGTTTTTATGCCCACAAACACACGAACTTTAACTAAATGACTTTTAAAACTGCAGTTATTCCAACAATCTTCCATAATGCTATCCTCTTACTGTCTCTGAGCACCCAAAGAGCACACAGTGAGTTGGATTTTTGGCATAATACAAAACTTAAACACCAAACTACTATTACCCCCGTCGCCGTACCAAAAGCAGTAACAGCAGCAGCACCCGTAGTATCTACTCTACTTGTTAAAGTAGCAGAAACATTTTTGCATATGCGATGAGTTTTGCTGCATTTAACTCATATAACTTTTAATATTTAAATAGTTTTACCTCGCGCGCTTGCATAAAATATTCCCTAAGGATGCAGCCCTATTCTCCAATACACTGCGCAACTTTGTCTGTATGGCCTTGTGAATCTTTCAACAGGAACATACAGTAGCACAACCACAAATGTGAATGAACGTCAAGAAGAGAAGAATATGATAACAACCATGTTAGAGGTTATCTAAATTTCTATAGATAGAAACACTCCTGCACGGGCATAAATACATAATGGAAAACAAGGAAAAATAAAGGCAACAAAATCAAATCATTAAACAAGCGAATGGAATATGATGATATGATTTTTTTTTGGCAGAATTTGGTTTTTGTTGGAAAATAAAGAGTTTAAGATTTATATTGGTTGACTTTTTGTTTGTATATCACTCACCAGAAAACTGAACGCTTCTGGGATATAACTATTGATATTTGGTGGTGTGATGCACATCTGTAACATAAAAGAGAAGTTTTTTCTGAGTTTTAGTACGTCTGAATAGTTATTTTTTGTTTGTACTAAAGAAAAAATTATATAATAATGATGATGAAACAAAAAAAAAACAATGACAGGGGTTCTAGTTCAAATAAAATAATATATGTTTTAGTACTTAGTTATGGGGATTATGTACTAAATAAAAATGCATCACATTTAAAAGGTTATAAAATATGAGTGCTGATAGATTACTTGTATCAAAGCTGTTCTTTTTATGGTGAAATTGGTACTAAATATTTTGTGTTGTGTGTTTGTGCTTTTGGTTCGTGCGTGGGCATATGAAATGGTGATATATGAAAGTAATTAAATAAATAAATACATTAATAAGGGTATTTGTGGGTAAGAAATATTAAATATGGATATGTACATACTATTTACAAAGTTTTAAAAAAAAAAAGTGGGCGGGTTGTGTGTGACTCCACTCAGATGTTAATTGCTGACAATGAAGACATAATGAGCGAAGATAAAAAGGCATTGGAACAATGTTTGGGTGGATATTTTTTAGGGAATGGGTGTTGTATAAGTCGAACAAAAAGACCCACTCAGACCTTTTGGCAGACATTTATTTGCATAGAAAAGTAGTTCTTAAGTGTGAAAAGTTCAAATATCTAGGATCTATGATCAATAGTCAATATCCTGTGATGGTGACATTAATCGTCGCGAAAGCATATTATGGTTTAAGGGCCAGGAAAATGCAGACATCTTCTGCGAACGAAAAATTACCCTCCCAGCAGTTGTAGCCAATGCGCTTGACAATGCTAGAAACCTCACAAAAAAAAAACACGAACATTTAATGGTAACTGATATGAAGATGCTTCCGCATGACAGCAGAAGTAACAAAGTTTGGTCGAATAGGACCTTCAGAGACTCGAGGAAGCCTTCATGCCAAAGAACCTTTCTTAAAAATAAAATAGCGCCACGGGCTTAGTTGGTACTGTCATGCTCAAAGGAATGATTATACGACAGTCGTCAATCGAAAAAATCGCATCAATCAACGTCCCTAAAAAATCGCGGCAGAGAGACAAGAACGTTAGGATGAGATTGCTCTCAGAACTCAAAGACGAAGTGATCTGACACCGGGATGCCTGCTCGCAAATTCCTAAGGTCGAAGCAGTGAACTCTACAGGCGGACCCGTAGGTATGCATTAATGATCGCTCTAAACCAGATCATAGCCCTGCGTTAAGGAATATGTAATAATTATGCGAGGGCCTGGGTGAACGTTTTCGGGACTCTCAACTATTTGAAGTAAGTAAGTAAGTAAGTTGTAAAGCGTTGCCACTTCAAAATAGTGGTTTCATTAAATAGAAAATACATACTGCGTAGTACAGCCTTTCGATCAGTAGGCGATCGCGCTAACAATACACACATTTCAAGTTGTTCCCCTGCGACTGGGACATACATAAATAAATGTAGTTGCATTACTCAACTCAAACAGATGGTTCCGTAAACAATATAACAAATGTCATGCAATTGCAAATTTTATTAATTAATTGTCCTCATGCGAGCTCATACAAATAATGGTAACGAAAATATTAATCCGAAGACTTTTATTTTAACGGAATTCAGTAGTTTCAATGAAAATCGTAGCAAATATCTTCTAGTTAAATATGACAACTTTTTTAGGTTTTAGTACAAATTTAGTACTTTTTTAGTACTCGTTGGAAAAACTATGGAAATTAATCGACTATTGTAAAGAAGGTGCAAAAATGTAAACATGTATGTTTTTGGCTAGTTTTGCACTTTTTAGATAGAAAATTGGTACAATTAATCAAAATAATTGATATCTTAATAAATTGGCTTTGAAATAATTTTAAGAAATTCTGAAAATCCCAATTTTACCAACAGTTTCACTAACCACTAACCAATTTTGACAGCAAATGAAGCAGATGGCTTGAAACAAAACATAAATATAACAAACTATCATATTCACAACATTGAAAAGAGTTGTGTGCCTGGATAGCTAAGCGTCCAACTATTTATATCTGTAACCACACATTAATCACACTTACTTTCAAAAATTTGTCCCACTTTAAAAAGATCCATTCAATTAGACACCTAAGTGAATTTAAGTCCCATCTGGATTCACTTAGAATCCTCAACTGAAACCACACATTCTAATTGGCCGTCAAAAATTATCATTTACACCACAAAGTCTCAGAACCCATTCACAATGAACAAAAAAACACACACAACAACTGTTTCACAGAAGGACGAAGAAGAAAAAAATCTCCTAACAATGAACATACAATTTCAATTATTCTGACAAACACAAGCATACACACCGTTCTCCACTTACACTTAGCTACAACATAAAAATAGACAAAAGTCCTTATCTTTTAATATCCCAACTGTATGTGCGGACAATTCACATTTCTAATTCAATTCCCCTTCCCGACGACCACAAAAACCAAAATCGAAATCACACCGCATATACGAGAAATCTCAGAGTGTGTTCGAGAACTTTACAAAAACTTACCAAAGGACGAAGCCATAGCCATCGACGACAACATTTTTGGTGTCAAATATCATTTGCAATTTGTGTCATATCTTTCAATTTGTCACTTTAAGTGGTCACACACCACTCATTCGATGTGTGGCTGAGGAGAATGAACTAGGGAGTCTAACGAATCTGAGACGAAACGATAAAAGGATGATGTAGCAGGAAAGTTAAAAAGATTTTTCATGTTTTTTTTTCATTTGTATTTTTCGAAAACTCTTTCCTAACACATGTGCCATTCGAATGAAAAGCAAGAAGGATGGACTATTCCCGTGGGGGGCATCGACACCATACGTAAATATATAAATGATATCTTTCTCGACGTCGATGGCAGTCGACTTTACTTTAATATCATCCAGATGCGGTAGAATAGGAGTATGGGAGTCTAATTTAATTTCAAAAGGAAAATTATATTCGAACCTATCCTAAATTAAGACATGGCAGCATTATGCCAAAGGCTTATCTCTCTCCAAAAATGATTGGCAGGCCATCAAACTCTTAAATTTGAAATCCCTCTGGATTTTCTAAATAATTCTCTGGATATTACTTCTGCCAACCCGATGCCCCTCTGAACAGGATCAATAAATATGTCGGTCGATTTATCAGCAAGACTAACCCTAAAAAGGGGAAACAATTTGAATGTTGTTTATTTTTAAGTTCCAAGTGATTCTAAACACTCTTCTGGCTGTTGTTATGCTATTATCTCGCACTAATTAGATTTCGCTGCGCGTTGATATAGAGCAGACAAACAGCGGGACTCCCATCGCACCAACACTTGTGCGGTTGGATTGCATATGTAACGTGTATCATCTGTCAGCACATTGAATGGGGCATAAAGTGATTGAGATATCGCGGCATGTACGGATCAGAGATTTTTTAATTGTCGATTTTGGAATTTAGAATTCGGTAAGAAATTTCGAAAATCTCTCCAGCGGGGTAGCGCAGCACCGCCGACGTTGAGAAATGATGCAGAAGGGAGAATATTTAGAAAATAATTAAAATTTTCGATGCGGTTTTGATGAAAGTTTTTTTTTTTTAGGTCATCATTTGGTAATGTCTGAAAATAGACAGAAGTGCTTTTAGTGGATGTAACTCAACAGGGTTGAATGCTTTAAAGTCTCTTATGGTTGCTCTGTATTGCTGTTTAAATATAATATCCTGATGATCGCTGTTGAGCTTTCGAAATAGCGAAAAATGCAGAGGATGTCTGTCGTACTGTGGACACTGTTTGGATTTTTAAAAGCAACAATGTTTTTTCATGAACGTCAAGTGAAAGTTGAAGACGATTGCCAAAGATATGTTAACAAGATGCGCAGATTTACACAGTTACGAATGCTGTATTTTTAGTCACTCACCTCTTGGTGAAAACGAATTTACCAAATTCCTATAAAAAAAGATCACAACTAGTTGCAACATTTAAAGCTCTGTTCAAATATACAAAAATATATGAATTAACAGCCCTAGCTTCTAAAACAATTTGTTTGTACGAAGCCTAAATTTTGCCACGAATGGAAGTGACATACAATCTAAGGCCGATTCCAATAAGCATTTGATACTTCTGCATTTTTATCAAACTTTTTTTTTGAAAAAACGTCGAGTTTTGCTACAGAAAATATCTGGCGACAACCGGTAGAGTCACATTACTAAGCCTTTACCGCACGCAGATCCACTTTATTTACTAAATTAACTAAATATTCATCACGCCAAATAAAGAGATAAGAGCGTTTAGTTGACTGACATTGGTCCACCGTTGGGCGCCAATTTTAATAAATTATTTTCTACAATAATTTAACACACCTATAATTATGTCTCATATTTCAAATAGGACAGCATATCTCATCGAGCGATATTGATCTCCAGAATATTCAGTTTATTTTACGATTATTAGGCAAATAATAAATTTAAGTCTCCCAAAAAAAAGACAACATAATTTATAATTTACAATTCTAATGCGAATTTAATCCAACCGAAATAGATATCTAAACATCTCAGCGAAAGAAATTTATTTCAGGCGACAATTATATACGAACGAAGCCAAACAAAATACTCTTCGATTGACTGATATAGACACAATAACATTAACAAACAGATTTATTTAAGAGAAATTCAATATTTCATCGATAAAAATTGATTTCGAATTTTTGATTATGGAGAATTTTGTATTCATAGATAAATGAAATAAACCTATCTGTAATTGGATACTTGTACTTATCAAGAATGTGTATCTCTTCAGTGTGGATTGGCAATTGTCATTCGTTTAGAAATCTTTGTTTACCGGTTAACCCCCACTCTGTGGTTATACAATGAAAAATATGTCATCCTCCTAAGACCAAATCGACAAGGTATTCCAAAAAGAGAAAGAATAGTAAAACAAATAAATAACACAACGACTTGAAATTTGTTGTATCTTTAATTTATTTCATCATCGATTTTGGTAACCGAATATAGAGATAGTGTAATATTGATGTTTCTGAAAAATGTAGTCGTAAAACTGAACATTTTACGATTATTGAGTTACTTTCGGGTGGCAAAGGGCAACTTAATCCCTCCTTCTGAACAAAAAAAAAAAAATGAAAAGAAAAATTGTCACCAAGATTGTTTTATATTTACAAATGCTCAATATACAAGTCTTACAGTGTTTTTTTGTTTGAATTTCAGAAAAAATATCGTTTAATCTGTTTATTCAATCAAATCGATACTGCAAAGGAAAACATATAGATACGATGTTTCTTTTCATTCGGTTACCTATTTTTGTTTGTTTTTTTTTTTAATTATTACCAAATGAAAAAGGAAGATATGTGGCGACAAGATAACTTGTTTTCCTCCATGGAAGATATGTAGTTTCCTAATCAGATACATATCTGCAGAGGGACACATTTATGTGGGTACCAATATCAGCCTTTTGCTCTGGTTAGGTCTAAGAATCTCCGCTTTGATCAGATGTGTCCGTGCGTTTTGTTAATGAGCGGCACTGTCTAATATTTACATGTTCTTAATGTCGTTTATAATCGAAACAGATCAGTTGAGAATTTATTGAATCTATGGATGAGTGGATTTACATAAAATGTTCGAGGTACAGATCGAAGAAGATCGAAGGGATGGATGATAAATTCGATGAAAAGAAAATGGGTATTGCTGTCCTGGATCAGATGTGGAAATTAAGTCAGTTGTACCATTTCAAACGAGGATATATGGCGACTTAGTATAATGTCCATCCGAAGCTTAACAGTATAAGGCTAAATGGAAAAGTGACGGAATGCAAGGTCCATCAGTTAATCTTTGCTGACGATGGAGCCATCATGAGCGAGAATTGCTGCAACGAGCACTTGATGTATGGGTAGATGTTTTTGAGGCGACTGGGTATCGCATTGGTCCGAAAAAAAAAAACAGAATACCTGCGCTGTCCGTTTTCTGACCCACTCCGACCCATTTCAGACATTTATATGAATGGCAAAGCGATCACCAATCGCGTCTGATTTAAAGCGAAGCAGCATGTTTGCGATGACGGCATCAACTATAGCGTAAGCGTAGGTTGGATGAAATGACCATCTTCTGTGATCGAAATATGTCTTCTTAGCTGAAAGGAAGGCTCTACAATCCAGTTGTGCGTCCGGCCCTTACATACAGCTCATATTTTTGGTCAGGGTACAAAAATGATGAGTTAAAACCTCAACTGAGAAGAAGATGCTTCGCATGACAGCAGGAATAAAAAATCTTGATCGAA
Source organism: Portevinia maculata (assembly GCA_949715645.1). Taxonomy (NCBI): domain Eukaryota; kingdom Metazoa; phylum Arthropoda; class Insecta; order Diptera; family Syrphidae; genus Portevinia; species Portevinia maculata. The sequence continues at coordinate 9,014,167 of OX454526.1, forward strand.
TATGAGGTGTAAAGATTTGAGGAAGCCTTCATATCAAGCATCTGAATAAATGGGAGCGTGATCGATCGGCTCAATTGGAACTGTCATGCTCAAAGGAAAGTTCCAATGGACTCCGTTAGAAAGACAATAGGGGCGTTTCTTTGAGAAATATATCCACTGGAGTTCTCGAATTTACACGTTAAACAACAACATAGTATCGCCAGCAATACTGGGGATAGCTGTCGACAACATCGGTAGCAGGGCTGCATTGGATACATGCTGCAAATACATACTGTGTTGCAAACGAAAATGTATGGCTGTTGGGCATAATTCTTGCAATCGTTCTTATGAGCAACCGTGGATATATTTCTCAAAGAAACGCGGCTAATATTGATTAATGTTTTTATACAATCGCGAAAGAGAGGCAGGCCGAAAAATTCCTAGATCAAAAAAATGCAACAACGCCTGCATTTGGTCTCAATGTCACAGTGATTCTAAATCGGGAGGGCTGTCGATACTTTTTGATGACAACCCGGTGAACTTCACAGCCGGCCCAGTAGCGATGCAGTGATAGTTATCCCTTTAGTTTAGATCATAGCCTAGTCTTTAAAGAGAATAAGTCAAACTTGCACGTAATAAGCTTATACAAAAATTATTCTTTCATGCGATTCGTTCCACTTAGAAATATAAATCCGCTTACATACACAAAATATCGAACTTATTTCGATGTCCATTTGCACATAATTCCAAGGCGGAAAGTTAAGATCAAGTGCGAAATCTTTTCAAGTTTGTCGAAGGTAGAAGATGCCTCTCTCTATACAAAATACCGTATCGTTTGATGTCGAAGTAGCAGAATGGGTTTAACTGTCACAGTCACCCTATGAAGCTTTCTCTCTGGGGCATAGTGGAATAAGGATCAGTCTGGGGTTCGACTGTATCAGTAACCCCCACCTCCTATGATATCATCTGATTAGAGCGACGACTGTATCAGTCACCCCCACATCCTATGATATCATCTGATCAGAGCGACGAGTTGGGGTTCGCTTAAGGGTGGCGATGGTGTAAAGGTTAGTCTGCTGGCTTGTGACCCGTGCGGTGAAGGTTCATTTATCATGGCGATGATACACCAAAAAGGAGGATTTCTGGCTGGTAGTACAATGGACCTTTACCGAGTCTGAGTGCTCTGGGATTTGGATTTCCATTTCTTGAGTTCACCCTACCTCTTGTGGTATCATATCACAATGGACCGATATAACGGTCTAAGTGAGCCTTTGCTTCAAGCCACCTTGTATAACCTAAACTTGAATTCTTCAATAAGACTCTTCACTCACCTCGAATTCTGATTTGAATCCCACGACATTTCACCCGATTATCGGTCGTCGTTGCATGACGTTTAGGAATTGCGGAACTTCGTGAAACCATTTCTTTGTTAAATTGCAACATTGCTCCTCCGGACGGCGAGGGTTATAGTTTGAAAAACTCACCAACCATTGGATTATTGCTTCAGCCACCGATGACACTGTCATAACCGAATGCAACAGAACCACCTGTCGCTTGCCGCATAACTCACTTTTCTTTACGTGAATTTGTCACTCTTGTCCTTGTCAAAATTTACAAATTGTGACTTTGTAAAATCTAAATTCCAGCTCAAACAAAATGTAGGTGAAACAGGGCTCTGATAACAAATAACGATTCTCGTTACCTGACTATCGTTTCTGCAAAAATGCAATTCAAAGTTACGGGATCGGTCGAAAGTATCGTTAGCCTAACCACACCAATTCAGTTGCAACTATGTAAAAATGGAAGGCGAGTAACAGATAACGAAATATTTTTATTGCATACTTTTAGTTACTTCGACTTTCAATAAAATGTTTTGATATTCATATACATATTTGGAAGCAATTTGTTAAAATAAAAAGGAAACACATTCACTTGTTTGAATTTAAAAATATCAAAACTAAAATGATAATTGATGTTGCACTGTTCATGTTGCACTCTGTCTGCCTGTCTGTCTGTCTCGATTTAACGCCAAAACTACTGAACCGATTTAAATGAAATTTGGTACACAGATAGTCTAGAGAATGGACATAGGCTACTTTTTACCGCGGGAAAATGCTTCATCCGCTGTCCATAAGCGGAGATCTAAGCTGATATCTAAGAAAAGTTGTAGCTCTCGAATGCTTTCTAGCTCCTAGCTTTGGAATGACTCATTCAAATGAAATAGGATTTTTTTTAATATAAAGTTCAATTATGGACAAAGATTTTAAGATATAAATCATCTTTGTAGGTTATACTGAAGTTGAACAATAAGCATTAAACTATAAATTGTATACAATTCAAAAAAAATAAAATGTTCGATTTAAGCTAGATCGTTGGATTTTCCCAGCGTTGAGTGGAGGAAAATTTGTTTGTGTGTGAGGCACAAACCTGTTTCTCTCTCTGTACCTTCTGTGCTGTGTGCTTTTTCTTTCTTTTTTATGCACCGTTTGCAGTTTGTGTTGTTTTTTATGGCGCATGGCCATGGGATTGAGAAAGATAGGGTATGAAATGTAAATGAGATTGAGAGGGAGTCACACTCAGAGTTTATCCATATAATGAGTACTGACACTCTCGACGTTTTCTTTATCAGTTCTTATGTGCAAGTATTTTGTTTTAAATTTGACAAGTGGTAGACTGTCGAAGTAAGGCGAGCACGGGACAGCTAGTATTATTATATACTCGAAAATGGCATTTAAAGGGCTTTTTGGAGAAGTCGTATAATTAATTTGGATGCTCAGAACACGATTGACAAGTTCTTAATCACTATTTAAACAATAATCATTTTGTTTATTTCCAACAAATTTGTAGCAACCCTTTGATCATTTCACTTTGTTTTGGGCTTATTTGTGTTCCACATTTACGTTATTAAACGTGAAGGTGGATGCAGTTCAAAATGATGGAAAATTGTGCCTTATTTGCAATAAAAATGGCGACTTTTCCATGTCGTTGTTCTCGTAATTCGTAATATGAACAGGTCATAGGTCCCGCTACGGCAAAGTCGTGAATCGTGACTCACGTCTCGTAATTCGTAATCAAAGGGTAAAATCACGGTATAAATACATTATCCACTGAATCTTACATTGGGCGCCAGCTAAGCAAATCAGTAATTACTTTTTTTTTAACATAACAAAACGCAATCCCAATAATGAAACTCAATGAAAACAGAAATTAAAATTCAAACGAAATCGTCGTAGAGAAAGCCAAACAAACCATGAACTTTTCCATCCTTCAGAAATCACTTTGAGCATTTGCAACGCAGGAGTTAATCGCTTTCGCCTCCTTTTCATTATTAATTTAGAAAGTCATTAGGTCAAGGCTGACGGATGTAATCTGCCAGGCATCAACAGCTTACGATTTTCCATTTTTTTTCTCATTTAAAATCGAAAGCTTTTACACCATATCTCCTCTTTAGGATTTCCTTTCTGATAAGATTACCTACATACTTAATTCTTCCTCTTTAGTTCACACACACAGACACTTTTACTCCAAAGTAGTGCAAGGAACAGAGTAAGGTAGGTACATATATCTTTATTGCACATTTTCACTTGCTCATTTCAGCTCACCAAATCTGATATTTGAAAAAAGTAATCGATACTCTCTCTCCATCTACCGTCGACCCATTCACAGTCAGTCATCATCATCATTATCATTGTAACGTATCTAGCACCCTTAATTGTTAGCCAACTGTTACCCTATATATATTCCATTTTCCACTTTCTCTCTCACCCCCAGCCCAATTTCTAACACAGTACATCTAGTTAGGTATATCTCGTGCGATTAAAATTACAAACACATGAACTGTATCTCGAACTAGGAGAGGAAAAATAAAAGGAAACATTTTACTCCCTTTCGATTATTTTCACGTCCAATAAAATTTCTACGAAATAAAAACGAGATATACGAGTCAAACAAACATAAAATAGATACATGTACCGATATAGATAGATGCAGAGATATAGATAGACCGATGTGTACTTTTACGTATCCTTTTTCTTCTTTTTAAATCCTTGTATGGCATTTGTAAAGTAACTTGATATACTTCTTCTTATTCTTCAAGGGGTGGAGGTTATTTTCCAAATTGGAGAATGTGTTAGATTTATAACGGATTTCCTATAAAGAAATGATACACAGTAATACATACTCCCTGTAATTGGTCAACAATAATACAAATTCTCTATCTGGGATTAGCCAGCTAGCCAGTATGCCCAAGAGATACTTTTGTTTTCCTGTTTCTGTTTCGATATTCTATTTGTCGCTTTTTGAGTGTAAGCTTTGTAGGATATTAGGTACCTACTCGTTAGTTTGATTTTGCTACAATAAGTAAATCGAAGCCAAAATGTCCTGTTGGTATAAAATATACCAAACAAAGAGGAATGTTGTTGACTTTGAATATTTTACAATGTCTTTCTAAGGCCCCCAGAATAGGAAAGACGTAAAATGAAATGAAATATCTGGATTTTATTTTTAAGTATTAATTGATGGTAATCTCCTTCGGGACAGTCTCAGTTGTTTTTTTTTTTGTTTTAATTGATTTACTGGGTTGAGATTTGAGATGCATAGTTCTCCTTTAAAATTCTAAGGAAACAACTTGCCGTTGATTTATGTTGCTCGAAAGGAGATCTCAATTCACACGTAAAATCCTTAATCCTGTAAATCATAATCAAAAAAATGTACACTGACATAGGGACTGAGAGTGGATTTTGTTAGATTTTCATCGCTTTCTCGTGTGGATCTTTTGTGATGGCATTTCTTTTGAATTTTTTGATCCCAACGCGATGTTGACATAGATATATCTATGTCATATGTGGATATTCCTAGCAGTGTGGAAATCTCTTCAATAAATTAAGAAAGATACATGAAATATGGGCGGCGTATGTTTCTATGAAAGTGAAAATGTTACACTGGACGCATGATATGATAGTCATCCGTGCGCTAATGAAATTGAACAACGAAGGGAATTTATGCAACTTTATTTTAGGTGTTGTTAGGGCTGATATGCGTTTAAGACTTCAGTTAAGCCCTCGAAAGAAAAATCTTAGCAGAAAGCTTTAAAAATCTTAGACATCAACCAGATCATTCAAAACCAGTAGCAGTTGCTTTAGAACTGAGCTAATCAAAGGAGTGTGTAGGGTTCAATTCCCGAATGATAAATATCATCAGATTCGTCCAAGCAATAGGGAGCAATTGCTCAGTGTTTACTTCGTTGCAATACAAAGGTTCGAGGAACGCCTTTTTTACTTTTAAATTCATTTTTATTAATTATTAGCTTATATCAACTTATATACTAGACAAAAATGAGTAAATCTAACTTAACATTAACAGGATACTTATTCTAGATTATTGATCCTTATGCGGACGCCCTAAACTTAACTCTATCTTATAATTATTGCCTTTCGGCCTAAAAACTATTTTACGAACTAATCTTACATATTATGTTTTCATCGAGAAAATTTTTAAGAAAACTCGGCATCTTTATCAAATTTTATATTTTTATATAAAAAAACAAATTACAAACTACCTACTCTACTTACTTAAACTACTTAACATATTCTAACTATAATTAGGATTCTGAGCACTCGTTGCATTACGAAACAAGTGGTCAAATTCCAAATTGCTTTCCGAGCGCCTGGCAGTCGTCAACGTGCACACGCGCCGCCGTGAGCTGACTGATGCCTTACAGAATCAATCACCTCCCGGAAGCACCACCACAAGTTGGCGAGCCCGGCCCCTCCCAGAAACGCCCTAGCTAACTTAATCTATCTTACAAACTAAGAGGATGTTACCTAGAGTAACGCACCGTCTTGGGAGGGCATGTTGACCCCTCCCCCCTCAAAAAGCCACCAAAATTCGGCAAATTGCTTTTCTGTATCGAATTTATCCCTCTCCGCTATTGCGGTACTAAAACGGAGGAGCTCATGAGCATTGGCGACGTCCTCGCCGCGGATGAGCCGCTTATCTCTCGCACTGCGGTAGCGGTGGTATAATACCGGGATACCATCCCTCGTCTGTACCAGCCCTTTTGCATCAATATGGATAAATGCCTCTGGCGGGATAAAGCCAGACCGGAGTGTACTCTCAATGTACATTTCATTGGGGTAGTAAGCCCCAAAGATCAGACTATTGTCGCTGGCCATCGCCCTTGCAACGTGCCTTCGAGTCACCTTAATGAGGAAATTGTCAATCCTATTCAACTGAGCCCCATCGTATAGGACCTTGTTGGGATAGTATTTTATATAGTTGGATTCAAGCGTTCGGAACAACCGGAGACAGGTCCTTAGACATTGTCTCTCCAAAACCCGAATCTTTTCCATATAGCTAGGCGCTATATTAAACCATAATGGACAACCATAAGCGATGATCGGCCTTATAAGGGCCACGTAGCAAATGACCTTCACTCTGGAGTCAAGTTGACTGCTATGAAACAGTCTCCTTGTCAGAGCATAAGCCTTCTTGGCCCCAGCAAGACAAGCAACTATATGTCTATCGAAATATAGATACTGGTCAAGCCAGATACCTAGATATCTAACTGCGCTTCTCACCGCCAATGGCTGCCCATTTTGTCCAATAATGGCCAATTTTTTCCAGTTTTTTCTGGTATCCCTAGAGGCCCCAGCCAATGGAGTTCTGAACAAGATTGTTTCCGTCTTCTGAAAGTTGATTTTCAACTTCCAGTCGTCGCAATATCGCTTAATTTGATCGAAGTCACGCTGCAAAAGGATATTAATGACCTCGATTTTAGGACCAGATCTGTATGCCACCAAATCGTCGGCATACGCTATAGCATGTCTGAGTGAACCCACCAGATCACTCGTGTAAATGTTAAACAGGATCGGAGAATTGACCGCCCCCTGCTGTAAACCGTTTTTAATTTCAAAGACTCTGCTCGAAGTCACGTTGCCACATTTGACAACGAACTTCTTTCCCATAAGCATATTATAAATTACATATAGCAAAGGTTTGTGCATCCCCCGCCTGGTCAACTTGTAGAAAAGTCCCTCTAACCATACGGTGTCGAAAGCCTTCTCAAAATCAACCAGACAAGCACCCGTGCATTGGCTCTTGCATTTATTCCACTGAATGTCGGAAACCAGTTTCGACGCGGCATGAATAGTGTCATGCCTCGCCCTGAAACCAAACTGGTTGTCCGGAATTATGTTATTGTCCTCGACCCACTTTAACAGAGCTCTATTGACAACCTTTTCAAAGACCTTGCTAATATTCGGAAGCAAGCTAATTGACCGGAGATTGGCTGGGTTCGTCCTATCTTTACCTTTTTTCGGGATAGGGTGTACCACAGCTACCTTCCAATGCGCCGGATAATGTGCATTATTCAGCGCATTGTTAAACAGCGTGGTGAAAATATCTACAGCCTCCAAAGGCAGGTGTCTCAATACGACGTTTGGGACACCATCCATCCCCGCCGACTTTTTATTCTTTAGTGTCTCGAAGATGCACAGAAGATCATCCTTCGACACGAACAAGTGCGATGCATCTCGGCCATTGGCGACAACTGCATTAGCATGGTTTTCATCAGTGAACACGGTGAATCCGTTATTCTCAGATCGCCAATTCTCAAGTTCGGTGCGCAGATCGAAGTGGTTCACCAGAGCCCTATTCTCAATGTCGTGGTTACGGCGAACAGGATTGCTCACCGTATACACGGCCTCGAAACAAGCGCCCAGCAAATCCACTTTCTCCTGTGGGTCCTCGACCACGAAAAAATCGTCGTTTGAAGCGACACTTTCTGGACTTATTCCAGCAGTCAGTACTGTCTGTCTGTTGTCTGCTGTCTGGGAGATTCGAACACAAGGAATATCATTGTGATCTTTCCTCCTGAACAACTTATTTATCTGTGGGAACATATTCGGACTACAGGTTTTAATAGCCCGAATTTTATTGCCCCAATACAGACTTACAGATTTTCTGTAATTTTCTTTTATCAGCTGTTTCAGGATTCGGATCTCTGACTTCAGCATCCTTACCTCCGGGTCGTCGCGATCAGTAAATTGCCTGTACAGCCGTTTAAGCCTCGAGAGCAGTCTACTTTTCTGTCGGTATAGTGCGTCGATTGTAGGGTTTCTGTACTTTTCTGTCTGGTCGTCGTCGGAACGTCCTACCCGAGGAATAGTTCGTTCCATAGTTCGTTTGATGGCGTCGTTCATTTGCAATAAATGCCGATCAATGTCATCATTTGTCATGTTACTGTTTGTCGGTGGGTCGATCCCACTCGAACGTATATCTCGCTTTAGTTCGAGGAACGCCCTTTAAGTTAGTATGGCAAACATCCAAGAATTTAAATCAGCATAATAGCGATCCGTCCATTAATTGAATCGAAGAACAAGGACAATTTAGGGATTTTTTGAGGTGTCCTTAGGGCTGATATGCGTTTAAGAACGTAGTTAAGCCCTCGAAAATAAAATCTTAGCAGAAAGTTCTAAAAAATCACTTAGCTAAGACATCAACCATATTATGCAAAACCAGAAGCAGTTGCTTTAGAATTAAGCTAATCGAAGGAGTGTGTAGGGTGCAAGTCCCGAACGTTAAATTTCATCAGCTTCAGCCAAGCAAGAGGGAGCAGTTGCCCCGTGTTTACTGCGTTGCAATACAAAGGTTTGAAGAACACTTTTGAGTTAATTGACCTCTTACAAAAGTATGGCGAACATCCAAGAGTATTAACCGGCAAGATAGTGATCCGTCCGTTAATTAAATCAAAGAACAAGGAAAATTAAGGGATTTTTTGAGGTGTCCCTAGGGCTGATATGCGTTTAAGAACGCAGTTAAGCCCTCCAAAGAAAGATCTTTCAGAAAGTTCTAAAAAATCTCTTAGCTAAGACATCAACCAGATAATTCAAAACCAGAAGTAGTTTGGAATTTAGAATTGAGATAATCGAAGGAGTGTGTTGCCTAGGGTCCAAGTCCCGGAAAGTTTGCTCAACTGTCCAGGTAGAAAGCAATATTCCGATTTATTGATTTGTAGGACATGTCTTAAATTTATGTTCCGAAGCTAATTTCCTTCCGTTCAAGGGAGCATTGTTATAACTTTTGTCAGTAATGTAGTGTCCGAGTAACAAGTCATTTTAAGAGAATAACGATTAAATTATTTCTAACACCGCTGATCATGGGCTTTATGGCCGCACAAGGGAGGTGTCCGTTGATGGGATGTTTCCCAGGATAACAGTCGCATACGGATATTCTCGAGAAAACCAACTTAAACATACAAACTTTACAAAATCACAGTTCTTCCGTAAAACCATGTCAACCCTTTTCACTGACACAACAAATATTCTACAACACGTTCATCTCATAGATACAAATGCCCTTAGCACATGGTTTAAAAAAAAACCTATATGAGAATAACTCAAATTCAGCTGGTTTGACGGAATAAAAAGGATTCATTGGAATTTAGCCGACATTTTTCGAGTGGCTGTTTGTACAAAGGTCCTTGTAGGTCAAATGAAAGCCAACCAGAGAAAAGGGGTTGAATGTTGGATGAGGAACAAGCCACGCAGTAGCCCGTTTATTTTGCTCATTACAATGACAAGGGTTCAAAAGAAGAACAACACACACATGTGGTATCTACATACTTGAAAACAAAATGAAATTATCCAAATGAATGATCAAAGTAACGTCATTAACAACGAGCCCTGTCACTTGTGAGTACGTTCTTATTTTACTCGTAGCTTTCTTTTTTTTGAGCAAAAAAATAACCTCAAGTAGGCCGGACACTCGCCGGCCATGTTTTCAAGTCTTTCTTCCATGAAGCAGCAGAGGCAGCGCTCCCCACTTTGTGTGTGTGTTTGTGCCTGCTACTTTAGTCCACCATCATCAGTGCGTTGTCGTTTGTCAATACAATTGTGTAATGGATATGGATACCCGTTTACTAGTCGCGCGGGCCTCTAGAATAATGATGATGACGTTCTCATATTCGATTTGAGGTGTGTTCTTTTGTGTCAACCCCTTTTGGTTTTGTTTTCTTTGTCAACATATCAGTGTTTTTTTTCTTGTATTTGCTGTTTGCCTTTACAATATTTACCTGAAGGAAGAAACCCTTCAGAGATCTCTCGGAATGGATAGATGGATGGACGTTGAATAGCTTCCCCTTTTACTGAATGGCATGATGGTATTATGTCAAACTAAAATGGATCTTAAGCATGCTTCTTGCGGAAAGAATTAATTAAGTGCATGAGTTGAGTAGGTATATAAGGGGGAAATGGACAGAACGGAGCAAATAAAATGCACACCCCTTGTTTTTTGGTTTTGTTGGGGTCTTTGCGGGTATTTGCAACTAACCAATGCGTGCGAAAGATATCTCTTCTTTATTAAAGTATTATTATCTGCGTTTTTGTTGCACATTCATCATTCAAAGAAAAAGGGGTTTATTAATAAATGTAGGAAATGGGAGAACTGACATAAAACAAAACAAATAAAAAACACAATGGAAGGGGGGGGGGGGGGGGGGGGCGGTTTGAAGAATGGATATTTAAAGAGATAACACACAAGTAGCTAGCATGCAGTAGGAAGATACACAGTAGGTAATAAATGCAAGTTGTTTTGTGATTAATGTTGGAGGAACTTACATTTTTACAATCCTCAAAGTCCATGCAGTGGTGCCAATCTTGAACGAACTGAAATGAAAAGAGAAGGAGAAGTTTTATTAAAGGTGGCTGTAAATCGTTCACATTTTAAATTAATTCCTTACATATGTGTTGTTAGTGTTTAAGTTGAAATTTTAAGTTTATTAAGTGCCTGAAACGTTGATAAATTCAGGAATATAAGAATACGAATGGATATTATAGCTATGCTTAACGATTGATCTTTTTAACTCTACACAGTTTTGCAGTACCTACCTACCTAGGTGGTGAGGTAATGTTTCTCCCTCCAATTTGCTTCAGATTCGTTGAAATAAAATTCAGCCAGATTTCGCAACAATTTTCAAATGCTGAAGAGGCACAGGTTTAGGTGATACCAATTGGAGCTAAACTCCTCACTCGATTTCCTAAGGGAGTGACTTTGTTTGTAAATAAAAATAATTCGTTCCGCTGTTGTAGATTGTTAATCGGTGCTGAGGATTAAGAAATAATACTTCTGTAGACTGTCGAACGGCGAAGATAGCCAAAAACTCGCTGTCAGGCAGAATAATCCATCTAGTCAATCTGAACGATGCCTGAGACTTCCGTCCACCCGAACGAAACTATAGTGAGGAAAGTGATTCCAGACTCAAGTTTAACAAGGTTGCTGGAGCGGATAGCCGAGTTAGGGCGAATTTTGAAAGGAGATGACTTATTATAGAGTACCTATGCAGCAAAACTATGGAACTTCAGCATCAGGAAGCTCAGGATGTGGTAAAATCCACAAAAAAGGAAATACTCTGAATTGTTAAAACTAAACAGGGATAAGTACGTATCTTCATGTCGCTTATCGAAATCTCTATGGACTTGAAGGTCACGAGGGCCGTTCGATAAGTCAGCGACTTTGATGAAAGATGGCGCTCGGGTTTGTTTTATGACATCTTTGTTTCTTTCTAGGCATAGGCAAGAAAATTCAAATAGATCTGCCAAACATTGAGCTCTTTACAGTGATCATCAGCACCTTAAGATGCTGGGCAAAAGCGTCAAGGCCCGTAAGAATGCCATTATTTAGTCTGAAGTCTTTTCTGTTGAGAGAACCAGAATGCCGCAGACTTTTTACAGACGTCGTAGAGAATGCTTTTAGTCTGTCTGCACCCTGGAGAGTCATGCCGTCTCAGATTGGATTCTTATGAAACATTCAATGGAAGTCCTGAGCAAGGACGCAAGGCAGACATAACGTCCAGGTCTTGAGGAGTCCTCACCTGAGCCCTGTTTAGCAAGTTCATCGGAGATCTCATTTCCGGTGATCCCCTTATGACCCGGGACCCAGACAATTCTAAGTGAATACAGCCTTCCGACCGAAGAGAGAGAGAGAGAGAGTCTTGCAGTCACGAACTATTTTGGCGGTGGTAAAAGGGTTGAGTAAGGCCTTAAGCGCAGCTTGACTGTCGCTACAGACGTCGATACTCAGCCCCTGCACCTATTCCTCACAACATTGTCCATAGCCATTGGGATAACACTCACCCACTCTACATTCAATTGATTTTTATTTACATATAGTTTCAACTTGTTACTTGTCATACTTAATGAATCCGCGACTAGCCACTTACTATAGGGTGTATTCTAAATATTAATCAATTTTGAAGTATAGGTACTGTAATCAAACCTTTTATGTTTGTTTTATGAACCTATATATATATTTTTGAAAGCTAGGTCTGGCTGTTAATAAGGACAAAACGAAGTAGATGCTGTCAATGAGAAAGGACTTTCAACATCGGCGGCTCGGACAAAACGTCACGATGGACAGATACAGCTTCGATGTAGTTAAAGACTTTGTCTACCTGGGCTCCACTATCACTTCACAAAATGACATCGGCAGAGATCAAGCGAAGAATCACTCTTGCCAATCGCTGTTTCTTCGGGCTAAGAAGACATCTAAGAAGTAAAGCCCTCTCTCATAGAACCAAGGAGATATTATATAAGACCTTAATCATCCGGGTCCTGCTAGACCCTGTCAAAAGCGGATGAAAACCTTCTGGGATGCTTTAAGAGAGAGATTCTTCGAGTAATATTCGGTCCAGTTTGTGACGATGGAGTGTGGAGAAGAAAATTCAACGAAGAACTATACGGGCTATACAGCGACGCTGACCTGGTCAAAAAGCTAAAAATACAACGGCTGAGAGGGCTGGGACACGTGGAGCGTATGGATAACAACGCATCAGACGGACGACTCTACGAAACGCAGCAGAGGAAGACCCCACCTTATGTTGCGCGCACAATTTGAGAACGACCTCAACCAACTTGGTGTGCGTAACTGGAGGCAGCTATCGAGGGACCGAGCTGGTTGGAGGGGCTTGTTGTTTGAGGCCGTGGTCCACCCCGGAATGTAAGCGCCACCACCAACAAAATAAGATATGCTCTAGTATTACCATGGAACGAATTTTGTTGACCTTGCTTTTTTTTGCCTATTTTATCAATATTGGTTTTTTTTTGCATTTTTGGCCGAAACACCACCGAAGTTTGCTCTAGTTATTAATCTCGCTAGTAGAGTACTCTGATGCGACTAGAATGTCGCATTTTTGTTTACGTGTCGAAGCTAAATTTTTACAAAATATCTATATTTTTGTGTCGTGTTTCAGTATTTTATTTCTCTGGTATTTGTTGCAGCTGTGTATATACGTCTGACAAAAACCGTTAGACATCTGTGAGGCATTTTCTCGTAAGTGCGAACGCTGTCATCTAGGTTTATATTTCGTCGCAGACTGGTCCGAATAAGCCAAATGGCGCAGACTTTAAACTCCCTTTAAATGTTGCAGTCGATAACATGACATCTTTCAACTGGGCTCCACTCTTCTCTGTCCATACGGAGAGGTCCTTCAGCTCTTTCAAAGCTCTCCTGAGGGACAATCGCAGGCGTTTGTTGCCAGAAAATTTTAAAATGTATATGGTTTTGCAGTGCTATTTTAATGCTTAAAAAAAGTTTCCTTTTTAATAAAAGGTATTAATGCCTTTTTCACAAATTAGTTTTGCCTTTTTTTGATTTTTTAGGTCAACAAAATCCGTGGGGAGAGTACGGTAACTCAGGCGACAAAGTTTAACGACAGATTTGTGTAGCCTTGTGTAGATTCGTGTAGCATTGTACAAGCATTTTTTACTATGGGAGGGGCGTCTATCTCGCCCCATTTGGGCGGAAGAGCCGATTTTGTAAAAAAAAACACTTCAAATGGGAAAAATAATATTTAAAAATAACGGTAATACTTACAATAAAGTTTGCACATTTTTTTTAAAGATCTTGTTTTTAAATCAAGTGTTGCGAAAGAAACTTTGCATACACCCAACCACGCACCTACTCCCATACATAACCTATTTATACGCCGTAACGTAATGCTTGCATTATAGGTAACGCCAAATAACTTACTTTTCTCTGCTTATTAGAAGGATATCATTATTTATTCATTAACGTCAAGGAAAAAAAAAGACTATAAATAAAAGTTTAATACAAATTAGGTTTGGCAATTATTTAATTTTCTCGACAACTAGTAGACTTAAAACCATCTAGTTTTCAGTATTCGATTAAAAACTAATAACAGGAAAAAATAGTAAAAAAAATTTAGTAGATATATAATCTCACAATTTGGAATAAAGATAACATAAACTTGTTTTTATTCATTTTTTCCGAGTTTGAAATTAGTTTTTTCAAAAACTGTTCATGGAAATCACTTGATTTAAAAACAATATGATAGAACCGACTTTTAGCTTTAAAAAAAGGTGCAATATTTAATTGTAAGTATTACCGTTATTTTTAAATATTTTTTTTTAATTGTGTGGATGTGTTTTTTTTTAGAAAATCGCCCCTCTCGCCCAAATGGGGCGAGATAGAACCCGCCCCCCCCCCCAATAGTAAAAAAAAATGCTTCTATCTAACTGTTGTACACAAAACCGTTATTTTTTCTTTTCGCCTGAGTTAACGTACTCTTGCCAAATCCGTTCCATGAGTATTACCATATGTATCTTCATTGAAAAGAATAAATAAATAAAAAAATATTATGTATCTACATACTTTCGAAAATTCACGAAACAGAATGTTTTTATTTTCCCGGATTTTTTCCAATACGGGTTTTTTTTTTGTCAACACTTTATTCTTAATCTTCGTTGCTTATCTCTTTTCTAATGAACACTTTTAAACTGAGTAGGTATACAAGTCCAAGGAAATTTTGTATTTATTACAACTGTGAGGTAATTGGCAACTATGATGCAGAAATAATCTACGCTTGTCAAACTACCATAATCCTACAAGTGACAGTAACCTTGCACACTTGTATAGCTTGATGTTACTTGTCCCTGGCCTCCATAGTCTGTTGGTCATTACAACAAAGGATACCAATATTGGCCCTACGGTATTCTTCCCAATCAAGAAGTCACTCCAACTTAAGCTTAACCATCCTCCATAACTAACAGATTTATTTGTTCTTCCCCGTCAGAAACAGTTCACAACTAATCTCTCGATATCTGTGAACAACTTCGACAATGGATTGATATTTTGTTCTTTTGGATTATCACACGCTAGTTTTATTTACTTGGCACATCGAGAGTCTCAAAACGAAAACATACATTTCCACTTAATTCCCACAGTGTGCTTGGCGTCATCGCCGCCGCTGCCAAAGCAAAAAATACACCAATGTCACACACATAAATCATCTACTTCAAGTGGTCTCATTTCGTTTGCTGATTTAAGAATCTATAGTGTGACAGGCAATTTATCGAATTAGAAAATTGTAATATTATGCTAAAAGTTATTTGTTCCTTTTTTTCTGTTTAAAATCCGACCTACGCACCTTAATCCCCTCTACTAAAAAATTAAAGAATTGAGAGCAGAGGCTAAAACAATTCGATTAGAAAAAAAAAACCAAAAATACTACCAGGAGTGCCTCAAGAAAATGGAACAAATCTGAATGTTGTTTTTTCCATTCCGTGTTGATTTATACGAAGCAATTTGTATCGCGATACATTCAAATTTGCTGTTGCACTAATAAAAACTAATTAGTTAAATAAATAGATTGAACTAAGATATGAGACTGAACCATGGCCATCATCATCATTATCGTCATCATCCAAGGGGAGTTCAATAGAATTTTAAAAAAAATAATAATAATAAAAATACACAAAAAACTACTGCAGAACGACGATAATGCCGCCGCACGATGATGACAACGACGGCAATATCGCACCAAAATGCCGATGAATTCCAAAGATAAATTACGTATTAAAATTTTATGACACGGAAAATTTGATTAGACACGCAAGGAGGAATTCCGCTTATGTGCGTGATAATGTGTTCGAAATTCAGGGACCTCAGGAGATCGACATGAGACGGCTATCAATGGAAATAAGACGTTCATGCGATTGATATGTGGATGATTGTTTTTTTGTTCGTTTATGTTTTTGCAGACAACAATCTCTACACTTCGATGAAGATGTGGTATCGGATGGCATATGTCGTTATAAATCAGATGGGCTAACTGATATTTGTTTATGACTCTAAAATAAACAAACAAATTTTCCACATATTCCAACCTTATTCCCAGAGAAAGCAGAGGATTTTATAGCTCCGACAATCATATTCTCGCACGTAAAATTCTTGTTTACTTTTGAATTTTGGGTGACTATTATTTATTCCCACAGAAAATAATTTCATTAATGTAAAGTACAAATAAGATGCTTTATGAACAGATTATTGTGATTCTGAGGTTTGGATTGATCCGGAGCAATTATGGGAATATCAGTGTGAGCGACTGGATGTTTGAATGGTTTCACATTTGGATGTTTTTGTATCTTTTGATATTTTTTTTAACCGACGCATTAAAGGAATATGTACTTGTTTTTACTGAGTTATCTTCTTATAATTTGGGCGTCTTTCTTAAAAAAAAACAGTTTTTTGATTAAACCTCTTAAAAAATGTACAAAACAGTACTTACATATATATAGACAATATCCTTTTTAATAATTCACCTATACTTAGAATTTTGCCTAGCCGACTTTTGAGGAATAGGGTATTTAACAATTCGCCCAAACTGACTCTAGCCTTTCCATCAGAATTTATGAATTGTCATGGGAAGGACTTTAAATTTGCTGTAAGTGATGTATCTTTGCTTACGCGGGGACATCAACCCCAGATACATACACTATTATTGGATTTCCTTCATAGGAACTCATAGCCTTTTTTGATAACTGAGATTTAAAATAGGTTAATTGATATATGCAACAAAACACACATTTCACAATATTATGTATCTCAATCATAGACAATATTAAATATGTACATAGTTGTGTTTTTTATGCAACTCAGTAATAACTAATTCGTCATTTTATCTTCTGTAAACCAAAAACAAATCTCCACTCAGTTATATTTTGTCAGAGAACACAGAACTCAGTTAAGATTGAAAACCGGACGGCGCTAAAATCAGTTGAAGGTTGGGGAAAATTTCGAATTTGTACTGTAGTCACCAATCCGTAGTTACCGATGACCAATTTGAGAATGTCGCACAAAAAAGTCGTCGAAGACCAACAAATGATCTTATTGAAAAGAATGTTTATAACTAAAACTGGAATTTTTGTCTAAGATATGAAATTAATAGTAATTACTGAAATTAATTTATTTGACAATAGGGGATTTTACCAAGAGATCCCTGAGCCCCCAAAAAGATCCTCAAAACTTAAAAATATATATTCATCAATATATATATACATAGCCGCGCAGTATTTATGTGTTAAATGATGTTTTACCAAGAGGTATTTGGAACCCCAAAGTGGTCCTTAAAATAATAAATTCTACATTTCTGTCAGTAAAGAACCATACTTAACTTTATTAATGCAAGATTAATGACTAAATTAATGACTAAAATACTAAATAGTGCTTAGAGGAAGAAAATTAGCTTGTATAATTGCTTTTTCCCCTAAAAAATAAGAGCCTATAGTTTTTCGCTACCCAATTAAAAAAGTGTAAAAAGCAGGTTCCCTGAAAAACACATTTAAAATTATGTTCGAGACAGAAATGTAGAAGTTAAGATCGAAAACCCTTTGACTCAATTGTGGTCGTATTCATCAACTGATCAGACCGGATATGCTGATAAGATTCTGCCAAATATGACCAAAGTTTGCCCACTTTTTCTACAATTTTAATAAAGCTTTAGTATATCAAGCCATTTTATGTGCCTATTTATACCGCAACTACTGATAATTTTATTATAAACGTTCTAAATAATACTTCAATTACAGCAACGAGAGTCGCAAAAAAGGGGACGACAGTCGCTAAAAAGGGGGACGACAGTCGCAAAAAAGGCGACAGAAATCGCATATCGATAACCCTGGGGAGGTACTCGTAAAAACTGTTTTTTTTTTTCAATGAAAATAGAGTGAGTTTAGAGTGAGTATTAATCCGTGGCGTAGCTATAGGGTGGCAGCGCTGGCAAAATGCCACGGGCCCCCGACCCAAGAGGACCCCGGCCCAGGAACCCTCGAGCTCAGAAATAATCTAACATTTTTAACAAAATTTTGTACCTAAGTACTTATATTTTTTAAGTACTTAAAATCAATCAAACTGGGGCACAACTAAAGACCACAAATTCAAACTAATTATTAAAATTTCAACACATTCAAAACAAAAAGATGTCGATTTTTAGAACGCATCCATTGGTGGTATAATTTGTTGTCGCGGTACATTGGTGAAGCGGGAGAGCTAGTGACGGTCGGGGAGTTCCCTCATTTTGTTAACCAAATAAACTAAGAGACGATGACACTGAAAGTCCCGTCATCGCGGATTTGAAAAATGTATAAATGTAAGTCGATGGTTAACAATTATACGAATAAAATAAACTTGGTACGCGTTGACTTAGTAAGCCGAAAATATGTTAAATAAAATGTATTATTATAAAAAAGTGCTAGTGCTAAACGATCATTTTCGAAACTAAAATTAATAAAAACCTATTTAAGAAACTCTATGGCACAAGACAGGCTACGTCACTTCGCTGTTCTCTCTATTGAAAATTCTATGGCCCAGGTGGTACAGTTACGCCAGTGTTATAAATCGTGTTTTTCTGATCTCAAAGAGTTAGTTACTACTGGGTTGCAGAAAAAACACCTACGATACAGTAAAAGCTCGCTAAGGTGAACTATTCGAAAAGAAAGAATCTCGAAAAGATGGAATCTCGAAAAGATGACCGCAATATTGGAGGGTTCCAAACGATGGGTGGGTGAGGGAGCACCCTTACGGTCGCACGCCCGAGTTTAAATGACATAATCTTTGTCTAAAAATGTCGCTTATGAATTTTTTTTTGAAATTGAACATTAAATTGGTTAGAAA
This sequence comes from Portevinia maculata, assembly GCA_949715645.1. Classification (NCBI taxonomy): domain Eukaryota; kingdom Metazoa; phylum Arthropoda; class Insecta; order Diptera; family Syrphidae; genus Portevinia; species Portevinia maculata. The sequence goes on from OX454526.1 coordinate 9,033,112, forward strand.
TCGAATTCATTAGTTTTTCCCAATGGCAAACTTTTTCTGTTAACCTTCTCAGTCAATTCACAGAATTGATAAAAATCTGTGTTCCTGTGTTTGTTCGTTCCAATGTGTTTGATGTTCCACTTTTTACGTGTTGATATAACTGAGCCCAAAAGGAATTGTCGTGCGGAATAATTTGGTATTGCAAAATCAATAATTTTTCCAATATAAAATAAAGCAGCCTCATAAAATCGCGTACAGTGAACTCCGGAAAAATAGAAAATTAAAACAAGCGAAATACCAAAAATCGAGGATGTCCTATGTAGGTGGTTCCTGGGGCAGCAAAACTAACATGGTCGATTATGGGGGAAAATGATTGGAGCAAAATATTTCCTATAAAAAAAGAAATCCTTTTTTTTCTATTAAAAAGATAGTTGAAAATCAGCAATTCAACAATTATGAACGCTTTTGAAAAGATGTATCGGCCTCATTTTTAATGCGTTCATTTTATCGATCTTCTACTGTAGTTTAGTTCATAATGGCAATCAGAGCAAAACTTAAGAGCAGCAGATGTAAATATATTCAAACGTCAACGTACAATATTGGAGGAACTCAACTCTTTAAAAAAAAGGTCAGAAATAGATAAGTTCCATTCTCATTCATGTTTTTGAAATCGTATCTAAGAAAAACACACAACCCCATGCAACCAGGGCTGACACAAAAGATGTCCAACAAAACCTTCACTTTCAGTCACCTCTGAACCTTCCGCACCAAAACGAAAATGTAATTCATTTGAAACGAAGCCAGTTTCTGAATAATTCACACAACGTTTTATTATGTAACGAGTTTCCGTTGTGTGTATCGTGCATTGATTAAGAGGATAATTTTTCACGTTTGTGTATTTTTGCCTCTATGGCTACCTATTGTGCTTCTGTTCTGGTTCTTCATTCAATGCATAGGCGCCCGCAGGGGGGGGCAAGGGGGGGCACTTGCCCACCCCTGGCTCTGAGCTACGACTTTTGTCTACTAACATTTTATTAGTTGTTAATAGGGAATTTTGACTAATTGGTAATTTTTTCACTTTTTTGTCAATTTCCATAGGATGCCCCACGCCTGACTCTGGACTTTGGTCTAGTAAATTCTAAGTTCTATTGTTTCGCCAACCCTTGTATAGGTACAATGAACATTGTTTACTGATTATAAAAATGGATTACATTTTTAATTTCATGTTGAAAATTTGTTCATATACCTATGGATGGATGTCAAAGCATACGATTTAGATGCTACAATTAGGGAAACGGGATGTAGCCAACCGCTAGCAACTGTGAGGTATCGAACCGCCTATACCTATGTATCTCTTTAACTGTAAACTTTTAAGTCATACGAAAAAATATTCTTTGCAAAATAGAAAGATATGTAATTAAATTTCCTATAGAAAAGGCTGTCAAAACTTTTAAGAGCGTTGAGTTGTTCTCGGTATAACAGTTAAAAAGTATCTCAAGAATACCACTTACAGTCACTTTTTTAAATACGAATTTATAGATCAGAATATTTTTGCATTAGGTACGATTGTTTTTTTTTTGCCAACTGGACTATCAGTTGCGGAGATGGTTTTGTTGTTGCAATTATTTCTTGGTCGAGGCCCTAAATTCTGCTGCGGTCTCAAGTACAGCAGGTAGTCAATGAGAAATGTTTTTCTCGCGCCGCTTCAGGATACCGTTAGATTTTACTGAATATTGTGCTACGGTTGTGATTTGCTTGGTCGGTCCCAAGTGCACCTGGTGGTCAATGAGAAATGATTTTCTCGCGCCGCTCAAGGATACCGTTAGATTTTACTGAGTATTGTGCTTGTGCATCTATCTTCATTTTAGAGTAAAATAATTTAAGCTCAGTCGTTCACTAAAGTGGTTTAAAGCAACACGCTTTCATACATTTAGCTAATTAATCCAGTGTTTTCAATTTATATTTATTTTCATTCAGTGTTTTCAATTGAGTAAGTTCAGAACATATTATTAAATTTAATTATTCTTTGAATCAAATAATGCTGTTTGCATTAAAATGAATATAAATCCTTACCCCTAAGGACCAGGGTTGTCAGGTTAAAAAAAGCAGAATATTCAAAAATCTTAAACACAAAATAAAATCGAGCAACTCGTAATTTTTGCATCAAGAAATTTACATGTTATGTACTTGTACATATACTCATATGTACCTATCCATATTATTTTTTTTTATTGTGTGTTTATATTTATATTTGGAAATTTTATGTTGGAAATTCTTCAATAAATTTTCATCTGTGCGGTGGGTAGTGAAAGTTAGAAAAAAGACAAATATACAGGGTGATCGGTATAAGATGCACCAAGAAGCTTAGAGTAGGTTGGGTTAAGGGTCAAGAAAACTAAAATTTTCAAAATTCGCCCACAATTTAAATTAGATGGAGCGAAAGAAGTTTTACTTCAGTCGTGTGGTCTTAAGCACACTCATTTTTTATACCCTATTCCAAGGGAATATTAATTTTGACGCATAGTTTGTAACATACCTTAATATCGCCCGTAGGGCGTAGACCCCTAAAATTTACTATATTTATGATCAGCATCGATAGTAATGTCGATCTAGCCATGTCCGTCCGTCCGTCCGTCCGTCCGTCGGCAAAAATTAGGCCTTTAAACTGGACCTAGAGAGCTGAAATTTTAACCATATACTCTCTAGGGTCCCGAAATAATCAAGTTTAAGAATTTTTGAAATCCGCCCACAGACACGCCCACAAACTCAAAAAAACAAAATTTTGGAAAAAATCGAATTTTGAGCTAGAGAGCTGAAATTTTTTATATATGATCCATGGCCCATAAAACTTATTATGACATAAAATTTTCAAAATCCGCCCACTGACACGCCCACAATTAAATAAAACAATTTTATTGAAAAACCAAAATTTGAGGTAGGGAGCTGAAATTTATAATATATATTCTCTAGGGGCCCTTTATGCTCATGTGTAAATATTTTCAAAATCCGCCTACTGACACGCCCACAATTTTTTTTTTTTTAATTTTTGAAAGTCCAAAGATTGAGCTAGGGAGCTGAAATTTATAGTATATACTCTCTAGGTGCCCTTTATGCTCATGCTTAAATTTTTTTTAAGTCCGCCTACTGACACGCCCATAATTAAATAAAACAATTTTATTGAAAAACCAAAGTTTGAGCTAGGGAGCGTTTTTATTTACAAAAGCTTCATTTTTTCGATAAAATCGTTTAAATTTTTGTCACGCCCACTTATGAGGGATAGGAATAAGAATAGGGTATCCAACAGTGCGCCCAAGCGGACTGTAGCCCGCCCCTATGTTTTTTTAGCTGTAGGTAGTTCTGGTTGGAAAAGTAGTTTTGTTGTCGCTAAGAGAATAAAATCGCTGATGTGAAGAGACCTGCGCAAGAAATTTTCACTTACTTTGGGACGGCCTATACTTGATATTTAAAAAATAATAAAAACAAGGTTAATCCTTTCATTCGTTAATTCACCTGAGAGTCCAGTCACGTAAGAAATAAAAATAAAGATGTTTCGTAAAAAAGTGGTTTTTGTTATTTTTAGTTTTCTCAAAAAGTAGAAGACCTATGAGCATCCGATATTCTGTTTTTGAATAAAAAATCAATGCTTTTATTAATTAAAAAATTAGTTTGAATTTTTTTTTCAAAATTTCGGGTTTGAAAATAATTTTTTCAAAAATTATTTACTAACACAACTTAATTTAAAACTGGGATTAAAGCAGAGAATTCTGGCTTTCCAAAAAAGTAAAGCATGGCATTGCAGGTCTTACCTTTGTTTTTAAATAATTTTTTTTCTGTCTTAAGTCAATTTTTTAGAAAATTGCCCCTCTTGCCTAAACCCTACCTACTCGCTCTAGCTTTTTGTTGCATCTTATACCTACTCGCTCTAGCTTTTAGTTGCATCTTATACCGACCAAATTTCAAATCGCCAGTTTGAATATAATTCGCCAAATCTCGAAACTGAAAACCCTGCTAAGGAATTGAATTCATCTGTCCTAAGGGTGTTGTTGGATTTAACATGTTCATAACAGCGTATAAATCCTTACGAAAAAACAGCACTATTATTAGAAATTATGTGTCTCAATATAACTCGGGTGGATGTAAATTGTGATTGTGTTTATGTCTGACGCATTTACTGGTAAAGTTCTAATATACAAATCGCAAGCTTATACACACACGAGTTCTACTGCGATCAGGATAAAAATATTATGCTATCTGGCTATCTGAATATCATTTTTAGTTTGGATAATATTCTTATCTTTTAATTTTTAGTACTTTTTTAACCAACATTAAAATGGACATAAGAAACTTCTTTAAACGACCCCGGCTCGTAGAAGATGAAACTGCTAATACCGAGAAGCCAGAGCAGAAAGCATCTTCGAAGATAAGCAATGAAAAGCCAAAAGAGCCGAAGGCATCTTCTTCGACGAACATAATATACCATGAATATGACATTGGAAATTTCGTAAACCACTCAAAAATACCCGATGATCAAATTTTGAAGGCCTTGAGAGAACCATGGATTCCACCAAAATCATATGATTTTAAGAATGACACAGATGGACCTCGGGTATTTCGATATCAGTGGCTAACTGATTACCCATTTATATCATATTCTGCCAAATTAAGAGGTGTTCTTTGCCGCTATTGTGTTCTTTTTAGGCCAAAAGTTGATCGCGGGTTTCAAGGTGGCTTTATTCTGAAAGAATTTAGTAGGTACAAAGACTTCCATGAACATACGAAACAACATTTGAAATCAAAGTGGCACTCTGAATCTACAGAAAAAGTTAACGAATTTTGCAAAGTTTTAGACAACAAGGCCAAAAGTGTTGACCAACTGATCAACACTTCGATAGAAAAACAAATCGAAACAAACAGGAATAAAATCTTACCGATAGTTAAAACAATCGTGTTTTGTGCCACAAACAATATTCCCTTAAGGGGTAAGACAGATGAAACTGCAGTTTTTAACAACTTGCTGCATTTTAGAGAAGATGCTGGAGACTTAATTTTGAAAGATCATCTGCTCCATTCACCAGCTAACGCAACGTACATCTCTCACCGCACTCAAAATGAGTTAATTGAAATTGGCAATGACATTTTAAGAGAAAAAATAATTGAAGACGTCAACAAAAATCGATTTTTTTCTGTAATAGCGGACGAATCAAGCGATATATCCGGCACAGAACATCTGTCATTGGGAATACGATTTGTCCATAAAATGCCAACAGGTGAATTCCAAGTGCGCGAAGATTTTGTAGGTTTTGTAACTCTAGAAAGTATGGATGCTGCTACCATAGCGAACACAATTTCATCGTCACTAACAAATTTCGGGTTGAACTTGTCAAATTTGGTTGGACAAGCTTATGATGGGTGCTCCACCATGGCTGGAAAATTGAGTGGGGTAAGGAAAAGAATACAAGATTTGTACCCAAAGGCAAATTTTTTCCACTGCAGCTCCCACAAATTAAATTTAGTGATAAATGATGTAAGCGAAGTGTCCGAGATCAGAAATGCTGTTGGGACGATAAAAGAAATAATTACTTTTTTCCGGGAAAGTCCTTTGCGAAGAAAATGTATTCCCAGCATCCCCCTGTTCTGTGAAACAAGATGGACAGCAAAATACAAAAGTATACGAGTATTCAGGGAAAACATACTCGTTGTAATGGAAGCACTGCAAAAACTGGCGGTCGAGGGAAACCGTGTTACAAAACAACGTGCCCTTCAACTGTATTACTCGTGCTCTAATTCGAGTTTTTTAGTCTGCTTGTTTATAATGGCTCATTACTCATCGATACTTGAACCAGTCGCAAATATTTTACAGGGAGTTGACCAGAATTTATTAAGTGTGAAAGAGCACATCACTATCTTAAACAAGCATTTTGAAGAAGATCGGGAGAATGCTGAGAATTCCTTCAAAACGCTTTGGGAAACAATTCAAAAATGTTTAAGTGAATCCGGTATTGAATTGAGCTGCCCAAGAATTGTAAAGAAACAAACTCACCGATCGAATATTCCTTCGACTTCACCAGAAAAATATTTTAGAATATCAATTCTCGTTCCTTACTTGAATTCTCTGATAATGTCCCTTAAAGAGCGGTTTTCAGAAGAAAATGAGCCCGCATACGCAATATTTCAGTTATCTCCTAAAAATATGCAAAGCATGGACTCATCCAATTTCAATTCGATTGTCCAAAAGATAACTGGTAAATATGGATCCTTTCTGGATAATTTTTCTGCCGAGTCCGTTATGTGGTTTAACTACAATAAGATGAATTTTGACCAAACTCAATATACCAATGTATGTGATGTGTTGAAAAATGCGGAAGAATTTTTTCCTTCGGTTTTCGCAGCACTTTCTATAGGACTTTCCATTCCCGCCACTACATGTACAGCAGAGCGATCTTTCAGTACATTGAGGAAGGTAAAAACTTGGCTTAGGTCAAAAATGAGCGATGAAAGGCTTGATGCGTTGTGCATGATGAACATTCACAAAAATTTAATACAAGAAGATACGGATTTTTATAATAAAATTATAGATCGTTTTGGTAAAAAACCACGAAAACTGCAATTCCTGTTTTCAAAACAATAAAAATAAATTTTTAATGAGCGTTATTTTAGTATTAATTATTATCATAAAAGAAAAAAAGGTGAGTAGGTTCCATAAAAAAATTAAATCAATTGTCAATGAAATTTAAAATTGCCTTAAAAATTTCATCAAAATATTTTGTCTGCCCCCCCCTGGGAAAAATCCTGGGGGCGCCTATGATTCAATGTTATAACTATTTTTCCCAATCAGGGTGAGCATTAAATAAAGAATCAAAAAGGAATATACATAGGTAGTTGCACCCTGGCTTGGCTTTTGTTTCCCCCCCGGTGAAAGAAAGAGAGAGCAACAGAGTGCGACAGGGTGAAAGAAAATCCCATTCAGGTGGGTATAATCACAACGCGAATTAATTGAAAGGATTTCTGTTGGGACCTCCTCAGAGCACATAGTTACCTAAAGGAAGCGTGAATCCAGAGCCCGGACGAAGGGCTACTTGCAGCTACCTACCTAAATTGCGGTAGAAGTTTCAAAAAATCTAAAATTACCATGACATTTCATTTGAAGAGGAATATAAATGAATGTCCGTTCTTCCATTCCATTTTATGAATTGCCATTATGTTTAGTGCGTCCTTTTTTTTCTTCTTTTTTTCCCTGTGCCAGGGTGCCTTCCGCAAGGACAATTAAATGCATTAATATGACTCTTACTCGAATGGCTACTATAATAGATGTCTCTAGTTTATTCCTTTCTTCCTTTCTTTGAGGAATTTTTGTTTTTTCTACATTTTGTGCTACCCTGTCCCTTCTTTTCAATTTTTCATTTTAAAAGGACTAATGCCCTTTTTTTTCTTCGGCTTCTGTGTCTTTCAAAAATTCAATTGAGCAGAAAATTATGACAAAGAATTTCCTATTAAATGGAGATACTTTGTGTCGGCATACACAACTCCTGCTCAAAGGAGGTGCGAGTTTAACACATTAAATTCAATAAAATTTTGCAAATTTATCTCCCAACAAAAAGATACATAATCGCACAACATGACATGCGAAAGTTATACGCAATCACAGGTGTAGCAAATAAAGATAAAAAATTAAAAATTAAAAAAACAAAATATTTTCTCATCTTCAATCCAAAAACAAAAAACAACAACAGACAACCGAAATTAATTCGAGAACTGGTTTCTCCGATCCAAGTTGATCGTTTTTCTTTTCTAGATACATATATGTACGACGAGTATGTTTTCCTGCATTGAAACATCCCAACATCAATATGTAGATACACGAAATCAATTCGAGTATAAAAAAAAACAAAGATCGATCGACTCTTAGCTCTTGGGTGCAAAAGACCGATGACAATGTGAAGACGGTGCGCGGGAGATGGAGGGCGGATCGAAGTGGAGTAGCTTTAACAAAAATACGAGAGAAAGAAACAATAATAATAAAATAATTTTTATGTGGTAGCCCCCACATCGTTGTTAGCTTGTGTTTTTCAATTTTCCAATTTTGTTGGCGGTTTTTTATTCTTTTTTCTTAAAGCTGGGTTGTCGTTGTTGTTGGGCCTTTCGATTGGTGATTTAATTTTATGAGAAGTTTATTTTATATCCAAAGACCGAGAGAAAAATGACCAAACTCACACACAGCAACCGGGCTGGAGTGAGTGAGGAGCAGGCGATTCCAATCAATAATAGGACGCAGCAGTACTCGTATGTATATGGGAATATATTTATGTAGGTACTTGGGCACTTTAATTGATTGGAATTGACGGAATTAAAGTCTTGCTAACTATGACAGTTGTTGTTGATTCATTGGGTTCTTTCTGGGAAAGAGCAGCAGCAGGCATAACAATACAATTACTGAGACTAGAAAGCTGTGGGCTTGCACTTTAACCCTTGCTCGTTTAATTGTTTTGACATTGTACAAGTTTTTATGAAACTGATTTGGCTTTGGTAAGTTGGCATTCTAGAATCTTGGAAACTACTGGCTTGAGGGGGTTGCACTTGTGGTTGGACTTGGCAACTCGGATAGTTTTATACTTTGAACTGAAGTCATAAACTATCACTAGATTATAAGATTTATCTTACTGTGTTAGTATTTACTCGAAATAAACTAAACTAAACTAAACTAAGTCCAAAGAATCAGTAGGGTATACTGCTTGGTAAATTGTTTGATTTCTATTATAACCTAAAATGCGACCTTAAATATCGCTTCCTATTTATGAAGAGCATATCGTCAGTGGCAGCGCTTCTCAACTCTGCTAACGAATTTCATCGGGGAAAAAAAACAAATACAGTGCTGGGCATTCACAGAGAACGTACCTATTCAGCGGATTCATCCTACTCCAAACAGAGCCTACATTCTGTTTCTGCACAAACTAACTTTGTTTGGACGCCAGGGGGCAGACGAAATATGGAGTGCAATTGACTCCTGTTTCATTACCAGGAAAATGTGGCCACTATATAACAATCGAAAGACCGAGAGAATTTTCAAATGAATAAAAAATCTTTGTCCGCTCTCACAGGTGTTATCACCGGACACAATATGCTGGGCTACCATGCAAAGAAACTGAAACTCAGCACAGATGACATCTGTACAGGATTTAGGTACGAGGACACCCCTGATGTCCTCTGCCACTGCCCTGCACTCTGCCGTATTAGAAACAACGTCCTCGGAAGACATTTCTTCCAGGATCTAGAAGAACTCTTTGGCAAGTTTGTAAACGACTTGCACAAGTTCATAAATATACATCCGCATTGATTGTAAACCCGCTAGGTTTTTCTTAGGTTTTTCTTAGGTTTTTCATTGGTTCCTAAGTAAGGGAATCATAACCTCCCCAGGGTATCACAAAGGGTCTATATTGCCCTAAGTGTGACGTGCCTAGGATTCTCTTCCTAAGTTTGTTTGGATGACACCGAAAGCCAACCAGCTCCCTGAAACTTTTCTTAATATAAGAATTCTTTTAGGAATAAAGCTTGGTTAATCGTTTCGATTGCTTTAGTCCCAGAAGAACATTTTCCCAGACAAACTTGGTGTTCCCAATGGCCAATCAGCATTAGCCCAGTTGCCCCTGCAAAACGGTTCTGGTCCGTTAATGATCAATATTTAATTTCTTTTAAGTAACAGAATATTTTCCCAGACAAAGTTGGTGTTCCCAATCGTCAGTCGCCATTAATCCAGTTGTCCCTGCAATACGGTTCTGGACCTAAGAGCGCGGAGTGCTGAGTACCAGGTTTTTCAATAGGGACATTACAATTTCGTATTTTAATACAGAGGCACCCTTACATTTTTTCTTCGATCTGTCAATGACAAAACGTCAGCCAATGTCAACGTTCTTATGGTGGTGAAGTTCAAATACGAGCACCGTTTGGAAATCATTTAAAATTACTACCGAGATTCTGAGTCTGTGGTCGCAATTTACGCTAATTTTCGGTAGAAATAATCCTCCAACCAGGCTGTACATGCTATATTTGATGGATTCGAGCCAGCATATTAATTATTGAATGTTCCTGTACCACAATGTGTTGAAGTACCGAAAATATCGCAGCCGTAAGTGCCTCAGTTCAAAATGAGCCAAATCAGTCGATTAAACCCCGTTCACAGCAATTGGGTATCTCTTAGCCGATATTGTGCCGAATTTCGCATAAAGTTCTTGGTCTACAAGCTTACAAATCAGCACCGAAACTTCTCCGATTGGGCTCAGTTAAAGTTCGAAGAAAATACTGATCGCCATGTTACGGTCAACGGATTTCGTTATCGTGCTATGTTGGGAGACTATTTTTGGCCAGAATTGGATGGACTTGATATCAGTGATGTGTGGTTCCAACAAAATGGTGCAACAGCTGGTCAATAAATTTATCTATTGAAGAGGAAGTAATATCGAGAAATGGTCCGCGTTTATGACCACTTCGCTATGAGAATAAACGGAGTTGGATATATTTTGATAGGGTAACGTTAAGTCGTTTGCTTATGCCTACAACGTCAGACGAGCTCAGCAGCTAAGGGTTGCGAAATTGGCTTAAAAGAATCGATCGTTGCAAACGTGCTTGCGTTGTTCGTACAATTGTATACTTAACTTTACACCTGGCATACTTTTTAGGGCGATATCTTAATTATTCTGTGTTTTATTTAAATAAAAAATTGTTATGTCCTTATTGAAAAACCCGATACATAGCCTTGGCAAAAAAATAAATACATATATTTTGTTGGAATATTCTCATTTCAGTTTTCAACAATTTTCCAGCTTTTCGATCCTTTTTAAATAGAAGCTCTTCATATGAGCTTCATCTCTTTCCGTCGAACCATTTTTCCAAATAAGGAAACAAAAAATAATCACAGCCGGCTACATTCTGCAGTCCAAATCATTAATTTGTGAGCCAATGCACCAGTGTTGATGATAGCAAACATTTTTCTTTGCCAAATGCCATTGTTTTTTCTCCAAATTTTCGCTGAAGGATCCAACAAGTTAGAATAATATTTCGGGTTAATTGCTTTCGCCTTTTTAAGGTAATCAATGCCTCTTATTAATATTGAATGCCAGATGGATTCGCCAAGAGCAATCAATTTATTTGTCTGTACCCTTGCCTCTGGGGCATGGTTCCACCACGATATTTTGTTATAGAAACACAAATTCTCTTGAATCGCGCTTAACCAAAGCGAAACATATCTTCAAATGTTGTCAAACTAGTTAAATGCGAGAAAGCATGGCACACGTGGTTCTTATGTGCAAATAGTCTTCAGAAAAGTGTCTACTATCTCACTTATTTCATGCAATAGAACTTTTTGGTCATTTATAACGATATCATTGATTATGTCAATCATTTCCTCGTCAGTTCTGTCTAGCAAGTTCGGTGATATCATTTGCTCTGATTTCGTTATGACCCGCGAGACAAGACAACACAAGACTTAGCGAATTCAGCCTTCCGCCCGAATTTAGAGAGATCTTGCATTCAGGAACTATTTTGTGGGTGGTTAAAGGGTTGGACAAGGTCTTAAGCACATTGTTGAAGATACAGGTACTCCGTCCCTTTCACCGGTTCTTCACAACATAGCTCATGTCTCCGGTTGGAAGACTGAGGCATGTTTGCCTTACGAGGAGTTAAGTCTAATGTGGTCGCTCTACACGAAAACACCAGCACCAGATCCAGACTAGTCGATGCTCAATTTTCGTAAAAAAAAACGGATTTAGTTCACAGTTGATGACTGTTGAACGCAAACTTGTACCGGAAAATGCCGAAGCACCTATTCAATAGCTTGTACTTTTCTATCAACATGCAAATTTAGGAGAAGACTGACCGTTCATGAGTTATCATGTTTTTTAATATTACAAAAATTAAAGAGGTTTTATCCTCTTGCGATTCAAATCGCTAAACAGACTTGGCAGCCAAAGTGTTAAATGCTGACATTAAAAAAAAGAAACGGCATTGAACCTAGTAAGTATTGCCAGCTCTTGCCAATGGTAGGTACCGCTCTTCCCGTACTATTATCGTACTGGGAATGATATAACCAGAGAATACTTATTCAGTCTCGAAAATCCCTTATTTCCGAATGAAGTCAGACAAAGAACAAGCTTTCGAAGCTCAAATTTCCTCATTTCCTTTAAACTCCCTGACAACATTTAGTACTATACTACTATTCGGATGTTAAAAGCCGATATAGAGCCTAAAGGCTTACTTCTCCATACACTCGCGTGGGCGAAGTTCTAATTTGGGCACGAATCAAAGAGACCTACATTTTAAAGCCGATTCCGAACGTCAAATTTGAGAAGTTTCTCATGCTAGTTTATACTGGATGTTTGTGAGACTTCTCAAGAGTGTTGTGCAGTGAATAAAATACCTAGGGCCAATAGCATCAGGAAATTCAACTTCGAGAAGAATTTTCAGATGAAGCTCAGAAATAAGGAGAACTGGAGCAATGAATCCACAACTTATGGCATGAGAAACCACAGAACAAAGTGGTATTCGGAAGGCTCGAGGACCGACGAGTGAGCAGGAATGTTTGGATCGGGAACTAAGCACTACGAATTCATGGGTACCAGCATCTTCCAGGCGGAAATATGTGCCATAGACAGGTGCGTTCGAATCAACCTCGAGAAAAACTGCAGGAATTGCAACGTAGCAATAATGTCTGACACTGACAGTCAAGAGCCATAAAGGCTATTGACGCCTACGCCTACGTCACGGTCAAACAGCATAAGAATCCTAACAGGCCTCCTCACGGCGCACTGCAGACTCAAGGAGCACCTGAGGAGAATGGGTATATCAGAGGACGGGCTCTGCAGACTCTGCAGTGAAACCGAAGAAACTCCAGACCACATACTGGAATCGTGTGGGGCACTGGCCCACAAAAGGATAAGAAATTTGGTCAGGCACCAAATAACAGACAAGGACATACAAACCATGGCAAAGCACATTCTCAGGTTCATCAAGGAAACTGGACTGGACGCTGTGCTCTAAGGAGTGTGACCTGCCAATGACAAATCAGAGCAATACCCCGATACGGTTCATAAAAGAAGTGTGTCTAGAGGGTGCTCTGAAAAAAGGGGATGAACCTCTCCGAGGTACAAGCAGGGGACACATTAGACCCTACCCTAACTAATTATTATTATTATTATTAACCTCGAGCCGCTCGCTCCGTAGTCAAACGCACCAAGTACATTATCTTTAAAAGCTAAATTTCCTTTTCGTCATCCACCTATTCAATTTTATTGAATTGCATAACAAATCCCGTTAAAAACAACTGACGCTTTCTCATTAAGATACGACAAAAATATTCATTGAATGGAGAAAAAGGCAAAACGACAGCGCCAACTGAATTTTAAAATTCATAAAGCATTTCTTTACGTGTATCTCATGTCGACCTTTTGGCGTTATCATCATCCCACCTAAAAAGGAGTGCACCCAAAAGGAAAAACATCCAAAACCAAACGGAGCTCTCATGTTAGACGGTCGAAACGTGCGTTAGTTCAATCGGTATTTTTTTTTTGTTGAATACTCGTATTTTTCTCTCCATTTTCTTTATCGATGAATTTTTCCATAATTTTCCTTTGTCATATTCAGATATTAAATGCTTTAAAAGCCAGATTCATTCATATGGCGCATACGAATGGAGAATCATGTACCACGTTTATATGACACAAACGTGTATGGCTTTTTAACACTCGCTAGGTATATGATAAAATCGTGTAATTATTATTTATAATGTGCTTTTCCTTTTCTGTTTACCCAATTTCTATTCAACCATATGAACGTGTGCACTCTTCCAAATACTCGTCTCGTCTCGTATGTGTAATCAAATAAATCCCCGAAACATATAGGTGATATCCGTTGCCGAACAGTTGACTCCTGATGACTGATATTGAACTGAAATTACCTCTGCATGAGGTCGAGGATTTATTTCTGAGTTCTCAGGGGTGTTTGTCGGGGGGTTGTACCATGATAACAAAAAAAAAAACAATCTGGATATCTCAATAAAAAATCAAAGTAAAGTCTTTTGTTTGACGGAAACACTGAGCGTTAGTCTGTTTTGTTGTTTGCAAACATTTGGCGCCATTTTTTTTTAATCTTTCATAATGTCCTTCTTGGCATATGGAAGAAAACGCACTCCGTCCGTAATCGGCTTATAGAGCAGCGATTCAATTTTAATTTGTTGGGAATTAATTTAAATTCGTTCGGCATTCATTCAGGCAGGGACTGAATCCTGAAGGAACCGGTTTTGTTGTTGATTTACGCATTATTTTCTTTTAATTTCGAGAATTATATTCGTAGTCGTAGAAAGGGTGCCATTTGCTGCACTATCTGCCATTATTTTGTCACGGAAGCATGGTAAATTGGTACTTGGGAGCGAGCGGAAAAAAATTGCGTATATCCTTTTTTGTGTCTGTACCCAGCTTCTCCGGATATTTTCCACGCACAGACAGTTTTTTTTTGTTCTGTTCGCTCTCAGTGTGTGAAATGGAAATTCCTGCAATGTGCGCAATTTTTAATCGAAAAACATCACACGCAAAGGGTGTCAAACAGAATCACAGGGAGGATGAGCATTTGACAGGATGACGATGAAAAATGTCACCCCCATGCCCATCCGCTTTTCAAGTACTCACACTATATGTCGCGACACATATACATTGCAATTGAAAAACCTATTTGAATATGGGGGATTAAATTCGCATTTGTAACGCATTTGGTTGGGTATTTAACTATTGTCTATCGATAAGGATATCCGCTTGACAGTAAATTTTCATTTTTAATCCTCACAAAAGCCAATGAGGATATGCAACAACAATCTAATTTAAAATACTTGCTTACACATACACCTGTAGTTGTATCCCATCAGCCAATAGCATCCACCATGACATGATAAAATGCAAATATCCTTTCCTGAACGCTCAACTTTGTTATTGTCCTGTAAGGCAATTAAACAAAAGCGCCTCCGGCTAGAGGTAGCTACATAAAATGGAGTAAAACTTCCTTGGTGTGTACCAAATTATAAATTATACAAAAAAAGGATATAACGTATTCTAGGTCACAGTGCACACGGATAAGAGGAAAAGGGCAAATAGAGCGGAAACCTAATTAACTATAAAACTTCAAAGGACTGTGTTTTTCGTTATATACGTACATAGGGATACCAGCTTTTCCAGAGAATATAAATAAATCGAAAGGATTTTCTTCCACTGAAGAAAAAAAAAAAACTAATGTTCAACCATTTAAAGGATCCCTTAGATAAATAACTACCCTTCCATTAACGAAAGGTGTCAGCTGGTGGCTTTTGAAAGATTTTTGAGCTTACACCCTTCAAGAAGGCGAATTAGATTTTGTTTACATCAGTTGAAAATCGATGAAGGTACAGTTTGTGGTAGGATTTGGCCAAAGGATCAACAGGAAAATTAATTTTTCAATCTGAAATTGGCTTTTAATCGGGATTT
Organism: Portevinia maculata; assembly: GCA_949715645.1. Classification (NCBI taxonomy): domain Eukaryota; kingdom Metazoa; phylum Arthropoda; class Insecta; order Diptera; family Syrphidae; genus Portevinia; species Portevinia maculata. The sequence goes on from OX454526.1 coordinate 9,048,585, forward strand.
GATAGGGCAGTGGGATTCTCACTATCTATGGCGTGTGTTTTTTTTTTTTTCATTATTTTATTCAGAAGGTGGATTGAACGCTGAATGAATTTTGGTTAAAATGTGAAACGGTCGTAAAATTGCCCAGGTTTCAGGCTAGCTCTATTTTCTTATTGCCAGTACCGGAGCTACAATTCGACGGATGTCTTCAAATTTAAAATTTTCTTTTTATGCTTATTATATCGACTGCAGCGAGCGAAGCTTCATTGCACATCCTTTTTGGATATTTCCGGTGCGATTAGCATTGTTCCTAATCTTTTTATGAGGTTTCTATTCAACCCCTCAACAACTGAATTTCGTTAAGAAACAGCAGCTTGCTCCTCCTAGCTTAAGTCAGTGCTCCAAGTTATCTACGATGATACAAATGGACGCCATTTACCCCCTTTTCTTCATGGCCAAATTAGTTGGATCACAATTTACGAGTACTTCTTGGCGAACACTGAATGCAAACTCGCAGTTTCCTTGGACCGTATATATAACTGAGACAGTCCAAATAAATAACGTTTACCTGACGATCATTCCCACCTTATCGTACTCCGGTGTTTCTATCGTTTCTTTTGGAAACAGCTGATTAGAACGGCCAACAAATTTGAAGTCCCGGTAATTATAATTTTTAATTTTAATTTAATAATTTATTCAGCTTAATACAAGTCATAAAACTACTTACAAAACAAAGACTTATAGCTAGGCCTTAAAACTAATACTTAAACCTAATAAGGTGGATGGTGAGGGGTGGAGGAGGACAGATTTGTTAGGGAGGGGTGCAGCGATTAAAATCAAAGAGGAGGTGGTAAGAGTTGACCTTCTGCAACATACGGGATATTGGATCGTTCAATCCGTACGACGTGCGACGAGTGGGAAGATAGAAAAGATGAGATCTTAAATTGCGAGGGTTGGTGTTAAAGGCAATATAATTTAAAAGAAAAGAACAATCAATGGAGCCAGTAAGAAGACGATGTATAAGCAGAATGTCAGCTATATCTCTTCTTTTTTAAAGAGCCCGAAGGTTTATTAAATTAAGGCGTTCTTGATAAGGTGGTAGAATAAGGTGAATATTCCACGGGAGCCCACGAAGAGCAAAACGGAGAAATCGACGTTGAATGCTTTCGATTCTATTTATGTGGACCCGTTTATATGGCGCCCACACTTGGCTGGCGTACTCTAGAAGAGGGCGGAATTAGGGAATGTAAAGGGATTTTGTCACGTAGGGATTGGTAAATTCTTTAGACCACCGTTAGATGAGACCAAGGGCCGAGTTAGCTTTATTGATTATATCGTCAATATGTGACCTAAAATTAAGCTCTCTGTCACACAGAATTCCTAGGGTTGGTTGTTCAAAAAGTATTGTTTTGGGGGGAGACTGAGTCCGCTTACGTTAAAAGGAAGAAATTCACATTTAGCAATATTCAGCTCTATAAATTTTTTTTGACACCAGATGGAAAAACTATTGAGGTCTTGTTGAAGAAGATCAGAGTCGTGTGGAGAAGAAATTATTTTAAAGAATTTATCGTCATCGGCATAGAGGGAGATGGAGGAGAACTTAACGACGCTGTCTATATCATTTATTGCCAGAATAAAAATCAGAGGTCCAAGGTGACTACCTTGGGGAACACCAGAGATGGCCTTAAAAGGCAAAGAAAGAACAGAGCGATAACGAACATTATAAGAACGGTTCTCAAGGTAAGATGAAAACCAATTCAATAGTAGGGGGTCGAAACCAATGAAGGAGAGTTTGAAAAGAATCAAACGATGAGAAATTTTGTCAAAGGCCTTACTGAAGTCAGTAGCGATTAAGTCCACTTCATTGCCACTTTCTAATGCAGAAAGTGTGACGGAAACAAAGTCAACCAGGTTGGTGGTTGTGGATCTGCCTTTTAGGAAACAATGCTGAAGGGGGGAGATAAGAGACTTGCACTGGAAGGATAATGAGTCGTATATGATACTTTCAAAAACCTTGAGTAAATGCGATAGCTTTGCAATTTTTCGATAGTTTAATAGGTCATTCTATGGTCCTTTTTTGTGAACTGGTGAAATAAAGGACGTTTTCTAGATTTTAGGAAATTTTCCAAGAGATAGAGAATGTTTAAAGAGATCAAAAATGGAAGGTGAAAGAACCGTAGAACACTTTTTAAGAAGGATGGCTGGAAGGCCGTCTTGGCCGGGTGAAAATTCATCACTGAGATGAAGAGGTTTGTCGCACACCATGGAATGGTCAAAGGTGGGTTGAAGTAAGAGTGATCCGGTTCTGTGCAGTCGTCAGCGAAGAACTACTTGAACACGGTTGCAAAAGAGTTTGCGATTACTAATGGGTGCGTTGAGGACTCGCCTTTAAACAAGGGTGAGGAGGGATAACCATCAGATTTCCTTTTATAATTAACAAAATGAAAAAAATGATCTTGGGTCCTTGATAAGGTTAGCTTGAACATCAGAAAGATAGCTTTGATAGAGACAGTAAAAAGTTTAGAGAACTTTAAGTACGAACCGATATAATTCGAATAATCTGTTGCAGTTCTGGATAGAAGATAAATTGTCCATATTTTGCTATGTTTATTACGAAGTGAACGCAGTTTCCTATTATACCACGGAGGATGGTGAGGTTTCATGGGGCGAAAAAGGAAAGAATAAGGAAATGCATTTAAAGATTTCGCCATAAAAACGGGTGGCAGCTTCATCAACGGATAAGTTCGAGAAGTTGAGTTCGATTCTGCTCAGAAAGTCATTGATCTTTCAGAAGTTAGCTGTGTGGAAGTTGTTGGAGTAATGGTTAGTTGGGGGTAGGGATTGGGAAGAGGAGTCATAAAAGACAGAAAGGAGCAGAGGAGGGTGGTAAGCGTCAATGGTAGAAAGGTGTAAAAAACTTTCGATGGTTGAGGAGTTTACAGGGTCAGTTGTGAAAACCAAATCCAGATGACGTCCCATCCAGAATCACCTATGCGGTCAACAAAAAGACATTCTTTACTAGATATCGGATTTAGGGGGACGAAGAAAAATTGATCTTCCGATAAACTCCACTGTAGTTTAGGGAGATTAAAGTTGCCAAAAATTATGATTTCATCGTTGTGCTTGTAGGCATCAAGTAAACGGTCGATGGCATCCACTACGAGTTGGTAAGATCCGGTAGGGTCATTACCGGTTTTCTTGAGTCTTGATAATTTTTCACACAACAATTTCTACTCAGCTCTCACAGCGGATCCTTAGACTCGATCTTTGAAGCATGGAGCAAGGTGATCCAAGCCATCTTCTTTTTCAGATGCAGCAAGTCCCGGGAGAACTATCTGTGCGGTTAAATCTTGAAAAGAGTCCTGCATTTTCATTTAAAAGTTTGTCCGAAAAATTCGGAGTCAGCGTATCGACGCAAGGATCTTGAATCTTGAAAGGATTCAGCATTTTCATTGAGAAACTTGTCCGAAAAATTCGGAGTCAGCGTATCGACGCAAGGATCTTGAATCTTGAAAGGATTCTGAATTTTCATTGAGAAATTTGTCCGAAGAATTCGGAGTCAGCGTATCGACGCAAGGATCTTGAATCTTGAAAAAATTCTGCATTTTCATCGAGAAATTTGTCCGAAAAATTCGAAGTCAGCGTATCGACGCAAGGATCTTAAATCTTGAAAGGATTCTGTATTTTCATTGAGAAATTTGTCCGAAAAATTCGGAGTCAGCAGATGTTGATAATTAGAACGATTTGTTTGCTGTCTCGGAACCTTAAATTCCATATCGAGTGAGTATTTCGCTTGCTTTTCAGCTGCCTAAAAATGTTGCCCAATGATACTATTTTTTCGTTCTTCTTGAAGTTTATCGACTAACTCGTGAACGTGCTTTACTGCTGATGACAAATCTCGAGATTTTTCTTGCAGTAGAACTGACAACGAAAGCATGAAACTGAAAAGTCTGTCACAAACCAAGAGACTGACGATGAACTCGCTTTTCTGAAATGCTGTAGTAAGAAATCTTCCAAGATTTAGCAGACATTTTTTCTAATCCCATGTGGATGATGTTGAATAGTTCGACGAAGGATAGTAGGTACGCTGTCATGTCGCCCAATGAATCTTCTTTCACAAAGGCCAAGAGGCCTCATCTTCTATTGCTCTTATGTGCATGGTAATTTGTACATGGAAATGTGTGCATGTGCATGTGTGCAGGGCAAGACAATGTGTGTGATTCGTGTGAAATAAGCATATATTTGTGCTAAATATGGCGACCTGGCGTTGGCTTGGAGAAAATGGCATGTTGTCGATTATCATCTTCTTAAGACATGATTCATATGAATAGGGAAATTCTAGAGTATGCAGAATTTTGAGAGGGGCTATGGTTGGCTTCAGCGTTGAGTATACATCGTAACTGCCAATCTTATCGCAGATAGGAAGACAGATTGCCAGCTGGCATATCATTAAGTGTACCATTCCTGGGGCCTGTAACACAATGCTATAAGTACTTGCAATACAAGACAATTCAAACAAGTGTTTCACATTTCTTAAATAGGAAACTACAAGTCGGCTAGCAGCTCTTCAAGCATAGTGAGCCAATGCTACAAGTGGGAAACTACAGAGCTACAAGTGTAGAAAAAAAAGTAAATCCCACTTGGATTGACAATTGTACTGTTTATCTCTTTTCAAATGAACACTTGTAAGATGAGTCTACTTGTTGAGGACATTTTGTATTTCTTACAGAAGTAAAGATTTGTTCTGTGTTACAGATATAATCTACATTTGTCAGACGAATATAACTCTACAAGTGACTAGACTTGTAAAGGGTGTTTTTTTTTAGAGGTTTGGTTTTTAAACTGGCAACAGTGCTTTTGCGGGAAGTTCTTGGCTTAAAACCTTATAAAATCCAGCTTGTGCAAGAGTTGAAACAACATGACCATTATACGCGTCGAAGTCACTAGTCTATGCCGATAAACCAGAGACTTTGGACGATTTGGAAGTCAACATTTGTCGAGTTATTGCTGATATACGGCTCCAGTTGCTCGATAAAGTTGTCGAAAATTGGACTTCAGCATGGTACCCTGCTGAAGTGATGAATCTTGGCTAGTGTAAATCTCCGGTTGCTCAATTGAGTAGCTATGTGCACTGGTTGTATCTGAAACCTCACACAAGGTTGACGAATTTAGTATCGGAACTTTATCTGTAATTGTATCCGCAGTATGAGTATCTTTTCGGTGCACAAACGTTTTTTTTTCACCAAAAAGTCTCAGCTGGGAATAAGCAAAATTATTTATGTATAGAAAAGTTTGGTTTTATGTATATAAAACTTGCTTGCTTTTAATAATTATATCGACGATCAAAAAATGAATTCCGATGTAAGAACCTCTCAGTCAGATTCTCCTTTTCGCACAACTGAAATTAATTACATCCGAAAATGCTCACGAACTTTTCATCATTCATCATTCTTCTCGAAACTAAATAAACTGAAACTTTCATACAGCAATTAAACTATTTACTTTCCCACACTCCCTGTCAGATATTGGCTGCCTATCTTTTTGTTTTCTAAAAACAAAAGTGCTCCAAGGCACACTTAAATAACAAAAAAAAACTTCTCTTCCACTTGCTATTTCCGCTGCTTAAAGATGTAATTTTGAACTCATTTTCCAAAGAGTAAATTACAGAATGTTGCCCCCTTGCTTGCGATGAAAAACAACCTGAACAACACCCCCACAGAGTGATTTTCCGCGCATTAAGTATAAATATTTAAATGGCGTAGACTCCCCATTAAAAGCCGCCAAGAAAGAATACATATCCTACCATCATCCAGTCGAAAGTTATTTTCTTTAGACCGACCACAAATCATTGTCCAATTAAAATGCGATCAACAAAATGATAAATAAAAACATCTGAATCACGAAAGAAAGAAATGAGTCCAAATGAGACAACTCGGTGTAGCATGTTGTTTGTATCTATTTCCGAAAAAGATCAACAACACAGAATGCTATATAATAAAAATCTAAAAAAAAAAAATGAAGAAGAAATTGTATAATTTGAAAGGCATGTAATTATCTCGATGATGGAACATATCCAAACCCGTACCGACAATCGTTCTCCTCAATTCATTGCCACATGGTTTTAATTGCGCGATCTGCATACGAGTATCTTCTGCCCTGCAGCTCATCTTCATGCAGCGATCGCTAGCTGGCATTTCCCAACTGAATTGACTAATGGAAAGTGTGTGTGCGTTTTCTGGATTAAAACTGACAAATCAATTAACAAAAAATGCAATTTAGCGCCGCCTAGGCAAACAAGGACATAAAATAAAAGAACGAAGGCAAGCTTACTCCGATTTTCATATAAAGTGTGAATATGATATGTTGACATTGACAGAATCTAATCAAAATGTTGAAGTCCCGCTGGGCACTGAATTTAATTGGGAATTTCACCTCAAGGGGCGAGGAGCGAATGCGTGGATGAGTATCTTTTCGGTTGCACGTGCTTACGTATTAAGTATTCAATTTACATACACTGTCCAGAGTCTTTCACTGACCAATTGAAAGCGTTTAATCGAGCATTTATTATCAAAGCGCAAATCGTTTGGTCTCGTTTGGTATTAAGAATGCCAACTTTATGTATTCAAGTCACCGATGGCGACGGAAGTTTCTGTCATAATTGCTTTAGCCTGCGTACTAAATTTGCATTCGAAATGGCTGATACGAGTAAGATACAGTTAGGTATGTTGAAGAACGGAAACCGACAGTTTCGTTTTTTGTTCGCAATGTTTTGTCGGTCTAAATTCGGATGATCTATTTTCAAAATGCGGGACAATGATCTTGTTATTCACTTTAAGACTCAACCATTTTGAATTGAAAGAGTTATAACCAGAGATGGAAGTAATGTATTAGGTAATCGTAATGTAATGAAATTAGGAATAGAGCCATTAAATTGAACCAATGCCGATACAAACTGCCAATGCCAGTGGAATGAAAGAAAGAACATTGAAAACTGTCAATGAATTTCGCCGTCGATGAGGTACCCTAAGACCACGGAAGGTCCATTGCAATGTGGACAAGCAATTCATAGTCTAGTGAAAAAATTTGAGTTAGAATATTCGCTGCTTAATGTTACTGTGGCAGTGAGAATACGTTTTGCACCAAGTGTGGAGAATATTGCTGCCGTAGAGACGTCCGTCGCAAACCGGCCACATCAGTCAATTTCACGGCGTTCTCAAGAATTGGTCCTCTCCAAGACCACATTATGGCGAATTTTGCCAAAGATCTTGGCCTACAACCTTACCAGATCAAGCTGACTCAAGATCACGAGAAATATCGGTCGAAATGTGCGGCCGGGTCATCGAAAATTGGGTTCAATGTATCGACCGCTGCAATACGTTCCTGTGGTGGACATATGAACGAAGTCGAATTCCATTCAAAACTGGATTTTTTGATAGTAATTCAGCTAATAATTTTTTTTTTTAAATATCTCAAGTAGCTTGCATTTTATTTATAAAAGAAGTTATCAAGTCCTTAATGAAAGACCCTTTGCTCTAGTTTGACTGGAGAAAGCAGCCGAAATGTCAAATGACTGCCAGCAACACAGCGTCTCCACGAGACTGAAAAATGTCATGTCGGCCATTTTTTATTTTCTTTGACTGCGCACATTATATTACGACATTTCACTCCCAACCATTTTGTCAACAACAAAACAATTTGAAGCGATTCTTTCTTTGAAAGTGTTACTCGTAAGTAAATTAAAGCAGTAAGGAAGCATCAACAATAAAACACGACACCGATTACGGGTGGATCCTCACCAGATCAATCAAAACAAATCAATTTGATGTTCAAAAGCTGCTGTCAAACCTCAAATGTCAAATCTCAGTCAGGGTTTATGTCCAGAGAGATGTCAGGAAATAAAGCCTGACTGAAATGTCCAGACTTATATATTATATTAAGTCCACAAAAGTGTTGTCTACAGCAGACATATTTATGTCATGACTTGTGTCTTGACTGAAATGACATATTTATGTCATGACTTGTTTCTTGACTGAAATGACACATTTATGTCATTTCTTGGACATCGCTATATCCTGATACCCAGCAAAGGGTGATGTTTAACTTTGTGGCTACGAAAATATATTTTTTTTCTTCCGGTGATTCGGGTAGAAACAAGCTTTAACTTTTCAAACACGCAATGTTTGGGTAAAAAAAAAACTTTGAAAACTTTTTTGACTGTTTGCAACATTTTAATTGTACTTTAAATTTTGGAAATTTTTAGACGCATTTTAAGCACGATAGATAACTGGGTTGACGGGATTAGAGAGTTCTACATCCGGCAATGTTAACCCATTGTGATACCCTAGGGGCTATGGTTGCCATACTGTTAAACCTAAAGCGTTTGTAATCCATCCCGGTGCATTTATGAACTTTTCAAGTCATTTACAGACTTGCCAGAAAGTTCTTATAAATTCTGGAAGAATGTCTTCCAAGAATGGTATTTCTAATGTGGCAGATTGCTGCTGAACAGTGACAGAGAAAATGTGAAGTCTCCTCATGAACCTATTCGTCACAGCTTACTCTGCACAGGTCATCTATGCTGAATTGTGGGTGGGATTTTTAAGTGTCTGCTTGAAGAAGTTCAAGAGATGACCAATTTCTTGCTAGTTCATAGGCATTTTCGTTTACTGGGACCCCACTGTGTCCGAAAACCTTAAGACGACTGTCAGAAATTGTTTTGTGCGTCAAGAACTCTTAGCTCTTCGCGACAGCAACTTTCAAGCTACGATCTTATTTCTATGGTAAAAATCGCTTTTGTAGCTGTTGTCACTGCCAGAAGCTCAGCTTGGAAAACGTTGCTGTAGTCGCCGTTATTTGTTTCTCTCCATTAATGGGTGCCGTATGTTGTTGTTCCCAATAGGGATTGAACCTGCACCGTACCGGTCGCAAGCCAACACACTAACCTATACAGCGTTGCTGTAGAGTTGAACTACTAATCTAAAGCTCTCAGGTTCTAACCCCGGTTTTTACCAGTGGCCCACCTCTTGCGAACGTCTGACAAACATCAGAGAGTATCAATTGTCATGGCAAGCTTCTCAAATCGCCGTTCGGTTTAGGCTGAAAATGGAAGGTCCCTTCCGCTTTGCACAAGCAAATGGTTGGTGAAGCTAGCCGATATGTGGGCCGATAATTCTTATATTTATTTATTTATTTACATGATAATGATATTGTGCAAAACACCGTTATTTGTTGTTTAAAGAACCTGTGGAAAAGCCTTGTTTCAAGGATAACGTAGTAAGCAAGGACTTTTTGATAGAAAATTGCAACGGCAGTAGCATTTTTAAATTTTTTCCACCGCCAATTAAAAGTCAATGTTAATGCTTACAATAAATCAGGCGGCGAACCCCACCCGTGGACCAGTACGGGTGCATTGAAATGGGAGGGTTATAATCCCTTTAGTCCAAATCATTGCCTCGTCATTGAATACAAAGAATATGAAGCCAATGCTGAAGTCATATCTATGGCTTATTTGGTGGAAGAAAAGTTGTGTGCACTGTTCCAGACAGTCTGAAATGTATCCCCAATACGAATACCATTAGATGATGACGATTTTTGGAAGAAGTCTAGGGTACTTGACACTGACCCACCATTAACTATAAAAAGTTAGGCTTCATCGATGAAATCAGTTATTGACACGAAACGACATTTTACAGCCTGAATAAATATGCTTCAAAAACTGTAGCAACAGTGCGGCAACAATTCCCCTACCAACATATCTACAACATACCTATCAACAGTCGACACCACTATATCTAATAATGGTCCCTTGTCAACTTAAGAGCACCCCCAAACGATACTTCTTTGAAAATTAAATACTTGTCAACGATTGGTATTTGAACTCGTAACCTTTAAGTCTACATGCAAACAAACCGACAGCACTTCGATCACCCACAACATTTCTTACAATATTGGCATCGGTTTTCATTGACAGGCACAAACATACCTATCAGGAAAATGTAGCGCCGCCTACGTGTGAGGTATCAATTGCTGAATGCTTACCGCGAAGCACTTGCCACAAAAGTAAAAAAAAATATTTTCAAAAATAGACTTGGAGTAGATTCAAAAAATATTGAAAGTAAAAATAGTGATGCTTTCTTTGTTCTACAATATATTGTGGGACATAAAGAATAATTCCATTTTGAAAATTAATTTTTCTGGCGACATTTAGATATTCCTCTTGGGAGTTGTATGCCAAGAAGTTGAATTAATAGACTCAAACTGTGGTGACTTCTGACCTCACTTCGTTGAACACATCCGAAGAAAAATCAGTCTGAACGCAACCTCGTTTTACACAAGGTAATGTGACGTTAAATTAGAACTTTGACAGGAACCGTGCGTCACAAAAAATGCATTTTGTTCTTCTTTTTATTTTCAATTAAGTGACTGCAAACGTAAGAACAAAAGTCAGCAGTCGGTAGACAGTTGCAAGTCAGTCATTTAACGCGCATTTCAACTAATCATTGCGTCGAACAGAGTGAACAGAGAATATTAGTCCAAACCATATGAAGGCTAATGTCCATAATTAATAGATTTTCTTTGCTTAAAATACCCATGCCCTCATTTCTGATACACGCGACCTGAAAGATCTATTGTATCTAATTGGTTTATTTTATTCCAAGAGAGGCACCACCTACCGTACGATGGCCAGAATGTCCTCCTTGTTGGCAGAGTTTCTCATCTGTACTGGCAAACGTATCTCTTTGTGGAAGACCCGTCCACTTTACCGATATAGAACTGGGCATTCGAGGGGAATGTTGTCGGAGGATTCATCATCGTTCAGACAAACTCTACATTCTGGCTCTGAGCACAGTTTTAATTTGTTACATGATATATCAAGCCACAGCGGCCTGACAAAAAGCTCACCAGCTTCGTAGTACTTGCCTTATAATTACAAGACTTTTCTTATATGAGTAAAGCCTGATTAAGCCTAGTGGGTGGGACGGTGTAGAGGTTAGTGTGTTGGCTTACGACCCGTGCGATGCAGGTTTAATCCCCATGGGGACAACAATATACGCCACCCATTTATGGAGAGAAACAAATGACACCTTGTTTTCTCCAACGTCTACACCAAAAAGAGGATCTCTGCCTGCTTACTGGATCGTTACCGAGTCTAAGTCTGAGTCTATGGTTTTTGGATTTCCTTAGAAAAAAAAACCTTTTCGATTGTCTAAGATGGATCATTTTCCCAATGAGGTACACAAAGTTTGTGTTCCCAATCATCAATCAGTCCTAGAGCAGTAGTCCCGTTGACTCTGCAATGAAGTGCTGTCCCCAAGGCCGTGGATTCTCAGCCAGCCATACCGCGTTCATCCGCATATTCACTGCCAGGAATAATCAAGTGCTACCAGCACTTGACTGTCATGGAGTCCGTTAAACTTGACAGTTCTTGAAGTGCAGTTTTCATAGCAGATTTGTATTCTGGCGCGGTGCGGTGAAACAACGCCAAACGAAATAATAAAGGGTCTTTCATTAGCGACTTGACAACTTCAAACTTTCAGTGTCAACGCACCCTTCAACCGATTACCAAACTCTCTATGTCAAAATATTCAGTAAAATTCCAACATTTTCATCATGGTGAAGTACACGGAGGAACAACGTTTACAAATAATTAAAATTTACTACCGAAATTCCGAGTCGGTGGTCGCAACTTTAAGAGCGTTAACGCCAATATTTTCGGCAGTAGTTCTCGTCCCAGTAGATAAGCAATTCATAGTCTAATGAAAAAATTTGAGTCAGAATATGGCAGAAATTGCCGTGCCAGTGAGACTACGTTTTGCCCGAAGTGTGGAGAGTAGTGCTGCCCTAAAGGCGTCCGTCGCAAACCAGTCAAATCAATCAATTTCACGGCGTTCTCAAGAATTTGGCCCCTCGCAGACCATATTATGGCGAATTTTGCGTAAGGATCTTGGCCTACACCCTTAAAAGATCAAGCTGACTCAAGGGCTAAAGTCACTTGATCATAAGAAGCGAAGTACGTTCTCGAATTGGGCTGTGCACATGATGGAAGAAAATGAAGAATTTCATCGCAAAATCATATTCAGCGATGAAGCGCATTTTTGCTTAAACGGCTTCGTCAATAAGCAAAATATGCGTTACTGGACAGGTGAGAATCCTCATTTGTTTCAAAAACAGCACTCTATCCGCAAAAAGTCACTGTTTGCTGCGGTTTTCAAGCCGGTGACGTCATTGGGCCGTTTTTATTGTGTATGAAAATGACCGTTACTGTAAATGATATTCGCTACAGAGACATATTGGAACGTTATTTCTTTGAGCAATTGAATGGATTGGACATGAGCGATATGTGGTTCCAACAAGACGGTGCCAGAAGCCACACAGCGTGTGCAACAATCGAGTTATTGAAGTCTCAGTTCGGTGAAGGTGTCATCTCGAGAACGGACCCGTCTATTGGCCGCCCAGACTTTTTTTATGCGGAGCGACTGAAGTCATTGGTCTATGCCAACAAGAAGTTAGAGGAGCTCAGAGGCAACATTGAACGAGAAATAGCGGCCGTATCGGTTGAAATGTGCGGCCGAATCATCGAAAATTGGGTTCAACGTATCGATCGCTGCATACGTTCCCGTGGTGGACATATGAACTAAGTTGAATTACATTCATAAATTTTTCGATTCAAGCCAATACATTTTTTTTGAGATAACACAAGTAGTTTGAATTTTATTTAAAAATGAAGTTTTCAAGTCCTGAATGAAAGACCCTTTATTTTATTTTATAAATGACTTCTCGCACTAGCGCGAACGTGGAACGACGAACGACGCCAACGAACGAATTGAGAAACTGCTGACAAACGCACTTTCAACGCATTTATAAAGAGAAAATTGCAAATATTAATATTCCTGCAGCACGATATTTGATTAGTTCATTAATATATTTTAAGAAAACACGGTTTAAATAACCAAGTTTCAAAATTCAACGCAATGGTTTTGTTATTCGTAGTAAAACCTTTGTTATTCCTAATTTGATTATTTAAACCGTGCTGAACCCTGTTTTCTTAATTCATTTTCATTGATAAATGAAGCATTCCGCCCTTGGAATAGAAATATTGCCAAATTTCTGTTTATAAATGCATTAAAAGTGGTCTTACCTGCTGTTTGTCTATTTTTCGTTAGCGTAAGTCGCGCTCATATCAAAAAATTTAGAATGTGTTTGCCTACTCAAAATTTAGAAGTTGTTAAACTCATTTTTGAAGAGATACCACACTAAATTGAGTTTAAATTGAATTGAATTGAAGAGTCCTTAAAACGGTTCGAAACATCTAATAGTTGTAAGCACATCAAATCCGATGTCGCTTACGCAACTTTGGGTGAAATTACGAAATTATGAAAATTGAAGTGCACAGTCGAAACAGATTTTTAAATTTCTAAGACACACTTCCACAATGAATAAACATCCTTGGCCGCAACAATTTGCTACCGTCATTCATGTCAGTTGGGTACGCGCAGTCAAAGTGGCAATGTTGATGAGAAAATATGAATTTATCTTGAATTTGTTACGAAGTTGGGCGAGATAGGTACACATTTATTGGAAGGTTAAGGTAGAGATGTTATAAAAAGTGAATAGATACTTATTTATAAAGAGCTGGATAAATAGTACCTAGTTAGATCTATTTTCCATTCCGAACAGATGCTTCCCACATCTTCCTCATGTACCTCAAGCTGTCTTAATAATCTCTGTAACCTGACATCAAGTTGTGATGGAATTTTATACATATTTTTCTTTTGTTTTATTTGCAATGTAAGCCTCTAACTGATAGTTATAGCCTTGAGCTAATCTCATAAGCTACATGAATGGGCAATATACAACTATGCAATTAATTTTGTTCATATAATTTATGTTGATTGGGTCTTCACTTTAAATGGAAATATGGAAGATAGACGATCGTAGATCAGCGGGTTGAAATAACAAGCAAATTATGGAGATGAGTAATGATTTTATATTTTGCGTGTGATTTGAGAAATTTGGCGACGATGATATTGAGTTTTTATCTAAAATGAGCGCTCGCCACTGACGTATCTTTTTTAAATGGATGGCAGTTACTTTTTATAGAGAAAAATTAAACCCGCTTATGCAAACCGATTTAATATAAGTAGACATTTTAGTGGGCCAATAGTTTCGAATAAAAAAATCAATCAATACCATTGTCTTATTTTAATCGTAAAAAACTATTAATTGATTAGTAGTTTTCTCTGAGTGTAATACAGTAATAAAGTATTTTTAATCTAAGGGCCCAGAAAATGTACATCGCAAACAATGGGTGCGTTTCTTTGAAAAATGTATCCAAAGGATTGCGAATTTTCGGGTTAAACAACAGCAATGTGGTATCGCCAGCATACGGGGATAGTTGCCAATAACATCCACAAAAGGGCTGCTTTGGATGCATGCTGCAAATACATACAATAATTTGTGTCCCAAGCAAAAATATATGTCTAAATAAATAAATAGGCATTAATGGCGTGAATCTTAACGGCGAATTGGAGAAGCTTCTCATGAATTGATACTCTTGGATGTTTGTCAGACGTTCGCAAATATGTACGGTTGCTAGCCATAATTCTTGTAATCTTTCTTATGAGCAACCGTGGATACATCTCTCAAAGAAACGCGGCATTGGTCCTCCGAGTCGGATTCTTCCACTCTACATAGAGTTCTTAGTTATCACAGTCCTGTCGCAATTATCATTTGAAATCTTCAGTATGGCTGCTGGTTATAACTCTTGTAATCGTTCTAATGAGCAACCGTGGATACGAGTACATTTATCAAAGAAACGCGGCTATCATAAAGCGGGCATTGGTCCTTCGAGCCGAAATCTTCCACTGTATATTTAGTTCTTAGTTATCACAGTCCCGTCGCAATTATCATTTGGCTGCTGGTCATAATTCTTGTAATCGTTCTTATGAGCAACCGTAGATACATTTCTCAAAGAAACGCGGCTATTATAAAGCGGGAATTGGTCCTTCGAGTCGGAATCTTCCACTGTATATATAGTTGTTAGTTATCACAGTCCCGTCGCAATTATCATTTGAAATCTTCAGTATGGCTGCTGGTCAAAATTCTTGTAATCGTGCTTATGAGCAACCGTAGATACATTTCTCAAAGAAACGCGGCTATTATAAAACGGGAATTGGTCCTTCGAGTCGGAATCTTCCACTGTATATATAGTTGTTAGTTATCACAGTCCCGTCGCAATTATCATTTGAAATCTTCAGTATGGCTGCTGGTCAAAATTCTTGTAATCGTGCTTATGAGCAACCGTAGATACATTTCTCAAAGAAACGCGGCTATTATAAAGCGGGAATTGGTCCTTCGAGTCGGAATCTTCCACTGTATATATAGTTGTTAGTTATCACAGTCCCGTCGAAATTATGATTTGAAACCTTCAGTATGGCTGCTGGTCATAATTCTTATAATCCTTCTTATGAGCAACCGTAGATACATTTCTCAAAGAATCGCGGCTATTATAAAGCGGGCATTGGTCCTTCGACCTGTCGCCATTATCATTTGAAATCTTCAGTATGGCTGCTGGTCATAATTCTTGTAAACGTACTTATGAGCAACCGTGGAAACAATTCTCAAAGAAACGCGGCTATCATAAAGCGGGCATTGGTCCTTCCAGTCGGAATCTTCCACTGTATATATAGTTGTTAGTTATCACAGTCCCGTCGCAATTATCATTTGAAATCTTTAGTATGGCTGCTGGTCATAATTCTTGTAATCGTACTTATGAGCGGGCATTGGTCCTTCGAGTCGGAATCTTCTACTGTATATTTAGTTCTTAGTTATCACAGTCCCGTCGCAATTATCATTTGAAATCTTCGCATGGCTGCTGGTCATAATTCTTGTAATCGTTCTTATGAGTAAACGTAGATACATTTCTCACAGAAACGCGGCTATTATAAAACGGCCATTGGTCCTTGGCGTAGGAATCTTCCACTCTATATATAGTTCTTAGTTATCACAGTCCCGTCGCAATTATCATTTGAAATCTTCAGTATTGCTGCTAGTCATAATTCTTGTAATCGTTTTATTAGCAACCGTGAATACAGTTTTCAAAGAAACGCGGGTAATATAAAGCGGGCATTGGTCCTTCGAGCCGGAATCTTCCACTCTATATAGAGTTCTTAGTTATCACAGTCCCGTTGCGATTATCATTTGAAATCTTCATAACTCCAGCAAACAGAGAAGTCACAAATCATCTATTAAATTCTTCAATTTAATCTTCTAAGAGACTTGCAATTTATATTTGTTTCCAGTTCTATAATCTTTGTAGTTTCCTTAAACATGTCCACTCATTCGTATCTCTTATATTTTGCTGGAAGCTTGCAACTTGCAGAGTTAATTTAATCGAAGAATAAACTTTCATATAAAACTCTTAACAGGAACAACAAACTTTTCCTTGTCGATTTTTTTTTTCCATGTTGTGTTTTTAACTACATATTCACATTTACAAGTGGATACTTTATAAAAGTAGGTCAGGACGACGTTGGGAAATGTACAAGCACAAGAGTCAGGGGCAACATATTGCTTTCCATAGGCACTTCGTCTCAACAGAAAAGCAATTTCTAAATACAAAGGACGAACTCATAAATCAACTGCGACTTTCCAAATGAAAAAATTGCAATTCTCCCTACCTGTATATGCAAGACAATGCAATAGAAACGAAAATGTTAACCTATTTTAGGTATATTGTCATTGCCTCGAATTTTTCTCTAACAAACTAAACTACCTGTATCTAAAAACAAAACTAGAAATGTATCTTTTTGTGAAAAAAAAGTATATTTTTGCACAAATCCGGTTTATTTATTTTCGTTTTTGTCCGTTTCCATCGTCTTTGGCTTTTGAATTCAAGTGCACCAGAGTGGAGAAGATAAAAATTAAACATTTTTAACAACAATGCAAACACTCTAACAGCGAGATTCTTCTACACTCGGTACTACTATTTCCTACTTGAAGAAGACGAATGAGTGTTCTTTAGAGAGATGGATATCAGAGATAGACAATAATAATACTGAAACATGTCAGCAAATAAAATGTTACATTTCTGAAGTATTGAAGTGTATGTAAGGCGATTCGGTCAAATAGAAAAAAATATATATATATTTAACGCGCGTGAGTAAACAGAACGCCTGTCAAAAAAGGTGATTCCTCATCGAAAATTAAGTATCGACATTGATGTGTAAAAAGCCCCCCTAACTCTATTTTTTTTCTCATCTATGTAACTATATATACTCGTAGAATCGTGATCTGTTAGTAGCCAGAGGTACCGGATTGATAACAAAGTGGGTTTTGTTTATTCTCGGTATATAAAAAGGCAGATACTTTTACTGTTGGTACATTTAGTAATCTAATTTACGACAAGTAATAAACTTTTATTAGTTAGATATATATTTGGGTACAATGCGCGCAGCCTTATTTGCCCCCGTGACGATCGATGGAAAAAAGGTTGGTTGGTATAGTGGCATTGTATCCATAGTCCATACAGTTGCAATACGAAAATCATATTTCGATGTATCGACAAATGAGTTGGGACATTCCAATCAGACCAAACGGGAAATATGTAATAAAATATTTTCAACAAACAACATTTGTTATCAGTTAATTGACTCGTAGTTCATTGGGGAGCAGCACGCTCGCATAAAAATGTCAAAGTAAAGATGTTCAGATACGATTTGTAATAAAAGTCAAAGACTCCCATTTCATTGGAAGTACATACGTACAATATATACACAAAGGCAGTAATTGATGAAATGCGATACTATTTTATGAGGTTCTATACGAAATTTGATGATTAAATACAAATGCAACAACCCAGTGGTGAGTTCAAGTAGAACATTTGGGTAATTTTTTATTATAGTCGTAAGCATAAAACTGAGTTAAGGTGTCGAAATGCAAATGATGTCTTAAGTATCGGAGGTACCTATTTGTTAATTAAAATGGACGAATGTTCTTTAGTACATATACAGAGATAGTGAGTAATTCGGTTGCCTTTCTGTTTTGTGGATTGTGGAAATATGACTACGAAAGAGAAACAGTTTTTTTGCATGCCCTTACTTTGCTAACATAGGTTAGATGACATCTTATCTATGATGTCTTGCACTTTGAATGTAGTTGTTGATACATGGCTTATAATATACAAACTACAATTCAAGCCGAGAAGTGATCTGCTTTCAATTCCAGTTTGTGAATAACACACGACACGGCAAAACACCTACATAAGCCTGCAGATTCGTAGTGCTCCTGAAGAGAATCTTATTTCACAAGATAAGATCCACCTACTAGGTACCCACACTTAGAACAAAATACTACAATAATATAATTGATTACTGTCAAAAGTATTGCATGAGATTGTAAACATAGATGTTCGGTAGATAAGGAAGCTTCTTGATTAAATATGATAATCCCAGTGGCTCACTGGTAAGATCCACTGGGAATCTGATGGCATATCTCACTGAAAAGTGGAAGCAATCTATTCATAGCTTTAGTGAAAGTAGATAGTTGCTCTTGATATTTTTAAAGCATTTGGCAGAGTTTGACATCAGGCTCTTTCGTCGAAAATAGTGCTTTTGCGATCGATGTGTCTCCTCATCAATGAATTCGAAATTACCTGTTTGGCCGTTCGATTCAAGTCGTTTTGGATGGCTATAAGTCCGATACTCACTATATTTTTTTTATAATTTGCTCAGTACTCACGCTAAAAGGGTTTTGTTTTTCTGTATGTAAAGTACCCTTATAGTGTTAAAACACAGCGCAGGCATTTTTTTTTTGTTGAACAGTAAGCAGCACCTAGCAATGAAGTATTGTATTGCATTATTTTAGGTGCTGCTTACTATTAGAAAGAATAGGAGGATACAAGAAATACTTTACCCCATCTCATTTAGCGACAATTTATAAGACTTTTTTTTGGCCTAAGCTTGACTACAATGCTCATATCCGGTCAGGTGCACCGAAAACATCCTTGCACAAGATCGTCTAAAAGAACGTGCGGTAAAGCTAATAGGAAACCGAAGTACTCGTATAGGTGATTCTATACACCCGCTGGCTCACCGTAGAAATGTCTCATTTGTTTCCTAATTTTATCTCTACTTCTTCTGATGAGATAGCTAATTGCATTCCGCACCTTTAACAATTCATCCGCAATACTCGTCAGGCAGTGAAAGCCCATCAATTTACCCTTCAGCATACCTTCGAACAAAATGCAAGACAAAGAAATTCCTTCTTAAGCCCAACAATACTCTGTTTTCCCTTCTCACTGCGACCCGCAATTGTTTAAAACCAACGTGCACCAGTTTCTCTCTTCTCTCCGTCCTATTTATCCTTCTACTCGTGCTCTGCATTAGCATTATAAGTGTATCCAAACCCGTGAGCATTAGTGACATATAAAAAAGGTGCTTTGGAGTAATACCCGAAAGGTCGCAGGCTCAAATATTCCACAGTCACATCTTAAAAATGTTATAACTAGACTAGAAATATAACAGAAATAACATTTGGACAATTTTAACTATTCATTTGAGCCTATCGACACATTCAACATCGTGGAACCGTCCCGCGTGTGAGCATGCACATCTGTGGGTTGGCGCGACTGCAGATCACCGCTGTCTAAAAAGGAAGATCAAACAATAATCAATAATGGGAGCAGGCAAGCCTAACAAATTTTGGATCACACAAATAAAGCACCATCAGCATTTGATTGGCCTGAGCAATGAAAGTGATCCGTACGAGGAGGCCTGCCAATATTTGTTGAGGTCAGACTGGCAAGTCCGACAGGGGGACCAGTAGAGGGTTATGGTTCCATTAATCCTCATCATAGCTTCACTAATACTGGCAGAAAACAATGGACGGTATAGTGCGAAGCCGAAGTGAATGGGACCACTAATGTAGACTCCACATTAAATTTATCAGTGGCAGGGTTCAATGACATAGCTGGAACAATACGAGCTGTCAAACGTTGAATACACATGAGTTCAATATTTCGAACATAACTATTTGCAGCGCTGCAATACAGAGCCGCATTAGCCGACTTACTTTTGACTCGTACAGTTTCAGCTATGTAGTTTGTCTGCAGCACCACTATGTCGGTAAGATAATGAAGTCGAAGTCGGTAAGTTAATGAAGTCGAATATAAAAGTCTATGGTGTGACAATTCAGCAAAAAGGTACATTTATGTTATTTTGTTTTTAAAAGAAATGAACTAGAACATACTTGTACTATGGGATATTTTTTTCAAAAAGTGTACAGTTGCTCCAGTAAAAATACTGCTCTAATGGTTAAAAAAACATCAGATACATACCTACTTTGCGTTTAATTCACAAATTATGCATATGGAATAAAGGACTTGCTACTTAATGGGGTAGTCTTTGCTTACTATGTGGCACAGAATCCTTTTGTTCACGATTGTCCTCATCGAAGAGGGTAGTTCCTTGGTTAGTCAGTTGACACGCCTTTGATTCTGACTTTCCAATCGAATGCGTTCAGTTTTCATTGAAAGAAACGATTTTGATGAATGCATTGGTCCTTCGAGCCGGATTTGAAGCAGGATTATATACAAATGTATATGACAATTGCCAACCTTTTTAACCAGGAAACTCTCAAATTCAGGCAACCATTTTGAACTGAAGAGTCTTATGTTTCTTCCTTAACGGGGCAATTATGATCAGGATTAAAAATTCAAATTCAATATTTTCTTTATACATATGTATGTTTTAAAAATAAGTTAACAATTTTACAAAGAAATATGCATGCAGTTAAAACATATAGAATAGTTAGTGGCATCTTTATTTAAGAAAATAGAGATGATGTAACACTTTAATAATTTTAACTTTTGGGTGGACATACATTAAGTTTAAAAAAAAAATTCCAGTAGTTGCAGAGAGAAAGCAAAAGGATATATGCAAATAATATTATAAATGGGAGAACTAAATATATAGCTACGTGCACAGTTAAGCAAATGAGCAAATCATTTTTTTAAGAAATCATAACGCTTGCCAAATCTAGAGTGTCAGACAGTAGGTGCGTTTCTTTGAGAAATGTATCCACAAGAGTGCCCAAAATTCACACATAAATCTTCAAAATTGACAATGGCAGCACTGTCTTCGACACTAAATACCCCCGTTTTTAGTCCTCACAGTCGTTCATAATTAATAAATCGAAGAAAAACGCGTTATTTGTTTCATAAGAAAGCTGGTGTTGAACAGAGAAGAGTCAAACAAGAACTAAGCTAAAACTTGTTCTCAACAGCAACCTTCGGTGATAGAGTCTATAACCCAAAATATTTCGTGTTGCCTTTCTCGCGATGATGATTAATAAACGAAAAATAAACCAGCACCACAGAAAAAAGGAGTCTGACGATCGGTTGTGGCGACCTCTGAAAAAGCGTTGTAACTCCAGTCCCCACTACACGAGGTAGCAATCTGAAGATGCTGTTGATTATTCAACCATTTAATTTTGTTGGTAATTTTTTGCTATTAAGTTATTTAGGTTGTTCTACACTAATGTATTGTTAATTTATTTTTGTTTGTGTATGTTTTTGAAAATAAACTATTTTGAGCTCAGTTAACATTATTCTTCTATGCGAAAAAGATATTTCAATACACACGATATTCCAAAGTTACCGCACTGTGATATAGCCATCTTTGCAGATGACACCGCATTATTTTTATCTCATGAATTCGCTCTCAATATTGAGAGGAATCTTCAAAATGGATTGGAAATATTAGTAAAATATTATCACAAATGGAAAATCAAACTAAATGAAGGGAAAACGCAATCTATCTTTTTTACTCGTAAAAGAAAGTCTTGTTTTCTTCCCATCAGCTAGCTTCGGCTCAATGGCAAAAATATTAATTGGGAGCCTTCGGTTAGATATCTAGGTATCTATTTAGATACCAAGCTTACCTTTAAAGACCATATTACCAAAACTATTTAAAAAATAGGTATAGCGATAAAGATGCTTTACCCGTTTATTAATAGAAAATCATTACTTTCTACTGAGAACAAAATTATTCTGCACAAAGTAATTTTCCAGGCTATTCTATTATATGGGTGTCAGGTATGGGGCAACTCTGCAGTGTACCATATAAATAAATTGCAAGTAGCTCAAAATAAACTCTTGAAAATGATGCTAGATTTACCTTGGCAGCACTCAACTCTTGACATTCACGAAAGAGCGAATGTTGAATTGATAGCAAATAGAATTCAAAAACTCACTAACACGTTCAAAACAAGATGCAGTTTTGCTGACAATCCGCTTGTAAACCAACTAAATACATAATATTGTTAAAATGTTTCTCCCCATGGCTTATATGTATAAATTAATGATGTACCAATTTATATTCATCCCATTTTTATTTGTTATCTATTTGTCTATTCGTCAATTTGTTTATTTATATCCTTACCTATTTTTTAACTTATTTAACTTATTATTTATTTGTTTACATTGCTTTTTATAATATATTCACTTATTTATTTATTTATTTATTTACCTGTTTATTAACTATCTATTTATTTGTTTATCTATTTATTTATTTATTTATCTATTTACCTATTTATTTATTTATTTATTTATTTATTAATTTTATTTGTTTATTTATTTATTTATTAATTATTTTCATTTATTTATGCATTATTTATTTATTTATTATTTTTATTTATTTACGCATTATTTATTTATTTATTTGCTATATTTTTTTGTCGTAAGATAACTATCTAATAAGCACTATTCATATAAATCTTTTTTTTTTATATTGAAGGTTTTTTTTTCGTATTTTCCTTCAAGTTAATCCCATTTTTCCTGTAAGTAATCTTTATCCAAATTAAAATAATGTTTCAGTAGAAAGATAAAATGTATTATCAAATCTCTGTAAAATGTGCAATAACAAAATTCTGTAAAAACATTTATATACGAAATAAAACATCTATCTACCTATCTATCTATACAGTAACAGTTGGCTCCATTTCAGTACAATCATAAAACTGCTTTATTTACTACTCAAAAATGCCATTTTCCATCCCTGGTGGGGATAGCTGTCGACAACATCCACGGCAAGGCTGCTTTGGATACATGCTGCAAATACATACAATAATTTGTGTTGCAAACAAAAATGTATGGCTGCTGGCCATAATTCTTGTAATCGTTCGTAAATACATATTTCAAAGAAACGCGGCTAAAATACCCTCTGTAATCGGGACACTAGACTTAACTCTTCTAGAACTTCAATAATCGGGAATTTCTGAACAAAAAAATCTGAATTTATGACTACATTAATCGGGAGAATTCGATTCGAAACTTTGGGGTAAAATACGAACAAAAATCAATTGTACCTTCTCTAATATACACATTGCACTGAACAATTTCTCCTTCTACAAATTCACAGCTATGTTGTTACATTTTTGCATAAGGGTACGATTAAATCGGAGCCAAACAACAGCAGACCATTTTTTTATTTAGTAGGTAGGTACCCACACCTTTGTGGAGGAGCTAGGCATTTATTTTGAATTGAAAATATCATTTATTCTTGTGTAGTTGACTTTTTATATATTTATATATCAATATTATAATTGGGACACCTCCGAATCCGAACAGTAAACAGTCAGTCCCATCGGCGTAGAAGTTTTACTCTAGATACTACATTTATATTGGTACAAAGGACAAAAAGGAAACACTTTGCTGTTAGTGTTTCTGCTATATTTGGCTCTAAGGACTTCTTATAGGGTAAACTTTTCTTGTTACATAAGACAGATTATTTCAGTCAATTGTTCACCTCATCAAAGAGGCTATAGTACCTGGTGGATATTTTTTTAAATCGAATTTTCCTAGCGAATGTATTCAGGTATCAGTAGAAACACAAATCTTAATGATGCATTGGTCCTTGGAGCCGGATTCCCATCCCTGACCAGTAACGCATGTGTTTCTCACAATTGCTTTTGATTTAAAGTTCATAGATACACAGTACACAAGAAAACAGTTTTGTAGCTGGATTCTGCTTTGAAAAAGCATATTCCAAAAGCGAACTTATGCACTACCTCGTTCTGTAGAAAAAGTTGTTCACATTTGTCGAAACAATTCAATAAAGTTTTTTCCAAACACATGTAAACCTACAGCAACTACGGGCCAGACATATATGTATATCAATCAAAGCATGTAGGTACACCAGCCTCTATAAGAGCAGCGAAGGTCAAAAGTAACTATTGTAGTTTTTCTATAATAAATACCAAGTCTATAAGGCTACCATAGCATCATTGTATTTTTGTATTGTATGGCTCCACTACTAAAGTAACTACATATTGTAGTTTTTCTTTGTAAAAGAAATCTATAATAAATACCAAATCTTTAAGGCTACCATAGCATCCCTGTATTGTTGTATTGTATGGCTCTACTACTATTGTTACAACTATTCCAGCGTTAACAGCCCTTAGAGGAACTAAAGCCCTGCTTCTCCACAGAAGCCATATTTGTTTGCACGAATTTAATATAATTTTCGGAAATTTCGGAAGTCTCATTTCACAACAAATTTCTTCTGGGTTAAGATACTCTAGGTAGCACAAGTGAGTGAAATGCAAAAAGGGAATTTCACATTCTAAGTATTGTATTTGCCGTTCCCTGACATCTGTTTCACAGTGAAGACTAAAATTGTTTTCCTGGTTGAATCTCAACTGTTTAACATGTTTAGTTTTTATTTTAGAAAAATAATATTTGAAGTATCTATCTATATATCAGAATCGAAATCGGTCGCTAAATTCTGTCGCGAAACTTGTTATATTTGTGTCAACGATACTGACGGAACAGCAGACAGAAAAAAGATTTTTTTCTGATCTGTAATGGTTGAAAAAAATGCCTTCCAAATGATGGTTAAATGTTGACTAGAGTGAAAGATGCATGTCACTATTTGCAGCATTTACTTTGCAATTTTGCACCTTCATTAATCAAACTGGGTACATACAAATCTGCATGCATGCGTAGATATCTAGCTACATAAATATGTCTCATTGTTAGTTGACCGAATTTCAATGACTAACAATCGACTATTCATCCCCGAGTATGTTTTTATTTGTTAGGAACATGGAATAAAGAATTTCCTCCTAAATGGGTATATTTCTTACTGATGTAGGTACCGTTGAATAACGATGGATTAGATGCGTTACAGATAGCCAAAGACGAATGGCAACTCTTTCAAATAAGCGACAGTAGTGTCACAATATTGCCGGTAACAACCAATCACCTTATCTATCATGCCAGTAGACAATTCATGGTTGACAAACCGAACATCCTATGTATCTGTTTCTAACTGATTGGAAACGTGACAGATTTTAAACTCAATTCTCGTGAGGAAAATGTCAAAGTGAATGGGATACTGATATGGATGGATAAACTTAATACAGTCTGATCTTGAGACAGTTACCGAGGTAGACATTCAGACAATGATAGTCGTGAGTTAAGAACCAGCAGAGTGTATCTTTATAAATTTGAAGGATTGCAATCAACAAATGGATGATATCTACAATCTACACAGATGTTTTGCGAATTCCAATGGTTCGCCAACTTTAATGCAAAGTTATCTAGAGCAATCACAAACATTATTTGGGTAAGACGTTCACGTTAGACGGGCCTCCAATTACTCAATTGAGGCCACATATGGATGCGGATAATATTGGATATAACTTTCAAAAATGCCGATTTAAACTGATGCAGATATTTATGAAAATTATGATTTGAGATATAATCGACTGTCTGCGTAACTTTTTAAAATCCTGAACAAATTATTGGCTGGTTATGCGTTGGACTACTGAGCTAGGGTCGCAGGTTCAAATTATGCCAGGGTCCAGTTTTTCCAGTGCCACCCCATGCGACAATCTGAAAAACATCAGCGTATCAATTTTCGCCAGAAGCTTCTCAAATTTGCCGTTGGAGGTCGGCCATAAATTGTAGTTCCCTTCTGTTTGCGCCAAATATATAGCTTCGCACACACAAATGGTTGGGATAGCTTGGTGAAAGGCCCTGTATGGGACGTTAGTGCCTTATATTTATTTATTTGTCCTAACATTTTGAATTTCATCAATCAGCGTACATCTTGGGCCGCAAGCCATAACAGACTAAGTCGATTTTTCTTACTTTTGAGGAGAGCAGTTTTAAGATTCAATTGCGTGCTACAAGCCAGCAAATGCTTCTTTAAGTTTCAAGCCAAACTTTTTTTAATAATTATGATACAAAAAAAAACTAACGCGTAAGCTCAACATGTGGTGCCAATAACTCAATTTTGACGCGGCTTGTGCCCTCAATTATGACAGTCGTTTAACATGCCGCTTGACTTATTTCTCTTCGGCGCACTTTTCACAATCCGAGGTTTGTAAATTGCACTTAAATGAAAGGTCACTGACAGTTGCAATAAAATGACGAAAGTAAGCATAGCTAAGCTATATCCGCTGTGATATTTGAGGATTTCACCAATTCACCTTTTGGTAAAAAAAATATGACAGATTACAAAATGCCGGTTCAAATCTTTGCACTACATTCGTGCAAAGACAAAACACATTTATATATACAATTTTTATCTTTTCTCATCTCCTCTCCCCTCACACGCAACAAGTTTGCAAATTCTGGAATTTTCAGCTTACCTTTTGATAGCAGCTCTGTCGACACCGGAATAAATCCTTCGAGCCGACTCCTTGGGCATTTGTAAATCCTAAAATTGTGGCGGTAAAGCACAGTATTGCGGATAACCTCAAGTTCAGCATGATTGATGTTTTCGAAATACTATTTATTTATTTTTCAATTGAAATCCGTTAAAATTTCCACAAAAATTTACCACTTTAAAATACTTTTTTATTTTTCACTTTAAACACTTTTTCCGTTTCACTTTTGAAAATACAAACGAAAAATCTGTATAATCCTTGGACACTTTGAATATTTTTTTTTATTTCACCGATTCGTAGGAAATTCAAACAAAAAAAAAAAACCAAAATAATTCGACGCTCGGCGTTTAGCACGTATTTTCCAGACCAACGGATTTCTAATTCCGAACCAAAACCAACAACGACCAATTCACATGAAGGTAAATTCTAAACTGAAGCAACTGGCTGTATCGAGATACTTTTAAAAACTTTTTCAGCCAAGCCAACAGCATCGACATATGGACGACAGAACGTAGCATGCACACCGGGGACAGACTGTAGTTGATTTTTTCGAATTTTTTGGTGTTGCTGTTGCATGTTGCTGCAGCCAAAAAACTTCTGCAAAGTATCTATAGAGGAGTATTCCCCGTCCACGCAGAGAGCTTCAAAAAGTCTGTAGATACTCGAACATTGTATCTGTATGAAGATGGGTTTTCTGCTTGCATTGGTGGTTTATTTAGTGGTGTCACTTGAACAAGCACGTGTTTGTGCCTTCGGGTTCCCAAGTTCCCATTCGGTAGACAGAGAAGACAAGATTTTAGAAATGTTGTGCAGAGATGAAATTCGAAATTGTAAACCTGTTTTGGTTGAAGGGGAAATGCTGTTGGTTTTCTCTTAAATTTTACAGAAAAAGATACAGAAAATCGAGAAAATGTCCATGGAGAATTTCTGGCATTGATTTTGCCTGTCGTTGCAGACGTTCGTTGGTTTGATTTGGCTGTTTCTTGGGAAAGTAATAACAATAAAATGTATCTATGAGAATTGAGAATATCGGTTGCTTGCCAGAGGGGATTGGGGAATTTATCAGCAATTCAACATTCAAGTAGAGAAGATGATAATGAAGATGCTGCGTTGTTGTGTATCTTATGCTATGCTGAAGGTCATTCAGGAATCGTCGTTGATGTTTTTTGCAACATAAATGAGTTTCTGCGAGTTGTAGTAGTTTCCTTTGTGTGATGTGCGATGCGTTCTTGTATTTGTCATGTCGTCGGTTTGTACTTTTTGTGCAATACGACGATTCTGCGAAGCAACCACTTCTACGTTCTACCTGACCATTAGAGATAAAACCTCATAAGAGCAAAAAAGAGTTTCTAGCAAATTTTTTTTCTACGTTTTTGTTATTTAGGAAAGTTGCAATATTATAGCAACGTTTAAGGTAGGTGCAGTTTGGAATAATGGAATTTTATATTATGAACAATTTTGCAGTTTGACTACGGAGGTACATACCTACCTATATGTACCTACTAATTTTCGGTGCAAACGAGAAACAGGTAGCTACGAATAATGTTTGATGATGGAAGTAAAAATTTTAAAGTTCCCTAATATCTTTGTATTTATATATGTATACTTTAAATTATATAATACAGAGCTAATATGCATTGTTCCAAGAAGTTCAAATGTTTGATAGGTAGCTAGCTAGCTACATATTTTTTTTTAACTTGTCAAAGGCATCTTTTACCTTTTTACTTCACTTGAATTTTTGTGGTAAAGTTTGGCAACCTCCTGAATGAACTTTTTGGAAAATTACGTGGTGAAGACTTTCAGCGTGTGCCACGATTATGTTTATATTTTCCCACGCCGAATTGTGAATTTACAGAAACACGTCATTATAATGCAATGTGTATCTTCAGATGAACATTTTGTACTCAGATGAAATACAGAGATGCCAGATGCTTCAAGATAATTTTGTACACATACGTTTTCCGTGTGCGTTTTTCAACTGCGTCAAATTGTTCTACGTAGCTGAATGACAGTTTTAGATACTCTGACACTTTTTTGACCATGTGCATTTGATAATCAGCGTCATCCATTGACGAACCAAGTATGCCTCTTCTTCATAAAGCTATGACCAGGATTAAAGAGATCAGAGCCCTCCCACCTTACTGCATACGTACTGGTCCGCATGTGGATTTCTCCGATTAGATATCAATGGTTACTGTACTAGGAGTACTCGCGGTTTCGGATCACATATCTATTAACTGACGGTAATCAAATTTTTTTTTTATAATGTGTACACCCACTAAAGGGATTTTTTAATACCCTTATAAGGTAATAGCTAAACAGCGCGGGCGTTAAGGAAATAAGGGTTAGAAAATAGGGAGCGATGCCGATGCATGTTGATTTTGAATGTTGGTAGATTATAATTTATAATGCGTGGGAAAAATGGAACGGGGAAGAGCCTTCCACGTTCGTGTTATACCGCTAAGTAAAGACTTGTTTTATTTCACTGTACGTCCGAATACAGGCTTAAAGGTAAACTGATGCGCATTCTTTGCATAGCGAGTATTGCGGTTGAAGTGTTCTGGGGGTGGCTATTTCGTTTGAGCA
Source organism: Portevinia maculata (assembly GCA_949715645.1). NCBI lineage: Eukaryota > Metazoa > Arthropoda > Insecta > Diptera > Syrphidae > Portevinia > Portevinia maculata. Next base: position 9,077,823 of record OX454526.1, read on the forward strand.
CTTATGGTGGAAAGAACGATAAAATAACGAGAGACAAGAGACAGTGCGACGATGACAGAGTCAAGTGATCTCGCGATGTTACGGCCACCAATGAGTTTTCTCGCTCGTTTTTGGATCCCGTTAAGTAGCTTCAAAAAAGGTATTGGTGCACCAGACCAGATATGAACATTGTGCTCAAGTTTCGGGCAGATAAACACCTTATCAGTAGTAGCCAGATCAGAGGGAGTGTAACATTTCTTGCGGCGCTTGAGGAAGCCTAGGCATTTCGGAGCGGTTTTCGCAAAATCGAATATGTGGACATTCCAACGAAAGTGGTCATTAACACACTTAGGTGCCGAGCATGGAAAGCCGTTCGGATTCATGGACAATTGCATGGTGTTTGGGTTTTGCTTTTGTGACAGAAGACTGCATTGCGTTTTGGAAGCATTAAATTCCATTCCATTAGTTACACCGCAATAACATACTCGTATAACACCGTAATAATAATAATATACCCTAACCAAATATTATTATTATTACACCGCACTGAGTTTTGCTGTCGAGATCGGAATTCAATGAGCTTAACATACGTTGCCGTTCCAGTTTCACTTCCGAAGATGAGGAGCGTGAACCAAGAAACGAAAATGAGAAGCTGAGGGTACTGTCATCGGCAAAGGAGTGGATTGGATAAGAGGACAGGAGATCATTTATAAAAATGAGAAAGACAGTCGGTGACAAATCAGAGCCTTGGGAAACACAAGCAATTATTTGGTGAGTTGCAGACTTGTAACCGTCCAAAACAATTTGAATTGAACGGTCCGAAAGGTATTTCTTATCCATTGAAGAAAGGTATCATCGATTCCAAATGCACGCATTTTTGACAATGACACATTTGAGCCAAGCGACACATTTAAAAACTCGAAACTGACTCTCAAGTGTGCTTGCAATCCAGTGGGTTGGCACGACTGAAGTTCACCGGTGTCGCAAAAGGAGGATGAATAAAAACAGGAGCATGCACGTGCCAAATTCGGATAAAAGGCGGACCTACAACTCTTGGATCACGCAAATGCAGCAATACCAGCACTTGATTGGCCCCTGTGGAGAAGTTAGAAGAATAGGAAGACGAAGAAGAAGAAGAAGAAGAAGAAGCAGAAGAAGAAGAAGAAGAAGAAGGAGAAGAAGAAGAAGAAGAAGAAGAAGAAGAAGAAGAAGAAGGAGAAGAAGAAGAAGAAGAAGAAGAAGAAGAAGAAGAAGAAGAAGCATAAGAAGAAGAAAAAGAATACGAAGCAGAAGAAGAAGAAGAAGAAGAGGAAGAAGAAGAAGAAGTGGAAGAAAAGGAGGAGAAGAAGCAGAAGAAGAAAAGGAGGAAGTGATGAAAAAGAAGAGGAAAATGAGGGGAAGAAGAAGAAAAAGAGGAAGTAGAAGACAAAGAAGAGAGGAGGAAGCAGAAGAATAATAAGAAGAAGAAGAAGAAGAAAAGGAGGAGAAGAAGAACAATTAAACTGTTTCTCTTGCCTTGATCTACTTACTGAGGGGCTCCCGACCCCTCGACGATTGAGACGATTGAGACATTGCATACATTCCATAATCTGCGATCCCGGCGGGCTCAGTCCTATTGTCAAAACCAAGTGATTTGGCATCCGCGAAGGGTTGGTCTATGAAACAACGGTTTGTTCTTTTGTGCCTTTTCGATCCTGGGCGTTGGGAGTTGAAGATCCTCTTGACTAGAGCATCATTGTCCATCCGCTCGATGTGGCCGAGCCAAAGCAGTGGACGTGATTTAGCATTTTGGACTACAAAAACATCTTCGTACAGCTAATAGAGTTCGCCGTTGTATCCACTCCTCCATTCGCCCTCCTCACACACAGGACCAAAACCCGACAGATTATTTTTCGTTCATCAGTAGGGTTGTGTACTGTGTAGTGGCTGCAATTTTGTACTTATCGTAAAGCATCTCGGCAACATAAAGCAGAGTTAAGGTTCGATAAATCGTGCATTTTGTCCTTCGTTTTGCCAAACCAATGAAGCAGCGGTTTTCCAAGGTAATTCTCCGTCGGATCTTCACTAAGGTGTCATTTGTGGAGGTGATTTTTACCTAAAGATATAGATGAACTCCTAAACTACATTTAATTTACTGAAATCAATAGCGGAGTTTTGGCTTGTGCTGTGGCCAGGTGTTTGTTTGTTTGTTGATAGCATATGCGGCCTTAAAGTCATGAAAAGATGGTAAGTCTTGACTTGAAATTCTTTGGTCTTTACCAGGATTTGCCTTTGGTCTAATGTCAATCTGAAGGGCTGGAAGCTACAGTGGTAGGTGCCGATTAGTGTGCTTCAGAACGGCCTGAGATGTTCGCTCAGTACGTTGGATAGGATCTTAAATGCGACGTTTTGCCGGAATATCTCTTTGCAATTTGCAAATCATAGGGTCGCCTTTCTTGTAGATGGGGCGTACGGAGCTGATAGTCCATTCATCGGGCATGCTTTCGTGCACTAATACTTAGTTGATGATTCGGTGCATGCGCCCAATCAAAACATCACCTCCGTATTTGAAAAGCTCCGCTGGTAAGCCAACACAGCCAGCGGCGTAATTGTTCCTAAGCTTTCTTATAGCTAAGCCAACCTCTTCTATTCTGAATGGTGAAATCTGTGCTTCATTGACAGGACGTCGGTTCTCTTCTTGCCCTATCACTCTCTCTAAAAAAAACTTGAATTATTGTATCTTAATTTCAAGTTATGTTAGCCGCATGTTTCTAATATTTATCTTAATGTCATAAAAGTAAGAAACTACCTAAGGTTTAATACTAAATTACGCTGCCATCCGTAAATGCTTCCTACAAAATCCAAACATCATCGAACTATTCAATTAAGTGCAACAAGTGCATTAGGCATAATTGTTCTCACCGACCCAATCTGGGTAGTCCTTTCTATCTCATAAAAGCATCTGAGCAGCACTATTCAAAGATCATAATTAAACGACCACTCTTAAGCGAAGTGAAAGGCAAAACAAACAGACCGACAACAAACTCGCTTGTCCGAAGGCAATAAAAGCCCGAAACATTAGCCAACTTTTCAAGGAAGTAGAAAAAAGCTGAACGATCATCACCGGCATCAGCGATCATAATCAAATGCAATCAACTCATGCAGCACCATTAAACCATTCGACTGAGTATGTGAAAGGTGTTAATGTGCGCGAATCAGCCTATATTCTCACAGCGACCGAACGACTCCGACAACAATAACAACACCAACTGGCTGTGCCACTGTCATCACGTGGATCTTGATCGCGAAGTCGGAATCACCCACCAAACCATCTCCTAATGCGATTATAATTGTTGCAGCCATGTGAACCAATTTCCGTGGCTCATTCCCAAAGGAGTGCGGTAATAATTATTACCTCGATGTGTGTACACCGCTCGTCTGTAATAGGACAATAGCTATAGGGAACAAAAAAGTTAAGTAGATCTACTTTTTGGCTACATCATTTCCGGACGTCGCAGCTCCTGAGGTGGAACGACCTCAAACCTTGGTTGCGTCAAATTATCGCATTTGTTTTTCTAATACCGATCGAGCGCGACATTAACTTTCTCTCACGCTGACAGATTGTCAGTGCCAGCCAGGATGCACTCAATTCGTCTGGGGTCACATATGGTGAATCCTCCTCCCATACAGAAGCTGACACAGCTCTTTGATGATCCTTTCCTGCGAGTTTATCACAACAAACACTTAGACTGGCGTCAGTTGGTTGGTTTTAAGAGGTCGTAGAGTGAAGTCGTATCTTGTCGGCGACGACGACCAAGTAGAATTATATCCCCTTCATTCGGTTTCCCTCTGATGTAAAGATCGCCTCGCAGATACACACCAAAGACACAGAAGCTGGACGGATCATTCCCTACCTGACATCATTAAGATCGAAATAGAAGATTCGGCAAAACACTGAACCCAACTACAATGATTTATCGAGTTGTATGTGCCTGGGATTTTGTGGCCTTTGTTTCAGATCCTTGACGGCAATTTTTCGCATTCGATTCGGTCAGTTGGACAAACGAAGGGATGTGGTGGACATGTGTTGTACGTTGATGAAAAATGACTCGGCGCGTAGCTATTTCGTTAGTCGCTTTAATCTAGATAATCGCAAATCAAGTTGACACCGAACATAGAAATGATCTCGATGGGGGAATTTTCGAATCAAAAAAATCTATTTCAGGGGACTTTTTTTCTGGGGTTCGCGGCGGGCGATGTTTTGAAATGTGACAATGTGAGGAATGGGACAGTGGATGTGATAAAGCAAGTCAGATGGATAATAGAAGCTAGGACAGGTTAAGCACTAATGACCGCAGTGGCGTTCCTAGTTAGGGAATAAATGGCACGAAGATGTGAGATTCCTATTCCGTGAAGTCATTCTTGTTGATATAGGATGTTGGACGATATGGGTTGGTGACTACTGACCCGAAGGATATCTATGATCTTCCCAATAGCTTCGCATTTTTTTTTATATTTATTTTTATTTCAGCAAAGATATACATTCTAAACACTACTATTGCACAATTTACAGAGATTTGGTTAGTACTACCTTACTACTGATAATATTATAAAATTTTAAATGAAAAATATCAAACTACATATTATTTGTATATACCTATATTTCGATAATTTGCTGAAAAGCTGATCGAAAAAACCTCAATACGAACTGATAATAGGATCATCGAAATGAGAGAAGTGGTGGTAGGCAAACTTGATTTTAGATATCACGTACATTAACAAGTACAATCACTAAATAAATATATATAAATAGATTAACAATTATAGATATAATGACAAATATAATAAGTTAAAGATATAAATAATTTAAAGAAACATATATAAAAATTTAACAAATATAAATAATTTAACAAATATGAATAACTTAACAAATGCAGACGATGAATTAATATAATAACAAAGTCAATTTTAATTATAAATAAATAAATAGATAAATAAGTATCTTAATAATAATAAGTAAATAAATAAACAAATAAATAAATAAATAAATAAATGACTAGATAAATAAATAAATAAATTCTAGATAAATAAATAAATATCTAAATAATAATAATTATGGTAAATAAATAAAAAAATTATAATAATAACAGTAAATAAATAAATAATAACAAATAAGTGGAACAAGTAGTGATTTTATGTTTTTTTTTTTAATGTAGAAGACCTAAAATTAAGGGGTTGTCAGAAGAGCTGCAAGACCAGCTGTAGCTTCGCATTTGAATGACGTCCAGATGGAGAAAAGTTCGAAAAGCCGGACAGGTAAGAAAGAGAAAAATAGGCATTAACATCGGGCCGAAAACCTAGCTTCTCCAACCATTTGTGTGTGCGAAGTTATATGTTTTACAAGAAAGTAAGGAAACTTAGTTTTTACGCGCAACTTTGGATGGCAAAATTGAGAAGCTTCTCATGACATTTGACGCAGGTTCACGTCCAATTGGGCGAAAAGGTTTTTCGATAATAAAAATAAAATAGATCAGGTCCACAAAAAGGAGTCCGATGTTTTCCTTCGGCAAGCCGGACAAGTAAAGCAGGCAAACACATCAAGCTCGCTAGACTCTTTTGCTTTGCTTAAACCACTGGCAGGTTCTGTCGCCTTGGCACTAAACTCTATCGCTAGCTGTGCAGTGCAATGGACCACAAGGTCTAGTTTAGGTTAGGGCACTAAGCCCAGAAACATTTAGACCAAAATGTCGCTTGGTGAAGGGGGGGGTTTTCGCCGGTCGTTGATCGGCCTATTGGGAGCCCTGTGATTACCCACTGCGAGGTAGTAGTTGTGGGGAAGTTACTCATAAAGAGTCAGGGGATGTAGAATGGCTGTTATTCGCATAACGGCTGCGATACGTTGAGAGTGACTAGTGCAGTCGCGACTCCCGCCCGACTCCCGAACCATGGGTTAGGATCCGAATGAGGTGATTGATGCAATCTGCTTCCTGATCCACGGAAAGTAGAGCCTTTTCAATCGAACCTTAAACTGCTCTTTATTCTCTTTGCAGGTTATTCCGAGTCGGGTGACCGATACAATCGAGTCCGAGCAAGTTAGTATATATCTTGGAGTGACTACTACAATACGAAACACAAGCTACAATAGTCCCCGGAAAGCGAGCAGCGAAGGTTGGCTGTCTTAGTCAAGTTGGGGGTTCATCCTCATGTTAGTTGAAACCGGTTGGATCTAAGGTTGATACTTATTATGAATGAATTCAGGAGGTGCATGTAATGCAGGTTTAAACATAGGGACGGGCTACAGTCCGCTTGGGTGAACTGTTGGATACCCTATTCTTATTCCTATCCGTCATAAGTGGGCGTGACAAAAGTCTAAGTATGGTTGAATTGTTAAGAACGCTCTACATATTTTCTTATATAACATTTAAAGGATTTTATTGAAAAAACGCTCTCTAGCGCAAATTTGGGTGTTTTAATAAAATTGTTTTATTTAATTGTGGGCGTGTCAGTAGGCAGATTTGAAAAATATTAACACATGAGCATAAAGGGCCCCTAGAGAGTATATATTATAAATTTCAGCGCCCTAGCTCAAACTTTAAAAATTCAAAAAAAGGTTGTTTTTTTTAAATTGTGGGCGTGTCAGTAGGCGGATTTTGAAAATATTTACAAATGAGCATTGTTTTATTTTTTTGTGGGCGTGTCAGTGGGCGGATTTTGAAAATTGTATATCTCGAGCAGTTTTAGGAGTCATAGATCATATATAAAAAATTTCAGCTTTCTAGCTCGAAAATCGATTTTTTCCAAAGTTTTGTTTTTTTGAGTTTGTGGGCGTGCCTGTGGGCGGATTTCAAAAATTCGTAAACTTGATTATTTCGGGACCCTAGAGAGTATATGGTTAAAATTTCAGCTCTCTAGGTCCAGTTTAAAGGCCTAATTTTTGCCGACGGACGGACGGACGGACGGACGGACATGGCTAGATCGACATTACTATCGATGCTGATCATAAATATAGTAACGTTTAGGGGTCTACGGGCAATATTAAGGTATGTTACAAACTATGCGTCAAAATTAATATACCCCTAGAATAGGGTATAAACACACGTCAACCTCAAGAAGAGGTGCAAAGTGGGGTGACTGTTACAATCGAACCCCGACTCCGGTCCCATTATTTCTGCTCAGCCGGAAGGCAACAAAACTGGGGATGGAGTGGAGTGCTGACTGAAGTGCCTGTTACAATGTGATCTCAGTCCGACCTCTTCTCCTTGGCAGGAGTAGAGGATGTCATGACTGAACTCAATCGAATCCCAACCCGTCGCTCAAATTGTCGTTATCAGTTTGGTTAGAATGGCTACAATATGCTGAGAGTGACTAGTGTAGTTGAGCTCAGGCCGACCCCCGAAACCATGGGTTAGGATCAGGGTGAGGTGGCTGATACAATTGAACATTAGGCTGATCTCAATGCACTGCACAACGGAGGGAGAGCTTTTGCTTTCTGATCCACGGAAAGAAAATCCGCTAGAGATGACTGCTTCAATCGAACATCAAACTGCTCTCTAGTCTCTTGCAGGTAATTCTGAGTTGGGTGACTAATACAGTCGAGCCTCCAGCACGTCATTAACTTTCATGGGAAGAGGGTCGGGAAGAGTAGGCCGCACAGTCGTGTTTTTGGTTGAGAACTATGCTTGAGGGGGTGACTGAAGTAAGTGCACCCCGAATGCTACGCGCATCGCGGAGGTGTGCAGCTTGGAGTGACTGTTACAATACGAACTATAAGTTTACGCTGGTCTGGTGGAAGGGAGCAGACAGGGGTTCTTGCCACAGTCAAACATCGGAGGAGTGTTCATCCTCAAGATAAGTTCAACCACTTGGATTTTGTGATGAATTTGCTGATGCAGCAAACGTCTGTCTCGCTGAGATAGCTTAGATCTTCGAAGAAATAGTCGCCAAGAATTTGTTGCCTTGAGGTGGCTACTACAAGGTCTAAGTACTTGTATTCTTCATAAGACCCTAATTTAAAAGACAATACAATACTTGCATATAGAAGGTGAACAAGATTAAGGAATATGGTCAAGCCGTAACATTTCGTAAGTAGGTAGCTTATAGAAGATACACTGGCGCTTCCTTCCGCTTAGCTTTAAATCATTAACCCTCTTCGACAAAAGTTATTAATAGGATTTATTGATGCAGGTTCAGAGTAACATGGCCAATAAAAAATAAAATATTGTCAAGTAAGCTGCAACAATCGTCGTAGCCGTACAGGATTGACAATCTTAGAAAACGAAAAAATGATCGACACCGCACAACCACATACCCATCCAAAGAAGACATTTCAAACACTGGACGAATTTATTTGGGTAAAAGCGCCATTTTGATGTTATGTTAACAGCTTTTCACTGACACAATTTGACGGACTTCTTCGCACTACCTGTGTCTCTTATTGATTACTTTCTTTGTTTCGAGTTTGCTCCACGGCATCATAATTTTGAACGAAATTCAATTTGCGGAATCAAGAGCAGCATCAATCAGTATCCCTGAAGGCACAGAGAAGCTATAACAGCGTTACACGTTTATTTCGGCTAAGAAAAGTTTCCACAAAAAAGTTAATGACTTGCTTCATTACTGGCCAATGAAGACCTCAAGGGATGCCCTTACACTACCTTTCTATCAGTTCCGTCATCGTTTCGGAGTGATAAAGATTTTTAATAACACACTCGCCCCTGCTGTTCATCAACGCTTGGCGTTCGTAATCGAATACGTTTTATGGTTTCTTGTCAATTGAATATCTTGGGAATCAAGCCGCTTTAACGACCCTCCAATGAGAATAACAAGCTTTTCGTCCTCCACAATTATCTGAGCAAAATAATTGCTTGCCCGCTTTAAGCACCTAAAAAGTCATAACCCGGCGGGCATATGAGTATCTTTTTCTTACCAAAATCCAATATATGGACAGTTTAAACTCTCGTTTTTCCCAGGAAAAACGAATCGAATCGAACCGCTTATTCTTAAGTGCTACCTATAAAGTGACAGTAAAATTGACAGATAAGAATGCAAACTTTAACTACACCGCGTCTCAGTTATTTAACTCCACTCTTTCATCAATAAACTTAGTACCTACTATGATTCCTCCGTAATTTTAAATAAATGGAAAATCTCATTATATAATATGGAGAGTAATATGGGGCTAAAGCTCCAGGAAGAATTTTGAATCTAAGCAACAAATTGTGAGTTTTATGACACTTTATGACACATTTGGGACATAAAATCTATGTTGTTTTTGTCGCAGTTGTTTCAAACGTTTTTAATTGAAATTTAGTCTTTTATGATTTATAAATGAAAGGACTTGACAACTTCTTTTTTAAATAAAATGCAAACTACCTGAGATATCTCAAACAAATATGTGTTGGCTTGAATTACTATCAAAACATTTATAAATGGAATTCGATTTCGTTCATTTGTCCACCATGGGAACGTATGCAGCGGTCGATACGTTGAACCCAATTTTCGATGACTCGGCGGCACATTTCGACCGATACGTACGCTATTTCTCGTTTAATATTGGATCAGAGCTCCTCTAACGTCGCCGCACTGTTGGCATAGACTAATGACTTAATCTAGCCCCAAAAAAAGTCTAGAGGCGTTAAATAATACGGTATCGGTGGCCAATAGACGGGTCCCGTTTCTCGAGATAACACATTCACCGAACTGAGACTTCAATAACTCGATTGTTGCAACCGCTGTGTGGCTTGTGGAACCGTCTTGTTTTAACCACATATCACTGATGTCCAATTCTTGCAATTGCTCAAAGAAGAAACGTTTACCGTAACGTGACGGTTATTTTTATCGACGGAAAATAACGGTCCAATAACGCCACCGGCATGAAAACAGCACCAAACAGTGACTTTTTGTGGATGAAGTGCTGTTTCATGAAGCACATGAGGGTTTTCAGCTGTCCAGTAATGCATATTTTGCTTATTGACGAAGCCGTTTCACCAAAAATGCGCTTCATCGCTGGAGATGGTTTTGAGATGAAATTCTTCATTTTCTTCCATCATGTCCAGAGCCCAATTCGAAAACGTACTTCGCTTCATATGATCAAGTGGCTTTAGTTCTTGAGTCAGCTTGATCTTGTAAGGGTGTTGGCCAAGATCCTTTCGCAAAATTCGCCATAATGTGGTCTGGGAGAGGCTCATGTGTCCATGTGTAACACAAACTCCGTTATACTGAATAGTTATTCTAGTGCTTTTCTGAAGAAAATCTGCTTTAATATTGTAGATGCTTTAGCTCACATTTTCAACAAAAGCATATACAACATAAACATATACATATAAAGCATCCGAAGCATTGAACGTTTCTGTGTCTTCGGATGACATTAAAAAATGCTTTGTGAAAAGGTTCGTGAAAAGAAATAACACAGATAATATTCTATGCATTCATCTCTCATCATCTGTTGTTAAGCAAAAAATTATGAAGAGCAAGAAAACTGGAAGGAAAAACCTAAATACAACAATATTTGGCGATACGGCGAAAAAGATTTCCAGCATTTATACGAGTATCAACAATTGCTTCACGAAATATACTCGTAGTCTATTTATGGCAGCTAAAAAGCTAAAGGTAGAAAATAAATTTAAGTATTTATGGTACAATAATTCACAGATTTTGTTAAGAAAAGTAGAGGGAGGAAAGGTTGTTGCTATAAAATCAATTGAAGATTTATCTTTAATTAAAAACGATTAAAATTATTTGGTAATATGAACGAAAACTTTGATTTTTTAAGCAACAACTTTCCCTCAAGTTCCATAACTAGTTGTAATGATATCATTTTTCATGACAATTCAATTAAATAATCTGTTTTCGTAATCCACCAGAATATTAGAAACCTTCGGCAAAACTTTGACTTATTAGTTGGCAATCTTGAAGCTCTTGTTAAATTGCCTGAAATTGTTTTTGTATCCGAAATATTCATATGAGATCAATGATTACAGTATACCTGGCTACACTTTTTACGCAAATTCCAATGATTCGTATGCTGCAGGTGGAGTGGGTGCCTTTGTGAAAGATTTGTATGATGATTGTGATATAAAGAGTTATAGTTTGTCGAGTGCTGACATCCTAAAAATCTCTTGCTCCATATGTAGTGAATCCTTTACCTTTGTTTGTGTATATAGATTTAATTCACAGTCGTTAAATGTGTTTCTTGCTGAATTTTCAAATTTTTTGTGTAATATAAAAGCAAGTAATCTTGCAATTTTAGGGGACTTTAACTTGGATTTGTTATTCTCATGTCCTTATTCAGATTCGTACCTTGCACTTATGGCCGAGCATGGACTAATCTCCTTTGTTAATGACATCACAAGGCCCATAGCTGGTACCTGGATTGACCACGTATTTGGTCGTTTCTCTAAAATTCAGCCTTATCAATGTGCTGCGGCAAATCTTGACCTTAATATCACTGATCACTGTATGACTGGGATTTTGCTCCCATTAATGGCAAGAAAGGAAACCAGAAAACATTCTCCGCGTAGTCTGATAAAAATTAATTTTGAATACCTGAGTCGTTTATTGCGCTTTATTGATTGGGATGAGGTTTATGGTGAAGTTAATGCATCTATGGCTTACGATTTATTTACTAAAATTTTACAAAACTCCATAGCCGCTTCCAGTTACGTCTCTCTGCAAAAGAGATCAGAGATAAGACTCAAACCCTGGATGAACTCTTCTCTCCTTAAACAAATTAAGCTGAAACATAAACTACGGATAAAATGTAGCAAACACCCATTAAATGAGTGTTTAAAAAATCGCTATAATCGGTTGTGCCGTAAAATTGTCAAAGAAATTCGGACCTGTAGAGAACGTTACTACCATAACCAAATAAGAAATTCTCAAAGTGATCTTAAAAATGAATGGAAAGTGGTTAATAGTATCATTAATCGCAATATTAGTAAAGTTGATACTTCTATAACACGATAGTGTAAATATTTCGGATCATTCAGAAGTAGCAAACGAATTCAATGAGTTCTTTGCTTCAGTAGGACAAATATCATTTCCTAGTGATTCATCCAATTATTATTATGCTGAGCCTAGAAACTGTCCTATAGATAGTGTTCTATACAGAAATAGCTTTTATTTTGAATCTATTTCCGGTTTTGAGATACTGAAAACTATAAATTCCCTAAACAATTCAAATTCATGTGGTAATGATGGTATTTCGAACCTTGTCTTGAAAAAAATTGCCCTTAACATAATTGATATCTTAACACATCTTTTTAATTTGAGTGTTTGAGTGATTGAGTGGTACTTTTCCTGAAGAACTGAAATGTGCCTATGTCATACCTCTTTTTAAAAAGGATAGTCGTAAGGAAAAAAATAACTACAGACCGATCTCGCTGTTGCCTTCTATTTCAAAAGTATTTGAAAAAATATTCAAATGTAGGATGTTGAAATATCTTAATTATAAAAAGTTTTTTTAGTTCGAGCCAGTTTGGATTTAGATCAGGTCTTTCTACTGAGGATGCTCTTTTGGAATTTTGTTCCTTTATACACAAGGGATTAGATGACATAAGAGTTTGCAGTGGGCTTTTTGTAGATATAACCAAAGCCTTCGACATGCACTCAGAGAAAAAAGTAGTTATTTTTGTAACTATTGTCTTACTAATTAGATAATATTCTACGAAATTTACGGAATGACTATTAAAGAACAAAAATAAGTTGAAAACAGTTAGAAATAGTAATATAAATTGTCAAAAATTACTATTGCTTAGTTATTGAATAATAAACGCGTACGTCAAAAGTTCAACCATGACTATTTGTTATCAAAGAGCACAACAAGATAGTTAAAAAACATAGGGACGGGCTACAGTCCGCTTGGGCGAACTGTTGGATACCCTATTCTTATTCCTATCCCTCATAAGTGGGCGTGACAAAAGTCTAAGTAGATATGGTTGAATTGTTAAGAACGCTTTACATATTTTGTTATATAACATTTAAAGGATTTTATCAAAAAAAACGCTCCCTAGCTCAAACTTGGGTGTTTCAATAAAATTGTTTTATTTAATTGTGGGCGTGTCAGTAGGCGGATTTAAAAAAATTAACGCATGAGCATAAAGCGCCCCTAGAGAGTATATATTATAAATTTCAGCTCCCTAGCTCACTTTGAATTTTCAAAAAAAAAAAAATAATAATAATTGTGGGCGTGCCAGTGGGCGGATTTTGAAAATATTTACACATAAGCATAAAGGGCCCATAGAGAGTATATATTATAAATTTCAGCTCCCTAGCTCAAACTTTGGATTTTCAAAAAAATTGTTTTATTTATTTGTGGGCGTGTCAGTGGGCGGATTTTGAAAATATTTATACATGAGCTTAAAGGGCCCATAGAGAGTATATATTAAAAATTTCAGCTCCCTAGCTCAAATTTTGGTTTTTCAATAAAATTGTTTTATTTTTTTGTGGGCGTGGCAGTGGGCGGATTTTGAAAATTTTATATCCCGAGCAGTTTTAGGAGTCATAGATCATATATAAAAAATTTCAGCTTCCTAGCTCAAAATTCGATTTTTTCCAAAATTTTGTTTTTTTGAGTTTGTGGGCGTGTCTGTCGGCGGATTTCAAAAATTCGTAAACTTGATTATTTCGGGACCCTAGAGAGTATATGGTTAAAATTTCAGCTCTCTAGGTCCAGTTTAAAGGCCTAATTTTTGCCGACGGACGGACGGACGGACATGGCTAGATCGACATTACTATCGATGCTGATCATAAATATAGTAACTTTTAGGGGTCTACGGGCAATATTAAGGTATGTTACAAACTATGCGTCAAAATTAATATACCCCTAGAATAGGGTATAATGACTATTGCGTAGTTACTTAATAAGAATCGCGCGCGTCGAATGTATCATTATGACTATTTGTATTGTCAAAAACCACAACAAAATAGTCAACAATGACTACTCTTACTCTGTAGTTACTTAAGAAGAATCGCGCGCCAGAAGTTCAACCATTACTATTTTAGTTGTCAAACAGCACAACAAGATAGCTGAAAATGACTATTGTGTAGTTATTTAATATGTGCAACAGATACATACGCCTCAGTTGATTGAAATGCGATCATTGTGCTGTGAATGTTCGTCTCGTGCAGTTTTAAATATGCGTTGAAAGAGTTTATTAAGTATTTAAGTGGTGAAAAAAAGTTAAAGTGAGTAACTAATTTTGCAATACTATTAATACGGTATTTTTAATACAATAAATTAAAAATTTTTAATATTTTTTCTTAATAAACTAGAAGCTGAAATCAAGACTGCCAAAACATTTTCAAAGTATAATCAAACTGACTGGACTACTGTAGCACGGATCTTAGCATTATCTATTTCGAACGTAACGAACAAGTCGGTAATGGCGTTCGGGCCTATTGATGCAAGTATTGAAGGGCAGATGTCAGTTTGATATCGTAAAACTTACGAGCTCCCTAAACCTCAAATTTCGTAGATTCGGTTTCCGTCAAACAAATTCTTCTTTTACATCGTTGACGTTGGAGAAATTAGATCAGATCAAGTAATCCTAAGGAATCTTAGAAGTTAAGAAACTGGCTTACTAATATCTACAAGCTTTAAATTCATCTTTTTCTAAGTTTATATAGCTGGTAAGACTAACCCTAATTTACTCGGTGAGGAGCGACAAAGCGCTGAAGTTTGAGACCTGATTGAGGGGCCGTTATTGGACAGCGTCAGCTTCGGCGAGTGCGCTGATAATCCAACCGCGAGAGTCAGTGCAACATCTCCAGGCCACGCACTTAAGCACTACGATTGATGAATGCTGAAGCCACCACATCGGCTCGCACATCAGTCCAACCGCGAAAGTCAGTGCAACATCGCCAGTCCATGCGTTCTAGCACTACCGTTGGCATATGCTGAAAACACCACATCGGCTCGCACATCTCTCCAACCGCGAGTCAGTGCCGAACCAACAACCACACCGGAATCCACCAATAAACCGAGTTCATCTGCCCCGAAAAGTCTCTGCAGAAGAACTGCCATGCTCCTTGTCCCTTTAAGTGTTAAGGAATCTCCGCGAAAGTGTCTTATCCGCACCCACATGAAGTGATTGCATGAGTTAAATTTCCTTAATTTATTGAAAGAAAAAGTGCACATATTCATATATGTACCTACCTATTAACTTAATACAAAAAAAAATATTGCCTAAAATCCCTAAGCTAAATATCAACAAATCAAAAAAAAAAAAAAGAGAAACAAAAAAAAGTAAAGTAAATATTAAAGAAGTGTGTTTTGAGTGTGGTGAAACTTGAATTACTTTATTAACAAATAAACGATTTTTCCGACAATACACAGTCATCAAGCATCCTGTTCCTGACATGTCACGACCAGCGGTAACAACAGGTAATTCTCAAGAAAAATTATAAAATATTTCATTAATTGTTTCACCTAACTTCCGAGCATTAATATTAGAACATAGTAGCATACTATTAAGATTTTCCTTTTTTTTATTTATCCTAATGAAGGGAATGTCAAGTATTAATAATTGAATTTAAAATCTAATAAATCATGTTCTAAACCAATAAAAGGTCGAATTAATTTTCATGCATACCGAACCAGTCAGTCGTCATAACCCAAGGTGTACGATCAATTCGTTTGATCAAAACATTAATCTGATATCGTAATCCATTTCGTTGGTCTAAAGGTGAGATGAGGATTATGAATTGTTGACGTCAGTGACAAGTACCCTTTATCCCACCCGCCTAATCACCCACGCAGACTGAGCTAGACCATGGAGAAAGAGTAAGAGAGCAAAGGTGTATGGGGTAAGGGATGTATTAATTTATATATAAAGCTCTCTTCATAATTGCAGTAGCGGTACGGAGTGATGGTTGTACTGCATCAATCAGAGTACGCTACACTACTTGTGTTACGAAGTTGGAGCAACGCTTTTTGTACAGAAAAAAGTATTTTTGTGACAAAACTGACGCAAATCTAAAATTAATTTTAGAAGAATTTCCAATAATAAGACACTCATTGAGATATTTACTTTGGTGAGTTTTAAAATTTGTTTTCTAAATTTATATATGAATATTATTTTAGAGAACCTTTATATAATATATTTTAACGAGCAAAATATATCTTAAAATAGTATTTAATTTGTTTTCTATTTTTTCTTTCTTTCTAATATGTAACCGGCTAGAGTTCGTACTAAAATTTGCTCGCTTATTGCCGAATATTAAAGACAGTGGCAGTAAAAAATTGTACGCTAATATAAACAAAAACACAATGTCAGGTAAAATTACTATTTTATTTGTTTATCTGACCCTTATTTAAGGTTTTTTAGAATACATCTAATTGTAATTGACTCCAAGAAAGAGATTTATTTTGTTTGTTGTGAATTGGAGAATAAGATTTTTGATGAACATTTTCAATCCTATGTCATTGGTTTAGAACATGAAACACCTTTAGTGTTTGAGATATCTAAGATAAACACCCCACCACTTCACATGCATATTACCTCATATAATAAAACTTTAATTAGAATAAAATATTTTTAACGTAAGCCTTCAATGAATGACAGTGTTTATTTGCGTTATAAACTTTTTTAGTTTTATAAACATTATACCTACGAGTACCTATGTGAAATATTAAATGAAATAAATAAAAAATATATATACTGCAATTGTTGCTGATAAAACACAGGGAAATTTTCAGCAAACAAATCGTTTTGCCTGTTCCAAGTATATTCGCGCAGCAAAACTTTGGTAAGTATAGTCATATACTTGCAACTCAGGCAGACGGCAGTATTGCCATGTCCTTATTCTTAAGTATACCAATTTATAAACTTTATGATGAAAAAATAAAGAATCTATCTATCTATCTATCTATCTATCTATACTTGCAACTAGATGCCTTAAGGTTTAGTCTTTATCAGATTTTTTAAACGAAGAATTATATTCACACCTTATTAAGAGTAAAAGCATTCATTCAATTATTAAAAGTAAACTATAACGCTAATATACAGTTGAAAACTACTTTATTAATACTCTTGTGATTTAACAGCTATTTTTTAGACAAATTTAATTCTGAGTAGTCAAAAGTAATTATTAATAGGTTCATTTAAAAGCAATAAGAAATATTCAAGTTTAATTATACGTATAATTAAAAGTAACTATGCACAAAGTCATGAAACAACAGTTTGATGTAGTCGAATTTTACTACGTGAATAGTTAAAATCAACTATTGTAAAAAAATGTGTAACTACTATATGCATAGGTTAAAACAACTACTTTAAAATGTATGCTAGTACTATGTGCATAGCTAAAAACAACCACTTCAAAGTTATGCTTGTACTATGTACATAGTTAAAAGCAACTACTCTAAATGTTATGTTACTGCTATGTGCATAGTTAAAAATAACTACTGTTAAAGTTATGTAACTGCTTCTATAGTCAAAATTGACTATTAAAAAGTGGAGTTCCACAAAAAAATAAATTTACAACCAAAATAGTCATAAGTAACTATTTTTTAACTAATAAAAATAGTGGTCACGATTCGGACTATGAAATTAGTCAAAAAATAGTCATTAACGACTATTTTTTTCTCTGAGTGTGGTTGACCACAAAATTCTTTTAAACAAAATGAATAATACAGGCTTCCGTGGCTGTATCTATGATTGCCTCGCTTCCTATATGAAGGACAGAAAACAGAAGGTCCAAACAGGAATCAGCCTTAGTAACTCTAAAACCATTAATATTGGCGTTCCTCAAGATTCCCAAGGTTCTGTTCTGAGGGTGGCGACGGTGTAGAGGTTAGTGTGTTGGGTTGTGGTCCATGCGGTGCAGGTTCAATCCCTATGGGGAACAACAACATACGCCACCCATTCTCCAGCCTCTACACCAAAAGGAGGATTTCTGCCTGGTAGTACAATGGACCGTTACCGAGTCTGAGTGCGCTGGGATTTGGATTTTCTTTATAAATTAAAAAAAAAGGTTCTGTTCTTGGGCCTATTCTATTTTTAATTTACATTAATTCTATTTTTGAAGAACCGTTTGCTGGAGAAGTTAAGGCCTTTGCAGATGAATTGGGTTTCGCCTATAGATCAGTTAGCCCCCTTGGACTTAGTATCTGATATAAATCATGACGTTCATTTGCTAAGAATTTGGTTTGCTGGACATAAACTTTTAGTAAGTAATAAAACTAAGCTTATGTTTTTTAGCCTTAATACGGAAGTCATCCCGGATATTGATGTTATATTTCATGCACCAACCTGTCCAAAATATAACTTGCATAATAATACCTGTTCTGTTGACAATGCTAAGGTCTCTTTTGATGCGAATGCCGCTTGTTACGTCAATTGCTTTAAAATTGAAAATGTTGATTGCTTTAAATACTTAGGCGTTATAATTGACAGAAATTTCAGCTGGTCTGAGCATATCCTAAGTCTGAAGCGATATCTTCTCTCCACTATTCGTTGTTTTTATCGTCTAAGAATGTTTTGTTCTAACAGTTTGTTAAAAATATGTAATATATTATGGGATTTTCCATTCTAAATTGCAATATGGAATAAGCTGTTGATGGGGTACATACCAGAATAAACTTCAGCAACTGTCTGTACTGCAAAAATGTGCAATAAGAAAAGTTTGTAACTCTTCCCGGCTAGCTCATTCCATGGAGCTATTTAGGCTTACGAGAACTCTCCCATAGAAACACCTTTTTTATTTTAAGGTACTTCGAATTTTCCAAGTCCAATATCTGACGCTTATACTTTACGAAGTAATTCTCAGTATTATGTCCCTGTTCCTCCTTTTCGCACCACAAGCTTTAGAAATTCATTTTCCATGGTCTCATGCAAATTATTTAACAATCTCCCTGTTGACATACGAACCATTGTACTGTAACTCTATCCTCATTTTTGAAAAAAGTTAAACTTTGGCTTCTTGATTTCGATCATA
This sequence comes from Portevinia maculata, assembly GCA_949715645.1. NCBI lineage: Eukaryota > Metazoa > Arthropoda > Insecta > Diptera > Syrphidae > Portevinia > Portevinia maculata. The sequence goes on from OX454526.1 coordinate 9,096,717, forward strand.
ATGAAATTGAAGTTTTGCTGCGCTATACGGTTTAATTATTTAATTATTTATTTGTATGTTATTTTGTGTTGTCATGAATTTACTCTAAATGATTTTTTTTTTTTGCTTTATTAACTTTCCTATTTACTTATAATTTTAATTATTCTCTTTACTTGAATTGTTACATGAAGTGGCATTAGCTCTATTTTTTTCTTCTTGAAATACAAATGCCACTATCTATTCTCATTTTATTTGTAAATTAAATTTAGTATAAAATTGTATCTATATTATATAATGAGAATAAAGAATTATAATAATAATAATAATAATAATATTTTTTCGGATAGATTGAGGATTGCTGAGGTTATACCTATATTCAAAAAAGAGGATAGGACGAATTTAAATAACAATAGGCCGATCTCTCTTCTTCCAGTGTTCTCAAAACTTTTTGAAAAGGTGATAAAGAGCAGAGTTGTTGCTTTTCTGGAGAAAAATGCATTCTTTAGCACGAACCAATATGGCTTTAGAGCTGTGGTCAGGTGCATGATAGTTTAAAAAGCAAAAAAACACCGCTGCACTTTTTATAGACATCACCAAAGCCTTTGATACCGTTGACCATGATCTCCTATTGATCAAATTGGAGGAGGCTAGTCTCAGGGGCTTTTTTCTTTATTGGTTTGCTTCATATCTCAAAAATAGGAAACAAATGGTTAAAATTGGAAATTGTTTCAGTGAAAGTCGAGACGTTCGGATCGGTGTTTCTCAGGGATCCGTTCTTGGTCCTCTGCTATTTGTAATTTTCATAAATTCTATTTTTTAGCCAACATTCAAAATGTAAGAAAATTGATTTTGTTAATGATATTGCGTGCTTATATTCAAATACGTCTGTACTAGATTTGGTTGCTGATATTAACCATGATTTGGAAATATTGAGGCATTAGTTCGGTAGGCTCACGCTAGTTATAAGTGATAAAACTAAAATTATGTTTTTTAGCTTACCATCCATAGATAGGCACTTTCGTAATTGTATCTTTGATAGTTTTGATTGCAAGAAAATTTGTATTTGTAATACTAATTGTGTTTCAATTAAGTGCAAAAGAAACTCTTACAATATAAGCCGAAATTGTTCTTCAAAATGCTTTTCTATTGAAAATGTTAATGCTTTTAAATATTTGGGTTTAACTATTGACAGCAATATGAACTGGAGAATACACACTTCAATACTAAAAAAGTATGTTCTAAAAGCAGAATATATAATGTATCACCTGATGCTAATATATATAATAAAGGAGGGAAATGAGCAAGCCGATGAGCTAGCAAGAAAGGTAGGGGAGCTGGAAAGTAACGGAGGTGTGAACATTAAACCACCCCTAGGCGTCTTTAAGGGAAAAATCAATGAAAAGATCTTAAAAATGGCTGACTTCAGATGGCTGAACATAGAGGGACATAGGGTGGCTAGAGCCCTTTGGCCCAATTTGGATAAGAAAAGATCTAAGGAAATTCTAAAATTGAGCAGGGAACAGCTTAGAACAGTAATTGGGATTATGTCAGGGCACTGTCTTCTAAGAAAGCATGCTAGGCGACTTGGTCTGGTGGATATGGACACGTGCAGGTTCTGTGGTGATCTACAAGCCGAGGAAGACATAACACACATATTGTGTGAATGCGAGGGCATAGCACGGAATCGCAGGAGGATTCTAGGGGAATACCTCTTCGAGGAACTAAGTGAGCTGAGCGGCATAGACCATAGGAAGCTGGTTAAGTTCTGCAGGAAGATTGGGCTCTGTCTAGGAAAAGTTTTTTTTTAGGTTTTTAGGTTTTTCTCCAATTGAAGTTTTTCAAGTGGTTCCCTAGGGATCGCGATGGGCCCTTCTGGTGCCTAGTGCTGTATGCGAATTGCATACCCCTTTTTAACCTATGACCTTTGAGGCTAATATGCTCTCAGAAGCTGTTAGAATCAGTTTATTATAGTTTGGTACAATCTAAGTTGTAATATCGGCTCGTATATTGGGGTGGTACTTATAACAATGTTTCTCAGAAACATTTTCTAAGAATAATATGGAAAAGAGCGCCGTGAACATAGTTTTTGTTTGTTTTGTACCTAATTCAAAGATACTCCCGCTGAAACATCTTTATTTCTACAAAGTTTTAAAAATATTTTACTTAAGAAGTGGAAACTTACTAAATCAGAATTTAACTACTTATGGGATGCGATGTTTAGCTGATATTCCACCTCACAATACTTATCGCTTCCTACATTTTTATACTTCAGTATGCACCCAGATTATTTAATAGGCTTCCTTTCGAACTTCGAAGTATACAAAAATTCGATTAGGGTTTGACTTCAATGAAATTAATAACTTAATAAAAGAAATCATATACTCGTACCTAGCGTAGTTTAAAAAAAATATCTTATGCGCTTATATTTAGATTTATTTAGATTTAAATTTATTAGTTATAATAAGAATCGCTGTACATAGAGAGCAAAGCACTTATAAATAGTACAGGTACAAGTATTAAATATATTAAAAATAATTTTTAAATGTATTTAGAAGAAGAAAGAGATTTGATAAAGAAAAGAAAGATGAAGATACAGAAGAAAGATACTGAGGAGAATAAATATACACCAAGAACTAAGATAACGAAAATAAGTGTGAGTGATTTCAGTTTGGTACAAAATGAGAATAACACGCCGATGGAAATTGTCTATATTCGATTTTATTCCTCACCTGGTGAGGCAGCTGGTTCCAAAGCCGAACAGCATGAACAAAAAACTGTCTGCGAGATGTCAAGCAGGTATGAGTCGATGGTTTAATAGTTGAACAACGGTTAGACCGGGAGAAGGAAAGTTTGTTGAACAAATACTCTGGTTGTTGTCTGTGAATAATCTTGAAGATCAAGATACAGGACCGATATTTTCAAAAGGCACCAAGGTCGCAACCAAGAAGTTTACGACGTTCTGTTGAGACGTGGTCATATCTCCGTAGATTGAAGACATACCGAGCAGTCGAATTAAGTGCCTTTGTTAGCTTAAGAAGAGAGATGTAGTCTGAGTCAGCAAAGATTTCACAACCGTATGAGATAATAGGCACAATAAGTGCTTTAACAAATTTTAATTTAACTTCAACTGGAAGTATTGCTTTGCTGACAGATAAACCTCTGAGCGATGCATATATTTTGGATACTACGGAACAAATATGGTTGCTCCATGTAAGCTCACTGTTAAAAATAATTCCGAGGTTTCGTACATGGGCGACATATTCTACATGGGTGGAGTATAGTTCTATAGGAGGAAAGATAGAAAGACAAGGAAAGATGCTTAGAGATGGGGATGATTTTGGTTTTTTCAGGATTAAGCTTGAGAGCATTTTGTGTGGACCAATTCGTAATAGAACGTAGATCCTCGTTAATTTTTGCAACAGAATCTTCCACCATACCAATGGGAAAGCTTAGGTAAAGCTGGACGTCGTCTGCGTAGACATGAAATTTACAATGGGACAGTACAGTAGGGAGGTCATTAATAAATATGGTAAACAGTAAAGGGCCCAGTATGTATAGATCCTTGTGGGACACCACTACTAACAGCACGGAGGGTTGACATTTTGGAGTTGTAAGATACAGCTTGGACACGGTTAGTGAGATATGAGTATATAAGCTAGTTAGAGGGAACAGAAAAATTGAATATTGTGGAGAGTTTGTTACACAGAATTGACGGATTTACACAATCGAAAGCTTTAGAGAAGTCGAGCAAGGCCAAGAGAGTAGTTTTATCCTCATCGATAGCCTGCCGAATGTCATCAGATACTTTGAGTAAAGCTGTTATGCAACAGTGTCCTGAACGGAAACCAGATTGCATTGTTGTCAATAGCTTATTGCTCTCGACGTATTCCTTTGTTTGGCGACTTATGATTGATTCCAATACTTTGGAAAGAAACGGAAGTATTGCAATTGGTCTGTATTCCGGAGCATTACCTTTCTTCGGAATAGGTACAATTTTATCTTTTTTCCAAGCGGTTGGGTATGTGGAAGTCATAAGAATAGTGTTGTATATATGCGTAACATGGGGTAAAATGAGAGGAAGAAGTATTTTATTGAAATCTGGATGGACGTTGTCCAAACCAACAGATTTACACTTCATAGATAATATCGTCATTCCAACCGCGTATAAATCTACTCTGTTGAATGCGAAGCCATCCATTCTACTATTATCAAATATAGTCAAGAAAGCCTAAGAATTGAATGTATTGGAAGGACCTGAAGTAGCGAGACGGTCATTTAACTCTTCAATGTCAATGTCGTCGTTATTACCGGAAATATTTTTTTTTTTACATAGACCAATTTCGCGAATTCGGTTCCAAAGAAATTTTGAGGAGCGGTCAGAATTAAATTTGGCACTATAGTACCTCAATTTTGCAGTTTTTATCATGCATGTGACATGATTTCTGCTGGATTTATAGTCTGCATGCATTTCAGTACAGCGAAACCTCTTCCAACGTCGGTACAATATGTCCCTTCTCTTCATAGCATCAAATATTGCATTTGAAAACCACGGACAGGATTTTGTTTTAGGAACCCGCGTTTTGCATGGGACATGTCTGGTGAACAGGTACTCCAGACTTACATTTAGGAACTCTACTTGTTTATTAACATCCGACGACAGATAGATATTGCACCATTCAAGACTAAGGCATTCAGAGAACAGACTTTCAACATTAATACTACGAAAATCACGATACTGGATGGGTTGTGGGGAACTTCTATTTACATTTACATTGAAGGTAGCGAAAATAAGGTCATGATATTTACTAGTTAGCATTATCAGATCTGTTTATATATCTTAATCACCCCACAACAATTGTATTTATCTTGAGTTATTTATTTTCCTTAAATTGTGTTATAGCTCAATTAATGCATGCGTCACTAGTTTGTATAACTAAAGGATGTATCTTATATTCCTCAATGTTCATTTATGTACTACATATCTACTGCAAGTTCACTTATATAATGCTAATTATGTAATTATTGATTGGAATAAAATGAAATGAAAAATGAAAATGTTTGGGAGATAGTTGTTCACGACAGTATGATTTCAACCAATATTGTTGCCTAGCGACTGATATGACTTTCGTCCTTATATGCCAGAATGTGAGCCTGTTTTTCTTTGTGTAGCTTCAACTGTTTAATGATTTACTTTTTGCAACCTTTTTTTCGCTGTTACTAGACTGGTTTTTGTTATAATTTTAAACGACAGAGACAGGAAAAACCATCGTTTGGTAAAAGTGACATAAAACTAACAATTCCTGGAACTTATTCCTCATATTATGCTCAATAAATTGCATACTTTGGTTTTTCCAAATTATTTAAAGTACCTATAGAGAAATAGTAGGTACCTAGTAAGTAGCCATCGAAGCCATAAACTGCCATTTCATCTCTTACGGACATGGCAGAGCAGTTCAATATTCACCTCTGTTGGGTGCCGGGGCATAGAGACATCCCAGGGAATTGTAGGGCAGATGAACTCGAAAAAAAGGAACCGCATTACCTCTTCTACCTGATAAAGGTTTTCTCATTATACCTATTGCTACTTGTTGACTTATGTTTAAACTATCTGCAGTCGAGAGTACAAACCTCAGGTGGACAGGTAGTAATACGTGTCTAGCGACCCAGCATATCTGGATAAAGGTGGATCTGCGACGCTCAATGGGTTTGATCTCACTTGGCCGACTGCACATTGGCTTTAAGACACTGTTTAATAGGCAAGAACGCATCAAGGCTTGGCGTCTATTCAAATGACTTCTGTAGAAGCTGCAGGGACGAGGACGAGGAGGAAGAGGAGGAGTAGACTACACCTCACCTCCCCTGTACATGTCCTGCACTCTCCCATAAAAGAAATCTCTATCTAGAAGTCTTCTTCCTTAATGAAGTCAGTGACTTAGCTAACACAGATGTTAGAAGTCTATCGCGCCTCATTGGTTTACCGAGTAGAGGTCGAAACTCCCCCGATCCACGTGGTATCACAACGGACCTCATTGCTCTAAGTGTGTTAGCTATTAGCTGACAGCCACCTTAACCTAACCTAAACTTAGTAAGTTTTTTGGAAAAAGAGTGGATTTAAACGAGTGTAACGCAGTGTACTCGTATGTGAAGATAATTGCCCCAGCCAAGCTTGGCATTGGTGTGCCTTTTGTAATTTATCTTACATTAAAAATGTCTTAAATAGAATAGTTAACGTTGGACTATTAAATAAAATTTTTAAACAAAAACTGGGAAACATAGTTTTACCGGGAAAGGGAACAAATAATGACAGATAGTTGTGTGAAGAAATCAATGTCTCCAAAGGGTGCAAACCATTATACTGGCACGAAACTCTTTTTGGTGTCGACTGTCGCGACTTACATACATCGTTCACATCGCGTACACACCTCTAACATCAGGGAATACATTTTCCCGAGCTCATGCAGCACACCAACGTATCATTCATGGGGAGCGTATTTTTATTGACTCCTTTGGAATTGAATTAAAAACTGAAATGGCTTCATTAAACGGCAGCGTGCGGTAAAGGCAGCCGTCATGTTATATCAAGCTGTCATAGTGGACAAGGGACGTGGAAAGAGAGGTGGAACAGAGGACTAAATAAAAGTAGGAGGAAGTAAAGCAGAAAAGTTACGCCCTCTTGTAACAGGCAAGTAATGCCGCACTTAAATGCGAAATATGGAGTTCCGTATGCAATAGTAACTTCGTCGGATAATGGTAGTCACTCGGCAGTCCACTTTTTGTTCCGCGGATTGAGTAGTTACTGGTAAGTATCATACCTGAAGTAAATTCGCACTTCAGTGTTATGGGTCGACGTCTTCCCGGATTTGTCCTTTATTCTTTTGAAATTCGGAAATGTTTTTTTCTTTCATATCTGAGAAGTTTGGGTGGATGAGCATTTAACTTGTAAGGGCGCCAATGATGGGGATGGCTTTAATAATTAAATATGACAACAGCATTAGGAGACGAGCGGTGCAACTAATAGAGGAATATCCAACTGCTGAGACATCAGTAACTTCTTGAAAGATGTTTCGAAGCCACTCAGAAAGAGGACGTGCGGCGGATGAATTCGCTATATGGAATCAATGATGCCGTCGACATTCAGGATGACAGGTGCCTTACATTAGCTTCTTTGACTTATTTGTAGCTGAGGTCAATAAGGAATTTTCGAGGCTGTCAGGGTGTGGAAAAAAAGGTGGTGGCGGATGAACCCTCTATTGGCCAACGGCAGCTTTCACATTCCCGAAGTAGGTTACTGGCACTGGAATATCTGGCATGCTGTCCTAGGGATAAAAAATGGCATGGCCATCCAGGTTGGGGGTTGTGGCTTCGCGGTAACTTCCCAACCACGCCAAACAAGTCTAGTTATGAGAGAGATATGAGAAGCCTCGGATAAGGGATACCCTCATATGTCCACCAGACCCAGAAAGTCAACGGACTACGACATGCGGATGCTGTACACCCCAGGTGCTACTCAAAAACTGGAGTCTGTCCTCCAACGGTACAAGGCAGATATTACCGCGATCCAGGAGATACGATGGATAGGATCAGGTATGATGAAAAGGAAAAATTGCGATATATTAGGGTGCGGATTCGTCGTGGGAAACTGGCTTACGACAAACGTCATAGATAAGTGATCGCCTGGCTCCGATCAGCATCAAAGCTACATTTCAAAATATAAGCCTAATATGTGCATGTGCACATGCCCCTACCGATAAGGCTGAAGATTCCATTAAGGAGGAGTTTAATGACCTCGTGGATCGGGATTACTCGGAGATTTTAATGCCAAAGTCGGTTCCGAAAACATCTTGAATGTGTATTAGTGGGTAGGCACAGCCTCCAGGACACGACAACAGATAACGGCTACTGACTAATCGACTTTGCAGCAGCTCGTAATACGGTGATAAGTAGCACTATGTTTGCAAGGCTCACGATCTATACAGCAAACTAGTGCTATCCAGATGGTCCAACCGCCAACCGAATCAACCATGTGCTAATCGATGCGAGAGACGCATCGAACATCTTAAACGTGCAAAAATTCAGAGTAACAAACGTCGACTCTGACCATTTTCTTGTTGCGGCTAAATTTAGAGCTTGACTGTAAAACGAGAAGAAGCTGCGAAATGCCCCAAAGAAGAAATTCGACGTTGGACGCCTTAGCACACCTGGAGTAGAAATAGTATACAGAGAGCGGATGAGCGAGTGACTCTGCTCCGTGCACTCACCACCCACAAGCGGCAACATCGGAAGAATGTGACAGAAGATGTACATTTAGAGCATCAAGCATCAAGCCAAGAGAAACTTGTCTGCTGGGCTAACCAACGACCATACCACCTCGAATTAATCGGTTCTCGACAGTACGTAGATGGGGGACCGTTTGAGAACAACCGCGTGTCAACCTAAATTGGTCTAAGTGTGACAGCCACCTAACCTAACCTGGCTGTTGGGCTTACGAACGGAACGCAGGCTTACACTAAGTCACCGTAGCGCAGGGAATAGTAGATCAATTTAAGCAGCATTTCTTACAGCTGCTAAATGGGCATCATGGAGTGGAGTGATAGGGCAAGAAAAGAACGCCCGTCCTGTCAATGAAGAACAGATTTCACCACCAAGTATAGAATAGGTTGGCTTAGCTATAAGAAAGCTAAAGAAAAATACGGCCAGCGGCTCTGAAGGTTTACTAGCGGAGCTCTTCAAATACACCAAACCATCAACCAAGTATGGGTGGAAGAGAACATGCCCGTTGACTGGACTATCAGCTCCATATGCCCTATCTACAAGAAATGCGATCATATGGCTCGCAAAAGCATATCGAGCTATATCCCTGCTGAATGTCGCATATAAGATCCCATCCAACGTACTGTGTGAACTTCTCATGCTGCTCTGCAACACACTAATCGGCACATACCAGTGTGGCTTCCGATCCGGAAGATCGACAAAAGACCCAATTTTCACACTGAGCAAATCCTGGACAAGACCAATGAATTTCAAGTCGAAACACACCATCTTTTAATCGACTTTAAAGCCGCATATATGAAAGCATTCATCGTCAGGAACTCTACATGGTGATTAGGGTGGAGTGAAAAATGTTTTCCTTGAAATTCAAAAACATACCACCCGCAAAAGATGCATATAGTTGAATAATACATTTAATGATTTTCTATTTTATTTTTTTTTTCACCGCTAGGGGTCGCGCAACGCATGGGAAAAAATCATTTTTCTTTCTTTTTTTTTCAGTGTATGAGGCATCTTAAAACTTTGAAATGTATCAACAAGTTGAAGAAGGCTCTTTTTATATAATACTGATATTTTGTATCTTAGTGTACGGTGTTATTTTACCAAAATTTTCTTTTTATACTAACATTTCCAAGTTTTTGAAAATATTTAAATTCATACCTAAATTTTTTTTATTTTGATGATTTTTTTTCATTATAAATGTTTCTGAAAGATGTCTATCGTTTTCGTTAGTAAACAAATATTTATCAATTTGATTTCAGTAGAATTACAAAATTCAAACACCTGAAAAAGAATTATAGTAACGTTTTTTTTTATGACGGGAAAAGAAGACTAATTAATTTGAATATCATCACCTACCTACTTTCACTTGTGTCTAATAAAAGCAAATTTGATTATTAAAGTGTTCCTTTAAATTACTTTCTACAACTTATTGTTTAACAAAAGGTAAGTTTGTTAAGATGTAGGATTGCCTTCAAACGAAAACTATGCCTTAAATCATCTAGACAATATACAGGATTGTTTTTCCAGAAATTATATTCAGAATGGATACTCGTTCGCAAAAAAAAGTTTGTCAATTATTTGGAACATGGAAAATGTTGTCGATGCGTCTGTTGCCAACTAATGAAGATGTGTGTCGCCACCTTACCTTCCTCGAAGAAGAAGAAAACTCCTTGAAGAAGAGAATACAATACACAGCTACGAAAATCATTCAAATTTACTTCATTTCTTCAATTCCAACGGTCGGTAAGTTAAGTGTTGAAAAAAAAAAATACAATATTGAACGAGAGAAGGACTGCCCTTATTAAAACACCAAAAACAGAAGGTCGGGTGCATTGGAGCTGCAGTTACGTGAATTTAAAAACTATGGTGAAAAACTCTTTGACATATCTGCTTGTAAGTGCATTGATTTGAAATTTTGCTCATGTCCAAAAGAAAAAAAGTTCCACCAAGTTCCCTTTCTTGAAGATCAAAGGACTAAAAGGAAAATGGGCCTTGGCACAATCGATGTTTCTGAAACGTGCACGCTTCAAAAATGCATTGCAAGAAAGTTGGCGAGTTCTTCATCTTCAGGCACTTCCACAAAGCAGACACAATTCATCACTGAAACAGACGATACACAAATCAACTCTTCAGATGACGAATCAGTGATTTCAAAGCCACCAGAAAAAAAAACGCGGCTAGGCAATGAGGTTCATTGCAACGCAAATGGAAAACATTTCCCTAACGTTGCAAAGGTGGCCAACAGATTTAATTTAGGATGTCTGATAGAGCAACAGCAACAGTTATAACAGCACTTTTAAAAGATTACGGTATTATCCATGAAATGGATCAATCAAATATTGCTGATAGAAGCAAGGTAAGGAGAGAACGATCCAAATCAAGGAAGCAAATAGCAAATGTATCTATCCGGGAACCGTAAGGGCTATATTTCGACGGTCGCAAGGACCTAACAAAAACGGCCAGTGTGAATGTTATTGAAGAGCATATCGTATTGATTGCAGAACCAGACTCCCAGTGCCTTGGTCATATTTCGCCACAAAATGGAAAAGCCGAAACTGTTACAAATAGAATAATTGAGTTTTTTGAACAAACTGGTATCTCAATGCATAATATTAAACTTATTGGGTGCGACGGAACCAATGTTAATACCGAGCTAAGAGGTGGATTTATTCGGCAAATTGAATTAAAAATTCAACGACCATTGCAATGGTCTATTTGCATGCTCCATGTAAATGAACTACTCTATTTGAGAAGCTTTATGGACAGACATTTGGACCAAAGGCTTACGCCGGTGATATTGGAAAAGATCTAAAGAATTGTCAAAATGTATGCGTTGCTCATTATCAGCCAATTCAAATAACTTACCCGATCTCCCATTGCCTTGTCTGAACTCGGATCAGGAATATTTTTATGAAATATGCAAAGCTATCAGCAATGGTGATCGTGAAGGATCAATTTTTGAAAAGAATCCTGGAACAATGGTGCATTCAAGATGGCTTACGACAGCTAACCGCATTCTTCGCGTTTACGTGTCAAAAGAATCCCCATAAGAGACATTAAAGCACATAGTCGAGTACATTGCTAAAGTTTATGCTGTAATGTGGTTTGCCATAAAATCTGAGCCTTCATTCGTTTATGGCACAAAGCATTTTTTTTAAGACCATCAACCATCATCAGCAAAGTTTTTGCCAGACGATTTAAAAAAGGTAGTACATGCTGTACATATTCGCTCGGAACGGATATTTTGGACATTGTGAAAACATTTTGGTAGCCATATTGTTTGATGATCGCCGAAATATTCGAGAGCTGGCTTTTCGCCGTATACTCAAGGCAAGAGCAGCAGTCAATTCAAGCATTAATGACGAAGTCGTACGACAATTTCAGCTTCCAAACTTTTGTTTTGAAGCAAATGAATATTTTGAGTTAATAGATTGGTGGCAAGTTGAAAGGAGCCGTTTGACTGAACCTCATTTACTAGTGGATTTTACTCAAGAAGACCTCTGGGACATTGTAAAACAAAACGAAACCATGAAGTCAAAACATTTAAAACAGCTACCATGCCACAGCCAAGCAGTTGAAACAGCAGTTAAGTTGGTAACCGAGCCTTCCCAGACTGTTTGTGGGTTTGAAAACAGAAATGGGCTGATTAAAAATACTTTTATTTCCCGAAAAGAACGGCAAAAATTAGAGACAAAACAAAATTATATATAATATAGATATAAATAAAAGTTGAAAAAATGAAATATAAATATTATCCAGTTTATACCCTATTAATTTTGACGCATAGTTTGTAACATACCTTAATATTGCCCGTAGACCCCCAAAAGTTACTATATTTATGATCAGCATCGATAATAATGTCGATCTAGCCATGTCCGTCCGTCCGTCCGTCCGTCCGTCTGTCGGCAAAAATTAGGCCTTTAAACTGGACTTAGAGAGCTGAAATTTTAACCATATACTCTAGGGTCCCGAAATAATCAAATTTACGATTTTTTGAAATCCGCCCACAGACACGTCCACAAACTCAAAAAAAAACAAAATTTTGGAAAAAATCGAATTTTGAGCTAGAAAGCTGAAATTTTTTATATATGATCTATGACTCCTAAAACTGCTCGGGATAAAAAAAAATCAAAATCCGCTCACTGACACGCCCACAAATAAATAAAACAATTTTTTTTAAAATCCAAAGTTTGAGCTATTGAGCTGAAATTTATAATATATACTCTCTATGGGCCCTTTATGCTCATGTGAAAATATTTTCAAAATCCGCCCACTGACACGCCCACAATTTTTTATTTTTTTTAAAATTCAAAGTTTGAGCTAGGGAGCTGAAATTTATAATATATACTCTCTAGGGGCCCTTTATTCTCATCTGTTCATTTTTTTAAATCCGCCTACTGACACGCCCACAATTAAATAAAACAATTTTATTGAAATACCCAAGTTTGTGCTAGGGAGCGTTTTTTTGATAAAATCCTTTAAATGTTATATAACAAAATATGTAGAGCGTTCTTAACAATTCAACCATACTTAGACTTTTGTCACGCACACTTATGAGGGATAGGAATAAGAATAGGGTATCCAACAGTTCGCCGAAGCGGACTGTAGCCCGCCCCTATGTTTTCTTATTGAATCAGATGAATGTGTTGAGGAAACTAAACTTAAACAAAATTGTAGAAACGATACCTTTCCGAACGTTCTAAATTAAAAAAAAAAAAACAAGAAAAAGGACCCAGTAATACATGCATCTTTTGGACATGGTTTTCATATTCATTTTTCTTTAGTTCTTAAGTGGTTGCACGACCCCTTGTGGTCATTTTAAAAATTAAAACAATCCAAAAATATTACTAAAACTATCCAAAGGAAACTTTTGTAAGAGGTTTTTTTTGAGATTTTTAGTCCTGCTTTTCAGTTTTTAATTGCGAAGCACGACCCCTATCGGCCATTTTAAAAACTAAAAGTATTTTTTTAATTCATAACATGACCCACCGAATTTTTTTGGGCGGGTAAGTTTTTCAGATATTTCATCTATTTTAATTTCGTTTTGGATTGCGATGCGCGACCCCTAGCGGTCACTTAAAAAATCAAAAATAAATCTTAAAATTATTAAAACAATGGTATACATCTTTTGCGGGGGGTATGTTTTTCATATTCCCGTTTCATTTTGTTCCCATATAAGATCACTCCACCCTAATGGCGATGGCCTAATATGGGATCCCGGCAAAGCCGGTCCAGTTTAGTCGCGTGACACTTGAAAACACGCGGTGTATTGTGCAGTTTGGAAGCAGCTCTTCCGAATTATTCCGAACCTGCACCGGCTTTCAGCAAATAGATACACTATCATTTGACTTCTTCAATCTTGTTCTGGAAAAAATAGTACGTAGAGTAGCTGTCAACACGGTGGCACTATTTTTAATAGATCCGTCCAGCTACTGTGGTATGCGAACGATTTCGACATCATCGGATGTTCCCACCGTGCTGTGTAAGAGAATATTTCGGCGATTGAAGAACAGGCGAAATTGGTTGGTCTTGAAGTAAATGGGAACAATACTAAACACATGCAAACAAACATACTCGTATATCCACCGCCTAGGAAAAAACGTCACTGTTGATAGCAATAACTTCGAGGAAGTTAAGGAGTACACCTACCTTGCAGTAAACATCGGTGCAGGGAAATAACTTCCCGGGCAATAACTTCACCTCGAGTGGGCAATAACTTCACCTATTTTTGTGAAGTTATTTCCCACCTATAATTTGAGAATTTGTCTATTATAACTAAAGACCCTTGCACCCACTCCAAATCAAACAGTGACCACATGCAGTTGGGCATGCTGGGGGGCAGCATGCCCCCCCATATGCTTTGCGCTTGCTGCTCCATCAAGGTCCGTAAAGAGCTCACCGAGACGACGATGCGCTGTCATGTGACTTCTTCAACATAGTTCTTGAAAGAATAGTGAAAAACTCAAATGCTGACACCAGATGCAACGTCTTTCATAAGTCCGTCCATCTACTCGCCTACACCGACGACATCGACATAATTGGCAGAACACAGCGGGATGTCACTGGCGCGTTCGTGAGTATTGAGACGGAGGCGGCGAAGATGGGTTTGGCGATCAATGAGTACAAGACAAAGTATATGCTGTCATCAAGAAAGGACACCCAACACCCACGTCTCGGACAGAATATAACTATAGACAGATACAACTCTGAGATGAACTCGATGGTTGTAACGGTGCAGTAGTAGTGTGTTCGCTTAGTGATTGGAAGGTCGTGCGTTTAATCCGGCCAAATCCATTACTTCATTTCGTATATATATGTAAAACTTGATCTCCCTAAGCAACTTATATAACACCCGTGGAGAAAAACCGTACAACTGCACCAAAACACTTCTTTCCTATCTCTCTGTTCTTTCTAATGCAAGTGGCACCGAAAAGCATGCAATGAAATATGCCATTGCTAGGTGCTATTTGTTCACAAATGCTTGCGGTGTGTTCATAGCACAATAAGGGAACTTATTGTATTATTTACTGTAAAACCCCTTTAGCGTAATCTAATTATGAAAAAAGGTGGTTAAGGAATTAGCTACCGAGTCTCCACAGTGAACTCAGGCAATGACACCAGCGTTGACGAAGAATAACTCTTACCAATCGCTGTTTCTTTGGACTAAGAAAGCAATCGAGTAGCAAAGCCCTCTCTTGAACAACTAAAGTGACCCTTTATAAGACCCTAATAATCCCAGCCCTTCTCTACGGTGCAGAGGCGTGGACTCTAGCAAAAGCGGATGAGGTCACACTTGGTTGTTTTGAGAGGAAAATTCTTAGGGTATTGTTTGGTCCCCTCTGCATAGACAGTGAATGGAGGAGGAGACACAACGACGAACTGTATGGTACAGCGACATCGACTTAGCCAGAAGAGTGAAGCTCCAACGATTGAGGTGGCTGGGTCATGTAGAGCGATTGGACGTGAATGCTCGGGCGCGAAAGATCTTCGAATCCACACCCGAGGGACGGCGCAGTAGAGGAAGACCGCGACTCTGGTGGCGCACGCAATTGGAAGGAGCCTTAACCATCGTGCGCAACTGGAGACAGCTGGCCAAAGATCGTGCTGGCTGGAGACGCTTGTTGGTTGAGGCACAACCAACACCCCGGACTGTAGCTTTACCCAAAGTAAGGCAGTAAGGAGATCCGACAGAGAATTACCTTAGGAAACCGCTGCTACTTCGGTTTGGCCAAACAAATGGTTTCAAAACTCCTCACTCAAAGAACAAAATGCAAGGTCTATCGAACCTTAATCCTGCCAGTCCTGCTTTATCGTGCCGAGTGCTGGACGATAAGTAGAAAAAGGGAACTGATATTGTTTTTTTTTTTTTAAAGAAAAATATTCCGTTGGATATTTGGTCCAGTGTGCGAGGAGGGCGAATGGAGGAGAAGCTACAACCGCGAACTCTATGGGCTTTACCAAGATGTGGATGCAGTCCGAAAAGCTAAAATACGTCGAAGACATTGGCTCGGCCACGTTAAGCGAATGAACAATAATGCGTAAGCCAAGAGGATCTTCGACTCCCAGCCCACAGGTCCGAGAAAGCTAGGAAGACTGAACCTCCGTTTTAAAGACCAAGCCATAGCGGATGAAAGAACTCTTGGTCTGGTTAACAGGGAGCCTGGGATCGAAGAGGATAGAAAGCTGCAGTGTCTCAGACAGATACTATACCCGGTTCGGGAACTCGTTAAGAAGAAGAAGAACCGAGATCCTGCGGTACGAGCATATCTCCTTTAATATGTTCTTCCCAAAAGCACCATTCCGATGAAACAAATTCAGAGTAGAGGCAAAACCCATCAGACATGTAGCGTTTTAAAGAAGAGGAATAATATTTAAAAATTTCGATGTGTCATGAGATTATACTCGTATCTTAAGGAGCAGCGGAATTTATTTTGTCAACATCTGGTCTTAGCCGTTTCCGAGCACAAAATTGATTTCTTTTAATCTTCATTATCCTGCTGGGAATCTTCACATGCAATTGTGTTTTGCCTAAATACCAACTCGAGCTCGTCAAACATCTGATGCCATCAATTGAGAAATTTCAATCAGAAAACTCACACAGGTGGCTTCAAAATTGTATATCCACCCATCTCTGTATCTATTATTTGTTATTTTTCTTCTTATAAAAGAAAAAAAGATACATTCCCATCACAGCACAATGCAACTTTTAACGTAAGAGTCCTTCAACGAATAACCGTCGAATTAAAGTGAGGACGAGAGAAAAATCGCTGCTGCCAAATTCATTTTTCTAAGTGCAACACTGCAGACAGAGTGATCTTGATTCTGAGATATGACTTGAGGATGCGCCCGTGAGAAAGAAGATGCACACGAATGCAAACCTTCAGTCTGTTGCAACATGATTGTCCTTCACACTGATAGCAGAGAAATGCATTTACACACAATAGACACTGATATACTCGTACCTTTATGCTGTAAGGATACGGATTGCAGTGGATTGATGTTGTAAGAAGGTACTTAATAGATCCAGAAGGAAGTCGATTAAGACGCAGCAGTGTAACCGGAAATGCTCCAGGTATAGATACATAATATAATGTCGTTGCTGTGGTCTGTTGCAGGTGGCCGAAGGAACCGCGATACATCACGCTCAATAAACTCAATGAATTGTGTCATGAAACTTTGACATACCCTCGGAAATTGTAACAAGCTAATTAATTGCGTGTACCCTTACTTACTGCGACGCTAGAGAAGAGTTGTGGGAGTGCCTTAACGCTAATTGCCCATGACGAGAAGTAAAATTCCTAACAAGTTCCCAAAAATTAACGCGTGCACTCAAGGGCGTAACGATGTTTGCGCACATAAAAGAAATCACTGGTCTAACTAATGATCTTGACGCGGTTGAAGCTCCCGGTCTTCAGTGAAAGTTTGCGCCGCCTCCACCTGGACACAAAATTCAGCGTTGTCAAAACCCTTACACCCTAACAAATCAACTTTATCGCCAGCCCGCAATCGGCCCACCAAAGACAAGACAATGTTTTTCCCCTGGAAGAACATAAATAAACACAGAAAGTCCTGTCACAATGTATACCCAAAACACATTTACAAATGAAAAACAAATTTATTGGATCGATTCGGTTGACAGGACATGAACGTCCATCGATGGAGGAAAAGAAGTTTGTTCAAAGCTGACATCGTTGATGGCGATGATTATCGTTGAACGTTGATGGCACTGCCAAAATTTGCCAGCCCCTCGATTTATCATTGTAGTTTTCTAACTAGAATTTTTGCGCAGGTAGGAAGATGGGAATCCCTCCACTAATCCATGCTAGCAATTTAGTCGTTAGAGATCAAGGTAAAGGTCGAATGGGTCTTTCTGCCTGACACGAATGATTTCTGATGCCTTCTGACAGCAGACGTTTCGGGAATTACATTCAATTCGCAGAAACTTTGCAAAGAGTTGGCAATAAAATCTAATTTGATGGTTTAGTCGCCGGTCATGCCCCAGGTAGTGGGAAAGATGAATAGAAAGGAAGTACCTGTATGTACCTACCTACAGCCGCGACTAATATGGGATTAATGTGTAAGGAAAGGAGGGTATTGGTAGGGGATTAAATCAGCGTTTGATGAGGAACTCTATGTTAACCCTTAACGTGATGTCAATACGGGTGATTAGTAGGCATGTGTCACATATAATTGTGTGTGTACCAGAAAGGGTATTGATTAAATTGTCAGCGAGAAGGCAAAATGGGCGTTTGTAGTGCATTGTATCCCTGAGCGTAAAATAATAATCACGAAGCATTCAATTTGCAGCTATTCAAAGAGGTACGACATCGACATATGTTTGCAACACCAGAAGTCCCCGTGCTACCAGCATACCTACATAGTTCGAATAATTGATGTCAGGGACAATTGGGGCTGGGGAAGTTGTTTCTTCAATGTTAGAAACGTCTGCAAGTCGGTCTTGGCAAGGTGGAAGTATTTGCTGGTCACGACGGAGCTGCGAAAGGTGTGAAGTTGCCTTCGAGAGAGTTCGGAAAACGTTAATCGTTCTCAGTGCGCAGCGTCAACAAGTAAAGTGTATTAGCCGTCAACAATATGTACAGAGTGGGCCAAATGCAACTTTTTTTTTGAAAATGCAATAAAATGAAGAAAATACAATTTTTTTAATGTGTTATGGCTTTATTAGTAAGAACAAACATTCCCATTATTAATGGAATACAACGTCGTTTAAGTGGCTGCCTCGGCTGGCTTTGCAGTAGCGCATTCTGTCACTCCAATTTTCCAAGACCTTGTTGATAGTTTTGGGCTGTAGTTCACGGATTCCTTGGATGATATTGGCCTTAAGTGCTTGAATCGTTTCCGGATTGTTGGCATAGCATCGGTACTTCACGGTTACTCACAAAAAAATTCCAAAGGGGTCAAATCGCAGCTCCGAGGCGGCCAATTAACATCGCCAAAACGGCTGATAACACGATTTGGGAATTTGGTGGGCAAAAGATAGATTGTGGCATGGAAAAGATTAACATAACTAAATCTACATTTTACGACATATAGAAAAATAAAGACAATTTAAAAAGCTTTTTTGAATCTGAAACAAAATCGAATAAAAACATAGGGCGGGCTACAGTCCGCTTGGGCGAACTGTTGGATACCCTATTCTTATTCCTATATCTCATAAGTGGGCGTGACAACAATTTAAAGGATTTTATCGAAAAAACAAAGCTTTTGTAAATAAAAACGCTCCCTAGCTCAAACTTTGGACTTTCAAAAATAAAAAAAAAATAATTGTGGGCGTGTCAGTAGGCGGATTTTGAAAATGTTTACACATGAGCATAAAGGGGCCCTAGAGAGTATATATTAAAAATTTCAGCTCCATAGCTCAAATTTTGGTTTTTCAAAAAAAATATTGTATTAATTGTGGGCGTGTCAGTGGGCGGATTTTGAAAATTTTATGTCCCAAGCAGTTTTATGGGCCAAAGATCATATATAAAAAATTTCAGCTTTCTAGCTCAAAATTCAATTTTTCCCAAAATTTGTTTTATTTAATTGTGGGCGTGTCAGTGGGCGGATTTTGAAAATTTTATGTCCCAATCAGTTTTATGGGCCATAGATCATATATAAAAAATTTCAGCTTTCTAGCTCAAAATTCGATTTTTTCCAAAATTTTGTTTTTTTGAGTTTGTGGGCGTGTCTGTGGGCGGATTTCAAAAATTCTTAAACTTGATTATTTCGGGACCCTAGAGAGTATATGGTTAAAATTTCAGCTCTCTAGGTCCAGTTTAAAGGCCTAATTTTTGCCGACGGACGGACGGACGGACGGACGGACATGGCTAGATCGACATTACTATCGATGCTGATCATAAATATAGTAACTTTTAGGGGTCTACGGGCAATATTAAGGTATGTTACAAACTATGCGTCAAAATTAATATACCCCTAGAATAGGGTATAAATATACATAGACTGAGGGAGCCAAACTTCAAAAAAAATTTACAGTGCCGTTTACACTTGGCACTGTTCGCCGAGATCCAGTGGTGTTCCTATTCGTGGAATTGAAATTGAAACTACTGCCATACGTTTTGCACAGACACTTGGAGAACCCGATTTCAAAGCTAGCGATGGTTGTTTATTACGATTTAGAAAGAGGCACGGTATTTTAAATAGAAAAGTGGTTGCAGAAGCCCTAAGTGCTGACACCGAAAATGCAGAATTATTTAAAAGTGACTTAAAAATATTTGTTCAGGAGCAAAATCTTTCTGATTTCCAAATATATAACGCAGATGAGACAGGAATTTTTTGGAAAACAATGCCAGATATGTACATCACAGGCTGGTAAATCGGACAAAAACGTTTCTGGACATAAGCAACCAAAAGATCATTTATCGGTTTTGTGTTGTGCAAATGCGAATGGTTCTCACAGAAACACACGTGCAGTTGTAGGAAAATCGAAGAAACCAAGAGTAGGTACTAAAGAATATTATGGACAAGTTACCGGTACATTATTACAACTCGAAGATCAAAAAAATATAGGGCCTAAAACCCAGCTTCTCCCACCACTTTCTTGTGCGAAGTGAAAGGGACCTACAAATTTACGCCGTATACTAACGGCAAATTTGAGAAGCTTCTCATGACAATTGATACTCTTAGATGTTTGTCAGACGTTTGCAAGTGGTGGGTAGTGGAAAAAAACTCTAAATGTTACTTGGCCCCTGCGGGAATTGAACCGCCCGACGACGATCAACGGAATTTTAATGAATGGTTCTCAAAAAAAATTATCAGTGAAGTAAGGTGGTACCAGGAAAATGTCTTAAAAATACCAAAAGATGAAGTTAAGGCAGTATTTCTAGTAGACAATGCTCCTGCTCATTCCACCGATCTACAGAGTGCCGATGGAAGCATAAAATGCAAATTTCTTCCACCAAATACAACCACCATACTGCAACCAATGGACCAGGGTATAATCATGGCTTTTAAACGATTACGCAGCCGTCGACAGCTAGAAGATTGTTTGGTTTTTTTTGAGAACGAATTGGAAAATTTTGGAGAGCTAACTTTAAAAAAATTTTAAAAAAATATAAGTTGAGAAAAGCGATTTACAAATTGTCCCATTTCTGGGCTTAGATAAAGACAACAGCTTTAAACAAATTTTGGAATAAATTACCATCCAAGATGAAATGTTCCTCTATTACAGTGAAAACGACATGAATTTGGCAGATTTTTTTTTTCTATAGAGTTTTTAATATTACTCCCAAGCCATAGTAATATTTACGTTACTCTCAGCAAGCAATTCAAATGGTTTTATCCTTTGTAATCGGCACACTAAAAGCTTGTATTAAAGCAGCTTGTTCTGCATGCTGAGTTTGGAAAATCTACCAAGCAGCCAGTGCATTTATTTACATCGAATGGCGAGCTCTTCGCGTTTCTTCTTGACGTGCGGTTTCCATTTTAATTTCCCATCGAGTGTCATTCCCAAATATTTTGCCTCGTTTGCGTACGGAATTCATACGGAATCAAAGAAAATGGGTAAGTTGTCTACATTTCTATAAGTAAAATTAAAGTGCGTTGATTTGGCCTCGTTGAGAGCAATACGCCAAGTGTTTGTTCAATCAAAAATTTTGTCAATAGCACGTTGGAGTTTATTAGTTGCTGATTGAACGGTATTACTGACCGCTAATATAGCTGTATCGTCTGCAAATGTGGCTACTGTTGTGCCTTCTTCTTGCAGAATATCACTAGTGTATATTAGAAATAAAATCGGTCCAAGAACGCTCCCTTGGGGAACTCCTGCAGCGATTTCTTTGAATTCAGAGTAAACATTTCCGTGTTTTACACGAAAGAGTCTGTCTGATAAGTAACAACTAAGGATATCAGATAACTGTTTCAAAAAAGCATCGCTTAGCTTATGTTTCAAATCCGCATGCCATACTTTATCAAAGGCCTGAGAGACTTCGAGAAAAACACGCGAACATATTTTTTTCTCCTCTAGGGCTTTTTCAATTACATTAGTTGTTCTGTAAACCTGGTTGATTGTAGAATGCTTAGTCCTGAATCGGAATTGGTGATCAGGTATTAATCGACGTTCTTCAATAATCGGATGTAGGTGCTTTAACAAAAGTTTTTCGAATACCTTCGACATTATCGGTAAGAGCGATATTGGTCTATATGATTTTTTGTCATTTAGTGGTTTACCGGGCTGTGGAACCATTATAACTTCAGCTACCTTCCATTGTCGTGGAACGTACAACAATCTGAACGATGCATTTATAAGATAGGCAAACTTGATTAAAGCGTTCCTAGGTAACTCTTTAAGAACCTGTCCTGTGATTAAGTCATATCCAGGAGCTTTGCTTAATTTTAGTTTCTCTATTTCGAAGCGTAGTTCGGAAAGCGATGCCCTTTTTATACTTGAATTGTCAGGTTTTTTTTTTTTATAATTTGCTTACGCTAAAGGGGCTTTGTTGTTTCTGTATATGTACAGTACCCTTTTAGTGTTAAACACAGCGCACATTTTAGTTTCTCTATTTCGAAGCGTAGTTCGGAAAGTGATGCACTTTTTATTCTTGAATTGTCAGGTGTTTTTATACCCTATTCTAGGGGTATATTAATTTTGACGCATAGTTTGTAACATACCTTAATATTGCCCGTAGACCCCTAAAAGTTACTATATTTATGATCAGCATCGATAGTAATGTCGATCTAGCCATGTCCGTCCGTCCGTCCGTCCGTCCGTCCGTCCGTCCGTCCGTCGGCAAAAATTAGGCCTTTAAACTGGACCTAGAGAGCTGAAATTTTAACCATATACTCTATAGGGTCCCGAAATAATCAAGTTTAAGAATTTTTGAAATCCGCCCACAGACACGCCCACAAACTCAAAAAAACAAAATTTTGAGCTAGAGAGCTGAAATTTTTTATATATGATCTATGGCCCATAAAACTGATTGGGACATAAAATTTTCAAAATCCGCCCACTGACACGCCCACAATTAAATAAAACAAATTTTGGGAAAAATTGAATTTTGAGCTAGAAAGCTGAAATTTTTTATATATGATCTTTGGCCCATAAAACTGCTTGGGACATAAAATTTTCAAAGTCCGCCTACTGACACGCCCACAATTAAATAAAATATTTTTTTTGAAAAACCAAAATTTGAGCTAGGGAGCTGAAATTTTTAATATATACTCTCTAGGGGCCCTTTATGCTCATGTGTAAATATTTTCAAAATCCGCCTACTGACACGCCCACAATTTTTTTTTTTTATTTTTGAAAGTCCAAAGTTTGAGCTAGGGAGCTGAAATTTATAGTATATACTCTCTAGGTGCCCTTTATGCTCATACTTAAATTTTTTTTAAATCCGCCTACTGACACGCCCACAAATAAATAAAACAATTTTTTTGAAAATCCAAAGTTTGAGCTAGGGAGCTGAAATTTATAATATATACTCTCTATGGGCCCTTTATGCTTATGTGTAAATATTTTCAAAATCCGCCCACTGGCACGCCCACAATTATTATTATTTTTTTTTTTTTGAAAATTCAAAGTGAGCTAGCGAGCTGAAATTTATAATATATACTCTCTAGGGGCGCTTTATGCTCATGTCTTAATTTTTTTAAATCCGCCTACTGACACGCCCACAATTAAATAAAACAATTTTATTGAAACACCCAAGTTTGAGCTAGGGAGCGTTTTTTTTGATAAAATCCTTTAAATGTTATATAACAAAATATGTAAAGCGTTCTTAACAATTCAACCATACTTAGGCTTTTGTCACGCCCACTTACGAGGCATAGGAATAAGAATAGGGTATCCAACAGTTCGCCCAAGCGGACTGTAGCCCTTCCCTATGTTTTTTTATAATTTGCTTACGCTAAAGGGGCTTTGTTGTTTCTGTATTATGTACAGTACCCTTATAGTGTTAAACACAGCGCATGTATTTTTTGTTGAACATGAAACTGCACCTAGCAATGTAGTATTGTATTGCATGATTTTAGGTGCTACTTACTATTCGAAAGAATAGGAGGATAGGAAAGAAGTTTTTGGTGGTTAGTATTTTTTTTTTCTCCACAGGTGGCGCCTAAATTGCTTAGGGAGATCTCTATTTATGTGAATTCAATTAAAAATCATGGCCCTGGCCGGGATTCGAACGCACGACCTGCCAATCAGTTTTATACACTACCATCGCACCAATGCCACCCGTTCCACGGGTAGGACAGGAAATTCGAGCAACGCTTGACCATCAAATGGTTTAAATGTTTCTTCCAGTTGTTCGGCAAATATTTCGGCTTTTTCCTTGTCACTCTTGGCCCATTCTCTATTGATTTTCCGGATTTGTGGCGCTTGCGTTTTGGTTTTTTTAATGCCTTTCAGGGCTTTCCAGAGCGAGTAATTTGTACTTTTTTCCGCAGTTAGGCTTCCAAGATATGTAGAAATTTCACGATTTTTAAAGTCTCGAATTCCTCTCTTAAGTTTACTACAAAGGTAGTTAAGAATGGTTTTATCCTGTGGAGCGCGAGATTGTTGCCATCTTTTGTGCGGTCTCCTTTTCTTCTTTAACAATTTGTGATTTTCAAGGGATATTTTATTTCGCAATTTGTGGTTATTGTCCCTTTATAGAGAGTATTTTTCCAGGCTGAGCATTGTATGACGTCAATAAATTGATCGACTTCGTCATCAAGTTCGTGGGGTGTTCGAAGAGACACTTTGAGATCGATTTTTCTTTCACAGTATTTTTCAAAGGATTTGGCAGATTTGCAAACATTATTCGTCAGGCACGTCAGACAGAAAACTTTACATGAGGAGGAATATCAGCGTCATTATTGGATCAAAATTCAAGGAAAATTTCTTCTGAGCCTGAAGATGACGTAGAAATAGAAGTATGCAAGATAACGCGAAGGGAAGTGCTACAATGTTTGGATCAAACCATTAGTTATTTTGATATTGACACATTGACAGTAATATGTAATAATGATTAAAAAAACATATGTAATTTATGTTATACTAAATATGATGTCATTTTATGTTTTCATTTCTTGCATTTTTTGATACGTTTATATATTTTTTTTATGTTCTTAGTTACAAAAATTAATTCAAATAAATTTTACGTATTATGTAGTTACAATCTTTTGTGTTAATAAAATCAGTTTTCGTTTTAAGTTAGAATTTTTTCATCAATAGGAACGCGTTTTAGTATATACAAAAATCTCTCATTAATTCGGAATATTCGTTTATTCGGACTGACCTTCCCCCCAACCATTCCACATTAACGAGCTCTTACTGCGTAGAATATAAGAAATCATGAAACAAGATAGTGGAGCAAGACAGTCCCTCTACTTCTAAATTGTATGACAAAACCAGACCAATAACAAATGTGCTCACTTTCTGGACATTACGCTGGCAGATGAGTGAAAACACTTTCTTTTTCATATTTTATTTTCTTCATAACTTAAAGCTATTATAAAAAAAAAATTCAGAAAGTATGTAGCGGAAAATAATGGTGATCAATCCGTAACTTAAAAGTTGGTGTGGAATAATACAGCGATTTAATTAACAAATAAATAAGATATGGGGGATACATCGGTTACAAAATAAAGTTAATGAACTTCATAAAAAAATTAAAGAAAAGATAAAGTACAATTGATAAATGATAAGGAAACAATTTAAATTTAAATATAATAAGTCAAAAATTCATAAGATAAACAATTTAAAAAAAAAAACGAAAGGTAAACTTAGAAACTGATTTGTGCTGTTAGCAGATTACTATTTAAAAACAATTCAACGACGTCATAATTAGTAAATAACCAGTCTTTAACCTTTTTTAAATAAAAATTCAAATGTTTGAACGTCCGGACAGAGAATGGTAACTTATTAAACATTAAAGGGGCTGTAACAGTGTAAAAATGTGAAGAATGGGTACTGTTAGCGATTGGTACATTGACAAGATGCATGCAGATGCATATTTATACGAAGACTATAAAAAAGTGTACTTCTATTGGGAGTATTACCGCTTTGCTCGAAAAATTCTTTTAGTACTTTAAAAACGTACAGGGGCCTATTTCACCAAACTACAAATTACAACCACATATTTGTACTTGTGAATCACAATTACAAATTTGTAATCTGGTTTTCCGTTTCACCAAATACAAATATACGAGTATGAACCCACAAATTTGTGATTAGACAAAAAAAAAATTGTAAGAATAAACATGTTGATTACAAGTGTAAAAATTCCTGTTGCACCGGGGTTTTTGTGTACCAGTGTTTTCTCACAAATTTGTGGAATATCGTCGTGCAATCCCGGAATTAAAATGAATGGGCAAAATAAGATTTTTTTTGTCTCCTTGAATAGAGAAAAGAAGGAGGTTTTATTTGGGTGAAGTAAACGCGTGGAAAGATATTGGAAATATCTTCGAGATATTGCGTGGCAAAATTAAAAACGGAGATATTCTTCGATTGAAGAAAAGGAGGCTTCAATTCGAAATTTATAATTTGCAGTTGAATGCCTTGAAAAAGGAACGCGACTTGGGGACTGCGGAACTGGATGAGAAGATAAAAGTGTTGGAAGAAAACACTTTAAAATTAAGTGACTTCTAAAAATAAAAATAAAATAAATAAACATATATTTCATTTAAAGTTCAAAAGTCTCGTTATTTAATATGATATTTGCTAACGAAAAGTGATTTAAAAAATATTCTAAGGAAGCCCGGCCATCAACATTTTCAGCATTTTGAGTATCTGCGTCGTTTAAATCCTCAGTGGTGGTGAACATTTCGATAAAACTATCTCTCTGCCGCTTGTCGGGAAATGTTGGTTAAGATGATGCAACATTTTATAACAGTAACTGCTTTCATGGATTGCAATCGTTAGTGCGTCAGACACCGAAATTTCTCTTAAACATAAAATGTATGCAGTGCTGTCCATGTCTGTCCACATGTGCAGATTCAAACTCGCCAGCGGCATCTATGTTTTTTAAGGTTCCGTCTATAGATCCGTAAACACATGGCATACCTTGTAAGAAAGAAAATTGTTTGCAAAACTTAAGAAATTAAATATTGTTTACCTGCAATATTGTAAGACTTTTCACAAATACTTTCGTGTTTTTTTGGCCAACATACAACACTTTAAAACAATAAATTAACATTTGCTGCACAAACTCTAGAAACACATCTGCAAACGGTCGATTTAGATATCCCATGCATATCTGCTACACCATGGTATTGCCCTCCATTTCCAAGCCTGTGAGAAACAGCCCCCTTGGTGTTAATGCAAAGTTTTTTCAGTCGTGTCGGCTATTTGTGGCCCAATAATTGCAATTATTTCCTCTGACTTGCATCGAGTCAGGCGAAATTTTTCAATAAAATTAAGTAACTCTGAAATTACATTTTTTTCTCAAAATGAAAACACGATCGTCACTTTCGCTACTATCGCTACTACTATGCCTTCGTTGCAAAGACATTTTTTCGATTACTTTCAATATGAAACAAAATTTTTAGGAGGAATTACACGTCAACTTTCAGTTGTAAAATATTCTCACATACTACACAAAATTTGAAAATAAATTTCTTTGGTGAAACGTAAACTCACAAATAAGTCAACTTTTCACAAATTTGTAACTTGTAAATTAAAACTATAAATAACTTTTGGTGAAACGAAAATGGAAATATTCAAACAAATTTCCCTTTGTACAAGGTAGCGCAAAAGTAATCCTCCTATCAGAAAATGCTATAAATTTTGCGATTGGCCCCTAATGTCAGTTCTGTTTTGACATTTGTGTAGTAAACACATGCGAAATACACGTTAATAAACAATGTTACGCTACACTGCTCCAGAACGCGGAATATTGGTGACTATTTATTTGAGCAATAATCGGTCGGTGACTTTGGCACAACGTGAATTTCGTCGCAGATTTCCTACCCGTCCAACGCCTACTGGTGAAACACTACGACGTTTAGCCGCTCGCCTCAAAGAGACTGGCACAACACGAGATGCTGCCAGGCGTGGCAGACCCCGGAGTAGCCGTTCTGCAGAGAATATTGCTGCTGTAGCCGAAGATGTCATGGAAGCGCCGTCGACATCGACCAGACGACGTGCCACGCAAATGGGTATCAGTCGACGGTCTTTACAGCGAATTTTGGTACAAGATTTGAAGATGTTTCCGTACAAAGTCTAGACGGTACATCAGCTGTTAGCTGCTGACCGCCAATCGCGTCTAACATACGCTCAAGCCATCCTTAATCACCACCAAGAGGAAGATGATTTTTCATCAAAAATAATCATGAGTGATGAGGCCCATTTCCATCTTAGCGGGTACGTAAATAAGCAAAATTTACGTTTCTGGGGCACTGAAAATCCACGTGTAACCCACGAAGAGCCATTACACCCGCTCAAAGTCACTGTATGGTGTGCTGTTTTCGCTGGAGGAGTCATCGGACCTTTTTTCTTCGAAGACGTCGCGGGCCAAACGGTTTTTTTTTTTTTTTTTTTTTTTTTTTTTTTTTTGTCGGGATGTGTGAAACTTTCTGCACTGGAGCACTCAGACTCAATACTGGTCCATTGTACTGCCAGGCAGACACACCACATTTTACTGTGGGAATTTACTCGTTTTTCTAAGAAAAACGAGAAGGCGCTTCAATGATAAGGAGCTTAGGTTTACAGCACTCACCATATCCGCACCAAATACCTGCCACCTGATACGAGCAAAAGCAGGACAATCACAGAGGAAATGTTCCGCAGTGTCGTCGCTTTCTCCACAGGCTTCGCAGTTGGTGGTGTCGCTTAGGCCTAGCACCTTAAGGTGCTTGGCAAAAACGTAGTGTCCCGTAATAACGCCAGTAGTCTGTCTGCAGTCTTTTCTGTTGAGAGACAACAAGAATGCCGCGGACCTCCCACAGACGTCGGGGAGCATTTGCTTAGTCTGTCTGCACCCTGGAGAGTCATGCCAACGGCGATTGTGTTCATAGGAAACCCAACCGTCAATGGAAGCCCTGACCGAGGACGCAGGCAGACAGATCGCTGGTTCAGGTCCTGAGAGGTCCCCCTCTGAGCCTTGTCTAGCAAGTTCATCGGAGATCTCATTTCCCGTGATCCCGTTATGACCCGGGACCCAGACAAGTTTAAGTGAATTCAGCCTTCCGACCGAATTCAGAGATATCTTGCATTCACGTACTATTTTGGAGGTAGTTAAGGGTTTGAGTAGGGCCTTAAGCGCAGCCTGACTGTCGCTACAGACGCAGATACTTCGCCCCCTCCACCTGTTCCTCGTAACATAGTCCATGGCCATTAGGATAGCATAAGTCTCTGTTTGGAAGACTGACGCGTATTTGCCTAACGGAAAGAAAAGTCTAACGTTATCGCTCTCCACGAAGACACCAGCACCAGATCCTTGATCGGTTTTGGAGCCATCCGTAAAGATTCGACTGCATTCCCTTCCAGGTTCAGAATCCGGCCAGAGCCAGTCCTGGACGCGAGGAAAGTCGACCTCGTATTTACGCTTTAGCCGAAGTTCCGGTGTCATCGCATCAGACGGCATATCCATAAGACAGGAGTCGAAGGACAACCGTTGCGCAAGTTCATCAAAACTCCAGTGCGAGTTATACCAAAAGCCACCTCTTGTAAGACGCGAGATAGCCTTGATTGTACATCCCATGATGTAAACATCAAGGGGCGGAAGGTTCAGTAGTGCATCTAGGCCGGAGCCAGGCGTGCTGGGGAAGGCCCCCGTGCAGCCGAGACATACCTGCCTTTGGAGTTTGGCAAAAGCAGCAGTGACGTATTTACGTGAAAGCTTATTCCACCAAACAACCGATGCGTATGCTATAAATGGTCTTATCATAGCCGTATAAATCCATAGGACTCTTTTCGGTGATAAGCCCCATGTCTTGCCGAAAATGCCTTTGCACTGCCAGAAAATAGACAGCGCCTTGGCAGTCTTCAGCTCAACATGTTTGGACCAAAGAAGTTTGCTATCCAGGATGACTCCCAAATACTTTGCTTCATTGGAGAGTTGGATTGTGACGCCTTTTAGCACTGGCTGAGTCAACCCGACCAGCTTCCTCCTTCTCGTGAAGAGAACAACCTCAGTCTTAAGAGGATTGACCGAGAGCCCATTCCTAGTGCACCATTCGTCGATCACGTCAAGGGCCGCCTGCGCCTTGGCGCATACAGTCGCTAGGCATGATCCAACAGAAAGCACGGCAACATCATCCGCGTACGCCTGAGCGTAAATATTAGAACTGTTGAGTGCGTTCAACAGAGAGTCGACCAGCATACACCACAGCAGTGGAGACATGACGCCGCCTTGCGGGCAGCCTCTGTTTACCCCCGCCATAACATAGCGGCCACAGTCCGCATCCGCAACCAACGTTCTATTCATTAGCATTGCTTTAATCCACAACACCAATGGTTCGTCTACTCCGTGTTGTCTGGCGGAGCTGCACATGCTATCAAAAGT
Source organism: Portevinia maculata (assembly GCA_949715645.1). NCBI lineage: Eukaryota > Metazoa > Arthropoda > Insecta > Diptera > Syrphidae > Portevinia > Portevinia maculata. Next base: position 9,126,908 of record OX454526.1, read on the forward strand.
CGCATTGTCAAAAGCACCCTCAATATCGATGAAAATGCCCATCGCGTATTCTTTTCTGTCAAGCGCGCCTTCAATTCTACCAACTAGATTTTGGAGCGCAGTCTCGCAGGATTTTCCGCGTTGATAGGCATGTTGCATCGGAGATAGTGGGTGCAATCGCAAAGCACCTTTGCGCACGTGAAGCTCGACCAGCCTTTCCAAGCTTTTCAGCAAGAAAGAAGTCAGACTGATTGGTCTGAAGCTCTTGGCGAGCGAGTAGTCGCTTCTGCCAATTTTTGGTATGAATGCCACTCTAACTGTACGCCAGGGTGTTGGAATGTATGCCAGTGCTAGGACAGCGGTGAAGATTTTCTTCATAGTCGGTAGCAGCTGGTTTGTACATTGTTGCAGCATGGCTGGGTATATTCCGTCCGTACCAGGCGACTTGAAGCCGTCAAAAGACGTAAATGCGTATTTAATGGCCTCGTCCGTCACCACGGCCTTCGCAATATACCAGCTACGCCGAGTTGTTTGTCTTGGCTCACTCATAGTCTCGGTAATCGGGGCTGGTTGTGAACCAATTGTAATCTGGTTACCCGGAAAGTGAGACTCCAGCAGATAACTAAGAGTTTCCGCTTTCGTCTCAGTGAAGGTGCCATCAGGTTTTCTAAGTGAGTCCAATTTGGCTGGTTTGCCCTTTTTCAGAACTTTAACCAGCCTACTAGTTTCACCCAGTGTTTCAATCTTTTCGCAGAAATTCCTATAAGAAGCACTTTTCGATACCCGAATTAGCCTCTTATATTCCTTCTGCTTCGATCGGTAGAGATTCCAGTCTGTCTCTAAATCAGTCTTGAGTGACCTATTTAGAAGCTTTCTAGCTTCTCTACGAATTCTTTGCAGTTCCGAGCTCCACCAGGGAACCGGCGTTCTGCCAGGGGGTTTACTTACTGGACACGTCAGTTCGAAACAGCTAGTAATGGCACTATTCAGGTTTTGAACAGCATCCTCTACCTTTTGTCTCGTCCTGAGTTTGGTTGGAGTTTTGAGAGTTTTTCCCATTTCCTCCCTGAAGCGTATCCAGTTGGTTTTTCTTGGATTCCTCCTCTCCTGCAAAGTCATGGCTTCGCATTCGATTTGGAATTCGATATATCTATGATCTGAGAGGGATGCCTCCGAAGAGACCCTCCAGTTAGTAACCGCCTTAAAGTATCTATTTGATAAAGTTAGGTCGATCACTTCCTGTCTTCTTGACGTCACAAAAGTTGGTTGCGAGCCAACATTGTTGATAGTAAGATCAGATGATAGAATGAAATCCAGGAGATGGTTTCCTCGCATGTTGCATTTGCTGCTGCCCCAAACAGTGTTTTGAGCATTGGCATCACAGCATATAACTAGGCCCATCTTCCTGGTGTCGCAATAGTCTATAAGTTCAGCAATTGCCCTTGGTGGTGGAGGCACTACTGAATCATAGGGGAGATAAGCTGACGCCACGACGAAGGTCGTCCAGTCTCCATTCGTTTCGTAGCTAATGGCTGCAGCAACCAAATCTTGGCCACAAAATTGTCCAAGCTTAGTCACTGAGAGAAGGTTCGACACAGCAAGACAAGCCCTTGGTCTCTCGGACCGCTCGTCACAGAGTATCGTGGTGCCACGGACACCTCCAAGGCCACAGATGCGATTTTTCCACACCCATGGCTCCTGTATGGATGTTATGTGGGCTTTTGTGCTCAACACGGAAAGCTTCTTACTGATAAGAACAGTAGCAGCCTTGGAGTGTTGAAGATTGATCTGAGTAAATACAATCATTGGTATAAACTAGGGGTTTTCGTCCGTTACTCGCACTCACTTGGAAATAAAGCGGAATTGAATCCTTCCAAGGTGCAAATAAGGACGCATCCCATACCCGGACCTAATAGTCTCGACAGAACTTTTATCTAAACCAACAACGAGAGTAGATCCTTCCTTATCATCCTTGTTTCTACTCTCCCTGTGGGAATGAACAGTCCAGTCGCTAGTATCAAGCCCAGGATTCTGGGTGTGTAGGCGCGCTAGCACATCCGCCGTCTTCCTAAGTTTCCCTGGGATCCAGCAGATGGCGCGCGTTTTTTTGGGGGGTCTGGAAACCTCGAAAGTTGTGGTTCCCAGAGGGGGAATTTTCGGCACCGTCTTACTAAGCCATTCAAAGGTTTGCTGTGTTGAGCACTTCACCGTAAAGGTTCCGTTCTTCAGTTCACTGCCCTCCATTTGAATGCATTCATTGGATGCTTTTGCCAGCTCCCACAGGTGATCTTCACAGTGTTTGCACTCTGCGTCGGTCATGCTGTTGTCTTCGCCAGCCTTTCTGATGAGTAACACCAGAGAAGAGGTAACGGCTTTCTTGTAAGATACCGTCTTTTTCTTGCTGACAGATGTTCCCGCGACAGCCATTTTCTGCCTACTGCCGCCGCGAGCATTTCTGCTTGCAGCAGCTGTTTCACTCAGGTTTTGGGCGCGGGGACCTCCATCAGCTGGAGGTGTTCTAGTGGAAGGGCACGCAGAAGGTGCGCGCGTAGTTCCACCGACAGGAGTGCTAGAGGCCTTCTTCCTCCGTTTTTTCCTGTTCGAGCCATTGGAAGAGGAGGCAGCGTTGGTTTCAGTCAGCTGGCTGGTTTCGGTTGGGGTAACCTCTGCCGACCTGCATCTCTTTGCCGTCGCCGCCGGGGAAGGGCAGTTCTCAGCGCTTGCGCCTTCGACTGGCGGTGCAGTTTCTTTGCGCCGCACGATAGCCGCCTTTCTCCTTTTCCTCTTTCGCTGGCTCTTAGATGGACGCTGACCAGTGGACGCCGCCTCTGTGGCCCGTTTCACCTGTTCGGTTTCGCAGGCCTCGTCGGCAGCATCACACCTATCGGCTGTCTGTCTATTGGTCTGAAGATTAAGCGTATCAGGTTGAACCTCTCCGCCACTTTCTTCATGTTTCCAGCCCAGTCTACCGAACGTGTCGGAGATAGAGCTGCAGGAATCTTCGGAAGCAAACTTTTTCGCAGCTCGAAGGTCAACGCCTGTACAGGCGGGGGGTAAATGTATGTCGGTTGGGGCCTCCAGAATCCGTGCCCCGACCGTGGTCGAAAAGACCACGGGTGGATTTTCGCCCATGCGAGTACCACCTGGAGTATTCAAATCATTACGTTGTTCCTGCATACTTGTTTTTTGGTTTGGTTCGCGATAGAGCTTTGACGGTGTATAAGACGCCGCTATGACTCTAAAACCTCGGATCACGAACGTATCGTACCGCGGTCCCCCTATCCACCACCTGGGGACGCGCCTGGTGGGTAACCAACCCGACAGGGGGCCAAACGGTTACTGTGAATGGTGAGCGCTACAGAGCAATGATCAACGAGTTCTTTTTGCCGCAACTTGATGAATTGGGATTGGAAAACCTGTGGTTCCAACAGGACGGTGCAACGGCACACACTGCACGTGCCACAACCGATATGCTGAAGGATGCATTTCCCGGGTGCCTAATCTCCCATTTTGGCGATTTGCACTGGTCAGCAAGATCGCCTGATTTGACCGCTGCAGACTTCTTTTTGTGGGGCTTTTTGAAGTCGCGGATTTATGTCAACAAGCCTCAGACTCTTGCAGCTCTTAAAGACAATATCCGTCAACAATGTGAGGACCTATCGCCGGAAGTTTTGGCCAAAGTGATGGAAAATGCCATAAAAAGGGCTCAAATGACAATCAACTGTGGCTGCGGCCATTTACATGACATCATATTCTCGACTTGATGTAAAAAAATTAAAAGACCAAATAAAAATAATCCACAAGAAGAATCAAAGTTTTTCATTTTTTTATTAAATTACAGCCAAAAAACATCGGCAGGTTATTTTTGCGCCACCTTGTAGAATGCAACTACAATTTTGTAATACCCACAGTTTGGTGAAACGACATAAATCAACAAAATCACAAATTTTGTTAAAAAGTGCTTGTAAATACAAATTTGTAAGTTGGTGAAATAGGCCACAGGTGTCTCATTGGAATAATACGCAGTTTTTTAAATAAGTGCCAGCTTTGATTAAAACGGTTTTTTTTTTACAAATAATCCTGATTAAAGGTTTCTGAGCTATTAACACTGGGCTAAAAGAGCTACTATAAGAACTTGCGATACCATACTGTAATTAAGAGTGAGCAAGGCCGTAATAAATTGATTTTCTAACTTTTTTAGAGCAATATTGCTTTAACAAATACATTTTGCGCGTTACTAGTAACATATGTTTTTTGATGGTGTGGATCTTTCCAATTCTAATTTTGATCAATTAATACTCCAAGGTATTTATAGTGATGAACTGATTCAATTCTAAAACAATTGTTTGAGCAGGGTAAACTACTTACAAAATTTGATTTTCCGCAACTATGTAGGTACCTACAGGAAGACAAAATTTATTACAATCAAATGCATGGAAGCATAAATTAAAATCTTTTAAAACGTTATTTGATATTTTGAATGACATACGTTTTGTTTTCTCGCTAATCATCAGACTATGTTCCGTAAAACAAAGTCTCTAAGTTTCTAGATCTTCCGAAATCTTTGCAATACATTCGTATTCTGTATCAGACTGGTAAGTAAATGCTATGTCGTCTGCAAAGGCAGTAGACACTCCATTTAGATGTAATTCAAAGACAGATTTATATAAATTAAAAACAGAACAGGACTAAGAACTGAGCCTTGTGGTACAACATTTTTTTTAAAATACGAGAGTCACTAAAGCCTTCATTGACATTGAATTTTTGTTTTCTGCCTTTAGATAAGAAATAACCCACTTGTGAATTTCACCTCTAAAACCAGCGTTGTACAATTTGTTTAGAAGTATGTCATGGTCAACCATGTCGAACGCTTTTGTCATGTCGCCAAAAAGAGCCATGGTGGATTTGTCACAGTTAATACTTCCAAACACACTCTTAGGATAGCATCCTCGGTTGACATTCCTCTTCTAAATCCAAACTGATTTCTATTAAAAAAATTGTTTCTGTTTAGAAAGGACAATATGCGTGATTTCATAAGTTTTTCAAAAATCTTAGAAAACGATGGTAATAGGGAAATAGATCTGCAGTTGGACATATTTCTTTTATTACCTTTTTTAAAAATTGGTATTACTTCAGCACTTTTAAGGTGTTGGGGGAAACAGCTATTTTGAACGCTAAGATAAAACAAGTAACAAAAAACGTCACCACATGGAAACAAATTTTTTTCAACATTACACTCGATATACCATCACTAGTACAAGCATTTTTGTTATTTAAAGCCAATATTGCCGTATATATTTCACTTGAAGAAAATGGTTGGAAAACAAAGCTGTTCGGTTGAGGGTCTACTGTTTTTTTTATAAAGCAATTGCAGTCTGATGAGATTTGTACCTACAGTTGGTTTCAGTTTTTCAGAGATTTCGGTAAAGTACTCATTGAGCTTATTGGAAATGTCGACTGAGTCAGTGTAACTATAACCATCTATCTCCAAGCTGTTGACACCTATTGGCTGTATACTTTTTCCCAAAATGCCATCAACTACCTTCCATTCATCTCTTACATTACCTCTTGCCCGTTCAAATGAATCAAAGTAGAATTTGTTCCGCATTTCTTCAATAGTTGTGTGCACGGATTTGCACAGATTATCGTAGTATTTTTTAAGTTTTATGTTTTGTAGGTGACTTTTGCATTTTTTCGCAAATTTCTTTTTTCTTTTTATTTGCTGCAAATGTATGCCATCCACGGCTTTAAAAAAACGATTTTTGCTCGAGATGAGAGGGGAAGAAGTGGTACAATTTTTAATATGAACATTTAAAATTGTAAGAAATGATCGAAAGCAATTGAAGGGTAAGGTTGATCATAAACTGACTCCCAAAATTCATATTTTAAACATTCCTTTAAATGAATATAGTCTGTGCAATATTTCTTTTTTTTAGGTGTGGTGACACTATTTGAAGCATATCTACTATAACTCGCATTAAGTTAAATCATAATAATAATAATATTATATTTATTATTATTATTAAGTTCAATCATACTATAATCCGTTAATTTCAGATCACACCATTAAATATATTATTATTGTTTTTTTGAGTATACGCATAAATTTATGATCAATGCATGTTCTAGTCGAATCGGTTACACGGGTAGGTTCATTAATAAAACTCTTTAGACCATTTGACGCCATCAGAAACAGATAATTCTCAGTATATCTATCAGATTCATTTAAAATATCAATATTGATATCACCAATTACTATTAAATTCTTTTCCTTACAAGAACTAAGAACATCGCCTAATTCACCAATAAAAATACCTTTAGAAACTGCATGCAATCTATATATTGTACAAATTTTGATCTGCGACCTCCATCATCCCTGTCTGTATTCCGTTGCCACAACACAAAGATCATCATTCCAACTTATTCATTTGCACGCATATACGACAACACTTTCCGCGATCAATCAAAACATTTGTCATACTTAAAGCATGCTTAAATATAGTTACCCAACAATAGTGTTGAATGTACATCGTTCGTTAGATTCGGTGTCAGTGTTGGATGTGTTCATTTAATTGGTAACCCCGAGGCCCCACCGTCACACATCTCTTTAGCTTCGCTGTCGACGGTGTAAGCTGCATGCAAGTGATTTACGATAAAACTCATTACATCGCCGGCATAACACTTGCCTGGCATGACTACCCAACACTCCGACCTAATCAGATTAGGCATATGGAAATTGCAAAGTTCACGGCTCATTCCAAATCCCAAACATTCGTTCTATGATCACTCCGGTACGTCGAACAATTGACTAATGTGGCACCTGTTGGCAGTGGATACTGCAAACCATACTAACTTGCATACTCTCCTCCGAATGCAAACTATGCACTCCGTGATGTTTGTCACCTATTCACTACAAGACAACGATGCTCACAGCAACTGTCAGTCATTAAGACTTTATTGGAGTCAGTTGGGATTTTCGTGGAATCCACACCGCTTTTGGCTGAGGCTGACCGGTCCCATCCAATGAAGACATTGAAATTTATACGCTAAAACTGAAAACGATGAAGAGTCGCAATATTTTTGCAGAAATAACGCAATAACTCCTCAAAGCCGGCCACAAACGAGAAGGAAAAAAAAAATACCGGCAAAAGCCCACTCGCCTTTTTATGTCTGTTTGTTCTCTTTTGCTGCGATGGAGTTACCACAAAACGAAGTCATTTGAGAGTCAAGATAAAGAACAAAATAAATAAAAGAAAACGGCATCTTGTACACCTTAAACGGTGACAATAACTCACTGCAGACACCGAAAGTCTGCAAGCGGTCCTCCGCTGGCCATATGCAAATCACTCGGGCGAGCTCTGTCGAGAACACCTTTTGACCGCGCTTAAGTGTCATCGCATTGTATCGGTCGGCTGGCGGCGGAAACAGAGACAGTCAGAGACACGATGGGGATCATAATTTTGCCGCCGCCCCAACGATTGTCTTGTGTGATGCCTAATGTTGGCCATGCTTCATGGGCATTGCACCTTAAATTCGGTTTTGCTTTGGTTTTTGCGGTTTTCGCTTATTTCCTTGGTCCGGTGTCAGACTGTTTTGGAACTGATTTCTGAGAAACAATGAAAGGTGCAACAATGTGACGCTGAGTATGGCTGAGTATATAGGGTCTTAGAAAACGCACTCATCCATCAGCGCATAAACTGTACCCCACTCTCTGAGACGACAAAAATTGACACCATCACTTATCACCGCAACAGAGGGGAGCACATCCCACACACACGCCCTGGATGGACATCATGCAAGGCGCAACATTAATGCCCTCCCACTGCCATGTTGCATTATGCAAAAAACACCGACGACGATAGTGCACCACAGCTCCAGAATTCAAATCAGAGAACCGACCGAAATGAATGAGTTTTAATGTACCCATTGAGCGGGCAGGCGTAGGTGTCACAATACGCTGTGGAGCTGGCGAATTGGTGAACAAAAAAACGCGATATACGTAAAGTTTATGACCTGCAACGTGACTCTCGCATGTGGAGAGCAAAATGCCCTAAAAGTAAATAATGTCCCATTGCGCCAAAGTCTTAAATCTGCACGCCAGACGACGAAGTAGACGCAAGGAGGATCGAGGAAATGGAAATACTTTTGAACTCTGTCGGGAAGGTGAGTAACTTGAGCTCTGAAGCGTGAATTTAGCACGCTCTCCGTGGTGGAAGTGGCACTTTGAAGTCATTTTTGTTGGGTTTTCAAAAATTACCAAGAGAGGTGATCGCAGGTGTTTTGCAGACAAACATCTGGAGAGATGAGTGGCACAATTTTAACTAAAGCCTTTGAACATATTGGTGAGGACTGGGACTGGCACAGATAGCAACATGCCCCTGCTCAATTGCGAAATTATTTAACAGAGGCCTGTTTTCCGAGAGCTGCCAAAAATATGATATTTTTAGCGACTTCAATGACAAATCGATAAGAAGATAAGAAGAAAAACGATGGTTTGTGGACTTACAACATAGGAATTTCCTGTTTTCAAAATGTTGGGAGCATCCATCTGGCATTGACAGCAACCCATCATGCTAAATTTGTTGAATAGCCCATTAACCAACTTTTCGTTCAAGTTAAGATCCTTTCCACGGTCAAAGATCATGCGAAAAAATCGGGAGGACTGCCTTTACTTTTTTATTGTTATAAAATTTATTAAAATGTTCAAATATGAGAGGCTTTGGGAGTCGGATAGAACCCCGACAGCCCAAAATCCCAAAAGTGAAACTAAAAATTTCGTTGTGGGACAAAAAAAATCGGAAGAAAATTTAAACATGTAACACAAACAAACTTCAAATAAATAAAACATAATAAAACTTTTTTTTGCAATTTGCACGCTGGAAAGGGAGCTTTGTGTACCCTTATATCTACATTCCCGCTCAACTGAATAGGTTCAAAAAATGTTGTTTTGTAATGTGTCTTCTCTCTCAGTCTATTGCATTTTGCATATATATTTACTTTTTTTTGCATGCTTTGCACCTTCATTTGTTTGCACGTAACATAGAAAAGAAAAATAACGCGATTTGTGAAACGGTAAATTAGAATTAAGTTTTTAACATTATATTCCCCAAAAGCACTGTATTTTTTTGGCTCATCAGATTGGGTTCTAGGGCAATGACTTCAGTTTGTGATCTGTTGCGATAACGTATCGACGTACATTTTTTTCTTTTTTTAATTGAAAGCAACTTCCGCTGTTTTTTGTAAAATGGGTCGTGGGAAGCAATTGAACGATTTTGAAAAAGGCCAAATAATGGGGTATTTGGAAACTGGGCTACAACAGCGCGAAATTGCTGAAAAAATTGGTCAGATGCAAAATGTTGTTAGTAATCTATTCGTAATCAATCCCGTAATGGCAATAATATGAAAGGAGGTGTTCAATACGTGACAACAACAGCAGATAGAAGACTTATCATCAGAACTGCTTTAAACTCTCAACGTTCTGCTGCCAATCAGGGAAGAATGCCGAGTTAATGCAAGTCTGGCAACTGTAAAATGGATTATTCGGAGTGCCAAGCATTTGAAGAGCGTGAAAGTAAAAAAAAAACACCTCTCAATGATCTGCATAAAGCTGCACGCCTTCGGTTTGCTCGGACCATATGACGTGGAATAAGGAGTGGCACACTGATGTGTTTTCGGATGGCAAAAAATTCAACCTGTATGGACCGCACTACTAAAACTACTGAGTTACGCTTAGTTTTAAATACCCATCGGCATAAGATAACATTTTCATCTTTAGGGCGGTCTACGATTTCCCAGGTTATATTTTTGTTCAAAAAATCTATTTCAACATTCATTGCTTTGGTGCATTCTTCAACATTTGGAGAAGATTCAATATCTTTTAAACATTCAGGATCGTCAACCTCAGCTAAATACGAAGTTTCCTTATCCTCATCCGATATTGGTTCTTCATAGGAAGTTTCCTTACAATTGGGTATGAGAATGTTTCGCCTCGGTCTTGGATTTTCTCCGGCCTCAACAGCTACTATTGGTTTCCCTTTTGTTGGTATACCGGTATTTGAGTTAACCCCATTCTCGTCACTCTGTGTGTTTGAATTTGTGTCTACCCCATTCTCGTCTATGTATGTATTTTGATTACCTAAAGCTTCCTCAAAGTGTTCCTCATCCTCAGACGATATTTGTTGCGAGCTATCACTTCTGTCACTTTCTGTTTTATCTTTGTTCTCTTTTTGTTCAAAATCTATTCCTGCTACACCTGTTTCTGCTTTATCTTTTTTTTAAGTTTGTTCCGGCTTCTCCTGTTCCTTCTTCAAAATTTATATACTGTTTTTCTTTTTCAGAATCTTCAATGAAAACTACGTCTCGACTTTTGATTACTGATCTTGTGCCCCTTTTCCACAGTCTATATGCTTTAGCATCCTCACAGTAGCCTATCAACACAAACTCTTCGCTTCTGGCCTCGAACTTGATTTGATTTCCAGCTTTGTTTAGTGCAAATGCTCTCGCCCCTACCTCCCTGAAATATGAAACGCTAGGAATCTTTCCTGACCATAATTCTTCAGGGGTTTTGTTATGGTTTGATGTAGTTGGACATTGATTGCGTATGTGTGCTGAGGTATGGACCAACTCTGCCCATAAAAAATCTGGAAAATCAGCTTTAATCTTCAAACACCTTGCCATCTCGACAAGTGTGCGATTGGCACGCTCAGCCACACCGTTTTGTTGAAGTGTATAGGGTGAACTAAACTCTTGCTTAATACCATTTGACTGGCATAAACTTCTAAAAGCATTGCTGGTATATTCTGACCCATTGTCAGAGCGAAATCTTTTTATTTTTGTATTCATCTGATTTTCTACGTAATTTTTAAATTGTATAAATTTATCAGTCATTTCAGATTTCTTTCTAATTATATATACGAATATTTTTCTAGAGAAATCGTCGATAAAAGTAACAAAATACAACGACTTATTCAGTGACTCCGTTTTCATAGGTCCGCATATATCCGAGTGTATGAGCTCCAAACAAGATTCTGTCGATTTCTCGTGTTGTTTATTGAACGGCAGGCGGGTTTGCTTACCTCGGATACATGTTGTGCAGTCTAACTCGTAGCTCTTAAATTTTGGAAGCCCCCGGACAAGATTTTCGCGTTGTAAATGTTTCAGTGATGCTCCGTTCAAGTGTCCCATTCTGTTGTGTCAGAGTTTGAAATTCCCTGCTGCCTTTACAGATGCTACACTCGCAGCGCTCTTGATGTTGCAAGCTTTTTCTTTGATTGGATACACAAAGTAAAGCCCTTCCACCTTATCAGCACTCATGAGCTATTGACCACTTTTGTTCACAACACGTGCGTAATTAGCCTCAAAAAACACTTTCACACCTTTCATTGTTGCTTTGTTGATAGAGATTAAGTTTTCCTTAAGATCTGGAACATACAATGTATTAAAAATAGAACAATAGGTAGAAAGGTTTTTTATTGACTTCACTGACAACATCAACAGTTCCGATACCCATAATTTGTACTTGCTTATCATTAGCAAGTTTAACATACCCAATGTGAAGTTTGGATAGAGAAGAAAAAAACATTTCACTGTGGCACAACTGCGATGTACGAGTAGCTCCACTGTCCAAGCACCATCGTGTGTTATCTTTCTGTTTACGACTCTCTGTCACTTCCAGTACTCTTGTCGGTGACAAGTTCAAATACTCCTGTATCACAAATTCACTTTCATACACGTCATCAACCTGTTTTGCCATTTCTCCATGTGATCGGCAGTCCCTCGCCTTGTGTCCTCTTCGTCGACATATTCGGCAATTGTAGTTACAATACCTTCCGCTAGATGAACTAGCTTGTTGTGGTGGTCGACTGGACTGCTTGGGCTTATTGTAATGAGATGAGTACCGATTATGATTAAAATTACCTTTTGCTCTCATGGCGTTATCATTTGATGATACTCTCTTTTTGTCGCCAACTTCCATAAGCCTGATACGAACAGTTTCTAATGATGGGAAGTCGTTTTGTGCTGCGAATGCTGCTTGTACGTCTTAATAACTTTCGTCGAGACTATGTAAGAGAATTACAACAAGAAGATCATCATCAAGTTTGGCCTCTAGTTCCGTCAATCGACTGATTTTAGCACAGTACTCTCGCAAGTATTCGTCCATACTCTGGGTGCTGCTCATGCGAATATTCAATAGTTTTTTTGAACTCTTCTGCTTTTTGCCGCACACTTCTCCTGTCGTAGCTGGATTGCAAGAAATCCCAGATTTCTTTTGAAGTTTTGAAATTTTTTACGAGTGCTACCACGTGTGGTTCCATGGCAAGTAAAAGTTCACTTCGGGCATCGAGATCTTTGTCATCCCATTTGTCTTGTTCTGCTTTTGCTACTGGCCGCGTATTCAGCCCCTGGACGATTTTGAGAAAACGAAGCTTATGTAAAACTCCTTCCATTTGCGCCCTCCAAGTCGGATAATTTTCGCCATTGAAAATAGCGATTCTGCCTTGCACTGTGTTGGAAATCGACATCATAGAAATTTAATTCAGCGATTAAAAGTTATGAAAATATAGTTTCAATTAAAATCAGAATTATATTTCACACCAGCTGGGCCCATAACCTGTAGAATATTAGAGCGGATAATTAGCGATGGCTGTGGATTAAGAAGTCCTTAAGAAAAAATGTTAGACGTCTATTTACAAAGAAGTATTTTATTCAAGTGAAAGATAATTAAAAAGAACAATATGTAGTGTGCCAAGATAGGGTGAATTAGGTGAATACGTAATAGATATATTTAAAGTATAGATGGCAGTATTATTTGTAAGTGTTGCCATACTACAATAAGATCAATTCTTTATATTTAATATGATGATTTAATTGACGCAACAAATAATAATTCTGAATATACTAATTTAAAATCGCATTTAAAAAAATACTTTGAAATTAGGGACATGGGCGAACTCAAACTCACTATAGGATTGGACATTTCGCGGGATCGCAAGCGGAAAACTCTATCAATCAGCCAGTCGAATTACATAAGGAACTTGATTGCAAAATATAATTTGACTGATTGTAAGCCGCGAAATCTACCGTTACCACCTAAAACCAAACTGGAAAAAGAGCCACAAATTGAGGGTGAAAACAAATCAATTAAGCAAAAAACCTATCAGGAACTCATAGGAAGCTTGCTTCATTTAGCTACTCATTTAGTAGGCCTGATATAGCATTTTCCGTAAATATACTATCGCAATTGAATCAAGATCCAAGAGTTCAACATTGGAACTCAGCTATTTCTGTTCTTAGATATTTAAAAGGTACTGTCAATACTAAAATTTGTTATTGCAGATCTGAGAAACCAATTACTGCATACGCTGACTCAAGTTATGCCGAGGATCAATGATCGAAAGTCGCAATCTGGTATCGTGTTTGTTCTGTCCGGTGCTCCAATCGACTGGGAATCCCGTAAGCAATCCATCGTGACGACATCCACCGCCGAAGCCGAGTATGTAACTTTGATGAACCAATCATTTTATACACCGATAGTCAGAGTGCACAGTAAATAGCCAACTATAAAGGACGACGTGTTTGGTACGTACACCTTCACATAAGTTACCACTACATCCGTGAAGGTATAACTGATGGGACTGTGTGTCCGAAATACTTATCGACGGACAATATGTTAGCCGATCCACTAACCAAAAATGTATCTTTACCAAAACATAATAATCTTTTTACAAATCCTGGAATAATGTTTGTGAATTATTAGTATGATTGTTTAAAACTTTGAATAATTATAAAGTGTTGAGAGGGTATATCAAATATAAAGAACTGATCTTATTGTACTATGGCAACACTTACAAATAATACTGCCATCTATACTTTAAATATATCTATTACGTATTCACCTAATTCACCCTATCTTGGCACACTATATATTGTTCTTTTTAATTATCTTTCACTTGAATAAAATACTTCTTTGTAAATAGACGTCTAACATTTTTTCTTAAGGACTTCTTAATCCACAGCCATCGCTAATTATCCGCTCTAATATTCTACAACTTTCACGACCTCTGGAAGGAGGAACACCTGCGCAGGTAGCGTAATGGTGTTGGGGGAAATATGTTTTTTTTTTTTATAATTTGTGTGCGCGAAAGGGATTTCTGTTTTCTGTAGTGACACAGTACCCTTATAGTGGAAACCACAGCGCAGGCATTTTTGTTAGTTGCTGTAAGTAGTTCCCAGTAAATGATTCATTGCCTATTTTTGGGCGCTACTTATTGTATGAAAGAAGTTTTTGGTGCGATGGGATTTTTTTCTCCACAGGTGGCGCCTAAATTGCTTTAAGGAGATCTGGTTTTGTTGTGTGTATTCAATTTGTAAAAATCATGGCCCTGGTCGGGATTCGAACGCACGACCTGCCAATCACTTTAGTGAATACACTACCATCGCACCATTGACACCTGCATGGGTCTTGTGAGCTGCAGTGTGTATCATCAAAACTGAATGCAAATGCATACAAAACTGTACTACAAAAGGGTTTTGCACGTTTCTCAAATGTTTTCGGACGGATTACATGAACGGGCATACCAGCACGACAGCGCTCCCATTCACACAGCTAGGGTAGTGAAACGGTGGATAAACGACCAAAATGTAAAATTGCTTCAGTGGCCGCCGTACTCCCCCGACATTAATATTATTGAGATCGTTTGGGGGCTGTTGTCCCGAGTACTTTATGAGGGCGGGAGACAATTCGACGATTCTACAATCCTGATTGAAGCCATTAAAAAATCCTATTCTACGATATGGATATTGGAAAATGTTATAAGTCTTTGCAATACCGAATGGATGAAGTTATTTTGAACAAAGGAGGGACTTCAAAATACTAAATAAGCATTTAATACATACTATATACAGTCAAAATCGCTTATAACGACATCGGTTATAACGACGTATCGATTACAACGATCAAATTCTTAGGTCACGAATCAGCGCCATTGTAATTCCATTGAACATCGCTTATAACGACATATCGCTTACAACGACCGATTTTATCCTTTTTTTTTGAATTTAATATCGGTTATAACGACTAAACGACGCAGCTGTTGGCGCAACTGATTTTTTTTTCTGGAACGGTAAACTGATTCTCTGTAGATGCGATGTATCTAAGTTCATAGAATCTCGGATATGTTACAGTTACCGTTTGTAGACGTTATTTTTTGCTTTAGCGTTTATTGAGTTTGTTCTACGTTGGGGAAGTTTTACTCAGTGCAAATTTTCCAGTGTGACAAGTGGTTGTAGAAGTTTAAATTAATTTTGTGAGGCGAAAAGTTGTACCTTCTTATCGGCAAATGAGTCAAAAAAGAAAAATCTGTACTAAGCAATTAGATATTTCCACTTTTTTTAATAAACAGTAAACGTATATTTGTAAATGTGTATTCCTATTATTTTATGGCTCAAAATCAAAGAAAAATTAGGGGAAAAAAGTAAGTATATACATAGCTTGATATCGATTATAGCGACCTATCGCTTATAACGACCAAATTCGTCAGTCCCTTGAAAGTCGTTATAACCGATTTTGACTGCACTTATATTAACAAGAAACAAAACTGTGCATTTTGTTTTGGTTTTAAGTTTTTGGACCTATTCAGTAGAGCCAAAACAAATCGGCTTTTTTGTTATGTTTTTGGAAAAAAAAATGTAATACGACGTGTGTTAGACACCGCATACTTTTGTGTTTCATTAATAATTAATTAATTTATGCAAACAAAATTATTTCATCAAAACGCGCAAGTTAGTTGAAGAGATATCGCCGTATCACTTTTTAGAAGTGTTGAACCTATTCAGTTGTCGGAGGTGTAATAGGATCGCCTTTTTTGTGCATAAGCATAGCTTATTGCATGTTTATTTTTTGTAACTATTTGGTACGGCAAAGTTTTTATATTCTCTGTTTTGTTTTGCATACCAATTTGTAAAAATATCGAAGCTTTAATAGAGCAAACGACTTCTGTCTTCCGGAATTCAATGTCGAACGACTGTTGTTTCCTTATTCTGTCCCATTTGCCTGCCTATTTTAGGTCCAACTTTCTTTATGATTTCAATCTGAAAGTTCAGAATGGGTCATTTGTTTTACGAATTAAGCTGGTAGGTATAGCTTAATACTTCTTGGGATATTCTTAGCATTTCCTTCCACGAGACCACATGCAAATGGTTGCGAAAAATTGCAAAGTTTCCTCTATAAGAAATAAAAGGATTGCTCGTAAAATTGTATTGCACCAAACAAGTTGATCCCTTTGAGCGGAAATGTCAGCCTGCTTCGTCTGATGTCAACTATTGTGCTGCGATGCGAACTTAAAAATCAATCGTTCTGGTTTTTGGGTATTGTACAAACCGCAAGCAATAAGCTGCGGAATTCTTATCCCCATTTATTTATTTATATCGACATCCAAAAGGAACAATGGGAAGGTTGAAGCAAAAGACAGTTCGTGCGAAAAATATGGCGCACACCCGCGAATGATTGAACGACACTAAAAATAATTGCCCTGGTATGGACCATATAGAGTTTGAACAGATGGCATTTCAAAAACAAATTACAAATTCCAAATGCATCTACTTATGAAGCAATAGATGTCGTCCATCTCTCCGCCAACTGACGAAATAAATATCTCATGCTTATCGCTTTTCAATGATTTATGACAAACACCCCTTACAATTAAATTCCAATAAAACCAAGAATATGTGATGATTCTCAAGTACTGTACTCTACTCCCAGTCTTTCAGCCTTCCGTGTGCATCTAATTTATTATTCCAATCGTTAAATGTTTCATCTGTCATTGCCAGCCGAACGCTGAGGCTGAACTTATTATTCACCGCAATCGGGACTCCATTTGCCGTGCGTTGAATAATTGACTCCAGTTTCTGGTATCGTCGACGACGACGACAAATCACCACACCACATATCTTCAGGTGTCACTCATCGTACACCCAGGTAGTGGGTACCTAGAATCCACTCCAGCGCATTTCCTATTCCCTTATCAGCAGCACGGACAAAAATAAATGAAAATTTTCAACTCAATCAAAACACTATCGCTGCGAAAAATCGATGGCAGATCCACGATGTATGGGGGTACCAACAACAACTGTTGTGCACGGAGCACGAAGGGAAGGACCGACAAGTTTCCGGGAGGTCGACACCATCATCATCATCCAACTAATCGCGCGATGCCACTAGATTCATTACAGATAGCTGATGGTAGCGCGGGTAGTGGTTGTAGGCTAGGGCAAGACCAGCTATACGGAGGCTATAGGGCCATTCATGCATACAAGCGCGAGAGGCAATAAATCTCTTTCGCATACGTGCGCTGATCCACTCCCCAGAAGCACTGTGGCACTGGTAACAGCCTCTGTGCTTGCCCTGGTACACGTGTGTGGTGTGCTGGTGCTCCTAGACGTAGTATAATTTATCTTCGCTGGTATTAGCCATTGCCTCTGTGGAATGATTGTAAGAGGCCCGTGTCAGAGTCCGCTTTTTAAATACCTGTCACTTGTTGTACGTTTCAGCTACCACAATGCGAACCTGCTTTAACAAATTGACTATAGGGAAAACAAACAAACGGCGTGGACCTCCCCCTCAGCCTTCGCTAAATCTTACCACGTATACGTGTAGGTACAGTTCCTTTGAGCGCAGTTCCTCATATCCGCGTAGACAGTATGACATTATTTATAATGAGCTAATTACGGGGCATAAATATTCGCAGTCGACATGTGAACCAATTAAAATACAATTAAATAGCGGGGTAAACGTTCCTTCGTTTTGTTTTCGAGAGCTTGTCAATGGAGTCAGGTCAGACCCAAGGGATATCGCAGTGTGCTTGTGTTGTGATGTAATGACGACCGCGCCTATAAAGGCCCAACGAGCCACTTTTGTGTATAGCCTTTTGGGGCTCACCTTGATGGTTACTAAATGATCCACATGTGGTCTGGAACCAGGGGGTACTCAAAGAAACAAATGGGTAAATCTTTACATGCGGCAGAGTGATGTATGTTTCCGCAGCAGGAGAGCGCAGTACCTGGTATTTAAATTAAATGTTATCCTAGAGAAGTTATTATTATAATCGTTGAAGTGGAGCGATTCGGACTTGCCGAGTAGCCAATGCCAAGATGGAGTAGATTTAGTGGGGATATTTTATTTATTTATTTATTTCATCAAATGATTCAATTTCTACTTATTAAAAAAAATAAAAAATTGCAAAACATTAAAAATTTATAAATTAATAAATACTTACAATAGTTATATACAAATTTATAATAATATTTTTGAAACCATCTCTATTTATTGAAATATCAATTGAAGCGATGGACAAAACCCTTTGAGACCTTGCCGTCGATTAATTAAAAGAAATCAGTAGAATTTAAGAAAACTTTATTTTAATCAAATTTTCGTTTTTATAATCAAATTAATTCAAGAGTTAGAGCCGAACGACCAATTCATTGTTCTATTCGTCTGCTGACTAGTGAACGACCGACAACTTGATTTGATTTTTCACTGCCTTTTATACTAATTTTGCAAAGGTGAGATAAAAAATGTGTGCTTTAATATTTTTTAAACCAATTCATTGTTCTATTCGTCTGCTGACTAGTGAGCGACCGACAACTTGATTTGATTTTTCACTGCCTTTTATACTAATTTTGCAAAGGTGAGATAAAAAATGTGTGCTTTAATATTTTTTAAACAGGTGAAATAAAATAGGTATGCTTTTCAAAAGTAATTTAATACATTTTTTGACGAATATATATGAATTTAGGATGAGCGCTACACAATTATATTGCACTTTTCATTGAATAACTTTAAGGAACGCGTAATTGGTTCATTCAAACCGTAGTTTGTCCTATGATGAGGAACATAAAAATAAACGTTACTATTACGAAGCAATCTTGGGACATGAAAAGGAATTAAAGAAACAAGGTCGATAGATGTAATTCTATAGTCCAAAATATCTTTTACGAACATAACGCATTGAATTTGCCTGCAACCTTTAAGCGTTTTCATGTCGATGAGTGAACATCTCGAATTATAGTCGGGCATAGAACCAACCTAATTCAACTTTCTTAAAGCATACCTTGTAAAGCGTTTTTGTATTCTCTCTATCCTCATTATTCCAATTTCATAATATGGTGCCCAAACAACACAACCATATTCCAACACTGGAACAGAAAACATAAATAATGTTTTTAGCGTATATGCATCGTGGAAGTCATGTAAATTTCTTTTTTTAAAAACCTAATAGTGAATAGAGACAATAATAGTCAATGTGGGAGCTGAAATCCATTTTCGAATCGATATAGACTCCAAGATCTTTGATACAGTCAACTCTAAGAAGTTTAAAATCATTAAAACAATAATAAAATTAAATTTTGGGTGGCGACGATGTAGATGTTAGTGTGTTGGATTGTGACCCGTGCGGTGCAGGTTCAATCCCCATGGGGAACATCAACATACGCCACCCATTCTCATGCCTCTACACCAAAAAGGAGGATTTCTGCCTGGTAGTACAAGGTGGCGCAAAAGTTGTCATCTGTTTACTTCACAAATGTCAAAGTAAAATTGACATTTGCCGCCATTTGCAAAAATTATAGCATCTTCCGATAGGGTTTTCAGCCCTTGGGTGGCCTTAGGCAATTCTGTGTGCCAATGTTGTAAATGATCCA
This sequence comes from Portevinia maculata, assembly GCA_949715645.1. Classification (NCBI taxonomy): domain Eukaryota; kingdom Metazoa; phylum Arthropoda; class Insecta; order Diptera; family Syrphidae; genus Portevinia; species Portevinia maculata. The sequence continues at coordinate 9,146,582 of OX454526.1, forward strand.
CGACGTTTGACATCTATCCTATGTAGTTTTCAGTCGGATTGGTGCACGCCACTGGGTGATGACTTTTACGCCACCTTGTACAATGGAACGTTACCGAGTCTGAGTGCTCTGGGATTTGGATTTCCTTTTTTTTTTTTAAAAATAAAAAAAAAAATAAAAAAAAAAAATAATAAAAGTAAACGCAGACCTAGTCACACGTAAAATTTTGCATTTCGAATTTTTCAACTCAAGATGGTTATAATTACACAATTCCAAGAAATTGTTTATATCTTCCTGCATGAAAAAACAGTCCTGCGCCAAAGAAACCAACGACCATACCACGTCGAGTTAATCGGTTCTCGTCAGATCACCGCAATTAAACGACGTTGGGCGCGGTTAGTACGTAGATGGGGGACCGTTTGAGAACAACCGCGTGTCGTTGGCCAGTCCCATCTACAGAGTTGAGGTAGATAATACATACGTGGTATCACAATGGACCTAAATTGGTCTAAGTGTGTCGGTTTCTGCCGACAGCCACATAAACCTAACCTAACCTAACCAAAGAAACCGGAAAAAAACACTTTGACATCGTCAGTATACATTAAACAACACCAGTATTTCATAACAGAAGGCAAATCGTTTGTGAAGATGATTAATCAAAGTGGACCTAAATGCCTTCCTTGTGGGAGACCTGACATAACTCTTATAAGATTGGATGTAAAATGTTCAATCATTACTATTTGTTTCCTTCCAGTTAAATAAGAACTCAGCCACTTAATAAAACATGAATTAAAACCTAATCTATCTAATTTCTGTAAAATAAGACCGTGATGTGCAAGATCCAACTCTTTTACAAAATCTGTGTAAAGAACATCAACTTGTTTGCCCGATTCCATTTGGTTGCAGCAAAAATTTGTAAAATGACTTAAATTAGTGGAGGTTGATCTACCCTTCAAAAAACCGTGTTGGTACTGCGATAAAATTTCCTTAAACGAAAAATATAGCTTTTGGTCTACCATTTTTTCAAGCAATTTAGGAATAGCGGAAAGATAACAGATGGGTCAAGGCCGTAGCCAGACAATTATTTCGGGGGGGTTATTTACTAGATACACCAATCATTGTGTACCTTTCTAAATGGTAGATGTAATAAATAAAATTAGCCCATTTTAGCCGAAAATCGACCAAACACGATTTTTAATTGGGATTATGGTACTATACTACGTATAAGGCATGGATGGTGCAAACATTTGTCGATAAATTGACATTAACGCCAATCCTGTTAATCTTTCTTCACCGGTAGAATTTCTTAGATAAGCTTTTAGACGTTTCATTGTCGAAAATGTTCTTTCCAGTGTACATGTTGAAACCGGTAGTGTTGCCAAAATTTTAAGAAGCTTGTGGATGTTAGGAATTGCATTGCCCAAGAGTTGTTATTGCACTCTTTGAACGCTCTGTATCTTTTTGTGTATGGCATTTTGTCTCCCATAGCGTAAATTCAGCTTTTAAAGTGTCCCAATCCAAAAAAGATTAATACAATTTGAAGCTTTCTTCGTTATAATTTTGTTCGTTTTTGCCAAGGATCGATGGAATCAAAATGCACAAAAGAGGAAAGTATGGACTTATGGTTTTCAAATCTCAAGCTGACTTAATGGACTAAAATGTCAGGTAAAAGAGGAATCATTATACTTATCCTAAAATAGGTTTCAGGATCTGTTGTGCTCATGCTTTGTCTGTGCTACTGTTTTGACACAATTCGAGGAATTTTAAGTTGTAAATGTTTACCTTTAATTTGATGTATTAAACATTATTGTGAGTTTGCCACAAGTTTAGTAATGAGTCAAATAAAATGATTTTTACAAAATTTTCTGTTTGTTCGGCAGCTATGTGCTGTGTTTCTGTTGTAGCCAGATACCGGTAGTTTGGAAGTAGGTGTGGAAAAAACTGCTATAGATTCTAAAGTACATGTCCAATTGGCAAGTAGGAGGGATCATAAGAAAGCTTAAAAGATTGTCTTTGTGATTATTTATAATAAATTTACATCACCCATATAAAAATTGCCGTGTAGGAAAAATTTCGGCGGGGGGGTTCAAACCCTTGTGACCCCCCCCCCCCCCCCCCCCTGGCTACGGCCTTGAGATGGGTCTGTAATTTTTAACTTAATGTTTAAGTCCATTTTCAAATAGTGGATCAACAAAAGGAATCTTCCATTCATCCAGAAAGACACCTTCTTCTAGGGATTTATTGAAAATGCAAGTGACCACGCAGCTCAAGGAATTTTCGCATTTCGATAATATCAAAGGAGAAATTTGACCAAACCCAGCTTTTGTGGTACCTAACATCAATATTGCTCAAACTTACAAGAATCTCTTCTTCAGAAACACAATTTAAGCAAAAATCAGTGATGGGATTAATGCAACGATAGTGTTGATTAATGTTAGAAATTGTATCACTGTTGTAGGATGTTTGGAAGAACTCCGCAAAGAAGTTACAAGATGAGTCGAAATCATTAGATATGTTATATTCCATATATTGTGGGAAAGACGAAACTTTCCTTTTAGAATAAGGAAATACCCAAAAAGATTTAGAATTTCTTTTAATAACGTATTGCCTGTATAAAAACTTGTTTAAAAAGTCGAACTCTTTTCGTAACTGACGAAATATTACGTAGTCATCGGGGTTATTGTTAGATTTATAACTCTTAAAGGCCTTATTTTTGGCATTTTCCAATTTTTTTTATTATTTTATTAAACCACGGAAACTTAAAATTATTTTTTCTTTTTGTGGTTGGAAAAAAAACGCTGCAAACCATCGAATAAAATATTCTTAAAACGAGAATACATATGTTCTAAAGACATATCCTTCAATAAAGAAATCTGCTTTTGCATAATTATAGATACATTAAAAAGTCAGTTTTACTCGGTGATACAATGGAAAAATTATAAAATCCAAGATACAGAAATAGCTTTATGGTGAATAGAGTTATTTAAAAGTAGAAAATCAGATATTTTTAAAGAGTAATTTATGTCATTATTTATAAAAGTTAAATCGAGAATTCTATGTAAATCATTTTTGATATTATTAATTTGAAAAAGACCCATAGCAGAGAATGTATCAACAACTAACATTTCTGTATCTTTATTTGCAACAAAAGTAATTAAAATTTGATCATCATCAATATAACACCAGTCAATATCACGGCTCTTTAAATCGGTGCAGGGAAATAAGTCCACGGGAATTAAGTCCACTGAGGGACTTAGTTCCCACATAGTGGGAAATAAAACCACTTTGGCGAAGTGGACTTAGTTCCCATGTAAAGTGGGAACTAAGTTAATTTTTTTATGGAATCTTAGTACACATTAAAAAATAAGAGGAGGGAACTAACATCCAACATTTAGAATTAGATAGAGATTAGGGTACAGGGAAATAAGTCCACGGGAACTAAGTTCACTGAGGGACTTAGTTCCCACATAGTGTGAAATAAAACCACTTTCGCGAAGTGGACTTGGTTCCCATGTAAGGTGGGAAATAAATTCCAAAACTCTGAGTGGTTTTAGTTCCCTTTTAATGTGAAGTAAATTCTCACTGTCGACTAAGAACAAAATAAAATTAAAGAGTCAAGGTACTTTGCAATTTTTATTAACAAAATAGAAATTAACTTCTAACTGAGACAGAGTAATATAGGTACCGTGACCTCGCACCTACTCCAAATCAAACAGTGACGCCAAGCAGGGGGGTTGCAGGTATGCATTGTACTGTTATGAGATTAGTTACGAAATCGCAAGTAGATTCCATAAATAGTGTAATGCATATGGGGGGGGCATGCTGCCCCCCTGCAACCCCCCTGCTTGGGGTCACTATTTGATTTGGAGTAGGTGCGAGGAACGGTTTTGAAACTTTGGCTTTATGTCACCATGATAAGCTTAAGATTTTGCTTCAAGAGTGTGATAACTAACTTCACTTTACAGTTTTTTGTCTAATTCTAAATGTTGGATGTTAGTTCCCTCCTCTTATTTTTTAATGTGTACTAAGATTCCATTAAAAATTGAACTTAGTTCCCACATTACATGGGAACTAAGTCCACTTCGCGAAAGTGGTTTTATTTCCCACTATGTGGGAACTAAGTCCACTGAAGGACTTATTTCCCTGCACCGTTTAAATCACCAAAGATTCAAGGAAACTGGTTAGTTTTTAATTCATTCACAATTTGTTGGGCACTATCAACATGTTTGTTATACAAATCAATATCAAGTGTCGAAACAAAATCTCAAACAAAATCTTTGTAACTTCTGGTGTCTCCCAGGTAAGTCATATAGGTCCATTATTGTTTATTTTATTGGTAAACGATGTTGTTAAGTTCCTGCTTCAATGTTATATTTTAATGTTCGCTGATGATTTTAAAATGTATTCGTCAGTTAAAGACACACACAGCTTTTATACATTAAGTCTTAATCTACAAAAATGTTGCCTGTGGTGCTCCAAAAATAATCTGTCATTAAATGTGGATAAATGCTCTGCGATTACTTTTTCTCGACGCCAAACACCTTTTACTAACACTTGTACTTTTGTCAGTCTTCTGATTCCCCGCGTTACCATAATTAAAGATTTGGTCGTTTTATTGGACACTAAGTTATCTAACGTTAGTCATGTTGAATATATATCTAATAAGGCTAACAGAAAATTGTGTATGTTAAGACGCTATGCTGGCGAATTCTCTGACCCATACGTTAGAAAAACGTTATATGTATCATTTGTTCGATCCATTTTAGAATATGCCTCCATTGTTTGGCATCCATACTGCAATGAACATATTCCTAAATTTGAATCAATTCAAAAGAGATTTCTTAGATTTACTCTAAGAGGGCTTCCTTGGATTAGCTCCATCAGCTTACCCTCTTCGACCAAGACTTAAACTAATTAGTTTAGAATCTCTAGAAGTTAGAAGAACGGTGGTTAGAACTATTTTCATCTATAGACTAGTTCTCATTGGTGAGATTTATTCCCCTGAAGTTCTGAGCCTTCTCATTATAATATGTGTACCAACTTTTGGTTTCAGAAGTCATTGATTTTTGAAGTAAAACTTCTTTACGCACGCTTGACTTAGGGAGTAAGCTGGTGAATGCGACACGGAAGTGTAGACCAATGTAGACTTCCGGCACAACGGAAGTGTAGACCAATGTAGACTTCTGGCGCAACGAAAGTGTAGACCAATGTAGACTTACGGTGTAACGGAAGTGTAGACAAACGTAGACTTCCCGCAATACCGAAATGTAGACAAACGTACACTCTTTTGTTACAACCCATACAATTTAGACGGCAAAAGGTTCGTGGAATGGGTAAACACCCTTGAATCTCCTCAATAGAGGGCAATACTAAGCTCATCATATATCAAAACCGATCCAAATGAGAACAGTTGCTGAAAGATGGAATTTGCCGGAAGTGAGTAAAGTCATTGTGTCCCTGAATCACAGTTCATTAGTTGGAAATATAGAGCGTCACCGTCATCGTCAGATTTTCAGGTCGGACGGCAAAAAACCAAAGTTTAAGCTAGGGAGCTGAAATTTATAATATAGACTCTCCAGGGGCCCTTGATGCTCATGTGTAAATATTTTCAAAATTCCTCCACTGACACGCCCACAATTTAAAGAAGTTTTACTTCAATCGTGTGGTCTTAAGCACACTCATTTTTTTAAATAAACAAATCACATTCACGTACTAACTATGGCCGTTCATATTCAATAAAAGGTCTCATGTTGATTTACAATGCTAGCGTTAACTTAATTGATTTTAATTTATCGGTTACTAATTTAAAAAAAGAATTTGCTTAATGCTCTTACTCAGTCATAATTGTATACTCAAGATTAGTATCTAAGAAAGCCATTAATTGAGCTCTGATGATGTGAAATAAATCAATACCGCTAGCAAAATAAAAAAAATAGTTCTTGAAATTCAGCAGAATCTTTGGGACAAACACTAACACAAAGTTGTTCAATTTCATCTGCATCATTATATTAACTTCTCTGAGTGCTGTTTAAAGATGTTCGTACAGCGATAAGTACACCACCGCCTCGATTACATCCAGTTGTAGACGACCGTTCTTTTCGATATACAATATAAAAAGAATCAAAAAGCTCTGATGACAAAAAATGTGAATTAAGCCATATTTCAACAATATAGCAGTAACATCGAATTCATGCAGTGATGAAGATAAGAAAAGTGGATTTGTTTTTGTTCGCAGACCTCCGGCATTTTGGAAATATATTCGAATTTCAGACATATTTCGTATTTAATTAATCATTTTATCATGGAGAGTTGTGTTCCATTTTTGGATAATTTACGAACTTTTTAATCTGAACATGAGCGGGCAGATCAACAGAGACCGCCCTATATCAGCTGACGGAGATAATTCAAAGTGCCTTGGAAGCAAAAGAAATAGTACTGTGCGCTTTCCTAGACATAGAGGGAGCATATGACAACACCTCACATGAGGCGATTAAACGATCCCTGGATAGGAAAGGAGTTAACAGTACAGTATCCAACTGGATGTGTGAGCTGCTGAGTACTAGATCAGCAGAGACTCAAACACCATCTGGAACCATCAGAGTAAACACAACAAGAGGATGTCCACAAGGAGGGGTACTATCACCTTTAATGTGGAGCCTAGTTGTAGACGAACTGCTGGAAAAACTAAATAACCTCGGCATCAACTGTCAGGCGTACGCCGATGACATTGTATTGATTGCCAGAGGCAAGTTCGAAGAAACCCTTGGGGACATCATACAAAGGGGGCTTAAAGTAACCAAGGAATGGCGCCATACTGTCGGACATAACATCAGTCCGGCGAAAACAACGATAGTACCATTCACAAGGAAAGGACAACTTCAAAGACTTAAGGACATTAGACTATCAGGCACGACACTGATACCAGTCAAAGAAGTAAAATATCTAGGACTCCATCTAGATAGTAAACTCCTCTGGCGAAAACATACAGAGGAGATATCCAAGAAGGCCACCGCGCTCTCATGATATGTAGGAGCCTAGTGGGGAAGGCATGGGGATGTAGCCCAAACATCCTGCGATGGATGTACACTGCAATCGTGAGACCAATTATCACATACGGAGCGGTAGCATGGGCGAAACGAACCAGTCTAGTCACAACAAGAGAAACACTCGGCAAAGTGCAAAGACTGGCGTGCCTGTGCATTACCGGAGCAATGCGTAGCTGCCCAACCGTAGCCTGGAGGTGTTATTGAAATTGACCCCTCTTCAAATCATGGTGATGAACGAGGCAGACAAAACAATCCTAATAATGGCAAAGGAGGGAATTGGGAGAGGGAAATGCATCGGTTCGAAAGAACACGGTGACTTACTCAAAAAACTCCCACTTCTTGGCATGCATAGACAGGTGCGTTCGAATCAACCTCGAGAAAAACTACAGGAATTGCAACATAGCAATAATGTCTGACAGCCAAGCAGCCATAAAGGCTCTTGAAGCCTACGTTATCAAGTCAAAACTCGTGTGGGAATGCCTATACGGACTGAATAGATTAGGCAAGAATAACAGAATTTCCATCTGCTGGGTACCTGGTCATGTTGGCATTACAGGCAATGAGGCAGCGGACTCTCTGGCAAGAAAAGGGGCAGAGGAACCCTTTATAGGACCTGAACCGTTCTGCGGGATAGGAGAACACACTGTACGCGTACGCGTTCAGGAGACTGGAGGAAGAAACAAGGGCCAAAACCTTTCTCAACCTCCAAGGTCTAAGGCAAGCAAAGAAACTCTTAGGAAATTACAACCAAAAGAGATTCAAAGCTTGTATCGGCCTTAACAAAGACTACCTAAGAATCCTAACAGGCCTCCTCACGGGGCACTGCAGACTCAAGGAGCACCTGAGGAAAATGGGCATATCGGAGGACGGGCTCTGCAGATTCTGCAGTGAAACCGCCGAAACTCCAGACCACATACTGAAATCCTGTGGGGCACTGGCCCACAAAAGGATGAAATATTTGGGCAGGCACCAAATAACAGACAAGGACATACAAACCATGGATCCACAGCTCATTCTCATTTTATTAAAGAAACTGGACTGGACGCTGTGTCCTAAGGAGTGTGACCTGCCAAGAATAAAACAGAGAAATGCCTCGACACGCTTCACTAAGAAGTATCTAGAGAGGGCTCTGAAAGAGGGCATGAACCTCTCCGAGGCACAAGCAAGGGGACACAATAGACCAACATGTCGCAGTGTAATATAACCTAACTAAATACTATTATTATTATTATTAATCTGAACATGTTCACGCCATATTGAAGCACCTAAAGCGGCATCGAAATGGCTTACAGGAACCCCTAGTTCTGATATTTATCTAAACGAGTAAGATAATCGTTGAAGGTAATTATAACTAGTAACTTTTGGGTGTGTATGTGCAGAAAACGACAAATCTTTTGCTTTATAAGCTTCAGGAACTTCGACCAAAACTCTCTTATCTCCGTCTCTTTAATGCCCGACCACTAAATGCAACTCATTTGACAGATATGTCATGTCTTACATAACCACACATTTTATTCGGACATAATGCAACGTATGCGTGCATGATATTAAGTTCTCTTGCGGCTTGGAGCTAATTTAAAACCCTAAACAGCACATGGGCTACCAAATTAACCCTGTTACCAGCGTGGAATTCGCCTGCTATTTGCATGCCACACTGTGACTTGTCAAATGGATTTCAATAGTTCCACATGACAATGTTGACACCCTGCTGGAAAACAACGGCACCCGATCACGCACCTAATTGTGTCCAGCTAACACTTTGGTTGGGTTAAGTGACGGTATTTTCAGGAGCTCGACTGAACTACAATCGCTCGCTTTCCATCGCCTCAGCTGAACACACTTGAGGGTTGTTAGAGGTGTCACAGCACCATGTGCGTGTGCACGACTCCAATTAAAATTCCAAAATGCACCCAACGTACACATTTTGTGTGTCTACATAATTTCGCAATGGAAATTCGCGTGCGAATTTGATATGGTGCCCACAGAAATGTGTTTGCCGTGCGCGCAGGCGCGTTATGATTTATGCCGTTTTCCTCGAGGTGACCTTTTCGCGATGCGAGTTGACCGGACGGCTTAGAGTGTTGCAGTGCCGGGATAGTTGCATTGGCGGATTTATGAATTTATATCGCACGTTGTATGAACATGCGAAAAACGAAAGTATTGAGATCTCTGCTAGTGGCTGACCCAAAGACGCCTTTGATTGGGAAATAAATGAAATGCACGGCCGGGGCCTTTAATTAATCATTGAACATTGAGGAAGTGTGGTCTATTAGTCACTGTAGTGCGGTATTCGCTAGAAATGTTTGGTCAAAGTATGGTGGGGAAATTAGTGGCATTCGAGTGGTGACTGCAACTTGATTTGGGGGCATACAATTTTAATGGTCAATCAAATAAAAAATAAACAGCCGAATAGCCGAGATAATATTACGGGCTTCTATAGCGCGAATACTGTAATAACTCATCTACGAAGTACGCTGAAACAGCGACAGACACACCAGATGATTATATTTCACTGACATTTGCTGCGCTCAGTGGCGCACATAGTAAAAAAGGCTTTAACAAAGCTTGAGTTGTGTTAGCGAAGACCTGTTTTTAAGGCGTAGTATGGAAACCTTTCGATGGATAACCTGACATGTTCTATACTTGACTTCTGTGTGAACGCCTGAAGCCGTTCTGCAACACACTAATCGGAACGTACCAGTGTGGCTTCCGGCCCGGCCGATCGACATAGACCAAATCTTCACACTAAGGCAAATCCTGGAAAAGACCAATGAATTTCACCTTTTCATCGACTCTAATGCCGCATAATATGCGATGAATGCTATCATATGATGATAGCATTCATCGTCAGGAGCTCTACATGGCGATGGCCGAATTCGGGATACCGCCAAAACTGATCCAGTTGTGTCGTGTGACACCTGAAAAAGCGCGGTGTAATGTGCAGTTTGGAAGCAGCTCTCCCGAATTATTCCAAACTTGTACCAGATTTCGTCAAGGAGATGGACTATCATGTGACTTCCTCAATCTTGTTCTGGAGAAAATAGTGCGAAGGGCAGGTGTCAACATGGAAGGCACTATCTTCAATAGATCTGTCCAGCTACTGGGGTATGCAGATGATATTGACATCATCGGCCGTTGCCAGTGTGCCGGGTTAGAGGCTTTCACGGCGATTGAAGAACAGGCGAAATTCGTTAGTCTTAAAGTAAATGAGGACAAGACAAAGTACATTCTATCAACAAACAAACATACATCTATCAACCGCCTAGGACAACATCATCATCATAGCAATAACTTCGAGGTAGTTTAGGTGTTCAACTATCTAGGCGTAAACATCAACTCCACGAATGACACCTTACTGTAGATTCGGCGGAGAATTGCCTAATCAAAACAAATGGGTTCAAACCTCCTCACTCGAAGGACCAAATGCATGCTCTATCGAACCTTAATCGTACCAATCCTGCTTTATGGTGCCGAGTGCTAAACGATAAGTAAAAAAGGTATTGGGTTCTTTTGAAAAAAAAAACTCCGTCACATAATTGGTCGTATGTGCGAGGAGGGCGAATGGAGGAGAAGATACAACAGCGAACTAGTAATCACTAGGTCGTAGAATGCATGACTCATCACTAGTGTTATAAGCGTTATTTTTTTTTGTATGTTATTTTGCAATACTTCTGTACCTAAGCTTTAAAAAAGCAATATACTATTTTCATATGTTTATTGAGTTTTTTTTGTAATTAAAAAAAAAAAGAAGCATTTAAAATTTTACAGCAAGGCGATTAGTAATTCGCAAATAAATCATCTCTTATACTGTCGCGAATTCTTCTAGCTTCTCCACTATCGAGGGTATCTCCAGTTTGAGGTATTTGCCGTGGATAGTTTGGGGAGATACCATTTTCTCGTTCCGGTTAGGGTACGTTGTAGGTGAGGCATATCTTGTGCAATGCAGCACAGACATTTACGATTTCGACAACTCTTCTGGGACTATATCTACACTTTCGTTCTTCAAGTATTATACGCCATCGACCTAAACAAATTAAATTTGTATTTAAAGTTGTTCATAATATAAAAGAATGACTTATCTTTTAAACGACCGATGCATCGTTCTACAATACTTCTGGCTTTCGAATGAACTGAGTTAAATTGTGATTCGGGGGAGTCCTCATTAACTTTAATTAAACAGATGTTATCATTACTCATTAAATTAAAATTATGAAAACTATAGAAAACAAAAGAGTATTTGACCATGAATTATAGAATGAAATGGTATCATGCACTTTGTGGTACGGATACCAGTGTAAAGTGCGTTTTCATTAGATATACTTTTAATTTAGATGAAGAACCGCGTCGAAGCTATTGCTGTAAGAGAGTGAGAGAACACTACAAAAGAAGAAAAAAGATATATATTCGCATCAGATGAAGATTTTAGGATTGGGTAAGGAATACGTGAGAGAGAATATGAATTTATAATGAGATATGAATTTAAAATTATGGATGGCAATTAATTTAATAAAGCAAGTAAAACTATCTTTATGGTTTAGGTTGTCGTGGTATAAGAGGTCAAGCTACTACACGCATTAGGTCTTCCACATCTGATTTAGAAAAGAGCCAAATTCTAAGATTTTTTAAGAACCTGTGGCATTGGCCATTGCTGTTGCATATATCTGCTGGAAGTTTATTATATATAAATGGAGCTATGACAGTACAGAAGCGTCTAAGATGCTCTGTTCTAGTTCTTTGGATAGTCACAGTAGAAGCTGATGATCTCAACGAGCGATTTATGGCATTTCTTCTTACTGAATTGTGACCACCCCGCAGATAGAACAGTCTCAATACCTTATAAACATAAAGATGCCGAAGTGGTAATATATTGAGCGATTTAAACAACGGAAATGATGGTTCCCATCTAGGTTTGTGAAGCATTACTCTAATGATCTTCTTCTGGGCTGTGATTAAAGGCTGTAGATTGCTGACAAATGCACTACCCCAACAGGAAATACCATATTCTAAGCGAGAGTTAGCTAATGCATAGTAAATAGATGTTAGTAGGTTTGCTGGTACTATTTTTCGCAAGAGAAAGATTTTGTTCAAAACAATATACATATTTTTTTTAACACTCATAATGTGTGTCTTCCAGTTCAGTTTTGAGTCTAGTATTATGCCAAGGTATTTAAATTCTGTTACACATTCAAGTGGCATGCAAGAAACGGTACAACTAGAACGATCACAGCTTGCGTCATGAAGACCAACATTTTCAATAAAAATCTCATTTGACAAGGAAAAGTACATAATCTTGGATTTGCTACTCAGCACCATCTGATGATACTTAAACCAGTTTGCCAAAATAGATAGATCACTATTCATTAAGGCTTTTATTCTATCGACAGAAGGAGCAGCATACGAAAGGGCTAAGTCATCAGCAAAAGCAACCATATTTCCTTTCAAAGGCAACTGAAAAATTGAATTTATATAAACAATAAAAAGTAAAGGCCCGAGCACTGATCCTTGGGGGACGCCTACACATGCACTAGTGATCGAATCACTCATAGTTGTACCGATTCGTACATGCTGGGACCTGTTTTGGAGATAGGATGAGAACCAATTTAAAATGTTACTTCTGAATCCATATCTGTAAAGTTTATTTAAAAGAAGTTTATGGTCGACTAAGTCAAATGCTTTCGTCAGATCAAGAAACAGAGCACAAGATTTATTTGATTTATCGAGTTCATTATTGATGCTTTCCAAGAGAGTCACTACTGCATCTTCGGTAGACTTACCCTTCATGAATCCAAATTGCGAAGAGCTGAGAATTCCATATTTACCAAGAAACTTAAGCATTCTTTTAGTTATTAGTTTTTCAAAGATTTTTGAGAAAACAGATAGCAACGAAATTGGTCTGTAGTTATTAGGGTCTGTTTTGTCACCTTTTTTATGTATCGGGATGATAATTGCAGTTTTAAGGCATTCTGGGAATACCCCACTTTCAAGGCTTAAGTTGACAATATATGACAAGGGCCTTGTTATAAAACCATGTATTTTTTTATTACTATGCTGCTTAATCCATCTATTATAAAGGAAGTTTTTGATTTCAAGTTAGCAATCACATGAGCTACTTCATTTTCGGTAACCGCACTAAAAAAGATGTTACAGAATTTAACAATTTATATATCAAATATAATAATACATACCAAGCAGCCATGATAAGCTCCTGCCTGCTATAGAATCTCTTTCTAATACATTTCTTTCTTCACTTTGTCGCCAGACAAAGCTGTCGTGAGCACTTCCCCCATATCTAGCATTTATTGCCAAAATTTGTGTGTTTTCATCGCAAATCTGGAATAGATAATACATATGCATATAGGTATGGAGATTATTTTACAAAACGATGTTTTAAGTTCAACTTACAACCATGGCATTTATACTATGCCTTCCTTTCCGATTGAAGAACATGTTCTCATTTTCCAATGGCCTTATATTCATGATATGAGTTCCATCAACGCACCCTATAACTGTAAAATGTAAAGAGCCATTTAAAGATTAATATATGTATTATATAGCAAAGAAATAAACCTCCAGGAATTTTATATTTTTCAAAAAAATATGATTTTGTTGAATCCTTCGGCATAAACTTTATCATCAATGGACAAAGTATTGACTGCATTTTTTTAATGACTGCAGCAGTAATTTCAGCCACCGTACTTTGACCCATTGGTGCAGCCCAGTCAGCCCCAACTTGTCTTTGATAGCCACCACCCCCAAGAAGATTTAAAGTTGTAGCCAATTGAAGGATGGGTGGAACATGCGTTGACCTTATTCCAGTTGGTAAATCAAGCAGTAGGTACCAAAACAACAACAAACGCTTCTTTTGATAAGCGAAAGTTTTTCAAAAATCTAAAATACACAATAATAAATGATAGCAATCAACAATGAATATTTATAATTATATGAATTCTTACATCGGGTTTGAGAGTTCCAAGATATTTGCTTTATTTCTCAGGTTTCTTCTTAATAGTTGGACATTTTTGCAATTATTATCTTCATTTGTGAAGAAAAGTTCTAATGAAGTAAACATTGCACTTCACGAATTTTCCAATTTCACTTTTTTATTTGAATTTATTTATTAGATATATTTATATTCTTTTTTCACTAAATTATTTAATTTATTTGGAGTTGAAGCCGAGGTGCATACCTATGAAAATAACAAAAATGTATGAAAGCGACACCTAAATAGCTGTCACATGAAATTGATGGCAAAAAGGTGATTGTCAATTTGATAATAACCTTACGTGGACGTAAAGGTATGATTTTGATTGTCAACAATCAACTATCACTGTTAAAAAATAATAGATCACCCTGTATTTTCGAACTTCTCTAAGCTGCTTTATTCTTTATTCATATTCATCTCTCTCTTTCATTTTTGTATTAAACACTACATAAAACATAGGGACGGGCTACAGTCCGCTTAGGCGAACTGTTGGATACCCTATTCTTATTCCTATCCCTCATAAGTGGGCGTGACAAAAGTCTAAGTATGGTTGAATTGTTAAGAACGCTCCACATATTTTGTTATACAACATTTAAAGGATTTTATCAAAACAAACGCTCCCTAGCTCAAACTTGGGTGTTTCAATAAAATTGTTTTATTTAATTGTGGGCGTGTCGGTAGGCGGATTTAAAAAAAATTAACACATGAGCATAAAGGGCCCCTAGAGGGTATATATTATAAATTTCAGCTCCCTAGCTCACTTTGAATTTTCAAAAAAAAAAAAAAAAATAATTGTGGGCGTGCCAGCAGGCGGATTTTGAAAATATTTACACATGAGCATAAAGGGCCCATAGAGAGCATATATTATAAATTTCAGCTCCCTAGCTCAAACTTTGGATTTTCAAAAAAATTGTTTTATTTATTTGTGGGTGTGTCAGTGGGCGGATTTTGAAAATATTTATACATGAGCTTAAAGCGCCCCTAGAGAGTATATATTAAAAATTTCAGCTCCCTAGCTCAAATTTTGGTTTTTCAATAAAATTGTTTTATTTTTTTGTGGGCGTGGCAGTGGGCGGATTTTGAAAATTTTATATCCCGAGCAGTTTTAGGGGTCATAGATCATGTATAAAAAATTTCAGCTTCCTAGCTCAAAATTCGATTTTTTCCAAAATTTTGTTTTTTTGAGTTTGTGGGCGTGTCTGTGGGCGGATTTCAAAAATTCGTAAACTTGATTATTTCGGGACCCTAGAGAGTATATGGTTAAAATTTCAGCTCTATAGGTCCAGTTTAAAGGCCTAATTGTTGCCGACGGACGGACGGACGGACGGACGGACGGACGGACATGGCTAGATCGACATTACTATGGATGCTGATCATAAATATAGTAACTTTTAGGGGTCTACGGGCAATATTAAGGTATGTTACAAACTATGCGTCAAAATAATATACCCCTAGAATAGGGTATAAAAAGGCTTTGAACACGTGAATGAGTTAGTTGCAATTTTAATCATTAACCTTAACATTTTTCATATTGAATTTCACTTGTAATAAAGTTATTTTACTTGTTCATTTTCTACGGGTCCCTCTTTTTATTTCACAATCACCTTAGCCGATTCCACCCCTGGACGATGAAAACTAACAAACCCTTGCGTGAATGTCAATTCACTGCTGAGGATCGAGAAAAGAACGTGACTTGCCGACTTGTTGAAAACCAAAAATCAGGATCTGCTTTGCCAGAAGTACAAGTTGGAATACAAAAACTGCAATGTACGAGTAGTAAGAAGAGAGCGGCCTCACTCCACCGCGAAAATTCCGCCGCCATAGGGTTATACATAATATTTGTATCTTCTGGCATCGAAATAATTTTCTCTTTCGCTCTTTTGCTCCACGAAATAAAAAATAATTTGAACTTTGATTGAGCAATGAGGATTCTCTGGAAAAGTATAAATCAAATTATGCATGTGAAAAATAATTTATTGAGGCAGAGATAAAAGACAATTTAGTGGCAGAGACAAGATAGTATGTATATGCGAGTGTTCAGCTTGTATTAATAGCTGCCGTAGGCTGTGGTGAGCATTTGAAACGTTATTAGTCCCTGGAGGAAAACGGTTCGTTCATTCGTAATTGATAAATCAGTTTTTAGTGAAATTTATTAGTTTCAATGAAATTCCTTATAAAATGTACAATAAATTTATAATTAACTATTATGTGCCTAATAGATACTTAAGACGTGATTTAATTATATTTAAGTTTGTTAAATTTTTCGCTTCAGTGTGAAGAAGATTCAATAATTTCTGAATACTTTTACAGTCCCTGGCCATATTATTAGACGCAATGTAGTTTATTAATATTTTTATGTGTTGCACGAGTTTATATGCAATATTGTTATATTTAAAAGTACATGTGTGTTTTATTTAGAAGATTTTGTATATGATTCCATTTTGTATTTATTTTTAACATGTTGCACTACAGCGTTAAGCAATTGATACGCGAAAGTAAACAAGTACAAACGAAGTACATAGAACTTACAGTGCGTCTAATAAATTGGCCAGGGACTGTATATAACATATTGTTTTGTATGCCAGTTCTTCTGTTATCACTTTATTAGAAGCTCTTAATAGTCTAGCGGGTAGAAGGAGAAACTCCCTGGATCCACGTGGCCTCACATTGGTCTAAGTGTGTTGACTGTAGCTGACAACCACCTCAACCTAACCTAACCAACCTCTTATAAAAAGTGGAAAATCGAAAATATTCCGAAGTGATATATTATTCATGGTTTTTGAATTAAACTGGATGAAGATTTAATTTTATTTTAAAACATAGGGACGGGCTACAGTCCGCTTGGGCGAACTGTTGGATATCCTATTCTTATTGCTATCCCTCATAAGTGGGCGTGACAAAAGTCTAAGTATGGTTGAATTGTTAAGAACGCTCTACATATTTTGTTATATAACATTTAAAGGATTTTATCAAAAAAAACGCTACCTAGCTCAAACTTGGGTGTTTCAATAAAATTGTTTTATTTAATTGTGGGCGTGTCAGTAGACGGATTTAAAAAAAAATTAACACATGAGAATAAAGGGCTCCTAGGGAGTATATATTATAAATTTCAGCTCACTAGCTCAAACTTTGGATTTTCAAAAAAAAAAAAAAAATAATTGTGGGCGTGTCAGTGGGCGGATTTTGAAAATATTTACACATGAGCATAAAGGGCCCATAGACAGTATATATTATAAATTTCAACTCCCTAGCTCAAACTTTGGATTTTCAAAAATTAATGTACCCTTAGAATAGGGTATAAAAAAATTATTTTATTTATTTGTGGGCGTGTTAGTGGGCGGATTTTGAAATTTTTTTATCCCGAGCAGTTTTAGGAGTCATAGATCATATATAAAAAATTTCAGCTTTCTAGCTCAAAATTCGATTTTTTCCAAAATTTTGTTTTTTTGAGTTTGTGGGCGTGTCTGTGGGCGGATTTCAAAACTTCGTAAACTTGATTATTTCGGGACCGTAGAGAGTATATGGTTAAAATTTCAGCTCTCTAGGTCCAGTTTAAAGGCCTAATTTTTGCCGACAGACGGACGGACGGACGGACGGACGGACAGACATGGCTAGATCGACATTACTATCGATGCTGATCATAAATATAGTAACTTTTAGGGGTCTACGGGCAATATTAAGGTATGTTGCAAACTATGCGTCAAAATTAATATACCCTTAGAATAGGGTATACAAATCATGATGAGAACATTAAATGTTAGAATTACCTTCACACTTTACTTAACCCTCCGTTTAGCGGTGAGCTAAAAGGCGGTAAGCTATACTTTGTGGTCTGACAGACCACATAATCCATTTTGCAGTTGTGGTGCCATGAAAATGCGATATGGCCTATTCCTTTATATAGACAATAGAACATATGTTATAATATGCGTATGTATGTGCAGATTACCTTTATTGAAAAGACAACAAGAACAAACCAATTTTTTTTAAAATTTACAATTATTTTTTATAATCTTGGAGTTTAGCATTACCCAAGGCCAAATGTCATCTATTGGGGCTGTTTTGCTCTCTTGCAATAGTGCAATTCTAGTATTTCCATTATCAAATCTCATGAACTGTAATATTTGTCAGAAACGATTGAGTGACATCGTTGCTTTATATATTGGATGATTATATGATGGCTAAAGTGACTTTACCTGCTGACCTTTAGCATGGAAAGCTCCGCTAAACAAGAGCAAACCAATGAACGCATATCATTCAGCTTCCTTCAGTGGCTCACCCATTCTCTGGGTGATCAGTATTACACTTTTCGGTGACCAGAATGGCTTTGAGATGCACAATTTGTGGCGTTATGAATTTTTTGAAAATGGAAGCACGATTCGGAAACATAGATTCTCTTTGGCCATGCTTAGCGATTTACGTACGATTATGAGCTCTAGCACGTCCACTTACCACCGGTGGTGTGGTTAGCCAAACGTTGCCGTCAGTGGAATGAAAGTATTCGGCAACTGCAGCAGAGGGTACAGCTGGCCAAGTCGATTGTTCCCCTTTTTGGAACGATTGCAATACGAAATTCTTCATCTTGCTCCTCATTGTCGCTTTCTTCCTCCATATGAACCTCAAGCTCAGCATGTTCTTCAGCATCTGAAGCACCTTCACCTACATCACTTGGCAAAAAGTCAGGGTCAATCTCATTCTAATCTTCTCCTGTTCCAAAAGGTTCCTGCTCGTCATCTTCGCAATTCTCCATAGCAAGAATAGCGGCTAGTCTTGCATTATATCCCTCTTGTTGATTAGCAAGGAAGTCACCTCGGACCAATATTATTTATACTTGCCATTAATGATGTTAAGGCATGTATAAATCACAGTAATATCCTGATCTACGCTGATGATATGAAAATATATAAATCTATCACTAGTCAGCAAGACAGAATGTTTCTTCAATCTGACATTAATAGCTTCGCCAATTGGTGTGATAAAAACGGTTTATCCCTGAACCCAACTAAATGTCAACATATGACATTCTCTAGAAAGAATATCCCTTCCACCTTTCAATACTCTCTGTCTCAACATATTCTTTGTAGTGTTGATAATTTTAAGGATCTTGGGGTTTATTTCGACCCCAAACTGGATTTTGCTAAGCATATTAATTCTATTATTAATAAATCTAATTCTATGTTGGGCTTTGTAAAACGGTGGGCCAAAGAATTTAATGACCCTTATGTTTCTATGTCATTGTACAATTGTTTTGTCCGTCCGATTCTAGAGTATGCCTCTCAAGTTTGGACACTGTTCTACAACATTCATTCAAATCGAATAGAGGCCATTCAACGTAAATTTATTCGATTTGCACTTAGAGGACTTCCATGGGATGATCCATTTAACCTTCCTCCCTACAGTCAACGTATCAAGCTTCTTCAAATGTTACCCCTTTCTCAACGAAGGCTTAATAGCGATATCATTTTTTTACAGCAGCTTATATCCGGTCAAATAGATGCACCTGACTTGCTGTCGTCTATTGGCTTTAATTTTCGTGGTGGTGCCCATAATTTACGCAGTGTTGAATTATTGTTTAGCCCCCATCATAGAACGAATTATGGGAGGCATGAGCCTATTAGTCGCATGAGTAGAATCTATAATCTAAATGATCATGTGATTGACTTGCATGTTAGTAAAATTAAGCTAAAAAATATTTTGCGTAATAATGCTTTAATGTCTTAATTGTTTGCATTATTTTGTGTCTGTGTTAGTACTCGTATTTTATAGGTACATAATTATTGTATTTTTAATTGTTTTGTCCTTACTAACACCTGCACTAAATGATGAGCCAGTGAGAGCACTTTTAGTGCCGGCAATTTCTGCTCGTGATAGTTGCTTGCTTTAAGCACTCCACGACACTGAGCTGATAGTGTATTTAAAAAAAAGCAGTAAGATTGCTAAAACGAGTTTTTTGCGACCCTCTTTCAACAATATATAGACTTCACTTTCGTTCGGATTCATTTTTAAAACTATACAAATTAAATAAAACTAAGTTGAGTTTAATTAAAAAAATATTTTTTATTGAGGAGAAGCCTCTTTTATTATTTCAATAGAACATATAATTTCGACTGCTACTCCAGAACTAAAACTTAAGTGTAACAAATATAAACTTATTGCCTAGGTTTCCTTACCTCTACGTGCAGGAATGTGGGATTATGGATTGGGATAGGAGGAGGTGTCGTTTGCCAGACGCTGGCTCAGCAACATGCATGTGGAGCGTGGGTTCCTCTGTTGCTGTCGGATGTGATGAGTCTGGGTATCCGGTATCGGTTGTGGAATGCGCTTGGAGTTGACATGCATGTGGAGCGTGGGTGAATGTTGAATGTGTTTGGTGTTAACTTACAAACACTTAACGAGTAAAAAACTCAAAATACTTTAACTTTAATAATATTTATATATGATCTGCTTGTAGTGTCGTCCTAAACCAGTCTACGATTTAACCAAACCGGGGAACCCCTCAATTTTTGCAGTGCTGCCAACCACTGTTGCAAACGTGCAAAATGTCTCACAATTCAAGTAACATTCGTTTTAATTTTTGTGGTCTAGCAGACCGCAACGCTAAACAACGTTTAAACTTTTCTTCAACTCTTTTTTTGTTCAAAAAAATAAAGCTTGGTACTTTAATATATATTGGAGTCGACTCACTACATCGAGCTTGACAAAGTCATGGCACCGTGGGCCGAAATATGAAGAGAAAAAAAAGTTACGAGACAATAAGTTTGAAATTGGTCTGATAGACCACAACCCTAAACGGAGGGTTAACGGGCTCCCGACCCATGAAGAGTTTCTGCCTGAGACACTGCAGAATTCCATCCTCTGTGATCCCGGGCACGCTGCTTCTAGTTCTCCAGACCAACCGCTCTGGCATCCGCAATGGCTTGGTCTTTAAAACGGAGGTTCCGTCGACCTTGTCTTCTCGAACCTGGTTGCTGGGATTCGAAGATGCTCTTAGCTGGGGCATTATTGTCCATTCTCTCGATGTGGCCGAGCCATTGTAGTCGACGTATTTTATCTTTTCGGACTACATCCACATCTTGGTACGAAAACTAAACATTTCACAGCGTTCTTGGCGACATCGAATATGAGGTCATGGACAGACAAGCTGGCAAGATACGGATCAGAGATGGATGTTTCTCTGGCTCTAAAGTCTATACAAACTCCGCTTGGTGCACTGACACGGAAAATCGATGTAGCTGCTTAGAACTAAAAGATTCAAGATTCTTGGCAGCTACTTCTTTGAGGAGCTGAAGGATCTGACCGATATTGAGCTGAGGAAACTCCTGAGATGTACATATAGGTCCGGGTAGTTCTAATACAGCGGATCACTGAGCTGTATATATTCGGTTCCTTTGCCGGTTTTAAAAATTTTGGAAAAATCCCAACAATGGAAACAATAGACCCAAATTGTTGGTCTAAGTCAGCCGTGACACCTGTCACAAGGGCATACATTTACCTACCTACCAACCTATTATTCTAGATTATCTATCAAGAGAACTCGTACCGGCCTTAACAGACTATATCATTCCCGGAATTCCTTTCTGTAGAATGGTAAATGGACAAGTGACTTAGGGGCCCACCAATAGAATCTGTAGGATCCGTTGATTCAACGGAGAGTAATGTAGGTGGCCCATAACAATGAACTTCAACGGATAAAGTAGTTCTACTTTCTAGTTTTCTGTCAGTCGCCGTAAGCAGACAGACACAAATTGCAGTTCACAAGTTCTAGAATTGAAGCTCTACTTACTTACTTAACGGGCTACCGACCCGTGAAGAGTCTCTGCCTGTGAAACAGCAGCCTTCCATCCTCGACGATCCCGGGCACGCTGCTTCCAGTTGTCCAGAGCGCTCTGGCATCCGCGATGGCTTGGCGTTTCAAACGGGTGTTCGGTCTTCCTTGTCTTCTCGAACCTGGGGGCTGCGATTCGAAGATCCTCTTAGCTGGAGCACTATTGTCCATTCGCTCGATGTGGCGAGCCAATGTAGTCGACTTATTTTGGCTTTTTGGATTACATCCACATCTTGCTACAGCTCATAGAGTTCGCGATTGTATCTTCTCCTCCATTCTCCCTCCTCGCACACAGGACCAAAAATCCGGCAAAGAATTGTTCTTTCGAAGGAGCCCGGACTCAGCTCTCGCTTCCTGCTCCTCAAAGATGTATCACGCGACAAATCTGATTCAGTTTTGCCAGGATTCCGAATTCGGCCATAGCCATATAGAGCTCCTGACGATGTATACTATCATACGCTGCTTTGAAGTCGATGAATAGGTGTTGTGTCTCGACTTGAAATTCGTTCGTCTTTTCCAGGATTTGCATCAGTGTGAAAATTTGGTCTTTAGTCGATCTGCCTGGCCGGAAGCCCCACTGGTACCTGTCGATAAGTGTGTTGCAAAACGGTTTAAGACGTTCACACAGTATGATGGATAGGATCTTATATGCGACATTAAGTAGGGATATGCCTCGATAGTTCTTGCAAGACATAGGATCGCCTCTTTTGTTGTGGGGCATATGGAGCTGATAGTCCAGCATGTTTTCTTCCACTCATACTTGGCTGATGATTTAGTGCATGCGCCCTATCAAAACATCACTTTATTTGAAGAGCTCTGCTGGTAAGCCATTGGAGCCTGCGGCTTTGTTGTTCTAAAGCTTTTTTATAGCTAAGCCAACTTCTTCTATACTGGGTGGTGGAAGTGGTTCTTCATTGACTGGACGTGGGTTTTCTTCTTGCCCTATCACTCTCACTACATGATGGGCCATTAAGCAGCTGATGGATATGCTACTTAAACACATTAACTATTCTCTGAGCTTCGGTGAATAGGTTTCCTTTGTTGTATCGAAGAGCATGCGTTCCGGTTATGAAGCCAGCAGCCAGTTGCTTGGCTTTCTTATAGAACCTCCGGATGGTGCTACGATCGCGGGACTCTCCTTGAGCTGCGATACTGCGTAGGCCCTCTTCTTTCTACGCATAATCTTTTTTTTCCTCCCTTCTCCTGAAGTTCACGTATTACAAAATTGAGAGAGGCACATCCATTGATTGCAATATTGGAAAATTCAGAAAACTACTGTACTTTCTGGCATTGCCGGTTGATAGACCGTTCAGTATACCACAGCGAAACTGCAGCTCAACCGCTGATTTGTTTGAAGGCATGTTTTGGGAACTGAGTTGATACACTTAACTTCAGTTTCCAGAGGCAGTATGAAATTTGGGTCGTCCACCAGCTCACTTACAAAACATTCATTGCATACTTTAACACCTACAAATGCAATGTCATTGTAGACGTTTTTCATTGCCTACTATTAGGTGGTAGAACTAGGAAGAAGACGAATGACTGGAAAGATAGGTTTGTGCATTGGGTATGGTTTTTTCTCCACGGGTGGCGTCTAAATAACTTTGGGAGGATTATTTTGAAGTTTAATCCGCAGAAACGTATACAATAATTTAAAGTGCACATATGAGCAAGCATTCGCTGCACTTATATTGATTTTTATTCTGCGGATTTTCGCTTCATGGACATGGTCGGGATTTGAACACGCAACCTTCCGATCAGCAAGTGAATACACTACCACTGCACTGTTGCCACACCTGTATGGGCCGTCAATGCCTCATATTTATTTATTTTTATTTACATTCCTACATACTCGTAAATGTGCCAATTTCCTTTACAAATGTCTAAATTAAAACTGTTAACAAATGTGTAGTCACTGCAGAAGGGAATGGTGGCGCCCAACAACGCGGTTTATCGCAACTTCTATAGACTAAAACTCGGAGGCAAGGTAATGTTGGGGATTTTTCGTGTTGGAAAAGTGTTTGTTCATGTATTTCCAAATTGAATATGTTTTTGAAAACAATACAAGCTTTCTCTATTAAAAGGAAAGTGTTAATGAACCAAATGACCTAGGTACCGATATTCAACAACAACCCATCACTTTATTTAATTTCAGTAATGCAGCGTGTTGCGATGTGAGCTGTTACCAATTTGTACCCAAACCCACATTCTATAGGTAACCAACATCACTCCCTAAAACGATGAACCACCTTTTTCATTTTACTCCATGTGAACATTAAAAAGCCGCCACGCAATAAGTGAGAATATAAAACAAAAAAAAAAATCTCAACTCATGCCGACGCATATCACGAAGACGCCCACAGTTCCAATGAGGATCCTCCGTGTGTAAACATCGAACATGAATTATCTCAATTAATCATAGGGCTGTGGATGAAAGCGAGAGCTATCGCACTGGCATTGGGTCACCCGCTGACATAACACAGACGTGCGTCTCCAGCACGGAGAAACCAATCTCCCATGTGAACATAATCATGATGCATGTAGACTCGGTTTGGCTAATAACTGTGATTAGGCGGTACACACACATGCCTATCAAACTGTCGGGAGTTCAGCTCAGACTTAGGATTACCTCGACTCCCTTATTAGAGATTTGTTGAAGATATATACGAGTACCTACAACAAACGTACGCGATTCATGGAGCGTATGGTCATCGGAGGAGACCAAACGAGTTTCTTATGAGAAGATTTGTGTGTTTTGTGGTCGCCGCCAAAGCCACATGGGGCTAGCGAAGTGTCAACTGTTTCAAGTTAAACACGAGGGATGTTTCTCTTGATCAGCGTGATCCTTTTGTTCAGAACAAATTCAATGTCCCTGCGACGGACAAATACAAAATTATTGTTCCAGGAACAATAAACAAATCTTATCAGATATCAGCGATCGGAGAGTACCTATACAATTTGTATGGATTTACGAGCAACAGGGGCGATGGTGTCGCCACCGCCATGTCCCCTGTCGAAGAGGCAACAATTTAACACCTAACAAACGCGTCGTCCTGAAAAAGAAAAAAAAACTGTATCACTGTCTATTTAACTGTCCAACTAAATTGAAACATAGATCCTCTTTGATATCGAATCCAAGAATAAAGAATAAATACGAAATAGAAGGAAAAACCTCAAAAAGCCATCCACCCTCGTCCCTATGCAAATACAAAGTTGTCCTCCTGCTTTTCCATAAAAAATATAAACCGAAACCAAAATTGGATTATTTTTGTACATATAGCAAATAAACAAGGACGAATTTTTGTTTCGGCCACGAGCAAAGTACTTGTGTCACCTGGGAATCGGGGGGGAGTTGAAAGCGAGCCCTCGGTGTATGTGTGATTAAATTTTTACAGCTCAACGAAGAATGAAATGAACTGTCAAATCTTGAAAGAGATTGGAATCTTCTGCCAGTCGCCTGTCTCTTTAGGTGCTATTCCTGGGAATACCACACCGAGAGACAAACAACCAAGCCAACCGACAATGTATACACAAAAGTATAAACGAAAGAGGAATCTCCCTAACAAGATATCCTGTAACTGGATTGGGTACCAAAATCACAGGAACAGGAAAAAATAGACAAATATGCTATAAAATAAGTTGGAGGTGGGTGTACATATATCAAATCGCTCGGAAGCAGTAATCACCACAGCCATCACCATCCTATCTTGTCGGGGATAAAGGACGTTTTAAATTTCACAGTTTTTCTGTGTGTTTCTTCAGTTCTTTTTGCTGTGTTTTGGTGTTGTCCTCGTGCACAATTACATCCCGAAACCATAGGTTGTTGAAGCTGCAAAGGGAAAGCATTTAATCCCTGTGTTATCCGCTTTATATCTTCCGATAAATTGCATTCCCGTTTACGTGTCTACAAACAAGAGGAATACGAGAAAAATCCTTAAAATACATTTTTCGAATTTCAAATACACTTTTACATAAATGTGTCAGCCAGGTAACAGATTTTACGCAAAATCATACAAAGGACATCCTTTCTTGCCCGAGGTGGAAATGTTTTTCTAGGTGTTGCCCCAAGACAATGGTATAACAATTATTTGACACCTCCGAGCTCACAGGATGGAGATTGGATATCCTTTCGATTTGTTATTTCTTGAGCTGGCCGTAAACCAACATTCAGAATGAAAGGCGATGCAACGACGCACTCTAACAATGCAGGGATAAGGATTAAGCCAACGCCCTTTTGAAATATTGTGAAACTAAGGGACACGTCTAGCGTCCCTTCGCCTTGATGTGATCAGCACGCGGATTTTCGCAATTTTTAAGGATTTGCGACTTTCTCACGTTTGTGAGCTGTGAAAATTGCTAGATTAACTTTGGACTAGGAATGGCAGTTTTAAGGGGATAGTTTTACTTAATGAAAGGTTACTGATGTGAATGTTGTTGCGGACGATGATGATTTTCAAAAATAAAAAAAATCGAAAGGAGTGGTGCACCATAATTAAATTGATATTGGATAGCAGTGGGTTTATTATGTTTGCTGCATATAATTTTGTTAATAAAATCCGTAATTGCAAACCAACCCTTCACAGATATAGGAGGAAAAATATTCATTTAATATTTTCATCGAAGAGTTTTAAGCTTAACAGATAACAATGAAAAAATACTCTAAAAGTAAACAATAGTGAACTTAAATTCCTGAAAATATAGTATACACTTTATTTGTGATTTTATCTCTCGAGGATGTCAGATCAACTAACTTACTAACTACTAACTTACTTAACGAGCTCCCGACCCGTGAAGAGTCTCTGCCTGAGACACTGCAGCCATCCATCCTCTGCGATCTCGGGCACACTGCTTCCAGGTGTCAAGATCGAGCGCTCTGGCATTCGCGGTGGTTTGTTCTTTAAAGCGGAGGTTCGGTCTTCCTTGCCTTCTCGAACCTGTTGGCTGGAAGTCGGCAATCCTCTTCGCTGGAACATTATTGTCCATTCGCTCAATGTGGCCGATCCCTGAATCATATAGACAGCCTAGGTCAACACATTGGGACACTTATAGCCCAGAACTCATGGAATCTACGGCCAACTGCTATAAAAAAACATCAGAGACACAGGAACCCACTGCACACAAACCATTATGCCTATCAACCAGGTAAATCGACAACGCATGCTCTTCAGGACCTTACCACGAGAATCGAAAAATCTCTCAAGGACAAAGAAATTGCTGTGGGCTGCTTCCTTGACATCGAAGGAGCTTGCGATAACACCGAGCATTCCCAAATATACAGATGCATCCAAAACCCAGGAGAAGACAGTACAACATGTAACTGGATAAAACACATGCCTAACAGTAGAAACATAAATGCTACATTAGGCAGTGATAAAATCAGCAGCATTGCTGCGAAAGGTTGCACTCAAGATGGTGTTCTATGGTCCATCGTAGTAATCGAACTGGTAATTACACTCAGTAATGAAGGCTTCTATGTCCAAGGATACGCTGATGATATTGCGATCCTAATCAGAGGCAAATTCGAAGAAACAATCTAGGAACTTCTCCAGAGGACGTTGAACTTCGTTGCTGACTGGTGCACAAAAGTTGACTTAAATGTCAAACCCAAAAAAGCATCATAGGTGCTTTTACAAAATAACGGAATCGGGATAAATTAAAAAAACCAACTCTGCTTGGTGAAACAATAGAGTTCTCAAAAGAAGTCAAATACCTAGGTCTTACTCTGGACGAAAAACTCACTTGGAACCCTCACCTCACAAAAACCATAGACCAGGATCTCTTTATGGACCAGCAGAAGTATGATTGGCAAGAGCTGGGGTATAAACCAAAAGCCATAACCAGACCCATCATAACCTATGCAGCACCAGTATGGTGGCATAAAATTAAACAAAAGTCAGCACAGGACAGGCTCAATAAATTTCAAAGGATACCCTGTATATGCACTACGAGCGCAATGTGAACAACCCGCAGTGCAGCGCTGGAAGTTATCCTAACCTTTCACCCCTCAATCTTCAGATACAGAAAGAAGCCATGACAAATACCCTTATGCTCATATCTGAAAATGAGGACAATTCGAAGCTAATCCATCCAGACATTGCAATGGAACTAAGCAAAGATGAAATACTTGGAATTACTATGACGGACAACTGTCTTTCCAAATTCAGCTTCAACCAAAACTTCAAGGTTACATTCCCAAACCGTCAGAACTGGGAACAGAAAAAACCTAAATTTGTCAGCGATTCTTATGTATGGTACACAGATGGATCGAAAACAGATGAAGGAGTTGGGGCGGGAGTATACGTTAAAACAAAAACGTTCACCTACACAAGCATGGACAAGTGTAATTCCGTATTTCAAGCGGAAATCCTCGCAATAGAACTCTGTATCAGAGAAAACATAAACAGATCTATAACAAGTATGAACATTTATATTCTCTCTGACAGCAAAGCTGCATAAAAGCCTATAGCCAACACAAACAGAGTATATTTCATTTGGGTTCCAGGACAAAGCGGACACATAGGCAACGAAATAGCAGAAGAAAAGGATCAGCCTCAACCTTTATGAGTTAGTTTAGTTTAGTTAGTTAAATTGACTTTTATTTCTATAAATATGTTACAATTAAAGTTTTGCCTAAGTCATAATAGGTTTGGCCTATGGCCGTCTACCAGGTTGACAAAAATAAAAACTTAAGTTCTTTTACTAAAAATCTCCTTTTATAATTTGTTTTCTATAACGAAGTGCTGCAACTGTGTAGTTATATAGGACATCCCATCCTTTTCATCCATTTAAAATGTTTATTGCTTCATCTTCCTCTAAGACATGTTTTCCAAACATTGATAATCGAAATTCTTTTAGAATTGGACAAACACCAAGAAAGTGCAATACATCTTCTCTATTTTTCATATTGCAGAGGTCGCAAAGTGTTGGTAAATCTGGACGATGTGGCATAAAATTTAAATGAACAAGTTCACCTCTCATTTTAAAGACAGTACTTATTTTTTCAGCTGAGTAACTGTTAAGGAAATACGTTTTTTCATTTAAAAAATGGTTAAGTTTGCTGTAATAGTTCGGAAATAGTGACGATTCGGCTCCTTCAACATATTGGTCATACGTATGTCTGCCAAGATTCTTCAAAATTGAGTTAAATTCTTCTCTTAAGAGATGCGGTTGCTCGTTCACCTGAACTGTCAGATTCATTCCGCATTCGGCTGCTACTTTCTGCCATTCCTCAAAAATGTTTCCATTTGTTCTAATTATGCTTTTTAATACTACGTTTGGTATTCTGGATTCATTCATCTCTAATAATTTTAAAACATAATTGAAGTGCATTTTGAGGGTGTACAAGCGCAGGGGAGGAGTTCCAGTTTCAATGTATAGCATATAGTTAGGGGTATTTTTTGGTAACCGGAATATCCTCTTTAAAAAGTAGCGAAGAAATTTTCCACCTCATCGTAGGATTTGTAACCCCATATTTGAGCTCCGTAGAGCATTATCGAGGCTGCAGTCGAGTGGAACAAAGTTTGTTTTGCACTTAGCGATACATAATTGTTTTTGAAACAACGTTACCAGATTGCACAGATAGCTCTTTTAGCATCAGTTAATTTTTCACCAAAGTGCGGTTTTCAACATAAAGAAGGCGTTATTAGGATACCTAGATATTTGTATCTGGATACAACTTCAATTTCTTCACCGTTTAACTTCCACTTTTTTACACGTGAGTAACAACCTCCTGCATTTCTAAATATCATGACTTTTGATTTCTCAAGATTAACAGTGAGATTCCAACATTTACAATATGCACTAAGTCTGTTTATCATTAGCTGCATTCCTTGGATAGTTTCACACAGAAATACGATATCATCCGCATACATCAATGCCGGGATTGTTTCATCGCAGAACCTTATTCCACCTTTGACATCATCGGTTATATCATTAATGTATAGTATAGAGAGTAGTGCACTTAGAATACATCCTTGCTTAACGCCCATTGACGTTTTGAATTCTTCAGAGATTAACTCTCCATCCCACACGTACGCAATATTATTCTCATACAAAGCTCGCAGGATTTGAATGATTTTGCTTGATACACCGATTTTGGAAAGCTTGAAAAAGAGTGCTTCACGTGGTATTGTATCGAAAGCTGCTCGAAAATCTACAAAGAATGCGTACAACTTTTTATTCTTACTCGTGTAAGATTCAGCAATATTAGTAAGGCAGAATATCTGGTCGCTTGTAGAATAACCTTTTCTAAATCCAGCTTGAAATTCTTTAAGAATGTTATTTTCTTGAACCCATTCGTATAATCTTTTATATACTCGTATCAATGCGGCAAACAGTTTGGGTAAAGTGTCCAAAAATGTGATTCCTCTGTAGTTCGTCGGGTCTTTGTAATCACCTTTTTTATGAAGTGGGAAAATGATTGCTTTCTTGAATGTATCAGAGACATTTGTAGAATCAAAGATTCGATTATATTCTATTGTGAGATAATTTATAAACTCGTTTGTGCAATTTTTATAAAATTCGAACGGGATGCGGTCAATACCTGGTGCTTTGTTTGATTTCGAGTTGTTTACAGCTTCCTTGACTTCTTACAGAGAAAACGCGGTGTCTAATTTTTCATCGATGAGTAGTGGGGCTGCATATTGAAATAAAGGGGAGATTAGTGGAGCATTGAGGAGCTTATCGAAGTGAGTCCTAAGTTGCGGGGATTTAATAGACAAGGAGATGTTTGACGTGTATCCGTTTATGTACTTGATAGCTTTCCAGAATTGCGCCGAGCACTTTGAGGTGTTCATGAGCGCGATATTTTGCTGTTCAAGGGCTATTTTTTTTGCTATGACAAATGCGCTTGTATTCCCTGTTGGCATCTTGAAAATGTTGGCGTTATTCGTTCTCAAGAGCTTTAAACATTTAAAGGATTTGTCTCTTGCTCTCAAACAATCTGAATCAAACCATTTTTGCGTATATGTTTTATAGATTCTTGGGTCCTTGTGTTGCGGAATGGATTTCTTAATGATTTCTGTTAAAGCCTCAATATCAGCTGTATAATGCTGCGTGCTCAGTTTCATAAGGTTTATATTCATTTTTCGCTGATAATTTACGAGTATCCGGGTGCTCCAAACAAATTTTGGTAAAAGGCTTATTGGCTTCGTGTGATCATAGTTGCTGCTGGCAGCAAAATTAAGAGTTACTTCCAGTGGCATATGGTCCGAAAAGATCTCAATTCCAACTTGAAAATTGTTCAGAAGTTTATACCAGTTTCCCGACATACTCATCGGCAAGTTCAAGAATTTTTGTTCCTTTGTTATCACAAATTGGGTCCTTAGATTTCCGATAAGGTTCCAAAAAACTGCTGTTGTATCCGGATGCGAAATTGTTTTGTGATAGTCCTACTCGACCATTAAAATCACCAATAAGCATTATATCGCTGAAGTCTAAGGAGTGTAGTGAGTCACAGAGTTTGCGAAATCAGACTGCCACTTATTGCAATTTAAGTAGATAGGTACCAAGATGACATCAAATGTATTAGATTTTAAGTTAATAACACTTATTTCGCCAGCTTTTTTAAAGTTACTGCAGATCCCTTCGAGATTATCGCGAAAACCGAACAATGTTCCACCACTTCCTCTTCCAAAAAGCGAAGTTTTTACAGAAGTATGGTCTCCTTCTGTAAAAAATTCGAGAATATATTCTTAAATCTAATTTCCTCGTTTTCTAATAAATGTGTTTCAAATAATACAAAAATATCAAAACTTTTAACATAATTAAAAAATGTTACAAAATTCATTTTGTTTTTTAAACCAGATACATTGTAGCTTAAAATTCTTATTTTCTTATACACTAAAGTTTTTTCAGCATTCTGATAGACTGGGACACATCATGCGTCGTGTACAACAGCCTTAGAGCTTGTGGGTAGACCCGAAGATTTTTCGCTTATATGTTTTGTATTGAATTTGGCATCACTGCTGTGATTGACATTATCTGTCAGATTTGACGTTTTGTGAGATGTGTTTTCTTTTGTAGCTGTTTGGTTTGTATTTTTAAGTTCATTAACAAAAATATTTTCATTTATTGAAATGTCTCCATAGATTGATTTAATAACCTCAAACCCATTTTTGTCACAACACCTCAACCCAAGCGCAGAGTCCCAAGTAAACACCTTCCTGGCAATATGCAGGTGATCATCTCGTAAAGAAATCTTTACTGATGCGTCTTTTTGACGAAGCTCCTTCATGATGGGAATCATTTTTCTCCGACGTTGTCTCACGTTAAAGGGTAAGTCCTTTTGGATGCTTATTTTGGTACCCTTCAATTTGAAGGCATTCCTCATTACGTTCCAAGCAGACTCACTGGACCTCATTTTGAGAACCTTTATGATGACAAGACCATTCTGTGGACCCATCAGTACTGCAAAATACTGCATTAAAAATTGCGTGAGCAATAAAGCCAATCATTACTGGGAAAAAACCGAAGGTAACAGACAAGATAAAATGTTCATGCCAAACATATTCCACAAAAGAACGAAACAACTCCTAAACCTTACTAGGAGTCAGATTCGAATAGTCACAGGATCCCTAACTGGACACTGTCAAGTTAAAAAACACCTCAATACTATGGGAATTACTTAAGACAACACGTGTAGACTATGCTACGAGGACGAAGAAACAGTTGAACACATCTTGTTTCACTGTAACTGCTTAATCATACGACGTCAATACCTTCTAGGTAAATTCTACCTTGAGGCAGAGGACATAACTGACAGCCCGCTCAAAGATTTACTAGAATTCATCATCAATTCCGGTATCATGAGCGATCCTTAACTGCTTCCACCTCCCCCACCTTATCTAATCTAATCTTATGTGCCCGAGCCAATGTACTCGTAGTCGACGCGATTTAGCTTTTTGGACTATATCCACATTTTGGTACAGCTCATAGGGATCGCAGTTGTATCTTCTCCTCCATTCGCCCTCCCCGCACACAGCACCAAATATGCGACGGAGTATTTTTCTTTCAATATAACTCAATATTAGCTCCCCTTTCCTACTTATCGTTCAACATTCGGCACCGATTAGGGATTATGATTCGATAGAGCATGCATTTTGTTCGTCGAGTGAAGAGCTTTGAACCCATTCTCCGTCGGATCGCTACTCTGGTGGCATTTGTGGAGGTGATGTTTACTCCAAGCTCGTTGAACTCCTTAACTACCTCAAAGTTATTGCCATAAACAGTGAAGTTTTGTTCTAGGTGATGGACAGATAGTTGTTTGTTTCTTGATAGCGTGTAGTTGGTCTTGTCCTCATTAACTTCAAGACCAAACATTATTTTGAAGTAAATGCCGGTCTCGATAAAAATTCAACATTTTAAAACTATTGCCGCTAAATTATAAACCACATTGACCAGATCTACCACTCTAATTTGCAACAGGAACGTTCGAGAAGATATAATGCACTTTGTACGAGTTTGGCCAATACTCAGCGAGCTAAGAAAACTATCCCTTGGGAAAGCTACACAGCAGATGAACTTCTTCATTTTCTAAATTTAAGAGATTGGAGAGTGTTGTAAAGATTTGTTAAGGCTGCACTATGCTATAGAAATAAAAGTTCAAGTGAGGTGTTTTAATAAAGTAGATTTTTAATATAAATTTCGACATGTTAAAAGTATGTATCTAATGCACAAATATTAAACAACTAGCTGCACCTGCCCGGCTTTGCCCGTGCCCGAGAATTCTATTGGCCAATATGTTCGAGTAGACTTCCTTATAATTGTCTATAGCGGGTATCCGGCGTATGTTGCTGCGCCTAAAGAAAGAAGACCGATTTTGACCAAAGTTCACAGAAACACTCTCAGGCCAATACCGAAGATTGCCTGATTTGAGCTCAACCGGTGAAAGGGACTGCACGTTTTTCTCCGCATGGCTTAGGCCGCTCACACAACTTCGTTGTTCCGTTTAGGGTAGGTGCTTGTTGTCTGGCAGGCGCCTATGTCACCTTACTTCTGCGAATCAAACAACAAAGCGAAAATAAAAAACTTCGATTGAATCACTTTTCATTCACTTCCACACCGATTGTTGTCAATGTTGGAAAAGCAACTTTCCGATGTCCGATTCACAAAAAAATGCAAAAAAATTCAATAAGAGTTATTTGAATAAAATATTGAACACACGATATCTCAAGAATGAAAGTGCGCACAAATTCCACAATAAGCTTGAAACGTTCGTGTGGTCTCCCTCTTTCATATGCTTGTTCGGATAACAAAATAAGTGACGTCTGTACGGTCTCTGTATCCGCGTCGTAATTTACACGCATACGCACATATGCATGTGTACTCACTCAAATGCCCATATCTCACACACCAATGCAGATATAGCCAAACATAACAACCTTCGTGCAGACGTCGCCTTTCATGGAAAAAAATTTCATTGGAATCGGTTAACGCGTTTGGCCAAACACCGGCAACAAACACAAATATGGATTGATTTTTATATATAGAAAATATTACACAAAACAACTTTTTATTATTTCACTTAAATTTGTTTTTTTTTTCAAAGCACATGATACCAACATATGAAACACACAGTGTATAAATACATTGTCAATTTCTTTTTCTTTTTTAAGAAACACATAATTTACACACCGATGCAGATACAGTCATCGCACATACATAACAGCCATCGTATAGACGTCACCTTTCTTTAAAAAAAAATTTCATTGGAATCGGTTAACGCGTTTGGCCAAACACCGGCAACAAACGCAAATATGGATTGATTTTTATATACATATATATATAAATAGATATAGATATATTCGCATATCAATTTTAATTCACAAAAACTCACAAAATCGCAATGAAGAAATCCGAATCCGACAGCGCCACCAAACATGAAACAAAATTGGCTTCTCCATTGATCGATAATAGATGGCGTTACGTTGCGTGTCTATATGACAGTTCAATTGTGATACGATATGTTACATTCAAATGTGATTCTTTATTTGGTTGTTGCCAAAATAAATAAATACAAAATGAAAAAAAAAAAAAATAAAAAAAAACCTGTCGTAACACGCTGGGTGGTCAAAATAAGCCATTTTGAAATTTAGATTTTTTTTTCTAAAACCCGTGCTGAGAAAATACCTTTCCAACAAAGTATAAATCATTAAAATCGGTTCGGCCAATCTCGAGTTATGCGGTTACATCGCTTCGGACACTTTCTTTTATATATATAGATTATGTTATGTCAAATTTGTCAATCTGACAGACAGCTTTTGCCATGTCCCAAAAAGATTTGTAGATAATAAACAGAAAATGTAAACCCTGTAGACACTGTATAGACTAAATAAGATGCTCTAATGCAGCAGGTAATATTTGAGATTGCACTCCAAAATGCATTCCTACAGATAGACAACAACAAATGACGATCGGAAACACCAATGTAGTATAGATCTATCTTGAGAGGAGGAAGCTTTTGATGTTATGACAAAAAACGTCGATAGCATGATTCATATAATGAGGCAGTTGGAAAAATAGGCGGCCATAAAATCGATGAAAAGGTGGTGGGTAATCGATTTGGACTCTCTGGGTTTTCTCCAAGGTCTGCCGCAGTGTGAATATTTGGTCGATGGAAGACTAACATTCGAGAGTATCAATTTTCATGAAGAGCTTCTCAAAATTCCCTGATCGAAGTACTCGTAGGTCCCTTCAATTCGTGCCAAAAATATAACTACGCACACACAACTGCTTCGCAAAGCTAGGTTTTAGGCTCTTTATGGGCCATTGATTTCTAATATTTTATTTATTTAGGTAAACCTCAACGACCTTCAACTCGTCTTCTTTCGCTCATACTGGGTTCATCATTTAGAGCATGCGCCTTACCAAAAACATTGCAACTGTTTTTGAAGACCTTCATTAGAAAGCAATCAGAGTAAGCGGCCTTGGTTCTCTGAAGCTTTTTTTTTATATCTAAAACAATGCCATCTATACTTGGAGTGGAACCAATTGTTCGTTGACAAGACGTGAGTTCTCTTCTTACCCTCTCACTCTGTCTTTCTCTACACAATGCATTTAGAAGGTGTTGGAGATGCTACTTAACTACTTCTACAATTTCTTTGAACGGCACGTTCGTCGTTGTTTTCAAGAGCCTAAGTTCCAGTCGTAAGGCCAACATTCAGTTGCTTCTCTTTCTTGCAAAACTTCTGGATGTTATTTCGATTTCTAGGCTGAGGAGATTGCGTAAGTCCTCTTTCTCATTTCTTCCCTTTTATTGGCTCAGTATCTTGCTTCGCTGCATCATCATATAACGGCCTCTTGATCTTGGGTTACGTTGGTCTCTGGGTACTCTTGGCTGATGTATCAATACCGGCTCCATATACGAGTATGTATTGTTGACGTGTGTTGGGTACTGACTGCGCAACGGAGAGGCTCTCGTTCAGACTCCCTGTAGGCTCTGGCTGCTAAAGTCGTGATACTTCATCTAACTTCAAATTTCTTATTTAAGGCTATTAGCAGCTTCTTCTCGTTAAGCGGTTGAGCTCTGAATTGGCCCGCAATAAGAACATGTTCAGAGTCGATGTGAGCACTTAAAAGATATTGGATGTGTGCCTCGCGTAATTGCACGTGGTCCACATGGTTGGCCGGTAGAGTTGTAAAAAAAGCAGTTAAGTTAGTACTGCAGTTAAATTAACTTAAAGACTTATTATGTAAGTCTATTAACTTACTTAAAGAATTTAACTGCAAAACAACATTCAGCAGTCATTTTGAAGATTGTGAATGGGCAGTTAAAGAAAGCAGTCAATTGACTGTAAGTTAAAAGAATGCAGTACTTTTTGACTTGTTGCATTCTTTAAGTTAGTTGTAAGTCTTTTCAAGTCTTTTTTTTTTTTTGCAGTCAGTAACTCTTTTGACTGCATTCATTTAACTGTAAGTCTTTTGACTGCTTTTAAGTCTTTTGAATGCTTTAAGTCTTTTGACTGATTTTAAGCCGTTCGACTGCTTTCAGTCTTCTATGGATTCTTGCAAGTCCCTATTTTATATATGTATGTTCATATTATGTATATATGTTCTTTTGCTAAGAGGTCCTTGCAACAACAAAAATGGTCCTTTAATCCTGGAAAAAGGATTTTTTTCCAAAATGTAATTAGAAATCCTTTTTCCAGGATTAAAGGACCATTTTTGTTGTTGCGAGGACCTCTCAGCAAAATGACGTTCATCACAATTATACCGTGCGGTTTCTAATTACATTTTGGAAAAAAATCCTTTTTCCAGGATTAAAGGACCATTTTTGTTGTTGCAAGGACCTCTTAGCAAAAGAACATATATACATAATATGAACATACATATATAAAATAGGGACTTGCAAGAATCCATAGAAGACTGAAAGCAGTCGAACGGCTTAAAATCAGTCAAAAGACTTAAAGCATTCAAAAGACTTAAAAGCAGTCAAAAGACTTACAGTTAAATGAATGCAGTCAAAAGACTTACTGACTGCAAAAAAAAAAAGACTTGAAAAGACTTACAACTAACTTACAGAATGCAACAAGTCAAAAAGTACTGCATTCTTTTAACTTACAGTCAATTGACTGCTTTCTTTAACTGCCCATTCACAATCTTCAAAATGACTGCTGAATGTTGTTTTGTAAGTTAAAGTATTATGGTTAAGTTTAACTTACATTCAATTTTTTTCAGTCATATAACTTAGACTTATCTGAATGCAGTACCAAAGTAATGCATTCATTCACAACTCTGTTGGCCGGAGTCTGCCCAAATCGCACTTCATCCATTTGTTACTTTCCATTGATTAAAAATAACACCATGCAGTATCTTATTATACCCTCAGAACGGTCAAATGCTTTCGTTAACTGAAGGCTCGTTTCCTTCCACAGCCATCATCTATAATCTGCCATCATATTCCTCATTTACTCTAGGCTGAAATACAATTCCAATGGTCTTACATGAGCTTAACCCAATCCAGTTCCGTTGGCATTCAAACAATTTCCCATATCAAGTAGTCAACATGTCATCATCAATGGCATTAACCATCCACACCCACCCACAACAATGCTACTGCACTTAAGCCCCAAACAAATATACAACAACTAAACAAGACAGTCCGTGATGTGAGTGCCCCTCGTTCATTGCACGCCCCAGTTCCTGAGGCAATTCGTTGCACATAATCTCATTATCGGAATAAGTTCAAATCGCCCACCCCCCCCAAAAACTAGCACTCTCTTCCCAGTCCACAAACCAATACGGGCTAAATGTTAAAAAAAACATTTCACTGTCCAAAGCTGTAATCTCTCCAGGAAAGAAAAATAGTTAGTTGGGTGTGCGAGGGAGAGAGCGGTAGATTTGTGCCGTCAGTCGTGGTTGACAGCAGCAGCTATCTGGCGTCAACACACATGTTACGGCCATACAGAAGAACGAGTTCTAATTCTAAGCCGGGACCATCGTTACCGGTGCTAATGCATTTGTGTTAAAGTTTATTGTTTCCTAGTTGGTTGTCTACCACCCCACAGTGTGTGCGGCTGTGTTTGGCTACTTCAGCCTTTAATCCACAAACTCTCAGTTGGCGGGGATTACACATCTATATGTAGCTGCTGCCACCCCAAATGTCCTCCATCAATATTAGGACATTAATCCGCTTTTCAAGGGAACGAAAAAGTTTCCTACAACACTAATTGGATGCGGTACTTTTTGAGTTCCGCCAAATGGAATAGTTGTGCAGGAAAGATGTACAACTCTGAGACAGTCTTGACTTTTGAGAACATTTTTAACCAAATTGAGGTTTCCCTTGAAGCAAATTGAATTTACTCTGGAGAATACTTGATCTATTGTACCACCCACCGAAGTTAACCGCGCTTACGAACGACGCAACTGAAGAGTGATTCCGCGACCAATTTAAACAACTTGAAATCGAAATAAGGACACTAATGACATTGTAGCAGAAAAACATAAAATCCTCTTACAAATTTGCATCCCTTTGTCATTGCGCCTGATAAGATGAAGATGATGACGACTATGAAAACAACGATGATGAATGTGCAGAGAAAATACCTGAGGTTTACAGTAATGCGGTTTCGGTTTGCGGTGAGTTAAATGTCCTGTCGTTCCCCTCTAATTAGCAATGAAACAGAAACCTTTTGATGCAACAAAGTTGTTTGTTTTGGAGGTTTCTGCCAAGAAGAGTGGTCTCCCAGGACACTTCCTTCGTAATTAAGTAGAACTTAGTAACCAACTTTTGTGACCGAGTGGGGTTTTGCTTTCTATAGTTAGCTCCTTGTGCGGGCGGGTATGTCCCTATGTTGAACATTTAATGCAAGTTTATTGTGGTCCAGTTCGGAGGGTATGCTTTTGAGGAAAGTTTGACTAAGTACTCCTAACAACAGAGATCGTGAAAACCATAAACAAAAAATTTAATTACTTTCGTGCAGCTTGAATGACTGAAGTGGTCGTAAGCTGGAAGGGTTGTTGAGTTCACGAGAGACCTTGGGGATATGTCTTTTGACTTTTGAGTTATAAAACATTCGATATTCCAAATGATTTAATTTCTATAATTTAACAATAAAGTAATGACAGTCCTTTTGGCATAATCGAAAAGAATCGTCCTTATAATTTGAGTCGCTTAGGAGCAGCAAGACCTCTTTGATTAGAAGTTAACGCTGC
Source organism: Portevinia maculata (assembly GCA_949715645.1). Lineage (NCBI taxonomy): Eukaryota > Metazoa > Arthropoda > Insecta > Diptera > Syrphidae > Portevinia > Portevinia maculata. Next base: position 9,186,066 of record OX454526.1, read on the forward strand.
CGTTGATCCCGACTTGAAAGAACACTTTTTTTTTACTATACCCCTACTCATCCTACTCCTACTCATCCTCCTCCTAGGCTGTGTTGGGTTATAGTTGCAGTCGGCACAAGCCGCCACGCTTAGACCAAAGGTCCACTTATTTATCTTCTTCCTACTCGTTGAACCAGTTGGAGCTTTTGATAAAGCTTGAGAGACTTTAAATGTCGATGTTTATGAGATCGTTGAGATCATTGTAAAAGAAAGATCCTAAATGGAGTTTTCGTCTTTGAGAGAGGGCAGGGTATGTGCAGAGACGGTGGAGCATAGTCTCCTCCTCCTCCTCGTCCCTGCAGCTTCTATAGAAGTCATTTGAATAGACGCAAAGCCTTGATGCGTGCTTGCCTATTATACAGTGTCCTGTACTGACACCTACACCAGAGCCAATGTGCAATCGGTTAAGTGGGATCAAACTCATAGAGCTTTGGGCAGATATGCTTGGTCGCTAGACACGTATTACCTACCTATCCACCTAAGGTTTGTACTCTCGACTGCGGATAGCTTTAACAAAAGTTTACAAGTAGCGATAGGTATACCTACAAAACCTTTCTCAAGTAGAAGAGGTAATGCGGTTCAATTTTTGGCGAGTTCATCTGCCCTACATTTCCCTGTGATGTCTCTATGCCCGGATACGGATGTCCTTATCGGATATCATATTTCTCTTCAGCCACGACAAGACTTCCTTAATCGCCATGATTTCCGCCTGGAACACGCTACAATGATCAGGAAGACGAAAAGAGAGACTAATATTTAGTCTTTCTGAGAAAACACCTCCACCTACCTCATCACTAGTTTTTGATCCGTCGGTGTAGAAGTGGATCGATTTATCCTCCGTGAATGCATCATCCTCCCAGAATGATCAGGTGGGTATTTGGAAATTCTTCTCGAACTGTAATTGGGGTATGTTGTAGTCAATGTTCCTTGGTAGAGACCCAAGTGAGCCCAGAATGATAGAGATGCCAATATTCGTTTTGATCCACTGTGAGGTAGCTTTTAAGCGGACAGCGGAACAGGCAGCTATTTGCCTGCTAAAAATATGGAGGAGTGTTAGATCAAGTAAAATGGCCAGTGCAGCGGAGGGAGTCATTCGGAGTGCTCCGCTGGTGCCGTTGAATTCAGTTTATCACGGCTTACAGCTTTGTCCAAATATCTGGTGGGATTTTGTACAGATTTAGGGTGCGAGGATCTTGCTAAGCGCAGGTCATTCCTTACATTAGATTTCTGCCGTTCTAAGTTTCGTGATACCAGTGTCTTCAATGTTTGGTGTTATTTGTTACATTCTTGGAGTGCGGGAGTGTCTATTAACCAAGCCATCCGCCTGCACTCTTCTGTTGCTCCTCCGGTACTCCCACGACGAAGTTGAAGGACAGAGTGTCATCTTCCCCCGATTGAACCTAACACCCCACCGTTGCAGTGGTGGTTCTTTTGCAGATTTTAAAGTGTATGCCGTCCACCCATACTAATCTGGTACTCCTTCGTTATGTTAGCGGACCGTTTCCAGGGTCTTCGTCGTATAGGCCGTCCGCCTAAAACCCGTGGAGTTGAAAAAAATTAGTATGCCACGCGTGACCCTACCCGGGTGCTTAAATGTGGACTCGTTGGGCCCATTTTGCAAAGCTTGCGTGATGCCCATGCTTCAGGGAAAATCACCTCAACGCGGGTCCTTTCTCGGTAGGGGTGGCACCTTCGAGGTTCGTTGAAAGTGTGCCAAAGGCTGATGGGACCTTAGTTAGCCTCCACTTTCCTATGTCCTCGCAGATGCCACTCAATAAAAGAATATCCTATGTATCCTTAACACTCCGATGAGCGGTGGCATATTAGGCGGTAAATGGAGCGTAAAGGCTCTGCCCACACCCATACATATTAAATGCGTATAATTTCTGGAGAGGGAACGAGAGATGACCAGAGATGTACTAAATGTGTGGTTGTGTGTTAGTATATGTGGCTAGTATGTATGTATGTGTGTATGGGTGTATAAAAATATGATAAAACTATTGTTTTAGTCCGTTTTAATAGGTGCGGGTACCTTAATTTTTTACTAAATAAAAATACATTATGAAGAGCATTCTGGTTTGCACTTATACGCTCGCCTTGGTTCGTCTCTCGTTGGTCACCTGGTGGTTTTCCCGTATAAATTATTCCTTTCAGGGGATAATTTGACACGGAATCGCAGACCCACCAAACCTTTATTCCGTATTTCGCGGGCTTCCTCAGAATATATTGAGTAAACCTTGTTCGTCCGCGATACGGAAATAACTGCTCATCGACGGTCACTTGGCAGTCCGGGAGAGCATACACTCTCTAAATTAGCCATTAGCATGAGCCATACATCGTCTATTGCCACAGATTTGCTTTGTTGAAGCCTCTGCGCGCGAGTGTTACCGTTATCGAAGCAGATGTATGTGGTCAAGTGCTTGAACCGGTTGAAGGATATGGCGCCTTTGTAGATGGGCATACTGTAACTCGCCCACAATTCTGCGAATTGGAGTGGAAGACACCAGCAAACAGCAACATCCTAAAGAAGGCATACATTTCGTCCTCGTTGGTCATCATCCAAACTCGCTGTTTTTTATTGGGATGCGCTTCGTTCCATAGTCGAAAGAATTCCAAGGCTTTTCGATTAGTTTCCCGCACGATAATGTTCACGATTTCGGGTGACAACAACGATTTGAAGATGGCTCGGTGATGCGGCAATGTTCCTCGTAATGGCCCTTTATATGTAGTCGTTGGCACATTATGCCCACGTGGCCTTCCAGAAGGTGGTGGATTCGCATTCCATATCTTGCCATCTTTCGAACGATAAGCCTCTTCCTGAACAGGAGCACCCAAGTAGTCTGAGCAACAGCACTGGATAAGGGATTTGCCGTTGGTGCTTCTGTGTATAATTCCTTCGCATAATCATCATGGTTATCATCCAAAGCGGCCTCCAACTCAATCTCTTGTTCAATATCGGACGCCTCATCTACATTTTCATCTTCTTCTGGCACGTAGTCTTCATCGTCCAAGTCGTCACCTGATTCGAGTGGGTCGAATTCCGACCCCATTATTTGTCCAATTTGCGTCTCAAGTCGCTCTCATTCTTCCGGATTCAAATTTGGTGAATTAAGTTTACGAACCAAATTTGTCATCAACCCAACTACCTTCTCGCTCCATTTTACTGGAAATGAAAAACACGAAAAAATTGACACACGAGCCAAACACTATTCACAACCGGCAGCAAAATATCTCCTAAAATAATCATAAAACACGTGAACTAAAGATAAAATTCAATGAACCAGTATTACTTACCTGCAATTTTGTCGATAGAAAACTAAATAACACCTGAAAATATTCCAATATCAAATCACCAGTCAATTTGCTTTCGATATTCGCACTATGAATCCTAGGCATCTACTGTGGGTCTACTCAGACCCATGTGTGTATGATTCACGAAAGTCGTTTAAAATTAAATTTGTCCACTATAAATATATCGAAAACGTATTGTTTACCGGTAATTTGTGTTCACCTCAGCATATTTGAAGAAGTCATGGACTGATGCTATTCAGAAATACCAAGAAAAAAACTTAAGCACATTTCAAAATCGGTTTGGTCTGGCCAGACCCATACGCCCATCGGAGGGTTAAGTAAGGTGTAAGGGTTTATGATCGCTGTATTCCGGTGTTTAACCTCTTCGTTAGAGAGAAAGAAGAAAGTATAACTTTGACTTCTTTCCATTGCGATGAAAAGACTGATCGATGGCAGTTGAACTTGTTGAATTTGGATTTTTTGACGATATGAAGTTCATATCATGTGGACGTTATCAGGAATATTTGAATTTTGTTGGCTTTTATTTTAATGTTTAATTTGATTTAATTTGGTGGGGGCGTATGCCCCAATTATTCAGCTTAATACAAGCTTGTCTTTGAACTACAAAACTAAGACTTTTAATACTAAAACTAAAGACTAAGGGCCGGTTGCAAAGGTTTCGGATAAAGTTTCGGATAGTTAGCCGACACATAACAAGATATATCACTTTCTATTAATGTAAGGATATTTTTTAGAAAGCTTCAAAATAATGATGCCTTATGCGAAACAGTCTGTTTCTACGGGGCCGTGTAATATGATCGTAATATTCTTCAAATTCGTCTTCTAAAAATTCAAACAAATCCATGTAAAGGCACTTTTTTCTGCTGTCTACGGTCGCCATGGAAAGAATACTTTGAAACTATATTTTTTCCAGTCACTTCAAATAAATATTTTGTTTATCTTCTGGATAAAGAATTGAACAGTCACTTGATCCGGCTCATAGGCTATCCGAGACTATCTGTCAGATATCACTATCCGAAACATTTGAAACCAAAAGTTCATGTTTAGCTGTCAGATAAGTTCCGGATAGGCTATCCGAGACTTTATCAGCAAGTCTTAAAACTGGCCCTACGACTTATAACTAGGAAATAAAGTTAGGGTTTATGGAGAAGGAGGCTTAGTTTAATGGAGGGAGTGCTGCGGTTGAAATCGAAAATGGAAATGTTTGAATTTACCTTCCTTAGCATGCGGGAAATTGGTTCGTTGGAGCCGTAGAACGTGCGGTAGGTTGGTAGATACGAGTAGAAGAGACGGGGATGTCTTAAATTACGAGAGTTAGTATTCAAGGAGATGAGATGGAGTTGTAAAGGGACGGGCAATCGATAGACCCTGAGAGGAGGCGATGAATGAAGAGAATGTCTGCTGCATCCCTGCGCTCTTCAAGGCTATTCAAGTTAATGAGTTTGAGGCGGTCTTGATAGGGAGGCAGAATTAGGGGATCGTTCCAAGAAAGTCCGCGGAGGGCAAATCGAAGAAAACGTCGTTGTATGTTTTCGATTCTGGTTACATGAACTTGCTGAAAGGGTGACCACGTTTGGCTGGCGTATTCGAGGAGGGGGCGGACAAAAGTAATGTAGAAAGATCTGGTCACGTAGGGAGCAGAGAATTCCTTTGACCATCGTTTAATGAACCCAAGGGATGAATTAGCTTTATGAATTATCTCGTCAATGTGCGAACGGAAATTAAGCTCACTGTCGTGCAATATGCCAAGGTCACGAAGAGACTCTACGATGGGTATAGGTTGATCATTAAGAAGGTAAAGACGGGGGGGGGGGGGGGGGGGGGGGGGGGGCTTGTTGTATTAACGTAATAAGGTTATGGATTGGCATTTCGCAACATTGAACTCTAGGCAGTTTATGAGACACCATAGAAAAACTATCTAGATCTTGTTGTAGCAAGCAGGAGTCTTGTGATGAAGATATGTGTTTGAAAAATTTGATGTCATCGGCATAGAGAGAGATAGTGGAGTGTTTAATAACCCTTTCCAGATCGTTTATAGTTAAGATGAAGAGAAGTGGACCTAGGTGACTGTCTTGTGGTACACCAGAGGTTGCCAGGAATGGGACAGATAGGACGGACCTGAAGCGGACATTATATAAACGGTTTTCCAGATAAGATGATATCCATTTCAGCAGTATTGGTTCCAGACCAAGGGTAGACAATTTGAAAAGAATTAATTTATGGGATACCTTATCAAAAGCTTAACTAAAATCAGTGGCAATAACATCGACTTCTTTACCACTTTCTCAGGCCGATAGCGCAGAGGACGCGAATTCAACGAGGTTAGTGGTGCTTGATCTACCTTTTAGAAAGCCATGTTGGTTTTGAGAAATTAAAGACTTTCATTGAAAGCTTAAGGATTCGTACAAAATGCTTTCCAGGAGTTTGGGTATATGCGAAAGTTTGGCTATCGGGCAACAATTAGTAACTTCACATTTTAATCCCTTTTTATGAATCGGCGTTATGAAGGATGACTTCCATATCTGAGGACAGTCGCCTTGAGATAGCGAGAGCTTAATGAGGTGCGAAACTGGGTAGGAGAGCACGAGGGAACACTTCTTAAGAAAAATAGCGGGAATACCATCTGGGCCAGGTGAATATTCATCATTAAGTTTTTGCAACTTAATTTCAATTACAGAAGGTTCAAAAGTTTAAGAGAGAAAAGGACCAATAGAGTACTCGAGTACGTAGTTGAAATAAAAGGGATCTGGTACAAAGGAGTTGTCGGCAAAAGATTGTTTTAAAAAGGTGGCAACAAAATTAGCAATGGTTTGTGGATCACTTGAAGATATGTTTTCGTAAGAGAGGGATGGGGGCTAACCGTCAGATTTTTTCTTGTAGTTAACGAATCGGAGAAAAGATTTAGGGTCGCTTATAAGAACGGCTGGCGCATTGTTAACATATCTTTGATAGAGGGAGTTATAAGCCTGGGTGAATTAAAGGTATGAGCCGAGATAGTTGGAATAGTCAGAAAAAGACTTGTTTCGAAGGAAAACTGACCATAATTTGTTTCTCTTGTTGCGTAACGAACGTAGTCTTGGATTATACCAAGGGGGAGATGTAGAAAAGGGTTTTGGCCGAGAAATAGGGACGAAAAGGGAGATAGAAATGAACAAGGAGAGGGCATCATTTACAGGGAGATTGCAAACACAAATAAAACTTTGCTGAGGTGTTAATTTATTTTACGGAAATTGGCTTTATGAAAACCATAGTCCCCCCCAGCTAGCAGTATGGACTGTAGAGGAGGGTCGTGAAAAAGAGAAAGAAGAAGTGGGGGTCGAAGGTTGTCAAATAGTCGAAGAAAGCCCCGTGGGGCTTAAAGTTGCGCAACACTGAGCGAGGGGTCTCAGGTTCAGATCACAACGGGTCCCAATAAGGCCTTAATATTTTTTTCACTGCTCCAGCTCTTGCTAAAATCTGACAAACATTAAAGAGCATCAATTTGTATAGGTCCCTTCAATCTGAGCCAAAAAAATAACTACGCACTGCTTCGCAAAGCTAGGTTTTAGGCCCTGTATGGGCCATTGATTTCTAATATTTTATTTATTTAGTAAAACCTCAACAAGCTTCGCAACTCGTCTTCTTTCGCTCATACTGGGTTCATCATTTAGAGCATGCGACCTACAAAAAACACCACTTTCCTATCTTCTCGCAGATGCTACTCAATAAAAGAAAGGTATGGGGAGGCAGCTGTTGTTAGTGTTCAGCAAGTGCTGGGGACTTGTTTGGGCAGCGGCTTTTCAATGCCTTTCAATAGCAAAAGCCTTGTGTACTTTCCGACGATAGAGGACAACTTGGTAAAAGCAAAAAGGCGCAGGCGCAAACTGCATTGTGTGAGAATAAAGTGGCCGTAAACTTTCTTCCCCCAAAGAAGCACAATCTTTATTCCAACCCAGAAGTGCATTAGTAAGTAATTCTAATAAATGTCGGTACATTATTTTCGCCAGTGAGTTATTTACATGAAGATCCCACGTGAACAAACAAGTTTTCCTCGGCCTTTTTCCAAATTTCGAAAACGATTTGTGCATTGACACTGACTGCTCATGCGGAAAACATATACGAAAATAATCGCCAACAAATCAAGAGGTAAATCGTCTAGTATCTGTTGGCATAAGAGGGTTCATTTCTGTGCAACAGAAGACTACTTCTCACCCAAGCTTCTCATCAGTTGATAAGTTGACGCCTAATGCCCAACCCCAAAATATTTTACTTGAATTGGGTGTGTTTCTGTTGTTTTAATATGACTTGAATTGTGGAGCAATCTTAAAATCGAAAACAATCCCCGAAATTAATGAAACTCTTAATTCCTAATGCTTGAATGCCCACACTTCTCATACAATACCAACACCAGCACCCCATCAACCCACACAAGATTCGAAAACAAACCTTAACCGCATACTGACATGCATTTGTCGGTTCTCTGTGCTGTCAATCAGCCCAGCAAGACGGCGTTTTCCTTTTCTACAGCCAAAATCAAGAAAAAGAACTACTATCGGCTGATGGTAATATGCTGCCTAATGAGGTCCACATTTTCAATTCATCCGTCCGTCCATGGTTGCTGCAATATGCATGCTGATCTCAATCGCACACATGGCGTCGTTTTACTGATCTGCAACGCGAGACTGCACTTACATTTGCATAAGCGAAGGACGCTCAACCGCAAGCGTTTCCATTTCACTTGCGGAACCGTATGGTATGACGAAGACTCACCAAATCACATGCATCCCGGTCCACCAGAGCGTTTGCGGTGAATGCAATGTTGCAACGTAGCAACTCCCTTCCTCGCTTGGCGTCACCAGGTCAAAGGTACCATCTATTGCGAAATATCTCCAAATCACGCTGTACGATCAACCCACGCACCGCGGGGGGCCACCGTCGCACTGTGATTTGCCCCCAGACGAAATGTCTATTTTCCATTCGCAGTCCCCCATTCACTGGCACGATTTAGAAAGACCAGACTATCTATTCACAATTTGAATAAGAATTCCCCCAATGTAGCCATGGGGCAGACCTGGAAAGGCAAATCGACCAGAAGGTCTGTCGCGGTAATTCGCAGCCACTTTTGTACAAACACTTTTGTATCTATTTAGCGGCAGCAGCCGTGGATTATCAGTGGCTCCCGCGTCCGTGCACTCCCCCTGCACATTACTATTGACAGCTCAACCATTCAAGCATCAAATTGGCCAATCAATCGGTTGATCTGATAAGTCTGCCAAGACGATCGCGACGTCGATGTTGGTGGTGTGAACTGTGCGCGAATTCATCTAAGCGATCCAAGTTACTCGAACTTGAATCGGTAGATATGCGATTTACGGAACGAAAATCGTGAGTCAGGTGCGGGTGCGGTTTGAGAGAAATCATTTAAAGGCCTCAATCTACAGCCGAGTAATCACCTGTCAAAGTGTTTTGATAAATGATTGCCCGACTTGTAACAGTGTGGGATGTTGCTGAGGGATACACGAAATGATGTGGGGTGGGTACCGCACAAATTTAATTAAGTTCACTTAAGTGAAGATAGTTTGCTTATTTTATGGGGATCGGCATTCATTTTATGTAAAACTTGTTATTCCTGACAGATTGAAATATTTTGAATCTTGTTTCATTGTCAGCAAGTAAACTTTTTTGCGTTCTTTGTTTTGCCTTAACTTTTACAGGTTTTGGTTTTGATTTTGGTCTTGAATTGCTGCAAGTTGGATTCCTCTTGAGACTTGCTCCTGCGAGTGTGTTCAAAAGCTCAATTGTTCATTCGATAAATTGATGTCAAGTGTTGTCATACAAATAGTAAGGTACTGGACATTCAAATGAGCTTGGAACATACAATTACATACATTCCGTTTCATGTGGTTTACGAACAGCTAGATTCTTGATTTAATTTTACGAAATTTTTAAAATCCTTCCATCATATGGGAAAAACCCAATGCAATATGACAGAAGGCTGGCTATATTATGTTTATGTTGTAGAAAACAAATTTGGGATTAGGTAGATATTGGGTGTGTTTGAATCGGGTAGGCGCTGATTGGCATCAACGTGGCGGTGCCCAACTGCTGTAACTTTTCATACACATCAATTCTGTTTATTTTACCTCCTAGTGGTAACCACCGGGTACTGGTCTGCCCATCCGGGCGTGACTTGCTGAACTTATAAGCGCGAGTGTTGAGTGCAGAAAGAGGACGTGCGGCGGATGAATTCATTAGACTGAATAAACGGTGTCGTCAACAGTGAAGATAACAGTGGTGACGTGAAATAAATCCAAACGAAATAAGGCCGAATTCCCAAAATTTGGATTTATTTCGTTTTCCAAAGCGAAATTAAACCAAATTTTTAGTTTGGCTTTATTTCGTTACTGAAAACGAAACAACACCAATTTGGCATTATTTCGTTTACATTATTTAACAAAACTGTGAGCCCAAATTCGGAAAGAATTGAACATTTTCTTTACGAAGTTGTATTGTTCATGAGAAAATAAAATGAAATCATAGTCTGATAACAAAATAAATTATTTATTGGAAAAAGAAAAGTTTTTCTAAGTAACAAAAATAACGTATTTGAACAAAAACACATAAATCTATATTATCCAGTTAAACAAAACAAAGGCCATAGTCAAAAATTCATGAAATGAAACAAAAATAATTATGTATTAATGTACTTTTCGTTTTAGCAGTATACAGTTACCGAGTTTTGCACAAAGGTTTCGCATACTTGTATTTTTAATATTTGTATAACAATTTAAGCAAAGCTTAAAATGATAACATGGTTGTAACAAAATCGAGCGCGGATTTTCCATACAAACAACACATACTACTTTGGTTTCATTAAAATTGGAACATTTTTGCAGTTTTTCTTCGCATTCGGCTTCGTCATATTCCATCGACTGCTCATCCTGTTCTTGAAAATGATCGAAAGGAAGTAAATTATTATTTTTTTTCGAAACTTGCTTCAAAAAATCTTCAATGGATATTTTTCCGTTTTCTAGTTTTGCAGTAGCAAGTTCAATCAAAATGCTTCGATCTATATGTTTTTTCTTTTTCGGCTGAAAGACGTCAAAGGTTCCATCGGTTGTCATTATAATGTCTCTGGAAGCAGACTGATCTTCATCTAGAAGACAATCGAGGAATTTAAAGAAATTTTCTTTTTTCACCAACTTTCTGCTTAGTTTGCTGTTGAATCCTTCAAGCGCGCTAGTGGTGCGTATGGCATTTTTGTACACGGATATCCCATTCGGAGTTTCCTAAGTACACAATTTTGAAAAGGTTTCATCGTTATTTTACTAAACGAGTACTTTATTGTTTTACTATTTCTTTAATTGAAATTTAAGGAATAAATTCTCAAACAGCATTTTATTAAGCTAAAATAAAAGTTCTTTTTTGAGAAGCTATGCTGGGAATTTGAGAAAATAAAAGTTAAAAATTCGCACGAATTTTATTTCCAAATTTCCTTAAGCTAAAATAAAAGTTTATTTTTGAGAAACTTTTAGATATTTTATTTTTTATATTTTATTACGCCTTATTTTAATTACATACCTTTTCAATCCATTGTTTTTGAAAATACACGATAAATTCCTTAAAAGCTCTTGTTGCGTTTCGTGACCGAGCTTGCTCACTTCGGATTTTATCAAGTTAAATGCTATTTGTATATTTGATGCACTCATCAGCGGAAGAATTAACAGTTTTTGAAATATTCGGTGTACGTCGTGGTTTGTGCGCATGATATGAAAAAAATTTTTAATTTTACTAGCTCCTCTTCTTAATGCCTGGGTATAATGAAACCAGCAAGTATTTAATGATGCTGAAGGGAAAACATTTCTTAATCCGTTTCGCATAGCAGCCTCAAAATCGGTTGTAAACTCATTGGGTTCAAATTTAAAGAAATTATGTAGACTCAATAAATTGAAACACATGCGTATATGTATATAACTTCCGATTTGTTACTCATTAAAATATAAATGAACGGAAAAGTCTAAAATGATTTTGAGAAAATAATATAGAAATTCTTAAACTGCATTATCTTAAATTTAACTTACATGCTCGTTGTATGCAAAATGGACAATTAGTAGCTGCTTATAATCGCAAGCTGGCACGGTAGTAAATGTCCCATCCAATAATAATATTTCCTTGGAATAGAGCTAGGCAGTTCTTTTATAGTCTTCGCAACCGTTGGTGAAATAAACACGGAGTATGAAAAATTGTCTTCGACAACTGTTCCTCTATAAAACTTTTCACTTTTTTCATACCTAGGATTCCCAAATTTTTCGAGTACATTTTCTTGCTTGAAAATCTCAATGATGTCTTTGCTGTTTTTAGGACATTTCGGAAAGGCACTATTTCAAATGTTTATTAATTGTCTTTGCATTTTACCGAATTGCAGCTGCAGTGTACTTTCCTGATCCTTCGCACATTCTTCATTAAAAACTTCTCGCACACCATTCCTTCTTAAATTCACATCAGCGCACTTTCTTTTTATCGAATTTGTTAAGCTTAACTTTTTTCTAATGTTTTCTTGAGTAGAATGCAAATGAGAAATATTTTTAGGTATACGGCAATATTTAGAACCTTCAAAGTCAATTACTAAACTAGCATTGCATGTTTTCTGGTAGCAAACATATTTTTTTATTCCAACAGCATTCGATTTAAATCTATATAACTGGCTTAGTTGGGGAACATAGATTAAATTACTTCCCTTTCTAAATCCTTCGCAAGATTCAATCTCAAAAACACAATTTTTTTGTTCACTCATTTCAAGTATTATTATACCCTATTCTAAGGGTATATTAATTTTGACGCATAGTTTGTAACATGCCTTAATATTGCCCGTAGACCCTTAAAAGTTACTATATTTATGATCAGCATCGATAGTAATGTTGATCTAGCCATGTCCGTGCGTCGGCAAAAATTAGGCCTTTAAACTGGACCTAGAGAGCTGAAATTTTAACCATATACTCTCTAGGGTCCCGAAATAATCAAGTTTACGAATTTTTGATATCCGCCCACAGACACGCCCACAAACTCAAAAAAACAAAATTTTGGAAAAAATCGAATTTTGAGCTAGAAATCTGAACTTTTTTATATATGATCTATGGCTCCTAAAACTACTCGGGATAATAAATTTTCAAAATCCGCCCACTGACACGCCCACAAATAAATAAAACAATTTTTTTGAAAAACCAAATTTTTAGCTAGGGAGCTGAAATTTATAATATATACTCTCTAGGGGCCCTCATGTGTTAATTTTTTTTAAATCCGTCTACTGACACGCCCACAATTAAATAAAACAGTTTTATTGAAACACCCAAGTTTGAGCTAGGGAGCGTTTTTTTTTGATAAAATCCTTTAAATGTTATATAACAAAATATGTAGAGCGTTCTTAACAATTCAACCACACTTAGACTTTTGTCACGCCCACTTATGAGGGATAAGAATAAGAATAGGGTATCCAACAGTGCGCCCAAGCGGACTGTAGCCCGTCCCTATGTTTTTTTTTTCACTTCGACCACTCACTAGAACAAACCGCGAACTAATGAAGAAATACTGATCGGAGAAATCACAAAAAAACGGGAAAAACAAGTGGACTAATGGTTATACCGTTAAGTCTGATAACATAATTTTGGTATTATTTCGTTTTGCATGACGAAAGAAAGCCAAATTGGCTCTATTTCGCTTTTGAAAGTTTATGCCCCATGAATGGAACCTCAGCATTGATTGCCCGATCCTCAAGAAAGGAGACCCTCAGAACTGCGTCAACTACAGAGGTATTAGTCTTTTTAATATCGCCTACAAGATCTTATCTGCCGTGCTGTGTGAACGCCTGAAGCCTTTCGTCAACAACCTGATTGGTCCCTATCAGTGTGGCTTCAAGGCAGGAAAGTCTAAAATTCACCAAAATATTCACACTGCGGGAAAACCCAGAAGTCCAAATCGATACCCACCACCTTTTCATTGATTTTAAGGCGGCCTATGACAGCATTTATAGAGACGACCTATACAGAGCAATGTCTAGTTTTGGCATCCCTGCCAAACTCGTCCGTTTGTGCAGGATGAGAATGGAGAATGCACGTGCACGCTGCTCCATCAAGGTCGGTAAAGAGCTCACCGAGACGGCGATGCGCTGTCATGTGACTTTTTCAACATCCGTCTTGAAAGAATAGTTCAAAACTCAAATGCTAACACCAGATGCACCGTCTTTCACAAGTCCGTCCATCTACTCGCCTACATCGACGACATCGACATAATCGGCAGAACGCAGCGGGATGTCACTGGCGCGTTCGTGAGTATTGAGGCGGAGGCGGCGAAGATGGGTTTGGCGATCAATGAGTATAAGACAAAGTATATGCTGTCATCAAGAAAGGACAACCAACACCGACGTCTCGGACAGAATGTCACTATAGGCAGATATATATATATTTGTGCGGCACAAAAGATCTTTTTTTTAGGTCGAAGTTTTTTTTTTTTTTTATAGAGTTTCTAATATTACTCCCAAGCCATAATAATATTATCGTTACTCTCAGCAAGCTGAGAGTTACCTATCCTGGTTAAAAGCACGAGACTTGGAACCAGAACTAGGCTCGGACGAATAATAGGGGTAGGTGGAAAATCGTACATGCGACTCTTTCTCACTTAAGATAAGAAAACAAAAACCACCTCCCTTCGAAACCTGCATACTACAACTAGGTTATTCCTATCTAGTAGTTTTATTTAAACTGTAAATTACGCGTTTGGCAGGCAGCTTCCCAGTGGAGGCACCTGCTAATACCGCCATAAGCACGCGGTTACATCTTATTGCGCTAATTCAAATGGTTTTATCCTTTGTAATCGGCGCACTAGGTTAGTATCGTCTCGAATTTGTAGCATGGTGATATTGCAATGACCGTGAAGGCGTGTCTGTTGTTTGCAGGCAAAATGTTTTATTTCATCTTCGACGGTAGCCATAGTTAGGTCTCTGTGGATATCAGTGTTTCTGATAAACCATGGTGCATTTACTATTTTTCTTAGCACTTTGTTTTGAAAAGTTTGTAAAATTTTGATATTACTGAATTTGGTACAACCCCAAAGTTGTATACCGTATGTCCAAACCGGTTTTAGTACTTGCTTGTATAAAAGCAGCTTGTTCTGCATGCTGAGTTGGGAAAATCTACCAAGCAGCCAGTGCATTTGTTTACATCGAATGGCGAGCTCTTCGCGTTTCTTCTTGACGTGCGGTTTCCATTTTAATTTCGCATCGAGTGTCATACCCAAATATTTTGCCTCGTTTGCGTACGGAATTCGTACCGAATCAATGAAAATGGGTAAGTTGTCTACCTTTTTATACCCTATTCTAGGGGTATATTAATTTTGACGCATAGTTTGTAACATACCTTAATATTGCCCGTAGACCCCTAAAAGTTACTATATTTATGATCAGCATCGATAGTAATGTCGATCTAGCCATGTCCGTCCGTCCGTCCGTCGGCAAAAATTAGGCATTTAAACTGGACCTAGAGAGCTGAAATTTTAACCATATACTCTCTAGGGTCCCGAAATAATCAAGTTTACGAATTTTTGAAATCCGCCCACAGACACGCCCACAAACTCAAAAAAACAAAATTTTGGAAAAAAATCGAATTTTGAGCTAGGAAGCTGAAATTTTTTATATATGATCTATGACTCCTAAAACTGCTCGGGATATAAAATTTTCAAAATCCGCCCACTTCCACGCCCACAAAAAAATAAAACAATTTTATTGAAAAACCAAAATTTGAGATAGGGAGCTGAAATTTTTAATTTATACTCTCTAGGGGCTCTTTAAGCTCATGTATAAATATTTTCAAAATCTGCCCACTGACACGCCCACAAATAAATAAAACAATTTTTTTGAAAGTCCAAAGTTTAAGCTAGGGAGCTGAAATTTATAATATATACTCTCTAGGGGCCCTTTAAGCTCATGTATAAATATTTTCAAAATCCGCCCACTGACACGCCCACAAATAAATAAAACATTTTTTTTGAAAATCCAAAGTTTGAGCTAGGGAGCTGAAATTTATAATATATACTCTCTAGGGGCCCTTTATGCTCATGTGTTAATTTTTTTTTAAATCCGCCTACTGACACGCCCACAATTATATAAAACAATTTTATTGAAACACCCAAGTTTGAGCTAGGGAGCGTTTTTTTTGATAAAATCCTTTAAATGTTATATAACAAAATATGTAGAGCGTTCTTAACAATTTAACCATACTTAGACTTTTGTCACGCCCACTTATGAGGGATAGGAATAAGAATAGGGTATCCAACAGTTCGCCCAAGCGGACTATAGCCCGTCCCTATGTTTATAAGTAAAATTCACGTGCGTTGATTTGGCCTCGTTGAGAGCAATACGCCAAGTCTTTGTCCAATCACAAATTTTGTCAATAGAACGTTGGAGTTTATTAGTTGCTGATTCAACGGTATTACTGATCGCTAATATAGCTGTATCGTCTGCAAATGTGGCTACTGTTGTGCCTTCTTCTTGAGGAATATCACTAGTGTATATTAGAAATAGGATCGGTCCAAGAACGCTTCCTTGGGGAACTCCTGCCGCGATTTCTTTAAATTCAGAGTAATCATTTCCGTGTTTTACACGAAAGAGTCTGCCTGATAAGTAACAACTAAGGATATCAGATAACTGTTTCGGAAAAGCTTGTCTTAGCTTATGTTTCAACCCTGTATGCCATACTTTATCAAAGGCCTGAGAGACGTCGAGAAAAACACTAGAACATATTTTTTTCTCCTCAAGGGCTTTTTCAATTACATTGGTTATTCTGTAAACCTGGTCGATTGTAGAGTGCTTAATCCTGAATCCGAATTGGTGGTCAGGTATTAATCGACGTTCTTCGATAATCGGATGTAGGCGCTTTAACAAAAGTTTTTCGAATACCTTCGACATTATCGGTAAGAGAGATATTGGCCTATATGATTTTTTGTCATTCAGTGGTTTACCGGGCTTTGGAACCATTATAACTTCAGCTACCTTCCATTGTCGTGGAACGTACAATAACCTGAACGATGCATTTATAAGATATGCAAACTTTATTAAAGCTTTCCTAGGTAACTCTTTAAGGACCTGTCCTGTGATTAAGTCATATCCAGGAGCTTTGTTTAATTTTAGTTTCTCTATTTCGAAGCGTAGTTCGGCTAGCGATACACTTTTTATTCTATAATTGTCAGGTGCCACGGTAAGGACAGGAAATTCGAGCAACGCTTGACCATGAAATGGTTTAAATGTTTCTTCCAAATGTTCTGCAAATATTTCGGCTCTTTCCTTGTCACTCTTCGCCCATTCTCCATTGATTTTCCTGATGGGTGGCGCTTGCGTTTTTGGTTTTTTAATGCCTTTCATGGCTTTCAAGAGCGAGTAATTTGTACTTTTATCCGCAGTTAGGCTTCCAAGATATGTAGAAATTTGACGATTTTTAAAGTCTCGAATTTCTCTCTTAAGTTTACTACAAAGGTAGTTAAGAGTGGTTTTATCCTGTGGAGCGCGAGATTGTTGCCATCTTTTGCGCGCTCCCCTTTTCTTCTTTAACAATTGCGTGATTTCCAAGTGATATGTTATTTTGCAATTTGTGGTTATTTTCCGTTTATGGGAAGTATTTTTCCAGGCTGAGCATTGTATGACGTTAATAAATTGATCGACTTCGTCTTCAAGTTCGTGGGGTGTTCGAAGAGACACTTTGAGATCGATTTTACTTTCACAGTATTTTTTAAAGGATTCCCAGTTTGTTTTCATGTTAGTTAGTCTGGGCGGACCTTCTTTTTTTCGTAGACAGCCGTTAATTGTCAAAATGACCGGTGAATGATCAGAAGAAAGATCGAAGCATTCCTCAACTACAATAGAGTTTCCCGACAAACCTTTCGTGATGAAGAAATCGATGAGGTCTGGTGTTTTTGCCGTATCCGAGGGCCAGTATGTCGGTTTACCTGAGGAATGAAAGTCTACCCCCAATTCCATACCGGCTTCGTAAAGAACTCTACCTTTTACTGAAATGCATCTCGATCCCCAGAAGGTATGTTTTGCGTTAAAGTCACCTCCGATGACGAAATTTCGTCCAAGTGAGTCAAAGATACTTATAAAATCGCTTCTTTCCATCGTTGCACGTGGGGGGCAATAGATAGCTGCAAAATCATATTTTATGTGTTTAATTTTTACGCTCACCGTGCATAATTGCAGTTTGTCAAGCTCGATTGTTCCACTGACTGAGTGTTCAATGGTATTTTTGATCAACAAGGATGCCCCGCCTCTCGCCCTTTCCGAAGGGTGATATGCGTGATAGGCAATGTATCCTCGAAAGTTTGTGCTGGTTTCTTTCGTCAGATGAGTTTCCGAAATCAAACAAATATCAATTTCATATTTATGAATGAATATCTCGAGCTCGTCCATCTTATGCAGAAGGCCGTTCGCATTCCATGTCACTAATTTAACTAAATCCGTCATATTTATATTATTGCACGTGTACTTCGAAATTGATTTTCGAGCTTGTCGAGTTTTTCAAACATACGTTTATTAATTTGGCTCTGTTCTTCTAGCCTGGCAAGAATTGCAGAGAAAACTTGGGAGACTGGATCAGATGTTTTATTTGTTTGTTCGCGTCCTTGCAACGCAGCTTCAGCGTATGTTTCTGGAACAGCTTTCGGTGACTTTTTTCTAAACAATTTTCCTTCTCTTGGGTGTTGTGTTTTGACCATTTCTTTAGCCTTTTTTCGTCCTTCATTGGTTTTATTGTTGCCCCTTTCAGGTTTGTTATTGGTTTTATTTGCGATTGGTAGCGTAGTTTTCTTTATTTTGTCGCGCCTATTTTGAAGTTCCTTAGCCACTTCGCATCCGCGATAATTTGCCGGATGTTTTCCATTGCAATTTATGCATGTTGGTAGGTCTTGTCTACTTAGAGCGCATTCCTTCGATAAATGTTTACCGGCACATTTTACGCAACGCGGCTCTTTTTGGCAATACGTGTGCGTGTGATTGTAGCCTTGGCAACGCTTACACTGAGGAATCTGACGAGTCCTTTGGCGCATCGGTTCAATTTTAACCACTATGTTTAGGATAGTTTTAATGTTGTATATTTTTTCCATGTTTTCAGACTTTTCGAAACTAAGCATGAATAGCGGAAGTCCGCGTTTGACAACAATTTCCTCGTCTTGTTCCGTTTTTTGCTTTTCTTTTTTAAGTATATTAACCGCGTCGATAATTTTGAAACCTTTAGTTTTAAGATCTTGCAAAACATCTTCTTTGCGGCACGAAGAGTGGAGCCCTCTGGCTACAACTCGGTGTGGCCTTTCAGACTTGTTTTCATAAGTGTACCATTGTACCTTCTCAGTATTCAGTTTTTGAGAAACTGCGCGATAGCTCTCAGGATCGCTTACATTTATTTTCCACACATTATTATTCAGAGATGTTACTTTGAATGTGGACTTTGCTATTTCCTTAAGAAGGCTACTTAGCTTGCTGTAGTCTGAAACTCCGACAACGTTAATTGGAGGTGGAAGGTATACCTTATTTTGATGTTTTTTCCTTAGCGTTTCTATTTGCCTATTTGGGTTGTCTATCTTTTAGCACAACGACTTCTGGTGAGGAGCCGGCTTTCCGTTTTTTGTTCGGTCTCCTCTTAGTGATCCAATCCGTTTCGCGCCCTAGCTCTTCTTCGTCTGTATGATAATCGCGGCTAGCTGAGCGGTATGATTTGGCTTCTGGCTGTTTTTTAGGTTGAGATTCAACAAGTGCTTTGTTCTCAGCTTTCAGCTGATCTAGCTCTTTTTTTAGCTCTTGGTAAAGCTGTTCAATTTGGTTAAGCTTAGTGCGGAGTTCCTTGTTTTCGTCCTCGAAGCTTTTGCATTTCGTTGAGTCCCTCGAAAGGCGTCCAAAATCTTTTGGCGTCGTAGGACTTCGATTAGTTTTTGCTTCTGGCACAGATCCCGTTGGTGGTGATCTAGTTACCCTTTTACTATTTTTAAAAGGGTCGGATGATTGCAATAAATGGCTCTCCCCAGAATCTGTAGAGCCTGCCTCCGAAGAGTGTGGATTTTCCAGTAGAACTGGGCTGCCACCTGGGGTATTATATCTTTTTGTTTTAATCATTGCATTTTTTGTATACTCTATGCACTCGGTATACTGAGGGTGGATTTTGGTCGCCTCTTACGACCGGCATGCCTACCTCGGGTAGATTCTGATCCCTATCCCGAAGGGTGGATTTTAGTCGCCTCTTACGACCGGTATGCCTACCTCGGGTAAATTCTGACCCCTATCCCGAAGGGGGATTTAGGTCGAAGTGCCCCATATTTAATCGCCTTGGCGAGCCAGAATTTAAAAAAAATAGGCAGACATAACTTTGAGGTGGGAAAGGACTTTGTCTACCTAGGCTCCGCAATGAACTCAGGCAATGACACCAGCGCTGAGATTAAACGAAAAATAACTCTTGCCAATCGCTGTTTCTTTGGTCTAAGAAGGTAGTTGAGTAGCCAAGCCCTCTCTGGAACAACTAAATTGACCCTTTAAAAGACCCTAGCAATCCCAGTCCTTCTCTATGGTGCTGAGGCAGAGGCATGGACTCTTTCAAAAGCGGATGAGGTCACTGTTAGTTGTTTTGAAATTAATCCTTGGAGTAATTTTTGGTCCCGTCTGCATAGACGGTGAATGGAGGAGGAAATACAACGACGAACTGTACGGGCTGTGCAGCGACATCGACTTAGCCAGAAGAGTGAAGGTCCAACGACTGAAGTGGCTGTGTCATGTAGAGCAAATAGACGTGAATGCGGAAGATCATCGAATCCACACCAAAGTCACATGACAGCGACTCAGGTATCGCACGCAAGTGGAAGGGAACCTTATCCAACTTAGCGTGCGAAACTGAAGACAGCTGGCCAAAGATCGTGCTGACTGGAGACGCTTGTTGGTTGAGGCCCAGTTCAACTCCAGACTGTAGCACCACCTTACGTAAGTAAGTAAAAATGTTAGTCAGATTTTCGCAAGAGGTGTGGCAGTAAAAAAATCTTAAGGCGTTACTGGGACCCGTTGTGATTTGAAACTGAAATCCCTCGCTCAGTAGTTCAACGCACAACTACTGAGTAACAGCGGCCACCAGTGTTGCGAAGCTTTAAGCCCCCCCGGAGAACAACAGCAAAATAAAATCCAACAAAATTCAAATATTGCAGATAACGTCCACGGCAACCAGCTCAGCTTGAACTTCATGTCGTCAAAAAATCCAAATTCAACAAGTTCTACTGCCATCGATCAGTCTTTCCATCGCAATGGTAAGAAGTCAAAGTTATACAGGGTGGGTCAAAAGTGACTTCCGAATATGATAATAACTTTAATATATTTAATTTTTTATTAATAATTTATTTCAGAATCACAACGTATGATTTATGGAGTTTTTTTTCGGCTAAGTCCCTAATATGTCCCTCAAATGAGCCCCAGCTTCATGTTCACAGAGACGCTCTATTTCTAGAGCGTTTTCCATAACACTTCGTAGGACATCAGCTGCGCGATAGTGGTGGATTTATTAACGTACACTTTACCCTTCAAATAACTCCACAGAAAAAAGTCTGGTGCAGTCAAATCCGGAGAACGTGGAGGCCAACTAAATCCTAAATTTTTGGAAATTATTACGAACTGCGTAAACAACACTGTTGCAGAATCATATTTAATCAAACTACACATTAATTGGAACATCACCCTATACAAACAATGCCCTCACCCATCCACTAACATACCAACACAAACCAATCTACATTATATTACACATATACACTGATAATATTATAAACAAAAAGACATACTATGTAACTAAAACCTAAAACACATAAATGGTTAGAGTGTACGATTGAGTGTACAATTAGTTACCATCATCATTCGAATAAACCCATTATAACGTTGTGAACGTCTTTGTTTCATTTGTCTTTATTCTTCTGTAATTTCGTTACAAAGTTTGGTTTCGTTATTTTCCATTAAAAATACATGTCGTTACAACACGTTTTTGAGGATCCTGGCTTTAATTCTTGCCCAAATTGGATTTTGTATGGGAACAGCTGCAATTCGGTTCTTAGAACTCTTCCCAATGAACTGCGGGACACACCGAGTTGACCAGAGCGCCTTCGTGTCGATGTTTCTGGACTCTCCCCAACACTTGCAAGAATCCGTTCCACATTCGCTTCGATTCGGCCACTGCGAGGTTCCTTGTTGAAGAAATCGTGCCACCAGTGCCGTAATCATGTGCGCAGAGGGTGGATTTTGCACATTAAACTGACGCCGATAAGCTCTT
This sequence comes from Portevinia maculata, assembly GCA_949715645.1. Lineage (NCBI taxonomy): Eukaryota > Metazoa > Arthropoda > Insecta > Diptera > Syrphidae > Portevinia > Portevinia maculata. The sequence continues at coordinate 9,207,713 of OX454526.1, forward strand.
TGGGTTAAAATAATCGATTGATTATTTTCAAAATAAAATTCAATTAGTTTTCTCCTCTCTAAAGCGCGGTAGTTCATTTAAGTAAATCTCCCAAGTTTATTTTATAAGTACCTTAAAAAAGAAAAGAAAAAAAATTAAAAACAAAAGAGTTATGATTTTGTTTAAATTATGAAGTCATTTTTGGCCCACCCTGTACTTTCTTCTTTGTCTCTAAGGAGGAGGTTAAGCTCAATTTTAAGGATAACTAAAAGATAATTAATTAACACATTGCGACAGAATTCTATGGAATATGAATGAGTGATTGACAAATTAGTTCTGTCAAATAAAACTTACAAAAAACTTCTCGTTTTTGAAAACAACTTACATTTTGGCAGCACTTACGAAAATCAACATGAGTTTAGTTTACTTCTATAATTCACAAATACCTATATTTTTTTTTTTTTTTATAATTTGCACGAGCAAAAGGGAGAGAGAGGCTAGGAGAGAGAGAGGAGATGCCGATGCACGCTGGTTTTAAATGTTTGTAAATTGTAATGCGAGGGAAAGACATTTAGATAACGTAATCGTATATTTAGTATGAATGAATTTATGTCAAAGGGTTTCTCTTTTTCTATGCTATTCCTTTTCTATTTCCTTTTTCTAACTTTCTTTTTCCTATGACTTTTCTGTGTTCCTCTTCGGCTATTCAAAGAATGTTAAACATTTTAAAATTTAGTTTCGATGCTCGTTTTTTTGACTATGACTAGTACAAGTAGTATATCGTCCGTGGCTAATGGCGTGAGCAATAATACTGTGCGCACTATGATACGGATTCTATCTAGGATTCGTTCGGGTTTTTTAGTGTGTCACTTGAATGCCCGTAGTCTTAACAACACAAAGTTAGTTTACTTAAAATATGTTTTCGAGGGCTCTAAAGTTGATGTGATTTGTGTAAGTGAGACTTGGTTTAAGCCTAATATTAATGCTCATATCTTCGACATGTTTGGCTATTTGTTCCGAAATGATAGAATAACTAACACAATAGGGGGTGGGGTTGCAATTTATTGCAAATCAACCTTAAAATGCAAGGTAGTTGGTAGATCCGTTGGCAACGGGATTGAATATTTAATGTTAGAGGTGACCGATGGTTGTGTAAAATGTATTGTATCCTGTGTGTATAATCCAAGTCGAAATTTCTTACCTGAGCCGTTTTTCGCTGAGGTAACTAATTATGCCCAAATATGTGAACATTTTATTGTCTGTGGAGATTTCAACACCGATTTGGGAAGGCGAGATATTTTATCGCGCCGACTCATTGACTTAGTGCTTTCAAATGGTCTCGTTATAAGCAACTCTTATCCAACTCGATATGCTCCAAACTCTTAACCAAGTTTGTTAGACCTGGTTTTAGTATCTGATGCTTCAAACGTTCTTCTTTTGGATCAACTTCCTCTTGAAGAGATTTCTGACCTTGACTTGTTATTTTGTTCTTATAATATTGATTTTTCACATGATCCCATTCCGCATACTTTCTCTTACAGAGATTTTAAGTCTGTTGATATAAACCCACTACATAGAGAAGCAAGTACAATACCATCGGAACTTTGTTTGTATTTAGAAAATGTCAACAACAAGCTGAACTTTCTTCAGTCGCAGACTGTGGAGCTTTTTAACAAACATGTCCCTCTGGGGACTATACAAATAAGAACTTTGAAATGCCCGTGGTTCACCCGAGAAGTATTAGATGCAATAAATAAGCGCAGAAAGTACTATAGTAAATAGTAACGTAGCCCTACTTCAAGGAATTGGGAAGCTTTCTGTGTAGCGCGTAATCAGTCCAACTTTGTTACGCGCCGCGCTAAAAATAACTATTTCTCAAGGATATTAAAGGATTCACTTCCTTCCAAACAGCTATGGACTAATTTACGAAAGATTGATGTTGGCAACAGAGTTGAAACAGTCTGTTGCTTAGATCCCAATATCCTTAACTGCGCATTCCTTTCAAGTACCGGTACAAGAAATCCTCAGTTCTCCTTGCAAGAAGAACTTCTATGCGAGCTTGATTATGATTTTAAATCAGTAAATGAGAATGATGTCATTGAAAGCGTTGCTGATTTTAAATCGAATGCAACAGGTGAGGATGGCATCCCACTTCGCTTTTTAAAAATGGTTTTACCTTATATGGTCACTCACGCATATTATTAATCATTGCCTTGCTTCTTCTACTTTCCCTGATAACTGGAAAGCCGCCAAAATAATTCCTGTTGCAAAGAAACCGCAACCCTCGCTTCCTAATGACTTTCACCCGATAAGTATTCTTCTGACCCTGTATTTGAGAAGATACTGGCAAAGCAAATAGTAGGTCATATAAATGGGAATGCTTTACTTTCTCCTCGTCGGGTTTTAGACCCGGGCACAGCTGTGCTACTACAATGGTGAACGTTCTTGACGATATAAGGCAACAATATGACCGAAGTTATCTAACGCTCTTATGTTTGTTAGACTTCTCTAAGGCTTTTGATAGGGTCAACCATCAGATCTTATGTACAAAACCCGCTATTATTTTGGTTTCAGTGATAGGGCAGTCCGGTTAATAAGTAGCTATTTAAGCAATCGTTCCCAAAGAGTTCTGGTTGGTGACCATTTGTCGAATGTCCAATTCCTTCGGGAGGGTGTACCACAAGGGTCTATTTTAGGCCCCATTCTTTTTTGTATGTTCATAAATGATATTGCTCGTGTGTGAAATAGTTCATCTTTTCACCTTTATGCCGATGATGTCAAATTTACCTCTCAAGACCTATCGGATTAATTGAGGATCTTTTCCATCGGATAAACCTTGACCTCTCAGCTATACACAGCTGGTCTGTTGAAAATGGACTTACCTTAAATCCATCTAAGACTCAGGCAATTTTAATCTGCAAACAGTTTTACACACCGGAAATGTTTCCTCCTCTCTTTCTGTCCAACGTAGAAATTAAGTTTGTTGAAAAAGTTACCACCTTAGGTTTTAAAATAAATAGTACTCTTTCTTGCAATGACCATGTCAATTATGTCATCAGCCGTATCTATGGTTGCCTTCGTTATGGACATGTGCCAATTTTATCCCTCGCGATACGAAATTAAAATTAATGAAAACGTTACTGGTTCCCATTATAACTTATGCCGAAGTTGTCTACTGTGTACTTGATTCCTTATCACAAAATAAGCTTCAAGTTGCATTTAATGGAATGATTCGTTATATCTTTGGACTAAGAAGATATGACCATGTATCAGCTTACCAAAATAGTATATTAGGATGTTCATTAAGGCAATTTCTTGATGCTAGAAACTGTATTTTTCTGCATAAAATAATATACTCAAAATCACCACGATATCTTTATGAGAAATTGCAGTTCACACAGTCGGATAGTAATTTTAACTTAATAATTCAGCCTTATAATTATACTAACTCGTCGCGTCTTTTCTTTACTTACGCCGTTAAGCTATGGAACTCCTTGCCTGAATACATCAAGCGAGCATCGGGAACTCTTAAATTCAGGACAGCTATTTTTAAATATTTTTCTGAACATCAATAAAGGTTTCTTCCTTCTTTCCTTCTTTATTCTTTTCTTCTTTTCTTTTCTCCACTTAATTTTACTCCTCTTTTAAATTAAATTGTTAATCTTGTTTGTGGAAATATTATAACTTTAATACGCATAGGGGAGGACGGGGCAGAGAGGACCACTTAACGTTTGCCAATTTATTAAAATATATTGAACGCAGGAAACAGGCTCAAATTTCCTTACCACATACCTTTAGGTGTCAACATTAAATAAGTAAATAATTGCTATCACAACTTTATAACTTATGTTCTAAAAATTAAAAGTGCATAAAAAGTGATTTTGGTGCGCTGTGCCCCATTGTTGGGGCACATAGGACCTAGGTAGTCCTCTACGCCCCCTATGAAACATCTTCTGCTCCAAAAGTAAAAGGGCGGATAATCTTCAATGTATGCAGGTATTTATTCTATTTCTTTAAATCAATTATTGACATTTTATTGACTTCATTGGTAAAAATTAAACAAATTAAATAAATATAAATAATAAATGTTATAAATATTTTTTTTAAGCTGAATTTAAGCGCCATGTAAATACGTTATATAGTTGTCGTCGTCCTCTGCTCCGGCCGAAGCATCATGTGCCCACTTTTACAACCACGACACTGGATCCAGCTTTCATTTTCTTTTGATTTAAAAAATGTATCGTTGCAATAAAAGTATTGTCGTCATTGTTGTCTTCCTAGGATTAGCTCGAGCTTTTGCGACTGGGATTGCCCTTAAAAAAAACAAATGCATGGCATTAACAGGCCCATAAAGGGCCCAGAACCTAGCTTCTCCAACCACTTTCATGCGAAGTGGAGGGGACCTACAGTCCGAACGGCAAATTTGAGAAGCTTTTTCATGACAATTTGATTCTCTTGGAAGTTTGTCAGACGTTCGCAAGAGGTGGGGCAGTGGAAAAAAAACTCTAGATGTTACTTGACCCCGGCGGGAATTGAACCGGGGACTTTTCGATTAGCAAGCCGACACACTAACCATTGAGCCACTGCGCCCGGGATTGCCCTTAGTGATATTTTTTTTATTTTTTGCAATTTTTTTATAGTTGTATACCATCTGGAACAAAAACATTCAAAAATTAATCGAGTTTATTTTCTATAGGGGGCACAGAGGTCCGCCCTAGTCCTCTGTGCCCCAATACGAATGCCTTTTAAAAAGTGCTATTGACATGTTTGAGTACGAATATTTCACAAAATTAAAATAGCACAAAGCACCACTAAACTCACTGTTTTCGACATAAAAACTTGAAATTTTTATTTGGATAGCCTTTAAATAGTAAACACGCCCACTTTTATAATTTTTTTTTATAAACTTACCTTAAAAAACAATAAATTTGTATTTATTCCACTGGAGAGCACTCGCGCGCACAATAGACAATAACCAACTGAGGAGCTAGATGGGCGCTTTTATTATTTCGTTTAGCGTTTTGGCTAACTTTTTAAACAGAAAGTCCTATGTGCCCCGTTGGTCCTCTGTGCCCCGTCCTCCCCTACCTACCTACTTATGTCAAAAACTAATGTTAAATAATTTTGTTAGTGCTCTATAAAGACTATGTCTTACTTGTACTTAATGGTAAAATAAATTGAAATTGAATTGAATTGAAAGATAGAGCACGGTAGAGCATTCCACATTCGTGTGGTACGGCTAAGGAACAATTCTTTGTATTTCACTGTACACCCGAATATAGGCTTATGGTTGAACTGATGTGCATTCCTAGCATGGGTGGTATTGCGATTGAAGCGTTCCAAGGGAGGAATACAAATTGCTATTTCGATTGATCTCTAATGATGGAAATACTGATAGAACAACGAAAGGCAGGAGACATCGCGACGATGACTAAGAGCGTCAGGGGATTTCGTGATGTCTCGTCCATCAATTAGTTTTATCGCGCGTTTTTGAATGCTGTCGAGTAGATCCCAAGATATGAACGTTATACTCAAGCCTTGGCGGATAAACGCCCTATAAATTGTAGCCAGATCAAAAGAGGTGAAATATTTCCCGATGGAAAAAAACCGTGATTCCATAAAGGATTTGAATACGGTGTTGATTGGTTTTGAAAAGCCCTTTGATAGACAACCAAGGGATCTGTTTTGGGTGGCGCTAAGACAACGAGGAGTTCCAGAAACCTACGTGCAGATGATCATGGACTTGTATGAGGAAGTAAAGACAAGAGTACGATGCTCGGTGGCGTCACCGAGGAGTTCGCTATCAAAGCCGGTATACAGGGAAGCGTCTTAAGTCCCTTGATATTTATCACAGTCCTTGATTTTCTGCTTGAAGGAAAAGTGACGGACCGCAAAGTGCAGCATTTATTCTTTGCTGACGATGGAGCCATCATAAGTGAAGATCAAACGTCCTTGCAACGAGCATTTGATGCATGGGTCGAAGTTTTTGAGGGTAATATGTGTCGCATTGGTTCAGAATACTTGTGCTGCCTGTTCTCTGATCCACTCCGACCTATTTCAGACATTTATATTAAGCAAGCTGTAATGACAACATATAGCATCGCGGAAACGTAGGGTGTATGAAATGGCGGGAAAACTGAGCCATCTTCTGTGATTGAAAAATGTCACGTAAGTTTAAAGGAGGGCTCTACACCGCAGTTGTGCGTCCGGCGCTCACAATCGGTTCACAACCTTAGACGGCGTACACAATGTCTGAGGGCAAATCAATGCCAGCTGAGAAGAAGATGCTTCGCATGACAGCAGGAGTAACAACGATTGATCGAATAAGAATTTCCAAGATTCGTGGAAGCCTTCACGTCAAAGAACCTATCTCGAAGAAAATGGAGCACGACCGGCTCAGTTGGCACTGTCATGTTAAAAGGAGAGATCCTACGAACCCTTTAAAATGGCAATATCAATCAACGTGTCCTTACAAACGCGAAAGAGAGGCAGGCCTAAAAACTCCTGGATCACACAAATGCAGCAACAACAGCATTTGATTGGCGTCAGTTACGAAAAGATTCAAGATCGGGGGGATTGTCTTTTTTTTCTGAGGTCGATCCCGCGAAGCCCACAGTTGGACGAGTAGGGATGCAGTTAAGTGGAAGGGTTATGATCCCTTTAATCCTGAATTAAAGCTTCTCAAAACCGACGTTTGGATTCGGCTGGAATCTCTCACTCTGTCCCTCTTAAAGAAATAATGAGAATAGAAATTCAAATAATAATTTTAATACAAAACAATTTACGAATGTGAATAGCCTACGCACTTGAGGCCCTCCCTATCTAGAAGCCAAAGAGTCATAGGCAAAATCACTACACAAAGCGCCGCAATTACAACAAAACACTACAGCCTTCTCAATATTACATGAACCATGTCCTCGGGACAGAATCACTTTCGGATGTTAATACTCATACTTTGGGGGGTAGTATTACGCATTACACAACAGTTCCACAAACCTGCATAAGTCACAAGGACCACCCAGCAATGAGAAATAAAATATTAACTCAAAACAAACAAACAAATGAGACGAACATACGACGAAGACGAAGATGGGAATGACGACGGAAACCTTAAGGAAAAATTAATTTCATGCACAACAGGATCTTAAGTAATTGCCTGCTTTTCATTTGCGCTTGTAAAATATTTACAAAGTAGCGCAAGGACAATTGCTCTTTGTGTGTGTGGATTTCTGAACACAATAGCACAGATTCCTGCATAGAATAACGTAAAAGTCATTTGAGTGTCAGATTGACTGTTGTAAATCTCTCATTACACAGTTAAAAAAAGAAACACAACAACCCTCCACCCTCGAATCCACATCCTTTTGTTGTCCTTTATCTCATACCTACCGCAAGCTGACAGTTGATCCGGAAGATACACGCATGCATTCGTAGTTATTAGGAATTTCTAATGGAATGTACCTACCTAGATACATAAATTAAGGCTAAAAATGTGCCGAACAAATTTGCAAATTGGAATTTCAAAAAAAAGGACTTGTGTGTCGCCCTGACAGGGAACTAGTTGATTAGGGAAACAATTGACCCTCACTTCGCAGCTACTAACTCTGTTCGTTGAATCCATTTTACATGGGTTAAAATTTAAATTCAATTATTCTGATTAGTGGTTTCGAATGGACCCGCATCCTGCGGTTGACCGATCACGTGTGATATATGTCGTCGGCATTAGTCAGGCATTCATTCAAATTTTGCCATGCGGTGGGGTTCTCAGCATTTTGACACATTCCAGCATTCCTGTCATTTCTATTTCTCATTGCGACGAATTAGGGCCCATGCACATCATTTGGAGAATTAATGAGGAGCAATTTAGTGCGGTTTAGGTTGTTGAAATAAAACAAAAAAAAAAACATACACTGAATGTTGCATTTTGTCACACCCACATGTGGGATAGAATGAATCAGATTGAAGCTGGTAGTCCTTTGTTTAATTTCATGCAGATGTGAGGTAGATTTGTAGTAACAAATGAATCATATGGAATATGGATTTGATTGTCACTCTGAAGGACAAAATATCGGGTGATTCCAGTAAGGAGAGAAGGCTGAGAGCTGGTAGTACTATCATCATGGTGCTTAAGCGTTCCTAATCACATTAGTTTTCTCCACACCGATAAATAAATTGCAAAAAAAGTAAATATATACATATGCGTTACTGTCGACAATTATTTTAAAAAGTTTGCTAAAATAATTTCAAAAAATAAATAAATTAAAAAGAAAATAACTTTTGAGGAAATAAACTGATTTTTCCAAGTCACAGAGCCAAATCAAAAATAGGTATAGAATCTCCCTTTTTTTCATTGAAAATACATAATGGATTCCCGTGCAGGGACGGGTAAGAATTTCAATGAAGCGCCTTACCCCGCTTGTCGTAAAAGCCGAAAAGAGGCTTTTTTCGCTGAATTCCAGATCTTGCCATGAACTGTGCGTTGTTCACAGACCGCCTTCATACAACTCTAGCTATTGTTTAATAAATGAATCTCCACAGAGCTTCTACCGGAGAAATATGGGTTGCGAATAACCCACCAATTAGCCAGAACGGGATTAAGTGGTATAATTTTGATTATAAAATAGAATCGGGTGAGGGAGCTGATTGATAATGATAATCCAATGGGAAAAAGTTCCAGCATATCTCAAGCTGAGTTCCGTACCATTGAAGAATGCGTCAACCACACTAACAAATCTGGTATTAAAGGCGCCAAAAAGATGGCCTTAGCTCACATACCGTTGAACGCAAATCAGCCAAGTACTGTTTTAAACCCCGTTTAATCACTCTTTTTGAGAACCAAGACCAAATTATGATGAGTTCCCAGCCATAAAGGGTTTGAAGGAAAAGAAACAGCCGACGAACTTCATTCGAACGTCCCAATCCCTCCTGCTGCACTTCTAGATCGGCAACAATCACAAATGAACAGGGAACACATGAAATGTATCTCTTATTGAAAGAGCTCTTAGGTCTTAGATATGCCAAACGACCCATTCTGCTCTTTAATAGAAATGCTAACAGATTTTTAAATCTGAGCATCATGCCTGCTCAAAAACTTAATAGGGTTATCTTACAAGCCCACGATAAACAAAATGAAAATGGTCGACTCTTCAGAGTGCCGCCTATGAAGAAGACGAAACGGGAGTCGGACAGCATCCCGAAAAACGTAATCCCGAAAGGCCAAAATCCGGAAAATCCAAATTCCCGAAAAGTCACAATCCCGAAAACCCACAATCCCGAAAAGCCACAATCCTGAAAATCCAAAATTCTGAAAGACCAAAATCCCGAAAATGAAACTAAAAATTGTATTGTAGCAACAACAAAATTTGGCAAATTTATTTAACAAAATAAACAAAATAAAAAACTTCAAATAAATAAAACAACAAAAACAGTTCAAGTCATACAAAAACATATCAAAAACGATCCATAACAAAACAATATTTAATACAAGTTTATATTGTACGCAATTCCTCTGAGATAACTTATTATTTCAGAACGCTTTCGCTGCTCACACTCAAAGTAAAATGTATCCTTGTATTTTTTGTTGACATGGTAGCTGTAGCCGTCAATAAGCAGTTTCTCAAGCTGTTTGTTGGTTTTCACGATGTACGCGTTCATTTCTACTTAAGACTTCAAACACAAAATGTCACTGATGATAATATAAAGTTTTTAATTATAAAGGCATGCACGATACTCACTTTGTATTACGATGTTCACTGTCTAACAAAAATCTAGTCGGTCAGCTATCACACTATTTGAGATCAGCACAACTGAATGCACATTGCGAATTGCAAAACATTATGTACAACGCAAAAAATTGCAAAACATTGTTACTGTAAATGGAATGGACAAACACATGTCTATTTTACATTCAAAATAAAATAAAGAATCCCGAAAAATTATATAAAATGAAAAATTTGAGTAAATTCCACGAAATCCCGAAAAATTATGTAAAATGAAAAATTTGCGCAAATTTTTCGCTTTTCGGTATTTTGGCTTTTCGGGATTTTGGATTTTCTGGATTTTGGGTTTTCTGGATTTTGGATTTTCGGAATTTTCGGGATTTCGGTTTTCGGGAACCCCTTTACGGGAGTCGGACAGAATCCCGAAAAAGGTAATCCTGAAAGCCCAAAATCCCAAAAACCTAAAATCCCGAAAACCTATAATCGCGAAAACCCACAATCCCGAAAAGCCACAATCCCGAAAATCCAAAATTCCGAAAGACCAAAATCCCGAAAATGAAACTAAAAATTTTATTTTAGCAACAACAAATTTATTTAACAAAATAAACAAAATAAAAAACTTCAAATAAATAAAACATAACAAAAACAGTTCAAGTCTTATTAACAAGAACATATCAAAAACGATCCATGACAAAACAATATCTAATACAAGTTCATATTGAAGGCAATTCCTGTGAGAAAACTTATTTCAGAACGGTCGTTACGTTCCGCGTAAATATTACGATGTTCACTGGCTAACAAAAATTTAGTCGGTCAGTTATCACACTATATGAGATCAGCACAACTGAATGCACATTGCGAATTGCAAAACATTACAACGCAAACAATTGAGAAACATTATTAAGGTAAATGGAATAGACTGGACAAACACTTGTCTATTTTACATTCAAAATGAAATAAAGAATCCGGAAAACAAATTTTTCATTTTATATAATTTTTCGGGATTTTGTTTTCCGGATTCTTTTTTCGGGATTTTGGATTTTCGGGATATTGGATTTTCGGGATTTTGGATTTTCGGGATTTTGGATTTTCGGGATTTCGGTTTTCGGGATTGTGTCCCCAACCCAAACTTTACTCTTCAAGAAATCCCATAAGAAAAAATCCAGTGGTGTTAATTCGCAATTCACGTCTGTTCTTCGGGAAATTATGCGACTGTTAAACTTCTCTTTCAAAAGATCGATTGAGTTCATTGCTTTGTGGCATGTTGCACCAACCTGTTGAAACCACAATCCGCTACGATTTTTTCCAGCCCAAAATGCGGTAGTTCTGTTTATTGACATAACCGCCAATTTCAAAATGAGCCTCATCGCTGAAGATTGTTGCTTCTCTATGGCCTAATTAAGGAATTGCCGACTCACTACGTGGTCAGTTGGCTTGAATTCTTGTGTTAACTGTATTTTGTAAGCCTTTACATGCAGATCTTTGTGCGAAATGTTAATCAAAGTTCTTGGTTTGAGGTTTAATTGCTGTGAACGACGACGAATTGACGCCATGGCTATTCAGCAACACTTCTGCTAACGGCTGCAATATTTCCACTTGAACGACCAGGAAGATAATCGGCATTACTTCTCTGATCTTAAACCGAACCAGTTTCTCCAAATTTGTGAACGAAAAGTTTAATAGCACGGTTTGACGGAGCATTTACTCAACCGTATTTTGAACGAAATTTTCTTTCAACTTCTGCAAAACTTTCACCATATTTAAAATAAGTTTTAATAATAAAAATACGTTCCTCAATAGTGAACCGATCCGTTTTAGCTAACGGGAATGTATTTACTTCATACCTAAAAAGACTTCGGTGTAATCCAATAGCTGTACAAAAAGTAGCGGCCAATTTAAAATGATACGTCAAATTTGGACACCATTAAGAAGGAGAATCTTCTTAAATTTGATTATTTCGGGTCCCTAGAGAGTTATGGTTACAATTTCAGTTCCCTATATCCAGTTTAAAGGCCTAATTTTTGCCGACTGACCGACGGACATGGCTAGATCGACATTTTTATCGATGCTGATTATAAATATAGTAACTTTTAGGGGTCTACGGGCAATATTCAGGTATGTTACAAACTATGAGTCAAAATTAATATACCCTTAGAATAGGGTGTAAAAGTGCGGAGAATTAATTTTCTAGACAATTTTAACATTTATGTCACCTTCAGCATCTTAAAACTCTCTCACAAGTGGGCTGACATGACTGGAGATAACCGGCGTCGTAAAAGCAGTATCAAATAATAATCGACAAATTCGAAACTGTAAGAAGGGAGGCAGGCCTTAACAAATTCGAATCATTAGTAAAAAAGTGATTCGAAAGTGAGAGGCTTAATCTGTTTGCAGTCAAACCGGTGAGCCCCACAGGCAGTAAAGTAGGAGCGTTTAATTCTAATTATGAATTCGACGTTAAGCAAGAAGAAGAAGAAATTAATTTTTAAGTTCTCTTCTTTAACAAAAAAAGTACAGTGCAGCCTCGTTAATCCGGACCCCTAAAACCAAGCGCGGTTCCGCATTAACGGGGTGTCCGGATTAGACAATGTGAGAGAAAAATGTGATTAAAAAATGATTTATAAATCAAAATGAAACCCCAGTTTAAAGTAGCATGGTCTTTTATTATTACACATAAACACATAAATGTAGTCGACTACATGTTACATTAATTTATAAAACCAACGTAACATTTAAATGTTTGTTCTACGACTTAGATTCTACATAGTCCGTAATAGAACTGAGAACTGCAAGCTAATTTTCGAGAAAATGCTTCAAAACGCATTGTTCGAAGCTGAACGATGTCTTGAGTACTCGTCTTATTTTCCTCCGCCTGCAAGAATGTGCCGAAGCCTCTGTAGTCTGTTTGTGACTTTTCTTTGTTGGTATGGTTTCTTCTTCTAGTTCTTCATTGTTGTTTTGCAATTCTAGTGAAATTACATCCTCATCTGTAAGCAAAATTGGACTTTCAAGTCTTCATCTGCACCACCTTCTTCCCATACTCGAGCCCCTGCTTGACTAAGACGTTCATCTCCAAATATCCTTTGTATAAGACTAGCTGCACCCGCCCGGCTTTGCCCGTGCCCGAGAATTCTATTGGGCAATAAGTTCGAGTAAACTTCCTTATTATTGCCTATAGCGGGTATCCGGCGTATGTTGCTGCGCCTAAAAAAAGAAGACCAATTTTGACCACACTTCACAGAAACACTCTCAGGTCAATACCGAAGATTGCCTGATTTGAGCTCAACCGGTGAAAGGGACTGCACGTTGTTCTCCGCATGGCTTAGCCCGCTCATGCAACTTCGTTGTTCCGCTTAGGGTAGGTGCTTGTTGTCTGGCAGGCGCCTATGTCAGCTTACTTGTGCGAATCAAACAACAAAGCGAAAGTAAAAAACTTCGATAGAATCACTTTTCATTCACTTTCACACCGATTGTTATCAATGTGGGAAAAGCAACTTTCCGATGTCCGATTAAAAAAAAAAAATGCAAAAAAATTCAATAAGAGTTATTTGAATAAAACATTGAACACACGATATCTCAAGAATGAAAGTGCGCACAAACACCACAATAGGCTTGATACGTTCGTCTGGTCTCCCTCTTTCATATGCGCATTCGGATAACAAAATAGGTGGCGTCTGTACGATGATTTTTTATATGTGCGGTGTCTGTATCTGCATGGTACTTACACGCGTTCGCACATATACATATGTACTCACTCAAATGCCCATAATTCACACACCGATGCAGATACAGACATAAAAACCTTCGTACAGACGTCACCTTTCATGGGAAAAAAATTCATTTTAATCGGTTAACGCGTTTGGCCAAACACTAGCAACAAACACAAATACGGATTGATTTTTATGTATATAGATTTCGAGAAAAGTTTTCCCAAGCTGCAGCTAACTCAAAAACAATATCTTTCATGTTAAACTTCTTAAGTTTCTCCAGGATACCTTCAGTGTTGTCATCTGCTAAAATTTGAGACAGCAATGACTTCCTGTAACGGAGTTTGATGTTTTGGGTTACCTTTTGGTCCATTGGTTGTATCACCGCAGTGCAATTTGGTGGTAAAAAAAAGTCTGAAGTTTTTCCCATCTTCACTTTGCAATTCTTCTTCTGATGGATGACCAGGAGCATTGTCCAATAAAAAGACAGCTTGTTCTTCTAGATTGCTAATACGAAAGTGATTCCTGACAATTGCAATAAGCTCTTTTTTTAAACCAGTTGAGAAAGATTGATCTTATGACATAAGCATTTTGACCTTCATAGGATACTGTGAGAGTACTTGAACGAAAAGCACGTGGTTTTATCTCTTTTTCCAATCACCAGAAGACGAAGTTTAAGTTCACCGGAAGCATTTATGCAGGGCATGAATGTTATACGGTCCTTCAATATTTTTCTTCCTGGAGCTTCAGTTTCTCTGCCTGACGCTAATGCCTTATCCCGTGTCTTTTCTTAAAGTGGTCTATCCAACCGCGGCTTGCGTTGAAATTCTTAGAATTGGTTATCCTTTCGTGAAAAAACATGCTTTTTCTGCTAGAACTTCTCCTGAAATCGGGACGTTAAGCTGTCTCTGCTGAACAAACCAAGTAAAAATCGCGTTCTCAACATTTGGGTTCTCAGATTTTCGCAGTGTCTGCCACTTTTCGCGTTCAGTATGGCTTACAAACTACAAAATTTGTTGTTGTTTTTTCACCTCACCAACAGTTGATTTTCCAATGCTAAATTTTTTTGAAATTACGTGATAACTGACACCACGATCTAACATTTCAATCACTTCTAGTTTATTTTTTGGTTAATGTTGTATGTTTACGCAATGGCGGCATTTTGCAAATACTCTTTTTTTTCACGATAGTATACGACAATTCGAATCGCAGTTAACTTATTTTTGTACGTATAAACGCGTTGAAAATGGGTTCTGTCGGACATATAATTGTTAACTGAACTGAACGCAGTTGCAGTGGAAAAGTACTGGAGACGTTATGAGTCCGGATTACCGAGATCACCGAGATCACCGAGATCACCGGATTAGCTGGGGTCAGGATTAACGGGACTTCACTGTATATTAGGTTAGGTTTGCGGGTTTATGTAGCAGTTCATCTACACAATTGCTACCATTGTGATACCCTTTTTTTGGGTCGTTGTCCTCAATGTTATGCCCTTGGCCCTTCTTCTTGATTTTCTATTCTAACTCAACATTGTTCAGCCATGTTGATGTCCTACGAAACCTGTTAGCATTAGAGAGTGAGATATTAGAAAGTTCGTAGATGTCTTGGAACAACTATTTACCAAGTGTTGTGTTGCTCAGGTGGCAGAGACTCGGGCAGTAACAGAGAATGTGAGGCGGGTCCTCATAGGTTTCATTATGGTGCCGTGAAATAACGCCAAACGAAATAATGCCAAATCTTAATTTTCTGAAAGTGAAATAAGGCCAAACAAATTCGGTGCAGAGAAATAACTTCACGGGCAATAACTTCACCTCGAGTGGGCAATAATTTCACTTTTTTTTTGTGAACTTATTGCCCACCATAGGTGAGCAATAACTTCACTTTTTTGTTTTTTGTGGGAAATAAATTCTCTTAACATTTTATGATAATTCAAAACCGTACCTCGCACCTACTCCAAATCAAACAGTGACCCCAAGCAGGGGGGTTGCAGGGGGGCAGCATGCCCCCCATAGCTATTAAACTGTTTATGGAATCTACTTGCGGTTTCGCAACTAATCCCATAAACAATGCAATGCATATGGAGGGCATGTTGCCCCCCTGCAACCCCCCTGCTTGGGGTCACCGTTTGATTTGGGGTGGGTGCAGGGGTCTTTAGTTATAATAGACAAATTCAAATTATGGGTGGGAAATAACTTCACAAAATTTACGGTGAAGTTATTGCTCAAAATCAGTGGGCAATAATTTCACAAAAAAAAGTGAAGTTATTGCCCACTCTAGGTGAAGTTATTGCCCATGTGAAGTTATTGCCCGTGAAGTTATTTCCCTGCACCAACAAATTCATGCATTAAGGCCAAACACTTACATACATAAGGTTCGATGTAAGTTACGAATTCTACTTTGCGGGACTTCTTTAAAATATACCCCACTTCGCACCTACTCCAAATCCAACAGTGACCCTCAGAAGGGGAGCAGCATGTCCTCCCATACGCATTGCACTATTTATTTGACCTGCTTGTATTTTCGCAACTCTACGTCGCCATGAATATCAGAAATAGATCCCATAAACAGTGTAATATGTATCGGGGGCATGCTTCCACCAGATAATCATGGAAAACGAGGTTATAATCTAGACTTAAGAGTCTTGTCTCTGGTCCACCTATTGGATGGTATTGCATTTCTGACAGAGTTCTTAGGATCTTTCCTTGGAACATGGCAGTACCAACTTAGCGGAGATAGCTTCGTTGACAAAAAGGCTTCTTCGGATCTTACTTACTCTACTTTTGGTGGCGCTAACAGTCCGGGTGGACTACGTCCTCAACCAACAAGCCCCTCTAACCAGCTCGGTCCCTCACTACCTGCTTTCAGTTACGCACACCAAATTGGTTGAGGTTGTTCTCCAATTGTGATCGCCACCTAAGGTGGGGTATTCCGCTGCTGCGTTGACCCTCAGCGGTGGATTCGAAGACTCGTCGGGCTGGTGCGTTTTTGTCCATACGCTCTACGTGTCCCAGCCGTTATATTTTAGCTTTTTTACCAGGTCAGCGTCGCTGTATACCCCGTATAGTTCGTCGTCGAATCTTCTTCTCCACACTCCATGGTCACAAACTGGACCGAATATCACTCGAAGAATCTTTCTCTCAAAGCATCCCAGAAAGTTTTCATCCGCTTTTGACAGGGTCCATGCTTCTGCACTATACAGCAGGACCGGGATGATTAAGGTCTTATATAATATCTCCTTGGTTCTATGAGAGAGGGCTTTACTTCTTAGATGCCCTCTTAGCCCGAAGAAACAGCGATTGTCAAGAGTGATTCTTCGGTTGATTTCGCGCCGATGTCATTTTGCGTACTGATGGTGGAGCCCAGGTAGACAAAGTCTTTAACTACTTCGAAGTTGTATCTGTCCATCGAGGCGTTTTGTCCGAGTCGCCGATGTTGAGAGTCCTTTCTCGTTGACAGCATTTCATTTTGTCTTCATTAACAGCCAGACCAATTTTCGCCGCCTCCGTTTCGATGCTTGCAAAATGTGCGACTGACACTCGTCTCCCAATAATGTCAATATCATCAGCATAGGCAAGTAGTTGGACGGACTTTTGAAAAATTGTACCTCTGGTGTTGGCTTGTGTGTTCCGTACAATTGCTTCAAGAACGCGTCGCCTTGTCTCAAACCTTTTTCGACATCAAATGGCTCGGTGGTGTACTTGCCGACTTTGACGGAGCAACGAGATTTCTCCATCGTCATCCTGCACAAACGGATGAGTTTGGCGGGAATTCCAAAACTTGACATTGCTTTGTATAATTCGTCCCTATATACGTTATCATAGGCGACATTAAAGTCGATAAATAGATGATGTGTATCGATCTGAATTTCGTGGGTTTTTTCCAAGATTTGTCGGAGTCTGAAAATTAGGTCGATGGTTGACTTTCCTGGCCTAAAACCACACTGATATGGGCCGATCAGGTTGTTGGCGGAAGGTTTTAGGGGTTCACGCAATACAGCCGACAACATCTCTTCGGATATTGGAACTTCTATTTCGATCAAGCTTAGTAACTCGTGCTGTCAACTTCATCTCAGCTGCCGCTGTTTGGCACATGGTCCAACATTGTGATGCTTACCGCGCACATAGAGCACACCGGTCGCCAGTCTTTAATACAGCAAAAATCGCATATTGCTTTGCAAAGTCCTTCATTTAGGTTCATATTATGTACACATCTTTGTGAAAGAGCTGAAGCTCAGTCCAAAGCGCAAAATATGATCAAACCTATTCACTATGGTAGGATACAAATTTTCCAAACAAAACAAAAATTATTTACCGACTCGTAACATGTTTGAAAATAGATTGTCAACACAATATTTTTTTGACTTTGACATCTGGCAAACCCAACAGCACACTTCTCTCTTCTGCTGTTACTCGCCTTCCTAATTTTACGCCTCGTTATGGTTTCTCCCTCGATTGTCCGCCTTTGTCCTTCGTTCAAATATACCGACATCGGAAAAAAATACAGCAATACAAAACCTCCATTTATTGCATAAGTTCGTCGCCAAGACCGTCTATCCAAGTCCAAGTGAGTATATCGTGCCGCTGCTGGATCAATAGAGCCGCCAAGGGAAGCCTAGCAAAAATTATAGACACTCGTCCGAAGCACTTGCCGTCTTCTGCCAAAAAAATCAACATCAACTAAATGCCGCAGAGTGTCGGATTACATCGCCAGGGATGTGCCTGTTGTCCTCCGCCATGGAGTCTAATTTCAGAAATGTATTTCTGTTGCGACAAATTGCTGCATTGGTATAGATTGGACTACAAGTTGTACCCATCCCTCGTCGTGCTGTGACCAACCGGAAGAGTGGATATGTCATGAATCACTTTAAAACGTTTTACAGTTTTCCACCGAAAAACCGCAGTTCTTGGTCGCTCGATGATGAGTTAATGGATCTGTGTTATCTGCAGCTTCATACAACAACGAAAATACCTCCTTAAGTGGCGATGTCCTGTCCACGGCTAAAGTCGTTGCTACAACAGCGATGATAAGGACTTAATTGACTCGGTGGGGAGGCTTATCTCGTGTATTTGCGCTAATTAACACCCGACAAGGTGGTGCTGCGCATAATTTAAGTGTTCCATGCTCCATCGTCCGTGGCGAGAGTTGATGCTGTTGCAACACTAATGTGACATGCCTATTAAAATTGGCTTTTGACAGGCGGTTTGAGTTCCTGAGATGTGTAATGTGTTTGTGTGGTGGCTAATGGACTTGGTATATAAATTTAAATTTCGACACTTGTCAGGGCAATGTCGGCTGAAAGGTACCACTACGACTCCATCGTAATGCTGATGCAGAGGAATGCATCGTGCATCACAACACATCGTCGTGAAACTTGAACTGTGAGCGGTAACAAAATATTTACAGAAGCAATAAGCATGGATTACCGGATAAATTGCCACTCGATTTGTTCCAATTCCAACACCTTGTCGCTTGACCGGTGTCCGACGACGATATTGAGTGTGACGATGATTCGCCATTGAGTTCAGCTTTGTCCGGTTAGAGGTGATGGACCTTCAGAAAAATCATCGAGTGTTTATTTGTCTTCCAATCAACGAAGAATCAGTTCGTTTATTTCCCACTCGTCAGAGCGGCGACAGAAAAACAACAGGCCGGACGGATGGACCGACTCCATCGAAATGGTGATGATTGAATTAACAAAAGGTGGTAGAATGTTGCAAGGCGTTTAGATTGTGAGTATAGGAGCTGCCTCGTATTGCATTGTCGGGCTGCTATCTGGGCATATATCGAAATCTCTGTTAATCGAATAAGGGGGAATGGAAGCATTCGAAATATGTAGCACTTCTTCTTGCGGCATGTCACGTTGACGATTGTTGTGCTATGGAGAAAAGAGCTCTCAGTCAACAGCATTAGCAGTTGCAGGTTCACGCACTACCTACAACTGCTGGTGCTATTGACCGAGAGTGATAGATACATAGACGGCGGATGTGAACTTGTAAGAAATACCATCAAGTTTTGTTATGAAACAAATTTCTTTGATTGATTAAAACTTTCTGCCTACAAATAATTTAAGTGCACTCCACCGATGCAATCCAAAGTATTTATAAGGATCATGATGGTAGAACATATGCATATGGTGTTGATTGGTTTTGAAAAGCCCTTTGATAGACAGCCAAGGGATCTGTTATGAGGGACAAGTAAGAGTTCCAGAAGCTTACGTACCAATGACCATGGACATGTATGTGGAAGTAAAGACAATAGTACGATGCCCCGTTGGCGTCGCCGAGGAGTTCGCAATCAAAGTCGGTGTACACCAGGGAAGCGTCTTAAGTCGCTTAATATTTATTACAGTCCTTGATTATCTGCTTGAAGGAAAAGTGACGGGCCCCAATTATTCTTTGCAGACGCCGCACAGTGTGCAATTTCGCACATCTAGCGGAACTTAATTAAAAAATCAAAGTCTTCCGATTGATCATTTTTTGGTATGAGATGATAGTTAAAAACCTAGACAGAAGCATGTAAACAACAAAAAGGTTATAACAACGGTATTTCCCGCTGTGTAGCTTCACAAACAGCAGCAAAAACTTTCTAAAAAAAATAGACTTAATCAGTTGCATATTCTTAGTCAAGTTGGTCATTGCCGTTTAAAGTGATAAGCATAGCTAAGTTACATAATATATTTTTTTTATTGTTTCTCTATAATCAAGTAATTTGTTAAGGTAAATCGAAATCAATTATTAGCTTTAAAATTGGAAGAATTAAATGTTTTGTGACAAGACTTTAAAATTGTTGTTTTTTTTGTGTTTTGTGACTTTGTGAAGACTTTTAAAAATGTATCTTCATGTATCTTCTGTGAAATGTGCCTATAAATGTTCTGTGATGTTTGATTAATCAGAATCCAGTCATAATTTTTGCTTTCGAGTGCTCACCCCACACAATTTTTTTTTTTTTTGTTAGGCCTATAGCAAAATGAAAATCCAAGAAATTTTTGAGGTATGGAAAAACACTAAAAAAGTGGACCGAAATAAGCTAATTTCGGCTCACATATTGGAAAACTTTGGCATTGCGGATACTAATAAAGTCCCCAGAGTGCTGCAAATATATGTAAGCTCTTTGAGTTGCAAAATTAATGAAAAGTGGCAAGGAAGTATGCGAGATATGAGAAGGTTTCAAACCAATAATATGAAATGGTTGGATGAAGACATTCAATTGCCGGCAGAATTTTATGATAGTCTGCCAACAACAAGCATAAAATCAAATCCTGGGCGACCTTTAAAAGCATTTGAAGAATGTGCATCTAAAGTGCAAAAAAGAAAAATAAGAGAGCTTGTATGTACTAAAACTACACGCGAAATTGCTATTGCTGCAGAAGTGAGTTTAAGATCAGCTGGCAAAAGAGACGCTGCAGATCTTGTAAAGGAGCTTGCATGTAGTTCCCCTGCAAGGGCTACTAACCTTAAAAGGGCTAGGTCCAGTAAAGGAAAAGAAATAAAAAAAGTTAGTCCAGAGGAAGCCCTTTTGCTCATGGTGAACATTAAATTAAGTACATTTCAGTATAAAAACATGCGCCAGCAGCTTAAGGATATAAACTCCAATGTGTACCCGTCCTACTACTTAGTGCAAGAGGCAAAGAAAGACTGCTACCCTGAAGAATCAGCTTTCAATGTAACTGATGTGTCTGCTGAAGTGAAACTTCAAGCTTTACTAGATATCACGGTAAAACGTATTATCAAGGCGCAAAGCGATTTAGCTGAACATTTAACAAAATTGGGTGTGAATGTTCTATCTTTGCGTTTAATTTCCAAATGGGGCTGTGACGGTAGTTCAGCACAAAGTCGCTACAAGCAAAATATGGATGATACAGAATGTAGTGACGAGAATTTATTTTCAATAACATTTGTGCCCCTTCGTTTGGTTGATTGTGTATCAAACAAAATTATATGGCAAAACCCTAGGCCTAATTCAACGCGGTACTGCAGGCTCGTTAGATTTATTTTTAAAAAAGAAACCAAAGAACTTATTAAAACCGAGAAATACCAAATGCAAGATCAAATAAATCAACTCATACCAACAAATTTCAATGTTAATGACATACAAGTGCAATGCAAGCACGAGCTTCTATTTACTATGGTAGACGGGAAAGTTTGCAGTGTTTTGTCGCAATATGACTCCTCCCAAAAATGCTATATTTGTGGTGCAACTCCTAAGGAGATGAATCATAAAATAAGTGTCATTAAACAAACAGATGAAGAAATGTTCAACTTCGGGATGTCTCCATTGCATTCTTGGATTAGGTCATTTGAATGTCTATTGCACATCTCCTACAAGTTGGGTATAAAAAAGTGGCAAGCACGATCACAAGAAGAAAAAAATTTAGTAACGAACAAGAAGAGTTACATACAAACACAATTTCGGGAAAAAATGGGATTGTTAGTGGACATGCCAAAGCAAATAGCTGGAAACACAAATGATGGCAACACTGCACGTAAATTTTTTAGAAACGCGAAAATAAGCGCGGAGATAACAGGGATCAATGTTGATCTTATTCAACATTTTCGCATTTTACTCGAAGCTATGTCAAGTGAATATGAAATTGATCCAGACAAATTTTCAAGCTATGCCACTGAAACCCGAAAAATATATCTCGAGCATTACGCTTGGTATTATATGCCAGCAAGTATTCATAAGCTTCTAATCCATTCAAAGGATATTATTCAAGCTTGCATTCTTCCACTTGGTCAGTTGTCGGAAGAAGCGCAAGAAGCAAGCAACAAAGAGTACAGACGATTCCGCGAGCATTTCAGCCGAAAGACATCATGGAAAAATACTAATAGAGATGTACTAAACAGGTTTTTGCTTTCGTCAGATCCCTATCTATCGAGTCGCTCTACAGGGCTTCACCGAAAGAGAAACCCACTTCCTCAGGAAAGTATTGACCTATTGAAGACTCCCCAAGCATTGCCAGCAAGTACCAGCTCCGATGAAGAAGATGATTCGTCCGACTAATCTCAAAACTGTATTCCAAAAAAGTTGAATTTCAAAATAAAATGAAAAATGAAATATTGATTCTTATTATTTTTTACTTACGCGATAAGGCGTATGAAGAACCTTGGTCTTCTTGAAAAGAATAAAGTTTTGTAAAAATATTAGAGCAAGGGAGGTAAGTGGTAGTGGTAAGAGTCATAGAAGCATAAATGTTACACCATAGAAAAAAAAAAAGAATTATTGCAAATTTTTTTTTTGGGTGGGGGAGGGGTAGGTGGGGGCGGCTGTGTGAGTGAGGTATTTGTGTGTAAAACTTATTACAACTTAATATACTACATAACTGAACAATTTCATATCAAAATATATATAATCAAGCGTGCTAGGAATAAAGTTCCGCTAGATGTGCGAAATTGCACACTGTGCGCCGGAGCCATCATTCACAAATACCAAACGTCCCTGCAACGAGTACTTGATGTATGGGTGGAAGTTTTGGAGGGGAATGGGTATCGTATTAGTCCGAAGAAAACAGATACTTGTACTGTCCGTTCTCTGATCCACTCAGACCTATTCCAGACATTTATATGAACGAGAGAGTGATTCCCATCAAGTGCGAAGAGTTGAAATATCTGGGATCTATGATCGATGGCGAAGCAAGCTGTGGTGACGACATTAAGTATCGCTCAAGCGTAGGGTGATGAAGTGGGAAAAACTCAGCCGTCTTCTGTGATCGAAAAATGCCCCTTAGCTGAAAGGAAAGTTCTACACCGCAGTTTGCGCCCATCGCTTACAGGCGATTCACAATGTTGGAATTTTATAATCAATGCTGGCACGGTAGGCAGTCATTTGGCCACTTGAAACTTTGTAGACCGCTTCTGCCAATGCTGCCTTGGAATATGGCATACCTCTTATCGTTTTCCTGGTGTAAACCCTCATTTAAATATTATCAGTGCTATTTCATATAAAAAAGCCCGGGGTAAGTGCATACCAAAAAATGCACTTACCCCATGTTTATAACGCACACTTCCCCCGTCATACAAATTTGAAGGGGCAAGTGCATACCATGGCCGAAAACATATCTATATATCACAAAAACTCACCAACATTTACTTAATACAATCAATATTTAAACAATATAGTGGTCACTTTTTTTTGTAATTATTTGTCACTGTATGCAAGTTAGCCGATAACTTCTAAAGCACTTCCAACTCTTTATGTTAGTATGAATAGAATTGTGGAATTTTTAGAGCTTGGGTCGCACTTACCCCGGAAATGCACTTACCCCATCTTACCTAATATCAGCTATAGGTATAGTCCAAATCATAAAGTTCTTCTTTAATAAACGATGTTTTGATCTGGAATAGCCACTCCCACATTACTGCATCCCTTCTTCTTCTTCTGAAGTGGCGCTACAGCCTGGGTGGACCTGGACCTCAACCAACACGCCTCTCCAGTGAGCCCGATCTTTGGCTAACCGCCTCCAGTTGCGCACTCCAAGTTGGTTGAGGTCCCCATCCACTTGTGCCCACCACCTAAGGCGAGGTCTTGACTCAGCCAGTGCTAAAAGGCGTCACAATCCAACTCTCCAATGAATCAAAGTATCTGGGAGTCATCCTGGATAGCAAACTTCTTTCGTCCAAACATGTTGAGCTAAAGACTGCCAAAGCGCTGTCTGTTTTCTGGCAGAGCAAATGCATTTTCGGCAAGACATGGGGCATATCACCGAAAAGAGTCCTATGGATTTATACGGCTATGATAAGACCATTTATAGCATACGCATTGGTTGTTTGGTGGAATAAGCTTTCACGTAAATACGTCACTGCTGCTTTTGCCAAACTCCAAAGGCAGGTATGTCTCGGCTGCACGGGTGCCTTCCCCAGCACGCCTGGCTCCGGCCTAGATGCACTATTGAACCTTCCGCCCCTTGATGTTTACATCATGGGCTGTACAATCAAGGCAATCTCACGTCTAAGAAGAGGTGGCTTTTGGTATAACTCGCACTGGAGTTTTGATGAACTTGCGCAACGGTTGTCCTTCGACTCCTGTCTTATGGATATGCTGTCTGATGCGATGGCACCGGAAATCCGGCTAAAGCGCAACTACGAGGTCGACTTTCCTCGTGTCCAGGACTGGCTCTGGCCGCACTCTGAACCTGGAAGGGAATGCAGTCGAATCTTCACGGATGGCTCCAAAACCGATCAAGGATCTGGTGCTGGTGTCTTCGTGGAGAGCGATAACGTTAGACTTTTCTTTCCGTTAGGCAAATATTGGTCAGTCTTCCAAACAGAGACTTATGCTATCCTAATGGCCATGGACTATGTTACGAGGAACAGGTGGAGGGGGCGAAGTATCTGCGTCTGTAGCGGCAGTCAGGCTGCGCTTAAGGCCTTACTCAAACCCTTAACTACCTCCAAAATAGTACGTGAATGCAAGATATCTCTGAATTCGGTCGGAAGGCTGAATTCACTTAAACTTGTCTGGGTCCCGGGTCATAACGGGATAACGGGAAATGAGATCTCCGATGAACTTGCTAGACAGGGCTCAGAGAGGGACTTCTCAGGACCTGAACCAGCGATTTGTCTGCCTGCGTCCTCGGTCAGGGCTTCCATTGATGGTTGGGTTTCCTATGAACACAATCGCCGTTGACATGACTCTCCAGGGTGCAGACAGGCTAAGCTAATTCTCCCCGACGTCTGTGGGAAATCCGCCGCATTCTTGTTGTCTCTTAACAGAAAAGACTGCAGACAGACCACTAGCGTTCTTACGGGACACTACGTTTTTGCCAAGCACCTTAAGGTGCTAGGCCTAAGCGATACCACCAACTGCGAAGCCTGTGGAGAAAGCGACGACACTGTGGAACATTTCCTCTGTGATTGTCCTGCTTTTGCTCGTATCAGGTGGCAGGTATTTGGTGCGGATATGGTGAGTGTTGTAAACCTAAGCTCCTTATCATTGAAGCGCCTTCTCGTTTTTCTTAGAAAAACGAGTAAATTCCCACAGTAAAATGAGGTGTGACTGCCTGGTAGTACAATGGACCAGTATTGAGTCTTAGTGCTCCAGTGCAGAAAGTCTCACACACCCGACAAAAAAAAAAGGCGAGGTCTTACTCTTCCGCGTTGTCCCTCCGGTTTGGAATCGAAAACCCTTCGTCCCGGAGGGTTGGTGTCCATTTGCTCTACATGTCTAGCCATCGTAATCGACTGATTCGTACTTTTTGGACCAATTCGATGTCGCTGTACCGCGCGTAGAGTTCGCTGTTAAATCTACTCCTCCAAAGCCCATCAACGCAAAAGGGGCCGAAAATCACTCGAACAATTTTGCACTCGAAACGACCACAAGCCAAAACTCCATAATTGATTGTGGGATTATAGCCCACCCGGGTGGGCCAAAAGTTCGCAAGAAATTCTTGAGGACTTTCGACTCATCTGTTGCGGTGTTATGACTCATTATGGCTTTCTGAAAGCGAAATAAGGCCATACGAATTCATTTACCAATAGTGTAATAAGGCCAGGTGCTAAAATAAAATCTTGTACCTACTCCAAATCAAACAGTGACCCCAAGCAGGGGTGTCGCAGGGGGGTTGCCGAGGGGCAGCATGCCCCCCATTGACATACTGTTTATGGAATCTACTTGCGATTTCGCAACTAATCCAATAAACAGTGCAATGCATATGGGGGGCATGGAGCCCCCCGGAAACACCCCTGTTTGGGGCCACTGTTTGATTTGAAGTAGGTGCGAGGTTTTATTTTAGCACTTGGCTTTATTGCACTTTGGGTAAATAATTGTGGACTTATGGCCTAATTCCTTTCAATATTGTGAAACTATGGCCCGAAATGTTGTGAACTTTTGACCCATCTGGGTTTGCTTGTGGACTTATGACCCTGTGCCGGACTGGGATGTTGAGGGTCTTATACAAAGTCTCCTTAATGTTTTTTGAAAAGGCCTTACTAGTCAATTGCCTTCTTAGGCCAAAGAAACAGCTTTTGGCAAGTGTTACTCTTTGTTGGATTTCTGCTGTGACGTCGCTTTCAGAAACCCTACTGGCCTCCCTGATTAGGATCACTTCGTCACTGATGCTACTGAAGTGCTATTTGTGTTGCATTTGTTGATTGTATTTATAAGAGCGTCAATTGGTATTGCCGTTCCGTTTTTAACGATGTTTCTTAAAATCTGGGAGTACCAACTGAGCGGTCTAGCCTTCGCCAAGATCTGCAGATGAGTATTGGCGCCATCGCACCGGAGAACAAAGTAGAGAAGATGCTACAGAGTTACGAGAACTGGCAAAAAGTCTGTAGCTACAAAGAACATATTCTCAAAAGAAAAAAAGAGAAGAAGACCACCAAGGATCTCAGCAGGCACAGAAGACTAACAAGACGGGGTCCTTTTACTGACTTATAAACGGCACCACCCTGATGTAATGCCAAGAGCGGTTCCAGGATGGTTTGTAGGCCGTAAGCGGGGAGAGTTCGGATAATTTTCTAAACAAAATTTATATTTTTCTTAAGGAATTGTAAAATCGATAATTATAAAATTCAGTATTTGTAGTATGCGATCTGTTGATAGTTGGTACCCATTTAACCCAAATCCTACCAAGGAATTTTTGTTACATGCCATACCAAGGTGTGCCTCTCAGGCACATTGTATCGAATTAAATAGCTTACTGTATTAAATTGTCAGTTATATACATTTTATTAATGTTAACTTTTATTGAACAAACATCAATACATAATACCAATTTATTTTATTTCTTTTCTTTGCAGTTTCTGCAATTTAATATTTTCTCAGAATGCACAACACATACTGTTAGGTTACATTATATCACAGTACTGTGTTGACATTCTGTTTTTTTTTTTGAAGGACAAATTTAGCATCTTCTTCTTTGGAATTTTGAAGGGGACTCTCTGCTGGTACCTCTAGTTTTTTGCATGCAGTATTTATTGCCGCAGTGTGGCTTCTATGCAAACCAACCAAACTGCGCCGGCTGATAAACTCCATCAGTAGTTCGGTCGCCATTTCTTTCAAGAAAATATTACGAAGTTTTCTTTTTTTTGATATATATTCCACTCGGGATAAATATTTTTCAAAACAATGAATGAAGCTAGGCTGCAGACATCAATCATATTGAAACAAAAAGGCCAAAGGCCATTCGCTTCACTGAATATGCATGTGCCATTTGATCTAAGGTATCGACTCCTCCTTTCGTTGAATTATAATACAAATTTATTTCTGATTTGTTTTTATTTGACAGATCGGTTATGTAGTGATGATGCATGGTCGACAAAATATTCACAGCTCGATTTTTTTGGGAGCGTAGCTTTTTGAAAGCCAAATAAGTTGCTCTCTCTTTCCCGACGATGAGTAGGTAAAAACTTTGATGGTATACATCTTTTGTTCTTCGGAATCGTTCCTACGCAAGTCAAGCCCTTGGGCAGCAAACTGGAAGCAAGTTCATAGCAGGTGAAGTAGTTGTCGAATGTAATGCCTTGGTCCTTCCTTTCCCAAGTATGGTATCCCACGTAGTGGATAGCTAGAGTCACTGTCACAGATCCACCAAATTTTCATACCGTACCTATCTGGTTTGCTTATTATATACTGCCGGAACGATACGCGACCCCGAAAGGGAATCAGTTGTCCATTAATAGTTAGGTTGCAGCCGGGAATATAATGCTTGGATAAATTTAAATTCACTCCTTCCCACAGGTCTCTAATTGGAGAAAGTTTATCTTTTTGCCTTCGAACAGTCCTTGTGTTTTTATCGTCAAATCGAATAAATCGCAACAATTGGGTTGACGAACATGCTTTATATAAAAAAATTCCATAAAGAGGGCACCAGAGTTCGTTGTAGTCAATTTCCTTGCTTATTTCTTCCGGCAGTAATCAACAGGCCTAAAAATGATCGGATTTCAATGTCGTCAAGTGGCTTCCATAATGTCCCAATAGTACGAACAGCTTCTATATTAGTGAAAATGACTATAATACCAATGGTTGCATCATCAAAAAACAACCTGAATGCATCAAATGGGGTATCAATGTGGACCCCAGGTGGAAGCTTCGCCTTATTTAAAGCTGTTGCAATAATGTTGTGCGCTCGAGTTTGTCCCTTTGCAATTGGTGTTGATTTCCATGCCGTGACATCTTTTCCAACAAAGGTTTCTGAATAGTTTGGCAAATCAACCTCAACTGCATCACTGTCACTCCCCGAAGTATCGTCATTTCGATTATGCTCATACTCACTAACTTCTTCATCAGCATCCATATCATTTTCCTGTATTGCAGCGATAATCAATATGTAAATAGAAATTTAGGTAGATACTCGTATCATGTATTTAGCAAATGTAATAATGTAAAAATTCGCATTTTATATTTTACTTGCCAGATTTGAAAAAAAAAAACGGAGATTGAACTAATGTATGCCAATTGCAGATATATATAACAAGGTATAATTTACCTATGAAGTAAGCACTCAATTAACGGATCAACTGGTTGCAATTTCTGCGTATGCAGTTTAAAAAAAACCTAAAAAGTAGGAATCCCCATCATGCGCGGTGAAAATAATTTTGAAGTAGGAAAATGTGAATGCATATTTTAATAGATTATTCGTCACACTTTACATCGAACAATGAAACGAATGTGCTGCTCCTAATAATATTTTTCATATGTGCCTCGGGAGCTCACCTTGGTAGTGGGTGTCAGTAAAGTATCACGATATCTAAAATTCTGTAAATATATTCAAATTTATTTTAGTTGTTTTATGTGTCACAAAGCAATTGTTTATAATACTAGAAGACGCAGTTCGATTAAAATTGTATCTAAAGAAATATAGCGCTTTTAGAATGGAATGTACCTCCGAGGCACACCTTGGTAGGATTAGGGTTAAATTGTCAGTGCAGAATTGAAGACAAATTACGGTGAACGTGGTAGGTTTTCTTTTTCTGTGAAATAGCTATATATATTTGAGTCTGATTTTTAACTTAGTGCATATACCTTTCTCATTGGTTTCGTATTTTTTGCCCAACGATTCTTTCATATAGTTCAGCAGTTAATAGAACAACAGTATCTAACAACAGTCAACAACTTTAAAACTTCAAAAAAAAACATGGATATCAGAACATTTTTTGCACGTGAGTACCTAGGTTAAAAACATATGATTAGAGAAAGAGAAAATAAATGTAAATGCATCGTATTTTGGGGTACATTCCGTACGAACTCACAGAAAGAGTATACAACACAATTTTAATTGAGCATTTACATCAAAAATATTATAATATGATAATTTTCATGAGTTTTGTACGAATGCATCGAAATTGGATGAAATTTGAGTTTCTTTAAATTTTTTAGCAGTTCAAAAACGAAAATGTGTTGAGTCTGGTGGGAGCAAACCAAGCTAAGATGAAAACCCCACTTCAAATCCTGGTCCAACAATTTCTCCGGTTGGTTTTCAACCAAGAACTTCAACAGCTTCAACATCTTCATGTTTGGATTCATCACGTTCAGAAGAATATCCCTTGAACGTTCTAGGAGAATGCTTTGAACGATTATCATTTTTGTTTACACTTGGAAAAATGAATATTTTGAAACGATGTTGGAAACCACCAGCAAGTTATAATTTCCGCGACGATATTCAAGATTCAAACAGGATATTTAAATTCGAGTGGTAGGAAGCGTTTTTTGGCTTCAATACTCCGAAAAATTCAAGGGTGCGCTGTGCTTGTACTGCATCATTTTCCCACCCCAAAATGTTCAGGGTGTTTTGGGGTTATTTATCAAGAAACCCTTCACTCTGTACAATCATATGCATGAATATTGCAGGAGCCACTGTACTAATCATTGGCACTTGGGAGCAGTCAAATCAGCGAAGCCCTTTTTGGAAGCAATACCTGTTAACATTTGTGTTATATCTGAACACCAAAAATAAGTTGACGAAAACAAGTGAATCATCTCAGCTATCATCTCAACTATTATATTTTGTGGTACCCAAGATATACCGCTTAAGGGAAAAAACACCAAGATGAAGGTAATTTGTGGCACAATTCTATTTACGACTTCCTGCTTTTAGATGTGTTTCAAGACTTACTTCGGCTACAGGTTAAGGGTGGTCATACAAGTCTCAAGCAGCATTTTGAAGAAGCAAAGAAATATGCTACGTACCTTTCAATTTCAATATCAATTTATTTTATTCACATAAGTAAGACTAATAGTCTTTTAAGTAAATACTATATTACATTAAGTTGTCTTTTTAGAATTGCTGTAAATAATCTTATACACACATGATTGAAACACATTAAATAAAACAACCTCCTGCAGAAAAGCCATAAGGCTTCGCAGGTATATAGTAATAACTATTAACATCAGACCCTAATCCCTTGGTAAAGCCTGGGGATAGGTATTTTCCAACTTCATAGAGGTTGAGTAATAATATTCACTCTAACTCTAACATAATTTAAAATTGATTAAATTTAATGTTATTATTAATTATATGAAATTATTATTAAATATATTAATTTTAAGCTAAACCCTAAAACCCTACTGAAGTTAAAGAACATGATTGCTTACAGAAAGCATAGTTATTTACACTTTTTATCTATTCAAATGCCGTATTAGTGCCTTCTCGAAACCGCTCCTGCTGTCCAATCCCCTAACGCTGAGGGGAAGTGAGTTCCATAGCCTTACAGAATATCTGAATTTATAACTTGGCAATATAAGAATTTTATTTCTATGCGAATTAGCAAATTGGAGTCTCTCAAAAAGGTATTGGGGACTTTTTTTGAACTTTAAGTCGAACAGAAACATTTTTATTTTATAGTTAAGATAGTTTTGCAATCGCATTTTGAATACATGTATCCAGAGACATGATTATATCTTCGTAGGCTATAAGCAAATCGCACCATGTTATTAAATGCAACTTCAATGCAACTTTCGCTTACCAGGTCGCAGAAAACGGGCTGGGCGTAAAACAGAATTGGTATCAAAAGTGACTTTATCAGCATCATCTTAATATTTAACGGAAGACATGACCCTGAGAGATAGAGAACCCAAAGTCCACCATAAACCTTCCATACAGCTTGTGTTATGTGGTCATTCCAAGTAAGCGTTTGATTCAAAATCACCCCTAGATTTTGAACAGATCTGCAGTAATCCAAAGCAGCACCATTTACCTCAATTGTTGGGAAGTACGATGTGTCAACAGCGCTGTTGGATATAACAATTGCTTGGCTCTTTTTTGAGTTTAGCCTAAGTCCGTTTTTATTTGACTTTTTTCTCCGAAAATTCAAAATGAAATTATTCATTTGTGTGGCCAATTCATCAGCGACAAAATCATAAGGGACTAAAAAAATGCCGATGCTTATTCTTTGATGGCAGATGAAAGTCGTGACATATCAGGCAAAGAACAACTTTCGATTGGTATTCGATTCTATGATCAAAAGAGACAAGTTATTCGCGAAGAGTTTGTAGGTTTCGTAGATTTGGGTGCCATGGATGCAAGGACTATTGCCTCTGCATTAGACAAATTTGTGGAAGATGCAGGGCTGGATCCACTTAAATTCAAGGGAAAAGGCTATGATGGTTGTTCGACCATGGCGGAAAAAGACAACGGTGTGCAGGCCATTTTGAAAGAAAAATACCTCAATGCTTTGTATTTTCATTGTGCAAGTCACAAGTCAAATTTGGTAGTTAATGATCTGAATGACGTACCAGAAATTCGCAATACAATTGGAACGATCAAGGATGTCATCAACTTCTATCGTAGTTCTATCACAAGAAGAAAGTATGTTCCAAACATTCCAGCTTTTTGCGAAACTCGGTGGTCTGAAAAATACAAAAGCATTGCAATCTTCAAAGATAATTTCAGCAGCATAGTCAAAGGATTGAAAGAACTTTCTATTGAAGGAAACTCTGCTACAAAGACAACCGCTTTCCAGCTGCATTGTGCCATCACTCAAACAACGTTCATTACATGCTTTGTAGGTACTAATAGCAAAATATTCTGCCTACCTTGAGCCAGTTGTAAATATTATTCAGTCAATAAAGTTGGACCTTGTTCATAAAATCATCAAACTGGCAAAGGATCATTGGACTCATATCGATTCAGGAATAGAGGAACTTATGACTGATTCAAAAATGATTGCAGAAGAAATTGAAGTAGAACTTCAAATGCCAAAAATAGTGAGCAATCAAAAACATAAGTCTAATCATCCTTCATCAAATGCTGCCGAATTTTGGAAGAGATCGCTCTTGATTCCGTGTTTCCCCCTGATCAAAATCCTACGTACGCCCTTGACTTGACGTTACATCACGTATTCTCTCCTCAAAAAAAAAAAAAAAAAAAAACTGCCCGCTCAACGATCTTCATGGTGTGTACATCAGCTTGACAGAACTAAGCTTCACATATCACCCTTTTGTTTGTAAACAAATTTAATTTCGTAGAGACTCAGGTTGCCAACTTCTACCGAGGTGACACTCCTTCGTACAGGCATGTAATAAGAAGACAATATTGACGCATCACCTTCATAACTCCTGCGAGTCACTATTCCCCATGCCATGTTGCCTACATAACAAAGTACACCTCGCACGTGAACCTCCTTCTCTTGGAGTTCCCGATGACTACACTCTTCGTGCAGCAACGTACGGCATTGTAATTACAAAAAGTGTTTACCTAGTATTGTTTGTTCACCTGGTAATTGTAAATGATCCGTGGATGGCTGGACAGCATAGGAAGTCTTCCCATCCCATAGCGGCTAGACTGAGCACTCCCTTCGTTACTGTAGTCCCAAAAGTTTGTCAACGGAATTAGTCAAGAGTATTTGTTATGGCCATCGTTGATTCCGTAACAAAACACAATGCATCGAACAAATACCCAACCGCGTACAGTAGCGGTCTTAGCCGTCTATCGGCAGTCCACAGTGTTAATTTCTTAAAGGCATGCTACCACCGTGCACGTAACAAAAATCCGATTTCCTACATTGCAATTGTTGTTGTCACTGGTGCTGGTGTAGTATTATTCTTCGTCGTCCAACAACAGTGTAAAGCGGATGGAGCCAGATCCATGCATTCGACAAAGAAAACTCTTTTACGCCGACTACTGCCCAGCAATTATGGCAGCATTACATTTACTTTATTTGGCCGAACAAAGACCGAGTTCTTCAAATGGGTGAACAGAAGGGGGCGCTACTTAACCAAAATTACAGTTGAAGGTGATTTGAGAAATATAATTGCACTCGATCTACGCTCGCTTCTAATCGAAACACAACACACGGCGACTGTATTTGGCCACAAAAAGGAGAAGAGCGGATGAACGCGGGCACAACCGGTGGTAGCACTCTAAAATTTGGCCGATAATTGGAGGAAGTGGAATTTAAAAACAAAGTCTCTAGTTGGATGGATGATGGATCATTTTGTGAGCGACGGACGACGCAATGGAGTCGCAGGTGGTCAAATCTGATCGCTCGTAATTGGAACAAATTCATTTTGTTGATCGAAAATTATATGAATCCTGGATCCGAGCCTGTCAGCGCTTGTCGTTGCTCTGAAGAAAATGAAGTAATTCTCTCATGAGCAATCAAAAATGCGAAATTCGCATGCAAGCGCATCATTAGGGATCACAAATTTTTGAGTGGAGTTGGTTTTGCTAAACGTCCAGTGATTTGTGCCGATTATTATCCTTCGAAGGCAATCACTTTGTCATAATTTGCTACAACTTTGTTGGGAAAGTAAAATGTATACATCTTCATCTGCCCTGGTTTCGATCAGTGATGGTTTGAGTCACAAGGACTGCGATAACGAGGTTATTCGATTTTCGTGGACAGAAGACGGATTATAAGTCAAAGTGACTTGATAAAACTAAAGACGGATCCTCGCTGTGCATTTAAATTTAATGTAGGCACTCCTCGAGAGTAGTTGTTAAGCAGCAGATAGCGGTTACTTGGCAGATATTATTTGTGGCTACGAGTATTTACTGGTCCCTGTAAGGCGCCACAGGGGTAACCGGGAATATAGACACTCAAACAAAATTAAGCACAGTTCATGATTCGGAGGAGGTGCCCAGCAAAGTAGACGATCCATCAAGGCTTGATGATCTTATATAATAATAATAATAATATTATGTTAGGGTTATTACACTGCGACCTATTGGTCTATTGTGTCCCCTTGCTTGTGCCTCGGAGAGGTTCGTGCCCTCTTTCAGAGCCTATCTAGATACTTCTTTGTGAAGCATGTCGAGGTATTGCTCTGGTTTATCCTTGGCAGGTCACAATCTTTAGAGCACAGCGTCCAGTCCAGTTTCTTTGATGAATCTGAGAATGAGCTGTGGGTCCATGGTTTGTATGTCCTTGTCTGTTATTTGGTGCCTGCCTAAATATTTCATCCTTTTGTGGGCCAGTGCCCCACAGGATTCCAGTATGTGGTCTGGAGTTTCGGCGGTTTCACTGCATAATCTGCAGAGCCCGTTCTCCGATATGCCCATTTTCCTCAGGTGCTCCTTGAGTCTGCAGTGCCCCGTTAGGAGGCCTGTTAGGATTCTTAGGTTGTTTTTTTTAGGGCCGATACAAGCTTTGAATCTCTTTTGGTTGTAATTTCCTAAGAGTTTCTTTGCTTGCCTCAGACCTTAGAGGTTGAGAAAGGCTTTTGCCCTTGTTTCTCTCTCCAGTCTCCTGAACTCTTCGCGTATAGTGTGTTCTCCTATCCCGCAGAATGGTTCAGGTCCTATGAAGGGTTCCTCTGCCCCTTTTCTTGCCAGAGAGTCCGATGCCTCATTGCCTGTAATGCCAACATGGCCAGGTACCCAGCAGATGGAAATTCTGTTATTCTTGCCTAATCTATTCAGTCCGTGTAGGCATTCCCACACGAGTTTCGACTTGATAACGTAGGCGTCAAGAGCCTTTATAGCTGATTGGCTGTCAGACATTATTGCTATGTTGCAATTTCTGTAGTTTTTCTCGAGGTTGATTCGAACGCACCTGTCTATGGCACATATTTCTGGCTGGAAGATGCTGGTACATTTGCCCATGGATTCGTAGTGCTTAGTTCCTGGCCCAAACACTCCTGCACCAGTTCCCTCCTCGGTCGTCGAGCCGTCCGTGTACCACTTTGTTGTGTGGTTGCTCAGTCCAAAAGTTATGGATTCATTGCTCCAGTTCTCCTTATTGCTGAGCTTTATCTGGAAATTCTTCTCGAAGTTGAATTTCCTGATGCTGTCGTCCCTAGGTATGCCAAGAAGTGGGAGTTTTTTGAGTAAGTCACCGTGTTCTTTCGAACCGATGCATTTCCCTCACCCAATTCCCTCCTTTGCCATCCTTAGGATTGTTTTGTCTGCCTCGTTCATCACCATGATGTGAAGAGGGCTCAATTCCAATAACACCTCCAGGCTACGGTTGGGCAGCTACGCATTGCTCCGGTAATGCACAGGCACGCCAGTCTTTGCACTTTGCCGAGTGTCTCTCGCGTTGTGACTAGACTGGTTCGTTTTGCCCATGCTACCGCTCCGTATGTGATCATTGGTCTCACGATTGCAGTGTACATCCATCGCAGGATGTTTGGGCTGCATCCCCATGCCTTCCCCGCTAGGCTCATACATATCATGAGAGCACGGGTGGCCTTCTTGGATATCTCATCTGTATGTTTTCGCCAGAGGAGTTTACTATCTAGATGGAGTCCTAGATATTTTACTTCTTTGAATGGTATCAGTGTCGTGCCTGATAGGCCAATGTCCTTAAGTCTTTGAAGTTGTCTTTTCCTTGTGAATGGTACTATCGTTGTTTTCGCCGGATTGATGTTAAGTCCGACAGTATGGCACCATTCCTTGGTTACTTTAAGCCCCCTTTGTATAATGTCCCCAAGGGTTTCTTCGAACTTGCCCCTGACAATCAATACAATGTCATCAGCGTACGCCTGACAGTTGATGCCAAGGTTGGTTAATTTTTCCAGCAGTTCGTCTACAACTAGGCTCCACATTAAGGGTGATAGTACCCCTCCCTGTGGACATCCTCTTGTTGTGTTCACTCTGATGGTTCCAGATGGTGTTTGAGTCTCTGCTGATCTAGTACTCAGCAGCTCACACATCCATTTGGATACTGTACTGTCAACTCCTTTCTTATCCAGTGATCGTTTAATGCTCCCTCTATGTCTAGATAGATAGATAGATAGATTTATTTCGCATAATATTGATTTACATTCGGTACGCTACCACACATTTTACATAAGTACAGAGATGTGACATTTTTGTATCTTAATACTGAAACAATATATTTAACAAATGTGAAGAGAATTCTTATTTACAAAATAGCAATCTTTTTGAAGGAAAGTGCGAGAAAAACCTTCAATTTAACAAAAAGAAAAAAGAAAAAAATAAATAAATAAAAAATAAATAAATTAATAAATAAGTAAATAAATAAATAATAAATAAATAGGTAAATAAATGAGTAGATAAATAAATAAATAATAATAAACAAATAAAAAATAAATAAATTAATAGATAATTAGATAAATAAATAAATAAATAAATAAATAAACAAATAAAAAAAATTAACAAATAAACGAATAAACAGGTAAATAAATAAATTAACAGATAATTAGATAAATAAATAAATAAATGATAGATAAATAAATAAATAAATAAATAGATAAATAAATAAATAAACAAATACAAAAAATAAACAGGTAAATAAATAAATTATTAAATAATTAATAAATAAATAAATAAATAAAATGCAAATAAATAAATAGACGAATAAATAGATATATGTACATATATATAAGCAAATAAAGAAACACATAAGTAGGTATATAAACAGGAACAACATAAGATGGAATTTAAAGACTCATTTGATGGATCAGGGGATTTTCTGAAAAGCTATTTTTACTTACAAAGTTTGCGGTAAGTTTTTGGATTCTATCACAAATCATTTCAACATTCGCTCTTCTGTGCAAATGTAAGGTTGAGTAATGCCATGGTAGATTCAACATCATTTTTAATACTTTATTTTGAGCTATTTGCAGCTTCTTAATGTGACATTTTGCACAATTTCCCCATACTTGGCACCCATAAAGAAGAATGACAGGAAAAATAACCTTATGCATTATTAATTTGTTTTCAGTGGATAGTTTTGATCGTCTGTTGATAAAGGGGTATAACATTTTAATGGCGATGTTAATTTTTTTTATAGTTTTGCTGGTGTGATCTTGAAAAGCTAACCTTGGATCAAGATGCACACCCGGGTACTTCACAGTTGGTGCCCAAGTAATGTTAGACCCGTTAATATCTATTTGGCTATTTGGAAGATTGCACGATTTTCTTTTTCTGGTAAAAAAGATGGCGTTCAATTTGATTTTCCATTTTTTAAAATAACTTGCTAATATTTCCATCGCATTTTGTAGATTCCTCTCAACGTTGAGAGCGAATATATGTGATGAAAAAATTGCAGTGTCATCCGCGTAAATACCAATTTCACAGTTCGGTTAACTCCTTTCCTATCCAGGGATCGTTTAATCACCTCATGTGAGGTGTTGTCGAATGCTCCCTCTATGTCTAGGAAAGTGCACAGTACTATTTCTTTTGCTTCCAAAGCACTTTGAATTATCTCCGTCAGCTGATATAGGGCGGTCTCTGTTGATCTGCCCGCTCGGTATGCATGCTGACGATGATGTAAGGGGGATGTGTTCAGTACATCTTCCCTTAAATAATTGTCCACAAGCTTTTCTGTCATCTTCAGAAGAAATGACGTAAGGCTGATGGGCTTGTACGATTTTGGCTGTGTTGGGTCTTTTTTCCCTGCTTTTGGTATAAACACAACCCTTGCTTGTTTCCATTGCATTGGTATGTGGCCCAAGGCAATACTGCTCCTTGTTATTTTTAGCAGGTGTGGTATTAGTACCCCTTGCCCTTCTTGTAGTAGGGCGGGTATAATGCCATTCACTCCGGCAGATTTAAAAGGCTGAAAGGAATTTATTGCCCATTTCAGTCGACCCTCAGAACAGATGGTTGATATTCTTTCGCAGTCATTTCTCCGAGGTCTGATTGAAGTGGTACTGATTCCTAGCTCAGTACTAGGCGAGCTGCCAGGAAAGTGAGTTTCTATTTAGTAGCAATAGTGCCCTTTGATCCTCGTCTTTCGTGAACTCGTCACCTGGTTTCCTCAGAGACATCGGTACTCCTTCTGACTTCGCAAGAGCTTTATGTAGAATTGCCGCAGTAGGAGTGCTGTTGGTTGTCTCACAGAATTTCCTGAAGCTATTTCTTTTAGCTTTTCTAATTTCCTTATTATATGTTGTAAGGGCCATCTGTTAGCTTTGCCATCAGTCTCCGTTGCGCTTTGCTTTGTTGATTAGCTTCCGCACCTCGGATCTCAGTTTTGAGTTATTCCAGTTATTGCTCCACCATGGCGTCTGTTTCCTATCCCTTTCTCTACTAAGGGGACAGTTTTCTTCGAACGCAGTGATGATGGCGTTTGTTACGCTTTCCACTGCGCTCTCTAGCTCTAGGGGGTGGCCCGGAGCCTTCCTCAAAACAAGGCGCCCAACATTGCTCTTATAGGACACAGTATATGTTGGGACTTACAGCGTCGACTTTCCCAAGGATTCCAAAGCTCTGAACCATTTACCCCAAAATTTACAGCGTTCAAAGTATTTTTATTTTTTATTTTTATTTTTATTCACTCGTACTAACAATTTCTTAAGATATGCTTAGACTTTCCAGAATTTAAGTAACTCAGTTGGTATGAAATGGTATGGTGGAAGGAATCCATATTCACCGGAACAAAGCATTATAATAAAAATCCATTGCGACTACCAAAGATAGGTACCTTGTACGAGTATCAGCATCTTTTTTCGAAATTGAAACTTTAATAGAACTCTGTATGGAATGGAACTCTGCATCACTTAAAGTTAATATGCTTCCATCATAGGTAGTAGGTAAGTTTATCCGAAATGTCAACTTAATGTAAGCCTCTTTACATTCTGGTGCCGAAAATACCTCGTAACAAATAGTTTTTCCTAAAAGTGTGCAAGAAACGAGTCCTTTTACGTAATTGTTTTGTTTTTCTCTTAGTAATGTCCGTCTAAGGTTGTAAAGCATAAAAATTACAAATATTGATGTGTTTATTGTCATTAAGACACAAGACATCTAATGGGTCTTTCATTAGCGACTTGACAAGTTCCAACTTTCAGTGTGAACGCACCCTTATACCGATTACCGAACTGTCAATGTCGAAATATTTACTAAAATCAACATTTTTGTCGTGGTGAAGTATGCGAAGAAGCAACGTTTACAAATATATAAAATATATTTCCGAAATTCCGAGTCGGTGGTCGCAATTTTAAGAGCGTTGACGCCAATTTTCGGACGTAATTGTGCTCCTCATGTGCTTCATGAAACAACACTTAATCCGCAAAAAGTCACTGTTTGGTGCGGTTTTCAAGCCGGTGTCGTCATTGGGCCGTTTTTTTTTCGTCGATGAAAATGACCGTCATGTTACGGTAAATGGTATTTGCTACAAAGACATGTTGGAACGTTATTTCCTTAAGCAATTGCATGAATTGGGCATCAGTGATATGTGGTTCTAAAAAGAGAGTGCCACAAGCCACACAGCGGGTGCAACAATCGAGTTATTGAAGTCTCAGTTCGGTGAACGTGTTATCTCGAGAAACGGACCCGTCTCTTAGCCGCCGGGATCGTGTGATTTAACGACTCTAGACTTTTTTAAGGGGCTAAAGTAAATCATTGGTTTATGCGAACAAGCCGGCGAGATTAGAGGAGTTCTGAGCCAATATTGAACGAGAAATAGCGGCCATATCGGTCGAAATGTGCGGTCTGCTCATCGAGTATTGGGTTTAACGTATCGACCGCTGCATACGTTCCCGTGGTGGGCATATGAACGAAGTCGACCTATATTCATATTCATAAATATTTTGATGGTAATTCAAGCCCATACATTCATTTTTTTTTAGATATCTCAAGTTATTTGAATTTTATTTGAAAAAAAACATAGGGACGGGCTACAGGCCGCTTGGGCGAACTGTTGGATACCCTATTCCTATCCCTCATAAGTGGGCGTGACAAAAGTCTATGTATGGTTGAAGTGGTAAAAACGCTCTATATATTTTTTTATATAACATTTGAAGGATTTAATCGAAAAAAACGAACCTTTTTAACTTCCCAGTGGAAGATTTTGACATATCTCCACGTTTCAAGGTCACCAGAATCCAAATTCAACGTTTTTATAGAGATGTCTGTCCGTGTGTATGTACGTATGTGCGTTCGGAATTATTTTTCGCCACGATTATCTCGAGAACCAAAGATGATATTGACATGACTGGGTTTATTCGAAGCGTAATTACGTAACTCAGAACTGATTAAGTTTTCAGCGAAATCGGTGCAGCTGTTTTTTGTTAGTAAATAAATAACTAAAATAATTTGTCTTTATTTGTACTATTTATTGTCATTTGTCATTGAGCAAGTCATTTTTACATTGTGTTCTGTTATTTCGTATAGATGTAAATTTGCAGGTCTCCGTGTTGATAACAATGGTTGTATTAATATATATCACACCTCCCTGTTATTAACAACATTTAATTTCCATGAACAATATTAAAGAGTATTTTTTATTTCAAATTTGCTCACTAATCGCGTAAATCATATTGATCCCACTGGGAAGTTAGTCGTGTGGACCTTGCGAGTCGCACCCAGAGCACTTTTTTTACTTTGGTTTTTCAATAAAATTGTTTTATTTAATTGTAGGCGTCTCAGTTCGCGGATTTTAGAAATTTTATCTCACGAGCAGTTTTAGGAGTCAAAGATCATTATATACAAAATTTCAGCTTTCTAGCTAAAAACTCGATTTTTTCGATAAGTTTTGTTTTTTTGGGTTTGTGGGCGTGTCTGTAGGCGGATTTCAAAAATTCATAAACTTCATTATTTCGCGCCCCTAGAGAGTATATGGTTAAAATTTCAGCTCTCTAGATCCAGTTTATAGGCACAATTTTTGCCGACAGACGGACGGACGGACATGGCTAG
Source organism: Portevinia maculata (assembly GCA_949715645.1). Classification (NCBI taxonomy): domain Eukaryota; kingdom Metazoa; phylum Arthropoda; class Insecta; order Diptera; family Syrphidae; genus Portevinia; species Portevinia maculata. Next base: position 9,249,103 of record OX454526.1, read on the forward strand.
ATCGACATTATATTGATACTGTTCGTAAATATACCTTTAGGGGTCTACGGGCAATATTAAGGTATGTTACAAAATTCGCGTAAAAATTAATATACCCTTAGAATAGGGTATAAAAAGAAGTTGTCAAGTTCTTAAAATAGACCCTGTACCTAACAAAAACGAAATGACAACTTACTTACTTTCTTACTTAACGGGGTCCCGAACCGTGAAGAGTCTCTGACTGAGATACTGCAGCCTCCCTACTAGTGATCCCCATGTGGGTTTCGCCGGTTCGACCTCAGAAAATAGTGCAGGCCTCCAGATTTTGAATCACTTCGTTACTGAGGCAAATCCAATACGGGTGTCGCTGCATTTGTGTGATCGAGGAGTTTTTTGGCCTGCCTCTGTTTTGCGTTTGATTTGGTACGTTGATTGATATTCAGTTTTTGACAGGGTTTGTAGGATCTTTCCTTTGAGCATGACAGTCATCACAGCTTGCCTCGCTTTTGATCATAGATCCCAGATATTTGAAATTTTCGTACTTGGGAATCCTTCCTCCATTCATATTTATAAATGTCTGCAATAGGTCGGATTGGATCAGAGAACGGGCAGCACAAGTATTCCGTTTTTTTTTCTGATCAATACGATACCCATTACCCTCAAAAACGTCTTTCCATACATCAAGTAGTCGTTGCAGGGACGTTTGATCCTTGTGAATGATGGCTCCATCGTAAGCACAGAGTAACTAATGCCGTTTGGGGTACGTCACTTTTCCTTCAAGCCGATAATCAAAGACTGCAATAAACATCAAGCGACTTAAGACGCTTCCCTGGTGTACATCAATTTTGATTGTGCGAACTCCTCGGAGACGCCACCGGGCATCTTACGCTTGTCTTTACTTCCTCATTCACGTCCATGATCATCTGTACGTAGCTTTCTGGAACTCCTCGTTGTCTTACCGCCACCCATAACAGATCCTTTGGTTGTCTATCAAAGGCCTTTTAAAAATCAACCAACACCATGTGGAAATCCTTTAAGGAATAATGATGTTTTTCCATCTTGATCCTTATACTTTGGATTGCATCGGTGGTTGATTTACCTGCGACAAGCGCGCACTAATCTTCAGATAGCCATATTATTTTACGAATTCGGCTGTCTAATAGCCGCTCAACGATCGTCATGGTGTGTGGCATCAGCTGCATTGAAAGGTGATTGTCAGAGTCTCGCGTATCGTCTTTTCCTTCGACCAAAGAAGATGAAATCTTTTGCTCCACTGGCTAGGCATTAGATCGCCTCCCATGAGTTTGGAGATGAGAATGATGATAAATTTGTACCCGATGTCTCCCATCTTTTTCCAAAACTCAGAGGGTATCCAGGGCCTGAACCCTTAGGCTAACTACGCTGCAGCGTAGGGCGCGAGGATCGGGGGGGCGCGCTGAAATCGTGTCTTCGCATGGACTTATCTAGCATCATTGCATCTACCATACATATTTCTACTAGACCGAGACAAAACACTAAAACTAAATGCGCTTGAGAGTATCTCTAGCTTACACAGTACTTAATATATCCATTGACTTCTAGTGTCTGTGTGACACAGACGTACTTGCTGATAAGAACTGATAAAGAAAACGTCGTTATATGGATATACTCTGGCGGTATGGTTAATAGTTAGTATACTTTGCACCCAATCAAAGGATGTCTACCAATATATACCTAATACCTACATGTCAGCATATCTCCAGCCGTAAGAAGAACTATGTAATTCTAAGAATTATTAATAAGCAATAATCATAAAGTGTACATTTCCGCAATAACCGAACACCCAATCACCGGATTTCCACCAATAAATACCTAACACCTACATGTCAGCATAATTTCCAGCAATTAACCCTTTGTTATCCTAAGAACTATTAATAAGCAATAATCATAAAATGTAATATTCTAAGAAATACTTTATTAGTATTACCTTAGTTTTGTAAAGAATTATTCACATCATTATTAAAACAGTTGTCAAAGAGAGTGGTTGTTGTTATAATTATTATTTCCGTGTTTTTTTAAGACTATGAGTGGTAATGAGAGTAGTTCGATAGTAAAAAAGCCAAGTGGAACAAAATACAAAAAAAAAGGCAAAAGAAAAGGAAAAGAAAATAGAAAACATTTTGAAACATACTCGTAAACTAGAAACATTTTTTACGAACTCTGCAGAAAGGAATGAAACGGTGACGAATGCTGCATTATCGCCAGCGATTTCTTGCCCTGGTTCCTCTACCGCGGACTGTTACGTTTCTCCGTCCAACACTAGCCCTATAGTAGCGACGATGCCGACGACGGCGACGATCTCCAATGAAGACGAAATTCTTAAAGAAGAAAAGTCGTCTATTCCGTCAAGTGACCCTGCATTGTGGCAAGTAAATGATGAATTTCTAGATTATATTGTTAAAAATGGACTGCAACAAAACGAAGAATTAGATTTTTCCAGATCAGAAAGGCAGTATAAAAATCAAAAAAGGTTTCAATCTAAAAATATGTTTGAGAAAAAGCTTGTTAACGGCGAAAATGTGAAAAGAAGCTGGTTAGTATACTCAGAATCCACAGGTCACGTGTTTTGTGGTCCTTGCAAATTATTTGGAGGAACATCCGTATTTGCCAAAAGTGGATTTAATGACTGGACAAATTGTAACTTAATAACTGATCATGGCAACTCTCCGGATCATCGTAAATGTTTGGGACAATATGTATGTAGAGGTAAACTTTTACAACGACTGGATACCCAAATAGTCAAACAATATAATGAAGAAATAACTTATTGACGAAATGTATTACTACGGGTAATAGAAAAAATTAAATTTTTAGCTTCTCGTGGGCTTCCATTTCACGGTCAAAATGAAATTATTGGATCTGCACTAAACGGAAATTTTCTTGGCTGTATTGAGCATATATCTAAATTTGATCCTTTCATGGCTGAACATTTGGTGAGATTTGGACAAAAAGGCAGAGGTTCTCCATCGTACTTGTCATCCTCTGTAATCGATGAATTTATTTTACTTCTCGCTGACGAAATTCGACTTTCGATTATAGGAGAAATAAAAAAAGCAAAATATTATTCTATTAGCATTGATTCTACTCCAGATATTTCACACATCGATCAGTTGACATTTATAATTCGTTATATTTTGCCTGACGGAGAACCTGTACGTTTTATCACATTTTTACCCAATTGCGGTCATAAAGGTGAAGACATGGAGAAGGCTGTTCTTGCGACAATTGATAAAACTTTGGGACTTGATATTAAAGACTGTCGTGGCCAAAGTTATGATAATGCTAGCAATATGTCTGGTCAATACAAAGGTCTTCAGTCAAGAATTAAAGCTGTAAGTCCATTGGCTACTTTTGTTCCTTGTGCAGCCCATTCTCTACAACTCGTGGGATCTGCTGCCGCGGAAAGTAGTGACGAGTCAGCTGCTTTTTTTACACTGGAACAACAATTATACAAATTTTTTTCTGGATCTACAAGCAGATGGCAAATTTTGTTATCCAAATTGGATGAAAAATCGACGGTACTAAAAAATCTATCGAAAACTCGATGGAGTGCGCGAGCAGATGCAAGCAAAGCCTTATACAGTTCATACAAACAAGTTCTGGAAACATTAAACTCTATTTGCGAAGATGAAAATCAAAGTAAAGAGACTAAAATAGAAGCAAAAGGAATACTGGAAAAAATTAAAACTCTAGAAATTACAATAATGTTGTGCTTTTGGAACTCTGTGTTCGTAAAGTTTCAAATCGTTAGTGCACAGCTACAAGCAAGTTCTGTTGATTTATCTAACGTTGTTACTCTTTATGAGACATTAAATGTTTATCTTGATACGTTGCGTGACGAAAAAGAGTTCGAAAATTTTGAATCAGAGGCAATCAAGAGATGCGAAGTGACCACATACAAAAAAAATGTAAGAAGAAAAAAGAAACCAAAATTTCATTTTGATGAAGTTAAAACGGGGCACATTGAGTTAGAAGGGAGACGAGCTTTCATCGTTGAATATAAATGTATGTTGATGGAATCCATCCCTACTTCATAAAAATGATTCTGCTACATATTCATCCAATATTCAACAATATTTAAACAATACCAACTTTTCCAATGTCCTGGAAAACTACTCAGATTATTCCAATCCAGAAGACCGACCCATCTGAAGCCAACCATATCTATCTCAAGTCCTAGAAAAATTGGTTCAGTGTCAGTTGTCCGCCTATCTTCGAGGAAACAATGAACTCTACGTATATCATCAATGCTATCGGCCACATCACAACTGCACTTCAGCACTGCCAAAGTAAGAGATAATAATATTGATAAAAACAACTTTACTTTTCTGACTCTACTTGACGAATGCATTTGACACTGTTCACAAGGGCCTTCCTGTTGCAAAACTTACGACACTATTCGAGCTGTCGTCTTCTGCACCGGTTTACGCAAGCAGCTTTTATTAATGAAGTCCTATTCGACCTTTTACCAAATTTAACTGATGTTCCCCAAGGATCGATCTTTGGCCCACTGCTCTTAAAAATGTTTACGAGTAGTAACTATGTACCTTCATACTGTTGTCCAAAACTCGTCAGTACATATGTATGCAGTCATGTACAATTGTGCATAAGCAGAGAACGCGGTCTCATGACTGATGCTGCTTATATGCACAATCAGGATCTAAAGAATTTCTTAACTTGGTCCGAGCGCACTAATTTAAGGCTTAATCTTGACAAATCCAAAGCAGAAATCAGCATCATAATATTGCTTAAATAACCAGGTGTCGGCGAGAGCAATGACGTCATATTAAAGTGAGGACGGAAAAAGTAGCATATGATTGATTTTGTTTGAAGACCACCAACATTTTGATAGTAAAGCTGGAAGCTTAGTTGTTGAGGTTATGAGATTGAAGAAATCATTTATTGGATGGGTTATATCAGTTGTATCCAACGAAGTCTCGTTGGGATTATAGCAGAACTTGGTGGATTTGAGAGTTCTAGTTAAGGGGTTGCCGTATCTTTTGTTTGCAAAGTCATTTACACGTACCTGGGTACCTTTTAGAAACTTATCGAGCCTTTAACACGTTGAAAAACATAAAATGTTCATAAATTCTTGAATAGGCCCCATTTTAGGGTCGACTCACCTCGGCTGTTATGTTTTAGGTAATCAATTCGTTTAACTTCAGAAATGTACCTTCGATTACTCACATTTTGTCAGAATCATACAAATTGGTTCAATGAAAAATGATCTCACGGTCTACGAAAATTTGATAAGTTGTACCTAAGTTTATCCAGCCATTGTATAGCTGAATTAATAATTTTAAGAGAAAGCAAAAAACGTTATTAAAATCCTCAACTTCTGAGGTAGGATAGGAATGAGTCTATCAGCTCACCCCTAACATCAACTGTGCCGAAGGCATTCTCCACGCTTCACACAGATTTATTGGGATTCTGATGGAAGGGGACTTTCGGTGTGCCCGTCCATGTTTATTGAGAAATTAACTGTGTGGCTGTACTTCTAGCTAATGTGTTTAATAATTTTCCTCATTGCTTTGGGATTTCCTTTTTTGTTGTTATTTTGTTAATCAGATGAGTTGTGTACGTGCGGTGGATGGCATCAGCCCTGTTCCGAAGCCACGAATTAGTTACGCAAATGGATTTCCACTAACCGAAACGGGAGTCTAGGGAAATACCCGAATTCGATTTCGGAACCCCACGCATTGCATTCCAAATTAATGTAATCATGCATGGAGAAAAGTGCTGCGCTTCTAATGGGATTAGTCGCACAAGTGTGTGAGGGGTAGGCTTAAGCTGCGCCGCGACGACTGCCACACATCCCGTAGGTGTCGACTACCGAACGAAAAGTCATGGTTGGTAATTATGCCCAGCATGATCTTAAGAAATTACACGAAGTTCAGGCTCTAGGGCTGGAGTATGTCACGGGTAATGAAATTTGGTTTATATTTGTAAAAAATCGAAGAAGAATATCAAGTCCGTTTTCTTCTTCCTTAATGGCGATGCTATGATCAGGATCAAACGGATCATAATCCTCCCACTGGACTGCATCCCTACTGTTCGGCCTGTGGGATTCACCGATTGACAGGCTTCCCGGTTTTGGATCAATTCGTCATCTTAGTGCCCCAACCCATACAATCCGTTAATCCGTTGCTGCGTGCGTCGTTTTCAACTGACAGCTTTGTACATAGAACGCTGGCATTCTTAAGGTAATGGATAAAGTAGGGCTTCTTTCTAATTTTCCGTCCGTCCACGTATTTAAACATTCACACATTGAAGTACTTACAAGCATTACGAAATTGAGAGGGGCACATTCATTGGCCCAAACATTGGAAAAAATGAGATAAAGCTGTCATTGCCGATTGACAGATAGTTGAGTAGACCACAGCCTAACTGCAGCTCGATCGATGATTGGTTGAAATGGCTAAAATTGTAGGACGTAACTCCCTTACGAAAATGTCAAAAATTGTACATTATTGAGATTTCCTTTTTTCCCTTTCCTTCCCTTTTTTTCGGTTGCGTCTGGAGGTGGGGAATCTTCTTAAGATACCAATGGCCCGCACCATTGATTATGCCCGATTCATATATTATCTAGTATGCTGACGGGCTAAACCTTACCAGTCAGAGGGGCACTATGAGGACCGGCCCCGCGCGCTCATAGTAGTATGAAATATGTTCCTCTCATTTTTTCACTTTTTTTTGTTGATGACTACGACTAAGTTACCTTTACAAGTAGTTTACGCTTCTGTAGTGTTAATCGCGTTTGGTAGGTAGCTTTCCAGCGAACGCGCCTTCTAATACCGTCATTATGTGCGGTTTTTCCTTATGGCGCTAGGTCGAACGGTCTTGTTTTTTGTAGTCGGCGCTCAAGGTTTACCACGTTTAGAGTACGGATTATTTCATTATTGCAATGACCATGCTCGTATTCTTGGTACGAAGTTTGCGAGCAAAGTTTGTTACTTCGTTACTCACGGTAGTGATTCCTAGATCTCTGTGAATATCACTATTCCTTATATACCATGGGGTATTCAAGATAGCTCTTAGCGTTTTGTTTTGGAATGTTTGTATTATAGTCATATTGCTTGGCTGGGTACAACCCCAAAGTTGTATACCGTATGTCCAAGAAGGTTTTAGCACTTGCTTATACAGGAGCAGTTTGTTTTATACACTTACCTTCGAATATCTTCCGAGCAGCCAATACATTTCTCTAAGTCTGATTGAGAGCTCTTCACGCTTTTTCCTAACGTGTGGCTTCCACTTAAGTTTTGCGTCTACGGTCATTCCTAGATATTTTGCCTCGTTTGCTCATGGTATTTGTACCTAGTTAATGAAAACAGGTAAGTTGCTAATATTTTTGTACGTGAAATTGACATGCGTTGACTTGGTCTCGTTAAGGGCGATTCGCCAGGTCTTTGTCCACGCGCATACTTTGTTGAGAGCTCGTTAGAGTTTTCCCGTTGATGATTGGACTGACTCCTCCATTCGTCTGCGAATGTTGCTACGATGGTCCCTTCATCTTGTGGTATATCTCTTGTGTAGTGTAGGAATAAGATTGGGCCGAGAACGCTTCCTTGCGGAACACCGGCGTGGATTTCTTTGAATTTCGAGAATTCAGTCATGTCGAACACGAAAGAGTCTGTTTCCAAGGTAGGATTCCAGTATTTCGTATAATTTTTTCGGTAGGATTGACCTTAGCTTATACCTTAGGCCTTCGTCCCATACCTTGTCAAAGGCTTGCGATACGTCAAGAAAAGCGCTAGAGCAAATCTTTTTCTATTCCAGAGCTTATTCAATTTCATTCGCTATTCGATATACCGGATCGATTGTCGAATGTTTGACCCGGAAACTGAATTGATGATCTGGTATCAATCGTCTTTCTTCACTTACTGGTTTTAATCGCAGAAGTTTCTCGAAGACCTTGGATATTATCGGCAGTAGCGAAATAGGTCTATATGATTTCTTATCATTTGTAATTTGCCCCTGTTTGGGAACCATAATGACTTCGGCTACTTTCCATTGTCTTGGAACATATGAAAGTCTCAGAGAAGCATTTATAATGTAGAGCAGCTTAACTAATGCTTCTTTCGGTAGCTCCTTCAGAATTTCGTCGGTGATTAGATCGTATCCTGGATCTTTGTTATTTTTCAGCTTTCTTATTGTAATTCGAAGTTCGGACAAGGATACGGCTTTTACTTTATAGGTATCGAATGGGGTATTAGCATTCGGTTCTTTGTAGGTCATCCATCGAACGGCCTGAATGTTTCTTCTAGATACTCGGCAAATAAATACGCTTTCTCTTTTTCTCCTTTTGCCCATTCGCCGTTAGCTCTTCTTATTGGTGCATTTTGGGTTTCCTTATAGACTTCAAGGCTTTCCAAAGTGAGTAGTTTGAGCCCTTTTCAGCAGTCGAGCCCTCCTAAAAAGTAGAAGTTTCGAGATTTGTTAGATGCAGTAGCTCATTTTTAAGTTTGTTGAAAAGATGGTTCAGATAAGTTTTATCAGGGAGTGCGCGCGATTGTTGCCATCTCTTACGCGCTCTCCTCGTTTCTCGTATGAGGTCTTCTATTTCAGGCATGTATTTGAATTTATTGTTTCGTGTAGTTTTCTTCTGGAAGGGAGTGTTTTTCCATGCTTCCACGAGATTGTCAACTTCGTCTTCTATTTCGAGCCGTGTCTTTAGGGGCACATTCAAAGCAACATTTTTTTTTGCAGTCTTTTCGGAAAATGTCCCAGTTGATTTTGTTGCTAGTTAATCTGGGCGGGACTTCATTTTTTTTTTGCTGAACTTCCACCCATTTTCAGGGTGACTACTGAGTGATCTGAGCATAGATCATAGCATTCTTCGACTTCCGTCAGATTTTTGTTTAGCCCTATTGCAATAAAGAAGTCGACGAGGTCAGGGATTTTATCTTTGTCAGTTGGCCAATACGTTGACTTTCCCGTCGAGAAAAAGTCTACCCCACTCTTCATACTGGCTTTATACAGTGGTCTGCCTTTCGTGGAGTTGCATCTTGAACCCCAAAAAGTGTGTTTTGCATTAAAGTCCCCACCGATAATAAAATTAGACCTAAATAAGTCAAAGAAGCGGTCCAGGTCGTCTTCTGCCAGTCTATATCCCGGGGGGAAGTAACAAGATCCGATAAGGTAGTCTAAATGGTTTACTTTTACGGAGACTGAACTTATTTGCATAGAATGGAGTTCTATTTTTATGTCTGTTGAGTGCTTAAGAAAATCTTTGATGTAAGGAGAGGATCCGCCTCTGGCATTTTCCGAGGGATGATGCGCGTGATAGTCTATGTACCCTTTTATTTTGGGTCCATGTCCCTTTTTTAAGTGGGTTTCCGATATCAAGCATATATCAGTATTGTTTTTCCGTGGAAATACTTCCAGTTCGTTAATTTTGTTTAGGAGGCCGTTTGCGTTCCATGTCAGTACCAAACTCTGTCATATTCATGTTATATTGTTTAGCTTGCGAGGTTTGAACTCGAGCTTGCTCAGTTTTTCAAATACAGCTTGATTAATCTTGCTTTGTAGCTCAAGTTTTTCTAATATCACCGTTAATAATTGGCAGATCGGATCTGTTGTATCTGATCTTGACTGATCTCCATGTGTCGCGACTTGCGGTTATGATCTCGCACCAACCAATGCCGGATTTTTCTTTGCACTTGGACCAGCGACGTTCTGTTGCCCAGTTTTTTCATTTTCCTGTATCGGTTTCGTCCTTTTGACTGTCCTAGAGGTCTTCGGATTATCGTTTTTAAGATATTTTAATCTTGGGTCCGAATGTAGCGGTTTCTTGAGAGTGTCGAGTCTTTTTTGTAATTCGCTAGGTGGTTTTTCGTGCAGTTGGCGCAGTCTGCTGGGGCCTGTTTGATTTTTCCGCACTCTCCCGAGAGATGTTTACCGGTACACTTAACGCACCGTGGTTCCTTCTTGCGGTATGCCAGCGTGTAGTTAAAACCTTGGCAACGTTTGCATTGGGGTACCGTTCTCCTTCCCTCGATTTTGACCTTGATGTTTACGATTGTCTTGATTTTGAAGATGCCCTCCACATTTCCTAAGATCTCAGTCAGTTATTCAGTGATATTTAGGTCGTTATAGGTTAGGTTAGAATAGCCGCATACTTAATGCGGTCAATGTGTCATCGGCTGTCAAAGTCGACGACGGATTCTATGAAGCTGCTTTTTCCGTTTTATGCGTCAACGCTGACGGATTCGTCGACGCAACCGATCAACGGATTGCATGGGTTGGGCCCTGCGCTCGTGTAGTACCTGTGTCTTCCAGGCTTTTTACGCCCTGCCTATTATTTATTTCCGATTTCTACACTTACATTCTCCCGTTATTTATTATTGTTAAGTTTTCCTTTTCCGACCGCGGCGATCTCCGGTCGTGCCAACCAGTTTCAACATGTTGAATTTCATTTAAATTGTCTCAAACTTAAAATCAGACAGAAACGTATTGTGAAACGATTCTCACCTGTCGTTCTTCCTTTGTTCCGATGTCTAAGCATTGTTTTTTCCAAACAATTACAATGCTTCCGGCAAAGGTATAAACCAATTTGATGGTAATTTGAACGCTTATCAAGGTAGGTGAATGCCACAAATCCTTTTTCAAAATATCTTCCTAACCTATTGTTGCAATATCTTTAAGATACAATTTTCGGCTTTTAAGGGCATTTTTCATAAAGAAGATGCTACCTGTCCTATGTGCAGTTGGAAAACCCGATTTCCTGCTTAGCACAATAGCACCGCGTCAAAAGTCACACCATTCACAACTCCTATCCAAATGGGTTGCAATGCCCACCCATTGCTCTTTTTACACAATAAATTACGTTCTGTGTCCTGTATCCGGTGCCCCCCTTAGCATGAAGCAAATAGAAAAAAATTGACATTATTCCAAGCGATTTGTCACCAACTTTGTTCCTGACGGAATTTTACGAGCCTGACAGATGCGCGCCAATTGTTCGAAACGAGGATGCAATGAATGTCCCGTCCGATTGTATGAATGAGTGAAACTGCCCATTTACAGGACGTCGGACGACAATATGCGATCGCAAAAAAGGAATTCTGAAGGCTCACGAAGATGCGTTCAGCTCTTCAGTGAACAATATTCCGTCTGTAATGTCAGGCAATTAGAGCAATGCAAAGCAATGTGGGCAAAATGGCCGACATCCTTGCAAAAAATGTTACACCATGGGAAAAATTCTCTATTCTGTTTGCGCAGTGGGAAAGTCCCACTGACGAAGGACACTCTCATCAGAGCAGAAGTGCAAATAAGTACATGCAATCCTGTGAATATGCATGCATATAATTTCTAAACGTTGACATTTTTTTTTGTTCGTTTTTTCCTTTTTCCTTGATTCTTTCCACCTAGTCGACGGAGTTACTGCATACAGTGCGATGTGTGAAAGTTAAACAATTGTGATTGTCCTGTCGGATTCGTGTCTTTCTAATTTGTATTTGCGGTCCTGTTTAAACTTTAAAATGATATCAATCTGTTTGTTGGACGGATTTACCTTCTATTTGTGGGACAGTGAAAAAGGATGCTGCCTTTTGTTGCTGAAATTAATTATGAGAACGGGACGTAGGTACTCGTACATTGACATACTCGCACTCTTGTTGTGTGTTTGTTGTTTGCTTGCGCAGCAATTATAATAAATTTTTACAAGCGGTATCAATGCATTCATTTGAACATCAAATAGATGTGTGCGACCATCTGCGCTGGGCGAGAGGATGACTGTGCCGTTTGATTGATTTTTGTTTGCCCAATGACATAGAGCGTCCTTTTGTCGCATATACTGAACAAGCAAATACACAGATAGATCTAGAAATGGGTAGGATTATATGAGGTGGACGAAATTGCAATGGCAAATTGTGATTGTGATCTTCGTTTTGTTTGCGATGATTGATCCGTTTTTATGAAGTTTTAAGCCAGGTGTGCTGGGTTCACCGTGGGGATTAGGAGGAATTAAAGAAAGGTACATAATGCCATTCGTTTTGTTTGGATAATTCTGGATAAATTATCGTTGTAATAAGACGTTTAGCAATACCTTATTCTTTAGTAGGACTGACCGCCTTTTGATGGGCAAAGTTCTGATCCAATTTTTTCTTAATGTAATATTTTTTCTGCTCTTGCTTGATAAGTCAACTTTTGTTTGGATTTAATATTTGCACTGATATAAGTTATAATGTCGTGAACTTTTGAAGCCGGGCAACTCCTGGAAAAGACCATTGAATTTTAAGTCGAGACCCAGCACTATTTCATCGACTTTAGGGCCGCATATGATAGCATTCATCGTCAGAAGCTCTACCTGGCGATGGCCGAATTCGGGATCCCGGTAAAAACTGTAGTCCAAAAAAATTTAGTCCAAAAAGCTAATTCACGTCGACTACATTGGCTCGGCCACATTGAGCGAATGGAAAATAATGCTCCAGCCAAGAGGATCTTCGACTCCCAGCCCCCTGGTTCGAGAAGGCAAGAAAGACCGAAGCTCCGTTTTAAAGACCAATCCATCGCGGATGCCAGAGCGCTTGGCCTGGAGAATTGGAAGCAGTGTGCCCGGGATCGCAGAGGATGGAAGGCTGCAGTGTCTCAGGCAGAGACTCTTCACGGGTCGGGAGCCCATTAAGTAAGTTAGTAGGTATAAGCTATAATATTGCTCCACAGTCCGCATGTATCGGCAGCTTGAATCGATTTCTTAAAAAGGGAAAAGTTTACTTTTCATTTCTTTTTTAGCGACGAAATTATGATATGGATTAATGAGATCATAACCGTCCCACTTTAGCGTATACCCACTGGGCCGCTAGTATGGTGCAACGCTTTGACCTCAAAAAGTATCGGTAGACCTCCTGATTTCGAATCATTCCGTCTCTGAGGCCAGGAAAATGCTGGTATTGTTGCATTTGTATGATCCAGGAGTTGTTTAGGCCTACATTTCATTCGCGGTTATAAAGGAGCAATGATCGCATAAGCGTAGGGTTCATGAAGTGGCGAACAACTCAGCCATCTACTGTGACTGAAAAATTCCCCCTTAACTGAAAGGAAGGCTCTACATCGCAGTTGTGCACCCGGCTTTCACAGTGTTGAACAGCGTACAAAAGTGTGCGGGCAAATCAACGGCAGCTGAAATGAAGATACTTCGCATGACGCGAAAGAGTGGCAAGCCTTACAACTCATGGAACGCACAAATGCAGCAACAGCAGATTTACTCAATGACGAATTGATTCAAAATCGGTAGGCCTGACGTTTTTTTCTGACGTCGAACCTCGCGAACCCAACAGGCGGACCAGTAGGGATGCAGTTAAGTTAGAGAGTTATGATTCATTTGATCCTGATCATAGCCTCACCAGAATTAAGGAGGAAGAAGAAGATAAGAGCGTTTCAGAGCTCTTCTTCATCAGGTGCGGTATGTCAGATGGTGATAACTTTGGCATATTTTATTTATTTATTAATTTATTTTTTTGTTTTTTGTCAATCAGATAATAATCTTAGACACTACGATACAAAAGTTAGTTGGCGTGTGCATAAAAATAATTGGTGAAGCTAGGTTTTGGCGCCTTGCATAACGCCTTATTATACATTTTTTTAAGAAAAAGATGCCAAGAAGTGGGGAGTCGAGTTAAAATTCAGGCAGGTCGGCCGCTGAATTGTTTGCCATTGGTAAACTTTCCAGCGTCCCTGATAACGTAAAATTTAAACAATCTAATGATCTCATTTCGAGGACCGCTGTCTATATCATTTTCTATGGAGATAGACAGAAAAAGATATCGTCGACACGGTTTCATTTGATCGTTTTCATTGTAGGTGGGTTCGTGGTCTGGTACCAGGTATCTACATACTTATAAATCTGCATTGATCGACATTTATTAGGATTTTTGCAATGATTTAATACGGTCTGATATATACAATTTTCTTTCATTTAGGACTTGACAATTTCTTTTTTAAATAAAATGCAAACTAATTGAGATATCGCAAAATATTTGAGATATTGGCTTAAGTACCTATCAAAACATTTGTGAATGGAATTCGACTTCGTTCATATGTCCACCAGGGAACGTATGCAGCGGTCGATACGTTGTACCGAATTTTCGATGACTCGGCCGCACATTTCGACGGATACGGCCGCTGTTTTTTGTTCAATATTGACTCTGAGCTCCTCTAACGTCGCCGGCTTGTTGGCATAGACTAATTTTTAATGCAGCCTCATCAAAAAAGTCTAGATGCGTTAAATCAAAGATCTCGGCGGTCAATAGACGGGTCCGTTTCTCGAGTTAACACGTTCACCGAACTGAGACTTCAATAACTCGGTGTTTGCACCCGCTGTGTGGCTTGTGGCACCGTCTTGTTGGAACCACATATCACGGATGTCCAATTCATGCAATTGCTCAAAAAAATAACGTTTCAACATGTCTCAGTAGCGAATTCCATTTACCGTAACGTGACGGTCATTTTCATCGAAGAAAAAAAAACGGCCCAGTGACTTTTTGCGGTTATGCCGCCTTATGAAGCACATGAGGATTCTCACCTGTCCAGTAACGCATATTTTGCTTATTGACGAAGCCGTTTAACCAAGAATGCGCTTAATCGCTGAAGATGATTTTGAGACGAAATTCTTCATTTTCTTCCATCATGTCCAGAGCCCAATTCGAGAACGTACGTCGCTTCATATGATCAAGTGGCTTTAGTTCTTGAGTCAGCTTGACCTTGTAAGGGTGTAGGCCAAGATCCTGAGTATTCATCTCTCTTACGCATCAGTCGCTTTTTCAAAGTTCTCATCATGTCTATTTGTGCTTTATGTAATAAAGTTGAACCCATTCATTATTTTTCGTGCGGTGTCTGTAATTCTTTATTGCATTTTAATTGCGCGAAAATCAAGAAAACCGATTATAACTCTATAAAATCCAAAAAAAACTTCTTTATCAAATGTGATAAATGTGTTACCAGTGTGCTCAGCAATTATTTAATTAACATTGACAAATTAGTGCACGGTTTAATCGTTAATTTAAACTGCCTTAAAAATGACTTTCCCTTGTTGTGCAATATAAACATCGATCCGCTTAGTGATGTGGGTGTGTCAACGAGGAGTATGTATAAAGAAAAGGCTATTGACCTCACAGCTAACGTTATCCTAAACAAAAAGTGTCCACCTCCTCCCACTTCGCAGAAAAGAAAACTATCGCTCTCATCCTTACCATTATCAACAGGTCTAACTCTGAACTCTCGTTTACCGTCCACTAGTCCCTGTGTTTCTTTATTCATTCTGAATATTCGGAATATTCCGAGTGAGCCATTTACGTTTCTTTATTCAATGGAATATTCCGGATAATCCATTTCGGTGTTTCTTTATTCATTCTGGAATAAATGGAATGCATTCTTTTTATTCCTAGAGAAAGGTGGAATAAAAAGAATATTCCCTCGTTTGACAGATGCACTTGATCAAAAAAAAAATAGAAGCAACAGCAAACAATCAAATGGGTGAGCATTTATTGCAAATTTATTTCCTTTTTTTATATTTTTATGTGTGTTGTTTTAAGTTAATTATTTTTTTATTATATATTTTTAATTTCCTTCCAGAATCAAATATACATTTTTAAAATGATCTTCTGTGGGCATGAAATGCCGCATAGATGTTGGTAGTTGGTGACAAGATGATTTCATGAGCAGTGTTGCCACTTATGCTACATAAAAAGGTGCATGTTTTTGAACTTGTACAAAATCCTTACTCGAAAGGACAACATATATAATGTTTTACTTTTTTCCTTCGATTCAACATATTTAACATAATAACAACACAAGAATGTAATGTTATTCATACAAATAATAACAATATCTTAGTAATAAATAATATATTATGCTTTATCTGAGCGAAAGTTGTATATTACTGTATTGGGTACTTCGTTAAGAAACGCAGCTGTGGAGACTTAAATAGGGACAAGTCGTTTTCCGCTATATATTGAGATAGATAGATAGATAGATAGATTCTTTATTTTTTCATCATAAAGTTTACAAATTGGTATACTTAAGAATAAGGACATGGCAATACTGCCGTCTGCCTGAGATGACATTTCATAATATGATTTAAAAATAAAAGAAATAATAAAAAGCAAAAATTTTAAAATATAAAGAAAAGGAAAAATGTCGAAAATATTGATAGCTTTAAAATGTTCAGTCAATCACAAATTCGTCACTGACAAATAAATTTAGAGAATTCATTCGCTGTTTTTGTTTGTAAAACAACATTTTTAAAACGAAATGTGAGTAGAATTGCTTTTTTGGAAAATAAAATAATATGTATTGAATAGATACAATCACTGGAACTTCACTTCCATAAATCTTATGAACCAAAAGCAGTCACAAAAGCATGAACTTAAACAAAGCAACTAACAACAAAATAAAATTAAATTTTGATACGTTTTCCCAATAGTAGTACTCAGCTGATTAATTGAATAATCAAATTATTAATTGAATAATCAAATTATTTGCGCTATAAAATCAAGAAGGAGTATCTAAACACTATTTTTGAACAGTAAAACGTAAAAAATATTGTAGAATTATGTACAAGAAATAAAAATGAACTTTTGGCAAAAATGTATTTTTTTTTGGAAACAAATTACTCGTAGGTTTAACGAATTTACTATATACATATTTTTAATACTACTAAGTACAAACGAACAAAAACAATTAATTAATAACAAAATTGAACAAAAAGAAATTAAGTTGTCTTTAAATTGCTGCATCAGGAGCTGCACAAGTCATTTTGGTCAACATGTTCACTGTTTTTATATATTTATTTTTTGCCCTGACATACTTTCTCAGGTATTTCCTCAATAAAGTAGAAAATTTCCCTTTGATTTCACCTAAATATACACTTTATTAACAATCGCAATAATTTTTTATACAATTTCTGCAAATTACTGAAATTGTATGGTTCAATTTTTTCTTGACGTTTAAGAAAGAAATGCGGCACTTCAGAAAGAGATAGCTTTACGCACGTGCTCTATCGCATTTTGCTTGTCAGTGTTCACAATGGATGAATAATTTGTTAATTGACATTCATAGTACCAAAATATAGATTGATTAATAAATTTTGTCGCTTATCAATAATTGATTTTTGACAACGATAATAAGAGTGTTTAATTAATTTAATGTAATTTGTATTACTGAGATATCGTTATTATTATTGTTTTTGTGAACTTAAATTGTATTTTCTTAAGGTTTCTCTTCTCATATTTGTTTTATTATATATGTTTTTATTTTAGTGCTGTAGTGGAGTATTACCTCACATGTGAGTTCAGTAATAGAAAAAATATATTAATTGTAAGTAGTAAATGTTGTACTTGTTCTTGAACTAAGTGGCAGCGCTGGTCAATATACAAATGGCTGTCATTCTATTCGGTCCATTTTTGTTTCTTTATTCATTCCATTCTGGATATTCCGGATAAAAAAATCGAATATTCTGTCTTTTCTATTCTTTATCCGGAAAAAATAAAGAAACACACGGAGTATGAACAAAAACAAGAGTGTTAATGCAAAGAATTTAAGCAAACCGGTTTTTTCTACCACAGCCGCTCACGTCTTATCACCAGTACTTATAAACAAACATAAATTCAGTGAGGATAGAAAGAATAGTGAAAAAGAAAACCAAAACTTAGAGTTGGGTGATGTTGTTGGTGCTAGCGAGGTCACCGACATGGGTCTCGTGGCCGCTCCGACTACCACTGCTGATGGAGACGCACCTTTGGTTGCTGCTGCTGTTGATGTTGATGTTGTTGTTGGCAATGAAGCTTTTGTCGAAGGTCTCGTTGCCAATACTACTGACGGCGAGAGCAATATAAACATCAACAAAATTGACGAGATCGTCGCCGACGCTGCTAATGGAAATTCAGGTCGACCTGCTGCTGTTTTTGATGGTATTGTTAGTGAATATAATAATACTGGCAATCCCAATGTTCTCAACTCTCTCCCTCCCACACAACCAATTAGTCATTCAAACATAAACTATGTAAACATCAACAAAAACAATAAAAACAATAAAAATCTGAATACGGAAAGAATTAGACCTAATAAACAGCGTAACGATTGCTTAACGGGTAGCGGAACAAGTGTTTTAAATACTCTGACCTCTTCTGTTTGGTTACACATTTCTAAATTTAATGTTGACACTCAACCTGAAGACATTATAAATCATATATCGGCTCAATCGAATATTCCCAAAAACTATTTTAAATGCTTTAAGCTAATTAAAAAAGGGTTATCCCTAACCGATATTTCCCATCTGACCTTTAAACTGAGTGTCCCCTCTGATTGTTATAATAAACTCATGGGTGACTCTTCCATATGGCCTATGTTCGTTAAGGTGAACAAGTTTATTAACCATCCAAAAAACGACGCTGCGGGCCAATTTGCAAATTCGACGTAAGCAATAAACCAAACGAAGTTCCTGGACCATCCGAAAATCATTCTTCATCTTTAAACGAATGCAACGTTGCTGCTTCATCAAGTAATCTATCTTTTTATTATCAGAATAAAGGGGGTATAAGGACTAAGCTCGAATCATTATATATTATTATTTCATCTTGTTCTTACGATATTATTTTACTAACTGAAACTTGGTTAACAGAAAATCAATTAACATCAGAACTATTTAACTCAGACTATACTGTATTGCGAAAAGACAGATCTTACTTAACTACTGGTATGGACAGAGGAGGGGGTGTTCTGATCGCCATTCGTTCGTCCTTGTCATGTAAAGAAATACAACTTACCTCAAATACGATGTCTTCAACTATTTATGATATTGATCAATTGATTGTTTCATTAACTTTAAACGGAAATATTGAATTATTTATAATTATTAACTATATACCTCCAAGGAGTTCTTATGAATGTTATAATATATTTCTAAACAATTGTAAATCCATTCTTGATAATTTAAATCCTTCGCAACATATTATTTGTATCGGTGATGTTACTCTAGGAAATATTAAGTGGTTATTGGACTCAGATGACAATTATTTGGTTCCATTTGATGTTATTTCCGAAACTGAAATTAATTTAATTGACTTCTTTAGTCAGTATGATTTAATACAAATCAATCAAAATTGTAATAGCTTAGGCCGAATTCTCGACCTCGTTTTTGTAGATAAGGAATTTAACATATATGTGGAAAAATCTGATATTCCAATTGTCAATAACTCGGTACATTATATTGCACTAGATGGAAATTTAAGTTTTTTTTACTTACATGAAAAATGTTTTCAACGATAATAATTTTGTACCTAATTACAACAAGGCTAACTTTGATGCAATGAATGAATATTTCTTATCTATTCCTTGGGTTTCACTCTTATCTAAAACTTAATTAAAAAACTCCAATGATACTCTAGTATCTATTGTCAATGAAGCTGTACGTAGATTTGTTCCAAATAAAAAAACCAAGTCTAGGAGTAATCCTGCATGGTTTAACAGAAGACTTATAAATCTTAAGAACAGGAAAAATAAATCATTTAAGTTACTCAAAAATAACCATGATGATGTTAATTTGCGGTCTATCCATTTGACTATTCAAAAAGAATTCGATACACTCAATAAGTTCTTACATCGTGCTTATTTGTTCTCTATTGAGTCAAATGTTAAATATAACAGTGCCAATTTTTGGAAATATATTAACTCTAAGCGGAAAAGCAATGGGTATCCAAGCTGTATGGAGTACCAGAACGAGTTAACGAGTGATGTTCAACAAATCTGTAACTTCTTTGCTGTTTATTTTCAGTCTGTTTATTCCACAAACACTCCAACTTATGCAAATTTACCTAAGGTTTCTACCATCGTTAATATAGGGTCTATGGTTTTATCGTGTTCTGAAGTAGAATCAGCCTTATCAGGCTTAGATACCAATAAAACGGCAGGTCCTGATGGGATCCCACAAATCTTATTGCTCAAATGTGCATCGTCATTAAATATTCCTTTGACGGCTATTTTCAACCTATCGCTTTCGCAAGGTCAATCTTTAGATTGTTGGAAACTCTCTTATATAACACCAATTCACAAATCTGGATCTAAGCAAGAAATTACAAATTATAGACCAATCTGCAAAATATCTGCTCTACCTAAGTTATTTGAGAAAATAGTTTGTGACAAGCTTACTTTGCAATTATAAAATTTTGTATCAGATTTCCAACACGGCTTTATTTCTGGAAGATCTACATCCACTAATCTTTCATTAATGACAAATTATATTATAAATAATTTTGAATCTAATCGTCAAACCGATATAATTTTTACAGATTTTGCCAAAGCATTTGACCGCGTTAACCATCATATTCTTTTACACAAACTCTTGGAATTGGGGTTTCATTCTAAATTTCTTGAGTGGTTGAAATTTTATCTAACATCGAGAGTTCAAGTGGTTAAGATTGACGATCGGCATTCTAACCGAATACTTGTTCCATCTGGTGTCCCTCAGCGTAGCCATTTGGGCCCATTATTTTTCTTGTTTTTTATAAATGATATTCCTAAAACCTTTCTAAAATCTCATTGTCTTCTTTTTGCGGACGACCTCAAATTATATCGAAGTATAAAATGCTATGACGACTGTACGATATATTAAATAATGATTTAAACAATCTGGCAGAATGTTGTAGTATAAACTTCCTACATCTTAATATTTCAAAATACCAAGTCATGTCATGTTTTCGTAAAATTTCTCCAATTTATTATGATTATAAAATTGATAGTACTTCTTTGGATCGTGTAGTGCAAAAAAAAGATCTAGGTGTTATTCTTGATACCAAACTTTCCTTTCTTCCTCATATCGATTTTATTATAAATAAATCCAACCAAAGGTTAGGATTTATTAAAAGAAATAGTAAGGAATATCAAGAAAAAAAAGAAAAACACTAATAGAAATAAAAAACAAACTGCGGCAGATAAATCCAAACGCCAGAATTTTCGTTAAAGGAGACAACAAATTGCAAATCAACAATCAACTTTTTGTTTATCAAATTTCACGAGGTTTAGTTGTCAAATCAGCAGCGGACATGTCACTCATTAGTGAACTATTTGGTGACAGTTGTTACGAGTACTTTGACTGCAGCGAGGGAGCGAGGTTGGCCGTGGTTCCAAGCTCTTCTTCCGCTTTTGGCCTCCAACCGCAGCGAGCGCCATTTGGAAATCAGAGTTCACACCATGTTAGGGATAAAACACAATAGGTAAATTCTGTCGTCTGCCATAACACAACTATTTTTCAAAAATTAAATATATGCCCGTATAATATAACTGGTCTCAAAAGTAAGCTTTTACATTCCGATTTTTTTAAATATTTACACCAATTTGATGTTATAATTCTTATAGAAACTTTTATTGAAGAAAAGAATCAAAATGAATTTCTAAAATATTTCAAAGACTTTAAAGTAATGTTTACACCCGCGATAAGATATAATTTGCATGGAAGAGCCAGTGGGGGTATTCTATATGGGATTGAAAAATCTTTATGGGGTAATCTTATTAATTTTAAAATTATTGAATCTAAAATTATTTTTCATATGGTTAGCAACAACCTAAACTATTATATTATTCCTATTTATTTAAATTACAATCATTGGCTTAGCGACTTCGATGAACTAGTGGAATTTATGAATAACACTTCTCTTGACCATGTGTTAATCGTCGGTGGTGCTTTTGACAATGCGACTTTTGATAGCATGTGCAGCTCCGCCAGACAACACGGAGTAGACGAACCATTGGTGTTGTGGATTAAAGCAATGCTAATGAATAGAACGTTGGTTGCGGATGCGGATTGTGGCCGCTATGTTATGGCGGGGGTAAACAGAGGCTGCCCGCAAGGCGGCGTCATGTCTCCACTACTGTGGTGTATGCTGGTCGACTCTCTGTTGAACGCACTCAACAATTCTAATATTTACGCTCAGGCGTACGCGGATGATGTTGCCGTGCTTTCTGTTGGATCATGCCTAGCGACTGTATGCGCCAAGGCGCAGGCGGCCCTTGACGTGATCGACGAATGGTGCACTAGGAATGGGCTCTCGGTCAATCCTCTTAAAACTGAGGTTGTTCTCTTTACGAGAAGGAGGAAGCTGGTCGGGTTGACTCAGCCAGTGCTAAAAGGCGTCACAATCCAACTCTCCAATGAAGCAAAGTATCTGGGAGTCATCCTGGATAGCAAACTTCTTTGGTCCAAACATGTTGAGCTGAAGACTGCCAAGGCGCTGTCTATTTTCTGGCAGTGCAAAGGCATTTTCGGCAAGACATGGGGCTTATCACCGAAAAGAGTCCTATGGATTTATACGGCTATGATAAGACCATTTATAGCATACGCATCGGTTGTTTGGTGGAATAAGCTTTCACGTAAATACGTCACTGCTGCTTTTGCCAAACTTCAAAGGCAGGTATGTCTCGGCTGCACGGGGGCCTTCCCCAGCACGCCT
Source organism: Portevinia maculata (assembly GCA_949715645.1). Taxonomy (NCBI): domain Eukaryota; kingdom Metazoa; phylum Arthropoda; class Insecta; order Diptera; family Syrphidae; genus Portevinia; species Portevinia maculata. The sequence continues at coordinate 9,271,557 of OX454526.1, forward strand.
GGCTCCGGCCTAGATGCACTATTGAACCTTCCGCCCCTTGATGTTTACATCATGGGCTGTACAATCAAGGCTATCTCACGTCTTACAAGAGGTGGCTTTTGGTATAACTCGCACTGGAGTTTTGATGAACTTGCGCAACGGTTGTCCTTCGACTCCTGTCTTATGGATATGCCGTCTGATGCGATGACACCGGAACTTCGGCTAAAGCGCAAATACGAGGTCGACTTTCCTCGCGTCCAGGACTGGCTCTGGCCGGACTCTGAACCTGGAAGGGAATGCAGTCGAATCTTTACGGATGGCTCCAAAACCGATCAAGGATCTGGTGCTGGTGTCTTCGTGGAGAGCGATAGCGTTAGACTTTTCTTTCCGTTAGGCAAACATGCGTCAGTCTTCCAAACAGAGACTTATGCTATCCTAATGGCCATGGACTATGTTACGAGGAACAGGTGGAGGGGGCGAAGTATCTGCGTCTGTAGCGACAGTCAGGCTGCGCTTAAGGCCTTACTCAAACCCTTAACTACCTCCAAAATAGTACGTGAATGCAAGATATCTCTGAATTCGGTCGGAAGGCTGAATTCACTTAAACTTGTCTGGGTCCCGGGTCATAACGGGATCACGGGAAATGAGATCTCCGATGAACTTGCTAGACAAGGCTCAGAGGGGGACCTCTCAGGACCTGAACCAGCGATCTGTCTGCCTGCGTCCTCGGTCAGGGCTTCCATTGACGGTTGGGTTTCCTATGAACACAATCGCCGTTGGCATGACTCTCCAGGGTGCAGACAGACTAAGCAAATGCTCCCCGACGTCTGTGGGAAATCCGCGGCATTCTTGTTGTCTCTCAACAGAAAAGACTGCAGACAGACTACTGGCGTTCTTACGGGACACTACGCTTTTGCCAAACACCTTAAGGTGCTAGGCCTAAGCGACACCACCAACTGCGAAGCCTGTGGAGAAAGCGACGACACTGCGGAACATTTCGTCTGTGATTGTCCTGCTTTTGCTCGTATCAGGTGGCAGGTATTTGGTGCGGATATGGTGAGTGCTGTAAACCTAAGCTCCTTATCATTGAAGCGCCTTCTCGTTTTTCTTAGAAAAACGAGTAAATTCCCACAGTAAAATGTGGTGTGTCTGCCTGGCAGTATAATGGACCAGTATTGAGTCTGAGTGCTCCAGTGCAGAAAGTTGCACACATCCCGACAAAAAAAAAAAAAAAAAAAAAATCGTCGGTGATTTAAATGCTAGGATTGGTGAATATCAAAATTCTTCCGCCAATATTTTACGAGCACGAGTTGCATTGGCCGAGAGTAGATGTTCTAAGGATAAAATTTATAACCGCAACGGAGGGAGTTTAACAGAATTTTTTGAAGTTTTCGGTCTATTTGTTTTGAATGGGTCTTCTATTAGTGATGCATGTGGGGAATTCACTTTTGTTAGCGGGCAGGGACAATCCGTGATTGACTTTGCTGCGATTTCAGGGGACTGGCTGAACATTATCGATGACTTTTAAGTTGCACTAGTCAACTACTCGGCTCATTTTCCAATTGTAATTAAAATTCAGCTAAAGGAGTTAAACCAGCAAGCTACACCTTCTAGTTTTAATAAGCTGAAGTGGTCGGAGAACAATGCAACCCTCTATAGAAGCCTCCTTTCTCGGCACTTACTATCTCTGCCCCAACAATCCGCAGTCTCGTCTGAAGTGGTATGTGAAAGTATAGAACGGGTTATAAAGACCGCAGCCCCTTTTGCGTTGAAGAGTACACACACTTTTGTAGCTAAAAATGTATGGTTTGATAAGGATTGCAGAAATCTCCGTAAACTTTCGTTCGTTTACTTAAAACTGTTTAGAACGACCAATTCTCAATTTTTCAAAAACATCTATCTTCGCGTTAATAATGATTTTAAAAAAAATGTGCTCAGTTAAGAAAATCACCTATTTAATAAACGTGGCTAAGAAATTGGAAAACTGCACAAACTCAAAGATATTTTGGGAGACAGTGCGCAATCTTGGTGGGCGCAATCAGGGTATGAAGTTCTCTTTAGAAGCTGAGACGTTAGCAGCTCATTTTAAAACTCTACTCTCAGCTGATGAAGACCTTCATACCTTTGATTACGCGCTACCTGATACTAGAGTCAACGAGCTGGATTTAGAATTCTCATTGCCCGAATTGGAAGTAACGCTCCAAAGATTGAAAAACAGCAAGGCTCCTGGCCTAGACGGCATACCAGTCGAGTTTTATAAAAACAGCACTATTGATTTTAAAAACTACCTCGTGTCTTTCTATAACAAAGTGTACAATGATGGATGTGTCCCTAACAGTTTCAACGAATCTGTATTTTTTGCCATTTTTAAAAAAGGTGATGCTAACGCTGCGGAAAATTATAGAGGTATTTCAATTTTAAATTCAATAAGAAAAACTTTCACTGCAATCCTATATGAAAGGCTCTCAAAATGGATTGAGGATAACAGTCTTTTGAGCATCTTTCAAGCCGGTTTCCGTCCAGGTTTTTCAACCATGGATCATATCTTGGCCATTTCAAGCATTGCTCAACAATTTATAGATAGAAAAAAGAAACTATACACTTGCTTTGTTGATTTTAAAGCTGCATTCGATAAAGTCAATAGACAAGCTTTAATATACAAACTTTCTTGCATTGGTTTGTCAAGAAAGTTTCTCGAAGTGTATGCAAGTCTTATTTCGTCAACAAATGCAAGGGTATGGGACGGTTTCACATTTTCAAATCGATTTGATACAATTACAGGTGTTCCTCAGGGTTGTATCCTCAGCCCATTATTATTTGCCCTGTTCATAGATGATGTCTGCGAGCTTCTTCCGGGTGGAGTTAATTTTGCTAACATTATAATCAAAGTCCTGTTGTACGCGGACGATCTAGTTATGCTTGCTGATAATCCTTTCACGCTTCAATTGCAAATAAACCGTCTAAGTTCATTTTGCGAGTCTTGGGGCTTGCAAATTAATACCCAAAAAACTAAGATTGTTATATTTGAAAAGAGACAATCAAGAAGGCGAGCGGAAGAAAAATGGTCTCTAAACAATACACACATTGAGGTTTTACAAGAGTTTAAATATTTGGGTGTCCTCTGGACCTACAATTTAAGCTATCTAAAGCACTCCAAAGAAAAAAGCAACGAAGCTAAATTGGCTCTTAATATAATGTGGCTAAAGTTTTTTTCGAACCAAAATGTCGATTTAACGTCCAAGTACAAAGTTTTCAACGCGACAGTAAATGCATGCATGGCATATGGCGTCCAACTCGTCGGATACACACACTTCGAAGCTTTTGAAACTGTACAAAGGAACTTTTTTAAGAGGATATTTCGTTTGCCTAACTCAACACCCAACTACGCCATATATGTAGAGTCAGGAATAGTCCCTATATATATATACAAAATTTGAAGGCAAATGCGAACTTCATTACTAGAGTGATGAAAAGAAGTGAAACTTGTCTTCACAAAATCATCTTAAGAAAATTACTTCGAGTGAATGCTTCCCCGTTTAAAAACTGGAACGAACTAGCTTTATCTTACGAAACAAGTTTAAACTTAACAGAAACTAATGTGACCGATTGGCAGGCTCAGTTTTCTGATGTGATTGCTAAGGTGGATCACAAAATGTTTCTGGATAACCTTTCCAGAGCATCTTCATCTACTTCAAGAGCTATTTATAGTCATTTAAACCATGAACTGCCCTCGGAAGTCTCTTACTTTAGTAATGAATTTTCAGCCTCGGTTATAAGTATTATTTTTAGAGCAAGAGTTGAAATTTTAAATTTGAACTTTATACCTCATCGATCAGACTTGCCCCAGCTATGTGATCTATTTAACGGAAGAGTGAATGAAGATATATACCATTTCGTTGCTGCTTGTCCTATTCTACAAGAAATTCGCCGGTTGCATTTTCGGGAAAGTTTTATATCTTTGGACAAACTTTTTGAAATTTTAAATGGAGCAATGGGCTGGCTCAGCCTCTTTAAATATTGCCAACATGCTCTTTCTTACCGTAACAGTTTCACATATTAAACTTAGTCGATTACCCACTTATTGCAGTTTTGACCAAATTTTATACCTAACTATTTATTGTTTTGTTGCTGATCATACTAAATTTGATAATATCTCTTTTGTGTTTCAAATCACGTTAAAATTGATAATATTGTATAAACAGCTATTTCTAACCAAATTGTGTATTATCTTGGGTTTCAAATCATGTTAAAATTGATAAAATTTTGTATAAACAGCTAATCAAATTAACCAAATTGTATAATATTTTGTGTTTCAAATCACGTTAAAATTGATAGCATTGTTTTATATAATAATATTATCTCTTCATATCTTTTGTTAAACATTTTTTTTTTTTTTGTTTTTTCCTTTTCTTTATATTTTAAAATTTTTGCTTTTTATTATTTCTTTTATTTTTAAATCATACTCGTATTATGAAATGTCATCTCAGGCAGACGGCAGCATTGCCGTGTCCTTATTCTTAAGTATACCAATTTGTAAACTTTATGATGAAAAAATAAAGAATCTATCTATCTATCTATCTATCTAGTAAGGAATTTACAGATCCGTATACTATAAAAACCCTTTTTATCTCTCTTGTTCGATCAGCGCTTGAGTACTGCAGCACGGTTTGGAACCCTTATTACAATAATTTGTGTGTAAGAATCGAAAAAATTCAAAAAAATATTTCAAGGTTTATTTATTATAAACTTCACTGGGATAACGACATTAAATCTTATAAAACTAGATGTCTTTTATTTGGTATGCAGAGTTTGGTAAATCGACGTACATATTTTGCGATAATGTTTATTAGAGATATACTTACTTACCATATTAAATGTGCACAGCTTCTTGTACTAATATCAATTCGCATTCCTAGTTATAATTCAAGAGAATATGTTTTTTTTTACGAACAATTTCACAGATCAAATTATGGTCGTAACGAACCTGTTTCACGTTGCACCAGGGAAGCAAATTCAGTTTGTACTTTATTAGAATTTGCACAAGAGAAACCTTTAAAATTTATGTTTTAAATGTACTTAGATCTACTTGATGTTTGTATATATTTATTTACAATTATTTATGAATAAACCTTTATTTACTTATGTAGCTTTATTAAAATATTGTTATCTTAGTCTATAAGAGAACTTTGTTCTTTGATTGATGAAATAAAGAAAATTAAAAAATTAAGATCGTTACGCGAAATTCGTGTGGTCTGGGAAAGGCCCAATTCATGAGAACGCCGTGAAATTGACTGATTTGGCTGGTTTGCGACGGATGCCTCTCCGGCAACAATATTCTCCACACTTCGTGCAAAACGTAGTCTTACTGGCACGGAAACATCAAGCAGCGAATATTTCGACCTACATTTTTTCACTAGGCTATGAATTGCTTGTCTACTGAGACGAAAATTACGGCCGAAAATTGGCGTTAACGCTCTTAAAGTTGCAACCACCGACTCGGAATTTCGTTAGTAAATTTTAATTATTTGTAAACGTTGTTGCTTCATGTACTTTAGCACGATGAAAATGTTCTTACTGAATATTCTGACATTGACAGTTCGGTAATCGGTTTAAGGGTGCGTTCACACTGAAAGTTTGAAGTTTTCAAGTCGCTAATGAAAGACCTTTTATGAACGTTATCGTGCAGTTATTTTATTATTTAACTTCGTTCTCAGCTTGATGCTCAAGAATGACTATCCATCCATTGATTCTAATTTGTTTGCCTTGAATAATGCGTCTTTTTTTGGGCGCTTTGAGCCTCATCCGCGTAGCCCTTTGTTGGCTTGGCGGTCTTGTGTTGCTGCCCCTTTATTTTTTGCATGGTTGTAAAAAGTATTTTAACAAAACTGTGTGCAATGTTATCTCGCTTGTTTTGATAGACTGAGAGTAAGAGCGCAAAATATTTTCTTTATTACATTACGCATTCATTTGACTATCAGCTGTGCAAGAACGTCAACGTCTGGAATTGCCAAAAAATGTGTAATAAGCCTTCATTATTTTGGGAGCATGTATTGTGGACTGATGAAAGCTCTTTTCAGTACCATTCATCAAAAAAGAAACTTTTCTGCAGAATTTCTAGGAAATTTCGAAAAAAGTGACACCTGTATGTGAACGAGTACCCCATGGAGGTGGTAGCGTAATGTTTTGGGGATGTGTTTGCTGGCATCGGAGATTTGGTACCAATCTAGGGAACGATGAACATGAACAATGATCAATATTTGCACATCTCAAATAAGTCATTTATTTTGCAAGATGAAAATGCTCCATGTCACAAAGCCAAGATGATTGCCAATTTTCTAAGGGATGTAGAAGTAAATTCATTGAACTGGCCACCTCAAAGCCCCGATTGAGAATGTGTGGGCATATGTAAAGAGAAACAGAAGCCCATGTTTGACAAGAATGCTCGAGGAAACAATCGCTGAGGTTGAAGGCCTTTGGAATGACATTACTTCGCAAACCCTCCTAAATTTGGTGAACTCTATACCAGGCCGATTGCAGAAAGTCATCAATTTTTTGTTATCAGTCCTTTTTTTCTAATGAATAATATTTTGTAAAAATACTTTTTTCCACATACATTTTTGAAATATAATTTTTAATTTTCAATTCAATTAAATTTTATTCCAATGTACAAATAAGACTCAGTCTTTTGTAGTACTTTACAATACGGATTTTTTTTTTTTATTTTTTTTTTTGTTGGGGTGTGTGAGACTTTCTGCACTGGAGCACTCAGACTCAATACTGGTCCATTGTACTACCAGGCAGACACACCACATTTTACTGTGGCAATTTACTCGTTTTTCTAAGAAAAACGAGAAGGTGCTTCAATAATAAGAAGCTTAGGTTTACAGCACTCACCAAATCCGCACCAAATACCTGCCACCTGATACGAGCAAAATCAGGACAATCACAGAGGAAATGTTCCGCAGTGTCGTCGCTTTCTCCACAGGCTTCGCAGTTGGTGGTGTCGCTTAGGCCTAGCACCTTAAGGTGTTTAGGAAAAGCGTAGTGTCCCGTAAGAACGCCAGTAGTCTGTCTGCAGTCCTTTCTGTTGAGAGACAACAAGAATGCCGCGGATTTCCCACAGACGTCGGGGAGCATTTGCTTAGTCTGTCTGCACCCTGAAGAGTCATGCCAACGGCGATTGTGTTCATAGGAAACCCAACCGTCAATGGAAGCCCTGACCGAGGACGCAGGCAGACAGATCGCTGGTTCAGGTCCTGAGAGGTCCCCCTCTGAGCCTTGTCTAGCAAGTTCATCAGAGATCTTATTTCCGGTAATCCCGTTATGACCCGGGACCCAGACAAGTCTAAGTGTATTCAACTATTCAGCCTTCCGATCGAATTCAGAGATATCTTGCATTCACGTACTATTTTGGAGGTAGTTAAGGGTTTGAGTAAGGCCTTAAGCGCAGCCTGACTGTCGCTACAGACGCAGATACTTCGCCCCCTCTACCTGTTCCTCGTAACATAGTCCATGGCCATTAGGATAGCATAAGTATCTGTTTGGAAGACTGACGCATATTTGCCTAACGGAAAGAAAAGTCTAACGTTATCGCTCTCCACGAAGACACCAGCACCAGATCCTTGATCGGTTTTGGAGCCATCCGTGAAGATTCGACTGCATTCCCTTCCAGGTTCAGAGCCCGGCCAGAGCCAGTCCTGGACGCGAGGAAAGTCGACCTCGTATTTGCGCTTTAGCCGAAGTTCCGGTGTCATCGCATCAGACGGCATATCCATAAGGCAGGAGTCGAAGGACAACCGTTGCGCAAGTTCATCAAAACTCCAGTGCGAGTTATACCAAAATCAAAGAAACTGGACTGGACGCTGTGCTCTAAGGAGTGTGACCTGCCAAGGATAAATCAGAGCAATACCTCGACACGCTTCACAAAGAAGTATCTAGAGAGGACTCTGAACGAGGGCATGCACCTCTCCGAGGCACAAGCAAGGGGACACAATAGACCAATAGGTCGCAGTGTAATATACCCTAACCAAATATCAAATATCAAATATCAATCAATATACCAAAAGCCACCTCTTGTAAGACGTGAGATAGCCTTGATTGTACAGCCCATGATGTAAACATCAAGGGGCGGAAGGTTCAATAGTGCATCTAGGCCGGAGCCAGGCGTGCTGGGGAAGGCCCCCGTGCAGCCGAGACATACCTGCCTTTGGTGTTTAGCAAAAGCAGCAGTGACGTATTTACGTGAAAGCTTGTTCCACCAAACAACCGATGCGTATGCTATAAATGGTCTTATCATAGCCGTATAAATCCATAGGACTCTTTTCGGTGATAAGCCCCATGTCTTGCCGAAAATGCCTCTGCACTGCGCCTTGGCAGTCTTCAGCTCAACATGTTTGGACCAAAGAAGTTTGCTATCCAGGATGACTCGCAGATACTTTGCTTCATTGGAGAGTTGGATTGTGACGCCTTTTAGCACTGGCTGAGTCAACCCGACCAGCTTCCTCCTTCTCGTAAAGAGAACAACCTCAGTTTTAAGAGGATTGACCGAGAGCCCATTCCTAGTGCACCATTCGTCGTTCACGTCAAGGGCCGCCTGCGCCTTGGCGCATACAGTCGCTAGGCATGATCCAACAGAAAGCACGGTAACATCATCCGCGTACGCCTGAGCGTAAATATTAGAACTGTTGAGTGCGTTCAACAGAGAGTCGATCAGCATACACTACAGCAGTGGAGACAGGACGCCGCCTTGCGGGCAGTCTCTGTTTACCCCCGCCATAACATAGCGGCCACAATCCGCATCCGCAACCAACGTTCTATTCATTAGCATTGCTTTAATCCACAACACCAATGGTTCGTCTACGCCGTGTTGTCTGGCGGAGCTGCACATGCTATCAAAAGTCGCATTGTCAAAAGTGAGGGTGCTATCGATGAAAATGCCCATCGCGTATTCTTTTCTGTCAAGCGCGCCCTCAATTCTACCAACTAGATTTTGGTTCGCAGTCTCGCAGGCAGGATTTTCCGCGTTGATAGGCATGTTGCATTTGAGATAGTGGGTGCAATCGCAAAGCAGTTTTGCGCACGTGAAGCTCGACCAGCCTTTCCATGCTTTTCAGAAAGAAGGAAGTCAGACTTATTGGTCTGAAGCTCTTGGCGAGTGAGTAGTCACTTCTGCCAATTTACAATACAATACGGATAATTAATGATAGTAATAATAAAGCAATCTTAAAGCTAATCTTAATACATATACAGGGTTTTTCAATAAGAACGCTACAAAAGTTTTTTTTAAATAAAACAAAAACGGTTTTGGATATCAATGAAATTCTTTATTCCTGTGAAAGTACGTTCGATGCCATTATGTATGGAACTCGATTTCTTTTGCATGGCCACCACGGGCACGCTTGCAGAAGTTCAGACGCTGAACCCAATTTTCGAGGGTTTTCAAGCATAAATTGGCCGATACTGCTGCAATTTCACGTTCGATATTCATACGAAGTTCATCAATCGTCGCTGGCTTGTTGGCATAGACCATAGACTTGACGTAGCCCCACAGGAAATAGTCTAACGGCGTCAAATCGCACGACCGAGGCGGCCAAGCGACTGGACCATTTCGTGACGACCATAAATTGGACGTAGCGCTCTTAACGTTGAGGCCACTGACTCCGAATTTCGGTAGTAAATTTTAATAATTTCGACTAGTTGTTGTCTCGTATATCTTTCCATCGTGAAATGGCAAACCTTACTGAAGAGAAATGTCAAAAGAGCGGCAAGAAATTCGGCGTCGTTTGCTGTCCCTGTCGCTCTACTTTTGTAGCGTCCCTGTTGAAAAACCCTTTATATATATATATTTTTTTTTTTTTTTTTTTTTTTTTTTTTAATACTATTTTATTGAATTAAACTTATGTGTATTTTTTTGAAAGCTAATTATTAGATCACTATCATGAATTATTTTCAGTTTTTTTCCATTACAATAAAGAAAGATGTATCTACCTATAGAAAAATGTGCAATTTTTTTTTGTCAAAATACTTTTTCCGACCATTGAATGAGGAGTTTCTGCTAGGCAGGCAGTTGAAAATGAATCTTAATCGCTTGGACCTCTTTAAAGATAAACTCAGCTCAACCGACGCAACCTTATCCGTAAAAAGGAGACCACCGATCGTTGTGTAAAGAATGCCAGCTTTTATTAATTATTGTTTTCCCAACCATCCATATGACACTTCATTGATCGGTTGGTTATGACCTCCAAGCACTTCTTAGCATTCCCTAAACCTAAATGCCAGCCACTGTACCGCGACCCTTGTACACCATATAAAATATTAGAAACCATAAATTTATTAACACCGCGTTTCCGCCACCACCATCCACTACCAACCACATATAGCGCAATAGTTGGGGTAATAACGCAGTTATCACAGCACATTGCGCATGCTTTTGGCGCAATATCCGATTTGTCATCTGACAGAGCGGCAAACAGCTGTCCACGACACGAAGCGCTGCACACATGATTTGGCAAAGCCGCAAACTGCGAGTATCTTTGATTTCACTGCCCGATTGCACCTTATGCAACTAGCAGGCTCACGATTTCGCACACAGCCAACTGGGTGACTGCGCGCATGCGGCTTGTATTGAGAATTCAAATTCCAAAACATTTCCTAATGAATTGTCATTGTGCGAGCTTTAGCAGCAGATTGACTGGAGATTACCTCTGGTAGCGCAGGCAATTATTTCTCTAAGCGAAAACACACCAACAGACAGGTGAAGGCTCCGTGATATCTGATGGTGGGTGCTTGACGCTGCGATTTTAAAGGTACACACCATGTCAGTATCGGCAATTATAACGCAATGCCTCCTGCTGCGGCAGACGTGTCACACATGCAATCATGGCTCCAGCATTGCACTGCACCTGTTTCTGCCAAAAGTACATTTCACCATTTCAAAGACGAAGAACTAGATACATGTAGCGCTACCCTTGATACAGGCAGGACATAACCAGAACACTTTACTGGCTATTTTATTATCCTTATTTCGTTTTCATGTTGTTCACTTTTAAATTATTTAACTGCAGTGGTGTATCTGCGTGCACGTGAACTCCGACTATGACCCGCATAGAAATCTGACTGCTTATATGTGCCCTAATATCCCAAGGATTTCACGTTTCCTTCATATAAATTACTTTTTATGATGTTTGCTTCGTGTCAAGTAACGGGGATGTGTAATGGAGTGTGATTGCGGACACGCGCGAGTTGATCCTTTTTCCACCACGTTTACAGCGTTTAAGTGATATTTATTGTGTAATTATGCTGCGCGAATTCCTTTTTTTATTATTTATTTCTAACGTTTTCTAAGGTACTCGGGAGATGTGTACTTCTTTTTTTGATTTCGTTTATCAGAAATTTGAGTGCGACGTGACTTTTAGTCGAAATGGAGAAGAACTGTACGCAAGTGCGGTCCTTTGAGTGGATCCTAAGAAAATATTCTCCGAAGGTTAATTGAAGGTGAAGAGATCGAGACCATGTCCATGCGGTGTGTGTTGTAATAGGCGCAGATACTTTGGCGTTAATTGCGGAGGAAGCTTGGACATACAATGACGAAGGTGGGAAGACGTTGAAAATCAACTTATCGGTTCGTTTGAGAAAGGGAGGTGTACGGTGTGAATTTGGTCGTTTGCATTTGGTAATTAAATGTAAATAAGAAGACCGACGAGTCTGAGAACCGACAATGTGTTAAGTTTGACACTTCCGAACGTGCGTACTTGGAATTCAATGATCGATGTGTGGATAAGGTGATTGGGTAAATGTGAAATCCTGTTTTATTGTATTTTCTTATTTATGAAAAATATTTTTCCTTACTCAGGTAAAAAAGAAATTAGTTGAGAGGACTCAAGGAGTCGCCTAATGGAAAAAAATTAGTTCCCGACATATATTAAACTCATCAGATACTTATGGTTTAATTTTTAAGACTGCGAACTGCTTCTATTGAATCTAAGACCTTATAGAGAAGATCTATCCTTGTAGACGCATCTATTTCAAAGTAAGCCCAAATTCTAACACTGTCTCGCCCAGTGCCGGATTTAGGGAAGGGGAGCCGAGGCTACAGCCCTGGGCCTCCACAAAACATGAGCCCCAATATTTCCAATTCCGACGAGTAGTGGATTCTACTCCCGACGAATCTCATATCGATCAACTAACTATAGTTGTTAGATATATTGAAGGATCGATGCCAAAAGAAGGATTTCTCACCTTTTTACTGTGGCCATACCGACGCACGAGGCCATAGCGAACGCTTTAATAAAGTTTTTAGGTGACCATCAAATAGACATTTTGGATTACCACGGCCAATCATATGACAATGCTGCAAACATGAGTGGTAAATAATAATATTTGTGTGGTAGGAGATTTTAATCTCACTGATTTAATTTGGAATCGGTCAGAGAGCGACAAAATGTTGACTCCGCATAATATGAAAAAAGGCTATGAATTTTTCTTTATTGACTCTCTGTACTCGCTCAATTTAAATCAAGTAAATCATATTGTGAATTCACCACATAAAATTTTAGATCTTGTTTTCATAACCTGTGAAGAGTTTAAGGTTAATGTAACAAATGTTCCATATTCACTTTTAAATGACTCTATTATTCATAAAGAAATTTTTATTGAAATTGAAATGAAATTGATATGTATATATATACATCTTCTAATATATAAAATTCGTGTGTCACAGTTTTAGTGTTTATAGTCCTCCGAAACGGCTTGACCGATTTTGATGAAATCTTATATGTATATTCCGTAGGTATGAGAATAGTTTTATAACTAATTTTTATACCACTAAGTGATAATGGTGGTCTACCACAAACATTTGTTTTTTTTTGACAAAATTTTTTATTTTTATTTTTTTATGATTCAAAAATACATATAACCCTTAATCTTCAAACCTCTACCACCAACCCCCATTTTTTAATAGCAATATTAGTACTGTAATAATCTTCAACTCTCAGTGATCGATAACTAAAAGATCGATAAAATAAAAGAGAAATATATACGTGTCTTATGATTGTGAAAGGGCCAGCAAGACGCAAAGGGAAGAATTTGGACCGTCAAACGAATAGAACGACATACATGCGAAATATAAGAGCCCAAAGATCAGTCGAACGAGTCCAACAAGATAATGCAGATGTGCGTATGAGCATGGCACAATTTCGTGAATCACAATCACAAGAGGCACGAGCTGAACGAAATCAACAAAGACAATTGGATTGAACGGCTTACTTATCGGTACGGATCCAGATTCTAACCTGTTCCTGAAGTCAACATTTAATTCATGTTTCCAAATGACATCGTTCGGAGCAACAGAAATAGTTAAAAACATAGGGGCGGGCTACAGTCCGCTTGGGCGAACTGTTGGATACCCTATTCTTATTCCTATATCTCATAAGTGGGCGTGACAAAAATTTAAAGGATTTTATCGAAAAAACTAAGCTTTTGTAAATAAAAACGCTCCCTAGCTCAAACTTTGGTTTTTCAATAAAATTGTTTTATTTAATTGTGGGCGTGTCAGTAGGCGGATTTAAAAAAAATTTAAGTATGAGCATAAAGGGCACCTAGAGAGTATATACTATAAATTTCAGCTCCCTAGCTCAAACTTTGGACTTTCAAAAATAAAAAATAAAAAATTGTGGGCGTGTCAGTGGGCGGATTTTGAAAATATTTACACATGAGCATAAAGGGCCCCTAGAGAGTATATATTAAAAATTTCAGCTCCCTAGCTCAAATTTTAGTTTTTCAAAAAAAATATTTTATTTAATTGTGGGCGTGTCAGTGGGCGGATTTTGAAAATTTTATGTCCCAAGCAGTTTTATGGGCCAAAGATCATATATAAAAAATTTCAGCTTTCTAGCTCAAAATTCAATTTTTCCCAAAATTTGTTTTATTTAATTGTGGGCGTGTCAGTGGGCGGATTTTGAAAATGTTATGTCCCAATCAGTTTTATGGGCCATAGATCATATATAAAAAAATTCAGCTCTCTAGCTCAAAATTCGATTTTTTCCAAAATTTTGTTTTTTTGAGTTTGTGGGCGTGTCTGTGGGCGGATTTCAAAAATTCTTAAACTTGATTATTTCGGGACCCTAGAGAGTATATGGTTAAAATTTCAGCTCTCTAGGTCCAGTTTAAAGGCCTAATTTTTGCCGACGGACGGACGGACGGACGGACGGACGGACGGACGGACATGGCTAGATCGACATTACTATCGATGCTGATCATAAATATAGTAACTTTTAGGGGTCTACGGGCAATATTAAGGTATGTTACAAACTATGCGTCAAAATTAATATACCCCTAGAATAGGGTATAAAAATGCTGCAAATGGTCAACAATTCCATTCAAAATTCAAAATCAAAGGCCAAGTTTATTACAAAGTGCTGCCAATGCCGAATGAAACACATATTTTTTTACAAATTTACTTTATGGGCGGTGGGGACTCCGAAAACGCACTCGCCAATCGCGTGGATGCACGTTGCGGCTACAAAAACCTCAATTCACCATATGCCAGACGCATCGTCGGCGAGCTGGATGCTCTATAGACATTTTCACCAAGCTATCTCTTTCTGAAGTGCGGAATCCCTGTCTTAAACAACAGAAACAAATTGAATGATAAAATTGCAGAAATTTGTACAAATCGTATGGAATAATCATTGTGATTGTTAATGAACTGAATATGAAAGTGCAAACAAAGGCTATTGAAGGGTAAAAAGTAACAAATTATAGAAAAAAAACGTGAGAAAGTACGTTAAAGCAAAACAAACAATAAACTATCCTCTATCCTATTCTTATTCCCATCAGACACCTTAGGAGTCTATATCATAAATTTCAGTTTCAGCTGATTTTAGAAATTTTATCTCCCGAGCAGTTTTATGAGTCAAAGATCATAAACAATTTCAGCTTTCTAGCTAAAAATTCAATTTTTTCGATAAATTTGTTTTTTTTAGTTTGAGTTTTTAGCGTATCTGTTGGCGGATTTCAAAAATTCTTAAACTTGATTATTTATTTCGGGGACCTGGAGAGTATATATGGTTAAAGGCTCAATTTTTGCCGACAGACGAACGGAAATGGCTAGATCGACATTGGTTGAAACTGGTCCTCAATGAGGATGCACTTAGACCAGAAGTAGGTCCATTGTGCTGACGAACAATCGACATTACTATCGATAAATATAGTAACTTTTAGGGGTCTACGGGCAATATATAACTTCGCGTCAAAATTAGTATACCCTCAGAATAGGGTATAAAAACAGTTTATATGTTGACCGAAAACCCTGTTCAATTGTATTTAGATATCTAAAATGTTTGTTTAGAAAACTTTTCAACTTATTTGCTTCCAAACAAAAATATTTTTTTGCCACAACGCGATTGTCATGGTTACACTTTTATTTTTCGTATTCCAAAACGTGGTTTGGATACTCCTTAGTTCCGAAACTTTTTTTTGTTAAAATTGGATTTGTTATAAACTTTTTTGGAACGTATTTCCCGCCATGCGAATTCATCATTGTTTTCCTTCATTTCATTCATCGATCTAAAAGATCTTTTGTACCGTGAAGAAAGCTGATTTACTCGAACTTAATATTCTGTTCAGTAGTATTGACTGGAATTATGAATTTTTGAATCTTAAGCTGGATTGCATGTATAAACGCTTCATTGAAATTTTAGATGACGGTTTTGCTAATTCCTTCCTTGTTTTTCAAAAAAAAAAAATTGTCTAAACCTCCTTGGTATAATAGACAGCTTTCAAAATTATTAAATGTAAAGCGAAAAGAATAAATTTAAGGAATCATACCGTTTTTAGTAAACTACGCAAAGAATTCTCTACTCTGAGTAAATTTTTTTTATAAGGCTTATATCATGAATATTGAGAATAACGTCAAATATAACAGTAAATCATTCTGGTCATTTATAAATTCTAAAAGGAAGTCAGTGGGAATTCCAGATGCGATGTTTCTCAAGGACAAAAGTCCTCTAATTCGGGTTCCAATCTTGATTTGTTCTCTAACTTCTTTGAATCAGTTTACTCTAAATCAGATTTAAATAGTTACTCGTTAGGCAATATAGCAAGTAAAGTTGATATTGGCTCATTCCAGTTATGCACTGATGAAGTCCTTTTGGCGCTTAATTTGCTTAAATGCAATCCTATTGCTGAGGCTGATGGCATCCCAACTATAATTCTTAGTTACTGTTGTGACTCTCTCTGCTTCCCTTTGCTTAATATCTTTAACCATTCACTTTCTGAGGGTATCTTCCTTCACTTGTCTGGACCTAAAAATAATGTCGAAAACTATAGTGGAATTGGCAAATTATCCACAATTCCCAAGTTCAAAAATAAACTTGAGTTCCTCACCACAGAGATCTTATCTGTTGATCAAAACGGTTTCGTTTCTTGTAGGTCTACTACCACTAACTTGGCACTTTCCTCATCGTATGTTATCAACGCTATTGAAAGTAAATATCAAGTCGATACGATTTATACCGAATTTAGTAAAGCCTTTGACTCAGTAAATCATACAACTTTATTGAAAAAGTTGAACATTTTGGTTTCCATTCGAAGATTTTATCTTGGTTGGCAGAACTCAAAATGTATGCATAGGCAATGTCTGCTCCATATCGATTAAATGCACTTCTGGTGTTCCACAAGGCAGCCATTTAGGTACATTGCTCCTCACAATTATTATCAATGACATTACTTTGGCTATTAACCACTGCCAATGTCTATTATACGCCGATGATCTGAAACTGTATCTAAAAATTAAAAGCATAGAGGACTGCCGCCTAGTTCAGCTAGATCTAAATTCTATTTCAGAATGGTGTAACTCCAATGAATTAAAGCTTAACATAAAGAAGTGTTATGTGATAACCTTCTCAAAATTGAGTTCGATCTCGAAATTTGATTACGGTATTGACTCTATTCCACTTTGTACGGTTGATAAAATCAAAGATTAAGGCGTTGTTCTCGATTCCAAATTTTGTTTCAAAAGTGTTATTGACTATATTGTTTTAAAAGCGAATTACGCCATCGGTTTTATTAATAGGAACTGTAAAGACTTTAAGGATCCATATGCCCTTTTATCTCTATATTTCTCCTTGGTAAGATCGCTTCTTGAGTATGCTGACGTCATTTGGAATCCCGCGTTTATTACTCTCTCCGATCGCATTGAAATAATACCAAGACGTTTTACGAGACTAATAGTTTTCAAAATGCGTTTTAATTTCCGCCCAGAATATTCAGCCAGATGTCAATTACTTGCAATTAAGTCATTAAAATCTCGGCGAACCATTCATGATGTAATGTTTGTAAGAGATATACTGTGTGACGGGCGCAGGATTCTCTTGCCCCGTCAGCCCAGTAACGTAACCTAAGAGATATACTAAGTTTTAATATCAAATGTCCACCCCTTCTCTCAATGGTACCTATCTACGTACCTGCTAGATTAGCAAGATCTAGAGATTTTCTTTTTCAAAACGTGCACAGAACTAAGTACGGGTGTAATGAACCTTTAACTAGAACAATTATATCTTTCAATGAAGCTTGCACTAATATCCTTATGCTTCTATATTGATTATGATTAGCAATCTTTGTCAAATATCTTTAAAAATGAAATTGTCTTACTCTAGCTTTCTCCATTTTTCTCAAATTGTAACTTAGCACTAGATTATAAGACAATATGTCTTAATGTGCATAAGAATTTAATGAATAAATAAATAAATAAAATAAATATTGATTTATGTTTACCTAGAGATGAATATTTAAGGCGATGCTTTTGTATATTTTCTTTTTTTAATTAATTAGTGTACCTCTAATATCTGTTAGCTTTAAGCGGCTTGTAGATTAATTTTATAAAATAAAAATAAAAAATAAAAATAAAATACAAAGGAATGCAGGCTCTTATTTTGGATAAAAATCATTTATTGGCGTTTGTACAATATTTTGCTCATTCTCTCAATTTAGTTGGAAAGTACGTTTTTCACAGCAAGTACAGAGCGGTACAAAATTCTGACTGAAAAATTATCGCAGAAGAAAAGCGGACAATTTTACGTTTTAAAAAAGCATAGCAATACTCGATGGTCTTGTCGAGCTGAAGCTACGAAAAAGCTATTGTCGATGGTTATTCTGAAATCGAAGGAGCTCTCACCATCATATCCTCTGATAAGGAGCAAACAGACATCGTGAGGAATGAAGCATTGAACCTTTTACGAAAGATGAGTTGTCTCGAAACCGCTCTATTTGCTAGCTTTTGAGACGACATCTTAAAGCGATTCGAAGCTGCAAACAAGATGTTGCAGGACCCGAAAATGATTCTTGAATGTGCAATGCGTACATTAGAATCATTGAAATCATTTGTTGAATCCAGACGATTTTGATCAATACGAGAAAGCAGCTAAAGAAATATGTACGAGTAGTACTGACAAATATGTACAATCACAACAATCATCAGAACAAGAAATGTGAGGTTGAATCCACTCGATTGTTATGAAAGCACAAGACGCAAATCTGCCACCAAAAGAGAAATTCAAAGTATCCGCTCTTATCGATCAGCTATGTGTTTCTCTTACTGAAAGATTGCATGCATACGAAGCTGAACGTAGCGATTTGGATTTCTCAATCACATAGAGAAGATGGATGCTGCAAATTTGCATGCTGCAGCAGAGGCATTGATGAAAGTATACTAAGATGATTTAGAAACTAGTCTTGGTAATGAATTGGTATAATTTCTATGTTTGATCAACTTATACAAAAAGGATTATAGAAAAGACCAATCTACCGAGCTATTTTGCTATCACATTCTTGAAGACCAACATTTTAGAGCTACACTCCCAATCATTGAAAATGCACTCAGCATGTATTTGGTTTTGATTGTCTAATTGCACTGGAGAGCGGTCATTTTGAAAAATGAAAATTATAAAAAATAGCATTCGAACTACGATGAGACAAGACCGTCTATCAAAGCTATCCATACTCAGCATTGAAAGCGATTTACTGCGGGAACTGGATTTCAGCGAAATCATCAAGGATTTTTCGTCGAAAAAAGCTCGCAAGGTTCCATTTGTTAGCGCTTTAATATAATTTCATATAATTCTTCATTTTGTCTATATTTATATATGTATGTTTGTTAAGATAATTTATCTACTTGGATTCGCAATAAATTATTAGGCACTTGAATGAAAATAATTGTTAATTTTATATGGAATATAATAAGCCCCCTTCCACTCATTTGTTGCCCCAGGGCCTCCAGGCCTCTAAATCCGGCCCTGGCTCTATAAGTATGGCTAACAGAGCGCGAATTTCGGAAATAAATTGCCACGATTAAAAAAAGGTGTTCTGGTTTAACCCTTTCGAACCGGCATTCGGGGAACCAATTTCAGACAAGTTTTGTGATTTACATCTAATCAAAATCTTCAGAATAAATGATCCGGCACAAAAAAATGTCAGTAGGTTAGAGGGCGTGGCCGGAGGTGGTTGGTACAAAAATGTACCATCCGGGATGTTATGTGGTACAATATTGTACCAACCGTATTATTTAGGCTATACTGAATAATAAGATCTACATTTTAGAAGTTCATTTTTATTTCAAGAGAAAATTACACAAACAATATTGAGCAAAAGTAATTTCATTAGCAAAAAAGCAATAAAAAATAAATAAGGAAAGTGAACAAATATTTATGTATGATAGGGAGTGAAACCTTTTTTACATAGCGGTACTCCGCATTCTTTACATAGTATTTTGGTGCGCGATTGTTTTTTTGCTTGACTGCAACTTACGCACCGACGTCTAGTCGCTCCTTCTCTCAGCAAATGCTTGATGCCACTAACCTCCCATGGCTTACGTCCAGACCTCAAGGACCTACGAACCGGATGCGATTTCAGACCTTCTTCTACCAGGAGCTCAGCCAATGTTTGTTTCAGGCATTCAACCAAATCTTTTATATATAATCTGTTTTGTTATCCATTGTCGTTTTTTCAGGTGGAGAAAAATACATTTTGGAAGTTATTAATTGCCGACCTGACGGACTTGTTGCCTAAGGAGGCATGAGTAGACCAATAATCCTTCTGACATGGTAATCGGTTGTAGCACATGATAAACATACATCCAACCATAACTTCTTTTTGCCAGTAGTTTTAGTTATATTTGACGTTTTTTTTTGATTGCTCAAATATGTCAAGGCGTTCGTTTGTGCATTGTGCATTATACATGTACCTATACAGATTTCTGGAAAATGTCCATAATGGATAAGCTGCGGTTCAACTCTGACCATAGATTACATTGGTAAGGATCGCTCACCATTCTCTTAGGGATGCATTTTTTTCCAACTGACGACCATAAAACTAAACCGTTATCTATCGGAACATCAGCTATATTACCTTCTTGAATATTAGCTACACTTTCTTCTTCAGAATCGCCTAAACTTGCATTTTCTTGACTAGAATCGTCATTCAGTATTTGAATTATTTGGTGCATAATCATCTCCGCTGCCTGAAGAAAAATCGTCTGTGTCGTCCTTATCACTAAACCCGTCTTTAATAATATCTTCAATCTCATTTTGATTCAAACGATGCGACATTCTAAATAAAACAAGGTAACACTCCTGGATAATATCTGCGTATACATGACTGTTGGTACACATTTGTACCACTAAAAAGGACGAATGGTACATATATGTACCACTCGCCAAAAACCATGAATTTTTTAGTATTACAATAACAAATACTTACGTTATAAAACAAATTTGCATGTATTCACTTGATATTATAATATCCTGCTTGTTTCACCGCAAAAACTTAAAAAAAAAAAACTGAAAAATTAACCGAAACGTTAACACTCCACTAAATTATTACTTCAACTGCCATCGAAAACATGCAAAACCAAATACGCATAAGTTTGTTTCAGCTGCATGTACATTTGGATACCGTCAACAGAACGTTGAAAGACGTTGTGGTACAGATTTCGACCAAATAGTATGCAGTTTGTGACTTTCAGGTCTGTTTATACAAGGTGGCGCAAAAGTAATCCTCCTATCAGAAAAATGCTATAAATTTTGCGATTGGCCCCTAATGTCAGTTCTGTTTTGACATTTGTGTAGTAAACACATGCGAAATACACGTTAATAAACAATGTTACGCTACACTGCTCCAGAACGCGGAATATTGGTGACTATTTATTTGAGCAATAATTTAAATTACAGTCAAAAAACATCGGAAGGTTATTTTTGCGCCACCTTGTGCTTTTGGTGGTACATAAATGTACCAGCCGGGTCGAAAGGGTTCAGTCTTTCCATTTTTTTTCTTGTTGTAACTTTATATTTTACTTACTTAGGTGGCGCTACAGTCCGTGGTGGACCTGGGCCTCAACCAATACGCCTCTCTAGTTAGCACGATCTTTGGCTAGCCGCCTCCAGTTGCGCACTCCAAGTTGATTGAGGTCCCCTTCCACTTGCGCGCGCCACCTAAGGCGAGGTCTTCCTCTATTGCATTGTCCTTCCGAGTTGGAATCGAAGACTCTTCGGGCCGGAGCGTTATTGTCCATTCGCTTTACATGTCCTAGCCATCTTAGTCGACTGATACGTACTTTTTTAACCAGGGCGATGTCGCTGTACAGGTCGTAGAGTTCGGTGTCAACGCAAACGGGCCCGAAATCATCCGAATTTTGCGTGGTTCGAAACGACTAAGAAGATCCTCATCCGCTTTTGCTAATGTCCACGTTTCCGCGCTGTAGAGCAGGACTGGGATGATGAGGGTCTTAACTTTATAACACATTATGTAAATTAATCAATTAAGCTGATACTGTTTAAGAAGATATTGTATCTTATTTTATAAATCTGTACGAATAAATATGAAATAAATATTATTATAAAATAAGCAGAGGGTGTAGTAAATTATTATGCCAAACTTTTGCTCATTGATCTGAGGATGTCAAAATCATAGCTTTAGTCTAACTGAATTGCTTAACCAAATATCTAACTTGTTACGCAATTCATTTAGGGATATTCTAGTTACTTCCCCAGATACCTCTGAATAAATCGTTAAGTTCGATGTATCAAGTACCGCACAACTTCTCCTTTCTTCAATGACACCCTCCCCCACCGTAAGCGGTATAATTGCCATTCCCTATCTCCAGTGTTACTTCAGTTCATTCGAATCAAATGCTCGATTGTTCCCACTTTAATAAAGTCCCAGGAATACCTTTTAATTTCGTTCCCAATCCCCTTTGACATCCTTGAGCAAAACTCATTTAGCAGCAGTCGTCCACATCGTTAGCCATGTTTCTGGCTCAGTCTCTCAGATTTTGAGTTCCCAATCAAATAAATCACGAGATAAGCAACTCAAATGGCCGATCAACACTGAATGCCCATGAAATTGGTCGGCGGTTGCTGCTGCAGATGCAATAGCTGCTGCTGTTGCTGGTGCATTGGTGATTCCACCCTTCCTACAGCTGGAACACAATGGAACACACTTCATGATTGACATGAGGCCTTACTACATAACGATCGGTTCCACACTGAGCGCTTATTCCATGGCGCAGCGCCATTCGCAATTCGCCATCCTCCACCGCTACTGCCAACGTCATGGGACAAACGGATCCAACAACGACCTCTGTACCTACATGCTCAGATTTATCTGGGCATTTGTTGAGATTGATGTGATGAATTCCCAACTTTATTTCATTATTCCTACCTTCAATTATAGTTAATTATTATTTAAAGTTAATTATTGGTTCGGGATTGTAAGATCGGATACCGGCCGGAGAGGAGCGCTCAGCCAAGAAAGATGCGCAATGATTTCCCATAAATTGCGCTAGATCGTCCTCCGATCTATCGACGCGCAGATCTGAGTTGCACCAGTACGGATACTGATGTGGCTACTGCTCTGGTATAGCTAATAAGAGGCTCTATTGCAACGCAGCGCAACTAAATGCTGGCACTGCGGATGCGGACTTGGATTCAATTGCATTCGCGAACTGCTGGCAGGACGAGTGTAAAAAAAACCCGGGTGGTGTTAATTTTAATGGGTTTTTTTTATTTGCGGCTTTCCTTCCGTGTGCTTTAGTGCTGAAGCGCGATGAATCTCATTTGACATGGTCACATTTCCGTTGGTGGTCGTCGTGACGGGCTGAAGGTGTTAATGGCGCACTGTGTACAAATAAACAAAATGGACTTGCTGCGGTTGTTCGCGAGGGTTTAATTGATTTTCTTCTCTGTTCACAAAGGTAATGATGATGATGATGATGGAACTGGATGGTAAAAGCAACAGGGAGTCGTCTTTGTGGCAAGTTATTCGCACTCCTTTTTGGGAGTGAACAGCGCTTTGTAACGATGACATCTTGGTGTCGGAAAGTTCTAAGGAAACTAGCATGCCAGGTGTGCTGCTAAAATTAATGTAAATTGCTGTAGGTTTTGCACTGCGGCCTAAGTGAGGTTTCAAGGCAAAATAAATGTGTGGCAGTTTGGAAATGCTTAGTGTAGAGTCGCTCCATTTTCGTGCATTTCCATCATTTTCATATCACAGATATCGAGAATTTTACTACCAGACATTATGAACGGGATATTTTCAAATTATAGCTTGAACCTACAATCACTATTTAATTTAAGAAAATCAAACACATCGTGGCAGATTCTACGACAGAGGTCAAAGGGAGGCATATTGCGAATAAATTGTCCAAATGAACTGTTCTCATTCAGAAATTTGATTAACATTGAATTAGCGAAAGGATCGACGAAAAGTTTCCTGAGGGACGCTGAAAATGGTCTGTCTGTTGGACGACGCATAATTCAAAGACCCATCCAGTCATCGCACTTACAATACAAAAACAACACTATCCCGAGAAAGTGCACGAGTTTAATTCTATTTATGTTGTTTTGAATGAATAACATTACATTCGTTACCACGTGAAGTGGACGGCTGGAGTTACAGAGCTGTTTCACGGTTCGCCACAACCGATCATCATTAATTCTATTTCTCTCTTAATGACGGTGGGGCTATGTTCACGATCAATGGGATAATAATCCTTCGACTTAACTGCATCCATACTGGTCTGCCTGTGGGGCTCGCTGGTTCGACCTCAGCAAATAACTGCAGGCCTTCCGATTTTGAATCATTCTCTCCATTTCTTGACTTCCTTACCAAGTCCCTCTTTTACCGGTGTGCATACGCAAGGTCTGAAGAAGGGGAGAGGCAGCCATGGTCCATGGCATGGGCAGGTGGCCCAAGTTTGAGGAACCCCTTTCGCTCGATTGTAAAAGAGCCGCTCAAAGGAACACCCAAACAGACGGATGGTTCTGTTGCACTAAACTACGATGCCGGTGGCCTAGTAAGTTCGGGTGGTGAGCCTGACAAGGACCGTCAGGACACTCGCAACGGGCGAACGTCCATACAATAAGACGGACGAGCTGGGATAAAAAGAGACAGACGGACGACGGACGGTATGCAAAGGCGGGGTGCGAGTCCAAAGCACTCTGCAACCAGACGGACGGTCTGCAACGGCAGGGTGTACACATTAAAACTAATATACACACCCTGCAAATCTAAAAACGATTCGTGGGCGCGGGCGGACGGATCGAAACATCAAAAACCCAGAAAGCGAATCACGATCTACCACGACTGTAGTGAGTCAGGTTCGATGAGGGAAGGGATGATGCTCCCTTTTGGCCCAACTCCGTCGATGGAGCACCGGAGGACCCACAGAGACGTGTGGGCGGACGGCCACATATACGCACTCTCACAACACTTGCAATAATTGGTAGCCAAATCACCACCACGAGACACCATCACGAAAAAGAAGAAACTGGATGAGGGTGTGAGTGAGGAACACTGGCCGGCTGAATGGACAACGATTTTGGGGAAGCCACTTCTTGGTTGACCACTAGTATTAGCAGATGCTTTGTTGTCAGAATGTTGAAAAAAAAGAGAAAAAAAAAGCAAAAGTAACCAACTGACTATCCTTTATGAGTGGGCGTGACAAAAGTCTAAGTATGGTTGTTATTATTATTTTGTTATATAACATTTAAAGGATTTTATCAAAATAAAAACGAAGCTTTTTTTTTAAAAAAAACGCTCCCTAGCTCAAACTTGGGTGTTTCAATAAAATTTTTTTATTTAATTGTGGGCGTGTCAGTAAAAAATAATAAATATTAGGAATTAACGGCCCATAGATGGCTTAAAACCTAGCTTCTCCAACCACTTTCTTTATGAAGTGGAAGGGACCTACAATTTTCAGCCGAATCCGAACGGCAAATTTGAGAAGCTTCTCATGACAATTGATACTCTTGGATGTTTTGTCAGTAGGCGGATTTAAAAAAATTTAACACATGAGCATAAAGGGCCCCTAGAGAATATATATTATAAATTTCAGCTCCCTAGCTCAAATTTTGGTTTTTCAATAAAATTGTTTTACTTAATTGTGGGCGTGTCAGTGGGTGGATTTCAAAAATTCGTAAACTTGATTACTCGTATTTCGCGACCCTAGAGAGTATATGGTTAAAATTTCAACTCTCTAGGCCCAGTTTAAAGGCCTAATTTTTGCCGACGGACGGACGGACGGACATGGTCGACATTACTATCGATGCTGATCATAAATATAGTAACTTTTAGGGGTCTGCGGGCAATATTTAGGTATGTTACAAACTATGCGTCAAAATTAATATACCCTTAGAATAGGGTATAAAAAGGGTCGTAGAGGAAAAAAACAAAGGAATCACGAATACAAAGAGCAGGATTCAAGCGGGACTTATATCCAAAGCCTATCCGGAGGAACAGGCGTCTTGGAGGAAAAAAAATTAAGTAAGCAAAAATAAAAATACAAATGGACAAGTATAGTGAATAGTGAATTGTGGTAGTTAGGACAGTGATAGAAAATATATCTCGGTAGGATCGGGCTTTCATACCATCCCGCAAAAGAATGGGACACGCGACCGTGTAGATCGAAACTTCATATATCGGGATAACGCGATCTTGCGCCAATTCAAATGGCGATTCCGTTATTTCTCTTTTGTGCCCAATCACCAACTCCGTGGAACAAAAAAAACCGTCTTTTCTTTTTTCTGGAACTTTCTTTTCAGTTTGCAATTCTTCGGTGGTCGGAATTTAACTTATCTTTCAGGTTTTTCAGGTTTCACAATTTCCAAAACAAATTTGTATGGCACTCATTGTGCTATTGTCATCGGAGGAATATATTTTTCCTTTACAACAATAAGCACACAAACTTTTATTTGTAGGTTCGCTAATTTCCAAATCGTTCGATTATCTGAGCGTGATCTTAGCGCTTTTCGTTGAACCCACCCCAGCTGAGCGATCGGGAAACCATCATCTTTATGTTGGATGTTACACTTTTTGTTTTTTTGTTTGACAGTTTGATTAAATTTCATGGTGTTTATTGATCGCCAAATATTACGCGTGTTTTCTTTTCTTTTGAAATAGCAGTTAATAAGTAGTTTGTCCGCGTATTTAAAAGTGTAACAATTGGCGCCACTGCACAACTGATTTTTCTTACCTACACTGCTTAGGAGATCTACTTGTGATTTCGCAACTCATCCAATAAACATTGCAATGCATAAATATATATCAAATCTTCAGATGTGGTATTAATTCTCACAGCAAAGTGGAGTTAACACCCAACCCAATACCCAAGTGGGAACTTAGTCCACTTTTTGTTGTAAACTGGGCTTATTTCCCATTTGAGTGGTTTTAAATCCCAGATGGAGTAGATTCCTGTGGACTTTCTTGACTGCACCACTTCAATAGTGGGTGTGGTAGAACCGGTTCTTCATTGACTGGAAGTGGATTCACTTATTGCCCTATTTTTTTTTTACTTTTACTTTTAAATTAATTTTTATTAATTATTAGCTTATATCAACTTACATACTAGACAAAAATGATTAAATCTAACTTAAAATTAACAGGATACTTATTCTAGAATATTGATCCTTATGCGGACGCCCTAAACTTAACTCTATCTTATAATTATTACCTTTCGGCCGAAAAACTATTTTACGAACTAATCTTACATATTATGTTTTCATCGAGAACATTTTTAAGAAAACTCGGCATCTTTATCAAATTTTATATTTTTATATAAAAAAAACAAATTACAAACTACCTGCTCTACTTACTTAAACTAATTAACATATTCTAACTATAATTAGGATTCTGAGCACTCGTTGCATTACGAAACAAGTGGTCAAAATCCCAATTACTTTCCGAGCGCCTGGCAGTCGTCAACGTGCACACGCGCCGTCGTGAGCTGACTGATGCCTTACAGAATAAATCACCTCCCGGAAGCACCACCACAAGTTGGCGAGCCCGGCCCCTCCCAGAAACGCCCTAGCTAACTTAGTCTATCTTACAAACTAAGAGGATGTTACCTAGAGTAACGCACCGTCTTGGGAGGGCATGTTGAACCCTCCACCCTCAAAAAGCCACCAAAATTCGGCAAATTGCTTTTCTGTATCGAATTTATCCCTCTCCGCTATTGCGGTACTAAAACGGAGGAACTCATAAGCATTGGCGACGTCCTCGCCGCGGATGAGCCGCTTATCTCTCGCACTGCGGTAGCGGTGGTATAATACCGGGATACCATCCCTCGTCTGTATCAGCCCTTTTGCATCAATATGGATAAATGCCTCTGGCGGGATAAAGCCAGACCGGAGTGTACTCTCTATGTACATTTCATTGGGGTAGTAAGCCCCAAAGATCAGACTATTGTCGCTGGCCATCACCCTTGCAACGTGCCTTCGAGTCACCTTAATGAGAAAATTGTCAATCCTATTCAACTGAGCCCCATCGTATAGGACCTTGTTGGGATAGTATTTTATATAGTTGGATTTAGGCGTTCGGAACAACCGGAGACAGGTCCTAAGACATTGTCTCTCCAAAACCCGAATCTTTTCCATATAGCTAGGCGCTATATTAAACCAAAATGGACAACCATAAGCGATGATCGGCCTTATAAGGGCCACGTAGCAAATGACCTTCATTCTGGAGTCAAGTTGACTGCTATGAAACAGTCTCCTTGTTAGAGCATAAGCCTTCTTGGCCCCAGCAAGACAAGCAACTATATGTCTATCGAAATATAGATACTGGTCAAGCCAGATACCTAGATATCTAACTGCGCTTCTCACCGCCAATGGCTGCCCATTTTGTCCAATAATGGCCAATTGTTTCCAGTTTTTTCTGGTATCCCTAGAGGCCCCAGCCAATGGAGTTCTGAACAAGATTGTTTCCGTCTTCTGAAAGTTGATTTTCAACTTCCAGTCGTCGCAATATCGCTACTTATTGCCCTATCACTCTCCCTACATAACATCCATTTCGAAGATGATGTATATGCTGCACACATCTAACCGTAGTATTCCCTGTACTTCGGTGACTACGTTTTCTTCTTGCTTCGAAAAGCCTGCTTTCGCGTTTTAAAGCCAGTTGCATGGCCATTTTATGAAATCCCCGGATGGTATTACGATTTTCTTGAGGATTCTGCGTACGCCAATTCTTTCTACGCAGGATCTTGTTCTCCTTCATTCTTCTGGCTCGATACTCTTTCCTTGCGGTTTCAGTTAAGCGTTGCAGCGTTTGCAGATGTGAACGTTCTGCTATAGTTTTCCGGAGTTTCACTCTCTTTCTGTGATGATTAGCAACCTACAATAGCCCTTCTATTTATTTATTATTTTATTTTTATTTTTTATTATTAATTTTTTTTCATTTTTGAGAGGGTTACAAAAAATAATTCATAATAGATCTAATAAAACATATTCAAAAATAAAAATAAATAGGAAGCCATTCTATAGTCTTGTAAATGACTAGTGGCGAAAAGCCCTTAAAATCACAAAAAATAATGTTTGTGGGGTATACGTACATAATTTGAAAGAAGAAAAGAAATAAAATATAAGAAAAATATAAGCAATGAGATCTAAGGACATGATTTTACGAACAGTCATACAAAAAGATTGATTTATTAAATTAATGTTGCAAATAATTGATTGACCTCCAAGCTATCCATTGAAAAAAGTCATTGCTTTATTTTATTGAGAAAGAGGTTAGTTGGCTCCTAGCCAAGCCCTTGCAAGAAACTACTGATAACGACAAATGCCTTTTCAACTTTAATCATTCATGCTCAATACACTTAAACACCCAATTCCGGAGTTATATCTTCAATCATTGTACCATCCCACAACATCCGCAATGTACCAACTCAAGTAAAACAAATCGTGGCAACGTTTAACTGACATGTGTCCAATATAACCCCCACAAGAGGATGATTTCCAAAATATTCTCGCGTACTTGTCGGCATGTTCCTTCTCTTACCCCCAAATCAACTTACAACATCAATCATCTCCCAGCCGATGTTCAATGCCACAGCCAATATGTTTAACCATCAAGCAAAGGGGTTAACACCGTGCCATGTCCGTAGGCCCACATATCGCATAGTGCTCAATTCAAAACAAAAAAAAAAAAGCTGAAAAAAATCAAAAGAGATTAATCAATGTTAATCAAAACCAATTTCACAGCGCAGTTTAAGCCGCCCGCATGCGCCGTTTTAAACAAGATTCATCGTTTAACTCTTAAAATTTAAACAAAACCAAAAATTGGGAAATTGACGAACGCACTTTAGAAAGATTTCTCACAGCAGCCGCGCATCGTAAGTATCTCAAAGATTACTTTTGCCGTGGGTGCAACGATGACGGCGACCAGCATTTTCTTCATTTTTAGAAAAATAAGAAAAAAAAATAAACAATCGTTAAACGGTTAAGGTTATGGTTTGGGAAATCATTTCCCAAACGAAAGACAATGTATAAATTTATTATCGCCAAAGTCCACTTTCAATTTTGTTATCTGCGTCCGCCCGAGCCTTTATTGGGGGCCCCCATGCTGATCCCTGGCGGAAGTTGTACGCATCCAAATGTGCAGCATTACCATTACGATAATTTTGTGGTTTTTAGGGCTTTGAATCAATGGGGGCATAATGGACGTTAAAGTGTTTGTCTATATAGGATGAGCTCAAGGCAGGTGATGGCCAATATTTTCTGAATTTTATGTGATATTTGGAGATGACGCTAAACGAAATGGGAAATAGCTTGATAAGTGTATTCGAAGGTTGGTATGCGGCTGAGGCAGCTTGCTTTTAACAATTTCACCTGCTTGAAGAGAGTTCTCATACTGAAAGGGTTTCGTTCCACAATCTTTAGTGTCCGTAACTGACCGATGGGTGTTGAACAGGGGTTAAAGCTTTGATGTGGATAGTCGCAAGCCCTCAGAATCTTCTTGCTTAACGTGGAGGCACTGAACTTGATCGGAAAGTTTCAAGGGTAAAATACCGGAGGACCAACCTGGAATTGGTACCAATATTGTCTATTATGTTTGATTAGATAATTCTTTTTTTACACTTCTCTAAAAAAATACAATGTTCTACAAAAAAAGTTGCTAATTTAATATTTAAAGTATATGAGAGATTTATAGTTATTAAATAACTTGGACTTTTCGATTTATTAAATGGAAAATAATAATAAAAGTGAAAAGGTATAATTTAACTAAAAATTTAATTAAAATTTAAAACTAAAAGTGCTGCAATTAGCTGAGATGCAATATCATAGATTAAGGGCTTTAGCTAAAAAAAAAAAAAAGGAATAGCATTTTAATGATGATGGAAGAAACAGCAATTTCTTCTTCGTTTGTACAAAGGAAAAGGCGTTACGCGAGACTGTGACAACCGTTCGATAAAGCTGATGTCACACACCATGAAGATCGTCGAACTGGTATTAGATATCCGAATGTGGAAAATAATACGGCTATCAGAAGACCAGTGCTGGTTTTTCGCAGATACATCAACCACCGATTCAATTCAAAGTGTAAGGATCATGATGGATTCATCGTGATTCCTTAAAAGATTTTTTATATTGTGTTGGTTGATTTTAAAAAGACTTTCATAGACAACCAATGGATCTGTTATGGGTGGCGCTAAGACAACAAGGAGTTCCCGAAACCTATTTTCAGATAATCATGGACATGTATGAAGTATGAGGGAGTAAAGTCAAGAGTAAGATGCCCCGTTGGCGTCACCCAGGATTTCGCAATCCTTGTCCACCAGGGAAGCGTCTTAAGTCAATTGTTATTTATTACAGTCTTTGATTATTTAAAGGAAAAGTGACGGACCCCAAAGTGCATCAATAATTCTTTGCCGACGATGGAGTTATCAGTAAGCAGGGTCAAACGTCCCTGGAACGAGCACTTGATGTATGGGTGGAAGTTATGAAGGGGAATGGGTATCGTATTATTCCGAAAAAAATCATATTAAACGGTCTTTCATTAGCGACTTGACAATTTCAAACTTTAAGTGTGAACGCACGCCTAAGCCGAATACCGAATTCTCACTGCCAAAATATTCAGTGAAATCAACATTTTTATCCTGGTGAAGAACACGAAGGAACAACGCTTACAAATAACTGAAATTTACTACCGAAATTCCGAGTCGGTGGTTGCAACTTTAAGAGCCTTGACTCCAATTTTCGGACGTAACTCTCGTCCCAGTAGACAAGCAATTCATAGTATAGTGAAATAAATTGAGTCAAAATATTCGCTGCTTGATGTTGCCGTACCAGTAAAATTACGTTTTGCCCGAAGTGTGGAGAATATTGCTGCTGTATAGGCGTCCGTCGCAAACTATCCAAATCAGTCAATTTCACGGCGTTCTCAAGAATTGGGCCTCTCCCAGACCACATTATATCAAATTTTGCATAAGGATCTTGATGTCCACACCCTTACAAGATCAAGTTGACGCAAGAACTCAAGCCACTTGATCATATGAAGCGACGTACGTTCTCGAATTGGGCTTTGCACATGATGGAAGAATATAAAGAATTTCATCGCAAAATCAACTTCAGCAATGAAGTGCATTTTTGGTTAAAAGGCTCCGTCAATAAGCAAACTATGCGTTACTGGCCAGCTGAGAACCCGTTACTGCCCAGGTGATGATCCGCAAAAAGTCACTGGTAGGTGCGGTTTTCATGCCGGTGGCTCCATTGGGTTTTTTTTCCGTCGATGAAATTGACCGTCACGGTACGGTAAATGCTATTCACTACAGAGACATGTTAGAATGTTATTTCTTTGAGTAATTGCATGAAGTGGACATCAGTGTTATGTGGTTCCATCGAAACTGTGGCACAAGCCATACAGCGGGTGCAAAAATCGAGTTATTGAAGTCTCAGTTCGGTGAACGTGTTATCTCGAGAAACGGACCCGTCTATTGGTCACCGAGATGGTGTAATTTAACACCTCTAGACTTTTTTTATGGGACTACATTAAATCATTGCTCTTTGCCAACAAGCCGGCGATATTAGAGCAGCTCAGAGCCAATATTGAACCAGAAATAGCGGCCGTATCGGTCAAAATGTGCGGCCGAGTCATCGAAATTTGGACTCAACGTATCGACCGCCGCATATGATCCCGTGGTGGACATACTCGTATGAATGAAGTCCGATTTCATTGAAAAATGTTTTGATAGTAATTCAAGCCAATTTTTTGAGATATCTCAAGTAGTTTGCATTTTATTTAAAAAAGAAGTTGTCAAGTCCTTAACGAAAGACCCTTTACTTGTGTTGCCCGTTTTCTGATCCACTCCGACCTATTTATATGAATTCAAGAGTGATTCCCAAGTGCGTAAAGTTTAAATATCTGGAAACTATGATCAGTAGTGGAGCAAGCTGTGATGACGACATTAAGCATCGCGTAAGCGTAGGATAGATGAAGTGACGCGAAAACTCAGCCAACTTCTGTGATCGAAAAATGGCTCCTAAGCTGAAAGTTAGGCTCTACACCGCAGTTATGCGCCCGGCATTCACCGAACCAAAATGTTGTACAGCGTGCAGAAGTATGACGACAAATGAATGGAGATGATTCGCATGACAGCAGGAGTTCCAAGATCGGGGGAAGTCCTCACGTCAAAGAACCTATATCGAAGAAAATGGGGCGCGACCGGCTCAGTTGGTACTGTCATGTTCAAAGGAGAGATCCTACAAACCCTGTCAAAAAGGCAATATCAATCAACGTTCCAATACAAATCCGAAAGAGAGGCATGCTTAAAAACCCCTGGATCACTCAAATGCAGCAACACCAGCATTTGATTGACCTCATCGAGGCAGTGATTCAAAATCGGTACGCCTGTCATTATTTTCCGAGTTCGAACTGGCGAACCCCACAGGCGGACCCTAAGGGATGCAGTTAAGTTGGAGGGTTATGATTCCATTTTTCCTGATCATAGCCTCACCGTCATTAAGGAAGATAAGTTAAAATACCTATGTATAATTATAGGAAAAAATTTAAAAAAAAACTATCACATATTCTGATGGTACTTATATTATCGTACAGACAGACAACATTTTGGGACTTCCTTTTTCGATTACTGATGATCAAGAAGTCGCAGAAACGCACCGATGTACCTAGCTTCTCTTTAACTCTCTTTGTCCAATAGTGTCGAATTTTTTTCTGGTTTTCTAGTATTTCTTAGAAGCAACAGACTTCGGCTAACATCAAGCTTACGTTCTGACTTTTTAATTATAGAAAACATTTTCCGGACAAAAAAGATGGAAGAAGTCCGAAACAGGCAGAGTGTTCGATTCACAAGCACAGACGTCTTAGGCCACAGAAGTCTTTAAAGACGGCGTCGTTTTATAGCCATAACAAAACGCTTTCACCTTGATGCAACGCCATGAGCGGTGCCAGTATGGTTGCGAGGCCGTAGCAGGGAGAGTTAAGGCCGCGAGAGTGGAACACACCAAGGGGTGCCAGTCGATTTATACTGTTTCCAAAACCGGACTGTTTACGACTTATGAAAGTGAATTCCCGATTTCCGGTCATCGCAATACCCGTAAATTGATGGCACTAATGCTGCGAAACCATGTTCATGATCTCGATCTTAGAACCTGATCTGCACTCCACCAAATCGGCGGCATACGCTTAAGTATGTCCAAGTGAACCTACCATATCAAAGAGGTGGTGAAAAATTCTATCCAAAATTAAGACAAAATGTCAACATTTGGCTTTATTTTACTTTTTGAAAGTTTAAGAAATAGTTTAAGCCTTTAATGAGGTTTCCGTCGTAAGTAATGGCGGATATATCTGTGGCCACAAATCATAACCGCTTAACTCGAGTTAGGTCGAATTCGAGTTATTGCCATCGCGTTAAGCATGCTTTACTCTATTACCATAATTGTTTTCATATTTTTAGCATGCTAATTAAAGATGTTATTGACTAAAAACCTAACAGCCTAAGTCACTTTTACCTCAGCTTAATTTTTCCATAAAAGCCCAACAGGAGTAAATTTAAAAATTTTATAACGTTAATTTCCTAACTTGAGTTTGGCTGCTCATCATTTTCTATTTTTAAAATTTGTAATTTGGAATAACAGCCTAAGTCGACATAAGGAATTCGTATTATTTGTGTTAGCATGGGTCAAGGTACATGGGTCAAGGTATACCAACGTCTGCGCTTAAATTCTCGGTATATGAAAAAAATGATTACTGCTTGCCAGGTTTCAATTTTTTTGCAAATACTAATGATAATTATGCGGCTGGAGGCGTGGGTTGCTTTGTTAAGGAAGATTATGATTGTGTGGCCTGCAAAATTGTTTTTTTGAGTGCCGATGTTCTAAAATTGTCTTTTAAAATCAATAACGATTCCTATGTAATCTTTTGTGTTTACAGGTTGCATAGTATTAGTTTTTCTATGTTTGTGGAGGAATTTTCAAACCTTTTAGAAAATGAGAAAAAATCCAAAAATCGAATTATTCTAGGTGATTTTAATGTAAACATCTTGGAAAGCTGTTCTGCAGTTTCTAGTTACATGGATTTGTTATCTTCGCATGGGTTAGAATCGTTTATCGATGAGCCTACTAGAGTTGCATCGGGGAAGTGCTTGGACCATATATATGGACGTTTTGCTAAAAAATCAAGTAGCGCCTGTAAAAAGTGTGTCTTTGATTTCGGTATTTCTGATCACTCTATGACGGGTTTAATAATAGACAAAAACAAAATTTTTGCTGGTGATAATAGCAGACCGTGTCACTTTAAAACTAAAATAGACTTCTCTTTGTTTTGAGTTCTGGGAAGAGGTTTACACAGCTGAAAATGCTTCCGAATGCTATGATTTATTTAGTAAAATATTAACAAACCACATTCACTCATGTACATAGTTACAATATAGGTGTCAAAAAATCGGTAAAAAGACTTAAACCATGGATAAGTACTGCATTAGTAATGAAAATAAAGTACAAAAACAAACTTAGGATTCAATGTTCTAAACATCCATTGAACAGAAATTTGAAAAAAAGGTATAAAAAGTTGTGTTCTGGTATAAAAAAGGAAATTCCGTTGTGTAGAGATAGCTATTATAGAAATTAGTTAAATTTTTCTAATGGAAATATTAAGCGTGAATGGCAGATAGTAAATAGCATCTTGAATAAGTCAACTGTTTTCAAAAGGCCAACTCTGCTTCGGATCAATGATGAAGTAATTTTTGATAGAGGGGAGATTGTAAACAAATTTAATGGTTACTTTGCTACGATAGCCGAAACTTTACAACCACAATCCAGTATTATGATTTGTACCCATTCTCATTGCTGCAGAAATGACATTGAACCATTCCAACCAAGCAGTTTTTTCTACGAACCTATAACCGCCTTGGAACTTTTGAAGATGATTGGTAGCATAAAGAACTCCAACTCTTGCGGTATAGATGGTGTGTCAAATCGAGTTCTAAAAAATATTGCTTCGTTTGTAGTTGATATTTTAGCTTTTATTTTTAATAAAAGCGTTTTCACTGGAAGCTTTCCTGAAGCACTTAAATGTGCTGATGTAGTACCACTTTTTAAGAATGGGGAAACAGGTTGCATTCGAAATTACAGGCTTATCTCGCTCCTACCATCTGTTACTAAAATATTTGAAAAAGTAATTAAAAATAGGGTTGTAAAGTTCTTGAATAAAAACAATTTCTTTAATTCTGTTCAATTCGGTTTTCAAAAAGGCAAATCTACGGAAGATGCTCTTTCAGATGTTTGCTCCCAAATGTATTCAAATTTGGATAGTAAAAAAAATACTTCTGCTTTGTTTGCGGATATAACCAAAGCTTTTGATATGGTTAACCACAACATATTGCTAAGGAAACTTAGCAAAGCAGGTTTTCGTGGATTTATGTTTAACTGGTTCAAATCATATCTGCAAAATAGATCGCAGAGGGTGAAAATAGAAGACACTAGGAGTGGATTACAATTAATTAATATGGGTGTGCCTCAAGGCTCGGTGTTAGGTCCTATCCTATTCCTAATATACATTAATTCCCTTTTGGGCTTAATTTTAAGGGAGTGCTAAGAGCGTTTGCTGATGACATAGCTTGTGTGTATGGCGCAGATAGTTATCTGAATCTAGTCGCAGAGATTAATTGGGACCTGGATTTGCTAAGATCTTGGTTTGCTGAGCATAAATTGGTCATAAGTCCTAAAACAAAAATTATGTTTTTTAGTTTGGCTGGGCAAAGCAATTACGATACCGATTTTTTTTTTCATGCACCGGAGTGTCCCAAATTTAGGCTCAATAATTGTGCTGTGTATTCCTCAACTACTTTCTGTAGCGACCTTAAATGTAGTGATAATTGTTTTCCTGTTGAAAAAGTAGATGAGTTCAAATATTTGGGATTAATCTTAGATTCCAAAATGTCTTTTTATAACCATACCGAGGCGTTGAGAAAATATTTTCGCCTGATATTGAGATGTTTTTTTTATTTTTAATGCACTATCAGCTCTGTGACGTGGAGTGCTTAAAGCAAGCAACTATCACGAGCAGAAATTGCCGGCACAAAAACTGCTCTCACAGGCTCATTTATTTGAGAAGTTTGTGTTCTACGAAATTATTGACTTCAATATACTATGTGTTATTCCATTTAAAATTGCAGTACGGTATTAGTTGCTGGGGTGGAACCTATTTTAATAAAATCCAACCCCTCTTACTCTGCAAAAATATATCATAAGAAAAATCTGCTTAAAAAATCGCATTCAGCATAGTTTTCCACTGTTTTGTCATTTGAAAATTCTTCCAATTCGTCATTTATATTATTCCACGTAGTCTCGAAACTTCTTCACTGACAGGACGGCCACATAGCATTCCAGTTCCGTAACGCTATAGTTCCGCTGAGCGGAATTAAGCTTCTGAGACATGACATGGGACCAGTTGTCGAAGCGTCCACTGTATATCTATAAAAGTGTTTTGTGAAGTCGGGGTTGGTAAGTATTGGCGAGGTAACCAGTGACATTTTGAGCTGGTTGAATGCTCTAAGCGCCTCGTCCGTCATATTAAATGTTTGTCCCTTTTCTTAAACAGTCTGTCATGGGGCTTGATAGAGTGGCAAAGTACGGTATGAACCGCCTTACCACCCTGTCATCCCTAGGAATGGACGGAGTTGCTTGGGAGTCTTCGGAACAAGGAAGTTTTCGACTGCCAACAATTCGTCTTTATCGGTTCGTAAGCATCCATCACCGACTATATACCCTAAGTACTTAATTTCCTTGTAGCAGAACTTGCTTTTTTCCACATTAATGGTCAGCCCCGCATCCCGTAAACACTTAGAAACCTCCTCTAGCGATCGGGCATGTGGTTCGACCAAGAGGTCATCGAGGTAGACAAAGACATGCTCCTTTAACTTGGAGGGTTTGACTTTGTCCATAAGCCTACACATTCTCTGGGCAGCGTTGCATAATCTGAACGGCATAACCGTGAATTGGTACAACGGCCGCATTAGGACTGTAAAGGAGGTCTTCTCTCTTGATGCCTCCTCCAGAGGAATCTGCCAGAAAGCGTCTTTGAGGTCTTTCCTGAGATGTACATTATTTAATGCAGGCGACTAAGACCCTCAATGTGGGGAAGCGGATATGCATCCTTCTTAGTCGCCGCGTTCACTTTCCCGGAGTCCAGGCACATTCTATTTTCACCTGGCTTCCTCACCAACACCACAGGTGAGCTCCAGGCGCTATTGCTCTCCTCGATCGCACCTAATGACAGCATACGGTCCAGCTCTTCAAACGGCAGTTTCTGTATCGCGGGCAAGATCAGATAGTGCCTCTGTTTGATGGGAATTTTGTCCTCATGCACCTCTATTACGTGTTCTTCGACACTGGTTTTACCCAAACCGGCAAATGATGGAAAGAGCTGTTAGATTTGCTCGAGCCGCTGTGTGTACTATTGAGAGTGCCCGGACTGGAAGAGCTTCTACTGACCGAAATGGATCTTCGATCTCGCTGATCACATTCGGAGCGACCTTAAACATACTCCAGAAGTCTACACCCAGTTCTTGTTGCAGGTTTGGGACCACAAAGAGCTCGACCTCCTGAGTTTTGTTACCCCACAAAATTTGCGTCGTAAATCGTCCCTGTATACGTTGTGGATTTCCGTCCGCTGTCCTAAGGTCTGTGTACATTTTAGTCATGGCCAAACTGTGTCTCTTTAAGAATTCATCTGCCCCTTTTCCTAGGCAGCCCAAATAGAGGCCCAAAATTTCTTCTCCATCTATTGTCAATTTGGCGTAAGGTCTATCTGTTGTGTTTAGTACTGTTGATTCAATTTTACTCTTTCGTCGTCTAAATACTGCACATTTCGCCCTTAGACTTGAAATTTTCTTAAAATGTCTGTCTGTCTTAGAGAGAACGATGTTTTTCCTAGACTATACTCAGGAATCATGTCCCAAAGCCTTGACATTCAACTTGGAAACAGCCTGTCTACCTTACCTATCACAGTGGAGGCTTCCAAAAAGTCCCTCTTTACACACATCGATTCTCAGCAATTTCCAATTCCATTCGTGTCAACAATGATACTTGTTCATCACTCTGGTACCTATACTTACCACCATCCCTTCCAAGAAAGCAGAATTCATATGGCGCTAAACCCATCCCTACTTCGTGACGATTTCTATGGAATCACTTAACACACGGACAACTTAAAGCCCTCACTTCGATTCCCATCGCATACAACCTCTCGGACATAAGTTCTGATTTTTTGCAGAACTGTCCACTTGATTCATCAACTGTCCACTTCATGTACTCACTGGGACTGTGGCGCTAGCGCTGGTCTCTTCTCCAGTTTGACCCAATAAGCGCGAGATCGTGAAATAGAGTACAACAAATCTACACGCGGGTTCTGTGGAACTGAAATTACATGAGTCAAGTGTGCCTCAATGGTGCTCCTCGGATGGCTGAAGTGTCTGCTAAGTCAGTTGCCAAGAAGCACCTCGATTGGATTCAACGTAATCCCAAGACTTGAGAGGTTTTTAATCTCTCCCTGAGCACACCTACCCGCATAATGTATGTGTGTAGAAGTGCAACACTCTTTGATTTGATTTTTTAAGTGGACGACCGACGGATGTGTATATTTGCTCATGCACTTGCTCACTAAATCCCTTCAAAGCGAGAGGATATTGGACAAACGCTGAATAAGCACTTTGTCATGTGTGTGGCAGTGTCTGATGCCATCAAATACACTTAGCCTAAAATACTGAAGGATTTCTCCCAACTTCGTCCAAGATAACGTTGCCTATGCCCACAGATGAGGAAAGCCATCAGCACGCACATCACTATGAGTGCTCCAAAGATTTATATTTCCCATCGAGGAATTCGCTTTTGCGAGGAAATTTTTGAGCTGTTGCCAGCAATGTCGGCTGGCATAGCTCGTAAATGGGCGTTCTCGCTCTTTGATGTGAATCTATTCCACGAATTCGCCAGCCAATCGAGAAATAAATAGTTTTCCTCGGAACAGATCCAAGAATCCGCCTCTTTTCGCTACGAAAATAGCTTTTGGGGAATTCTGACTCTGCCGATGCGACGATTTGCTTATAACAGAATCCGATTGGATTCCTCCCGAGACGAGGTGGCTTCATCGACAGCAGCTTTCAATTAAAACGACACAATCGAACGTGCCTCCTCTAATTAGTTACGACGTATGCGCGGCAGCTAAGCTACCATCTCCAAGGACTACAACTCCTCTGCTGGATAATTAAAGGACAACACGGTTGTCTGTTTTGTGTGATGCGGTGACACAAAAAATGCATTATGTTCGACACTATGTCGTTGAGTGTTGACCGTCTGGTGACAGGTGCGAAATGAGGTGTTGTCCAAATCTGTGGAATGTCATTCCACTTTGCTGATTCCAAGCTTCTCCGTGAACGCCATGTTACTCCTTTCCGTACGTGTTGCTTGGTTTAAGCAATTCTAGGATTGTTTCTCTGATGCTGCCAATAGGCAGTGTGTTCGTTGGTTTTAATTGTTGGTATCCGCTGTATCTGTGGTTATAAAAGGACTTGTTGTGCATTTTTATCTGAAATGAGTTTTATGCTCCACATAACTGTGACAAGGCAGCGCAGAACAACACAACCGGTGGGAGGGGGAGCAAAGAGATACTAATAAAATGTATGCAAAGAATGAAACTTCCTCAGGAGGTGGAAATGAGGACGAATAAAAAATAGCGTTCAAGTCGCAGGAAATGAAGGAGTTTTTGTCTGTTGATTCATTAAAGGGAATATAATTAAAATTTGTTCTCCATTCCGCGGTATGAATTTTAAGTGCAACTTGGAAGGCGACATGATGAATCTTTAGTTTAGTCGTTTAGTGTTTTATTTTCGCGTTTTGTGTCGTCCTCATTTTGCTGGAATTTAAGACCTGAGTTGATTTTTTTTATTCCTTTTTCCTGTAACATAAATTGGGTGCATGGATAAAGATCGGAAGTGACTGCGAGGACAATGGACTTGCAAATACCTGGGGCTCTGTCATATTTGTTGCCTAAGCCAGGAGAGCAAGTTGAAAATTCAATTGAACAAAGGGTGTGGACATTTTATCTCTATAAAGGATGTTTTTTTTAAAGCCAGTAGGTACCTATCTATTTAATTTTGAAATACAAATTCATTCTTAAATAGTCATTTATTTGTGTTCAATCGAGAGAATACATTCTGTCCACCACAGCTGGATCTGATGAATGGCATCGTTGAGACAAAGTCTTCGAACACTCTTCAAGCATTTGTGTTACATGAATGTTGGCTTCCAATGCATCGATAGTTATTGGTTTGTGAACATATAGACAAGCGACTCTACGTATCCCCAAAGAAAATAATCAAGAGGAGCCAAATTACGCGAGACTATGCGTTCATCGAATGTTTGCTTCAATGATTAGGCCAATTTTTTAAGAAAAAAATATGATCCGAAGACTTCACCCGCCCACAGACCGCACGAAACTTAGCATTTTTCGGGATGAAATGTCTGCTCCCTGGAGAGTTATGCCATCTGCGATTGTTTTCATGTGAAACCAAACCGTCAATGGAATCCCTGACCGAGGACGCAGACAGACATAACGCCGGCTAAGGTCCTAAGAAGTCTTCCTCTGAGCCATGTCTAGCAATTTCATCGAAGATCTCATTGTCTGTGATCCCGTTATGACCCGGGACAGAGATATGTCTAAGTGAATTCAACCTTCCGAACGAATTCAGAGAGAACATGAATGGCACTTGCATCGCTGAAACCGAACGACTTTCCATTCTCCGTATGTGTGTCAATGACAACCTTCGTTGGAATGACCACATATTCGATGTCGTCAAGAACGCTTCGAAATGTCTAGGCTTCCTTAAGCGATGTAAGAAATATTTCACCCCTTCTGATCTGGCTACAATTTATAAGGCGTTTATTCGGCCGAAACTCGAGTACAACGCTCATATCTGGTCCGGTGCACCAATAACTTATTTGGAGCTACTTGACAGGATACAAAATAGCTCGATAAAACTCATTGGCGATCGAGACATCGCGAGATCGATTGACTCTCTTATTCATCGTCGTAATATCTCTTGTCTCTCATTATTTTATCGTTATTTCCACCATAAGTGCTCTAACGAAATAGCCAGTTGCATTCCACCCCTTGAACATTTCAACCGCAATACCCGCCATGCAAGGAATGCTCATTAGTTCACCCTCAAGCCTATATTCGGACGTATAGTGAAGTACAAAGAGTCTTTCCTCGGCCGTATAACACGAATGTGGAATACTTGTCCACGATCAATTTGTTCTTTACATTATAACCTACAAACATTCAAAACCAATGTGCATCGGCAACTCTCCTTTTCTTCTAATCCTAATTTCCCTAACGTCCGCGCTGTGTAGCCAATACATGATAAGAGTACCAAAAAATCCCTTTAGTGCGCGTAAATTATATAAAAAAAACAACAACCATTTGCAGGTGGTTAGGGGATTGAGCAAGGCCTTAAGCGCAGCCTGACAGTCGCTACAGACGCAGATACTTCGCCCCTATTAGGATAGCATAAATCTCCGTTTGGAAGACTGACGCATGTTTGCGAACGAGAAGAAAACACTAATATTTTCGCTCTCCATGAAAACCCCAGCACCAGATCTTTGATCGGTTTTGGCGCCATCCGTGAAGATTCGCCTGCATTCCTTTCCAGGCTCCGAATCTGGCCAGAGCCAGTCCTGAACACGAAAAAAGTCGAGTTCGTAGTTGCGCTTCATGCGAAGTTCCCGTGTCATTACATCGGACGGCTTAGCCATTAGACAGGAGCGGAAGGACAACCTTGACTCCGGCCTAGATGCATTATTGAACCTCCTTCCCTTGATGTTTACATCATCAACCGGATCACCGGAAATGAGATCTCCGATGAACTTGCTTGACAGGGCTCAGATGAGGACTTCTCAGGACCTAAACAGGCGATATGTCTGCCTGCGTCCTCGGTCAGGGCTTCAATAGACGGTTGGGTTTCATATTAATACAATCGTAGATGGCATGAGTCTCCAGGGTGCAGACAGACTAAACGATTTCTCCCCGAC
This sequence comes from Portevinia maculata, assembly GCA_949715645.1. Taxonomy (NCBI): domain Eukaryota; kingdom Metazoa; phylum Arthropoda; class Insecta; order Diptera; family Syrphidae; genus Portevinia; species Portevinia maculata. The sequence continues at coordinate 9,314,405 of OX454526.1, forward strand.
GCCTGTAAAAAATCTGCGGCATTCTTGTTGTCTTTCAACAGAAAAGACTGCAGACAGACTACTGGCGTTTTTACGGCCATTACGCTTTTGCCAAGCATCTTAAGGTGCCAGACCTAAGCAATATCACCAACTGCGAAGCCTGTGGAGAAAGCGATTAAAATAAAAGAGGAGGGGTTAGAATTTGCCTTCCGCAATATTTTTTCAATTTTGGTTTTAGCAAAACCCCCATTTATTCGGCTTAATGACTTAAAGCTAAGAACTTAAATCTATGGTTATAACTAAGGAGGAGTTTAGCGAAGGACTGCTACGGCTGAAGTCAAAAACATTTAGGTTTGAGTTAACCTTGCGTAGCATACGTAAGATGGGTTCGTTGGAACCATACGAGGTACGGTGGGTTGGAAGATAGAAAAGTCATGGGCAACGTAGACTACGAGGATTAGTGTTAAGGCAGATAGAGTTGTAAAGAGACGTGCAATCGACGGAGTCTGAAAGAAGTCGGTGAATGAAGAGAATGTCTGCTGCGTCCCTGCGTTCTTCAAGGGTATTTAGGTTAATAAGTTTATGACGGTCGCGATTAGGAGGTAAGATGAGAGGATCGTTCCAAGAGAGACCACGAAGAGCAAATCGAAGAAAACGGCGATGAATGCTTTCGTTTCTGGATACATGAAATCGTTGAAAGGGATACATGCTTGGCTAACGTACTCTAGGAGGGGCCGAGCAAAAGTGATCTACAGGTATCTGGTCACGTATGGGTCGCAGAATTCTTTTGACCATCTTTTAACGAAGCCAAGTGATGAGTTTGCTTTAGTAATTATCTCATCCCTATGCGAACGGAAGCTTAGTTCCCTGTCGCATAATATACCAAGGTCGCGAATTGATTGAACACGAGATATAGGTTGATCGCGTAGTTGGTAAATTCGGGGAGGAGACTTGTTGCTCTTGCGTGAGAATGTTATAGACCGACATTTGGATACATTAAGTTCAAGGCAGTTCTTAAGGCACCATGTTGCGGTATAATTTTCCGCAACAAGGACCAATCTTCGTTCCCTTACCCACCCAACCAATTCAATCTTTACATTGAATGGCGTAACTAGAATCTAAAGAAGTGGAGGGGCAGCCGTGGTGTCATCAGCCATTGGCCCACTTCTCTCGAGCCTGGGAACAAAACCACCACAGTTACACTTGGGCATTTACGGGCGGTCCAAAGCAGAGAAACCAACTCAGTCCAACGCGCGGCGGAGAAGGCGAACAGACGGGCGGTCCATGGTTCAGGACATCCCAACGAGTGGGAACATCCCAACAGACGGACGGTTTGCAACGGCGGAGTTGTGTAAACATCCACTACCACACTCCCGAACAGACGGACGGTCTGAATACGAAGCGGACGTCAAACCAACTGCTTCAAACACAGACAAAGGGGCTGTGATACAATTAAAGAGGGCGAGCTGACGGCCCGTCACGGTAGGATTTCACGATCGATGGGGAAGGGATGACGCTCCCTTTTGATCCAACCCCATCGATGGAGCAACATAGGAGCAGCTAGGGAATGCGGGCGGACGGCCATGTATACGCACCCCAAAGCACCATGTCCAACACACTGCGCAACGTTAAACACTTGGTCAAATAGTACCAACAATGAGAAGCCATGATAGGACGAAAAGGAAAGTGGCCAAACAAACGACCGCAAGTACCAGGGAAAAATTTTGTGATTAACGAGTGTCAAGGAAAACAGGCAAATGGCATGTACACAACAACAAAAGAACAAAAATCACATGTAAGAGCTGGCGCAAGAATAGCACTTCCCCATTCCCCAAACCTGCGCGCGATTCGACCGAGATAGCTAGGTTCCAATTCACTTTAATTTTACTTTTAAGAAGATTGTTTCACTCACAGACTTCCTGCATGATTGTCCTTCCAAATAGTTCATTGGTGCCTGGTCCTAGGGATTTTAGTATCCTACCTTTCCAAGTGTGTCCTTCTTTGTGATTGTAAAACATTTTCAAAACAAAATAAAGGTTAATTGTACAGGCGGGACCAATATCCAAGAAACTTGTCTGGATAGACAAGAGTTCAAGAGGAGGAGAGGAAACAAGAAACCGATAAGTAGAGTGATTTTGTGTGAGGGTAGTCGGGAATTGTTTGGAGGAAATGGACAGAAGTCCGTCGGGTCGGGCTCCGTCAAAATCCCTGAAAATCAAGGGCTGCGCCACCATTTCCCTTTTTGGAATATTTCCAACTTTCGGGATATCACTTCAAAAACTGCTTTTCGTTGCTCTTCTGTATAGCTGAAGCTTAAATAGCAATACAACTTGACGTGCTCCACCGGGGCCTTTATAACGTTGTGGAAAAAAACCGCCCATTTCACTTATTGCCCTCGGGGAAAAAGATTTTCCTCGACGACAGTAAGTCAGTAAGTACCTTTCAGATCTTTTTCTAGATTAGCTAAGGGCCTCCAGCTCGTTCATCAGCGAGCGCTGAGGTTATCGAACCCACCTAAGCCCCACTGAGCGACCGGGAATAAAGCATTTTTTTGCTGGAGTTGCACTTTGGGTTTTGACAGTTCGGTTGAATTTCGAGTTAGCGGTGTTGACTGCAATATTTCGCGTCTTTAATCGTTTTTAGTTAATAATTTGTGATTTCAAAGTGTAACAACCAGTTGAAAAAACTATTTAGATCTATTTGAAGGGAGCTGGAGTCATGTTGTGAAGAAATGGTTTTGGAAAAATTGGTTTCGTTAGCATAGGGAGATAGTGCTGGGTGTTGTTGCTGTATTGAAGATCGTTAATTGTTAGAATAAATAAAAGGTGACCTAGATGACTGCCTTGTGGAACACCAGAGCTGGCTAAGAAAGAACGGACCTCAAGCGAACACTGTAAAAACGGTTTTCCAGGTATTAATCTATCGAAGCGAGGTGTCCTGCTTATGGGTGATGGTGGAAAAAAATGGTTTCCCGTCGTGAGGCGCAAGTGTCCCGTAGAATAATGTCCGGAGTCAGGCCACCAATTTCTTGTTCAGCCTGTCTACTGTAAAGCGGGCCGTTTAAAAAAATATGGCGAGTACCTACCGATGAGGAAAATAGCCAGGCGACCAATTTCTTGTTCAGCCTATCTACCTGAATCCAACAGAATGTTTTTAAATAAAAAAGGTGACTCCAACTTGGTTGTGTGCTCACAAACATTATTTAACAGACTGCAATAATTCAGAATTCGCGCTGCCCTCTTATACCCAGAATTGCAACGGTGCAGTGTGAATCTTAAAAACAACAATAATTCTTTATTTCTCCGTTTGCTCAATTCTGTGTATGCGAAGACTTACAGTTGCGTGTTTCAATAGCATTTTTAAGTTTTAAAAGTGTTAAAAATGAAAATAATAATTCGTCGGTTTACAAGCCAAAAGCACTAAGTCAAAAAACATAGTTTTGAGTAAATCAATTGATTCGTTTTCTTGTGAAAATTCAATATTAAATTTTCTTTGTCAATGAATCCCATTTAATACTAAATTGACATTATGACATTTATTTAAAAAAAATTGTTTTCGTTTTTTACAAACCGATATGATAATTATTTGAGCAAAAGCAAAAAATTAGCTGACTTAGTGCGTTTTGCCGGCAATGATTTGCAAGTATTTGTTCGTATTTATTACTTTTTGAGAAACACAAATAAATGGAAACAACATGATTATAGCCCAAAAGTAAACACAAAAGCTTTATTTTAGGTACCTAGCTATATAAGCAAAAACACAAACGTGAAAGAATAAACAATAGTAATAAAAGAAGTACTGTTTAAATATAATTGCACATCAAAAACGGATATCAATTATCACTTTCATCTAAAAGATCTGGTCCTGGAAGGCAATCTTTTGCGTTTGATTGTGATGGTAATGATGAAAACCAAGAGTGACAAATTTCGGAAATGACTCCTTTTTTACACATTTCCATAAGGTCTTTCTTCTTGGCTGTGCTTATTTTGAGAGGTTCGGTATAAAGTGTTGGCCATTCTTTTACCGGGAGATAATTAGGAATAGGGTTTCTTCCTCTTCGAAAACTCTTAACAACGTTCTAGCTGCGAAAATGTTCTCTATATTCATATTTAATTTGAAGTATTCCCGGTTTATTTTTTTCGTATCGAAAACATTTAATTTTAAGCCAGGTAACTTTTTGGCCTTCGGTGTCCACTGTCGTATTTTTTATTAAATTTTCGGCTAGTAACTTTAAGGTATACAAATTGTCAAACTTCATTTCCAGAGCTTCATAAGGAGGTTTTTTGGAAACACGAACTCTTGCAGCACGGAATATATTCATCCAGTCATTGATGCAATAAATTGACATGGATTTTTTTTGTTTTTCTATAGCACTGTGCATAGAATAAAATAAGAATGACCGGTTTCTAAAAAAAATTGTTCAACAATGTTTAAATCATATGTGTGCACTAAATTTAAGAAAAGTGTCACAATATTTGCGTTTCTGTTTTGGCCAGCACAAGTATCCGAAAATATTGAAAGCTCTTTTACGTGTTCAGGTAATTGCTCGATGTACTTCAAAATACAAGAAATCACTTCGCAGCTCCCGCCTTTGCCATTCACCTCTGACCAAGCAAAACAAAAAACATTATTAGGCAAAACCGACTCATAAATTGTAAAGTTGTGTAGTATCAGCTTCCTCTTAAAGGATGTTAAGGAAACATCGGTTGATGGTATTTGAAGAAGGCTTTGCATATCCATCGAAATAGATCTAAAGCTTGTATCCAAATTTGATCTTTCTTTGTCAGTTTGTTTTTCTTCAAATGCCTCTTTCTTCCGACGTAAATGACTCTCATAGTCTTCCTTCAAATCGAGCTTTGCATCTGGAGCTGAAATTTTATACCTATTGCATAAAAGGCATTGATCTTTTTTGGGCACAAAAAAAGTTAAATTATAATCGTTACAAAATATTCTCCGGTATGTGATTTCAGATATTGAACTTTCAGGATACTGTATTCCATACAAGTCGTACATCTTTCTAATTAAAAGCTTACTATCTAAATATTTTCTCTTACTATTTTTTCGACAATAGTGACTTTCCATCGACGGAAAACTCTCGATATGTTTTTTTACGATTTGAATTATCTTTGGGTTCGCTTTGTTGGTTGTCGTTTTTTTTACCTCTTTTATCTTCCGCGGATAAATACCCCCTAAATTCATCCCTTCCCAAAAATGAGCTTATTACACATCGATTGGAGATATTTAGTGTACTCGAGAAAAATAATTAACACACTCTTGTTTTTATGTCATTGCGAATAAAAAAAATACTTTTTGGCAGTTTGCCGCAGAATTGCACTTTCGTTTCTTGGTCGCCTGTTCAACGCAATCAACGTTCTGAAGGATGACATTTTTTTAGCCAACAAAATTCAGATCCCAATATGTTTTGCATAATATCAATCGGGGACTCTCGTTAATATTGGCACAATGAAATCTGCATTTATGGGTCGGGATTTCTTTTGGAGCTTTTTTGGGTTTTAAATTACCTTTCCGATCCTTATAGGGCAAACATTTTGATTTCATATTCCTGTTGACATTTCTTTTCCAGGTTTTTTCTCACCCTTTTTTCCATCTACTCCTTTTTGCAAGAGTGTTTGTTGTTATATTATGATTTTCATTGACTGCTAAAGTTTGCTCTTCCTCGTTGGCACGATAAGACCTCTTCTTCACAATTATTATAGTTTGGATCACTGATGCTATGATCGTTTGAAAAATCGGACGTTTGATCCATTTCATCCCCTAATGATCTCATGGATATATCAAGACCCACTGTTTCTGCACATAGGACTATTTAAAGCCAATATTAATTTGTAAGCTTTATTAAGCTTTAAATAATTGAATTAACAAACCAAAAATTATGTCTTGCTCCAGAGCTTCATCAAGAATCATTTCGTGGCTTTTCTCTCCCGAAGTACATTTTTTTCATCTGTGTTAATTTAAAAAAAAAACATAGGGACGGGCTACAGTCCGCTTGGGCGAACTGTTGGATACCCTATTCTTATTCCTATCCCTCATAAGTGGTCGTGACAAAAGTCTAAGTATGGTTGAATTGTTAAGAACGCACTACATATTTTGTTATATAACATTTAAAGGATTTTATAAAAAAAAACGCTCCCTAGCTCAAACTTGGGTGTTTCAATAAAATTGTTTTATTTAATTGTGGGCGTGTCAGTAGGCGAATTTTGAAAATTGTATATCCCGAGTCATAGATCATATTAAAAAAAATTTCAGCTTTCTAGCTCAAAATTCGATTTTTTCCAAAATTTTGTTTTTTTGAGTTTGTGGGCGTGTCTGTGGGCGGATTTCAAAAATTCGTAAACTTGATTATTTCGGGACCCTAGAGAGTATATGGTTAAAATTTCAGCTCTCTAGGCCCAGTTTAAAGGCCTAATTTTTGCCGACGGACATTGCTAGATCGACATTACTATCGATGCTGATCATAAATGAAGGGTTTTTCAACACGGACGCTACAAGAGTAGAGCCACAGGGACAGCAAACGACGCCGAATTTCTTGCCCCTCTTTTGACATTTCTCTTCAGAAAGGTTTGCCATTTCATGGTGGAAAGATATACGAGACAACAACGAGTCGAAATTATTAAAATTTACTACCGAAATTCGGAGTCAGTGGCCTCAACGTTAAGAGCGCTATGTCCAATTTATGGTCGTCATAATCGTCCCAGCAGATCAACAATTGACCGTCTAGTGGACAAATTTGAATCCACCAGCACAGTACAAAATGTTCCCGTGCCAGTGAGACAAAGAAGTGCCCGTAGTGTCGAGAATATTGCTACCGCTGAGGCTTCAGTTGAAGAAAGCCTAAATGTGTCGCTCACACGTCGTTCTCAAGTGTTGGGCATCTCTGAGACGTCGTTGGGCATCTCTGTGAGGTCGTTGTGGCCCCAATTGCATGATATGGACTTGGAGGACATGTGGTTCCAACAGGACGGCGAATGCCACAATCAATTTATTGGAAACCATGTTTGGAAACCGTGTTATCTCACGAAATGGTCCAGTCGCTTGGCCGCCTCGGTCGAGCGATTTGACGCCGTTAGACTATTTCCTGTGGGGCTACGTTAAGTCTATGGTCTATGCCTACAAGCCAGCGACGATTGATGAACTTCGTACGAATATCGAACGTGAAATTGCAGCAGTATCGGCCGATTTATGCTTGAAAACCGCCGAAAATTGGGTTCAGCGTCTGGACTTCTGCAAACGTGCCCGTGGTGGCCATGCAAAAGAAATCGAGTTCCATACATAATAGCATCGAACGTACTTTCACAGGAATAAAGAATTTCATTGATATCCAAAACCGTTTTTGTTTTATTTAAAAAAAAACTTTTGTAGAGCTCTTATTGAAAAACCCTTTATAGTAACTTTTAGGGGTCTACGGGCAATATTAAGGTATGTTACAAACTATGCGTCAAAATTAATATAACCTTAGAATAGGGTATAAAAATGTAATTTTGATAACAGGCAAACGGCATTAAGTCTTGTTAATGCTTTCTTCCTGTAAACATATATGTAGAATTTAATTTTGTCTTGCGTTACTGGTAAATCGCACTTAATCAACTTAGTGCGTTCTTCCAGTATAAAATAAGTTTTTTCTGACTTCGTGCAAAGTAAAACCTTAAATAATTCAGTAATGGTGTCTAATATGACTTAGTGTGTTATTTCAGTACATGATAATAATCTTTCTGAACAGTTTTGCATTTAAATCTAAAACTCTTAAAAATATGACTTAGTGCCTTTGGCTTGTAAAGCAACGCTTCTAATATGGCAAAATATAAATGTTATTGCAAGTAATAACAATAATAATTGAAAAAAGACAATAATACTTGAAAAAGTAAATAGTGAGTTTAATAAAGGTAATTTAGTTCTTGGATTCAACATGGCTGCTACACTATCCGTTTTAGCAAAATGGGTTCACAGCCAAGGGCAGACAATTTGAAAACTATTAATTTATGGGAATCTTGTCAAAAGCCTTACTGAAATCTGTTGTGTAATCTTACAGCTGTCGTGGGCGGTTCCCATCCGTATATTTATCAAGCTCCTTTTAATATTCTTGTAGATGTCGAAATTGAAGGCACTTTTTTTCAAGAACTATCCATTGCATGGAATGTTGTGACACACTCAGCAATAAATTCTCAGATGCGAATCATCAATCCAGCTCCAGCTGTCCTATTGAAAACTGCTAAATACTTTCGCCCAAAAAAAGGATTATAAATATTCATTACTCAAAAGAAATAAACCTTCTTCTTTAAAATTAAATTTATTTTCAAAGCCTATGTTCGAACTGTTTGTTATCCTGGCAATAATCACCCTGCAGAGCTTTATTCGACTTCATCATTCATGTTCTCTCCGACTCACTAAGCCTTAATTCCACACACAGTAGCAAGCAATTTAATCCGCTTAAAACACTTCACGATGACACAAGTCAATCAGAATTATGGCATCGTATAGAGAAATCGTTTTAGGTTGGACCTTTTTGCATCAAAGTATTAGTGTTTAGGTGAGGCGTCTCCTACCACGCGTCTCGGATTAATTTCGTGCTGCTTTCAATTTAAACATCTCCAATTGAGACAATGTTGCTACATACAAGAAAATCTAATTACAACGCACTCACGAGTCCCGACACGTGACGCGCCGTGTGAAACGGAAAACATCCTTCCCAACTGCACTTACACTTAACGTGTTTTAGTCACGCTGTTATCAAATAAAAACAGTTGTTGGGAAGCAACCTTCTCGTTTTTAGGTTCTCCACTTTAAAATCCAATTTCATTTCGCGAAACAAGCTGCCACCAATTCAGATGTGCTTTTTGGGGAGACTGCAAAGAAGCTTGCGATTCCCAGTGAACGTGCAACACCATTAACTGGCAAAACCGGAGCTCACACCGGCTCTAATTGAATGTGCCAGCTAGAAACCGAACAGCAGTGTTTACCTAACATATTTAGCACCTGATCAGTGTTAACAGATGAGGCTGGACCGTTGCAAATTCCAACTTGTTTGCAAATCATTAAAATCATTCTGACAGCACGTCCACTACCACTTCACACGCCACTGCCACCGACAGACTGATGAATGGCAATGCCAATTTTACTTATCAGCTTGCCGGACAAATCCTCTGCAAACAGACTGGCCAAGAACGGAATCCCAATATGCGCATCTCATTAGTGTTAATTAGATGCCCTCGATTTACACCTTCCGCAACAAACTATCCCATCCTAGAGCACCTTACTCATCTGACAGAGTTAACTGCATTCGTGTGGCTGTGTGTTCTGGGTGCGTTTCTGTTGGCATTTCCAAATCTTATTTAATGATGAATGCGAATCGTGACAACTCGTAGATACGTTCCATTAGTGACGCTGCTGCTGGAGATTCGTCATCGTTGTCAAACTCAAACAGAGGTAGACATTGTGGATGCTGAGCTGACACAAACCCTCACATACACTGTTCTCTGGGGAAGGACAACAATATGTCGGTTTGACTGGTAATCGTTCGCGAAAGTGCGCGCATTGGAATGCTAATTTGAATGCATGTCTAATTTATTCAGACCAGTTTGGGATTTGCCTCGGCCTGCCTTCCCAACCATATGTCATGTGCAAGCAGTTTTCAGGTTTGTATCAGAGTCTTTGGTAATTACCGATATTCGGGGCTAATTAGCATAAACAAAATTTTGTCGTCCACACTGGGCCCATGATTGTCCATCTCATGTCTGTCCGGCGTGTACCTTTATACGGGCGACGACCGACGACGGTGCCCTTCGGCCAGAATCGTGTCGAACAATAAATGCGTACCTGGAATTCGGGAATGGAGCAATAATTATGCTGCTGCAGAACCGGGAACCCAATTTTTCTTTGGCCGAAATTTGTTGTTCTTTCATTTTATTTAATTAATATAATTTTTGTATGGGGAAGTTTTATTCGGCAGGCGAATTGGAACACGATTGAAGCGACCTGGTTTGAGCGAAGAAAGCAGAATCGGTTGCTTTATTGCCGAAGGGAATAAATTTGGGTCTGCAGTTCGATGTTGGGACGAGGAAGTTCTGAAAGTTTACCCATGTTTATGTGCTCGAGGAACATGTGGTCCAAGTTTTTTTTTTGACATATGGACGTTAAGAGTAATTAGCTGTGAAAACGAAGGTTAACCCACCAAAGACGTTTGTACGACGAGACTAGGAAATTTGTTTGCATCTTTTTGTTAGAGACATTCATTCCGTGCGAGTTTAATCAATAAAAGTTGCTTTCATGTTTGCAAACTCGGTTGTCTTTACTTCGCTGGTTTCGAAGTCTGCCATGGGCTGTCAGACCTTATATCTGTATACGCTGCTGCATATAGAACAAATCAGGAAATGCATCACAGCATTGGTAATGATCGTGTTGTGTAATTTTTTATTTACAGAGAACGCAAAAACAAACATCTTATTAATTTTTTAATGGGGGATAAACGAAATTTGACCAACAAGAAAATTCGCGGCCTCCACCGCACAGTGTGACGAGTCGCTGATTTAGCGGAATTAAATTAACAGCGCTAACAAATAAATGTTTTTGTTCAGGTTTTTCGTTTTTTTTTTAATTAAAATTGTTCACAGAATAGAATATAACAAATTTGTTTAACATATGACTACAAATTTCAAGACAAAACAATACACAAAAACCAGCTTATTTTAATTTTTGTAATTATTTGGTATATCTAAAAGTTGCAAGACTTCATAGTCTAAGAGCCGACAGCAAATTTTAAGAGTGGAGGTACCTATAACCAAAATTGTACGTGTAGATATACACAATAATAATACAAATTCAAACATCTGACAGAATAGTTTTTCAGCCGGGGCTGTGGGCGGGCGTTTGAAAACGGTATTTTTTCCGATTTTTGTGTCGGAGGTATAACCATAACCACTTCAATGCATATTTAAACAATAGATACTTGCGTATTGATTACAAATATTTAGGTCCCAGACGTTTTATTTTCAGCTTTCCCTTAAAGGGGCGAAAAATCAACTTTTGGAGTCAGAGGTATAACCACATGAGTGATACATCAAAAATCAGAATAATTCTCCTGATTACAAATATGTATGTCCCAGACGTTTTCTTTTTAGCTTTTACCCCGCCAGACGTCCTTAAGTATCCTTAAAAGACTTTTTACTGAAAACTCTCAAAACTTTTTTTTACAAGTATAAGAATTTTGGTTATACCTCCACTCCCAAAATTTGCTGTCTGCTCTTGGTCTATCATGTTCCATGACACTTTTCTTTTTTCTCGGAAAGCATCTTAGACTTCCTAAGAATGGATCTGAGGTTAAGCAATCGATTTAAGGGGCCAGTATTTGTATCTGCACGTGATATTTTTCTAGTAAACAGTTCCCTATACCTTCTATTTTCCTTCTTTCTTTCCTATAGCGCTTCTTCTGAAAGTTTATTTCAATTGAAAGTATACTAGTAGCATTTATTTGTTTTCGATGAAACAAGATCTTATGCACACTTACTGGCATAACATACCAGGCACAATTTTTAAGATATAGTTCCGTTGTTTCCTTTGCATACTTTTCAAAAGCATTTGTATCAATTGGGAACCCAGACCCAAGAACTTCTAAGATGATATGAAACTTTTTGATAATTTCTTTATCTATCCCTGTAATTCGGGCAGTCTTTTCCTCATCTCTTAAAAAATCGTCTAGCCGTGTTTCCATCATTAGTATTGCCAGATTGTGGAGTTATCATATCTACCAATAACCCTGTTTCTCTTCTAAATTTTTCGTGGATTAGTTTTTTTCTTGTTTCTTTACTGCCTTGGTCTCTTACCTGCCACACCTTGACATCTGATCTATACGCTATGTGAAGGATACATTCCATAAATCGTATCCATGAGTGATCCAAAAGACATTGCTTTTTGGTTCACATGCCTAGTTGAAAGATTAGTTAAATTGTTCATTTCTGAGGGTTTGGTATCGCAAATGTAACACGTTTGTGATGAAGATGTTGTAGATGATAAAGCAGTACAAATTTTTCCGTCAATCAACGTTAATAAAAAGACCGGTTTAATTGTGATATGCAAACTGTCAATGTTAAATTCTATAGGAAGTAGGGTTTTAATATGATCTTGAATTGATTCTACCTCTGACTTGATCAGTTCTGTGGTTTCCTTAGCAAATTCATTGGTCGACAATATCGGGTTGATGATGGGGCAGGGGTTTGCCAAAGTATTTGCTTAATTTAAATTAATTAATTATAATTAAATCATAAGTCTTTTATATAACAAAATTATAATATTATTAACTGTGTTATTGGGCGAAATGTAAGCAACCACCATTATGATTCATTGTTGGTTTTTATCTGCATTTGTGTGTCTGTCAAATGCGACGTCTGTAACAAATATTAGATAGGACAGACAGGAAGAAGCTTCCACGAAAGATTCATAGAACATAAACCAAAACAAAATACAAAATCCAACAACACTTAATTGACAACAACCACAACTTTTCGGATTTCGAACCAAACCTTTAACCCATCCACATATATGTAAGAAGAGCAGACTACTTGACGCCCTTGAAGAATAATGTAATATACAAAGCCAACAAAACAAAATAGGACACATTACTAAACGACAAATTATTATTTAAAACAAGCGCACTATATGAAACAGCACTCAAGTACAGCACCTAATAACGCAACAAGAATAAAACCACACATAAGACAGAGCAGACATCAGCATACATAAAACAAAGTGTCAAACAACATAACATTATATATATTCGAACGCGTACCGCAGAAATTGAAATAAATTCAAGTTGCGGTTAAATCAAAATAAATACACAATAGTAAAGAAACAAATTTATCTTTTATTATTATTTCTCTTACCAATATAAACACACTTTTCGTAACGCTTTCGTCACGCATTCACGAGCTTTCTCCCCAAGCTAAGCGTGCGTAAAGAAGTTTTACTATTTACGATAGTAATTTACCCGATTTTTTCAGAAAGCCTTCTCGGCTTCATTGCAGTTATGTGGAGCTAAGATGTTCACCACATCATCAGGTGAACCTAGCCACATATTTAACATATTGAAACTCTCACACAAGTGAGCATGCAAATCCTCGGGCTGACATGACTAGAGACCGCCGGTGTCGTAAATGGTCGATCAAGCAATTATCAATAATGGAAGCATGCACGTGTCGAAATCGTTAAAAAAGTGTCACGACTGGATCACACAAATGCAATAACAGCATCATTTAAATTGCCTCAGTTAGAAATGATCCGAAATCCTGCCGGTTTTTTTAGGTCACATCGGGAAACCCCGTAGGCGGACAAGTAGGGAGGGTTATGATCGTTATGATCGCATATCATAGCAAGGCGGGGTCTTAAATGAAGAAGAAGATGGTCACTTCAACATTTTTGCTCTATGTAAGGTGGTAGTCACTTTCATTGTCACCTTTTTTTGTATTGATTCCAGGTGACTTCAACTGACTCGTATGTATCACTTTCAAGTGTAGAAACAAATTTCGACGGTCAAACATAGAAATCATAAAAAATAGGAACAAAATTAAAAAATTAATAACGATTTGAAATTAGTCACGAAAGTGACTGTCACCATCTATTACTTAAGCCGATTTCTATCTATCGATGTTTATTTTAGTATAATCCAACTCTAATAAGTCAATAAAGAGTCCAACCCATTGAATCCGTCAATCGGTAGCGTCGACGCATCCGTCAGCGTTAACGCATTAAACGGAAGGAACAGACCCATAGAATTCGTCGTCAACTTTTACAGATGATTACACATTGGCTGCATCTAGTTTGCTCTCTGCCTAAACTACAATTACCTTTATACCACTGAATGATCCAACTGCACAAGATCTTAGCAATTTTCAATACAGTACAATTTTTGAACCTGGCTAAAACGTCAAAAACAGCCCTAGAATTTTTTTAACCAATCAGCTGTCGAGCTGTAGCTATGAATTGGTTAACTCAACTCTCTGTCATCTGTCAATCGGCAATGACATTTTTCATAAATTTTTCAAACATGTTACGAGTTATGATAACGACCTCCCTCAATTTTGTAGTGCGTGAACTTCATTGTGAGAATGTGAGATCCTCAATGTCTGAATGTGTGAATCCGTTAACGGACAGAAAAGTAGAAAGCAAACCTATTGAGTGTTTTTTGGTGTGGTTGACATGCCGAAGGCTTCATCGGCCCATTTGTCTTTAAATCCAAAACCGGTGCCAACATTACTGTCAATGGCGAATGCTACAGGCAAATGATTCGTGATTTTGTATTCCTTATGTCATTGGAAATCAATGGTTCCAACAAGACTTCGCAACATGCCATACATCGCGTGCAACCATGACTTTGTTGAGCCAAACGTTTGGTGACCGAATCTTCTCAAGAAATGGACCTGTGAGTTGGCCACCTCGTTTGTGTGATTTGACACCTTTGGACTACTTTTTGTGGGGGTACGTCAAATCTCTGGTCTAAACTGATAAACCAGCAACGATTGATCATTTAGAAGCAAGGTTCGCAGAACGATAAAATATTTTTGTCTCTCATGAAAAGTTCGCAAAGGAATTTGATTTCTGATTCGATCGCGAACCTTATTTTTTGGTTCGTTTAAAAATAAAATTCGTTTTCGCCATCGAATCAAATCTGTTGCGATCTGTAAAACATAGTTCGTTCGCGAATTTATCACGTGCGAACTATTGGAGATCCGTTCGCGAATGGTTTTCATTAGAAAAAAAGGGATTTAACATGAAAATTATATTACATATTTTAATATTGAAAGAACATAAGTGTAAAGTATTTTTATTACATATTAAAATTTTGGAATAAATTTGCATTCAGTTTAACTAACAAAACTTTATTTATTGTTTCTTTGGATAATTTGTTTCTGCTTTTTGTCAAAAGAAAACTGGTAGAGCGCTAAAAGCCCGTTCAACACAAACTTGAGTTGATGGCACTGCCAGCACTACTTGCTTCTTTTACCTTACTTTGTAATTCCTTACATATTGAGTTTTTATATGGATTTGTATTATATTATATTTATAAGTAATTTAAGAGAAATAAATATCAAAATCAAACAATCAAACAAAGTTTGCCCAGAAGAACCTCTTTGCTGCTCAATGTTTTCCAATACTCAATTTTCTCTCACAAAGTAAGCAAGTTGACTTGTCAGCTTCTTCATTATAAGAAACATATTAATTTAACTAAAATGTCTTTATTTTCCCCATTTCAACTAAAAAATAATAAGTATTCGATCTCTCACGAACGAGAGATACAGAAAAAAGGATACAGTTCGTTCGTGAGAGAACTATACATTTTTAAAGATCAAACATTTTATCGTTCCCGAACTTTATTTTTTATGGTTCGTGAGAAGATCGATAAAGAACGACAAAGATCCTTATTTTATCGTTCGCGGGCGATATTTTACGAACCTTGCTTAGAAGCCAACATTCGACCCACTATTGACGAAATAAGACCTAGTATGCTGGAAAAAGTGATGCAAAAATGGACCGACAGGATGGCGCTCATAAGGCGCAGTCGGGGAGGCTATATGCCGGAAATTATTTTTAAACATTAAATGCCATCAAATTTTTGAGATAATAAAGCCAAAATTTGGTCATTCCATAAATAATTTGTTGTGTTTTATTTTTAAAGAAAGTTGTATGCCCCTATAAAAAGCACCCCGTACTTTATCTGCCGAAGCTCCTTCCATAAGAATGCCTGTAGTCTATACAGCTGTACATTGAAAACGAATCAGTAACGGATCAACGGATCGGACGGGTTGAGTTGGGGCCTTAAGTCACTGAATAATAAATTAAAGCTAAACCGGTTCCCTGTACAGCACCGCAGAGCATCCCTGCCGCCATGGCAAGACTTTCATTAGTGTTTTGGAATCTAGACAAATAATTTCAATCAACAGAAAGTCAGCAAATGGCTGTGTTATTTTAATCAACATTCATTCAAGTATTTTTTTCTTTTCATTCTTTGACGAACTGAATCCATCCTGATGCATTTCGCAAAATGCAATTCTGAACCAATCTTGTCGTCGAAAATTTAATTTCCAATACTCCTCCTGTATCAACTAGAAATAATTAACAGCACCATTCCATCACCGCCGTGGACGTCAGTGGCTAGTGTCCGTCGGATACTCGGCGACATTCACAATATTTAACCGCATGCATCCTCGTGGCACCCATCAGTGAAATTGTTGGAATTTCAATTTACAAGTACCTGTCAATCGGTAAAAAGGACACAAAGGATTCTTTTGCTAAAAGAATTCAATCAATCCGTCAACGAATGCTGGAAATGTGCATACCAATCATCGTGATCATTCTGGCTTGTTTCATAAAGAGAGGGATGCTTCAGAACTCGGCAACGATGACGCTCGGAAGGAACAAATCATTCAACTTGTATGAATTGCAGAGGAGATTATTTTTTTTTTGTATCAGCATCCGGTGTTGATACAACAGCCAAGGTCTGGCGGGCAAGGAGCAGCAACAAAACATTCCTATTTGACAGCTAAACAATGTTTCCGAAATTCGAGCAAGGACTCTCCGAAATGTACACACTACATAGTATAGTACAGCCCCACACTCCAACACTCTGGACACACAGCCACTCTCACTAGCAACGGTCGTCACCGTCATCCACCATGCAAGTCCAAGTTGTGGAATTTACAAAAGGCGAGAAGTTTTTAATTTTGTCCGATTCCCAATTTCAAATGTCAGAACGTGTGACAGGCGGATGGACAGACGAACTACTTGCTATATGGGATGCTAGCGCTGCATCAGCTGGAAAGGAGTGAATCCTGTAACTTGAATGCTGGAACGAGTGGTGGCGATTTATTGTCTTGGAAATGTTTGTAAATTAAAAACCCATGTCCATGCTTTTTGAAGTGGGTGCTATTGCACTGTTTGTACTCGGAGAGAGTAATTAAAATCCGTCCTTGGAGTATGGAGTGTTGAGTGTGGACGTGGGGCGTAGCCGGTGGCTGCTTGGCTACTCTGTGTGAATATATTTCCTGGAGTGGCACTGCTCCCGGTAATTGACATTAATTATTCACCAATAAAAAATGAACAGAAAGGAAATAGTCCTACCATGTGAGACGAGTTGCAGTGACGTCGTTCCTTTGGTCCTTTCGTTGCCGCCAATGTTTTTCTTTCCATTTTGACATTCATTTGCACTGTTAGGTGGGCGGAAATGGGTGTGCAAAAGGGTGAAAAAAAAAACTGCACATGTAGGTACAGCCAACATCAGTTAGAATGAAATTAGTGGTTGAGTTAGAGGGCTCGATGTGAGGGTGTTTTGTGTTGTTTCGTCGTCGTCGTTACTGTAGGCCCACAGCCTTCGATGTTTTGTTTAAACACGATAGCAGGAAATTCATCTTTTTTTTTGTGTCAGCCTGCTGCCTTGCCCGAGGGATGTGTGAACGACATCTGTGCGCATAATACAAATTTAATTAGAAATAGTTCTATGTCGACCGCTGGATGATTTCATTGCAATGAAGGTACGCAAAAATGTTTTTATCCCTTGATAGGCGGGCGTAAAAAAACACGTCGCTACAGGCTAAGTAAGGGTTCATGTTTCGTTGGGCTTTTTTTCTGCCTTTGAATGTGATGATGACAAGTGAATATTATTGCCTTCTGTTGGAACTCAATGTCCTGAGGGATATTAGTTTTTCTGCGATGTATTTGCCGTAGGCAGAAGCGTTTTTCCTCACATTAACTCAGAGAAATGTACCTATACAGCCGGTGCTATTAGAAATTGTAATGTCTCAATGAAGGGTGTATTGCAAATATATACGTGGAAATTATTAATATTCAGTTTATGTCCTGTTAAAGAATTATATCCGTATTTTTAGCAGGGAACGATGTGAGGAACAGCTTCTCGGATAACCATACGTAAAGATGGGTTCGGAGATACCAGTAAATAGTTGTCAATGCTTTACTCATCTGACTTGAAGGAATTTTAAGTTAATCGTACTATTATTTTGAAATTCAGATATTTATTCCCATAGCCCCTTGTCAAGCGGCATAAATATTTCTTCCATCTTTATTGGCGAGGATTAGAGGTATTATAACTCTCTCACTACATATCATTACAGTGTCACTTGCAAAGTTTTACCAACTACAAATGTCACCCGAATATAAGGAATTTCGATCTGACCATATGCATGAGGAGGAAGCGATATTAGTGAATTTTGAAAATTTCAACAGCCTGCCGAGATTGACGTGTTGCTCATATACATTGTTGAAAATTGTATTCCTCCGAAGAAGTGTCTCTCGGAGCAAATTTAAAATAATTTTGTTAGTTTTATCGAAAAAATGTGTTTAGCTTAAGAGTTGTTCTGTTGACAATAGTGTACCTAACGTTAGATGTTAGGGGACATTTACAGCAAGGTTAAATCTCATATCTCAATAAACGACACGGTCGTAGAGTCAAGTATATTGGAGTAATCCGAGACAAACTACTGAACTGGAACTCTCATATCACAACTCATCTCATGAGCCGCAAATGTTGCTTCTGGTTTTCTTACTAAAATTGTTGCATTCCGTTTTAAAAAAATTGTTTGACCAGTCTTCTCCAGCAATGCGCGCTTTGGTCAGACCCATTTTTTTCACTAGTTCATACGCCAGTTCATAAAATTCTTTAATCGAAAAGCCAAACAATCGCCCATCCATGTCTTTAAGATATTCTGTTTACTCTTTTTCTTGGCTTGACAAGTGGAAGGTCGTAGTTTTGATCTGCTTTTTTATAATTCTTTGCAAAGTGCTTCAAGGAGTTTCATAATTCTTAGCAGCAGCCTTACAGGTTACAGCTCATTTTTTTGACCTCACATCTTGAACAGCTCGTAGCGTACTGTCTTTGCTCCATTCTTACCTCTTGGTATTTCTCACGTAATTTCGAAACATCTAAAACAATATAAAATGCTGATAGAATCGTATAGAAAATCAAATAATATTAGTAAAAAAAAACGGGTGATAGTGGGCACCCATGCCCAAAAAATACACTTTGAATCACCTCAAAATAATATAAACTATGTGGAAAAAAATATTTTGATCAAAACACAAAGCAACTGCTACTTTAATTCAAAAAAGGATTTTCCGTCCATAGCGAGTGAAATATTAAAGCAGTTAGATTGTGTTTCAAAGTTGCCACTTTACTCGATATATAAATACAAAGGGAACCCATTTAGCCCCGTGTGACCATTATGCCCCGCCTACCCCTACTTTATGTCCCTGTCGCCGCACGTACGGTAGACCCACGGGAATCTCTCCAAAGATCCTCCAGTCGATCTATACATTGATAAGACCCATAATAACTCATAACCCATACGCCTCCATAGTATGGTGGACCAAATCCGCACAAAAGATCGCAATACCGAAGCTCAAATAGGTACAACGACTTTCGTGCATAGGTATCTGCGGAGCCTACCCAACAGCTGCCTTAGAGGCACTAACAGGATAAAATCTCTACACATACAGTTAGAACTCTAACTTGGAATGGGGTGGGAATGGACCCCCCCCCCCCCCCCTCCACCCCTACCATAAAATTTTTTGTTCGGCGAAACTCCAGGAATCTTTCCTTAAATTATTATAGTGCTTAACTGGGACATCCTGTATTAATTCGTCCAGGCTCTCTTAACTAACCTATGTGTTTAGTTTAAAAGTTGTTTGGCGAATTGAGGCACAATCGTTATATCTGAAGGTGTACATTTTATACCAATGCCTTTATTTTGGTTTGTTAAATATTTGGAAACTGTACGAGAAAAATTGTTACTTATTAAAACGAAAACATCTTAACCACGCGGTTTACTAATGATTTAAATGATGGATGTCCGCGCTTTTACTTAACAACTCACTAGCCACAAGAAAAAAAGATCGCCCATTCGGGTTACACAGACTATATAGTATATACCCATGGTTTGGTAAGGTATTGTGTAGAGTTTAAATAAGGCTTCTCAGCGGCTAAAAACTTTATAAGTGCATTGACATTATTGATAGAACGTCAAAACGGACGTCAGCAGTTTGAAAGGGCAGATTTAACATCATTTTAAAAACTTTGTTTTGTGATACCTGCAACTTCTTTAAATGGCTTCTTGCTGCAGTACCCCATATTGGACATCCATATAATAGGATAGCCTGAAAAATTAATTTATAAAATATTATCTTATTGTCGTTTATGAGTGAAGATTTTCTATTGATGAAGGGATAAAGCATCTTAATTGCAATACCCGTTTTACTTAACGTACTTTGAATATGTTGATCAATTGTAAGTTTGGTATCAAGGTGGACAGAGAGATACATTATGGATTGCTCCAATGGTATCGTGTTAGCATTTATTTGAAGTTGTCTGCTGGGAAGATAGCAAGCTTTTCTTTTTCATGTAAAAATGATAGCTTGCGTCTTTCTAACATTCAGCTTAATTTTACATTTGTTATTCAGGACACAGTTGCATAACAGCTATGATAAAAGTATCTGATGACATTCGGCAGGCTATCGATAAGGATAAAACTACTCTTCTGGCCTTGCTCGACTTCTCCAAAGCTCTCGATTGCGTAAGTCCGTCAATTCTCTGTAACAAACCCTCCACAATATTCAATTTCTTTGTTCCCTCTAACAAGCTTATATACTTATATCTCACTAACCGTGTCCATGCTGTATCTTACAATTCTAAAATGTCAACCCTGCGTGCTGTTAGTAGTGGTGTCCCACAAGGGTCTATACTGGGCCCTTTACTTTTTACCATATTTATTAGTGACCTCCCTACTGTATTATCCCATTGTAAATTCCATGTCTATGCAGACGATGTCCAGCTTTACCTAAGACAGCAATCCTATTTGCTCCATAGTATCAAAAATATATGCATCGCTCTGTCAGCAAAGCAATACTTCCAGTTGGAGTTAAATTAAAACTTGTAAAAGCACTTATTGTGACTATTATCTCTTACGGTTGTGAAATCTTTGCTGACTCAGACTATATTTTTTTTTCTTAAGCTAACAAAGGCACTTAATTGGACTGTTCGGTATATTTTCAATCTACGGAGATATGACCACGTTTCAACAGAACGTCGCAAACTTCTTGGTTTCGACCTTGATGCCTTTTCAAAATATCGGACCTGTATCTTGCTCTTCAAGACAAAAACCAGAGTATTTGTTCAACAAACTTTCCTTCTCCCGGTCTAACCGCTGTCTAACTATTAAACCATCTACTCATACCTGCTTGACATCTCGCAGGCAGTGTTTTGTTCATGCTGTTCGGCTTTCGAACCAGCTGCCTCACCAGGTGAGGACTAAAATCGAATAGCTATAGACAATTTTCATCGGATTGTTATTCTTACTTTGCATTGTACCAAACTGAAATCACTCAAACTTATTCTCGTTATCTTAGTTCTTGGTATATTGTATATTTAATTTCGTCTGTATCTTTCTTCTGTATCTTCATCTTTCTTTTCTTTATCAAAAGTCTTTCTTTCTTCTAAATACATTTCAAAATTTTGTTTTTAATATATTTAATACTTGTACCTGCACTATTTGTAAGTGCTTTGCTCTTTATGTATAGCGATTCTTATTATAACTAATGAATAAATAAATAAATAAATAAAAATAGTATTTTTCAAGTATTTCGATCGCATATTTTAGATTGGTCTCAATGTTGAGAGCAAATTCATGCGACGCAAATACCGCAGTGTCATCAGCAAAAATGGCTGCTTCACATTGCGGAAGACTTGGAAAATCTGAAGTATAGATATCGAATAGTGTTTGACCTAGGACTGAGCCTTGGGGCACACCAGAATCAAATAATAACACATTAGAAACACCACAATTTACTTGCACCTGAAAACATCTATTGGATAAGAAACTCTGAACAATTTTACATAAATACAAAGGAAACTTGAAGTGTAACATTTTATATATATTATTCCATTATGAAATACAGAATACAAGGGGGTTTGCAATATCTATCAATATCATGCCTGTGACTGACCCCGTGAACGATGGTCTAAAACAAATTCTTCTTACCTGGTGTGAATTGCTGTGAAAGCTTCGAAAACTGAATTGTACATCAGGAAAAATATCTTTATCTAAAACCATTTTTAAAATGTATTGCTTGAGGATTTTTTCATAAACCTTACTAACGTTGCTTAGTAGGCTTATTAGCCTGTAAATTTCAGAGATATCTGGGGCTTTTCCAGCTTTCCAGGGACAACCAAGGCTTTTTTAAAACATTGAGGAAAGTATTGGCATCTTAAACATGCATTTATAACGAATGTTAAATGTTTATTCCAACCTGAGGAAATAAATATAATAATAAATAAATTCATTTTACATGTTAAATCTGTCAATTGTGTCCCTAGCAAGTTCATTTGTTACAAACTCACCCAAATGTTGAGAGACTAGGTGATTTTTTGAAAAATTTGTGCCGAATAAGTTTGCTTAATCAACATCTGTAAAATATGTCTTGGAAGAATCCTTTATAAATGGTATCTTTCGGTTTTTGTTTTTTACTACCTTGACGATATTCCGGTAGGGCTAGGCACTTTTATCAAGAACGCTCAATTTTCTGTTCCATTCTTCGTTCCGATGCACCAGTATTTGGTCAGTGAGGAGTTTATTAAAATGCGATACCATTGTTCGAGAAAAAGGTTGGCGATACTTTTGCCAATTTTTTCGATGAATGTTTCTTAATTTTATAAGTTCTAAAATATGCACTGGAAGTTTTCTATAAGTCCCTTTTTTCCCGTTTGGGAATGCTTTCCCTGAAGAAAGAACAGCTTGCGTAAAATTTTGAACAATGGAGTCAGCATCCTTACAAGACACTCTTTCAAGATTTGTGCAACTATTCTGAAGGTTCCTTTTTATGTCTGATTTGAACGTTTTCCAATTAGCATTTTTCAAATCTAGGAAATTTTAAACTTTTTTTTCCCCCAGCCCCCAGCCAAATACAAATGCTATTAATGGTGACCTTCATCAGACGTTGCATGACCTGAATTGCATTTAAATTATTTGATTTGTTGAGCAATTAGCTTAAACAAAAACCATCCTTTACTCTTACCCGTTCAATGTGATATAAGCAGCGTGCATTTTTTGTGTTTTTAATTTTCTATCAAAACTATGTCACGAATATTTTGCAAACGTTTTGCTTTGTTTGCTTAAAATGGTGGAAAATGGCGTAATCATCAAAAGCGCGTGCATCCTCCGCTGTCTGATTATTTCCAAGTCAGCGGTTTTATTTTGATTAAATAATGCTTTCAGTGAAAAAATAAATGAAACAAAAACGCCAACACATTCAAATTGCCAACAAATTACCTACCTCTCTTTAGCCTCCACTCCACTTTCACTCACTTTCTCTGAAAATTTGTATTATTAAAAATTGTTAATCCGTATTAAATTCCGATTCGAACTATGTCAAGCGTGAAGCAATAAAATCGTAGGGGGATTTTTCGTTTTCATTTTTATGTTTTTTTTTTTTTTTTTAAATAAAATAATTTTCCTATCAAATATACATTTGCAGTCCCACAAATCGCATGAATAGAAAAGCAAAATTTTAATAAATTCTGATGTGGCGGGCTATATTTGTGCCGCCAAAATGAGATTCAACAAATTACGCTTTCGAAACCAATGGAATTTCATGAACGAAAAAACATGACTTCGTCGAAAATTCAAATTTGACCTCATTTATCTATCTGCCAGCACCCGTCGAACAACAGAGTGCACATTATTGTTTTTAAAGTAACCTCACCCCAACAGTTTGCCATTAAATTAAATTTATATCCTTCATGCAATTCCGGAACAGTGGACAACAAAAAAAAAAAAAAAACAGAAAAACTGGAACTTAATGAAATTACCATAAATTTATCCATAAAATGTCCATTGTAGTGTATTTAATTAAAAATATCATCTCACCCCAAAGATGTGTACGGAGGAGGTAGGTGCACGAGAAGTGGGCGGTGAACGTCGTTACTTGACATCCGCCCACGCCACAGGGTCGTTATTTTCCCACATTCGCTGTCGCGCAATGAAATTGTCATCGAGCGCGGCCGCACATTAAAATTATCAGAGCACCCCCGAGAGGCACCAATTATTGGCGGGATAAATTATTCTTTCGCAAGGACACGCAATGAAAACCTGGCGAAATAAAAACAAAACCTGAAAAAACGATATGGGCTTTCATGTGTCAGCTTGTTGAATAATAATTAAGCAAGAATATCCATACGAAGTCGACAGTGTCCAGGAAATGCATAAAAAATAAAAAATAAAATAAATAAATAAGTGAAACTGCACCAGGAAGTCTCCCCTGAAGGACACCATCATTACCACCATGACCGCCATCAGTAGTAATGGTTTCCGCAGAGGTTTGGTGACCGGATGCGTAGAGTGGTCAGCATCGATACGGCTGGTATCGCCATCGTGGAGGCAACGAAATGTCCTTCGAAATAAATTAAAAACAAAAAATTCTACAATTCCACATCCCTATCCACAGCAATAATGACAGATACCCAGCGCTGTTGTCACAAAGGATAACACGATGAGCATCTCTGAGCCTGAACAAGCGGAAAATTCAGACATGAAAGCCGATTTGGACAAAATGCATATACGCATATACAAAAGATGGCTTTCGGGGCGAAAACATCGGATTTTTCGGTCTCATCGGAAGTTACTTTTCGCGGATTTCGCAGTGCAAAGAACCCGTATGCTGGCAAAGGAAAACAATCGTTGTTTACTAGAGAGGTAGTTAATGGCACTTTATTCAAGCTATAAAATTTGTTTAATGGTTAAAAGAATACATTAACTGTCGAGCAAATATTTATGCGAATCATTTGGAGCAGTTTTCATCTGCCTGAGGAGAGTACTAGTATATGTCCATTAATATCGACCAAGTGGCTTTAAAGCCTTGAAGTGATAAAATCGCCTGAGACCAAACATAATTTCCGACAAAAAAAAACGTTGCGCAGCATAAAGCCTAAGTGGCAGTCCCAATATTGACACTTAGATTGGGACAGTTTTTCACCGTGTAACTTAAATCTGTCGGCGATGGCATGAAACGCATCTGAAAACTTAGCCAACATTATTTTTTTAACCCTAGAAAGATAAACTGCGCCTCGAAATATATCTAAGGCTTTCTTCTTTTAACCGACGCGAAGCTCGAACAAACTTGTTTTTTTTAAGCCAACTCAGTCGTCGATCAACACTTGCGAGAAAATGTCGTTCCGGTTCGGAAAGTGCCACAGTTTTTTTTTTGTTATGGCAATGTGTTGCGCTGTTTATCTTCTGTGTAACTTTTATGCAATTTTTTGTGACATATTTTTTTTCTTTCTTTTGACTTATATTCTAATCATGTACAGTAATTATAAAAGTTGATAGTTGTTATTTCAAATTGAATTGGTTTTAGGAACGTTTCACCATCGTCTGGAAGAGTGTTGGAAGACCGAAAAATTGTTTCTTTGTTGAATCAAGAAGACGAACTTGAAAATAAGGGAGTGACAGGGAGATTGATATAAGTGAAGATGATGTTCAAAGTGCAACTAAAGACGAGTACGTAGATCAAGCAATTGAAGAAAACTCAAATGATACCACTACATCTAAAAACCCCGGACATGGCCACCGCATAATTATTCCGGCTCAAAGAGTAATCAAAGGTAAGAATAGACACGTTTGAGCTACTTCTAAGGGTCAAAGTCATGGAAGAACACCTGCGATCAATATAATTCGCTCTAATAGAGGTTCTACTCGAATGTGTTGAAATATTTTGGAACCCCTTTTATGTTTTGATTTATATATCACAGATGATATCATTCAAGAGCTCTTTCAGTGGACAAAATGTGGAGATGTCACTGATAGTATGACTTCTTCGACATTTAGAGATACGAGTCCTTCTGAAATCAAAGCCTTTATTGGAATACTTACTCTAAGTGCTGCAATGAAAGATAACCATTTATCAACCGTTGAATTGTTTGATAGTTCATTTACCGGGACGAGATATGTGGCAGTAATGAGCGGAGATAGATTCGATTTTATTGACAGGTGTTTAAGAATGGATAACAAGACTCTACGCCCTGCTCGTCGTCAGCAAGATCCATTTATTCCTGTTCTAAAGGTTTGGGATTTGCTTATAGCTCGATGCAAAAATGAGCAATTACTTGGATTCCGAGGTAGATGCCAATTCCGAATGTACATACCTAACAAACCGAGTAAGTGTGGAATAAAAATCCCAATGATGTCCGACACTAGAACCTGTAATATGCTGAATGCTTTGCCATGCATTGGAAGTGCAACAAATACAAATGGTTTGCCACAAGGAAAATACAATTTGAAGGAGTTATCGCGACCAGTTCATCGCACAAACCCTTTACCCCTTGTGTTATACAACCCCAAGCCTTCGAAGATGGTGTACCTTCTTATTACCATCATGCGTTTGAATATTTTCATTCCTTGGTAAACAGCGATCGTGCGTCATTCTGGGATTTTTCTTTTTTTTCCAATCGGCTGTGCAGCAGTAAAATTTACCGTGATTAAACAGAGTTTTATAACTTCGTGAAAAAAAATCATATTTCATTTCTTTTTTTTTTGTTTTCCGCGTGTTTCTCGTCGAATATTTCTGGGCCCTAACTGCCTGGGAGGAAGTCTTAAGAAAAGCCCAATCCCTGCAACTGGCGTCGGCCCAAAAAACATGAACCTACGCGAGGGACAGTTTGCTTGGACTCTGGAAGAGTCGGACATTGGTAAGTAAAACAATTTATTGCCTACAAATAGCAAATAAAAAATTGTTTCAATTTCATTTAGATTTATCCGTGAATTTAATTTTGTTAATTTTCAGAGTAAAAGGGATAACTCAGTAAAAACTGGGTCGAGGTGGGAAGAACAGCGTTATGGATGAAGCTGACTGGGCCATCCTCGATATTCTGGAATCAGACTCAGCTGTGGTAGATGGACTGAATTTGCCAGAAAGCTATGGAAATTCAGAAAATCCACCATCAGCTGAGTGTGATTCCATAATATCGATGACAGAGGAAACTCACATTCAAACCCAAGAAAGAGGAAGAGCTCTACCAAGTTTCCAAGTGAATCTTTGTATAGAGAGAAGAAATGTCGGGTGGAGCTCCTGGAAGTTGAAGTTTACCACAGGAAACTTGAATGCCTGAAATTGGAGAGGGAGCCAGCCTCTGCCATAACTCGCGAAATTGCAGCGGCAGAAACGCCGAGGAGTCTGTTGTTTGAGGAGTTTTAAGTTTTTTATGTGTTTAGTTTTATTTATTATTATTTTTATAAAGTATTTTTTTTATATGTATTATTAGTTGTTATTTTTTTTTGTTTCTGATTAAACAATACGTGAATTCCATATTTTTGCTTCTTATTTTATTTCTTCTCCGAGATCTTAATCTCAAACCCCAAAAATGCCCCAACAAAAACAACGCTTTTGCAGTGGAAAAGGGTCAAAGCCAAAAAAACAATTTTATATCAAAACAATTAGGAAAAGTATTGCAGCAGAGAAGTAAGCCTTTCCATTCCACTCGCATGATCCATATTATTAAGGGCATCATTTTCTTCTTCAGCTTTTTCCAGATCCAATTCCATGATTTCAGTGTCAGTGTCTTCAGTGGGTTACATGTTTTCACTACTCCTTTCGATACTACAGGCAATATTGTATAAGATGGCACAAACAATAACTACCTTTCCTGCAAACTCAGGCCTCAGTCGCAAATAAGTTAGACGCGGGAATCTTTCTTTGAATGCCAAAACTATTTTCAATTATGCGCCGCGTTTTTTTGTGGCAACGATTGAAAGCCTCTTCAGCAGGGTTATCGGGATTTCGGCGTAATGGTGGTATCAAACAGTTTTTAAGCCCGTAACCACTATCACCCAAAACAACAGCCTCCGGAAATGGTCTCCATCCATTGTCAAATCTTTGACTTACCGAATTCCGTAACACCCTTGAGTCGTGAATGCTGCCCGGCCAACTTGGCCGAATATCATCATCGCATTCAATGAGTGGTTTCCATGCCGGTCCACATATCCTTGTGTAATGTAGGCGCATCAATTTTAATGATTGTGCCATCCATGCAACCACACACACACAAGGGAATCCAACCATCATAAAAAACTTTTCAGCAATACCACTGACGTCATCGGGTCATCTCACTATGTTTTGAAACAAAACGTCTATTATAACGTCGATAGCTCTATGGATGCTTCTGCAAATTGTTGATTTTGCAACACAATGGTACTGGCTTCCATTTCCAAGCCAAAGCAAGCACAGTAGCAGTTGATTTTCAGCCGACAAAGCATGATTGTGCTGTGTATTGTGCTCTAATTTTTTTCCAATTTTATTTAAAAAGAAATCAACTTGAATTTGATTTAAACGAAAGCACTCTTTAGAATTAAAGTTTTGTAGTCCCGAAAAATTAAATCGGTCTCTATAATTTCTTGTTATAACCGCGTCTTTACTATCGCCGAAGAAAAACTTCCGTATTAACATTTAGAAAGCTTCACTAGTTATAACAATATGAATTTGTAAGGCGATCGTTTACCTTGCAAAAATAGAGTTTGCAATTTTTGTGGAAGGAAACAGCATAATTATTTGCAAAATCTTTGCAAATTACACTTTTTAATATTAACTTTTCACTTTGCACAAGAGAACGTACGTGGAAGAGAAATTGCAAAGAGAATATAAAAATTGCAAAGATTTTGCAAATTACACTTTCAATTTTAACCCTTTGACTCCTGAATTTTTTCTGTGTGCGGTAAAAAATCGTTTTGGTAAAATTTGGGCTCCAATGTACTTCATGAAGACAATAAATGTCACAAATTCAAAAAAAAATCCTTTCAGGCCGAAATAGGACAATGTACACAATTGTGGACAAACATAGCATAATGATGCAATAAAAGAGCTAGGGTAATTCATACATTTTATCTGTTTTTTATTTAAATAAACAAAGAAAACAACAAACAAAATAAACAGTAATTCATGTTGATGAAAATTAATTAAAATAAAAGAATATTATATTATATTATTAAATATATCACATTAATTCAGTCTTGCATAAGGTAAATGTTAATAATTTTAATAATTTATACGAGAAATCAGTCCTTATTTAATGTGAAAATCTGCAAAACAATTACGGTCTTTCTGAAGGCATAGATGCACTTTACATTTCATGCACTTTATCCGCGACATTCCTGTGCAGTTGAGATTTTTGCATCGAACGGCTTCTTTTATGTTGTCGTGTTGGGGAAAATGACCTATACCGTCGGATTGCACTTCTCGTATTGGTCGAACTTCGGGACGATGAAATTTTGAAAGCGGCGGATCCTGATCTTGTGAACTCTCTGATGGTCTACCCCTTTTACGGGTTGTAGATAATCCAGATTCGGTTAATGCGCGGCCTATTCGTGACCGAAATTTTAAAAGTATATCTTTTTCTGGCACTTTCGATCTTTCACAGTCTTTGCGATATTCAATCCAACTAGCACATATAGCCAAATCGATGAAATGAAATGCAATTCTTAGTGTGCATTTTTTTGATTTTATGAAAATTCTGTAATATGAAATAAGTTGATCTAAAAGATCAACTCCTCCCATTCCATTGTTATAGAAGTTAACAACTTCTGGCTGTGGAACGGTAACATATTGCTTGTTTTTTTTATCAAACCTGTGGACGACCGTTTCCTGGCCTTTACCGACAAAATTCGAAGCTAAGTGCACTGGTCTATTGTCTTGCCACTTAACCAGAACGACTTTACCGTCACGACTTACCAATTGGTCGGAAGATCCCCGACCTTTCTTTTTCAAATCTGCGTCTGATAAAAATGGTGGATTGTTGAATCGGTTTATACGTATGGTTCCTGTTATAAAGGAGCAAAACAAAAAATCATAAACGTGGTAGCATAAAATAAAATTCTTACCTGCAGCTTTTATACCCCTATCCCGGAGAATCTCAAATAGTCCATAGGAACTGAAAAAGTTATCAACGAATAAGTGATGTCCCGGACTTGTTATCTCTTTCACAAGATGTATTACAGTGGCAGCACCAAACCCAAATCGAGCTACTTCAAATGCTGACAGTCCTGAATCTTTCCCTTGATATAGGAAGAAGTTGTAGGCAAACCCACTCTTTCCACCTAAGGCGTACACTTTTATTCCCCACGGGAATGGCTTGCCCGTCATATATTGCTTCACGCTGAGATGACCAGTGAATGGAATGATTTGTTCATCTACAGCTATAACTTCTTCTACTGGTACTTCTCGACATCGTTTCAAAACGCAGTTTATAATTGGAGGAATCTTAGCAAATTTGTCTTTACAGTTGGCAGGCATTTCAAGATTGTTTACCACATGAAATGTTTGCCACAGTTGATAGAATCTGTCGATGGACATAACAGAAGCAACAGATTCGATTCTTAGGTCATTGCACCAATACATATTTATCTGCGGCAATTTGAGACAACCCATCAATACATGAATACCAACAAATTTCATCATTTCTGTAGGATTTGTATCACGGAAAGAACCTTTGTAATTATAGGTCTGTTTTGCATATATATATTTGTATATGTTGCCATTTGTTCAAACATATCGCATGGAAAGTATTTCGTTTTTGCGATGAAGATGGAAATTCCGTTTCGAACTCTCGCCTTCGAAAAGCAATGTCCTTTTTTTGGGTAATCGTGTAGTTTATATATTCGTCTATATATTCCACATTTACGCTTCCATTTAAGTCAATAACCTCTTCCGATTCCAATTCGTCATCTTCATTTAAATTTGTTTCAGTTTGCGAGATGACAAAATCGGTTAAATTAGAGCGTTTTATATGTCTTTGGGTCACACTAATATTATTTTCTGTTTCAGATTCAGATGACTCTGTCAACTCTATGTCAGATCAATTACTATCTATAAGTTCTTCTAGCTCTCTCTGTGTTAAAACTTTGTCTCCACTCATTGTCCTGTAATTTTATTATTCGTTTTTTAGGTAGAATCTACTCTGCTTGGCAACAATCGTGTACATGTACACAATTGCGTACATTATAATTGTCTAAGTTTGTACGCAATTGTGCACACATGTTTCATTTTAGAAATATTCAATAAAATATAGCTTATTCGCATCAAATATTTCGTAAACCAGTAACATAAGTGTGTTTTCTTCTGAAAAAATAACTTACCAATTTATTTTCCTCACTTTTTTAACTAAAATTATTCCAACACAAAAGACTGCTTTTACGTACCTCAGCAAATATTAGAGAGTAGGTTACCAAAATGTCAAATAATATCATATATGACTCAAATTTCCCGCCAATTTTTGTTTTTAGAAGAGAATAAATTGAAGAGAAACGGTATGAAGTACATTTTAAGAGAAAAGGTGCTCAAATTTTTGAGTATTTTATTATTAAAGAGCTTGTACGCAATTGTGGCCACCACGAGTCAAAGGGTTAACTTGTCATTCATCAAATTTTATTCTTTTGAGGAACATAAAGTTTTGCAAATTGACGAAAAATTTGATCTGTGCAAAGTGAAAAGTTTATAATTTGTTTTGTGGAATAGGGCACTGGTTTCAGAATTAGTCTCAAAATTGTGTGGCGCCCATTTTTACTTACCTTTACGATCCTCGATCTACACGGAAATATAAATTCGATAGTTTAACCACCACAGTAGATTAGGTTAGGTTAGGTTAGTTATCTCCTGAACCCACCGCTTGCTGAGCTACTGGGAAACCAGCACGTATATCTGCTGGCAGTTGCATTCGCGCATTTTCACCTTTCAGTGACAGTTGGGTATTTTCTTTTCGGAGGTGGCGGCCGCCAATTTTCCATATAATTATTTCGTTTGTTTTCCGCCCATTTAAATTCCCTAAAAGTAGTTTGCTCGCGAATAAAAAGTGGAACACTCTTTACTCTTTCACTTAAATATACACTTTATTAATAATCAGAATAATTTTCCATAAAATGTCTGCAAATTCCTGAAATTGCATTCACCAGTTATTTTTTATTTTTTGACGTTTAAGAGTTTTGTTTTTTCTTTTTTTTATTAGGTATTAATTACAAAACAATAATAGTGACACAATTCTAAAATGCATTATAAAAAGGAAAAGATAGCAGGAATTCATTCTGTAGCCATTTAAGACTAGTGGCGAATGATCCTTTTAAATGATCTAGTTAATAAATAATTTGTGGAGTAAAAAGTAATTTTAAAAGTTTATTCAGCGAAATATAGTATTTTTTTTCTATTTATGTAGCTATGTCTATAACCAAAGAAAAAAGGAAAATGAATGAATTGATTTGATAAATGTACATATATATATAATATAATATTGAAGTTAAAGTAAAGGGTATAAATAAATGACAAATTTTTTAGTTGATTTTGTTTTTAGTTGTTACTTAAACAATATTAAGGAGTAAATTTTTGAAGTGTGAGCTATCCATTTCGAAAAGCCAATTTTTAACTTTATTTAAAAAAATCTTACATTTATTTAAAACTTTTATGTTGTGTGGCAGTTTGTTAAAAAGTTTATGTGCAGTTACAGTAAAAAAAATTGAATACTGAGTCTTGTTTGAGGTTGGCACATTAACAAGAGCTTTAGTATTGTCTCTTAAGCTATATACATTTGAGCTTCGGATTGTTGATGTAAAACCACTGCGGATGAAGAACACTTTAAGTACTTTATAAACGTAAAGATGCTTAAGGGGTAAAATGCGGAGTTCCTGAAACAAGGGCCAACTGCTGGCTAACCTATTCTTGTTGCGAATAATACTTAGCATATGCTTTGGGGCTAATACAAGAGGCTCAATGGTATTGAAATAAGTCCCTCCCCAACTCGATATACCATACTGCAGTTTCGAATGTACGAGTCCGTAATATATCTTTAACATCAGATTTTTAGAACAATACGGTCTTAACATGAACATGTTTCGAGCAACAGCCATCATATATTTTTGTAACTCAGCTGTATGTGCCTTCCAGCTTAAATTCTTGTCGATTAAAACTCCTAAATATTTGAAACCATCAACTGATTCAATTTTAAAACAAGTCAAGGAACAGAAAGCATTTGTATAAAAATTTGTTCTATCACAAGTGTGGAGGGACATGGTAGGTTTTTCACATGCAGCAGAGTGAAAGTATATCTCACATTCAATCGGTTCCAAATTTTGAAGACTGCAAACCATAAGCTTTGTTTTTTCGCTTATCAAAAGTTCATGTTTTGCAAACCACTGCCTTAAAATTTGTAAATCCCTTTGTAATTTGATTAAGGACTCAAATAAATTGTTGCTTGTGTAAATAAGTGCCAAACCAACGACCATACCACGTCGAGTTAATCGGTTCTCATCAGATCACCGTAATTAAACGACGTTGGGCGCGGTTAGTACGTAGATGGGGGACCGCTTGAGAACAACCGCGTGTCGTTGGCCAGTCCCATCTACAGAGTTTGAGGTAGATAAAAAATACGTGGTATCACAATGGACCTAAATTGGTCTAAGTGTGTCGGCTTCAGCCGACAGCCACATAAACCTAACCTAACCTAAATAAGTGCCATATCGTCAGCGAAAGCTGTAGCTCCAGAAAGAGCTTTGCGAAGTTGTCAATTGCTGATGCGTATTGTATTTCACCTTATGCGAAACGAGGCCGGCTGTTAATTGACGTTTGATCGTTGGGTGCATCTGATTTTTCAACTTCAGTTTTCGTCTTCTGATTACATCGGTCGGTGTTTTAGTTTGGTGTCGTGTGCCCGGTGTATCGGGTTTCATGTGTTCAATTTGTATTGACGTCCCGTGGTCTGTGAATATATTCTTGTGATTGCGAATATTGTTGTGGCTTGAATTGAGTCGGTTGATCATATTCCGATAACTAGAACAATGTGCAAATTACTCGTACACCTCCCCGAAGTCCAAGCGTCGCGATCCTGCCGTGCCCAGTATTCTATGTCTGATTGTTTCTGTGGTGTTTTATTTGTTTTGTTTGTGCGAACCAAACAGTGTTTGTAGTGAACTTTCTTTATTTCGACACGATCTGTGTGTTTGTAAGCCTTCGCTGATTATCTGAATTTAATTTCTCACTTTATTTGCAATATAAAATCTCTTGTAAAACTCAACCAAATAAAAAGACACTTCCTCTTGTACGTATGAAAAATATATTGTGTCGTTCAAAGGGTAGAAACGTCATAAAGTCATAATTTGATTGTAAAGTTAATGCACATTTATATTGGCAATAATTTAAGTAAATGAACAGTTTAGATTTAACAATACTAAATTCACTTCAACACTGCGAGTGTGTATCGATCCATATTTAATTACCTCCAAGTTTTAACCTACCAAAAGTCATCGCAATGACAGCCGAATGTTGACAGTTTAACAATGGCGCACAATTTAAAATGACAGCTCTTGTTGGGTGACAATATTTATTTATGGCATGCCATTTGAATCAACATTCACCTTGATGTACCTGTTTGATATTGCGATAAAAGCGCATCCCAATAACATGTTTTCATCCTAATCTTCCGTGACGTAATCCTTGATAATAGTGGTTTCTCCAGCAATTTAACCATCAATATTTTGTCCCTTGTTGGTTTAAGGGATATGGGCGTGGCTTAAAAGGTTCACTGCATAATATTCGCAATTAAGTGTTAATTCACCTTCAGGATATTAAAGCTTTGCCCAAATATGTTCCGCGTAACAAATTTAGCGAATACTTATTCATTTACCCACCTTTCTTCCTGTTTGTAAAACAGTTCCGGTTCCCGCAAAACATTGCTTCTTATTAACCTTAATCCGAATGCACATTAAGCCCATTGTTGACCCATTAGGGGCACTAAATTCTAAACTTAAGCACATCATTTGCAAAACTTGTCCAAACAACAGCAGCAACACTCCGCTATACACCGTGCCATTCTGTCAAATTCCGCACTTCGCCATGGGGCGGCTTCCCAACTTTCTTATTCCGGCGCACAGCTATAACCTTTCATATTATCTATCGACCTCGTTAAGTACTTAAGTACTCCTAATATACCTTATACGAACAACAAACCACTAGACCATATTCTCGCAGGGTGCTGCTTGCTTAGAAAACACTTGACTCACCTAAATCACGTGTGGTGATTTCCATAAATTGCTCGCAACGTCCCTGGTCTCTGAAACTTGCTGGCGAGTGTTATTGCCAAAAATTCCCAACTCCTTCTAATCCACTACCTTTATCAATCCATCCACCTCTCTTGGAATAGAATTTCATGCAAATTTAATTGAAATTGTTCTCCATGTAGAATCCATTGTCTATCTCGTAGGCAGGATCCATATGTGCAAAACCACTCCACGCAAATCGCCTACTTAGCCGTGTACAGCAACAAAGTACAAGTTCTGAAGAAACGAAAAGAAAACGTCGAAATTTATGTGGCAAAGCTTTTAAGGGTATTTTGCTTACGGCTAGGAGAGGCAGAGCCCCAACGTCCTACTACCCCAATACTCGACTACAACTGCAGCTATTAATTTAGAAGCCATTTCCAGACCCTTCCCGGTTATATATAGGTGAAGGCATTTCCATTATGTCAAATATGCTTTTAGAGAACATTAAAATTGAGATTAAACTAGGATAAGAGGGAGTATTCGAGTGATGCCGATGTTGACGGCGCGGCCCATTGGGTGGGGGGGATTGGCTGGTTACTTGAAGCACAGAGATGGCTCAACAGATTACAATTCAAAGATGAGAATCCAGTTAGTGTTGGTGGGTGGCTCGAGGCCTTTTTTACATTTCCTCGCCTAGAAGTCGCTCGTTCGATTTGAAAGCAGTGTCTTCCCTTCTCACTTGTGCATGCACAATGGGGCAAAGGAAAGGCCTTCTCTGGCAGGTGTTTTTAGGCTAACTGCTTTAAGAATTTAAAGCCAAAGAGCACATAACGATGTGTCAGTAGGCTTTGGCTTTATGGCAAACTCCTTGTCGCACGAGATCTCATTATAGATACGTCGAAATGACAAACTTTTCTTTCAGTTTTCTTTGTCGCTTGGTATATATGTATGTGTGTGTTCCTGCCTCAGTAGCTATGGTGGCTTAGTTCGATCATATGGGAAAACATATTCGTCTTACATCAGCTACACATTAGCAATTGACAAAGGTAAGAAAAGAGAGTAAAGAAACATAAGCTAAAGAAAAAGAAGCTGGTTTTTCAGGTCACGTCAATGACGATACGGTGCTTCAGTGTGCAGTGCATACAAGACGATGGACGATGACTTGGCTGTCAGCATTTAGGCCATGCAGTCCTATGGTTTATGAATAAATAAAGCGCCAATGAATGACACATTATAGATGGAATTGGGGACACTTTGGGGGACTGCCATTGTTTTTTTGTTACCTGTACGATTATGTGTGTTCGGATTTTCTCCTCGATGGGTGGCAATTATTGCTGCATTATATGACTTTGGCCACCGCACCCACGTGAATGAGATTACATTGTTACCAAATCTGGATTAATACCAGCCAGTCAATGGGCGTGGGGAGAATTCATTACCTCTGCTCTAGCTGATCCTCTATTAAATCTATCATTCTCCACAAGATGGATGACCATTAGAGGTTTTTTTTTGTATAAAAAGAACGGGTACCAACAATTAAAAGATGTTAGCAGAACGTTGTTATCAGCTGTTGTTTTTTCAGTTTCCAGCTTCCAGTTGATTGGATTATTAATCAATGTTTGGTATGTTAATACCTTTCGGCTTGGATGTATACAAATAAGTTAAGTCCCTGTGGGTTGGATACATTGAATAGATTGTCTCAAGCTCTGGAATGGAAAAAAAAAATTGAAAAACTATTAAATTTTTTTTAAAATGTTAACTTCATTTTTTTATTTATTTTTTTATTTCAATTTATTTATTTCATTGAAAGCTTATACAAAGTAAGATATAATATCTTGTTAGTTATTGCTAAGCTACAGTAGAAACTTATAATGAAAGCTACATAGGGATAATAACATTAAAAAAAATTGCAAAAATTATAATTCAATGTGGAATAAAATTTAGAAGTGATATTAGGAAATTGTAAGTATCCTTTAAGTTCCATTTTAAATTGTGCTGCGCTATTTATTCTCCTGAAAAAATTGACGTTCGGAGTTTAACGTTGAGTTACGTGGGTTAATTAAATGTCCAGACCTGTCTGACAAGACGGTCCTTATTCGTTCATGAATGTAGGTCGGTTTTTTGGTAAGTAAAATATCAGAAAAGAGACATAGAGTTTAAAACTGAAGAAGACTTTGGAATGATATATTATACAAACAAGATGAGGGCGACAAAAGACTCCAAAAAACGGAAAGCAGTTGGCCTCTGTGTATTGGAAAAAGATGGTAGACATCGCGTACAATTGGCACATGATTCTCATGTAGTGTGATTCAGTGCAAGCACACGAAAAGTGAAATCCATTACATAATATGAAATCTCCCCCGTATAGCACTGAAAGTGTGGCATGATGATATCCATTCGCATTCGCCAGTTCATGTGTTTGTCATTGTTTACAATTTCATTCTTTGCTTCCTCCATTCTCGACGTAGGCCAGATGGGTCGATTTGCAGAATTTATTATTTGTAATATTGATCATGAAGATCCATTGCATATTGTGTATAATTGATACGTATTTATTCTTAGAATTGTAAATATTAGTTATAAGAATTTGTGTATAAATAGCAAGTAAGAATAGAATAAAATTCAGTCTTGAATCAACACTTGAATCTCTCTCTAAAAACTGCGGCAGTAATTTGCCATCGAGTGAAGCGAGCTGTGCTTAAAACAGCAAAGAAGAGCATGCTACGCTTTGTATAGCTTAGGGGTAGGCTCCGAGAAGTAGTCCACTGTATTATTCTGATCAGGTGCAGATAAAACATTACACACATCTGCAAACTGATGAGAGGCGATCCAATACCTAACCAGTGGATGGAAAGCCTTCTTCCTCCTTTGTACAAATGCGATACGCGAAACTTTGGTAATGGTAGAGTGAAGTGACGCCAAATGAAATAAGGTCAAATTTGTCTATCAAACAGTGACTCCCAGCAGAGGGGTTGCATGCATCACTTTCACAAAGCGAAATAAGGCCAAATGTTTACCTTTGGCCATATTTCGTTTGGCATTATTTCACTCCACCTTTGAGAATAACCGTTTAATCAAGGTGATTTCAAACACCCTGAAGATCCTTGAGCCGGGTATTACATATCCCAATGCGGGAAATAATACGGCTATCTGAAGGCTAGTGCGGGTTTGTCGCAGGTAAGTCAACCACAGATGCAATCCAAAGTATAAGTATAATGATGGGAAAACATCGTGATTCCTTAAAAGGAATGCTTATGCATATGGTGTTGGTTGATTTTGAAAAGGCCTTTGATAGACAACAAAGGGATCTGTTATGTGTGGCGCTAAGACAACGATTAGTTCCAGAAACCTACTGTTCGTATGTATAATCATGGGCATGTATGACAAAGTATAAAACAAGAGTTGGCGTCACCGAGGAGTTCGTAATCAAAGTTCCCAATACATAATTTTCATTGAGGGGAAAAACTCCAGTCATTAGTACGGTATTAAAAATTACGTTAAGTACGGCTGTAGTATTGGAAGTATAATCTTAATGAACAGCGGATGTAAACAATCAAGCCTAACTTCATTGGGTTAAATCGAAAGTTGGCTTTTTAATTGGTCGTAACAGTTCACTCCAATGAAAAAGAAACTGGGAGTAGTAAACACAATGGACTGGACTTGAGTTTGTATTGAAGACGCATCAGATACAATAACGGATTGTCAGAAAGATACAATTTTAGTATTCAAGTCAATAGGGTCAATGTTGACACTGCTGTTATCCTTTAGTTGCCGGTGTCTATAGTTCGCAAATTTCTCTACAGAGTTTTATAGTTCACAGATGCGCATAATAATCCAGTGAAAACTATTGTCTTTGATCTGCGTACTTTTATGATGTCCTGAGAAGTAAGCTCGCTCATGAAGCCTGATTTATTAATAAATTCAGCCAAGTCTTTGGGCGAGCTTATAGATATATCACCTAGCAGTTACAGTTGCATAGGATATGCTCGGCTATTTCTTCTTCTTCGTGACTCGTTCGACAAATATTTATAGCAACCCTTATCATTGAAGCGCCTTCTCGTTTTTCTTAGAAAAACGAGTAAATTCCCACAGTAAAATGTGGTGTGTCTGCCTGGTAGTACAATGGACCAGTATTGAGTCTGAGTGCTCCAGTGCAGAAAGTCTCACACACCCCGACAAAAAAAAAAAAAAACATAGGGGCGGGCTACAGTCCGCTTGGGCGAACTGTTGGATACCCTATTCTTATTCCTATATCTCATAAGTGGGCGTGACAAAAATTTAAAGGATTTTATCGAAAAAACTAAGCTTTTGTAAATAAAAACGCTCCCTAGCTCAAACTTTGGTTTTTCAATAAAATTGTTTTATTTAATTGTGGGCGTGTCAGTAGGCGGATTTAAAAAAAATTTAAGTATGAGCATAAAGGGCACCTAGAGAGTATATACTATAAATTTCAGCTCCCTAGCTCAAACTTTGGACTTTCAAAAATAAAAAAAAATAATTGTGGGCGTGTCAGTAGGCGGATTTTGAAAATATTTACACATGAGCATAAAGGGCCCCTAGAGAGTATATATTAAAAATTTCAGCTCCCTAGCTCAAATTTTGGTTTTTCAAAAAAAATATTTTATTTAATTGTGGGCGTGTCAGTGGGCGGATTTTGAAAATTTTATGTCCCAATCAGTTTTATGGGCAATAGATCATATATAAAAAATTTCAGCTCTCTAGCTCAAAATTCGATTTTTTCCAAAATTTTGTTTTTTTGAGTTTGTGGGCGTGTCTGTGGGCGGATTTCAAAAATTCTTAAACTTGATTATTTCGGGACCCTAGAGAGTATATGGTTAAAATTTCAGCTCTCTAGGTCCAGTTTAAAGGCCTAATTTTTGCCGACGGACGGACGGACGGACGGACGGACGGACGGACATGGCTAGATCGACATTACTATCGATGCTGATCATAAATATAGTAACTTTTAGGGGTCTACGGGCAATATTAAGGTATGTTACAAACTATGCGTCAAAATTAATATACCCCTAGAATAGGGTATAAAAAAAAAAGTGCGTTACATAATTTCCGCGACACATTTGTTACATTGTTTGTTGGTGAATAAGGGCAAATCAAAATACACGCTGTCAATTAGAAAGGACACTCAAAATTGATGAATCGAAGAGAACCTTACTATAGACAGCTTTAACTTTGAGGTGGTTAGGGATTCTGCCTACGCTATAAACTCTGACAATGACAACACAGCAGAAATCCAACAAAGAGTAACAGTTGCCAACCGCTGTTTCTTTGGCCTAAGAAGGCAGCTGACTAGTAAGGCCTTGTCAAGAAACACTAAGGAGACTCTATATAAGACCCCATCATCCCAGTCCAGTTCTGTCGCCCAAAAGCATAGACGTTAGCAAAGTCGGATGAAGATCTTCTTCGTCTTTTCGAACGCAGATATCTTCGAGTGAGTTACGGTCCCGTTTGCGTTGACGGGCTTTGGAGGATGAGGCTTAACAGCCAACTCTACAAGCTGTACACCGACATCGACCTGATCAGAGAAGTACATATCAGTTGAGTTAGATGGCTAGGACATGTAGAGCGAATTGACACCAACGCTCCGGACCGAAGAGTCTTCGATTCCAACCCTTAAGGATACTGAAGTAGAGGAAGACATCGATTTAGGTGGCGCGCAAAAGTGGAAGGGGCATCAACCAACTTGGAGTGCACAACTGGAGGCGGTTAGCCAAAGATCGGCTAAATGGAGATGCGTGTTGGTTGCGGCCCAGTTCCACCCCGAACTGTTGCGCCACCTCACGGAGAAAAAAGGGTCACCTCAAAATAACTTGAAGCTCATCTTAACACCAACCTTCTTAAAAGTACGAGATTTCATCACAAAATAAATAGATTCTATTCAAATTCAACTGAATTTAAAATGAACTTCATTTTATTTTCAAAAGAAATTTCTCTTTAAATTTATCTGACTTTATCAGCTTAGAACAAACTGATTTCTCATAGTTTTAAAAACTAAGGACGGTAAGATAATAACCACAATAACGCATTTATGTATCTATTTCAGCGTATGTGTGCTATAGGTACTTAAGTGCTTGAAGCAAAAATCATAGGTTGATTCGCCTTAATTTGACACGCTTCACCATTTTTATTAAAAGAGATATGTGCACCTTTAAGATGCTGAGCAATTTAATTTCATGAGAAAGTACACTTAAATCAACACAATTAATTTTATTAGTTGGGAAGTATTAAATTTAAGTGTTTCAAGTAGAAATTATGAGAAGTTCGTCTTAATTTTAAACGTGTCATCATTTTCTTATACACAGATACGTACGATTTTAAGTTGCTTAGCATCTTAATTTTATACGAATGCATATTTTAATCAATTGGGACCCATCTTAATACTAACTGCTGGTAAGTCTAAAAAGAAAATGAACTCCTTTTAAAATGAAATGGAATCTCTTAAAAACGAACTTAACCCTAATCCGCCCACCCGGTGTCTTTGGGTCACCGTTTCAGTTTCGAAATGAAAAAAATAATGAAGAATGTATTACTGTAACAAAGATATACCGCCATTATTATGTGTGCAACGTGTATTCTTCTTTGCTAGAGCTAAATGATGAGGATGATGATGTAATCATTGAAGCTGAAAAATTCTTGTCAAGGATTGAACTGAATGGAGCTCTGAACCGTTCAGTCAAGAAAGATCGGCCAGTCATAGCATTATTAGAGGCCGATTAGATAAGGATGTTTTACCGCCTTGAAAGCATATTGACAACGCGACGTAAGTGATGCATTCGACTTTTTTTTTGATAGTACAATTATTGGCCTTATTGTCAAATTTACGAATTGCCATGGTGCAGAAAAGGAAGGGCAGAAATGGAAGCTCTCTGACGTCATTGAAATAAGAAGTTTCATAGGACTGTCTATTTACGCTGGCACTAAAAAAGAAGGCATTTTGGATTTCACAGAGTTCTGGGATGAAGTTCATGGTTATCCAGTGTTCAGGGCAACAATGTCAAAGAATCGGTTCGCCAAAATTTCGCAACAATAACAACTCGATGACACATCAACTAGATCAGATAGATCAGAGAGACAAATTTGCACCAATAAGGGAACTCTGGAATTCCGTCATGACAAATTTGAAGAAGATGTATGTGCCTGGTATGAACAGTAGAGTGCAATTCAAACAATATATCCCTTCAAAGCCGGAGAAATATGGCATAAAGATCTGGTGGATATGTGATAGCTCTACATCTCATCCCTTGTTTAGTATTCCTTCCCTTGGAAAGGAAGGGAATAAAAGAGATTGTAATTGAGCGTAGAATGTGGTGTTGATGCTTTCCGACTCTTACTCTGGATCGAACCGCAATCTTACCTTTGATAATTTAAAAAAAAAAAACATGCATTCCAAAAGAATTTCTACCCAATAAAAGCAAGGATCTGGAGTCAAGTTTATTTGGGTTCAGGGAAAAAATATGATTAGTGAGTTACGTCTCAAAAAAAAAACAAATCAGTTTTCT
Source organism: Portevinia maculata (assembly GCA_949715645.1). Classification (NCBI taxonomy): domain Eukaryota; kingdom Metazoa; phylum Arthropoda; class Insecta; order Diptera; family Syrphidae; genus Portevinia; species Portevinia maculata. The sequence continues at coordinate 9,356,967 of OX454526.1, forward strand.
TCTTATCAACCATGCATCATGGACACCAACAACAAAACCAAACCAGAAGTTAATTTGTTTTACAACCCAACTAAAGGGGCGGTTGATAGTTTGGATCAGATCGCCATGCATTTTCAGTCAAACGCAAGTCAAACAGGATTCCCAATGTAATTTTGCACAACCTCATTATGTGATTTGGATGAAAACATATCCAAATTGGAATGCACCTAAAAACCACAAAGCAGGACCACTATTTCTCAGAGATCTTCCAATGGGATTAGTTACACTTCACATTTTACGCCGCAAGGCTAGGTATTTATCAGGGCCACTAAAACATGTCATTAGTGAAATAGTGTCATCTGCAGCAAAGAATTCTGAAGACAACAAAGCTGACACGTCTAGAAAGAGGAAACGATGTAACATACGAGGGGCGTTCAATATATTCTCGGTATCGGGGTGAAGCTGTGGTTGTATATATAAATTGACTTATTTATCAAGTAATACTATTGTTTTAGTGTATTCATGTAAAATTTCATATAAATGTGATTATTAATTCGCGTTTTATCTCTAGTTAAACAGAATCATAATGGCAACTGAGACGATGATGCTGAAAATTGAGCATCGCGCAGTAATTAAATTTCTCACTAAGCAAGGAAAAAGTCAAAAAACTATTCATGAAGAGATGGTGGCTGTTTACCAGGGTTCCGCACCTTCATTATCAACTGTGCAAAAGTGGTCAAGTGAGTTCAAGAGAGGCAGAGAGAGCAATGAAGACGACCTCCGCTCCGGCGCCCCGGCTACTGCTTGTACGGGAGAAAGCATCAAAGAAGTCGAAAAACTTGTTCTTGGGGATGCCCGAATAAAGGTGAAAATGATGGCAGAGATCACCAAGCTTTCAATTGGTACCATTCACACCATTCTTCATGACCATCTTAACCTTTCAAAGGTCAGTGCAAGGTGGGTGCCACGAATGCTGACAGCGCCTCAGAAAAAAGTGAGAATCGCATGCTGTAGAGAGCTTTTGCAGATGTGTAGTGAGAACGCGGACGGTGTTATGGATCGAATTGTTACTGGGGACGAAACATGGGTCCACCACTATGACCCTGAAAGCAAACAAGAGTCCATGCAGTGGCATAAAAAAGGAACAGACCACCCGAAGAAGTTCAAAGTCACTCCGTCTGCCGGGAAGCTTATGGCCAAGGTTTTTTGGGACTCAAAGGGAATCTTGCTCATTGAGTACAAAAAAAAGGTGAAACCATCAACGCCACATCCTACGCTTCCACTTTGCATAGTTTGCGGGAGGAAATTTAAAAGAAAAGACGGGTTAAACTCGCAGCGGGTGTGTTGCTTCTTCATGACAACGCTCCTGTTCACACGGCGCGAGTTTCCAAGGCTGCTGCGTGAGATTGTGGTTTCGAAGAAATCCAACACCCACCCTATAGTCCAGACCTTGCCCCTAGTGATTATTTCCTGTTTCCGGATTTGAAAAAATGTCTTCGTGGAAAAAGATTTTCGGATGATGAAGAACTCAAGTCGGCAATAAATGGGTATTTTGCAGAGAAAGAGGAAATTTATTTTTTTGAGGGTTTAAAAAAGCTTATCTCAAGATGTAACAAATGCATTGATGTTAGGGGAAAGTATATTGAAAAATAAAGACAATTTAAATTGAATTCGCATTTTCCTTTATATCGATACCGAGAATATATTGAACATATGTTGTAAATGCAAGAAAAGCATCTGCAACGAACACTCAGAAAAATCACTTACGTCAAGCTTGTACCTTAAAAATAAATAAACCGAATAATAAAATAACAAACTAAACTCATTACAAATGTAGTTAGTTATTTAGTTATAAATAAAACATCAAACTTTAAATAATATTTTCCAATACTATTTCAAAAAATAATTAGCACTTTTCTAATATGGTGACTTTAGGTCACCACCTGGGTGGATTAGGGAGAAATATGACTTGGCCTGATTAGGGTTAAGGTACATACGAGTACAATAAATTAAACAGATGTTCCTACTTGTTTTAAACCGATAGTCGGCTTGGCAAAAAACCATGCAGAAATCTATTTGAATTTATGCAGATTCTATTTATTTTTAGTATGTTATTTTTCTCCGTGATAGGTAAATAAGTATTTGCCACATCCTTAAACGTCAACAATGACTGTCAAATCTCTTACAAATCGCTAAAATTAAATGTCAACCTAACGAATGTGTCTTATATTTATTTATTCAAGACCTTCATATCTCTTAATGAAGTCATTTAAGTTTTTCAATTGCAATTTAATTGTTGTGCGAGCAAAAAATGAAATCGCGGAAAATTAAGGACGAAAGTCCAATTAGCATAAATCATTGAATTTTGCCAGCAATTTCATTTCAATTCGTTTAAAGTTGGTTGCATTCGCGCCGCATTCCCTTTTTTGCACCACCAGAACATTATGAACTGGTTAGGCCCCCAAGGGTAGTCGGGCATATTTACCCGTGGAAATCGCAGGAATGCAAATAAAACAATTAATCGAATTGCATGCATTGTGGCATTTCAAGGTAACGCCGCACACGGGGGAGACCATGCTTCATATAATTGATCTGTCTGAACTGCGAACAAGTTCTGTGCGCGGGACTCCTTGCCGTCGTCGTATGCCAGTTTGAGTGCGCGCCTGCAAGGGGAAACAATTAAATTCGCATTTCACTTGAAACTTTTCACCGAGCAGTGTGTGTGCTATAGCTGACTTAAAGTAATGTTGACTGGCAATTTCCTCTTATAGTTGGGGAGGGATAGAGATAGAAAGCGCCACTGGAACGTATCGGGAATCAGGATCCATCACGAACGCATTGAAAAGGCAAATATTGATGTGTACGCATACCGCAAGCTATTAGAATCGTCGAGTCACGACACAGACTCCTACTTTGACGTGAGTTCTCGCTGTCGTACAATTGGTGATGATGGTGTTCGAGTTGGAGTAAGAGTGGCTTCACCCTACTTTACTGAGGGCGAGGAGAAAAGCTATTAACTGACTTGTGCTTGTAAGTGAGCAGTTTCTATTGAGCAAGGTCAATGGCGTGGCAATTGCGTAGGCATTGCGGTAGCGGTACATTCGTGCAGGTTTAATGTGTGAAATTCACTAGAAAATTGGTCTAATTGATGATAAGGTTCACCTGCGCCGCAATGACGTTGATAAATACTGTGTAACAAGGTCATGAAGAAAAGTGCGTTAATGACAACTTTTACACTAACCTCTGAAGAGGTAGTTGTGTAGCTGAACACAGAATGTATGAGAAGTTCGCACGCAAAAAGTGCATCAAGTGGTTATGAAGGGTGGTACAGGGAAATAACTTCACGGGCAATAACTTCACATGGGCAATAACTTCACCTCGAGTGGGCAATAACTTCAATTTTTTTAGTTGCGAAACCGCAAGTAGATTCCATAAACAGTTGAATACCTATGGGGGCATGCTGCCCCCCTGCAACCCCCCTGCAACCACCCTGCTTGGGGACACTGTTTGATTTGGAGTGGGTGCGAGGTACGGTTCTTGAGTTATCATAAAATGTTAAGAGAATTTATTTCCCACAAAAAAGTGAAGATATTGCTCTCCTATGGTGGGCAATAAGTTCACAAAAAAAAGTGAAATTATTGCCCACTCGAGGTGAAGTTATTGCCCATGTGAAGTTATTGCCCGTGAAGTTATTTCCCTGCACCATGAAGGGATACATAACAAGTGGGTGCCGCTATGAAGGGTTATAAGAGTTTCTTGAGATTATTTAGATTCCATGGTGATTTTCAAGGCTAGTTGGGTTAGGTTTCTCGGTTGAGGGAACAGAATGAATCTGTTACACCTCACTAAGGTCCATGTGGAAGGGTGGCGACGGTGTAGAGGTTAGTGTGTTGGCTTGTGACCCGTGCGGTGCAGGTTCAATCCCCATGCGGAACGACAACATACGCCACCCATTCACATGCCTCTACACCAAAAGGAGGATTTCTGCCTGGTAGTACAATGGACCGTTAACGAGTCTGAGTGCTCTGGGATTTGGATTTCCTTTTTATAAAAAAAAAAAAAAAAAAAAAAAAAAAAAAAAAAAAAAAAAAAAAAAAAAAAAGGGTGGACCCATTGTGATCGCCTTTGTTGGGAGTGTTGGCCTCGTTGTTCTGGTCTTGGTCCTCCGTCTTTATTTTCTTTCCTTAGGCAGGGAGGTAGGTAAGGTGGCTGCGAGGGCGTGAGCACACTTAGGCCGCAGTTTCGGCCCGTTGTGATACCGCAAAAAAAGGGGGGGGGGGTGTTCTGCCGGTCGTCGCTCGGCCTACTGGGTTCCCTGTGATTGCCTCCTGCGAGGTAGTGGTTTTATGGGCGGAGATAATCCTGAAGGGGTCAGGGTGTGCAGCCTGGCTGTATTTCGCATGGGTTGCGATGTATTGGAGTGACTAGTGCAGTGGCGACTCTTGCCCGACATCCGAACCAAGGGTTGGGATCGAGATGAGGTGATTGATGCAATCAAACCACAGGTCGATCCCAAATTCTGCGCCGCGGAGGGGCAGCTATTGCTACCTGATCACCGGGGGAGGGAAGATCCTTTTGAGATGACTGTTACAATCGAACCCCAAACTGCTCTTCACTCTCTTTGCAGGCAACAACGTGCCGGGGTGACTGATACAGTCGAATCCCGAGCAAGCTATTACATTCCTTGGAGGGGGGGGGGGGGGGGGGTCGGGGTATACCGGCTGCACAGTCAAGTAGTTGGTTGAAAGACTGTGCCGGAGGGGGTGACCGAAGGTGGTCCAACCCTGAGTGCCACACGCATCGCGGGGACTGTTGCAGTACGAGCCTAAAGTCGATCCGCCGGTTTACTGTCTCGCCCTCGGAGTGGAGTTCTGACTGAAGTGACTGATACAATCTAACTTCAGTGAGATTTCTTTTCCTTTGCAGGGAAATCGGTTTGGGGTGATCTGCGAGAGGGGAGTGGGAGGGGCTCAAGTCATCATCCAATCCGTCCTCCAGTTCAGTTTAACCATTTGGACCTAGTGACGAATCTGCTGTTGCAGCCGATATCTGTCTCACTGAGATCACTTAGATCATCGAGGAAATAATTGCCGAGGATTTGTTTCCTTGAATTGGCTAGTGCGGGGCAGTTGCACAGGAGATGTGTGGTGGTTTCTTCCTCTTCGACGTCTCTACAGCTTCTGCAGAAGTCGTTTGAGGGAGCTCCCAATCTGGTGGCATGCCTGCCTAAAAGGCAGTGACCAGTGATTGCCCGATTACAGAGCTGATATTTTTCCTGCTGAAGGAGAGAAGTTTGGATGTTCTTTTTCGTATTTTTTTCCAATTTGCTTTGAGGACACACATGTACTGATGCTATTCCATCTATTGTTTGTTTCTATTAACGCGTTATCTAGAAGTTTGCGTTTCAGTGTCTGAATGGGTACCGCCGGTGTCTCTCTGTTGTCAGAGAGTTCATGTGCGGAACCCTGTCTGGCTAACTCGTCCGCCTTGCAGTTGCCATGAATATCACTGTGACCGGGTACCCAACACTTCTTTCCGTACTCCAGGTTGTCTAGCCATTTGGATGTCCTTAAAAAACCTGTTAAGATTCGATAGTGAGACATCAGACTGTTCTTAAATGGCTTAGAGGGAGTATTTTAAAAGTGTTCTGTTCCTCAAGTGAAATAGGTTTGGGCAGTGGCGGCGAAAATGAGGTGTATCCTCATGGGTCTTCTCGTTACGGCAGCCTCTGCAGATGTCGTCATCCTTGAGATTTAGTTGCATTGTGTGGTTTCCTAGCAAGTTGTGACCGGTAAGAGTTCCAATCAATTTAGACAGTGATGTTCTGCCGTAACGTAAAAGTTTGTTTGTCCGGTTTTCTCTCTCTCTGAAATGCACTGTCAGATCTGAAGATAGATGACTCACTTGGCGAGCTTGTTAATCTACTACTTACAAGCCGGGTTATAAACTCAAAACTGGGTATGACATCTGCCGGAAGATCTGTCGGTTGAGGTACCCCGCAAGGCGGAGTCCTCTCCCCCCTTCTCAGGAACTTAGTGGTGAACAAGCTGCTGATGTACCTGGAAAGGGAGGGCTGCAGTATGATTGCAGACGTGTGATTACCTATGCACCTAAACACCCTGAAAGAACTTCTCCAAAACAAGCTAAAAACATGGGCAGATCGTCCTTACAAAACCGAACTTGTTCTATTCACTATGAAACATAAAATTCCACACATTGATACCCCCTCAATCAGGGGCACAAGCTTAGGCTTCTCTGACAAAGCTAAATACTTGGGTCTCATTTTGGATAAAAAGCTCAGCTGAAAACCTAACATACAAGAAAGAGTTCGTAAAGCTACGGTAGCACTCTTCTCTTGCAAAAAAACCATCGGTAATAAATGGTGGCTTTAACCCCGCATTACCAACTGGCTATACATCTCGGTAATAAGACCTATACTTATGGGGTGGTTGTTTGGTGGACTGCCTTAGACAAAGCGATGAATCGCTATAAGCTAAGCAAAGTTCAACGAACAGCGTGTCTCCGCATGACTGCTGCACTGTGCAATTCTCCCTCCGCTGCAATGGACATTCTATTGCACCTGACACTCCTGGACATCAGATTGACATCTTTAGTAAGCAAGTGGCTGCTAGTGCGGCTGTCCGCCTAAAAACAACGTTCCAATGGTCCGAGAATGAAATCGGCCACGCATCTATTCTAAAAAAATTTAGAATCCTCCCTGGCAACAAAGACTTCACCACCCCTCAGACCCGTTTTGACAAAAACTTCAAGGTCTGCATCCCTCCCAGAACATTCTGGGAAATGGGCCTCCCTGTCGAAAATAAATCAATCCACTTTTATACCGATGGATCCAAAACCGACGAAGGGGTAGGTGGAGGTGTGTTCTCTGACAGGCTGAACCTCAGCCTCTCCTTTCGCCTCCCTGATCACTGCAGCGTGTTCCAGGCGGAAATCATGGCGATTAAAAAAATATTATCGTGGCTGAAAAGGAACGTGATATCCGCTATAGACATCCGGATCTTCTCAGATAGTCAAGCTGCGCTAAAATCTCTGGATTCTGCCTCCACAAACACCATCGTAGTTCGCGACTGTCGATCATCTTTAGTGGAAATGGCGGAGCAATTTGACATTCACCTATGCTGGGTGCCAGGATATACAGACATTCCGGGGAACTGTGGCGGATGAACTCGCCAGGAAAGGAACCGTGCTGTCCCTTTTGCCTGATAAAGGTCCCTTAGGCATTCCAATTGCTACATGCAAACTCATGTTTATGAGCGAGGGCATTGAGAGAACTGATCTTATGTGGGCAAGTGGCAACACTTGCTTAGCGACAAAACAGATTTGGCCAAAACTGGATCCGAAACGCTCTAAGTGTTTGATATCTCTGAACAGACTGCACATTGGTGTTACAATTATTGGTGTAATCACCGGTCAATGTCTCATAGACAAGCATGCAACAAGGCTTGGCGTCTATACAAATGACTTCTTCAGAAGCTGATTGGACGAGCAGGAGGAGAAGCTTATTCTCCACCTTCTCTGCACATGCCCTGCTCTTTCTCAAAGACAAAAACTACATTTAGGACCTTTCTTTTACAATGATCTTCGCGATCTCATTAACACCGACATCGAAAGTCTGTCAAGCTTCATTAAAAGCTCCAACTGGTTCAACGAGTAGGAGGATGATATATCCATGTGGTATCACAATTTACCTTTCATTGGTCTAAGTGTGTAGGCCTCTGCCTACTGCCACTATAACCTAATTTAACCTAACCTAACCTGGTCCGGTTCTCATTATATGTATTTGGGCGTGATATGTCATAAGGGGTTACTGATTTCCACCTGTTGTTGGCTTTCATTCGGATATTATATTCCACTCTTTCTCTGAGATTACAGAGAGGTGGTTTGACCGACTGGAGTGCCTGTCCTTGGTTCATCGCCGACCCTTTCCTTGCTAGTTTATCAGCTCGCTCGTAGGCGGATATATTCCTGTGTCTGGACTCAGCAGAGACTCGTCTTGTGCTGCGAACCAAGAGTTTTGAGCTTCTCGCGAGAGCGGCGAACAAGCAGAGACTAAATGTCGATAGCAGATACCGCTTAAAGGTCGCCTGGCTATCAATAAATATGGTAATGTCACGACGTGGTATCGCCAACATTGATACCATGCTTGCTACTTCAGTGCTTGCTGGAACTTCCACCTGGAATACAATACATTGATCAAGTAATCTAATTGATCTGCTTATATTTAATTCCTCTGAGAGTAATCCAGCGCCAGTTCCACAGTCCATATTTGATCAGTCTGTTTGATCCCCATTTTTTTTTTAATTGAAACTGACGTTGTCGCGAAGTGCTCTATCGGATATTTCTTTTGGGATATGAATTTGCTATTGCACCTCATTTAAAAACCCTTACTAGCTATCACAGCGACGCAATGACTGCGGAAGTTGTTGAAAAAAGCACCATTCATTTTACTACCTTCATTGAAGGCATTCAATTGAAGATCATTGAAGATCATACAACTCAATGTCTCTGAATGCATTCGTCGAATTCAGTGCATTCAAATGGCTTGCTTAACATCCGGACTTTAAAGTATACTTTAAAGTATCAAAAGGATGCGTTCTTTTTTACTTCAACATTCTGGTTACTAAAAAGGATTGCTTCAATCGGGACTTTATACCTGATTGCATTCTTATACAGCTATGATGATTAAGCATCCGAAATTCAAACAACAAAATGTAAACACAATTGGGTTCATTAGTCATCTCTCTATCTACCACTTAGTCGCAGTCGTAAAACAATGGCAACGCCCCGTCACGCACAATGTGAGTTTACAACTTCAGAAATTAATTGTCGTCTATCATTTCTTTTTGATTTGATCTATGCTTAGGCAAATTTAAGGACAATTACTAATCCTCGGGGACATTAAATTTGACGAAAAGTTTTTGTTCACCCCAGACGTACACGCATATGATCCTTGGGGCAATTCCAAGCCACAGACAGTCACATGCGAGTCCTCCCCGTACATTGTTAATTGCATTTGAATTGACAAAATGGAATTAAGGGTACTTTGTGTGTCTTGGCATTTGTTCAGCCATTTCTGCATAATTATGCTTACAAAGGATACCGGTGCCGGTAATGCAGGGGATGATGTTAACTATGACGATCCAATCAAACAGGGACATCATATAATCCAAGCATTTACTAACATCCTTTTGACTTGTTGTGCTATGTACGTAATCTCTCTTCTTTTTATATGTTTCGAGAACTTTGTTCCTTTTTTGTTGCTACTCGTATATTCAAATGGTTTACAGTAGGGTTCCACAAAAAACTACTGTCAGTTTGAAAAACGAAATACCCCCTCCACTGCAGATCATCCAGCGGTCCGCCGAACAACAGATGACACAGCTTTCCGTGGAAGAAAAAACTGGTTTTGTTGTGGGGCTTTATGTCATCTGATTTTAGACTTACTAAACTTTCCACCATCATTGAAATTTTGCCAAAAATGCACGAATGAACCACAAAAATATACAAAGAATGAAAATCAAAGTTCAGACTAATGCGGCTGTACTGTCTCATTTCGAATTCAACCCACGACGGAGAGGGGCTCCATTGCAAGTTGTCGTCTTAAGAAGATATGATGCATTAAAATAATTCGTTACACGGTTCGTGCCAGGACTACACCTTTTTGTAGAAAAAAGAATTCAGTAGAAAAAGCAAATCCGTTAGCTAGAATAAAATGTATCCTTCAAGAAGGATATTAATTTCTTTATGCGGAGTCTTAATTTCTTCTGGAAATTCGTTTGATTTACCTTAATCTTTTTTTTTGCAGCATGTAGTGCGCGCTTAAATACGCTGAATAGTGGAATAGGTTTTCACATCGTTGAATGTTGAAACCTATTTCATTCTGCGTCATGGTTTCCTCGAAAGAATGAAGACGGAGTGATGAGGATAACAGATCTGTGCTAAGAAGTTGTATTTTTTTTTGGACACAGAAATTGTTATGGTGGCAAATATTTCAGAGTATTTACGTTCGAGCTTTACTTGATAATTGTGTGTTGTAATTTATAAACTTTTTACAGTTAACGAGCAAGCTGGACATATGTAAGCTCTTCGGAATCTTTGGCATAAAATTGTACTTGTACTTTATAAGAGATGAAGAGCTGTTTTGGGGTAGAGAACCTATTTTCCGTTAAGGGAAGGGCTTAGAATATCACTGCAGCGCCCCTAAAACAGCAGTTGTCGTAAAAGGCGACTTAGCGAAGAAATCACATCTGGGCGATGTTAACATCCGGGAGAGCCTAGCGACACATTTAACTTCTTAAAGCTGTCTCGCAAGTGTGCATGCAAATCTGTGGGTTGACACGACTGGAAAGGAAGCATGCACTTGTCGAAATAGGAGAAAGAGGCAGGGCTTAAAGATCCTGCATCACAAAAATCCAACATCAGAAACATTTGATTGGCTGTATTGATGAAGTGATCCGAAATCAGGAGGCATTCCGATGTTTATTGAGGTCGAGCCGGCGAACCCCACAGGCGGAACAGTAGGGATGCAGTAAAGCGGGTGGGTTATGATTCCTCTAATCCTGATCATAACCTCGTCGTAATTGAAGAAGCAGAAGGGGAAGAATAAGTGGTTACCCATGACAAGTCCAACGAAAGATTGCTATGCAATCTGCTGATCCAGTCCTCAATCCGACAAAATTAAGAACAATAAGTCTCACTCTTCAACAAAGATTAACTTGGTGGCAAGGTTAGGTTGGGTTAGGTTACTGGGTTGACGGGGCAAGAGAATCCTGCGCCAGTCACACTTAGTTCAATGTAGACCCTTTGTGATACCCTTAGGGGTTATGATTCCCTTACTTGCTGGCAAATAATAAAAGAACTATTAGCGAGCTGTATGAAAAACAAGAAGGCTGCTGGCCCCAACTAAGCACCGGCAGATCGCTTTAAAAGCCAAAACCATGTCATTGATTGCTCATTAACATGTTTGTACAACCGCTGTCTTCAGGAAGAAGTTCTTCACAAAGATTTGAAAAAGCAACGTCTTGCAAAGGAAATGGAGATCCGACCATCCGGCCTCTGCGTACTGGTCCATATGCATGCTTAACACTGCAGAATGCTCAGGCCCCTAAACTCGACAATTGTATTACTGGTGTAGTCCCGTCCGATGTTCCCGTGCGAATATTTACCAAGAGGACCATTCGGAGTACTCCTCTTCCCGATTTAATTTTGGAACCCACTCAAATACACTAACACAACTACAATGACTAAACGCAGATATGAACAAATTATCCATACTGTTTTTGTTGGATACCCGATCCATATTCTTACCCCTACAGTTTGCCTGTAATTTGATGTTTGGATTTTCTGGTTGTAGATTAAGACAAACCCCTAAATGAGAATCGCTTTAGAAAGGGATTTGATAGCTATCTAGATATGTAGATAGATAGATATTTATTTTTCGCTTTATAGTTAAATATTTACATTTGTTGGTTGGCACAGCTTGTACAGGGATATCTTGATATCTTACTACTGAAAGATACAATTTATAATAGAAGAATAAATAAACAATTTTCTTAATCTGGATATATGTAAAAATAGATATATAAATAATAGATTAACATCTAAATAAACAATTTAATCAAAAAGAAATAAATAAACAAATTTATTAACTGCAAAATAAATAAATAAATAAACATGTAAGTAAATAAATTAACAAGTGAGAAAAATAAATTAACAAGTAAAAATAAAAAATAAAGTAACAAGTAAATAAATAAATATACAAGTAGATATGACTAATGAGTAAGTTAACACGTAAAGAAATAGGTATATCAAATGAATAAGTAAATTATAAATAGCTAGGTGGAAAAAAAACAAATTTGTTGAACAAAAAGCGGCCAAGTGCGAGTCGGACTCACTCATGAAGGGTTCCGCGCGAATTATAATTATTATTTACTTAGGCACCTATTACAGATTTATTATTAGAAAATAATGGTTCACGGTTTACGCATAAGGTTAAAACCCCCTATTCTAAGGGTATATTAATTTTGACGCATAGTTTGTAACATACCTTAATATTGTAATGTCGATCTAGCCATGTCCGTCCGTCCGTCCGTCCGTCCGTCTGTCGGCAAAAATTAGGCTTTTAAACTGGACCTAGAGAGCTGAAATTTTAACCATATACTCTCTAGGGTCCCGAAATAATCAAGTTTACGAATTTTTAAAATCCGCCCACAGACACGCCCACAAATTCAAAAAAACAAAATTTTGGAAAAAATCTAATTTTGAGCTAGAAAGCTGAAATTTTTTATATATGATCTATGACTCCTAAAACTGCTCGGGATAAAAAATTATCAAAATCCGCCCACTGACACGCCCACAAATAAATAAAATAATTTTGTATACCCTATTCTAAGGGTATATTAATTTTTGAAAATTCAAAGTTTGAGCTAGGGAGCTGAAATTTATAATATATACTCTCTATGGGCCCTTTATGCTCATGTGTGAATATTTTCAAAATCCGCCCACTGACACGCCCACAATTAATTTTTTATTTTTTTTTGAAAATTCAAATTTTGAGCTAGGGAGCTGAAGTTTATAATATGTACTCTCTAGGGGCAATTTATTCTCATGTGTTAATTTTTTTTTAAATCCGCCTACTGACACAATTTTATTGAAACACCCAAGTTTGAGCTAGGGAGCGTTTTTTTGATAACATCCTTTAAATGTTATATAACAAAATATGTAGAGCGTTCTTAACAATTCAACCATATCTACTTAGACTTTTGTCACGCCCACTTATGAGGGAAAGGAATAAGAATAGGGTATCCAACAGTTCGCCCAAGCGGACTGTAGCCCGTCCCTATGTTTTTATACCCTATTCTAAGGGTATATTAATTTTGACGCATAGTTTGTAACATACCTTAATATTGCCCGTAGACCCCTAAAAGTTACTATATTTATGATCAGCATCGATAGTAATGTCGATCTAGCCATGTCCGTCCGTCTGTAGCCAAAAATTAGGCCTTTAAACTGGACCTAGAGAGCTGAAATTTTAACCATATACTCTCTAGGGTCCCGAAATAATCAAGTTTACGAATTTTTGAAATCCGCCCACAGACACGCCCACAAACTCAAAAAAACAAAATTTTGGAAAAAATCGAATTTTGAGCTAGAAAGCTGAAATTTTGTATATATGATCTATGACTCCTAAAACTGCTCGGGATAAAAAATTTTCAAAATCCGCCCACTGACACGCCCACAAATAAATAAAACAATTTTTTTATACCCTATTCTAAGGGTATATTAATTTTTGAAAATCCAAAGTTTGAGCTAGGGAGCTGAAATTTATAATATATACTGTCTATGGGCCCTTTATGCTCATGTGTAAATATTTTTAGAATCCGCCCACTGACACGCCCACAATTTTTTTTTTTTTTTTGAAAATTCAAAGTTTGAGCTAGGGAACTGAAATTTATAATATATACTCTCTAGGGGCCCTTTATTCTCATGTGTTATTTTTTTTTAAATCCGCCTACTGACACGCCCACAATTAAATAAAACAATTTTATTGAAACACCTAAGTTTGAGCTAGGGAGCGTTTTTTTTTATAAAATCCTTTAAATGTTATATAACAAAATATGTAGACCGTTCTTAACAATTCAACCATACTTAGACTTTTGTCACGCCCACTTATGAGGGATAGGAATAAGAATAGGGTATCCAACAGTTCGCCCAAGCGGACTGTAGCCCTTCCCTATGTTTTTTTTTATATTTGAGTTGATTTAATGAAAGGTAAATTGCGGCTTACGATTTATGACGTATTAAAAAAAAACTACTTGCTGGATCTCGTTCAAACCAATTTTTGTTGGAAGTTTGCATGGTAATGTACATCATATATTTTTTTTAGTTTTATCATTCCCTTATTTTAGAAGTTAGAGGGGGGGGGGGGGGGGGGGGGCAAAATTTTACCACTTTGGAAGTGTCTCTCGCGCATACTATTCAGTTTATAAAAAAATGATATTAGAAACCTCGGTATCATTTTTGAAGACTGTTGCATACATAAATATGCAAACTTTTCCTCCTACAAGCATTTCAAATAACCGAATTGTATTTCAGACGATACAAACGTGTTATCTTGCAAATGCACCCGCTGTCCCAAGATCCCATCATTTTCTATGTTGCATACATAAGAATGCATACCTTTCCTCCTACAAGCATTTCAGATAACCGAATTGTATTTCAGACGATACAATTATTTCATATCGTGTTATCTTACAAATGCATCCACATAACTACGTCTCACGATCACATCAATTCCTATGGTGTCATCTACAGACAATACGTTGGCACATTCCTTGCCCGTTTGTGCACTGGTCGCACTTAGCTTCCAAAAGTGTCAAATATCCTCTTCAAGGTTGAAAGACATCTTACATTTTTCTGGGCAGAGCAGACAATTTAAAAATAATTATGAAGAGTCTAAAAGGTAAAGCGAAACCGCGAACAGTTAGAAGGCAAAATTAATTATAAAATAAAATATAGAAGAACAAGTAATGTGGTGAAATACGTCTAACAGAAAGAAATAAAATTATTGAATAAGAAGAAAAAGTAATGTGGTGAACCACATCTAACATAAACCAATAAAAATAAAATAGCTTCTATTTAAAAAATTACAATCGATGTGTTTCTTCTTTAAAGTGAATTCAAAGTGCGGTGCGTGATTTTTATTGTTCGTTGTTTACACCAAACTTACACCTTTTAACGATCCCCTCAAGTTGCAACAAAATCAATCCCAAGCAATCGGAGCTAGAAAGTGAACACAAAATCTCTGCTTCTCAGTGACATAACAAGACCTATCCATAGATACCCAACACTTATGGGTTCGATGAAAATAAATAAATTTAAGTTGCAGTTCTAAGTATGGGGAACCCCCAAAATTTATTGTTTTTTTTCTATTTTTATGTGAACATCTTAATGCGGTTCACAGAATACATCTACTTACCAAGTTTCAACAGTGTAGCTCTTATAGTTTCGGAAAAAAGTGGCTGTGACATTTCCGGACAGACAGACAGACAGACATGACGAATCTATAAGGGTTCCATATTTTGCCATTTGGCTACGGAACCCTAAAAAGGCAAACAAATAAAATAACTCGAGTTCGGTGACTGGATGATTATCTACGTTTATGCATTTAGACATACAATTTTCGTTGAGAATGTCAATCCTTCTTGCAAACTGGAGAGCTCCGGCTCTTTCATGTAAAACTATAGTTAGGTTAGGTTAGGTTAGAAGGGAGGTGCACAGCAATTGCTGTACTTGCACGGGGCCCCATTGGTCCATTTTGATCCCTTGTTGTTTATTGCGGTAAAAATCTTCCCTTACAATAAAAACACTTACCATACTCCGTTTAAATTATTCTTGCTGGTTGGCCTATTGGAACCAAGCTGTCTTCTTGACAAACTGATTGTGTCCGTCAATGGTACCTGCGCTATGTCCTCTAGGTCTTCGAAAAATCTGTTGCCCAGATAGCGAAGTCGAGATGTCTGGAGGTTTAGACACTGGCAGAGCAGGTGTTTGATGGTCTCGGTTTCTTCTACATATATCCTGACAGCTCCTGCAGTAGTCTGGTGAGCTAATGCCCAGCCTGTTTGCCATTACACCTATGGTGCAGTGGCCTGTCAGTACGCCGGTTAGGATACGTATTTCTTGTTTGTTCATTCACAGAATGTGTTTTGTTCTTTACTCGCCATAGACTGCGAGATATAACACAGTCGTGCCTTTGGGACCAGGTAGCGTTAATTTGTTCACTCAGTTTTTGGTCAATGTTTCTTTTTGTTGCACTAATTGGGATGTCTATTGACGTAATGGCGTCCATTGCGTCAAGTTCTGACCCTGTTCTTGCTAGCTCGTCTGCCTTTTCATTCTCCACGATGTCGCTATGACCGGGGACCCAGCAGAGGGTGATCCTGTGTCGTTCGCCCATTTCGTTGAGAGATTTTTGGCAGTTCCTGACTGTTTTTGACTTTATGGTTTCGCTGTCTAGTGCTTCGATCGACGGCTGACTGTCTACGAAGATTGTAATCTTGGAAGGAACCAGATTCTTCGCGGATATTGTTTTTGCTACCTTGTCTATGGCGACTATTTCGGCTTGAAAGACGCTGCGTTGCATTCATTGGGGAGTCTGTACGAGTCCTTTATGTCTAGGGCCTCGCAGAAAACTCCTGCTCCTGTACCTACATCCATTTTTGACCCGTCCGTATAGATATGGATTTCTTGTGCGTTGGCGTGCGTGTTCCAGTTCTCTCTCTGGGGTATGTTTGTAGAGTAGTTTTTCTCGAAGTTTCGATTGGGGATTATGTAGTCCGTTTTCCTGGATAGATCGATACCCAAGTAATTGTGAATTATGGAGCCGTGCCCATAGGAGCTGTGTCTCCACATGTTTGCCTCCTTAAGGCGGAGGGCTCCTTTGGCTGCCATGCTGCTTAGGGTAGATTTCAAATGACTTCCAGCCCGGTTTGGGGGGTTGATCTCATTGCTCCTGTTGTACCCATACATGCTAATCTATGTACCTTTGAGAGGTTATGGAGATAGGTAGTCCCTTCTGTTGCCTTCAACCATACAATTGACCCGTATGTAAGTATGGGTCGTATGATCGCTGTGTACAACAAAACTATAGTTGAAAAGTCTCTTGTTAGCCCCAACATCATTTTTAAAATCTTATTTTGAGCAATTTGAAGTTTTTTAATGTGTGTTCTAACACAGTTTCCCCATACAGGAGAGCCATACGTCATCAATGCTTGAAATACCACTTTAAAGATGGTGATTTCATTTTGCTAACTTAGTAGTGACCTGCGATTTATCAAGGGATACAACATTTCAATAGCAATGTTCATCTTGTCTAAAATGAGTTTTATGTGATTAGCGGAGTTTAATTTCTGGTCTAAGTACACCCCGAGGTACTTAACAGAATAAACTCACGGTATATCACAATTGTCCAGGTTAAGTGTGCCGTTAGGAAACAAGCAGTTCAGCTTGACTTTTCGCAGCGTTTATTTTAATCCTCCAGTGCTTGTAATATTCAAAAATTGTATTTAGACCGATTTGTAAATTGTCTTCTACTACTGAATCAAACTCGTGTGATGAGTATATATCGGAATCGTCCGCGTAAAGTGCTATATCGCAGTTTGGTAAGCTAGGTCAGTTAGCTGTAAGAATGTTGAATAATATTGTGGCTAGGACCGATCCCTGAGGGACACCAGCTGGTACAAATCTTGCAGAAGAAAAAATACCGTTCAATGCGACTACAAAATGTTCGATCGTATAACAAGCTTTGGAGAATTTTAATGACATGTTTGGTAAAATTGAATTTAATAAGCTTGTAAATTAGCCCGTTGTGCCAGACGGAATCAAAACCTTTTAAAAATATCAAGCAGAACTAATCCGATTGATTTATTTTGATTTAATTGTTTTTTAATTTCCTTAGAAATCCTTATAACTTTGTGAGAAGTGCTGTGGTGTTTTTTAAAACCGAATTGTTCCGGTGGTAATACAGTTCTTACCCTCATGAATGCATCTAGCTTCATTTTAATAACTTTCTCAAGAATTTTGATACATCAATTTAAGAGGCTTATGGGTCTGTAGCTGGTTGGAATAGAAGGGGGCTTCCCGCGTTTTAAAATCGGTATAACTTTGGCAATTTTCCATTTAACGGGGAGGTATTGCAGTTTCATACCGGCCTTAAGTATAAACGTCAGCAAAATGAGAGCACTAGCAGGGACATTTTTGATGACTTGATTGTTAATATTGTCCAATATTCTAATTCTAAAAAAATATAAAAACAAAGCAATAGAATAAAGGACATCATGGTCGCAGGATACTTGGTTAGAGGTGAGAGGAATTTTCATAAACATCGACACTATCATCCCTATACAGGCATGGGGAAGGAGGTATTTACAGTTGCTGAGGAATGCGCAACCTGCATACATACATATATAGATACAACAGCAAAAGCAAATTTTGGAATCCTGTCTAGGTGGCCAACGCGGCGACTAAATTCCAAACTGTTTCGTGTTTCCCCACCAGGAGAGACCCCAAGGGGTTCATAGGGGAGATTCTCAAGTGCGGATTTTCCGTGACCGAAAAACGCCCCCAAATTTAAGGGAAGGCTCTACAACGCATACGATTCACAATGGTGGACAGCTTAAAAAAATATGAGGGCAAATTAACGGCAGCTGAGATGAAGATGCTTCGCATGACAGATCTTGACCCGAAAAAAAAACCGACTAAACTTGAACGTTCGTACACTGTACACTCGTGAAGCTAAGTGGATCGATCTATCTTCCACCCACAAATGCATCGTCCTGCCAGAATGATATGGAACAAATAATAATCTGTAAACTCTTTCCGAACTGTAATTGGGGTATGGTTGGCATTCCCCAGTAGCTGGACGGATTGAAGATAGTGCCTTCCGTGTTGCCACCTGCTCTGCGCCTTTTTCTATGCGGAAGTCATACACCTTTATAATGGTTGTCAAAGATCTGTTATTGATAAACGACAAGTGTGTTATAGCGCAGTGGGTTACACTTACAGCCCCCGTGCAAATTTACGTATTACTGCAAGGTCTGAACTGAGCAAGAAGAATACAGAAGTTAAATGGCAGCAATACAGCAAAGATCAGCTCTTCGGATCACGAGTTCCTCCTGGAGAGTTTCGACATCAGCCGTCCTCGCTGGAGTAGACCCCATCTACAGTATCGGTAAAATACATTAAGTTAACTTGATGAAGACAATGTTAACCATACCCGTTTTGAATGCTTCAGATGACTGTCACAGAGACTAAGGCTGAAGTCGGAGGTAAATGAAATCACTTGGGACAGCATGATAAATGGCTGAAAACAGTGCTGCTGGATCTGGAGCTGCAAATATTGAATACTTACTTACTTACCTACCTACCGGCGGGAGTGCACTATAACATATTGGCGCCGCAAAATGATAAGGGATTCTTGTGCAGGGATAAAATACAAGCATTTTTCAGTATGGGTAGGGTGGAGGGTCTATTTTCCTCGTTTAGAAAATAAGTCCTTCCTATTTTCTAAGAATTGACTTAAAATGGAAATAAAACATATTTTAAAATAACGGTAACACTAACTATAAAAGGAACGACTACTATCCACTAATAGTGCATCTTGAATTTGTCCTTGTAAATTAAAGTAAATTAAATTGTTTTCTTTTAAGGGTTTTCCGGCTACTGGATCCGGACTTGAGTTCGAGTGTCTTTGGCATTTGCCATCGAAAATAATTAATTTGTTATCAGCTATGAGGTCATTCATTCTCTTGTAGGGTATTCTTTCGTTTGCTCTTAATGGCGTTTTGATAATTAAAGTGTGCGATTGTGACACAAATGCACATGGGAAAAACAACACATGGCACATGTTTTGCCATTAAAATTGCGTTTGAAGAAGTTTTAATTTGATCAAGTGATCGGTTATTAGATTTCTGGTGAATTTTTGCGATGAGTTGAAGAGGTAATGAAAGCCGTTGAAAGGAAGTCAAACTATGTTAAGGGTATGTCATTAAGGACTTGACACCTTCTTTTTTTAAATAAAAAGCAAACTACTTAGGATGGAAAAAAACGTCATTGGCTTGAATTACTATAAAAACATTATGTACATAATTCGACTTCGTTCATATGTCCACCACGGGAACGTATGCAACGGTCGATACTTTGAACCCAATTTTCGATGAATCGGCCGCACATTTCGACCGATACGGGCGCTGTTTCTCGTTTAATATTAACTCAGAGCTCTTCTAATGTCGCCGGCTTGTTGGTATAGACCAATGGCTTAATGTAGCTTCATAAAAGAAGTCTAGAGGCGTTAAAGCACACGATCACGGTGGCCATTAGACGTGTCAGTTTCTCGGGATAACACGTTCTCCGAACTGAGACTTCAATAACTCGATGGTTGCACCCGGTGTGTGGCTTGTGGCACCGTCTTGTTGGAACCACATATCACTAATGTCCAATCCATGCAATTGCTCAAAGAAATAACATTCCAACATGTCTCAGTAGCCAATACCATTTATCGTAACGTGGCGGTCATTTTTATCGACGAAAAAAAGGCCCAATGACTCAACCGTCATGAAATCCGCACCAAACAGTGACTTTTTGCGGAGGAAGTGCTGTTTCATGAAGCACATGAGGCTTCAAACCTGTCCATTAACGTATATTTTGCTTACTGACGAAGACGTTTAACCAAAAATGATGTTGCCGTACTTTTTGTTGGATCATGCCTAGTGACTATCTACGCCAAAGCTCAGGCGACCCTAGACGTGATCGACGAATGGTATCCTAGGATTGAGGTCTCGGTCAATCCTCTCAAAATTAGGTTGTTCTCTTCACAAAAAGGAGGAAGTTGACTCAGCCAGTGCTAAAAGGCGTCACGATCGAACTCTCCAATGAAGCCAAAAATCTGGAAGTCATTCTGGATAGCAAACTTCTTTGGCCGAAGCATGTTGAGCTGAACACTGCCAAGGCGCTGCCGGTTTTCTGTCAGTGAAGGGGTATTTTCGGCATGGCATAGGGCTTATCACGGAAAAGCGTCATATGGATTTAAACGGCTATGATAAAACCATTTCTAGCATATGCAACGGTTATTTGGTGGAATAAGCTTTCAAGTAAATACGTAACTGCTGCTTTCTAAAAAATCCCAAAGAAGGTATGTCTCGGCTGTATAGGGGCCTTCCCCAGCTCGCCTGGCTCCGGCCTAGATGTATTATTTAACCTCCCGCCAAAATCAAATCGATCTCAAATTTAAGAAGAGGTGGCTTTTGGTATAACTATCACTCGAGTTTTGATAAACTTGCGCGACGGTTATATTTCGACTCTTCTCTTATGGATATGTCGTCCGATGCAATGACACCGAACGTCGACTTTCTTCGTGTTCAGGACTGGCTCCGCCCAGACTCGGAGTCTGGAAAGGAATGCAGTCGAATCTTCACGGATGGCTCCAAAATCGATCAAGATCTGGTGCTGGTGTTTTCATGTGGAGGGACAACATTAAACTTTTCATCCTGTTAGGCAAACATGCGTTTGTTTTCCAAACGGAGACTTATGCTATCCTAATGGCTATGGGCTATGCTGTAAGGAACAGGTGGAGGGGCGGAGTATCTGCGGCTGTAGCAACAGTCAGGCTGCTCTTAAGGCCTTGCTCAACCCTTTAACCACCTCCGAAATATGTCCTGAATGCAAGATCTCTCTGAACTCGTTCGGAAGGCTGAATTCAGTTAGACTTGTCTGGGTCTCGGGTCTTAACGGGATCACGGGAAATGAGATCTCCGATGAACTTACTAGACATGCCTCAGAGGAAGACTTCTCAGAACCTGAACCGGTATTATGTTTGCCTGCGTCTTCGGTCAGTGCTTCTATTGACCGTTCGGTTTCATATGAACAAATTCGCAGATAGCATGACTCTCCCGGGTGCAGACAAACTCAACGGTTTCTCCCCGACGTTTGTAAAAAGCTGCGGCATTCTTGTTGTTTCTCAACAGAAAAGACCGCAGACAAATTACTGGCGTTCTTTGGGCCCATTACGCTTTTGCCAAGCATCTTACGGTGCTAGGCTTAAGCGGAACCGCCAACTGCAAAGCCTGGAGAAAGCGATGACACTGCGGAACATTTCCTCTGCGATTGTACTGCTTTTGCTCGTTAAGGTGGCATGTATTCCATGCTGATGTGGTGAGTGCTGTAAACCTAAGCTCCTCATCATTAAAGCGACTACTCTACGAAAACGAGTAAATTTAAAAAGTAAAAGTGGTGTTTCTTCCTGGTAGTACAATGTACCAGTATTGAGTCTGAGTGCTCCTGTGTAGAAAACATCGCAACTCGAAAAAAATGGCAGTCTTCACGAACAAACAAATTTGCAAAAATAAATAAACTATGCTCACTTTGTTGTATACCTCTAATCAGCATTTGTCAAAACCTCTTATAACTCGTAAGTGTTACCCTATACAACCAATAAGACATCTTTGTCGTACAAATTACTGTTTCCAATGATTCAAAGAACAATCGCACGTTCCTGAAATATAACCTAAACAAATCTTCTTAGAGTTATTCCCCCTGTTGAGGGTCTTCAAACTTAAGTTGAGAAGTGAATTTCCAGTTGTATTTCTTCAATCTTTGCAATATTTTATGAATCAAGTTGAAAATCTTCTTAACAAATAAAATGAAAACAACAAATATGTGTGTGGGGGGATGAATCACATTCTTTCATTTATCTCTCGTCTGATGGAATCAGCCCAAGTTTTGAATAAATTATCCTACGAAAGCAATTTGCTTTGGCAAGAGAAAAGTTCATATCACATTCCACATCCAGATTTAGCCCCGAAAACGTAAAAACCTATCTTCCCTTTATATGAGAGGAGCAAACATGCAGAACTTTAAAAAAAAATCAGACTTATGTCATTCAAACTCTCTCACTTGGAATCACTTATGAACTACACAGACGAATCGTTTCGTTCCCCATCTCCGATGAAGTCCCTTTCGTTTGTAAAGAATTCATCTCGAGAAATTTTGCTATTTTGTTTGCACACACCAAGATAAACATGCACATTACTCGCGTAGGGTCCTTGTAATCCTTGAACCGCAAAAAAATAATCAGCAAAATAATATTATTTCCCCGGGCGTATATCGTAAGTTTTCTGCAGAGATTGCTGGTTAGTGTGTGGTCGTGATGGGCTTTCTCATGCCGCACTCCTGTATCTCAACTTGAACTTCATAAGCAGAACTTATAGTGAACATTTTCTGAAAGGAATCGAAGTCCACCTAACCCAGTAGAATGTGATATTTCCATTAACATTGGCAGGAAATTATTGTTCGTGTGCTGTCTTGTGCTCACCTTGATTGATGTGACAGAAAGCTGACAGCAGGTGTGTTACAATAAAAAAGGTCAAAGCTGGTTGTTGTTGCCTCCTTTGGAGAGTGCGAAAAGGCAGTAGATTCTGCTCAAATTAACGAGATAAATGGTCTTCGATGTTCTTATGACAACAATTGACAGATTTAGTTGGTTGGATGTCTACCTAGTTGACAACATTTTAGAAGGAACAAATATATATAAATGTTTTGGCGTTAATGTCGCAAACCCGATTCAACCAGTTTGTTGCCGCAGATATGGCTTATCGTTGTTAACGATTAACTTTTCGAAAAGAAGAGTGTTTAGTTACAAATGGTGCCGTGAAATAAAGCCGAGCGAAAAAACGCCGAATTTTGGAAGCGAAATAACGCTTAATTTCCATGTTTGGTCTTATTTCACTTTGCCAAAGTGAAATAAAGCCAAATCGGCCTTGTTACGCTTTTAATTTATTTAGACAAGCAGATAGTACTTGAATTGTGTACATTGAAATCGCCCGCAATGACGATTTCAGTACGAGGACGAAGGATCACAATTCTTCTGATGAAATCAGACAGTGCATCAAACTCATTTTAAGTTGAATGTCTGTCCAGGTTGGGGCTTCTGTAAATAAAACAGTAGGTAGTGCATTAATTGCCTACGGACATCGAATTTGATACAAAGGAAATCAAATTCTGGATTGGAACATTGGCCATATTGAGGCTGAAGTTGATAGGCTACGTCACTACGTATATAAACGGCGAAACCTCAATTGGGAAAGAATATTGACACTAAGTTGTAACCAGGTATACTAAACTCCATTAAATCGGAGCCAACGCTAACCTGTGTTTGACTTAGTGCCAAACAGCTGGTTTGTTGAGTAACATGGGCTTATAATGAAAAAAAAATGTCCTCAACCCGGATGTTGCTCACATTCACTACAAAATGTCTACACATTAAAAATTACAAACATAAATAAATTACAAACTCTGACTCTAACAACCTAAGCAGAGCCGTGAAGTGAAGACGCTTGTTGGAATTCCAAAACAATTTACTTCAGGTGTTATGCCCGTACGGCAATTTGCTTTGGTCTACCAACAAAATCAACATCACGCAACCCGCTATCCGCCTGATGCCGTCTCTACCCAACCATTACAAGTGCACACACGAAAATCGAACGGCACTTGCAATATCCAAGCTAAAGCAACATCGATGGAGTGGGATGGAGCACGATGGAATACCCAACGCTGTGGCTTTTTTTTGCACTGACAACGACACGCGAACCGTATGGTCGCAACAACTTACCGAACACCAACGTTTCCCCTAAGGGTTTTTAACTGTTAATACGCAAAACTTTATTTCTAGGAGCCATTTTTAACAAAAATTCAAATAACAGCTTTATTCGCTTGAGAGAGACATTACGTTAATTTTGAAAGTTCAAATGATGTGGCGAATTCAGAAAATACATTAAATATGGTGAATGGTATAATAAAGGCGTACATATTGCAAAGTATGCGTCGGTATAATTGACGTACCTTTTTGGAGCGTACTTTACTTCGAAGCAACTCCTCCTCCTTTTCAAATCACAAGTTAGGCCGGGGATTGAGGATTCCTTCCACAACTGTAGTTTGGCTGTCAAACATTTTCTGGAAGTAGTCGACATTATTCAAAGAAGATCAGTTCGTCCTTATGATGATCCAGAATTGAAATCAGATCGCAAATCACTGGCACTGGACCAGATCGTTTTATTCTCCACCATAAAGGTAGGTGTTCGTAACAACCAGGTAGAGTCGCCAGTGAATTTTTCCGCAAAACGTTGTACAAAATACGCAGTCTTAAACATTTTTGAATATTTTTTTTTTAGTATTCTTTGAAGTTTTTCAAATTGATATAAATACATTGAAGTTAATATATTTGTTTTAAACAATATAATATCAAGGTTTTTTAAAAAAAAAAAAAATATTTGCCAGTTACCGGCCCCTTTCATCTTAAGTCCGGCCGCCGATGCTCCTGAACTCGGCCACCCCGATTACGGAAAGAATAATTTGTTGACAAAGACATTTTATTAGCATTTGTGTACATGAAAAAATAAAATAAAAACGCATAGTACTTAGACAAAAAATAAAGATAATAAAACAAAACAAATTCTTGTGATTAACAGAAAAAATAAATTATTATTTAAGTAGGAACTTTTGGAATGTTATAACTTTAGATTGAGATAAAATTAAGCCATAGGTACAAAATAAATAAATTAAATAAATTTTAAAGGAACTTAGATTTTTAGGACTAGTGCTTTTAAAAATAAAATAAAACTTAAAACATTGTATAGGATAGCAATGGTGATTCCATAAAAAATAAATAACATATCCGAAAGAGACGTAGGAGAAGGTAGTGTACCTTGGTCCGGATTTCAGTTTTTTGCCAATATTTTATGTGTCGTTTTTTCCATTAGTTTTTCTTTTTTTTTTGTTACTACCTGAAGACTTTTCTATGATATGGCGAAACTACTAAAAGGATATTGCTAACCATTCCTTAGAAAACTTTACTTTTATATGCTAATCTCAAACGGTCCAAGGTACAAGAGGTGATAGTACCTTGGTCCACGGAGTATTGTACCTTGGACCGAAAATATTATTGAAAGTTTTCCTATAGTTTAAAGGTGAAAACTTTAATTTATTTCAATAAAAAGTAAAAATGGTGCCATTCTTAATTTATTTAAAAAAAAACAGCAAAAAAATAGACTATTATCTTAAAGTTTTTGTGGTTGATTAAAAAAATCATTTCAAATAAAAGCATTAAATAAAAAAAACTCTTTTACTAAAAAAAAATTAACAAAGGACTTCAATATTATTGAAAAACTTACTTTAAAGGAACAACATAAAAGAAAAACAAATTTATTACTTCAATATTATTTAAAAACTTACATTAAAGGACAAACCAAAGGTCCAAGGTACACGCGCTATGATAGGTCCAAGGTACATACACTAACACCACTTTAGCCAAAGAAATTAGATTTTAACGTAGTATTCAATCCACATACGAACGACAATGTGTTGCTACCAAAAACTTATTAATACACTTACCGAAATCGATCAAAGTAGCGGAAAAGAGACAGAAAACTAAGCACTACATAACTTCAGAAAAGAGATAAAAAAATACTTTTTTCACTGAAAACTATGTTTATCTATTTTTTCTGTCGACTAGTGCAGCTGTGCCTTCAAAAAGAAACTGAGAAGACAAATGAACAGAAGATCAACATTTCACAGAACGACCGGTTTTTGCGTGCTTTGTATTTTTCTGAACATTGGCACACGGACCAAGGTACAATCGGACCAAGGTACACTACATTCCCCTACATTTAAAATGAAACCAATTTTCACAAACATCGCACCCAATGTTTTTTAACCCTTCTTCTTCTACGTCAGTGAGCACTTCTTCATCACAAGTCGGACATTTGGGAATAGTTTTCTTGCGATAGGCTGGTTTTTTCTTTTCCGACTTTTTCTTGAGCCGATCCAGCTTTCTTTTTTCTATTTTTGAGTTTTGCATCCTCTTCTTTTTTTTAATGCTTTCCAAGCAGCAGAAGAGATTGACATTGGCGGTTTATCGACGCTTTGGACTCTTTTATTTGCTTTCGGTATTGGGTTAGGATAAGCCAGGTGTTTTTCAAATGATGAAAAACGATTCACAGGTTCATCAGGATTCGACTCTAAAATTAAAATGTAAAAGCAATATTAAACATACCCACGTTAAAAAAACAATAAATGGAAGCTTACCAGCTGCCAGTGATGCTAAATTTTCCTCGACAATCAGGGAACAAATATCTTTCAAGACCATGTCATCCGTGATATCCAATTCTGAAGAGTTCTGGGTGTTTTGGACATTTTCATCTAACGTTATGTAAGAAGATATTGGTAGGCTAGGTACCTATAGGTTGTACAAATAAAATTATAAAAGCTACCTATTAGATTTTGCCAACTATCTGAACAAGAAACGATGTCAACACCCAGGATTATCTGTTCCACTATTCTATGTTCCGGTAAGAAATGCTCTTGAGTAGTGTCATCACCAGAAGACTCCGCTGCTGCAGGGAGTTTAACTAGTTCTCCATCTATGTTGATTTGGTATGTGCCCTCAATATTTTCCGCTGCCAATACTCCGGTCCCCGCGGAGTAGCCTTCAATATTGTTTTGGCATTGTTGAGTCTTGGATATGACATCGATCACAACTTTGTAATCGATATTTTTTGATTGAAGGGCATCTTTAAAATGTGTGATTACTCGTCTTGCTTCCAAAAGGCTTTTTTCTGAAATGATTACAAAAACGCCGCCAACGCCACCATCAGTTTCGCAAACAGAATTAACAACAGTATCACCAACAGTATCAGCACCAGTATCGCCACGATCATCGATCTGGTTAACTGCCTCTAAATCACTTAGAAGACACTTCGAGAAGTCAACGGCATCAGGATTAAAAGGGAACAGTCCACATTTTTTGAACGTATTTTGAATTATAGTTGTCCTGTCCTTGTAATTAAGGACCTCACTCAAAACTTGGCAAAAATTGTCTTTTCTTATTGTGTTCCCGTAATTATCTGGACGGCCTTGCCATTCGCTAAGGATATTTTGATAGTCCGACTTATGACCTTTGAAGGCACCTACATCCGCTGGTGGCATGTGTGTGGTGTTGGGTGGAAATGCATATAAAATAATTCCGTTACTGCTACAAAAATCGCTTAGCTCAATGGACATATGCGACGAATGCCCATCTACAAAAAAGAGAACTGGACATTTGACTTCGTTTTTTATAAGCCAAAGATGGAGGCCTTCCTTAACATATTGGAGAAATATTTCACTTCTCATTCACCCACTTTCAGTTTTTCCAAACACCCAATCAGGCTTGTTATTTTGAATAACTTTCAACCAGCCAGGTGATCTTTTGTACGGTAAGACGACCATGGGTGGAAGTGTTCTTCCGCTGGCTGTAAAAGTGAGAAGAACTGTCAGAGTTTCTTTTTCATTTTCCGATTTTATCTGATAAACGTTTCTATAGCATTTAGGGGCAAGTACATTTCCAGTTTTGGGAGCCATACTCATCAGCATTAAAAATTCTGGACGGATCTTCAAGAATACCTTCAACATTTCCTTCTTTCAGATAGTTCTTAAGGTCCTGGAACCACTTCCTAATTCCCTGTTCTGTAATTGCAGCCCGAGATTTCGTAAGTGATTCAGGTGTTCGTAAGCTTAAAGTGGGATGGCGCTTCAAAAAGTTGTAATACCATTTTTTCCCTGGTTTGCTACCTTTAAATGGAGTTTTTCGGCCTTCATCTTTCAAAATATTTTGCACCGTGTTAAGAAGATTTCCTGAATTTTGAGGAAAACCACATTTGGCCAAAGTTATTAGTTATTTCACCAATTTCGCCTCCTCTTCAATCGAAAGCACAGTACCCACAAGGACCTCTTTTGCCAGGCTCTTCCAATGATCTGCCGTGAACCTGGTCTTGGATAGTGGATCTAGGAATGCCAAATTTTCTAGAAGCTTCTCTAATAGGCATTTTATTTTGACGAATTTCAAATAGAGTTTCTGCCAAATCTGTGTCTTTGTAGGCAGTAACAAGCTTTTCTTTAGATGCCCGATTCATGTCGATTAACTATAAATAAGTTTAAACTATTTTATTATTAGGTAGGTCGGTATATATACAGCAATCAATGATATAGGTAAGGTAGATATTTTTTAAAAACCTCATAAGGGGCCGACACACGTTTCCAATATTCGGCCGCTTGGTTTCATTATCGTAAAAGGGCGGCCGAAAACCGGAGTTTCTTTTAAATTTAATAGCTTTTTTGTTGGAGATTGTTGTTGTGGCCTTGCTATTCAGATTTTGTGTTTTACCCAAAATCAAGAAAAAAAGGGTTTCCTATTTTCGGCCAGGGGTGGCCGAAATCAGGCAACACCTATTTTTTATGTGTCCCATCTCCGACCGTAACTAAAACATTTTTTCACTTTTTAAAGCATTTTTAATTAAAACAATGTATTTTACTATAAAAGAACGCATAAAAACGCTCACCCCAATAGTTTTCACTTAAATCACAAAATCCGGAACAATTTCCACTATGGTTAGCAACACTTTAACCGTACTTGAACTTGTCCCGACGAGGTCGCGCACCCAATTAACTTATAACTGGGGAATTACACGTGTAATGGAAATAAATATTTTGACATATCATAAGAAACAGATCACCTATATTATTTAAGCCATAAGACAAAGAAGTTAGGCTATAGTTTTACTATTAACGACGCTTTTCTTTGAGAGTGGCCGGACACTGGATACGGCCGGAATTAGGCGACCCTACCCCATATTACTCAATTCCTGCTCAGGTTAAAAAAATAAATATTTTTGGTGACGTTGCATGAAACATGTGCTCATGCCAAATCTTTAACCCGATTTTATCGCAGACAAGCTCCGTCTTCGGGATGATTGCGATGTAGGTACATGTACATGCCTCCATCGAATTATTTCTTCCCCAACTGTGAACCTATTCAACTGAGTTCAATTTAAACATTAAAAGCCCCTGCTGGTCACATTGACTGTATTCAGGTTTTTGCAAACACAATGACCCCAATAACCTCATCTATCCGTACTATTCTTAAATTCTATTGAGTATCCCATTTCAGGTTTACAATTTCACAAAAGAAAAGCGAACTGATTTGCCAGACACTTAATCATATGCAAATGAATGGCAGCGCAAATGTTGTGTCCTACACAAAAATCAAGCTAATCTGCCTTTGATACCATCACGTGCTTGTTTCCACGAATCGTTACTCACTTTGCTCACTGTTCGAACGTTTTTAACGACGCAACACCACCAGTCATTCCTATTTCCGGCGTTTTTCACGACAATCAAATGAGACACGCCACCCAGCAAACAAACAAACAACGGCGGCGCGGTGCAGACTATAATAAATCATCGACAATCAGTCCAACCACCAATTGTCGCACAATCTCTTATCTCGGGTGAACATCTTAAACCTTTTTGCATTTAAGTTGCCATTGCCACCTTATCACCCTTAACACGCATTACCCCCCCATCGTGTACACCTCATCCCGTCTCCTGTTGGATATTGCGATGACTTTGTTGCTCTCAAATGCAAATTGACACCGAAAAAAGCCGCCGCCGCCGAAGTCTGACATTGGAGTCGTGCTCGCGATTTAAATGGATTCGCGGGGGCGCTGTATAAGAACGCATCTACAAAGCACCCAGCCATTACCATCATGGCCACAACCCCCGCACACCTGCAAGTATGCAAATTCAATTAAGACTTGCATGTCGCTCTGACTCCCTGCATTTGACAGGATAATTTTCTCCACTTCTACCAAAGGACAGTAGAGCATAGAGGTTCATTCCATTAACGACGAGCGGCGAGCACTGCTCCCGGCCATGGGAAAAGGCTGCCGAAAGGCGAACATGTTTTATTCATGCAATCTTTTGGAGCTGGAAACTCCACCAGCTCCAGCAACTTCACGGACTTCATTGTCCTATAATCAAAAACGAAAGCAATCGCGGCTGTTGTGTGTGTTACATTCGAGGATGCAAGTCTGTGGATAAAGAGAAAGACGATGGCAATGGCTACGACAACTTCTCTGGCTGTCACTTCGCATGCGAATCTGCACGCATTTGACTAAGTGCTCAGTGTTTAATCAACATCCTTGTCGCACGCAACTAAATAATTAAGTTATCCGTGATGGGAGCGAGTCTTTGTCCAGCCGGTGTCGTTGGTACGAGTAGTTGCTGAGTTGCGACTACTCACCCAACGAACGGTAGACAAGTCCAAGTTAAAGTGTTTACACAGCGTTGAGCTCCAATTAATTCACCAGCCTAGTAGAGTCTGGCGGTTGTTGGTTTTTTAGTCACAGTTCCCATTCGGACCAGACAGATAGAACGGTTAACCCACCATAGCTGTGCCAGCACCACCACCTTGCCACTCTGCCATTGATTCCATTACAACTATGACGAAAAGAAGAAGAAGAAATATGCTCCGTCATTGTTTTCATTTCGATTTCCATTTCAAACTTTGTCAAAGGGTTGCCTGAGTGCAATTAGGCACCATTATCTACTGTCAGACAAACGTACCTCGCTGCGTCTCTGTTTGCCGGTGGAAGACGTTATTAGACCGCGGCATGACTTGCTCAAACGCAAGCGTAACGAATTCAGTTCCTTTGTCTGTCCGAAGCATGGAAATTTGGACACGCTCAAATTGTGTAGCAGCTTACAATTGACACTTTTACAAGCCCATCAAGAGGGATTAGAATAGAAGAAGTGGGAATACCTATGGAGAATGGGTTTTGTGAGTGGTCACGATAATGATCGAATTGGAACGGAATGGCCCATTATATTTCGTGTATACAAGTATCTTCTATACGTATCTACGGTTGTTTTGGCTGACCAATTTAATACATTAACTGCGGTCTGGCGGTGTACGCAGAGATGATGGCGATGCGGCACAGATAAGCTGAGCAAATTGGGCCGCAAAGTGGGTACATAGCCACTTAAGTGCTCTAAATCATATGCGAGTCTCGGCTGCAAGCAAATACAGAACGTTGGAGACGAGGCTGAAGAAGATGAGATGTCTGTGCTGCTTCGATGGTATGTTAACGTCTAATATAGCTGTCAAAATGTTATGGGTTGGTCGAAATAGAAAGCTATACACGAACGGTGGACGCGACGGCGATACGTCAACCCATTTGTTTATTCCTTGGCTACGATGCACGCAATCAATGAACCGCAGAGAGTTGGAGCGAGTGCCTTTGTTCCAAGAGCGGTTTGAGTGAAGATGTTTTTCGGCATATGTAGACCCACATAGTAAGGTTGCATATTGAGGTTAGCTATTCACTTGGTGGGGTTTAATATGCGTACGGGGCATTCTTTTGAAATACGTGGTGGATGTATTTGGAATGTGCGGTAAGAATAAAAAAATAGATGGATTCGGTAGCTATACAGAGTTGTCATAACTTTACTTCGCTGCTATCTGATTGTGGGATGGAAGGTTGGAAGCTATGATGAAAAGGATATTCCTCCTGACATAATCAGTAATGATTATTTATTTAGCTTGAAAGAGAAACCCTAAGACTAATTTCACTCTCTGAGTATGTATTGCAGTGATCGGTTGTTCTATTTATACTCTCTAAAGTTAAGTGCTAAAATGGTTGTTACAAATTGCGCCAAGTGTGGCAATGAAATTTATGGATTGCAACTTCGTTAGATGTGATTCATTTTGCAATTTGATTTACCACAAGAAATGTGGAAATATTTCGGAATCAATTTTTAACATCGTGCGTTGTGTCTCCCGAATCAAACAATTTGCTATTAGAAACTGTTAAACAGCCAGCTAGTGAAATTTATGAGTTAAAAGAACAATTTCATCAAAATTGCAGAGTGAATTCATTTTGTGGACATCAGAAATCGCGTCCAAAATCTTGTCAAAAAAGTGGTCTGCATGCGACCCGCAAGGTCCACACGACTAACTTCCCAGTGGGATCAATATGATTTATGCGACCAGTGAGCAATTTTGAAATGTGGTTAACCATATGATATGGTTAAGAATTATTTAATATTAAAAAATGCTCTTTATTGTTCGTGAAAATTAAATGTTGTTAATAACAGCAAAGTGTTATATACATACATATATTAATGCAACCATTGTTATGAACACGGAGACCTGTAAATTTACATGTATACGAAATAACGGAGCACAATGTAATTATGATTTGCTCAATAACAAATGACAATAAATAGTACAAATGAAGGCAAATTATTTTAGTTATTTATTTACTAACAAAAAACAGCTTGACCGATTTCGATGGAAACTTAATCAGTTCTGAGTTACGTGAATAAACCCGGTCCCATGTCAATATCATCTTTGGTTCTCGAGATAATCGCGGCGAAAGATAATTCCGAACGCACATACGAACATACGCACATACTTACATCCACACACAGAGACATCTCTATAAAAACGTTAGATTTGGATTCTGGTGACCTTGAAACGTGGAGATATGTCAAAATCCGCGATTCACCAAATCGGCCCTATTACAAGAACTTCCACTGGGAAGTTAAAAATAGTACAAATCATCAATTTTAAAATTCAGCTAGTTTGCCTCTATTGTTTTAGTTATTTATTTACGAGTATTAACAAAAAACGGCTTTACCGATTTCGCTTAAAACTTAATTACCTCTGAGTTATGTAATTACGCTTCCAATAAACCCGGTCCCATGTCAATATCATGTTTGGTTCTCCAGATAATCGTGGTGAAAGAAAATTACGAACGCACATACGCACATACGCACATACGTACATACACACGGACAGACATCTCTCAAAAACACGTTGAATTTGGATTCTGGTGACCTTGAAACGTGGATATATGTCAAAATCCGCGATTCACAAAATCGGCCCCATTACAAGAACTTCCACTGGGAAGTTAAAAATTGAAAATCAAAAGAAAGGTAAATCACTTGTACTCAGATCAAATAGTGCGGTTAACCATCAGAATATTTTCTCGCCGACATCCAATGCAATTGCTGTTGTTAGTGCCGCTCATTGCCAATTGTATTCGAAAGTGAGTTGCCGCTTTCCCGTAATAGTGAGCCAATTGTGTCGTATTAAAGTGTTGAGCCGCCTCCCGTCGACGAATTAAATTAAACTCTCCGTCCAGGTGCTATGCATTTCATAGATGCTAGTCCTAGTAGGAGTTTTTCAAGTATTTCTGCTCCATCCAAGAAACGACCATCATGGAATAAAAATATCGGAAATATGTATAATAAACGCGTCGAAGTTGATGGTTTTTTCTCAAACATGGTAACCGCAACTTCTGGTGTCCCACAAGGAAGCCATTTAGGGCCGTTGCTGTTTGTACTCTTTGTAAATGAAATTCCTCAGCTTTTCATAATGTGCGAATGGGTGTTATTTGCAGATGATTTCAAAATGTTTTGTAAAGTCTCCAACTTCTCGGATTGTTTAACATTCCAGTTTAGAATGAATCTATTTTTACAACAGTGTTCCGAAAACGATTTGGAGCTTAGTTTGCCTAAATGTTAAGTTTGCACGATTTCTCGTTCTCAGAGTCGCTTGCTTCACTCATACGGAGCTGGAAGTGTTGCTTTTAGTAGAGTATCTGAATTTAATTATCTTGGGGTTATTTTCGATAGTAAGTTATCCTTCAATTTGCATATCGACTTTATTGTCTCTAAATATTTTTCCCTTCTGGCTTTCATTAGAAGAAATTGTGAAAAATTTCGTGACCCATTCGTACTAAAAACTCTTTACTGCTCTTTAATAAGATCCAGATTAGAGTACTGCTGTGTTATTTGAGATTATTTTAAGGTGTCCACTCTTCTCGAGTAGAACGGGTTCAAAAACGCTTCACTCGCCTTGCTCTGAAGAGATTTAATAGGGACTTTGAGCTTCTATCTTATAAAAGTCGCTGCTTATTGTCAGGCCTTAATAATATCGTAGTAAGGAGAAATATGCAGTCTTTGGTGTTACTGAAGGATATTATCTCTAACAGAATTAATTGTAGTGAACTTCTTTTAAGGGTACCATTCCATGCACCAAGCAGAATACTAAGAGTTTTTACCTCCGGCACAAAGAACAAACTATGGTTTGTCTGAACCGATAAGTCGATGCATCTACGAGTATTTGTTTAATTCAGTCGATAATAACCTGGATCGTGATTTATTTAAATGTAACGCTCTTACTGCTCTAACTTCAAACTTTCTTAATTAATGCCAATTTTTTAGTTTATTAACTTGTGTTGTTATTATGTTTTTGTAATTTTATATTTACTGTATGTACCATTACTAATTGTTTGCGAAATCTGTAAAGGTGTTCTACCTGATAGAAGAATAAATAAATAAATAAATATATAAAAGAATTTTTAACCATAGTAAATTCATCTACTCGTAAGTCTACATGATTTATTATTCTTTATATATGATCTTGATTGATTTATTTATTGCAAATAACACAACGACTACCCAAAATAGTGAGTGAACAACAAAATGAATAGTGAGTGAAGATCCTTTCCCCTTTTTCGAGGACAGTGAAACAAATAATGATGGGTGAAATATTAAATTACTCACTGACACTGAGGTAGTCGAGGTCATGTTGTCTATCAAATCGAATGCCCATGCGGGTTGGAACGGTGCAGTATTAGTGTATTCAGTTACCGATCGGAAGGTCGCGCGGTCTAATCCCGGAAAATCCATAATTTAAATGGAATACAGCAAAAATTGGTATCCCTAAGCAATTTAGATACCACACGTGGAGAAAAACTCTACAATTGCACAAACAACTTCTATCCTGTCTCTATATTCCTTCGAATAGTAAGTAGCACCTAAAATCAGGCAATGCATTGCTTGGTGCTGCTTGCTGTTCAACAAAAACAAACCTGCGCTGCATTGCAACACTACAAGTGTATTGTAACATATACAGACAAATAAACTCCGTTAGCGTCGTAAAACGTTTTTAAAAAAATTCCACTGGGTTTGACAAAATAAATCCAAAGTTTCTCAAACTCCTCCTTCCATTTATCCTTTCACACCTCGAACATACCTTCAATAGTATTCTTACCAACAGTTTGTACCCCAAGTTTTGGAAAGTAGCTAAGATAATTCCCATCCCTAAAGCTAAAAGTGGTGAGTTCAGGCCTAAAGCAATACTACGAGTATCTTTTTTGTCAAAAGCGTTAAAAAAGGCTTTACTATAATTTTCATCAAAATATTTTCAGAGGTTTAGTTTTGGGTCCATTTGGTTAAAAAAACAAACTTAAAACTTTAAAAACATATAAATGCCTAATTGGTAGAATTTGCAACACTTTAATAAAAGGCTAACTATTAGTAAATCGATTTGTATTCAATATAATTCTAACTAGATATTTCTTAGCTATTAATAACGGCTTAAAGGTGTTAGCATTCGAACCACCCCAGCTAGTAATGCCGTATTGTAACTTAGAGTGCGCAAGACCATAGAAAATAGTGATTGGAACTTTCTTGGAGCAAAGCGGCTTTAAGAGATACATTTAACGTGCAACCAACATCATGTACGATTTTATCTCTTGGATATGAGTTTTCCAATTAAGATTGATATCAATTGAAACACCTAAGGACTTAAAATATTATACGGATTCAATTTTAAAACAATTAATGGAGCATTGTATATTAGTTGCAAAGTTACTTCTACCACACTTATGAACAGGTGAGGAAAACAGCTTACAGTCGCAGGCGTGAAACGACAGGTTATAACTAAAGGGTCCGCCATCTAACGTTTTTTTTTTTCAACTAGTACTTATTTCGTGAATGGTAACACTTAGTTCATGTCTGATTTGACAGATAATTAGTTTTATCCTTCCGCTGAACGAATATGGTTGTGTATACGCTTGAACAACGCTGGGAAAAATTGCGACATTACTTTGAAAATCATGGTAGGTTATGTTGCAGAATGTGTGCGAAAATTGCGTACGGATTTTGGTAGAAGAGAAGCACCGTCAGCTCCGTATGTTCGTTATCTTGTGAAAAAAGTGAAAGAAACTGGCATCCTCATCGATAAACCAAAGCGTGAAAAGCCAAAAACAGTGCGTACACCCGAGAATATTGCTGCTGTGGCATAAAGTATGCGTGAAGCGCCATCAACATCAATTCACCGTCGTTCTCAACAATTGAACATTTCGGAGACATCATTGAGACGAATTTTGCATAAAGACCTTGGTATGACGATCGTGTAGGCTACTGCATGGCCAGCCGAGGCAGCCATTTGAATGAAATTATTTTCCATTATTAACCGGAAGGATTGTACTTTCAAATAAAAAAATAAATTTGAGAAAATATTCAGTAGTTTTTTTTATAGCATTTTCAAAAAAAAAGTTATTTGGCGGACCCGTTATTACTAGCTATCGTGAAAGACATCAACTTGGTTTACTCACTGATGATCCATTTATTGGCTGTAAACCACAACCTTAAAACTTCAAGATCTTCCTCGATCCTTGAGATGCATTCAAATACAGTTTTAAACTCATACGTAAACGCTATATCGTCTGCAAATGCAGTTGGAATACCGTTTAAATTGAGTTTGAAAAGAGAACAACATTTGTTGATAGCTAAGACTGAATTATTAGTGCGTGCGTAATGCAAACATAATGTACATAACGGGTGGGCCATCTAATGGTTTCTTTTTAAATCGTAGGTTATTTTGACACTGACAGCTGTTTCCCGCTCGAAATCTTGACACGAAGTCAGTTTCTGTGTAGTCCAAACAGTGCGTTTTTTGTAAAGATGTTTTGGCCGAAATGAATCACCCACCGCGCCTACTGTACGCAACTTTGTGCAAAAAGTTCGTGAAACTGGTATGCTAGTGGACAACACTCATGGTCACCGTCGTCTTACGATGCGCACACAGGAGAATGTGGCTGCTGTAGCCGAGAGTGTGAAACTGAATTCACGAACATCAACTCGCCACCAATCTCAACAGCTCAACATTTCACGCACTAGCATCAGAAGAATTCTGAATAAAGATCTCGGATTAATGGATTACAAGGTCCGATTGACTTAGCAATTTAAGGCGCACGACCATCCGTCAATCGCTTCGCAGTTTGGGCCTCAGAGCAACTTGAATTGGACAACGATTTTGGGCGAAAAATCATCTTTTCTGACGAGGCGCATTTTCATCTCGGCGGCTACTTTAACAAACAAAATTGCCGCATCTGGGGCTCGGAAAATCTGCTTTTTATTGTCGAGAAGCCAATGCATTCACAGAGAGTTACAGTTTGGTGCGGATTGTGGAGTGGTGGCATCATTGGTCCAGTTTTCTCAGACAATGAGCCTGGGAACAACGTTTCGGTCAACGGTGGGCGTAATAGAGCCATGTTAACCGACTTTTTTTTACTGAAATTGAAGACATGGATTTGCAAGAACTCTGGTTCATGCAGGATGGTGCGCCATACCACACATTACATGCTTCAATCGATCTTTTGCGCACCAAATTCCCAAATCGTGTTATCAGCCGTTTTGGCGATGTCAATTGGACGCCTCGGAGCTGCGATTTGTCCCCTTTGCACATTTTTTTGTGCAATCGGGAAACGATTCAAGCACATATCATCCAAGAAATCCGTGAGCAACGGCCTGAAACCATCAACAAGGTCTTGGAAAATTGGACAGACAAGTTGACAGAATGCGCTACTGCGAAGCCAGCCAAGACAGCTACTTAGACGACGTTGTATTCCATATTTAATGGGAATGTTTGCTCTTACTAATAAAGCCATAATAAATTGAAAAAAATTATTTTTGTTCATTTTATTGCAATTTTAAAAAGAAACTTGTATTTGGCCCACCCTATGCATATCGCTAAATTGATCAAAAACAAGCTTACTTTTTTTGATACTTTAGTTTACCTTTTTTCCGGCTTAATGGTCTTATTTGTTTCCGATGCAATTAAAACACTTTAATCCATCCTTGCACCCTACGTTTCGACTTTTTTTTGTTTTAGAAAAAGGAACTCCAAAACCCGGAGCACTCAAACTCGGTAAAGGTCCATTGTACTACCAGGCAGAAATACACTTTTTTTGTGTAGAGGTCGGAGAAAACAAGTTGATATTCGTTTCTCTCTATCTGTGGGTGGCGTACTTACTTACTTGTGATTGCAGTTTCGCTACAGTTAAAAGAACCCCGCCGGATACTGGAGCAAAAGTGGCCGACTACCTACTGAATTTTCGTGGCCGGGTACTAGTGAAATTTCACTTTTTTCAAAAAATTATTTTTAGTTTTAAATGTATAAATCCAGATACATTCAACAATTTTTTAAAAAAAAAAACTTAAAATTGCCATTAATGTGCTAAGATAAATGGCCAAGTGAATTAGTTATAACGAATCATAGTAAGAAAATTAGTTATGTGGCCGGGAACTGGGACCCCTACCCCATATGTGCAAAAAAAGGATTCTGAAGATTCTCATGAAAAACACATTATTTCTTCATAAACTTCCTGAGACAGAAAAACACATCTCACAGCACCACCGTCTTAATATTTTTCTATATTAAAGTGTCAAACTCATCATTTTTGCCATATGCTGTTTTTTTTCCTGTGCTGTTGCTCAACAAAAAACGCATCACCATTCAACGCAACATCGCATCATCTGCGTCGTCATTCTATCCTCATCTAACTAACGAAGAGATGTCTTTACATCATCTTCGTCATCATCATTATCATTCTCATCAGAATCATCCGAAGTTGTCGACAATTGAGCGACATCATCTTGTGAGGTCTCATCATCACCATCCACATCCTTACTAAAACACAAAACAAGACTTTTCCTCAGAACGCTGAGAGTTTTTCCAAAGAATTTGTCCTATTCTTGGCCTCCGATTTCTGTTTTCTGTTAGCCAGACAGTAGCAAAACTAAAAGTGATTTTACACGGATTAGTCATGTTCGTTTATTCAGCTCTTCACTGCTGATCCATCTACATCCATCCGCACTTGTTAAATTAGTGAATCATGTGACAGGGGGGTGACCCACAAAACATAATCCAACTTGAAGCTAAAATAATTTTAGAATATTCGGCATGTCCTTTGCGCATCATTTGCTTAATGAACTCTGTACTGGATTGGCCAACAAAAAAAGAAGAAGAAGAAGGAAATTCATAGGTATTCAGAGAATGTCAGGGTCGGGCGGCAGACATGGAACCATGACAGGGCGCACTGAGCACCAACACGATTGTGATGTGCGTACGCTCATTTTAATTTTGAACTGCTGTCATGTTGTAGACGATTTTATTTTATGATTCTGTGTATAGTATCCGTCCATGGGTGTGAATATGTGCTCCCGCTTGTAGCAAGTTGTAATCCCAAATAAATTGGACAATCCGACATGACAAGTTAATTCCAATTTATTATATTTTCCACAAAACAAGAAAAAAAGATGTTTACGTCCATCATTTTCTT
The DNA here is from genome assembly GCA_949715645.1 of Portevinia maculata. Lineage (NCBI taxonomy): Eukaryota > Metazoa > Arthropoda > Insecta > Diptera > Syrphidae > Portevinia > Portevinia maculata. Next base: position 9,396,812 of record OX454526.1, read on the forward strand.
ACTGACCCTTTTGGGTTGGGAGCATTTATTGCTTATACTAGAAAAGGGTTAGCGATTAAGCAGCGTCAGACAGAAATCCCATACTTATTTCGTAAATGGTTGTAAATGTATTCGTGGTGGAGCAGAGAAGTTTTGGCGTATAGCTTCTACACAGCATTACGACTGCACGATGACCCCTTAGAATTTTCTGTCTCTAATCTGTTGGAAAATTTAGCAATTGCTTAAAAACTTTCGACTTACTTACTAACGTGTGAATACTCGCATCAAACATGAATATTCCCTACCGCTTCTTTATTGATGCAGCATCACTGCTTATAAGGGTCTTTCATTTAGGACTTGACAACTTCTTTTTTAAATAAAATGCAAACTACTAAAAAATTTTATTAGCTGGAATATCTATCAAAACATTTATCAATGGAATTCGACTTCGTTTATATGTGCACCACGGGAACGTATGCAGCGGTCGATCCGTTGAACCCAATTTTCGATGACTCGGCCGCACATTTCGACCGATACGGCCGCTATTTCTTTTTCAATATTGGCTCTGAGCTCCTCTAATGTCGCTGGTTTGTTGGCATAGACCAATGATTCAATGTAGCCCCATAAAAAAAAATCTAGAGGCGTTAAATCACACGATCTCGGCGGCCAATAGACGGGTCCGTTTCTCGAGATAACACGCTCACCGAATTGAGAATTCAATAACTCGATTGTTGCACCCGCTGTCTGTCTTTTGGTACCGTCTTGTTGGAACCACACAGCACTGATGGCCAATTCATGCATTTGCTCAAAGAAATAACGTTCCAACATGTCTCTGGATCGAAAACCATTTACCGAAACATGATGGTAATTTTCATCGACGAAAAAAAGCGGCCCAATGTACTATAAAAGACTAAGTCTTATTTGTACAATGTTTAAATTAAATAAATTGAAATTGAATTGAATTGAATTGAATGAAGCCTCAGGCATGAAAACCACAGAAAACAGTGACTTTTTGCGGATCAAGTGCTGTTTCATGAAGTACATGAGGGTTCTCACCTGTCCAGTAACGCATATTTTACTTATTGACGAAGCCGCTTAACCAAAAAAGAGCTTCTTCACTGAAGATCCTCATTTTCTTCCATCATGTCCAAAGCCCAATTCGAGAATGTACGTCGCTCCATACGATCAAGTGGCTTTAGTTCTGGAGTCAGCTTGATCTTGTAAGGGTGTAGGCCAAGATCCTTACGCAAAATTCGCCATAATATGGTCTGGGTGAGCCCAATTCTGGAGAACGCCGTGAAATTGACTGATTTGGCTGGTTTGCGACGAACGCTTCTACGGCAGCAATTTTCCACACACTTCGGGCAAAACGTACTCTCACTGGCACGGCAACATCAAGCAGCAAATTATTCTGGCTCAAATGTTCGCACTATTGCTTGTCTTCTGTGACAAGAATTACGTCCGAAAATTGCCGTTAACGCTCTTGAAGTTGCGACCACCGACTCGGAACTTCGGTAGTTAATTTTAATTACAGTTATACTCCGACCTATGCTACCCCGTTTTACGCGAATTCGGAGATAGGTACGCGGTTTTTCTTTTTGATTATCGCGCGCATCGGCGTGTTCCAAATTCGAACGTGTTCCGTGTGGTCGTGTGGAATAACAATTCCAATTCCGTAAAACATTACGTACGCGGTGCAAATTCGGTTTATGACGAGTTCGGACGTGTTCCTTGTGGAATTATTTTACGTACGCAGTGCACATTATTTGTTTATCTTTCATTATGTCATCTAAAAGCCCAAAAAATGAGTCATGTGAACCTTACAAGAAACGAAAAACACTGTCTTTGGAGTGTAAACTAAATATTATCAGACTTTGAATCGAAAATAAAAATTTCTGAATTGGCAAAGAAATTTGACCTACCGGAATCAACAGTCCGAACGATTATAAAAAATAAAGAAAAAATTACTGAAGCTGTGAAAGGTTCTCATTCTTTGAATTCAAGCAGTATTCGTTAACGTCACGGTATTATCGCTCAGATGGAAACAATGTTACAGGTATGGTGAGATAATCAAGTAAGACTTAAAACATAGATGGAGAAAAAAATAATACAAATTATAAAAACAAACATAGGGGCGGGCTACAGTCCGCTTGGGCGAACTGTTGGATACCCTATTCTTATTCCTATATCTCATAAGTGGGCGTGACAAAAATTTAAAGGATTTTATCGAAAAAACTAAGCTTTTGTAAATAAAAACGCTCCCTAGCTCAAACTTTGGTTTTTCAATAAAATTGTTTTATTTAATTGTGGGCGTGTCAGTAGGCGGATTTAAAAAAAATTTAAGTATGAGCATAAAGGGCACCTAGAGAGTATATACTATAAATTTCAGCTCCCTAGCTCAAACTTTGGACTTTCAAAAATAAAAAAAAATAATTGTGGGCGTGTCAGTAGGCGGATTTTGAAAATATTTACACATGAGCATAAAGGGCCCCTAGAGAGTATATATTAAAAATTTCAGCTCCCTAGCTCAAATTTTGGTTTTTCAAAAAAAATATTTTATTTAATTGTGGGCGTGTCAGTGGGCGGATTTTGAAAATTTTATGTCCCAATCAGTTTTATGGGCCAAAGATCATATATAAAAAATTTCAGCTTTCTAGCTCAAAATTCAATTTTTCCCAAAATTTGTTTTATTTAATTGTGGGCGTGTCAGTGGGCGGATTTTGAAAATTTTATGTCCCAATCAGTTTTATGGGCCATAGATCATATATAAAAAATTTCAGCTCTCTAGCTCAAAATTCGATTTTTTCCAAAATTTTGTTTTTTTGAGTTTGTGGGCGTGTCTGTGGGCGGATTTCAAAAATTCTTAAACTTGATTATTTCGGGACCCTAGAGAGTATATGGTTAAAATTTCAGCTCTCTAGGTCCAGTTTAAAGGCCTAATTTTTGCCGACGGACGGACGGACGGACGGACGGACATGGCTAGATCGACATTACTATGGATGCTGATCATAAATATAGTAACTTTTAGGGGTCTACGGGCAATATTAAGGTATGTTACAAACTATGCGTCAAAATTAATATACCCCTAGAATAGGGTATAAAAATGTCATGTGCCCATGTTCTGTAACTCATGCGATAAGTCTTCGCATCGAAATCTTTGGAACACAAAATTCCACCGTTTATCGCATGTGGAAAGAAGTAGTTTTCTGTAACTCTATGCGATCAAATATACCTTGGTAACTTTTAATATCATGGGAAATTGGAAGGATTGTCAAAATACTGGAAATCGAATGGTACTCGTAGTTTAGCGAGGAAATTCAGTGTGTATGTATTTACATGTTGTTGGGATAGGAGTGGTGTGGCATGAGTTTATGGCGGATTATCTGAAAATTACGCGTTTCTGTTGAATTTTTACGATGATCGCTCGGTTCTGCTGGTCTTAGACGAAACCTTTTGAATTATATTTCATCCTAACGCTGATTTGAGACAACATTAGTTGATAAATTTAATGAAGTTGAAATTTTGATTTTGTCTGTCTATGAAAAAAGAAAATTAAATAGAAACTTTTTTTTAAGAAAACCTAAGAACCTGTTGCCGTCTCTTGTTGGATGTACCAAGCTGTTTATTTTTGTAGCAACACAGTTCCAAGAATGTTCAAAATGGATCTTATTGAAGTGCTTGCTGAATTCTTTCGACAGATGTACCTACATTCTTCTCAATTAATGCTGAATGATTTTATTAGTTATTTCTTATTTCTTTTGCATTTTTTTAAACGTTGAACTTGATCAGCGGACTGAATATTTTGTGAAATAAAAAATCAAAAATGTTTATCGCAAGCCAATTGAAATGTGATAAATTTTGACAGTTGAAGTGAATTTACCGACCTCGAAAGTTACAGAACCTGAATATATCACATATTTCCAGGGGTTTCATTTCACAATGTTCCATGTGGTATAGTTTTCGCATAGTTACAGAACACGGAAACGTGATATAATGAATTTTGTTTCAATTCACATCGTTCATGTGACAAATATAACGATGCGATAGTAACAGAACTCGGGCACTGTTGTTCAAAACACAGTGTGCTTTCAAGCGAAGCAGATTTTTCAGAGACTAAAAGAACAAGCTATGGAGGCAGCCAAAAATGAAGACTTTAAAGCTAGTAACGGCTGGTTTAGCAGATTAAAAAGTCGTTGCAATTGGCATAGAATCGCAGAAAGTGTAGAGGAAGCAAGTGATGACAAAGAAGCTGCGTATCTTTATCCAGAAAAACTCAAGAAAACGATTGAAGATGGTGGCTACTCTAGCCAAACCATTTTCAATGTAGCCGAAACCGGTCTTTTTTTGAAGAAAATGCCTAAAAGAACTTTTATTTTGCGTGAAGAGAAAACCTTTTCAAGTTTAAAAGCCGCCAAAAATCGATTAAGGCTAATTGCACACACACCGATTTTGGACGGCCGATTTTATACCGGTCGTCCAAATTCCAATAGTGAACCACATGTGGGAACACGACCTGGCACATACGCCGACCGCTGATCGGTGCCGGCAAAATGCCGGTGAGCAGCCGTCCACTGCCACTGTATCGCCGGCAGTATCGGGAAGTAGTGGCGTACGTGATTAAATACACGCTTGCACACGCACCGATTTTTTGCCGACCATTCCATTCGACTGCTCTCGCTTCATTCAGTGTGTGAAATTGTAGGTACATACTACGTTTAAAACTAGTTTTGGTAGTGCGTTTTAATTAAAGTGCAATGGGTGATTTAATTGACAGTGATGTCCTTATTTCATTAGTGGAGGCAAGACCTGTTTTGTGGGATAAAAACTTGGATGAATTTAAAGACAGGAATCTTACCAGGGATTTGGAGGATAAGGAAAAAAACGCATTTGGTGTCACGAATCACGATCACGACAACAAAGCAACTGATTGTTAGACCGGTAAAAATCCGGTGAGTGTGCTGGCACCCTGCTACCGGTAAAATGTCGGCCGATTTTATACTGGCCGTTCAAAATCGGTGTGTGTGCAATTAGCCTAACACTGATGGTCGGTACGAATGCAGCTGGTGATTGTAAATTGAAAACTCTCTTAGTTTATCGCTCAGATATTATCCGTTGAATCAGAAAATCTAATGACGATTTTAAACTTAACGGAAGGCCTCAGTAGAATTGAAAAGGGGGTTACAAATTTTGGAAAAAATAGATTCCAATGAAGAGTGCGTGTCTACTAGAAAACGGGAAATAAAAATGTTACTGGCATGATACGAGAAAATTTTACGTGAGAATAAGAAAAACTCAACTCGTCAGCCGACATTGTTAGAATATATAAACCTTCGACATCAAAATAACTTTGATTTACGTTTTTTATTCTTCATTTTCTTCCAATCGTGTCCAGAGCCCAATTCGAGAACGTACGTCGCTTCATATGTTCAAGTGCCTTTAGTTCTTGAGTCACGTTGATCTTGTAAGGGTGTAGGCCAAGATCCTTACGCAAAATTCGCCATAATGTGGTTTGGGAGAGACCCAATTCTTGAGAACGCCGTGAAATTGACTGATTTGGCTGGTTTGCGACGGACGCCAACGGCAGCAACATCAAGCAGCAAATATTCTGGTTCAAATGTTTGCAGTAGACAATGAATTGCTTGTCTTCTGGGACGAGAATTACGTCCAAAAATCTTAAAATTGCGACCACCGACTCGGATTTTCGTCAGTAAATTTAAATTATTTATAAACGTTGTTCCTTTGTGTACTTCGCCATGATGAAAATTTGATTTTACTGAGAATTTTGGCATTGACAGGTTGGTAATCGGTTGAAGGTTGCGATTTTGAAAATTTTATCTCCCGAGCAGTTTTAGGAGTCATAGATCATATATAAAAAATTTCAGCTTTCTAGCTGAAAATTCGATTTGTTGGAAAAAAAAATTAGTTTATGGGCGTGTCTGTGGGCGGATTTCAAAAATTCGTAAACTTGATTATTTCGGGACCATATATATATAGAGCATAGGTTAAAATTTCAGCTCTCTAGGCCCAGTTTAAAGGCTTACTTTTTGCCGACAGACGGACGGACGGACGGACGGACATGGTTAGATCGACATTACTATCGATGCTGATCATAAATATAGTAACTTTTAGGGGTCTACGGGCAATATTAAAGTACCTACATATGTTACAAACTATGAGTCAAAATTAATATACCCTTAGAATAGGGTATACAAATGAGAAAGAGGGTCGGAGTCAAAAGGGAGCCTTGGGGAACACCAGCATTTATTTGGTGAGTTGCAGACTTGAAACCGTCCAAAGCAACTTGAATTGAACTGTCCGAAAGTTAGCCCCTAATCCATTGAAGAAGAGTTTCATCGGTTCCAAATGAATGCAACCATGACTTTGTTGAGCCAAACGTTTGGTGACCGAATCATCTCAAGAACTGGACTTGTGAGTTGGCCACTTCGTTCGTGTGATTTGACACCACCTTTGGACTTATTTTTGTGGGGGTATGTCAAATCTCTGGTCTATGCTGATAAACCAGCAACGATTGATCACTTAGACGCCAACATTCGACGAACTATTGACGAAGTTAGACCTGGCATGCTCGCAAAAGGAGTTCAAAATTGGACCGACAGGATGGCTTTCATAAGACGCAGTCGCGGAGGCCATATGCCATGAAATTTGTGAGCTAATAAAGCCAAAATTTGGTCATTCCATTAAATTTGTTGTATTTTATTTAAGAAAAAATTGTGTGCCTCTATAAAAAACACAATATAAAATAATGCCACCTATTTAAGAATGCACTTGTTGAAATGAGACCCTAATGTGCTTGTGCGCCAGGGACCGTCAGTACAATATGATGTCTAACTTGGTTTGGCTAGCAAGCTAGTAGAGGCCTTACGTGGTCTAGACTAGAGGGAGGTATATGACTGTTGCTAACTCGTGGTTGTGGTTGGTTGTCTTTTAAGTTTCGTTGCAGCTTTTTCGCATGATGGCCTCTTTGCTTCGTCGCATGTTTTTGTGTTTTGGTAGTTTTGAGGTGTTGTTTCAGCTTTTATTCAATGAATGATTTAATTAAAATCAAATTCAGCAAATTGTCCATTGTCCAATGCATAACAAAACATTTCATCCTGTATTAAGAGTTTTCGTTGTGCGAACCAACAGCAGCAATTAGACTCGAATTCAAAATGGCCCAAAGGAAAAAAGAAAAAAGCCCCAAAGCAACGCAAGATCACCTACAAAACGTTGGTGTGGCTTCTAACATACTTTTTTGGGGCCTTTTTTCATTGGGGTCTAATTTCATAGAGCCCTAATACCATGATCATCTGTACCTACGTAGGTTTCTGGAATTCCGTGTTCTCTTTCATTTTTTAACTTGTTATGTTAATATTTACAAAATTAAGGCAACACAATAAAAGTCAATAGATTTTCTGACGTCAAATAAATTTTAAAACATTACTGATCTACTCTCCGTACAAAATCTGATAGCATTCATCACACCAACCTTATTTATGAAGAGGTTTTCCCTCTACCCTTTTACTAGTTACTTTGTGTTATTTCATCTCCTGAATTTCGACCCATAATAGCCCCACTGCCTGTTTGTATATGAGTCTTCACCACAACAAATACTTTACTCGGAGCAAAAAGAAAACTCATTACTCATCAATTGAGATTCATCTATGTCCATCTGTAGGTTATTATAAAGCCAAGGCGCTATTCAAACGACAATTCACCTAAGGGGGTGTAACTCTAATAGCAAGACGAGTTCAAAGCGACTAACGACGTGAAATAGTGTAAGCCCCAATTCATGAGCAAGTCCATCATTAATTACACATACTTATGCAAAGGTCATCCACATTACATCACTTCATTTATGACACAAATCTCTCCAGTGGCCGAAATGAAATCGTTGTCGTCCTTGTAGTCATCTCTATCCCCTGGTTCACTATGCGATATCATTTACATTCTGAAATTAAGAGACCTAACCTAACCTAACAACCATACAATGGGCTTGCAGGACATAGACAAAAATTGTCTCCCTAATACCAGAAGGAAGTTTCTTTTTCATCCTTTGTAATAATGAGAAGTTATTTTGGTTTTGCTTCTTTGTTCTTCCCTTAACTGCCCTATGACCGTTTGGGGTAGGTTTTTGTTCGTTTTTTTTTTGTTTTAATTAAAACGAAACTATGTCAAGCACAGAGAGTCCATCACACCCCTTGTACTTGTGCACTACTCCACCCAAAAGTATATTATATTCGAAACGTCGAGGACAAAAAAATAAAAAATAAAAATTGAGACAAGGACTCAAATGTGAATAAAATGTTCTCATTATTTTGGAAGTGTTCACATCTACTTGACATACATTTCAATACTTTGTTGGAATGACGAACTTTAACAGGACGACAGGAGGCATATGCAGAGAAGGGATTTGACGATACAGCTGATTCTCTTGCATAACAATTTGCATCTCATAATGAAACCAGGTTGAAAAGTTGAAAGTACGGATACGGTGATACCCTCGTGCTGCTGCGCTTTTTTACAATTTTTCCACAGCCATATTGTAAGCGATATATGAAATTTAAATTTGTCGAATTCCAGTTGAAATGTAAAATGTTTCACAGTCTGTTCTGCAAGAATGCGTGGCTACAGATTTAAGAGCGCAAATTTCATTATATTGAGTTGAGACGGTTTCAGTTAACATTTGCTGTTCTTTTGGGATTCATTTCTGCTGGGTAGTTTTATGTATAGTAGTAATAAATGTAGGTAGCTGGGTGGCAGAGGAATTGTACTCGCTTGCTGAGCATCAGGTTACGCGTCCTGATCTGCGCTTGATCTGAAGAGCAAATAGCAAAATAAAATAAATTTAAAGTGCAGTCAAACTTTATTTACGAGTAAGTTTTCATGAGTTAATAGCGAATACAAAAAATCGAACAAAATATCCCTTGCTTTCCGTTGAGTAAAAAATTATCTTCTTGTCCAAAAACTAGCATTGCTAAAATGTCACTGTTTGGTGCGCTTTCCATGCCGGTGGCGTCATTGGGCCATTTTTTTTCATCGATGAAAATGACCGTCACGTTACGGATAATGATATTCGCTACAGAGAAATGTTGGAACGTTATTTCCTTGAGCAATTGCATGAATTGGACATCAGTGATATGTGGTTCCAACAAGACGGTGCCACAAGCCACACAGCGGGTACAACAATCGAGTTATTGAAATCTCAGTTCGATGAACCTGTTGTCTCGAGAAACGGTCTATTGGCCGCGGAGATCGTGTGATTAAACGCCTCTAGACTTTTTTTATGGGGCTACATAAAATCATTGGTCTAAGCCGTCGACGTTAGAGGAGCTCAGAGCCAATATTGAACGAGAAATAGCGGCCGTATCGGTCGAAATGTGCGGCGAGTCATCGTTCCCGTAGTGGACATATAAACGATGTCGAATTCCACTCATGAATGTTTTGATAGTAATTCAAGCCGATACAAGATGCAACCTTCCGTCCTCCGCGATTCCGGGTACGATGCTTCCAGTTCACCAAACCAAGCGCTCCGGCATCCGTGATGACTTGGTACTTGCCCTCTGGATCCAGGGGTCTGTGAGTCGAAGATCCTTTTGGCTGGGGCATTGTTGTCCGTTCGCTCAATCTGGCAGAGCCAATGTACTCGACGTGATTAAACTTTTTAGATTACATCCACATCTTGGTATAGCCCATGGAGTTCGCGGCTGTATCTTCTCCTCCATTTGCCCTCCTCGCACACAAGACCAAATACCCGACGGAGTATTTTTCTTTCAAAAGAACCCAATATTAACTCCCCTTTTCTACTAATCTTCCAGCACCATAAGCAGGACTGGCAGGATTAAGCTTCGATAGAGCATGCATTTTGTCCTTCGAGTGAGTTTTGAACCCATTAGATTCACTAAACCGAATTAGCAGCGGTTTCCTAAGATAATTCTCCGCCGGATCTCCACCAATTTGTCATTCTTGGAGTTAATGTTTACTCTCCTTAACTAGCTCGAAGTTAATGCTATCAACAGTGACGTTTTGTCCTAGGCGGTAGACAGATGTTTGTTGATAGCATGAACTTGGTCTTTTCCTCATTTACTTTGTTGCACTTTTATTTGGGGTGGAGTAAACGAATTTAAATGCGTGAAAAAGCAAATTAAAACGCGAACAAATTACAGCCGCCGCTGCGCCGGTGGTTAAAAGTCGATCGATGAGAAATGTCAAATTAAATTCGCCGATGCAATATGGGAAAAGTGCAACGGGTAGCTGGTTGTATGCTACCACCTCGGTCACTCAGCTGGGGTGGGTTCGCAGACAAATTGAATAATGAAAAAGGGGTAAAATGGGTGCCACACAATCTTTTTAAAAAAAATTAATTGTGAAACCTTTGATAGAATTTCCCGACGGTGAAATGCTGAAAATATAAGATGGGGTTGTGGTGAAATAAAACGAGAATTTCAAATCGTTATATAGCTCTGTGGAGCAACGGTCGATTTATTGATTACTTTAAATTGCGGAACAAGGAAAGATCGCCGTTAGAAATGGCCCGCTATCGCTATTTCCCGAGTGGACAGAAAACAAATTGAAGGGGTCGCGCGTCCCGTAATTTTTGGGAAAGTTTCGGAACGAAAGCCTACCGGGTTTCAAGGACACAAACACAAACGCACTACTTAAAAGCATAAGATGATAAGACACTCTACTTATCTGTGAATTTCCTTTTTCTCTACCACTCCTGTCGTAAATCTAGGATCTCACTGCCTGTCTTGCCACTTAATTCCTCCGCTCGCCTTCTGCCGTTTCTTTTCTTTCTTCCACAAAATTTTAAAAAGAGCTCAAAAAAATCAAAGTCTAAACTCCCTGTAGACTACTTTTACTTTAAATTTTAAACTCAAACTTGCTCGATCCTCAAAATAAAAAAAAAACAGTCTAAAACCTCTGATGGTCAACCAAGAAGTGCCGGCTTGTCCACTTCGAGGATTGAGATGGGAACTCAATTAAGCGATGTTTTAAAAATAAAATACTAAATACTGTAGTGACACCCTTCAAATTACATTACATCAAAATTATATAACTACAGCAACTACCGTACCTCCTATTGCATGCATGTACTCACGAATTATACACACATGGTAGTACACATAGCAAACCAAAAATATAATAGTTAATACGTACTTAAATAGTGTAAGTTAGAGATAAGCTAGTTAAGCCGTGTTTCGGTGCTAAGTGCATACCCAGCTAATAATAATAATAATAATAAATAATTTTACACGTAAATAATAACAAAAAGGAGTGCTGAAGATAAAGAGGTCAGCAGTCGAGGACTGAGACAAAGTGAACATAGAGTGTTGATTCCATGAAACGACTAGATGGCGGTAAAATAAGTTGGGAGCAAAAATATTCCGATTGTTATGCAGAGATAGTGGATGTGTTCGTCGATTAAACAAAAAAAATCCTCATTTTAAAGAAAATTATGCGAAGAAAATTTAAAAAAAGAAAAAAAATTGTCAAAAATAAGCATCCGTTCTTTTCCATGCTGTCAAACACAAAGGATTTTATGGTGTTCAAAAATCTTTGAAAAAATACGTTTGGATTCGCATCCTTGCTTTAATAATAATCCAAATCGCACTATTTTAAAGTACAAACTCTGCGAACACATCCTTAAAAATGAAAAGAGAATATAGAATACGATCTACGCGTTTTATTTATAAAATTATGCTGAGCTGGGTACACACTAGCACCGAAACACGGCTTTAGTAAGACAATCGATCTTCCGATGAGCAGATCATAAATAAATGTTGTTACCATCGGTGGTGTTTTATTTTATTTTCCTCGCCCACGTTATCGAGGCCAAGTCGATGCGCAAGAGGATTACACACTATGTAAACACACTTATTATTTATTTTATTCAAAAAAATAACGAACAAGAAACATTTCATTTAAAAATAATTACCAAAAAAAAAATACACATAAACCGGCGACAAGAAAAAAAAGAGTGTGCTTAAGACCACACGACTGAAGTAAAACTTCTTTCGCTCCATCTAATTTAAATTGTGGGCGTGTCAGTGGGCGAATTTTGAAAATATTTACACATGAGCATCAAGGGCCACTGCGATTCATGGACACAATGACTTTACTCACTTCCGGTAAATTCCATCTGTCAGTAACTGTTTTAGATATAGCTTTCTCCTTTGGATCGGTTTGGATAAATGATGAACTTAGGAGGAGATTCAATGGTGTTTACCCATTCCACGAACCTTTCCGCCGACTAAAGTGTATGGGTTGTAACAAAAGAGTGTACGTTTGTCTACACTTCTGTTACGGCCGAAGTATACATTGGTCTACACTTCCGTTACGCCAGAAGTCTACATTGGTCTACACTTCCGTGTCGCATTCACCAGCTTACTCCCCAAGTCAAGCGTGCGTAAAGAAGTTTAACTTCAATAATCATAAGGTTTGAAAAAAAAGTTGGTTATTTTCGCCTCCAAATTATTTTTGAGAGCATTCAGACTCGGTAACGTCCATTGCACTACCAGGCAGAAATCCTCCTTTTGGTGTAGAGGCTGGAGATTGGGTGGCGTATGTTGTTGTTCCCCATGGGGATGAACCTGCACAGCACGGGTCACAAACCAACACACTAACCTCTAAACCATCGCCAGCATGATTTTATGCTTACATTACTAAAACCGTTTACAATGGATATCGGTTTTACTAACCACCTAGTAAGTTTAATAATATGCATGGCGTTGGTTCTCGTCAGATCACCGCAATTAAAACGACGTTGGGCGCGGTTAGTACGTAGATGGGGGACCGTTTGAGAACAACCGTGTGTCGTTGGCCAGTCCCATCTACGGAGTTGAGGTAGATAATTACATACGTGTCATCACAATAGACCTAATTTGGTCTAACTTAACCTAACCTATGGCGTTAAGAAGTGTTATTGACTTCGCAAACCCATCAACGGTTGCTCGCTTTTAACTGTAGTAATTTGCTTACGAATGATAATCTGCCTGTAATCTAACAGTGAATAATACCCTGGTCAAGTGGCTGAGCAACAGAGGTTGTCTCCGGGGCACATTTATATTTTTAAAAACGGTTGTTGTACTATGGCAAGACGCGTTGTCAACAAACAAAATGATATTGCGATTTTTTTATCATTTCTCTGTCCAAAGATGTTAAAATATCGTCCCATATAGTTTGCGTCATCTAAGCTTTGCGTTGCGAGTAATATTTTAATGGTAAGATTTTGTTTTTGAAACACCTCGGATTTTTGGATTTTCCAACGACGATGATGTTCTTTTTTGTGCTCTCCAAATGCGTTACAAATAAAAAGAAACATCATGCGTTCTTTTGGGGATTTAAAGCATCTCATTTGGTGTCCTTTTTTTATTAAGTGTTGATGTCGGCAGAGGCCTGTAAGCAAGTGCACTTTCATCAGCATTGAAAATATCCATTGCTTGGCAATTTTTAATTAAGTGTGGAAAAATTGTATGGAAAAACTCATCGGCACTCTCTAAGTGTGTGGATGATCCTTCTCCGTGTACTTTTCTTATGCGCTTTTGCGATTTGAATAGCAAACTGTTTTGCCTTTTTAAGCAGCATATTTGAGGAAACGACGCTCATTTCGATCTCGCTTAGATTTCATCTGCATGTTTTAGATTTTTCCAAAAGGATCTGCTTGTTCTGAATAATTCTGTTTATTGTTGACTTTGAACTTCTATATTTTTTACACAGGCCTGCTTTAGACATGGAACCGACTTCATTTCCTATTTTAAATTGTTCCTTTAAAAGGAGAAAATAACCTTGAAACTTTGTATCTACATTCGGTTGGTATAATTTTTGGCAGATGAATAAAATATTTTCTTGTGAGACACTGACAGTTCATACCCATTAAACAAGTGCTGACAAATAGAATTTTTTTTTGCGTTGAGCTAAATTAGCTCACTTTTGCTCAGTTCTAAATATATTGTATAAAGACCCATTTAACCGGGGAAAAATGAATGTATTTTTGAATAAATCTAATAGAATATCAATGCAATTAACCGGGGAACGCAATTAAGCGGGAAGCACTTAAGCGGGAAAAGTTCCATAAATTTTCTATGAAATTGTAAGTTTGCATAATTTCGAATGCAATTAAACGGGAAACGCAATAAAACGGCGCGCAATTAACCGGGGACTACTGTAATTGAAAATTGAAAAGGTACCCGGCTACCTCGTCATACATATAAGTGTTGCAAATCACTCCTTGTCGAAACTGAAGGACTGGCTTTTATACGGCGGCAGCTATAGTAGCAACCGTTTCCTACGTCTAAGCTATAAAATAACGATGATAAGAAATTTTGTATTAAACCTCCAGTGCATGAAAGCGGCGCAAAATCAAAATTTTGCTTTAATCATCCAAATTGTTCATTGAAGTCAAACGTAAGGCCCAGTCAGTAAAATTAAAAAGTAGTGGAAATGACACAGAAAAAAAGTTATTACTCTTTTTGTTGGTAGGGCGTTTTAAAAGCTACCCTATGTATTTTTTTTTGTTATATGAAAACGAAGTCGAAATCCTAGAGAACTCATACTCGGTAACGGAGGCGGAAATCCTCCTTCTGGTGTAGAGGTTGGAGAAACAGGGTATTATCCGTTTCTCTCCTTTATTGGGCGGTGTCGGTGTATGTTGTTGTTCCCAATGGGGATTGAACCTGCAATGGGGTAGAACACTACCCGCTACACCATCACTTCCCTGTGTTTGTAATGACACAAATGTAGGTATCAATATTCGAAATATTATTTTCAATGCAGGGCGACTGAAAGCTATCGCCGAGCATCTGTATCTCGAGTGGAAGATATTACGGCACTAGTTGACGACAATGGAAAAAAAGTTTCTAGAGTTGGATATATTGATGGAGAATAGCTAACACTAACTCCAGCACAGTCTGCGAAATCGGAAGATTTTCCCGTAAAATCGTGGAACTCGATTGATTTATCCTGCTTGCCATACACATAAAGATTAGGCGTTGGAAAACGATGATATATTTTTTCTATCCCTTTATCATCCTCCAATCTCAAGTGGGATCAGCTTCACTTATTACGCCAACAAAACAAAATAAAATCCCTCACCTACCCTTCTACTTCTGCTTCATTATCATTGCTTTCCTTTCGAACCCTTTTAACAGCTTTAAAATCTTCGAAGATTGCAATATCACACCTCTTTCCTTCATTAGCAGATGTTCTCTGTGACAGAAAGAAAGCAAAATATATTCAAGGATATTGCAGATTCATTATTTTACTTTCAAGACGCTGAAGATGTCTTCCTTCCTTCTGTTGGTGTCAACATTTTTTGGTTTTCGGTAATGGAACTATCTCTTCGACATTTGAAATTTAAATTTTTTTAAAAGCCCTGCTCTCGGTTTTAATGATCCTTGAAGTTGGGACGACAAAAATACCGCCGTTTTATTGACATTCTGTAATTTGTGCCCAGCTTGCTTTGTGGCCTTGTGAGATACTTAATAATGTACATGATTCCATTTAGAATTTATGTCCTTTGGAAGTGTGCGACCACCCAAAAAATAAAGGAATATAAAAATATTTACCTATACACAGTTATACCGAACTGTAGATATTGTTATTATCTTTGGTGGTGGTTTATGGGCTTTTTAACTTGCATCTGTTCTGCGACAGTAAATTTCTTCAGCAACTGCCTTTGTCATTGTTACAGAACAAATCTTTCTTCCCTCAAATTTTATCAGGACTTCAGTGCAAAAATGTATAAAAAGAATAAAAACAAAACCTAAATAAAAGTCGAATGAATGAGATGTGGCGTCGTTAAGTTTTTGTGGCAGCATTGATGCAACATTTGATGGTTTTTAGTATGTTTAGAACCCAAACGAATTGTTCGTAAAAAGTTTTGCAAAACATTTAAGTAAGTCAAAAATGGAATCATTTGTGTTCGAAGTTATTATACGCTCCAGAGAGTGGGAAATTTATCACACAATTTCACAAGGAACAATTGGAATAATGCTGGGCCAGAGTGAGAGCGGAGATATTAGATGATTGTACATTGGTAGATATCGTTTTCGATCGAGGTAAATAAATTCGATTTGGTTCGTTAGCACTGGCTATTTATGAAGTTTAACCATATACGACTCGTGAGCATGTCTGACAGATATTCGAGAGTTTAATTTTCATGAAATGCGTTTCAAATTTGCCAGTCGCATCGCCTGAAGGTCTATTCCAATCGTTACATACAATTAAGTTTCGCGCACATTCAAAATCATGCCTTAGGCTTTTTGTGTATCTACCTACTGTGTCTGTTGAAACTTTGTTGTGGGGGTTGGCTTTGATGATTTGGTTTGCTGTTGACACAATTGTTTTGCTACGAAATTCGTTTCAAATGATTTTTAAAAAATGTGTAATCAAATTGATGTCGCTCTCGGCTTACCGATCGTCCTGAATATTATTGTGTCTGTACCACAAAGCTCAAAAGGAAAGAATAAGCAGTAGCTATGTACATTGACTTGGTTCATTTATACATAAAATGAAAGTTATAAAATGAAACTACAGTAGTGTCCGCTTATAATGAACTCGAAGGAACCGCCCAAATTAGTTCGGTATAACCGAAGTTCGTTATAAGTATGTAAGTATATGCTAAAAAAAACATCAACTTTTGTTTAGAAAACCAAAAAAGAAGAAAAATGGTAAAACAATACCTATAATATATAAAAACACTAATAACAGTATTTCAGTATACAAGCATTATGCTTTTATTTAATTTCTATTTGAAACTAGTTTCCGAAAATCGAAACAACGAATGGAATAAAAAATTAAGTTCACTTGAGAAAAACGCCAAAACTTTCTGGAATATTGCAAAGGTGTTAAAAAACAAAAATAGGTAACATTCCTCCTTGACAGATAAAGCAAACGCCCTTGCGTCAGATTTACCAACAATCACTATATCGCATCTAATTTAGGGGATGCAAATACAAATATTTTTGTTAAGATCACTGTTCAAAATTTGTTAGCAAGTCATACCAATCAGCCATCTCAAAGTGACTATATCACGGTAGAAGACACCGAATTATTAATTAACGACTTACGAATACGTACGGCTGAAGGCTTTGACTCAATTAAAAATATCTACATTAAACAAATGCCCATATCTGGACAAACAGTTCTAACATTTATCATAAATTCCTGATAAATGGAAATTGGCCAAAGTAGTGCCGATAAAAAAAGCTGGGAAATCGTCTGAAAAAATTGAAAGTTACATCCCAATTAGTCTGCTGAGCAGCCTCAGCAAAATCTATGAAAAAGTATTAAAGGAAAAAATTGCCAAGCACATTTCCCACAACAATTTGTATCCAAAGGAAGAATTTGGCTTTAGACCTTTTCATAGCACAGCTCATCAAGTGCTTAGGTGGAATGATACTACTCGATATCGAAAAGGCTTTTGATACCGTTTGGCATGATGGACTCCAAAATGATACATTTTAAATTTCCCGCTTATATCTGTAAAATTGTCCGCGGTTTTTTGTCAAATCGTTGTTTTAAAGTCCACGTCAATAGTGGTATCTCCAACCTAGTGTACTTTTATTCAGGAGTTCCCCAAGGCTCAGTTTTTGGGCCTATTTTATATAACCTGTATACATCGGACTTTCCGCGTCTTCCACATTGTGAGGCACCTATTTTCGCTGATGATACCGCAATATCCCCATCTCATGAATTCGCTCTTGACATTGAGAGGAATCTAAACAATGCGATGGAAATACTACAAGGATATTACAATAAATCTAAAGTAAAATTAAATGAGGAGAAAATAAAAGCTATCCTTTTCACTAGAAAGAGAAAAACTTGCTTTCTCCCCAGTGGCCGCTTACAAGTAAATGGGAAAGACATTAGTTGGGAGCCTTCTATAAAATATTTAGGAGTATATTTAGATACCAAGTTGACATTTAGTACTCATATTACAAATACCCTCAACAAAAATTGCGATTGGGATAAAAATGTTGTACCCTCTTGTCGATAGAAAGTCACTGCTCTCAAATGAAAATAAAATAATAATCTATAAGGTAATTTTTCATGCAATTCTGTTGTATGGATGCCAAGCATGGGGAAATTGTGCAATGTACCATATTAAAAACTACAGACATCTCAAAATAAGTTGTTGTAAATTATGCTTAATTTTCCGTGGTACCACTCAACGTTGGAAATTCGCGATAAAGCGAATGTTGAATTGATCTTAAATAGAATTTAAAGACTTAACGTTTCCTAGACCGCTGTAAATTTGCTGACAATCCTCTTGTAAATAATTTAAATACCTTATAGTGGAGATGTACGCTATTATTTCTTCCTTTTTGTGTTTATTCGTTGCTTGTATAACTATAGATATTAACTTATTTGTATAATAAATCATTAATTATTGATTTATTTATTTGTTTAACTATTTATTTAAGTATTTATTTATTTATTTACCTATTTTACATTTCACAAACTTAAAAGTGTACTCTTACTGTGAATTGAATTGAATTAATAAATATAAATATTTATTAATTTATTTATCTAATTATTTATTTATTATTTTTTCTTTATATTTATTTATAATATTGATTTACTTACCTATTTGTATATTTTAATTTATTTATATCTGTGATAATTTTCTTCTTTATTTATTAACTTAATCGATTATTTATTTACTTATTTATTTACACATTTATTTTTTCATTTATTAGTATCTATATTCATTTACTTATTAATTTATCTATTTTAATTTATTTATATCTGTGATAATTTTGCTAATACGTTTTTAATCAGTATCTGATTTGGCGTCTTTTTTGGTTTAAGGTTTTTTCGTATTTTCCTTTAGTATTGTATAATTTTTCGTTTTTCCAATTTAAATCATTAATATTATGTAGATAATATTTCAGAAGAAAGATACAAATTATCATATCTCTGTATACTGTAAGAATGTGTGGTAACCATACCTTTGTAAATTTATATGCGAAATAAATCTATCTATCTATCTCTTTGAAAAAGGCATCTTTAGTCATCAACTTTAAATCGTTCAAAAACAATTCGACGTCTGCAAGTCCATTAAAAATCCGTTGTGGAGTGTTTTCTGAATGAAGGAAAGCACGAAGGGCCCCAGCAAAGCATAACGCGTCCGATGTGGATACTGAAGCTGCTACAAATTCCACCTTCTCACTCAACATCGGTCAACATTTCCACTACCACTTATAGAAGCCAGAATTGTATCATCATCCAGAAGTTCTACCGTTATAAGGTTGCCATCAAAGTGCACATATTCCTCAAAAGCGTCTCTATTGATATCAGTTGTTGCTAATGCATTTTGAAATCCTATGTCTTCATGATGATTTAGTCTGATCCGGTCAACTAAGGATATATTGTCCTCCAAATGGAAATTATCTACACTTCTGATGAATCCGCCGAATGAATGTAGAAAACAATTTAAAATAGTTTTTGGTGTAACTATTTCCATGACATATGAATTAAATTAATAACATCCAATAGATCAACTGTAAAGTTTTCTTCTTTCTCATCAATTGAATTTATTATCTTCATGTAAAGCAAAGGTCAATAGGTTGCAGTCTTGAGCGTGTGTTAGTAGGCATAAACACTTACTTAATTGACTCCAAATCCTTAACGTCTGGATGAGCCGGTCAGTTATCCACTAGTAAACAAATTTTTCTATTTTTACGACAGCTTTTTTGGTTTTCCTGTGACCAGCAGAGTTCTTATTTCTGTCCCCAAAAAATTGGCCACCACCAACATGGTTATACGATCTTTCGATAGTTTCCCACCAACGCAACGCACGTCTCTCCTTTGAAATGCATCGTTGTATTAGGTGTCAGTTTATAAAATAAGCCAGTCTCGTCGCCGTTAAATATGTCCTTATCCTTAAAGTTTCCCTTAATACTTGGCCATTTGTTTTGCAACCAATCTTCAACAATACCCATGTCAACTGCTGCCGCTTCCCCAACAATTTTTCCGGTGCTAATATCATGTCGTTTTTTAAATCTATTCAACCAACTTTTGCTAAGATTGCATTCCTGATTCGTAAACTTTCGACAAAGCTCTTCGACTTTTTCTTGTAATATAGCACTACTCACAGTAACATTGTTAGCAGTTTGTTGGCAAAACCACTTTAACAATCCACTATCCACTCTTCGTGTTATTTTTTATTTTTTTTACCTTCGAATTTGTTTGGCTGAAGTGCTCCAGGATCTCCTCCCTTTTCTTTCGAATTGTGCCAACAGTCGACTTATTTAGTTCCCATTCCATGCATATATCGGTTTGCCTTGCACCTTGTTGTAAACGCTTTCTTATATCGCGTTTGTCTTTTAATGAGAAACATTTTCTCTTTTTTATTTGAAACCTGTGATAAAGAAACTGATAGTGCAATAATTTGTGAAAAATTTAATAATTTTTTTGTCGAAAGTGTTAATGACCTGAGCCGATCTGTGATAAATATAGAATATATTAGTATACTACAAGAATGCAATATAGATTTTAAGTTTAACAATGTGAACATAGAAGACATACAAAGTGCAACAAATAGTTTAAGTCCAAAAAATGACTTTAATTTTATAAATGCTAGAATGGTCAAAGACGCCATTAGTGTTGTTGGTCCAGTGCTGTTGCGTATAATAAATGTCTCAATGTCAGCTGGTGTCTTTCCACAAACATGGAAAGAGTCCCTAATCCTTCCCAAGAAAAAAGTACCCAATTCAATGAAGTGCAATGACTTTCGACCCATAAACATGTTACCTTTATACGAAAAAATTATTGAAAAAAGTGCAATGCAACAACTCCAAGAACACCTGGAGAATCAAAACATTATAAATGTAAACCAATCCGGATTCAGGTCAAAACATTCTTGTGAAACCTGTGTTAACTATGTTGTAAGTGAATGGAGAAAAGAAATAGACAATACAAATTTTATAATTGTAGTCTTTATAGACCTTAAACGTGCATTCGAGACAGTAAATCATAACATACTCCTTAACAAATTAAAAAAATGTGGTATACGAAATAAAGAACTTAAGTGGTTTAGATCATTCATTATTGGTAGAACTCAAAGAACATCTGTCAATAATAATATATCAAGTGCAATAAATGTTAATGTAGGCGTTCCCCAAGGAACTATACTAGGCGTTCTATTATTCATCATATATATAAATGACATGGAAAAAGTGGTAAAGAACTCGAAGCTTATACTCTTCGCAGATGATGGACTTCTATACATATCGGGAAAAAACTTAGCAGAATGTCAAAATAAAATAAATAGCGACTTAAATGCAATAGACAATTGGATAAAAATGAATAAACTAATAATAAATACTGACAAAACGAAATACATGCTCCTTAACAGCCCTACAATACAAACTCCTATCGTCATACAAATCAACTTGACAAATATTCTACCAGTATCGTCCATTAAATACCTCGGTGTCGTCCTTGACAGCAAACTAAATTTTGAACCACACATAGACCATATTTGTAAAAAAGTGTCCAAAAAACTATATGTCTTAAGAAAAATGAGACAAAATATCTCTAAAACAAGTGCAATAAAAGTGTATAATGTAATTGTGAAACCCCATCTCGAATATTGTGCCAGTCTATTGTTCTTATGTAATGTCACCCAAAAAAATAGACTCCAAAAACTTCAAAATAGTGCGATGCGAACTATACTTAAATGTGATAGACGGACTCCAATTATGACATTAATAAACACATTAAACTGGTTAAATATCCGCCAACGACTATACGTGATGGCAATGATCTTTGTCTACAAAATCAAAAACAATCTGTGTCCCGAGTATCTGACATCCAACGCCCGCCAGCGCAGGACAATCAACTACGAGCTACGAAACCAGAGAGATTTCAACATTCAAAGGACAAGGACAGTACGAGCTCAGAGAAGTATCTTTTATAATGGCCTACAAACCTATAACATGCTTCCAGAAGCGATTAGAAATATTAATAATCTAGACTTATTTAAAAGAACCATCGTAACTTATTGCAAAAATAATGTTAATTAATCAAAAGTTTAAATTTAAATACTCATACAAAAAACATTGTAAAAACTGTAAAATAACATTATCAAAATGGCCAATGAGCCAAATTAAATTAAATAAACAAATAAATAAACAAAATACTGTATCTCCCATTTTATTTAATTGATTTTCAAACGCCCTTCCTCTAGGCACTTTGGAACTCAACTAGTTTGTGCTATCTTTGAAATGTATCCGTTGATGCAAACATAATGTAACTCGGGGAAGTACCGAACAAAATTATGTTCAAGGACAACATTTTGTTGTTTGAGAAGTATAGCTGTACAATTCTCGAGGAAGCCCCGAAAAATGGGGAAATCTAAATTGCAATGTAAAGTGAGACAGTATTGTTTGTTATAACCGGACATTTTCTTCATTTAATGCACAAAAAGGGTTTGTTATATGCAAAAGTTCGCTTTAAGTGGGTTCGCTTTAAGCGGTCACTACTGTACCATATATTTGGACTCTTCAGCAAGCTATTTATTATGTATTATAAAAAAAAATTTACGAACGAATTTAGAAAATCTACCCGAACCTGTTATGTTTGTCTTTATTTTATATCTTATATCTTATAGCTTACTTATAAACAATAGAGAATAGCTAGTGACATTTTTTATTTTGCTTAAAAAGCTATTAATAGTGTTAAATGCCACTTCGAAAAGGGAAAAAAATATTAATTATAAAATTTGTTATTTTTTATTGTGTATTGTGGGGTGACAAAGTTATTTTTTTTCTCTTGTCAACAAAATCAAATACAAAGGAAAAAAAAGGAAAATAGTTATGCAATGTAGGTGAGTAAGACTTCAATTTCGTCTTGATCAAAATCGAGAAGCCATGATTTCAGTTCATATAAAAATTTGTGATGAGATCTAATGAGTCTGATATCAGGAGGAAGTCGATTATAGAGCTTACAAGATATAACTGTATAGGAGTTTCTATAGTGAGTGGTGCGAAAAGCTGGAATTGCAACAACATGATTTGTAACGCTTCGTAAGTTTCGAGCACCAAATATTGGACTATGCATATAGCCACCTCTTACAAAAAATATCTTAGAGACTCTAAAAAAGTATAAATGGCGCACTGGTAGTATTTTCAAAGATCTGAACAGAGCCATAGAATGAGCCAGACGACGGACATTATATATTTTTCTTATGGCACATTTCTGCAGGATGACAAGTGGCTTTAGATTGGATATGTAAGCACCTCCCCAACAATTTATGCCGTATTGCAATTTCGAATGAAAAATTACATGATAGAATGTCTTAAGAGTTCTGTTAGAATAAAACTTTCTAAGGCGATAGAAGCACCGAATAGAAGAGCGTAAGTACTGCTTCAATACCGAATTGTGATGTGTCCAACTCATGTTTTGGTCAATTGTAACACCGAGGTATTTGAAATTCTTAACGACTTCAATTTGGAAGCATTTTGAGTTGCATAAGGCATTTCTATTAAATGTTTCACCAGATGACGAAAAACAATCACGATCATTTAAGATATACCGCGGACAGTCAACAGAGTGGAAATTGATATCAACGTTCGGTGGCTCAGACGAGCCCAAACTAAAGAACATTAATCTTGTTTTGTTACTTACAATTAACCTGTGTGAAGCAAACCATGTTCGCAACAAGTGAATGTCATGGTTAAGTTCAGCTACCAAATTCAAAGAGCTCGTTGAACCATATGAAATGCCAAGATCATCTGCAAAAGCCGTGACTTTGCCCGCAAAGGGCAGGCAAAACAAGGAGTTGATAAATATTAAAAACAAAATGGGACCCAAGACAGACCCTTGGGGTACACCAAAGCTTAGTACCCTAGTGTTGTTAAGAAATTGTCCTATTTTAACTCTTTGTTTCCGGTCGTTTAAATACGATTTGAACCAGTTGTAAATAAAACCACGAAATCCTGCATTATACAATTTATCCAACAGGATGTCATGAACAACCGTGTCAAACGCTTTAGTAATATCAACAAATAGGCCAGCACAAAATTTGCTACTATCCAAAGCATTATCAATAAATGAACAAAAATATAAAAGAGCATCCTCACTGGAGCATCCTTCCCTAAATCCAAATTGTACTGAACTGAAGAATTGTATTTTTTTGCAGATGCGAACACATTCGTTTCTTTACAGCCTTTTCAAAAACTTTTCCGATTGGGGAAAGCAGGGAAATGGGCCTATAATTATTCTTTTCTTTTCGGTTTCCCTTTTTAAAAAGTGGTAACACGTCAGCGCATTTCAGATGATCAGGAAAAACTCCACAAAAATTCTTAAGTTGAAAAGATGTGCTAGGATATCAACTAAATTAGGTGCGATTTTCTTTAGCGTTATATTAGAAATGCCATCGTTCCCACACGATCTTGAGTTGCTTAGAGAGTAGATGGAGCGAAAGACCTCTAACACAGTAATTTCTTCAAAGAAGAAACTATTCTCATTGGTTGTATTAACCACCGTTCCAGAATTTGGACATCGGTTGCAAGTCGACATATGGTTAGGTTGGTTGGACACGTTCCCGACTGATGCAAAGAATTCATTCAATACGTTTGCAACTGCTATCGGCTCCAGAATTTCAGCACCTTCGCCATCTAGCACAATGGGGTTTAACTGGTGAGTAGGACTACTATTAACTATACTGTTGATGACACTCCACTCTTTTTTTGAATTTCCTTTTCCATCCCGAAATGAAGCAATATAGTAATTGTCGCGCCAGTTGGTGATTTCCTTATTTATACTCTTGCTCATTTTCTTAAAACGTTTTTATAAGTTAGAGTTAAGTGGATGTCGATATCACAATTTGCGGATTTTGTTTTTCATTTTTATTATATTCAAAATAGAAGTGTTTACCCAGGGTTTTAATCTTGTACGCGAATTATTTTTGATAGATGCGAAACTAGAAATTTTAATGAAATGTTGGAGAATGTTCAAAAACGAGTCATAGGCTTTTGTAAGGTAATGGTTCCTAGATAATGGAATATGACAAACTTCCCAATCTAAAATATCGACTTTCCTAACAGGCAGGGCTTTATGCCATAGGGATCTGCCAAAGTTTGCTATTAAAAGCAAGGCTAAAAAGCCATAAGTGAGAATGCAAGAGTTTGGTGTTTAAAGCGATTCTTCTTTTATTAGTCAAAACTTCTAGCTTATATACTAGTGCCCTTTGAGCATTTTCCATGCATAACGATACAGCGAATTAATTTGGGTTGCGAGGTGTCGAAGAACATACGAATCGGAATTGGGCTAACGATCATATATCAGATATTATTCAATCTACGGTGTGCACAGTGCGGTGCGTCATCAAGTCATTGAAATCAGAATAGTGCAGTGCATAGTGTTATTTACATTTCCCCACTGACTCGGGCAGTGCACTCTGTGTTTATTTTTACTATTCCGTTTTGCTTGTTTTATTGCGGCGTCATCAGTTGTATTGGCTGTCTTATCGAATAGTATTGTTTTGTTTAATTGGTGAGGTAGGTCCACTACACTTTAGAACCATTATCCTCGGCATAGACCTCATCCTCATTTTCAAAACGCAGTAGATTATTAAGTACTTCATACCTTATTGGTGTTACAGGATATGAAGAACTATGATAAGGACGTTTCCTGCCAGAAAAACCTTTAAATAAAATACCTGTCATGCTGTGATCAGTTATTTGCAAGTCGAAGTTGATGCCAACACAGTGACTTAATGGGATTTTCGTAAAACGACCGAAGACATGATCAATACACTTACTAGAGACTGACCTTGTAATCTCTTTTACAAAAGATGTAAAACCATGCTCAGCTGTAAGGGCAAGATGATTATCAGATGCAGTGCTTGAAGTTAAAATGTCAATGTTAAAATCACCTAACAAGACAATATTGCCCCCTTCCTCATTACGCAAAAAATTTAAAAACTCATCCAAAAAGAATTGTGGAGTAGTGGCGTGTAATCTATACACGCAGACAAAATCGAAATGTACTTTGTGAACGCTGATAGTAATCTTAATTACATCTGCGCTAGTCATGCTGCGTCGTTCCACCTTAAAATCGTCACCTGTGTATATATCTCGCACAAAAACTCCCACACCACCGGAGGGATACACTTCGTTTGGGTTTGCATACAGTTTATAACCGGGAATAGTATAATCGTCAATCTCGCAATAAAAGATCCATATCTCAGAAATAAATATCAAATCAGGCAAGTATTCAAAAGTTTCAAGATTGCAGACCAGTCGACCAAAGTTTTGCCTCACACTACGGATGTTTTGATGTACAACGAACGGATCTTAGCCTACACCCTTACAAGATCAAGCTGACTCAAGGACTAAAGCCACTTGATCATATGATGTGAATTACATTCTCGAATTGGGCTCTGGACATGATGAAAGAAAATGAAGAATTTCATTGCAAAATCATCTTCAGTGATGAAGCGCAGTTTTAGTTAAACGGCTTTGTCAATAAGCAAAATATGCGTTACTGGACAGGTGAGAAGCTTCATGTGCTTCATGAAACAGCACTTCATCCGCGAAAAGTCACTATTTGGTTCGGTTTTCATGCCGGTGGCGTCGTGGACCCTTTTTTTCCTCGATGAAAATGACCGCCACGTTACGATAAATGGTATTCGCTACAGAGACATGTTGTAACATTATTTTTTTGAGCAATTGAATGAATTGGACATCAGTGATATGTGGTGCCAACAAGACGATGTCACAAGCCACACAGCGGGCGCAACAATCGAGTTATTGAAGTCTCAGTTCGGTGAACGTGTTATCTCGGGAAACGGACATATGATCGATGTTGAAATCGTAAATGTTTTGATAGTAATTCAAGCCAATAATAAATTGTTTAAGATATACAAAGTAGTTTGCAATTTATTTTTAAAAAAAACTTGTCAAGTCCTTAATAAAAGCCCTTTATATAGTGTTAGCGTGATAATTATATTTTTAGTTTCGGTCTTAATTGCGCTCGTTATCTATTCTTCTGAGTTGTCACTATAGACTATTCCACAAATGACCAGAGTTGACAACAAATTCACGTTCGGCGTTTAAGGTTGAGTGACGAGGGTTAATAAAATGTCTAGACCTATTTGACGAGAAAGTCCTTATTTTGACATGAAGGTGGGTCGATTTTTTGGTGAAGATTGGTGATATTAAAATCCCTAAAATTATTTTATTAGAACGAACAACTAACTTCTTAGCATCTAAAGAATTCATTATATTTTATTTAATGCATCAAGCTTTGAAAACAGTTTAGTAGACATTTTTTTCTTGAAATAATTATTTTTAAGACTGTAAAAAAGATCTATAAATTGCCAAAAGTTTGAAATGCCTGGAGGGTATTCAATGTTTAATATAAAACTTGACTTGTTTCCCTACTTGTTGAAAGGAATAAAATGGGGTCTTCAATCTGCTGCGTTGTTTCGTCTTCAAAAACGAAGGCCATCCAAGAGTCCTTTATTGTGAATCTTGTGGAGCGTTTCTTACAAGTATATTCGTTTTTCTTCCTGCATTGTGCTTGTTGGGTCCAGGATATGATACATTGTTCAATAACCACAGCAAAGCATCTGCTTAAAATAATTAAGTAAAGAAAATTTTAAAAAAAAACCTTTAAAACTGTCTAGCAAGTTCATCGGAGATCTCATTTCCTATGATCCAGTTCTGACTCGGACGCAGACAAGTCTAAGTAAATTCAGCCTTCCGAACGAATTCAGAGAGATCTTGTATTCACGAACTATTTTGGAGGTGATTAAGGGGTTGAGCAAGGCTTTAAGCGCAGCCTGACTTTCGCTACAGACGCAGATACTGCACCCCTCCACTTGTTCCTCGCAACATATTCCATAGCCATTATAGGATAACTTAAGTGTCTGTTTCGAAGACTGACGCATATATGCCTAACGAGAAGAAAAGTTGAATGAAGTCCCTCTCCATGAAAACAACAGCACCAGATCCTTGACCGGTTTTGGAGCCATCCAGTGCGAGTTATACCAAAAACCACCTCATCTTTAACATGAGATAGCTTTGATTGTGTAACCTATGATGTGAACATCAAGGGGCAGGAGCTAAGTAAAAGCTTAAAGTTTTTTTCTACTCACCCACCTTTTGCGAACGTCTGATAAACATCCAAGAGTATCAATTGTCATAAGAAGGTTAGGTTAGGTTAGGTTTATGTGGCTGTCGGCTGAAGCCGACACACTTAGACCAATTTAGGTCCATTGTGATACCACGTATTTTTTATCTACCTCAACTCTGTAGATGGGACTGGCCAACGACACGCGGTTGTTCTCAAGCGGTCCCCCATCTACGTACTTACCGCGCCCAACGTCGTTTAATTACGGTGATCTGACGAGAACCGATTAACTCGACGTGGTATGATCGTTGGTTTGATTGTCATAAGAAGCTCCTCACATTTTAGGTCCCTTCCACTTCGCACAGCAAATGGTTGGAGAAGCTAGGTCTTAGGCCCTATATGGGGCCGTTAATGCCTAATATTTAATTTTTATTTAAAGCAGAAATATAGCAGCAAAGAACGTTCTCTCTTACTTTACCACCATGCAAGTGAGGTCCTCACTCCCAACCCTTCGCTAGTCAATGAAATTTCCATAATTTTCTTTTCTTTATATGCGGTGATGCCAAATAGCTAGAACTTCGTAATTTTTTTTGTCGTGGTCCTATTGTGTGTTTGCAAGGAAATAAGAATTGCAAATAACTTTTCAGCTGAGCATTGCATGCAGCATTTACATGAGTTCTTGTATATTCAAATGTGTGTGTTTCATTTGCACTGCATGAATAATTCTGCAAATGTAATTATTTGTTATTCACCGGTACAACCAGGAGACCAGAATGCCCTCTAAATCAACCAAAAAGAAAAGTTCATATTCAAGCTGAAATTTTTGGAATGCTAAGTGGTTCAGGCAGCTTAGTCTAAGTCCATTTTACCCACCGAATTACAATGGGTTACAGTTCAGGTAAATAATTGTTTAACTGATATGTCACCAGCAACCGCTTCCATTAAAAGAATTTCAAGACTTGATGTCTGCTGCAAAAGTGAACAAAGCTGCTTGTTGCTACCACAATTTTAGGTGTATTCCGCATCACTTCGTTCACTTAAACCAAACCACAACAGGTACATGAGTTTTAGTGGTTGCAACACTAAATTACCGTCCCTTCAGAGACTTCGTCACCTACCTAACCCCCGTTGGTACGATATTTGGGTGTTGTGCGGCAAGTGACACTATAAATGTGCACATACAACACCTCCTACAGGATTCCCTGGCGCAGTCAGCACATTGGAAACATTTTTATGGCTGCACCATGTTACATCCGCGTTGTTCTTGGCCAAAATTTATTACCGACGACAGAGTGCCATATTGGATTCCAAAACACCACACCAACAGCAGCAACAACAGATTGCGCCAAGCACGACTCCCGCACATATACACCAGCGGATGCCTAATCAGAAGAGAGTAAAGCATAAGCATTACGAACACTCACGAATATCTGGTACCACCTCTGATATATTTGACCCGCACCCAGTATTTATTACCCCAACACTGGCCAACTGGAGTCATTTGCCGGAGGAGTGTCGTTACAGTCGTCGTCGTGTCACACAAGTCACCTGTACTACGTGCTCACACGCTATGACCTTCATTCCAATCCGCTCACCGGGGCTGGTGATGGTGATGGTGATTGTTGTGGCGTTTCCAGCAGCAATTCCATCTTTGGGGTTGCGACAGCCGCCGCGCCATCCAATAGCCAAAGTGAGCGGAAGAAGATCACTTTGCGAAGATTAAATTTGCAAATGGACTTGCACTGGGATTGAATTTCCAGCGCAGTAGGATAAGCTTCTGCTGTGCGGCAGGTTCCTTGCACAGCTGCAGCAAGTGATCATTTTAATGTGCGCAGCTACACACTGCAGCACCGCGCCCCCCGAAAGCGACTAGTGGAAATAATTTATGAATTGATTTTCAGTTAATTAAGTTGATTTATTGCCACTTTATTGCTTTATTGCGCTTAAATGTTGCGCATTGAGTGCGCGCCATCCGCGATAGCGATATAGCCGATTTGGTCACTTGGCTTACAACCCGAGAGACACATGAGGTTGTTTTATCTGCGGTTACGTCGTCCCCTTTGGAATCGAAAATAACTTGGCGGCTGGTTGTTGTGAGATTATTACTTGTGTTCTCTCGCTTGGATTAGAATGCGCTTCCGAATGGAAAATGCCTGGCATTAAGTAGTTAGCGAAAGAAAGTCGAACGGTACACTTTGGAAGGATTTGCAAAGAGGTTTTATTGATATGGGATTAGACTCGTAAGGATAAGGTTTAAAGGTTAAAAAGGCTTGTAAATGGATGGTATACTTCTTTACTACTTAATGGAAGTCATCCATTCGGTAAGTCAATAAGTTTGTTAGATGCGCCTATATTGACAATATGGGCTTTGCGGTTTTGTTCCAGTTTTGCGCAACTAAATTACTGGGTCCGGATTTGTATTGTATTTGCATTGGGGTCATCCAACTGTTTGTTGTTCGGTGGTGACCTTGTAGAGGTTGGTGTGTGGTCTGTGGTGCAGGTTAAATACCCATGGGGAACAACCATGCGTCACCCCACCAATTAATAACACCTTGCTTCTTCGACCTATACGCGAAAAGAGGATTTCTTCCTGGTAGTACAATACCGAGTCTGAGGGCTCTGTGATATGGATTTCCTTGTTAACATAAACAAATAAACTGAGTGTGCCTTCGCTCCTTGATCACGGGCCACATCTTCGGAGTGGGTGTAAGAGTGCACATCCACTGTTATCTGCATCTCACTCATATTGTTTTCGGCCATCATGAATTTTGTTGGCGGTTGGTCAGAGGTGACGGCTTTTTTTTATAACTTCTGACTCGCAAAGGCGATTTAAAAGGGGGCACTTCGACCTAAAAGATCTTTTGTACCACATTGTAAAGCGGACAATTTTACCACTAGAAGAATTCTTTATATCCTCGGGGCTCATTTGGACATTCACATAAAATGGGTTCGTAGACTCAGGAGAGTCTACTATTTTCATTTTGTTTAGATGATATCTTAAACCATGGTGACCAGTAAGGTACCCTACTAAGTTAGATTTTAGAATATAGATTATTTTAGATTTTTTAGATTATTCATTTTTATTCAACTTTCACTTAATGCTATTTACAGTTTATATAAAAAATTCAAAAATAATTCAAAAATAATAATAGGTGTAAGAGAATAAATCGGTGTCATTCAGTAACTTATATCGTTGGAGTTGAATGACCGCCAGAAATTTCGGTTCAAACTACAAGAATAACTGACGTGGGGTACTTTCAGTTGTTCTTTTTTTTTGTTTAAATTGTTGTTTAAAGAAACATAACTTATAAAAAATACAAAAACATAAGCGATATTAATAACAATAAAGATACTTATACAAAATAATCTTTTCGTATATCAAGTTCTTACTTTATAGACTAATTCTATGTCAGTCATGTTTAGAGTGAAAAGCCAGTTTGTGATTTTTTTCAAGAAAGAATGAAAGTAGTAAGTTGTTCTAATTGAAATGGGCAGATTATTGAATACAATTGCGGATGTCATTAAATAAAAATTCATAAAATGTGTTTTGTGTGTAACTAGAGTATCATTAAGTGCCAGATTATTAACCCGTAAGTTATATATTGAAGAGTTTCTAGATGGAATATTACCACTTTGTTTATAGAACTCTTTTAAAACTTTAAAAATATAGAGATGACGTAATGGTAGTAATCTTAACTCACAAAAAAGAGGCCAGCTTCCAGTTCGTCGACTTTTTCCACAAATGATACGAATTATATGCTTTTGGGCAATCAAGATTGGTCTAAGAGTGTTCATATAAGCACGTCCCCAACACACTATCCCATATAGCAATTTAGACTGAGTAAGTCCGTAGTAGATCATTGTCAAAACTTTTTTTGAGCAGAATGGCTTTAACAGATACATCTTTCGAGTTATCACATTCATGTAAGTTTTGAATGATTGAACATGAACTTTCCAGTTAAGGTTGCAGTCGATGATAACTCCTAAGTACTTATTGTACAATTTGAAAACAATTACGTGAGCACTGATTTTGTTCTTGGAAGTTATTTCTACCACATACATGCACAGGTAAAGCAAACTTTTGGCAGTCATATGGATGGAAAAATGCTTCAATCTCCCTAGGAAATTCCCCGATAGCTTAAAACACATGATTTTAGTTTTTTCACTAATAATCAATCTGTGGTACGCAAACCAAGCTCTAAGCAATTGTAAATCCTTACTTATGTTAGAAAAACTTTCGAAATATGAAGATTCGATATAAGTGAAAGCTATATCATCTGCAAAGGCTCTACGATTTCCAGAAGAATTCTGGTGGAACAGTGAGTTAATGTAAATTAAGAATAGAGTCGGTCCCAAAACAGAACCCTGAGGTACACCATTTTTCAAACTTAATACACTACTAAAAATCCCATTTACATACACACTTTGTTCCCTTCCGATCAAGTACGATTTTAGCCATTCATAAAGTATTCCCCTAAACCCAGCATTGTATAGCTTGCTTAAAAGAATTTCATGATCGACCAAGTCAAATGCCTTAGTCATATCAATAAACAATGCCATCGTAGATTGATCATCATTAATGCCCTTGTATAGATCACAACATACTTTTAGAATTGCTTCTTCAGTAGATCTACCTGATCTAAAACCAAATTGATCATCAGAAAAAAAGTTATTTTTTTTTTAAGAAATTAAAGCATTCTAGTTTTAACTAATTTTTCAAAATTTTTCGAAAACATAGAAAGCAACGAAATAGGCCTATAATCAGCTAAGTTTTTACGGTTACCTTTTTTAAAAAAAGGAATAACTTCAGTTTTTTTCAAAGAAATGGGAAACTTCCCCATACTAACACTTAAGTTAAAAATATAACATAAAATATCCAGAATTTCCCAAGATATTTATTTTAACAAAAGAGCAGATACATCATCACTGGTACATCAATTTTTACTTTGCAAACTTTGAATTAATTTACAAACTTCTCCAGGCGAGAATTCTTCAAAACGAAAACTATTCCTTTGAGTTGTTTTTTTTTTAAATATTTTCAACAGTGCAGTTACAACTATTGTGAAGCGGCACAGGGAGTCTTACAGCTTCGGTAATACTAACAAAATAATTGTTAAAACTATTTCCTATTAATTGCGGGTCAGAAGTAATATCATTATTTGTAAAGATATTAGAAATATTATTAGATTTAATTTACAATTTACTACTTTCCATTCATTTTTAGTGTTTCCCCTGAAACGTATCAAGCGGTTGGTGTAATATGAATTACGTGACTCAGCAGTTAGATTTTTAACACGTTTGCAAAGCTTAGAATAATATTTGGCTATATTCAGGTTTTGTGGATGCTTTTTGCACTTCACAGCAAAACTATTTTTCAGTTTTATTTTCTTTAACAATTTTGGTGCCATCCAAGGTTTCAAAAACTTTGTTCTGCTTGTCTTATTCAAATGAGTCTTTGAATTTTCAATATGCTTATGGAAAATTGATGTAAATTGATCATAAGCTTCAGAAGGATCGCTTATAGAAAATACAGTTTCCCAAAATTCAAACCTTAGTTTTTCACGCAGTAAGTTGAAATCTAAAACATATTCATATCATGCCTGCTTAGCTAAAGGCATTTGGTGGCATTTTGATTAAAGGGTCGAATGGCTCGTTTGGGATGCTTTCCCAATGACAGATACATTTTCTATGTTCCCAGCTTTTTATTGCTGCCGTTGCTGCTGATCTAGGAGTGCAGCAAAAAGGTTCGGGACCTATGAAAGGTGTTTCTGAACCTTTTGTGGTCAGTTCGTCGGCCTTTTCGTTACCCCGACATGACCCGGAACGCACCATAATTTGGTCTTGTTTCTTAATCCGAGTGTAGAGGTGATGGCTGCATCCTTTAAATAGCGTTGACATTTAATAAAGCTTGATCGATGGTGTCATTTGAGATCTTGGTCATCTTGACAGTTCTCGGTGTGTTGTGATTTGTTTTGTGTTGTGTGTAGAGTGTTAATAATGTAATTTTTGTCTAGCGTTGTGTGGACTGAAGGTAGCTTGTCGTTGTTAACCTTTTCCTCTTGCTTGATTTTACTGCATTCGAGAAGCTAGCTTCCCGGCAAGAACGCGTTTCCATTGTATCGCCCAGCGCGTCGTCGTTGTAATTTGCTCTACAGCAACAGCTGCCTTCCACCTGTTTCTACTGATAAGCAATAAAGTAAAGAGGTCCTAGAACCTGCCAGCTGCATTAGTAAAGTGACGGAGAATAGCAAGCATGACATCATTCAACTCATCTGCATATTGGAAGTATTTGCCTAGAAAAGCCGACCTGTTTCGGCACAAATCGAAAGATCAAATGCGAAGACATCTATCACCTTTGCGAAGGGTCAGTCACCTTGTCGAATGAAGAATCCTGGTTTCGATGGTGCCGGTGTGGAGGCTCAATGGTGTTGATTCAACGGGCTATGTCAGAAGGGTCATCCATGGCAGACCGGCCGTTGTTTGAGCGTCAACTAAGAACTGCTCATATGACATTCCGTCCTGCCCCATTCTCCCTCCACCCTCTCACACTCCTCATTTCCTCCCTTCCCGCCACTTTTCCTTCTTCCTTTCCGTTATCCACTTTGCTGGACTTAAGGCGTCAGACGACCCGTGCCGATAGTCTACCCAGCGTAGGGCCCATTTCACTAAATAGGTCAGTCGCGAACGGAGTATCCGGCAGTAGCGACCCGTGCCAGAAATGTATAGTCGTTCTGTGAAGTTTTAATTACTATAGTATGTTAAGATCGCTTATGGGTGGCGACGGTGTAGAGGTTAGTGTGTTGACTTGTGACCCGTGCGGTGCAGGTTCGATCCCCATGGGGAACAACAACATACGCCACCCATTCTCCAGCCTCTACATCAAAAGGAGAATTTGTGCCTGGTAGTACAATGGACCGTTACCGAGTCTGAGTGCTCTGGGATTTGGATTTCCTTTTTAAATAAAAAAAAAAAAATCGCAAAAAGAAATTTTGAAATTAAATAAATAAATAACGTTACATTGTTTTAAGCAAGTTTATTTAACAATTCGAATTTTTCAGACTAAAGGAACAAAATGTGTTTTTACATTTAAGTATTAAAAGAAATTATAAGTACCTTCATTATTTTACTTAAATTCTGTGACACAGACGTAATTGCTGATAAGAACTGATAAAGAAAACGTCGAGAGTGTCCCTATTCATTATATGGATATACTCTACACGCGACAAACTTCAAGCACAAAAAAAACCCTTCTCGTTCAAAAGGGATTTCAACGAAATGGTCGATACAAAACAGGATTTTTTTTATGTTGTTTTGAATGAATAACCTTACATTCGTTACCACGTGAAGTGGACGGCTTGAGTTGCAGCGCTGTTTCAGGATTGTTTTTACTTGTGCGTTCCTAACTTTCAATTGTTTCATTTCGTTGCAGAATCGTTTGAACGAGTTGGAAAAAAGCTACTGTTGGTTGGTAGGTGGTTCACTACTCTGTGGAAATGTTCAAATAGGAAATGCACGAGTTGGAATATGTAAAATTACAGCAATGGGTCGAAGAGTATAAACATGCTGTTTGTGGTTTAGAGAACGCAAAATTTGAGATAACTTCTTGTGAAAGTTAGTCGTTCATGAACGACTTGAACAATATGAGGCTTCGCGACTGGTATCCGGATACCTGGCGACCTCCGGATTAGCCAGCTTTAACTGCACAATGCCGATCTCTGTGCAGATGAACATTTTTTCTCCGCCACTCATGGGTTTACATGAACATAAAAAAACAAACAAAAACAAATAATTTTACGCCGGTATCTCTTCGAAACCGGACGGTATTACGGCGTCTAAGCTGTCTACCGGAAACGCTCCTTTGGCACCAGCTAGGGTTGGAACTGTGGATATACATGGTCCCTCCACTAGTGGCTGCGAGCTCAATAAACCCCTACCCAACAGAGCAAGGACTGTGCATCATGGTTCCCCCTCTGTGTTGTCCACTGTCACCGCCACAGTGGCCCCAATAAAAACACCAAAAAACCACAGCTCTGGTTTCATTTCAGTTCCCAAGCGACAGAGGGTGCATAACACCTGCAACTTTCCCATCGTCACATCTCACAGGCCATTAAGAGAGGTCCTCAAAGACAAGATAGTGGTCGCGGTTATTGACGGTAGTGACATTGACGGTACTATCTCCCCTGAGAAGTGGGATGATGTCATGCTAGCGCTCTAGGGTAGCTACGTAGGTTAAGAAAGGTTAACATATAGCCTTATATAGTTTGGCGTTATTTCGCACCACTATTACCACTAAGGATCCCACTGTGTGCTATTTAGTCCGAGTGCTTTGCTCTGTTGATTTAAGGACTATTGACAAACTTTTACAAATGTCTGGATGTGGCAGGATCATGCAAATATTCTGTAGAAGCGCAGTGATATCAAGTTTGGCAACAGATCAGGAGCCAATGAATGTTGACGCTGACGATAAGCCTCTAACGGCCAGAGGTATTTCATTACCCTGGATACCTATATACGGAGAAATCCGGGTCTATATTACAGAGTGGCACCTTCCCAATAAATTCAGCGTAGCGACTTCCCTTCTAGAATGTTTGATATGGCCATAGGGACCGAACTTTCTTGAATAGAGGCTTGGATATCTGAGCAGATGTATGCGGCAGCACCCTTAACCCCTCCTAAAGAGTTATTTGCATCAGTGGTAAGAGCTTGATTTTTCTTTCGTGTTGTAACGCCTTTCCCTGAATGCTCTATTTTCCGAATGACTAATTTGCTTTTATTAGTGGCAAATTAGTACAACTTCGCACACACAAATTGATGGCGTAGGTATGTATGTATTAGGCCCTGCATGGTGTCCTTTTTATTGAAGTAAAACTTCTTTACGCACGCTTGACTTGGGGAGTAAGCTGGTGAATGCGACACGGAAGTGTAGACTAATGTAGACTTCCGGCGTAACGGAAGTGTAGACAAACGTAGACTTCCGTTACAACCCATAGAATTTAGTCGGCGAAAAGGTTCGTGGAATGGGTAAACACCCTTGAATCTCCTCAATAGATGGCAATACTAAGCTCATCATCTATCCAAACCGATCCAAAGGAGAAAGCTATATCTAAAACAGTTGCCGGCAGATGGAATTTACCGGAAGTGAGTTAAGTCATTGTATCTATGAATCGCAGTTCATTAATTGGAAATATAGAGCGTCACAGTCATCGTCAGATTTTCAGGTCGGACGGCAAAAAACCAAAGTTTAAGCTAGGGAGCTGAAATTTATAATATAGACTCTCCAGGGGCCCTTGATGATCATGTGTAAATATTTTCAAAATTCGCCTACTCACACGTCCACAATTTACAAAAAAACAAAGTTTGAGCTAGGGAGCTGAAATTTATAATATAGATTCTCCAGGAACCCTTGATTCTCATGTGTCAAAATTTGGAAATCCGTGCAGAGACACGCCCACAAACTCAAAAAAAAAAAAAAAAAAACAAATTTATCGAATGAATCGAATTTTGAGCCGAATTCTTTTAAATATGATCTTTAATACCTAAAACTGCTCGGAAGATAACATTTCTAAAATCCGCCCATTTTTATTGACAAACCAAAGTTCGAGCTAGGGAGCTGAAATTTAAAATATAGACTCTTTACGTACCCTTTATACTTATTTTTAAATATTTTTCAAATCCGCCTACTGACACGCCCACAATTAAATAAAACAACTTTATTCCAAAATCAAAGTTTGAGCTAGGAGCGTTTTTTTTTTACAAAAGCTTCGTTTTTCTCGATTGAATCCTTCAAATGTTATTTTACAAAATATATAGAGCGTTCTTAACAATTCAACCATACTTAGACTTTTGTGACGCCCACTTATGCGAGATAGGAATAAGAATAGAGTATCGAACAGTTCGCCCAAGCGGACTGTAGCCTATGTTTTTTCGTATAATTTTAAAACAATAAAATGATTAAAAATGATTTCGGGCATCCTTGAGCTCCAATTTTCGTCCGCTTTTCCGAGCATTTGAGGACGTATCTCACGAATGAAATCGAAATCGGTGTTGGCTTGCTGGCGTTGAATACAGATTTCAAATACCCCCACAGCAAAAAGTCTAGCGGAGTCAAATCACACGATATTGCAGGCCGGGCTACAGGACCATGTTGGCATCGAACACTTCCGTTAAAAACTCTGTTGTATGGCGTGTGGCACTATTTTGTTGAAACCAAATGTCCTGCAGACCATGTAAATGCTGAATTTTTCGGACTTCACACTTTTGCACGGAGTCAGATCAAAATTTGACGATAACAACTTTAGCGCCCAAACACAGAACTAACGACGCCAACAATGATCATCCGGCATCGATTCTCGCATCAATTTAATCTTGTATTCGTGTAGGCCAAGATCCTTGCGCATGACGACGAATCGATGAATTAGGAAATTCCTTCACACTGGCCATAACTGCGCCTATATTTTCATCGCTGTCCATTATATTCAGTGGGTCCAAACGAGTGAATAAAGTGCATAATGTTGCAATTGTGTTGGGAATAGCCGACTCAGTTGCCCGATAACGTTGAACGCAAAATTGGCGCAGCACTCTCTGATTTTGGAAAGGACCTCTCACAATTCGTAAATCGATTTTGCGTGATGGCTTGCCAAAGGATACTGAATAACATGGTCATGTCAGCTGCCAGATTAACTATGAGGCTGTGAAAAAAAACTCCACGCTTTACTTGCATCCGTAAAACCTGATTTAGAGCCAAGAGTGTTCTTACTGTCCCCACCCGATTCCATTACTAAATGTGCCTTTTG
Organism: Portevinia maculata; assembly: GCA_949715645.1. Classification (NCBI taxonomy): domain Eukaryota; kingdom Metazoa; phylum Arthropoda; class Insecta; order Diptera; family Syrphidae; genus Portevinia; species Portevinia maculata. The sequence continues at coordinate 9,435,667 of OX454526.1, forward strand.
AGGCACAAACCTTGATGCTTTTATACATTCGTTGTAATGTTTGCTTAGAATTCTAAAACATTTGCTGTTCTCATCGATCGACTTTTATCTAATACGCAGAACCTAAAGAGATGTTAAAGGCTAATAACCCGCCGTTCCAATTAAGTGCTCATGTTCCCCAAACATGGAATTTCGTACCACATGCTGCCACATCTCTAAGAACTCCTACTCATATTATTTGAGAATGTATTCGGCAAGCAACTCCAACTGCCACATTCAACTCCAAATGCAAAGAACGATTTCTATCGAGAGCACTCTCCTTCCATCAGCCCGCTGTGCAACATCTACATATGGTGCCAAGCAAAATCACCACCACTCCTTAAACATTTTGATATCTTAATTAGCTCCGTAAATATCGTTTAACTTCAGCAATGAGTACGCAGCGTCGTTATCTTGTACGCCACTCATTGCATCTCAGCACAAGTGACCACTGTGGTGTCTGCTGTTACTGCTGCTGCTGCTGCTGCTGCTTGGACTCCATCCTTTCTAACAGAATTCAAAGCAGCCAACAAGTCATCACTAATCCGCCCAGTCTGGCCGGTACAGAGCTAAGGATTGTGTATTGATTTCCAATCCATAGTATCATTCCGCTGGGAATTGGTTTCATTTTTCTTCCCGTCGTCGACCATTCAGATGGTACATTCAGCTGCGTGTCTATCTTCATGGCCATCCCGGGCAAACACACTATTCAGTTTCACAGATACAATCGCCTGCTGCAAAAGGGTGTTGGGTTGCACAACAACAAGAACGAATAAGAAGAGGAACTTTAATTTCATGGTCTAGGAGGACCTATACGTATTTTCTGTACGCTTGAGTGTCATGTCGTGTTACAGCGCTGCACGTATAGCTAGCTCTTAGCCCAAGTCTAAGTCCAAGTCATCCAATGAAACGAAATGGAAAACAACAGCGCAAACGGAGAGCGAAAACATTTCTGCGCTGTAATTAGAATCCGAACATAAAAACCGAATTCTTTTCTCGCATCTCATGAAGATGATCCCAGTGATCTGGTGCACATCGGACTGGAAGCAGTTTTCTTTTGTAAGAGATTCCATTTCCCATCCCAATTTGTAATGGTCGCAATTATTGCTCGAATGCGATGTGGGGAGACTCTTTGCACTCCACTTCTGGCTGCTATTGCTAGCTCTGGTACTGGTCCTGATTCTGGTGCTCTAACTCAAAATGTTGAACAGCTTGAGGTGCTATTGGAATTACTCCAAGGTATTTGGTTGTTGTTTCAGCTGCATGGAGGCTCCTGCAAAACGAGAAACGTGAAATTGAATACATATATCCTTTGTGAGATGGATTGTGATTATATGGCAAAGCTGGTATTGATTTTATGAGACCGTTTGCATCTTTTAATAACAAGGTCGTTGCACCTGGTTGGGGCAGAGCCCTCGTTTACGGCCTTATTTAACTATACATTTTGTTTCAAACCTAGTCTTCATGATTTGAATTAAAAAGTTGAATATGAATGAGAGTTCTATGCAAAGATGTATAATAAAAACAGCCGGCGTTCTGTGTGGTTAAGCTTTAGAGAATCTTTTTTATTTATTATTTATTTATTTGAACTTGTTTGTTGACATTTTGTATTGTTTATACTATACGTATTGAAATAGTGTCAAATGCCAATTCAAAGGGCTTCATTAGCAAAAAAATACAGCATTATATGAAATGCATTTAAACAATTACAATTCAAGTTTAATGTAAATATTCTTTTTAACCCTAGTTTACGTCACGCAAAATAATGCAATAGCCAAACTTGGGGTTCGCGCGAACCCCATTGTACATTATTTACAAATTGATGCATTGTGTCTAATTTTGTATTGATTAAGTTGACAGTTGCGGTGTCTTATTATGAGAACACGTGTTTGGTTTCGCCAAAATATAATAAAAACTGTTGAAAATAGTGAGAACAAAAACTTAAAGTTACCAAAAAGTGAGTTGTAAAATTATAATTTCAAGTTTTATTATAAATATTTTTTTTATATTGTTTTTGTATTTCAGTGTCTAATATAGATAAATTATTGAGGAAATTAAATAGAGGGGATGAAGTAGAAAGAGCATTTGCATTGAGAGCAATGTTAGACATGGAATCTGATGAAGAGGGCGAGACTGATCCATTTGATGTTGGCGGCGATGACACACAGAATGATCCAGATTACGTGCAAAACGACGCATTTGACGAAAGTCAGCCTTATTTTAGATTATATGCTTTGTAATTATTATCATATTATAATTTTATTTCTTAGCGGATTATGAAGATATTGATGAAGCTGCGGCAGAGGCATTAGGACCGATAGAAAATGTGCCTGAACCAGATGAAGTTGGAACTGGTGAATCGATTGAGCATGACCAAGAACCCTCGACGTCGGCTTCAGCGTCGAATGAAGAGTTTTTCTAGCCACCAGTGGTCGAAAATGGATGAAAGAGCCGGAGGCAGCAGTTTTGTCCCGTATCCAAGGAAGTAATGTTTTCAGAAATGGTGGAACTATTGGCCCTGTGGCAAATTTGAAAAATGCGTCTCTTTTCGGTATTTTCAATCGCATTTTCAACAACCAAATAAAATATGAGATTATAAAATGGTCAAACGAAAAGGCCAATGATGTATGTACCAAATTGAATGCGAATCGACAATTGCAACGCATTTGGAAGCCTTTGACAATGAACGAACTCCAGGCATATTTTGGAGCTTTGTTGTACATTGGAGCATTGAAAGATGGTCACCGTCGTGTACGTACACTATGGGATTACGTCAAAGGACATCCAATTCTTCGAGCCGTGATGAATTGTACACGTTTTGAGGAGCTCAATGTCTTCCTTCGTTTCGACGATTCAATTGGTCGCCGAGCCCAATCATCAGCCAGAACAAAAATTCTCCAGCCTGTTGAAATAGTTTTGAACGAATTGAATCAGACTTTGTTAACAAATTACATTCCGTCTGAAAATCTTACCATCGATGAGCAATTGAAAGGCTTCCGTGGTTTTGCTCTAAGTAAGTTTCGGCAATATATGCCAAGCAAGCCTGCAAAATATGGACTGAAGTTCTGGTGGCTCAATGAGAGTACGACGGGATATCCACTGCAATTTTCAATATACACTGGCAATTCTGATGAAAGTTTCGGGCTTGGCCGTGGATACGACGTGGTGATGTCTTTGATGCCAAGATATTTCCACACTGGACGTAACCTAACAGTAGATAATTTTTTTACTTCCGTGAATTTAGCGGTGAAATTGCTGGATAAAAAATAACAATTCTTGGCACAATCCGAAAGAATAAAAGAGATGTACCAAAACCATTTGTTGTCAAAGAGCTTTCAGATAAAAATAACGAGCCCATCAAAATAAATAATAAAAAACAGTACCGTCCACTTTATTCATCGATTTTTGGATTTTCGCAAAGAATGGCATTGGTGTCTTATGTTCCAAAACCAAATAAACAAGTTGTTTTACTATCAACACAGCACAATCTTGAAAAGGCTATTTCAGGCTGTCATAACAAGCCGGACATGATATTAGATTACAACCGGACAAAAGGTGGAGTCGATGTATTCGACCAAATGGTGTCAATTCATTCCTGTTCACGCCAAACTAATCGCGGGCCCATGGTTGTATTTTACAATTTATTAGATGTTGCAGCCATAGCCACAATCATTATTTTTCGCCATTTCAATCCGCCAACAAGGAACAACAAATTATTTAGAAACGACAAACTAATTGAGCTAGCAGAGGAGCTTATGGAACTAGAATTAGATGGCCGTTCACACCCTTCGGTGCAAAATACAATCTCTAAATCTAGCTTGGATGCCCTTCGCATTATGGGAAGAAATTTGACAGTTTTTCGAGTAGTTGACGAGAGACTTCCTCGTAAACAGCTATTTTATAATGTAAAGCCAATATTTTTTTCTGAAAGATATATTATTTTCAGACCAGGTGCCACATTTGTCCAAGAGCAGAGGATAGGAAGAGCAAAACCCCATGTGATGGTTGGGGAAAAAACTGTTGTCTTCACCACCGAAACATAGTCTGCGTCAAATGCCTCCCAGAACTACCACAGATTCCAGAGTGATTGCGGCTTCTACTATTACACTTCATCTTCATTTTGCAAATCACCATCTATTGTTACTCATATTCAAATAAAATATACGTGTTTGGAATACTTTGTTTCTAATTTTAAGAAGGGTTAATAGGGTTCGTCCGAACCCCCAAGTTTGGTTTGTGACTTTTATCAGAAAAAAAATCCAGAAAATTATCTAAAATCGCCTTGATGGAAAATAGACAAAAAAAGTATAAAGAAAAATGAATTTCGTTCACTGAGTTTTCATCCCAGGTCGAAAAAATTATTTAGAAAAAAGTTATAAGCATTCAAACATGCGCTGGGGTTCACGTGAACCCGGACATAATAAAAGTTACGAAAAGCAGTGATACGGGAAAAAGATACACATACAACGTTCAACAAATTACGGCATAAATTATAATCAGATACTAATCTAAAATTCATATTTCCCGATCTAGATATTAAAAAAAGTTTTTAATACCTTAAAACAATACAAGTGACGGACGGTCGATAGGTTAAAAAACATTATTTTAGTTTTAGATATAATTCTCAGTAATCTTCAATAAATTTAAATCCCAGTTGATATCAGGTCCCCACAACGAGCCTTGCGGTACTCCCAAATTTAGAAACTGTCCATCACTCCTGATTTCACCAATTTTAACTCTTTGAGATCTATTTGAAAGATAGGATCTGAACCACTCGAGCATAAAACCACGAATTCCTGCTTTTCCAAGTTTATTCAACAAGATGGTGTGGTTAACCATATTTAAGGCTTTCGTAATATCCACAAATAAACCTGCGGTGAACTTTTTCGCATCAAGGTTGGAGAAAACACTGGAGCAAAAATTTAGTAGGGCATCTTCAGTAGACTTTCCATGCTGAAAACCGAACTGCACAGGGCTGAAAAACTTGTTTTGGTTAAAAAAAGATAACCGTCTTATTTTAAGAATTTTTTCGAAAACATTACTAAAAATGGAAAGGAGTGAAATTGGCCTGTAATTGCTTATGTCCTCTGCTGAACCTTTTTTTAAAGAGAGGTACTACGTCCACACATTTGAGAGCCCAAGGAAAAACTCTAGAAAATATGCCTCGGTTAAAAATGACTGCTAGTACATCTACCAAGAAACATCCGATGCGTTTTATAACCATATTCGAGATAGCCACAAGCATTATTTTTATACCCTATTCTAAGGGTATATTAATTTTGACGCATAGTTTGTAACATACCTTAATATTGCCCGTAGACCCCTAAAAGTTACTATATTTATGATCAGCATCGATAGTAATGTCGATCTAGCCATGTCCGTCCGTCCGTCCGTCCGTCTGTAGCCAAAAATTAGGCCTTTAAACTGGACCTAGAGAGCTGAAATTTTAACCATATACTCTCTAGGGTCCCGAAATAATCAAGTTTACGAATTTTTGAAATCCGCCCACAGACACGCCCACAAACTCAAAAAAACAAAATTTTGGAAAAAATCGAATTTTGAGCTAGAAAGCTGAAATTTTTTATATACGAGAGATACGATTTTAATTCATTTTTAAGTTTAGTTGCGTTATTTAAACTTCGGATAGAGTAGGGTAAGGAGTTCCACAACCGTGTGGAGGATCTAGGATACCTCCTAAAAACATGGCACTGGTTGAAAGGGAAAGGGGTGTGCCGTTTAGGCGAGGAAGCGTGAAGTCAGGTATTTTGGTTTGGGGGTGAAGAGCATCAGTTCAGTTTTCTCCTTTCTTGCCCATGTGCTAACTTTGCTTTCCATTGTAGGTTTTTTTTCTTTTTGCATACTGAAAGGAAATCCAAATTCCAGAGCACTCAGACTCGGTAGCGGTCCATTGTACTACCAGGCAGAAATCCTCCTTTTGGTGTAGAGGCTGGAGATTGGGTGGCGTATGCTGTTGTTCCCCATTGGGATTGAACCTGCACCGCACGGGTCACAAGCCAACACACTAACCTCTAAACCGTCGCCACCCTTTCATTGTAGATACTACAAGCGCAAGCCTTTGAATTGCAGTTATTCATTATTTTCCTTGCAAACATTTATCAGCTCACGATCCTTTCAACCCACTAGATCATTTATTTTTATTTTTATTTATTTTTTATTTATTTATTTATATTTAGTGATTTGCCTATACACAGTAAGATACAATATCTTATAAACCAATGAAAGGCATACAATAGTTGAAGCGAGTATAAAAAGCTACATGAGTTACAAAACGAAGAATTCATGTTGATGAGAAAAAAGAAATAATGAAAAGTAAGGCACAAGCAATTTTTACACGAAAATATATAAAAAATCAATACAACATTTTAAGACTTCCAGGAGAGATACAATTTTAATTCATTTTTAAGTTTAGTTGTGTTATTTAAACTTCGGAAAGAGTAGGGTAAGGAGTTCCACAACCGTGTGGACTGAATAAAAAACTGACGCTCAGAAGTTATGCAAGAGTACCGAGGAGGGATCAAGATCTGCTTTTTTTTTTTTTTTTTCTTTATAAGTTGCTTACGCTAAAGGGATTTTTTTTTCTGTTGTTACAGTACCCTTATAATGCTAAGAACACAGTGTAAGCTACTTGGTATTAGAAAGAATAGAGAGATAGGAAAGAAGTGTTTGGGTGCAGTTGTAGGGTTTTTATCCACGGGTGGTGTCTAAGTTACTTAGGGAGATTACGATTTCATGTATTCGGTATAAAGTAATGGACTTGGCCGGGACACACTACACTACTACTGCACCATTGCCACCCGCACATCTGCTTGAGGTGGGATATCTTATTTTTTCATATATATAAGTCGGTTGATGTGTTAAAAGTATGTCCGAAAACAGGCAAAGAGTTCGAAATTTGAGAAAATTGTCGAAAGTCATATTGTAAAGTTGGATGGAGTAGAGTGTTATTCGATCAAATTTACGCAATCCGAACACATATCGCACAATACATTTAAATGCCACATTAAGTTTCCTCTTGGATGCATAACTACAGCTCGCAAAAATTTCTCAAGCATATGTTAAGACTGCCATGGCTAGAATTTTAGCAAGTAAGACTCGTGTTTTAAAGGGTGTAAAGGATTGGGTCGCCCACAACGTTCGGATAACTCCATAAGTATTGCCGACTGCAAGATTAATGTGGTTGTCCCAAGTTAAGAATCGATTAAAGGTCACCCCAAAGGTTCTTGACGGATTCTACATACTCAATAGGAGCATCTTGGAGTGTGAGGATAGGAAAATAAGCCAGATCTAGGGGCTTTCGCGAAATCACGATGCACTTAGTTTTATCTCGATTTAATATCAGTCCATTTTGTTGAGACCACTGCACTATATCGGCAAGATCATTACTTATCGATTGCGCGGCGTGCTCTATTAAACCCAGAGGACATCTTAATACGAGCTGACCATCATCAGCATGCAAATGAATTGAGCTGTTTTTGATGACATTAGGAAGATCGTTTACATAAAGGAAGAAAGACAAAGGCCCTAGTATGGATCCCTGAGGGACACCACTTATGATAGGCAGGGGGTTTGAAATGGATTTTTTAACTTCTACGGCTTGAAATCTGTGAGTTAAGTATGACGATACAAACTTTATAGCACAAGGCTCGAAATTATATATATGAGACAACTTGCGGCACAAAAAAGAGTGGTCAACCAAATCAAACGCCTTAGAAAAATCAAGAAGGACTAAGAAGGACACTTTGTCTTCGTCAAGAGCTTGTCTATTATCTTCAGACACGCCTATCACAGCAGTGATACAACTGTATTTTTGTCGGAAACCAGATTGCTTAGATGATAATAGGTTGAACATGGCGAGATGACGGCTAATTTGCTTTTGGAGGATCCTTTCAAAGGCTTTTGACAAAAAAGGGAGTATTGAAATCGCCCTGTACTCATCACACTTGGAAGATTTTGGGATGGGGATAATTTTTGCTGATTTCCATTGCCTAGGAAAGATCCCTGTAGTCACCACAGTGTTAAAGATATGGGTAATAAAAGGTAGTAAAATGGGTAATACGATTTTTAGAAAAGATGGATGAATGTCATCAAGTCCAACAGCATTCGATTTGATAGATAGAATGCTTTCAACAACATCAGCGCTGTTGAAAGCTGTGAAACAGAAACTAGGACAGCAAGCGTAGGGAGATGGGTTGCCACTTTGTTGAAATGACTGCAAACTATTTGACAATTTCTGCGACGAAATAAATTTTGAGTTGAGTTCATTAGGATCGGAGCATCAACGTTATTGTTTTTGGATTTACCAATGCCAATATTGCGCAGATTACTCCACAAGTGCTTACTTCTTAATGAGGCTTTTAGTTTATTTGAATAAAAGTTAGATTTTACGGCTCGTATTGCAGTAACAACTTTATTGCGAAGTACAAAGTAGGCTTTTCGATACCCTACCAAACGGTAACGTTTCCAACGAGTGTAAGCAAGGTCACGCTGTTGCATTAGTGAGCGAATTTGTGGGGAAATCCAAGGAACCTTACGAGGCAACACGATTTTAGTCTTTAGCGGAACCTACCGATGCAGATTCAATGCAGATATAAGGCTCGAAGGAAAAACTATCACAATTCAAATACTCCCCACCGTAACAGTAAGACGAACAACTCAGTTGACCTGTTTGTAAAGACATGTTGGCTATTGACGAAAAGTAATTATTGAACGCGTTAGTAACATCGAATTCGTCAGACACAATACAGTACGAACTGTTGTTGGCTTGGATCAACACGAAGGCTTTTCTAAAATACTATTAAGAACTTGCCATTCACTCTTAAGATTACCTTTAGCAAAAAAGAAACGATTTTTATAGTAGTCGTCACGGCTCTTACGACTTTCTTTTTTAAGCTTAGAACATAATTGTTTATATTGATCTATATTTGTTAGGGTTTTTTAAACACTTGATTCTTAATTTGTTTTTTCTCTAAAATTTGTTTAAATAGAAGGCTTGAAATCCAGGGCTTATGTCGTTTGCCTCATTTTCTTAGAGGCACAATGGAAGAACACTCGTCAATGTGTTTACTAAGTGCATTTAGAAATACTGAATGCGATACAGAGCCATCTCTTTCCGCGTAAACCTCATCCCAAAACTCAAAAAAAAAAAGATTTCTTTTAAGTTTAACAAAATCAGTTTTGTTCACCCTTTTAGGGACACTTTCCCCAACACTAGCTTTTTTAAATGAACCAATGTTAACCAACAACGCTGTCATAGAGTGATCAGTTATATTTAGATCGAAAATGCCTCTTTCGAAGGAGCTCAATGAGATATTGGTCAATCGTCCATAAAAGTGATCTAAACATCTTCCAGACACCATCCTACTGGGTTTATTGATAAAACTGGCAAGACCATGCGATGCCAGAATGGCCATGTAGTTGGAAACCATATCGTTTTTGTCCAGTAAATTGAGGTTGAAATTCCCTAAGATGATTAAGTTACTTGCTTATCTAACAGAAGTGATAATTCGACAATGAACGCTACACCATTAAACATATGCAACCTTAAACACGTATGGAAAACTGAATTTAAATGCTTTGATAAGTTTGATAATAAGATATTTGACTATCAAGATAAGTTCGAATAATTTCAGAGACACATTACCACAAACACAATTTTAACATTCAGGTGAGCTTAGCGTTACAAGTGTGCATGTGCGTGCAAATCCGTGGGTTGCCGCAACTGGGGTTCCCCTACATTGGAATCGTAAAACGACGATCAAACAATAGTCAATTACAGGAACATACATGGTTCAAAGACGTAAAAAGTGGCGGCCTAAAAACTCCTGGATTGTATAAATTCAGTAACGCCAGCTTGATTGGCTTGAATAAAAAATTAATCCGCAACCGAGAGACTTGCTGATGTTTATTAAGGTCTCAAGTTAAGGCAAATTGTTAAATGCGCTGTTGCTGTGCGAATCCTACTCGTACCAACTTTGCGATGATGTTTTCATGTTGATGTTGTTCCAACACTCAAATATCGATTCATCTTTTAAGTGAATTTTTTCTTCACTAAAGGAATAGATTTATTCTGTTGATGATGTGACAGCTGACAACAGATGTCCTTTGGCTGTAACTGTGGAAAAGAATATATTATAATTTTCTATTGAATCTTCAACAACGATTATACCGATGTACACTGACGATCACAAGAATGAGGCCATACATTTTGCAATCGATTTTCAGTCTTTATACTTGTTGGAAATTTTATACATTGTTACTACCTGTGAACAGGTCCTTATTTTCCCAAGAGTAAGTCGTAAACTCAAAGGGCAAATAAGAAACGATCGCTGGAATTTCCTTAGATCAAACAATGAGCTACTTGAAAAGCGTATAAAAAGATGCGCCACTAGGATGAGGCCACATGCAAAATCTTCGATAGAAAGGAAAAATTAATAAAGTGTTTACATTTTATGGTTTTAAAATATTTATTTATTAGGTTTTTCTACATTAATAATGAGTATGCCCGCCATTTTTCGATATGAGCTCTAAAAAACGGTTTGGAATAGAATCATAGAGTTTTTTTTTAAAATAATTCAGAGAAACTTGGGCCCGGCATCACGAATAGCTTCGATTAAAGTGTCCTTTGGTTCAAATTGTCTGCCGACTTCATTAACTTTACGAGATAACCATGCCCAAACATTTTCGATTATGTTAAAGTCCGGTGAATAGGGCGTCCATGGCAAAAGTTCCACGTCTTATAATTGAATCCAACTTCTAACAACCCTGGAAGTGTGGATAGGGGCATTGTCTTGTTGGAATATAATAGACAGGGGTCCGAAAATGTTTTTCACTTTTGCAAATACCCGTTCCAGCAAACATTATTGTAGTTGTTTCCATTCAATGTTGTTGACAAAAACTCCAACCCGAGAGTGCCATAGTGGGTAATACCTCCATACACCATTACACCTGATGTACAGCTGTGATGTCTTGCCAAAATAATGGAAATAAAAGTTGTAACCATCGGTGCCGTCAAGGTTAACCTTTTTTTTCATCCGAAAAGACAACCGGGTTCAATTCACTGCTCCAAGCGACATGTTCTCTTGCAAAATTCATTCGATGCTCCTTGTGTACTTGCCTCGAAACAGGTTTGTTTTAAAGTTTTCTTCTCTGTATAGTACCACTTTTTTCTGTTATCCTTCGGACGGTTGCTATGCTGGCTGATACTCCGCTGTTGGCCCTGATTTTGGTCACTGGTAGAGTAGAATTTGAGGCAAGCCGTAGAATAGCCCGCTTTTCTCGCAAAGTTGCTGCTTCCGCCGTGTGTCCTTTTTGATTTTTGGCATAGTGTTGTGGATCCGCAAGATAATCGTTTACAATAGTCTTACTTCTATTACGCCTCCTTGCAATTTCTCGGTCTGAGAGTCCTAACTCCTTGAAAGCATCTATTTTTCCGCTTTCTGTCGCTGTCAAAGTCTTTCCGGAACCCATTTTGTTTAACTAAATAAAAACAGTTCTTTTCAACGCCTTTTTAAATATCATTAACAAAGCTTTGAAAAAAATCGCTGATGGGAACTCCTGCAACGAAATATTCGCAACGGCCTCATCCTAGTCGCATCTTTTTATACGCCTTTCAGTAGTTCATTGTTTGACCTTGGGAAATTCCAGCTGTCGTTTCTTATTTACCCTTTAGTTTTATGAGTTACTGTTGGGAAAATATTTACCTTTTCACAGGTAGTACAATTTTACGGGTATAAAATTTCCAACAGGTATGAAGACTGAAAATCGATTGCAAAATGTATGGCCTCATCCTTGTGATCGCCAGTGTATATGTTTGACCTTGTATGGCCTCATCCTTGTGATCCCCAGTGTATATGTTTGACCTTGCTCACCGAGCAATATATTCGATCTCATTTGACGAGATTCATAAGGTGTAAAAGCGTTCATGTGTTGAAGCGTTCATATGTGGAAGGGTTAAATGGCATTTCAATGTTCTTCTTCTTCCTTAATGGCGGTGAGGCTATGATCGGAATTAAAGGGAACATAGCCCTCCCACTTAACTGCATCCCTACTGGTCCGCCTGTGGGTTCCGGCGGTTCGACTTCAGATAATAACGACAGGCCTCCCGATTAACTTTGTTTCGAGTTCTAAGACTTGCCCCTCTTTCGCGTTTGTATGTATGTTTATAACGTTGATTGATATTGCCTTTTTGGCAGGGTTCGTAGGATCTCTCCTTTGATCATAGCAGTACCAACTTAGCCAGTCGCGCTACACCTTCTTTCAGACAGGTTCTTTGACTTGAAGGCTTGCTCGGATCTTGGAACTTCTAATTCGATAAATCTTTGTTACTCCTGAAGTCATGCGATGCATCTTCATCTCAGCTGCCTCTTATTTTCTCTCATTCATTTCATATGCTGTCTAACATTGTGAACCGTATATGAGCGGCGTGCGCACAACTGCGGTATAGAGCAGAAGATGACTGAGTTTTCCTGCCACTTCATCCACCCTACGCTTGTGCGATGCTTAATGTCGTCATCACAGCTTGCTTTGCTATTGATCATTTATCCAAGATATTTGAACTTTTCGCTCTTGGGAGTCACTCATCCATTCATATAAATGTCTGGAAAAGGTCGGAGTGGATCAGAGACGTCTGATCCTCGCTTATGGTGGCTCCATTGTCAGCAAAGAATAACTGATGCATGTTTGCGTCCGTCACTTTTCCTTCAAGCGGATAATCAATAGTGTGTCGGACTACTAATCGAAAGGTCCCCGGTTCGATTCCCGCCGGGGCCAAGTATCATCTAGAGTTTTTTTCCACTGCCCCACCTTTCGTGAACGTCTGACAAACATCCAAGAGTATCAAATGTCATGAGAAGATTCTCAAATTTACCGTTCGGATTCAGTTTTAAATTGTAGGTCCCTTCATTTTGCATAAGCAAATGCTTGGAGAAACTAGGTCTTAGGCCCTGTTAGGGCCGTTAATGACTAATATTTTTTTCATTTTTTTCATCAAATAATAAACCATGTACCTATGTACCTAAATTGACTGAAATAAAGTTTGATAAGGGCATTCCTATTTCCTATTGCATTTTTTCATTTTTTGGAGGGAAATAGCTAGTGTGAGTTAAGCTCTAACGCGCGAGTTCTCAAGTCACGTCGTTTGACGGGAGTTCTCCCTGGTTGATAAAGATCCGACGGAGAATTACCCCGCCAAAGCGTTGCTAGTTTGGTTTCGCCAAATATATGGGCTCAGAACTCTTTCCTCGAAGGACGAAATGAAAGCAAATCGCACCTTAAGCCTTCAAGTTCTGATCTATGGCGCACAGTGCTGCACGATAACCAGGAAGGGGGAGTTGATATTTGAATCCTTGGACTGAAAAATCCTTCATCGGATAGTTGGTCCTTCATGCGAGGATGGTCAAAAAATGAGGAGCTACAAAGGTTTTTTAAATTGCGTATTGGTAAAGTCGATTGCAATGAAGCTGTTAACCCATAAAGCAACTTGGAACAGTTGGAAAAATGTGCAAATCGTTCACATTATAAATACGCTACCCGCTCGAAATTTATTTTGATTATTTTTTCATTTGGTGGAGATTCAGATAAATGTCCATCAATCTGCCAAGCTAAGCCACCGTATCGCATAGCTCTACAGCCTTACAAGTAGTCATCACTGAACGCACCTAATCCTTAAACTGTGAAACAATGCGATCCGATACATATACATCTCCTCATACAATTCTATCTCCAATGTCCTCCATGTCATCTATTTTCGTACAAATAACACTTCCATTCCCATTGCCCCCAAAGGAAATACTCACATTGACTTGCAGCGGAAAAATCGAAGACCCCATACTATAAGAGCGGGAAAAAGGCAAAAAAAGCCCGACAAGGATAACCGCCATCTCAGTTTCATTTGTATGTAACCTGTCAACTTGCGTCGATTTATCTTTCTCTGTGCAGAATTGTACAGATTGTGACTAACCAACCAGCTAACCTTATTCGATCCGCTCAGCCAACCGATTACCGGTTTCAATTTTTGTTTGCGATACATTGCTGCTTTTAGTTTGCGCTAGCACCCTGTCGCTGCCACTGCACTGGCAGCATTGCCAACTGAATCTTGAAACCTCACCTCCTTGAGCGTGCGGTGGGCAGCGGTGCTGAAAATGCGATGACAGCTTTTATAGTTATGCTTGATACTTTGCTGCTTTGAAAAAGTTCCATTCAACCAGCGAACGACGATACCTTTGTGACATCGTTGTCATTGCATTGTCATCGAACCTTAAACGCACCTCCAGTGAATGTCAGAATTTATTAAGTAGACGTAACCATCACCACAGCTGCTGCCAAAGCCAATGCCCACTCTAGACCATGTACCACAAATCGCAGCATTGAGAAATTCAATCCCAGCGAGTAGGCCGCCAAGGATACACTTCGTGATCCATTAATAGGCCAGCACTGCGCGTCACAGTCCTCAAAACTGCAGCGCATCGTGGTTCCAGCGGAAATTTATGGTGACACTTGTTCCACTTTGTATCTGCATGTGTCGAGATCACCAAAACGACTAAATAAACAACACCAATCCTACCCATCTCGGCCCCCGGGCGATCTCGCTATCGTATCGAATTTCTGATCGATTATGCACATTGGGCTGGGCTACAACAGGCGAGTGAGAAACTCAAAAATCAAGACATTCCGCAGTGACTCGGCCGTTTGTCCCGTCCCCGTGTTGTGACAAATTTATTGTGCCCTATTGAAAGGCCCAAAATTAACACCATTTCGTTTATTTATGGCCCGCAGGGGTGACACTCCACAACACCCCTGGAGGCAGAGCTTCATTATACGTTTGCATATCAATGCGCGCGTCACATACACACTATATGGCCGCTGATCGAACTGCGACAGATGCACTCGTAGCGATAGGGATTTTTGACAGTTTCGGATTTCCAATTGATGTCCAAGTATCAGTGTATCTATTTCATAAATTAAACAATACTCCTCGGGTTGGAACGGTGAAATTGATAAAAACCGCTCGATTATCTGTTTTTAGGAATCTTCTTCGAATCTAAATTAAATCCGACTGCCATGATGCGGATGCTCTGATTTACGATGCACGATCTTGGGCGTCTGGTTTTGGGGGTTTCTTTTATTTTCTTTCGAAATTTATGATCTGTATCGGTATCCATTTAATGGAACTGTGTTTTTTCTCGATTTTGGGAAGCTGAATGAACGAGAAATTAATAAATCGCGGCAATCGTTTTGGGCAAATTATATGCGCGCACGCATATCAATTGCATTGTGTCAGGGTTCGTGTCTGAGAAAATCGAAAAATTGTCACAAGCATCTGGTGTCAGTGACATTAAGTTAAACGGTTTATGTTTGCCGTGAGGATGTTAATATTCGAATGCGGATGTTTAGGTAATTTTAAGGTATCTCTCGAAGGAAATTTGATATTTTGTGATTCACTCTTAACGGACAATCAAGGAATGCGCATTATGGGCATTATCGAAGCTGATAACACGGTAAAAAACTTCACTGATCCAGGTCCTAATGTGCCTCCTTACAACACCGCAATAGAGAGTGGGACAGACAGCTTAGTTCTCTAGAGAAAAGTGCAAAGCCATTTGGGAACATTGCAAAAGTTATTAGGAGTAAAAGTAGGCCAATTGCTGCCTCAAATCAACGCGAGGAACTTTCTTTACTGATGTTGAAGAGGCGAAAGAGCTCGCTTTTAAATTTTCAAATAATCATAATATGGTGTCGCAAGATTAAGGAGACTTAACTACAACCACCTTAGTTCATGATACGGCTCGCGATCTCAATTTTTCATATGTTCAATTCCCTCCAAATGAAATTATAACAGTAGGGGATATCAAATACATTATAAATTGCATAAAAGTGATCAAAGTTGGAGGACTTGATAAGATAAGGAACGTTTAAATTAAACGGTTGCCTGGCTCTGCAATTAAAATATTGACAGTGCAAATAAATGCATGCCTTAAGTTTTATTACTTTCCTCCTATCTTTAAAAAAGCCAAAGTTGTTCCTATTTTGAAAAGCAGGCAAAAATTCAGAATGCCCAGGGAGTTACACGCTAATTAAGCAGCGTAAGCAAAATCTTGGAAAGATTTATTACTCTGGAAAAATTAATGGGTTTAAATTTACTGAGTTATTTCTGACAGGAATATATTCCCGAATGAACAGTTGGGTTTTCGGTGCTTCCATAGTACTTGCCACTAAGTCCTTAGAGTTGCAAATAGCATCAAAAGAAACCGCGAACAAGGAAAAACAACGGGAATGATACTTTAAGACATAGAGAATGCATTTGACTCTGTATGGCACGCTGGCACAAAATCATAAATTTTATTTTGCCTTCGTATCTATGTAAATTAGTACAAAGCTTCAGTGTCAAACCGTTGTTTCAGGCATGTTAATGGTAGCGCGTCCAATTTAGTGTATTTTCACGCAGGTGTGCCTCAAGGTTTCGTACTCGGGCCTATTTTATATAATATATACACTTCTGATTTACCTAGTGTAGATACCAAACTGTGAAATAGGTATTTACGCGGATGATACTGCGATTTTTCCATCACATATACAGTGTACTCTCTCCTAACGGACACCCCTCATAAGCGGACACCTCTCATAACCGGACAAATTTCAAAGAACGGAATAATCTACACAATTTTTAATGTAAATAATTCTCTCATAAACGGACTCTTTTATAACCGGACGCGGACACCAGTTTTCATAACCGCAATAGAATTTCACTCTCTCTTAAACGGACAAAACGCATTTGGCACACTTCGCTGTCTTTTATTTTGTTTTGCCATTGATACCCAGCAAAAAATTAAAAAAAAAACGGTAAAGAAAGTAAACAAAGTAGGCTGCGGCGCCGGCGGCCGTCTGTCGACTATCGGACTAAAATTCTCATGGCGCAATACGTAGGTTTGTGTGTAAGTGTATGCATAAGTGTATGTTTTAAAGGATTTGTTCTTGTTTATGTTTTGTTATTATTCTTTTTATTACCTACAATTAATGTTTATCGCAAAAAATGCATTTCATTTTAAAATAAAATGTTTTAGGTACCATTAATGCATATGTCTTGTTTCTTTTTTCAAGGTTGTCAATGAAATATTTTTTCTCATAACCGGACACCTCTAATAAGCGGACACATTTCTTGGTACTGTCAGTGTCCGCTTATGAGAGAGTTTACTGTATTCGCTTTCAACGATGAGAGGAATATACAAAATGCAATGGAAATGTTAGCAAGTTATTATAAGCAATGGAAAATTAAATTGCACGCTGAGCAAATGCATGCCATATTTTTCACCAGTAAAAGAAAATCGTGCAATCTTCCAAACAGCCATATAAATATTAACGGGTCTAGAATTAATTGGGCACCATCAGTAAAGAACCTGGGTGTGCATCTTGATCCAAGGTTAACTTTTCAAAATCACACCAAAAAATTAACATCGCCATTAAAATGTTATAACCCTTTATTAACAGAAGATCAAAACTATCTACTGAAAACAAATTAATAATGCACAAGGTTATTTTTCAAGCCATTCTTCTTTATGGGTGCCAAGTATGGGAAAATTGTGCAAAATGTCATATTCAGAAGCTGCTCAAAATAAAATATTAAAAATTATGTTGAATCTACCATGGCATTACTCCACCTTAGATTTGTACAGAAGAGCGAATGTTGAAATGATTTGTCCAAAAACTAACCGGTAACTTTATAAGTAAAAATAACTTTTCAGAAAATCCCCTTATCCATCAAATGAGCCTTTAAATTCCGTCTTATGTTGTTCCTGTTTATATATTTTTTTTTATTTTTGTATAAAAAGGAAATGCAAATCCCAGAGCACTCAGACTCGGTAACGGTCCATTGTACTACCAGGCAGAAATCCTCCTTTTGGTGTAGAGGCATGTGAATGGGTGGCGTATGTTGTTGTTGCCCATGGCGATTGAACCTGCACCGCACGGGTCACAAGCCAACACACTAACCTCTACACCGTCGCCACCCTTTTATATATATTTACTTATGTGTTTGTATATTTACTTATATACATATATATTAGGGTGATCCTTATTTTTCGACTTTTGAATTATCCCCGGGCCACTTTTCCAATTGATTATATACCTCAAAATATGAAATACGTTTTTTTTTGTTTTTTTTTGTTAAGATTTATGGGTCGCTACCAGCTGTCAAAATTTTTACAAAAAGCCCTCGCCTCGACCCCTCTTCTGTACCGATGCGTCGGGATTTAGCCCGCCCCGCACTTCAGTTCTAATAACTCATTTACGAGAGCGCACGCGTTTAATTTGTAAAAGTCATACTAACGTGTTTCAACGTGTTGCAATGGCGTCTAAAAGAAGCGGACTCAGTAAAGCTACTACAAATCAAAGTAAGGTTTGGCTTATCGGTCAATTATTATCCGAATTAAGAAATCAACGTTGCCATACATCTTTGAAGACTTTGTAATATTTTTTATGTCCTGAAAATAACAAAAAAAAAAAAAAAATACAGATTTTGAGTTTTTTTTTTTTAAATTGAAACCTTGGTAGCGACCCCTAAATGTCATTTAAAAAATTCCAATCAAACTACGTGGTGCCCCGCGAAATTAAAGAAAACATTTTTTTTTTCTTAGTAATAAGGACCACCTTTATTTATTAATTTATTTATTTATAATTTATTAATTTGTTTAATTATTTGTTTGTTTGTTTATTTATTTGTTTATTTGTTTGTTTGTTCATGTATTTATAAATTTATTTATTTATCGTCATATTTATTTATTTACTTATTTATTTATTATTTATTAATTTGCTTTTTAATTTTATTTATTTTTTTGTTAAATTGGAGGTTTTTCTCGCACTTTCCTTCAAAAAGATTGCTATTCCCTAAATAATAATACTTTTCAGATTTGTTAAATATATTGTTTCAGTAGTAAGATACAAAAATATCATTTCTCTGTACTTATGTAAAATGTGTGATAGCGTTCCGAATGTAAATCAATTTTTTGCGAAATAAATCTATCAATCTATCTAAGGTCCTTCTGCGCCTAAATGTTAACCCTGTAAAATTACACTTTGCAGGGAAATTTTTGACAGCGAACAGATTTTAAAAGAATCAGTAAATAAACTCGAGATTTAGGTAATTATTTTTTTTTTTTTTTTTAATTCATTTTTATTTTTGGTAAACTTATAACTAACTTATCTACACCCAAGGATGTACTGCATGCCTTGGGATCACAGAGATACCGAAATTTCATATAAAGGCTCTTGGACTCCATCAACTAATATCCGAAATGGTCGTTAAAACCAACTTCCTGTTAGTCAATTTTTATATTATTTACTCTTTAAATTTACTCAGCAATCTTATTTTTCAGGTAGCCACATGGAGACAGAGGCAACAAATAGTTCAACGAGATCAGGGCAGGTCCAAGCAGCTTTTGCAGATCAAACACATAAAACGTTCATAAGCCCTACAATTCCCTGGAATGTTTCTGTGCTACGGCAACCAGCACAGGTGAATGTTGAATTGCTCCGCAATATCCGCGAAAGAAACTACCCCATGTGGTTGACTTCGCTACTCCAAATGAAGACCTGCTTCAGTTTTACGATAACCCAAGTGGTTGCCTGCTTATCAATGAGGAACCGTTTAAATTGAATCATTAAAAGAGGGCTTTGTCTCAATATAGCTTCCCGAGAAAGTCGGTTACTTCGATCCGCTTAAAAAAGTTCAGAATGCATCTTCAAACGTGTTCTTCACGTCCAGGTGTAGTATTTTATAGTTTTTTCTTCGCAGGGCCTGACCTCAAAACCGACCCCAACTTTCGTTAATAGCTGATCGATTTTAACTCTAAAACCATTCATCACCGGCTTATCCTATCCAATATTTCCATAATCCCAACATGCACCAAATAATATCTAATCTAATCGCTTCATCTAATCTAAATTTCCTGTGCGTCTCAATTCAATGAAATTTAAAATAACAAACAAACAGCCCCCCATGGCACGTCACCTCCATTATAAATTCTTCATATTTGAAATGGAATAAGAATAATAACACTGGTGTCGGTCCAAATGAATTGCCCAACAAACGGCCGACAGTCCCAAGTCCCTATAGCATCTAAGCGCCACTATTTACTTGACAAACAGTTTTAATTAAGATCTCATGTCATAACCGAACATTTGACCTCCCGGAGAGCGCGATGCTGCCGGCTGAGAAAAGAACCCACTTCCACAATTCTCAACTCCGCAGATAAATAATTCATAGTTCAGTTATAATTATGCGATCACAAAACCACAAAAGAGACACTTCAGGGTCTGTTCGTTTTAAATTAAAAACCTCTCGTCTAGCAGCAGGTGCTGCTGCAAAGATGTGACAGTGACAGTGACAGTGACAGCGACAGGAAACTATTTCATTTTTTGATTAACACTCTCCCATATTCACCACGCAGTGAAGATTGATAATTGTCCATACCGATCTGAATCGATAGTGAGTGGTATCCAGTCGAGTTGAGGGGCATTTCCGCTTTGGGAGATCAAAAAAGAAAAGTAAACTGAGAAGAAAGCACTAATCTCTGCTTTCCAAGCAAATAAAGGTTTGACAGTTTCGCAGATTTTTAATGATGATGATTTCTCCGACACCACAATTTGCACAAACACCTTAAATCGTCGCATATACATCAACGAAAGTTTAACACCACAAAACAGTTCACTGCTGCGACATGCAATACAATTAAGAAAGGAGGGTATTCTATTCTCTGTCCGAACGAAGAATGGTTTTATTTATGTGAAAAAGAGCAGTGACGATTCGGAGATGAAAATCCAGCCAAATATACTATCAGCAATATCAGACCTGCATCCGCGCCAAACACCGCTGAATTGAATGTCAACAGGAGCGGACTTCTGTCATTTTGATATTTTTGTCATTTGTTTATTTACTCTCTTTCTCTTTATTTCTTTATTTATTTTTTCTTTATTCTTTATTATTTTGTCTTTACTTTTCTTTTTGTTTTCTCTTTTACTCTTGTTAGCTTACATAATTTACTTAATCGTTCGTTCTTTCTAGTAATACATATATTGCTTTGCCGGCTGTACCTTTTTGCCTTATTAACTACTGGCTCTTGCTTTCTGATACTATGGATGGTATGTCAGCAAAGTCTGTCATAAAAATATTTTCAAATTCTCGTGAAGGTTTCAAGGTATGTTCCATTAATGCTCGTAGCCTTAATACAAATAAATTGGATTTCTTGAAGTATGTCTTTAACTTGTCAGGTGTAGATATTATTTGCATCACTGAGACATGGTTTAGACAGGAGTAGCGCGTATGATATTAAAAACTATAATTTAATCCGAAATGATAGAGTCACCGATACAATTGGAGGTGGGGTAGCAATTTATTGCAACACATCACTTCATACTAAAATTCTGTGTAAATCAGAAAGTGGCGGCATACAGTTTCTTATTTTAGAGGTATCTGATGGCAATACTACGAGTAAAAGTGTCATAGGCGTGTGTTATAATCCGAATAGAAGTTTTTCTCCTGATCCCCTATTTTCAGCTCTACAACAATTCTCTGCCAATTATGAACACATTATTATCTGTGGGGATTTTAATGCAGATCTTTTGCTTTCGGATACTCGGGCCAACCAACTAAGAGATGTAATTGCGGCAAATGGACTACATGTCTTGAATTGTTATGCCACTCGTTTTGCCCCTAACTCTACACCAAGTCTTCTTGATCTTATGATTGTCTCTGATCTGTCGTATGTTCTCCTACAAGACCAATTGTCCTTGGATGGTATATCCGACCATGATCTTATTTGTTGCTCTTACAACATTGATTTCACTCGTGTGCCTACTGCCTATTCCGCTGACGTTTCAATTTAGAGATTTTAAAGCAGTTGATGACTATGCGCTGCAAGCTGATGCAATTGAGTTTCCTTGGCATCTATGTCATAATTTTACCAACTCTACCGAAAAAGTTGAATATTTTCAATCTATGGTAATTGAACTGTTTGAAAAACATGTCCCCCTTAAAACGGTGTCAGTTCGTAGCAAAAAGTGCCCTGGTTTACCTCTGATGTTTTACGATCAATTAAAAAAAGGAGAAAATCTTATTTGAAATGGAAGCTTAACCTTACTAGCGACAGTTGGAATTTATTTTGCCGTGCAAGAAATTATGCGACATTTGTTGTTCGCAGAGCAAAGAAACGATTTTATATGTCAAAGTTGGATACAAATCAGACGTCTCGCAAGCTATGGAGTAATCTTCTGTCAATTGGTATTGGAAAAAAGGAGATGGTTTGTAAGTTTCCTGATCCTAATGACTTAAATAAGTCATTCATATTGAGAGATATCCAAGAATTAAACTTTGTTCCTAACGATCAAATTGTTTGTGATCCATCCACAGTGTTCGAGTTTGATACTGTCTCTGAATCTGTTGTTGTGGAGAGCATTCCATCCATTAAGTCTGATGCTATTGGAGAGGATGGGGTGCCAATGTGTTTCATAAAAATGATTATGCCACACGTTTTGAGCGTCCTGACGCAATTGATACATTTTTGCATTGTGTCCTCATCATTTCCTGAAAGCTGGAAAGTAGGCAAGGTCATGCCTGTGACAAAGAAGTCCAACCCAAGTACATGCTCTGATTTTCGTCCAATTAGCATTCTTCCTTGCCTGTCTAAAGTCCTTGAGAAAATTCTGGCCTCACAGCTATCGAATTACCTTAAAAGGTTTAATTTAGTGTCGCCACTTCAATCTGGTTTCCGTGCGAATCACAGCTGCCAAACTGCATTGATCAAAGTCCTTGAAGATATTAGGTGTGAATATGACTTGAATAACGTTACTGTTCTCTGTCTGCTGGATTTCTGAAAGGCTTTTGACTGAGTAAACCATGAAATTCTCTGTCAAAAACTAAAATACTATTTTGGCTTTCATAATAGAGCTGTGCGTCTGGTTAGGAGTTATCTGTTCAATCACTGCCAAAAAGTCAAGATTGGCCAAGCAGAATCAGAGCCATTAAACTTACTTATTGGCATTCCACAAGGTTCAATATTAGGGCCTTTACTATTCTGCACATTTCGTCGCCTGAGAATTGATTTGTTCCATACGCCATTAGGCGTTTATCTTTTTTAGCTCCGAGCAGGGCACTGAGCTGTCAAAAAAAGAACTGTGTTACTTTTTTAGCTCTGACCGCTCTGAGCACAAAATTTGCATTTCTTCTTTATCTCCGAGCTAGCTCAGGGCTCGCACGATGAGCTCGATTAAAAATGACCGAGCACATCGAGCGAAAAGCTGAGCGCGGCTGACTTCATTCATTTTTTGTGAACGATAGCAAAAAAAAACAAAATTCAAAAATCAAAACAACGGAAATGGCGGACGAATCTGGTTGCTCTCTCAGTGAAGGTAAAGAAATAAATAAGTTTTGAGCAGAATAATATAATTATTTTTGATATTTTTTATTGCAGGGGTGAAGTGAAGAAAAAAAAATTATCTAATAACAGTTCAGTGCTCAATTCTGTTTCTAAATTAGCTCAGAGCGCTCAGGGTACGTTCAGCTCGGAGCGAGCTCTATTCGCTCGGGCCCCGCTCTGTTCCCCGCTCGGGGCTAAAAAAGAAAAACGCCTATTTTCACTATTTCGATAAAAACGCATTTAAAGGTTTGCGTACTTGGTACTCCGAAACTGTTTGATACGATTTTTTTTTTTATTTTTTTAATTTGAAGTTAGTCTTATAAAAAGTTCACCTACGAATTTCCAAAGTGTTTTGCCAAACCGTTAAGAAGCCACGTTAATTAACGTAAAAGTCTCCTTTTTATACCCTATTCTAGGGGTATATTAATTTTGACGCATAGTTTGTAACATACTCCTACCTTAATATTGCCCGTAGACCCTTAAAAGTTACTATATTTATGATCAGCATCGATAGTAATGTCGATCTAGCCATGTCCGTCCGTCCGTCCGTCCGTCGGCAAAAATTAGGCCTTTAAACTGGACCTAGAGAGCTGAAATTTTAACCATATACTCTCTAGGGTCCCGAAATAATCAAGTTTACGAATTTTTGAAATCCGCCCACAGACACGCCCGCAAACTCAAAAAAAACAAAATTCTGGAAAAAATCGAATTTTGAGCTAGAAAGCTGAAATTTTTTATACATGATCTATGACTGCTAAAACTGCTCGAGATAAAAAATTTTCAAAATCCGCCCACTGACACGCCCACAAATAAATAAAATAATTTTTTTATACCCTATTCTAAGGGTATATTAATTTTTGAAAATCCAAAGTTTGAGCTAGGGAGCTGAAATTTATAATATACACTCTCTATGGGCCCTTTATGCTCATGTGTAAATATTTTCAAAATCCGCCCACTGGCACGCCCACAATTATTATTATTTTTTTTTTTTTGAAAATTCAAAGTGAGCTAGGGAGCTGAAATTTATAATAAAGGGTGATTTTTTTAAGGTTAGGATTTTCATGCATTAGTATTTGACAGATCACGCGGGATTTCAGACATGGTGTCAAAGAAAAAGATGCTCAGTATGCTTTGACATTTCGTCATGAATAGACTTACTAACGAGCAATGCTTGCAAATCATAGAATTTTATTACCAAAATCAGTGTTCGGTTCGAAATGTGTTTCGCGCTTTACGTCCGATTTATGGTCTACATAATCGACCAAGTGAGCAAACAATTAATGCGATTGTGACCAAGTTTCGCACTCAGTTTACTTTATTGGACATTAAACCAACCACACGAATGCGTACAGTGCGTACAGAAGAGAATATTGCGTCTGTTTGTGAGAGTGTTGCTGAAGACCGTGAAATGTCGATTCGTCGCCGTTCGCAGCAATTGGGTTTGTGTTATTCGACCACATGGAAGATTTTACGCAAAGATCTTGGTGTAAAACCGTATAAAATACAGCTCGTGCAAGAACTGAAGCCGAACGATCTGCCACAACGTCGAATTTTCAGTGAATGGGCCCTAGAAAAGTTGGCAGAAAATCCGCTTTTTTATCGACAAATTTTGTTCAGCGATGAGGCTCATTTCTGGTTGAATGGCTACGTAAATAAGCACAATTGCCGCATTTGGAGTGAAGAGCAACCAGAAGCCGTTCAAGAACTGCCCATGCATCCCAAAAAATGCACTGTTTGGTGTGGTTTGTACGCTGGTGGAATCATTGGACCGTATTTTTTCAAAGATGCTGTTGGACGCAACGTTACGGTGAATGGCGATCGCTATCGTTCAATGCTAACAAACTTTTTGTTGCCAAAAATGGAAGAACTGAACTTGGTTGACATGTGGTTTCAACAAGATGGCGCTACATGCCACACAGCTCGCGATTCTATAGCCATTTTGAGGGAAAACTTCGGAGAACAATTCATCTCAAGGAATGGACCGGTAAGTTGGCCACCAAGATCATGCGATTTGACGCCTTTAGACTATTTTTTGTGGGGCTACGTCAAGTCTAAAGTCTACACAAATAAGCCAGCAACTATTCCAGCTTTGGAAGACAACATTTCCGAAGAAATTCGGGCTATTCCGGCCGAAATGCTCGAAAAAGTTACCCAAAATTGGACTTTCCGAATGGACCACCTAAGACGCAGCCGCGGTCAACATTTAAATGAAATTATCTTCAAAAAGTAAATGTCATGGACCAATCTAACGTTTCAAATAAAGAATCGATGAGATTTTGCAAATTTTATGCGTTTTTTTTTTAAAAAAAGTTCTCAAGCTCTTAAAAAATCACCCTTTATATACTCTCTAGGGGCGCTTTATGCTCATGTGTTAATTTTTTTAAATCCGCCTACTGACACGCCCACAATTAAATAAAACAATTTTATTGAAACACCCAAGTTTGAGCTAGGGAGCGTTTTTTTTGATAAAATCCTTTAAATGTTATATAACAAAATATGTAAAGCGTTCTTAACAATTCAACCATACTTAGACTTTTGTCACGCCCACTTATGAGGGATAGGAATAAGAATAGGGTATCCAACAGTTCGCCCAAGCGGACTGTAGCCCGTCCCTATGTTTTGATTTGTGATTGATTGATTTTTTTTTTCATACACATGGAACACAAAAAAATGGATATGGCACAAAGCAATTCTCATCCAAAATATCTGAAAGGCAAGACAGCATGGAGTTGGATGCTACAATTCGCCAAGAAAAATCGATTTCATCTTTTTTGTTAACAAAGTTTTTATTCAAAAAATACAATAAAATAAGAAAATTATTCAAAGTGTTTAGCATTAAACCAGTGAGTGAAAAATGTCAGATCAAATCAGATCAGAAAAGTACAGCTTCGAGTCATAATGCTCTCCTCTCAGCTGTGAACTTTCAATTAGATAATCCTCTCTGTTTTCTAGTGAATTTCGGGTTTTGAGTGAGCATTGTACCATCAATGTTTGGCCTGATATCGATTTGATCACAATTTGAACTCGTTCCATGTTATTCTTTTGATTTTTTTTTCATATAGCTATATGCGAATATTTGTAACATTAAACTAAGAAATACGATATCTCATGCCAAACAAATAAATCAATTGGCATCAGTACAATTTGAATTTTCAAATTTGATACATTTCACTCTATTGCCCTACCTCAAAACTAGGTACAGAAAAACTTGTGCTAAACTGATCTGCACAGCTTCATTTAACACAAATTGACAGAATGTAGAACACTTTGCGGCAAGTTTTTTACTCATGGAACACCAAATCTTGTACTTTTCTGAATTTTTCTGTGCCTATCTGTGCAGCTAAGGTTCATTAAACACATCTATTGAAACCATATGTATTCAATGATTGACTGCTTGTACATATGTACATCTGCAACTAGGTTTTGCGTTTGCAGCACTATTCATCACCGCACCGAATTCATATCTTAGTATATCGAATATTATCTACACAACTGTAATGCAGATGGAACAAACCAATACTAAAATTTTGTTTGCGATCAGTGTCCTACATACATAGCTTTTCTTTAACACGAGTGCACGTAGGACAAACCAATTCTCAACTTTGTTAAT
The DNA here is from genome assembly GCA_949715645.1 of Portevinia maculata. Taxonomy (NCBI): domain Eukaryota; kingdom Metazoa; phylum Arthropoda; class Insecta; order Diptera; family Syrphidae; genus Portevinia; species Portevinia maculata. The sequence continues at coordinate 9,462,718 of OX454526.1, forward strand.
ATTTTCTGTATCTCTTGTCGCAGTTATATGCACGTGGGACAAAACAATTCTCACAAAAATATTGTGATAAATTATATGGAAAATTTGTCCCAAACGCCAAAAAATGGTTTATGGCACAAAACAATTCTACAAACTGTTGATTTTGGTGGATATGGGACAGAGTCGATGTTCGATATCTCGGGATTGGAAAGACTAAGAGCAAATCGAATCACAGATTTAAAAAGAGCATACAAATTTACCATAGAATCCGTTCCTAACTCAAAAACGACAAAAGTGGCGTATGGAACAAAACAATTCTCAAGGCGACGATTTATAAACGATCTCCCTAATGTTCGTTCAAATGTATACTGATGATGTACAAATTTACTTGTCCCGTCCGATTGGTTTACAGGAAGATCTTATATGTAGGATTAATCAAGATCTTACGGCAATTACCAAGTGGTCCATTGATAATGGTCTGACATTAAATCCGGCTAAGTCTCAACTTAGTGCTATATCCAAAAAGCACATTGACACTTCACTCCTGCCTCCAGTTTTTCTCTCCCAACTCCAGCTTCAGTTTGTTGAATGTGTCACCAGTCTAGATCTTAAAATTAATCGGTCACTTTCAGCTGTAAATCACACTAACTACATAGTGGGAAGAATCTATTCTGGATTATGTAGACTCTGTCCATTTTCCGGCATAACACCAGTTAATACCAAACTACGACTTATAAAAACCTTACTAGTACCTTTAATCGACTTAGCAAATGTGGTCTATTGTAAGCCTGACTCGCATTCCCAACATAAAATCCTTGTGACTTTTAATGACATGGTAAGATACGTGTATGGCCTCCGGAGATACCAACACATCTCACATTACCATCAACTGGTCATTGGATGCTCGCTACAACAGTGCTGTATATTTTTGCACAAAATCATACAAAATAAAACGCCATTACGTTTTTGATAAACTTCAATTCGCCCAATCTCTCAGAATTACTAATCTTATACATAGTACCGGCTTTCAACTACTTGAATTCTTCACGACTCTTCCTTGTCCATGCAACCAGGCTACCTACCGCCATTAAAAGAATAATTGGTACAGCTAATTTTAAAACTGCAATCTTTTCTTTCTTTCGATAAAAAAAAAAAAAAATATTAATAACTTATATTATATTTTATATTTTATAATTATATTAATATTAGCTTTAAGATTGATATAATATTATCATTATCCGTATTCTTAAGTACTACAAAAGACTGAGTCTTATTTGTACATTGGTTCCAAATAAATTGAATTGAATTGAATTGAATTGAAAACTGAACGACCAACTTTTATCGAATGCCTAACTGAAAGTCTAAATATAGTTTACAGCACTTACTAGCCTATCTCCCGTATTTGGCAAGTTATTTTAACCACCTAAGCATTCTTGGACATTTAATTACTTTTAGTAATGCTGATGCAGCATGATCATCTTTTTTTTTGGAGCTTGAGGTCACGGCTGCTTTTTGATGGTTTTCTGCGGAATTTTAATACTTGTTTATGGGCCCACTTAACCAATGATGGTGTGAGCTGCGTAGTTATAACAGTTGGCTGTCTTAATTAAGTTCTTCAACTGTCGACTTTGACTGATTCCGACAAGTATATTGTTTCCTCATTGCAGACGAATAATGGCTCATTAGTCTGAGAACAATTCGAAGAGTGGTGCGTGATGTAATGATCATGAGGTTCGTAGGTTTAACAGGTTTTTTTACCCGACTAAATTATCATTAAAGCTGGGAGAGACGTCTGCATGAAGTGGAATTCTCACTGAGAAACAGCTTCATAAAAATATCATAGGTAGCCTATTAAAAAACGATTACCGACAAATAAGTTAAGCAGGAGGAATATTCAAAATTATGTTTTGAATCTCCCAGATACTAAAGAACAGATAGACATTACTGACTGCTGCAATAAGTCTAGAAAGTGTCGCATCAAACAGCTCAGCTTTTTCGTGATCGAAGACTCGCAGGTGAAAGTGGATTTGCTGGGCCGTATATACGGTGAAGAACATTCAACAACGTCAAAATCTGCTCGGTGAGGAGGGCATTGGGAAGTTTTAACGTTGACCAAGCTATCGTCAAGGTGATTATGAACTTGCTCAATGAACGAAACATCAATGCAATATTAGGTGTAATTGACCTAAGGGTAATTGCGTCTAGAACCACACCACAAGGAGAAATTATCTCCTTCTTACGTTGGTTCCTCGTAATTAACGAATTACTTATGAAATTAAAACCGAAAGGGTCAAAGTAGCAGCCTACGCAGACGATGTAGTATTGCTAGCCACAGGCCAACCATAAGTGAACTATGTTTAAGCTCGGTAAGGATACTTCCTGTTTGGACAAAACAATACGGATTTGGGGCTAGAAGACTAATTTTGTACTGTTGACAAACAGAAGAAGCATCCCACAATTTAAGAAGTCGGCTATTAAAGGGGCACCCCTAAAGAAGGCAGAGAGCGCGAGGTATCTGGCAGTCATCCTGGATAGAAAACTCAACTGGAAGCCAAATGCCATTGAGCGACTAAAGCAAGTAGCAAATACATTCTACGCATGCGACCAAATCTTCGGGCAATCAAGAAGCTGGTACCAAGGTACTTTAGGGCATGTACAGAATTTGAAAGTGTATGTAAGGCATGGTACACGTCTCCCTTCCTAGATTTTGACAAACCTTTTGCTTACTCATTTCCGAGCGGAAAAGAATGCGAGACACATAAATCCACGATCATCTATATCAGATTAGGCTCACGAACAGTAAAAAGTGTCCTTCCTATTAGAAAATGTGCTGGCGTCAGCGCTTGGAAATCTTCCGGGTTGATAAGGGAAACAGAGGCCTTGAATTCAAGCCCGCTTCGATCTGCGTCAAAAGCGTTGCCAGTTCCTCAAAGGTTTGTGATCCAATACCGGCGATCCTTCTGAGGTGGTATTTGGCGCTTTGAACTCCGGCCTCCCACAATCCTCCAAAGTGGGGAGTAGCGGGTGGAACGAAATTCCACTTGGTTCCCAGTGCGGATAACTCGTCAGCGACCTCCTTCCAGTCATGGACTCCAGCGTCTAAATTGCGACCTAATTCAGCTTCTGCTCCAATAGATGGATAGAGGATGGACTGCGGAACATTTGCCTGATTGTACTCAGAGGAACTAAACATGTACCGCTCAATCAGGCTGCCTGATCACAGCAGTGTTTTTTAAGCTGAAGGACTGGCAATCGTAGAAGCTGCCTACATGTCGTCAACGAAGTCAATACCACGAAAAGATATAACCATTTAACGCACAACACAAATTAAATCCAAGCTAGTCCGAGGCTGTCACAAAGAGCTCACCGATCTTGGCATAGAGCGCAATACGGACCTCCACTGGGTCTCTGAACGCAACTGCTGACGGACTGGCAAGAAAAGGGTCCGCAATGGATCAAGATTGGGCAATTCAGTCGATCATACCACCACAATGACACCTCTGAGAACGGGTGGAATACAAGATCCAGATGAAAGCGAACAGCTGTTGGAAATCTTTGTTTTTTTTCATAACAAAAAGAAATTCAAATCCCAGAGCACTCAGATTCGGTAGCGGTCCATTATACTACCAGACAGAAATCCTCTTTTTGGTGTAGAGGTTGGAGAAATAAGGTGTTATACGTTTCTCCTCTGTAATTGGTGGCGTATGTTATTGATCCCCATTGGATTGAACCTGCGCGTCACGGACAACAAGCCAACACACTGACCTCTTCACTGTCGCCACATCTGGAGTTGCAAATCACTAACCACTTGCGATATTACACGAAAAACTATGGCCAACGTAAGATAAGAGCAGGACCAACGAACTTCTACGAGAGACAATCATTTTCAAAGCTGGTCGGTGCCCTTACTATGGCCATAATTTTCTTAGAACCACACAATGAAATTAAATCTTTAGGATGACAACATCTTGTCTCGTCTTCTAATGAACAGGCCACTTGGAAGATACTTCTTCCACGACATTCAAGAACTTTCTGATGTCTCACTATCGGATCTTTTCAAGTTTCTAAGAGCATCAGTATGGCTGGATAACGGTGAGAAAGGAGAGACGAGCGAAAAAGGAGGAAAGTCGAAACAACGAGGACAACGACTCCATAAAGGATATCGCAGTGGGACCACAAGAACCTAAGTGTGGTGTAGCTGCACTGCTACATCAACCCGCTAACCTAACCTAGCCTATAAAATATATTAGGCATTAACGGCCCATATATAGCCTAAGACCTAGCTTCTCCAACCACTTTCTTGTGCGAAGTGGAAGGGGCCTACAATTTTATGCCGAATCCAAACGGCAAATTTTTGAGAACCTTGGATGTTTGTCAGACATTCGCAAGAGGTGAAGCAGTGAAAAAAAAACTCTAGATGTTACTTGTCCCCGGCGTGAATTAAACCGGGTACCTTTGATTAGTAGTCCGACACACTAACCACTGTGCCACTGCAACCTAACCTATACGGTGAAGAATCCCGTTCGCCGTAGCCACTAAATTAAGTAAAGCGTACTGGTGAGTCACTTTTATCGGTGCATCAAAATTGAGAATTGACAATCCACGTCCGCACTCGTACTGTGGCTAGAGTACTTCAAGATCTTGACGTTCACAAATCCGCTGGTAGAAATGGTATTTCCCCCATCGTTCTGAAGAGGTGTTCTTCCTCACTGGCAAATGGTGGCTCAAGCTTTCTATCTATCCTTTTCTTCAGGGGTCTTCTCGAGAAGATGGAAAACAGCATTAGCCCAGCCTGTCCCGGAAAAGGCGTATCTTCATCTCCGTCTTCCTACCAAGGTATTGCAATAACGTCCCTTCTTTCCAAGGTCATGGAAATTCTGATAAACCGTCACCTCATGAAATATCTTGAATCCCGAAAACTTCTTATTGATCGGCAGTACGGTGTTCGCAGCAACAGGTCCACTGGTGATTATCTAACCGAAAAGTTTAACCAATAACCTACGAGTACGTGGTGAAAGTAAGATGGTTGCACTTGATACTTCAAAGGCATTTGACAGAGTTTGGCACCAAGCTCTCTTTTCGAAAATGCGTGCATTTGGAATCGATGATACCTTTCATCAATATATATATATATATATCTATTTATTCGTTTATTTATTTATTTGCCTTTATATTTATTTATTTATCAATTAATTATTTATTAATTAATTTATTTATTTTTTATTTATTTATTATTTATTTATTTAATTTTTTATTTATTTTTTTTTGTTACATTGGAGGTTTTTCTCGCACTTTTCTTTAAAAAGATTGTTATTTGCTAAATCATAATTCTCTTCAGATTTGTTAAATATATTGTTTCAGTAGTAAGATACAAAAATATTATATCTCTGTAGGTAAAATGTGTGGTAGCGTACCGAATGCAAATCATTATTATGCGAAATAAATCTATCTTTCTATCTATCTATCTTTCATCAGTGGATTAGAAATTACCTTGTTTTTGGAAATTAATTGTTTTGGACGGTTTCAAGTCTGCTACTTACCAGCTAAATGCAGGTGTTCCCCAAAGCTCTGTTTTGTCTCCGACTCTCTTTCTCATTTTTATAAATGATCTCCTGTCTGTTACCTCTAACCCAATCCACTCCTTTGCCGATGCCAGTACCCTCAGCTTCTCATATTCGTTTCTTGGTTCACGCCCCTCATCTTCGGCTGTGGAACTGGAACTACAACGTATTAAATTCCGATCTCGACAGCATAGCTCGCTGGGGTGTAACAAATAGAGTGGCATTTTATACTTCCAAAACGTAATGCTGTCTTCTGTCATTTAAGCAAAACCCAAACACCATGCAATTGACCATGAATTGCATTGCTGAAAACGAACGGCTTTCCTTTCTCGGTATGTGTGTTAATGGCAACTTTCGTTCGAACGGCCACATATTCGATGTCGCCAAGAACGCTGCGAAGTGCCAAGAAGCAAGAAATAATTCGATCCCTCTAATCTGGCGTTTATCCGCCCAAAACTTGAGTACAATGTGCATATCTGGTCTGGTGTATCTTTAGCGTGTATATTATAAAAAAAAAATCTAGATAATAATAACGGACGAGCTGCATCTCCACTTTTCATGTCGAAAGGTGCATCTGAGAGTCACTTCGTCTTCTATGACGGTTAAGTTAAGAAAAAGATTAAAGGCATCGTAACCCTACCAATTTATTGCCTCCGTACTGGTCCGCCTAAGATTTTAGCTGATTTGACCTCAATCAACATCTGCAGTCCTCCTTTTCTTTACTCATCAAGTGCTGATGTTATTACTTTTGTGTGCTTCAGAAGATGGAAAGCATGCATCTTCAAGTCTCTAAGAATTACAATTCGGTGGGCTGGATAGTTTCCCAGACATCGTATTGAGACAACTGCCCTAGGAGGCTATAGATACTTCTTTAATCAAAAGGCAAAGAGGCTTAAGTCTATTTTAAGCATTTTTCAGGAGAGCGATTTTAAAATTTTAAAAATTATTTAGAAAAAACTGTTTTGAGTAGGGAGCGTAATTTGTAATTAAAACTTGAATTATTTTTTAACCTTTTTATGGTATTCACGGATTCAAGAAATTTTTTAAAATCAAATAGTTATAGGCAAAAAATCACATTTAAGCCTATTTGCCTTCTTAACTTCTTTATTTAAAATTGACTTAAGTCACTTAAGCCAGTTTTCAAAATTATTTTTTTATTTTCGCTTGGACTTACGTATACATATTACATAAGCCTCTTTCCTTTTTCTTTAATAGAATCTTGAAAAAACATAAGACTTTGTTTCCTTAAATTTTCTTTTTATTTTTAGTTATTGAATATTGATGTACAAAAAAGAATCAGAAAAATATAATAAAAATGAATGAAAACATCAACTACTCCAAAGCATCCTCTTCCTCTCTTTCCGTTATATCGGGATGATAATCAGGTTTAGATTCTGTGCAAAGGCTTTTATAGAAACTATGGAATTGCTCATCGATCAATGGAAGAAGGCTTATCAGGTATTCTTATTTCGCTTCGCTTATTTTATTAGGCCCGTCATAAAGCGGTTCCAGGTGTTCGGATGATAATTGGTTACATCCTCGTTTTCTTATACTTAGCGTCTTAAAAGGTACGCTTTTGTCCAAAGTATGTTTGAAGTAGATGTTGAAAGGTGCACCAGATGAAAAGCGGAGCCACCTTATATTTCTCCAGTCTACTTTGTTATTGTCCTCATCCACCTTTCGGAAGGTGCATTTGTTTTTGAGAATCGAGGCAAAGTTTAAAAATTTAGTTTGGGGCATCTCATTGACCAAGAATTTGTTTCTGGTTCCAACACCCCGTATAAATTGGTACCAATCTCTTGGGTGGTGAATTTTAAAGGAAGTTTTTTTTCTTTTTTCATTCGATGATCGAATGATCAATGTCACATTCCATGTGTGTGTGGCCAGGTATCAAAAATTTGTGATCAATATGTTTATGTTATTATTAGATACATCACAAACATGCATCAACATCATAATCGCAACCATCTTATTTTTATTTTGCCCGAAGCAGTTATCACTATAAAAAACTACATGCTCGGTAGTTGGTGGTAGAGCTGATTCCGAATTTAGATGTTTTAACAAACATGACGCAATTTCATTTCCATCTCTGTTTGCGACACCTTCATGCCATATATAACAATGGGGAGTACCTTTTCCGCAGTCATGAACAGTTAAATTAAAAGTATTTAATTGTCTCTTGTAAAAAGAAACGGAAGACTGCAAAAAAGGAGTTGGAAGACACTGTTGAAGGTCAAAAGCAAAAACCAGCAAACCTTCTACATTTTTTGCGTTTTCAATGTCCATCTTTTTCGAATCATATGAAGTACATACTTGCATCTAAATGGTGTAGTTTTTGTTCTAATTCTACAGCAGCAAGATCCTCCCTCACCTGTAGCCAATGCCATTTTAGCTGCGATTATGTCACATTTTGTACATGTATCGATCTTAGGTTTTTTGAATTTAATTTTAAGGCTTTTGAAAATTTCGGAGTATTTTGTTATGGAAACTGGATTTTGTGTTATTTCAGTGTAAGATCCATACAGCTTTAATAAAGTTAGTGAGCTTTCAAAATACTTTTGGGCTGAATATTTGCGCGTATAATGACTCTCATAGGTCGGAATGCTATTGATATGATCCAAAACTTCTTTTTTCCTTGCCGCTGAAATTTTGTTTGTTGGACTTTTCTTCCCACGCATATCTCGCAGTGTTATAGTACCCGGAGATTCAATTTTTTTTTGAAATAACGGTTTTCAAGAAGCGGTCGGTCTCACCCAAAACATTTTTAAAGCATTTCTGACAAACTTGTGTTCTAAGATTTTCTAGATTAAGAAAATAGTTATAGGTAAACTGGCGATTTCGAGAAGCTTTATCCCTTTGTTTTGCACGTGTTGTTTTCTTTTCTTGAATGGAAATCAATCCAGACACAAATGCCAAATTGAGATTGTAGTTTCCCAGTTCCCAGTATTGTTTAAAGATTGTTTCTTGGTCTGTTGTAGAAATTTTGTCCATACATTTTCGTTGGGAAATAGTAAGTGGTATAATTTTTCTTGAGGGCACAGTTTTTCCAGAACGTGACGTATATTTTTGTCCTAAATTTCTTTTTTGACTTCTTACCGTTCGATTTTCTTTTGTTGCCTCTTGATAAGGATTTTCGGTGTCTGCATCAAAATTCTTCCCTATTTGCATGGGCATTTCTTCAATTTCTGAATCCGAAAACTCGTTTTGTGGTGATTTATCTGGCAAATGATAATCTTTATCTGCAACGCTGTCATCACTGTCTTCGGAAAATGAGTTATCTTGCATTGTTTCAGTTTCAACAGCACGTTTCAAATTTGAAATGGAAGCGTCAGGCAATTTATTATCGCAGCTTGTAGCTGTTTCATTGGAAACAACTGGCACGAAAACCTCGTTATCTGTATAATATAATGAAACTGTCTTTAAATAATTGCCAAATGATATTAAAGTAAGACTATTTTTTACCATCAAACTTCTTAAGTAGAGGTAAAGTTTTCTCTTTATTTGCAGAGCAGCTTGGAGCGCTGGAAACCCTTTCTCCTAAAGAAAAATAAAACAAAAATATATCGTAAACAGATGTAAATCAAAGCATGAAACAATTAATATTAGTATTAAATCTCAGTTTTCCCAGCAGACTGAAGTTCATTATTTTATATATGCTCCCGGCATATATGCAAATCCAACACAGAGCTAAATAAATGCAAGGAGCAATGTACGGGTGCTTCTCTGGTTAGTTTTGAGAAGTCTTTCGACACCGTTTGGTTAGGGGGATTTTCTACATTTTGACCATTCACTGAACGCATTAACCCTTGCTTTACTTTGTACAGCCATTTCAAAGCAATTCATCGATACAACTCTTTTGTATCCACACATCGTTAGTGAAACCACCTACTCCCCTGGTACCTAAAAAATGGAATAGAAATCCCCCATATCGATCTGTATCCCAAAGGTGATTCCGTTTGTCCACCACACAGGTAACCAATTTAGTAATCCAGTGATGCATGCCCGCACTTTCTTAGATTGCACATTGTGCCGTATGCGTGCGCTCGAATACCGCAAAACACCTTATATGCCAACTACATCGATTAAGGATTAACGCAAAAATAGCGCCTTTTCTCGCCACAGAACATCATCGTCGCCGCCTCCGCAAGCTCTTCCTTGCTCCTTAATCCGAATCTCATTAACTTGGTTTGTGCTGTTGTAACTACCGAACTGGCTGCTTAAAAGTCTCTTTGGAATGTATGGGCATTTTGTCCACTCTCTGTACAATAGTGCCGCAGCGCCGATGGGCATTCTTATAGCTAGCTCCTCACCTTTATAGATTCCCCATGCCATTCAAGCATTGTTGGTATTGTGGTGGTGGTGACGGGAATAAATTTGTTCGGAATTTCTAATTGGCCAATGCTGTTGGCACACACCAACATCACGAGAACGGGGTAGCCTACAGCTGGCTGTAACATGCGAGAGGACGCATCATTACGCTTTTGTTTAATTGCGAACAAATAGTCGCTACGTTGAATCGCCGTCGGCGACATTGAGTCTCGTTAGGGCTGTGTGGGACGATGATCAGATGGAGGTGCTTATCGGCACCCACGACTAGTGCATGCAAGTCGTCCTTCTTCTTGCACACGGTTCGACTTTGACTAAGGAAATAATCCGTCATCTATTTTCCGCGTGCAATAATTCACAGAGTCCGGCGACCTGTGTGTGTGCATTGACTGTGCGCGCTTTGTGTGGCAATCAGCGCATAAATCGCAAAAACACATTGTGCGAGGACATTACCCTGGAACGCTCTCCCTTTCTACAGCCTACACGCGGCAAGAGTAGTGCAATCCCTTGCGCTAAACAGAGAGCCTCGGGCCGCATAGTCATCGATCTTTAAAGCAAACATACAAATCATAACTATGATGCATAGGGGCGCCTTCATAACCTTCCATAGATGGGCGACGATACAGTCTTGGTCGGAAATGTTAAACAGGATGGTGTGACCATTAATGTAAGTTTAGGTTATTCAGCATAAACGGGAACATTAACTTAGAAGCCGAAGGGTTGCATGCTACCATTGATTTGAAGTTGCAAAAAACTCGAGTCGACGACACGATATCGGGAATCGATATGACTCCCATTTCTGATGCGAGAAGAGACATAAAAATGCGTTCCAGCTAAATTTTCGCAAGTGCTGGTTTGTCACAGGGATATCAAACCCAGATGTAATTCGAGATGTAAGGAAATTAATGGAAGAAAATTGTGATTCCTTAAAGGATTTGCATGTTATGTTGGTTGACTTTGAAACGGCCTTTGATAGGCAACCAAAAGATATATTATGGGTGGCGGTAGGACAACGAGGGGTTCCAGAAACCCACATATAGAAATCATGGACATAATATGAGAGAGTAAAGACAAGAGTAAGATGCCCTACTGGAGTCCTCGATGAGTTCCCAATCAAAGTCGGTGGACACTGGAGTAGTTTTGTGGTTTAACGGAAACAGTCAGCTTAAAATGCTCTTCTTTCCAGGGATTTAGAAGCAGAAGGGGTTCGTACTGAGGCAGTCACCCAAGGAAGCTCTCCCTCCTCTGCGCAGCGAAATGAAATCAGTCAGGGGTTTAAAAAAAAATCCCTTATTCGGATCCTGACCCATGGTTGTGGAGTATTATTATTATTATTATTATGGTTGTGGAGTCGGGCTGAGCTCGACTGCACTAGCCACTCCTTAATATATTGCGGCTATAGTGGCCACATCATCAAAAACAGAAGTCGGAGGATCTCCTTCGAGACAACAGAAAACCTTGGGGAGAAAAGATGATGGGTATTGTAAACACGGTTTTTCCAACTTACCCCATCAGGCCTCCGACACCACTTTGGCCCAACGAGAGAAAATACCGCCCGTTAGTGAAGAAGAGCTGTGTTTAGCAGTGAGAAACTTAAATAACAGAAGAGCTCCTGGACTCGACGGGATACCGTCAGAAGTGCTAGAGGTGATCGCCCACTTATGCCCCCAACTATTGCGGAATATGTACAACAGCTGCCTGGAAGAAGGAATCTTCCTCAGAAGTTGGAAGACACAATGTGTAGTGCTGATTAGTAAAGGTAAAGGAGACCCACATTCTGCATCAGCATACAGGTCCTTGTGATGCTGGACACTGTAGGGAAACACTTAGAGAAGGTTCTGAGACCGCGATTCGCCGCCCGTTACAGTATAGAGAGGATTAGACCTGTCAGACGGACAGCACAGCTTCAGAAAAGGCCGCTCTGCGATCGGAGTGATTGAAGAAGTAGTGAAGGCTATCCAAATCGCCCAACGAGGAAGCATCTTCTCAAGGCTGATCGTAACGCCTTTAACTCAGCCATTTGACGTGACATGCTGAAGCCGGACGCGCTCGAAAGCACATTCCGCATCCAAGTCTGTCTCTTGTAAATGGTGAGGGACTACCTCAAGGACCGGGAGCTGATCTATGAGACCACAGAGGGCCAACGAAGAATGCAAATCAACTGCGGAGCAGCGCAAGGATCGATATTTTGGGGCCGGACCTCTGAAAAATCTCCCATGATGGCATTCTTCGCATGGCGATGCCGCAAGATGGCCTCCTGGTCGGGTGCGCAGATGCTATCGGGCGGCGATAAGGGCAAAAAATACCGAGAGTGCGCAGAGGAAGCTTAACCAGGTTATGCAACGGGTAAGCTGCTGGAGGAATGAACATGATCTCGGTCTGGCTACACAAAAGAACGAGAAGTCCTTTTGACGAAGAAAAGGACTCTAATCGACTTCCAAATCGGCCAGGAGGTAATAGGAAACAAGGATGCCGTTAAATATTTGGAGTGTGACCATCAAAACTAATTTTACTTTCTGGCACCAGATAAAGAACAAGATCGGCAAAACGAACAGTCTAGCTTGCCAGTACGACCTTCAAGAAGACGACGCGCAACATACCTTCATCGCATGCAGCAGATGGGAAAGCGAAAGAGGAGAACTGGAGAGAAATACCGGCAGCATCACTCCACACAACATAGTCGAAAAGGTGCTGGCCAGTTAGGATAACTGGAACCAAATTTGAACCTACGCCAAACATATTCTTAGAATAAAGAAAATAGATGGAGAGCAATCCCATGTTACACACTGAACCCGAGAGGGCGTAGAATTATAGCCCGTCCAGAAGTAATGGGAACAGTGGTCCCGGGGAGGTGGGTCAGAAATCATCAGCACGCACAGACGTCTTAGGCCACAGAAGACTAAACCGTTGGCGTCCTCTGACGGACTTATAAACGGCACCCACCTGATGTAATGCAAAGAGCGGTTCCAGGGTGGATTGTTGGAATAATGTTACCGCTTGAAAGAAAAGTGAGGGACTCCAAAGTTCATCAGGTATTCTCTGCTGACGTTGGAGCCATCATAAGCGAGGATCAAACATACATGTTATGAGCACTTGATGAATTGGTGGCTCTTTGTGCTGCCCAATCTCTACCCGGCCTACATATTCCAGTCATTTATATGAATGGTAAAAAGTGGTTCCCAAGCGCGAAATGTATTAGTAACGAGGATCTATGATCAGTAGCGAAGCAGTCTGCGATGACGACCATTAACCATCGCGTAAGGATATTGTGGATGAAGCGGCGGCAAAATGTAGCCATCTTCTGTGAACGAAAATGTCCCCTAAGTAAGTGCCGGATTTAGAGGAGGGCAGCCAGGGCTGCAGCGCTGGGCCTCCACGAAACAGGGGACCCAATATTTCAAATTCCGACAGTCTACAAAATAAAATAAAAATAAAAACCAACGCGCTAAATTGCATGGCGCGAGAAATACATTTCTAGCCTTTCATAAGTTCATTTTTCTCCAAGCGGAAAGTGCAAATTTTCTCATTTTTCCTCTTCTTGACTTTAATTTTTGGAATAAAGATATTTCTGTTGCATTTTTTTTTTTCAAGTTTTTAAATAATTCAAGTTCATCTTAAAAGCTACGGACATTCTTCAACAATTTAAATCCTTTCGAATTTGTGTGGACACACGTGAGTATTTTAATTTTTATTCAATAAGGTATCTCTTATTTGTTGAGTGCATGCATGTGCATGATGCACGTAACTGGACAGGTTTTAATAGATACGAGTACATAGCTCGCAGCTTCTATATGCTTTTCATTTTACATGTAAACTGCTCTTAACCTCCCATAAACCTTTTTTGTGTTTCTGCTAATGTTTGCTTTTGCTCGACTATCAACTCCACGACTATTTTCTTATTGGTTAAGATCTTTTTTAGGCGCATTTTTTCTTAAGTCTTAACTTTTTTTTATAGTGGAATCATTAGTGATCGTCACAAAACTCGAGTTTTTGCTAGTGGCAATTGCCCCGCGCGAGCAATAGCTCGATGAACCCCGCCAACAGAAAAATCAAACTAGCACAGGTAAACATCCACCATGCTATAGCCGCCTCGGCGACTATATCTAGGATGTTTACCTGCCAAAGCCTAGGGCTAGTACTGATCCTCCTGAAAGGACAAGTCAAAGGATTGGCGAGCAAGAATGCAAAGGTAATATGGGACACTCGGGCCGAGAAACCGAGAGCTTGCATTCTAATAAACAATAAATATAAATTTATTCTACTTTCAGAATACGCGACACGAGATCTGGTGCCAATTCAGGTACATCTGGATGTTGAAGGATGTCACCGCACCATTGTCTTCGCATCGGCGTATTGTGCACGGGATGAGCCGGTTGTATCATCCCAAATGCAGCGACTGGTGGAGCATTGCAAAAAGCTCCGCATGCCGCTCCTTATAGGGTGCGATGCAAATGCCCACAACATTATATGGGGGAGCACCGACACCAACATCAGGGGTGAGTACCTACTAGAATTTATTATGAGTTCGTCACTTGACATTATAAACGTGGGAAATACCCCCACTTTTGTAACTAGGGTCAGGGAGGAAGTACTCGACCTCACGCTTGGGAGCCCAAGCATAAGTAAATTAATTAGCAACTGGAGAGTATCTAGTGAGCCGTCATTGACTGACCATCGAATAATAGTATTCGACTTGGACAGCACAAGTATCACGAGAAATCCAGTAAGAAACCCAAGGAAAACCAACTGGGAAACCTATAGAACTGCTCTAGAGAGCATTCTGGGCGCCTTGTTTTAAGGAAGGTTCCGGGCCACCCCCTAGAGCTAGAGAGCGCAGTGGAAGGCATAACAAACGCCATCATCTCTGCTTTCGTAGAAAACTGTCCTATAAGTAGAGAACGGTACAGGAAACAGACGCCATGGTAGAGCAATAACTTGTCAAAACTAAGATACGAGGTGGGGAAGCTTTTCAATAAGGCAAAGCGCAGCGGAGACTGGCAAAGCTACCAAATGGCCCTTACTACATATAATATAGAAATCAGAAAAGCTAAAAGAAATAGCTTCAGGAAATTCTGTGAGACAATCACCAGTACTCCTACTGCGGCAAGGCTACACAAAGCTCTTGCGAAGTCAGGAGGAGTGCCGATGTCTTTGAAGAAACCAGATGGCGAGTTCACGGAAGATGAGGATCAAAGGGCACTATTGCTACTAGAAACTCACTTTCCTGGCGCCTCGCCTAGTACTGAGCCAGGAATCAATACCACTTCAATCAGACCTCGGAGGGAAGACTGGGAAAGAACAACAACCATCTGTTCTGAGGGACGACTGAAATGGGCAATAAATTCCTTTCAGCCTTTTAAATCTGCCGGAGTGGACGACATTATACCCGCCCTACTACAAGAAGGGCAAGATGTACTAATATCACACCTGCTAAAAATAACAACGAGCCGTATTGCCTTGGGCCACATACCTATGCAATGGAGACGGGCAAGGGTTGTGTTTATACCAAAAGAGCGGAAAAAAGACCCCATACAGCCAAAATCGTACAAACCCATCAGCCTTACGTCATTTCTTCTGAAGATGACAGAAAACGTTGTGAACAATTACTTAAGGGAAGATGTACTGAACACATCCCTCTTACATCATCGTCAGCATGCATACAGAGCGGGCAGATCAACAGAGACCGCCCTATATCAGCTGACGGAGATAATTTAAAGTGCCTTGGAAGCAAAAGAAATAGTACTGTGCGCTTTCCTAGACATAGAGGGAGCATTTGACAACACCTCACATGAGGCGATTAAACGATCCCTGGATAGGAGAGGAGTTAACAGTACAGTATCCAAATGGATGTGTGAGGTGCTGAGCACTAGATCAGCAGAGACTCAAACACCATCTGGAACCATCAGAGTGAACACAACAAGAGGATGTCCACAGGGAGGGGTACCCTTAATGTGGAGCCTAGTTGTAGACGAACTGCTGGAAAAATTAACCAACCTCGGCATCAACTGTCAGGCGTACGCCGATGACATTGTATTGATTGCCAGAGGCAAGTTCGAAGAAACCCTTGGGGACATCATACAAAGGGGGCTTAAAGTAACCAAGGAATGGTGCCATACTGTCGGACTTAACATCAATCCGGCGAAAACAACGATAGTACCATTCGCAAGGAAAAGACAACTTCAAAGACTTAAGGACATTAGACTATCAGACACGATACTGATACCAGTCAAAGAAGTAAAATAGCTAGGACTCCATCTAGATAGTAAACTCCTCTGGCGAAAACATACAGAGGAGATATCCAAGAAGGCCACCCGCGCTCTCATTATATGTAGGAGCCTAGCGGGGAAGGCATGGGGATGCAGCCCAAACATCCTGCAGCCACAACGCGAGAGACACTCGGCAAAGTGCAAAGACTGGCGTGCCTGTGCATTACCGGAGCAATGCGTAGCTACCCAACCGTAGCCATGGAGGTGTTATTGGAATTGACCCCTCTACACATCATGGTGATGAACGAGGCAGACAAAACAATTCTAAGGATGGCAAAGGAGGGAATTGGGAGAGGGAAATGCATCGGTTCGAAAGAACACGGTGACTTACTCAAAAAACTCACACTTCTTGGCATACCTAGGGACGATAGCATCAGGAAATTCAACTTCGAAAAGAATTTCCAGACAAAGCTCAGCAATAAGGAGAACTGGAGCAATGAATCCATAACTTATGGACTGAGCAACCACACAACAAAGTGTTACACGGACGGCTCGAGGACCGAGGAGGGAACTGGTGCAGGAGTGTTTGGGCCAGGAACTAAGCACTACGAATCCATGGGAAAATGTACCAGCATCTTCCAGGCAGAAATATGTGCCATAGACAGGTGCGTTCGAATCAACCTCGAGAAAAACTAGAGAAATTGCAACATAGCAATAATGTCTGACAGCCAAGCAGCTATAAAGGCTCTTGACGCCTACGTTATCAAGTCAAAACTCGTGTGGGAATGCCTACACGGACTGAATAGATTAGGCAAGAATAACAGAATTTCCATCTGCTTGGCACCTGGCCATGTTGGCATTACAGGCAATGAGGCAACGGACTCTCTGGCAAGAAAAGGAGCAGAGGAACCCTTTACAGGACCTGAACCATTCTGCGGGATAGGAGAACACACTCTTCGCGAAGAGTTCAAGAGACTGGATTAAGAAACAATGGCCAACACCTTTCTCAACCTCCAAGGTCTAAGGCAAGCAAAGAAACTCTTAGGAAATTACAACCAAAAGAGATTTAAAGCTTGTATCGGCCTTAACAAAAACAACCTAAGAATCCTAACAGGCCTCATGGGGCACTGCAGACTCAAGGATCACGTGAGGAAAATGGGCATATCGGAGGACGGGCTCTGCAGATTCTGCAGTGAAACCGCCGAAACTCCAGACCACATACTGGAATCCTGTGCGGCACAGGTCCACAAAAGGATGAAATATTTGGGCAGGCACCAACTAACAGACAAGGACATACAAACCATGGACCCTCAGCTCATTCTCAGATTCATTAAAGAAACTGGACTGAACGCTGTGCTCTAAGGAGTGTGACCTGCCAAGGATAGAACAGAGCAATGCCTCGACACGCTTCACTAAGAAGTATCTAGAGAGGGCTCTGAAAGAGGGCATGAACCTCTCCGAGGCACAAGCAAGGGGACACAATAGACCAATAGGTCCCAGTGTAATATACCCTAACTAAATATTATTATTAGTGGCTCCCAGAAGAGGAAATAGCAAGCGAAAATTGAAAGAAACTTTAGCCAAAACACCCAAATTGACCAGTTATTTTACGTCGTCAAATAAAGAAGAATACTAAAAAATAACAGGAGATTCAACAGTAGATGGAGATGTTTTCGATACTATCCAAGATCATCCTGAAGTTTCATCAGACGACAACACACAATTTTTTAAAACTGATTATCAGAATCAAGAGCAAGCTGAATTTTGTGGTCTCAAAAATGACATTGGTCTTTGGCCTGACCGAATATTGAACTGAAAAAGGTTCCACAGAACTTCAAAATTGCGATGAAGTATCTCTGCAGAATTCAGTTCTTCAAGATCAGTCGCGAGATAGTTCCAACTTTGTTCGAAAATGTTCAAAGAATATGTTTACATGCCACAATAAAAATCAAGAGGCCGTCAATCGATTCAGGCTTTGCTTTTCTCAAACTACGGGAAAAAATTTATTGTTATGCATATATAAGTTAATGTCCATTCAAAACACAAAAATTAAGTGGAGATGGCTTCAGTGACTGGAGGCATGCATCTGATCGTCTATATGAACATGAGATTTCAAAGACTCATTTGGAATCAGTAATGAGTTTAGTCACAGGACGCATCAATTCTTCGATTTCGTTCAGAATTTATTTGAGTTTTTCACAGCAAGTACAGAGCGATACCAAATTCTGACTGACAAATTATTGCAGAAGAAAAGCAGACAATTTTACGTTTTGAAAAATCTTAGCGATACGTGTTGGTCTATTGTCGATGGTTAGTCTGAAATCGAAGGTGTTCGTACCTGCTGATAAGGAGGAAAAAGACATCTTGAGCAATGAAGCATCGAACCTTTTGCGAAAGATGAGTTGTGTCGAAACCGCTCTATTTGTTATCTTTTGGAACGACATCTTAGAACGATTCGAAGCTACAAACAAGATGTTGCAGGACCCGAAAATGATTCTTGAATCTGCAATGCGTGCATTAGAATCATTGATTTTGATCAGTACGAGAAAGCAGCTAAAGAAATATGTAGTACTGACCAATATGTACAATCACGCACCAGAACAAGAAATGTGAGGTTGAATCTGTCACCAGAAGAGAAGTTCAAAGTATCCGGGTTTATCCCAGTTATCGATCAGCTATGTGTTTCTCTTACTGAAAGATTGCATGCATACGAAGCTATACGCTCGCGATTTAGATTTCTCAATCACATAGAGAACATGGATGCTGCAAATTTGCATTCTGCAGCAGAGGCGTGAAAGTATACAAAGATGATTTAGAGCCTAGTCTTGGTAATGATTTGGTTCAATTTCTGTCGTTGATCAACTTATACAAAAAGGATTATAGAAAAGACCAATCTGTTGAGCTATTTTGCTATCACATTCTTGAAGATCAACATTTTTTTTTTTTTTTATTTTATTTTATTTCATCAACAAGCTTAGCTTAAGATTACGAATGTATTTTATAAGTACAAAAAACAATAATAAAATAACGTAACAAGAGATAATAAATAATAAATAATAATAGGAAATTAAGCAAGCAATGTAAATAAAATTGACTTAAAACGCTCCCTTGAAATATGAAAATCTACATGTCTACTGATTTCATTAAATGATTTCAGAGATCTAGTAATTGGCTCATTCTGCCCGTAATTTGGTCGATGCCCCACACAGTAAAAGAAGTGACGATCCCTTAAAACACTCTCAGGAGCATAAATAGGTAGCATCGATAAAAGTTCAGGACTCTTTATACGAGAAGATAGAATATCTCTAACAAACATAGTGTCATGTACATACCTTCTTGCGCTAAGTGTCATTATACCTAATAATTGACATCTAGCTTTATAAGAAGGCTCAAAGGGCCAACGCATTTTAAAGAAAATGTATTTTGTAAAACGCCTCTTTACTCTTTCAATGCGATCAGAAAGGTATAGATAGTTAGGATTCCAAACTACATCGGATTATTCAAGAATTGACCTGACAAGGGCAATGAAAAGGGACAGAAATGTATAAGGATCAGAGAATGAAACCAACTAGGGAATTAGCTTTAGAAACTATATACTTGACATGGGATACAAATGTTAATTTAGTATCAAGAAGCACGCCGAGATCCTTAATTTTGTCGACCCTTGTTAAGGGTATGGAATCAATACAGTAATTAAAACATTTTTGTATTTGAGATCTATTAAAAGATATAGTTGAGCATTTACGAACATTTAACTTTAAACAATTGCTAACACACCAAGTTGACAAATTGTTTAGGTCAATCTGGATCTTTGCACAATCATCGAAACTTTTTATTTTGAGGAATAATTTAAGATCATCCGCATACAGTAGATAACTACAAAATTCGAATTGACGAACAACGTCATCAATAAAAATAATAAATAGGAGGGGACCTAAATGACTTCCTTGAGGAACTCCAGAAGTGCAAGAAATTAATCTAGAGTAGTTATTGCCAAGGAATACTTTTTGAAACCTTCCGATTAAAAATGAAGAAATCCAGTTCAACATTGCTGAATGAAATCCAAAATTTTCTAGCTTTTTTAACAGCAACACATGATTCACAGAATCAAAAGCTTTGCTGAAGTCAGTGTATACGGCGTCGACCTGGCATCCACTTTCAACAGCATTAATTACAAAAGATGTAAAGTGAACCAGATTGGATGTTGTCGAACGGCCAGAAACAAAACCATGCTGAAACTCAGATATTATGCTCTTTTGTGTTGAATTCAAGCTTATTTTTAACAATACATTCAAAAAGCTTGTAGCACGGATCTTAGCATTATCTATTTCGAATCTAACGAACAAGTCGGTAATGGCGTTCGAGCCTATTGATGCAAGTACTGAAGGGCAGATATCAGTTTGATATCGTAAAACTTACGTGCACCCTAAACCTCAAGTTTCGTAGATTCGGTTTCCGTCAAACAAATTCCTTCTTTTACATCGTTGACGTTGGAGAAATTAGATCAGATCAAGTAATCCTAAGGAATCTTAGAAGTTAAGAAACTGGCTTACTAATATCTACAAACCTTAAATTCATCTTTTTCTAAGGTGTACATTGATAGTTGTCTTGCGTTTGAAAATGTATTTAATCTTAACTATTTAGTTTATTTCGCTTGTAAGACTAACCCTAATTTACTCGGTGAGGAGCGACAAAGCGCTGAAGTTTGAGACCTGATTGAGCGGCCGTTATTGGACAGCGTCAGCTGCGGCGAGTGCGCTGATAATCTATTCAAGCGCGGAGATTTGTAACTTGTTGGAAGGTCTCTCCGGTCAATCGCCAGGCCACGCGCTTAAGTGGATGAATGCTGAAGCCACCACATCGGCTCGCACATCGGTCCAACCGCGAGAGTCAGTGCAACATCGCCAGTCCATGCGTTCTAGCACTACCGTTGGCATATGCTGAAAACACCACATCGGCTCGCACACCTCTCCAACCGCGAGTCAGTGCCGAACCACCAACCCCACCGGAATCCACCAATAACCCGAGTTCATCTGCCCCGAAAAGTCTCTGCAGAAGAACTGCCATGCTCCTTGTCCCTTTAAGTGTTAAGGAATCTCCGCGAAAGTGTCTTATCCGCACCCACATGAAGTGATTGCATGAGTTAAATTTCCTTAATTTATTGAAAGAAAAAGTGCACATATTCATATATGTACCTACCTATTTACTTAATACTAAAAAATATTGCCTAAAATCCCTAAGCTAAATATCAACAAATCAAAAAAAAAAAAAAAAAAAAAGAGAAAACAAAAAGTAAAGTAAATATTAAAGAACTGTGTTTTGAGTGTGGTGAAACTTGAATTACTTTATTAACAAATAAACGATTTTTCCGACAATACACAGTCATCAAGCATCCTGTTCCTGACATGTCACGACCAGCGGTAACAACAGGTAATTCTCAAGTAAAATTATAAAATATTTCATTAATTGTTTCACCTAACTTCCGAACATTAATATTAGAACATAGTAGCATACTTATTAAGATTTTCTTTTTTTTTATTTATCCTAATGAAGGGAATGTCAAGTATTAATATTGAAATAAAAATTTAATAAATCATGTTCTAAACCAATAAAAGGTCGAATTAATTTTCACGCATACCGAACCAGTCAGTCGTCATGACCCAAGGTGTACGATCAATTCGTTGATCAAAACATCAATCTGATATCGTAATCGATTTCATTGGTCTTAAGGTGAGCTGAGGAGCATGAATTGTTGACGTCAGTGACAAGTACCCTTTATCCCACCCGCCTAATCACCCACGCAGACTGAGCTAGACCATGGAAAAAGAGTAAGAGAGCAAAGGTGTCTGGGGTAAGGGACGTATTAATTTATAAGCTCTTCATAATTACGGTAGCGGTACGGAGTGATGGTAGTACTGCATCAATCAGAGTACGCTACAAGCTTTGGTATAGCGGAAAGTTTGCATATACCTCTATAGTTTTCGATATCATTCTTGGAACCAGATTTAAAGATAGGCACCAAAAATGAGATCTTCCACTCATCAAGGAACAAAACCCGAACTTAACGATTGATTAAAAATCCTTAACAGCGGTTTGCGGATGGCGTTGGAACAGTTTTTTAAAATTATTGCAGGAATCCCATCAGTCCCAGGTTTAGGATTCGGCTTAAGGCCACAGATAGCAGTCTCGATATCATGAACATTCAGAACTAATTCCCCAAAATCAATTTTGGGCATTGCGCATAGTACAGGCAATGTAGAAATCACTGGGTGAGAAAAGACATTTTAGAGCTACACTCCCAATTATTAAAATTGCACTCAGAATGTATTTGATTTTGATGGTGTCTAATTGCACTGGAGAGCGTTCATTTTCAAAAATGAAAATTATAAAGAATAGCCTTTCGAACGACGATGAGACAAAACCTATCAAAGCTATCCATACTCAGCATTGAAAGCGAATTACTGCGGGAACTGGATTTCAGCGAAGTCATCAAGGATTTTTGTCCAAAAAAGCTCGCAAGGCTCCATTTGTTAGCACTTTAATATAATTTCATATAATTCTTGTTTTTGTCTATATTTACAAGGTGGCGCAAAAGTAATCCTCCTATCAGAAAATGCTATAAATTTTGCGATTGGCCCCTAATGTCAGTTCTGTTTTGACATTTGTGTAGTAAACACATGCGAAATACACGCTAATAAATAATGTTACGCTACACTGCTCCAGAACGCGGAATATTGGTGACTATTTATTTGAGCAATAATCGGTCGGTGACTTTGGCACAACGTGAATTTCGTCGCAGATTTCCTACCCGTCCAACGTCTACTGGTGAAACACTGCGACGTTTAGCCGCTCGCCTCGAAGAGACTGGCACAACACGAGATGCTGTCAGGCGTGGCAGACCCCGGAGCAGCCGTTCTGCAGAGAATATTGCTGCTGTAGCCGAAGATGTCATGGAAGCGCCGTCGACATCGACCAGACGACGTGCCACGCAAATGGGTATCAGTCGACGGTATTTACAGCGAATTTTGGTACAAGATTTGAAGATGTTTCCGTACAAAGTCCAGACGGTGCATCAGCTGTTAGCTGCTGACCGCCAATCGCATCTAAGTTACGCTCAAGCCATCCTTAATGACCTTCAAGAGGAAGATGATTTTTCATCAAAAATAATCATGAGTGATGAGGCCCATTTCCATCTTAGCGGGTACGTAAATAAGCAAAATGTACGCTTCTGGGGCACTGAAAATCCGCGTGTCACCCACGAAGAGCCATTACACCCGCTCAAAGTCACTGTATGGTGTGCTGTTTTCGGTGGAGGAGTCATCGGACCTTTTTTCTTCGAAGACGTCGCGGGCCAAACGGTTACTGTGAAGGGTGAGCGCTACAGAGCAATGATCAACGAGCAACTTGATGAATTGGGATTGGAAAACATGTGGTTCCAACAGGACGGTGCAACGGCACACACTGCACATGCCACAACCGATATGCTGAAGGATGCATTTCCCGGGCGCCTAAATCTCCCGTTTTGGCGATTTGCACTGGCCAGCAAGATCGCCTGATTTGACCGCTCCAGACTTCTTTTTGTGGGGCTTTTTGAAGTCGCGGGTTTATGTCAACAAGCCTCAGACTCTTGCAACTCTTAAAGACAATATCCGTCAACAATGTGAGGACCTATCGCCGGAAGTTTTGGCCAAAGTGATGGAAAATGCCATAAAAAGGGCTCAAATGACAATCAACTGTGGCGGCGGCCATTTACATGACATCATATTCTCGACTTGATGTAAAAAAACTTAAAAGACCAAATAAAAATAATCCACAAGAAGAATCAAAGTTTTTCATTTTTTTTTAAATTACAGCCAAAAAACATCGGAAGGTTATTTTTGCGCCACCTTGTATATATGTACATATGTTTGCGAAAATAATTTACCTACTTGGATTCGCAATAAATTATTAAACACTTGACTGAAAATTTTTTTTCATTTTATTTGGAAAATAATAAGCCAGGAACTCCACTCATTTGTTGCCCCAGGACCTCCAGACCTCTAAATCCGGCCCTGCCTAAGTTAAAGGAAGGTTCTACATGGAAGTTGCACTCACATCGTTGGATAGCGTCAAAAACGTATAAGGGCGAATTGGCGGTAGAGTTGTAGCAGGAGTAAATAAGAAGTTCAACGGCCCGATTAAACCACCATGCTAAAAAAACCTATAACTCAAAGAAAATGGAGCGCTACCGGCCATGTTGGTAAATACTCTCATGTTCAAAGAAAGGATTTCTCCTACGAACCGCGTAAAAGAGGCAATATCAGTAAACGTTTCTATACACTCACGAAAAATAGGTAGGCCCTAAAACTCCTGGATCACACAAATGCGACATGCAAAGGATTTGTTTATCAAGTCATAAGTTCACTTTTCCGACGCATCTACTGTACGTACCAAATCACCCTCGCATGGCTTACATTACCATAAGCCCTGATTTCAATTCGTGCGCATATAGAGTACAAATTTTGCTGGCAAGGCATCCTGTGGAATGATCTCTAAACAAACCAACGATGGCAACTTATATACTAGCTTATACCTGCGCAGGAAAAGCAGAGGACAGAAAAGGGGCACGCGAGCGTACAGCTCGTAAATGATTTATAGTGGGCGGTTGTGTTTGGCATTCATACGGTCTGGTGTAATGCATCACAGATCGTTGCTGGCATTTTTGCTGTGTAGGAATCTCCTTTGTGAGACTGTAATCGATCCATTTGAGTCCATAAATTGAGCAATTTTCCATCGTCAAATGCGCATACACACACTCACACGAAGAACAGCAAGTCATTTGAGCCGCGCAGCATCGTTTACTTGCACGACACAGAGAGCGTCCACAATACAAGCAATCTGAGGTCTCAACTAATTTTATAGCCAGCGCCCAGCACCCACGTTGCACGTTTCTTGTCCTGCATACTCCTCGGCTGTCCATTTCCATGGAGCAGGCCTCAGTTGATTGATCGCTGAGCGTTTCGCGCGCTATATGGGCACGACTTTTCTACCGTCGTCGCGTCGCATCATTTGAGGGGAATTTTTCGCTTTAATGGCTTTAATTTGGGGGATCGCACATTTCGACCTTGGTCGAGCGAGGAGGCTGCAGCGGCTTATGATCCTTAATGGTGTACATTGTTTGCGAATGAAAAATCGCTTTTCACAGGGTCAAACGATGTGTGGAGGAGGAGATCATCTGCCGTAGTTGCTGCTGCCGTGCACAGCACTCGGTTCGCATTGTGCCCCGTCGCATTGCATGGGCTGTGTGACAGGATAAGCGCGTTGTGTTATATGAGAAGGATATTAATAATTTTAGGTTAACCTGTATCTGGTGATGATATGTTGGTTCGTTTCTTAATAGGTGTAGTTGAATACTGGACGGCGGCGCGGCGGCGCTGCGTCTCGTTCATGGTATTTTGTGGTTGAAATATTGTGACAACACGAGTGATGGCTCTTAAGCTGTGTGTGGTAGGGGAACAATTTGTAAGGAGTATGAGGTGAAACTTGGACACGGCATTGGAATGATTGAATGATGGGCCATCGTGCCACAAATCATTTTCCTAAAGCGAGGAAAAGTTCCCATGGGAATAGCGAAATTATTTTCGAGTTGTTTGTTAACACTTTGGATAAGGAAGCAGTAGCGCTAGGCGGCCGGTCTTCCTGAAAGGAGCAGATCACCAGCAGTGTTTAAATAGGAAGTCTTCCTGTACATTGGTATCAAATTGGTCTTTTCATATAAAGAAAGAGTGGGAATATCCCTCAGGATGGCCAAATTAGATTCCTTAGATGAGATGAGGATTTGCTGCAGACGTTAAAGTCTCATTTTAAACAAAGTGACACATTTTTTGATTCTAGAGCTTAGTTTGCTTTCCTTTTTAAAGCTTCAGATCGGCATAAATGCAAGGCAAAGCATCTTCAGTGCTAAAATAAGCTTCCTTTAAGTTTTTCACTTGCAAGAAAAACCATTGGGCTCAATAAATACTCTTGAATGAAGCTTAGTTGTCCAATAAATGCACTCAACTATCGTAAATAAAGAGACAACTGGCAACTTACAGGATATTAAAATTGGCGTACGGTAACTTGCGGCGTTGTGGCGCACATTTTTTGTTTCCCAAATAGGCAATTTTAACATTCAGCTGTGCCTAAAAGTAAAGGATGAAGTTTACCATTAAGTATTTTACCTGTATTTGAATACTAATCTAATGGTCTCAGGTTTAAATCCCGCCGGGGCCAAGTGAATAAACGTTTTTTCCACTGCCCCACCTCTTGCGAAAGTCAGACAAACATCCAAGAGTATCAATTGTCATGAGAAGCTTCTCAAATTTGCCGTTCGGTTTCGGCTTTAAATTTTAGGTCCCACCCAGATCACATAAGCAAATGGTTGAAGAACCTAGGTTTTAGACCCTGTATGGGTTATTTATTTATATATTTTTAAAGTGCGAATAAAAACAAACAGAATTCTTGATCTTGTTTTTGTTGCTGCAAATAATTTTATTTAGATAATGAATCATTTCCTTTGCTTTTAAATTCGATTCATCATAAAGCTATTATAATTCGTTTTGAAGCCTTTAAATTTTTAAAAATGTTAAATGCGATAATAATGTACCCCCCTCTCTTTTTCTAATAGTAAGAGACAAGCCGACATCCAAATCCAATCGCCAAAAGAAAATGAAGCGAAATCGAATGACAGTATAACTATTGAAATGGTTTTTAATGAACTTGTTGAATTGAAAAAAGCAAACCATGAATGTCTTTCAAAATTAACTTTGCTGCAAACAGAAAACAATGAGCTTAAAACATCAGTGAGTGTGCTACAAAAACGAATCAATTTATTGGAACAATCGAACTTAAAGTGATTGAAATAGTTAATGTGCCGAATGTTGACAATTCAACTGCACTTGAAGTCGCGATGAAAATTGTCCGCAATGGTGTGGGCTACGAGCTGCATGAGCACGATATAGACTCTTGCTATGTTAAAAAGGTTGAAGCAAAGAGAAAAGAGAAAAGTTCGCGCAATTCTCCCGCCGCCACCACAACCAATGTTAACATCATATCTCTTCGCTTAACTCGTCATATGGTTAAAGAGAAAATCATGAAAATGAAATATAAGAAAAAAATAACAACAAATGTACTAAGCGACGAGCAGGATGGTTCGGAAATCTTCATCAACGATAGCTTAACATCGTTCTCGAGAGCACTCTTCAATGCAGCCAAACAGATTAAAATCGAAAGGAAATTTAAGTTTATATGGATGAGGAATGGCATAATTTGTTTGCATAGAAAGGAGGGCGATAATGCCATCAAAGTGAGGTGTTTTGAAGACCTCAATAATATTTAAATCAAATATATTATAAAATGAGCAAATATCCCTCAAATTATGAAAAAGATTATGCTATTCTCATCCGTTCTACACTATTTATTCAGAATATACGTAGTATGAGAGCAAACTTTAACTCTCTATTAGCTCATTTAAATGCTTGTTATTTTGATGCACATTTCATTGTATTAACTGAAATATGGTTGTACAACTATGAACTATCTAACTATACTATTCCTGGCTATGTACCTTATGCCAACAACTGTAACAATTCCTATAGCGCAGGCGGTGTCGTTGTTTATATCAAAAAAGAGTACGAATGTGTTTTTGTAAAATGTAGTTTGAGTACTGCCGACGCTTTGAGAATTTATTGTCATATTTGCGATGAAAAATGTACTATTTTTTGTAGGGTAAAGTAGCCTATTGTTGGCACCCCTCCAGTGATCGGTACCTGGAACTTAAAACTAGATAAAGCCGTATTTTTTTAATATTTTACTCATAAATTCGCTTACATTATTATTTCTTGAATATCTTTTATTGATCTGGCAGCACCATTGTATATCTTTATGTTGCTAGTATTGACTACAATACCAATAATAAACTGTCATAATTTTTCCCGCCTTTTTTGTCATAAACGTTAAAGAATTCATAAGCGTAAGAGTGCAAAAGAAGTGTGTGTTTCAGTTCTTGGAGTTCAGCTTTTGGAGTTTGTAGTGCTATTTCTGGGATTTAAATACTCAATTTAAGGTATGTTGTTTAAAATTTATTAAAATATATTACATTTATAACTTTAGTAATGGTGTCAATAATGGGAAATATAATTAACAGAATTCCAAATATTGGCACTGTGTCCATCATTGGTAGAAGTGCCAATAACCCGGTTATGGACACTGTGCCAATCATTGGTTGGTGCCAATTACTGGCACGTATACTGTATATCATTGGAAAACTAAGAATAAATTGCACTGACAGTCATTTTCTGTTTCCTTATTTTTCACTTGTAATAAATTCATTCTTTAACTGATTTTTAGATGCCAAGTGTACGGAAACTCCAAAAATATGAAAAAAACATAGGGGCGGGCTACAGTCCGCTTGGGCGAACTGTTGGATACCCTATTCTTATTCCTATATCTCATAAGTGGGCGTGACAAAAATTTAAAGGATTTTATCGAAAAAAACTAAGCTTTTGTAAATAAAAACGCTCCCTAGCTCAAACTTTGGTTTTTCAATAAAATTGTTTTATTTAATTGTGGGCGTGTCAGTAGGCGGATTTAAAAAAAATTTAAGTATGAGCATAAAGGGCACCTAGAGAGTATATACTATAAATTTCAGCTCCCTAGCTCAAACTTTGGACTTTCAAAAATAAAAATAAAAAAATTGTGGGCGTGTCAGTAGGCGGATTTTGAAAATATTTACACATGAGCATAAAGGGCCCCTAGAGAGTATATATTAAAAATTTCAGCTCCCTAGCTCAAATTTTGGTTTTTCAAAAAAAATATTTTATTTAATTGTGGACACAGTGGGCGGATTTTGAAAATTTTATGTCACAAGCAGTTTTATGGGCCAAAGATCATATATAAAAAATTTCAGCTTTCAAGCTCAAAATTCAATTTTTCCCAAAATTTGTTTTATTTAATTGTGGGCGTGTCAGTGGGCGGATTTTGAAAATTTTATGTCCCAATCAGTTTTATGGGCCATAGATCATATATAAAAAATTTCAGCTCTCTAGCTCAAAATTCGATTTTTTCCAAAATTTTGTTTTGTTTTAGTTTGTGGGCGTGTCTGTGGGCGGATTTCAAAAATTCTTAAACTTGATTATTTCGGGACCCTAGAGAGTATATGGTTAAAATTTCAGCTCTCTAGGTCCAGTTTAAAGGCCTAATTTTTGCCGACGGACGGACATGGCTAGATCGACATTACTATCGATGCTGATCATAAATATAGTAACTTTTAGGGGTCTACGGGCAATATTAAGGTATGTTACAAACTATGCGTCAAAATTAATATACCCCTAGAATAGGGTATAAAAATATGATGAAGGCCTAATACAAACAGCATTAGAGGCTATCAAAACAGGTATGCCCAAAAAAACAGCGTCTAAAACATATGGTATCCCAAGATCGACACTACAATTTAGGTTGAGTGCAAAATTTTCAAAGGCTAGACCAGATCCTAATACAATTTTGACTGACGAAGAAGAGCAAATACTTGTGAAATGGATCAAAGAATGCGGTAGAAAAGGGTTTCCCCAAAGAAAATTTGGACTAAAGATTAGCGTCCAACAGTTCATTATTAAAAACAACAGACCAAACCCGTTCAAGGACAATTTCCCCGGTGAAAAATGGTACTCGTCTTTCATCAAAAGACATCCAGATGTAGCCCTTCGAGTGTCCGAACCTGTTACCGGTGCAAGTGCTAACGTCTCTAGGGAAAACATTAAAAGTTGGTTTGAGAAAATAGAAACTTACCTAAAAGATGCTGGCTATTTTGATATACTTCAAGATCCAAAAAGAATTTTCAACGGTGATGAGACCAACTTTCAGTTATGCCCCAAGAACGAAAAGGTCCTTACCGGAAAGGGAAACAAAAATGTTTATGAGACTGATCACGCACAGGCAAAAACTGCAATAACAGTTATGTTTACATTTTCTGCGGCAGGTGAATGCACTCCTCCAATGATAATTTATCCATATAAAAGGCTACCAGTGGAAATTTTATCCTCTGTTCCCAAAGACTGGGGCATTGGTAAAACAGACACAGGTTGGATGAAATCTGAGGTATGTTATGAATACATTGGGAATGTATTGTATCCTCATTTAAAAAAAAACAAAATGTGCAGTTTCCTGTATTATTGTTTGTTGATGGTCACCAAAGTCATTTGAATTTTGAAATTAGCGTTCTATGTAACCAGTTGCAGATAATATTGATAGCTTTGTACCCAAATGCCACCAGAATTATTCAACCAGCGGATGTATCCGCTTTTAAGCCACTAAAAAATGAATGGAGAAAGGCTGTATTACGTTGGAGGCAGAATAGTCCAAACGAGGCTCTGACAAAATTTAATTTTGCCACTGTTCTAAATGAAGCAGTCGATGCCTTAAGACCCACTGCGATCTCAAATGGTTTTGTTGCATCCGGCTTGTATCGTTGGGATAGTGACCGAAGAGATTATTCCAAGTGCTTAGGGAAATGTCTGAGCCAGAAAAGCAATGACGAACAAATAAGATGTCAAAACATTCAAATGGATAACGAAACTTTAGAAAATTTGTTAGCAGTGGATCAAATGCAAAGAGTTAAAAGAAATGAAGAACCGGATGATAGCAGTGAGCTTAAAAGCCTGCGAAAGCTTTGGAAATATGTGTCTAAAAAATCGGAAATAGAAAACTCTGATTCAAAAATAGAAAACAACAATTCAATCGATAAGGTCTGTTTAGATGTTAATGCACCAGACGAAGTAATTATGGAGTCAGTTTTTAACATAGAAAAAATGCTTATTATTTTTCATAGCGAGCTGCCATGCTCAGAAGTTGTTTTAGCGCCTATTTCCCAATGTCTCACATGGCCGAAAACACCCGAAAAGAAAGGAAAAAGGAACGCGAATTCAAATGTTCCCTTTGTTTTAACTTCGAAAGCTTGGCAGGATATACACACGAAGAAGAAGGAAGACAAAGAAAAGTAAGAAGGTGAAAAAAATGAAAGAATAAGAATTCGTGAAGCCAATAAGGAGTTGAAGAAACTAAAACCCAAAAGGAAGAATAATACGAAAATTAATATAATATCTGATATAATTCTACATCCCCCTGTACAAACTTACAAAGAAGACTTAAAGAGCTCAGAAGAGGATGACCCCAAACCAAGCACCAGCAAAGGAAGAAATTCAGTTCGTAAGTTCTACTACAAAAACGACTTAGAGATTCTCAAAGATCTCATTTGTAGTGATTCCGAAGATTAGAGCGCACTAATTGATTATTATAATATTAATTTAGAAGTAACTACCTAGGTGTCTTATAATTTGTTATGCCTGGGAAAGTAAAAGACTGTTTTATACCAAAATATCTATGTGCCAATAATTGGACTGAGGAATGCCAATGAATGGAAAGAAGTGCCAATAATTGGTGAAAATTGACTTTCCTTCATTTTATTGCTTTTTTGTTTAAGTTCTTGAAGAAATTTTATAATTCTTTATTTTTTTTATTAAATAATACCTAAATAAAGGTAAATGAATTGTTTTAAAACTGTTTGGATGTTTTATTTTGTTTTTACAAAGATATATAGACGCAAGTTTTATTAAGGTGCCAATCATTGGGTGGTTTACATCGTTTACATGAAAGTAACCTTAATAAGAACATTTTTATAGATCAATTGAATAACTTACTTAAAGGTGTAAAGACAAAAAATGTATTGGTCCTGGGAGACATGAACATTGATATTTTGAACAATAACTCAGACACGGATAATTATCTGCTGTTAATGTCGTCATATGGCTTGAAATCTCTGATTTCCGTACCCACTCGTATCACAGATAGCTCGACTACATGCATTGATCATATTCTTGTAAGGCTTAGCTCGTGCTTCTCACATAAGTTGTATGCAGAAGTACTAGATTACAAAATAACAGATCACTGCATGACTAGTCTGAGCATAGAAAAACCACCTTATGTAAATATAGATAAATATATACCCTTTACAGTCACACGTAAGACAGACTACAAAAAACTTGTTGAGTGCTTAAAATATGAGTTCTGGGAGCCAGTGTATGCCGAAAATAACCCCTCTCAGGCATATGATATCTTTGTAAAAATTCTAAGTAGGCACATTCAAAGCTGTACTGTTATTGAGTCCCTTAAAAATTATAAATTAAAACTTCTAAGGCCATGGATAAGTAAGGGGTTATGGGCAAAAATTTCCAAGAAAAATTTGATTAGGAAAAAATGTGTTCCTGATAACTTAAATCACAAAAACTACTATAGCAAATTAAGTGAAGAAGTTAAAGAGAAAGTAAAATCTAGTAAGGATAACTATTATTCTAAAAAATTTCAGAATTGTGGTGGTACCTAAATAATATTCTTAACAAACAAAACGAAAAAGAACTAATTCTTAAAATTGAATTAAATAATGGCGTCATATCGAATCCTGTAGAAATTGCCAATCATTTTAATAAATATTTTGTGTCCGTTGCTTCTAAATCGAAGACACCCCCTACCGATGCTAACTGTGATTGTAATCTATATGCAGATCAAATTGACGACTCTTTTCAAACAAATAGTTTTGTCTTCGAACAGTTTACACCAATTGAAATATATAAACAGATAATGTCCATGGACAACAAGCTATCGTGCACCTCTGATAACATCACTAATTGTCTCCTAAAACGGATTTCATTTTTTGTCATCGATGTACTTAGTCATTTGTTTAATGAAAGCGTTAACTGTGGTATTATGCCTTCATCTTTAAAAAGTGCTGAAGTTATTCCACTCTTTAAAAAGGGAAATCGAAGTTTAATGACGCAATATAGGCCTATTTCATTACTTCCGACGTTTTGCAAATTATTTGAAAAACTAATAAAAAAGCGTATGATATCTTTTTTAAACAAAAATAATTTTTTTAGTGATGAGCAGTTTGGATTTCGCGAAAATAGGTCAACTGAAGATGCAATTTTGAAATTTTGTAGCGAAATCCATGACAGTTTTAATAACAATAATACCAATTGCTTAACTCTGTTTATAGATATGACTAAAGCTTTTGATATGGTCAATCACAGTATACTTTTGGATAAATTATACAAAGTTGGATTAAGAGGTGTTATTTATAATTGGTTTTCATCTTACTTGTCAGGCAGAAGTCAACGTGTAAGACTCGATGATGGCACATACAGTGATTTCGAATCAATTAATATTGGTGTACTTCAAGGTTCAGTTTTAGGGCCGGTTTTGTTCTTGATCTACATAAATTCAGTATTTAAACAAAACTTTAACAGTCAGGTAACAGCTTTTTCTGATGATACGGCATTTTCTTATGCCAATAATAGCTTATTTGAATCTGTGATTAATCTCCAAAATGACTTGCAAATACTCAGACAATAGTTCGCAAAACATGAGTTAATAATAAGCGAGAAAACTAAATTGATGATATGTAATTTAAGAGGTCCCTGTCCGCTGAACTGTGATGTTGTTTTTCATTCATCTTCTTGTGAGAAATTATCCTTATGTGCTCACACTTGTGGCAAACAAAATTATTATGATGATTTAGCATGCCATTCTAGCTGTTTTACAATAGACGGTGTCGAAAGCTTTAAATATCTAGGAGTTTTAATAGATAGAAACCTAAATTGGAAGGCTCATGTGGATGAACTTAAAAAATATATGTTGGCTGTTACTCGTAAATTATATTTATTAAAACCTCATTGTTCTACAAAAATACTTTCTATGATCTATTATGGTCTTGCTCACTTGAAATTACAGTATGGTATTGCAACCTGTGGTGGGACTTATAGTAGTACAATTGATGTTTTGAAGATAGCAAAAAAGCACATTATTAGAATCATCTGTGGAGCAAATAGATTGACCCCTAGTTGGCCCCTCTTTTCTAGTCTTCGTGTTTTACCAATAAACTATCAATATATCTTTAAGGTTCTAAAAGTGTTCTTTTTACGCAGCGGGTACAGTACCACTCTCAGGAACTCGAATCTGTATAGGTTGAGAGTAAATACTTTGGGACTGGTTAATATTCCGATTTCCAAAAAAACTCACTTCTCGAAATTTTATACAGCGACCGCGCCCTAGCTTTTTAATAAATTGCCGCAATCAATAAGGAACATACGAGTTTCCACATTATTCCTAAAAAGCTTAAAAAGCGGCGCAGAAGGCTCCCCACGAACAGACGGACGGTTCATGGTTCAGGACACCCCAACAAGTGAGAACATCCCAACAGACGGAAGGTCTGCAACGGCGGAGTTGTGTAAACATCCAGTAAAGCACTCCCGAACAGACGAACGGTCTGAATACGAAGCAGACGTAAAATCAACTGCTTCAAACACAGACAAATGGGCTGAGTAGGGCGAGCGGACGGCCCCTGCTGATAACAATTGCACCGAACCAACAAAGTCACGGTAGGGTAACACGATCGATGGAGGAAGGGATGACGCTCCCTTTTGATCCAACCCTGTCGATGGAGCAACGTAGGAGCAGCTGGGGAATGCGGGCGGACGGCCATGTATTCGCACCCCAAACCACCATGTCAAATACACTGCGCACTGTTAAACACTTGGTCAAATAATACCAACAATGAGAAGCCATGATAGGACGAAAAGAAAAGTGGCCAAACAAACGACCGCAACTACCAGGGAAAAACTTTACGGTTAACGAGTGTCAAGGGACACAGGCAAATGGCATGTATAATTGTTGTGTACAAATGAACAAAAATCACCTGTAAGAGCTGTCCCATTCCATCCCCATCAACATTCCCCAAAGCTGCG
Source organism: Portevinia maculata (assembly GCA_949715645.1). Lineage (NCBI taxonomy): Eukaryota > Metazoa > Arthropoda > Insecta > Diptera > Syrphidae > Portevinia > Portevinia maculata. The sequence goes on from OX454526.1 coordinate 9,497,599, forward strand.
CGCGATTCGACCGAGACAGCTAGGTTCCAATTCACTTTTATTTTACTTTTAAAAAGATTGTTTCATTCACAGACTTCCTGGGCGATTGTCCTTCCAAATAGTTCATTGGTGCCTGGTCCTAGGGATTTTAGTATCCTACCTTTCGAGGTGTGTCCTTCTTTGGGATTGTAAAAGGGAGGGAACATGTTCAAAAGAATATAAATTTACTTTAACCAGGCACTTTGGGCATTTTCGCAAAAGATTAATAATTATTAACTTGATGTACTTCTCGAAACATTCTTTTACTTTTCTTGTTTACATTGGTCCAGGGTCGGCCGGCGAATTTGTCACTGAAGGCCTCCAACAAGAGCGAATTCGAAAGTCTGATCGCGTGAGAGCATTAACGGGGCCATGTTAGCGCACTTATGTAACAAATACATAGTGTAACGAAAACGGCAAGGTCCGGCTAAATGCGCATGAATGGAGGGGGGAAGGAACAGCTGTTGGTAATCTCAGAGCGACAACTGAATTACCGAGTGGGAGCCGTTGATTCCACCGCCCAAGTATGTGTGGTTATGGGGATGTATGGCATGAAACAGTTGACAATCTCAGCGATACAGCTGAATTGTCTAGTGAGAACTGTCGTTGGCTCTGCTTCCCCAGGTTTGTGTGAATGTATGAATGGGGACAGCGGACGGCGGCCTGGACAATAGTTTTGGCAATCAGTGCTTGGTTGACCAGCGATCGTGCAAGACAATTTTTTGTTAGTTTTGGTTTTTTTAAGTCATTGGTTGCGAAAGTGAAGGAAAAAGAAAACAAAGAAAACAGAAAAGAACGGTCGAGAAGGGCGGTGTGAAAGAATTAAGGAGCGTATAAGAAAGGAAGAGCGCGTCAGGAAGGAGGTTAAAGTTAAGATGGGACCAATATCTAAAGGACTAGTCTGGATACAGAAGAGTTCAGGAAGAGAAGAGGAGTCAAAAAAAATAAAACAGATATGTAAGTAGAGTAATTTTGTGTGAGGGTAGTTATGGAATTAGTGAGAGGAAACAGATATATCTCGGTCGGGTCGGGCTCCGTCAAACTCCTTTTTGGAGTATTTCCAACTTTCGGGATATCGCGGTCTTGCGCCACTTCAAAAAAGGCTTTTCGTTTCACTTTTGTGTAACTGCAGCTTAAATAGCGGTTAATAAAATTTGCCATGCTCCACCGGGGCATTTATAACGTTGTGGAAAAAAACGGTTCGCCTTTTGCTTTGTTTTCAGTTTGCTAGAAGGGGTTTCCATTGGTCGAAATTTTCTGAAATTTTTTTGTTTTTTCTTTTTTTTCGGTTTAGCACGGTTTTACAATTTTCCAATTACCCAATCAATTAAAAATTGTATGGCGCCTATTTCACTTATTGCCCTCGGGGAAATCGATTTTCCTCGACTACAGTAAGTCAGTAAGTACCTTTCACGTCATTTTCTAGATTAGCTAGAGGCCCCAGCTCGTTTAGATATTTTTATTTTAGATATTTTATTTATTTAATTGAACAACCATATACAAAATATAAAGTGTAGATGTGATCAAAATGAAATTATTTTAAATAAATTGATTATAAAAACAAAAAACAAAAATAATGATTATAAGGTGTTTACATTTAATGTGCAATTGAATATTATAAATTTATGAAAATAAACCTATCCTAAACCCTACGATCCATTTATCCTATTATTGAATTAAGCTCAGAGATCGAGATGAACTAGAAAAACGAAGTTTTTCATACAGATAAGCAGGTTGTTTAGTTACAATGATTTTATGCAAATATTTTAAACTACAATATTCTAAATACACATCCAAAGTACATCCAAGAACTTTATTTTTTAATGTCGATATGTGATCATAGCGCCTCAGTTCATAAACGTAGCGAGTAACGTTGTTAAATGCGATATCAAGTTTTCTCTTGGTTTCCGCCAAACAATTACAATAAACTTCGCAACCAAAACTAATAATTGGAACAATTAGGGCTTTAGCAAGCATCAATCTTGTGCTTAGAGGCGTAAAGTGTTGTGTCATAGACAAATTTCTTAAACACCCATTTATCTTTCCTATAACGGTACCAACATGGTCATCCCATCTTAATCGAACCAAATCCCCAGATTCTTGGCTTCATTAGTAAATTCAATTATATCATTGCCTAAACTAACAATTGGTAAACAAACTGTATCCACGGCATTTTTGGATATAACCAAGCATTTCGATTTCTTAGGGTTTAGCTGTAAGCAATTTCTTTCAGACCAAAGGTTGATACTATCAAGGTCTTCATTTAGTTTGTCAACTGCATCCTCAACAAGTCTGTACTTACTTCTTAAATACATTTGAACATCGTCCGCATACATATCAACGGATGAGTGAGTTAAACAACCAGGCAGATCATTAATGAAAACTGTAAACAGTAGAGGAGCCAAGATAGATCCCTGTGGTACCCCCATAAAAGTTGATATGAAATCTGACATTCTATCATTTACTACAACAGCTTGACTCCTGCCTGACAAGTAAGAGGAAATTTATTTTGCAGGGCTCATTGAGAAATTGAAAAAAGTTCTAAGTTTAAAGACAAGCTGAGAGTGATTCACAGTGTCAAAAGCTTTAGAGAAATCCAACAAAGCCAGAAAAGTGATATGATCTTTATCTAGAGAAGACCTTATGTCATCTGACACTTTTAACAGCGCAGAAGTACAACTGTGTTGCAACCTAAAGCCAGATTGGTATCTACATAGTAGGGCATTACGCTGTAAATAAGATGACATCTGATGATGGATAAGTCTCTCCATAACTTGTGATAAAAACGGCAAAATGGATATGGGTCTGAATTCAGGGGACAATTGTGAAGTTCCCGGTTTTTTTTTTAGAATGGGGACTATTTTTGCAATCTTCCAGGCACTCGGGAAACAGGAGGTCATGAGTATGGTATTGAAAATGCGTGTAAGTAGAGGAAGGATGTGAGGTAGTATAATCTTAACAAAACAAGGATGTATTTCGTCAAGACCCACGGACTTCGATTTGACACTCATAACAGCTTTAACTATATCTGTTGGCTCAACACACGAAAACTCAAATTCAGACATGCTGGAATCATTAGATGATTCAATTGACCATGCGTTAGTACTGGCTGGTGTATGAGTTTTGACAAACTCGTTGTTAAGCTCATTAAGATCAGTATTCCTAAAGTCGAAATCGCTTCGCCCACCAACACCTCTTTCACGAACGTCATTCCGTAAGGTCTTCGATGGCAAGTTAATATCTAGTCGCTTAGAGTAAAACTTTTTCTTTGCTTTACGTATTTTTAAATTTGCCAAATTTCTTAGCATCTGGAAACATTTGTGCAATATGGGCAGCTTATAACGCTTCCATCTTCTAAATGCTACGTCACGTTTAGATATTAGTTGGACTATTTCAGCAGTAAACCATGAATTCACTTTATTTTTGGCCGTTAGTGATTTAATAGGAACATGTCGATTAAACAGGAATATTATAATATTATTAAATTTGTTAATCTGTTCATCGGGCGATACTTTATTGTAGCACTGCTGCCAGTTTACTCTAAACAAATAATAATGAAGGAGATCAACATTTAATGACCTGAAATCTCTAAAGACACAAGGAAGCGATTGCTTGCAACACATAAAATTGAAGGTGGCAAAGATAAGGTCGTGCTTTGAGAACATTGGTGCTGAGGTTTGGTTAAAAAAGACATCTCTCGCACATTCACTTGCTGAATAAATCGAGTAGAGTACTACTGTTGCTAGTAAAATGAGTAGGGGTGACCGTGTTTACAATATTCAGTCCAAGAGATTTCATATTTTCAACAAATGAAGATGAAATCCCCTTGTTGAGCATGTTACAATTTAAGTCTCCACACACAATGTTATGTGTGAATAGAGTTGAATATTTTTCAAGAATCGTATACAGAGGTGTTATATCTATATGACTACTCGGCCGATAGCAAACTCCAAGGAGGCATGTACTATTTTCATTACGTATTTCAATAAAGTAATACTGCATTGAACTTCCAGGTGATGACTTTTCAACCGGATAACACCTAACAGCAGATCGCACATAAATGGCTACACCACCACCAACTCGATCATGTCTATCGGCTCGAAATAATCTAAAACCACTCATGTCATATATTTGATTTTTAACCAAAGGCGAAAACCAGGCGCTCGTTCATCAGCGATCGCTAAGGTTATCGAACCCACCCCTAACTGAGCGACCGGGAATCCAGCATTTTTTTGCTGGAGTTGCACTTTGGTTTTTGACAGTTCGGTTACATTTCGATTCGGCCGGCGTGCTGATCGCAATATTTTCGCGTCTTTTATATACGATTAATTAATAATTTGCTCGCGATTTCAAAGTGTAACAGCGTTTGCAATTTATGTACCTATTGGTTAAAAGAAATTGGTCCCCAAGCTTCCATGGTTTAATGATCGCCTTAGCCATTTAAAGAATTTAAAAACTAATTTTTTTTAAAAAGATTAAAAGATCTGGCTCTTCGGTTGATAGGGACAATTTCCTTCGCCTAAGAAAGGAACTCGGGCTTTTGAATAGATTTCTTTATCGACGTTATATTTCGCCTGTTGAATCTCGAATCAGAGCGGATAGTACATTGGTGTTTTTGGATGAATTATAGTTCAAAAAGAAAATCGTCTGGTTTCCCAAATGAAATAATTTTTCAAGGCGTGAATTTTTGTTTTAGCCTTATTAGTACCATCACTGATGTTGGTAACTTGGAGCTCTCTGATAACGATCTTCTTCTTGCCCTTGATAGTATTGTTACCAACGAAGGTGCTGGTCCCGACTTGCTTCATCCCGTTCTCTTGAAGAACTTTTCGTCTTCACTATTCCTACCGTTAAAAGTGATTTTCAACCTTTCACTTCCAACGGTGACTTTCTGGACGATTGGAAGATTGCTCATATATCGCCTATTCCTAAGAGCGGGCAATAACTTTTAGCTGGAAACTATAGGGTTAGAAGCAAGCTTTGAGTTATCCCAAAGCTCTTCGAAAAAATCGTTAAGGAAAAATTGTATTTCAATGTAAAGTAACATTTTATATCCTATGGAACATGGTTTTTTTTCCGGTCGCTCTACGTCGACAAACTTAGCCCTATTTTCTAAAGTCTGTCTTAATTCGATCGAAGGCGGTATGCAGGTTGATGTGTTGTATACCGATTTCGTTAAATCCTTCGGCAGAATCAATCACTCACTATTGATATGAAAGTTAGCCAAGCGTGGGTTTCATTCTAACATTTTGAAGTGCCTTCCTCTTATCTTTTCAATAGTAAATGTATCGCCGAAGTTGATGGTTGATGGTTCCTCGAACGTGTTAACCGCGACTTCTGGTGTCCCACGGGGAAGCCATTTAGGGCCGTTACTGTTTTTACTCTTTGTAAATGAAATTCTTCAGCTTTTCACAAGGTGCGATTGTCTGTTATTTGCAGATGATTTCAAAATGTTTTATAAAGTCTCCAACTTCTCGGATTGTTTAACATTCAAGCTTGAGATGAACCTATTTTTACAATAGTGTTCCGAAAACGATTTGGAGCTTAGTTTGCCTAAAAGTTTGCACGATTTCTCGTTCTCACAGTCACTTGCTTCACTCATACGAAGCTGGGAGTGTTGCTTTTAGTAGAGTATCTGAAGTTAAGGATCTTGGGGTTATTTTCGATAGTAAGTTATCCTTCAATCTATATGCAAGACTACATTGTCTCCAAATCTTTTTCCCTGCTGGCTTTCATTAGGAGAAATTGTGACGACTTTCGTGATCCATTCCTCGTAAAAACTCCTAAATGCTCTTTAATATGATATAGATTAGAGTACTGCTGTGTAATTTGGAATCTTTTTATGGTGTCCAATACAAAGTACAAATAAGAACACATTGTCCTTTATAGTACATTATGGCTCAATAGATATACATACACTAATATTAAATTAATTCACATAATGAGCAGAAAAATAAAAATAAAAATAAAAAATTACATTAAAATAAATACAAAAATAAAAGGTAGAATTCAGGGATTGGACTAATAGAAAAGGACTAGAGGGGAGAAAATAAGGAAAGAAGAAGAGTAAAAGAGTAAACATAGATTACATTAATGTGCAAAATGTGCAAAAAGTGCACTTTTAAATTTATCGGCTCCCACTATTTGTTTGACGGTGACAGTCAGAGAGTTCCAAAGTCTGGTAGCGTGGACAAGAAAGAAGCGAAAAGTATTTAAATAATTTGAAGAGGGCGTTATGAGGTTAAATGTACGCGGTGACTGGACAAATTGAAGTTTCTGGAATAGATATTGTGGTGAACGAGTTTGAATTATTTTGTGCATGAATACACAGCACCTAATATTCCAAAAAAATTTAAATGAACAACCAAGGACGTGTTTGTGGTAGACAGATACATGGTCAATGGTCATATCTTGTAATTCCAAAAACATATCGAACCATATTATTAAAAGCAACAAGAGGTTTGTGCTGAGATTGAGAATCTAATTTAGGGTATATAACTATGGCATAATCAAAGATTGACACAAGCAAGGACTTAATTAACCTGAGTCTAGTCTCTACAGGTGTAAGACTAGAAAACAGCCATAGCTTACGTAATCCTGCATAAATACGAGTAACAATAAAATTTGCATGATCAATAGCAGAAATGGATCTATTTAATTTGTAACCAAGGTTTATAACTGTATCCGAAAACTTAAGTCTGCTGGAATTCAGATAAATAGGCGGTATTTCCCCAGTATCATACAGCTTATTTGAAATCAAAATTAATTGAGTTTTTACCGGATTTAAAATCAGACCGTTATTAAGAGACCAATTAACTATTGAAGACATATCAGAATTGAATCTATCCGCGAGATCTTCCACCAATCCTATGGGTCGAGAAAGATATATCTGTACATCATCAGCATAAAGATGTATAGATGCATTGCGGCAGACTTGTGGTAGGTCATTAATATAAAGACAGAACAGGATAGGGCCAAGAATCGAACCCTGTTGTACCCCGGCAAGTAAACTTTTAGGACGTGAATATTTTTGTTCAGCAAAAACCTTTTGAGAACGATTCGTAAGATAGCTCCTTATAAGCTGCACTGAGTATACACTCAACCCAAAATAAAGCTTTAATTTCATGCATAAAATGTCATGACTTACTGTGTCAAAGGCCTTTGAAAAGTCAAGTAAGCATAGCAGTGTAAGATATCCCTTATCATACTCAACTCTGATATCGTCAAGAACCTTAATCATAGCCAAAGAACAGCTATGCTGAACTCGGAAACCGGACTGCACCGGAGATAATAAATTAAAGTGATTAAGGTGGCTTGAAATCTGCTTGGCAAGAATTTTTTCGAAAATCTTTGATAGGCATGGTAAGATGCTAATAGGACGATAGTCAGAGGTCGATAAGGGATTTTTTTTTGGCACCGGAATGACCTTAGCTTGTTTCCAGCAATCAGGGAAAGTGGAAGACATAATGCAAAAATTAAACAAGTGTGTGATACAACTTGCAATATGAGGAAGCGTAGATGTAATCCATCCTCCGCGATTGCGTTCGAATTGAGCTCTTTAATATGAAGTATAACATCAGCTTCTGAGACAACTTCAAAATCCAAACACCGAGATGAACTGAACAAAAGGTTGCTGTTAGGAATAAAACAAGAGTTGGTACTTGGGCAAGAAAGAAATGAGTTGTTAAGTTCATCTATATCAGGAATTCTTGTTAAAACATTATTTTTACCAAGCCCAATAGAGCGTAAATTACTCCAGAGTTCCTTTGGCGGACGGTCAGCACTTAATTTGGACGGGAAGTATCTTTTCTTAGCTCTCCTAGTTATAAATGAAGAGTAATTCCTGGCTCTACTAAATGCCTTCCATCTTTGAGTAGTAGGCCTTAGTTTCCATTTGGCATACAGTCTCATTCGAGTTTTAATAGCATCATGAACCTCAGCGGTGAACCATGGGCATTTCTTATTGCGCACTGCAACTGTCTTAATGGGAACATGCCTATTAAAAAGGTTGCTAATTAGTGTTTGCACAATTTCAACTTTTTCATTAACATCCGCCACGAGGTAACAAGAATGCCATGAAATCAAACTTGCATCAGATTGGAGGTTGTTATTATTTATTGATGCATAGTCACGAAATTGAAAAGATTCCTGCAAGGGAACGCAAGAGAAGTCAATATTATAGGTGCAGAAAAGGAGATCATGATCAGATACTCCCTCAAGAGACAGCTGGTCATAAAGCAACACATTGGTGATGTCAGAGACAACTACTAAGTCAAGAAGACTCGGCCGAGAGTCAGGCGCAAAGCGAGTAGCGTAGGAGTTGACAACCGCTAACCCAGATGAAGCAATATTATCTATGAGCTGTTTAGATCTATTGTCAGATTTGAATAAATCCGCATTGAAATCACCACAAAGTATTATATGTTCATAGGATGCAGAAAATTGTTGAATCACACAAAACAATTGATCAAACGAACAATTACGGTTCGGACTATAAACGACACCAAGAATGCATTTCACATTACCATTAGATATTTCCACAACTACATATTCAGTATCGTTACCAACAGATTTTCCTAATAATTTACAGCTCAATGAAGCTTTGTGATAAATTGCGATCCCTCCGCCAGTAGTGTCAGTAATTCTATTATGCGGAACCAGTAAATATCCTGAAATGCCGTAGATTTTGTCAAAATCATCTTGAATATCGAGTGATTTAAACCAAGTTTCACTGACACAAATTATATCTACTCCCGAATCAGCAAAAATATAACGAACATAGTCTAATTTCGACAAGCTAAGACTGCGAGCGTTAAAGTGGCATACCTTAAAACCATCATAAGCATTGGATAAAATATAAACTAACGTTCGCACATCAACCTCATCACTCATACCTAATGTGACCAACCATTCCGAAAAAATCGGAATCGTTCCGAAATTTAAAGGCAGGTCCCACTGTTCCGCAGAGAAGCCTCGGAATACCAAAATTTTGCACTCCATTCCGAAATATACCTAAATCTCCCTCCAATGAACTAAAAATAGTATTTAACCCAAAATGATTTTATTTCCCCGAGAAATCATGCAACGAATGCCATATTACGATAACTGATTATGACGATTACTATGAATTCGAAGTTTGAGTATCTATGATACTTCAATAAAATATATACTTAATTCTGTCTGTTTAACTTTGCTGAATGCGCCCATTTATCGCATCTCGTTTGTCAAATGTTAATTGATTTGTTTTGCACGCAAATCTTGATTGTTGGTTTGTTAGTTCGGTTTTCTACATCATATATTTACAATCGACATTCCCGAGTAAAAAAAAATGCCTAAGCGCCGTGGTACTTGTGTTTTCAACGCAGATTTGCAAGAGAAATATATATTCATAAAAAAAAACAAAACTGAGAGCGATGTACGCTGCAATATTTGCAATGCCGAGTTCAGTGTTGCTCACAGTGGCAAGGCCGACATCGAATCGCATATAAAATCAGCTCGGCATAAAAATGCTTTGCAAGCCGCTTCGAAAAGCAAGGATATGACATCCTTTTTTAAAAGTTCAACTTTAAGTGCATTCGATTTGCAAACTGCAGCTTGCGAAGGTGTTTGGTCCTATCATATGATCAAGGAAAACCACAGTTTCCGTTCGGCCGACTGTTCGAGTAAAATTATACGTGTTTGCTTTCAGCAGTCAAAATTCAGTTGTGCACGCACGAAATGTGAGGCCATCGTGACCAATGTGTTCGCGCCGTATTTGATCAATCAGCTGAAGAAAGATTTTGAAGATACTCCCTTCGTCACCGTACTGACCGATGCTTCTAATCATGGAAATGTTAAGATGTGTCCCGTTCGTGTGCGCTACTTTCACCAAACTGAAGGCGTGAAAGTTTGAATCATTGAGTTTTCTTCTGAAAAAGGCTCTTCGTCCGAAATTATATTCGATTTGCTTAAAAAATCATTGGGTACTTATCACATTGAAGGAAAGCTGGTTGGATTTTGTGGCGACAATGAAAACACAAATTTCGGTGGAATTGATCGCGGCGGTCAAAATAATGTGTTTAGTAGATTGAAATCTATCAACCCAAAAATAATTGGTGTTGGATGTGCGGCCCACATTGTGCACAACACATTGAAATGTGCATGCGATGGAATGCCATTCGATGTTGAGCTAATTGTGGTCAAAATTTATTCTCACTTTTACTTATACACTGTGCGGGTTACAAAGTTGAAAGAATTCTGCGATTCTGTCGAAGAGCAATATGAAAAATTGCTTGGTTACAGCAAAACTCGATTTTTAGCTTTGTTGCCAGCTATCGAGTTCATTTTGCGAATATATGAAGGTTTGAAGGAATATTTTTTGAGCACAGCCAACAGCCCATTAGTACTCAAAAATTTCTTCTGCGATCCCGTATCGAAAATTTGGCTGCTTTTCCTAAAAGGTCAAGTAAATACTTATTCATTGTTGATCATTTTTCATTTATATTTAATTTCCATTTTCGTTTGTACTCTAGTCATCGCTTTTCTCCCGAATTATAAAAACAATGGAAAGCGACATTGTTTCGGCAATGGAAGTTGGCCACGCTCTCACCATGTTCATTGAAGCTCTTGAAGAGAGAAAAACAGCGAAATTTTTATCTGCAGCTGTACAGAGGGAAATTCAAAATATTGCTATAGGCTACGATTCTGTTACAAAAGAATCGATTCTGTTGATAACACTGCCGTTTTATGGTTAGCAATTTTAAATTCGTTCAGTTTTTCCGTATTTAAGTTTAATTCGTATCTTCAGAAAGAGGCATCAATTACATATCCAATTGGACAGCACAATTCGATCACATCATGTTGTTTGTCCTGGACTGCGCTTGACGTTATCCGAGAATGGGAGTATGTTGAAGCCTCCGCAAAATATATGTCGGAAAAAAACAGATTCGACTCGCTTTTAAGTGACAATTCTTTATTTGATCAATATGCTTGCTTGAAAAAATATGTAACGGACGTTAAAATTCAATTTTGGGAAGAGAATTGCACTGCGGTCGATCAACGTTGGGTGGAAATTTTCGGTCATTTCTCCAAGAAAAAAATTCCTTTCAATCATTTGTTGTGCATGGGCAGCTTTATTTATTGTTTGCCAGGCACTTCTGCGACCGTTGAGAGAGTGTTCGCTATTATTAAAAAAATTTGGACCACCGAGAAGACACGTTTGCAAATCAATACGCTAAAAAATATATTGTGAGTTGATTTTTTTCCAATTTTCACAAAAAGAAATATAATTCAATTTCACAATTCAACTAATTTAGGTTCGTGAAGTACAACTTGCAAGTTCCGTGCTTTCAATTCTTTGAAGTATTAAAATCAAGCCCCACATTACTTGAACAAATTGCTGCGGAAGATAAGTACAACTTCAAAATGGAACAAACGACGGATGCCAATGCTGGTGCTAGTACTTCTTCCAATGTTTAATTTGTACTTACCGTTTTTTTTATGTATAGTTATTAAAACCACAAAACTGTGCAAATTGAAGAATAAAAATACCTACTTGTTATCATTCCGAAATTTCTATCAAGATTCCGGAATCCATTCCGAAATTTCGCCAAAAGTAGTTGGTCACTTTACTCATACCAGACAAAACCCCATTATGGGCAATCATAAATTAAAATATATATTGACATACCATCAACAAATAATAGAAATAGTAGCGCATTATACTTTTGACTAGCACTGTGTAATCTAAGCAAAAGAAAAAATAAAGAAAAGAAAAGGAGAGAAGATAAATAGAAATGTAAAGAATGGAACAGACACGGAGAAGAAGGTAGGGAATCAAAGGAAAAAAAACATTTGTTAAAATCAAAATTAAAATTTTAGAAAGAAACCTTGAAAACTACGAGTATAATAAAAACTAATTTTTCCGAAAAAAAAACTAAATTAGAAAAGAATAGGTTTCTGACTATCGATTGATGCATTTATGATAGGCATAGCTATCAGAATAGTATCCAAAATTCAAACTTACTTTTGCTTATCTGCCATATTGCACTTTTTTGTAGACTGAAAAAAAATATGAATTTTAAACAATACACTCTTTTGAAGTTCATGAAGCAACTGACAGAGAAGAAAAATAAAATCATGGTCACATGTATCAAGAATATAAAACCGCCTACTTTGATCATTTTTGTCAGTTAAAAATTAAAAAAAAAACAATTTTTTGTCTAACTATATTGTGTGTTACCATATAGTCACGCTAGCACAACCCGGGTGAATATTCACCACAGCTCTGGAGGCAGGCGTACATCCGCAGAGGCATAATTGCTGTTCAGTCTCCATAATGTGTTGAATAATCTCGTCACTGAGCACTTTAGTGGTTGTTGGCTTTATGGCGTACATCTTTTCTTCAAAATAACCCCAAAGAAAGAAGTCCAACGTTCCATTACGGGAGATAATGCCCCATCGAAATTTTTGCACAAGAAAGTCATTGTTGCGTAGGCTGTGTGGAAAGCGGCACCTCTCTGTTAGGAAGTACAATGGACCAGTATTGAATTTGAGTGCTCCAGTGTAGTAGATACGAGTATTCTAGAAAAGAATCTTTATGTATCTGGCGGCGCATTAAAAAAGTCACAGCAGAACTGCATAGCCATTTTAAAAAAGGAGAAAGAACCACGGTAACCAGTACGTACACGTATTCAATTGACAATTTTATTTCCTTAAAGAACCCTCTTTTCCCCAAAGAAATCTATTTTAAAACCCCTTTGTAAAACTGCACAGCCTGGTGGTCTTATCTCTTGCTTTTTGCTCATTTGCAGTTTCTTGGAATAGCATCACCTTCCGTCCCGGTATTCGATCTGATTGATTGCAATATGTGGTATCTATTGAACTAAGAGATCTCCTGTCCTGTTATATTATTCCCATTTTGCAAGTCCACTTTGCCACTCACCGGTTTTTAATTATCGTCATCGCCAATTTATTGAGAAACAACAAAATCCATTGGGATTTGGTTTCAATTATCGTCCACCTATCGGGTAGGGACACAGCGTAGCCACGTTACTCGCACCTATATGGGATGAAAGCTGGAGGATTTACTCTACATGCGAATCAGCAGCTCGCTAAATAACACAAAGTGTTTCTCGTGATTTTAACATTTTGATAAGAACATCCTCCACAGTGAGGTGCCGATGTTGTTTGTTACACTATGATGTGGTACATGATGTGAATGGATTTCCACGGAAGGTAAAAGTTGCCGTGTTGCGAATACTGAGTACAAGTGGTATAAAGATTCTGGACTTATTGACTTTGAGTACAAATTGTCTGATACAAGTAAACGGAAAACAAATGCAGATACTTTAACGAAAAAAAACAAGATGGAAGGAATGTTGCACCCTTTACGCTGTTGCTGAAGTTTATTACTGTTTTTTTTTTAGGTGTAAAGGGTTTTTTTTTAACAGCAAAATAAAGTGAACATTACTTTGGGTGTTTTCCAGGAACAAAAAAAAATCAACTTGACCCAGCAATTAGTGAAAGACAAAAAAATATCGAAGAGAAGCTTCTCCCTTTTATTCGGCCAAAAATAACACCTCACACAAGCGAATGTTTGGAAAGCTAGACCCTATATTCCGTAAGGTAGATTTTTTTAACATATATAGGATTTGAACTCCTAATTAAATACCCACAATTTGAGCGCATGAGCTAACGTTTTTTTGTATTCGATAGAAAAACACTAAGCTGGAAATTCTTCTTCCTGAAAAAATTAAAACATTTTAACATACTCGTAAGCTTCTTTAACCTACTTTCGCAGATATATTCAGCTGCACGTCTGTACCTACACATAAGCAGCATAGACATAAACACAGCTAGTGCTATTCGAAAAACCAACACAAAACAGACAGAAATGAGAAAGATTAAAGAAAAAAGCATATACAGTGCACTCCCTCTTTGCGTACACCTCTCATAAGCGAACAAATCTAAAAGCCGGACAGATGCCAAAAATCGGAAATAAATGCAAGGTTATTTATATTCATACTAATACTTCTCCCATAAGCGGGCTCTCCAATAACACCAATTTTCATGACCACACAGTAGTATTTCGCTCTCTCTTAAACGGACAAAACACAACTGGAGCAGTTACTTTTTTAAGTTTTACATACTCTGTATATACCCTGTTCTAAGGGTATATTAATTTTGACGCGTAGTTTGTAACATACCCTAATATTGCCCGTAAACCACTAAAAGTTACTATATTTATGATCAGCATGGATAGTAGAGTCGTTTTAGCCATGTCCGTCCGTTCGTCCATCTGTCGGCAAAAGTAAGGCCTTTAAATTGGAAGTAGAGAGCTGAAATTGTAACCATATACTCTCTAGGGTCCCGAAATAATCAAGTTTAAGAATTTTTGAAATCCGCCCACAGACACGCCCACAAACTCAAAAAAAAAAAAACAATTTATCGAAAAAATCGAATTTTAAGTTAGAAAGCTGAAATTTTTTATATGATCTTTAACTCCTAAAACTACTCGGGAGATAAAATTTCTAAAATTCGCCCAGTGACACGCCCACAATTAAATAAAACAATTTTATTGAAAAGTCAAAGTTTGTACTAGGAAACTGAAATTTATGATATATGTAGGCTCTCTAATTATTGCCCTTTATAATTATGATTAAAAATTTTTTAAATCCGCCTACTGACAAAATAAAACAATTTTATTGAAAAACCAAAGTTTGAGCCAAGGAGCTGAAATTTATAATATAGACTCTCTAGGTGTCTGATAGGAATAAGAATAGGGTATCCAACAGATCACCCAAGCGGACTGTAGCCCGTCAATATGTTTTGTTATTTTTTTCTTTTTCTGCGCTATGCACAAAAAATGTGAATTTTGGAAGGTAGGTTCCCAATAACGAAAAAAAAACATATAGTAGAAACAGACCAACTCTTCAACTCCGACTTTGACTTTGACAATAGCAAGAACTTCATCGTTTGAAGTCGAGTCATAAGCATTGCAACTTCGACAACGAAACAAAAAGTTGTTGATTACAAAAGAGAAAATTCAGTCAAAATACAAACAATAGGAAAAATTCGCTCAAAATAAATGGCATTTCATTAAGGACTTGACAACTTTTTTTTTTAAATAAAATGCAAATTACTTGAGATATCTCTAAAATAAATGTATTGGCTTGAATAACTATCAAAACATTTATGATAGAATTCGACTTCGTTCATATGTCCACCACGGGAACGTATGATACATTGAACCTAATTTTCGATAACTCGGCCGCACATTTCGACCAATATGGCCGCTATTTCTCGTTCAATATTAACTCTGAGCTCCTCTAACGTCGCCGACTTGTTTACATAAACCAATGAAGTCTAGAGGCGTTAAATCACACGATCTCGGCGTTCAATAGACGGGTGCGGTTCTCGAGTAACACATTCACCAAACTGAAACTTCAATAACGCGATTGTTGCATCCGCTGTGTGGCTTGCGACACCGTCTTGTTGGAACCATATCACTGATGTCCAATTCATGCAATCGCTCAAAGAAATAACGTTCCAACATGTCTCTGTAGCGAATAATTTTCATCGACAAAAAAAAAAAACGGCCCAATTAAGCCACCGGCATGAAAATCGCACCAAACAGTGACTTTTTGCGGATGAAGTGCTGTTTCATGAAGCAAATGAGAGTTCTCACCTGTCCAGTGACGCATATTTAGCTTATTGACGAAGCCGTTTAACCAAAAATGCGCTTCTCGCTGAGGATGATTTTGCGACGAAATTCTTCATTTTCTTCCATCATGTCCGGAGCCCAATTCGAGAACGTACGTCGCTTCATATGATCAAGTGGCTTCAGTTCTTGATTCAGCTTGATCTTGTAAGAGTGTATGCCAAGATTCTTACGCAAAATTCGTCAGAACACGGTCTAATTCTTGAGAACGCCGCTGATTTGGCTGGCTTGCGACTGAAGCCTCTAGTACAGCAATATTCTCCACACTTCTAGCAAAACGTAGTCTCTCCGGTACGGCAATATCAGGCAGCGAATATTCTGACTCAAATTTTTTCACTAGACTATGAAGTGCTTATCTACTGGGAAGAGATTTACGGCGGAAATTGGCGTTAGCGCTCTTAAAGTTGCGACAAACAACTCGGAATTCGGTAGTAAATTGTAAAGTAAACGTTGTTCCTTTGTGTAATTCACAATGATGAAAATTTTATTGAATATTTTGACGTTGACAGTTCGGTAATCGGTTAAAGAATGCTTTCACACTGAGAGTTTGAAGTTGTCAAGTCGCTAATGGAAGACCCTTTATTTGAATGTTGGGAAAACTGACAACGTGGCCGCAAGGTTGATAGGATTTGCACTTCAATTTTGAATTTAGGATTAAGGTCTAGCGTTGAAATCGAAGTTGATTTGAGGTGAGGGATGTGTTCCATCCCTTTAAAAAGCATTGGTTCAAAAAAGTGCGGCGTGGTTGTCAATGTTGAAGTTTGAGTTGAAGTGTTGATCTGATTCTACTATTACGCTATCCAAACAGAATAGGCTGCGGCCAATGGCGAAGCCTCATACTAACTTTCACAAGAAGTTATCTCAATTTTTGCGTTCTCTAAACTATACACAACATACTTATACTCTTCTTCCCATTGCGGTATTTTTTCATATTCCAACTCATGCATTTCCTATTTGAACATTTCCACACAGAAATGAACCACCTACCAACCAACGGTAGTTTTTTTCCGACTTTACTTTCCAACTCGTTCAAACGATTCGGCAACGAAATGATACCATGGAAAGTAAAGGCACAAAGAAAAATTTCGGGACGGGCTACAGTCCGCTTAGGCGAACTGTTGGATACCCTATTCTTAATCCTATCCCTCATAAGTGGGGGTGACAAAAGTCTTAGTATGGTTGAATTGTTAAGAACGCTCTATATATTTTGTTATATAACATTCAAAGGACTTTATCGAAAAAAAACCAAGCTTTTGTAAATAAAAACGCTCCCTAGCTCAAACTTTGGTTTTTCAATAAAATTGTTTTGTTTAATTGTGGGCGTGTCAGTAGGCGGATTTTGAAAATATTTACACATGAGCATAAAGGGCCACTATAAAGTATATATTATAAACTTCAGCTCCCTAGCTCAAACTTTGACTTGACTGGGCGGATTTTAAAAATTTTATCTCCCGAGCAGTTTTAGGAGTTAAAGATCATATAACAATTTTCAGCTTTCTTATTGAATAAAAGATATTTAATAATTTTTTCACTTTATTTATTTTTCTTTTTCTACTTTTTAATTCTCACAACTTTAATTTTATTTTTAAATTATCGCTACGCGTTTCGAAGTACCTACTTCATCGTCGGGCGAGTACTTGTTGTCTTTGCTATTTGGGGCCGCTTGTTATGCTGTTGTGTGGCTATTGTTATTGTTTATGTCTGTCTCTTTTTGTCTTGTGCTGTTGATTGCTGTGTCAAATAGTTGGTTTGTTTTTAGAGTTAGTTTGTCGTTGAGTATGTTTTCTTTTTCTGTTTTGTGTGCTTTGTATATCTCGAACTCCTCTATAGTGTCAAGTAGTTTCCCTTACTGTGTTATGTGTAGTGGTATTAAATTTGTTTCTATATTGTTTTAATTGTGGTTGTTATCTATTAAGTGTTGAGCGTATGCTGACTTTGTATTGTATTTGGGGATATGTTCTTTAAACCTGTCTTTGAACGTTCTTCCTGTTTGGCCTATGTAGAACTTTTCGCAGTCGCTGCATTTTATTTTGTACACTCCTGATAATTCCTCCTTATTTGTTTTTGTTGTTGTATTTAATATTTTTTGTATGTTATTGTTTGTCTTGAATGATATGTTAATATTTTGTTTTTTGCATTGTTGTTGTATTATTTGTGGTAGCATGTTGGTGTATGTTATGGATGTGTATTTGTTTTCTGTTGTGTTGTTGTTGTCAATTCTTTCATTATTTATTTTTTGTTTCATCTTTTTATGTAATTTGTCTATTGTCGATGGGGTATATCCGTTCGCTTGTCCTATTTGTTTTATTGTTTGTAGCTCTATCTGGTAATCTTTTTTATCCATTGGTATTGTTATTAGTCTATTTATAATAGTGAATTGTATGCTGCCATTTTTTGATTATGTGGGTGGTGTGATTTATTGTTTATCGTGATGTCTGTGGTAGTTGGTTTTCTGTAGATTTTGTACTTTAATTTGTTGTTGCTTTTTGTTATGTTGAGGTCCAGGAAATTAATTGTGTTATTGTTTTCTATTTCTGTTGTTTCTTTAATTTTGGTATTGATGCTGTTGATGTATTTGGATAGTATTTCTATTTGGCTCTGTGTACCGTCGAATATGATAAATGTGTCGTCTACATTATCTATAATATGCTATTATTTTCTGGTGTTGTGGGTTTTTGTGGGATAAAATGTATTTGTTTTCGTAATTGTTTAAGTAAAGGTCAGCTAGTAGTCCGCTGTGAGGTGATCCCATGGCTAATCCTTCTGTTTGTGTGTAAAGTTTGTTGTTGAATGTGAAGTAATTTTGTTTTAGTATTATTTCCAATATGTATATTACTTCTTCTATTTGTTGTGGGTTGATTGTTGCTGTCATTGTAACGTTATTTTTTAATATGTCAATTGTTTCGGGTATGGGAATATTTGTATAGATGTTCGTGATGTCAAGAGATATCATTTTGTAGTTTGGTAATATGTTTATGTTTTTTAATTTGTCTATTAGATTTGTATTGTTTTTTATGCTATTATTGTTGTGTAAAAACCAAAAACATGAATTCAGCTTTCTTACTTAAAATTCGATTTTTTCGACAAATTGTTTTTTGTTTTGAGTTTGTGGGCGGATTTCGAAAATTCTTAAACTTGATTATTTCGGGACCCTAGAGAGTATATGGTTTAAATTTCAGCTCTCTAGGTCTAGTTTAAAGGCCTAATTTTTGCCGACAGACGGACTAGATCGACATTACTATCGATGCTGATCATAAATATAGTTACTTTTAGGGGTCTACGGGCAATATTAAGGTATGTTACAAACTTCGCGTCAAAATTAATATACCCTTAGAATAAGGTATAAAAAAGGTACTCCGTAAAAGTAGATTTTTGTGTCAAGTGATTTTGGATGGACTGTACTTTACTCTGACATTGTTGGAGCTTAGGCCGATTACATATCTCAAAGTGATCCATCGTAATTTACGTATTCAGGGCAGCATGAGAGCTTTTTGCTTTGTATGGCGAATAGCTGTGAGTTATCCTAATACGGTAAATCATCCATAAAGGACCTACCTAGGTTTTGTTTAAAACCATTTCAAAATCATTTCACTTGACAAGTAAAGTTCCACAATTCGTATGCTCCCGTTTCCAATAGCGCACCAAATGAGTTGGATTAACAAAACAATTTCCCATTTTCGTGCAAACTACCGAAGGCGATGACTTCAACTTAAACATGAGGGCATCCATTTCACATTTAATGAGATCTCAGCGCTGGATTAGCGCGCCCCGGAATTGAACTCCTCTCCAATTCGATTCGACTGCAAGTGTTCATTGTGCTCTGCATAAGCATAGCACAGTGCGCGAGAGAATGCCAACAAGCTTCGGCCCCCCATCCTCCTCCATGAAATGGCATTTTTCTTGGCGATGCGATGCTATCATTTGCAAGCAATTCTCACCTTAAAATTGCACATCCTGTGCATTCCGTTTAATTTTTATAACCGAATCAGTTCGTGACAAGGGTCATAGATGGAGCCAGAAAGTAATTTTTGTTGAAGAACCACGAAGACGGCTAATAACGCTGCGCGAATAAAATGCACGTCAATTAATTTCAAATGTTATGAGTATCTATACCGAGCTGTATACATACATATGCGAATGGTATGAGCTGTGTGAGAGCGGTTGTGGGCCTACGTTTGTTCGCCTCCTTTGGATTGACAATGAGAATCTGGTGCGTGCAATACATGCGGTCGACCCCATTTGGATCAAAATGTCCAGAACGTTTTCCGAACATGTATTCCGGAAAAATATTCCAATTTCGTCAAATAATCGAATCGAAGCCACTGCCAGAGGAGGGAGGCTGCCTTGGCCTTTTTCAGGAATTTTCCTTGTCGAACAAAGCAGTCACGTCTGCTATTGCGAACATCTAGATATATGTGTGTATGTGTGTATATGTGACGGTGCCGGTGCTAGTGCGCCTACATGTATCTCTCAATGCTGTATTTGGATCCGAACGTGAGGAAGTACGAAATTTACTTCCACTCGTTCGGATCAAGTCCAAGGGAAGAAGGGATGTTCCAAAGAAGAAAACCATCATGCATGGTAACTTAATGATATCCTTAAGGCATATTAGCCTCGTACGTGATTGGACTGTCGAACAGTGCGCACCTTCGTCCATGATGAATTATTGACAACATCAATCGGCCGGGCAGGCGGACGGGGCCTGGAAAAAGGACGAAAGGGCACAAGGTCTACTATCTGCAAGTTTATTTAAATATGTACTACTACACCCGACTCGAAACCATTTGGATTGCACAAAGTTATACGCTGCGGGCAGGAGGTAGCTGTGGTGTTGGGTCAGAGGTGGGAGAAGATGTCAAATATCGAATCAATTGGGGTAATTCTCTAGACTTTTCGCTCAGAACAACATCATTAAGTGAGTTCACGTTCGTTGGTAGGACAACGTTAACTTTCGGAAAACATGATTCAATTATGTTATCAAAAGACGAACAGTTTGTGTCAATGTAACTTTGATCAGTGTATAAAAAAGGACTGTTGAAATGCCTGTGGTGCTATCTGGCGAGCTCAAACTGGAGAATGGGTAAAAGATTTATCTGAAAATAATTCGATTATTTCATTGATAATAATTCAATCCCTCGTAGATGAGGTTTTTTGCCTAAGTCTATTGTTCCGATGTTAGGCGTTAGTAAGAGGCAGCGTTGAAACTTTAACTTGCTTCAACCGAAACTGTTCGACTCGACATCACAGTAATTTGACTGGGTTGGCAAAATACTAAATGGTAGACACTAACATCAATAAAGAGGTTATGACTGATCTCTAAAGGCAACCGGCCTTTCAACATCTATCCGATGATGAACTTTCCTGGCCGTAAACCGCACTGATAACGGCCTATTTGGTTTTAGATGGTTAAATAGAGGGCTAAACAAAATGTTGTGGACAGAAACAAGGTAATACGAGAAATTTCACTTCTATTTACTTACTTACTTACTTACTTACTTACTTACTTACTTAATGGGCTCCCGACCATTGAAAAGTCTCTGCCTAAGACACTGCACGCTTCTATCCTCTGTGATTCCGGGCACGCTGCTTCCAGTTGTCCAGACCAAGCGCTCTGGCATCCGCGATGGCTTGGTCTTTAAAAAGGAGGTTCAGTCTTTCTTGCCTTCTCGAACCTGGGGGCTGAGAGTCCAAGATCCTCCTGGCTGGAGCATTATTTTCCATGCGCTCAATGTGGCCGTGCCAATGTAGTCGACGTGATTTAGCTTTTTGGACTAGGTTAGGTTAGGTTGGAAGGGAAGTGCACAGCAAGGCTATGCTGTGCTTGCAAGGGGGCCCATTGGTCTATTGTGATTCCTTGTTGCTTTACGTGGTAACAACCTGATTGTGTCCATCAATGGTACCTGCGCTACGTCCTCTAGGCCTTCGAAGAATCTGTTGCCCAGGTAGCGAAGTCGAGATGTCTGGAGGTTTAGACACTCGCGGAGGAGGTGTTTGATGGTTTCGGCTTCTTCTATATCTTGACAGCTCATGGAGTAGTCTGGTAAGCTGAGGCCCAGCCTGTTTGGCATTACACCTATGGCGCAGTGGAATGTCAGTACGCCGGTTAAGATGCGTATTTCTTGTTTGTTCATTTCCAGAATGCATTTTGTTCTTTCTTCGTCGATTCTTGGCCATAAACTGCGGGATATACCATAGTCGTGATTTTTTGGACCATGAGGTGTTAATTTGTTCCCTCAGTTTTTGGTCAATGTTTCTTTTTGCTGCACTAAATGGGATGTCTATTGATGTAATGGAGTCCATTGCGTTTAGTTCTGAACCGATTCTTCCTAGCTCGTCCGCCTTTTCATTCCCAGCAATGTCGCTATGATCGGGGACCCAGAAGAGAGTGATCCTGTGTCGTTCGCCTCTTTCATTAAGGGATTTTTGGCAGCTCCTGACTGTTTTTGACTTTATGGTTGCGCTGTCTACTGCTTTGATCGCCGCCTGACTGTCACCGAAGGTTGTGGTCTTGAAAGGATCTAGATTCTTCGCGTAGATTGTTTTTGTTGTCTTGTCGGTTGGGGACTATCTCAGCTTGAAAGACTCTGCATTCATTGGGAGGCTGTACGAGTCCTTTGTGTCTAAGGTCTCGCAGAAAACTCCTGCTCCTGTACCTACATCCATTTTTGACCCGTCCGTATAGATATGGATTTCTTGTTCGCTGGCGTTTGTGTTCCAGTTCTCTCTTTGGGAGATGTGTGTACTACATCCACATCGTATAATTCGCGGTTGTACCTTCACCTAGATTCGCCCTGCTCACACACAGGACCAAATATCCGACGGAGTATTTTTCTTTCAAGAAACCCATACTAGCTCCCCTTTCCGACTTATCGTCCAGCACTCGAAGCAGCGGTTTCCGAAGGTAATTCTCCGCCGGATCTCCTTTAAGGTGTCAATTGTGGAGTTGTTGTTGAACTCCTTAACTACCTCGAAGTTGTTGCTCAACAGTGACGTTTTTTAATATGCGGTGGACAGATGTTTGTATGTTTGTTGATAGCAGGCACTGGTCTTGTCATCATTTACAGGGTGGGCACCAATTGTGCTACAATAAGAAATTCAAATGACTTTTTTTTTAATTAATGTATCTATTTAATTTTTTTTTATTGTATAGAAAATTCAATTTTATTTTATATAACTAACTAGCTGACCCGGCAAACGTTGTTTAGCCACATAAATTATTTCTAATGAATATTTTGGTAGGGAAATGAAAAATAACTAAGTTATTGTAAGCGTGTGGGGATGTGGTCTATGACTGAAAGAGGAATTGAGCGCTATGGACGGGACGTTTAGTCGCTTTCAGAACATTAGCGGATATTGGAGAGCGACGTATGAACGGTGTGTATCAGCAATGAACTCAATATTATTATTTATTCTTCAAATCACGATTTGTCGCGTCGCTGTACGGTCGTCAACCATGATTCCAGCAAAGTCGTCAACAACAGGTGCATGAAATCCACGCATGTGCTCTCCAGCTGGTGTTTTATCAGGATTGGTGACAATAGCGTGATTGTCAGTTTGTAATTTGTGCATGTGTGATTTGAATGATTTCAACAATTCATTGTGCTCATTCAATAGAGTACCTCACGACAACGTCAGTGGCAAATGAACACAAAAAAACCAACAGCTGAATGAAATAAAGGAAAACAATGGCGAATTTGCATGGCGGGAAATACGTTCTTCGCGAATATTTCCAAAAAAGTTTATAACAAATCCAATTTTAACAAAAAAAAAGTTGCGGAACTAAGAAGGAGTATCCAAACCACGTTTTGGAATACTAAAAAGTAAACATTATAATATGATTGTGTACAAAAAATAAAACTGGAAAAGTGAGAATCGCTTAGTTGTGGCCTAAAATGTTTTTGTTGCGATTAACTCGTAATAAGTTTATATTAAAGCAAATTATAATAAAAACAAATTTCCAGAACTAAGAAGGAGTGTCCAAACACTATCTTGGAATACTAAAAAGCTAACAATATATTAAGATTCTGCACGAAAAATAAAAGTGAAACCGTGACATCGCGTTGTGGCAAAAAAATATTTTTGTTTGGAAGCAAATAAGTTGAAAAGTTTTCTAAAAAAACATTTTAGATATCTAAATACACTTGAACAGCGTTTTTGGTTAACATATTAACAGTTTTTATACCCTATTTTAAGGGTATATTAATTTTGACGTGAAGTTTATAACATACCTTAATATTTTTTTTTTTTATATAATTTGCTTACGCTAAAGGGATTTTTTCTGTCGTTACAGTACCCTTATAGTGCGTAACACAGCGTAAGCTTTTGTATTTAACAGCAAGCAGCACCTGGCACTATAGCATTTCATTGCATGCTTTGCGGTGCTACTTACTATTAGAAAGAATAGAGAGATAGAAAAGAAGTGTTTGGGTGCAGTTGTAGAGTTTTTCTCCACGGGTGGTGTCTAAGATGCTTAGGGAGATTACGATTTCATGTATTCGATATAAAGTAATGGACTTGGCCGGGATTCGAACGCACGACCTTCCATTCAGTAAGCGAATACACTACTACTGCACCTGTTGCCCGTAGACCCCTAAAAGTTACTATATCTACGATCAGCATCGATAGTAATGTCGATCTAGCCATGTCCGTCCGTCTGTCGGCAAAAATTGGGCCTTTAAGTTTAAGAATTTTTGAAATCCGCGCACAAACTCAAAAAAAAAAACAAATTTATCAAAAAAATCGAATTTTTAGTTAGAAAACTGAAATTTTTTATGATCTTTGACTCATAAAACTGCTAGTTAGATAAAATTTCTAAAATCAGCCCACTGATACGCCCACAATGAAATAAAACAATTTTTTATTCCATACGATTTGTTCAGGTCGTGCCTCTTGTGATTGTGATGCACGCCATTGCGCCATGGTCATCCGTGCATCTGCATTATCTTGTTGGATTTGTTCGTCTGTTCTTTGTGATCTTCTATTTCGTATATCTGTCGTTCTATTCGTAATAGTATTATTAATTGTCGTTTAATAAAAAACAAACTAATAAATGATAAATCAATTATCGATCACTGAGAATTGAAGATTATTACAGTACTAATATCGCTATTAAAAAATGGGGGTTGGTTGGTAGAAGTTTGAAAATTGAGAGTTATGTATTTTTGAATGGCAAATCATAAAAAAATAAAAAAAATTGTGGCAGACCACCATTATCACTTAGTGGTATAAAAGAATAGTTTACCAGCTTTTCTCAGACCTACCGAGTATCTATACACAAAAAGTTTCATAAAAATCGGTCAAGCCGTTTCGGATTAGTTTGGTTACAAACACTGTGACACGAGAATTTTATATATAGGTATATAACGACCCAGCAAGATGATGTACCTGCCCTTGAATCTGGTTACCAACAGACGAATTCAAAATTAATAAAATGCGATCATAAAAAGGAAACGGATGAGTACTCTTTCGAGCAGAAATTACCTTGAACGACGGATTATATCCGCTTTCATTGATAATTGATGCAGCGAAAGAAGTCATTTGAAAGCAACCATTATAGTTCTGAACATTTGCAAGAAATTGCTTTGATTCTTTTGTTACGCCTTCTAGATAGGATCGCAATGGTTCCGGTGCGATGGCAATGCTGGTAATTTAACTTTTCCACTAAGGCAACACAATCCAGGTGTTTTTTTTTTTTTTATAATTTGCTTACGCTAAAGGGATTTTTTTTTTCTGTTGTTACAGTACCCTTATAATGCTAAGAACACAGTGTAAGCTACTTGGTATTAGAAAGAATAGAGAGATAGGAAAGAAGTGTTTGGGTGCAGTTGTAGGGTTTTTCTCCACGGGTGGTGTCTAAGTTACTTAGGGAGATTACGATTTCATGTATTCGGTGTAAAGTAATGGACTTGGCCGGGATTCGAACGCATGACCTTCCATTCCGTAAGCGAATACACTACTACTGCACCATTGCTACCCGCAACCGTTTCTCCAGGAAATTTCAATACGTTGCAATGTGGACATACTACAACCATTGATCCAATTTGAGCGGCAGGAAGAGATCGATAATCGAATGCACAATCATATCGGAATGCTACTCGAAGCAAATTGACATTGCCAGCACTTCTTCTTTGTTGTCTATTTTCAGTATTTATTCGTTGACTTTGAGTCGATAAACTTCCACATCGATTTACTCGACGACTACGCGAATCGACTACCGCCTGCTGTTGTTCTTCTGTTTGTTGCGCACGAATTTGGACGTGGTTTGCATTTCTTCGTTGTTGCGCAATCTCTCTATCTTCTTGACTCATATTCGCAAGATGAGTCGACACTGCTAGTGCACCAGCTGAACGTCGGCCTAAATTAGATCTTTTCGTTGGTGGCATTATGAAAAACAACTGCAATCTAATGAAATCCCGAACAGAAAATTTGAAAACAATGAAACACCAATAGAAACGTACCACTTCTTACAGACAAATCCCAATAGCCAACCAACAATGCAACACAGCGCAAATTCGCAAAATGCCTCAATCGCTCAATCGGCACTGTTCAAATGAAATGAAAATCGCAATGAAGAAATCCGAATCTAAAATGCGCAAAGTCCGGCAAACGTTATTCGATCTAACAATACTCGAATTCGCAAAGTGCAATATGGACGCTGAAACAGCAACGAATGAAGAAACTGCGCAACTGAATCAAATGGCACAGTCAACGTGGACAGCGCCACACATGAAACAAAATTCGCTTCTCCATTGATCGATAATAGATGGCGTTACGTTGTGTATCTATCTGGCAGTTCAATTGTAATACGATATGTTACATTCAAATTTGATTCTTTTTTTGGTTGTTGCCAAAATAAATAAATACATTATGAAAAAAAAAATGAAAAAAATCTAAATTTTTTTTTTTTTTAACTTTTGATTTTTCTTTTTTTTTTAAACCCGTACTGAGAAAATACCTTTCCAACAAAGTATAAATCATCAAAATCGGTTCGGCCAATCTCGAGTTCTGGGATTACATCGCTTCGGACACTTTCTTTTATATATATAAATTGTTTTTGAAGATGATATACCGTAAATGATCTCCATGCTCATCCACGGATATGCGACACCTGATCAGAAAATTATTCATTGCAGCCTGAAGGGTTGAATCGGGATCGCCTTAATTATTGTTTTAATGGACTGCTTCAATTCAGTCGAATTCCTTGGTTTCGTTTTGTACACTCCTTGCTTGACATGACCCTATAAAAAAAAGTCTGGTGCAGTCAAGTCGGGTGACCTTGAGGGCCAGCGGAAAGTGAAGTTTCTGGATATTGATTTGTTTGGGAATTTTCGTTGGTTTTCCGCCATAACCGGTCTGGCTATGTGCGCAGTTGCTTGATCTTGCTGGAACTAAATGCTGTTAAAACGGATTCTTCTTCGGCGCAGTTCTGGGTACAAAAAACTCCCTCAAGATCTTTAAATAACGGTACCCATTTACAGTTACTGTTCCTCCACCGTTTTCGTCAAAGAGGTATGGCCCCACAATGCGCCTTGATGAAAATGCGCTCTACACAGTGACTCGTTCTGGGCGCACTACCGTCTCATGGAGTATTTCCGGATTAGATAAACTCCATATACGGAAATTCCGCTTATTTACATTGCCGTTTAGATCAAAATGGGCCTCATCAGTCTTAAACAAGCAATTTATCAATCTGTTGTCTTCTTCGATCATTTCAATCATTTTTTGGCAAAGTTCCAGGCGAATAGGTAAATCCAGAGGGTATAGCTTGCTTGCAATTTGAACTTTGTACGATAAGTTTCGAGTCGAAACCCTTGGATTTGCCTGAATTGACGATGCCACAGCCGCGATTGTGTCTTGAAGTCGAGTATAGGGATCTCGATGGTTCGGTCTTCGTGCGATGCTTGCATATTCGCAAACATGTTTACCAGCCTCATAATGATCCATCTACTCGGGGGAGTGCCGTTAAACTCCCGCTTAAATTCCCTTTGCACGGAAATGTAGGACTGCAAGGAATGGTACCGCCGCACTATCCAAATCCTCTTTTCGGTATCACAAGCATTAATTTTAATAAACCTATAGGTATAGTAACCTATATACAGAAAAAAAAGTTATTACGTTTTGTTTTTGTAGCACGATTCGCACGCCATCCTGTATATAAAATATTATCCCAACAAGGTCCTATACGATGGGGCTCAGTTGAATAGGATTGACAATTTGCTCATTAAGGTGACTCGAAGGCACGTTGCAAGGGCGATAGCCAGGGACAATAGTCTGATCTTTGGGGCTTACTACCCCAATGAAAGGTACACAGAGAGTACGCTCCGGTCTGGCGTTATAGGCGTATATAAATAGGGCTGGTAAAGATGAGGGATAGTATCCCGGTATTATACCACCGCTACCGCAGCGCAAGACATAAGCGGCGCTCCACGGCGGGGACGTCGCCAACGCTCATGAGTTCCTCCGTTTTAGTACCGCAAAAGCGGATAGGGATAAATTTGATACGGAAAAGCAATTTGCCGAATTTTGGTTGCTTGTAGAGGGGGAGGGGTCAACAAGCCCTCCCAGGAGGGTGCGTTACTCTAGGTAACATCCTCTTTATAAGTAAGATTAAGTTAGTTAGGGCGTTTCTGGGAGAGGTCGGGCTCGCCAACTTGTCGTGATGTTGCCGGGCGGTGACTGACGCTGAAAGGATTCAGTCGGCTCACGGCGAAAGCTTGTACACGTTGACGACTGCCAGGCGCTCGGACAGTAATTGGGATTTTGAACACGTGTTGCGTAAGACAGCGAGTGCTCAGAAACCTAATTATAGTCAGAATATGTTATAGTAAGAATATATCGACAGAAACCGACACACTTAGACCATTAAGAAGGTTTATTGTGCACACACGGATCTATCTTCTTGCTACTCTGCTGTTGAACCAGTTGGAGCTTTTGATGAAGCTTGAAAGACTTTTAATGTCGGTGTTTATGAGATCGTTGAGATCATTGTAAATGAAAGATCCCAAATGGAGTTTTTGTCTTTGAGAGAGAACAGCGAATATGCAGAGAAGGTGGATACTAGTTTTCTCCTCTTACTCGCCAAGCCTTGTTGCACGCTTGGATATGAGATAGTGTCCGGTGATTACACCGGTTCAGAGATATCAAACATTTAGAGCGTTTCCGATCCATCTTCGGCCAAATCTGTTTTGTCGGTAGACAAGTGTTGCCACTTGTCCACCTAAGGTTAGTTTTCTCAATGGCCTCCCTCATAACCATGAGTTTGCATGTAGGAATTGGGACGCCTAAGGGACTTTTATTAGGTAGAAGGGACAGTATGGTTCCTTTTCTGACGAGTTCATCCGCCCTACAGTTCCCTGGAATATCTGTATGTCCTGGCACCCAGCATAGGTGAATGTTAAATTGCTCCGCCATCTCCACGAGCGATGATCGACAGTCGCGGGCTACGATGGAGTTTGTGGAGACAGAACCCAGAGATTTTCGCGCAGCTTGACTTTCTGAGAAGATCCGGATATCCATGGTGGATATCACGTTCCTCTTCAGCCACGATAGGACTTATTTAATCGCCATGATTTCTGCCTGGAACACGCTTCAGTGGTCAGGGAGGCGAAACAAGAGGCTGATGTTCAGCCAGTCAGAGAGCACACCTTTACCTACCCCCTCGTCGGTTTTGGATCCATCGGTATTAAAGTGGATCGATTTATTTTTGACAGCGGAACCCACCTCCCAGAATGTTCTGGGAGGGATGTTGATCTTGAAGTTTTTGTCAAAACGGGTCTGAGGGGTGGTGTAGTCTATATTGCAAAGGAGGATTCAAATTTTTTTTAGAATAGATGCGTGGCCGATTTAATTCTCTTCATTCATTGGAACGTTGTTTTGAGGCGGACAGCCGCACTAGCAGCCGCTTGCTTACTAAAGATGTCGATGGGTGTCAGGTGAAACAGAATGTCCATTGCAGCAGAGCGAGTTGTGCGCAGTGCACCACTCATGCAGAGACACGCTGATCGTTGAACTTTGCTTATCGCTTCGTACAAGGCAGTCCACCAAACAACCACCCCGTACATAAGTATCGGTCTTATTACCGAGATGTGTAGCCAGTTGATGATGAGGGGTTGAAGGCCTCATTTATTACCGATGGCTTTCTTGCAAGAGAAGAGTGTAAGTGCGCTTTTTTTAATTCAGAACGAGGTTTGTCAGCGAAATCTTGTACAGCTACAAAAAGCCCACAGACCATCAAAGGCTTTCTCCTCTTGCCCACATCACCGACCCCACTGGATGCCACTCTTAACATTCTATTGAAATGGACTTGCACCATGTAAGCCAACGAAACAACACGCTTCCAGCAATTCATTAGCTCCCCGACATAAAACACAACAGGTCTTCTTCGTTTGTGCGCATCTCATCGCCAGATCCATCATCAGTCAAACACAAGAGTGCTGCCTTAAACTTGTCACAATCCCTGAATAAGCCAATAAATATTCAGCTCCCAGTGGTCTGTCTCTTGTCCACCTCCGGTCCGGAGTGAAATGCAATCCTTCGACTTCGATGGAGGAGTTCACGTATGCAGAAATGCCCACTAAATGCGTTTGTAAAAAATAAGGTTTCCAGTTGCGCACAATCATCTTCTGCTCGCATGCTCATCGCCGAACACGACAAGTTCATTTCTCAATGTGATGAGCTACTGCCTCTGCCTGGTGAGAAGATCGAGGTTGCCAAATGGTCTATGTAGACCATTTTTTGTTGCCGTGGCCCCACACGTCATTTGTCAGGCGACCAATTGTCATTCCTCCTCACTGTTGTAACTGGCACTGCTACTGCGGGATGGTGCAAGTATGATCATCCATCCTGGGCCACTAGGATGTGTTCCGTCGGGAAGATGATTGAAAATTCATTTATGCAGAGGGCCCTCGTGTGCGGATTTGCATTCGATCAAGCGCCGACTGCCGCGTTCTATTGTCCGCGGAATAGTGCGCGTCGAGCAATTGACATGCTATTGTCACAAGTGGGCATCCTTATGTCCTGCTGTTGATGGACATAATTTATAGCCGATGTCATTGAGAATGAAATAATCGGCTTTGCCAGATAAATAATTCATCAGGAGATGGATGGTGTTTATGTAGATTCCATGGGAACGAGAAGAAGCACAGTTTCGTTCCGGCGCAATTTGCTAATTGAACGCACAACCCGGGAATCGGGATCTCTCTTTTAATTTGATTAAGGTGCACAAGTTGGAGGTATTTTCTTGGAGTTTAATTCAATTTCGCAGAAGATAAAGTTAATCAAGCAGCCTGAGGCGACTTTTGTATGATTTGTTCCCCTAATTAATGAGGCACATATAATGTACTTCGAACAAGGCATACTCGCATCACACGGATTTTTATGGGGTGGGTACGTGTCATGTGAGTGGTTAATGGCGCCATTAAAAGGGATAACCGCATTTAGTTTCAGTATTTTAACTGCGGCAAGACGATGGCACTCGCAGTTGCTTATTATTAATCTCCGATGCCGGGGCTCCGTTTAGAAGGATAAATTGTGTAATGAGGGTTTTGTTGTCCTCCTACGCACCGTAAAAGATGCCGAAATGAGTATGTTCTCGGGTTACTTTTACCGCCACCGCGCCGTCTTTATTACCGCCCTTTAATTATTCATAGGGTGACAATTTTTATGGCGCTCTAGTGAGATCAAATTTAAATTTTCGGCAGGATATGTGGCCAAGATGAGTGTTGTAAAGCTGATGCTGACTGGGAAGGGCAAATGACTGGAAAGTATGTGGTGAACAATTCTTGGAACGTTATTCGATGGTGAGATAGGGTAGTATTAAATAAGTGCGGTGCTTTACGCCTTTCCCAGCGCTGCGGTTAGATAAGATTTGATGTTGGAAATGGATAAGGAATAGTCCTTTTTATGGCCAGCGTATGTGGATTTTGGATTAAGTATTCAGTCAGTTATGACAGTCCTGAATGGTTACCTGAGAAACTTCCTGGTATTTTCATATATAGCCACATTCTCCTGTGTATTTTCTAATGAATTATATTAAATTGGGTAGCATACGGCAAAAACGATGAAGTGGAATTTGAAAAGGGACATTTAAGAGTATGAAGGACGACAAAAAACAATTTTCTTTTTTTTTTATAATTTGCACACACTTAAAATTTGTTCGTACCCTTATAATGTGGACATGTTTGTAGTCATATAGTACTGGCATAAAGCAAATAGGGATGGCAGAGGAGAAACCGATACACATTGGTTTTGAATGTTTGCAGATTATGAGGGGTAGGAAAATCAGAGCGGGGAAGAGCATTTCACATTCGTGGCGAAGGGCTAAGCAAAGATTCCTTGTATTTCACTGTACGTCCGAAAAAAGGCTTGAGGGTGAACTGATGTGCATTCATGGCCTGGCGGGTACTGTGGTTGAAATGTTCTAATGGTGGAGTGAAGCTGGATATTTCGTTTGAGCATTTGTGGTGGAGGCAGGAGACGATGACTTTGAGTATCAAGCGATTTCGCTTTATCTCAATCGCCTATTAGTTTTACGTGCGTTTTTGTATTCTGTTGAGTAGCTCCAAATATGTGATTGGGGCACCGGCCCTGATATGAGAGTCGTCCTCAAGTTTGGGGCGAATAAACGCCTTATAAATTGTAGCCAGATCAGAAAAGGTGAAATATTTCTTGGCTAGACATTTCGCAGCGTTCTGGGTTGTTGCTTAATATTCTTGCGCAACAAGTTTCACCCGCTATTCTTACTTTTCTTCCCCGTACCCTTCTTCTATTGGGTGGCATCTGCCAGGTCATAGGAGAGTGGAGGACAACCAAGGTCCCATCATCCTTCGAGCCACTTTCGCCGAACCTCGAAGGTACCACCCCACAGGTACCCAACCGCGATGTACGACCCCGAGCAACCAGAGTTCAGAGAGGAGGTCCCAGGATGACGCAGAAATGGGTAGAAAAGAACGAAAACCCCAACGCAACGGCACAACGTCAGCCGTTTAAAAGTGCCCATGCACTTGTACCAAACTAGCTGTGCAAAATGGGCCCAACGAGGTCACACACAAAGAAAGTGCGAGACTGACCAACTGACCACATCGCAGGGTTTTAGGCGGACCGCTCTTCCTTTCTACCCCGTCGATGGAGCACCGTCGGAGCAGCATATGAGTGTAGGCGGACCGCCACGATAAGAGACACTCCCGCGCATGAGCCCTGTCAACACACAAATAAAAAGCAACAAACACTGAAGGGAATCACGAGACACAAAAGAAGACCGTCGACAAATACAACACGGACCGGACAGCCAATCAACAAAAGGAAAAATCCTGTCCAACAGAACAGAATGTAAGGAATGACCCGCTAATGGTAATGCCCTCAAGAAGAGCTTGGCAGACACTTCTTGGTTGCCTGGCTAACTGATTGGTTTAGTTTGTGAAAGGAGTTTTGCTAAAGTGTGAGTTTGGTAAAAAAAAAGTAAACTCATTTGAAAGACGAAGGAATTTTCGAGAAATCCAACAAGGGGTTAACAGAAGGAATAGGAGTAGGAGGAAAAGGAGAACGATCCGAATTTAGGAGCGAGTCCAAGGAATAAAGCTAAGTAGAGTGCAAGTTGTGCAAGTTTAAGTGATAGTAGTTTACTCGGTGGGTTAGGAGTGTTTGGAAAATGAAGTCTGTTAGGGTCCTGCCCCGTACTTTCCCGCGAATAATCGAGACACGCGATCCGGTCCACCATTTTGGTATTCGGGGCGACGCCATAGCGGGTCGCGCCCGGTCACTTTCATTTAGTGGATTTTTTTTGAGTTCATCTGTCTTTTTCATTTAATTTCATTTTGAGATTACTTGGTGCTAGTTAATCTTTCTTTTTTTAATTTCGCCATCATAACCCTAATTAATAAAGTGACCAAGCTCCAACGGAGCCTTATAACGTTCTTCAAAAAAAAACGGTGTTGTGTTTTTTTGTAATTTCTTTCAGTGATAACCACCGGTCCACCAAACGGTTTCACAATTTTCCCACAAAATTGTGTGGCGCCCATTTTTACTTCTGGATTAACGTTCACAAGCGTAAGCTAATTTTTCAGGTTTTTTTTTGTTCCTCCTTTCTAAACGAACCCACCCCAAGCTGAACCACCTTGAAATAGCCTATTGTGGTTATTCTTGTTGCACGTCGAATTGTATTGAAATTTCGGTATTTTCTTCCGGCGGTAGTGAGTAGTAACCACAAATATTTTAACTTATTAGAGTCCGTTCTTAGTCGCGAAAAAGGGCAACAGGGTGACATCGAGTATGTGGTCATTCCAACAAAGGTAAGCCAAAAATCCTTTAACGAATTAGGGGAAAGACACAGGATCACTCTTGTTGGGAATAAAAAGGCGGACGAGCTAGCAAGAATCGGGTCAGAACTCGAAGCAATGGACGCCATTACGTAAATTGACATCCCAATTAGTGCAGCAAAAAGAAACATTGACCAAAAACTGAGGGAACAAATTAAGACTACCTGGTCCAAAAGGCACGACTGTGTTATATCTCGCAGTCTATGGCCAAGAATCGAAGAAAAAAAGAACAAAATACATTCTGGAAATGATAAAACAAGAAATACGATTCTTAACCGGCGTACTGACAGGCCACTGTACCGTAGGTGTAATGGCAAACAGGCTGGACATCAGCTCACCAGACTACTGCAGGAGCTGTCAAGATATAGACGAAACTAAGACCATCAACACCTGCTCTCCGAGTGTTCAAACCACCAGACATCTCGACTTCGCTACCTGGGCAACAGATTCTACGAAGACCTAGAGGACGTAGCGCAGGTGGTACCTTTGACCAACACGATCAGGTTTGTCAAAAGCACAGGTTGGTTCCAATAGGCCAACCAGCAAGCACCATTTAATTGTAAATGGTAAGTGTTTATTTTAAGAGTAGTTTTTTACTACAAAAAACAACAAGGGATCACAATGGACCAATGGGCCATCGTGCAAGCACATCATAGCCTTGCTGTGCACCTCCCTTCTAACCTAACCTAACCTAACCTAACAAAGGTAAACACACAAACCGAGAATGGAAAGTCTTTCGGTTTCAGCGATGTAGGTGCCATTCATGGATAATGGCAGACTTTTAAGATTTCGATTTAATGACAGAAGACAGCATTGTGTTTTGGAAGCATAAAAGTCAACACTTTTGGTTGTATTATTGAAACTATGCTGTCAAGATCGGAATTCAATTATCTTAACATGCGTGGCCGTTCCAGTTCCACACCCGAAGATGAAGGTCGTGAACCAGGAAACGAATATGAAAAGCTGAGTGTACTGTCATCAGTGTTACAGACAGGAGATCAGTTATATACTAGAGAAAGAGAGTCGGACACAAAACAGAGCCTTGGGGAACACCGGCATTTATTTTGTGAGCTGCAGACTTGAAACCGTCCAAAACAACTTGAATTTTACGGTCCGAAAGGTAATTTCTAATCCAGTGAAGAAGGGTATCATCGATTCCAAATGCACGCATTTTCGACAAGAAAGCTTGGTGCCAAACTCTGTCAAATGCCTCTGATATATCAAGCGCAACAATCTTACTTTCACCATCTTGGTCAAGAGATTGTTTCCACATTTCGGTTAGATACGCCATCAAATCACTAGTGGAACTGTTCCTGCGAAAACCGTACTGCCGATCATTAAGACGTTTCCGAGATTCAAGACATTTCATAAGCTGACGGTTAATCAGCGTTTACATGACCTTCGAAAGAATGGACGTATGTGAAATTGGTCGGTAGCACGAGGGAGACAAAAAAAATGTCTTTTTTGATGACAGGCTGGAGAAACGCTGTTTTCCATCTTCTCGGCGGAAAGAGCCCTTAAGAATGGGACAGATAGCAAAGCTTACGCAGTGGTAGAAGAACACCTCTTCAGAACGATAGGCGAAATACCATCTGGACCTGCAGAATTGTGTATGTCAAGATCACCCAGTACTCCTGCCACTGTACGAGTGGATTGGTCCCATGAAGTATTCTGGGCGCTCGAATTCAAGGGAAATAAATCACAATCTCAGAGCGTTAAGATCTGCAAAGTGTGCAGCAAGAAGGTTTGTCTAAAGAGCTGACAACTGGAATATCATTGTAAATGAGTGTCGGGATTGAAGCCGAGCCCGACTTCTTCATGTTTTTTTTAAAAGAAACGACGAAAGTAGTTAGTACTTTTTTTTACCTGAACTTTTGATTGTAAGAGTATTTGACAAGACTAATGTCGGAATTAGAGTCATTTCTGGCTCGTTTAAACAGATGGGTTGGCCTAATATGACCGCAGGCTTACCTCTCAGCTCGACTCACACCACGCGTTTACCTTGGTGTTGATATTTTTTAACCGATTACGGATAAAGCATTTTATACCCAATGGTCCCCACACCACAATACGGCGAATTTTGCGTAAGGATCTTGGCCTACACCCTTATAAGATCAAGCTGACTCAAGAACTAAAGCCACTTGATCATATGAAGCGACGGACGTTCTCGAATTGGGCTCTGGACATGATATAAGAAAATTTCATCGAATGGCAAAAAATCATCTTCAGTAATGAAGCGCATTTTTTTTTAAACGGCTTCGTCAATAAGAAAAAAAATATGCGTTACGGGACAGGTGAAAAGCCTCATGTGCTTCATGAAAGAGCACTTCATCGGCAAAAAGTCATGTTTCGTGCGGTTTTCATGCCGGTGGCGTCATTGGCCCGTTTTTTTTTCCTCGATGAAAATGACCGTCACGTTACGATAAATGGTGTTCGCTACAGAGACATTTTGGATCGTTATTTCTTGAGCAATTGCATGAATTGGACAGCAGTGATATGTGGTTATGACAAGACGGTGCCGCAAGCCACACAGCAGGTGCAACAATCGAGTTATTGAAGTCTCAGTTCAGTGAACATGTTATCTCGAGAAACGGACCAGACTATTGGCCCCCGAGATCGTGTGATTTAACGCCTTTAAACACTTTTTTATGGGGCTACATTAAATCAACAAGCCGACGACGTTAGAGGAGCTTAGATCCAATATTGAAACGGAAATAGCGGCCGTGTCATCGAAAATTGGGTTCAACGTATCAACCCTGCATACGTTCCAGTGGTGGACATATGAACGAAGTCGAATTCCATTCATAAATGTTTTCAGAGTACAGTTGAAACTCGATTATCCGGGATTCGATTAACCGGGACGCTCTATTAACCGTGATGAAAATATTTAACATAAAAAAGTCTTATATCCGTAAAAAACTCTATTATCCCTAAAAAAAAACAAAAGCATTTAATTTATCGACAATAAAGACAATTTTTTATTTAAACTCTATTATCCGTAATAAACTCTACTATCCGTAACAAGAGAACAAGACCGAACAAGTTTTTTTCACATCTAAAAACCAACGGAATTTTGTATCTGTTGCATTGCATTTAAAAAACACGCAAGAAGGAGTAACGGGATAATACATTCTTCGGGTTGCGTTTTATTTTGTTTCTTATGTTTGTATGGATTTTGTTCAGTTTTGGTTGGAAAATCTGAAGTTACGCGTCGTGATAATGGCTTCTTCTTTGTTAAGTGAAAATAAAAGATCGCGTAAAGTTTTGTCAATTAAGGAAAAAGTTGATTTGATTAATGAACATTGTAAAAATAGTGTGCCTGTGAAAATGTTGACTAAAAGATATAAAATCGGCACCCAAACAGTGTATGATATTCTAAAAAATAAAGAGAAGATTTTCAAATTTTTCGCAGACAGCTTCACTATAAAAGGATTGGAGAGGCGCAAAACTCTCAAAAAAGCTGAAAATCCCAAAGTGGACGCAGCAACGTATGAATGGTTTCGACAGGAACGATTTCGAGGAGTTCCAATTTCAGGGCAAATGATAATGAAGAAAGCAAAATTTTTTCATGAAAATCTTAACATAGCCTCTGACTGTGTGTACTCTGAAGAATGGCTGGGAAAATTCAAAAACCGCCATGGAATTCATGGATTGAAAGCGATAGGGGAAAAAGAATCTGCTGACTACGAAGCTGCTACGCTTTTTGTAGAAGAATTGTCTGATCTCATTCAAACAGAGAATTTAAGCAATGAGCAAATTTACAATGCCGATGAAACCAGCCTTTTTTGAAAATGTTTGCCCCAAAACACTTTGGCAAGCAACGACGAGCGTTCAGTTGAAGGATATAAGGAATCGAAGGAACGACTCACTGTACTGGTTTATTCTAATGCTTCAGGAACTCATAAATGCAAGTTGATGGTTATTGGCAAAAGCGCTCTTCCAAGAGCTTTAAAAAATGCTGGAGAGCTTCCAGTTATCTACAAAGCCAACAAGCGGGCTTGGGTAACCCAAAAATTGTTCCTTGATTGGTTTAATAAAAACTTTGTCCCGGAAGTTAAAGAGCACCGGGAAAAAAAACCATCTTGACAGGAACTCCAAAATTGTATTGCTCTTGGATAATTGTCCAGCCCACCCAGACGTTAATGATTTTAAAGCCGCAAATATACTAGTGAGGTACTTTCCACCAAACTGCACTTCTCTGATCCAGCCAATGGACCAAGGCGTGATTCGAAGCCTAAAGTGCCATTATCGCAAAGAGATTATTCGAAAGCTAGTAAGCTCAGAAAACAGGATCAACTTTTTTAAGTCATTTAACATCAAGAATGCTTTATCGGGTGTTTCTAAGTCCTGGAATTTCGTTACCACCGAGGTTTTGAAAAATGTTTGGCACAATTTACTCTGTCCCGAAAATGAGGAAGAAGGTAAGTTTTATCGAAATCAAAAAGTTTTGCATAGTTTTTACATCATCGACATTTCTAAACTTCCTCAGAACAAGATGCCATTGACGAGGTTTCAACAATTATGGAAGTCGCAGAGGATTTTGATGTCAATGCAATAAGAAATTGGGTGGACTCAGATGCGAATGCTTCACCATTTGCTGTTTTATCAGAGAACGAAATTATGGAGATGATAAATAACCCTCTTGACAACGAGCCGGAAGTCCTTACTGATGAATCCGATGATGTAGAAATTTCAAAAATTCCAATTGTTGATGCGATTAAGGCAAGTTCTACACTTTTGAGCTTTTTAGAAGAGTCGAATTGTCCTGGAATAGCACAACAGGATATAATGCAAGGTCACCGCATTAACGTTAATTTACTCAAAGAAAAACAACGAGTAAAATCACAACGGCAAACAACAATACAACAATTTTTTTAACTTTTTTAAAAAAGTTTTTCTTTAAGTTCCTAATAATCA
Source organism: Portevinia maculata (assembly GCA_949715645.1). Taxonomy (NCBI): domain Eukaryota; kingdom Metazoa; phylum Arthropoda; class Insecta; order Diptera; family Syrphidae; genus Portevinia; species Portevinia maculata. The sequence goes on from OX454526.1 coordinate 9,536,545, forward strand.
ATCTTGTGATTTTGTAATGTATGTACAAAAAAAATATGTACTGAATGAATTATTAAGTTTTATGAATTAATTTTATGTTTGTTTTCGTTTTTTTTAAATAAAAATAAAAAATAAAAAATTAAAATATCAATTTCTGTTTTATTTTATTTGAGAAAAAAAAAATTCTATCATGCGGGATTTTCGATTATCCGTGATGGGCTCGGTCCCGACCATCCCGGTTAATCGAGTTTCAACTGTAATTCAAGACAATTTTTTGAGATATCTCAAGTAGTTTGCATTTTATTTAAAAAAGAAGTTGTCAAGTCCTTAATGAATGACCCTTTATATAGCATGACCATGATTTTGCCTTTTTCATGTACTCTGAATACCTCGCCTTGCTTTTTTGTCCAATTTCCATTTCGATTTGCAATTTATTGTGACAACTTGAGAATGTAATTATTCGTTCTTATGCCACCCAAGCATCGTGAATCCTCCCAAGGAATGTCCGAAGCACAAATATGAATGTCTGTCATCACTGCGTTATGAACATGTCGTAGACTTTTCTGTCAGCACTTCTGGTCCTTGTCCTAATCAGGTTTGCGTCACTTTTCCAAGTGCTACAACATGGTCTGAATCCGCAACCGGTGTGGATGCACTTCGTATCGTGAAACAACTTCTACAATAAGTACTACACAATGACCAGTGTATGGCTATAACAACTGGGAAACGCCTTCCCACACACTTTTATCCGAAGCCTATGGATAATAGCTACTAACATCAGAGACCATTACACTGAGCCACTTCCACTTCTGATATTGCACTTCAACCTAAACCTTAATACACCTGTAGTCGTTGTCTGCTGGGCAGGGGAATGGGCATCTAAAATTCGAGTTCGAAATTATTGCACGCGCATATCAAACACAGATAGGATGCCATGTGGAAGATAGACGTGCACTTGTTGTCTTATTAGAGCTGCCACTGTTGTACTTCGGTCAGTGGTTGCATAGTAGAGCGCATTGAAGACCGTCATAATCATCATCATTTTCATCAACTGGTACCGTTGGAAAGTGCCTTCCGACACAATTTCGTAAAAGACAACAACGCGACGGACGTTAGGAAATCGATCACCGATAGTGCCAAAGTGGAGTTGAGTTTAGAGCTGCGCCCATGATCGTCCAAGTGATCATGAAATATGCTTTCGCACACACAGACATCAACTGGCATTGTTTGTCTTCACGCAGTGGATCTGTGGACGGAGATCTGAAGCACTGCTGCGCCTCTAATCATGGCACAGCATCTATGGATCGCAGTCAATCTAGGATCAGCTTTTTTTCTTAGCCGATTGATCTTCCGCAGCTATATGGCCTACATCTGCGTCGTCATACCGGAGAATGATGATACCCACACTTGACTTGATTGGGGGCTTGTGTACCAAGTAACGGTGGGGGATTTTCATCTAATGACTGTCATTAGTTGACGTCGTCGTCATCATTGTTGTAAGAGTAATAGTCACACTGCAGGGCCACGACAAAAAGACGGTTGAGGCATTCTTGCGCTGTAACGGTGCAACGAAAATAGATTAAAGATTAGTATGATTGGTGTTTACTTTGGATAGTAATTTGCGAATTCATTTCATGAAATAAGAATCATCCGGGTATCCACCCACCCCATCAGAGAGGAGTGCTATGCGATATTTCGATGAGTTTGAAACTTATCTTTCTCTGCACTAAACACTGATTTGAGAGACTTGAGAGACAAAGAATTCGTACACCAAATCCAAACTATTTATAATAGATTTTTGCATAAGGCATGTTAACGTTGGTCCATGACTGCCCGATGATGGATAATATTGATCCTCGTCATAGCATTGGGTGCTGCATACAGAGCTGATAGGAGTTTATCGATGACGAAAGACCATACGAAGAGCGATAAGAGTCACCCTTGTTGGTATCCTTTAACAGCTCTAATTGTGGTAGATGTTAGACTTAGGTTGGCAAATATGAATCTTTTTAGCATTCAATCTAATTGTAGGGTTGACTAAAAGGGAACAGGCGACTTTTTCTGTAGGGATGTGACCGTTTGATAAGCCACTACTATTTTGTGTTTGTGTTCCATACCGATGCGTGGCCTACTAGTTTATCTATGACCTTTAGGCAAATTTATGTAGGTGTGAATGATTTTGTATTTGACAAAGACACCCTGCCTACCAGCCTCACGTAAAAGTACCACCTCCGTTCTGCACCATAGACGCGGAATGTCGCTTAGTACATAGTTTGACATCATCAAGAGTTGGAGTTAGTGATTCAGTGTCATGTTGCAATATTCCGAACTCCCTGGATATTTGCAGCGTTTCTGTGTAGAAGTAGCCCAGTAGTGAAGTTTAAGCTTTTGGAAAAAAATTGGCGCAACTTGATAGTTTGCAATAATTTCAAGGAATCTCCAGATATAATCTTGTTTTTTAATATAAAAATAAGTAATTCATAATAAAAAAAAACAGAAGGAACTAAAAAACATGAATAAAGGAAAATGAACAAAAACTTCATAAATCAAGCTATTTTTTTTTAACGAGTCCTCGTTCCTGGCCATTACCCCTCCCCTCCCCGAGCATCAGACAAACCAGTAATCGCTGCCATGGTGTCACCCAAATTAATCCTCGATCAGAGCAGATCTCAGATTGTCTGTGGAAGGGATTGCACCAGCAGGTCTCAGTTCGACTATCCGTTTTCATCGCAGACCAATCCATCACGTCAATTGTAAGTACTCAGTAACGCTACTATGAACGTGTGGTTTAGCAAAAAGATTTCCCCAATACATTGTGCGAATGGAGTTACATACTTCTCCAGGATGTTGCAATAATCAGAGTTCACCGATCTTTCCACGATGCGAACTTCGATTTTTCCGCGCATGAAAATTTCTGCCCACAAAAATGTCCAACCTAGTTGTTGTCTCAATTTGCTATTAAAACATAGGGACGGGCTACAGTCCGCTTGGGCGAACTGTTGGATACCCTATTCTTATTTCTATCCCTCATAAGTGGGTGTGACGAAATACTAAGCATGGTTGAATTGTTAAGAACGCCCTACATATTTTGTTATAAAACATTTTAAGGATTTAATCGAAAAAAACGAAGCTTTTGTAAAAAAAAAGTTCTATAGCTCAAACTTTGGTTTTTCAATAAAATTGTTTTTTCTTAAATCGTGGGCGTGTCAGTGGGCGGATTTTTACAATATTTATATATGTGGATAAAGGGCTCCTAGAGAGTATATATTATAAATGTTAGCTCCCTAGCTCAAACTTTGGTTTTTTTAATAAAATTCTTTTATTTAATTGTGGGCGACACTAGTCGGAATTTGAAATATTTACAAATGACCATAAAGGGCCACTATAGAGTATATATTATGAATTTCAGCTCCCTAGCTCAAACTTTGGTTTTTCAATAAAATTGTTTTTTTTTTAATAAACACCCACAACTGTAGACGAATTTCAGAAATTTTATCTCCCGAGCAGTTTAAGGAGTCAAAGATCATATATACAAAATTTCTGATTTCTAGCTCAAAATTCGATTTTTCCGTTAAATTTCTTTTTTTAGTTTGTGGGCGTGTGTGTGGGCGGATTTCAAAAATTCTTAAACTTGATTATTTCGGGCCCTTAGAGAGTATATGGTTAAAATTTCAGCTCTTTGGGTCTAGTTTAAAGGCCTAACTTTTGCCGACGGACGGACGAACGGACGGACATGGCTAGATCGACATTACTATCGATGCTGAACATAAATATAGTAACTTTTAGGGGTCTACGGGCAATATTAAGGTATGTTACAAACTATTAGTCAAAATTAATATACCCTTAAAATAGGGTATAAAAACGTTCAGTTTGCAAAAGACATCAAGACAGACGGTTTATATCCTAATATTTAATATTTTTTTATTCACAAAAGTTTTCGATATTACAGTAGTGACCGCTTACAGCGAACCCGGTTAAAGCGAACTTTCGGTTATAATGAACCATTTCACCCAGTCCCAACCAGTGTCACATAAGAACTAAGGATTATAATTTCTCATATAGCGTACCCGCTTAAAGCGAACTTTCGCATATAACGAACCATTTTTGCACGTTAAATGAAGAAAAGTCAGGTTATAACGAACCAATACTGTCTTAATTTGTCGGGGCTTCCCCGAGAACTGCATAGCTATACTTATGTACATACACAAACATTATCAAACAACAAAATGTTGTCCTTGAATACATATAATTTTTTCGTCACTTCCCCGAGTTACATTATGTTAGCATCAAAGGTTACATTTCAAAGGTAGCAGAAATTAGTTGGATTCCAAAGTGCATAGAGGAAGGGTACTACGCGTTTGAAAATCAATTAAATAAAATGGGAGATACAGTATCAAAAATAATAATGTAATAATAAAGCGTTTACAACAAGGTACAAGGCAACTCGATATATGCATGGAAATGGGACTAAATAAGTCGACTGTTTTCACAATTTGGATGAAAAGGGAGGAGATCCTGGACCACCAATTCGAGGGTAAAAAAAGTAAAAAAAAAACTTACAAACGAAAGAGTCGATAGTGGGTTGTTAAAGTGGTTTTGCCAATAAAGGGCTAACAATGTTACTTTGAGTAGTGCTGTATTACAAGAAAAAGCCGAAGAGCTATGTCGAAAGTTTACGAATCAGGAATGCAATCTTAGGAACAGTCGGTTGAATCCTTTTGATCCGGATGTGTATCGAGGCCGAGAAAACGTCTGTCTTATTTTGTCCCGTTAAAAAAACAAAAACTAAATTAAAATCCACTCCAATTTTGAAATTTCCATATCAGGGGCGTGGTGGGCCGTGGGACATATATGTCTCATCCGTATTCTTTAGGGATGGGATATTTGTCCCAATAAGTAAGTAAGTAAGTAAGTAAGAAATTCATTTATTTAATATTTTCTTATTACATAAGTTACAAGATAGAATGAATTTTAAAGCTATGGCTTAGCCGTCAGCTTGGTTAGCAAAATGCTTATACATGTACCTACATTTGTAACTTTAACAATATAGTTATTTTTTTAATAAACTTAATCAATCATAATACTCTGTTATTAATAGCGACCTGTATTTGTAGATGGATTTAATATAATAAAATAACTTTTTCCAATCACACTCGTTCAGAATTTGTATTGTCTCCTGCATGGTAAGGAATTTTTTTCCGAAGTAAGCTAGTCTCTGTGGTTTGTAGATTGGACAAACACTAATAATGTGAAAGCAGTCTTCTTTCGCTTTTAAGTTGCAAATATTACAAAACTGGTTGAAGCTTCCATTATATGGGCTGCCATTTAAACCAATCAACTCACACCTTGTTTTGAAAATGAGAGATATTTCACTATAGTTGAGTGAGTCATTGAAATAGTTCTTATCCTTTAGATTGAAGTTCAGGTGAGAATACAATACTCTGCTATCTGATTCACGAGCTTTCTCTATAAATCGCACACGAATAGCATCTTCATTTTTATTTATTATTCGATAAAGTTGGTTCTTTAAGTTGTCCAGGTTGTTTAGATCGAATGAAATAGTTTCTCCACACGCGTTTCCAATTCTTAACCATCTTAACGCCCACCAGTCCTTGTTTCTTAATTCATAAGATAGCATTTTTTTGGTTATTCGGGAGTCCCAATATAACAACTAAATACAAAATCGAATTTTATTGTTCAAATGAATCAATATAATATAATGGAATGTACAGAATAAAATGAAAAAAGAATTGAAATAAAAAAAATGATTTGTATCCAATGGCGGCGGCATATTGTTGAAATAACCTTGGAAGTAGTCAGAGTAATATGAGCAAAGAAACGTAATTGAGACATATAGATCCCAACTGAAAATACTGATGGGACATAATACCTATGTCCCGAACAACTAAAAATGGGTAAAAAAATATATATACTAAAAAACAACTTTTTACCACTTTGAATTATTTTACAATGTTCAAAATGCTAAAGAAAGGATTTTTTTTATATTCATACACCTTTTTCACTACTTTTTTGAATAATAGACTCAGTAAAGTCGATTTTACATCTGAGTCTTGACAAAATTTTCCACTAATGACTAAATGATGACAATGCATCATCCAAATGGCGAATAAACAATATTTTACAGTTACTAAAAGTACAAGGTGGCGCAAAAATAACCTTCCGATGTTTTTTGGCTGTAATTTAAAAAAAACTTTGATTCTTCTTGTGGATTATTTTTATTTGGTCTTTTAATTTTTTTTACATCAAGTCGAGAATATGATGTCATGTAAATGGCCGCCGCCACAGTTGATTGTCATTTGAGCCCTTTTTATGGCATTTTCCATCACTTTGGCCAAAACTTCCGGCGATAGGTCCTCACATTGTTGACGGATATTGTCTTTAAGAGCTGCAAGAGTCTGAGGCTTGTTGACATAAACCCGCGACTTCAAAAAGCCCCACAAAAAGAAGTCTGGAGCGGTCAAATCAGGCGATCTTGCTGGCCAGTGCAAATCGCCAAAACGGGAGATTATACGCCCGGGAAATGCATCCTTCAGCATATCGGTTGTGGCACGTGCAGTGTGTGCGGTTGCACCGTCCTGTTGGAACCATATGTTTTCCAATCCCAATTCATCAAGTTGCGGCAAAAAGAACTCGTTGATCATTGCTCTGTAGCGCTCACCCTTCACAGTAACCGTTTGGCCCGCGACGTCTTCGAAGAAAAAAGGTCCGATGATACCTCCACCGAAAACAGCACACCATACAGTGACTTTGAGCGGGTGTAATGGCTCTTCGTGGGTGACACGCGGATTTTCAGTGCCCCAGAAGCGTACATTTTGCTTATTTACGTACCCGCTAAGATGGAAATGGGCCTCATCACTCATGATTATTTTTGATGAAAAATCATCTTCCTCTTGGTGGTGATTAAGGATGGCTTGAGCGTATGTTAGACGCGATTGGCGGTCAGCAGCTAACAGCTGATGCACCGTCTGGACTTTGTACGGAAACATCTTCAAATCTTGTACCAAAATTCGCTGTAAAGACCGTCGACTGATACCCATTTGCGTGGCACGTCGTCTGGTCGATGTCGACGGCGCTTCCATGACATCTTCGGCTACAGCAGCAATATTCTCTTCAGAACGGCTACTCCGGGGTCTGCCACGCCTGGCAGCATCTCGTGTTGTGCCAGTCTCTTCGAGGCGAGCGGCTAAACGTCGCAGTGTTTCACCAGTAGGCGTTGGACGGGTAGGAAATCTGCGACGAAATTCACGTTGTGCCAAAGTCACCGACCGATTATTGCTCAAATAAATAGTCACCAATATTCCGCGTTCTGGGGCAGTGTAGCGTAACATTGTTTATTAACGTGTATTTCGCATGTGTTTACTACACAAATGTCAAAACAGAACTGACATTAGGGGCCAATCGCAAAATTTATAGCATTTTCTGATAGGAGGATTACTTTTGCGCCACCTTGTATAAACTACTGGATGGGACTTCAACGTCCCATGTTCAGTGTGTTTTCTTTAACTTAGGAGTATTCAAACTTTGCATGGGACATATATATCCCACCCGTATCGAAAGGGTTAAAAAAACGACAATATTAGCACTGGAAAAATTGTTGGGGAAGCGGCAGCAGTTGACATGCGTATTGTCGATGATTGGTTGCAAAACAAATAGCCAAGTATTAAAGGAAACTTTAAGGATGTGGACATATTTAACAGCGGCGAGACTGACTTATTTTATAAACTGATACCTAATAGAACGTTGCGTTTCAAAGGCGAGACGTGCTTTAGTGGGAAACTATCGAAAGAACGTATAGCCGTGCTGGTGGTGGCCTATTTTTTGGGGACAGATCTTGAGAACGCCATGAAATTGACGGATTTGGCTGATTTGCGACGGACGCCTCTACGGAAGCAATATTCTCCAAACTTTGGGCAAAACCTAATCTCACTGGCACGGCAGCATCAAGCAGCGAATATTCTGACTCCAATTTTTTCACTAGACTATGAATTGCTTGTCTACTGGGACGAGAATTACGTCCGTAAATTGGCGTTAACGGTCTTAAAGTTGCGACCGCCCACTTGGAATTTCAGCAGTAAATTTCAGTTATTTCTAAACGTTACTCCTTCGCTTTCTTCACAAAAATGTTGATTTTACAGGATATTTTAATATTGACAGTTTGGTAATCGGTTCACACTGAAAGCTTGAAGTTGTCAAGTTGCTAATGAAAGACCATTAGTTTATAAAAAATTTCGTTGTATTAATTTTTTCTTTAATCTTATTCAGAGAAAGCGATTGGTCTGTTTAGGCCCGATAGTGGTGCAAAACGGCCTTTTTTGGTTCTGTTGCGTCCTTGGTTATAGCTCAGTGAATCATTTTTTAGCTTTTTGTATTCTTTTCTATGATGAAGTTCAAGGATTAAGCTTTTATTTGCAAGGAATTCAGTTCGATTCTTAGGAATATTTAAAACAAACAAACATCTGTCCACCGCCTAGGACAAAACGACACTGTTGATAGCAATAACTTCGAGGTATTTAAGGAGTTCATCTTTAGGGTTCCGAGTGCTGGACTAAGTAGTAAAGGGAAGCTCATAATGGCTTCATTTGAAAGAAAAATACACCGTCGGATATTTGGTCCTGTGTACGAAGAGGGCGAATGGAGGAGAAGATACAACCGCGATCTCTATGAGCTGTACGAAGATGTGGATGTAGTCCAAAAAGGTAAATCACGTCGACTTCATTGGCTCGGCCACATTTAGCGCATGGAAACTATTGCTCCAGCCAAGAGGATCTTTGTCTCGCAGCCCCCTGGTTCGAGAAGGCAATGAAGACTGAACCTCCATTTTAAAGATCAAGTCATCGCGGATGCCAGACCGCTTCGTCTAGAGAACTGACCGGGATCGCAGAGCGTGAACGGCTCCAGTGTCTCAGGCAGAGACTCTTCAGTAAGTAGTAAAGTTTCCAGATGATAGAAGACTCTTTTGTTTATCATTGCAGCCGATTTCTGGTGTTATTTTGACAATTTTCGTTTATGTTAATTTGCTTGCCCATTAGTTGAGATAATTCAAGAGTATGAACAAAATTATTCATTACACGCGGGGGTGGTTAACCCGCCTGGCAAATCTTACATATTTTTCGTATTGACAATTTCACAATTATTTAATTTAATTTGTTTTGATGACTTCAACATATCAGAGTACCGCGGCAAGGCAGAGGAAAAAATAATTTATTATAAAGGGGACTAAAGGAAATTCGACAACCCTTTCACGAACACTAGAAAAGAGCAGACCTACTCCTTCACATATTCTCCCCAGTCACAGTCGTCAGCTTTTTATGTGCGCGTGTTTATGCCATATCAAACTAAGATACACATTCTCCCACTGTTCAACAAAATTACTAAGAATTAATTAAATTAAACTGCGACCTTCTAAGCGGTCGTTAACTCCCCTTCCAGGTTGCTCCGCCAAAAAACACGTTCAGACTTACAAGACAACCATCAGTCGCATAGATGACGATGTTCCGAAAGCATTTACTTAACGCAAGAATTTGTATCGCCCATCAAAAGAGAAAACTCGCTGAGATCCGAGTAATTGCTTTATTTTGACGATCAGCAGTTAAACCATCGAAGCCTGTTTGCAAATCGAAACCATCCAATCAGCACAATGCAATGATGTGTCACCTTAAGTACGCCATAAACCGAACAACTTGCAATAAACTACAAAACAAAACGAAAGCACAAGGACCATCGCCTACCAACAAATCAAGCCGTTTGATTGTTATTTCAGCGAAATTTAAAAGTGCCTCGCATAAATTTCACCTTGACACAGTAATAACCCAGCTTGGCGCTTTCACATGAAAAATAACTTCAATCGGCTTTTTATGGAACCATTAAGTCAAAGCGCAGAACTCAAATCATCCTCCTCATCAGCATGAAACATCAACATCGGCCGGCGTCATCTTGCGCAGCAATCGAAACATGCGACTGGGAATGCAAAACATTGCACTATGCATGTGATTCTGGGAAGAAGGAGGCCCCAGCCCAGACCCACTTACAAAAAGCCCATAAAGTAAGTTTATGACCGCTTGGATGTGTAATTGTCCCCCATCGGCGTGACATATGACATTGTCCGTCGCTAGGTCGTCATAGGTCGTCATGTTGCAGTCCTCCACTTATTCTTTACGATCTGCGCACAGCGCATATCCAGCTAATCATTCAATCTAGATGACGGCGAAATCAACGTATAATGTCGAGTAAATTATTCGCCATCATCATCAGAGATAAACGCAAAGCCAAAATGACAACGACGACGCACGCACAGTGGAATGACGAAGGGCCAGAAACAGACAATCATTGGAAATGCCGCTTCTTGAAGGAAGTTTTTATTTGAATTTTTTTTTTAATGCCAGTTCACATGCCGCAGAATAGGCTGCTGCCATTAATTGGAGGACCATCGCATCGGTTTGATTTCCTTCATCGCATAACGACCGTCCGCGAGTGAACAACGTGCAATTAAACGTTTTACGTATCACTGCGCATCATGCAATTTGATAAGCCAACAACCCTGAGCTTAATCCATGTCCTCAATGGCAATTCGGCGGAACCATCTGGTCGAACAGCAGCCACCCAGATAGCAATCTCTGATTGGACTTTTGGCCGAGATAATCCGTAAACAGTTTGCGTCCTCGTAATAACTCAATTAAATTTTGAAAATGGAAAAGCGTTGCGGTTGCGCTGACGTTGACTCCGATCGATGCAACGAACGTGTAAAAGTGTTCCGCGCCGGAAGGTTCGCATCTTGCATACCGGTCCTGGGCGAATCTAATTGATACTCGATTATGTGTTCGTCGGTTTTTGTTTGGTTTTTTGAGGATATTACTCGCCTGCGGTTGGGCAAGTCAAGGAAAATGATCACGAAATGAATTGTTTTGTGGTGGGCATGGTGTGCGTCTACATTCGTCTCACGATGATGAACTTGTCTTAGAGCTTAATCATCCAAGTTGTCATGATCATGGGCACGAGGACGAGGGGAAACAATTTGAGACTTCCAGTCAGCAAATACATACGCAATTTGTTGTGACCTTAGTATTTTGTGAGATGGCTTTATGACCTCTGCGTTCGCGTCCCTCAGGTTGAGCTTCAGCTGCAGCTCCAATGTAATTGCGAATGGAATGCGTGATAGCAGAGAACGAGTGGGGCGGGATAATTTACTCCGAACAACATCGTCGGGGGTCTGGTGATTCGCTGCAAATTCGTCACGTCGTCGTCGTTCGTTTTGCGTAAATTGGTGGTGCACGTTTCTTCATCCTATGGGATGGACAATTGTGCACCGCGATAACAGTGATTATTATCTGCGGGAAATGTTGGAATGAGATTCAACAAGAGCAGCGCAATGATGCTGGCTGCAACACACACTTGTATCCCGAAATGGAATCTGGTTGTTGGTTTAGCTAAAGCTTCTGTTCGCACAATGCATATGCAGCTGGATGAGTTGAGTGCTTGAGTGCAGGAATACTCTTCCAAACCGCTGTGCTAATTATACGCCATTTCAATTGTGCAGGTACGTTAAGAAGGCGAATAGGTTAGTTTGACAGAAATTTGCGAGTAATGAATAATAACCTACTGTCAAAAAAAAATGTCCGATATGGAGAGCAAAATCTCCGATAAACTTGATCAGCAGATCAATGATCTAAAAGAATCAGTATGTCAAATAAACAATAAAGTTGCTCACCTGAAAACGTCACTTGTTAACGCCAATTCCGAAATCAGTACTCTGAAAGAAGATCTGACAAGCATCAAGTCATCCCTTACTCACGTAAACAACAAACAAAGTGTGTCTAAGGCACTTCTCATCGAGAAAACAAATGAAATTGCCGACTTAAAAAATAACATTCACTGTGTTACCACTGAATTGAGCGCAATAAAAAAAAAAACCGTATGTACTCAGGAACAGCGTATCGTGGCATGCGACGCTATACTTTTTGGGACTCCATACCTACTTTTCTGATGAAAACCTCACCACTATTTTTAATTCACTGTGCACTACACTAAAAATAAATTCACCAAACTTGCGAAACATTTTTCGTACTCGGCCGAAGAGCGGTTGCAAAGTAGAGCTGTGTCAATCACAATAAAGTATTGGTGATTGCAATCACAATGCCCGAAGTCAATCGTTCATCGAGTCAATACTTTTGTTCTGTTCTGACTAATTCATTTCTTTATTACTGATTTAACACATATTTGTTCTACAAAAATATCGCTTCTGTGCAATAACCTCCATTTCCTAATTATTCAGAGGCGTTTTGGTATTTTTGAGTGTATTCACTCTTACAATCCATTCGAATGTATCTGTCTCTATCGAAACTAAATTGAACGAATGATGATTGGGGTTTTTGATTGTATTGAAATTGAATGGAGCAATACAATACTCCCATGTCCCATCTGTTGTTGATTGATTGAATGATTGATTAAAATGACCGAATCATTTTTTCAACCAATACTTGAACGATTCGATCATAAAATTTGAACGATTGACACAGCTCTATTGCAAAGACACTGGGATTATAATAAAAAAATTTACACCGTATGATCGTAACTTTATCCTGAAGTCCATCGCACTTTTTCGTAAAGTAAATAAAAAGGGACTTTGTTTACAATACATTGGAATCGATTCCACCCGCACTATCTATCTACGAGAATGTCTTACAAAAAATAACCAAGAAATCCTACTTTCCGCATTAAAATTAAAAAAATGTAAACAACTTGTTTCGGTGTTTACAACTCGTGGTGCAATTTAGGTCGAATGTTTGGAAGATCTTGGCGGAGCTGCCAGCTCAACAAATGGATTTTAGCATTACCATATATACATTATTTTGTTTTTCTTTTTTTTTAATTCTTTTTTTTTTTATTCTTTTTTTTTAATTCTTTTTTTTTTTTGAGTACGTAATCTAAAGTAATTAAACTAAGAAATTGTTTGTTCTATATTCATTAAGCTTATTTTTTCTTCATCATATCTTTCTTTCTTTTTTTTTCTTTTTTTTTAATTGTAAAAGTAAAGTTGTGTTATTCTATTTCGATATTTTTTTTTTGACTTTGAAATTCATTTTTTTATTCATTGTTAAATATCTACTTACATACTAGACAAAAATGATTAAACCTAACTTAAAATTAACAGGATACTTATTCTTATTTATTGGTCCTTATGCGAACGCTCTAAACTTAACTATATCTTATAATTATTGCCTTTTACATATATATTCCTCGAGAAAATTTACTAAAACTCGGTATCATTATTGAGATTTTATATAAAACAAATTACAAACTACCTATTCTACTTACTTAAACTACTTAACGTATTCTAACTATAATTAGGATTCTGAGCACTCTTTGCCTTGCGCAACAAGTGGTCAAAATCCCAATTGCTTTCCGAGCGCCTGGCAGTCGTCAACGTGCACACGCGCCGCCGTGAGCCGACTGAAGCCTTACAGCGTCAGTCAACTCCCGGAAGCACCACCACACGTTGGCGAGCCCGGCCTCTCCCAAAAACGCCCTAGCTGACTTAATCTAACTTATAAGCTAAGAGGATGTTACCTAGAGTAACGTACCGTCCTGGGTTGGCATGTTGACCCCTCCCCCCTCAACAAGCCACCAAAATTCGGCGAATTGCTTTTCCGTCTCGAATCTATCCCTCTCCGATATTGCGGTACTAAAACGGAGGAGCTCATGAGCATTGGCGACGTCCCCGTCATGGAGGAGCCGCTTATCTCTCGCGCTGCGGTAGCGATGGTATAACACCGGAATACCATCCCTCGTCTGTACCAGCCGTTTTGCATCAATATGGATAAATGCCTCTGGCGGGATAAAGCCAGACCGGAGCGTACTCTCTATATACATTTCATTGGGGTAGTAAGCCCCAAATATCAGACTATTGTCGCTGGCCATCGCCCTTGCAACGTGCCTTCGAGTGACCTTAATGAGGAAATTGTCAATCCTATTCAACTGAGCCCCATCGTATAGGACCTTGTTGGGATAGTATTTTATATAGTTGGATTCAGGCGTTCGGAACAACCGGAGACAGGTCCTAAGACATTGTCTCTCCAAAACCCGAATCTTTTCCGCTAGGCGCTATATTAAACCACAATGGACCACCATAAGCGATGATTGGCCTTATAAGGGCCACGTAGCAAATGACCTTCACTCTAGAGTCAAGTTGACTGCTATGAAACAGTCTATTTCGATATTCTTTACCTGTAAATGGACATGGACTCTAACCTTAATATAATGTTAAAAGTTTTTAGAAGCCATAACACTGGTCTCCACATTTGCCATATTAATGCTCAGAGTCTTCTACCAAAAATCGATCAGTTCCGCTATCTGTTTGAACAATCAGCGGTTGGTGTAGTATGTGTGTCCGAAACCTGGTTTAGAGTGTCGTTTAGTGATGAAATGTGTTGTCAAGGTGGTTATAGGGTTTTTCGTTCTGATCGTACTGATCGCTTGGGTGGTGGCGTTGCAATCTACGTCAGGGACAATATCAAATGCAGACTTCGCAGCATTTCCTCTGATGGTTGTGAGATTGAGCATGTGTTTGTTGAACTTGTCAATGACGAATCAAAACTCTTGATTGGTGCTGCTTATCGGCCTAATAGAAATGTTAACGTTTCACAATTCATCACGACCTTGGAAGAAATCTCTATTACGTGTCCTAATGTTGTTTTATGTGAATATTTCAACAGCAATCTTCTGTCTGACAGCCATTTTACCGATGAGATGTCTTCTCTTAATTTAGTCCCAGTCAATACTACAACTCCTACTCACTTCTCTGATCAGTCTTCTACGCTGCTGGATTTATTCTTAGTCAGTAATAGAAACAAAATCATTTTCTATGACCAGCTCGAGGCACTTGCTTTCTCTAGGCATGATTTAATATATCTTGTCTTTGACTTTGAAACTGTGAGTGTTGTAAGAACTATGGAATATAGAGATTTTAAGAATATTGACTATGCGCTGCTAGAGGAACATACCAGAAGTATCGATTGGAATTCAATCTACTATTTTCCTTCTCCAAACGAACAAGTTGAGTTTTTTAATAGCAATATTAAATCCCTATACAATCAGTACGTTCCGCTAAAGACTAAAATCGTGTTGCCTCGTAAGGTTCCTTGGATTTCCCCACAAATCCACTCACTAATGCAACAGCGTGACCTTGCTTACACCCGTTGGAAACGTTTCCGTTTGGTAGGGCATCGAAAAGCCTACTGTGTACTTCGCAATAAAGTTGTTACTGCAATACGAGCCGTAAAATCTAACTTTTATTCAAATGAACTAAAAGCCTCATTAGGAAGTAAGCACTTGTGGAGTAATCTGCGCAATATTGGCATTGGTAAATCCAAAAACAATAACGTTGATGCTCCGATCCTAATGAACTCAACTCAAAATTTATTTCGTCGCAGAAATTGTCAAATAGTTTGCAGTCATTTCAACAAAGTGGCAACCCATCTCCCTACGCTTGCTGTCCTAGTTTCTGCTTCACAGCTTTCAACAGCGCTGATGTTGTTGAAAGCATTCTATCTATCAAATCGAATGCTGTTGGCCTTGATGACATTCATCTATCTTTTCTAAAAATCGTATTAACCATTTTACTACCTTTTATTACCCATATCTTTAACACTGTGGTGACTACAGGGATCTTTCCTAGGCAATGGAAATCAGCAAAAATTATCCCCATCCCAAAATCTTCCAAGTGTGATGAGTACAGGCCGATTTCTATACTCCCTTTTTTGTCAAAAGCCTTTGAAAGGATCCTCCAAAAGCAAATTAGCCGTCATCTCGCCATGTTCAACCTATTATCATCTAAGCAATCTGGTTTCCGACAAAAACACAGTTGTATCACTGCTGTGATAGGCGTGTCTGAAGATATTAGGCAAGCTCTTGACGAAGACAAAGTGTCCTTCTTAGTCCTTCTTGATTTTTCTAAGGCGTTTGAATTGGTTGACCACTCTTTTTTTTGCCGCAAGTTGTCTCATATATATAATTTCGAGCCTTGTGCTATAAAGTTTGTATCGGCATACTTAACTCACAGATTTCAAGCCGTAGAAGTTAACAAATCCATTTCAAACCCCCTGCCTATCATAAGTGGTGTCCCTCAGGGATACATACTAGGGCCTTTGTGTTTCTCGACGATCAACGATCTTCCTAATGTCATCAAAAACAGCTCAATTCATTTGTATGCTGATGATGCTCAGCTCGTATTAAGATGTCCTCTGGGTTTAATAGAGCACGCCGCGCAATCGATAAATAATGATCTTGCCGATATAGTGCAGTTTTCTCAACAAAATGGACTGATATTAAATCGAGATAAAACTAAGTGCATCGTGATTTCGCGAAAGCCCCTAGATCTGGCTTATTTTCCTATCCTCGCACTCCAAGATGCTCCTATTGAGTATGTAGAATCCGTCAATAACCTTGGGGTGACCTTTAATCGATTCTTAACGACAACCACATTAATCTTGCAGTCGGCAAGACTTATGCAGTTATCTGAACGTTGCGGGCGACCCAATCCTTTACACCCTTTAAAACACGAGTCTTACTTGCTAAAATTCTAGCCATGCCAGTCTTAATATATGCTTGTGAAATGTTTGCGAGCTGTAGTTATGCATCCAAGAGGAAACTTAATGTGGCATTTAAATGTATTGTGCGATATGTGTTCGGATTGCGTAAATTTGATCGAATAACACTCTACTCCATCCAACTTTACAATATGACTTTCGACAATTTTCTCAAATTTCGAACTCTTTGCCTGTTTTCGGACATACTTTTAACACATCAACCGACTTATATATATGAAAAAATAAGATATCCCACCTCAAGCAGATGTGCGGGTGGCAATGGTGCAGTAGTAGTGTAGTGTGTCCCGGCCAAGTCCATTACTTTATACCGAATACATGAAATCGTAATCTCCCTAAGTAACTTAGACACCACCCGTGGAGAAAAACCCTACAACTGCACCCAAACACATCTTTCCTATCTCTCTATTCTTTCTAATACCAAGTAGCTTACACTGTGTTCTTAGCATTGTAAGGGTACT
This sequence comes from Portevinia maculata, assembly GCA_949715645.1. Taxonomy (NCBI): domain Eukaryota; kingdom Metazoa; phylum Arthropoda; class Insecta; order Diptera; family Syrphidae; genus Portevinia; species Portevinia maculata. Next base: position 9,553,604 of record OX454526.1, read on the forward strand.
GTAACAACAGAAAAAAAAATCCCTTTAGCGTAAGCAACTTATAAAAAAAAAAAAAAAAAGCAGATCTTGATCCCTCCTCGGTACTCTTGCTTAACTTCTGAGCGTCAGTTTTTTATTCACTCCACACGGTTGTGGAACTCCTTCCCCTACTCTATCCGAAGTTTAAATAACGCAACTAAACTTAAAAATGAATTAAAATCGTATCTCTCCTTGAATTCTTAAAATTTTGTATTGATTTTTTTGTATATTTTCATTATTTCTTTTTTCTCATCAACATGAATTCCTCGTTTTGTAACTCATGTAGCTTTTTATACTCGCTTCAACTATTGTATGCCTTTCATTGGTTTATAAGATATTGTATCTTACTGTGTATAGGCAAATCACTAAATAAAAATAAATAAATAAAAAATAAATAAAAATAAAAATAAATGATCTAGTGCGGTTGAAAGGATCGTGAGCTGATAAATGTTTGCAAGGAAAATAATGAATAACTGCAATTCAAAGGCTTGCGCTTGTAGTATCTACAATGAAAGGGTGGCGACGGTTTAGAGGTTAGTGTGTTGGCTTGTGACCCGTGCGGTGCAGGTTCAATCCCAATGGGGGAACAACAGCATACGCCACCCAATCTCCAGCCTCTACACCAAAAGGAGGATTTCTGCCTGGTAGTACAATGGACCGCTACCGAGTCTGAGTGCTCTGGGATTTGGATTTCCTTTTAGTATGTAAAAAGAAAAAAAACCTACAATGGAAAGCAAAGTTAGCACATGGGCAAGAAAGGAGAAAACTGAACTGATGCTCTTCACCACCAAGCCAAAATACCTGACTTCACGCTTCCTCGCCTAAACGGCACACCCCTTTTCCTTTCAACCAGTGCCAGGTTTTTAGAAGGTATCCTAGATCCTAAACTCTATAGCCTTGCAGCAGAACCTTCGGCAAAAAGTGGGGCCTGCAACCAAAATTGACCCTGTGGATGTACACAGCCGTGGTACGACTAATCCTCACGTATGGGTTAATAGTATGGTGGCCGGCTCTAAAGAAAAACTACAACAAAACCAAACTTAATAAGGTACAAAGAACGGCATGTATAGGAACAACGGTAGCTCTACGGTCAACACCGTCAGAAGGACTCACAGTCTTACTGCATCTTTTACCACTTGATCTACAGATAACAAACATCACAGCACACAGCGCGGTCAGACTCAGAGAGTCCGGATGCAGGACTACGAAACCCTATGGCCACAGTAGTATTCTAGATTCTCTACCTAGAAAACTAGTTCCGCCTTCAACAGACTACATCATTCCCAGAATGTCTTTCACAAAACATTTCGTCGTTCAAATCCCTACTAGATCAGAATGGCAAAATGGACAAGTGACAAGGGATTTCGATAAAACAATCTCCACCGACGGTTCAAAAATGGACTGCGGCGTGGGTGCGGGAGTTTTTTCGGAATCCTTAAACATCACAAAATTGTACAGACTTCCGGATACTGCAAACGTCTTCCAGACGCAGCTACTTCCTATCCGTGAAGCCTGTCGCCAGATCAAGCTTCAGTCAAAAACAACACCGAGGCAAAAGATCGCTATAGGTACATATTGACAGCCAGGCTGCCATTAAAGCGATCGCTTCAGTCACTATATCCTCTAAGTTAGTACTAGAATGGCGTAATAAGCCGGCCCTACTTGGTAAGTTCAAGGTTACCCTGATCTGGGTTCCAGGGCACAGTAACGTTTATGGAAACGAACATGCCGACAAACTGGCCAGGCAAGGCTCAGCTCTCCACATTCCGCTCGGAGCAGTTAAGGCAAATATTACAGCAGAATATCTCAAGAAAGCCAACCTCAGATGGAGCAGGAACCATATCCAGGAAAATGTGGCCAAACTACAACAAGGCCAAAACAACCGACCTTCTATGTAGAACCCGAAAAGATATTGCAAGAACTACAGCGATCATCACGGGACACTGGCATATAGGAGGTCATGCGATCAAGCTGGACATCCCATACAATACCCAGTGCCGCAGTTGCAAAGTGACAACTGGAAAATAAACCCTAATTCACTTTTTATGTACCTGCCCGGCTTTAGCTAGGACAGGATGCCCTTTTTATACCCTATTCTAAGGGTATATTAATTTTGAAGCATAGTTTGTAACATACCTTAATATTGCCCGTAGACCCCTAAAAGTTAGTATATTTATGATCAGCATCGATAGTAATGTCCATCTAGCCATGTCCGTCCGTCCGTCCGTCCGTCCGTCTGTCGGCAAAAATTAGGCCTTTAAACTGAACCTAAAGAGCTGAAATTTTAACCATATACTCTCTAGGGTCCCGAAATAATCAAGTTTACGAATTTTTGAAATCCGCCCACAGACACCCCCACAAACTCAAAAAAACAAAATTTTGGGAAAAATCGAATTTTGAGCTAGAAAGCTGAAATTTTATATATATGATCTATGAATCCTAAAACAGCTCGGGATAAAAAAATTTCAAAATCCGCCCACTGACACGCCCACAAATAAATAAAACAATTTTTTTGAAAATGCAAAGTTTGAGCGAGGGAGCTGAAATTTATAATATAAACTCTCTATGGGCCCTTTATGCTCATGTGTAAATATATTCAAAATCCGCCCACTGGCACGCCCACAATTAAATAAAACAATTTTATTGAGCGTTCTTAACAATTCAACCATACTTAGACTTTTGTCACGCCCACTTATGAGGGATAGGAATAAGAATAGGGTATCCAACAGTTCGCCCAAGCGGACTGTAGCCCGTCCCTAAGTTTTTTTATAATTACATACATAGTTAAAATAATTTTTGCTTGCGAAAGAAACAAAAATGGATGCGATAAGTTGGTACATTATACCTGTTTTACCTACTCTTGTTAACGTTCGTGAAAAAAAACGGTATAAGCTAAGAAGAATTGGTAACGATAACAACTTTAAGCAACTGTATCGTTTCACGCGTCGAAATGTAGATTACTTGGCTAATACTTTTTTAGAAGAAAATCTGGAGACGAGTGGTTGTGCTCTTTCAAATATCCAGAAAATAAAATCTTTCCTGAGGTATATAGGAGATCCGGGCTTCCAGGTAATCATTTCAAAAGCATTTCCATGATTTATAGTTTAACTAGTGAAAAAATAATATATATTTAGGTTGGTGTCGGTGAGGATCTTGGCATTCGTCAGTCAACAGTTTCTTTGAATAATTGCTATGTGTGTCTAATAGTCGAACAAGCCGATGATTGGATACAATTTCCGACAAATGAAGAAGAAATAAAATGACATCAAGCGATTTGGCAAACAAAAGTCATGTTTACAGCTGCAATTGGAACTATAGATTGCACTCATATTCCAATAAAAAAAAAATTTATTAAATAACTTTCTAAAACTTTCTAAAATTCAAAAAATAAACCACACAAGGACACATGCAGTGAAGTAAATGCTTTGTTGAAATTTTCGAATTTTTTTTTTTTTTTTTTTTTTTTTTTTTGTCGGGGTGTGTGAGACTTTCTGCACTGGAGCACTCAGACTCAATACTGGTCCATTGTATACCACATTTCACTGTGGGAATTTACTTGTTTTTCTAAGAAAAACAAGAAGGCGCTTCAATGATAAGGAGCTTAGGTTTACAGCACTCACCATATCCGCACCAAATACCTGCCAACTGATACGAGCAAAAGCAGGACAATCACAGAGGAAATGTTCCGCAGTGTCGTCGCTTTCTCCACAGGTTTCGCAGTTGGTGGTGTCGCTTAGGCCTAGCACCTTAAGGTGTTTGGCAAAAGCGTAGTGTCCCGTAAGAACGCCAGTAGTCTCTCTGCAGTCTTTTCTGTTGAGAGACAACAAGAATGCCGCGGATTTCCCACAGACGTCGGGGAGCATTTGCTTAGTCTGTCTGCACCCTGGAGAGTCATGCCAACTGCAATTGTGTTCATAGGAAACCCAACCGTCAATGGAAGCCCTGACCGAGGACGCAGGCAGACAGATCGCTGGTTCAGGTCCTGAGAAGTCCCCCGCTGAGCTTTGTCTAGCAAGTTCATCGGAGATCTCATTTCCCGTGATCCCGTTATGACCCGGGACCCAGACAAGTTTAAGTGAATTCAGCCTTCCGACCGAATTCAGAGATATCTAGCATTCACGTACTATTTTGGAGGTAGTAAAAGTTTTGAGTAAGGCCTTAAGCGCAGCCTGACTGTCGCTACAGACGCAGATACTTCGCCCCCTCCACCTGTTCCTCGTAACATAGTCCATGGCCATTAGGATAGCATAAGTCTCTGTTTGGAAGACTGACGCATATTTGCCTAACGGAAAGAAAAGTCTAACGTTATCGCTCTCCACGAAGACACCAGCACCAGATCCTTGATCGGTTTTGGAGCCATCCGTGAAGATTCGACTGCATTCCCTTCCAGGTTCAGAGTCCGGCCAGAGCCAGTCCTGGACGCGAGGAAAGTCGACCTCGTAGTTGCGCTTTAGCCGAAGTTCCGGTGTCATCGCACCAGACGGCATATCTATAAGACAGGAGTCGAAGGACAACCGTTGCGCAAGTTCATCAAAACTCCAGTGCGAGTTATACCAAAAGCCACCTCTTGTAAGACGTGAGATAGCCTTGATTGTACAGCCCATGATGTAAACATCAAGGGGCGGAAGGTTCAATAGTGCATCTAGGCCGGAGCCAGGCGTGCTGGGGAAGGCCCCCGTGTAGGCGAGACATACCTGCCTTTGGAGTTTGGCAAAAGCAGCAGTGACGTATTTACGTGAAAGCTTGTTCCACCAAACAACCGATGCGTATGCTATAAATGGTCTTATCATAGCCGTATAAGTCCATAGGACTCTTTTCGGTGATAAGCCCCATGTGTTGCCGAAAATGCCTTTGCACTGCCAGAAAACAGACAGCGCCTTGGCAGTCTTCAGCTCAACATGTTTGGACCAAAGAAGTTTGCTATCAAGGATGACTCCCAGATACTTTGCTTCATTGGAGAGTTGGATTGTGACGCCTTTTAGCACTGGCTGAGTCAACCCGACCAGCTTCCTCCTTCTCGTAAAGAGAACAACCTCAGTTTTAAGAGGATTGACCGAGAGCCCATTCCTAGTGCACCATTCGTCGATCACGTCAAGGGCCGCCTGCGCCTTGGCGCATACAGTCGCTAGGCATGATCCAACAGAAAGCACGGCAACATCATCCGCGTACGCCTGAGCGTAAATATTAGAACTGTTGAGTGCGTCGACCAGCATACACCACAGCAGTGGAGACAGGACGCCGCCTTGCGGGCAGCCTCTGTTTACCCCCGCCATAACATAGCGGCCACAATCCGCATCCGCAACCAACGTTCTATTCATTAGCATTGCTTTAATCCACAACACCAATGGTTCGTCTACTCCGTGTTGTCTGACGGAGCTGCACATGCTATCAAAAGTCGCATTGTCAAAAGCACCCTCAATATCGATGAAAATGCCCATCGCGTATTCTTTTCTGTCAAGCGCGCCCTCAATTCTACCAACTAGATTTTGGAGCTCAGTCTCGCAGAATTTTCCGCGTTGATAGGCATGTTGCATCTGAGATATTTTCGAACTTACTTTAGCAAAGTTAGTTTTTATTCTTACGACATAATGAATGTCAATAAACATTATGTGCCTCGCCATTCATAGAGCAATATAATGGATTCCGCAATAGAATGAGTCCGTGTTAACGCGACTCGCAACTTCTTTGTATGCGAAATTCACGATAAATTAAAATATCATGACAATTTTTTATTAATTTGTTCCTCTTTTGCCTTTTCTTTAACTTTCTCCCCTATTCTTTAACTCATCTTATTTTTAAAATGAAAATACTCGTAGCATCCATTTATTATATCTTATCACTTTATAAGATGTTGTATCTTCCACAAGATGAGCAATTCGGGTTACACTATAAATGGGTACGCCGATGATATTGTCATCATAGTCAGGGGCAAAGACTCAATTGGAGTCACATCAAAAATGAAAAATGCTCTAAAGACAGCGATAGACTGGTGCATCAAGGAAAATCTTTCCATAAATTCCAGTAAGGCCGTCATTCCATCCTTTCACCAAAAGAAGGAAACTAGACCTAGATATAATCACAATGAACCACACGGTCGTAGAGTATTCCGAAGAAATCAAGTATCTTGGAGTAATCCTAGGCTAGAGACTTACCTGGAACTCTCTTACACTTAACAACAAAACCACTAAAGCTAATAGAGCTTTATGGGCCTGTCGTGGTAGTGGTATACGGATGGTTCTAAAATAGAAACGGGGGTAGGAGCGGGAATATACGGACCACACAAACGCTTCACGATACCCATGGGAAAAAGTCCCAGCGTATTTCAAGCAGAGCTCCACGCCATTCAAGAATGCGCCAGCCACATTTATTCATCTGGCATAAAAGGCGCTATCATCCATATATTCACGGATAGTCAAACAGCTATAAACGCCCTTAGCTCGCATACCATTGACTCCAAATCAGTCATGTACTGCTTCAATACCCTACAAACACTGGGAGTAAGAAACAAGACCAAATTATGGTAGGTTCCGGGTCATGTCGGGGTAAAAGATAACGAAAAGGCCGACGAACTGGCCATACAACTTTTCATAGGTCCCGAACCTTTCTGCTGCACTCCTAGATCAGCAGCAACGGCAGCAATTAAAAGCTGGGAACATAGAAAATGTATCTATCTTTGGGAAAGCATCCCAGGTCTAAGACAGGCCAAACGAGCCATTCGGCCCTTCAATCAAAATGCCAGCAAATGTCTAAACCTAAGCAGGCATGATATCAAAAACTTAATAGGTTACCTTACTGGTCACCATGGTTTAAGATATCATCTACACAAAATGAGAATAGCAGACTCTCCTGAGTGCCGACTCTGTCTTGAAGAGGACGAGTCAGCTGAACACATTTTATGTGAATGTCCAGCCCTTAATGGAATTAGAAAGAAGATCTTTTTCAGGGAACAAATTAGCCCCGAGGACCTACTGGTAAAATTGTCCGCTTCACACGGAAAGTGGAAATTCTACTAGTTTAAAAATTTTCTGGCCCATACGGTACAAAAGATCTACCCGACACCATTACCTTTTCTTCTGTTCATATGTATGCCGATGATGTTCAGATGTATTTTTGCTTTAAAAAAGGTCATACTCAAGACGCCACACTCAAGTTCAATTGTGACCTTGAAAGCATCTTTCAATGGTCACAAAGAAACAACTTGTGTTTAAACCCTAAAAAGTCTAAATGCATGCTAATATCCAAAACTGGTATGCATTCACGTGATTTTTCTAGTTTATGTCTAGGAAATGAATGCATAGAAATAGTTGATAAGGCTAAAAATTTGGGCATTTGGTTTTATAGCAACTTAAGATGGGATCTTCATGTTCGTATTGTTGTAGGAAAAATATATGGATGTCTGCGTAACCTATATATGTCACAGTATTATACCCCCGTCAAAACTAGATTAATGTTAGTTAATTGTTTAATGTTGGCTGACAACTTATTTGTCAAGCAAATTTAATGTTTTCTTTGTTACTCTTATTGTTCCAATTTCATCTTTTGGGTCTGAGGTTGCAATGTACTGCAATGCTGAGTCCAGAAGAAAGCTTAATGCTGTCTTTAACAATATTACTCGTTATGTGTTTGGTTTAAAGCGCCAGGATCGTATATCCGCATATAAAACTAAAATTCTGAGCTTAACGCTGGATAAATACTTAGACTATTGTACTATAAAATATTTGCATAAAACCATAATATCGCGAAGTCCAGAATACCTATTTGAAAAACTTACTTTGTCTAATCTGCCTCGTACTCTAACTATAATCCCTCCGCGTGCAACATGCATTTCAACCGAGCGACAATTGTATGTTCATGCTATTCGCTTATGGAACTCTCTCCCTCTTGGCGTAAGAAGACTTTGTTTTGTAGACCGTTTTAGTGTATCTCTTTTTTCTTACTTGGCTGGTAATTTAATATAGGTTTTAGGGCTTTTAATGTTTTAATGTTAAATATTTTATTTTTTTTTTATAACTTTAATTTTTAATACATATCAATACCATAATTTTGTAAACCTTTTTGCTTAGGCTTAACCATTCTATTTTTCTCTTTTTCTCAACTGTCTTTTTATTGTAAGCATTTTGTACCCAGTTTTTCAAATTATATTAAATTAAAACTTAAATTTTATTAATTTAATTCAACTAAAATGTAATAATTAATTTGTTAATGGTCACATTTACGTCATTATAGATACTTATTGTAATCTTTGTAAATGTTTTAAACCTAATAAAAATATCAAATATTAAATATCAAAGATCTTTTTAGGTCGAAGTGCCCCCTATTAAATCGCCTTGGCGAGTCAGGAGTTAAAAAAAAATTGGACACTTTTCATTATGACGATCCTCCTGGTAGCTTATCGCTCGGTTTTGACACTAGCTTAAGCTCCCATAAGATTGTTATGCTTGGCTCTTTAGACTCAGCCGGACAGCTAGACTTCACTTTGGCGACTATGTAGTACTAATGTACTTGTTTCTTGATTACGGGCGGTACCAGCTTCCTCGCTTCTTTAATAGACTTTTCAAAAATCGAAAGGAAAACTTGTCAATTATTCGATTTCTATCACACTAATCTCCCCCCGTATAGCAGACAATGCCATAAATGTACATATCTGCCTTTAACCATCATGATGGCGATTCATGGTAAACCATTTACTGCTTGATTATTACAAAACGAATTCCTGACATTTAAAAAGCATGTGACGGAACCGTTCGAAACACAACAGAATACATACATGAATGGATCGCAACGATGCAGTATGTCTTCCTAACAAAATGGCATGTTCACTTAATGATCTTCCTGAATCATATATTGCACTGGAGCTCATCCGCAATCTTCATTCCCAACGCGAAGCAAACAATTTTTAGTTCATAAATCACTAATGCGAATGTTGAATGCCTCCTCGGATGCACATCGCTTTTATTTGTTTGTCAAGTGACTAAATACACGATGTGCCAGCGAACACTTGCATCCTTTAATTTATTCAATTTAATTTGTCTCATTGTACAAGAGGCGGACAAACATAAATGGGAAAAATGTCATCTAACATAAAATAATGAACACGCCTCGTAAGTGTCCTCGCGCAACAAAAAACCAACCAACAAAAGTCCTATATTTTGCTTACGAAAATGAACTCTTTGTTCAGAATAGGCTGAGTGGTCCAAATTTAGATTCAGAGATGCTGTTTCGCTGGCATTCTCCGTTGCGAAACGCCAAACAAATTGGTTACAATTGAAGAACTAAGGAGCACTGGGAATTGTTTTTCATTCATTAAAACGTCTTAATCCCACGTATCGCCTCTGTCTATGGCAGATGGGGACGGTAGTACTGCCACGGGGAAGACATTTTCGGAGTTCTATCCACGTGGCGGCCCAAAGGGGGCTTCACTCAGTTTGGGGATTTTTCTTGAAATTAATTTGATTGGGGGGTTAAGACAGTCCTTGCTGTCGCTATCCGTCTGTTGCAGATTATCCGTCGCGCAATGGACCAGGGACTTAATAAAGATCTGCAGTCGCGTAATTGCGACTGGCAGTCAGTCCAGACATTTGTCGCTTGATTGGTGCGATGGTTTGTACTCGTATCTAGGGATGTTCCTTCTCAATGAATACCTTCCTCAGTGGTGTATGTGTTTTTTCAATGAAACTCAGGCGAGACGCGGTGCGTGAATGTATTCAATTAATGATTGCCGTGGCATGTTAAGTGCGAATTCCCGTTTATTCAAAGACATTGTGATCCTGGGATCAGCCTTTAGTTTTTGAATATTTACTGCCTGGCACTTGACGAATTGCATCCATTAATCTTGTCTTTTTCTCGTTTAAAACGGAACGGTGTGTAGCCAAAGATATTTGTAATTAGCTTCGCAAGACGGTATGCAACGGGTCGGTGTTGCTGTGCTGGGTGGAGGTAGACGGGATCATATTGTCGGAAGGCATTATAAACTTGTCTTTTGGATATTTTAATTAAATTCACAATAGGCGCGGTATAATGAAGATATGCGTGGTTAAGCTAACGGCTTAGAGTTGCAGATCGTGGAAAGCGAGTGTTACAAGAACTGAATTGACAAAGAACTATTTACCCTTGTTACAGAGCGGGAGTGGAATTCTGTACAACGGAAACGTTATAAGGCTCTTGTGTGAAGGAACGATTTGCTTAATGTATCATCACAAATGAAACGATTCTAAAAAAGCGAAACAATTTTTCGCCTTCGCAAAGCAAAACCCGCAGAAGCTATTTCCTTAACGTTTATCATTTCATTCAATGTTTATTTATTCGTTTATTTATTTATTTTTAACTTCCTGGGTAAGCTATTGTAAGTGGCCCGAAAATAAAAATCGCGATTTGCAACATATTTTAAAGTTTGAACGTTCACAATATGTTTTCAAGTGTTTTTAAGATGTACACTCCACGCCACTCCCCACCCCTTACGTCTGCTTTCTATCCTTCATTGTTCCCAAACCAATCATGCTAGAGCCTTAATTTTTTTTTGTAAATTAAATTTTTTTTTTTTTTTTTTTTTATAATACGCTTACGCTAAAGGCGCTTTGTTGTTTCTGTATATCGCACCCTCAGAACAATAGAGCGCTAAGTCAAAAAATGCCATTTTTGAGTTAATAATGAGGAAATTTCGCTGTCAAAATTTCCTTTATTTGAAGGGGCTTGTCGTTGCCAAGCTCAAAAAAATACGTGTGGTAGGGCAATTTATAAAAAATTATAATTAAATACGTTTTTACTTTTTTCCCGTTTGCCAATACGAAACAGAGCTAACACAAAATGTTTCCTTATTTTTCATCCAAATTCGAGAATTATTCAAGTGCAATAAGAATACAACTCAAAATCATTCTAAAAATCCAATTTTATTTTGATGTTAACTCAAAAAAGTCCGTGCAATAGAGAAACATTTCCAAATGTGTCATTTTGAATTTAATTTCGTTCCAGTGCAACAGAGATACAATCTAAAATTGTTCAATTCTTTTAGTGCAACAGAGAATTAAACCGAAATATTTGCTTATGTCCCTTCGATTATTTCAGTGCAAAACAGCGATAAGTGGCAAAATATTTCCATTTGCTAGTGCAAAAAAGCGGGATGTCAAAATTTGGCGGTAAATTTAAATACCTACAAATAATTTTTGTGGAAAGTGGTTGATTGTTCAGAGTCGTGAAAATTATAAACAATAATAAGTGAAAGATGGATAATTCTCGTAGTTTAGCTATGTTAAAGAATGTAAGATTACGTTCAATGTAAAAAAAGATATTGTGGTGAAATTAACAAGTTATTATTATTCAATTCAAGTGCGTTAATTCAACTTCATCGCTGCAAAATTTTGTAGACGGAATGCAGAAAAATGTAATGAAGGTAGGTACAAACTCATGCATTTTGTCGTGTGGGTGTGGTTCTTCGTCCTTTATTCAAATTGTAATATTTATGTAACAGGAATGCTCAAGTGAAAAGAAACAGCCAACTATGCATCTCGTGGGTGAAATTATAAACGTTTCCTACTTAGAAAATAATACCTTGTCGGAAATATTCAAGGTAGTTGACAATGCGAAAACAATTATTGTTCTTATTTTCAATTTTAACGTTGTTTTTTATTAGGATGTTCCAGACGCTGGAATTGATGTAAAAATTGGTGATAAGGATGCTGAGGTAGTCGTTGATGTTAAACATGCCGACAAGGCTATTGAGATATCGGTACAAATTGAAGCCGAGCTTGTTATGGAGCGTAACGGCTTAAACGTTCTTGAAGACCTGGCAGCGGTTGAAGTCCAACCTGCCGAACAAGACATTGCGACTGAAATATTGGCTCAAATTGAAGCTGAGTTTGGAGTCGAAGAGACTGAAGAGGTTGAAGAGGGAAGAGAAGTGAGTTGTATTTTTATTTGAAAAAAAAAAAAAAACAAATAGGTATTTATGTTGAGTATAAACATTTCTTAGGTGGATGAGAAACTTTCTTCAAGGAAACGTGACACAACAACTTGGGAAAGGAATGTGATTAAGGCAAAACGAAATTCGGGGGAGTGTTACACCAACAGCAAATCAGGTCGGTGTTTTCAAGCTCGATCTGTCCAACCAGGCTGCTCGGACAAGTGTTGTCATAAGTGCACGCTTAATTTTACCACCGGAGAACGTGAAGACATTTTGAAAGAGGACTGGAGCCTAGGCGACGTTTCAAAGCAAAGGGAGTTGATCAAGAACAGTGTCAACGAAATAAAGCCAACGTATAGGTACACCAGAGATGGCTCAACCCGAAGGAACAATCTTTCGTAACATTTTTTAAGGAGGGTGTTCCTGTCCGGGTATGTAAATTATTTTTTTGTAACACCCTGAATATTTGCGCCAAAGTTATTGAGACAGCGCGATCAAAATTTGCCAATAATATCATGCAACCTGAACTTAGAGGCACTCATAAGAACCATAAATCTTTGCCTGCAGAGCTTTTGGCGGATATTAAGAGTCACATTAATAGCTTTCCCCGAATAGAGTCCCATTATTTAAGGCAGCAAACAAAACGGGAGTATATAGATGGAGGCCTGAGTATAAGCTTAATGTGCAGAATGTACAAGGATAAGTGCATATCCTATGGAAGGGAATTTGCAAAACAACATGTTTACGAGAAAATTTTCAATTATAATTTTAACATTGGCTTTTTTCAACCGAAGAAAGACCAGTGTATTCAATGCTTCCAGTTTCAGAACTCAACAGAGGAAGAGAAAAAAGCTTTGAACGAAATACACTCGAAACACATTTTAGAAAAAGACTTGTCCCGCAAGCAAAAAGACGAAGACAAAAAAAGGTGTGAGTCTAACAAAGATGTAAAAGTCGTTTGCATGGATTTGCAGGCTGTTATGCCAGTCCCATGTGGAGATGTTTCATATTTTTTTTACAAAAGAAGGCTACTATGTTTCAATTTTACCATTTTTGAGCTTTTTACAAATGAAGACTTTTGTTTTTTATGGCACGAGGGTTTGGCTCATAGAGGATCTGATGAGATAGGTGCCAATCTCAAAATATATTTAAGTAAATGTACAGACATAGAGCACCTTATAATTTGGTCGGACAATTGCTTTGGACAGAACAAAAGCAAGTTTATCCTATCTCTTTTGATGCAACTTAAAATCAGGACCAATTTTCACATGCGACCAACTTGTTCCAGTAATTCAATTGGCAAAGAAAACAAAGCCATTGTACAAGGTTCACCAGCTTCAAACATCCGAGGTATATGACCTTAAGGATCTTTGTTTAAAAACAGGCAAAAACTTTCAAAAGAACGAATGGTAAAAAAGTTGTGTGGGTCGACATTAAGGAACTTCTAATTGAAAAGAAAAATCCAAATATAGTGAAGTATAAAACGTCGTTTTCGGATACAACTTTCAAATCATTTAGAGTCTCGAATGAACCGAAACTTATAGACTTGACACCAGCATACCCGAACGGTCCAACAAAGATAACAATGGCAAAGAAGAAAGATTTAATGGACCTATGCAAGCAAAGTTCCATTACAGCTTGTCACCACCACTTTTATGAGAATTTGAAAACTGAGGAGGAGGAAATCCCCAAAAGCATTGGTGGAAAAAGGAGGAGAGCTGGAGCCTAATTTTGTATTATAATGATCTAATACGTACTCATACTTATGAATTCCATATTTACTATTTTTTTTGTTCAATTAATCTCTCACTAATGAGTCCCTTCATGTATTAAACCCTTAGGTTTAGAGTTATTTTTGTATTGCACTGAATATATTCTAAAAGAATTAAGTGATATTTCGACTTGTCGCTCTATTGCATTTAAATTTTTCTTCAAATTTTTAAGACTAACTAAAAATACTAATTTATTTATGTTAACTAAAATTCTTTAATAAAAACGTTTGCTGAAATTCAAAAGCTAATTGTATTTTCTTTTTGATTCAATTTGGTTATTATTAATAGCAACTTGCTGGAAAAATCTACAAGGTAGAGTATGTTTTCGAAATTTGATAGTACACGTATCTCAAAATGCTATTTTTTGAGTTATCGCTCTATTGTTCTGAGGGTGCGATATGTACAGTACCCTACTTATAGTGTTAAACACAGCGCATGCATTTTTTGTTGAACAGTAAGCTGCAACATAGCAATGTAGTATTGTATTGCATGCTACTTACTATTCGAAAGAATAGGAGGATAGGAAAGAAGTTTTTAGTGGTTAGTATTTTTTTTCTCCACGGGTGGCGCCTAAATTGCTTAGGGAGATCTCTATTTAATTGCTGTAATTTAATCGAAAGGAAGATTCAATGCTTAAACTTTAAGTTTTAACAAAATATCAACCAAAAACCGACTAAATTCGGGGTCGAAAATTTGCGACACTTGAAAAGGACTCTTTAATAAAAAAACATTTTAGAGATATATGATTATTTTAATTACAAAATTAACTTAAATTTAAGGTAATTGGAATATTTTACATTCAAAAAAAATGTTCAATAGTGTGTTGAGCCACCTTTCTGTTTCAAAACTTCACACATCCGGTTTGGAAGGGATGTATGCAAATTAGCCAAATACCTCTGTGAAATCGAGCTCTAAGCTAATTCGATGGCTTGGGTAAGTTCGGGTATACTCGAATATTGTTGTCCTGATCCATATACTTGACGCGCATTATCATGTTGATAAATCCATGGCAGAGGTCCAAAAATGGTATGAAAGTACGGAAAGGCCTTTTTCAATATGCCATTGTAAGACAACTCATTCATTGTGGTTGACATATTAAATTGTAGTTAGCAGGTTCCATAATACGAAATGGCCCCCCACACGATCACACCCTCAACTCTCCTATGCAGCCGGTCCAATTAATGTGTTTCTTAGCTGGAGTCATGAAAATCGTAGCTATAGCCATCGGGGCCTTCCAAATTAATTTTTTTTTCATCGGAGATGACTACTCTCTACCTCTCCGAAGTCCAGGTCACATGCGCGACAAAACTGAGGCGTTGCTCTTTACGAACCGGGTTGAGAGATGGCTTCTTCTTAATTTTCAGTCTTTTTAGATGTTAAGCTTTCGAAATAATACGACGCATAGTTGTAAGACTTGCCTTGACACCGCATTTATCCCTGATTTTTGCCAAAGAGTCATGAGAATTTGACGCTTTTCTTATAACAAGTCGCCTTTCCGCATTAGTAAGCACGCTGTGTGTCCGGCCTTTCATGTTTTTTTTCCATATTCATACTCATTACTTAAAAATGTGAATATAACGTGTCGGCTCCTCTCGATTTTTTTTAGCTATTTTGGCAATAGATAAGCCAGCGTCCTTGTAAGCTTTGATTTGTCCTTTTTCCGCCTCGTTTAATGCTTTTCTTCGACCCATTTTAGGTTTTTTTTTTTTTTTTTTTTTTTAAATTAAATAGTCGAAATTAACAAAAGAAATCGATCAACGAAGAACATGAGTGCGCGTGCCAAAGATAACGATAACGGCGCAAAAATGTTGGTTTAATTCCAACGAATGTTAACATAAAGTGGAAAAAACATATAACGGCTCTTTTCCAGAACTTGTAATTTTGTCACAGTTGGACAAAGATAATGGGCATAATATCATTATTTTATCATTCCGCTTTCGAGTTATAAGCAATTCCAAATAGAGTGAACAGGGTGTCCCATTCAAGTGGCGACGACTGGTGCGTGCCCGAATAATCGATGCCAGGAATGCGCCTACGTACTAATCTACACACAGCAGACGTCCACCACTCTCCCCGCGGGACTGCCGTTATGTATTACAAATCGGGGGGCTGGTTAGCAAATTCATACTATGCATCTTGTCTTGTGACAGTTGCTTCTGACGCTTCTGCTGCTTCTGATGCTCTCCTTAGCCTTTCTACTCTCCGCAGTTCATTTTGGATAGTTGTTACCAGATTACAAACTGTCGTCCAATTGTCCCCCGACTGCAACATATGGTCTATTACGAAAGATGGATTGGGCAGATTCGTTCTCCATGATACGAATCGCCTACAATGAAAAACTGCGTGCTCCGTTTCTTCCTCCTGGTCGTGACAAACTGGGCAAAATGGCGAGCTATCGTGTCCAAATCGATGTAGGTATTTGCGGTAGCCGCCGTGGCCAGTCAGGAACTGCGTTTACGTACGTGTGTTTTCGGACGATTGTGCGTACGCACGTACTCTCTTTGAAGCTCTTTGACTTCTTCGGGGCCTTTGGATGTGTCGTCTTTGACGCGTAGTTCCTTTTCTTGGAGTGTCCTCATTTTGCAGGTTAGCTGCTTTTTGCATTTGATCTGGGTCAAAAAGGCTCTCCTATTGCAGTTAGAGCTTTTCCCGATCTTTCAGTCTGTTGACCGCTCTTTAGAGTAGGTCTCCTGATATCAGGAGTCGCAACCCTCTTCGCGGTCTCCAGAACCGTAGTGATTCCGCTGGAGTCGTATATGGCTGGAGGAGTACGGTCCCCTGCTTCAGGGCAGTGGCGTAACTAGGATTTTGCTCTGGGGGGGGCAAAAACATTTTTTTTAGATGAAAAATAAAAACAAAACATTTGACTGTTCTGATTAATATAACTATTATTGAGAACTCGCATAATATAAAAACTCAGGATTTAAAAATTACAAAATTATGTCAATTCGACGATTTTTCTTTTGAGCAAGAATATCGATGATCCGATTGACATCTATTGTACGATTGTCGCTCACACTGATCATTGCTAAGGCTGTCAAGCGGTTCTGTAATAAAATGTTTCCAGTTAACTTTTTTAAAAATAAATTTTATTATATAAAGTGTAAGTACCTGGCCTATAGAATTTCTTAAATATGTTTTTATGCGCTTCAGAGTAGAAAACGACCGTTCGCTTGTTGCAGTGGATACGGGCAGTGTAACCATAAACTGTAAAAGCCTAAACACATTTGGAAACATATCCTTATCGCAGTTTCCGATTGCATCAATTGCACTTTCATAAGTTTTAGTTCCGCATGATTGATGCCAAAGGGATATTTCAGCTCTGACAACTGTTTTATTATCCAAGAACGGATCTTCCCTATAAAACTCAAGAAGATCATCTATATTTTGGAATTTTTCATCTGAAATTCCAAGTAGATCAGAAAAGCCAGTAAATAGCTTCCGATGTGATGAAAATCTGCCCTTAAGCATTGAGAGGAAAGTGTCAATAAAAGGAAGGAAAACAGTGATTCGAAAATAACTTTTGACGTCATTTACTTGAGGATTGTTACGATGTTGTTGGCGTTTTGCGATTCTTGGAAGCGAAATGGAAATGTCGTGCTCTTTTGCTTTAGCCTCTACTAAGTTGAAAATTTCTGCGAATTTTGATTCTGAATTTGCACGCATGTTTTCAAGCACTGCTAGTAAATTGTCAGCATGATTCACAGCTGCTTTTAAATCAATATTTTTCTTCTGCAACAATTTGCTAAGGGGCAAACCAAACGCGAAAATATGTGCAACAACATGAGCGACGATTAAAAATTCTGCAGACATTACTGAATTTAAAAATGCCATTGCATCCCTAGCAGTCTCTTTATCATCCCATAAGTGTATTATTTCTAGTGATTCAATTACAACATCGTACAGCTCCAGAAAGTCTTCAACCGCATGAAATCGTTCAATCCATCTTGTTTGAGAAAGCCGTTTTAAAGACTGAGCTCTCAAATTCATTTTTTCGATGCAATTATTTAAAACTGATTTGCGTTTTGGCGAGATGTAGAAGTTTCGAACAGACTCTATTGTGCTTAAAACATTTCGAATAATAGGAACGGAGCAAGCATCGGAGACGACTAAGTTGAAAGTGTGTCCCATACAATGAACATAAGGAGCCATGGGGTGTGTTTGAATTATTAAAGCTTGGACTCCTTTTAAACGTCCTGACATCGCAGCGGCACCATCGTATCCTTGTCCTCTTAAATAACTTAAATCAACATTAATATTTTTAAGACTGGTTAATATAGTAGTTGCTAAGCCATTTCCAGTAAGATCTGTTACAGGTACAAACATAGCAAACTCCTCAAGTAACTCGTTCTTTTCTATATCAAAGTACCTCAAAGCTATGGTAAGTTGTTCTGTACCGCATATATCTGCTGTCTCATCAGCTAATACAGTGAATGATTTAGCACGATTCACTCGGCTCACCAAGTCTTGTATTAAAATTGAATAGGCAGCATCAATGACCTCATTTTGCACTAGAGGACTTAAGTATTTGTTGCGATCTGTCCCTTCCAAAAACGCACGAAGCTCCTCATCACCTTTAGCTCTATATGCTAATATTGCACGAAAATTACCCTGGTCTTTTGTGTTATTGTTGAGACTTATAGGACCACTATCTCGATGTCCTCGTAAGGCCAATTCTTGACGACCACAAAGCAAAATGGCTTCAATTATTGGGACAAGTTGTTTTCTATTCCGGGCAATTGTGTTACACTTTTCTTGATCCAGCTGTATACTTACTGCAACCTGTTTCCCTTCAACTGATCGATTTATATCATTCGCATTCAAAAATGCGTTTCGATGGTAAATGAGTTCTTCATGCTTGCGAAAATTTTCCAAAGCTTTCTTCCACAAATTGAATGGTTTGGTGCAAAATATTCCAAGTCTCTGATTATTTATTCCTCCTTCCTTAGGGCCGAAAAAAACACAGTATTTGCAAAAAACACCATTTCCTTTTTTGGAGTAGCATAACCAGTTGAATTCGCTCAACCATGCTACTCGGAATTTTCGATTGTTTCCGGACAAGTCTTTGTTAACTGGGAAGTGGAATGAACTTATTGGAACCCACAGTTTCTTAAAAGTTTCAACTTTTTCTAAACGGTCCATACTTTTTCCTACGAAATTGCCTATGTCAAACATATTTGTATCGGTAGAGGTAGATTCATATGTGGGTTCAGAAATTTCAAAGCCTGGATGGATAAATCAATAAAGAAAAAGGAATTTTCAAAATTGTAAAAGTGGATAAAATATACATTATGTACATATACATATATTGTTATTGTTATAGAATGCATTACTTTTGTAATTTAGTTTATTAAGTCCCTTTTAAAAAGTCGTCATTTACAAATATAATTCTAACTTTCAGCAAACTTAAAGAATCAAACCAGTCAAAAAGCACTCGTAAGGACACAACATTTTAAATCACTGCTGATTTAAGTATCATACTTGAAGCCTTTTTTCGTTTTAAACGACTTATTGTTGTTGTCTTTTATTCAATTGACTGCATTTTCAACCCTTAAATAGGGCCACTGGGTTTACAAACTTGACACATAAAAACTTTATTTAATTAAACAAAGAGTCCAACACGGATTAGTCTGCATTTTGAAATTTTAATTTCAAGCAAAAAACATGAAATTTGCTTTTGTTTATTAGATCTATCTACTGTTTTGGTAATTAAATGTACCTCTTAACTTTGTATTTACTTTTCATTAAACGGGTATAGGTAGTTGCCAAAAGATAATTTTGTATAAAAGAATAATAATTGTTATCAGTTGTTATTAACTATTAACTAATGATTCAACAATAAATTGTTCATGAAACAAAACTTAAACAAACTTACTTTCTTTATTTGCATCAGATGGGACACTTTCTGCATGTTCAACAATGATATCCTCTTCATTATCTTTGGATTTTTTTTTTGAAGAATTTATCTATTGTTGTAGTTTTCTTTCTTTTGTCTGCCATCACAATTAACTAGGAAGTTGTTAAAATAAAATTTAATCACGCAACAACGTTCTAAAATAACAAACCTTAATCACAAAAATTCACAACTTTTCAATTTTCTCTTGTACACCAATAACGTTAACATTCAGAAGAGGATTTTTTTACTTAAAATTCATGGCTTACTTATTATACCCTATTCTAGGGGTATATTAATTTTGACGCATAGTTTGTAACATACCTTAATATTGCCCGTAGACCCCTAAAAGTTACTATATTTATGATCAGCATCGATAGTAATGTCGATCTAGTCATGTCCGTCCGTCCGTCCGTCCGTCCGTCCGTCCGTCGGCAAAAATTAGGCCTTTAAACTGGACCTAGAGAGCTGAAATTTTAACCATATACTCTCTAGGGTCCCGAAATAATCAAGTTTAAGAATTTTTGAAATCCGCCCACAGACACGCCCAAAAACTCAAAAAAACAAAATTTTGGAAAAAATCGAATTTTGAGCTAGAGAGCTGAAATTTTTTATATATGATCTATGGCCCATAAAACTGATTGGGACATAAAATTTTCAAAATCTGCCCACTGACACGCCCACAATTAAATAAAACATATTTTGGGAAAAATTGAATTTTGAGCTAGAAAGCTGAAATTTTTTATATATGATCTTTGGCCCATAAAACTGCTTGGGACATAAAATTTTCAAAATCCGTCCACTGACACGCCCACAATTAAATAAAATATTTTTTTTGAAAAACCAAAATTTGAGCTAGGGAGCTGAAATTTTTAATATATACTCTCTAGGGGCCCTTTATGCTCATGTGTAAATATTTTCAAAATCCCCCTACTGACACGCCCACAATTATTTTTTTTTTATTTTTGAAAGTCCAAAGTTTGAGCTAGGGAGCTGAAATTTATAGTATATAGTCTCTAGGTGCCCTTTATGCTCATACTTAATTTTTTTTTAAATCCGCCTACTGACACGCCCACAATTAAATAAAACAATTTTATTGAAAAACCAAAGTTTGAGCTAGGGAGCATTTTTATTTACAAAAGCTTAGTTTTTTCGATAAAATCCTTTAAATTTTTGTCACGCCCACTTATGAGATATAGGAATAAGAATAGGGTATCCAACAGTTCGCCCAAGCGGACTGTAGCCCTTCCCTATGTTTTTTTTTTAGCGTTATCAGAGTTTTTAAATTCTATGAGCCACAAAGTATACTACAAAAATGAGAAATGGAAAACATGCATTTTTCAGCAGAAGTAGTTCGTGCTATTTAACATTTTTTCAAAAACTAAAAGATCTTTGGGCATCTAGTTTGCAATTTTGACTTTGAATTGATAAAACCGTTGAACAGTAAAAACGATAGTAGTACTTAATAAAGTGACATTTTGAAAAATGGAATCAAAGTTATAACGAAAAATAGGGAGATTTCAACTGTTTTCAATAACGTTTTATCTATTTTAAGACTATTTTTCATAAAATTGCCCCCCATCCACACATACTATTTTTTTTTTTGAAACCAGAATTCATGCTTCAGCTGTTTCATGCATCTTATGCAAATCACCCTTAAAATGGTGCCTACAAACAAAAATTCTTGAGGGAGCAAGCTAGCTATTATAAGTATAATGGAGGAGTTTTGTTTACAGTTTATAAATAAGTTAGATTTGCAGCTCTATTTTTTTAAAACTTTAATTTGGAACAATGTCCACAAAAATAGTTTAATACAAAACATTTGAATAGGTATTTTGTATAGTTCTGGGGGGGGGGGGGGGGCAATTGCCCCCTTTGCCCCCCCCCCCCCCCGTAGTTACGCCACTGCTTCAGGGTGATCGGATATCTACGCCTATACGTCTCTCGCTCACCGGATCGTATCCCTATCTTTCTGGTTCCACGTGTTCTCGGTGTTCGCAAGAATACGGTTGAGTTGGAACCTGACAATGCTAGCCATTCGAAATTTTGTCACTGGGACCTCCTCTTCTGTGTGTAGGCGTACGACTGCAGCTGGCCATTTCAGCGCTTCTCGTGCCCTCCACTTCCGAGGGAACTACGGTTGCCGCATTAGAGTCTGAGTAAGTCATTTACTCCTCTCTCACAGGTGTTATCACCGGACACAACATGCTGGGTTACCATGCAAAGAAATTAAAACTCAGCACAGATGAACTCTGCAGAGGATGTGGGGACGAGGAGGTGAATGAGGATACCCCGCACTTCCTCTGTCACTGCCCTGCACTCTGTCATATCAGAAACAATATCCTGGGCAGATATTTCTTCCAGGATTTAGAAGAACTCTCCGGCAAGTCTGTGAATGACTTGCGCAAGTTCATCAACGCATCGGGATGGTTTGTAAACCCGCTAAGTTTTTCATAGGTTTTTCATTGGTTCCAGATAAGGGAAGCGTAACCTCCAGGGTATCACAAAGGGTCTACATTGACCTAAGTGTGACGGGCCCAGGATTCTCTTGCCCCGTCAGCCCAGTAACCTAACCTAACCTAACCTAAGTTATTTACTCTATAACGACGTTGGTCAGTCGGTCAGTGACATTCTGTGTGCCTGTGTCAGTTGTTGTCAGTACGTTTTTTTTTTTGTTCCACTTGTCTGAGGACTAGCCTTGAAATCTGTATCTTTTGTTTTTGTTTTTTTTTTTGTTGTTTTTGTTTGTTTTGTTCATTTTGAAATTAGTTATTTGATCCCACGAGTAAGTCGGTGAGAAAATCGTCCATCCCAACATTGCCGGTTCTACTGGAGTAAGGCTGTCGTCACGACAGGCCCTGCCAAGGCAACCGAAGGAGCTCGTTATCGGTATGATCTTAAAAACCCTTAATCTTCCATCCCTGGGCACCGTTTACAATACGTTCATACCACCAATAGAATTGGGTTGACTACCCCTTGGCTTCAAAGTTATCTTTCGGAGCATGGGAAGCCCTACTGCAATCGCCCTCCGGTATTATCGGGATCTTACGAAGCATCTCCACCACTGCAAGGTAAGTAGTCGAAGAAGATGATGTACACTTGGTCCCTTAATGGAATACATGCTTCTTCTTCCTTTAATGGCGGTGAGGCTATGATCTGGACAAAAGGATCAAACCAATATTTAGAAAGTTTTTCAGAGACACCACTCATCCTCATTAGCTTCTTGTTTTGAGGAGCAAATCATGAAATGCAATTTTCGTCATTTATATCTTATAGTTAATTTTTTGCTTGCACAATGTGAGCTGACCTCATACTCTTGCTAAGTATTGGGAGTGCTTCATGATGATGAAGCAAACATTTAATATGTATAATAAATTAATTTGGAAAAATGTGCGCAATTTATATATCCCTCCCAAGGAACAAGGCCACCATTATTCATTGTTCACAAACACAATAACCACACCGATTGAATCAATAAATTCAAGTTCAAAAACTTCCAACGACAGCTTGACACTTTTATTTAATTTCCCCTCCCCTGCTGGCGATTCAATTCAATTTGCGGATTCCGTAGATGCCACAAAACAAAAACGATGCCATTTTGTATTTGGAAAACGTGTCACTGCATTTTATTCCACACCGACGACACCATATAGGTTATGACCTTGTCTATTTTCCGGAGCAAAATATAAAATGAAATTGTGTGCCATTTCGGATGATGATAATCCTTCCAATTTTCTAAGGAAGCAGTGCATTGTTTGTGCGTTTTATAGATATAATGATATCTAACAAAGAAGAGTGCTTAAGTCAATTAGGTTTGGTCAATATTTGTAGCCACTATGTCCCGCCATGCGGCTTCCAATCCTGGGTATGGTGGAATGTTTCAAATATCCTCATCTTATCTCGATACAGGGCTATTAGTGCAACTTCAAAAGTCCCGTAACCCGGCTGCAGTGACACGGCATTGCAGCACTGTTGGACGGCATTCTCAATGCCTCCGGATTGGTTGATTTCCGGCAACAAAAAAAGTTGTTTCACTGTAATTAAGATAAATAATTGAGACGTCGTCTGTTGTTGCTAGTTGTGCTTTGTCCCGTGAATGAGTCCTGGATGCTGTGCGCCACGGCACGGCATGATAGAACTTTGAAAATTGAAAGAATTTCAGTCGCTTAAAGTGAATCCTAATTGCTGATATGATACTGGAGCGGTATACATGTACGTATCGACATTCGACATATCAATTTTGAATTGGAAGGGCCATTTGTCATTCTTGACATAAACAACGATGATGGCCGAGGAGTTCATTAGCAGCTAAGGAACGAACGAATTTCGGTGAATTGGTGGAGTCTTTGAAAAGAATGAGGAGGAGGATGTGAATTTTTCAATTGAAGTGGGGCTTTTTGAATGTGACTCGAGGAATTTCGATTGCTGCCAGAGTGCATGCTTGGGGAATTGGGTCTCATTTTAAGTGCGGTATCCTTGATTGGTGGATTTTTGCAATTTCATTTCAGTGAAAATATGTTCGACGGTAGTTTATTTTTTGTTCGTCTCTTTGCAGCGACTAACTCGACGGGTTAATTTGACAGTTTATCTGTTTGCGGGACGTGATATCCTACAAAAGGTGCACTCAAGCATGTGCCCGGTTCCTTTCCAGCGAAACACTTAGCAAGAGGTTTCATTGCATGCGAAATGCTTTTGGGAATAACTTGATTTAAATGCTTTGTGTGTTGACAGTAAGGAGTAGGTATTGTGTAATGTTAACTGATGTATGGTTTAAGTGACTATAACCCCTGTGGTTTCGGGGAAAAAGTGAAGAAGATCGAATTATTTAAGGATTACTGGCCTAGCTTTTCGTGGTAAAAAGTCGTGTGAGGGTTTTCAATTCGCGCTGATGAGATATATCCTCCTTTTGGGATGAGTGAATTGTAGAACAGAGAAATAACCACTGTGGCGAAGTCGATTTATTTACCCCTCTTTCCCATACCTTGTCCGTCTATTTATTTGGTTGTGTGGCCAAGATCCTAGGACGTGGAGTATGGAGGGGGGCAAAGGTACCATCAGCCATCTGTCCACTTCAACGGATACTTGGAAGAGCGACCAGAGAAACGTTAGAGGACGAACCGATCCAGGCGAGAAGAGGTCCAACCGGATAAGGGACGGTAGACATAGATGAAAAGTCAACCCACACTAGAAGTTCAGCCGGACGAGAAACCCCGATCGTCGCAGCCGGACAAGGACGGTCAGGGGACTCCCACCGGTTAGCGATCTGCGAGTACGGAGCCCAACCTAACACGTGGGTCATACAACAATATAAGTACGGGGGTAGGTGGACGGCCAAACGAAACAAAAACCCGAGCGTACTATACATCGCCGGACCAGCAGATGTAAGCAACTGGAGAGTACGGGCGGACGGCTCCCTCAAAAGTCAATCGAGCAACTATTTGCGTCGTGGAAGCAACGGATGAGTAGCGGAGGCGTGTGGACGAACGGCCAAGTTTATAACACACCCTCCTACGGCAGCAAGAATCGTGGACATGAACCGCGCAACTGCACGGCGTAAAGCCTAACAGTCACACTGTGTCTCAAAATCTAGGTGATGCTTATACAAATGCTTTGGTTAATAACACAATCCAGGCATTTATGGCGGACAGTGAGCGTCAGACATCTTCTTCCATTCATCTTACAAAATATAAAATGAAATTGTGTGCCATTGCGGATGATGATAATCCTTCCAATTTTCTAAGGAAGCAGTGCATTGTTTGTGCGTTTTATAGATATAATGATATCTAACAAAGAAGAGTGCTTAAGTCAATTAGGTTTGGTCAATATTTGTAGCCACTATGTCCCGCCATGCGGCTTCCAATCCTGGGTATGGTGGAATGTTTCAAATATCCTCATCTTATCTCGATACAGGGCTATTAGTGCAACTTCAAAAGTCCCGTAACCCGGCTGCAGTGACACGGCATTGCAGCACTGTTGGACGGCATTCTCAATGCCTCCGGATTGGTTGATTTCCGGCAACAAAAAAAGTTGTTTCACTGTAATTAAGATAAATAATTGAGACGTCGTCTGTTGTTGCTAGTTGTGCTTTGTCCCGTGAATGAGTCCTGGATGCTGTGCGCCACGGCACGGCATGATAGAACTTTGAAAATTGAAAGAATTTCAGTCGCTTAAAGTGAATCCTAATTGCTGATATGATACTGGAGCGGTATACATGTACGTATCGACATTCGACATATCAATTTTGAATTGGAAGGGCCATTTGTCATTCTTGACATAAACAACGATGATGGCCGAGGAGTTCATTAGCAGCTAAGGAACGAACGAATTTCGGTGAATTGGTGGAGTCTTTGAAAAGAATGAGGAGGAGGATGTGAATTTTTCAATTGAAGTGGGGCTTTTTGAATGTGACTCGAGGAATTTCGATTGCTGCCAGAGTGCATGCTTGGGGAATTGGGTCTCATTTTAAGTGCGGTATCCTTGATTGGTGGATTTTTGCAATTTCATTTCAGTGAAAATATGTTCGACGGTAGTTTATTTTTTGTTCGTCTCTTTGCAGCGACTAACTCGACGGGTTAATTTGACAGTTTATCTGTTTGCGGGACGTGATATCCTATAAAAGGTGCACTCAAGCATGTGCCCGGTTCCTTTCCAGCGAAACACTTAGCAAGAGGTTTCATTGCATGCGAAATGCTTTTGGGAATAACTTGATTTAAATGCTTTGTGTGTTGACAGTAAGGAGTAGGTATTGTGTAATGTTAACTGATGTATGGTTTAAGTGACTATAACCCCTGTGGTTTCGGGGAAAAAGTGAAGAAGATCGAATTATTTAAGGATTACTGGCCTAGCTTTTCGTGGTAAAAAGTCGTGTGAGGGTTTTCAATTCGCGCTGATGAGATATATCCTCCTTTTGGGATGAGTGAATTGTAGAACAGAGAAATAACCACTGTGGCGAAGTCGATTTATTTACCCCTCTTTCCCATACCTTGTCCGTCTATTTATTTGGTTGTGTGGCCAAGATCCTAGGACGTGGAGTATGGAGGGGGGCAAAGGTACCATCAGCCATCTGTCCACTTCAACGGATACTTGGAAGAGCGACCAGAGAAACGTTAGAGGACGAACCGATCCAGGCGAGAAGAGGTCCAACCGGATAAGGGACGGTAGACATAGATGAAAAGTCAACCCACACTAGAAGTTCAGCCGGACGAGAAACCCCGATCGTCGCAGCCGGACAAGGACGGTCAGGGGACTCCCACCGGTTAGCGATCTGCGAGTACGGAGCCCAACCTAACACGTGGGTCATACAACAATATAAGTACGGGGGTAGGTGGACGGCCAAACGAAACAAAAACCCGAGCGTACTATACATCGCCGGACCAGCAGATGTAAGCAACTGGAGAGTACGGGCGGACGGCTCCCTCAAAAGTCAATCGAGCAACTATTTGCGTCGTGGAAGCAACGGATGAGTAGCGGAGGCGTGTGGACGAACGGCCAAGTTTATAACACACCCTCCTACGGCAGCAAGAATCGTGGACATGAACCGCGCAACTGCACGGCGTAAAGCCTAACAGTCACACTGTGTCTCAAAATCTAGGTGATGCTTATACAAATGCTTTGGTTAATAACACAATCCAGGCATTTATGGCGGACAGTGAGCGTCAGACATCTTCTTCCATTCATCTTACCGGGGATGAAATATAATTCATAATAAACAATCTGCGAATTCAGGAAACTAGTGGCCTCGACATCATTATTTCTTGCATTCATAAAACCCGCCGGAATGGTTTTAGTTGATATTGAAAAGGCATTTGACTCTGTCTGGCATGAGGGCCTAATAAACAAAGTGATTAATCTATTCTTTCCACCGTAGATTTAAATCCATATCAACAGTGGTGTTACAAATTTAATATTTTTCCATTCAGGTGTTTTACAAAGCTCAGTTTTGGGCCAAGTCGTATAGAATATTTATCTATCTGACCTGCCAAAAATCAACAACTATGACCTGGATGTATTTGCAGATGACACCGTAATATTTTCATCGCATGAATTCGCTCTCAATATTGGGAGTGCAGGACATTTACCAACCAAGTAACAAACAACGAAGATTCTTGTTTTTAACTCTTTATTGCAACTGACCATTTTGGTTTCGACAAATCATTAGCCTAGCCTAACACAATGTATGTATACTTAAAATCTAGGGGAATATGAAGGTTAAACTGGGACATTGTTCGATCAGTCTAATTGCTATTTAAAACAAGTTACGGCTAAGTACATAAGCGAGCATGTAGGTGCATGGATTTGTTACGATACGGTGATCCTTTTTTCTATGCTTTAAATTAACTTCTTACAAGAGGTACATATCTTTAAAATTCAATGGAGGTGTTGTTCAAGTTTTACCACAGATGGAAAATAAAACCTAGTCAAGGGAAACCGCAAGCCATCTTTTTCTTCACGCGAAAACCAAAGGCTTGCTCTCTCCCCAGCAGCAAGTTGCAGTTTCTGGAAGTAGGTTAGACTGGGGGCCCTCTGTAAGATATCTTTGTATATATTTGAACTCTAAATTCACATTTAAGGAACATATAAACAAGACTATAAAGAAACTAGGCACAGCAATAAAAATGGTGTAACTTCCCATTCACAAGAAGACAATCTCCAGTATCCACCGACAACAAAACTATCTTGCACAAAGTAATTTTAAAAGCAATCTTGCTATACGGGTGTCAGGTATGGGGCAAATCTAAAAGATGCCAAATAAAAACATTGCAAGTGTCCTAGAACAAATCTATATATTAATACGAAGTTGCCTATAATGTGTTTCCCCCCTTTTTTGCTATTATACGTCACATAGATATGGCAACACTATATATATTTGGGTAGGGGGCAATACATTACAGAAGGTAAAATGAAGCGAATTGGATGAAATTACAACAACAACAATATTGCTGTGTGAGGCAATAATCTGCCAATCGGAACGAACAAATTTTATATCATGAAGTTACTTGAAAATGTTTTAAAGTTACTTGAAAATGCTTGAAGTTACTTGAAAATGCTTGAAAATACTTGAAGTTACTTGAAAATGCCGGAAAAATTTTATATCATGTGAAATCAGAGAATGCAATGTCGAAAAATTTCATTTTCCGATTAATATGTAACGGGTCCGCCATCTAACGTTTTTTTCCAACTAGTGCTTATTTAGTGAATGGTTACACTTAGCTCATGTCTGATATGACAGATAATTAGTTTTATCCTTCCGCTGAACGAATATGGTTGCGTACACGCTTGAATAACGCTGGGATATATTGCGACATTACTTTGAAAATCGTGGTAATGTTGCAGAATGTGTGCGAAAATTGCGTACGGATTTTGGAAGAAGAGAAGCAACGTCAGCTCGGTATGTTCGTTATCTTGTGAAAAAAGTGAAAGAAACTGGCATCCTCATCGATAAACCAAAGCGTGAAAAGCCAAAAACAGTGCGTACACCCGAGAATATTGCTGCTGTGGCATAAAGTGTGCGTGAAGCGCCATCAACATCAATTCACCGTCGTTCTCAACAATTGAACATTTCGGAGACATCATTGAGACGAATTTTGCATAAAGACCTTGGTATGACGATCGTGTAGGCTACTGCATGGCCAGCTGAGGCAGCCATTTGAATGAAATTATTTTCCATTATTAATCGGAAGGATTGTACTTTCAAATAAAAAAAGAAATTTGAGAAAATATTCAGTAGTTTTTTGTATAGCATTTTCAAAAACAAAAAGTTATTTGGCGGACCCTTTATAACAGTCGACTTTGTTTTTACGCTATTCTAAGGGTATATTAATTTTGACGCATAGCTTGTAACATACCTTAATATTGCCCGTAGACCCCTAAAAGTTACTATATTTATGTTCAGCATCGATAGTAATGTCGATCTAGCCATGTCCGTCCGTTCGTCCGTCCGTCGGCAAAAGTTAGGCCTTTAAACTAGACCTAGAGAGCTGAAATTTTAACCATATACTCTCTAGGGGCCCGAAATAATCAAGTTTACGAATTTTTGAAATCCGCAAACAGACACGCCCACAAACTCAAAAAAACAAAATTTTGGAAAAAAACGAATTTTGAGCTAGAAAGCTGAAATTTTTTATATATGATCTATGACTCCTAAAATATATATATATATATATATGATCTATGACTCCTAAAACTGCTCGGGATAAACATTTTTAATATCCGGAAGAGAAGAATAGAAGGTTCAGGTAGTAGTAGTTAGCGAATGACGAGACAAGGAAACAAAGAAACATTTTGAAGAGCAGATAAGTAAAGTGTCTAAGTCTCAAGTGTTTATATCCTATTCTAAAGGTATATTAATTTTGACGGGAAGTTTGTAACATACCTTAATATTGCCCGTAGACCCCTAAAAGTTACTATATTTATGATCAGCATCGATAGTAATGTCGATCTAGCCATGTCCGTCCGTTGGCAAACATTAGGCCTTTAATCTGGGCCTAGAGAGGTGAAATTTTAACCATATACTCTCTAGGGTCCCGAAATATTCAAGTCTGCAAATTTTTGAAATCCGCTCACAAACTAAAAACAACAAATTTTTCGAAAAAATCGAATTTTGAGCTAGAAAGCTTTTACTAGCTATTATACATAGTTCACTCCTAGAACTGCTAAAACAATTTTATTGAAAAGTCAAAGTTTGAGCTTGGAAACTAAAATTTATAATATAGACTCTCTAGGTGCCCTTTATGCTCATGTGTAAATATTCAAAATCCCCTCATTGATACACCCACAATTAAATAAAACAATCTTATTGAAAAACCAAAGTTTAAGCTAGGGAGCGTTTTTTTTACAAAAGCTTCGTTTTTTCGATCAAATTCTTTAGATGTTAAATAACAAAATAAGTAGAGCGTTCTAAACAATTCAACCATTCTTAGATTTTTGTAACGCCTACTTATGAAGGATAGGAGAAAGAATAGGGTATCCAACAGTTCGCCCTAGCGGACTGTAGCTCGTCCCTATGTTTTGTTGTTCATGTGAGTAGGGAATTTGTATTCATCAGTTTGGTAGGATTTGGTTCCGAATGATTCCCTAGAAATAACATGGCTGATTACTAGAAACATGATTATTGTTATATGTAAATGGTAATATGCAGCAGTGCTTTATTCTGTTTTACTATTCACAGTTGTTTGACAGCTGTAAACGTCTCTTCCTCTTCTCTTCTCTTTCTTTTATCCATCCTCTTCCCAATACGTATCTCCAATTAATTTTTAATCTTACGACTTCCACAAAGCTAATTTTCGAAAGATCATTGACTAGCTGAGCAGAATCGAACTCAACTTCTCGAACTTATCCGTTGACGAAGCTACAACCCGTTTATACGGGGAAATCTTGAAATGCATTTCCTTATTCGTTCCTTCTCCTTCCCCTCGTTGGTATAACATGAAATTGCGTTTACTAAGTAATAAACGTACCAAACTATGGGCAACCTACGAGTATCTTCAATACAGAACTGCAACAGATTATTCGAATTATCTCAGTTCGTACTTACACTTCTCTAGCTTTTTTGATTGTCTCTACCAGCGCTATTTCTCTGACGCTCAAGCTAACCTCATTAACGACCTTCGGAATTTTTTTCATTTTGTTAATTATAAAAGGAAATCTGACCTCCTCACTCTTGTCCTTCGCTGACCACCTCTCTGAACCGTATCACTCTAACTTTAGTTAGCTAAAAAACCATACCATTGATTTTACCCACCTTGAACCATTCTATTGTGTGTGACAATCTTCTTCATCTCAATGATGCATTTCTACTCGGCCCTTCCAGCTATCATTCTTAAAAAATGTTCTGCGGTTCTTGCACCTTTCATTGCAATGTACGATTCATAATCCTTCCAGTGTAAGTCTCTTCCCCCCCCCTAAGCATGGTTTCCTCAATCCACAACCTCTAACCTGGTTGATTTCGTGTCCGTGACGCTTTCTAGAAAGTGGCAAATTAAGTGGATATAATCGCTACTGATTTCAGTAAAACCTTTGACAAAATATCTCGCTGTTTTATTCTTTTCAAACTCGCCTGCTTCGGTTTCCATCCCTTACTAATGAATGAACCAATCTTATAACGTTCACTTTCGCTCTGTTCTTTCTTTGCCTTTCATAGCGACCTCTGGTGTTCCCCAGGGTAGGCACCTTGGCCCTCTGATTTTTATTCTCCCAATAAATGATATTGACAACATCGTTAAGTTTTCCTCCATCTCCCACTATGCCGATGACGGTAAATTCTTTAAAATCATTTCTTTTCCACACGACTCTGATAGTCTTCAACAAGACATCGATATTTTTTCGTGCCAAAAAAGCTTTTGGAGTTGAATATAGCTTAATATGAATTTCTTACATTTTCACGTAAGCGGAATCAGTCTCTTTCCAGACTATACACTTCGAACAACTAACCCATTGTTACCGTTCTAATCATCCGTGACCTTATGAATAGTTATAAATGAAAGAGGTTGAAGCCATCTACACAAATCTGTGGGTGCCAGACGTTTTGCTTGGGGCTATCCCCATTGCAGACGTACTAATAGTATGCAAAAAAAATCAGTTTTTGAAATAATTGGTATAACCACACATTGTATATACCAAAATAATGATGGAGTGTCCTGATACCGAAAATGTGGGTGTCAGACGTTTTGCATGGGGCAAAACAATTGCCAGACGTACGAATAGTATGCAAAAAAAACTTTTTTCAAATAATTGATATAACCGAAAATTGTTTATACTAAAATAATGGTTGAAGTGTGCTGATTCCGAAAATGTGGGTGGCAGACGTTTTGCATGGGGCAAAAACATTGCCAGACGTACTTAAGCCTGATAAATAAAACTAAAAAAACAAATTTATGTGGTTGGTATTATTGCACCTATTTATAAAATAAATTTATTAACAAAAATATTCTTATTCTAAAATATATTAAATTAACGTCTTTGTTCTTAATCACTAAAGTAGGTATGTATGTAAAGTATGTATTATTGTAACTTTGTTTGATGAAATAAACTAAACTAAACTTTATACACCAAGATAGTTCAGTAATTTTTTTTTACTAAATCGATGAATTCAAAAGAAAACTTTGTTCGATCATATTTCTAAGAAAATAAAAACATAAATAATAATAAATCCAACTGAATATGGTAGTTAGGCAATTATGGATTAGACAAAAGGCATATTAAATGCAACCAATGTGTTTTCAGCTGACAAAGTTGGCGACGGATTCTACGGGACGGTTCCTTCCGTTAAGTACGTTAAAGTCGATGGATCCGTCATAACAACATATGCAACGCATTCTATAGAAAATACCCACGGGACACCGGGACACGTGGAGCGTATGGACAACAACGCACCAGCCCGACGAGTCTTCGACTCCAGGAGGTCCTTGTTGGTTGAGGCCGTAGTCCACCCTGGAGTGAAAGCGACACCAAAAGTAAGTAAGTTAGTAACGCATTCTATGGGCTGGGCCCTTCACGAGGAAGTTGTCTGGAATTTATAGAACGTAGTTGTGTGACACTGGAGCAAAACGCTTATTCAAGCCAACTTGTTCATTCTTCCAATAACTAATGCACTACCTACTCGTTGTTTTTCCCTTGGGCATTTTCGCTGACAAGTTTCGCCCAAATTGCAATGTAAAAAAAACTTCCTAGACGAAACAATAAAATCTCCGACGCTTCCATTCCACTTGGGGGTTGTAAATTTTATTACCCCATTTGAATGAGATTCATTTTGCACCAAAAGTAGGAAACAAAACAAAATTCAAAAATCCGAACGCATATGGCAGGATACTATATCCATGTCCTCGAGGTGTTCCTGCATCTTTGATGCACATTCAAAGGACATCGTGACTCTCCTTCGACCAAAATACCAACTCAGAGGGTAAAGAATCAAAGTTTTACGTCACTTACGAGGATGCTAGATGGGCCCACCAACCGCACGCCCACTCTCGTATGACTGTAAGTGAGACGATGATGGCATTTCTGGTGGTTTTGCCAACAGATGTTATCCCGAACTTGTGTGTTTGTGTGCGTCCTAAATAATTTATTATTCTTCGCGAACTGAAAAAAAAAAAATAAAGATAATAAATACATCTCTACCGTAATTTGTTCCTTTTCAACTGGCGAGTGGCAGTGGCACTCTACATATTCTCCGATGAAGGCTGGTGTGGTTGTAGCCGGGTAGCGCTCAGCCAGCTTAACGTTGCTTTATAAATTTCAAATGAAATGTTGTTTTAATAACATGGTGAATTTTTGATCCACTATTGCCTGATGCCATACCTAAAGTTGAGGCTGTGCGAAGCGTAATTTGTACCGGATGCCCATTCGTTCGTTACGCTAAAAAGGATAATGAATTTTTAGTTGGTGCAATATTAATGCGCTTAATATGAGTAGGTATACCTGTGGGATCTCCGGGTGCTGAGTCCGGAAATTAAATCAAAGTTATGGCATTCATTTGGAGCAACCCCTACCTGTCAGCGCGATGAATGATGGCTGAAAGGAGATGACTGCTCCTGCTCCCGCTGGGATAGGAAGTGTGGATGTCCGGATTTTGATGGAGAGTGTGTTTTATTTATTTTCGTTGAAAACATTATGCACGGTGCAATATTAGTGGTAAGATGGTGTATGAGAGGATTTGCATGAAAGAGAATCGAAAGGATAATGATTAATTATTTAGTTGATGTGTTAAGTGCTGTACTGGAAGTGGAAGGATTACATACTTGTTGTGGGGATTATCAAATGATAGCGGAAATGAAAACCTACTACTTTGGCTGCATGTGCGAAGTATTTAACTCTATAAAAATAAGTAAAAAAAAATTTAATGCCAGGTAAGGCATGTTTTGAAAAAAATTACCAGTAATTGAAGAAGAGGAGGTGAATATTTTTGGTTTTTGACAACACTTTTTAAATTCCTCATAAGGTTTGAGTTGCTTGCCAGCAAGAAAAGCGGATGGTATGGATGGTATAAAAAATACGTGTCTAAAACAACTTCCCAAATCGGCGATTAGATACTTAACATTTATTTTAAATGTCTGTATTAAATTCCAATACTTTCCAAGGGCTTGGAAAATAGCTAAGGTGATACTTATTCCAAAACCAGGAAAGCCACCTGATAAACCAAACAGCTACAGACTAGTTAGTGTTTGAGAAGGTAATAAAAGAAAAACTTACGATACTTATCGAAGGTAATAATATTCTTTCAAATGAACAATTTGGTTTCAGAAGAAATCATAGTATATCACATCAAGTACTTAGAGTCTGCCAGCATATCAAGCAAAATCGTTCCTTGGGAAAATCAACTGGCCTGGTGTTGCTGGACATTGTGAAAGCTTTTGATTGTATGGCATTTGGGTCTCGTCTATAAGTTGTTGATTTTTCGTTTTCCTCCATTTTTCGTGAACAACTGTTGTGGTGTGCCTCAAGGATCGATTTTGGGTCCAATATTGTATAATATTTTTATGTCTGATATTCCAAGACTCCCTTATTGTGAATTAGCTATTTTTGCGGATGACAAGGCGATATATTCTCCGCACGAGTTTAGTCTCAACGTGGAGACTAACCTTGCGAATGCGATACAAATATTGCTAAGTTATTACAACTGCTGGAAAATCAAACTAAATGCTGAGAAGGTGCAAGCTATCTTTTTCAGCAGAAAACGAAAGACTTGTTTTCTGCCAAGCAATCGGCTAATTGTAAATAACACAAGTACTAACTGGATCCCATCCGTGAGATATTTGGGCATTCATCTGGATACAAAACTCACATTTAAAGAACATACTGCTAAAACAATACAAAACGTGAACGTGAATATAGCAATAAACATGTTGTACCCCTTCATAAACAGAAAATCCGTACTGAACAAAGCTAACAAGATCGTTATTTTTAAAGTAATTTTCCAGTCAATCCTTTCATATGGTTGCAAAGTATGGGGCAATTCAGCAAAATGTCATCTTAAAAAACTACAAGTTTCTCAAAACAAAATCATTAAAATGATGCTTAAACTTCCCCCACATCACTCCACCTTTGATCTTCATACCAAAGCAAATGTTGACTTGATTCAAGATCGAATTACATAGCTAGCCACCAAATTTCTCCGCAACTGTGAGATCTCCGAAAATCCACTGATCAACCAACTGAATGTTTAATCATTTCCTTGTTTTTAATGCTTCTTGTGTATCAAAAATCATTATTTGTTATTAATTATACATGTAATTTATTATTGCTATTTATTATTTGTTATATATAATTTATTATTTTTTTATGCATTATTTATTATTTGTTATTTATTATTTACTAGCTGTCCGTGCTCGCCTTGCTTCGCCAGTCTGCCACTTCTCAAATTTAAAACAAAATACTTGCTGATAAGAACTGATAAAGAAAACGTCGAGAGTGTCCCTACTCATTATATGGATATACTATGAGTGTGACTCCCTCTCAATCTCATTTACATTATACCCTATCTTTCTCAATCCCATGGCCGTGCGCCATAAAAAAAACAATACAAACTGCAAAAGGTGCATAAAAAAACGAAAAAAAAACACATTGCACAAAGATACAGGTAGATAAACACATTTGTGCCGCGCACACACACAAATTTTCATCCACTGAACGCTGGGAAAATCCAACGATCTAGCTTAAATCGAACATTTTAATTTTTTGAATTGTATAAAATTTATAGTTTAATGCTTATTGTTCAACTTCAGGATAACCTACAAAGATGATTTATATCTTAAAATCTTTGTACATAATTGAACTTTATATTAAAAAAAATCTATTTCATTTGGATAAGTCATTCCAAAGCTAGGAGCCAGAAAGCATTCGAGAGTTACATTTCTTCTTAGATATCAGCTTAGGTCTCCGCTCCTTGACATGTCCTATGTCCATTCTAAGGCTCTAGGCTATCTGTGTACCAAATTTCATTTAAATCGGTTCAGTAGTTTTGGCGATAAATCGAGACAGACAGACAGACAGACAGAGTTACTTTGGCATTTATAATATTAATATGGATTATTTGTTATATATTACATATTTATTATTTGTTATTTATTATTTTGTATGCATTATTTATTATTTGCTATTTATTATTTATTCTTTTTTATATATTATTTATTATTTGTTACTATAATGTACCTGCTAAATTTTTTAAGGTTCCCATTCCCTTTTTTAATTCTATTTGTATTGAAGTTTTTAACGTATTTTTCCTTCAAAGTATATCATTGTATAATATTCTTTTGTAGTCATGATTTAAAATAAATTGTTCAGTAGCAAGATATAATATAAATATCAAATCTCTGTATGTAAACTGCGCGTTATTTCACCAAATGTAAATTCCAATACGAAAATAAATTATCTATCTACGAGGGCGGGTCAATAAGTCCGTGACTTTTTGAATTTCTGACCTCTTTACTTAAACGGCAACACTGCTTCTGTCAACAGGCATCTGTCAGTTGACTCCTGTCAAAATTTAAACTTGCTGCGTCAGTTAGTTTGTGTTTGACAGCTATTTTTATCAGACTACTCACTAATTTGAGGAGAAAATGGAAAAAAGTGAATTTCGTGTGCTTACTAAGCATTATTTCTTGCGAAAAAAAACCATTACCGAGACCAAGGCTAAGCTTGAAAAATACTATGGGGACTCTGCACCATCGATTTCAATAGCGGACTTCCGCTATTCATGCTTAGTTTCGAAAAGTCTGAAAACATGGAAAAAATATACAACATTAAAACTATCCTAAACATAGTGGTTAAAATTGAACCGATGCGCCAAAGGACTCGTCAGATTCCTCAGTGTAAGCGTTGCCAAGGCTACAATCACACGCACACGTATTGCCAAAAAGAGCCGCGTTGCGTAAAATGTGCCGGTAAACATTTATCGAAGGAATGCGCTCTAAGTAGACAAGACCTACCAACATGCATAAATCTGTGTTCTCAAGGAAAAACCGCTAAAGTCTGTTTTACTAACTTTTCAGGAGAGCAGTTTAAAGTTTTTGACAAACGCGTGAAATTACAAACGACTCTATTGGGCGATTGGAAACTCCGATCGCGTTGAAACAAAAAGTAAAATAAAGATGATTTTATTCTTTCTTTGTTCGAAAAAAAATGTTTTGTAAAAAATAACTGTAAACGATTTTATTGACAAAACTAATACTTTAGTCGTTATGGCCTTTTAGGTTTTTATCATAAAAAATCCTATCTGGAGTTTAGTTGTTTTTCCATTTTAAAGAAATTTTTTGTTCTGTTCTAAAGTACACTTTAGCTGTTTTTCCTTGTCATTTGTGTTAAAAATTATCCAGTTCTTATGGCGACTTTAATTCTTATTCCTAAATTTAAAATGAAAAATCATGTCGTCTTTGGATATGTTCTCAGCCGAGAATGAGAATCAACTTTTACCTTTGGGATAGAATACATTTTATTTGTTTAAAAACTTATACGATTTAAAATACAAAAACAACAAACTTTACTTCATGCAATATACATAAATTAATAAAAAAAAGACAAAAATAGACATAATCAAGTTAAAAACCAAAATTAAGTGTTTTTTAATCTTCATCGTCACTTCTTAAATCTGGATGAATGTTGAGTTCGGTGGAACTAGTTTTGAGGTTTTTATAAAAGGAATGAAAATCTGGATTTATGTATTGTAATAAATCCATAAGATCTTTTTTTTTATCTGATGATAAGATTGGTAGGTCTTCAATATTTTTTAAGTGACCCAATGTAAGAGTCGATGCTCCTCGTTTGACTAACGGTAAAATGTCAAATGGTTCTTCGGGATTTAAGTTTGTTTTATACAAAATTTGGTTATAGATGTTTGTATAGCGAATCCACCTTACTGAGTTCCATACAAATTTCTGGCCTTCTGAATTACATCGTTTCCAATTCATATTATTTTTCGAAATTTCACTAAAGTTGAAGAAATCACTTTCTTTCATTTCAACAACTTTAATTTTTGAATTAATACTTCCGATGAACTGATACCAGTCCCTTGGCACACTAATTTCAACATTGGATTTTTTCTTTTTTCGTTCAATTAACGCATGATCAGAATCACACTCGAGGTGGGTGTGGCCAGGTTCCAAAAATTTATGATCTATATATTCCAATGAAGGATTTTCTTTAATGAACAGAAGGAACATAGCAGAAACAAACGAATTTTTATTTTGGCCGGAACATGAGTCACTGTAGAACGTTATTTTAGTGACAGAAGAAGGCAAAGACTGCAAATGTTTGAAAACGCATGAAGCAATTTCATTTCCACCTCGCCGCGCAATTCCCTCGTGCCACATAAAACAACCGGAATCATTCGTTTTTAAATCATGGATCGTGAGATTGAAGGTCCAAAGCTGCCTTTTATAAAAACTTACTGAGTTTCTCAAGAATGGTGTTGGTAGGCACTGTTGTAAGTCAAAAGCAAACGCTCCCATATCGTTGTTTTGCCTAGCATTCTCCTTATCGACCCTTTTTTGTTCAAAGCCAAAGTCTCCTTTTTTCACATGAATTTGTTTCCGCTCTACCAAATCTTGTTTTTCTTTTTCATCCTGGGCTATTTTTATCTTAGATAAAAATCCATCGCAAGTTGCACAAGTGTCTAGTTTGGGAGCTTTGAATTTTAAATTCAGTGTTTTAAATATTTCTGAATATTTGGTAAGGCTTACAGGATTACAAACTACATCACTATACATCCGATGCATTATGGAAAGATTTAAACTGCCATGAATATATTTTTTGGATGTGTGGCGACGGCTGTAATGGCTTTCATACGATGGGAACTTATTTATGTGGTTGCGTACTTCCTCTTCTTGATCCAGTGTTAGTTTGTTTACAGGAATTCCCTTACCACGACAATTCTTAAACGGTTCGCTTGGACTTGAAACTTTTTTGGCTATTACGTTTTTAATGAAACTTTCTGTTTCAGAAAAACATATCGTAAAATGTTGTCGGCAAACTTGTGTACGCATGCCATCATATTCCAAAAAGTACTTTACTGAGGTTTCACGGCGTCGCTTTCTTTGCATTGCGTTAGACAGAGTATTACATTTTTTATTTCCTATAGTCAGAAGATTTCCTATGTATAAAATTCTCTGGTCATAGGTTCCCAAAGCCCAATACTGTTTAAATAGTTGTTTTATCTGCTCGAATGAAATTATGTTTTGGCAGTTGCTACGACATATACCAAAAGGTTTTGGAACTCTTGCATGCTTAACTTTTCCAGAAAGAGTTTTATATGACTTTCCAGTATTCCTTAATGTCTGACGAGAGCGTTTTTTATTCTTGATTTTTGATTGTGGATCATCGTTGTTGAACGGAATATCAAAAACTTCTATGTTTTCACTTTCTGGGTGCGAATCAGATGACGTAGCAGTATTATTTATTATAAAATCAGGGTCTTTTATAGAATCATCGGAATTTTCCCATTGTGGCAACTTATCATAAGTTATAATATTCGCTGATGGAGATATTGCGTTTCTATATTCATTGTTGAACTCATTGGAATTGTCTAAAATAATATAAAACTGAAAATATATCTATCCTTAAGGAAAAAATAGTGTTCTTACTTTTGAATAGATCTATATCGAAGTCAAATCCGTTCATCGATGATTTAGTTTCATTAGATATCTCAGGAAAAAAATCATTCTTTTCTGATATAATTTCGTGTTTCGAATTCGAATATTGATAAATTGCATTTTTTTGTGTCCATTGGTATATTGACTTTTTTGTAAAATTAGTTCCCGCGGATTCAGGAAATGTAAACGAACTTGATTCATTTTCTGTGCAAATCAAAAAAAAAATGTCGACACTGCTCAAAAAATATTAAATATACATCCTTTAACCAATACCTTTATTTTGTTCTGGTGTAGAACTTCTTTGCATCACAAATACCTTTCTTGAATGAGTGTCTTTTTCTGTAAAAAAAAAAGTACATTCCAATACCAAACCCATTACATTAAAAAATATAAATGCCAACCACGATAAGGGTTAAATCACTCTTACCTTCAGCTCTTCCTTTTTCTTTAAGCATTCGCGCCAATTCCAAAAGTCTTTGCGATCGAGACATCATATTTATAAAAACACAAGGGACAACACAAGGAAACAACACATGGAATAACAAAGTTCGTTTAAAAACACAGGAAACACAACACTAAAGTCTAGTTTAGACAACACTTATTCTTTCTTTGAATATGGAAAAAGAACTAAATTATATTTAAGAAACACTTTTTTTTAACTTTTGTTACGGAAGAGCAACCAAACTCGAGATTAGATTTTCACGAACTGAATTACTGATGGGGAAAAAAAACTAAAATCAATTTAGGTCCTTCGTGCATCACAATTTAATTTGGAATAAGCGCTAAACTGCAGATAAGAAAGTCTTTTTACTCATTCTTCATTTGGGAATAACCACTAATCTGAAGTTTAGTCGTTATTCCTTTTTAAAAAAATTAACAAAACGAAAAATATTAACACGGAAAAACCGCCAAACTCAAGTTTAGCTATTTTTCCTCGAGAAAAAAATGTAATAATTGTATAAATTTAATGTGGAAAAACAACTAAAGTCAAGTTAAGTCTTAATTCCTTGTTGTAGATCTTACAAAAAAATTATCTTAAGTCAACTTTAGATAATTTTTTATTTGGTTTTTTAGTTTGGTTGTTTTTCCTTAATCTTAACTAAAAAAAGTGACTTAAGCTGTTCTGTTTTTTTGAAATTGTGCCCCCTTTTTTAAAGATATAAAGCTGAAAAAAATTTCCAAAATAGATTGGAGTACGCTGAATCGAATGGCATCAAAATCTCAATTTCGTCTAAAGTCGACTTTAGCGGTTATGGTTTGTGGCCACAGAAATTGCAATGGAAAACATCCGGCAAATTATCGCGGATGCGAAGTGGATAAGGAACTTCAAAATAGGCGCGACAAAATAAAGAAAACTACGCTACCAATCGCAAATAAAACCAATAACAAACCTGAAAGGGGCAACAATAAAACCAATGAAGGACGAAAAAAGGCTAAAGAAATGGTCAAAACACAACACCCAAGAGAAGGAAAATTGTTTAGAAAAAAGTCACCGAAAGCTGTTCCACAAACATACGCTGAAGCTGCGTTGCAAGGACGAGAACAAACAAATAAAACATCTGATCCAGTCTCCCAAGTTTTCTCTGCAATTCTTGCCAGGCTAGAAGAACAGAGCCAAATTAATAAACGTATGTTTGAAAAACTCGACAAGCTCGAAAATCAATTTCGAAGTACACGTGCAATAATATAAATATGACGGATTTAGTTAAATTAGTGACATGGAATGCGAACGGCCTTCTGCATAAGATGGACGAGCTCGAGATATTCATTCATAAATATGAAATTGATATTTGTTTGATTTCGGAAACTCATCTGACGAAAGAAACCAGCACAAACATTCGAGGATACATTGCCTATCACGCATATCACCCTTCGGAAAGGGCGAGAGGCGGGGCATCCTTGTTGATCAAAAATACCATTGAACACTCAGTCAGTGGAACAATCGAGCTTGACAAACTGCAATTATGCACGGTGAGCGTAAAAATTAAACACATAAAATATGATTTTGCAGCTATCTATTGCCCCCCACGTGCAACGATGGAAAGAAGCGATTTTATAAGTATCTTTGACTC
The DNA here is from genome assembly GCA_949715645.1 of Portevinia maculata. Taxonomy (NCBI): domain Eukaryota; kingdom Metazoa; phylum Arthropoda; class Insecta; order Diptera; family Syrphidae; genus Portevinia; species Portevinia maculata. The sequence continues at coordinate 9,595,834 of OX454526.1, forward strand.
ACTTGGACGAAATTTCGTCATCGGAGGTGACTTTAACGCAAAACATACCTTCTGGGGATCGAGATGCATTTCAGTAAAAGGTAGAGTTCTTTACGAAGCCGGTATGGAATTGGGGGTAGACTTTCATTCCTCAGGTAAACCGACATACTGGCCCTCGGATACGGCAAAAACACCAGACCTCATCGATTTCTTCATCACGAAAGGTTTGTCGGGAAACTCTATTGTAGTTGAGGAATGCTTCGATCTTTCTTCTGATCATTCACCGGTCATTTTGACAATTAACGGCTGTCTACGAAAAAAAGAAGGTCCGCCCAGACTAACTAACATGAAAACAAACTGGGAATCCTTTAAAAAATACTGTGAAAGTAAAATCGATCTCAAAGTGTCTCTTCGAACACCCCACGAACTTGAAGACGAAGTCGATCAATTTATTAACGTCATACAATGCTCAGCCTGGAAAAATACTTCCCATAAACGGAAAATAACCACAAATTGCAAAATAACATATCACTTGGAAATCACGCAATTGTTAAAGAAGAAAAGGGGAGCGCGCAAAAGATGGCAACAATCTCGCGCTCCACAGGATAAAACCACTCTTAACTACCTTTGTAGTAAACTTAAGAGAGAAATTCGAGACTTTAAAAATCGTCAAATTTCTACATATCTTGGAAGCCTAACTGCGGATAAAAGTACAAATTACTCGCTCTGGAAAGCCATGAAAGGCATTAAAAAACCAAAAACGCAAGCGCCACCCATCAGGAAAATCAATGGAGAATGGGCGAAGAGTGACAAGGAAAGAGCCGAAATATTTGCAGAACATTTGGAAGAAACATTTAAACCATTTGATGGTCAAGCGTTGCTCGAATTTCCTGTCCTAACCGTGGCACCTGACAATTATAGAATAAAAAGTGTATCGCTAGCCGAACTACGCTTCGAAATAGAGAAACTAAAATTAACAAAGCTCCTGGATATGACTTAATCACAGGACAGGTCCTTAAAGAGTTACCTAGGAAAGCTTTAATAAAGTTTGCATATCTTATAAATGCATCGTTCAGGTTATTGTACGTTCCACGACAATGGAAGGTAGCTGAAGTTATAATGGTTCCAAAGCCCGGTAAACCACTGAATGACAAAAAATCATATAGGCCAATATCTCTCTTACCGATAATGTCGAAGGTATTCGAAAAACTTTTGTTAAAGCGCCTACATCCGATTATCGAAGAACGTCGATTAATACCTGACCACCAATTTGGATTCAGGATTAAGCACTCTACAATCGACCAGGTTTACAGAATAACCAATGTAATTGAAAAAGCCCTAGAGGAGAAAAAAATATGTTCTAGTGTTTTTCTCGACGTCTCTCAGGCCTTTGATAAAGTATGGCATACAGGGTTGAAACATAAGCTAAGACAAGCTTTTCCGAAACAGTTATCTGATATCCTTAGTTGTTACTTATCAGACAGACTCTTTCGTGTAAAACACGGAAATGATTACTCTGAATTTAAAGAAATCGCGGCAGGAGTTCCCCAAGGAAGCGTTCTTGGACCGATCCTATTTCTAATATACACTAGTGATATTCCTCAAGAAGAAGGCACAACAGTAGCCACATTTGCAGACGATACAGCTATATTAGCGGTCAGTAATACCGTTGAATCAGCAACTAATAAACTCCAACGTTCTCTTGACAAAATTTGTGATTGGACAAAGACTTGGCGTATTGCTCTCAACGAGGCCAAATCAACGCACGTCAATTTTACTTATAAAAAGGTAGACAACTTACCCATTTTCATTGATTCGGTACGAATTCCGTACGCAAACGAGGCAAAATATTTGGGTATGACACTCGATGCGAAATTAAAATGGAAACCGCACGTCAAGAAGAAACGCGAAGAGCTCGCCATTCGATGTAAACAAATGTACTGGCTGCTTGGTAGATTTTCCCAACTCAGCATGCAGAACAAGCTGCTTTTATACAAGCAAGTACTAAAACCGGTTTGGACATACGGTATACAACTTTGGGGTTGTACCAAATCCAGTAATATCAAAATTTTACAAACTTTTCAAAACAAAGTGCTAAGAAAAATAGTAAATGCACCATGGTTTATCAGAAACACTGATATCCACAGAGACCTAACTATGGCTACCGTCGAAGATGAAATAAAACATTTTGCCTGCAAACAACAGACACGCCTTCACGGTCATTGCAATATCACCATGCTACAAATTTGAGACGATACTAACCTAGTGCGCCGATTACAAAGGATAAAACCATTTGAATTAGCGCAATAAGATGTAACCGCGTGCTTATGGCGGTATTAGCAGGTGCTACCACTGGGAAGCTGCCTGCCAAACGCGTAATTTACAGTTTAAATAAAACTACTAGATAGGAATAACCTAGTTGTAGTATGCAGGTTTCGAAGGGAGGTGGTTTTTGTTTTCTTATCTTAAGTGAGAAAGAGTCGCATGTACGATTTTCCACCTACCCCTATTATTCGTCCGAGCCTAGTTCTGGTTCCAAGTCTCGTGCTTTTAACCAGGATAGGTAACTCTCAGCTTGCTGAGAGTAACGATAATATTACTATGGCTTGGGAGTAATATTAGAAACTCTATAAAAAAAAAAAAAAAAAAAAAAAAAATGGTAAAAAAGTGGTTTACTGAATTTCGTTGTGGCCGTACAAGCACTGAAGATGCCGAACGTCCTGGACGCCCAGTTGAGATCTCTACACCCGAAACAATCGAAAAAATTCACGATATGGTGTTGGCCGACCGAAGATTGAAAGTGCGAGAGATTGTGGAAGCCGTAGGGATCTCGAATGGCTCAGTGGTTTCAATTTTGAATGATCACTTGGGCATGAGAAAGCTTTCCGCAAGATGGGTGCCGCGTTTGCTCACAGTCGACCACAAACGCAATCGTGTAACAACTTCACAGGAAGGTTTGGCGTTGTTTAATCGCAATATGGAGGAGTTTTTGCGCCGTTTTGTAACCGTGGACCAAACATGGATCCATCACAACACACCAGAGACCAAACAACAGTCAAAACAGTGGGTTTCTAAGGGTGAATCGGCGCCAAAGAAGGTCAAGGTGGGTTTGTCAGCCAATAAAGTTATGGCGACTGTTTTTTGGGATGCACGCGGGGTAATCCACATTGACTACCTTCAAAAGGGAAGAACAATCAATGGGGAATATTATGCCAACTTATTGGACCGATTCAATGACGATTTGAAAAAAAACCGACCTCATTTGGCCAAGAAAAAAGTTCTTTTCCACCAAGACAATGCAAGGGTGCACACATGTGCAGTTGCCATGGCAAAAAACCATGAATTGGGCTATGAATTGCTCCCTCATCCACCCTATTCTCCAGATTTGGCTCCAAGCGACTACTTCTTGTTCCCAAACCTGAAGAAATGGCTTGGTGGAAAAAGATTTGACTCCAATGATGAAGTCATCTCGCAAATAAAGGCCTATTTTGAGGACCTCGACAAATCATTTTTTTTTGAGGGGATAAAAAAATTGGAGAAGCGTTGGACAAAGTTTATAGAGCTGAAGGGAGACTACGTTGAAAAATAAATTTTTTTTTTTATCAAAAAATCTGTGTTTTATTCCAAAAGTCACGGACTTATTGACCCGCCCTCGTATGTATCTATCATAAGGTTTCGTAGGTAGGTACCTATATTTAAGAGAAAGATATTGCTAACATTTCGAACCCAAACTGAGTACGGGGTATGAAATTACTATAATGGAGAAGTCCAAAAAGGCGTGTCCCGCATTTCCGTCTGTCCTGCCTGGTTGACTGTCTTTCTGTCCATCGGTAGCCAATGCTCCAGCCACAATGGGTTGACGGATTTACTTCAAATTTCGTATTTGGGGTTTGTAGGCTTATATCTTGCGACTTTTTTTTAAGCTCACAAAGAAAAAGTGCGCTTTCAAGCAAAGTGTGTAGAGGGCCTGTATGGAGAGTTTGAAGAAATGCTATGAAAACTCATGCAACACAAGGCACCAGAGTGGGCCCATCGCAAATCGGGGAGAACCGATTGATCAAAAAATCAAACGGTAAACAAAACTTGAACCCTCGAGAAACACACAATTGCACTGCAGAATCTGATCAGTCCCTTATAATTGTGTGGCCTATATTCTTTAGCTGCTCAAAGACGTAAATTCTTATACTGAAAAATGTCGATCGATTAATAAATTTGATCGGATATCAATAATTGATCTTTGACAACCATAATTAGGTTGCCAGATTTCCGATTATAAAAAGTTTAATATAACTTTTGTTACTAAGATATCGTTTGAATTATTATTTTTGTGAACTTAAATTATATGGCGTTAACTCCAAATTTCGGCCGTATTTCTCGTCCCACTAGACAAGCAATTCATAGTCTAGTGCAAAAAAATTGAGTCAGAATGTTCGCTGTCTGATGTTGCCGTGCCAGTGAGACTCCGTTTTGCCCGAAGTGTGGAGAATATTGCTGCCGTAGAGGCATCCATCGCAAACCAACTAAATCAGTCAATTTCACGGCGTTCTCAAGAATTGGGCCTCTCCCAGACCACATTATGGCGACATTTGCGTAAGGGTCTTGGCATGCTCCTTAACAAGATCAAGCTGACTCAAGAATTTAAGCCACTTGATCATATGAAGCCACGTACGTTCTCGAATCGGGCTCTGGACATGACGGGAGAAAATGAAGAGTTTCATCGCCAAATCATCTTCAGCGATGAAGCACATTTTTGGTTAAACGGTTTCGTCAATAAGCAAAATATGCGTTACTGGACAGGTGAGAACCCTCATGTGCTTCATAAAACAGCACTTCATCCGCAAGAAGTCACTGTTTGGTGCGGATTTCATGCCGGGGCATCATTGAGGCGTTTTTTTCGTCGATGAAAATGACCGTCACGGTACGGTGAATGGTATTCGCCACAGAGACATGTTAGAACGTAATTTCTTTGAGCAATTGCATGAATTGGACATCAGTGATATGTGGTTCCAACAAGACGGTGCAATAAGCCACACAGCGGGTGCAACAATCGAGTTATTGAAGTGTCAGTTCGGTGAACGTGTTATCTAGAGAAACGGAACCGTCTATTGGCCGCCGAGATCGTGTGATTTAACGCCTCTAGACTTTTTTTATGGGGCTGCATTAAATCATTGGTCTATACCAACAATCCGGCGACGTTAGAGAAGCTCAGAGCTAATAATGAACGAGAATAAGCGGCCGAGTCATCGAAAATTGTGTTCAACGTATCGACCCGTGGTGGACATATGAACGACGTCGAATTCCATTCATAAATGTTTTCAAGCCAATACATATTTTTTTTTAGATATCTCAAGTAGTTTGCAGTTTATTTAAAAAAGAAGTTGTCAAGTCCTTAATGAAAGACAATTTATATGTTCTTATGTTAATGTTTTAATTGAGTATTACCTCACTTGTGAGTTTAATAAAAAGAAAAAAAATATAAATTGTAAGTACTAAATTGTGTACTTGTTCTTGAACTAAGAGGCAACGCTGGTTACGAGACAAATGTGTATGTATTTCTATTCGGTCTATTTCTGTTTCTTTATTTGGATATTCCAGATCAGCGCTGCCACTTTGCTACGATCGTAGCTAAACTGCTACGCGATTTCCAATTTGCTACGCGCTCTCCCTAAAAACTTCTATTTTGCCACTTTTTTTAAAGCACGAAATGTCAACAAAAATCTTGGAATGTTTCTTGAAAAAAAACTAAAACAAAGTAATTGTATATTCAATCTTTACTAAATTGGTTTCAAAAAGAAACGAAACATGGGTGTCGAATCTTTAATTTTTTCTAAAAGGTACTTACTTAAAAACTTAATTTTTGAACTTTAAAAAAAAAACTGTATTAATCTAAAAGACTTGCCGGAATTTCTATGTGATATTAATTCTGCTATTGGTACAAAGATCCTACATTTATAATTTTGTGATAATGAACTTTTTTTTTCTAAGGCAATGCATTCAAAGTGAAGTTTTTAATGTTTTTTTTTGTTTGTTTGTTTATAGTTTTGTAAAATATAGAGTTTACCAACTATACTTGTACTAGTCCTTAATAACATATTTACTTTGTATATAAAGAACTAGCTGCACCTGCCCGACTTTGCCCGTGCCCGAGAATTCTATTGGCCAATATGTTCGAGTAGACTTCCTTATAATTGTCTATAGCGGGTATCCGGCGTATGTTGCTGCGCCTAAAAAAAGAAGACCGATTTTGGCCAAAGTTCACAGAAACACTCTCAGGCCAATACCGAAGATTGCCTGATTTGAGCTCAACAGGTGAAAGGGACTGCACGTTTTTCTCCGCATGGCTTAGGCCGCTCACACAACTTCGTTGTTCCGTTTAGGGTAGGTGCTTGTTGTCTGGCAGGCGCCTATGTCACCTTACTTCTGCGAATCAAACAACAAAGCGAAAATAAAAAAACTTCGATTGAATCACTTTTCATTCACTTCCACACCGATTGTTATCAATGTTGGAAAAGCAACTTTCCGATGTCCGATTCACAAAAAAATGCAAAAAATTTCAATAAGAGTTATTTGAATAAAATATTGAACACACGATATCTCAAGAATGAAAGTGCGCGCAAATTCCACAATAAGCTTGAAACGTTTGTGTGGTCTCCCTCTTTCATATGCTTGTTCGAATAACAAAATAAGTGACGTCTGTACGGTCTCTGTGTCTGCGTCGTAATTTACACGCATACGCACATATGCATGTGTACTCACTCAAATGCCCATATCTCACACACCGATGCAGATATAGCCAAACATAACAACCTTCGTGCAGACGTCGCCTTTCATGGAAAAAAATTTCATTGGAATCGGTTAACGCGTTTGGCCAAACACCGGCAACAAACACAAATATGGATTGATTTTTATATATAGAAAATATTACACAAAAAAACTTTTTATTATTTCACTTAAATTTGTTTTTTTTTTCAAAGCACATGATACCTACTAATGAAACTCACAGTGTATAAATACATTGTCAATTTTTTTTTTCTTTTTTAAGAAACACATAATTTACACACCGATGCATATACAGACATCACACATACATAACATCCTTCGTATAGACGTCACCTTTCTTTAAAAAAAAAATTCATTGGAATCGGTTAACGCGTTTGGCCAAACACCGGCAACAAACGCAAATATGGATTGATTTTTATATACATATATATATAAATAGATATAGATATATTCTCATATCAATTTTAATTCACAAAAACTCACAAAATCGCAATGAAGAAATCCGAATCCGACAGCGCCACCAAACATGAAACAAAATTGGCTTCTCCATTGATCGATAATAGTTGGCGTTACGTTGCGTGTCTATCTGACAGTTCAATTGTGATACGATATGTTACATTCAAATGTGATTCTTTATTTGGTTGTTGCCAAAATAAATAAATACAAAATAAGTACAAAATGAAAAAAAAAAAAAAAATTTAAAAAAATCGAAAAACCTGTCGTAACACGCTGGGTGGTCAAAATAAGCCATTTTGAAATTTTGATTTTTTTTCTTTTTCTTCTAAAACCAGTGCTGAGAAAATACCTTTCCAACAAAGTATAAATCATCAAAATCGGTTCGGCCAATCTCGAATTATGCGGTTACATCGCTTCGGACACTTTCTTTTATATATATAGGTTAAGTGTGTTTTTGTTTGTTTTCGAAAAAAAAAAAAGAAAATATTTTGAACTTTTGAGTTTTGCTAGACAAATTTGCTTCGCAAATTTGTTCCTTTGTGGCTGCACTGTTCCAGATGTCTTCGTTTCTATTAATTTTCCGGAAAAAAGAAAGAAACACACTCATAGAGTCAAGAAGTGCGACGACTTTAGTGTTTCGAGTAGTTGCGAAAATCAAGGGTTGCGTTAACCGAGCTAACTGTACTTAGAACAAACTTGCATATACTCATCACATGATATCCAAATGTGTATAATGCAAATCAAAAACGGTTCTAATAAAAGCGACAAAGTTTTGTAAGATCCAGACGTGCACTTAATGTCCAAAAGGACAAAAAACACGCCACCACATGACTGTTAATCTAACTCCGAATAGACTCGTAACATAATTCGACAGAATCACTTAGCTGTACAATGTAGCTGGTCAATTCGTCTTCCCGTGTGAATAAATTCTTTTCACACACACACGCTTCCAAAATAATTGGATTCAGTAGATGGTAGTGCGTCGTTATCTCCCACGTCGCGTTGCTGCCTAACTCCAACGAACACAAATAACACAGCAATTAAATTAAAACTACCATTCCAAGACCGAAGCAGACGTAGAGCCAGGCAAATAAAATGACTCAGAAGTTTTGCATTAATTTTAATTAAGGATCCCCGCTGTTGTTGACTAATAAAAAATAAAATGAAAATAAGCAGAAAAAGTATCTAAAACAACAACACGAGCAACAGATACAGTGAAACAGAACAAATAAATAAAACAAAACGCCAATGACTTATCTCATTTTGCAGAACATTAAGAGTCGCGCACCGAAATGGAAGCAACGCAAAAACAAACACAGATCTCGCTCAGGAAAAACAAACAAAAGTTTAGCGCGCATAGCTAGATCAACACCAGGTCTGGTGGGTGCATCAGAAGCTGCAACATTAGCCAGCAGTCAGCTGCATCACCATCAGCTTTGCGGATTGCACCTGATAAAAATCTCAACTTATGCGCGCGCGAAAAAGCATTTTGCACAAAAATTCCCCAACAAGATACGCGAATGCTATACAACAGTTCGGCAGAGAAAGAGAGGAAGCCGAAGCACCAACCGACCAAGTTCGGGATGAAAATTCTAGAGTCATGAGCAAAACTAATGGACCGATGTCACGCAATGAAATGTTGTCTCCGGCGATACAGTGTGCTGTTTGCTGCTAGCTAATACCTACTCTGTTGATTCAGTTGGTGTGAATGAAGGGCATTTTGCACTTTGCTACAAATTCCAGTTCTGGTGTTTTTTTTCTGTTTAGCTGAAGCGGGGATAGTAAGGACCTCGAAACTTTTAATTGGTCCATTATTTATTTTTGCCCGTGAACTTGATGAGGCCGAAGGCTGCGCTGTGGTAGACGGGAGGACGCGCGAGGCGCGACATGGAGCTGATTTAGTGTGTCGGGTCGCTCGACGAGGTCTTACTCGCTGCAAGTTGCAGGCCGGTGCTAAGCAGTGAAATGATAAAGTACCCTGACGGACCATTAAAAAGCCATCAGCGTGAGATTCGAATGCGTATTGGCGACTTCTGTATTGGCCGAGTTGTCATGAATATGATTTATGCATGTGATTGGGATTATTTTGCAGTTTCCAGCACAGGGAGTGTGTCCAGTAAGAAGGGATGCCCAATTTGATACCTGACACGAGTTGTGGTTTTTTGGACAGTAGCTGCTTGCAAGTCTAGACAAAAAAGAAGATGTATAAATTGCCTCAAGGCAATGACAGTCGTCTATCTTGTGGTGATCCTGGGAAAGTAAAATTGCTTCTCAAGTTGCTGTTGTTAAATGCAATGAAACGCAGAGAGCCAAACAATAGGGTCTACTTCAATGGGAGTTTTTGGGCAAATTTTGGGGTAGAGCTTTACTATTGCTGCGAACCTATTCCTTACTTACTTTACTTTTGTTGGCGCTTACAGTCCCGGGTGGACCACGGCCTCAACCAACAAGCCCCTCCAACCAGCTCGGTCCCTCGCTAGCTGCTTCCAGTTACACACACCAAGTTGGTTGAGGTCGTTCTCCAATTGTGCGCGCCACCTAAGGTGGGGTCTTCCTCTGCAGCGTTGACCCTCAGGGGTGGATTCGAAGCCTCGTCGGGCTGGTGCGTTGTTGTCCATACGCTCCACGTGTCCAAGCCATCTCAGCCGTTGCATTTTAAGCTTTTTGACCAGGTCAGCGTCTTTGTAAAGCCCGTATATTATAGCGTTGAATCTTCTTCCCAACACTCCATTGTCAAAAACCGGACCGAATATCACTAGAAGAATCTTTCTCTCTTTCGGTTTTATCCGGTCCATGCTTCTGCATCATACAGCACGACCGGGATGATTAAGGTCTTATATAATATCTCCTTGGTTCTATGAGCGAGGGCTTTACTTCTTAGATGCCTTCTTAGCCCGAAGAAACAGCGATTGGCAAGAGTGATTCTTCGCTTGACCTCTGCACCGATCTCATTTTGCGATTAGATAGTGAATCCCAGGTAGACAAAGTCTTTAACTACTTCGAAGTTGTATCTGTCCATCGTGGCGTTTTGTCCGAGTCGCCGGTTTTGAGAGTCCTTTCTGCTTGACAGCATATACTTCGTTTTAACAGCCAGACCCATCTTCGCCGCCTCTGTTTGGATGATTGCAAATGCGCTACTGACAGCTCGCCGCGTTCTCTCAATGATGTCAATATCATCTGCATAGGCAAGTAGTTGAATGGACTTTTGAAAAATTGTCCCTCTGGTGTTGGATTGTGAGCTCCATACAATTGCTTCAAGAACGATGTTAAAGAAAGTGCGCGTCGCCTTGTCTCAAACCTTTTTCTACATCAAATGGCTCGGTGGGGTTCTTGCCGACTTTAGCGAAATTTCTCCATTGTCATCCTGCACAAACGGACGAGTTTGGCGGAGATGCCAAAACTTGACATGGCTTTGTATAATTCGTCCCTACATACGCTATGTTAGGCGACTTTAAGGTCGATAAATTTCATCCGAACAAATTTTACCAATGAGTTGGTGCATGCTCCTTACTAAGCCATTTCCCGCTGCTTTGAAAAGCTCGGCCGAAAGGCCATCCGATCCAGCAGCTTTGTTGGTTTGAAGTTTGGGTATCGGTATCCTCACTTCGTGTAGTTCGGGTGGACGGAAGTTTTGGCTATCATCGCCCAAGCCGAACATATCGTTCTGCTTGGCAGCAGGTTATTGGCTGTCTCCGCCTTTTAACAATCTGCAGAAGTGTTCTTTTTAAATCCTTGCATTTTGGTAGAACATTCGAACATTGCCTCTGCAGTAACGTCCCTCAATTGGTTCGACCGCTCGCTTCTTCTGCTCATTCTTTTTCCTTCTGAGAAGTCGCTGTTTCTCATTTCTTTTTTGCTCGTAGAGCTCGCGGGTAGCACTCTCAGCCGCTCTGATACTTGTATGCAGCATTAACATTGATAGGCCTCTGAAAACGCGCAAAGAAAGTTGAACCAAGTCATGCGACGAACAACCTTCTGGATGGATGAGCACGGTCTTAGTTTGGCAGCTGAGAAAACTGGGATAGTCCTTCTGACGAAGAAGAGAATCCCCACGCAAATCGACTTTCAAATTGACTTTGAAGTCATTAAGAGCAAGGACGCGGTGAGGTATCTGGGATTGAGTCTCGACACAAAATTGACTTTCTGGCAACAGATAAAGTTCGCAACGGAACGAGCCTCTAGAGTAACGGCATCACTCAGCAGATTAATGGCAAACATAGGCGGCCCAACTTCAAGCAAGCGCAGGTTACTAATGTCGACAACTCATGCCATTCTCCTATATGGAAGTGAGATTTGGGCAGACGCGCTCCGACAAGAAAAATACCGGAAGCAGATGGCGGCAGTGCAAAGACGTGGAGCTCTTCGCGTCGCTAGCTCTTACCGAACGGTGTCGGAACCAGCCGTCCTGGTAGTCGCAGGAGTGACTCCCATCGATCTCCTAGCGGCACAAAGGAAGTATGTCCACGACAACAAGGCGGAAATTTGATTGGAAGCGGCAATCGATCAAGCAGAACAGCAAACGATACGGAAGTGGCAAGAACGCTGGAGCTCGGAAAGTAGAGGAAGGTGTGGATGGAATGACCGGAAACACGGTGAGGTCAACTACTTCGTCACTCAATTCCCACGGAAATTTGAATGCCTTTCTCCATAAGATTGGCAAAACGAACACCCCAGCGTGCCAGTACGGCGATCCTCCAACAGACGATGCACATCATACGTTTTTTGCCTGCAGAAGATGGGAAGCCCAACGCACAGCCCTGGAGAGCAGCATCGGCGCTTTCAACCCAGAAAACATTGTTGACAAAATTCTGATGAGCGACTTGAACTGGGGAATAATTTGCCAGTTTGTGGAAGATATTCTCAGAAGAAAGAAAAGAGAAGAAGAACAATACCGGGAAAGCACTTGAGCCCGAAAGGGTGTATGATAACAGCCCCCTTGAATTAATGCGAAGAGCGGTGCCAGGGGGGTGTGGCAGAAACCTCAGGGTTGGGAGGAGTTTTAGTCCGTATGCCCCGAAAGCATGCGGAGAGAGTCGGACACACGGGGATGGTCAACGCCAAAAAGGTAAAGCATTTCTCCTCCCCCCAAAAGGAAAAAAAAAAAAAAAAAAAAAAAAAAAAAAAAAAAAAACATAGGGACGGGCTACAGTCCGCTTGGGCAAACTGTTTGATACCCTATTCTTATTCCTATCCCTCATAAGTGGGCGGGACAAAAGTTTAAGTATGGTTGAATTGTTAAGAACGCTCTAAATATTTTTTTATATTACATTTAAAGGATTTTATCGAAAAAAACGCTAGCTCAAACTTGGGTGTTTCAATAAAATTGTTTTATTTAATTGTGGGCGTGTCAGTCGGCGGATTTAAAAAAAATTAATACATGAGTATAAAGGGCCCCTAGAGAGTATATAGTATAAATATCAGCTCCCTAGCTCAAATTTTGGATTTTCAATAAAATTGTTTTATTTATTTGTGGGCGTGTCTGTGGGCGGATTTCAAAAATTCGTAAACTTGATTATTTCGGGACCCTAGACAGTATATGGTTTAAATTTCAGCCCTCTAGGCTCAGTTTAAAGGCATAATTTTTGCCGATGGACGGACGGACATGGCTAGATCGACATTACTATCGATGCTGATCATAAATATAGTAACTTTTAATGGTCTACGGGCAATATTAAGGTATGTTACAAACTATGCGTCAAAATTAATATACCCTTAGAATAGGGTATAAACATTGGTAGGCCTCGTTCTTGGCTGCATGTGCCCGGCGGCATTCCTCATCGAACCAAGGTCGTGGTCGCCTAATGAAACCCATCACTTCAGTAGCGACACTCCTGATGGCACGCTGGCAGTGTTGCCACTGGTCCTTTATACTCGATGCTGGTGAAGCTGAGGATTGGCTGCTGAGAGGTTTAGGGAGACGCGGTCGGCAAATGTTTTGGAAGTCTCTTGCGGTAGTAACCTTGCAACATCAAATCTTCTTACAATATCCTCTCGGTGTTGTGGAGTGTCGGATATCCGCATCCGTACTTTGGCTACTACCAAGTAATGGTCCGAGTCTATGTTGGCCGATCGGAACGTTTGGACATCCAAGATACTGGAGGCATGTCTAGCGTCAATCACAACATGATCAATTTGGTTGACGGTTTGTTGTTCTGGAGACCGCCAAGTCCCCTTGTGTATGTTGAAGTGTGGGAATCGTATGCTGGCAATGATGACGTTTCGTCCCGTCGAGAAGTCGATTAGAGCCAAAGATGCCCTCTTTTCCGATTTTCGCGTTAAATTCGCAATGAATGGCGTCGTACTTCGGGCACTTATCGTACGTAGAATGCTTCTTTGGCTTTTTCGTCTTTTTCCTCTGTCGGGGCGTGAGCACAGATCAGCGTGATATTTTTAAATTTGGCCCTGATGAAAATTGTTACTATGCCATCGCTAACATTGCAAAATCCCAAGACTTATTGCTTAAGTCTTCCTCTAATCACAAATCCAGATGCAAAAAGCCGTTGACTTTGACTCTCTGCGGCACTCGCCGAAGTAGATGTCACAGTTATTCGTCCTTCTTGTGCCTTCTCCATCCCATCGCACTTCCTGGATGGCCGCAATGTCGGCTTTGTACCTATCCACGGTCTCCACCAGCTGTTCGGCTGCACGCGGTCTGTTTAAGGTCCGGACATTCCACGTGCAGATCCGAAGCTCGTTTTCTGTATTTCTTTTGCTAGGATCGTCAACATTTGGATCATCCATATCCGAGGCTTGTCGTTGCTTCGTAACATAATCTTTTTTACGTGATTGGGTAGCTAACCCCAAGCACAACCCCCAACCTGGAGGGCCGGGCCCTTTAATGGACTCCTTGGACAAAAAGTTCCAGATATTCCGGAGTCAGTAACCCACTTCGGGGGTTTGAGAGCTGTCGTTGACCCATTGAGGGCTCCTCCGCCACCATCTCTATTTCAACACCTTGACTACCATTGAAAATCCTTAATGACCTCAGCTCCAAATACGTCGAAGTAGCTGATTAGGGTATCTACCATGTTGACTGTTAGACTTCTGAGGCTCGAGCAGACAGTCAATTCCCTCAGAGCACAGGGAAACCGATGGCTACCACGCGGAGGTAAAATAAGCACAATTGATATGCATGAAACAGTTACAATAACTGGGCATCGCTAAGTTGATGCCAATCAGTGCCTACCCTATTCATACAACATCGAACCTTGATCCCCTTTCCTTTAATCGGGAACAGTTTTGTTAATTACTGAACCGCTTCTTCCATACTAATTGAAGATACTAAAGTGTGAGCCCAAAATGATAGACAAACGAAATTTTGAGCCTGCTCTATGAGCTAAAGACACTGCTAAACTATCCAACCCCCTCGGCAGTGGGCTTTTGACTGTGAAACAAAATATTATTCCCTTTTCTCGAAGCAAATAGCTATAGCTGAACTGAAATTCTTCAATTTTCAAGTGAACAACATTCCTCCAGAATCTTCAAACACTTTTCTATCGCTCCCAAGGGTATGTTTCCTTGCCACACTCGTGTAATTAAAATCAAGTAAGGAAATAATCCTTTCCTCTGCCTTTCTAGCGCACTAATTCCTTTCAAATGACAGACGGCATATCGCTTTCAGTATCAGTTTGGAAGTGACAGATGCAATTCAGAAGATCTGAAGGATTATCACCCACCACCGTGTCATCAGCGATGCGTATTCATATACCAAACGAACGCATCCCTCACCCCTGCCACGATGTAGTTTTCCTCATTATGCGTGCGTAAAAGAAGAAATTAAAATTTCATTGAAAGCGAATAACACATAAATCGGATTAAAAATTGTTTAATCAAAATAATAAAGAAGACACTTAAGATGTCGTGTTGGATTAGGTCTAGATGCAGGGTGGAGCATCACATGTATGGGTATGGATAAATTCTCCCTCAACGGATAAAGTTGTTTTTCTTTTTAAGGCTGCACGGGGTCTATCAGTATCAGTGCCTCATACTGCAACATAACACATCATATTAAATAAATCACTCTTATGAGACGACGACAACATAGTCAGTTGGCGGTGAACGGAAATACTCGAAATAATTCGAAGGCCAACTACTATGGAGAAGGGCTGCAGCATCGAGGAGTTGTTGTAGTCAACAACGCGCGTCGTTTGAAGATGAGCTGAAACAAATGCTGGAATTAATTCCTCACGGGACTTTAATGACTTTATAGCATACTTGTAAATTATATCTTTGTCATATTGCTGTGAGCGAAGCAACGAACGAACTGTACGTCCAAAGTAATGTGGGATTTATTTGAAAGTGATGCATATCGGTAGGTAGGGTGTTTACACACATATGGGAAGAACTTTTGCAATGAAATGATTACTTGGCATCTGCATGTGCAGTGGACTTTTGTTGGATGCCTGCAGATTAATCTTCGAAATGATGAAATAAATCCACCGAAAGTTTTACTCCAGCCACAAAGGGAAGCTTCACAGATATGCGTATGATTTTTTAAGAATTTACTAAAATTATGGTTTAATGTTGCTAGCTAGCTCCGATGAACGAATTGCAGAGCCTATTGTTATGAGTATCACAAACAAGGAAATGGTAACCCATAACAAACGTCCAGAGGTAATTTTGGGAACAAGTGAGCAAAAGTGTGATCTGCATCTTGTTCGTAAACTGAAGTATTTTCACATCTCGAGCTTCCACCCCGACACCACCACTGATGCAATAATCACGTATATCTCATCGAAACTGCGTGTTGCGTCTCAATGCATTACGTGTTTTCAATTACTCGTAACTAAAGTGAATAAGTAAGTAAGTAAGTAAGTTAGTAAGAAATTCATTTATTTAATATTTTCTTATTACATAAGTTACAAGTTAGAATGAATTTTAAAGCTATGGCTTAGCCGTCAGCTTGGTTAGCAAAATGCTTATACATGTACCTACATTTGTAACTTTAACAATATAGTTATTTTTTTAATAAACTTAATCAATCATAATACTCTGTTATTAATAGCGACCTGTATTTGTAGATGGATTTAATATAATAAAATAACTTTTTCCAATCACACTCGTTCAGAATTTGTATTGTCTCCTGCATGGTAAGGAATTTTTTTCCGAAGTAAGCTAGTCTCTGTGGTTTGTAGATTGGACAAACACTAATAATGTGAAAGCAGTCTTCTTTCGCTTTTAAGTTGCAAATATTACAAAACTGGTTGAAGCTTCCATTATATGGGCTGCCATATAAACCAATCAACTCACACCTTGTTTTGAAAATAAGAGATATTTCACTATAGTTTAGTGAGTCATTGAAATAGTTCTTATCCTTTAGATTGAAGTTCAGGTGAGAATACAATACTCTGCTATCTGATTCACGAGCTTTCTCTATAAATCGCACACGAATAGCATCTTCATTTTTATTTATTATTCGATAAAGTTGGTTCTTTAAGTTGTCCAGGTTGTTTAGATCGAATGAAATAGTTTCTCCACACGCGTTTCCAATTCTTAACCATCTTGACGCCCACCAGTCCTTGTTTCTTAATTCATAAGATAGCATTTTTTTGGTTATTCGGGAGTCTGGATACGAACCTAATTTAATGATGTAATCCGCTTGCGATTTGAGAGTGCTTGTAAAAGGCATTGGAAGACCCGTTTCCAAGTAGATTGTGTAGTTCGGGGATTTCATTGGTAAGTTGAATAATTTGTTCAAGAAGTTCCTGTGAAATTTCTCGATTACTTCGTACTCGTCTGATCCCCAAACTTGAGAGGCGTAACAAAGAGTTGATTTAACAACTGAATCGAATATTCTGTATTTCGTTGAAAGGAGAATCCGTTTGTTTGCAAAAACATTTTTCCATGATAGATTCACTAAGCTTTGGGAAGACTTGGCTTTATCCGTTAGATGATTACCAAATTCTAAGGTTGGGTTCAGTTTCACTCCTAAATATTTGAGTTCCTTCACAATGTCTAATCGGTGTCCATTGTAAAACCATCTATTTCCACTTTGCACTCGTGGTGAACGGGAAAAGACCATCATTTTAGATTTTTCGGTGTTGATGGTTAGTCCCCATTTTTGCAGTAGCTGGCTAGACGATTTATCATCAATTGGAGATTTTCAGGAGATTCAGAGAGTAGAACAAGATCATCGGCATATAACAAGACATTGACCACGATATTAGCAATTCGTACTCCACCAGGTAAATCTTTTTCTATGTCGTTTATAAATAGAGAAAACAATAAGGCACTAAGAGGACATCCTTGCTTTAAACCAGTCTGTGTTTTAAACCATTCTGAGAAATACTTTCCATCCCAGACTGCTGCACTTGTTTCGGCATACATTTTTTTAATGGTCTTAAGAAATTTTGTAGAGATACCCAACTGAGACAGTTTATAGAAGAGTGCGCTTCGGCTAACAAGATCAAAAGCTGCCTTGAAATCTACAAAAAAGCTATACATTTTCTTGTTTCTGGCTTGAAAGGCTCTTATAATCGAAGATAATGTGAATATTTGGTCAACGGTTGAAAAGTTTTTTCTGAATCCAGCTTGACGCTCTGTCAGAATATTTTTTTCATGTACCCATTTTTCTAATCGTCCTACAAGTATGCCACAAAATATCTTGGCTGACACATTCATGAATGAGATTCCCCTGTAGTTTTCTACGTTTTCTAGTGAACCCTTTTTGTGGATGGGGAATATTACGGACTTCTTAAACGATGAAGGGATGTCTGCGCTCGAGAACACACTGTTGAAGAGAACTTTCAAATAGTTGATTAGGGTTGGACTAGCATTTTTGTAGAATTCGTATGGGATCCCATCTTCGCCTGGCGCCTTTCCATTTTTGGATTTCACGATAACAGCATTAATTTCGTCAGTTGTTACCTCACCATCTAGGCAATCGTCGAAAATGAGGGAGTCCGCATACGAGAAAGATAGGTTTGAGTTATCCAGTAGAAGATGTTTAAAATATATGGATAGATCATCAGCAGATACTCCTGTACCTATTTGATAAACTGTACCATTAATCTCCCTTGCTATTCTCCAGAAGTCCCTCGAAGACTTGGTTTGACTAAGTAAGAGAGCTTGCTGATTATCGAAGTCAGTTTTCTTAGCTAGGCATAGATTTTTGTAGTGGGTATTCACTTGGGTATACCACTTTTTAACATCAGGGTCATTACAAGTTCTCCAGACACGCAAAAGGGCAAATGATTTCTTGCTAGCATTTATGCATTCTCTATCAAACCATTTTTGTTTGAATGGTGACCTTATATTTGAAATATTGTTCGATGCAGCACTTCTTATACAACAAGTTATTTGATTTGCAAGTGTTTCTGTTTCTTCAGGTATCGAATTATTTGCTGAGAGCAAGCTGTCTAATAACCGGTGGTAGGTATTTGTTTTTTCGGATTTCCATTTAAGTCTAGGTAGCAGGGGCAGGTTTTTGTGATGGGAGGATGTTTCACCATCAACTTCAATCACGATTGGCATATGATCCGAAAAAGTTTTGCATTGTACCTTAAATTTTTTAATTTTCCCAGTCCAGTCGTTGTTTACAGCACAAAAATCAATAACTGAATTGCCTTGCCCTCCGACAAATGTGAAATGTCCTTCTCTATCACCTTCGGTATAGCCGTTTAACACAATAAGATCATACATTTGGAGCAGCTCTAGTACATCTGTTCCATTTTTATTGCAGATTATGTCTTTAGATACCCTATTGGTACAGCATATACTAGGGTTTGTTACAGTTTGCACTATAGTGGTTTGTGAGTTACTTATTCTCGAATTCCAATCTCCAATCAGCATAACGCTTTTGCTAGCTAAACATGATATTGTATTACACAGCCTCTCAAAGTCGTGAGTCCATTTATTGCAGTTTATATATGATGGAACGATATATGTATTATTATTTTGTGTCACACATTTTACTACGGTAGTTCCTTCAAATTCATCAAAATCGTAAGTTTTTAAATGTGATTTTTTATCCCGTACAGGCTTCCTCCACTTGCACGCCCCTTTATGTAGGTTTTACTTGCTTCGCTCCCAATTAACTTATAGCCATCGAAATATTTATTAAAATTACTTAAATTATCACTTGTTAAATGTGTTTCAAATAAAAAGAAAATTTCAAAGTTCTTAACATAGTTAAAAAAATCTACAAATTGTAAGAATGTAAAGTAACGATTATCATACACTTGGTGGACGCACCCTTTTTGTAACTCGGGTTGCGCCACCTGGATGTTTTTTTTGAGATGTAAAACGAAGTAGCCGTGGCTGACTTCACTGTTAAAAAGGAAAAAGGAGGAGAAACACGCTTTTTTGTAAAGGGATCCGCCATTTTTTTAGTTACCAAATAAAGAACGTGATTATTACAATTTATGTCGGTTATTTCAACATCAGATGTGGGGTATTCTCACAAATACGAATATTCAAGATGCCTAAACAAAGCAAATCCGATTTAATGGAAATACTGCGGGAATACGAGGTCGAATTTCCTGCGTCGGCCACCGTATCCCAATTACGGGCATTGCTGGACTCGACGTTAGCTAAAGATGATAACGCGCAGGCTGGGGATGAGCTTTGTTCGGAGATAGGCCATTCATCATATTCCGCTGCAGCGAGTACTTCTGGGGTCGAGTCCGCAAATGCCGTCACCGCTGCCAAGGTCGCCACTGCTGCCACTGCCGCTACTGATACTGCTGCTACTGCTGCCACTGAGGCTACTGCTGTCACTGCTGCTACTGCTGCCACTGCTGCTACTGCTGCCACTGCTGCTACTGCTGCCACTGAGGCTACTGCTGTCACTGCTGCTACTGCTGCCACTGCTGCTACTGCTGCCACTGCTGCTACTGCGGCCACTGCTGCTACTGCTGCCACTGCTGCTACTGCTGCCACTGCTGCTACTGCTACCACTGCGGCCACCGCTGCTACTTCCACCACCGCCGCCACTGCCGCCTCCGCTGCCACTACCGCTAAGAATGTCCGTACGACCACAGATGCTGCCGACTCTCGGGCTATGGGTGGAGCCACTGCCTGGAACACGTTTGCGTCTGCTACACAGAGAGAGCCAGCACTAAGCGATGCCGATTTTGAGCTGTCCGCTTTGGAGCAACAGTTAACTATACTGCGCAGGAAGCAAGAGATCATTCAACTCACACGCCAATTAGAACAAATGAGTCCTGAACCTATTAACCGGGCTCGAGTAGAAGATATCGTGCGGGTGGTACCAAAATTTAGTGGTGATCGCGAGTCGGGCTATGACGT
The DNA here is from genome assembly GCA_949715645.1 of Portevinia maculata. Taxonomy (NCBI): domain Eukaryota; kingdom Metazoa; phylum Arthropoda; class Insecta; order Diptera; family Syrphidae; genus Portevinia; species Portevinia maculata. The sequence goes on from OX454526.1 coordinate 9,616,297, forward strand.
CAAGCATTTCATCAACGACCTGGAACAAATTTGCCAAACATACAGATGTGACGACGCATTCAAATACATCTGCCTACGCAGTCTGTTGACGGGCGCTGCTGCTGACTGCGCCAAGCAGAGTGATGAACGAGATTTCCGTGGCCTAAAAGCAGTTCTAACCCAAGAGTTCGACCACGTCTTGAGTCACACCAAATTAATCAAGCGACTGCGTGGGCGCAAATGGAATCGGGACGCTGAGGAAATGCATCACTACGTTCTCATAATGAATGGTTTGGCTAAGCATAGCCAACTACGCGAATACGAGATAGTGGGTATAATCGTGGATGGGATGCATCTGCCACCTGAGGACACTGTTTTGCTGCTGAGTGGTACGACTACGATCGAACAACTGAAGGCCGCTGTTGGGATACACCGGGAACGCATCATGGATCACATTAAACGACTGACCACAGTCCGACCTCGGCCATCGATGCGATCGGCTCCCACTACTACTGCTGCTAGCCCGGAACAGAGATCCGGCGAACCAGTTCGATGCTTTAACTGCAGTAAGATGGGGCATTATCAAAGTAAAGTTGGTACGTCTGTGTTATTTGACAGTAATGATGGTGTGAAGGTTAAAGAAGATATTTTTGTTTGTCCCGAGGTGCACACAGTCGAATTGAGTGATAATGCTGATGCAGAGGAGTTATTAGCTATTAATGATTCACTAACAAAGCAAGAGGTAGATGCAATTAGACGCACTATTTATGAACAATATTTGGGCCCTGACGACATAGAGATTAAGCCGCATGACTTTGAGATGAAAATTAGGTTAACGGATCAGACGCCATTTCACACAACTCCTAGACGTCTCTCATACTATGAGAGGATAGAGGTACAGAAAATTTTAGACAGATTGTTGGAACAAAAGGTTATTAGGCCAAGCCAATCTCCGTATGCGTCGGCGGTGGTCCTAGTTAAAAAGAAATCGGGAGAGCTCCGTATGTGTGTTGACTTCAGGGCACTCAATAAAGTCACAGCTAGGGATAATTACCCGCTACCGCTGATAGAAGATTGTTTGGGGTATTTCGGGGGAAAGACATACTTTTCCACCTTAGACTTGAGAGATGAATTTTTCCATGTGGCGATGGCGCCTGATTCGATTCAATATACTTCATTTGTGGTGCCTCATGGTCAGTTCGAGTATATCCGAATGCCGTTTGGTTTGAAAAACGCCCCTGCCATTTTTCAGCGATACATATGTGAAATTTTCTCAGACCTAATATCCTCTGGGCAGATCTCGATTTACATAGACGACATAGTGCTGGCTACGGTAACCTTAGATGAGCATGTCAAATTGTTGAAGAAGGTTTTGAGACGAATGACGGAGAAGGGTTTAGTTCTGCGTTTATCCAAGTGTAAGTTTGCCTATAACAAGATAGAATACCTTGGTTATTCGGTCACTTCTGACGGCATACGCCCGAATGATGACCATATCGAAGCAATAAAAAGATTGCAGCCTCCCCGTAACTTGAAGGAGTTGCGCTCTGTTTTGGGAATGTTTAGCTATTTCCGGATGTTTGTTGAGGGACACAGTAGGATAGTCAAGCCGCTGACTGAATTGACCCGTGAAGGCATTCCTTTTGCAATGACTACAGAGCGAGTAAGTGCGTTTGATGCGCTCAAGGACAAGCTGATAAATAGCCCAGTTCTGGCGATTTATGATCCAACCAAGGAGACTGAGCTCCATTGCGATGCTAGTTCATTAGGTTTCGGAGCAGTGCTGATGCAGAGGCAGGACGATAGGAAGTTTCATCCTGTCTCGTTTTTTTCAAAGACAGCGTCCCCAGCGGAACAACGATACCATAGTTTCGAATTAGAGTCGTTAGCTATTATATATGCCCTTAGGCGCTATCGAGTTTATTTGGAGGGATTGAAGTTTACAATCGTTACTGATTGTAATTCGCTTAAACTGACCCTGGAGCGTAAGCAGATGAACGCCCGGATCGCTAGGTGGGCACTTGAGTTGCAAGCTTACGATTACACTTTGCAACACCGGCATGGTTTCGCTATGGGGCATGTAGATGCTTTGAGTCGTTTGCATCCTAGCCCCAAGGAAACTTTGAGGCCCGTGAGTCCGCTTGACGATTCTAATGATGTGTTAGCCGTTAATGATTCGTGCGTCCGGGGTGACGAGGCGTCCCCAAATATGTTTTGTCGTACCATCCATGCGATTGATGGTAACGAAGTCTGTTTCCGGGTACAGCTCACCCAGGGCCGTGATGAACGCATCGTGAAGGTGCGAGAAGAGCTAGAGGATGGCCTGATGGATGGGTTTGAGATGAAGGATGGTCTCGTCTTCAAGGTAGACGAGGGGGGCGGACTTTTGTTATACGTAGCGAGTGAGATGGAGGAAAATGCCATAAGGCTGATGCACGAGAAATTAGGTCATTTGGGGGTTGATAAGACGGTTGATGGCCTCCGTAGGCATTACTGGTTTCCGAATATGAGGGATAAAGTTTGCAATTTTATTAAGAACTGCATTCGCTGCATATTGTACGCCGCCCCTGTTCGGTCGTCTGAGCGGACACTATATAGTATTGAAAAGAAGCCAGAGCCATTTGACACACTTCATCTAGATCATTTTGGTCCACTCCCATCCATAAATTCGAAGCGAAAACATATTCTGTTAGTCACTGATGCCTTCACGAAATTCACTAGGCTTTACGCCGTTAACTCCACTAGTACCCGGGAGGTTCTGATTTGTCTTGAAAAGTATTTTTCATACTACAGTAGACCCCGTCGCATTATTTCGGACCAAGGCACCTGTTTTACTAGTTTAGAGTTCGCTGATTTCCTCAAGAGGAACAACATCGAGCATGTCAAGGTCGCGGTCGGGTCCCCGCAGGCCAACGGTCCGGTGGAACGCGTGAATAGGACTCTAAAGGCCATGTTGGGGAAAATGTGCGAGCCAGTTAGCCATGCCGATTGGGTCCAGATGCTTCCACCGATAGAATTTGCTTTGAACAACTCGAGGCATAGCTCGACCAAACATTTACCGAGTGAGTTGCTTTTTGGGGTGGCACAGCGTGGAAAGGTTGTTGATGAATTTTCCGAATATCTTCAGGCGGAGTTTGGCCCCGCAGTTGCTCGCGATTTGAAAACTATGCGTGCAGATGCAAACCATGCTATCCAAAGATCACAAGCCTATAACGAGGCATATTCGGCTAAGAAGGGTTCGCCGGCAAAGAAGTACGCGGTGAACGATTTTGTTGTTATTCGGAATGTGGATGTTACCCCCGGGACAAATAAAAAGTTAATCCCTAAATATCGCGGTCCGTATGTAGTCTGTAAAGTGTTGGGAAATGATCGATACGTTGTTCGCGATGTCGAGAACTGTCAAATGACTCAGCGACCATATAATAACGTCATTGAAGCCGCTCGAATGCGGAAATGGGTTGAAAGTAAAAACGATGATGAGATTTAAAGCAGTTTTTGAAAGCAACACTGGGTATATGATAACTTAGTCTTAAGCAGAAATGTGTGTATATGTATCGAGGTCGATTGTTATGTAGATTGGCCGAACTGTAAGAATGTAAAGTAACGATTATCATACACTTGGTGGACGCACCCTTTTTGTAACTCGGGTTGCGCCACCTGGATGTTTTTTTTGAGATGTAAAACGAAGTAGCCGTGGCTGACTTCACTGTTAAAAAGGAAAAAGGAGGAGAAACACGCTTTTTTGTAAAGGGATCCGCCATTTTTTTAGTTACCAAATAAAGAACGTGATTATTACAATTTATGTCGGTTATTTCAAAATAATAATTTATTACTTAATCCAGATATATTGTAAGATAAAATATTTGCAGAGATAAATTTATTTGAGCTGACGACGCTTAATTCTCAGTTTTGTATGACACTACTACCTTCCGGACCTTCGGTGTAAAGTGTCATCACTGGTGCATCTGGTTTGGGCCATTCACGCTGACGTCTGTTTGACAACATAGTTTCGTTGACAGCATTAAAATTGAGTTTTCCGTAGATATTCTGTAGTTCGTTTTCTCCGTATGTGTTATTATACCCTATTCTAGGGGTATATTAATTTTGACGCATAGTTTGTAACATACCTTAATATTGCCCGTAGACCCCTAAAAGTTACTATATTTATGATCAGCATCGATAGTAATGTCGATCTAGCCATGTCCGTCCGTCCGTCCGTCCGTCCGTCCGTCCGTCCGTCGGCAAAAATTAGGCCTTTAAACTGGACCTAGAGAGCTGAAATTTTAACCATATACTCTCTAGGGTCCCGAAATAATCAAGTTTAAGAATTTTTGAAATCCGCCCACAGACACGCCCACAAACTCAAAAAAACAAAATTTTGGAAAAAATCGAATTTTGAGCTAGAGAGCTGAAATTTTTTATATATGATCTATGGCCCATAAAACTGTTTGGGACATAAAATTTTCAAAATCCGCCCACTGACACGCCCACAATTAAATAAAACAAATTTTGGGAAAAATTGAATTTTGAGCTAGAAAGCTGAAATTTTTTATATATGATCTTTGGCCCATAAAACTGCTTGGGACACAAAATTTTCAAAATCCGCCCACTGACACGCCCACAATTAAATAAAATATTTTTTTTGAAAAACCAAAATTTGAGCTAGGGAGCTGAAATTTTTTATATATACTCTCTAGGGGCCCTTTATGCTCATGTGTAAATATTTTCAAAATCCGCCTACTGACACGCCCACAATTTTTTATTTTTTTATTTTTGAAAGTCCAAAGTTTGAGCTAGGGAGCTGAAATTTATAGTATATACTCTCTAGGTGCCCTTTATGCTCATACTTAAATTTTTTTTAAATCCGCCTACTGACACGCCCACAATTAAATAAAACAATTTTATTGAAAAACCAAAGTTTGAGCTAGGGAGCGTTTTTATTTACAAAAGCTTAGTTTTTTCGATAAAATCCTTTAAATTTTTGTCACGCCCACTTATGAGATATAGGAATAAGAATAGGGTATCCAACAGTTCGCCCAAGCGGACTGTAGCCCGCCCCTATGTTTATATTTAAGTTTGTTATTATTATCTAAATAAAATGTTCTATTACCAATTAATAAATTGTTGTTTTTAATCAATACTGCTTCGCTTGGTTTAATTGTTTTGACGACTTTTCGATACCCGAGTAGAATTCGACGTTTAATTTGTGATTGTTTGCTAAGGTCTCGTTGGATATAGCAGCCTGTGCCTTTTAGCTTCAAGGAATTTTTTAACATTTTCATTGCAGTTTCATTAAGTTTGAGTTTTATTATATTCTTGTTTTCACTAAGCTTTACGGCTTGTGGCATTTTTTGTTGGTCTGCATCATAGCCTAACAAAAGTGTGGTTATGTTATGAATCCTTTCTTGGGGGTCAGATCGGTCGTTTGGAATAGTGAAAATAATATTTTTCCCTCTGATCTCTCGGCTCTGCAGTTCAAGCTCCTCTTCTAGAATGCAACATCGATTTTCAAAATGCTGAACTTTTTCAGATAATTCCTGGTTTTGTTGTCTTAGCGAGTGTATCTCATTGCTAAGTTTGTTGAGATCGTATTTTGTTGCTAGGTTGGCCGTCGCTTTGGAGAGTCCTGTATTGAGCGATGCCTCGATAATGGATTTGATTTTATCTAGGTCAGATTTGGAGATCGACATTGTCTGTTGGGATTTATAAACCTTTGATGGTCTGTTGATATTAAAAAGTGGATAAATATTTTTTTCAGGTGACGTTTGATCGATTTTCCTTTTGTTGTCAGCCATGTGACTTAGGTGTCTACTTGGAAAGTTTATTTCACAGCTAATAAATTAGGATTACCTGCTTTTGCTGTTTTATTTATAGAAACAGACAGTCGATGCACCTGTTTATACACTTTTAATTATTAATTACGAACTTTGGCTAGTTATATTTAAGAATTTTACGAGAGCAGATTTGTAATTGAACTATACACTTTGTCGCAGAGTTGCCAACCTCAAAGTGAATGACAGCCAGCTTTCACTTAAGTTTGTTAATTTTAAAATTGGGATACCAACTCATTATGCTAGTACTGTCTACGATGGAAACTTTTGGCCGAACGGTGTTAAAATCCGTTAAAATAGGCCATGTTAATGTTAATTGTGGTGATATTTGCCAAGAACCCTTAAAGGTTTATTACCACAATGCGAGCGGATGCAGAACGAAGACCTCTGATTTATTTATTGCGTCTAGCATAAAGATTATGATGTAATTATAATTACGGAAACTTGGCTTTACAACGATATCTGGTCAACTGAAATTTTTGATGAGTCAATTTATAATGTTTTTCGCCATGATCGCTGTAAAACATCTGATGAGCGTGGTGGAGGAGTTCTGCTGCTGTTTTGTTGACTCTTGCTGGCAAACAGATTCCATTGCCGAATTTATATGCTGATCAAGTCTGCTTTTCTACGAATACCGCGAGTAAAAGACTTATTTTTATTGTGACCTATATACCATCTGGTAGTAAACTTGATGCTTACGAAAATTGTATTGAAAATTTTGAATTTATTAGTCGCTATTGTTCTGAATCAGATATCTTGTGTATACTTGGTGATTTTAATATTGGAGATGTAAATTGGTCTTGGTCTGATGAAGACAAAATGCTTATCCCACTTAATGTTATAAAAGATTACGAAATTGCTCTTATTGATTGTATGTTCTCTTTAAATCTATGTGAAATAAGTGCAATTGTCAATTCACAAAACCGGTCATTAGATCTTGTTTTTATAAATGTTAATGATGTTAGAACAGAAGTTTCCCCTTTTGACTGATTCGATTTATCATAAGCAAATCTTAATTGAAATTAATTTATACTCTTACACAAAAGAAAAAACAAACTCTTTTAATTCCTTAAATTTTGTTAAATTTAATTTTGCGGGTTTAAATGAGTACTCGTATCTTAACGCTTACAATTGGGATAGTGAATTTGAAAATCTATGTCTACGTGATATGTATAACCATTTTGTCTCAATAATTAATGTCGGTTTCTCTTTGTTTGTTCCGTGCTCCACTAGGAAATACAATACCAAGCCCCCATGGTATAATAAGCGACTTTTGCACTGAAAAAACAAAGCTTATAAAAGAGTAAACAAATCTGGAAACTATAGTGATAGAGTTTTCTTCATTAAGTTGCGTAAAGAAGTACATTTTTATTTAACATTTTCATAAATAATATTGAAATCAAACTTAAACATGACTCCAAATCATTTTGGTCTTTCATAAACCAAAAAAGGTGTTCCAATGGATTGCCTAAGGAAATGTTCTATAAGAATTGTGCGTCTAATGACATTAAAAACTCCGTCGAATTATTTGCTCAGTGTTTTGAATCCGTCTTTTCTCACCCAGTGATTTCTACTTTGCCTGAACTATGCGCAATGCCCAAAATTGATTTTGGGGAATTAGTTCTGAATGTTCATGATATCGAGACTGATATCTGTGGCCTTAAGCCGAATCCTAAACCTGGGGCTGATGGGATTCCTGCAATAATTTTAAAAAAACTGTTCCAACGCCATCTGCAAACCTCTGTTAAGGATTTTTAATCAATCGTTAAGTTCGGGTTTGTTCCTTGATGAGTGGAAGATCTCATTTTTGGTGCCTATCTTTAAATCTGGTTCCAAGAATGATATCGAAAACTATAGAGGTATATGCAAACTTTCCGCTATACCCAAGCTTTTTGAATGTATTGTTAAAATTAAGCTTGAATTCCAAACAAAAGAGCATAATATCTGAGTTTCAGCATGGTTTTGTTTCTGGCCGTTCGACAACATCCAATCTAGTCCACTTTACATCTTTTGTAATTAATGCTGTTGAAAGTGGATGCCAGGTCGATGCCGTATACACTGACTTCAGCAAAGCTTTTGATTCTGTGAACCATGTGTTGCTGTTAAAAAAGCTAGAAAATTTTGGATTTCATTCAGCAATGTTGAACTGGATTTCTTCATTTTTAATCGGAAGGTTTCAAAAAGTATTCCTTGGCAATAACTACTCTAGATTAATTTCTTGCACTTCTGGAGTTCCTCAAGGAAGTCATTTAGGTCCCCTCCTATTTATTATTTTTATTGATGACGTTGTTCGTCAATTCGAATTTTGTAGTTATCTACTGTATGCGGATGATCTTAAATTATTCCTCAAAATAAAAAGTTTCGATGATTGTGCAAAGATCCAGATTGACCTTAACAATTTGTCAACTTGGTGTGTTAGCAATTGTTTAAAGTTAAATATTCGTAAATGCTCAACTATATCTTTTAATAGATCTCAAATACAAAAATGTTTTAATTACTGTATTGATTCCATACCCTTAACAAAGGGTCGACTAAATTAAGGATCTCGGCGTACTTCTTGATACTAAATTAACATTTGTATCCCATGTCGAGTATATACTCGTAGTTTCTAAAGCTAATTCCCTAGTTGGTTTCATTAAAAGAAACTCAAGAGATTTCTCTGATCCTTATACATTTCTGTCCCTTTTCATTGCCCTTGTCAGGTCAATTCTTGAATACGCCGATGTGCATAGTTTGGAATCCTAACTATCTATACCTTTCTGATCGCATTGAAAGAGTACAGAGGCGTTTTACAAAATACATTTTCTTTAAAATGCGTTGGCCCTTTGAGCCTTCTTATAAAGCTAGATGTCAATTATTAGGTATAATGACACTTAGCGCAAGAAGGTATGTACATGACACTATGTTTGTTAGAGATATTCTATCTTCTCGTATAAAGAGTCCTGAACTTTTATCGATGCTACCTATTTATGCTCCTGAGAGGGTTTTAAGGGATCGTCACTTCTTTTACTGTGTGGGGCATCGAACAAATTACGGGCAGAATGAGCCAATTACTAGATCTCTGAAATCATTTAATGAAATCAGTAGACATATAGATTTTCATATTTAAAGGGAGCGTTTTAAGTCAATTTTATTTACATTGCTTGCTTAATTTCCTATTATTATTTATTATTTATTATCTCTTGTTACGTTATTTTATTATTGTTTTTTGTACTTAAAAAAATACATTCGTAATCTTAAGTTAAGCTTGTTGATGAAATAAAATAAAATAAAAAAAAAAAAAATAATGTTGAACTTCTTGTAGGTTTAGGTCTTGTGCCCGTACATTAAATTCTTTGTATTGCATCCATTTAAATAGACGTCATTTACAACTTGCGAAAAATTTGCCACGGCTCTAAGCGAAATGTCAAATGTTCCCATAGATCCGAGTGCCATAAGGCTATGTTTGGATAGTTAAATATGGCAAACACAAACCCTGCAAAATTAAAGTCTGTTTGTAAAATTTTTATTGACTTTTGACGAGAAAAGCGAAGCAAATATGAAAAATTATCTCCATCACATCATCAACGAAAATGAGAATGCAGAGCGCACGATATATGGAATTCCCTACAACAACCTTGCTTGGATAGGACACTATCAAGACGGCAAAGAAACATGGTGGTGGACAGATGAAGCTAAAGCAGTGATAAGTTACAAGAAAGCGGCATTCAAAGCTTGTTCAAAGTGCTCCACTAATAATGGAGATGAAAAAGCACGCCTCGAATTGGAAAACATACTTTGCAGGAGGCTCGCAAAGAGAAAGTACGCTCACAGTCAGACAAAGTGTGTGCAGGGCCTGTATCGGGAGTAAGAAGGAATGTCTTCTTTGGCTGCTGATTGAAACCAAGCCGACCACAACCTCCGACAAACAAGCTTGAACAGGGGCGCAGCCAACCAAAGCCCATGAAATCCGTTCACCAAACTTTATCAGCAATGCTTAAGGGCTGCTTGTTGTGGATGACGAAAATATACTACACCGGTGGCAAAAGTATTGTGAAGGACTTCTAAATGAACAATTTCCTTGGATATATTCTCATATAGCAGTTTCTAACAAAGAAGAAGTACACAACATTACTGTCGAAGAAGTAAGGAAGGCGGTCAAAGACTCCAAAAAACGAAAAGCAGTTGGGCCGAACGAGAAACCATCGCAGTTCTGAACAAAGATGGTAGACATCGGGGCCAAATTGCTCATGATTTTAATCTTCAAACGGATCTTCAAGTGGAGGGAAAATTTTCTTTTTCTTTTGTTCAAAGGAAAAGGCGATACGCGAGACTATGACAGTTACCGTTCAATCAAGCTGATGCCACACATTATGAAGATCGTTGAGCGGGTAGATAGCCGAATGCGGAAAATAATACGGCTATCTGAAGACCTTAAAGGATTTGCATTGGTTGATTATAAAAAGGGCTTTGATAGACAACCAAGGTATCTGTTAAATATGAAATAAATAAATATTAGGCATTAAAGATAGAATTTTAAATCGAATCCGAACCGAAAATTTCTCATGACAATTGATATTCCTGGATGTTTGTCAGACGTTCGCAAGAGGTGGGGAATTGATGCTACTTGGCCCCGGCGGGTAGTCCGACACACTAACCACTGAGCCACTGCGCCCGACAAAAGGTATCTGTTATGGGTGCCAAAGACAGCGAGAAGAACAGATGATCATCGAATTGTATGAGTGAGTAAAGCCAAGGGTAAAATGCTCCGTTGGCGTCACTGAGGCGTTCGCAACAAAGTCGATGTACACCAGGGAAGCGTCTTAAGTCCCTTGATGTTTATTACAGTCCTTGATTATCTGCTTGAAGGAAAAGTGACGGACCCCAGAGTGCATCAATTATTTTTTGCTGAAGATGGAGTTATGATGAGGATCAAACGTCCCTGCAACGAACACTTGAAGTATGGATGGAAGTTTTGGAGGGAATGGGTATAGTGTTATTCCGAAAAAAAACAACAGAATGGAAGAGTGATTCCCAAGTGCAAAAAAATTCAAATATCTTGGTTTGATCAATAGCAAAGCAAGCGCATGGTGGATGAAGTGGCGGGAAAACTCAGCCATCTTATGCGATCGAACAAATCCCTGTAACCTGAAAAGAAGGCTCTACATATGGTTCACAATGTTGGACAGCGTAGACAAACTATGAGGGCAAATTAACGGCAGCTGAGACGAATATGCTTCTCATGACAGCAGGAGTAACAAAGATTGATCGAATAATAAGTTCCAAGATCCAAAGAAGCCTTGACGTCAAGGGAACTATCTCAAGAAAAATGGAAAGCGACCGGCTCAGTTGTCATGTTCAAAGTAGAGGTCCTTCGAACCCTGTCAAAAAGGCAATATCAATCAACGTTCCAATACAAACGCGAAAGAGAATCAGGCCTAAAACCTCCTGGATCACACAAAACACCAGCATTTGATTGGCATCTGCTTCAAAGTAATTCAGAATTCAGAGGCCTGCAGGCGAGGTCGAACCGGCCAAACAACAACAGGCGGACCAGTAGTGATGCGGCTCACTGGAAGGGATTTGATTGCTTTAATCCTGATCATGGCGTGGCTAAAAGCTTCGTTTGGTCAAATTTTTAATAATTATATGGCCTCCATATTTTGTAATAAATGCTTTTCACACTGTTGAAGGATTCTATTGAATAAAAATAGTGAAAGGCGACAGCCGGCTTGGGCGAACTGTTGTATAAACTATTCCTATCCCTCCTACAGTCGGCGTGCCAAAAATCTAAGTATGGGTGAATTGTTGTGGTGGCGATGGTGTAGAGGGTAGTGTGTTGGTTTGTGGCCCGTGCGGTGCAGGTTCAATCCCCATGGGGAACAACAACATACGCCACCCATTATTGGAGTTAAACAAATAATACGTTGTTTTTCCAACCTCTACACCGAAAAGAAAATTTCTTCCTGGTAGCATAATGGACCCTTAGCGAGTTCGAGTGCTCTGGGATTTGGATTTCCTTTAAAAAAAAAGAAAAGAAAAAAAGGTTAATTGTTAAGAACGATCTACATATTTTGTTATAAGACATTTTTTAGACAAAACAACGCCCCTTAAAAGTTGGCATGGCAGACAACTTTATATAAAGGAATTGTTCAAAACGACTTTATTTACATACTTTCCGAAGAATAGGACATTTATTTACAATGGTTTCTTTAATAAAACGGAATTTTTTAAATAGTGGGAGCGTCAGTGGGCGGATTTTAAAATGGTTTAGCATGAGCATAAAGGGTCCTTAGAGAGTATATATTTTAAATTTTAGCTTCCTAGCTCGAACTTTGACTTTTCGATAAAACTGATTACATATACCCTATTCTAAGGGAATATTAATTTTGCCGCGAAGTTTGTAACATACCTTAGTTACTTTTAGGGGTCCACGGGCACCCTAAAAGTTGCTATATTTATGATCAGCATCGATAGTAATGTCGATCTAGCCATGTCCGTCCATCCGTCCGTCTGTCGGCTAAAAGTAGGCCTTTCAACTGGACCTAGAGAGCTTAAATTCTAACCATATACTCTCTAGGGGCCCGAAATAATCAAGTTTAAGAATTTTTGAAATCCGCCCACAGACACGCCCACAAACTCAAAAAAAAAAAACAAATTTGTCGAAAAAATCGAATTTTGGGCTAGAAAGCTGAATTTTTTTTATATAATGATCTTTGAGTCCTAAAATTGCTCGGGAGATAAAATTTCTGAAATTCGCCCACTGACACGCCCACAATTAAATAAAATAATTTTATTGAAAAACCAAAGTGTGAGCTAGGGAGCGTTTTTTTATAAAAGCTTCGTTTTTTTCGATTAAAACCTTTAACCCTCCGTTTAGCGCTGATGCAAAAGGCGGTAAGTTATACTTTGTGGTCTGACAGACCACACAATCCATTTTGCAGTTGTGGCGCCATGAACATGCGATATGGCCTATTCCTTTATATAGACAATAGAACATATGTTATAATATGTGTATGTATGTGCAGATTACCTTTATTGAAAAGACAACAAGAACCAAAAAAAAATTTTTTAATTTAAATTTTAAAAAAAATTTTGTTTTTAATTGTTTATAAAAAGATATCGTTGTTTTATGAGTTGATTAAAAATATATATGTATATCTACTGTTTACGAACATATTTATAAAACTACTGATGTGATGGTTCGTGTGCAACATATTTCTGACACATCTTTTTTGCGTGCGAGTTGCAAATCGGGACTTTCCATCTAGATAATGGAAACGAGTTTTTCTGTTTTTTGTTTGACATAAGTTTGACATAACCCAAATGTTATCTATTGGGGCTGTTTTGCTCTCTTGCAATCGTGCAATTCTAGTATTTCCATTATCGAATCTCATGAACTGTAATATTTGTCGGAAACGATTGAGTGACATCGTTGCTTTATATATTGAATGATTATATGGTGCCCAAAGTAACTTTACCTGCTGACTTGTGGAATGGAAAGAGCAGACCAATGAATGCATAGCATTCAGCTTCTTTCAGTGGCTCCTGATAATATTCTCTGGGTGATCAGTATTACACTTTTCGGTGACCAGAATGGCTTTGCGATTTGTTTCTCGCACAGTAATATCCACAATTTGTGGCGTTATGATTTTTTTTGAAAATGAAAGCAGGATTCGGAAACATAGATTCTCTTGGGCCATGCTTAGCGATTTCCGTACGATTATAAAATCTAGTCCATTTGCTACCGGTGGTGTGGTTAGCCAAACTTTACCTTCCTTGGAACGAAAGTATTCGGCAACTGCAGCAGAGGGTTCAGCTGGCCAAGTCGATTGTTTCCCTTCTATAACGATTGCAATACGAAATTCTTCAACTTAATCCTCGTTGTCGCTTTCTTCCTTCACATAAACTTCAAGCTCAACATCTTCTTCAGCATCTGAAGCATCCTCACCTACAGCACTTGGCAGAAAGTCAGGGTCAATCTCATCTTCTCCTGTTCCAAATGGTTCCTGCAGCTTCGCAATTCTCTATAGTAAGAATAGCGGCTAGTCTTGCATTATATCCATCTTGTTGATTAACAGTAAGATTGCCAAAAACGAGTGTTTCTGCGACCCTCTTACAACAACATATCGATTTCACTTTCGTTCGGATTCATTTTAAAAACTATACAAACACTTGACGAGTAAAAAACTAAAAAAAAAAAAATTAAAACAAACCAACCCAGATCTTTATACTTATACACGGCTCTGCGTGTAGTGTCGTCCTACACCAGTCTACGATTCAACCAAACCCCTCAAGCACTGTTGCAAAAGCGCAAAATGTCTCACAATTAAAAAAACAGCTGTTTTAATTTTTATGGTCTGGCAGACCACAACGCTAAACAACGTTTAAACTTTACTTCAACTCTTTTTTTTGTTCAAAAAAATAAAGCTTGGTACTTTAATATATATTGGAGTCGACTACATCGAGCTTGACAAAGTCATGGCACCGTGGGCCGAAATATGAAGAGAAAAAAAAGTTACGAGACAATAAGTTTGAAAATGGTCTGATAGACCACAACGCTAAACGGAGGGTTAAGTGTTATATAACAGAATATGTAGAGCGTTCTTAACAATTGAACCATGCGTAGACTTTTGTCACGCCCACTTAGAAGGATAGGAATAAGAACAAGGATATCCATATATTTTTTTTATTGTGGGTGGATTTTAAAAATTCCTAAATTTGATTATTTGGGGGCCCCTAGAGAGTGGCCCAGAGGTTAGTGTGTTGGACTACTAAATTAAAGGTCTCAGGTTTAAATCCCGCGGAAACCAGGTAACATCTTGAAGTTTTTTTCCACTCTCCCAACTCTTGCGAACGTCTGTCAGACATCCAAGAGTATCATTTGTCATGAGAAGCATTTCAAATTTGCCTTCCATTCCTCACAAGGTAAATGGTTGGAGAAGCTGGGCAGCCTAGAGCTCAGTGTATGGACCCGTAATGCCTAATATTTCTATTGTTATAGTTAGTATTTGGTTTATATTTCAGCTTTCTAGCTGGAGTTTTAAGGCCTAATTTTTGCCGACGGACGGACATGGCTAGATCGACATTACTATCGACGCTGATCACGAATATAGTAAGTTTTGGGAGTCGAATGTATTTAAAAACTTAGCACTTGATTATTTCTGGTCCCTAGTGAGTATATAAAAGAGAGCATAGAGATATTCCAGGAAACTGTAGGGCATTGAACTCGCCAAAAAAGGAACCACATTACCTATTTTACCTGACAAGTGTTTTCTGGGTATACCAATCGCTACTTCCAAACTTTTATTCAAGCTATCCGCAATGGAGAGAACAAACCTTAGGTGGACAAGTACTAATACATGTCTAGCGACTAAGCATATCTGGCCAAAGCTGCACCTGCGATGCTCTAAGAGTCTAATCTCACTAAACCGACTACATATTAGCTCCACTATAGCAGGTGCCATTACAGGGTACTGTCTGATAGGCAGGCACGCATCGAGGCTTGGCGTTTATTCAAGCGACTTGTGCAAGAGCTGCATGGACGAGGAGGAGGAGGAGACTACACTTCACCTTCTTAAATTAGAAAATGATGAACCTATTTATGAGGTGGTCAATAAAATTATAAAACAAAATCCTGAACTTGCAACATGTGATTTAAAGCTAGTGAATTCATTTAGAACCAACAGCAAATGGAGAAACTTAAGTGTTATTTTGGAAATGAACACTAATAGTTTTGAGAAAATAATGAGCCTTGAAAATATAAAAATTGGTTGGATAAAGTGTTTTGCAAAATAATATATTTACGTTAAGAGATGTTTCAATTGTCAGGGCTATAATCATAAAGCAAGTGTGTGTAAAAATAAAATTGCATGTACAAAGTGCGGTGGTGAACACTCCATAAAAGACTGTAAAAGTGATGAAACTTATTGTGCCAATTGTGAAAAAATGAATGTGTCACTTGGATTAAACGTTGACTGTTGTCACGAAACCAACGATAAGCGCTGCCCGGTATATCTGCACAAACTTAAAATACAAACAGAAAAAATTCAATATTAGCAATTAAATCAAGTTTCATATCTGTGTTTAAATGTACAAGGTCTGCTAAATAACTTTAATGAAATCGAGTGTTTGGTCAACAATAGTGAATTTGATGTTCGTGCTTTTTCGGAAACCCATCTGACAAACGACATTAAAGACTCTGAAATAAGGCTCGAAAATTACTGGGAGATTCGGTGTGATAGCAGTAGCAGTCATACGGGTGGTGTAGTCCTGTATATCAAAAAAAATGTTCAAGTACAGAATAATCTGTAAATACTCGTACCAGGTAGAAATGCAAGCATGGTTTTTATGTGTCGAGTTTTTCACGGAAAATTTAAATGAAACAATTGCAGTGTGTTATACATAGATCTCCGAGCAGTGCAGAACGCGAATTTTGTACGTTATTTTCGCACTGGATAGAAGTGGTTTTGCAAACAAGCTTTAATGTCACCATTTTGGGTGACTTCAACATTAACCTTAGAAAGATAATCATATTTTTTATGACGTGAAAGATAATCATACGTCTCAGAGACGTATGGAACTTTGGTAGTGTATTTAATGAAACGCATGAAATTTTTAAAAAAATATTAACGTTTTATTTACTTATGTAGTTCATATTAAGTAAAATAAATCAATGATTTAGTATAAATAAATATTAATTTAAGCAATAAAAACAAAAAAGTTAAGCCCCATTACAAATCAACAAAAAACAACTTATATTTTAAAAGAACCTTAAAATTGACATTAAGTCATAATTGTTTGCCAAATTTTTATTTTTCGGTTTAAAATAAGTCTACTAATAAGTCTTAGTAATTTTAAATTATATACGATTAAATTAAATGTAAGAATGGCGCAGGTGACACACGCCCCCAGAAGTCCGGCATAGCTATAACTTGTTACCGCAGGCACTTACCATCGCGCCACGACCGTTACGGGCTAGCTCCGACCACCGGCTGAGTTAGTTTAAGCAACCAACCCAATGCGGTTTATAGTTAAAACCATACGTCTCGCAGACGTATATTATCTTTCTAGGGTTAATCTTCTTAATAGTGATCACACATATACAAAAGCATTCAATGATATACTTAGATTCAATAACTGCAAGCAAATTATATCCAAACATACGAGAATAACTGAATCTTCTCGATCATTAGTGGATTTCGTTATATCTCCTGTTGAAAAAATTGTTCGGCCGGATACAAATCCGGACTTTAAAATTAGTGATCACGAGTCAATCGTGGTAAAAGTTCAAGTGCTTAAGAAAAAAGTGGACAATAATCAAACATTTATGAAGGTGTTTAAATATAAAACAAATAATTTTAGAGCATTAATATCTAACAGATGCTCCCTTATGAACAACATCTATGATTTACATGGTCTTTCAAATGATTTAGAGGAAAGTTTAAAATTTTGTGTTGAACAAATGACTCAAGAATTAAATAGTCTAAAACAAATAAAAATACAGTGTTTCAATAGAGCGAGTTTGTTAAATAGTCCAGTAGAGTGGAATGTTTATAGATTGGCTCGCAATAATTATAAAAATAAACTACTACAAAAAGAATTATGTGTGCGATAAAATAAACTCGTGTGATAGCCAAAAGTCAATGTGGAGAACGTTAAAATGTCTCGTTTTAAATGAAAAGAAAAAAGATATTAGTGAAGTACAGTTTGGAGATACATTGGAGAATGATAGTTTGACTATTGCTAATAAATTTAATACATATTTTATTGAAAGTGTCAATGCCATAAGTAATTCTATTTTGTCTAGTAATAATGCAGCCGTTTGTGATAATGTCTCTGAAGGTCAATCTACTTTCTCATTTAGTACAATAACTTGTTCCCAATTAATGTCCATATGTAAAAAGATGAATAAGAAAAGTGCATTTCGTCTGAATATAAATATGTTTATTGAGCGTTTCGATATCGTCGGTCCAATTATTGTAAAAATAATAAATAAATCGTTTGAACAAATCGTTGAAAAATTTAAAGGAATCTACTGTAGTACAAATACCAAAGGAAAGCAATACGAAAATCTGTGATAAATTTAGACCAATTAATATGTTGCCAATTTTAGAAAAAATAGGCGAAAATGTGCGTATGAACAATTTTATAAATTCGTGTGTGACAATGAACTTTTAATTGAAAATCAGCCCGGTTTCCGTCATAATCATTCCTGTGAAACGTCCCTTAACTGGATTATAATGGCGTTAAAACAATTACGATACAGTTTTTCTCGATTTCCAAAGAGCTTTTGAAACTATAGACCGAAGTATATTATTAAAAATATTGTTCAAATACGGTGTTAAGCGAACGGAACTTAAATGGTTTAAATCCTACTTAAATAACCGAACTAAACGAACTAATGTAAATAGTGCAATATCAGATGTTAAATGTACAAAGTTTGGAGTACCCCAAGGTACTATCATCGGCCCTCTTCTGTTCCTACTGTATATAAACGATATTTGTGGTGTTGTACATAAAAGTAAAGTCTCCTTGTTCGCAGACGATGCTCTTTTATTTGTAACTGGTAATGACATAAATGTTGTAAAACGTGATATTCAGTGTGATCTCGACAATCTGTTTCAATGGCTTCAAATGAATAAACTTAAAATTAATATAAATAAAACGAAATGCATGCTAATAAATAATGATACTTCTGTGGACTTGAGAATTAATGGAATAGAATTCGAACAATTATACGAAATAAAATACCTTGGTGTAGTTGTAGACAATAAATTAACATTTAACAACCATATGATATATATTACCAAAAAAATCTCAAAAAAGTAGCCTTTCTCAGAAGAATAAGAAAAACCATCTCAACAATGTGCGCGGTAAATATTTATAACCTGGGTTGGCAAAACTATATGATTTTCAATCGGCCAATGTAATCTACATACACGACGTAGATTACATGTTTTCTACATGTAGAAAACCTCGATGATGCAGTTTTGCAAATAATCTTACAGTTTAGTGTTCGCTAAATATTAGGGCTTTTGAACATACCCGAGTGAACCTTCAATTACAGCCTCCCCAATGCAGCAAACATGCAACGCCGAAATCTTGCACATAACCAAAAATGTAGTAGGTATGTACCGAACTGTCAAATTCTTTTCATTTGTGTTCCAAGCTCGTAATCGAACGTATCGTTCTTTGCCTTTATTAAATAATAAAAGTATTAAATGCCGAATATTTTTGAAAAAATGATGAAAAGAAGTGGAGTATCAGCACCGGTTGCACCGCCAACTCCATCATGCACGAATATTCGGAAGGTTTTGGAAAAGTGTATGTTCGAGGAAAAGTGGCTGCCAAATGCCAGTTATGTTGGTATGCTTTATTAAATTCGTGTAAAGCCCGATTGATTGCGCCCGGTAAATAATTAGTGTAATTTTGTTTTCAAGAAGTTAGTTTGAAGAATGCAGGTGGCAAGAAACCAGTATTGTATTCGCTGATTCGTTTTGCGAGCTCCCGTAACGCACTCAAATCGTTCATTGACAATTTACCATACATGAAAAGAGTGCCCGCTGACGAAGACGAGAAAAACGTCGACGAAAACGACGATGATGCCAAATCGAGAAAACCAGATCCAAGTGTGACTCAAACACTTTTCAACGCAAGTTTTGTAGAGTCAGTCAGAAAATTGTATGAAACTATGGATCCAATTGGCAAACTTATCAATTTGTGAAAAAAAGGGAATCTTCCGTTGCTAACGCCATCGAAGAATAGCTCGTTTTACTCGACCAAGCACCAGACGAGCTTCGGGCGCTTACCGTCACTCGCTGTACGAAAAGCAACGTCTTCAACAGTGTTGCAATGGCAGCGCACTTTTTGCATCCACTTTACAGCGGCTAAAAGTTGAGTAATCTGCAGAAAGATGTTGTTATCGAATACCTTTTTGAGTTAGTCGATTCAGATGGGTTGGAATCGCTCCGTATGTTTACTTCAGGCGAAGGAATTTTCTATTCACTGGAATGAAAAAAAATCACATTGCACAAAACATACTGGTTCTACGCATTGCGTCAACATAAACAACTTGCAGAGCTTGCGACGAAACTTCTTTTGATTCCAGCATCGACTGCACAGTTGTAGCGTTTATTTTCGAATTGGCCATTCGTTCATAGCGAGACTCGTAATTGTCGGTTGAATCGCCTAAGAAATTGATAAACGTTTACTTTTCTTTGCGGGCGAATGATATTTGTTCTGGCGACGATGAGGAATAATATATTCATTACGATATTAACTATTTAATTTTTTTATTATAAATGTATTATTATTCATTATAAATAAAATGTATAAAATTAAAAAAAAGTTTTCTACATTGGGTATTTTACATGGCAAATCAGACTGAGTATTTTACCTCACGTAATCTACGTAGAAAACTCATGTATATTACATTCGAGTAATCTACATGCCAACCCAGTTTATAACACAATTATAAAACCACATTTTGAATTTTGTGCAACAGTGTTATTCATGGGAAATAACGAAAGTATTAATAAGCTTCAAATATTACAAAACAAAGCTATGCGCACCATCCTGAAATGCAGTATATATACACCTATTGAATTGATGCTGTCGTGTTTGCAGTGGTTAAATATTAAACAGCGCATCATCTTTAATGTCATAACGTTTGTCTTTAAAATGAAGCATAACATATTTGTCATCAAATTTAATATATACGCAAGATGTACAGCCCTATAGTTTAAGATCTAATTCTGACTTTAGATTACAACTGTATAGAGTAGAGAAGTGTCTACTAGAATCAAAAACAATGTATTCCACATTTTCTAGTTTTGAGATATTCAAAAAAAAACGTTTTTAAAGACTTTTCCTTAAAGGTTCTATAACTGAATTAGTTTTTATGTTTCTGCTTTGATCTTCAGTCCTTTGGATACCGTTTTTTCTTGTATTCGTATTCGTATACGTATTCGAACTATTTAACAATGCATTTTGGAATAGTGCTGTTTTGAAAGTCAGGATCTGGAATAGATGCGTTTTTGAAAATTTCTCTTCGGAATAGATTGTTTTTGAAAATAAAACAAACATTATTTAATTCAAGTTTTATTTTTTTATTTAGTCTATATTTTAAATAAATAAACAAACTAAATTAAATAATAAATTAACAAACATATACAAAATTAAAGAAATTCATATATTTTTGAAATAACAATATTGTAAAAAAATTAACATATCTATAAAACAGTTGTTTATATTAGTTTGGAAAAAAATTAAGAATAAGTGAGAATAGTACGAGTATGAATTTAAATTTAATTTAATCCTAATGGAAAAATCTGGTTCATGGGACTCACAAATAGGGTCGCCGTCGATGTTGTCTTGTTCCTCATGTGTATCATTAACATCTAAAATATCCTTGTAAAACTTAAGCCAAGGCAAGCATTTCCAATTACTTCCAAAATGTTTTTTTTAGTAAACGTCATTCAGCTTTGCATCCTTAAGCTTTACTCCTGCTGGCAGTCGTTTTGGAGGTAGGTAGGTAGGTAGGTGTGGCGGTTTGATAAGACAAACCCAATTAGCACTGAGTGCCGTTTTGTTACCACAAACTCACGTAAACCTGGGTATTATCGATTGGTGGGGGAGGCTAAATCCAACCTGCGGAGTTCAGGAAAGTTATCAGTTCCTTGATACTTTTCTCGGAGACTTCCTCAAGTGTATTGAAGAAAGGGCTTCCCAATGTACGTAGTCTGGTCCTAGCTAAAGCCGGACAGGTACATAAAAAGTGAATTAGGGTTTCTTTTTCAGTTGTCACTTTGCAACTGCGGCAGTGTGTATTGTATGGGATGCCCAGCTTAGCCGCATGGTCACCTATAGGCCAGTGTCCCGTGAAGATCGCTGTAAGTCTTGCGATGTCTTTTCGGGTTCTACCTAGAAGGTCGGTTGTTTTTGCCTTGTTGTAGTTTGCCCACGTTTTTCTGGATATGACGCATGCAGTCAGCCTGCTCCATCTGAGGTTGGCTTTCTTAAGGTATTCTGCGGTGATGTTTGCCTTAACTGCTCCGAGCGGAATGTGGACTAGTTCTGCCAGAGAGCAGTGGAGAGCTGAGCCTTGCCTGGCCAGTTCGTCGGCATGTTCGTTTCTATAAACGTTAATGTGCCCTGGAACCCAGATCAGGGTAACCTTGAACTTATCAAGCAGGGCCAGCTCATTACGGCATTCTAGTACTAACTTAGAGGAAATAGTGACCGAAGCGATCGCTTTAATGGCAGCCTGGCTGTCAATAAGTATGGCGATCCTTTGCCTCGGTGTTATATTTGAGTGAAGTTTGATCTGGCGACAGGCTTCACGGATAGCCAGTAGCTCCGCCTGGAAGACGCTTGCAGTATCCGGAAGTCTGTATGATTTTGCGATGTTTAAGGATTCCGAAAAAACTCCCGCACCCACGCCGCAGTCCATTTTTGAACCGTCGGTGTAGATTGTTTGATCGAAATCCCTTGTCACTTCTCCATTTTGCCATTCCGATCTAGTAGGGATTTGAACGACGAAATTATTTGTAAAAGACATTCTGGGAATGATGTAGTCTGTTGAAGGCGGAACTAGTTTTCTAGGTAGAGAGTCTAGAATACTACTGTGGCCGTAGGGTTTTGCAGTCCAGCAGCCAGACTCTCTGAGTCTGATCGCGCTGTGTGCTGTGATGTTTGTTATATGTAGGTCAAGAGGTAAAAGATGCAGTAAGACTGTGAGTCCGTCGGACGGTGTTGACCGTAGAGCTCCCGTTGTTCCTATGCATGCCGTTCTTTGTACCTTATTAAGTTTGGTAATATTGTACTTTTTCTTTAGAGCCGGCCACCATACTATTGACCCATACGTGAGGATTGGTCGTACCACGGCTGTGTACATCCACAGGGTCAATTTTGGTTGCAGGCCCCACTTTTTTCCGAAGGTTCTGCTGCAGGCATAAAAGGCTATACATGCCTTCTTTACCCGTTGTTCTATGTTTATTTTCCAGTTGAGTTTAGGATCTAGGATAACTCCTAAATACCTGGCACTGTTTGAAAGGGGTTGGGGTGTGCCGTTTAGGCGAGGAAGCGTAAAGTCAGGTATGTTGGTTTTGGTGGTGAAGAGCATCAGCACAGTTTTCCCCGGGTTGACTCCCAGACCGCACTTTTTTGCCCAAGTGCTAACTTTGCTTAGAGCATTCTCCATGATTTCACTAATCACGGCGGGAAACATTCCTGACACCAATATCACCATATCGTCCGCATACCCGACTACTTTGATTCCTAGTCTGTCTAAACTTATGAGGATTTTGTTCATTACTAGGAGCCAGAGTAGGGGTGAGATGACTCCTCCTTGAGGTGTTCCCCTCCTGGCATATTTGGTTATATTGCTATTTCCTAAAGCTGCTTGAATGATTCTAGTGCTGAGCATGGAAACAATCCATTGACTAAGATGGATTGCTATTCCCAGCTCCCTCAGGGACTCTAGAATTGCTTCAGTGTGTACATTGTTGAAGGCTCCTTCTATGTCTAGGAAGGTAGCCAAGGTGTATTCTTTGTAGTGTAGGGATTTTTCTATCGTACGCACTACCTCGTGGAGACATGGAAGAAAAGTGTTTGCCCTTCCTTGTGTTTGGTTTTGCTTCCCCAATATCCGACTTGTAAAGGTTCATTACGAACGCCAATTACGTTCAATTTACCCCTTTTTTAAATGAACCTTTTTGATGCGTTTAATTTAAAACGGCATGAAATGAGTGAGAAGTACCTATACCGAGGCCAAAAAGATGCAATTATTTGCCGACTATAGTACGCAGCTTGATCAGAAACTTTAGGGAGTGTCATATTTCTGACAAACGATAGATATTGTCAACATATCATCACTTTCCTCCTTTAATAGGTCAAAAAATGCTTTTGCCAGTAACTTTTGGATCCAATGTTTCGTCATCAACAGAACTTTGTTTTCATCATCTCGTTCAATTTCTAAAAGTTCCTTTAGCTGAAGACATGTCGAACAAATATCTGATAAAGGGGCTTTAATTCCAAGATTAAAGCGTGTGCTGAAAACCATACGAAAATAACTCAATTTAACTTGGTTGAGTTGATGAATCTGATTAAAGCCTTCAAAAAATTTAGTAATGGAAAGATCTCCAGGTAGGTACTGTCATTTTGCAGCTCTACTCTCTTCAAGTTTCGGTCAGTACGTTCAGGCTTTTTAATGTTGCAGTAACTTAAAATAAATGCATCTTGGGCACGTTTTGATGTTATTGTATAGATACCATTTGGAAAATATAATGCATCGGCTGTTTTCAATATTCTGTATTTATATGAACCACCTCTGTCTATGGTTGCATGTGGGCATTATTGGCGATTGTGTTCTTTTGTACCTAGTTAAGTTTCCTTTTAAAATATTAACAATTCCTTCGTGTGAATATGAAGCAAGAACAGGTGATTCGATTGATTCCATTTAATAAATATTCAATTTGTGTGTATCACTAATATTAATTAGATCGAAATAAAATGTTTAAATTCTTACATAATAGTTTGACAGTAATTGATTTTCGCGCCAAATTTGGAATACATTCGTTTTGATTCAAAGCCAACAAAAATATTTAAATTTACTTTGGAATAGAGCTACTTTGATTCAAAAAGGTCTGAGGAATACGTTGGTTTTAATTCAAATAGGTCTCAGGAATACGTTAGTTTTGATTCAAACCCCAATATTCAAATCAAAATATCTCTGAAATTAGTACACTTTTGAAAGTTTCGAAGACAGTCAAAGACAGATTTTTAAAAAATGAGCTAAGTCATTTTTTCGAAAAGTGCAATACGTTGTTTTTGATTCTAGTAGACACAGATGTTCGAATTCAAAATATGCTTTTTTAAAGAGGATTAAAACTTTTCAATGAATTGCCACTTGAAATAAAAAACGAAACTCTTTTTGTAAGATTTAAAAAATTATTGATAGTACACATAAGAGATTCAGTTTCTTAATTTGAATCCAAATATGAATACGTTTTTACTTTTCTTTGTCTTGTAAACATAAAAATGCAAATATGTAACTTTGATAAGTATATGAACTATTGTAATGGTAACTTTTTACTAAATAAATAAATACTACTACTACTACCTTCTTTGTACATGTCCAGCTCTCTCCCATTAAAGAAATCTCCATCTGGGAGATTTCTTGCTGAAATAAGTGACTTGGCTAACAGTCACGTTAGAAGTTTATCGCGCTGAAAGAAACCCCTAGATCCGTGTGGTATCACAATGGACCTAACATTGGTCTAAGGCTGTCAGCCTAACAGCCACCCCAACCTAACCTAATTTTTAATTTTGGTGGGGGCATACACCCCCATTTATTCAGCTTAATACAAGCTATTTAGGTCTTAAAAAACTAATTACACTAAGACTTACAGCTAGGGCTTAAAAACTACTTAAAACTAAATTAGGTGGATGGTGAGGGATGGAGGAGGGTAGATTTGAGGGAGGAAGTGCAGTGATTAAAATCAAAGAGGAGGTGGTTAGAATTGACCTTCTGCAACATACGGGATATCGGCTCGTTCAAGCCGTACAACGTGCGACGGGTGGGAAGATAGAAAAGAGGAGGGGATCTTAAATTCCGAGGGTTAGTGTTAAAGGCAATGTAGTTCAAAAGATAGGAACAATCAACGGAGCCAGTGAGAAGACGATGTATAAACAGAATGTCAGCCACATCTCTTCTTTTTTCAAGGGTCTGAAGGTTTATTAAATTAAGGCGTTCGTGATATGGTGGAAGGATAAGGTGATTATTCCACGGGAGCCCACGAAGAGCAAAACGGAGAAATCGACGTTGAATGCTTTCGATTCTTGTAATGTGGACCTGGTAGTATGGTGCCCACACTTGGCTAGCGTACTCTAGGAGTGGGCGGACGTAGGTAATGTAAAGGGATTTTGTCACGTAGGGATTGGTAAATTCTTTAGACCACCGTTTGACGAAACCAAGGGCTGAGTTAGCTTTATTGATTATCTCGTCAATATGTGACCGAAAGTTAAGCTCTCTGTCACACAAAACGCCTAGGTCGCGAATGGTTAGAACGGTAACAATGGGTTGGTTGTTCAAATAGTAACATCTGGGGGGAGACTGAATCCGTTTACGTGAAAAAGTAAGAGATTCACATTTAGCAATATTCAGCTCCATAAAGTTTTTTTGACACCAGACCGAAAAACTATTGAGGTCTTGTTGAAGAAGATCAGCGTCGTGTGGAGAAGAAATGATTTTGAAGAATTTAGCGTCATCGGCATAGAGGGAGATGGAGGAGAAGTTGATGACGTTGTCAATATCATTTATAGCCAGAATAAAAATCAAAGGTCCAAGGTGGCTACCTTGTAGAACACCAGAGGTGGCTTTAAAAGGCAAAGAGAGAACAGAACGAAAACGAACATTATAAGATCGGTTCTCAAGGTAAGAAGAAAACCAATTCAATAGTGGGGGATCGAAGCCAAGGAAGGAGAGTTTGAAAAGAATCAAACGATGAGATATTTTGTCAAACGCCTTACTGAAGTCAGTAGCGATTAAATCCACTTCATTGCCACTTTCTAAAGCAGAAAGTGTAACGGAGACAAAGTCAACAAGGTTGGTGGTTGTGGATCTACCTTTAAGGAAACCGTGCTGAAGGGAGGAGATAAGAGACTTGCACTGAAAGGATAATGAATCGTACATCATACTTTCGAAAACCTTGGGTAAATGCGACAGCTTGGCAATAGGTCGATAGTTAGATACGTCATTCTTTGGCCCTTTTTTGTGAACAGGTGAAATGAAGGACGTTTTCCAGATTTTAGGAAATTTCCCAAGAGATAAGGAATGTTTAAAGAGATTGGCAATAAAAGGTGAAAGAATCGCAGAACACTTTTTGAGAAGAATGGCTGGAAGGCCGTCTGGGCCGGGTACAAATTCATCATTGAGATGAAGAAGTCTGTCGCACACCGTGGAATGGTCAAAGGTGGGTAAAATGAATGGCCCAACGGTATAGTTTTTCAGATAACTGAAGTAGGAGTGATCCGGTTCAGAGCAGTCGTCAGTGAAGGACTGCTTGAACACGGTGGCAAAAGAGTTTGCGATTACAAATGTGTCCGTTAAGGACTCGCCTTCAAACAAGAGTGAGGAGGGATATCCATCAGATTTCCTTTTATAATTAACAAAATGAAAAAATGACCGTGGGTCCTTGATGAGGTTAGCTTGAGCATCAGAAAGATAGCGTTGATAGAGACAGTGAAAAAGGTTAGAGAACTGTAAGTACGAACCGAGATAATTCGAATAATCTGTAGTAGTTCTGGTTAGAAGATAGATCGCCCATAGTTTGTTACGTTTATTACGAAGTGAACGCAGTTTCCTATTATACCACGGAGGGGAAGATGGTGAGATTTTATGGCGCGAATAAGGAACGAATAAGGAAATGCATTTAAAGATT
This sequence comes from Portevinia maculata, assembly GCA_949715645.1. NCBI lineage: Eukaryota > Metazoa > Arthropoda > Insecta > Diptera > Syrphidae > Portevinia > Portevinia maculata. The sequence continues at coordinate 9,643,529 of OX454526.1, forward strand.
TCGTCATAAAAACGGGTGGCAGCTTCATCAACGGATAAGTTCGAGAAGTTGAGTTCGATTCTGCTCAGAAAGTCATTGATCTTTCGGAAGTTAGCTTTGTGGAAGTCGTAGGAGTACAGGTTAGTTGGAGGCAGGGATTGGGAAGAGGGGTGATAAAAGAAAGAAAGGAGCAGAGGAGGGTGGTAAGCGTCAATAGTAGAAAGGTGTAAAGAACTTTCAATGGTTGAGGAGTTTACAGGGTCAGTTGTGAAAACAAGATCCAACTGTCGTCCCATATAATTTTTAACACCACTGACTTGACAAAGCCCAGCATCAGTTACGCGGTCGACAAAAAGGCATTCCTTACTAGATATCGGGTTTATTGGGACGAAGAAAGATTGATCTTCCGATAAGCTCCACTGTAGATTAGGGAGATTAAAAACGCCGAAAATTATGATTTCATCGTTTGGCTTACAAGTATCAAGTAAATGGTCGATGGCATCCACGACGAGTTGGTAGGATTCGATGGGTTGAGACGGACGTATGTAGAAGCACATTACGTAGAGAGAACGGTTAACGAGCGAGATTTTTACTACAACAAAATCTAGAAGAGGGGAGGTTGATGTTGAGATGATGGAAGAGTTCAAGCTGTTATGAACTGCAATGAGAACGCCACGGCAGGGAAGTATGTCTAGAAGACAAGTGACGTTATCATCACGAAAGACGTTGAAAGATGCTGGAAACAACTCTTGGTTTAAGATATTCGGGGAAAGATTAGTTTCGGTAAGAACATAAACATCAAGAGGAAGAGTGTGAGTACGACGGAAAACTGCGTGAGTTTTGGTGCGTAGTCCTCTTACGTTTTGATAGTAGAAGGATAGAGGCAATTTCAGATCTAAGGCGGCCAAAGGTGTTTTAGGGACGAAAAAAATTATTGTGATCAACTCGGTTACGTTGAAGATATGAGATACGTTTGGAGTTAATATGAGAAGCAAAAGCAGATAGATCCTTAGCCACATTAGTAGAGGAAATGTTAAAGCTTTCATGGAAGCGGGTGTAAATATCACGGAGTGCAGTGGGATCAGTTGGGAGGCCTTCTTTCTGAATTGAGATTTGGATATTCGTCTTAGTCTTTCCGTCAATGCAGATTGATTCAGGTTTGTCATGCAAGTAGGCAAGGTATAGGCGAACGTTTTCAAAGAGTCTGTGGTCTCGAAGCCGAGCCATAACGTAACGGCCGTCGAGGTCATTGTTCGAGGACGTAGGGGTAACAAATTTGGATGTTAGTTTGATGGTTGGGGGAAGTAAAGGATCGATAAACGCTTCAGAGGTTGGGGTTGGCGTGTTAACCTAGTATATAAAAGAGGATGGAAGATGAAAGATGGATGCAATATCATTCTTGGATCTTGGATCTTGGATTCTTGCATCTCACTTTAAGCATCTTCTTAGCCCTGCCGCTAACCTATCAACGTTCCAATATCTATCCCCTGATATCTTCATTCCTGAATTAGATGATCAAATAACAATGACTGAGCTACAAGCAACTCTGCAGGGCATGAAAAACAATAAAGCATCATTTGTCGAGGGGGTTCCCATTGAATTTTTTAAATACTCTACGCTTTCGTTTTTGAAAATTCTTCGGGTTTTTCTCAATAAAATTTTGAATGAGGAGATAATTCCACAATCTTTTCTGAAGTCGCTAATCTGCGCAATACATAAAAAAGGTGACCGTACTCTTGCGGAAAATTACAGAGGGATTTCCATGCTACCGGCTTTGAGGAAGATTTTAGCGAGTATACTATACCACCGACTTACACAATGGGTGGAAACAAACAGTCACCTTAGCACATTTCAAACTGGTTTTCGTGCAGGACTTTCCACTGTAGATCAGATATTTGCACTCACTAGTATTGATAAACGATATGTAGATAACAATAAAAAGCTTTTCGCGTTTTTTTGTAGATTTTAAGGCTGCCTTTGACACCATTAACAGAAACTCGCTGCTGTACAAACTTTCAAGGATTGGCCTGTCTTCCAAATTTCTAAGATTATACAAACAGTTGGTCACCAACACTACTTCCTCTGTATGGAATGGCACCACCATGTCTGAATTTTTTAATACTGAAACAGGTGTTCCGCAAGGATGTATTTTAAGTCCGATTGTGTTTTCCCTGTTTATTGACGATGTCTCAAATATCTTAACCGGTGGTGTTAGGATGGGCGACGATCAAATCAGGGTTTTGCTCTACGCTGATGACCTTGTCTTGCTAGCAGATAACCCTTCACCACTGCAGCTTCTTATTAACCGACTAATAAGCTACTGCCAATTATGGGACTTACAAATCAACACTTCCAAATCTAACATTATGATTTTTGAGTCAATAAATAGGAGAAGATTGTCACCCGATAATTGGTTTTTAGGATCCGATCGCATCGAAGTGGTTAAGCAATACAAGTATCTCGGGTATTTAATATCAAGCAATCTGGCTAAAACTGCAATCAACCTCATGTGGAGCAAATTTTTCTGCAATCTCAAAGTGGACACCTCTGTAAAGTTTAAAGTGCTGGATGCTACTATTAACACTTGCCTTTGTTATGCAAACCAAGTTTTTTGATTCAAGTTCATTGAAGAGTTTGAAGTGTTGCAGGGATTCTTCTTTAAGCGCATCTTTAGGTTACCAATATCAACACCAACATATGCTTTGCATATTGAATCAGGAATTCCACAAATCTACCTGAAAAAACTTGAAAGCAAATGCAGACTACATCATCAAAGTAATGCAAAGGCCCGACAACAATTTGCAAAAACAGATAATGAAGTATGCATTTAGATGTAGACTCCCTCCGTTCAAGGAATGGTATGATATTGCACGTGCGCAAGGAGTGTCTCTTAATTTATCTAATATCTCGAATGACGCATGGCGCGAGAAGTTTTATAACTGTATTGCAAAGGTTGATGAATCCTTTTTTCAGCTATGTATTGATAGCGCCCTGTCGTCATCAAGCCGATGTATGTACAGAGAATTAAAAAGCTTCCTAGGTGCTAGCAACTATTTCAGCAATTCGTTCCACCCTTTCCAAATCAGTACGATATTTAACACAAGAGTTGAAACTTTACGACTCAATTACATACCTCATAGAGAAGACATATCGCCAATTTGCAATCTTTGCAATTTAAATGAAAACGAAGACATCTACCACTTCTTAGCGGTGTGTCCGATTCTGCAGGAACTGCAAAGACTATACTTTGCAAAGAGCCGTCTTTCTCCTTTGGAAACTAGGGATATTTTGAATGGAAGGTATGGCTGGAAAATTCTATCGGTTTCTGCGATCATGCTCTCAGATATCGAAATAGTTTTTGGGCCTTAAGCGAATCTTTTTTGTAATATGAATTCAATTAATCTGACCTGTTTAACTTTAAAACTATCCTTGCTAATTCAATAAATCTGACTTAAATGAATAGTCGTGTTTTTAATTGGAAATTGTATTTTTTTTTTTTTTTTTTTTCCTTTTTCTTTAGTGTTCTAATATTTAAATTTAATCTATATCTCTCTAAGAATTTTTTAACTTAAATTGTGTTCTCACTTTATTGTACAAACATGTTTTTAATTTTTTATTATAAGAATATGTCAAGCTTATTTCGACAGACGACATTTAATGTCATGTTCTATATTCTACTGCATACATCCGTTGTAAAACTTTCTTATAATATCCAAATAAAGAATCTTTAATAATAATAATAAATAATATCATTCTTGGGGACCTTCAAACCGAGGAAGACATAACGCACAATGCACATACTGTGTGAGTGCGAGGGTATGGCACGGAATCGTAGGAGGTTTCTAGTAGAGTACTTCTTCTGGGAATTAGGGGAGTTGAGCGACACAGACCGCAGGTGCCTAGTAAAATTCTGCAAGAGAATTTTATGTTTTGTTACCGAAAGTGTTTAGGTTTTCCTCCTTTTGAAATTTTGGACTAAATCAGTTCCCTAGGGATCGCGATGGGCCCTTCTGGTGCCTAGTGCTGTATGCGAACTACACACCCCTATTTTAACCTAACCTGGCATTTTTTTTTAGCACCTAGGGGTAAGATGCATTGTCCAATCTGCGAATGACACCTGCTCTTACACTTGTAAAGGTAAGTTTGTTAAAAACTACTTAATAAAACATTAATCAGCTTTATTGAAGCCAACATCTTAACACTCCTTCAAGATGAAAGTAAATCACTCCCTCATCTTCTTATCGGCTTACAACCTTGTGTATTCGGCAGGCAGTAGAAAACTTGATTCACATTTATAGCAATTCTGTCACGATTACAAGGAAACCGTCCACCGCTCTCCTGAAATAAAATAATCCTTCGTAATTTTTCCAGGGATATACGTCTCGAGAACCGTTCACTTCTGTTTCTGCAGAGGGAAAGACAGATACAAGTGAGATGTTCTTCTTCGTCTTTACTCCCTTGGCTATAGTGCGAGCAGTGGCCTCGTTCCTATCTTTCACTTTACTCTAAGAAAAGTGATGTTGTGGGGATGTCAGTGGTAGTGTATCCATGCTAAATGTTATCGAACATGAGTAACATAAGAACATGACACTGTGAATCACTAAAAGCATTTCCAGGGAGCAGCAGCAGCCTTCTTACACTACTCCATGGTGTACACTACTTTAACATGCCTAACTGTCACCCGTCGGCAGAATTAGGATTCTTAATTAAGTTGTTCACAATACATAAACTCCCTCGAGATGGAAGCCATGTTATGTTCTTCAATGAGGCAAAGACTGCGCGTACAGCGAGACGAAACGGAAGTGCATATAAGAAACTTGTCCTAGTCCTGGTGCTAGTCCAGCCACCCACTCGTCGTTGTCGTCGTTTCCCAGAAGATAGAAAACTTTTATCTCTAATTTTCTATTTCCACTTTTAGTTAACTTGCAAGCGACTCTCACACACACACACTGGGCTACAGGACGAAACAGAGTGCAGAGGGTATCAAAGTGCTATATCATCATATCATTTGCGTTGTTTTAAGTACGCAGTACTGGGGCAAAGTTTTTGACAAGATTCAAGATTCCATTACCCACCGCCTCCCGTCTCTCAAAAGTTGCAGGCTCCAAACACAATCCCTGCGCACATGCACACCATTAAGGTGAGATTTACATTTCGGAAGTAGCATAAACTAATTTGTCCCAATTTGCATCATTTCGCTGTCATTTACGCTGATAACGCCCAAGTGCCTGTGGATTACCGGCAGTGGCATCTCTAAAGCGTCCAACTACGAATTCCTATCACCCGAAGCAGGCGAACCTCCTAGATACACTCGTCGTAACTCATCTCGACACGGGAGTTGTGCCTGGTCCCTTGGTTACTGGTTGGTTTGTTTTCCTTTTGGCCAAGACCTAGCGAAGCTGTGCACGCATTTGTTATTCTCTTTTGGGGGTAAAGTTATGCGTGGAGTACATGTGTGGGGTGTTGGGGTGGAAAAGTTTGTCTTTTTCGAAATTCGATTGCTACAATTCCTCATCTTACAGCACCGAGGATTTACGGTGTGAATATTTATGCGGCAGCTACACCTGTTTGAATATGATTTTCTCCAGTCAGAGATGCGAGGATGGGGTGGAACCTTCTTTAAATTAATACAAAGCGAAGGATAAAGTTTGCTTTTAATTTGCGGCTGAAGTTCCTCGTAGTCATCGAGTCGTTGTCATTGTCATCCTGCTCTATACCTGGGCTCAGGGAATCGGTATAAGGTATTAGTAACATTTGTTCAAAAGCCGCTTTTTCAGGGATTCTCGGCTGGTGAAAGTGGCTCGTGGGAGACAACGGGTGTGTGCTGAGATGTTTTTCTTGCCGAAGTGAAGCTGGGAAACTGCCATAATCTGTGTAGCAACGCGCATCAGAAGCAGCAGCATCAAGTATTCTAAGTAGATAGGAAGGAAGGAAGTCCTTGGCACATTGTTTCAATATTTGCGTCAGCAGTTATCTCTAAGTCGGTCTGCATGGTCCTTGCTGGGCTCATAATTGGGAAGTTGAATTTATGGAAATTCGAATTTACTTGAAGTAGGTATATAGCTAACGAATACTATCAGCAGGTGGAGATGAAGGCGGAGTAATACAATTTGCTTATTCCCAGCTGGAACAAATATTTTGAATTTCAGTTCAGTTTGTTGAAATAAAATTAGTTGGGAAAAGGTTCTTATAGCTCGGTGAAATAGTTAAGGCAAGTGGTATTTGACAGAGGTTAAAATGCAATTGCTATTGATTTAGGGAAACAATTTTCTTACGCTTGCATTTGGGGGACTTTGAATTTGGGAGGTTTCTTCTACCCAGTTTTTCGATTGAACCAGTCAGTACTGGAAATAGAAACGTCAATAGAAAGAGGAATAGTTTGAGGGGCCAAGGATCTCGATTCGTCACCAAAGTAAAGAAGTGAACGCTGCCGACAGACATTTACCGAGTTCTTTGTCCCGAAAATGGATGAAATGATTGTTGGTGAGCTCTAGATACAACAAGACCGCGCTTTGTTGTCATTGAAAAGAAAGGTCGTCGTCAAGTTGACGACCCAAGAACAACTCAAGACCTCAACAACAGCACTAAATCCATTTGACACTCTGATTTTGCTAACAGTCATCAAACAATTTGACCTTATGGTGTTAAAGGGATTTCTGATACACTTGTAATGTAAGTGTGTGCATGTGCATTAGGGAAATAGGAACTAGAACGGGAGCGAAGAAAATGCTTGTAAACTGTAATGAAACTATTCCATATTCGTATTCCACAGGGAAAGAACAATTTTGTAATCTTCACTGTACGTCCGAATACAGACTTGGGGTCAACTGATGTGCATTCCTGGCGTGGCGGGTATTGCGGTTGAAATGTTCCAGAGGTGGAATACCATTCGTTTGAGCACTTATAAGGGTTGGAGGAGAGTGTCTTCTCACTTAGGCACTTCCTCCTGTTTTAGGCTGCAGCGGATGAATTCTCTAGATGGAACCAAGGGTGGCGGCTACAGTTGCAGTCACCTCGAACTACTAAGTGTAATCCTTATATGAGGTGCTTCGACATATGTATTTGGATACCAGGGGATCTCCAATACTGAGCCAGGGTGTTGGAAAAGAGTTGGTGGCGGATGCGCCCTTAATGGGTTAACGGCAGCGCTCATATCCCAGAATGGGTTACTGACATCGGAATATCCGACCCGCTATCCTAGGGTCAACAAAAGGGCTTAACCCCTCAGGTTGGGGGTTGTGCCGTCGGGGTATCTTCCCGACCATGGAAAAAACAGTTGGTTAGGAGAGAGATACAACCAGCCTCGGATAATGAAACTCCTCAAATGGCAACAAGATCCGGAACGTCAATGGACTACGACATGAGAGTATGTACCTGGAATGTAAGGACGCTCTACACCCCAGGTGCTACTCAAAAACTTGAGTCTGTCGGTACAAGGCAGATATTACCGCGATCCAGGAGATACGATGGATATGATGAGAAGAAAAAATTGCGACATTTATTGCAGCTGCCATAAAAGATTGCATGTGGATTCGTCGTGGGAAATCAGAAACGGGATTATAAAAAACGGGATTATAAGAGGCGGGATTTTAAAAGACGGGATTTTAAAAAAGCGGAATTTTAATAGCAGGATTTTAAGAATCGGGATTATAAAAAGCGGGATATCGAACCCAACCCGAGTAACATATAACCAAACTGCATATTACAAAGCGTGATTTCCACTCCCACGTGTCTTAAGTGGTTGAGTTTTGCCGGGATCCCGAATTCAGCCAAGTTGAGCTCTTGACGATAAATGCTGTCATTATGCGGCCTTTCAGTCAATGACAGATTAGGTTAGGTTATAGTGGCAGTCGGCACAAGCCGGATCACCAAACGGATCTATCTTCTTCCTACTATTTGAACCAGTACGAGCTTTTGATGAGGCTTGAAAGGCTTTTGATGTCGATGTTTATGAGATCTTTGATATCATTGTAAAGGAAAGATCCTAAATGGAGTTTTCGTCTTTGAGAGAGAGCAGGGCATGTGCAGAGAAGGTGGACAATAGTCTTCTCCTCCTCCTCGCCCAAGCAGCTTCTGCAGAAGTCATTTGTGTAGGCGCCAAGCCTTGTTGGATGCTTGCCTATGAGACCGTGTCCGGTGATTAAAACAGTAATTGTAACACCAATGTGCAGTCTGTTCAGAGATATCAAACACGAAGAGCGTTTCAGATCCAGCTTTGGCCAAATCTGTTTTGACGCTAGACAACTGTTTTCTCTCAATGACCTCGCTCATATACATGAGTTTGCATGTAGCAATTGGAATGATGCCTATGGGACCTTTATCAGGTAGAAGGGGTAGTATGGTTCCTTTCTCGGCGAGTTCATCCGCCCTACGATTGCCTGGAATGTCTCTGTGTCCTGGCACCCAGCATAGGTGAATGCTGAATTGCTCCGCCATCCCCACGAGAGATGATCGGCAGTCTAAGTATACGATGGTGTTTGTGGAGACAGAATCCAGAGATCTTAGCCCATCTTAGCTATCTGAGAATATCCGGATGTCCATAGCGGATATCACGTTAGTCTTCAGCCACGATAGGACTTATTTAATCGCCAAGATTTCCGCCTGGAACACGCTGCAGTAATTAGGGAGGCGAAAGGTGAGGCTGAGAGTCAGCCTGTCAAAGAACACAGCCCCAAATTGACTTTGTCAAAATGGGTCTCAGTGATGGTGTAGTCTATGTTGCTAGGAAGGATTCTAATTTTTTTTCATTCTCGGACCACTGGAACGTTGTTTTGAGGCGGACAGCCGCTTGCTTACTAAAGATGTCAAGGGGTGCCAGGTGAAACAGAATGCCCATTCCAGCAGAGGGAGTAGTGCGCAGTGCAGCACTCAAGCAGAGACACGCTGATCGTTGGACTTTGCTTAGCTTATTGCGATTTAACGCTTTTTCTAAGGCAGTCTACCAAACAACCACCCCGTACATAAGTATCGGTCTTTTTACTGAGATGTATAGTCAGTTGGTGATGCGGGGCTGAAGCCCCAATTCATTACCGATGGCTTTTTTGCAGGAGAAGAGTGCTACCGTAGCCTTACGAACTCTTTCTTGTATGTTAGGTTTCCAGCTGAGCGTTTTGTCCAGAATGAGACCCAAGTATTTAGCTTTGTCAGAGAAGACTAAGCTTGTGCCCCTGATTGAGGGGGAATCAATGTGTGGAATTTTATATTTTCTAGTGAACGTGTCCTGTTCGGTTTTGTGGGATTTAATGCCTAACCCGCAACGATCTGCCCATGTCGTCAGCTTGTAAGAAGCGTATTGGAGAAGTTCTTTCAGGGTGTTTATATGCTTCCCTGAGGCGGCAATTGCAAGTCGTCTGCAAGGCAATCACTCTGCAGCCCTCTGTTTACAGGCACATCGGCAGCTCGTTCGATATGACTCCGCCTTGTGGGGTTGACAAAATGGCAGTTCTCGACATGAAACTCGTTGGTCTTTTCCAAGATTTGCCATTAGTGTGAAGATGTGGTTTATTGCCGATCAGCCTAGCCGGGAGCTAGCCTGGTACGGACCGATTACTGTGTAGCAAAACGGCTCGAGACGTTCCCACAATTCTTTGAAAGGATATTATTTGCCACAATTAACACGGATATTCTTCGATACTTCTTGGAGGACATAGGATCACTTTTTTAATAGATGGGTTCTCTTATTGCCCTATCAATCTATTTATATCGTGTCCATTTAACACCTAATGGAAGTACTACTTTAACAGAACTATTAATCACTGTACTTCGGTTTGTTGGCTTCCTTCGTTGTTTCGAAGAGCCTGCGTCCTGGTCTCATAGCCAGCAGCCAGTTGGTTGGCTCTTTTTAAAAAACCTTTTATAAACTTCTTCAGCCATCATGATTTTCTACCAGTTCCCTAAAATCATCCTATGCTTGTTGTTATAATCCCAGTCATCCCTATCCCTTTCCAATTTCTCGGAAATCGAATGCGATGATCCTTGCATTGGCACGAGTGCCATATCAGAGCATCTCTATTACCCATACCGTCAACAGCGCTATAGCCTCATTTAGTTGGGGCAACGCCTTGCTCTTTATTATAAGTATGTGCGAAGCCACCTCCACGGTACTCCTTCCTTTCCAATGCATGTGAATGGTTTTGATGAATGATCACACTTCACCTTCCACCAATTCATCCATCGCTAATTGTCCATAATTGATCCCTAATAAATTTCTCGCCACAATTGATTGTTTTTCTGGTTCGCTGGCGTATCAGTGCTCTGGCGATCATCGGTAATGACACCTACCCACATTTGGTAGCATCGGACAACAACCAGTTCCCCCGCCAGCATACTTGACACCTCAAGATACACAGTAACTCATTCGGTCAAGACATATATCCAGACGAAGACGAATTACAACTTGTTCCATCACACTTTGCAATCGTAGAGCACCTCCAACCACCGACGACCACCGAGCTGAGAACACATGAATTATGAGTTCCATATATGCGAGTCGATTGCCCATGGCGAAGCCTGTGCCCCGCTGATGCCTGCATTTTTCATCACTTCATGCAACTACCTGGTATACTCGTAGCTGGTACTGGCATGCTCGTAGTGACCAATGTGACAGGGCCACCAGAGAAGTGCCAACACAGAGCTCCGCTGCACTGCAATTCGACTCCGACAGAGACTATTTGGTATTCCAAGGATGCATCCTCCGCCAAGTGTCGTACATTACTTGTTTTATTAATTATCAATTTATTAAGGATTCGCATGCACTCCCGCGAAAGTGTTCATATTGTAGTATTGGCTGGCGAAGAGATGCTGCATGTTGAACGTTTGGTCTTTAGTCGAGGCAAGGACTGAACTACAAAAACAATGCAGGTGCACTGCACTGGAATTTGCAATGCTTATGGCCGCGGTGTATGTGTAATTAGGCCGTAAAAAGTGTCGTCGAGGTTGTTTTTCATGGTTGTAGATGTTGCACAGTCGTCCATGTAGGACCAGCGCGGTGGCAGAGGAATTTCTACAGAGATTAATAATACACTGTCTGCTTGTAGCTGCCCTCCGCGAGAAGGGAGCCCTCGGATCAACATTTTAGGCGGTGTCATGTGAATACCTGAAATTGTTCGTGTTGCAGTGTTTTTTGGGTGCTGCTGATGGGACCCATCTACAGTCTACGAATGTGATGTAGCCAAGAGCGGTTGCATTAATTTAGAGGTGATCCCAGCACCAGCGGAATACTAATGAGTCCTAAGAATCGCTAGTGGAGCTGGGAAAGATGGACAGTGAAACGTTTATGGAACCGAGAAGGAAAAACACAAAGTGGCGGCGAATGATCGATGGGCTGTGTTTCTGTTTTTCCTTTTCTTTTTGGTGAATCGTTAACGTTTGTCTTCGCACTTGGGAAGGCTATGTTCTTTTGCGGGAACTTGGTATTGAATTGGCAGTGGCTGTCAACTGACAACCGGCACAATCGATGCTGTCTGCTGACATTGATGTTCTGTTGGAGACGAAAATTGTCGATTCTATATTCGTTATGTTGTCGAAGGATCACGGATGTCAGGTATTGAAGGATTGGCCAAAGGAATAATGAAAGCACTTTCGCAGCTTAAGAAGCATTGTGTTTCATTATTCAACAGGCGGTGTTTTGTATTGGAAATTGTCAAAGTATGTGGGCGCAGTGGTGGTTAGTTGGTTGATGGACTACTCATCTAAGGATTTCAGGTTCATAAACGGTGGTCGCAACTTTAAGAGCGTTAACGCCAAATTTCGGCCGTGATTCTCTTCCCAGTAGACAAGCAATTCATAGCCTAGTGAAAAAAATTGAGTCAGAATATTCGCTGCTTGATGTTGCCGTGCCAGTGAGACTACGTTTTGCCCGAGGTGTGGAGAATATTTCTGCCGTTGTTTCGTGCGTCGCAAACCAGTAAAATCAGTCAATTTCACGGCGTTCTCAACAATTGGGCCTCTCCCAGACTACATTATGGCGAATTATGCGTACGGATCTTGGCCAACACCCTTACAAGATTAAGCTGACTAAAGAACTAAAGTCACTTGATCATATGAACCGACGTACGTTCTCGAATTGGGATCTGGACATGATGGAAGAAACTGAAGAATTTCATCGCAAAATCGTCTTCAGCGTTGAAACGCATTTTTGGTTAAACGGCTTCGTCAATAAGCAAAATATGCGTTACTAGACAGGTGAGAACCCTCATGTGGTTCATGAAACAGCACTTCATCCGCGAAAAGTCACTGTTTGCGGCCGTTTTCGTGGCGGTGGTGTCATTGGCCCGTTTTTTCGCCGATGAAAATGGCCGTCACGTTACGGAAAATGGTCTTCGCTACAGAGACATGTTGAAACGTTATTTCTTTCAGCAATTGCATGAATTGGACGTCAGTGATATGTGGTTCCAACAAGACGGTGACACAAGCCACACAGCGGGTTCAACAATCGAGTTATTGAAGTCTCAGTTTGGTGAATGTCTTATCTAGAGAAACGGACCCGTCTATTGGCCGCTGAGATCGTGTGATCTAACGCATCTAGACTTTTTTTTTATGGGACTACATAAAATCATTGTTCTCTGAAAACAAGCCGGCGACATTAGAGGAGCGCGGAGCCAATATTGAACGAGAAATAGCGGCCGTATCGAAATATGCGGCCGAGCCATCGAAAATTGGGTTCGACGTATCGCCCGCTGCATACGTTCCCGTGGTGGGCATATGAATGAAGCCGAAATCCATTCATAAATGTTCTGATAGTAATTTAAGCCAATAAATTTTTTTGAGATATATATCTCAAGTAGTTTCCATTTTATTTAAACTCAGAAAGATAAACTGCGCCTCGGAGGCGCCCGCGAAATATAGACTCGCCGCCACTTGAATAGGAAACCCTGTACGCTCTATTTGCAATTGCTCATAACTCGAAAGCGGAATGATAAAATAATGATATTATGTTCGTTATCTTTGTCCAACTCTTCTTTCTCTTTGACGAAATTGCAAGTTCTGGAAAAGAGCCGTTATGTTTTTTTTCCACTCTATGTTAACATTCGTTGGAATTAAAACAACATTTTTGCGCCACTTGAATAGAACATGCATTTGCAGTTTGATCGTTATCTTTGGCACGCGGATTCACTGACCGATTTTTTTTGTTAATTTCGATTATTTAATTTAAAAAAATAAATAAAATCGGTCGAGGAAAAGCATTAACCGATGCGAAAAAAGAACAAATCAAAGCTTACAAGGACGCTGGCTTATCTATTGCCAAAATAGCTAAAGAAAATCGAGAGGAGCAGACACGTTATTTCCACATTTTTAAGTAATGAGTGATAATATGGGAAAAACATGAAAGGCCGGACACACAGCGTGTTTACTGCTGCGGAAAGGCGACTTGTTTTAAGAAAACCGTCAAATTCTCGTGACTCTTTGCGAAAAATCAGGATGCGGTGTCAAGGCAAGTCTTACAACTATGCGTCGTGTTATTTCGAAAGCTAAACATCTAAAAAGACTGAAAATCAATAAGAGGCAACCTCTCAACCCGGTTCGAAAAGAGCAACGCCTCAGTTTTGTCGCACACATGTGATCTGGACTTCGGAGTGGAATAGAGTAGTCATCTCCGATGAAAAAAAAATTAATTTGGAAGGCCCCGATGGCTATAGCTACTATTTCCATGACTTCCCCAAGGAAACACATTTTTTGGACCGGCTGCATAGCAGAGTTGGAAGTGTGATGGTGTGGGGGGCCATTTCGTATTATGGAACCAGCCAACTACAATTTATGTCAACCACAATGAATGCGTTGTCTTATAATGGCGTATTGAAAAAGGCCTTTCCATACTTTCATAACCTTTTTGGACCTCTGCCGGGGATTTATCAATATGATAATGCGCCAATACATACAGCTCGGGTAGTTAAAATCTATATACAGAGTCAAAATGTGGAGCTATTGAGCTGGCCGGCCTATTCTCCGGATTAAAATATCATTAAAAATGTTTGCGGATGGTTGACACGCCAAGTATACGGATCAGAGCAACAATATTCGGTGCAGGGAAATATGTCCACGGGAACTAAGTCCACTGAGGGACTTAGTTCCCATTAAGTGGGAAATAAAACCACTTTCGCGAAGTGGACTTAGTTCCCATGTAAGGTGGGAAATAAATTCCCAAAACTCTGAGTGGTTTTAGTTCCCTTTTAATGTGAAGTAAATTCTCACTGTCGACTAAGAACAAAATAAAATTAAATAGTCAAGTATGTACTTTGCAATTTTTATTAACAAAATAGAAATTAACTTCTAACTGAGACAGAGTAATATAGGTACCGTGACCTCGCACCTACTCCAAATCAAACAGTGACGCCAAGCAGGGGGGGTTGCAGGGTGACATAAAGCCAAAGTTTCAAACAAAACCGTACCTCGCACCTAATCCAAATCAAACAGTGGCCTCAAGCAGGGGGGTTGCGGGGGGGCAGCATGCCCCCCATATGCATTGCACTGTTGATGAGATTAGTTACGAAATCGCAAGTAGATTCCATAAATAGTGTAATGCATATGGGAGGCATGCTGCCCCCTGCAACCCCCCTGCTTGAGGTCAATGTTTGATTTGGAGTAGGTGCGAGGTACGGTTTTGTTTGAAACTTTGGCTTTATGTCATAATGATAAGCTTAAGACTTTGCTTAAAGAGTGTGATAACTAACTGCATTTTACAGTTTTTTGTTTAATTCTAAATGTTGGATGTTAGTTCCCTCTTCTTATATTTGAATGTGGACTAAGTTCCCATAAAAAAATGGAATTAGTTCCCACTTAACATGGGAACTAAGTCCACTTCGCGAAAGTGGTTTTATTTCCCACTAAGTGGGAACTAAGTCCCTTAGTGGACTTAGTTCCCGTGGACTTATTTCCCTGCACCACAATATTCGAGTATACCCGAACTAACCCAAGCCATCGAATTAGCTTGGAGCTCGATTTCACTGAATTATTTGGCTAATTTGTATACATCCCCTCCAAACCGGATGTAGGAAGTTTTGGAACAGAAAGGTGGCTCAACACACTATTAAAATATTTTTTTTTAATGTAAAATACTCCAATTAGCTTAAATTTAAGCTGTTTTTGTAATAAAAAGAATCAGAAATCTCTAAAATGTTTTTTTTTTTTATTAAAGTGTCCTATTCAAGTGGCGCAAATTTTCGACCCCGCATTTTGCCGGTTTTTGGTTGATAATATTTTGTTTAAACTTAAAGCTTTAGCATTGAATCTTCCTTCTGATCAAATAACAGCAATTAAATTAACTTAATTTTACAAAAAAAAATTAAGTCTCTACCATGCTTGGTTTGGGAGTAATGGAGGATAGAAACCAGTCGTAAGGGGTGTCCTATCCAAGTGGCGAGGAGTGTATATTGCTCTCTTCTTTTAACCGACGCTCGAACAAACTTCTTTTTTTTTAAGCCAACTCAGTCGTCGATTGACACTTGCGAGCGACGGTCGTTCCGGTTCGATAAATACCACCGTTTTTCAGTTATGACAATGCCTTGCACTCGTGAGGCGCATGTTTATCTTCTGTGTAACTTCTATGCAATTTTTTGTGGTATTTTTTGTTTGTTGCTTTTAACATAGGTATATTGTAGATTCTACTCATGTACGGTAAATATGAAAGTAGATAGTTGTTATTTCAAATTGAATTGGTTTTAGGAACGTTTTAACATCATGGCGTCTAGAAGAGTGTTGGAAGACGGAGAAGTTGTTTCCCTTTTGAATTAAGAACACGAAGTTGAGTATCATACAAGTGAGGATGATGAAGAAAACTTCAATGACACCTCAACATCTGAAAACCCCGGACATGACCACCGCATAATTATTCCAGCTCAAAGAGTAATCAGAGGTAAGAATAGATACGTTTGGACTACTTCTAAAGGCCAAAGTTATGGAAGAACATCTGCGATCAATATAACTCGCTCTAATAGAGGTCCTACTCGAATGTGCCGAAATATTTTTGAACCACTTTTATGTTTGAGTTATTCACCAAGAGCTCGTTCAGTGGACAAATGTGGAGATATCGATAAAACGAATTGATAGTATGACTTCTTCGACATTTAGAGATACGAATCCTACTAATTTTATATTGTAACTCATCAGTTAGTAAGACAAAAAATCCCAATGACAATATAATATATGTGCCACCGATTGTTAATAACTGATAATTAAATACCGAAGAACTCCAATTGTGTGTTCCCTTTTGTTATGGATTTATAAAATCCTACTTCACTTTAAAAAAAATGAAAAATTAATAATATTATGTTTATGTTTTATTTAATCGCTAATAATGTAACAATAAAATGAAGCAATAAAGGGAAATATTTTTTTAGATTAGATTAGATAGATGCACTTATTTCCGATAGAATCAAAGCAATACATTATTCAATAAGTTCAACAGTATTTTACAATTTACAGAAATAAATTAGCTGTGATATTTATTATTTTATTTACATTAAGTATTAAAAATAGTGTTAAATGCCACATCAATGCAGAGAAATATTAAGAGAAGAAAAAAAAACTAAATAAAAGGATAATTACAAGATAGTTATGAAAAAGCAAACGAAAGACAAAATTTCAAAAATTTAAGTTATCCCAGATTGTTAGAAAGATTTGATTATAATTCCGCGTAATTGAAGTCAAAAGGCCAATTAAGACTTTTCAAGCCTTCCAGAGGATCTAGCGACTCTAATTGCTAGTGGTAGCTTATTAAAAAGACGACAAGATGAAAACAAATAGGCTGCAGAATTAAAAGAGGCTTGATTTTAGTCGCATATGTACCTCCCCAACAAGTTATACCATATTGAAGTTTTGAATGTAAGATTCCGTAATATATGGATTTTAGTAGTTGTTTTGAGCAAACATTGCCTAGATAAAAAAAAATGTCTGAGAGTACATTGAAAATATTTTTTTCATGACTCCGTATGATCTGCAAAACTCATCTTAGAATCAAAAATGAGCCCCAGATACTTAAATTGATCAACTTTCTCTATCAGAAAGCAATTTTCACTACAACTTACCGTGTTACAAAAAGTTGGTACAGAACCGGAGGCACATCTGCAACCTGGGAAGCTGTACTTTGTGCACTCCGGGGCGTGATAGTACAAATCTACATTTGAAGCGTTAGCGGAAGATAGATAAAAGAACATTAATTTTGTTTTTGAGCTTATGTGCAATTTATGTTTGGCGAACCAGATCCTCAATAAATTGAGATCCCAGTTTATATCAGATGCCAAGTTTAAAGCATTCTCAGCTCAGCTCCGTAAGAAAAACCTAAATCATCTGCAAAAGCAGTAGGCGTTCCTTTAAACTTAAGTTCCAAGAGTGAATTTATATACACGAGGAACAGGATAGGTCCCAAAACAGAACCTTGAGGCACTCCCATATTTAAAAGGAGGATGTCGCTTCTTGTCTCATCAAGTTTTAGCCTTTGAGGTATGTTTGATAGGTAGGACCTAAACCAATTGAGTATAAAGCCTCGAAATCCAGCATTTTCAAGTTTCCTTAGCAGTATAGAGTGGTTTACCATATCAAAGGCTTTAGTAATATCTACGAATAAGCCTGAAGTGAACTTTTTGCCATCAAGATTAGAAAAGATATTTGAACAGAACCTTAGAAGGGCATCTTCAGTAGATTTCCCCCTTTGGAAGCCAAATTGTAACCGGCTGAAAAAATTGGTCTTATTTAAAAAAGAGAGCATCCTTTCCTTAACTATTTATTTGATAAAATTATCTTTCTAGGGTTAAAGAAGATTCAGTAGATTTCCCCCTTTGGAAGCCAAATTGTAACCGGCTGAAAAAATTGGTCTTATTTAAAAAAGAGAGCATCCTTTCCTTAACTATTTATTTGATAAGATTATCTTTCTAGGGTTAAAGAAAAAGTTGAATTAAAAGACTTTTCAGTTAAGAAAATTTTGATGCAATTTTAGTTACCGCATACGCTCATTGTTATACAGAAACAACATTCCCTATCGCACGGAGAGTACGATAACTAGGGCGCCAAAAATTGATAACGGTTTTTTATAGAAGGGTCAAAAATAACCATTTTTTACTATTTGAGGGGGTGGGGGTCTATCTCGCCCCGTTTAGAAGGTTGGAAAAATTTTAGAGAAAAGGGCTTAAACTGAAACAAATAATATTTAAAAGCAATGGCAACACTTACAATGAAGTTCTATACCGGTTTTGAAAGCCAGAAATCTGTTCTATAATCTCAAATTTAAATTAAATTATGTATGTCAATAGTTTTTGAAAAACTCGTATGCAAACTCAAAATTTTGATAAAAAATTTAAAAATAAAAGTTAACACCAATTTTTTCCAAATTGTGAAATGAAGTGCTAAATTAGCTTTTTGTTGTCAATGTTACTATCAATTCTGAATCGAACGTCAAAACCCGAGTGGTTTTATGTCTTCTAGTTTTTGAGAAAATTGAAAATTACTAAAACTACATTTTTATGAGATTTTTGAAATAATGGAATTAAATCCGCTTTGCTCCATCGGCCGTGGATAGAAAATTCACATAGAACGAACAATAATTTAAAAACAAAAAATCACCGAACTTATTTAATTGTCCAAGTCTCGAAGTGGTTGGATTTCTTTTATGATAACAGACCACAAAACTATAAATCACGCATGATCCGTGATGCTTCTCATCATAAATTCCACCAAGCCCTCGAAAACAATAGCTAGCCATCTTATAAAATCCTTCCAAGCTCATCGCATTGCTTCAATAAGTCAATCAAACTTCGACAACTACAACAAAAAAAAGTTCTGAATTAATTGTGCATTTAAGAACGGCTTAATGCGCCCTGAGTCACCATGCAATTTCGACGAACATCCGGCAACTTTCGCATCCATAACGACCTCCAAATAAGACCAAACCCAGTCATTTCGCAATTCATCCACGTCGCATAGTCTGCGTTGCCTAATCCAGGGACCGTAATTAAACTAAACGGTGATCCATCATTTTCTTTTTTCGTCCAATTTGGCCAACTAATCTGAAATTGGTTGGCCAAATTCAGCGTTAAAATTGGCCCGTATAACCCCTGTCAAAATTCGTTATGAAAAAGAAACATCCTAAAATTACTTCTCCGATTCCTAGAAAATTAATTTAAGGTACATGATCGTGTTGGTTATATGGCCAGAAAGGCGGTCCTTTTGCACTCCTTTGCCACTCTGCACCGCTAGATAAATGTTATTTTGTATTCTGATCGCCAACTGAGCGATCCTCGTCCTTTTGCAGCGACCGTATGTGACCCAGAAAAATCTGTTTTTTATTGAAGCTCCACCAATTAAATGCGCATCCGCAGAATCTTATGCTGCCCGGTCGTCATCTTCGTGATCATCAGAAGCACATGATTGTCGTCGTCATCATCTCATCGTTGTCGGTCCCGCCAGAGATGATCGTTGATCGTGTATATGGTGGGCTTGGGCTGTCTCTCTAGGGCTACATTCATCTTCGTCATAATTATGTTTTTGGGCGGTTGTCGTATGTTGTTTTGCATGTTTTTGCCTCGCTTCATTGAATTCCAGGGAGAAACGCGCGGAAAGCGTTCTTATGGTCTTTGTCAAAGAAAGCAAAACTCGAATGTCTCAGATTACCCGCGTGCTCTGTGTTCTTTTCAGTCTGAGAATCTTTTCATGGAACGTCAACGGCTTGTCGTGCCGGTGACACGAAACGAAAGAAAGGGCTGAATGCGCATGAGGAGATGAATTCCATTCCATAGCTAATCAGGAGATATTTTTACCTGCGATCTCGCAAAGAATGAAACTGGATTACGTTCGAATCCTCCAGAGGGAAAGACCAAGCTAATTGTGTTCACAAAACGACGGATGTAAACTGTTAAATAAGGATATCTGTTGTCAGGACATATAGACGGAGGGGGTAGTGGAATAACACGAACACAACTAGATAGATCGTAATCCTCGTCATTTAGTTGCGAAACGGTGTGTACCTACGCTCGATGATGGCAAGGCTCTTGTCTTCTTTCCCTACGCTCACCGTCTTGGGTTTTGCAGAGCAAAAAATCAAGGGAAAACATGTGTATCTGTCGGTTTGTTTGTTTGTCCAACTGTCAATCTACTGTACGGATGGATTAACCAAATGAATTGCAGATACATTTTCCAATTTTCAGAGTTAAATTATCTGTGTGCAGGGAATTTACGAAATGTTTGCAAACACACACAAAATATCGTTTAACGAAAGGAAGCCTGGTAGTGGCAAATAATATTTACAAATACAATATCTACTCGGCGTTGATTGCGTTTGAAAAAGTCTACTTTGCCGACGTCGATAGAGATAAAAGGGTGGGCGGCGAGACAATTTAGTAAATTCATGTGTTTTTGAGGGGGGAGCATGCATTTAACTTCAAAACTTTAATTCCCTCTCAGCTGTGACCAATCAGTGCGTTTATGTGTATGTAGTTTTGGAATCAACTTCAATCGGGTGGTCCGCAACTCGACGTTTAGTTGAAATTCTTTCGAATTCTCGGTTGGTTTAGTAAACGTGTGTGTGTGGTCGGTTCAAATAGACACTTTTAATATTGTACGAAATGATGACCTATTTAATAAAGGGTGTCCCAAATTTTACGCCTGACTTGTATTAAATAGAAACCACAACTTTTGTTTCTTTAGATTTTTATTTTTTTATTGAATCATAAAGTACACAGTATTTCTTGTTTTACGAAAGCCTTACAAGAAAGTATTGAAAAAGCAGTTTTCTCATATTACAAACAAATTACCCATTAACATACTTCAAGTTCTTCAACTAATAAAAAATCGTAATAGTAATCGAAGAAAATGGATAAGAACAAGAGATCCTTTCTATAGTTCTGAAGTTAAGATTCTTAATGTTCTACTAAGAGATTCAGTCTCAACTTTTAGGAATCGATCTTGGAATCATAAACTACAGAGTTTAGATAAGGGAAGCAAACCATTGTGGAACATAGTCAAAATAATTAAAAAAAAGAACAGTCAAATTCCAGCTCTTAAAGTAGGAAGCCAAGTAATGGTCTCTAGCACTGAAAAAGCAAATATCCTAGCAGAAACTTTCTACGATAACCATTTGCTAACTGGCAGTATTCCTTGCAATACCGCTGTCGAATCAGTTGTCAGTGACTCAATGAATACCATAAATGTAAGTTCTTCAAATGACACTCACGTAGCTGCTACTTTTGAAGATGTCAGCGATGTAATTTTGAATCTGAAATCAAGAAAATCTGAAGGTTTTGATTGCATTAAAAATGTATATCTTAAGAACTTGCCGAAATCGGGAATCAAATGTTTACAACTACTATTTAACTGTTGTCTGAAGTCAAGTTACTTTCCTAATGCATGGAAAACAGCTAAGATTAGACCAATTTTAAAGCCTGGTAAAAGCACAAACATACCAGACCAATGAGTTTGTTAAGCTCGCTAAGCAAATGCTTTGAGCAAATTATTAAAAGTAGAATTGTTTCTCAAATAGCAAGTCATAACACTTTACCACTTGAACAATTTGATTTCAGGGCTCTTCATGGTACAATCCACCAAGTTCATCGAATAACAAAATATGTAAAAACAAATTTTAGCAAAGGAAAAAGTACAGGAATGGTACTTCTTGATGTCGAGAAAGCATTCGATTCAGTTTGGCATGATGCTTTATTACATAAACTTCTTAGACTTCATTTTCCTATGTACTTAATCAAAACAATTGAATCATTTCTGTTTGAAAGAAAATTCAAAGTTTCAATAAATAATTGGTAGGGTAGGTCGGGGCTAGTTGGACCACTTTTTTTTTGGCGCTTCATAACTTCCAAACGTTTTATAATTAAGCTATGAAACTAAAGTCAGTAGAAATATTGAAACTTCGATTTTTTAATGAAATTAAAAAAAAAAAACAATTTATCTAATAGTTAAATAATTATTTTGTCTCAAATACACCAAGTTCAAGTGGTCCAACTTACCTCACCAGCGGGGCAAGTTGGACCAGTGAGTGGGGTTAGTTGGACCAAAACCTGAAAATCTGAAAAGTAATTTTTACATAATACAAAAATGCCATAATTTCTTTCAAATATTTATTCAAAATATAAACTTAATAAAAAAACACAACAAAGACTTCAATAAACGAAAATAAAAAAAACCTCTTCATGGCGTTCTATAAAAAAATTTTAAAGGCGAATTATACATTATGAATCGTAATCACTATTGCAATTTATGCAAATAAAGATGTTTCCTTGTCCTATTTTGGCACATTTTGAATGGGCCCACTTTCAGCAAGTGTGACACTGTTACGGATTATTTAAAGAGAAACTAGTCCGTTCAATAAAGAGGTTTTATTACGACTCACTTGACAAAAGTATAATTCAGTATTACAGTAGGTTGAGTTTCAATTTCATAAGATTCCACAAAGGTTAAACAGTAATGCATGTTAGATTAGTATTAGTTATTTAGTTATGTACTTTACATATTGATTGTGTGAAGATAAGTATAGATAGATAGAGACAGACACTGCACCCACTCCTCCACCCACTCCTAGCCAATCCTTACCAGCCATTTTGTTTTCGTTCCAGCTTTCGGGAAAACGTAGTTGGAATTTGATCGCACATTTGTACGCAAGTGTACGAAAATTTTTTGGCGTTAAGCCATGAAGCTGCTTTAAGCAAATAATCTTTTAATAAAGCTTCTTTTTCATCGTCGAAAACATGCTAGGAATTTCTCGCGACTCTGCTTTTTTGGTTATAAACATTTTTAGTGTTGTTCTTGAAACTCCAAATGTTGCCGCTGCTTGCCTGAAAGATTTCTCTTTAAACCAAACCGAAGTTGCTGCCTGGTTTAACAATACCTGAGAGGCAGAAGCTCGCTGAGTTTTTCGAGTGTAAGTCCGCATTCTAAAATCACACAACAATACAGGTAGGTAAAATACAATGAAACATCATCTTGAATTTAGCGGGGTAAGTTGGACCACTGGCGGTCCGACTTACCCCGCACTGACTTTGTTGAACATTTTGTGTCACAAAGAAACAACCACACAAAACACTTCAATTTCACACTCGAAAAAATAAAATACAATAACGGGACACATGAAAAATGTTTACCTTATTCTGATATTCGCACCGCTTCACAAAAAAAAAAAAAATAGAAAAGAAATATAATTTTTTTTTTACTTTTTACACTCTAAAATTCAAATATGAACGGCGTGCTCCTCTGAAGGTAAAAATGCAACTGAAACTGGTTTGGTAGGTAGTCGTTAGTCAGCATGCTTCGAATGTGCATCATCGCGTTCATATAGGACTTTTAGTTTCTAAGTTATTCGAGTGGCCCTACTTGCCCCGTGGCCCAACTAGGCCCGCCCTACCCTACCCTGGTATTTATATCATTTCAGTAGCTCTACCTCAAGGATCGGTGCTTGGTCCAATCTTGTATACTATTTTCACTTACGTTTTCCCATGGTTAACTAACTGCGAAAAAGCTATTTTTGCCAATGACACCTGTATCTTCTCTATCTTCTGGTATCAACTAGAATTGCCAAACTTAATGAACGTTATCTTACATCTTGCTTATCTTCAGATAACCTTCTAATTTCACACCTAGCTTTAGGTATAGTTATAGTTCTAATATTTAAACTATAACTTATTATGTGATATTAAACTTAATTATTTATTTCTAATTTACTTATTTACGCATATACATATATAACATTCTTATTCTGTATTTGTATCATTTTTTGTAATTATTTATTTATTTATTCTATCAATTAACATATTATATTTATTTATTTATTTTATTATATTTATTTACTTACCTATTCATTGTACTTATTTATTTATTTATTATATTTATATTACGCTTATCGTTTATTTAGCTTTCATGTTAATTTATTAGATTTCCCTTTGTTATTTAGTTATTAATTTATTTATTTGACGTCCATTATAATCATTTTTTGTTTGTTTTTTATATGTAAAACTTAAAGCTTAGTATAAAAAAGGTCCTGCACCGCCCACCCTTCTTCTCTTCATTCTACGTTGTATATTATCATTGTTGTTTAATTATTTTTGTTTTTTCCTGTAGCTTTTCCTGCAAATACTTTGTTTATTAGTTCTTTTTCTTTATTTAAATGTTTAAAAGATTATCAGTAGTAAGGTAGATTTATACCATAACTCTGTAAATTGTGCAATATAGTTTAAGAAAATAATGTATAAAATATTCTGCTGCAATAAATACAATACAATAAAGTACACAGGAAAGGGCATGGAAGAGCACATCGGACAAATAGTATCCATAACGTGACCATTGTTTTTTTGGCAAAAAGCGGCGGGTTTCTTGAAGCTAAAAGCGGGCGTGTTTTGGCGGGCTTGGCGGCCTTCCCAAAAGTAGATTCTGACCTGCAAAAATAGTAGGAAACAGTTTATTTCACGTATTGTCAAGTAAAATCTAATATAATTCTTTAAAAATTATGTTTACACTGCAATGATTTATGTAAAATTAATTTTTATTATAGGTATGTATTTATATAATATTTATATAATGGAATTCAATATTCGTCAGAGCTATGTATCTGGTTTGGATTCTTTTATTGTTCCTCGGAATCGGAATCAGAGTCCATTGCAGCCATATTCGATAAATCGGAATCATCATCGGCTGGCAACTGCGGAATAGGCAAACGCTCATACTTCTGCACAGAAGATACTGTTTTATAAAAATCGATACAACTACTGTCGATTTTATATTTAACGTAGAAAACAGATTCGATAGTTTCAGCTTTCAGTTGAGTTTTCTCTCGTGACCAAATTTTATTCATTAGAGAAAAAATTCGTTCAACCGTCGCTGATGTTCCAGGATTACAGAAAATGTATGAAATGAGTGTCTCAATCTCATTGTGTGAGATATTCCTTGTTTTGAAGTGCTGAAATACCTCAATTCAAAGCTGATCACAATTTGTCTGCTTCTGATTCCACTCATTAATTTTTTCCACTGTGACATACGTTCGTGCGTAATTAGTTTGATCAAAAAGGTCATTTCTTTTGTTAATGTTGAAATGTTCCTTTTCAGCTAATTCACTCATTGCTCCTTCGATATCTCTCCATTCAGGACAACTATATAACAATGTCCAAGCGAATGATTTCAAGACATCAAAATAATTCTTCCATTTGGACATATAGATATTCGATTGCGTTCGCTGACAACATGTAGATTTCAAAAATCATTTAAAAAAGAAAACAATTTCTGTTTTTAAAAATTTGCTATTTCACTATAAAAGTTTGCGGCAATCTTTCCAACGCTTTCGATGCGGCTTTCTGCACTCTCACCGCACTCGTTCAATTTAATTTTAATTGTAATTTCATAACGAATTCTTGCTGACAGAAATGATTGTTCCTTCCGATTTACCATTTTTTCACTAAAATCGTTAAGTGCGCCGTTTACTTCGGCCGCTGATACATCGTCTGTTTCCATTTTCAAAATGGATGTTCGAAGAATGTCTTAATTTTGCCCCGGCATTTTTCGAGCTGTAAAAAATATGCTTGGAATGCATCAAACATTGCTAGAATTCGCTGTGCCGCTGGACCTAGAGTTAAAAAGGCGAATTTTTGCGTATCCAAGAAGTTTCATGTACTCTTCATTAACCGATTCGCAGAAATCTTTAAGTGTTTCAGTTCGCACTGTGTAGATTATAATAAATGTAAAAGTGGGAATACATTTTCACCACAATGTATTTGACATCAAATGGCATCTCGTTACAAGCATGTTTGAGCGTATTGTGGACAATATGTGACGCGCAATCAATGCCAATCAACTCCGGTATTTCTGCTTTTAATTTATAGAAAACGTTCCTCTCGCCTCTCCGATTCAGGCCAACAAAATTTGTGTTCGGCGTTCTCTCCCCAAAAACCAACGATTTTTTTTCGACAATTCTTAAGAAAATTAATTTCCGATTTTTTATCAAAAAATCAAAATGGTCTGATTAGGCATCCACGGCTTTGCTGGCAAATACGCACTCTTTTGTCAAAATTTTCTTCACCATTTGGCATAAATGTGGCTGAATTTCGTTAATGCAGCTTTGAATTGCCGATGAATTTGAAAACACGCTGTTCTCTCAAATAAAGCTCCAATTTCACTAACCCTAAGCTGTCAGCTGTCATACTGTTTTTTTAGGTCTGGTAACACTTTACTGCACAAATAGCTGCAAATTCAGATCTTGCTTTAATTTCGGGACATCCTTTAGTTTATTACGTTTATCTTGATATGTTGTGATAGGGCAGTCAGACTTATTAAAAGTTATTTAAGTAATAGATCACAAAGAGTTTTAGTTGGAGAACATTATTCGAATGCTAAATTCTTGCATGAGGGCGTACCGCAGGGTTCAATTTTAGGGCCGATTCTTTTTTCACTTTTTTTAATGACTTAGTTTGTAATTATAAAAGTGTATCGATCCATATCTGTGCTGATGATGTTCAGATTTATTTATCTAGCCCTGTTGGATTAATCGAAGATCTTTTCCATCGTATAAATGAAGATGTCGCAGCTATTCGTGGACAATTGATAATGGACTATGTGATCCAAACGTTTTTCCGCCTGCCTATGTTTTTTCCCCGGTTTCAACACGTTACGATAAATGGTATTCTCTACAGAGGTATGTTGGAATGTTATTTCTTTGAGCAATTGCATGAACTGGACATCAGTGATATGTGGTTCGAACAAGACGGTGCCACAAGCCACTCAACGGGTGCAACAATCGAGTTTTTGAAGTCTCAGTTCGGGGAACGTGTTATCTCGAGAAACAGGTCAGTCTATTGGCCGCCGAGATCGTGTGAACTAATGCCTCTAGACTTTTTTTTTATAGGGCTACTTAAGTCATTGGTCTATGCCAATAAGCCAACGACGTTAAAGGAGCTCAGAGCCAATATTGAAAAATAGCGGCCGTATCGGTCGAAATGTGCGCCCGAGGCATCGAAAATTGGGTTCAACGTATCGATCGGTGCATTCCTCCCCGAGGTGGACATATGAACGAAGTCGAGTTCCATTCATAAATGTTTTAATCCAGCCAATATTTTTTTTTGAGATAGGTATCTTAAGTAGTTTGAATTTTATTGAAAATAGAGGTTATAGAGCTTAGCGATATAGTTTCCGTTTTCCAGATACGTCCTTGCAATAGTTGCGCGAAAATATTGTCCAATGTGGAGTTACTCTTGCTGAATAAAATTCGTCAAGTATGCCGTTTGTATCTATCGAAACTGTGGTATGCTCCAGAATAATCCGCGAAAAAATGTTTACAATAGAATTCAAGAAGGATATGCCTCTGTTGTTGCCTGGATCATTATGGTCTCCTTTTGTAAAAAAGAGGACAAAATATATTTTTCCGAAAACAATTTGGCCCTTTACCCACGTAGAATATAAAATTACATACGGTAGGTTATCTTTCAAGAAACTCGTTTGATGCATATTTAAAGAATTCGTAGCTAAATACTTGGGTCTTATTCTGGATAAAAAGCTTAGCTGCAAACCTAACAAGCAAGAAAGGGTTCGGAAAGCTACGGAAGCACTCTTCTCTTGCAAAAAAGCCATCGGCAATAAATGGGGCTTCAACCCCGCATCACCAAGTGACTATACATCTCGGTAAAAAGACCGATACTTATGTACGTTGTGGTTGTTTGGTGGACTGCCCTAGACAAAGCGATAAATCGCGATAAGCTAAGCAAAGTTCAACGATCAGCGTGTCTCTGCATGAGTGGTGCACTGCCCAGTACTCCCTCTGCTGCAATGGACTTTGTGTTTCACCTGACACCCCTAACATCTTTAGTAAGCCAGCGGCTGCTATTGCGGCTGTCCGCCTTATTCTCGAATCTTCTCAGAGAGCCAAGCTGTGCTAAGATCTCTGGATTCTGCCTCCAGTGGCAACATGTGTCTAGCGACAAAACAGATTTCGCCAAAGCTGGATCTGAAACGCTCTATAAGTGTTTTATATCTCTGAACAGACTGCACATTGGCTTACAATTGGTGTAATCACCGGACACCGTCTCATAAGCAAGTATGCAACACGGCTTGGCGTCTATACAAATGACATCTGCAGAAGCTGCTTGGGCGAGGAGGAGGAGGAGACTATTCTCGACCTTCTCTGCACATGCCCCGCTCTCTCTCAAAGACGAAAACTCCATTTATTATCTTTCTTTTACAATGATCTCAACGATCTCAATAACATCGACATTAAAAGTCATTCAAGCTTTATTAAAAGCTCCAACTGGTTCAACGAGTAGGAAGAAGATAGATCCGTGTGGTATCACAATGGGCCTTCTTTATTGGTCTGAGTGTGTCGGCTTCTGCCGACTGCCGCTATAACCTAACCTAACCTAACCTAACCTAAAGAATTCGTACCGCATACAATCTTCTCCCGAAGCTTTAATAGCGTTGCAACGGTTTACAGCTATGCAGACATGTTGTAATTCGATCTAACGGTCTAATAAATCTACCATTTCCATAACCGACTATCTAAGACCGATATCCGCCGTATTGTTGACCGTTTTCGCACAACAATTTCTTTGCATAAAAATAGTGAAGACTAAAGAGAATATTGCATGAATCCGTTCAGGAGATTGTTGAAGAAGATCCAAATTTATCGATTCGAGGTCGATCATAACGCTTGATTTTTGTCTGTCCATTTTATAGAATACAAGGATCTTGGTTTGAAGACTTAAAAGATCCAGCACACGCAAGAATTGAAGCCGAATGCCCATCGTTTGCATCGATATTTCTGTAAGTTGCCCAATGGAGTCATCAGACCATTTTTTTTTTTTTTCAAAAATGTGGCTAATCAGCGTGCTACCTTCATCGAGTTTTGCTATAGAGCCTTGAAAAATGAATTTAATCCCCCAATTGAATGACATGAATATGGTTAAGATGTAGTTCCATCAGGACGACGCTGTATGGGCCAGCCAGCAAACGAAACAATCAACTTATTGAAGGAAATATTCAATCAACGCATAACTTCGTGTAATGGATCTGTAAATTCGCCTCCAAGATCTAGTGATTTGATAATTCCTGATGTTTTTCTTTGGGGATATGGTAAAGTCCCTTTTCTACGTTGACAAACCAAAAACAATTGACCCATTGAAAGCCAACATTATTCGTGCTATATAGAACATGCGGAAACAAGTTCTGGAAAGACTGGTCGAAAACTTTGTTTCTCGAATGACGTTCATCAGATCCAGCTGTTGTGGGAATATGTCCGAAGTTGTGTCTAAAAACTTATCGCAGAATGTATTCTCTAGATTGAAAACACATAAATGGCTATTTAATGAATAAGTTTTGTTCAAAATCAAAGTTGGTATTGGCTTAAGAAAACTGGCTCATGAGCTTCTTTGTATGTTCCAAAAGGTAACTCATCAGACTAATACCCAATTGTACACAAGGAAGGCAATTCGAATCCTTCTGTTTTTGAGAAATTATAAAAAAAACGAAGGCTTGTTATGGCATTTGAACACGATCCATTCCATCTAAGTTATATTTAATTTTTTTTTTGTGTGAAACAGTTCGCTTAATACAAAAGTCCCAACGTACCTACCTAGTTACTCTGTTCTATCAAAATCGTATTAAATAAAATATCCGATACTTTGCGCAGTTCATTCGGCCGAATATATCTATTTATGTATGTTTTTCCTTTTCGGGGACACACGCAAATTATCTACAGATGGCTTAGTTCTGTGCGGATCATCATATTACAAAGTCGGGCCTTTAGACTGTAATAAACGGAGGAAAAGGTATCCCAAATCCTTTTGCTGCAATTTTTTTTAAAGCGTTTTATCCTATGCATAGTAATTTCTTTGTACCTATGCCTATAAACTTTATAGTAGGTATGTACTATCATCAGAGCGCATTGAAAAACTGGTTCTCCACCCTACAGGTGGCGTTTGGAAATTGAAGTTTATATACCTACCTAACCTACCAAGATAATTTGCATTTATGTAGGATTTTTTTTTAAGATTTCTGGTTTTATAATGCCCCCCATGCATAATCGTACCAACCACAATCTCCTCGTAGCCCCTTAAAATATCCTCCATCGGCCAAGAGCAGAATCAAAATAGAATCCTATTCAGCAACCATCTCCTATTCTGTTATTCAAAATCCCAAGCAACGCGAAACATAAGTTTCTTAACACATTCAAGCGATACTTCTGCAGCAAAACTATCTTATTGAACATGTTCGAGTTGGCTTGGCTTCGGCGCAAATTTAATTTCGAAACTCTGCAGTCTGCACAAGAAGGGGAAATTCTCTCAGACTTTCTCTTAAAATCTGGAGGTTTTACTCTTTTCATCTACAGAAATACAACGCTGTATCTTTTTGTTTACCTACAACCTATCAATTTATTTATCCCACAAATTTCACCCAATGGATGGCTATTCGTTCCTGTAGCCTGTAGGACACGGGGAATAAGAATGAGAAATATCTCTTTCAACCCATCTCTTTATCCAATTGGAACGCATTACTTAAGAGAATTATCCCAATTGGTATTTAGTTGTTCCCTTTTTTTTGGACAAAACAGCCCGGACATAATTGAGCCGTCTGCAAACTCTAGTTTAGCGTAGACTCCCTGACGTTTCGGTTGTTATATTGTCTGACGCCGTCGGCTCAAGAGAGAAATTGAAATTAAAAAAAAAAATAGTAATAATTAATTTCTAATTTGTTTGTTCTTTTGTGAAAGTGTAAACAACAAATTAAGAAAAAAATATTCAGCATTCACCTGGATGAATAAGAGCTGTGTGTTTTCTCTCTGTCCTTGTCAGTGCCAAGTGTAAACAAAGTTCTTTCTCGTTTCATTAATCAAAATCGATTGGTGACTAGTGGTGCGTGTATTCTGTCTCTCGTCCTTGGAAGCGAAAAATCAGTGCAAAGTTCGTTTCTTTTTTTTTTAAATAAAACGTATAATGTCCTTTAAGAGCAGTTTTGCGGTCCTTATGCTCGGATTATGCACCCATCTGGCGGCGAGCAGTCCCACCCAAGGGAAGTACGATCTTACCGTTCGAGTGCAGCAGTGTCGTGAAGGATGCTTGGGGAAGGTAAATATTTTATTTGGAATGGTATATCTTTTAGAAATCGACTTCCGTGTGGGTGTCACTGTAGAGACAGTGAAAACAGCAATTTCCTCCTGAACGTGATTTAAGTGTCAAATCCATGGAATTCCACAACCCATTGCAAAAGCGAAACCCTACAGCAGAAAGTCCATTTGAAGTGAGTGCTTGGGTATGGGTACCCTCTTTTGGAAGGCATCATGGTTGTCACTAATCTTCGTGTTCCAGTTGGAATTGCCATGCAAATTAGAACCAGATCAGGGGTGATTTTGTCAGACGTTTCAGGGTTGTGTTGTGAAAATTGTGCAGCTGCTTTTGCAATTCGACTCGAATACATTTTAGTTTCAGAGGGGTTGTTAAGGATCCATTGAAATTAATGCCTGTAGGCTCTGCCTACATCCAAATGGGTATCCATTTCGAATAAATTCGAATGCAGCCAACAATGTTTTATCTTTTGCTGGGCACTGCTCGAACCGGACCGAGTACCGATAAGTGAAATGTGACCACCACTCCCATATCACACACATCGTCTGCCTGGTTGTAGATTATGCATCTTAAGAGCTGATAAAAATTCGTAGACGAACGGGCAGCAAATATGGAACGGAAGGCATGATAGGCTAAGTAATTAGATAAAGGTAAGTAGGACATTTCGAAGAGATTCGTCAGCAAATGTTTATAGGTAGTACGCGGTTGTGTTTCTGTAGTCGTGTCGATCGTATATCATTTTATTTGTTTGCATGGCTGTCTGATGTGGAAGAATGAAAATGTAAACATGAAGTGCGTCGATTTAGATTGCTTTGTTGAAAATTGAAATCGATATCTTTCTTTGAGAATGTAAATCATATCTACGCGATTGTTTACATTGACGTCTGTCAATATGTCAGGAAATGTGACAGTTGACATTCGGTTGAATGGTCGGTTGGTAGGTTTGTAGGTGGCCCAATGTGAATTAGCTTAGAACTTGTATGAGGAAATATTTAGGTGAAGAATAGGTAGGTACGTTGGTATTGTATAAATTGTCTCCAATGTATTATACCTAGGCTAAAGCTGTAACTGAAAGTTAGCCCTGCCTATGATCCATGAAATAAAAAACAACAAAACCTGTTCAGATGTCATAATTTGTTGTAAAGAAAAAATTGTTGGAAGCCTTTTCAGCACACAATTTGTTGGTGAGGCAAATTGTATCTATTTTCGTTGTTAATACCATTGAGTTTTGTGATACTTACCTTTACCTGCCCGTTTAGGCATTGTTTTGAGCCTTTTCCAAACCGATCAATCAATCAGCGTACAGCGTAAGATTTTGTTTATTTTGACCCGCAACACACTAACAGAAAATACTGGATTTATTAATAAAGATTTTTTTTAAAGACTTCTGATAATGTTCAACGAAGCTATGGCCTAGTTGAGAGCTTGAATATGAACCGCCTTTTTCGAAATAGGAAACGAAAAATTTGCGAACCAATTTCGTTGTCTTATAATACCAACATTGTTCGGAAGTGTTTTTATGCTGTTCGACGACAAATAGTTCATCCCAAGTGGTTTGCTTTGAGGCAGAACATAGCACCTTTAGTAGGTACCTACTAACCTTATTTTAACTAGACTTGAATCGAAAACAATACAGAGAGGGCGGTTCGATAAGTGATTTGGACGAAAGTTGGCGCTCGAATCTCATGGACATAAAATAAAAAATCTACTTGTGAAGCGCCAAATTGAAAAAAGGTCACTTATGTGCTTTAATACTTACTTAACTGGCTCCTGACCCGTGGAGAGTCTCAGCTTAAGACACTGCAGCCTTCCATTCTCTGCGATTCCAGGCGCGCTGCTTCCATTTGTTCAGACCAAGCGCTATTGCATCCGCGATGGTTTGGTCTCTAAAACTTAAGTTCGCTCTTCCTTGCCTTCTCGAACCTGCTGTCTGGGGGTCGAAGATCCTTTTGGCTGGAGCATTATTGCCCATTCGCTCAATGTGGCCGAGCCAATGTAGAGGGCGTGATTTAGCTTTTTGAACAACATCCACATCTTGGTTCAGCTTATAGAGTGCACGGTTGTATCTTCTTCTTCATTCGCCCTCCTCGCACACAGGACCAAAAATCCGAAGGTGTATATTTCTTTTTTAAAGACTACTTTTTTGGACTACTAATCGAAAGGTCCCCGGTTTAATTCCCGCCGGAGCCAAGTAACATCTTGAGTTTTTTTTCCACTGCCCACCTCTGGCGAACGTCTGACAAGAGTATCAATTGTCATCAGAAGCTTCTTTGCCGTTCGGATTCGGCGTAAAATTGTAGGTCCCTTCCACTTCGCAAAGAAAGTGGTTGCAGAAGCTAGGTTTTAGGCCATCTGTGGGCCTTTAATGCCTAATATTTATTTTTATTTATTTATTTTAGAGCATGCATTTTGCCCTACGAGTGAGGAGTTTTGAACCAATTTGTTTTCCCAAACCGAAGTAACAGCGGTTTCCTAAGGTAATTCTCCGACGGATATCCACTAAGATGGCATTCGTGGAGTTGATGTTTACTCCAAGGACGATAAACTCCTTCATTTCCTGGAAGTGTCAACAGTGACATTTTGTCGTAGGTGGTGGAAGATGTTTGGTTGTATGTCGATGGCATGTACTTAGTCTTGTCCTCATTAACTTCAAGCCCAACCAATTTCGCCTGTCCTTCAATCGCAGTAAAAGCCTCTAATGGCACACTGGGAACGGTTGTTGGTGTCGATATTGCCCGCATACCCCAGTAGCTAAACGAATCTATTGAAAACAGTGCCTTCCGTGTTGACACCCGCCCTACGCACTATTTTCACCAGAAAAAGTTTGAAGAAGTCACCTAATAGCGCATCTCCTTGCTGAAATCCGGTGCAAGTTTGGAATGATTCGGAAGAACTACTGCAAAAGTGCACATTACACCGCGCATTTTCAGGCGTCCCGTGGTACAGCTGCATCAGTTTGGCTATCGCCATGTAGAGCTCATGACGATGAAGCTTTCATATGCGGCTTTAAAGTCGATAAAAAGACGCTGAGTTTATACTTGATATTTGCTGGTCTTTTTCAGGATATGTATTTACACAAAGTTATGTTTCACCAAAAATACATAGTTGAAAATGTATGCATACTTCTGACTTTCAACATCCAGATCCTGGGCTTGAATAAAACTTTTCCACTGCTAGTCTTCGAACTGAAGATGCATGAAAGTCGAAAAAAAAATGCAAACTCACTTTTGTGTCGGGAATTAAAGTATAGACTCGGTAAAGATCGAACAAAAAGTGCATATGGATTTGAGGTGTTCTGTGGTAATGTACTGATGATCCCAATCACCACATCTGGGTAAATTGGTAGAAAGGTCACTTATATATTCCCGACAATGTTTTCATTATTTTCGCGTGGTAAAACTATTAAAGAAGTTAAAGAAAGTTTGAAAAAAATATTATCCCTCGCATAGAATGGTATTCAAGTGGTTTACCGAATTTCGTTGAGGTGGTACGAGCACGAAGGACGCTGAGCGCTGAGCGCTCGTAAGAAACCTTTGATTGTAGTAGTATATTGGGTATGCACAAATTATCGGAAAAATGGGTGTCGCCTTTGCTGACAGTTGATGAAAACAAAACAGTGGTTGGACCCTTCAAGCGCAATAATTCAAGTAAGTTTGTACCACATTTCGTAGCGGTTGATGGATTCTGGATAGGTTCACCACTAAACGCCAGAAAAAAAAGATACAGTGAACTTCTTCAGCAAAACGTATTCCAAAGGAGCGAAACCGGTACCGTCGCGTCGGCCGGAACCCACACGTTATTTTCATTTTTATACCCTATTCTAAGGGTATACATATTAATTTTGACGCATAGTTTGTAACATACCTTAATATTGCCCGTAGACCCCCAAAATTTACTATATTTATGATCAGCATCGATAGTAATGTCGATATAGCCATGTCCGTCCGTCCGTCCGTCCGTCTGTCGGCAAAACTGGACCTAGAGAGCTGAAATTTTAACCATACGAGGGGCGTTCAATATATTCTCGGTATCGATATGAAGGAAAATGCGAATTCAATTTAAATTGTCTTTATTTTTCAATATAAATTCCCCTAACATTGATGCATTTGTTACATCTTGAGATAAGCTTTTTTAAACCCTCAAAAAAATAAATTTTCTCTTTCTCTGCCAAATTCCCATTTATTGCCGACTTGAGTTCTTCGTCATCCGAAAATCTCTTTTCCACGAAGACATTTATTCTTATCCGGAAACAGGAAATAATCACTAGGGGCAAGGTCTGGACTATAGGGTGGGTGTTGGATTTCTTCGAAACCACAATCTCGCGCAGCAGCCTTGGAAACTCGAGCCGTGTGAACAGGAGCGTTGTCATGAAGAAGCAACACACCCGCTGCGAGTTTACCCCGTCTTTTCTTTTTAATTTCCTCGCGCAAATTATGCAAAGTGGAAGCGTAGGATGTGGCGTTGATGGTTTCACCTTTTTTTTGTACTCAATGAGCAAGATTCCCTTTGAGTCCCAAAAAACTGCGGCCATGAGCTTCCCGGCAGACGGAGTGACTTTGAACTTCTTCGGGTTGTCTGTTCCTTTTTTATGCCACTGCATGGACTCTTGTTTGTTTTCAGGGTCATAGTGGTGGACCCATGTTTCGTCCCCAGGAACAATTCGAACCATAACACCATCCGCGTTCTCACTACACATCTCCAAAAGCTCTCTACAGCATGCGATTCTCACTTTTTTCTGAGGCGCTGTGAGCATTCGCGGCACCCACCTTGCACTGACCTTTGAAAGGTTAACATGGTCATGAAGAATGGTGTGAATGGTACCAATTGAAAGCTTGGTGATCTCTGCCATCATTTTCACCTTTATTCGGGCATCCTCAAGAACAAGTTTTTCGACTTCTTTGATGCTTTCTCCCGTACAAGCAGTAGCCGGGGCGCCGGAGCGGGGGTCGTCTTCAATGCTCTCTCTGCCTCTCTTGAACTCACTTGACCACTTTTGCACAGTTGATAATGAAGGTGCGGAACCCTGGTAAACAGCCACCATCTCTTCATGAAATTTTTTAAATATGATGAGTCATAGATAAAACTGCTCGGGATAAAACAATTTCAAAATCCGCCCACTGACACGCCCACAAATAAATAAAACAATTTTTTTGAAAATCCAAAGTTTGAGCTAGGGAGCTGCAATTTATAATATATACTATCTAGGGGCCCTTTATTCTCATGTGTTAATTTTTTTTAAATCCGCCTACTGACACGCCCACAATTAAATAAAACAATTTTATTGAAACACCCAAGTTTGAGCTAGGGAGCGTTTTTTTTTTGATAAAATCCTTTAAATATTATATAACAAAATATGTAGGGCGTTCTTAACAATTCAACCATACTTAGACTTTTGTCACGCCCACTTATGAGGGATAGGAATAAGAATAGGGTATCGAACCGTTCGCCCAAGCGGACTGTAGCCCTTCCCTATGTTTTTTTTATAATTTGCTTACGCTAAAGCGGTTTTTACCGTAAATGTTACCCTTTTTATGCTATGAACACAGCGCAAGCATTTGTGAACAGCAAGTGGCACCTATCAATCGCATACCTATATTTCATTGCATGCTTTTCGGTGCCACTTGCTTAAGAAAGAATAGAGAGATAGGAAAGAAGTGTTTTGGTGCAGTTGTATGATTTTTCTCCACGGGTGTTGTCTGAGTTGCTTAGGGTGATCAAGTTTTAACATAAACTAGAACTAAAGTAATCGATTTGGTCCGTATTGAACGCACGACCTTCCAATAATTAAGCGAATACACTACCACTGCACCGTTGCCACCGGCATTGACTACTTGGAAAAGGGAAAAACGACCACCGGACAACACTTTGCCGATTCATGAGTTAATATTGAAATAGAATTGCTGAAAAAGGGACCCTACTGAATAAGAAAAAAACACTGTTTCATCACGGCAATGCACCCGCTCATTCGCCCGCAGTAGCAACAGCAAAATTAACTGCGCTCCCATCACCTAAGCCGATGATCGTCTGATGATAATTTTGATTCATGAAACCATTTAAATGGCTACCGTCCCAATGTCATTGTTTCAAGGATTCATTTTCTGCTTCACATAACTCACGAAGTATTTGTGCGATAGCTACTGAGGTATCGTCTTGCATCGATTCAAACATTTCGCAGACAATTAAAGCAGTTTTCATGATTTCTAAAGTGAACAATCGACTTTAGATCTTTTCTTTAAATTCAACGGAATGTTATCAATGCAAATAAATAAGAAACTCTTTTTGATTGTTTTTCCCCTTGCAATTTGGACATGCCAAACAAATACAGTAATAGAAACTAAGGCAGTTGCAGTTACAGAGGTTGTTGCTCTTACCGGGTTACATTTTTTTAACAAAAAATTATACCTAAAATGCCTTTGTATCTATGGAGATGATATAAAAAATCATTTTTGAAACCAAAACAAATAGCTATTGCTGAACATATTTTTTGGACTCAGAAAACGAACTCATGTAAAGGGTCTTTCATTCGCGACTTGACAAATTTAAACTTTCAGTGTAAATTCACCCTTAAACCGATTACCGAACTGTCAATGTCAAAATATTCAGTAAAATTAAAATTTTCATCATGGTGAAGTACACGAAGGATCAACGTTTACAAATAATTTAAATTTACTACCGAAATTCCGAGACGGTGGTCGCAACTTTAAGAGCGTTAACGTCAATTTACGGCCGTAATTCCCAGTAGACAAGCCATTCAGAGTCTAGTGAAAAAATTTGAGTCAGAATATTCGCTGCTTGCTGTTACCGGTCCAGTGAGACTACGTTTTCCCCGAAGTTATGGGAATATTGCTGCCGTAGGGTAGAGGCGTCCGTTGCAAACCATAACCAGCCAAATCAGTCAATTTCACGACGTTATTCTTTGAGCAATTGCATGAATTGGACATCAGTGATATGTGGTTCCAACAAGACGGCTCACAAGCCACCCAGTGGGTGCAACAATCGAGTTATTGAAGTCTCAGTTCGGTGAATGTGTTATCTCGAGAAACGGACCTGCCTATTGGCCGCCGAGATCGTGTGATTTAACGCCTCTAGACTTTTTTTATGGGGCTACTTAAGTCATTGGTCTATGCCAACAAGCCGGCGACGGTAGAGGAGCTCAGAGCCAATATTGAACGAGAAATAGCGGCCGTATCGGTCGAAATGTGAGGCCGAGTCATCGAAAATCGTGTTCAACGTATCGACCGCTGCATACGTTCCCGTGGTGGACATATGAACGAAGTCGAATTCCATTCATAAGTGTTTTGATAGTAATTCAAGCCAATACTTGTTTTTTTTTAGATATCTCAAGTAGTTTTTTATTTAAAAAAGAAGTTGTCAAGTTCTTAATGAAAGACCCTTTATTATTTGTCACCATTTAACCTATGAAATTTACGAACATTGCCTTTTCTATGGCCTGATGCAAATAGGAATCTTTTGATGCCTTTATTTGCAAAAGCATCCTTGTTTAACTTAAGGGGATGGATCTTGATTGATTAACATAATAAAAGAAGTAAGCCTTTGTATCGCCGGAAGTAGTTTTCTTTTGCTTATATTGGTCTTTGTATAAAACCTTGAGGAAGTTTAAAACTATTTCAATTAGATTATGTACATAGATCTATTTTGTTTCGATATGTTATCTCAAGATCGATATCGATATACATTAAGTTGTGCCTTCGAATCCCGACCAGGACCATGATTCAATAATTTAATACACACTACCATACAGATCTCCCTAAAGCAATTTATTCGCCACCCATGTAGATAAAACCCTACAACAGCACCAAACCTCTATCTTATCCTCCTACTCTTTCATGCAGTAAGTAGTACCTAAAAATAGGCAATGAAAAATGCCTGTGTTGTGTATACATTATTAGAGTACTGTAACAATTACAGACACAGAAATCCCTTAAGCGCACGCTAATTATAAAAATATATATATATATATATACGTATATACATAACATATGGGGCGCAATGGCTGAATGGTTAGTGTGTCGGACTACAAATAGGTACTACTAATACTAATCTAGAGTTTTTTTCCACTGCCCCACCTCTTGCGAACTTCCGACAAACATCCAAGAGTATCAATTGTCATGAGAAGCTTCTCAAACCTGCCCTGTATGGGGCCGTTAATGCCTAATATTTTTTTAATTTTTTTGAAGTAAAACTTCTTTACGTACGCTTGACTTGGGGGTAAGCTGGTGAATGCGACACGGAAGTGTAGACCAATGTAGACTTCCGGCGAGACGGAAGTGTAGACCAATGTAGACTTCTGGCGCAGTGTAAACCTTACGGTGTAACGGAAGTGTAGACAAACGTAGACTTCAGTGATTGGACTTTGTGAAAAAATGTCCGAAGTAGATTTGTTATTTCGTTATACATTTTCCAGTTTTAATTATGTTCAATTTTAGAGATTATTATGTCCTTACCAAACACCGGGAAGTTGTGTGGAAGTAGATTTGTGTTGAATAATTGAAAGGTCCTTGCAACAACAAAAAAGGTCATTAAAAGTTGAAAAAAGGATATTTTTCCAAAATGCCGTTAGAACCCACACGGTATATCTGTGTTCAATGTTATTTGACTAAGAGGTCCTTGCAACAACAAAAACGGTCCTTAAAAGTCGAAGAAAGGATATTTTTCCAAAATGCCCTTAGAATCCACACGGTATATCTGTGTTCAATGTTATTTGACTAAGAGGTCCTTGCAACAACAAAAAAGGTACTTAAAAGTTGAAAAAAGGATATTTTTCCAAAATGCCGTTAGAACCCACACGGTATATCTGTGTTCAATGTTATTTGACTAGGAGGTCCTTGCAACAACAAAAACGGTCCTTAAAAGTCGAAGAAAGGATATTTTCCCAAAATGCCGTTAGAATCCACACGGTATATCTGTGTCCAATGTTATTTGACTAAGAGGTCCTTGCAACAACAAAAAGGCCCTTAAAAGTCGAAAAAAGGATATTTTACCAAAATGTTTGTTATTCCTAGCACCCATCATTCAAATAACATTGAACTCATATATACCGTGCCATTTCTAAAGACATTTTTGGAAAATATCCTTTTTCGTGTTTAATTATTGTGGCTCCAAGGACCTCTTTGTAAAATAACCTGATGTAAAATAAAAGGGACATTCAATCAATTTTTATTTTAAACGCAATATGCATAATAAATCCCAATAAATTATCACCATTATAGCAGAATAAAAATTGTTGATTTAGTTATTAGTTATTACCTAGGCAGTTAAAAAGCTACAGCTAAAAACTAACCAACTTTTAGTTGTCATCCGCAACTAACTTTGGCAACCTAACGAGCTTAGTTACACAACCTGCAAGATAACAAATTAGGTAGCTAACGCGAAACTGTGCCTACATGTTTACACATCAACTATACCGTGAGTGCAGCGTGGCTCACACCTTTTTTTCTAATTTCTAATAATTCTTTGTTTTGATTTTTACAGCAAAAGTAAACAAAAACATTGTATAATATTATACATTTTCATTTCAACATTATTACAAAGTAAAACTTCTTTACGCACGCTTGACTTGGGGAGTAAGCTGGTGAATGCGACACGGAAGTGCAGACCAATGTAGACTTCTGGCGTAACGGAAGTGTAGACCAATGTAAACTTCCGGCGTAACGGAAGTGTAGACAAACGTACACTCTTTTGTTACAACCCATACCATTGAATCTCCTCAATAGAGAGCAATACTAAGTTCATCATTTATCCAAACCGATCCAAAGGAGAAAGCTATATCTAAAACAGTTGCCGACAGATGGAATTTACCGGAAGTGAGTAAAGTCAATGTGTCCATAAATCGCAGTTCATTTATAATAATTTATAAAATAGGCTCCAGTGGCCCTTGATGCTCATGTATAAATATTTTCAAAATTCGCCCACTGACACGCCCACAATTTAAATTAGATGGATTAAAAGAAGTTTTACTTCAGTCGTGTGGTCTTAAGCACACTCATTTTTTTATATTTATATCCAAATATTTAATGTTTTCTTAACTTTTGTTTAAGTCAGACATAAATTGAGGTGAACCAAAACTTTATTTACAGATGTAAAAAAAAAAAAAAAATTGTATTGAGATTTATTATACATATTTGTCTCAATAACTTGAACTTGAAATTTGAATGAAACAAAATACATTTTTCGGGTTTTAAGGACATTTTTTGGGGTTCCGAATACCCCTTGGTAAAATAACATTGAACAGAGAAATACTGCGCGGTTTCTATTGACATTATTTTCTTTCGAATTTTTTTGTCGGTACATTATATACCTATGTATGTACATATTATTTAATTTCCATTAATATACCCTTCAAGCAAGAGACTCCGTTTTACGTCCGCAAACGGAGTCAATGACATATGGAGTACTCCGCATACGGGTCCGAAAAACGTTGTTTTTCGGATCCAATTAGTATGGAAATTGTAATAGCCGCGGACTCACATCTGTATGTATTGTGACAGATTGAGTCCGCTATGCTCAGCAAAAAACGAATCCAAAACTGATCCAAAAAAAAGGTACAAATCGAGGCTAGATAAGAAGAGAAACGAGAATCGAGTATCGCTAAAATAAAAATCAGAAATGTTTGTTCATGTTTATTTTATTTCTTAAAAACAATACATTTTTCCATTTGAAATACCTGCTACCATTTCTCCTTCTCCTGCAAAATAAATGAATCAAATAAATGTGTATGTTATCTATACATATGTATGTTACTTACTTTCAGCATGAATTTGTACCGGTAGCATTAAAATCATCGAAATTTGGACCACTATTGGTAGTCTCTCCTTCATCGGTTGCTATTTTTTTCTTTGATTTTGATAAATCTAAATTCAAACAAAGTTTAATTAAGCAAATAATTGTGTGCAATAATAAATTCAATTTTAGTTTACCTTTTAAAGAAAATTATATCTGCAGCTGCAGCCAGAGACAGTGTCTGTGACAGATGAACGAATCGTCATTACAAATAACTATTCTCGACTCTCGCTCTTCTTCTTATTGGCAATGTAGCTACAGTCAATTTACAAATGTGTGCGTGGAACGCCTCATATATCGCGGATCCAAAAATGACGGGAAAAGTTGGGTCAGTGTTTTTGCTTGAAGGGTAACTTGCCTCTTATGTCACTCAAAACTCCTGTGAAACAAAACCAATAACATGATTTTCATAGCACTCCCAATAAAGGACAGTATGAATATAATGTATATAGGTACCTTATTTATTCGCTTGAATAGGTCATTTGTTCAAGTGCCCACGAAAGAGAAAAAAACAAGCACAACACCCGTTCCTTTTTTCAAACAATGAGTGGATACCTACCTACCATGTTTTGCTTTTTTTGTTAGATCACTACAAGCACACTTGGCTTGCTCAAATATGTGTTATGAATTTATTAGTATGCCGAAGTAGTGCACATCTATGAAATCTATCGAATGAATGCATTCATGCAGACCTCTAACACGTATAAATACGCATTTGAGTTTCACCGAAAATCAGCTGTTTCGCATTAGAGTGGTAACAACGCCGTCTATAGTTGAGTAGGAGTATGATTCCAACTGGATTCGTACCAGATTCCTATAAGATTGACGATAGACGACACGTGACGTGAAACAAACTGATGCCGAGCCGATCTCGTTCACTTTTATCGCTTGGATGATCATCCTCCAAAAAATAACATGATGAGAGCCCTGAATTGCGCTATGACTTGCTTTTTCATACACATACAGATTTGGCTCCCATCGACTTTTTCCGGTTTCCAAGTACATAATATATGAAGAAAAATGTCTCTGTGGAAAAAGACTTTCATCAACAAATGCCTATTTTGCAGAGTTTGAAAAGTCCTATTTTTTGAAATGTGTACAGAAGTTGGAACATCGATGGGAAAAGTGTATCGCACTGCAAGGAAACAATGTTTGAAAAATAAATTCAATCTTGAGATAAGAAAAATCCTTAAATTTTAAGTCACTGATATTTCGAACAGCCCCTCGTATTAGCAGATCTAAAAGGCAGAACAGCTGTTTTAAAATGTTTCGAAGGCAACTAGTAGTGCCTACTATTTTACCCTTCCTCATTGATCGAATAACTCACGTGACCATCGTTTGGCATTGTCTCAACATACAATCTCTTGCACAGGTGCTTTCAAAGACATATTTCATTTGTTATAAAGGGCAGCCCATAGGATGGTAACTTTCTAAAATTGCTATCAAATGAACACCGTGAAATATGTATTTTTCAAAGTTTGATAAATATTTATTGGTAAGAGTAAAGCTTCCGACTATTTATGGAATATAATTTTGTTCAACTGCCTGCTTTCGCTGGCAATTTTGTAGTTTACAGCATTGTTTCCCGAATAGCTCAATCAGTAGGTATGTATGTATGGGTCTTATTGGATTAATATCGGTCTTCAACCGCACCCACATAAATAAGTCCAATTGGGTGAAATTGCAGCACCAAGTTTGACAAGCTACTTTCAAAACAAATTGAACTTATTGCGTAAACGATCGATTGTTTCACGACTAGTAAGGAACGTACATCCATCCTGCTGAAACCAGAACACACCCAAGTACAATATTCATGCATTTTTCGGACAAACAAAATTCACTTTATCGAGCGCAAACTTTCGGTAACAGCAGCAATTAACGAACACAAGAATAATTTCTGCTGCATGCACAATCTCAAAATTTTGCGTTCAGCGGCAGCCATTGGTGCATTATCTCGACAGAAATTTCTTTTCAAAAACCGTAGTCTTTCGAAAGGAAAATTTGGAAAAAACCTCAGATGTTTGGCAGAAAAATTGGTACATTTTTGAACGCGTCTTTTTCCCCGATGTCAAAATAACCCGTCCATTTACGTGGAAATGTAAAACCTTAGACATACCACTTGGGGGAGATTTCTATCAAAATAGAGGAACTGCGTTGCAGAAAGCTAGTTCCTTTCCCAGTCTATCAAATCACAATGTTTGTAGCATTCTGCAGGGAAACGGATGTTTTTTCGATTGAAAGTGTTTAGTTTAGGTTCTACCTTTTGAAGTTTAGATACAATTGGCTCGCTAGGGATCACGATGGGATTGTTGTGGAATTTTTTGTGTAATTAGGTTTTGTACCAGAGGTGCTAGGTTCAGAGCTCTTTAGATTTTTTA
This sequence comes from Portevinia maculata, assembly GCA_949715645.1. Lineage (NCBI taxonomy): Eukaryota > Metazoa > Arthropoda > Insecta > Diptera > Syrphidae > Portevinia > Portevinia maculata. The sequence goes on from OX454526.1 coordinate 9,687,705, forward strand.
GGACCGTTTGCCCCCCCAACCACCCGGTCGTTCCCTCGCTAGCTGCCTCCAGTTACGCACACAATGTTGGTTGAGGTTGCTCTCCAATTGTGCGCGCCACCTAAGGTGGGGTCTTCCTCTCCTGCGTTGACTCTCAGGGGTGGATTCGAGGACTCGTCGGCCTAGTGCGTTGTTGTCCATACGCTCCACGTGTCCCAGCCATCTCAGCCGTTGTATTTTTGGCTTTTTCACAAGGTCAGCGTCGTTGTATAGCCCGTATATTTCATCGTTGAATCTTCTTCTCCACACTCCATCGTCACAAACTGGACCTGATATCACTCGAAGAATCTTTCCCTCAAAGCATCCCAGAAGGTTTTCATTGGCTTTTGACAGGGTCCATGCTTCTGCACCATACAGCAGGACCGGGATGATTAAGGTCTTATATAATATCTTCTTGGTTCTCTGAGAGAGGGCTTTACTTCTTAGATGCCTTCTTAGCACGAAGCAACAGCGATTGGAAAGAGAGATTTTTCACTTGATCTCTGCGCCGATGTCATTTTGCGAAGTGATCGTAGATCCCAGGTAGACAAAGTCTTTATCTACTTCCAAGTTGTATCTGTCCATCGTGACGTTTTGTCCGAGTCGCTGATGTTGAGAGTCCTTTCTCGTTGACAGCATTTTATTTTGTCCTCATTAATTGCCAGACCAATCTTCGCCGCCTCCGTTTCGATGCTTGAAAATGCGCCACTGACACTCGTCTCCCAATAATATCAATGCCATCAGCATGGGCAAGTAGTTGAACGGACCTTTGAAGAATTGTAACTCTAGTAGACCAAGAGCCCACAGCAAATTTTGGGCGTGAAAGTAGAACCAAAAAGCTGATACATGAACAGAAAGGTCTCCAAAAAACAAACTCAAATTTCGAAGTCTGGCAGCGCTTAGTTGCAGCTGAGGTTAGTAATAGTAGGTTGAAAACTTGTTTTCTTCCAAAATCTGGATTTTTTATATAACCACTGGAATATAGTATTAAATGAAAGAACAGACTGCCCTGATCACAGAAATATCGGTGCCAGACGTCTTACGCGCAGCCATACCCTTGCCAGACGTACTAATAGTATATATGGTAAAAATCACATTTTGAAATAATTGGTATAACCAAATAATGGTTACACCAAAAAATTAGTGAAAACGCCCAGATCACAAAAATGATGGTCCCAGACGTTTTACGTGCAGCCAAAACCTTGCCAGACGTCCTCAAAGTATGCTAAAAGAACATTTTTTTAACAATTCCGATAACCATATTGTGACAACAGAAACGAATTTGTCAGAGCCACTGGTCAATGGTCATAAAAGATAACTGTTAAATACTTCACTTATGTCTAGTGAATGTTGCCCTAAAAGTGTAATTATCTTAAAGATAATATACAAGTATTTATACACCATTATTTGTAAATTAAGAACTTCAATGTTTATTATATGATATGTATTTATGTACATAACTGAAAGATAATATATACTTGTATATAATACGTTCTAAAAGTTATTCATTATCAGATTTATGCGATGAATCGTTTATAAAATTATCTTCATCATCGGAAACATCCACGTCATTAATTAATATATCCTCCAGTCTATCAGCCGCAACATTTCCGTCGAACCATTTGACTTTATACTTGTTGTCATCTAATACCCAACCACTCTCTGATGGTGATAACAGAATTGGTTCATTTTCTACAGCATTCTTCCATACGCGACATAGGCATGGCATTAAAAAACGACCATCGCCGGTTAGGAATTCATCAAAAAAAAAACTTGGCAGCACAGATGCACCTATGACATGCACCGTGACATAGCTGTAAGTTGTAGTTAAGAAATTTGTATAGAAAATCCGCCAATTGAAATTGATTCCAACCATATTCTAAAATTATGAAAAACAATTTCACATTAACAGATTTGCTAAATTCAATTACCCTTATAATGAAGTTTGAATAATAATAATAATAAAATATTCGGCGGGATGTGTCAGTGGTCGGCGGGAAGTCAAACTTTGAATTTTCTTGAAAAATTCATCGCAACAATTCATCAGAAACGAAGAAAATGAATTTTGGAAGCACTGTTTATCGCCGCTAACGGACTTAGCGGCAATAGCTATCCCCGCTAAAGTTAGCGTATATAGGATAGGTTGTTGTTGTATTTTACTTGCAAATTTCAAATTATCCCTATATCCGCGTGCAAAGAAACACGGCTACTGTATTGTTATGCCTTGTTGTATTTTCAGGTACGATGTTTGCACTGGATATTTCATTGCTTTCCGGCACTGTGTACACAAAAGACCGAGATAATTACGTTTATGGAACTACGAGGGCGGGTCAATAAGTCCGTGACTTTTTGAATTTCTGACCTCTTTACTGAAACGGCAACACTGCTCCTGTGAACAGGCATCTGTCAGTTGACTCCTGTCAAAATTTAAACTTGCTGCGTCAGTTAGTTTGTGTTTGACAGCTATTTTTATCAGACTACTCACTAATTTGAGGAGAAAATGGAAAAAAGTGAATTTCGTGTGCTTATTAAGCATTATTTCTTGCGAAAAAAAACCATTACCGAGACCAAGGCTAAGCTTGAAAAATACTATGGGGACTCTGCACCATCGATTTCAATGGTAAAAAAGTGGTTTACTGAATTTCGTTGTGGCCGTACAAGCACTGAAGATGCCGAACGTCCTGGACGCCCAGTTGAGGTCTCTACACCCGAAACAATCGAAAAAATTCACGATATGGTGTTGGCCGACCGAAGATTGAAAGTGCGAGAGATTATGGAAGCCGTAGGGATCTCGCATGGCTCAGTGGTTTCAATTTTGAATGATCCCTTGGGCATGAGAAAGCTTTCCGCAAGATGGGTGCCGCGTTTGCTCACAGTCGACCACAAACGCAATCGTGTAACAACTTCACAGGAAGGTTTGGCGTTGTTTAATCGCAATATGGAGGAGTTTTTGCGCCGTTTTGTAACCGTGGACGAAACATGGATCCATCACAACACACCAGAGACCAAACAACAGTCAAAACAGTGGGTTTCTAAGGGTGAATCGGCGCCAAAGAAGGCCAAGGTGGGTTTGTCAGCCAATAAAGTTATGGCGACTGTTTTTTGGGATGCACGCGGGATAATCCACATTGACTACCTTCAAAAGGGAAGAACAATCAATGGGGGATATTATGCCAACTTATTGGACCGATTCAATGACGATTTGAAAAAATACCGACCTCATTTGGCCAAGAAAAAAGTTCTTTTTCACCAAGACAATGCAAGGGTGCACACATGTGCAGTTGCCATGGCAAAAAACCATGAATTGGGCTATGAATTGCTCCCTCATCCACCCTATTCTCCAGATTTGGCTCCGAGCGACTACTTCTTGTTCCCAAACCTGAAGAAATGGCTTGGTGGAAAAAGATTTGACTTCAATGATGAAGTCATCTCGCAAACAAAGGCCTATTTTGAGGACCTCGACAAATCATTTTTTTTGGAAGGGATAAAAAAATTGGAGAAGCGTTGGACAAAGTGTATAGAGCTCAAGGGAGACTACGTTAAAAATAAAAAAAAAAATTTATCAAAAAATCTGTGTTTTATTCCAAAAGTCACGGACTTATTGACCCGCCCTCGTACATATGTAGATTATTTAATAATTAAATATAACTTACATTAATTTCTTTGCATCGAAGATAAAACCTTTTTAGAAACAGCTGTAAATAGCCGATAGCACTTTCTATGGTAACCACTTACACTATCAACCTTCATTGGAAGATCTATATCCGAGTAGGTATATTTAAAATTTCGAATTTTCCGACATGTCAAAATTTGGGTACATTTTTCCAATGTTTTGTCATCAAACAAAATTTTATTTCCGCATTGTTTCGGACTATCACTTGAATGAAGAACACATGTACTATCTACTTCTTAGAAACGGTTTCTTGTTTTGCATGATCTACGTCAATCACTTGCACTTTAGTGCAACATTTGTAACCAATGGTTCCTTTCTGCTATGACAATATGGTTATCAGAATTGTTAAAAAAATGTTCTTTTAGCATACTTTGAGGACGTCTGGCAAGGTTTTGGCTGCACGTAAAACGTCGTATTTCAAAATGTGAATTATTAACATATACTATTATTACGTCTGGCAAGGGTATGGCTGCGCGTAAGACGTCTGGCACCAATATTTCTGTGATCAGGGCAGTCTGTTCTTTCATTTAATACTATATTCCAGTGGTTATATAAAAAATCCAGATTTTGGAAAAAAACAAGTTTTCAACCTACTATTACTAACCTCAGCTGCAACTAAGCGCTGCCAGACTTCGACATTTGAGTTTACTTTTTGGAGACCTTTCTGTTCATGTATCAGCTTTTTGGTTATACTTTCACGCCCAAAATTTGCTGTTGGCTCTTAGACTATAGTGTTAGCTTGTGAGTTCCGTACAATGGCTTCAAGAACGATGTTAAACAAAGTACATGATAGCACGTCGCCTTGTCTCAAACCTTTTTCGACATCAAACGTCTCTGTGGTGTTGTTGCCGACTTTGAGCGAGATTTCTTCATCGTCATCCTGCACAAACGGACGAGTTTGGCGGAGATGCCAAAACTAGACATGGCTTTGTATAATTCGTCCCTATATACGCTATCATAGGCGACTTTAAAGTCGATAAATAGATGGTGTGTATCGATCTGAATTTCCTGGGTTTCCAAGATCTGTCGGAGTGTGAAAATTTGGTCGATGGTTGAATTTCCTGGCCTTAAACCACACTGATATGGGCCGATCAGGTTGTTGGCGGAAGGTTTTAGGGGTTCACACAATACAGCCGACAAGATCTTATACGCGACATTCAGAAGACTTATTCCTCTGTAGTTGGTGCAGTTCAGTTCCATTCCCTGGCAATGATCTGAGAGAATTATGGTATGCCTGAACTCTTGTTAACATCAGACACAGAAGGGATGCCGTAGTGTACTCTGTCTTTTGTGAGGCCGAATACAACCTGCAACTATGTATGTTTCAGCTGACTAACTAATTTCTAGAGCAGCTCTTCACTTCATTTAACGACTCATAGTATCCAACGGAATTTGCACCTTATATGCACGACATTCCTAAGCGTATCTGCAAGTGCACTATGACATTTTCTTGTGCTATTAATTACAATTTAATCAAGCCAACGTTATACTGTTTGCATTTTAATTTGCCGCGCGCGCCGGTGAATAAATTTTCCTTTAGCTCCTTATCCTTCTTCTTGTGCTGCTGCTGAGGAAAACTATTCATTTAAGCCACTGCCACTGCCACGTCTCTCATCAAAAGTCAATTTTTTTTAATTAATTCTTCTGTCAGATTGGTATTCATTCCCTTCAGCCACTAGCATATCCCATTCTGGTACGGGCTGCTCCAGTGTCCATCAAAACAGCGAACTTGACATCGCCATGGAATTACTATCCCTAAGGCCTTCTTTTTGAATGCTAGAGACTAGAGAAAGACAGAGTTCTGAAACTTTGAAACCCACAATAGACGGAATCAGCGCGCAATCAGGAATGCTGCTTCGCCCTTCTTTTGAATCGCAGTGCATCTTCTCCTACTCCTTGCATCATAGTCCACTAGGACGACGACGGCAGACAAACATCTCATCCGATGTGCATTGCTATGCTATGCGAGTTTATGCTTCCCCAGGGAGTTTGGTGTGCGCGATGTTCCTTTCCACTTTTGATATGTTGGCAGTTCGTTGAGACTTTTGGCGAATCGAGCTGAATTTCTAATTCCTTGCTCGGTTCCCTTTCGGTTTCAGCATACATAGGGTCTTGCGTGTGCGTCTCTGTCAGTGTTTGTGTGCCTGTTATGGCACTCTTGCTGTTTGGTGGAATGAGCGCTCTGGTTCTAACTCGATGTGCAGACATAAGGTGTAATTATTTTGCTGCTGCTGCTCCAGGTTTTGTCTTGGCATCTTCGTATTAATTACATAGCTTGCCATGTCCGCACGTCTTGCACCCAGAGCCCCTATCCCAAATAGGCAAGGATGCGCGCAATAAACCAAGTGTATATGTATACACGCAGCTTTTGGTTTTGGACTTCCTTCAAGTGTCCATCATCATTACCGAGCGGGATAGCCTATCGCGTAGATATCAATGTTGATTGTTCGGGTCGGTATCCAGCTGCGGTGTGGCTTGTTGCAAGTCAAGTGGACACCATCAGTAAAACGAATTAGGTGGTACAAGGTACAGCAGCAGCAGCAGCAGCATTGGCTTGCACTGACCATGATAGACGATGGCAGAGCCAGGTTGTTTGACGGTTGTTTGCGGTGTGTGTAACAAGCATTACCAACCGCAGAATATGTTCTGAAGTCAATTTTATGTAGGCTTTGCCGTAACCGTTGCACAAAACGCAATATTGTCGCCACATTGTTTGCTCTGTGTTTGCGGTGAGATAGTGAATTGTGCAGGAATTAATAGAGCGAATCAACGTCGTTGTCGCTTGGTTGGCTTTAGCTGGTCGTCTTTATACATATATTCTGAATTCGCGGATTTACCACAGGAATTCTAGGATTATTGCTTGCAACGGATTGTTACCGTGAAACAATGTTGCAAAATATGGCATTACTTGGTACAATCAAGTGCATTAACATGTTTCTTCAGCGAGACGCACTGGTGTGTAATATGAGCTCTAAGGTCACAAAGTATTTTGTAAGACTTTCTTCACTGAGTTGTTTGTAAAATAATAGTCTAAATGCAGCTAGTATACTTACATACCTTATCCCGCAAAAATTGTACGTACAGAGGGGATAGGACTTTTTCCTCTCATTCTGGTTGCAATGGGCTGCATAAGCCTGTCACTCTTTAAACCTTTTACTGGGTAACCGTAGTATGCATAATAAATCGCCGAAAATCGAAGAGCAATACCTGCATGGTTACCAACATCTGAACTAAAAACAAAACAATTTGTTGAATGAAATAAAGATAATTGTTTACAAAATGATCAACGATTCGATTTTCATGAAGTTCGAACATGTTGTAGAATACATTTGTTTGAAGTATTTGGATTGATTAATGCTCCACGCACTGGAAGTGAATATTTTATGAGAAACGAGCAAAAATAAAATTTGTAACTTCAGAAATGGACATTGGCGCAATTACAACTTGATTATAAAACAATCAAAGTGAACATTGGCTTAACTCTATTTTAACGATTTTCCCAGAAAAACAAGAAAATTGAAAAAATAAAAACAAGACGGTAACACCCTCACAGACTAAAATTTATTAATTTGTTCTCAAAAGCACAAAACCCACAGGCAAAGCTGCAACGACTTCTCTGACAATGGTAACTCTGTTTTGATGTTCATATTTTCAATACACATATCAAAAGATGTGTCGATGGCGATGGCGACCAGGGTTACCGTTGGGTGACCCTAACGATTCATTTTAACACATTTTCGTCGATAGGACAAATGTGTGTATGAGGGTGTTTGCTTAACCTACTCACAATACCAACATTTTGCATTGCTTTTGCTGTTGTGTATAGGTACGGATCGCGTATTTGATTAATCCTCAGCTATGTATACTTATAGTTCTTGAGGATGTGTGGATGACTAAACAACGAAAAACGCATAAGTAAATAAGCAAAACAACCTTTATCTGTGAAGTGTGCGGTGATCGAAAAAATCGAGGAAAATAATACGGCCATCTGAGGACCAGTGCGGGTTTGTCGCAGGTTAATCAACCACAGAAGCAATCCAAAGTTTAAGGATCATGATGGAAAAACATCGTGATACCTTAAAGGATTTGCATTTGATATTGGTTGATTTTGAAAAGGCTTTTGATAGACAACCAAGGAATCTGTTACAGGTGGCGCATTGTACTAGCGCATTGTATTGGCGCATTGTTTTAAGAGTCCCAAGAACCTACGTACAGAAGGTCATGGCCATGTAGAGACCAGGTTAAGGTGCCCCGCTGGTGTCACTGAGGAGTTCGCAATCAAAGTCCAGGGAAGTGTCTTAGATCCCTTGATATTTATTACAGTCCTTTATTATCTGTTTGATGGAAAAGTGACGAACTCCAGAGTACATCAGTTATTATTTGCTGACGATGGAGCCATCATTAGCGAGGATCGCATATCCCTGCAGCGAGCACTTGATGTATTGGTTGAAGTTTGGAGGGGAATGGGTATCGTATTAGTTCGAAGAAAACAGGAGACTTGTACTATCGGGGCAAATATTTATATAAATGGAAGAGTGATTCCCAAGTGCCAAAAATTCAAACGCCTGGGATCTATGATCAATAGAAAAGCGAGCTGTGATGACGACATCATCGCATCGCGTAAGCGTAGGGTGGATGAAGTGGCGGGAAAACTCAGCCATCTTCGGTGACCCCAAAATGTCCCTAAGCTGAAAGGAAGGCTCTTTACCGCAATAGTGCGCCCGCCGTTCACATAAGTCTTACAATTTTGGACAGCGTACAGAAGCTGGGATAAAGTTGCTTCGCATGACAGTAGGAGTAACAAAGATTGATCGAATAAGAAGTTCCAAGATCCGAAGAAGCACTCACGTTAAAGAACCTATCTCGAAGAAAATTGAACGCGACCGGCTCAGTTCGTACTGTCATGCTCAAAGGAGAAAGAAGAAGAAGAAGAAAAAGAAGAAGAAGAAGAAGAAGAAGAAGAAGAAGAAGAAGAAGAAGAAGAAGAAGAAGAAGAAGAAGAAGAAGAAGAAGAAGAAGAAGAAGAAGAAGAAGAAGAAGAAGAAGAAGAAGAAGAAGAAGAAGAGGACGACGACGACGTTTTTTTTTTGAAGTGAGAGGATTCTCTTTCGATGTTGGAGATTTGACAGTTTTCAGTTTTCTTTTTCTTTTCTTTCTGGATGGTAGATAGTGTATTCGCAAAGTGATTGGCAGGTCGTGTGTTCGAATCCCGACCAGAGGCATGTTTTGTAAAATTGAATACACAAAACAATTCAAATCTCCCTTGAGCAATTAAGGCTCCACCTGTGGAGAAAAAAACCCTATGGAACCAAAAACTTCTTTCCTATCCTCCTATTCTTTCAGTAAGCAGCAGCCAAAAATAGGCAATGAATCATTTACTGGGGGCTGCTTGCAGCAACGAAAAATGCCTGCGCTGTGGCAACACTATAAGGGTACTGTACTAATTACAGAAAAATAAAAAATCCCTTTAGCGCACGCAAATTATATAAAAAAAAAAAAACAATTTGACTTTTAATATATATTTCTTCGATAAAATGTTTACGATTTACAATAACCGTCATAGAATAGGATCGACGCTTTCTAGAAAAAAAAGTTAATTTACTCGTATAGAGAGAGTAGTGTAGCCGCACGCAAAACAAATCGCAGCGGCAACACCTCTTTATTTTTTTGCTCCATCATCCTACGCATAAGAACATCTCACATTAACCGTATTTCATTTAGTGACGAACGGAGATGGCAGAGTAGTTTACATCAGGTAGTCTACTCGATTAACTACACGTAGTTAATCGGGTAAACTACACGTCTGATTTGTTACATTTACTACCTACATTTGTTACGTGTGCTACCTACACACAAAACGTTAAATTTAAATAAGCATTACAAAAAGAAAGAAAATTAACTAGTGAAAAACACAGAACGACTAAAGAACCATGTTGAACCATAAGCTAAATCAAGCAATTCGAAGCTTTATGAAGAAAAACGCAAATTTAATAATCATCTTTTTTTGTTTTTGTCATTCATGTGAAGAGTATAATGTATGTCAATGAGTTTCTTTGAATGTTCTTCGTTAAGCCTATTTTGGATTTTTGAATGGAAGAACGATCACTGCGAGAACACCCTCTCTATTGCTGCAGATAATGTTGGAATACTCAGTAAACGTATCTATAGCATACTTTTATATGCCTAGATGCTGTCTGGATGCCAAACTCCAATAAGTCTTTGTCACAAAAACTTCACTTCCACCACCGTTGCCTTCGCCACTATAACCATAACCACTTCTTCTAAGCTTTTTATTCAATGAAGCAAAAATGCCCTGACCTTCGACGAATTTGTCATAATCATTCTCCAGCTGAGAACATTCCAACGAAATGTAGCGTAACCTTTCCTTGCGCTGAGAAAGTGGTCATATTTGCCTGACAATTGCATCTGTAGCCACAAATCTACAGCTTCAGAGAAAATAGTCCCATCATCTTGACACTTGTTGATCAATTTGCAATCTGGATCGTATATATAAATTTCTTCCTCTATTGACTAGAGAAAATTGTCATTAAACAATAACTACTTAATTTCAGTGGTAATCTTTTTATCAGTATCTGTAGCTGCTAAAGTCTTCATATGATTCAGGTTGTGCAAACAATTTGCGAAGCAGTCTCTGTAAGTGCACCAGCGTACATCTATTTATCAAACGTACTCTTTTTCCCCCCACAGTTTTCTTTTCGATTCAATTTGTCAATTTGGTGGGTAAATGGACATTTCAAGCAACATTTTGACGTCCAGCGCTACGTCTGCTACATTTAATTACGTTAACTACATTTAACTACATTTATGTAGCAGACGTGACAAATGTAGTAAATCAAAAAAAAATCACATTTCTGCCATCTCTGGTCACGAACGACACGAACTGAAAAACGGTAGCATGAATAACGGCGGCGATCATCACACCAGTCTTCATTTTTTCATCAATGCGAACACACGCCTGCTATCCCGAGTCAGTGTCACGAAGACAACATTTATATTTTGCATATGTTTTTTTTTAATGAAACTATTTGCCAAAAAAGACGAATGCTAAATTACCGTTTTAGGAGGCTTGAACCCATTTTTTTTTCTTGCCAAAACCGAAGAAGCAACGGTTTCCTAGGGTAAAGATGCTCGATGGATCTCGACTTGAAATTCATTGGCCTTTTTCAAGATTTGCCTAGGTGTGAAGATTTGGTGTATTACTGTATTGTCGAACCGTCGGGCTGGAAGCGACACTGGTACCTGCCGATTGGTGTGTTGCAGAATGACTTCAGACTTTCTCGCAGTACGTTGGATAGGATCTTATATGCGGCATTTGTCAGGGATATTCCTCGATACTTTTTGCAAGACATAGGATCGCCATTCTTGAAGATGGGGTATATGGAGCTGAACGTCCAGTCATCGGGCGTGCTTCCTACCACCCATTCTTGGTTGTTGATTTGGTGCATGCGTTCCACCAAAACATCACCTCCGTATTTGTAAGGCTCAGTTGGTAAACCATTAGACCCCGTAGCCTTGTTGTTCTTTAGCTTTTTTACAGCTATGCTAACCTCTTTAATACTGGGTGCTGGAACCGGTTCTTGGTTGACTTTTTGCCCTATCGCACTCTCTCTACATGATGCCCCATTCAACAGCTGGAAATGCTGCTTAAACACCTCTCCTCACTGTGCTTCGGTGACTAGGTTTCCTTCTCTGTTTCGAAGAGCCTGCGTTAAATTTATGTGTCAATAAATTTCACTTTAGTAATCATTTCCGAACGCAGTTGCCTGTAACTCAAAGCCTTCGAGTTCCTGCATTTTGTTTTGTTCTTTCAATATTGGCTAACAAACAATTTGTGATGCTAAAAAAACATTAGGCATGTGGCCACAGGGTCTAAAACCTAGCTTCTCCAACCACTTTCTTTGCGAAGTGGAAGGGACCTACAATTTTAAGCCGAATCCGAACGGCAAATTTGAGTAGCTTCTCATGACTATTAATACTCTTCGATGTTTGTCAGACGTTCGCAGGAGGTGGGGCAGTGGAAAGAAACTCTGTATGTTACTTGGCCCCGTCGGGATTTGAACCGGGGACCTTTCGATTAGTAGTCCGACCCACTAACCATGGAGCCACTGCGCCCGACGTGATGCTATATGCATTTAAATTCTCACTGCTCACGAGTAAAATTTATACTGAAATGTCGTCTGAATTCATTGCATTTCAAACTTATCGTCTAAAAGGTCCTTGACCTCTGTCGTCATCAGCCTTGGTCAGCCATTCGTGCTTTTGTTTTGCAAAGAACGTTGCCATATTGACAATTAGAAAATTACTTTTTTGTAAATCGCTTAGTTTTTCTGTAGCGGACAAACAACAATATAGCAATGCTGTTTGAAAAGCAGCATTATTTCGGCGTGTGTGACTGTATTGTGTATCCCATTGCTATGCACAAACACATCACATGTTTGTTCTTAATTAGAATTGCTTCCACTTCACCAAACACAGGATACAGCACACTAGAATTCTACGGATAAATCTAAATCAGATTTTTTGTTACCCATTTCGAAAATATTCAAAATCGAATGCTCCCCTTCCCCCATGCAGCTCTGCTTGGGATGGTGTTGAGCGCACAGAGTAAAAACATCTATAATAATCGCCTCTAGAGAGGTATCCGTCGGAACGGAAAATTCTCCGATCCGATTAACTTGTTTTAATAGAGTTTGATACGCATATTTGAATTCATAGTTTGGATTAGAATTCCATCTTTGTACGGTTAATGTCAGGAAAACATATTTCATTAGGGTTCTCAGCAAAACGTCCCTTAATTATCATACAAAATAAAACTACACGTTTAATTATTTTAATTTTTAAATAAAACACCACAGTTTGTAGTTTTAATTCTTTATTTTCCTCTATGAGAACTCGAGCATTTGGTATGCACTGGTCAGCTTGCACAAAAAGACTGATTGAAGAAACGACAGTTAACAAAAATTGCTGATAGTAACAGTTTCTAATTATAGTTGTTAGGAGTGCACTCTCTCTCTCATTAAGTTTACAGCTTAGGTATTACATAATGTGTTTCATATTGCTTGTTCATTTGGAATGAACTATGTATTTACATAATGGAAAATTTAGCACTAGTGTGACCAGCTGCCATAACTTACATTTCCCCTCGACCATAACTTATCCTAATATGAATGCATTCGCATAGGTACCACGAAGACTCGTGCGCGCTGGTGGAATTGCAACTGTCATCTTTTCATCTCAGGCTTTCATTATTCACATTAAATTGAACTCACTTTCAGAGTTCACCAACGATTTAGTAGCAATTGCATTCTTTATGTCATCATTACTGTAAATTCTATGGGAATTTTCACAAGAGTCCCTTCAGCTATATTCCAGAACATAAAACTTCAAGACGATTTCAAATTTTATTATGAGCTCCAATTGAAAGTGTGCACACACACACAGCACGCACACATCCGTAAACTCTCAAGTGTGTGCAATAAAAACCATGGGATATGAGATAATCAACGCCCGGGAAACATCTGAACTGCATAAAGCTTCAATCCAATATCCACTGACACAACGTGCCTGCCAAAGTGTTACTACAAATCGAAAAGTACGCGAGCAAATTCCATCGATAATAATTCGGCAAGAGAACTAAAAATAGAAATTGCTAATGAAAATTTCATTTCATCAATAAAAGGGGAATAAAATAAAAAAAAAATGAATATATTTTCAGGCGGATTTAACTGACGTCTTCCTTTCCGTTGATGATGCTCTGAATTAATAGATACACAAACCGAATTATTTATATTTTCTTTTTTTAAAAAGTGTGATAAACATACTTTGCGCGCTCCCGATCCGGCTTCCTTTGGAGGCTGTGCCAAAACTCATTAATGTAGGGGATCTGTTTTTGTTTCTGTTTTAAGTATAAACAAATCAATCGATAATTAAGTGAGTTTATCGGTTGTTTACGGCTTTATCGAGTTGAGTAGGTCATTTGCGATGTTTTAATGATCATGTTGTCGTCGCCGCTGGCTTTGATCGAGATGTTTTTTTTTTTCTGGTACAAGCCATGACTAGTGGATGCGCATGTTAAAGATATATTACGAATCTATGACTATTCCTTGATGAGAAAGTACTTATCCCGCTTGTTATGGTTTTTTATGCGAATTTAAATGATAGATACGAGGAAGGAAAATACAAAAGATAAAGGGACTATAACTATTAGATATTATTGAAGAAATGAGTTTTTTTTTAAAGACATCAGCAGTAGTTTTTTTTCGAACGGGCTTGATGTAATGTCTCTCAGACCCCTTCTTGTTTTTTTTTAACTTCTGGTTGCCAAGGCGATTTAAAAGGGGGCATCTCGACCTAAAAGATCTTTTGTACCATATGGGCCAGAAAAGGTTTAAGCTAGTGGAATTTTTACTTTCCGCGTTAAGCGGATAATTTTACCAGTAGAAGATGTATATATCTTCGGGGCTCATCATGTTCCCTGAAAAAGATCTTCTTTCTAGTTCCATTAAGGGCTGGACATTCACATAATATGTGTTCAGCTGACTCGTCCTCTTCAAGACAAAGTCGGCACTCAGGAGGGTCTACTATTTTCATTTTGTTTAAATGATATCTTAGACCATGGTGACTAGTAAGGTAACCTACTAAGTTTTTGATATCATGCCTGTTTAGATTTAGAGATTTGCTGGCATTATTATTGAATTGAAGAATGGCTCGTTTGCTCTGTCTTAGACCTATGCTGTTTTCCCAATGATAGATACATTTTCTATGTTCCCAGCCTTTTATTGCTGCCGATGCTGCTGATCTAGGAGTGCAGCAGAAAGGTTCGGGAACAATGAAAGCTGTTTCTGAACCTTTTCTGGTTAACCCACCATAATTTGGTCTTGTTTCTTAATCCGAATGTTTGAAGGGTTAGCTTCCTAAAAAGCATCCTAGTTAGCATCGACATTCTGGACGGAGAATACTGCGATAAAGTCGTCGACTTAGGTATCCAACTTTATTCACATTCCATGAAATCCGGGCGTGTTATTGTAGTCTTAGTTATCTGTAATAAAACCTGGTATAAACTTTCTATCGCGGAATATTCCTGCTTAATGTCGCATATAAGACCCTAGGTTAGGTTAGGTAGGCGGGCTGGCTTAGTGTCACACTCAGGTCAATACTCACGACTTGTGATGCCCATCGGGGGAGGAGGGTTGTCCCTTACTCATTTTTTAACCTTGTCTACAAAAACTGAGATTAATTACTCACTGTATTGTTCGATACAAACCGTCCTGTGGATTTGGTAAAGTTTATTATCCTGCCTATCGGTGTGCTGGAGAGCTCGTCTAGGTCATGAAAGACATCTCTCCCCAGGAATCTGTACATGATGTTTTGGAGACCCGGGCAGTGACATTGGAAGTGGGTTGTATTCCCCAGAGCTTCCTCGTCGCCACAGCCTCTACAGAGTTCTTCTTCCGTCAAGCGCAATTTCTTCATGTGGTACCGCAGAGTATTGTGCCCTGTTAATATACGAGTACCTACGAGGGTGGAAAGTGATTTCCTATTCTTTTTCATGAGACTCTCGGTTCTGGCTTCATTGAAAGTTGGCCATATCATTCTTGTGGTGTGGAAAGTATCTAGTGCCGTCCATCAAAAGTTCGTCTCTCTTATTGCCTTTTTCCCTGCTTCAAGCCTGAGTGTCCAAGGCGGGATGAGTACAGAGGGCTCAGCTTGTTCTGACACAGCTGCCGAACTTTGTCTTGCTAATTCATCTGCTTTCTGCCTCGAATGCCTTCATGTTCCGGAACCCAGCAGAGCGATACCTTATGCTGAGTAACAAGAACCTGGAGTTCTTCGAGACAGCATTGCACAAGCTTGGATTTTATTACAGCTGCAGTAAAGGCTTTTATTGCTGCCTGGCTATCGATAAAGAAGGTAATACCATCGGGTGGTATTGCCCTTACCACAGACTCACGGGCTGCTATTGTCACTGCCAAGACCCCTGCTTGAAAGACGCTGCTGTGGTCGGGGAGGCGTACCGATTTTGATATACTCAGTGGTGCGGCAAAGACCTGACCTCACCCCAGTTACCATTTTTGAACCGTCCGTAAATACAGTTGTGGCTTGCGTGCTGGGGACGAGTCCGTTTCTCCATTCTTCACTGCTGGGATAGACATTCGAGAAACGTCTTGTGAAATCTAAGTATGACGTGATGTAGTCCGTAGTTGGTACATGGCCAAAGTATTTCTGCAGGATATATAGTAGACTCTCCTAAGTGCCGACTCTGTCTTGAAGAGGACGAGTCAGCTGAACACATTTTATGTGAATGTCCGGCCCTAAACGGAATTAGAAAGAAGATCTTTTTCAGGGAACAAATGTGCCCCGAGGACATAAAGAATTCTTCTACTAGTAGAATTGTCCGCTTTACACGGAAAGTGGAAACTCTACTAGTCTAAATTTTTCTGGCCCACACGGCACAAAAGATCTTTTTAGGTCGAAGTGCCCCCATATTAAATCGCCTTGGCGATCCAGAATTTATAAAAAAAAAAAAAAAATTCTGCAGCATCGTGGAATGACTCAATTCGTTTGGTTTCCAGTTCACTATTTGGCAAATTCTCATGATTGACCAAAGATGTCTAGCGGAAGCAGGTTGAGGATAGCCTCCAGTCCTGCGGTTGGAGTTATATAAGATCTGTCTAACGTACTTTGCGAACGTCTAAAGTCGTTCTGCAACACACTAATCGGCACGTACAAGTGTGGCTTCCTGCCGGGAAGATCGACAATAGACCAAATCTTCACACAGACTATCTTTTTATTGACTTTAAAGCCGCACATGATAGCATTCATCGCCAGGAGCTCTAGTTGGCGACGGCCGAATTCGGGATCCCGGCAAAACTGATCCCCTTGTGTCGAGTGACACTGGAAAACACGGGATGCAATGTGCAGTATGGAAATAGTTCTTCCGAACTATTCTAAATCTGTACAAGGAGATGCGCTGTCATGTGACTTCTTCAATCTTCTTCTGGAGAAAATGGTGAGTAGGGCAGGTGTCAATACGGAAGGCACTATCTTCAGCAGATCAGTACCCAGTACTACGGATACGCGGACGATATCGACATCATCGGCCGATCTCAGCGTGCCGTGTTAAAGGCTTTCATGGCGGTTAAAGGGCTCCAGGAAATAACCCCCCAAATGAAAAATGAAATAACTCCCCAAATCGAAGACGAAAAAAGTCCCCAAAAGGGTATGAAATAATTCCCCAAAGTGGATTTCAAGTGTTCAAGGTGTTATGACTCACTATGGCTTTCTGAAAGTGAAATAAGGCCATACGAATTCATTTACCCAAAGTGCAATAAAGCTAAGTGCTAAAATAAAACCTCGCACCTACTCCAAATCAAACAGTGACCTCAAGCAGGGGGGTTGCAGGGGGCAGCATGGCCCCCAATACGCATTGCACTGTTTATGGGATCCGTTTAATTCAAGTTGTTGTGGACGGTTAAGTCTACAACTCACCAAGTAAATGCTGGTGTTCCCCAAGGCTCCGTTTTGTCTCCGAACCTCTTTCGCATTTGTATACCCTATTCTAAGGGTATATTGATTTTGACGCATAGTTTGTAACATACCTTAATATTGCCCGTAGACCCCAAAGTTACTATATTTATGATCAGCATCGATAGTAATGTCGATCTAGCCATGTCCGTCTGTCGGCAAAAATTAGGCCTTTAAACTGGGCCTAGAGAGCTGAAATTTTAACCATATACTCTCTAGGGTCCCGAAATAATCAAGTTTACGAATTTTTGAAATCCGCCCACAAAGGAACTCAAACATTTTTTTTTCGAAAAAATCGAATTTTGAGCTAGAAAGCTGAAATTTTTTATATATGATCTATGACTCCTACAACTGCTCGGGAAATAATATTTTCAAAATCCGCCCACTGACACGCCCACAATTAAATAAAACAATTTTATTAAAAAACCAAAGTTTGCGCTAGGGAGCTGAAATTTATAATATATACTCTCTAGGGGACCTTTATGCTCATTTGTAAATATTTTCAAAATCCGCCTACTGACACGCCCACAATTTAAAATCAACTTTTTTGGAAAATCCGAAGTTTGAGCTAGGGAGCGTTTTTTATACAAAAGCTTTGTTTTTTTTTCGATAAAATCCTTTAAATATTATATAACAAAATATGTAGAGAGTTTTTAACAATTCAACCATACTTAGACTTTTGTCACGCCCACTTATGAGTGATAGGAATAAGAATAGGGTATCCAACAGTTCGCCCAAGCGGACTGTAGCCCGTCCCTATGTTTATAAATGATCACTTGTCTGTTACCTCTAATCCAATTCTTTCCTTCGCTGATGAGGATGACAGTACCCTCAGCTTCTTATATTCGTTTCTTGGTTCACGACCCTTATCTTTGGGTGTGGAACTGGAACGGCAACGTATGTTTAGCTCACTTAATTCCGATCTTGGCAGCATAACTCAGCGGGGTATAACTAATAGAGTGAAATGTAGGCTTAATTAAGCGGTGCAAGAAATACTTTACCCTTCTGATCTGGCTAGAATTTATAAGGCGTTTATTCGCCCCAAACTTGAGTACAACGCTCATATCTGGGCCGGTGCCCCAATCATATATTTAGAACTACTCAACCGAATACAAAAACGCGCGATAAAACTTATTGGCGATCGGGACATCACGGGAACGTTTGAGTCCTTCAGCGATCGTCCTAATGCCTCCTGTCTATCTTTGTTTTATCGATATTTCCACCATAAGTGCTCAAACAAAACAGCCAGCTGCATTCCAACCTTACAGCACTTCAACAGCAATAGCCGCATTGCCAGGAATGCGAATCAAGTCACCCTTAAGCCTGTATTCGGCCATAGTGAAATACAAAGAATCTTTCCTTAGCCGTGCAACACGAATGTGGAATGCTCTCCCTCACTCCATTTTTCCTTCACATTATAATCTACAGACATTCAAAACCAACGTACATCGGCGACTGTCGCAATAACCTACCCCGGAGTAAACATCAACTCCACAAATGACACTTAAGTGGAGATCCGACGAAGACTCGCCCTAGGAAACCGTTTCTACTTCAATTTTTCGAAACAGATGGGTTCAAAACTCCTAGCTCGGAAGACCAAGTGTAAGCTCTACAAAACATTGATACTGCCAGTTTTGATTTACGCCGCCGACTGCTGTACGATAAGGAGGAAAGGAAGGCTAATGTTGGGTTCTTTCGAAAGAAAAATACTCTATGGGATATTTGGTCTTGTGTGCGAAGAGGGCAAATGGAAGAGAAGATATAACCGGGAAATCTTTGAGCTGTACCAAAATGTGGATGTAGTCCAAAAAGCTTACAACGTCGACTACATTGGCTCGGCTACATCGAGCGAATGGACAGTCATGCTCCAGTCAAGAGGTTCTTCAACTCCCAGCCCCTAGGTTCGAGACGACAAGGAACACCGAACCTCCGTTTTAAAGACCAAGCAATCGCGGTTTCCAGAGCGCTTGGTCTGGATAACTAAAAGTAGCGTGCCCGCTATCACGGAGGACTGAAGGCTGCACTGTCTCAGGTACAGACTCTCGACGGGTCGGGGCCCCCTTAAGTTGGTTGGTTGGTTGGTTGGTTGAAAACGGCCCTCGGTGAGGATGCACTTAGACCAGAAGTAGGTCCATTGTGCTGCCGATGTGTAAGGTGGGTGGGTCACCCTCTTACTCAGGGAACCATTTGCTCCTCTGAATGAAGGAGCTAATCCTTACTGTGCAGGCGTTGTTAAGATCGTTTAGATCATTGAAAAGGTATTCACCCAATGTAGCCTTCCTAATGTTGGCGAGTGCAGGACACGTGCAAAGGAAGTGACTGATGGTCTCCTCTTCTTCCTCGTCCCTACAGCTTCTACAGAAGTCATTGTAGGGGATGCCCAGCCTTTGGGCATGTCTTCCTATAGCACAGTGCCCGGTGAGGGCATTTACTAATTTCGAAAGGGTTCCTCTCTTATGCCTCAGAAGTCCGATGGACCTGGCTTTGTTAAATGTCGGCCAGAGTAGCCTTGTGGTGTTGCACTGGTCGAGTTGGTGCCAACGACGGTTGGCTTCGTTCACCGCATTGGTGTCTATGAGGTTTTTAGCATAAGACGTTGGCGCCTCGATGTCGGTGACGCTTATGCTATTTAAACCAGAAGAGCCTCGTCGGGCCAGTTCGTCAGCTTCACAATTCCCTGGTATGTCACAGTGACCCGGCACCCAGCAAAGGGTGAGGCTATACTGACCGGCTATCTCGTTAAGAGATGCACGGCAGTCTTTCACTGCCTTGGATCTTGTAGTGCTGGATGCAAGGGATTTGATGGCCGCCTGACTGTCGATGTATATTACAATATCTGATTTCGATATCGTATTAACCGACAGCCAGGCAGCGGCTTGGCGGACGGCGGTGACTTCGGCCTGAAAAACGCTGCAGTGTTCTGGAAGGTTAAAGGAGAGGTGAATGTCCAGGTCTTCAGAGAAGACTCCGGCACCGACTCCGTCCTCCGTTTTGGACCCATCCGTAAAAATTGACAGCGATTCGTGGTGTAGGACATGACGTTGTGTCCACTCGGTTCTGTCTGGGATTAGATGTTTGTAGCCCAGGTTGAAGTTGTATTCAGTGGGCAGGTGGTCGGTGACCTTAGGGAGATGTCGATACATCGATAGTACATTGGCATATCCAGTGTGTTGCTCTTTCCATTGTTTGGAGCTTCTCAGTCTTATTGCTGAGCTGGCAGCCAATTGCTTGCCGACGATGTCGGTCGGAAGAAGGTGGAGCATGGCTTGGAGCGCCGCAGTGGGAGAGGTTCTCAGCGCACCGGGGATGCTGAGGCATGCAACTCGTTGAGTTTTGTCCAGCAAGGTTAGGTTGGACTTCTTCTCCAAGGCGGGCCACCAGACCAGTACTCCATAGAAGAGAATCGGTTTAACTACCGACATGTATAACCAGTGCATAATTTTTGGTTGTAGGCCCCACGTGGAGCCTACCGCCTTTTTGCAAATGTAAAGAGCAGCTAGGGATTTCCTGGCACGTTCGACTACATTTTCCCTCCAAAGTAGCTTGCGATCAAGCTTCAGGCCTAAATAGCTAGCGCTATTTGAGAGTGCCAGAGGAGTGCCTCTAATCTTCGGGGTGGTGAACTCAGGGAGTTTATGTCTTCGTGTGAACAGGACCAGCTCAGTCTTTGTTGGATTGACGGACAGGTAAGTCAACTTTATTTTATGCCTTAGCGAGGAGGTTAGGATCTGGACTAAACGGAACATTATCCTCCCACTTCACTGCATCCCCACTGGTCCGCCTATGGGGTTCGCCGGTTTGACCTCAAAAAGTATCGGCAGGCCTCCCGATTTTGAACCAATATATCATTGAGGGCAATCAAACGTTTGTACCAACAGTACCAACTGAACTATTTTCTCCTTGACATAGATGCTTCCTCGGGTATATATATATTTTTGGCATTAACGGCCCATATAGGGCCTAAAACTTGACTTCTCCAATCATTTGCTTCTGCGAAGTTGAAGGGACCTACAATTTTCGGCCGAATCCGGACGGCAAATTCAAAAAGCTTCTCATGACAGTTGAAACTCTTGAATGTTTATCAGACACACGCAAGAGCTGGGGCATTGGAAACCCGCGTTGGAATTTCAACCTAATACCTTTACTTTAGTAGTTAAACACACTTACATCACTCCTCGGAGCTCAAGTTTTGTTACTCCTGCTGTCGGGCGAAGCATCTTCCCATCATCTCAGCTGTCGTTAATTTGCCTTCATACTTTTTGTACGCTGTCCATCATTGTGAAGTGTATGTGAGCCTGGCATAACCATTAGTATCTAAATGTTGCCTAAATAATCATTAATCGTTAAGGGGTTTTTTTAGGGTTAATTTTCTCTGGTGGTTAATGATACAATTTCCAGAAGTTCGGACGTTGGCAGCAGCTCGTTTTAGAACGTGTTCGATGTCCCTCGGTAACCTCATGTGCTGGAAGACATTAGTGCTTTGAACATTTCTAGATAGCATCGACATTCTGGACGGAGAACACATCGAGAAAGTCGTCCACTTACGTATCCAACTCTATCCATCCCATCCCTTGAAATCCGGGCATCTTCTCGTCGTCTTAGTTATCTCTTATTAAACCTGGCATAACCATCGTATCTAAACGTACAATAACTAATCACTAATTGTTATTTGGGAAGGTTGAGTGTCTTAAGGATCTTATCATCCCAGTAAATAATTACTTGAACTTCGTCCATAGGAGAAGGAATTAAAAAAACTTCTTGTTGCTTTTGGTGTCATTTGCAAGGATTCATCCAGCACATGGACAGAAGCAACTCCAGCTGGCCGTTGCGGTAGATAAATACCCAACCCAAGAAAATGTATATGCTAAGACAAAACGGAATGGGCCAAAGGGCATCTTTCTCGAACGCCTCATTAAAGGAAACTATTTATAATTATCCCACAACCTCATCCTATCTCACCATTTTCCCGTGCCATACTTGAAATTAAGCAAAATCCATTTATCACCGCCCCGCCGCCGGCCGGCGAGAAATTCAATTATGGAACACATACTCACATTTCGGTTACTGATACACCTGTGCGCCCGGCATGACCCGTCCATTTCCATGATCAGATGAAAAACGTTGCTCCACCTTTTGCGTGTGAAAGAATCAAAGTTCAGCTCGCGCGTTCCATTTATTATGAATTCATGACATTGCTCAGCAGTTTGAGGCAGTCTTACCAATCATCAAATTTTGTTTTGTAGCTAGGAAAATGCTACTCACCTAGGAAGTCCAATGGCATGACACGAGTACGCACTGCTATGTCATTTCAATATCCATCCATCCATCTATCTATCCGCTCGGATCATCACTATCATCATCATCAACATCTCAGCCAAGTCATCTTGGCTCAGTGCGCAAACGGGAAGCATGGTGCCTACCACCAGACCCACAGACGTGCATTTCAGTGCAATTACCCTAAAACAGTTATGAAACATGCGGCAAAGCACGCAGGGCACGGCATGAGGCTGTTCTTCCTCAAGTCATTGTGTGCATCCATCCATATGAGTGTGCGGATCTTAAACGACACGACGGAGAGTTGTAATAACACCACTAGGTATGGCCACGGCCAGTCGAGGAGATACGAGTAGTAAGACGGCAAAATTGCACCATCACCAGCAACGTCGTCGGTCGGTTCTTAACGACAACACACAGCACACAACATGCCATTGATGCTGCTTCTGATGTTGCTCCGAGTGCATGCACCAAAGGGAAATGTAAATAATCCCAAAGTGGGAGTTGTGATGTGTGCGGTGCGGATGCTACATGCAATCTGCATTGCAACCAGCAAAACAGAAAACATCATGCAACAAGTGCATCAATGACGACATGATGATGATGATCATGGTGATCGACGAACAGAGACTGGATGCTGGATGATTATCTGCAATTTTCAAGTAGTGTATGGAGAAGATAAGAAGGAAAGCGCAAAATTCTAGGAATTAACCCAAAAGCGTATCATTAGACTGGGTCGGGCCGAGGAGAGGGGGGAATCCAAAAACAAATGTTATTCTAAAATTTCATCCGAGGCGTCCTTCCTTGTGTTGTTCCACAATAACCCATAACCCAGTCGTGTTTTTTATTCTTCTCCATTCCATTGCATTATGGCCATTCGGGCGCCCTGCACACAGTGCGGCTGGAGTGTGCCACGGTACACAATGGACCGCCAGACAAAGGCACAATCACACTCGGATGATTTATGGAGAAATATTTGTTTCGTTTGGTTTATCGAAAATGTTCCAGCACTCCTACCGAGCTGCTCCGTCCGGCTGGAGTTCCTTGGGCATCGATCATGATACCCCCGAGCCGATGACAACTCTGAACTTTTTATAATGATCCCGATCTGCAGAGTCCGAGAGAGGCATATCACACGGTGTGTATTGCAAGGAAAGTGAACGACAACGACAACCAGTACTGGCCTACGATGCAACACTTTCGGCACCCCATGTGGTTCTCAAACAAAACAGAAAATGATGAATTTGACAGCTACCCAGGGATGTTTGTATTTATCTATATCATAACTGCGTTCCAATATTAATCACCAGAAAGGAGACAATGAAATGTTGTATCACCCAGTTGCCTCCACCAACGCCATTGGACTATTCACGTCAGCGACCTCCATCGAAGATTTTTTTTGATTTTTTTTGATTTTTTTTCACTTAATCAAGGAAGCAATTACGGCGTAATGCATGCGGGCACTCTCAGTCATTTTGGTCCAAAGGACAAAACATAACTTCACCGATTTCTCCGCTGAGAAGGACGAAGTGTGTGCGTCCACTTCGCTTTGGGTAATTGCACGAAATTGCAACAATGTTGCTGCGCCGAGTTATATGAAAATAGAGAATTGCGCACGCTGTGGGTTCCTGCAAACGGGAGAGACAACTAGTCGAAGAACTTCGCGGTGGCAATGGCAATCACCTGCGGCTGTACGCTTATCCGAGACAAGGACATATAACCAAGAATTATGGGAGCAACGTGTACAAAATAACAATATGAATGGGAGATGAGTTGACTGATTAAATTTTGATTTCCGTGGTCTTTGAATGCGTTTAGGTACTGAGAAGCGGTTGCTGAGTGGTTCGTTGATTGTGGTCGGATGGAAGAGCGGATGTTGCAGTTTGTGGCTGGGCTTGTGAAAAGCAGTTTTATCGCTTATATATGCAAAATTGAATGCCAAGAAATTGTCACCGAACAGGATCCGGATGTGCTAATGACTTAGACGTGTATCCGTATTTATGTCGTGAAAAAGGACGCAGACAGGAGTGGTTCAAGGGAGGATTCGTGGTCACCTTTCTATTAAACTGCGCGCAATTCTCATTCAAAGTTTTGTCAATGGGTGTCGATCTTAGGCTTTAAGTCCATATGGGTTCTAGTTGTAGATGTAAAATAAGGGTTTTAAAAATTTGAAATAATTTGTCGGTGATTTTTGCCCATTTCGAATGAGGAATCCATTTAGTACTATCATCATCCTCGTGGCCATACCTGCGCTCGCAATTAGGTCCCAGACATAGGTAAGGTTAAAAAACTGTTTGATGGCTCATAAAATAATTCCCCAAAATAGATCCATCACGATCACTGGAGAGACAATTGGTTCTTAGATCAAACGAAGGAAACCTTAGCAATTTCACAGAAACACCCTGTTTCCCCGCAAAATTCTTACGATTTGTGTTTTTTTATTTCTTGGGACGTCGTCATTAATCATCGCGTAGGATGGATGAAGTGGCGCCATCTTCTGTGACCGAAATATGCCACCCAAGCTGAACGGAAAGCGTTGCACCGCAGTTGTGTGCCTGGTGCTTACATTACGTTTCGGAATGTTGGACAGCGTACAAAAAGTATGAGGGCAAATAAGCGGCAGCTGCAATGATGATGATTTGACAGCAGGAGTAACAAAGCTTGATCGCGTAAGAAGTTCCAAGATCCGAGGAATGCTGAATCTAAGACTTTTCCCAGAATTGTTTGCGGTAAAAATGCCGTCACAATGTAATGGGTTTTCTATGTCCACATATGTAAGTGCCAAGACTGGCGTGCCTGTGCATAACCGGATCAATGCGTAGCTGCCCAACCGCAGCCATAGAGGTGTTATTGGAATTAACCCCTATACACATCATGGGGATGAACGCGTCAGACAAAACAATCATAAGAATGGCAAAAGAGGGAATTTGAAGCAGAAAATGCATCGGTTCGAAATAACACCATGACTTACTCAAAAAACTCCGACTTCTTGCCATACCTAGGGATGATAGCATCAGGAAATTCAACTTAGAGAAGAATTTCCATATAAGCTTATCAATAAGGAGAACTGGAGCAATGAATCCACAACTTATGGACTGAGCAACCACACAACAAAGTGGTACACGGACGGCTCGAGGACGGTGGAGGGAACTGGTGCAGGGCAAGGGTAGGCAGGTAGCTGTGGCGGTTTGATAAAGAAAAGACAAACCCAATTAGCACTGAGTGCCGTTTTGTTACCACAAACTCACGTAAACCTGGGTATTATCGATTGGTGGGGGAGGCTAAATCCAACCTGCGGAGTTCAGGAAAGTTATCAGTTCCTTGATACTTTTCTCGGAGACTTCCTCAAGTGTATTGAAGAAAGGGCTTCCCAATGTACGTAGTCTGGTCCTAGCTAAAGCCGGACAGGTACATAAAAAGTGAATTAGGGTTTCTTTTTCAGTTGTCACTTTGCAACTGCGGCAGTGTGTATTGTATGGGATGCCCAGCTTGGCCGCATGGTCACCTATAGGCCAGTGTCCCGTGAAGATCGCTGTAAGTCTTGCGATGTCTTTTCGGGTTCTACCTAGAAGGTCGGTTGTTTTTGCCTTGTTGTAGTTTGGCCACGTTTTTCTGGATATGACGCATGCAGTCAGCCTGCTCCATCTGAGGTTGGCTTTCTTAAGGTATTCTGCGGTGATGTTTGCCTTAACTGCTCCGAGCGGAATGTGGACTAGTTCTGCCAGAGAGCAGTGGAGAGCTGAGCCTTGCCTGGCCAGTTCATCGGCATGTTCGTTTCCATAAACGTTACTGTGCCCTGGAACCCAGATCAGGGTAACCTTGAACTTATCAAGCAGGGCCAGCTCATTACGTCATTCTAGTACTAACTTAGAAGAAATAGTGACCGAAGCGATCGCTTTAATGGCAGCCTGGCTGTCAATAAGTATGGCGATCCTTTGCCTCGGTGTTATATTTGAGTGAAGTTTGATCTGGCGACAGGCTTCACGGATAGCCAGTAGCTCCGCCTGGAAGACGCTTGCAGTATCCGGAAGTCTGTATGATTTTGCGATGTTTAAGGATTCCGAAAAAACTCCCGCACCCACGCCGCAGTCCATTTTTGAACCGTCGGTGTAGATTGTTTGATCGAAATCCCTTGTCACTTCTCCATTTTGCCATTCCGATCTAGTAGGGATTTGAACGACGAAATTATTTGTAAAAGACATTCTGGGAATGATGTAGTCTGTTGAAGGCGGAACTAGTTTTCTAGGTAGAGAGTCTAGAATACTACTGTGGCCGTAGGGTTTTGCAGTCCAGCAGCCAGACTCTCTGAGTCTGATCGCGCTGTGTGCTGTGATGTTTGTTATATGTAGGTCAAGAGGTAAAAGATGCAGTAAGACTGTGAGTCCGTCTGACGGTGTTGACCGTAGAGCTCCCGTTGTTCCTATGCATGCCGTTCTTTGTACCTTATTAAGTTTGGTAATATTGTACTTTTTCTTTAGAGCCGGCCACCATACTATTGACCCATACGTGAGGATTGGTCGTACCACGGCTGTGTACATCCACAGGGTCAATTTTGGTTGCAGGCCCCACTTTTTTCCGAAGGTTGTGCTGCAGGCATAAAAGGCTATACATGCCTTCTTTACCCGTTGTTCTATGTTTATTTTCCAGTTGAGTTTAGGATCTAGGATAACTCCTAAATACCTGGCACTGGTTCAAAGGGAAATCGGTGTGCCTTTTAGGCGAGGAAGCGTGAAGTCAGGTATTTTTGTTTTGGTGGTGAAGAGCATCAGTACAGTTTTCTCCGGGTTGACTCCAAGACCGCACTTTTTTGCCCATATGCCATTTTCCATGATTTCACTAATCGCGGAGGGGAACATTCCCGAACCCAATATCACCATATCGCCCGCATACCCGACTACTTTGATTCTTTCTCTGTCTAAACTTAAGAGGATTTTGTTCATTACTAGTAGCCAGAGTATAGGTGAAATGACTCCTCCTTGAGGTGTTCCCTTCTGCCATATTTGGTTATATTGCTATTTCCTAAGGCTGCTTGGATGATTCTAGTGCTGAGCATGGAAACAATCCATTGACTTAGATGGCTTTCTATTCCCAGCTCCCTCAGGGACTCTGGAATTGCCTCAGTGTGTACATTGTTAAAGGCTCCTTCTATGTCTGGAAAGGTGGCCAGGGTGTATTCTTTGTAATGTAAGGATTTTTCTATTGTACGCGTGAAGAGCTGTTTCTGGTAGATCTTTTTTTGAGGTATGAGTGTTGAGATTGGGAGAGGAATGGGGCTTGCACCTTTCAGGTGGTTATCTAGGAGACGTTCGAGCGTCTTCAGTACGAAGGAGGTCTGAAATCTTTCGCATTTTCATGGCCGCGTCTACCCGCCTTTGGAATGAAAACAACTCGCGCTCGTCTCCATGAATGGGGTACATGATTGCAGTATACTCTACTGTTCCTGTAAATCGATGTGAGTCATGCAATTGCCAGATCCAGGGATTTCTGGAACATGATGAACACAATGCCGTCCACGCCAGGCGATTTAAAGGCAGTGAAGCTGTTTATTGCCCAGGCAATTTTTTGCTCGGTAATAATGGATGTTATATTTTCCCACGTGTCGGGTTGTTTGCATTGTGAGCTGGATGGCTCTGCACCGTAATCTTTACAATTATTTATTTCACATCATCAAAGCTCAATTAATGGCTTTATTAGACACATACACTAAAATCTAATCTTGAGCATACAATCAGGACTGAGGGCGGATCTAGGATCTCGACGAGGGGGGGTCCACAAAATTTATGCTGTCATGAACTGACTTAACCTCATTTTCTCATTCTTTTGATACATTTTGCATGAAACTACGATAGTGCCGCTTGTGTGGACACACGGTTACCAATGCAAACAATTTTAATTCGGAACATCTACTTCGCGACACAGTGTCGATAATTTTTTGATACACAGATATATTATATATGCACCAGTTATGAGTGGCGAAGTAAACGGAGTACAAGCCCATATCAGGTCTCATTTTCCTCTTGCAATCTACGTTCATTGTGCCGCGCATAGCTTCAGTTTGGCCATCAATGCCGAAGCATTTTAAAGGAAGAAATTTTGAAAATGCCGAAAAAGAGTGACCGGAGAAAAGAAACATTGAATTCTTTCGCTGTTACAAGATGGCCTCAGTCTAATGAAGTTAGTTTCGACTTACCTCGAACTTCAACCGGCCGTTATAGAAGCTTTGGAAGAAATAAAAAAGTGGAAAGATCGAGAGACTTCACAAAAGGCTTCTCAGTTTTTGAACGCGATTTCGACAATCGAATTTCAAATCTCCTGTCATATAATGGAATCGATCAATTCTATAGTTTTGCCTCTGAGATGATCTACGAGAAGCCACAAAGTTAGTTGATGATGCTACGAATTCTATCAAGGAAAAGCGGGAAAACTTTAATTCAAATTTTCGTATCATTTAGGACAATGTTGCTGAAATCTTCCGAATACGAAACTAATATGAAATTGCCTCGTCGTTGCAGTCAACAGAAAAACCGTTGCAACGTTGAAACACAAAGTTTCGAAGATTATTACAGAATTGCCTTCTACATTCCATTCCTTGAAAAATGTAAGTAATTTTTGATCTCCAAAGTCGGTTCAAAAAACACACATCGATCTTCCACAGTTTCGGACAACTATTTCCTTCCAAGCAGGAATTTGATGAGGAAAAAAGGGCAGATCTTTACAAGTTTTATGACGAAATATTGGACTGTTCAGAAAGGAATTTCATCTCAGAGATCAGAATGTGGACGCAACGGATCTCCGATCAAGATATTCAAAATGAGCTCGATGCACTATCACTGAATCGAGTTCAGATCGGAATTCTTACTTCCAGAATCAGTTTCTATAATCCATCGAATACCTAACTTTCAATGGTTACGTTTTTTTTAGGTTATCAATGAAAAATGTTTCAAAAACGTGAACACGGTCTTACGAGTATTGGCAGTGTTACCCCTAATAACAGCAACTCCAGAACGATCATTTTCGACCCTAAGAATAATAAAAAACTATCTTAGAAGTACAATGGGACGGGAGCGCCTGAATGGACTTGCTTCTTTGAGTATCCATCCTGAAATTGGACTGAGAGTAGGAGCGCACATGCGATTTCAATCGCACGACTGCTTAGTCGCCAAAAATGTAGCACACACATTTCAATGTGAATGCGCGCACATAACATCTACAAATCGCAGCGTTTATTATCCCGCGATTTGTTCCATTTTAAGCGCGACGCGATTGTCGCCAAAATAAATGCCTCATATCAACTTTAAGCAATATACACACACTTGCGATTTAAATCGTTGCGATTAAAAAATCGTTGTCGCAACAAGATGTTGGTATGCACGCACTTGCGGTTTTCTATCGCATCATAATTTAGTCGCAAAATATGACCCCTTGGTTTTATACATGAATGCACACATATGCAACTAAATAATCGCAGCGATTAAAAAAATGCAGCAAGCTCCATTTTTAGAAACGATTTTTTTGCCGCAAATTAAAATGGCACATATGGATTGGCATGAATCTTATCACACTTGCGACTTTGAATAGAAGTCTTGTTAGTATAAAAATTGATTTCACGGCGAAGTGTTGCATTGTAGCTCTGTATTTACGTTTAAAGTCTTAAAAAAACCTAAAAGAAAATATTGGGTACATCCCGTTATAAGTACAAGATTACTGAACGGAAAGTTCCATACAATTCAATTCAAAAGAACACCCAAAAAAGTTTATGCAGTACTATCGAATAAGTGGCAAAAGCTTCGATGAATTGCTTCAATTAATTGAACCCAAAATACAATACCAGGACACAATGTGGCGGAAATGTATATCACCTGAGGAACGTTTATCTGTGACATTGAGGTAAAGCCATCTTACTTAATACTTCAAAAACTAAATAATTTTTTTTATTTTTTTATTTACTATTTCTAATTTAACTCAAATCTACTAAATTCATTACAAAAAAAAATACTTTGTTTTTCCTTTGTGGACAGTTTTGTCCAATTAGGGACGACAGCTGCGCTTACTTCACCTCATAGCTTCTCCTTTAAATTTCTGTCACTATATTCTTTTACCTTTTTGTCGAATAAAGCTTGCCGTTTTTCAACTTCTATTATAAGTTTGTCTACGTGAATAATAGGGTTCGATGGTAATTATAACCGACTCGCGCTCAGACATTATGCAAACTGCATAATTTTAAAATCAACAAACAGGTCGCAAGTCGCAAGTGCGCGCGAGTTCATGATCACCCATATAATACAGTTTATTTTGCGACGCAACAATCGTCAACAATCTGCCGTTTGTTAGCCGTTTGTTCCCTACACTACAAAGAATACACCTTGGCTACCTTCCTAGACATAGAAGGAGCCTTCAACAATGTACACACTGAAGCAATTCTAGAGTCCCTGAGGGAGCTGAGAATAGCAATCCATCTTAGTCAATGGATTGTTTCCATGCTCAGCACTAGAATCATTCAAGCAGCTTTAGGAAATAGCAATATAACCAAATATGCCAGGAGGGGAACACCTCAAGGAGGAGTCATCTCACCCCTACTCTGGCTCCTAGTAATGAACAAAATCCTCATAAGTTTAGACAGAGTAGGAATCAAAGTAGTCGGGTATGCGGACGATATGGTGATATTGGTGTCAGGAATGTTTCCCTCCGTGATTAGTGAAATCATGGAGAATGCTCTAAGCAAAGTTAGCACTCGGGCAAAAAAGTGCGGTCTGGGAGTCAACCCGGGGAAAACTGTGCTGATGCTCTTCACCACCAAAACCAACATACCTGACTTTACGCTTCCTCGCCTAACCGGCACACCCCTACCCCTTTCAAACAGTGTTAGGTATTTAGGAGTTATCCTAGATCCTAAACTCAACTGGAAAATAAACATAGAACAACGGGTAAAGAATGCATGTATAGCCTTCTATGCCTGCAGCACAACCTTCGGAAAAAAGTGGGGCCTGCAACCAAAATTGACCCTGTGGATGTACACAGCCGTGGTACGACCAATCCTCACGTATGGGTCAATAGTATGGTGGCCGGCTCTAAAGAAAAAGTACAATATTACCAAACTTAATAAGGTACAAAGAACGGCATGCATAGGAACAACGGGAGCTCTACGGTCAACACCGTCAGACGGACTCACAGTCTTACTGCATCTTTTACCTCTTGACCTACATATAACAAACATCACAGCACACAGCGCGATCAGACTCAGAGAGTCTGGCTGCTGGACTGCAAAACCCTACGGCCACAGTAGTATTCTAGACTCTCTACCTAGAAAACTAGTTCCGCCTTCAACAGACTACATCATTCCCAGAATGTCTTTTACAAATAATTTCGTCGTTCAAATCCCTACTAGATCGGAATGGCAAAATGGAGAAGTGACAAGGGATTTCGATCAAACAATCTACACCGACGGTTCAAAAATGGACTGCGGCGTGGGTGCGGGAGTTTTCTCGGAATCCTTAAACATCGCAAAATCATACAGACTTCCGGATACTGCAAGCGTCTTCCAGGCGGAGCTACTGGCTATCCGTGAAGCCTGTCGCAAGATCAAACTTCACTCAAATATAACACCGAGGCAAAGGATCGCCATACTTATTGACAGCCAGGCTGCCATTAAAGCGATCGCTTCGGTCACTATTTCCTCTAAGTTAGTACTAGAATGACGTAATGAGCTGGCCCTGCTTGATAAGTTCAAGGTTACCCTGATCTGGGTTCCAGGGCACAGTAACGTTTATGGAAACGAACATGCCGATGAACTGGCCAGGCAAGGCTCAGCTCTCCACTGCTCTCTGGCTGAACTAGTCCACATTCCGCTCGGAGCAGTTAAGGCAAACATCACCGCAGAATACCTTAAGAAAGCCAACCTCAGATGGAGCAGGCTGACTGCATGCGTCATATCCAGAAAAACGTGGCCAAACTACAACAAGGCAAAAACAACCGACCTTCTAGGTAGAACCCGAAAAGACATCGCAAGACTTACAGCGATCTTCACGGGACACTGGCCTATAGGTGACCATGCGGCCAAGCTGGGCATCCCATACAATACACACTGCCGCAGTTGCAAAGTGACAACTGAAAAAGAAACCCTAATTCACTTTTTATGTACCTGTCCGGCTTTAGCTAGGACCAGACTACGTACATTGGGAAGCCCTTTCTTCAATACACTTGAGGAAGTCTCCGAGAAAAGTATCAAGGAACTGATAACTTTCCTGAACTCCGCAGGTTGGATTTAGCCTCCCCCACCAATCGATAATACCCAGGTTTACGTGAGTTTGTGGTAACAAAACGGCACTCAGTGCTAATTGGACCCGATTTCTATGCATGAAAATAGTTTTAGCCATCTTCTAGAGATTCTAAACTAATTAATTTAAGTCTTGATTGATAAGAGGGTAAGCTAATGGAGCTAATCGAAGGAAGCCCTCTTAGAGTAAATCTAAGAAATCTCTTTTGAATTGATTCAATTTTAAGAATATGTACATTGTAGTATGGATACCAAAAAATGGAAGCATATTCTAAAATGGATCGAAGAAATGATATATATAACGTTTCTATAACGTATGGGTCAGAGAATTCGCCAGCATAGCGTCTTAACATACCCCATTTTCTGTTAGCCTTATTAGATATACGAGTATATTCAACGTGACTAACATAAGATAATTTAGTGTCCAATAAAACACCCAAATCTTTAATTATAGTAACATGGGGAATTGGAAGACTGCCAAAAGTGTAAGTGTTAATAAAAGGTGCTTTGCGTCGAGAAAAAGTAATCGCAGAGCATTTATCCACATTTAATGACGGACTATTTTTGGAGCACCACAGGCAAAATTTGTGTAGATTAAGACTTAATGTATTGAAAGCTGTGACTGTCTTTACCTGACGAATAAATTTTAAAATCATCAGCGAACATTAAAATATTAAATTGAGGCAAGAACTTAACAACATCGTTTACGAACAAAATAAACAATAATGGACCTATATGACTTCCCTGGGGTACACCAGAAGTTACAACGATTTTGTTTGAGATTTTATTCTGAAATCGTACGTATTGATATCTTTCGCTTAGATAAGAGGATAGCCATTTTAAGAATGAAGTCGGAAAGCCTAAACGTTATACATAGTTTGAATAGTAAGATTCTGTGATCTATACGATGAAATGCTTTGCTAAAGTCCGTGTAAATAGCATCAACCTGATTACCTTTACCTATTTCGGAGATTACAAAGTTAGTGAAAATAATGAGGTTTGTCGCGGTTGAACGCTATTTAATAAACCCGTGCTGGTTGTTACAAATTAAAGATTTGCAAAAAAAGTTTAATTGCTCCGTGACCAATTTATCGAATAATTTAGGGATAGCTGACTGTTTACATATACCCCTATAATTTTCAACTTTATTTTTCCTACCTGATGTGTAAATAGGTACAATACATGGGTCTTTCCAAATGGATGGGAATGTTGCTGTTAACAGCGATAAATTAAAAATGTGGCAAATAATGATGATGATGATGTTTTATTAACTCCTAGAATATCTTTTATATTAGACTTGAAGTCCATTTAAGCAAAAGTAATATAATTTAAATTGAATAAGCTAAACAATTTTAAATTACATTAACCAATCAATGACAAACAAAAAACAAAAAGTGAAAAAGTTAAAGCAAAACAAAGAAAATTAATATAATGTATTTACAAAATTAACAATTTTATAAAACAAAGAAAAAACTGAATAAATAAATAAGCAAATTGTAGTAGTTAGGAATTATTGACTAGATATCTGAATAAAACGCTTTCGAAACGTTTGATACCGTGATGTCTTCTTATGTCTAGGGGTAAGGTATTCCACTGTCTGATAATATAAACAAACAATTATCGTTCTGAATTTGTGCGGGTAAACCTTGGTTGTAGAAATATAAACGATCTTGACGAAGTAGAAAAATGTATTTTTTCATATAAGTACGAAGGTTCTTTGTTTATTAAAATGTTGTTTAATCTTTTAAGTGCGCAGTATTTAGAATATGTAGATAGATAGATAGATAGATAGATATATTTATTTGCTATAAGCTTTGCTTTTACAAATTGATTGAAAATAATGTACATAATTTCACAAAATGGGTAATAA
Organism: Portevinia maculata; assembly: GCA_949715645.1. Taxonomy (NCBI): domain Eukaryota; kingdom Metazoa; phylum Arthropoda; class Insecta; order Diptera; family Syrphidae; genus Portevinia; species Portevinia maculata. The sequence goes on from OX454526.1 coordinate 9,722,358, forward strand.
TTTTTTTTTTCCATATAAGATAGCGTTAATATCGAATATGTATACAAACTACATCCAAATATACTTTTAGAGTAGCTTGATATATGATCAAAGCGTTTGAGATTATATATGTATCGGATAACATTATTAAATGGAACAGTTAAACTTCTTTTTGTTTCAGAATTATGACCACAGAAAATCTCACACCCATATGTTATAACCGGCATAATTATTAATTTGGCTAATTGCATTTTAATGTGTTGAGGGGTAAAATGCTTCGATAGAGATAAGTTTCGCAGACAACCATAGATCTTACCGATTGGCAACCGTATATGATAATCCCAACTAAGCGTAGAATCGATCCAAATACCCAAGTTATTCGCCTTTTCAGTATATTCAAGCGCTTTTGTACCTAAGTATATTCTTGGAAAATAGCTAGAATCAAGTTTATTTTTGTATATTATTTGGCACTTATACTTTTTTGGGTTTAGTTGGAGACAGTTCTTTTCTGGCCAAGTAGTAATACTTTTCAGATCTCTATTCAATTTATCAGCACCATCTTCTATCATTCCAAGCTTGCAGCTTAAATATATTTGTACATCATCAGCGTACATGTGCAGGGAGGAGTTCTCAACCACAAGTGGTAGGTCATTGATGAACATAGGGAACAATAATGGGCCAAGTATTGATCCCTGTGGTACACCAGAGGAAAGCTCTAAGAAATTCGATACGTTCCCATTTACAACGACTGCCTGGGTTCTATTTATGAGATAAGAATACATCAAACTAGCGGCCGAGTTTGAAAACCGAAAATATGTCCTCATTTTAGATACAAGTATATTATGGTTTACTGTATCAAACGCTTTTCAAAAGTCCAGCAGTCCGAGAAAAGAAACAAGATCTTTGTCCATAGAAGTCCTTAGGTCGTCGGTTACTTTTAGTACGGCTGAAACACAACTGTGCTTTTCCCTAAAACCAGACTGACATTTATTTAAAAGTTTGTTGTTACTAACAAAAATTGATATTTGTTTATGCAAGATCTTTTCCATAACTTTTGACAGAAATGGAAGTATTGAAATAGGCCTGTATTCGGGATTCGCAAGTCGAGTAGCAGCTCTTTTCAGAATTGGTACTACTTTCGCTACCTTCCACAACTTCGGAATAGAACTTGTTAAAATAATTGTATTAAAAATGTGTGTGGGAAGTATGTGTGGCAGAATTATTTTTACAAAAAGTGGGTGTATTTCGTCAAGACCCATAGCCTTTGATTTAATTTCAATGACAGCCTTTACAACATCTTGTTCTTCTATTCTTTTAAAATAAAAACATCCGTCGATATCGTCAGCAGATGAAGAAACATTAGATTGGTGAGAATTTTGTGAGCACGATTGAATTTTTGCGAACTCAATGTTGAGTAAGTCTGGATTTACATCAATAGGGCATTTCTCTTTTTGTCGACCAACATCAAGATCTCGAATATGCTTCCAAAGAGTTCTTGAAGGTAAATTTTGATTAAATTGGTTGAGGTAATAACGCCTTTTAGCTTCCCTTATTTTAATTTTTACTTTATTTCTTAGGCTCCGAAAAATGCTGTAATATTCAGGAAGCTTAAATCGTTTCCATCGCCTATATGCACAATCTCTTACTTTTATTACTTCATGTATTTCTGGTGTAAGCCACGAACTGTTTTTAGACAAACGAATAGTTTGTCGTAATGGAACACGCCTATTAAAAAGGCCTCTAATAGCATCTTGAAGAAAGTTAATTTGATCGTCTGAAGAATGCATGGAGTAAATTAGTTGCCAATTTATTTGAAGGATTTCATTTTTCAGATGATTGTAATCAATATTTTTAAAATCTCTGAACTCGCAAGAAGATGCTACGTTTTTTGGTGATATTTCAAAAATCGCAAATATAAGATCATGTTTTGAATAGGCTGGTGCAGATAGTTGTGAAAATAAAAGTGTTTTGTCTGGATTGTTGGTGAGGAAAAAATCGAGTAAAGTAGCACCGTGGTGCGAAAAATGTGTAGGAATATCTGTCTTCACTGGTATCAGGCCAAGTGTACTGATGCTCTCAATAAATGGTCGTGACGCTTCCGCACACAGTAAGTTACAATTAAAATCACCACATAAAACAATATCACAATAGAGAGGAGAAAGTTGTTCTAAGACTGAAAACAGATGTGAACAGTTAACATATTTATTTGGTCGGTATACTAAACCAAACAGACATTTACTACCACCATTCGTCAATTCAAGAAAATAGTAATCTACTGCAGAATGTTCATCTGATTGTGCGACGTATTCAGGATGTATGCAGTTGCGAATATATATGGCTGCACCCCCACCAGTTCGACTTAACCTATCATCACGAAACAATCTGTAGCCATCTAAATTATACACAGAATTCAAAACATCATACTGAAACCAAGTCTCCGATACACATATAATGTCAACAGCTCAATTTATAAAAGTACTCATAAATTCATCGATCTTTGGATATAAGCTTTGGGCATTTATGTATATGGCACACTCGAAGTCCATTCCGTTGCTTGCACAGAATTTCTATAATCATACGCAAATTCTTGTTTGTGTTATCATTATTTTGAATCAAGTTATTGTTATTAATCATTTTCAAAGAAGTCAAACAAATAAGAAATATACCATCCCCACACAGAAGACAACAAGAAATATGAAAAAAGAAAATATTCAGACATCATAGTCGTACAAGTATAAATATAAAAAATTAAGAAAAACCTACAAAAATTTAAATATACATCAAAAATAATAATACCATACAATAAATACTGCACAAAAAGCAGCTTACATAAGGTCCGTTCGCGTACTTTATGTGTAGAAAAATGAAAAGTGTCAAATCTCCAAAATCGAGAGAGAATCCTCTCATTTCTAAGAAAAGTACGCGAACGCTTTTGTGCAAAAAGTTGAAAAAACATCTTAGTTTGGCTTGAAAAGAAGCAACAGCTGTTTTTTTTTTTGCTGGCAAACTCATAGGATTTCATTATTTGACAGTTTTCATTTTCTTACCAGCTGAAATTCTGTGTGAAGAAAAATGAACGAAAGTACATTTTTCTTTCGTTCATCTTTTTACCATTTTCTCAGTACGCGAACGCGTTTGTGTAGTTTTGCACGAAAGTTTATATAAATTTACGTTTGCATATTAGTTCGCGAACGGACCTATAATTTCTTCGTTTTGTTTGTCTTCTTCATTCCTTGGCATTATCGGCTATTAGTTCCAAGTTCGCAAGTGAGGTTACCAAAAGTGCTTCTTCTGCTGCACCTGCAGTGCACGGCCGAGTGATTCGCCTTACATAAACTCTCCCATTTCGTGTGTATGCACTTTTCCACGCTTTAATAGGAGAGCTTTACGTAGAATCAGGTGGTTAGTGGACGTCAAACTTTCGTTTAGGAAGATGCGGCTGTCAGATGGTAGTCCGACATCATGTAAACAAATATTTCTTTTGTTTTTTATCCATTGACCGTGCACTGTGCGCACCTAATGATTTTTATCTGCAACAGAGCCAAATTTGATAATGATCGCTGTATTTTCATCGGTATTTCTTTTCGGTTTAGTGCGAAAAATGTTCTGCAAAGCTGGTGTTGGTGTGCAGTTGACAGAATGACAAAACTTCGTAAACATTGTCGTTAAGTCTTCATTCTCCATTTTGGGTATTCCGCGTAGAACAGCAATGTTTGATACTTTTCGTTCAAGTTCATCAATTCGTTGGTTAAGAAGAGATGTGTTTGGTGCATCATTAAACTGTTTTGTTTTTGCCTCCAATTGTTGCACTCTTTGAGAAAGATCCTTAAATTGTTCTTTGAAGTGAGCGATGTTGTGGTGGAAATCCTTTTCAATTTTATCCAGTTTCAGAGAAAGCTTGTTATTTTCTGCCTTGATGAAGTTTTTTAGTTCTTCATATTGTTTATTTTGCTTGATCGTTGATCGTTGCTTGCTCCAAAGCCTTTACAAAATTCAGACTGTTAGTGCCTAATGCGGGTGGTGTCGGTGTGCGGGATATAGGCGAGCTATGATGTAGGTTTTTTATTGCAGCAGTCTTGCGGGTTTCTCGAGTCTGTTGTTGTTGTGATTCGGCCATGGTCAATAGAAGAAATTATTTAGCAAAATAACGCGAGAAATAAGTTTACTTTCTCGAAAACACAAATAGCAAACGATCAAAAAAGAGACTATGAAGCGATATGAAACACTTTTTTATTTAAAACTGTGGTTTAGTGGTATTTGAACTTGGTTTAATCGCACGGAAATATTTCGTGTTTAGCTTGTCATATCGATGACAGTTATCTCTGCAGAAAGCACATTGGAGAATCTAATTTCAATAGATTTAAATTATAATCCTGGCCACGATGGCGTACCTTCCGGTTTTTTAAGACACTGTACCCAATCATTATCTAAGATTATTTGATAGCTAAAGAAGTCTTCATCAATATTTAGGACTTTGTCTGAGTAGACAGATTGGAAAAATGACCCAATGTTGTTACATACGGCAGAAGACGAATCGGCAAGTTGACTATTAAAAGAAAGACTGGCGGGTAGATTTTTTGAATTTATGAATTTCCAAAATTCGTTAGGCCTATATTTAATATGGTTTTGAATATTATTTATATAGATAAGATAAGCCTAATGTAAGGAAGTTCTGAATTCAGACTTCAATTTTCTATACAGCGTATAGTCGTCGACCAATAGAGTCCTACGCTATCTCCTATATGACCTGTTTTTTTTTTTTTGAGTTTTCAGAAATCGTGTTATTTCATTGCTAAAAGGACAGGAGTCTACCAGATAGTTTCGCACGCGAACTACAGGAACATGTTTTGAAATTATATTATTAATGAGCCGGTAAAATTCGAGACAAAGTAAGTTAATTTCTAATGCTAGAAAAGGGTAGATACCAGTCATAATTGTCTAACTCATTACAAATATCAGTAGTTAGCATTTTTAAAGTCAAATTTAAAAATAAATGCATCCGAGGGATACAGATCGTTAATTTCGAAGTTGCAAAATACGTTTAATCATCCTTCTGGTACGAGTGGTGTATAACTTCTATAAAACATGCTGTTATCACTGATGTTTGTGCAGATGAGGTCCAAGGTACGGTTCCTATAATTCGTTACGTTATTTATCTGAAGAAAACCCAAGGACTGTAACGTATCCCCTATGTCAGCTTCAGGTCCTGATAGTAAGTTAATAGGGCTTAGATACGTGCAATCAACATCTCCAGAGGACCAATTAATATTGGGTTGATTGAAGTCACCGAAGATATATAATTTATCCACTGCAGATGCAATGTCAGCAATAAAACGGAAGGCGTCCAAATACCTAGTTACCACATGTAGCTGGTATCTAGGAGGGATGTAGACGCAGGTAACATATAATATCGTAAACGATGTGAGGTCAATTTTGCTACAACAAATTTCGATGTCCGAGAAATCCGGGAAAATTGGTGTTTATTAATAGTTCCAGGGATTCTGCAGTTGACTCAGCCCATTCTCCGTCTCCCTTTCTCAGAAGAGATGGGTTGGAGTGTCCTTTGGACACTATTTTGCTGAGTCTTGCGGAGTCCTTGAGGAATTCGAGATAGTTTAACGTTTTTTTGTTAAACGTTTGTTCAAATTACCAAATGCCACTGCGACTGACGCGATACATGTGGAGTCTGGCATTGCCCCGGTTTACATCCAGAATCTAAAAGCTCACTCAAAATATATCACCAGAGTTATGAGGAGGAATGGTAACAACTTGCACAAGCCAATATTGGCGCCTCTTCTCCTTTTTATGAAGTGGGAAAATGATTGCTTTCTTGAATGCATTTGTAGAATCAAAGATCCGATTATATTCTATTGTGAGATATTGTCTCTCTATATCTAGCCCAGTCTCCCTTATTTGGATATCTATAGAAATGCCATGCTTGGAAGTTTAATTTGAAGCGTATCCATCAAAAGATGCAAACACGCATCATTTACCACCCCCCAGCTTCCTATTTCTTATCTATGTTGAAAACAAGTGTGATGCCCAAAACCTATGCCTAAGCTGGCGAATTCCCTCGGTTGCAAATAGTGAGATGGAAAGATAATGTAAAATCTTACATTTGTATGGCATATGATGATAGGAAAAAAGAATTCCAAGTAACAAAACGGAATCTGTAGCAAAACCGAGGCTGGATAAAGTCTTGTCCTACTCGCAAAATAAAGCGGAAGTTCATGCGAAGTTCTTTACAAGCACAAGCGAGTACCTCTGCATCATAGTAAGGCTTTTAAATGATGACGACCGCACTTTCTAATATTCAGATTGATAGACCAAAGCACCTTTTTCAGAGCCCTCGACATTCGTCTTTAAATCATTGCAAAACGTCACCATAAAAAGGTCATGTAAACCTGTAATTTTTACCAACAATTGATTTATTTCGAGCTTTTCATCCTGCCACACATCCATGCCACAAACAATCAAAACATCATCGAAATCAGCTCACAGCTCCACACCAAAGGCAATTCAATTGATCGGTGTATCTGACTACATATCTACCTAAATGTAATCTCAGGAAATAAGGAATTCACCTTACAAATTCACAACAAAGTGACATTTATTGAGTTTTGTTTTCGTCCCTTTTCGCCAGCCGTCCTTCCAATCATCCAAAACTCCCCAATGCGACACTTTAAATTGTGCAAAAACCACTTAACTGTTTACCCTCCCAGTTCTACTTCCTGATCTCTCCTCAACACCACTGCCGCCCTCACAATTCAAAGTAATTTTCTCGCCCCAAGTTGCACCAACTTACAACACACTATTACATGTCGTCAAAGAAACAACAAAAAAAAAAAACAAAAAACAACCAATGAATACACTAAACCGCCCGACCCTCCGGGAATCAATCACCAACTCAAATTAAATGTGAAAAAAATTGCGAATCGAATTCCTGGCGGTGACGAGCACCACTCGACTACAGAAATAGGTGTGCACACTCACACACTGAAATTGTCGAGAAATCAGATGGACTTACCACTTGGTTGGTGGTAATACGAGTACTTGCACAAAGCAAAAGGAGCACCACACAAGAAACACAACGAATAATGGAAAACAAAAACAACAACCAAAATCAATCGAGAAATAAAATCGAATTGAATTCCCTGAGGAGTCCTCCACATCCAGTCTCATCCAGGCTCGTTGTGTATTAAGTTTCGAAAGTCCTGCCCCCAAAGTCAATCAATTGTTGTTACCTCACCCCAGTGACCCCCTGTGCCGCGAGCACTACTACCACCGCCATCATCATCATCATCATCATCATCATCACCGTCAGCATTATAACATCGGAGTCACTCGTTGTTGTCCTGCTGCTGTTGATCCATCTATAAATCAATCAATCACACAATTAAAAGAGCTCCAATGGCACATTTAGTGTCCATTCGAGAATGCCACCGTAAAGCAAAATATCCAAAAATGTTAGATTCCCTATCGCTGGATGGACAGTGCACAACTGAACTGCCACCCGAAAACCAAAAAAAAAAAAAACGGAACCGGCCACAAAGGCCACCAACAACAACAGCAAGAACAAAAACGGCCAAAAATGGCCAAAGAATCATTTGACCAGGATTTACATACCCCAAGCAAAATCGAGATAAATTCACGGCAAATACAATGAGAACCTGAAACCGAGACCAGGGCTAAAGCTAAGGCCAAACGATTTCAAATTAGACAAGATCGGACCTGGAAGAGTTATGGTTCCATTGAAATGTGCCAAAGCGGACACAATGGCAATGGGATGCTGCTGAACTGGAGTTCTTGGTATTTGCATTCGCTTTGTGTACGCAACACAAAGGAGCTACAAATCTATCCAGACCAGTCCCGGAAAGTGAATCTTCTTCTTCATGTTGGTTTCGTTCGCATGCAATGCTACGCAGCGGATGAAATGAAAACCAAAAGTGGATGCGCTCCAATTGCTCTGATTCGGGGGATAACATATTTATAGATTGGAGATTGTTTTTTCTGATCCGGGAAATTTATGCACCTCAAGCGTTGTCAGCCAGCCGCCCGGGAATGGGGTTAACGAATGCGCGACACTGATACAAGAAATGGGACAGTGCTTTGTAGGGACGCGCTCTTGGCAACTGTGAGTTATGTAGATCTAATCTAGGCGGGATTACGTGAACTGAAAATAGCTTCATGCATTGCATCGGAGAGTTAAAATTTGAATGCTGAGATTTCGGGTGCAACTAAGGTCATCTACACGAAAAAAAATAAATAAATAGAAATTGGAGTCTGCGACAAGGTTGGGGGAAGCATAATTTAAAGTTGCTATGCGTAGGTTAATGTGGGCCGCAGTAACCAATGTCCAAATCATGTCATCATTCACTACGATTTAAGTACGGTTGAAGTTGTGCATCTTTAAGCATCTTCCTCTTCTTCTTCCCGGCTGTGAGGTTCGCCGGTTTGACCACATATTTTCCAACATATTTTCACCACGCTGAAATCTAAGTCCCAGAGCACTCAGACTCGATAACGGTCCATTGTACTACCAGACAGAAATCCTCCTGTTTGGTGTAGAGGCATGTGAATGGGTGGCGTATGTTGTTGTTCCCCATGGGGATTGAACCACGCTGATTAATAATGCGCTGAATGCGCATAGATAGAACGAACCCCTGCCAATCTCCGGTCGAATAGTTTGCTTCCGAATATTAGCAAGGTCCTTGAAAAAGTTGTCAATAGAGCCCTGTTGAAGTGGGTCGAGGACAATAACGTAATTCCGGACGGTTTGGTTTCAGGGCGGGGCATGACACATAGAACAAATGCAAGAACCAATGCACGGTCTGGTTGATTTTGAGAAGGCTTTCGACAACTTATAGTTAGACGGACTTTTCTACATGTTGACCAGGCGGGGGATGCACAAATCTTTGCTATATGCAATCTATTCTAATATTATAAATAGGAAAGATTTGATTGTTTGTTTGTTTTGTATAGGCTCCGAAACTACTGGACCGATTTGAAAAATTGTTTTACTATTAGAAGCCGACATTATCCCTGATGAACATAGGCTACTTTTTATTGCGGGAAAATGCTTCATCCGCTATCCGGAAGCGGAAATCTAAGCTGATATCTAAGAAAAGTTGTAACTCACGAATGCTTTCTAGCTCCTAGCTTTGGAATGACTCATCCAAATGAAATAGGATTTTTTTTAATATAAAATTCAATTATGTATGTACAAAGGTTTTAAGATATAAATCATCCTTGTAGGATCCTGAAGTTGAACAATAAGCATTAAACTATAAATTTTACACAATTAAAAAAAAGTAAAATGTTCGATTAAAGCTAGATCGTTGGATTTTCCCAGCGTTGAGTGGAAGAAAATTTGTGTGTGTGTGCGGCACAAATCTGTTTCTCTCTCTCTCTGTACCTGCTTTTTCTTTCTTTTTTGTTATGCACCTTTTGTAGTTTGTGTTGTTTTTTTTTGTGGCGCATGGGATTGAGACAGATAGGGTATGAAATGTAATTGAGATTGAGAGGGAGTAGCACTGAGAGTATATCCATATAATGAGAAGGGACACTCGACGTTTTCTTTATCAGTGTTTATCAGCAAGTATTTTGTTTTAAATTTGAGAAGTGGCAGACTGGCGAAGCAAGGCGAGCATGGGTCAGCTAGTTTATAATATTCTTATGGTAAAGAAGTTCGTTGTCAAATGTGGCAACGTGACTTCGAGCAGAGTCTTTAAAATTAAAGACGGTTTACAGCAAGGGTGGTGAGTTTTCCGATCCTGTTTAACATCTACACGAGTGATCTGGTGGGTTCACACAGACATGATATGCCGAAGATTCGGATCAGGTCCTTAAATCGAGGTTATTAAAATTCTTTTGCAGCGCAACCTCGATCAAATTAAGGGATATTGCGATGGTTGGAAGTTGAAAACCAACTTTCAGAAGACGAAAACAATCTTTTCAGAACAACATTGGCTGGGATCTCCAGGGATACCAGAAGAAATTGGCCATTATTGGACAAAATGGGCAGCCATTGGCGGTGAGAAGCGTAGTTAGATATCTGGGTATCCGGCTTGACCGGTATCTGTATTTCGGTGGACATATAGTTGCTTGTCTTGCTTGGGCCACGAAGGTTTTTGCTCTGACAAGGGGACTGTTTCATAGCAGTCAACTTGACTCCAGAGCGAAGGTCATATTCACGTGGTTGTTATAAGACCGATCATCGATTATGGTTGTCCATTGTGGTTTAATATTGCGCCTAGCTATATGAAAAATATTCGGGTTTTGGAGAGACAAAGTCTTAGGACACGTCTCTGGTTGTTCTGAACGCCTGAATCCAACTATTTAAATAAAATACTATCCCAATAAGGTTCTATAATAAGGAACTCAGGTTTACGGCACTCACCACATCAGCACATGCTCCGCAGTGGTATCGCTTAAGCCTATCATCTTAAGATGCTTGACAAAATCGTAATGGCCCGTAAGAACGACAGTAATTTGTCTGAGGTCTTTTCAGATGAGAGACAACAAGAATGCCGGAGATATCTTACATACGTCGGGGAGAGTCATACCATCTGCGATTGTGTTCATATGAAACCCAACCGTCAATGGAAGGCCTGACCGAGGACGCAGGCAGACATAACCCGGCTCAAGTCCTGAGAAGTCTTATGCTGGGCCCTGTCTATCAAGTTCATTGGCGATCTCATTTCATGTGATCCCGTTGTGACCCGGACCCAGATAAGTCTAAGTGAATTCAGCGTTCCGACCAAATTCAGAGAGATGTTGCATTCACGAACTACCTATTTTAGAGGTGGTTAAGGGGTTGAGTAAGGCCTTAAGCGCAGCCTGACTATCGCTACAGACGCAGATACGTCGCCCCCTCCACCTGTTTCTCAGAGCATAGTTCTTGTCAAGTAACATTAATACATTGATGAAAACTTAAATCGGTTTGGATTTCTCCAATGTTCGTTGACAATGAAATGTGGATAAACTAAAGTTCATAGTTTTCCCCACAACCAAGATTGATAGCCAAGGAGCTTTGAAAGCTTTCGATTCGCACGTCATATGACGTCATGACGAAATCACTCGTGTGAGCGACCAATTCAATATCACTCCTCTGGGTTCCTGGTCATAGTAATAAAGATGGAAATGAAAAAGCTGACTCTGCCACAGTTTCAAGAATTGACTGGACAAGGAAACCCTTAATGTGAATGTCGGCCTCTAGCTCTCTCCATAAAACCTTCTTCAACCACCTATCAGTGTTCCAAAATATAAAATTGTTCATCATAAGGTGCGTTTCTTTGAGAAATGTATCCACAGGAGTGAATTTACACGTTAAACAACAACAGCATTGTATTGCCAGGAATACTGGGGATAGCTATCTATAACATCCACAGCAGGGTTTGCTTTGGATACATGCTGCAAATACATACAAGAATTTGTGTTGCAAATAAAAATGTATGAGTGCTGCCCATAATTCTTGTAATCGTTCTTATGAGCAACCGTGGATTTCTCAAAGAAACGCGGATATTATCTACTAAATCCTTAACTCCGAAGGATGCATTTGAAACGCACACTGACACCATAGGTGACTTAAGTGGTGGTATCAAAACTGGGCATATGCGTTCGATGTGCTTTGGTGTTGTTCAACCAGGCAGCCACTGCTACCAACCTACCGTTCAACGTCTTTAGTGGCATACCCCAAGGAAGCCATCTAAGTCCCTTACTATTCGTTTTATTTACAAATGATCTTCCTTCGTTTATCAAGTCAGCACTAATTGCTTAAGGTGGTCACTAGCATAATAAATATGGCAAACAAGTGTCAATACAAGTGTCATAGACAAATTTATATAAGTAGCAACAGACATATGATGCCATAGATATGGCGACGATTTTATCGTATATATGGCATAGTGAAATACCATACATGCAATTACGTCCCTTCTTTCTAAGATCATGGATACGCTGAGCAACCGTCAGCTCATGAAATATGAATCGTGAAAACTTCTTAATGACCGGCGGTATAGTTTTCGGAGTAACAGGTCCATGAACACTGGTGATTTGATGACATATATAACCGAAAAGTGGAAGCAATCTCTTCACCAAGGTGGTGAAAGTAAAATTGTTGCGCTTGATATTTCAAAGGCATTTGACAGAGTTTGGCATCAAGATCTCTTGTCGAAAATGCGTGCATTTGGAATCGATGTTAATCTTCTTTATTGGATTAGAAATTAGCTCTCGGACCATTCAATTCAAGTTGTTTGGGACGGTTTCAAGTCTGCAACTCACCAAATAAATGCTGGTGTTCCCCAAGGCTCTGTTTTGTCTCCGACTCTCTTTCTCATTTTTATAAATGATCTCCTGTCTATTACCTCTAATCCAATTAACTCCTTTGCCGATGACAGTACCCTGAGCTTCTCATATTCGTTTCTTGGTTCCCGCCCCTCATCTTCGGGTGTGCAACTGGAACGCCAACGTATGTTAAGCTCATTGAATTCCGATCTCGACAGCATAACTCAGTGGGGTGTAACTAATAGAGTCGAATTTAATGCTTCCAAAATGCAATGCTGTCTTCTGTCATTAAGCAAAACCCTAACACCATGCAATTGTCCATGAATGGCACTTGCATCGTTGAAACCGAACCGGTATGTGCGTTAATAACAACCTTCGTTGGAATGCCATCATATTCGATGTCGCCAAGAACGCTGCGAAATGTCTAGGCTTAATTTAGCGGTGCAAGAAATACTTTACCCCCTCTGATCTGGCTACTATTTATAAGGCGTTTATCCGCCCAAAGCTTGAGTACAATGCGATAATCTGGTCTGGTGCACCAATAACTTATTTGGAGCTACTTGACAGGATACAAAAACGCGCGATAAAACTATTGGTGACCGTAATATCGCTTGACTCTCTTGGTCATCCTCGCAGTGTCTCTTGCCTGTCGTTTTTTATCGTTATTTCCACAATAAGTGCGCAAACAAAATAGGCAGTTGCATTCCACCCCTAGAACATTTCAACCGCAATACCCGACACGTCAGGAATGCCCATCAGTTTACCTCGAAGCCTGTATTCGGACGTACAGTAAAATACAACAAGTGAATAGCCACCTTTCTACGAACAAGCTTCTGTCTTCCCGGCAATCTGGCTTTCGAAAAAAACAGCTGTACTACTCGTCTTATCTAGCTGAAAGGACACAAGCAGTTGCCTTAAACAATAATTTATCTGAGTTTCTTTCGATAAACAGTGGTGTGCCTCAGGGATCTAACTTGGGACCTCTTTTATTCTCTCTGTATATTAATGAGCTCCCGACTATTATTAAGCCCAGTTCGATAAATATGTATACTGGGTTTGATCGAGCACGGTTCCACTTTTATTAATCAAGATCTTGCTGATATCTACGTTGGTCAAAGCAAAAGGGTCTTGTTTTGAATTCCAAGAAATGCAACTGTATAGTTATATCAAGAAGGACATTAGATCTATTCTACTTTCCCTCCATTCTTCTTAATAGAGAACCAATCAAGTATGTGCAAACTGTCAATAATCTTGGCATGACCTTTAATAGTAAATTAACCTCGGACAATCATATTAATGTTGCTTTTGGGAAGACCTATGGTATACTCCGTCTGCTGTGGATCGCTCAATCTTTCACTCCATTTAAAGCCCGATGTCTACTCGCAAAAACACTTGTGATGCCCATCTTGACCTATGGTTGTGAATTTTTTTATAATTGTAGCTATAATTCTAAACGGAGACTTGCCACGTGAATTAAGGAGGATAGACAGCACAACAGAATTCAGAAGAAAACTTAGGAAATATCTTTCTACTGATTCTTCGAAACTTAGCTCTTTGTTTTATCTTTTCATTGCATATTTCTTTCTTTTCTTTAAACTTTCATAATTACTCTTACATTACACAAAAAACATTTATAAAAAAAGACCAAGTGTTAGCTCTACAAAATACTATGATTCTGCCAGTTCTGCTTTATAGCGCCGAGTACTAGACGATAAGCAGGAAAGGAGACCTAATTCTGGGTACTTTCGACAGAAATATACTCCGTCGCATATTTGGCATGCTGTATTTTATTTTACGAGTACAGAGAAAGTAATTTTTGCAGTTCTGACGATTTGTTTGTTTACCTGTCAAAAATCAAAATTAGTTTTTTTTTTTTCTACGACTTTTCGCACTTCGCGTGACAGTAACCTGTTTGTTATTTTGCAAAATAGATCGCAGAGCCGACTCCATACTGTGATGGATCCCCTCGCATGGTTAGGCCGTATAATGCGGTCAATTTAGACATCCGAGGGTACAAAAATTCGCACCCAGCTGAAAATTGGTCGGATTGCTCAAAAAAGCATCATAAATGAAATCCTCATCGACCCGACACCTGGAAAAAAATTTTATCGGAGTCAAAGGTTACAAAAACGGGGTTTTCGCTACAGTCGACTCCGCTTGTTTGCAACACAAAAAATGCATACAAATTGTTGCAATTAAGCGAAGTTTTCATATAAACGAACTTCGGATACATGCAACTTTGTTGCACCTAACCGAACTTCGTATAGCCGCAACTTTATTTCCCCCTTAAACGATGTGATTCCAAACAACTTTTAATTTCATAAACTTTGAATGAAAAACTCAGCTTTTGTATATTTCACCTTTTATTTTCAATGTGTTTTTTAATAGGTATAGGTATTAAATAAATAAATAAACGTACAAACAAAATTAACAAAAAAAGTTTTAAAAAAAGTATTTAAATTCACAGCTTAACTACTGGTTAGTTAATTGCGAAAAGAAACTGTCAATGGTTGTTTGAGTTTTTTGTTTGAAATTTTGGAAAGCCAGCTTTTCCTCAATTTCATCAATTTTTTCCAGTGCTTCTGAATATCCTTCGAAATATAGTTTTAAAATATAAAGAGAATCATACGAGGTCTCGTAGGTCTCTTTTGAAGTTGGTTTTGGCGAGGATATGACCTTCTGAGCTAACACCAACGCATTCAATGGTTGAGGCTGATGATACTTCATCCACTATTTCCTGATCGGTCATGTCTCCAAAGCAAGGAATTTGATTATCAAATTCTGCAAGACAATCTATTTCTTGCATTAAAGCATCCGAGATATTTGTTTGTTCCACAATTTCCGAAAAAGTTCTTCATTTTCAGCTTCAATTCTATTAACGAATCCAGCTTTTTTAAAACAATTTTTAATTGTCGTTGGGCTAACCATCCACCAAGCCATTTTTATTGATTTGAATGCTTCCAGCAAATTGATTTTTTTCGAAAAATCTTTCATTGTTTGTCCACTGACTAGATGAAGAATTTGTCGCCTTACCATACATGTTCTATACAGAGATTTGAAAGAGCGGATTATTCCCCGGTCTAAGGGCTGAATTAAGTACATGGTGTTTGGGGGGATAAATTCAATTTTAATATTCTCCAAAACAGTATCTTGAAGTTGGTGGCACGCGGCATTGTCAACAACAAAAACAACCCTCTTGCCCTTTGCTTTGAAATATTTGTCCAGCTCTAATAATAATTGTTTCCAAATTGTTAATGTCATCCATGCCTTCGTGTTTGAGTAATATTTCACAGGAATATTGACGTTCTTCAAGCATCTCGGATTCGTAAACTTCTCTATGCAAAAAATCATTTCGTCTTCACCAGTTGCATTTACAACACAAAGAATTGTAATTCTGTCTTTTGGGAGCTTAGTAGCAGATGGTATTTCGTGTCGTTCTGCCAAAGTCCCCTTTGGTAATGCTTTAAATAACAGTGCTGCGTTGTAGATATTTTCGGCCGTATATTCTTCCGACAATTTCGGAAAAACATTGGCTATCCAGTCTTCTTCACCTCCAGTGTTCCCTGATACGTTTTCACATTAAACATTTTTGAAATTAATGTTTTCCCTTTTCTTCCATCGTTCGAGCCAACCGCTCGATGGTTCAAAATTAACATTCAGCATGATT
The DNA here is from genome assembly GCA_949715645.1 of Portevinia maculata. Taxonomy (NCBI): domain Eukaryota; kingdom Metazoa; phylum Arthropoda; class Insecta; order Diptera; family Syrphidae; genus Portevinia; species Portevinia maculata. Next base: position 9,738,289 of record OX454526.1, read on the forward strand.
GACAATTTAGCTTTTTCTAACAAAAGTGGACCGGTGAGCTGGCATTTTTGGCTCTCATGTCTCTAAACCAAATCAGAAGGACATCTTCGACATCTTTTTGCGCTCCAGCTCGGAATCGTTTTCTTGATAGATTTTTATTTTGAAAAGCAGCGTTGTGAATTAATTCTTTTCCAGTAATTATTCTTAATAGTGTTGATTTGCTGCATTTATATTGGGAGCATAAAACTTTTCTTGATTCCCCAGCATTAATTTTTTGGTTCATCTGCAAAAGCAAGTTTAAATTTGTGTAATTTGTGCCAATTATACACATAGCTATTAGACTAAGAGCCCACAGCAATTTTTGGGTGTGATTGATAACAAAAAATAATTAGTATAATTAGATAGTCCTTAAGTAGTTATTTACAAATGTGAGCGTCTTGCATGCTCTAGTGGGAGCAATAGCTAGTAATACTGTATCAAAAGTAAAGTTTTTTCCAAAATCGAAATAATTGTGATAACAACTTTACCATAACTTCAAAATGTAGAGCTAATCGCCCTGACTGCGAATATGCAGGTCCAAGACGTTTTGCAGGGCGCCTTCTGCCTGCAAGACGCGACAATAATAGGCTATCAATCGGTTTTTTTTTTAAATAATTTATTGGAATTATATGTTTTGATACCGTTAAACTTGCTCTCAGTTATAAAAGAGAGTCAACAGCTTACACAACATGTATACAGTGTATAGGTACAAAAAAAAGTGCAAAGTAAATCCGTTGCTTTTCTACTTACACTATATTTTTGGCAGCTTGATAAGATCAAGTAAAATAACAAGTGATTAAAAAAAAAAGCTATTTAAGTACGAGGAGATAAATCGTTTGGTTATCACAATTATTCAAAAAGTGTTTTTTTTTCATACTTTGAGGGCGTCTTGCAGGCAGAAGGCGCCCTGCAAAACGTCTTGGACCTGCATATTCGCAATCAGGGCGATTAGCTCTACATTTTGAAGTTATGGTAAAGTTGTTATCACAATTATTTCGATTTTGGAAAAAACTGTACTTTGATACAGTATTACTAACTATTGCTCCCAATAGAGCATGCAAGACGCTCACATTTGTAAATAACTACTTAAGGACTATCTAATTATACTAATTATTTTTTGTTATCAATCACACCCAAAAATTGCTGTGGGCTCTCGGTCTATATGCAGCATTTGAAAAAGATTAATGATATTATATTATCAGATTTATCACACTTACCTTTTTGCAGAAATACTTCCAAAGATAGGAAACTAAAACATAAACAACCTCGAACAACAAATAAAATAACTTTTAAGAGTTGTGACAGTTGGAAGGATTGGAACGATGAGAATGGAATGAGACTTAAAATGTTATCTTTAAAGTGTGTTCGGACTTCAAAAATTTCTGGATGCGTTCAGTGTTTCACTTAAGCGGAGTTGTTTCAGAACAAAATAATTATTTGGGGGAAAGAAAATTGTTTCAATTAAAGGGAGTTTTCAAATAAGCGGAGTGCAGTTATCCGTACTAATTTGTGTGAAAAAGCCCTTAAAAAAAACCGTGATAAATTTCTTGTTGCATATAGCCGAAATTTTCATTTAAGCGGAGTCGACTGTATTTAGTTGCTGCTGAGGCCAAGTATCATCATGATTGCTTTATTTCCTTCTTGAAACGGTCCACTCGGCCAAAATCGGTCGCCCTCAAGATAAAACTACGAATCTGGCAATAGAGGAAATATTCACCTACATCGAAAATGGCGATGACTGTCAGCTCACTTTGAACGAATTGAGTTTATGAGAATAAAGTTTATTTACTTTTGCAAAGTGTCAAAATCATGTTCTATTTTTACACGCAATAACAGGCTGTGATACGACATCTGCATTTTTTAAACTGTTCGAAAAACAATATTCAGTTCAATGTGCTGAAGTTTTTATAAAGAGTAATTCAACTCCACAAGAAGTTATCACCAACGGAATTCGCTTTCTTCTCTCTATGTATGGAGCTCCTAAAAAAACTACGTGCTTATATAAGTTTCGATATGCATGTTTCGTTAAAAAATACTCGGAATAAAAAACAAGTGCAGTTAGCTTGTCTTCCTAAAACCTCAGCGGCTGCTGATCATCTTTTTCGGGTATATTACCAAGTTCAAGTGTGGCTTGGTTATCAGCTAGACGCAAAATACTGGGGTGGGAAGTTAGTCGACAATACATAAGAACCAGTTCAAACTTTATACCCACCTGCGCCGGAAAAATTGCTAAACACAATTTCTCGCAACTGTAAAAAGGGATGTGATTGCAAAAAAGTTGGACTGTTTTCTTCTGTAGTATGAACAAATTGTCAAGACCGGTCGTGCTCCAATGTTGAATCACCAACAATTGAGGATTCACTTGATACTAACAAAGAGACATGCGATGTGTCATTATTGGGGCAATTTACTTGCATCCAGGATGAAGAAGAACAACAAGGAGAAGAGGAAGCAGAAGTATTAGAGAACTATGAATCAGATGAATAAATTTCCCTATTTTTTTTTTAATTGACATCGCTTTTATCACTTTTATCATTTTCAATACTTGCAAATATCTTTAATTATTCAATAGTCTACCGGGGAAACCACATTAAAAAAAACGCACTAAGTACACTACCTCAAAAGCGGCTTGGAAACGTGTGCATATGCATATTCTGACGATTACAACTCTTTCACCTTTTTGAATTATTATATCTCAAAAACGGTGGCTCTTAGGAAAAAAAGTATTTCGACATTTCGTATAGATAATTATCTGATCTACAATTTTTGTCTGGGTTAATTTTATGATAAAATTTACCGTTTTGCTGAAAATCGCGAAAAACCCGTTTTTGTGACCTGTAATCCCGAGTAAATTTTTCCCAGGTCTCGGATCGATGAGGACTTTTAGATTTCATGTATGATGGTTTTTTGAATAATCCTACCAATTTTCAGCTGGGTGCGAATTGTGGGTACTCAATGTCTTTGCATTTCAAATATTTATTTCAAACACATCCTTTCTATACCAAATCATCAGCAAGTATGATAGTTACCTTAGCAATTGAGCAGCTACAGTTGCAATCTCGCGATATCTATAAAGAAATCAGAGCCATAATAAAGCGGTTTAACGGTTTGGTATAGGGAACGCTTTAGGAGCATATCTACACTTGGTGAACTAAAGGTGGTCATGATCGTATTTCAAACCATTCGATAGTCGCACTGAATACGTTTTTTTTTTTTTTTTTTAATTCACCCAGACTAGCTTAATCGTGTTTTGTGATGGTCCTTTGTCACTTCAAGTTGCAGTTCTAGGAATTACACAACAAACATTCCAATCCATTGGGCACTATTGTATGGCTTCTGCTGAAAGCTGAACTGAGCCATTTCACCGAACTACACATAGATATAGATACTGGCTGCGACATTGTAGCGAATTTGTTAGAACAAATAGATACACCGACTTGACTGTTCTTATGACTATTCTATGTCATGGCGTGATTTACACTAAGTACACCTCACTTGCTCGCACCGAAATTCGTCGTGCCCTCTCCCACCACAACAAACTACTTGAAAGTGAATATCTGCTCAAATTTAGCGGAAAACTTGTCTCAAGCCAAATGAGATACAAAACCCCCGTGTAAGTCGCATGTGCCCCGCGACCGCACGGCACTGGTTACACTATGCCAATGACCCAAAGAAAATTATGTATGAAAGGAGTATGTATATGAGCAGCACAGTGAAAGTGCGGTGGGGCAATTGGGCAGTCGGGGTAATCCCGACGATTCGTTGCATGGAAATTCCTTGGGCTTCCTCTTCTGTTCGTTCTTCAGGTGGTGCCAGTGGTGATGGCAGTGCATCTTTTTTGTTTTATTTTGAAATAGGTATATTGCTTTCAGGATGGGTAATGTAATCGTCTCAGGTTACAACAGTGTGTTCCTTCACACTACCCAGAGACAGGAACAGCAGAAGATTGCAACAGTGTTTTATTTTTATTTTATTTTTCTCTGCTATAGAGAAGACTCTAGACTTCGGATATTGGGTTTCCCATCGAGGATGAGAGTCTGGAGAAGGCGAACGTCATCGACTGCGTGCTTCCCCAAGATATGAACGAAACTGCCCGACTATGGAGAGAGCACGTGTTTTCTGCAAGACACGAATCGAAATGCGCAACGGTGATGTCGCCGACGACGCGACGGTCAAGAGGGCGCATTGTGTAGGCGATAAATAAATTACCTCTTTACGGCATATTCTCTGACTGTGATATAAAGTATCCGGGGAAAACATGGACCTCTGGCGTGGTAACGGCATCTCCTTTGGCTGGGTAACGATTTTCATTATGTTATAACGTTCTCACTGGTCATTCAATTCGATGGCTGTCTGCCCATATTGTCCAGCTGCCGAGGTAAACAATTGTGAACGGTGCGCGATTGAGGTACCATATGCATGCAACCGCCTCAACTGCGTGGTGGACTCACATGGACGAGTTATTGTCGTGTATTGTGGTCATTTGATATCTATCTTTGGGGACAATGAATCGAGTGTTGTAGTGAGTCTGTAAGCAGGCAGCTCACGGGGGGAGTTGCGTTGGCTTTGAATATGCCCATTAAGTATCTGACTGATGCTCCTTTTTCAATAGTGTGTTTTATATCGTTACACGCCTGTGAATCTGTCGTTATCGCTTTGGTTTTGTAAAGTTTTGTATGTGATCAGCTACCGCAAAGGTAGTTTGAGCTTCGATTGCTGTTGCATTGGGTTAATCTTCACAATGGGGAATTGTTTATTGTTGTAATGATATGGTGCAAATGCCCATGCGTTTCCGGTTGTCGGATGTGAGGTATTCTACGCAGGTTTTTTTTTGCGATGGAAGGTGGAAACATTGCATGAGGCACGTACATTGGTAGTGCCGGATTCCGGACACCGACTAAAACCACCTCCCTTCCAGAACAGCCGTAAGATATTACTTCGCGGAGGTCGGTATGAAGACGTAGCTTGTTGCTCTATTGTTGGAACTATTAGCTTTCCGTTGGCGTTCTAAGCGTCTTAGATCGCTGAGTATACGCAGCGCCTCGTTACTTACAGTGGTCCAGTTTTCGTCATTCCGAAGAATTGGTCCCGTAGGGAGATCCTCTCGGTTTCGTACCGTTTTTCAGAAACATTTTCGCAATGCGGGCATTTTGGGCTGGTTACATGTCCGCGTTTGATGAGATATTCTCTGTAACAGCCATGACCAGTCAAGAACTGAGTCAGATGGAAGTTTGTTTCACCATGTTCCCTTTTGATCCATACATCGATCACTGGTATAAGCACGTGCGTCCATCTTCCCTTTAACGATTCATTCCATTGTTGTTGCCAAGTTGCTATACTCAGACTCCTTTCATATTTTCTTTTGTCGTTATCTACCCGACCATTTCGGACTCGCTCGCTTTTTAATTTTACCATTTCTTCAGCAAGTATATCGATGACTAACATTGAAGATACGACGAGTATAGCATCGTTCGAGACTGTTCGAAACGCACAGGCGACTCTTTTTTTTTTATAAATTCTGGCTCGCCAAGGCGATTAAAAATGGGGGCACTTCGACCTAAAAAGATCTTTTGTGCCGTGTGGGCCAGAAAAATTTAGACTAGTAGAGTTTCCACTTTCCGTGTAAAGCGGACAATTCTACTAGTAGAAGAATTCTTTATGTCCTCGGGGCACATTTGTTCCCTGAAAAAGATCTTCTTTCTAATTCCGTTTAGGGCCGGACATTCACATAAAATGTGTTCAGCTGACTCGTGCTCTTCAAGACAGAGTCGGCACTCAGGAGAGTCTACTATTTTCATTTTGTGTAGATGATATCTTAAACCATGGTGGCCAGTAAGGTAACCTACTAAGTTTTTGATATCATGCCTGCTTAGGTTTAGGCATTTGCTGGCATTTTTATTGAAAGGCCGAATGGCTCGTTTGGTCTGTCTTAAACCTGGGATGCTTTCCCAAAGATGGATACATTTTCTGTGTTCCCAGCTTTTTATTGCTGCCGTTGCTGCTGATCTAGGAGTGCAGCAGAAGGGTTCGGGACCTATGAAGGGTGTTTCCGAACCTTTTCTGGCCAGTTCGTCGGCCTTTTCGTTACCTTCCACCCCGACATGACCCGGAACCCAACATAGCTTGGTCTTGTTACTTGTTCCGAGTGCCTGTAGGGTGTTGAAGCAGTACATGACTGATTTGGAGTCAATCGTATGCGAGCTAAAGGCGTTTATAGCTGCTTACTATCCGTGAATATATGGATGGTTGCACCTTTTATACCAGATAGATTTATGTCGTCGCTTTAAAAGCAGAGTGACATAAGTCAAAAATTGGCCGTTTTGAGTAAAGTACACAGAAAATTTCAAAAAAAAAAAATATTTTTTCTGCCAAATCGTCATATTTCTATCTTTTAAACTGACAGGGTGAAGGCGAAGTGTCGTTCTGTATAACACCTAAACTCTGACAAACAATTTCGGAAAAGTGACACTTTCTTCTTTGTGTCATTCTGCTTTATAATCAGGGTATTAATTTTTTATTGGCAAAACGTCACATTTGTATTATGTCATTTTACCGCGAAACCAAAGCAGTATTAAATTTTATGGAATACGGAAAAAAATGACATTTCTCTTTTGTGTCAAAAAACATAATTATTTCTTAAGCTCCTAAATGTCATAGTTGAAAAAGTGACATATTGCCTGCAAAAACTGAAGCGATGGAAGTGTTTAATTTTCTGTTATTACTGTAAGATGTGTCACTTTTCAAAAGCAAGATACTCTGTTTTAATTTTAAAACTATTCTTTAAGCGAAATTTGTTGGTTTTTTAGATTGCATCTTAACCACTTTTTATTGCTTGTAAAGTTAGCAAGGCGAAAGGGGAATATAAACGCTGAAGAATGGGCAGTTTCAAGCGTAGAACCCCAGACAGTCACAAACTCCATCGTAAGCCCCCCGTCCAGTCCGACTTGCAGTAACAATACACTTCATGACGTAAGGGATGAAATCACTGTCACTCAATCCACTTTTATACCGATGGATCCAGAACCGACGAGGGGTTGGAGGCGATGTGATCTCTGACAGGCTGAACCTCAGCCTCTCCTTTCGCCTCCCTGATCGCTGAAGCGTGTTTCAAGCGGAAATTTTGGCGATTAAAGAAGTCCTATAGTGGCTGAAGAGAAAAGTGATATCCGCTATGTACATCTGGATCTTCTCAGATAGTCATTCTGCGTTAAAATCCCTGGATTCTGTGTCCACAAACTCTATCGTAGTCCGTGACTGTCGATCATCTCTAGTGGAGATGGTGGAGCGTCTTAACATTCACCTATGCTGGGTGCCGGGACATACAGACATTCCAGGGAACTGTAGGGCGGATGAACTCGCCAGACAAGGAACCATACTGCCCCTTCTACCTGGTAAAGGTCCATTACGCATCCCAATTGCTACATGCAAACTCATGTTTATGAGACATACCGTTGAGAAATCTAACCTTAGGTGGACAAGTGGCAACACTTGTCTAGCGACAAAACAGATTTGGCCAAAGCTGGATCTAAAACGCTCTAAGTGTTTGATATCTCTGAACAGACTTCACTTCGGTGCTATAATTGGTGTGATCACCGGACACTCTCTCATAGGCAGGCATGCAACAAGGCTTGGCGTCCACACAAATGACTTCTGCAGAAGCTGTATGGATGAGGAGGAGGAGGGAACAATTCTCCACCTTCTCTGCACATGCCCTGCACTCTCTCAAAGACGTAAACTCCATTTAGGATCTTTCTTTTACAATGATCTTAGCGATCTCATTAACACCAACATCAAAAGTCTGCCAAGCTTCATCAAAAGCTCCAACTGGTTCAACGAGTAGGAGCGTGATACATCCGTGTGGTACCACAATGGAACTGTCATTGGTCTATGTGTGTCGGCCTTTGCCGACTGCCACTATAACCTAACCTAACCTACTGTTCGTCTGGTAGCTCATCAGGAAGTTCAAACATTTTGCCAGTCTCAAATGAGATACCGGTCGACCTGAACTCCGATACCAAGGAAAAGTTACAAGGTAAAAAAAGGAAAATGTCGCACCAGTGAGTGGACCAAAAGCAAGGCAAAAGCTTTAAGGTATTTAGGAACAGCTTACGTTTCAAGCGGAAAAGATATGAAGGTTATCGAAGAAAGAAAACTGGGTCCTGTTGGTAGGTATAAGCTCAACTATCCTTAAAAGACTGCTGAACAGTGATTTAACTTTTTAAGTTTATGTTTAACTTAATTTTTATATGGTTTAAATCAAATATAAGCCGACAGTAATACTTAAGAAGTTTTAGAAATAGGACAGGTGAACATTGATTTAAGGTAAAATATATTAAATATATTTTTCTTTGTTTCCTTTTATAAAAAAAAAAAATATTTTAATTTTGTGTATGTAAAGACATTTTTTGAGCTAAATACAAAGCACTGCTGAACAGTTTTTTATCTTTAATATTTTTATTACATTTGTATAGCAACACAATAAAAAATATTTAAGCAGAAACTCTTAAGTTAACTCTTACACTCAAAATAAAAAAATGAATTTGATATTAATCATCAATGGTTTTATGTCTAAACAAAACGACACTTTTCCGTATTGCTGTCTAAATTTATTACATATTATTGGCCGTTTTTTGTGCTAAACGACATAAGTCGAAATCAATTTTCTTAAATTACTTTATTTTGGATAGTTTCACTAATCCACTTGAAAGAAGAAAAAAAAAGAAAATTTTTACCATAAATAACTTTTAGGTTTTCGTTTAAATTCACAATGAAATAATTTTTTTTGTGTCAAAAATTATTTCAAATAGGTTTTCTGAAAAACTGTCTTTTTTGACTTATGTCACTCTGCTTTTAAAGCGACGATGTGGCTAGCGCATTCTTGAATGGCGTGGAGCTCTGCTTGAAATACGCTGGGACTTTTCCCATGGGTATCGTAAAGCGCTTGTTTGGTCCGTATATTCCCGCTCCTACCCCCGCTTCCATTTTAGAACCATCAGTATACCACTTTATGCCGTTGTGGCTGTTAGGTGGGTTATTACTAACCCATGCTTCTCTCTTGGGGATCTGCGTGGAGAACCGCTTATTGAAGCATAGTGTTTTATGAATGCGGCCTGTGACCGCGCAGTTCATGTTAAGTTCTGGCAGTTCATCAAGAAGGGTCTTAAGTTCCGGATGATCGTTAAGACTTATCTCGTTTAACTGTATTTGACTTATTGCACTGCGGATCGCCACTTTTTGAATGTATATGTGGAGAGGTGTAATACCTGCTATTGCCTCTATGGCAGCCGTTGGACAGGTTCGCATGGCTCCGGAGATACCAAGGCACGCAAGCCGTTGTACCTTTTTGAGCTTCTCTATTGCGACCTTTTGTGTGGATTTTGTCCACCATTCAATGGAGGCGTATGTTATAAGTGGTATTATCATCACTGTGTAGATCCAGTGGACAATCTTTGAAGAGGTTCCCCAGGTTCTGCCATATGTGCGCCGACAGGCCCATAAAGCTCTGTTAGCTTTAGTGATTTTGTTGTTGATGTGAGAGTTCAGGTTAAGTCTTTTGTACAGGATTACTCCAAGATATTTGACTTCGTCGAAATACTCAATGGTCGTTCCATTTAGTGAAATCTGGGCTAAGCTGAGATTTCTTCTTTTTGTGAAAGGAACTATGATAGCTTTGCTGGGGTTTATGGAGAGATTTTCCTTGACGCACCAGTCTATAGCTATCTTAAGGGCGTTTTGCATACGTGAAGTAACTACGTTTGATTCTTTGCCCCTAATAATGATGACCATCGGCATACCCTATTATGTCGTAGCCTAAATTACTTAGTTTTTGAAGTAGGTCATCTATGACCAAAGACCACAGGAGGGGTGATAAAACTCCTCCTTGTGGACAGCCTTTTATAGCTGATACTGATACTGAAGTCTGTCCTGACGAAGCAGTGATTTTCCGACTTTCGAGCATTGCTTTTATCCAGTTTATGGTGGGAAAGTCTACCTTTCGGTGAATTAAAGCATTTGATATTGAATCATAACCGGTGTTATCAAAAGCACCCTCTATGTCAAGAAAAGCGCATAGTGCAATTTCTTTGCAACGGTAGGCGTTGTTTAAGTGATTTGTTAGTTTTAACAGGGCGCCTTCCGTTGATTTGCCTTTTTGATACGCATATTGACAGGGGTGTAGAGGCATGCTAATAGTTATGCATTCTCTGATATGATCGTCAATTATTCTTTCCATTGTTTTCAGGAAAAACGATGTCAAGCTTATGGGACGATAGGATTTAGGTAGCTCACTAGGTTTGTTATCTGGTTTGGGGATAAATACTACATTGACCTCCCGCCAAGTGCGTGGTATGTAGCCCCAGTTGAAACTGAACCTAAATAAGGCAATCATGTTAGGTAGGAAGAATTCCATACCCTTTTGAATGAGGGCTGGAAAAATTCCGTCATTTCCTGGTGCCTTGAATGGTTTAAATGAGTTTATGGCCCATTTTACCTTATCTGGATTAAATAATTTACCAGATAAACTATTATTTCTGCTGAGGTTAGTTGGATATGAAACGTCAGTAGTGTGATCAGTTGTGTGATCGACAATTAGGGAACCAGGGAAGTGAACTTACAGCAAGGTTATGAGAGTTTCTTCCCGGTCGCTTGTGATTGTTCCATCAGGTTTGATGAGCAATCCCATGCAGTTTGAAGGATCTGTTGAAAGTGCTCTCTGGAGCCGCGCCACTGCTGGGAGTTTTTCCAGCTTTTCGCAGTTTGCGCGCCATGAGGCCCTTTTAGATCTTCGCAACTCTTGGTTGTATTTGGTTAACAGGGATCGATATTGATCCCATACGCCGGTGCGTTTCGATTTATTGAATTGTTTTCTCACCTTCTTGCGGATAGTTTCCAGGTTTTCATTCCACCATGGTACGCTTCTTTTTACCACGGTGCGCTTTACCTTACAACTATTCCTAAAGGATGAGATAATGATGTCGTTAAGCTGACATTGTGCAGCGTCCGCATCAATTCAGTTCTGATTGCCAGATTTTCACTATAGGTTCTCCAGTTAGTTAATTTATTATTGTATTTGACCGGCGCGCACTCGGTGTTGCATCGCAGCCTGAACATAATATGCATTTGATCAGACAGAGAAGCTTCATCAGACACGTGCCAGTCCTCTACATTGTTTTGTATAAAAGGAGACGAGAGAGTAAGGTCTAAAACTTCTTCTCGTATACTGTTCCTAAAAGTGGGCTTATCTCCCTTATTTAGAATAACTAGGTCTTTACTATATAGGTAATCTAAAAGTAACTCACCTCTTTTGTTTGTGTCTCGGCTGCCCCAAATCTGGTGATGTGCATTCGCGTCGCAGCCGTTAACAAGATGTACTTGCTGAGTTTGGCAGTACTGGACAAGTTCCTGTACTGGTGTAGGTGGTACCTCCTCTATGTCCCCAGCGAAATACGCCGATGCGCATACAAACTTGTGTATCACATGGCCATTGTGGCGTTCAATTAAAACGGCCACCAGGTCCCTAGTATTGAAACCTGGAATGAGAGAGAATTTTATATCTTTCGCAATGGAAAGAGCTGCCCTAGGTCTGAAATTACCTTTGGCAAAAATTAGCTCTCTATTTCTGCTGTTAAGACCAAATATCTTACCTGTAGTTGCCCATGGTTCCTGGATTAAAGCAAGAGCGACGTTCCTTTCGGCACATCTTTGGCTATAGGTGTCCGATGCACCCATAGCGCGGTGCAGGTTTGCCTGCAGCACAGTTAGAGACGTCATTTCTTCTTCACGTACTCGGGATTACGCACTCTATGAGGTTTGTTAGCACCCCTGCGTCGTACGTAACCCTGTTGAGAGAGACCACTTTGTCTCCCCCTTGGACTTCTGGTGTTCTGTCCATCTTTCCCGCTTGTATGTGCCTGTTCGGCCGCCAGTTTTGGCCTAAAGCGGTTACGGTGCGCGTTTGTGCTGTTCGTTTTCTTAGCCTTTGCTTTAGCATCCAGCACCACAGTTGTTTTAGCAACTGAGTTACCCGTGGCAGCACTAATGCCAGCCACTGGTGGTGTGGCGCTACTGTTGGCGCTTGTGGATGGCTTTTCTGAAGCATCAGTGGCAGTACTAGTGTTGTAGCCTTTTGTTGGTTGTCTCTTGACGCCTGATTCGTCGATTTGTCCGCGCTCTTGAGGATTATTTTGATCTGTCCAAATCTGAACGAGACCATCCCCTTTAGCTCAACAAGTCGCTTCATCGTGCTTTCGTTTACAGCAAGGACCATATGGGCGACATCTCTGTCGTCAGATCTTTGCAGAACTCTCCACGTTCTGGTGTTGAGTTCTTTATTCTGGCCATCTAGAATTGCCAGTATTCTTTCATTCGCTACTCCGGTACTATGTGGGAAGAAGGCTCTGACGATATGTGGTTTCGGGAAAAGTTCTCCCCCCACAAGCGTCACTTCCATCCCGCATTTATCTTTGAGCTTCGCGAAGTTTGTGCTCATCCACTCTGCAGTGGTAGCATCCGCACATACTATCATTAGCCATCCGGCTTTGAAAGTTGTACCGCGGAAGGCTGGTTTGGTCCCCTCATCACGTTGTTCGATGGTGATGTCCATAATCCTCTCCTGAATCTGAGCCATTTGCTCATTACTGAGAGGATTGCGATCCAGATCGACAGGTACTACACCCAGTCTTACAAAGCTCGCTATATCTCTATATGAGACTTTGTCGACGGCTGTATTTCCTGTGCGAGCTCGTTTCGCTTGTGATTGGGGCGGCGCGCGTATTGTCCAAGGATCTTTTACGCTTCACCTCGGAGCCTAGGTCGACCTCTGTCGACAGAGCAAATATTCTGGCCTGCTCTACGTTTTTTCCGCGCGCGCTTAAAACGGCGCTGTTCGGATGGTGTGAATTTGACGCGCTTAGACTCAGTCTGTGCAGTTATGCCAGAGGTCTCCGGCGCGCCTGTATTCAAGGGATGCACTTCATCCGAGAGTATGCTAACATTGCATAGCGTACTGGACTCAGAGATATTATTAGGGGTAAGCAAAAATGGAGAGGGGCAGATGGGGTATGTAAGGGTGGGGTAAGAGCGGACGTGAAGTCCTGGTCAGTTCTTGGTTGACGCTCATCGGACGGCCTGGCCCTTACAAGCCCGATGACTCTTTACGTCGTAAGCCTCCGCACCGGCACCATCGAATTTGTTTGCGGTGATGGTGCGCACGTCAAGGTGACTGACCCCGCTAAGAGGAACAGTTAAGTTAAGATAAATCATCCTCGAGACTGGTATCAATTTGGGAGAACTGTGGGTGTTAAACACAAATTTGACGTTCAGGAAATGAATCAAGACAAGATTTTCAATTTCTCATCTGTTTGCAAGGAAAAATTTATGTGGCGTAAGGTTGACAATAATGGTCAGAAGTTCTGTTGGCAAAATATAAACTGGATGATATTCACGAAGGAGTTTGGAACAGTCTTTTTCAAAACTTCACTCAACGAGACAGAATAATTCAGGTCGCTGAACATAAGACGCCGTGGGTTTAATTCCATAATTTAGGGGAATTTACTGGATATTCTCCCACTGATTGACAGTATTTACCATCCTTTTTATCAAAATCTAAATGATAATAATAAAATTGGAGAATTTCATCCAGATTTAACCGAAGCTGATGAAGAAGATGCCTTATGCTCAGCTCATATCTAAGTGTATAATGTATCATTTTAAAATCACATTTTGTATTGTTTTCAGTTCCTTTATTTCTTACATTTCGCAAGTCTAATGAATTTTGTACCTTTTTTGTTGCTTTAAATGTATTTCTGTTATTATTAGAAATAAATTTTATAAATAAAAATATTACAAATAAATTGAAAAAACCAACGTTTTGCCTTATGTCAAATTATTGTAAGATCTTGGATTTGACATAAAATCGCAAGTTCACTTAAGGCACTCTTATTATTTGTTATGGGTTTGACAGAAAAACTTATGTGACTTAAGACATTCTTTTTTTACAGTTTGATTTTTACATAACATCTTAAGTATAAAAATGCATTTTTTCTACTTTCTTCCTATCAGATTTATGTGAAATAGTTAAAAATGTTAAATAATCTCCTCGTTTTACAATTTCGCCCAAAAAAAAGTTATAAATTATAATTTATAAAAATTTTAGATAAAAATCGATTTTTCTCGAAACCACTTTTTTCGACATAACCTACTCTGTCTTATTGCCACACAAATAATTATTACTGTTCATCCTTAATAACCGAGACGCGTTCCTGGCTCTCATACATTCATTGTCAAACCATTTTTGCTTTTCCTTTTTTCTGATGGGTCTAGGTGGTGGATTTGGTGGAGCGGCTTTCATAACTACCATAGTTAGATGCTCTATCAGTGGTGGTCTTTCGGTTTCAGTCAGATTTCGAAGTTGGACATTGAGGTTTATTTTATAATTATCATGAAATTCCTCTTTCCATCGTAACTTTGGCAGTAGTTGTAGAAAGTTGGTACTGTCTGCGCTTCGGTTACCTTTGATCTTAAACGAGACTTCTAAGGGCATATGGTCTGAAAATATTTTCATTCCTATTCTGAATTCGCTAAGATAAGAGTACCAATCCGCCGATATAAAGCAATAATCTATAACTGAGCATGCAGTTCCTCCAAAAAGGTATATTCACCCTGCAAATCTCCTTCACAGCTTCCATTTAAGACTCTAAAATCCCAGGCATCCGCTAGCTCCAAAATTTTAACACCTTTAGCATCACGTAATTTATCCTTGGAGTTACGGTTCGTACGTATATACGCGGATGACTGGCTAATTTCATTCACAAAACTGTTTTGAGATATACCTATTCTTGCATTGAAGTCTCCAAGTAGTAGTAGTTCAGTTGAAGCTAGGTTATTTAATATATCTCTTAATTTGTTAAAATCGCGAGGCCAGTGATTACAGTTTAAATATATTGGTACTAGGAAGAGCGTGTTGGCTTCAATTTTAAGTTTTATTACGAAGCTTTCTTCTACTCTCTGATATTCGGCCGAGATTCCTTCAAATTTCTTCCGATATCCAAACAGTTCACCCCCACTTGCTCTTCCATACAGACCCGACTTAACAGCGGGTATGAATTTCAGTTCGTATTCTTTAAAAATGTTCTTATACCTACTTTCATCATAATCCATCAAATAGGTTTCATATAATACAAATATATCGAATTGCTTTATATAATTAAAAAATTCTATAAAAATTAGTTTATTTTTTAATCCTGCTACGTTATAAATTAATATTTTTAATTCATATAATTCATCGTTGATCTGATAGACGGGTGACCTTCAATTACTCGCTTCATTTGAATTCGTTCTTGTGCGTGTACCCAACGATGATTGTAATAATAAATAAATAAAAAAAAAAAAGTTTACAGCGGCTGCTGCCTGGATTGTACTTGGACCTTCGGAAAAATTTTGCCTTTTCGAAGTGTCAGCTGCGACTGACGTTGACGTTTCACTCACATTGTTTATATTTTGAATTTCATTCAGCTTTATTAAGTATGCCGGAATTTCCCCAAATAATTTATGTAATTCCTTCGTACCATCTTCGTTACCATACTTCAGCCCCTCGGATAAGTCGATTTATTAAGAATGTGGTTTATAAAACACAAACTTATTATCAGTGATAAAACTAGATTTATGTTATTTAATATAAAAAGCAATATTTGTGTTGACTTGCCTATATATTATCACTCTCCGACTTGCGAACGTTTTCGTTTACCTAACTACGACAATAATTCTATAACCTTTTATAATCAGAAGTCTTGTTGCAGTAATTGTTTTAAAATTGAGTGTGTTGACAACTTTAAATACTTAGGAATTGGTTTAGATAATCAGCTCAGTTGGTACAGTCATACCTTATATCTTAAACAGTATTTTAACAAAGTGGTTAGACAACTATATCATCTTAGCCTCTATTGTCCTCAATCAATCGTTAAACTCGTTTATAATGGTCTTTTCAAATCTAAGCTGCAATATGGTATTACTTGTTGGGGTGGTGCATATTTTAATAAAACAGAGCCATTACTAGTAAAACAAAAACACGCAATACGCATTTTGTGCAAAGTTAATCGCAGAACTCCAAGTTTGCCTTTGTTCAAACACCTCGAAACTCTTCCGTTAAGACACCTTTACTGCTACAAAGTATTAAAAGTTTTCTTTGAAAACTCGGGATTTTACTCTGTAAGATATATCGAAAGCCATAACTTACGGGTGAATACCAGAAATGTTGTTACCATTCCTACAATTCATAAAACACACTTTGGACGATTTTACTATGCCATCGCACCCCGTTTGTTTAATTCTCTTCCTTATACTATTAGATGTGAGAGAGTGAAAAATGTATTTCTAAACGGTATTAAAAACATAGGGGCGGGCTACAGTCCGCTTGGGCGAACTGTTGGATACCCTATTCTTATTCCTATATCTCATAAGTGGGCGTGACAAAAATTTAAAGGATTTTATCGAAAAAACTAAGCTTTTGTAAATAAAAACGCTCCCTAGCTCAAACTTTGGTTTTTCAATAAAATTGTTTTATTTAATTGTGGGCGTGTCAGTAGGCGGATTTAAAAAAAATTTAAGTATGAGCATAAAGGGCACCTAGAGAGTATATACTATAAATTTCAGCTCCCTAGCTCAAACTTTGGACTTCCAAAAATAAAAATAAAATAATTGTGGGCGTGTCAGTAGGCGGATTTTGAAAATATTTACACATGAGCATAAAGGGCCCCTAGAGAGTATATATTAAAAATTTCAGCTCCCTAGCTCAAATTTTGGTTTTTCAAAAAAAAAAATTTATTTAATTGTGGGCGTGTCAGTGGGCGGATTTTGAAAATTTTATGTCCCAAGCAGTTTTATGGGCCAAAGATCATATATAAAAAATTTCAGCTTTCTAGCTCTAAATTCAATTTTTCCCAAAATTTGTTTTATTTAATTGTGGGCGTGTCAGTGGGCGGATTTTGAAAATTTTATGTCCCAATCAGTTTTATGGGCCATAGATCATATATAAAAAATTTCAGCTCTCTAGCTCAAAATTCGATTTTTTCCAAAATTTTGTTTTTTTGAGTTTGTGGGCGTGTCTGTGGGCGGATTTCAAAAATTCTTAAACTTGATTATTTCGGGACCCAAGAGAGTATATGGTTAAAATTTCAGCTCTCTAGGTCCAGTTTAAAGGCCTAATTTTTGCCGACGGACGGACGGACGGACGGACGGACGGACGGACGGACATAGCTAGATCGACATTACTATCGATGCTGATCATAAATATAGTAACTTATAGGGGTCTACGGGCAATATTAAGGTATGTTACAAACTATGCGTCAAAATTAATATACCCCTAGAATAGGGTATAAAAAGGTTACTGTCGTTGGATTATTCAGCCTTGAATAGTTTTTTTACTAATTAATATTATTCATTGTTAAAGTATATGCTTTGTCAATATATTCATTTATTCTTGTCTTTTAAAATATTTCTTTTTTGCATTTTAAAAAGACTGCTCTTTGGTTCTTTTTAGTAACTCCCCACAACATATTTTTTTTTTTTATACCCTATTCTAGGGGTATATTAATTTTGACGCATAGTTTGTAACATACCTTAATATTGCCCGTAGACCCCTAAAAGTTACTATATTTATGATCAGCATCGATAGTAATGTCGATCTAGCCATGTCCGTCCGTCCGTCCGTCCGTCCGTCCGTCGGCAAAAATTAGGCCTTTAAACTGGACCTAGAGAGCTGAAATTTTAACCATATACTCTCTAGGGTCCCGAAATAATCAAGTTTAAGAATTTTTGAAATCCGCCCACAGACACGCCCACAAACTCAAAAAAACAAAATTTTGGAAAAAATCGAATTTTGAGCTAGAGAGCTGAAATTTTTTATATATGATCTATGGCCCATAAAACTGATTGGGACATACAATTTTCAAAATCCGCCCACTGACACGCCCACAATTAAATAAAACAAATTTTGGGAAAAATTGAATTTTGAGCTAGAAAGCTGAAATTTTTTATATATGATCTTTGGCCCATAAAACTGCTTGGGACATAAAATTTTCAAAATCCGCCCACTGACACGCCCACAATTAAATAAAATATTTTTTTTGAAAAACCAAAATTTGTGCTAGGGAGCTGAAATTTTTAATATATACTCTCTAGGGGCCCTTTATGCTCATGTGTAAATATTTTCAAAATCCGCCTACTGACACGCCCACAATTTTTATTTTTTTATTTTTGAAAGCCCAAAGTTTGAGCTAGGGAGCTGAAATTTATAGTATATACTCTCTAGGTGCCCTTTATGCTCATACTTAAATTTTTTTTAAATCCGCCTACTGACACGCCCACAATTAAATAAAACAATTTTATTGAAAAACCAAAGTTTGAGCTAGGGAGCGTTTTTATTTACAAAAGCTTAGCTTTTTCGATAAAATCCTTTAAATTTTTGTCACGCCCACTTATGAGATATAGGAATAAGAATAGGGTATCCAACAGTTCGCCCAAGCGGACTGTAGCCCGCCCCCATGTTTTTTTTTTTTTTTGAAAATTTACATAGTACATTCGACTCTTGTCATTTGGACAACAGACTGTACTTAACTATTTCATAGCTAGTACTATATAACATTGAATTAAATTTGTAAAATCAATTTTGTACCCTAACATGAAATAAAGCATTTAATTAATAAAAAAAAAAAAAAAAAAAAGTAAACATTTTACCAGCTACGCATAGTTTATCGTCTCTTAGGACAATTTTCGTTCGCGGTTGCTTTGTGCGAAGAAATTGCGCTAGTGCAAGTAATTTAGTCTTCCGCTGGCGCTTACTGTGCGATAGGTCCTTGTGTACACTGATTTTGGTGCCTCTTAGTTTTCTCGCCTTCTTAAGTATTTCGATAACAGAGCTTTTAGATTTCATTTTAACAATCAATGTCGCAGTACGCTGCCCTTGCTTGTTAATGGTGTATGCTGTTTCAATGTCAGTGTTTGCGTCGTTTTTGTCCAAAAGTTCTGTGCACACAGACTTCGCCTTTTCCACTATGTCGACGCTAGAATCAGTCGGAAGATGTACGACAACATTGGTTTCGGTGCTTTTTTGCAACAGTCTGTCAACCTGTTCCTCAAGGAGTTTGTTACGAGTTTCTAGATGCAAAACTTTTTCGGAAATTTGGTTGTAATTTGCTTTCAGCCCACTTAACTCGGAAGAAAGCAGTTGAAAGTCCGATTTCGAAACAAGCTCCTTTGTGAGATCTCTATTTTTTCGTCCAGAATCTCTCTCAATTGCCCGACATGTTTCCCCCAGCCATATTACCAGCGGTTTCTTTCGGGCGTCTGTTCTCAGAATCGTGTTGATCAGGGGAAGTCTCTTTCAGTCTTCTTTTGTTCATTAATTGAGGTTAAGTTTGTCTTCGAAAAAAGGAAAAGTCTTAACTGCTAAGACTTACTCGAATTATGCTTTTAGTTGAAAACCTTAAATCTTGCAACACACTTAGTACAACAAATTCTTAATTATACAATTTTCTTTTTAGGCGAGCGTCTATAATTACTCCGAGGTAATTAATAAACGGTTGGCAAACTACCTCTTACTCTCCTACTCTAAGCGTTATCGTTTCCCGCACTTTCCTACTCGTAATAAGTTCTGCTTCCGTTTTGTTATCGGCGAGTTTCAAACCTGTGCTAGATAGCCATGTATGTACGTACATTTGCATCTGTCTCATTACAGTGCAGCTCGACTTCTTCTACCACGGCTATGTCGTCTGCCGATAATCGACGCTTCTCTTGGAATCGCAGAATTTCGTCATACATAAGGTTCCATAGCAAGGGGCCTAGAACTGAACCTTGTGGCACACCGCCCGTTACTTCATACTCTTTTATTCCCTCATCAAAGTCGTAGAGGAGAACTCTATTCGAGAAGTAGCTCGTTATAATCTTACGAAGATAGTCCGGTATTCCAATACTGTAAAGACAGCTAATGATACGTTCCCAATTCGCCGAATTAAACGCGTTTTTTACATCGAGCGTTATAACGGCGCAGTATTTTTTAGTTCCTCCTTTCCAGCGCCTTCCTTCTATAGCGGCTCGGGCTCTCGTTATTACCCCATTGATTGCATCTACTGTAGATCTTGATCTACGAAAACCGTATTGGTGTTCCGAGAGGCCTCCCGCCGTTTTAATTGCTGTCTGGAGCCTGTTGTAAATAATTCGCTCGAGAATTTTACCAATCGTGTCTAGTAAACAAATAGGACGGTAATCGTATGGTTCGTTTGGATTACCCTTTCCTTTTGGCAGTAGGACAAGTCTTTGGCGCTTCCAAGGTTCAGGAAAAATGCCCTCCTGAAGACACGAGTTGAACATTTCGGCAAATAAGTCAGGTCGTGTTTTAACTGTGATTTTTAGGGCTCTATTTGGGATACCGTCCAGTCACGGAGCCTTTCTATCGCGTTCCTTCTTACAAGCTTCGGATAATTCTTCGCTTGTTACGATGGGTGTAGGCGCAATTTCGTGAATACTTTGACTACCGAGCTCTGTACTTTCTTGGCGAGGAAATAGGGTCTCAACTATTTGTCGTAACAAAACTGGGCACGTCGGTGATTGCATACGGGGACCTTTTAGCCTCATCGATACGATTTGATAAGCTTTACCCCAGACGTCGTTGTTGAGTTCTTCGCAGAGATTCCTAAAACAAAGGCGCCTGCTAGACTTGATAGCGTTTTTAAAATGGCTTCTTGCTTCTCGGTGTTCGTTTCGTGCAAGTTTAATTCGATGGTCATCAACGTGTTGTATCCGGGAACGCTGGTAAATTCTTCGCGTTCGGTGACATAACGATCTGAGTTCCGCGATCTCAGGAGTAAACCGATATACTGGAGGTCGGTCTACGCAGGTTGTTGGTTGCTTTCTGTCAAAAAACGTATAAGGAAAAAACTATTTAGCGCAGTTCAACGTCAGGCAATAGGTACATGTAACGCTTCACATTGGTTCATTATAATTGATGTCTTGATGACATGTCGTAGTTGTTTCTTTTACTGTCGATGTCGAAAAGCGTCTTGAATGCTGTGCGTCCATGTTTTGTGCACATTAATAATGATTTAATCACAGAAATAAACTAATTCTCATCTTTTGCTCTTCTCATTTCAGTACGCCACAAGAGAATCCCTCTGCGTGTTGCACGCAGAATGCTCAGCGGTAAGTGCAGAATTTTCCATATCCGTCGGTTAACTTGAGGATCAGTGTCGTTGGTTTTCGACCAGCCAAATGTGTTAAATTCAATCCTCAATTCGTGCCATTGGCTTAAAACTGATTGCCCTCTAGGCTGGGTCATAAAAAGTGTTCCTCGGATACATTTCATAATCGTCAGCGGCACCTTAGAGTGTGTTCATTCAGTGTCGCGTAAATTCTATCATTCAAAGCCGAGAATGCCGCCTTGGTTTATTGAAAGTTCATTGATGATGAGTGATGGCACATAATTCTCATTGAGTTGCCTCGATTTCGACGCTGTCTTTTTTGGGCGAATTCCAGCGTTGATGGAAGTCAAAAGTTTGATTTCCATTCATCTGATACGGTAGGACCTTCATGTGCATAGATTATATTCCACAATGACAAACCAAAGGGGGAACCTTTGAAATTGGCGATTACATGGTGTGTCGCACTGAACGGTTCAATATATTCCACACAGCATCACCAGAAGCGAAGATACCAACTGAGGGAAACGCTAAAACAACAAAAAAAAACCGAAACGCCTGTTTACCGACTCATGTTGTCTTTCGCCTTTGAGCTGCCTTTTCGAGATCCATCCATCCGTCCAATGGAAAAAGTCTGTTTCTGTTTGTGTACCTGTAGATACGTTTTACCTCTGCTCTACTATGTTGTGGCCGGCATTCGATGCTGTAATTGATTCGTTCCTCGCGCAAAAAGGGAATATCCAACGAGTTGCAGAGTCGACAACGACGACACGACGATCTGGCCTGGTGCATTGCGATCGGAATTAATATTTTTGTTGCAGTTTTATGGAATTAAATTGCGGTCCGGTGTTAGTGGTTGCGTTATGTATGATGCGTATCCTTTTTATTTTCATGTCTTTCAAATCAGAAATTAAAGCTTAAAGTGAATATTTGATGGTGGGGAATGATTGGGATGCCGAAAGGGACTGGACCCCATGTATGATGTTGTCTTCATAAATTTTACGGAATCTCTACGCGGCAATTCAATTGCGAGTGGGCATCGTTTCGCGTGCGACTATTTATTGGTCATGCAGTTTGTGATTAAAGGAAATAAATTTGTTTTTATTAATTTTTGGTGCGGAATTTAATTCAATAAGACTAGCAAAGAGTTTGCATTTTCTGTGGAATGAATGGCTTTGGGAGGTTTAGGAGGGTTTTCTTAAAGGTGAGTTGAGGTGTAATTAAGCTTGCAATTAAATTAAAGGAGGAACGTTGCACCACTCCAGTGAATTTATTAATAATAAAGTTTAGACCTACGCAGATACAGATGAGCTTGGGCGGTTAATATTTTTGACCACCGGAAGAATGGAGGGAGGTAATTATTCGAAACGGAAAACCAAGTGTAGCTCTGGGAAACATTTACTAACTTTTCTTAATGTATGATCAATATTTCCCATTCGTATTTTATATTTAAAAAAAAAACAATGTTGCGATAAAATTACATTTCATGGGAAAAAAATGTACGGTTAATAAATAAAGACCAACTCAAGTTTAAAAAAAAACACACATCCCCCTACCGACCGATTACACTTACGTCCCTTTTTTCAAAAGTCATGGAAACGCTCATGAACCGTCAGCTAATGAAATATCTTTAGTCTCAAAAACCTTAATGACCCTCACTTTGGTTTTCGCAGCAATAAGTCCACCTGTAATTTGATCACATATCTAAGCGAAAAGTGGAAACAGTCTCTTCAGCAAGGTCGTGAAAGTAAGATCGTTGAACTTGATATTTCAAAAGCATTTGACAGTGTTAAGCATCAAGCTCTATTGTATGCGTTCTTTTGGAATCAATGATACTCTTCTTCAATGGCTTAGAAACTACCTTTTTCGAATGGTCCTTCAGTTCGTGGTGGACGGTTAAGTCTACTTAACGGGCTCCCAACCCCTGAAAAGTCTCTGCCTGAGACATTGCAGCCTTCCATCCTTTGCCGGCACGCTGCTTCCAATTCTCCAGACCAAACGCTCTCGCATCCGCGATGGCTTGGTCTTTAAAATGGAGGTTCGGTCTTCCTTGCCATCTCGAACCATGGGGCTGGGAGTCGAAGACCCTCTTAGCTAGAGCATTATTTTCCATTCGCTCAATGAGCCAACGTAGTCGACGTTATATAGCTTTTTGAACTACATCCACATCTTGGTACAGCTCATAGAGTTCGCGGTTGTATCTTCTCCTCCATTCGCCCTCCTCGCACACAGGACCAAATGTCCGACGGAGTATTTTTCTTTCAAAAGAACCCAATATTAGTTCCACTTTTCTACTTATCGTCCAGCACTCGGCATCATAAAGCAGGACTGCTAGGATTAAGGTTCGATAGAGCATGCATTTTATCCTTCGAGTGAGGAATTTTGAACCCATTAGTTTTTTTTTTCCCAAGGCAATTCTCAGTCGGATCTAGACTAAAGTGTCATTCGTGGAGTTGGTGTTTACTACTTGGTAGGTGAACTCTTTAACTACCTCGAAGTTATTGCTATGAACAGTGACGTTTTGTTCTAGGCGTGAAAGCCTCTAACACGGCACGCTGGGAACGGCCGATGATGTCGACATCGTCCGCATACCCCGGTAGCTGGATGGAACTATTAAAGATCGTGCCTTCCGTGCTGACACCTGCCCTTCGCAATATTTTCTCCAGAACAAGATTGAAGAAGTCACATGAGAGTGCATCTCCTCGCCGAAATCCGGACCAAATAAATGCCCCAATGTTCCCCAAGGCTCCATTTTGTCCCCGATCCTCTTTCTCATTTTTATAAATGGTCTCCGGTCTGGATTGGTTTAGAAGCCAATCCATTCCTCCCCTTATGAGAGTACCCTTAGCTTTTCGTATTCGTCCTCATCTTCAGCTATGGAACTGGAACCGCAACGTATGTTAACCTCATACAATGCCGATCTAGACAGCATAACTCAGTGGGGTAGAACCAATAGAGAGGAGTTTAACGCTTCCAATGTTTTCTCAACCCACGAATGTTACTCACATCCACTACAAAATTCCTTCTCATTATAAAAAAAAAAGAAAAACACAAACTCCGAAGGAACCTAACCGAAGCTGTGAAGTCAAAATCTGCGTTAGATTTTTAAAACAATTTACCATTTGTAATTTGCTCATACGATTACTTGTTTTGGTCCACCAACAAAATCAAGTCCAACACGACCCATTATCCGCCAGATGCTGCTTCTTCTCAACCATTACAAGTTAAAAACATAGGGACGGGCTACAGTCCGCTTGGGCGAAATGTTGGATACCCCTTCTTATTCTTATCCCTCATAAGTGGGCGTAACAAAAGTCTAAGTATAGTTGAATTGTTAAGAACGCTCTAAATATGTTGTTATATAACATTTAAAGGATTTTATCAAATAAAACGAAATTTTTGTAAAAAAATGCTCCCTAGCTCAAACTTTGGTTTTTCAATAAAATTGTTTTATTTAATTGTGGGCGTGTCAGTAGGCGGATTTAAAAACAATTAACACATGAGCATAAAGGGCTTCTGGAGAGTACATATTGTAAATTTGAGCTCCCTAGCTCAATTTTTGGATGTTCAAAAAACGTTTTTTTTTTTTAAATTGTGGGCGTGTCAGTAGGCGGATTTTGAAAATATTTTCACATGGGCTTGAAAGGCGCATAGAGAGTATATATTATAAATTTCAGCTCCCTAGCTTAAATTTTGGTTTTTCAATAAAATTGTTTTATTTAATTGTGGGCGTGTCAGTGGGCGGATTTTGAAAATTTTATATCCCGAGCAGTTTTAGGAGTCATAGATTATGTATAAAAAATTTCAGCTTTCTAGCTCAAAATTCGTTTTTTTTTTCCAAAATTTTGTTTTTTTGAGTTTGTGGGCGTGTCTGTGGGGGATTTCAAAAATTCGTAAACTTGATTATTTCGGGACCCTAGAGAGTATATGGTTAAAATTTCAGCTCTCTGGGTCCAGTTTAAAGGCCTAACTTTTGCCGCCGGACTGACGGACGGACGGACATGGCTAGATCGACATTACTATCGATGCTGATCATAAATATAGTAACTTTTAGGGGTCTACGGGCAATATTAAGGTATGTTACAAACTATGCCTCAAAATTAATATACCCTTAGAATAGGGTATAATAATACAGCTGCTGCCAAGCCAAATACCAGCGATGGAGTGGTATGGGGTATGATGGCACTGAGTGGATTTATTTATTTTACGCGAACTGTGGGGCTAGTGGCGATAACTGACGGTTGGGCGATACCGATTACGGACAACAATAAAGATCACGTGCGCACGCGACGGGATACAATCTTGTACATCAGCTATTCACCGGATGTATACCGACTGTCCAGGTCTTCTATCCAGTATTTCTTAACACAAACCCTCGTGTAAGATCTTTACTCTATCATCTAAATATTGGCGAACTTATGTCAAGAATTCGTCGCAAAGTAAATGACTCAAGCATATTGACCTAAACTAGCCTACGAGAAGCTTTGTAAAAATTCGCAGCTCGGAATCAATATAAAATTGTTGGTTCCTTCTGCTCGTGCCAAAAATATAGCTTTGCACTCCGAAATGGTTGGAGCGATCAGGTTTTAGGTCCACTTTGCCCCGTTATTTAATTTGTAATAAGAAATCAAATACCTAAGTCCGTAGCAGTATCTTCTGTCTTCAAACGGTTTGCCTTCTCCTTAGGATTGGTATCAATATTGAGAAACAACTTCTTCATATCTAAATGACAGCACAAGGCTCAAATACTTCCATTTTGTAAGGGTTAAGGCAAAAGAACTTTAATTTATTTAATCAAAAAAAGAAATCAAAAATTAAAGAATTTCCAACTGTACCCGTACACTATGACACTTGATTCAAACATTAGCTCTAGCCTAAAAATACAATTAACTAAACCTATCCAAATTCCTATCGATCAATTAAACGTCTCTGTCCAGCGCCAAATCCGCCTTTAATCGCCAACACGTGTTATCTGTCACATATCGAATATCCTTCGTAAAAAGAATCTATGTACACTCAAATGGAAAAAAAAATCATCTACCATTTTCGACCGTTGGAATCCCATCCATCAGCATCCTTGCAAACATGTGACTTTTCCGTAAAAGAATCCCTTAAATATTTAATCTATTATCCGTCCCGCTTTATCCCGAGGCTTTTTGTCTTTATGCGTCGTCTTCTAATGATAGCATATCCACTATGGCTGACAAACACCACCACCCAATTCGTCCATATCCCACAGTACTGATACTGCTTGCTTTAAAAGAAAATATAGGAAATCCTTATTAGTCCTCCTCAGTCACAAACAAAAGACAAGCAAGAGCGGACCAAAGGAATGAAAATCAAAGACATCCGTTTGTTCTTCTGCTTCCAAAAATCTCCTCCACGTATAGATCGCAATCAGGACGAACCGCACTATTACTAAGATGACGACGCAGACAACAACAAAAATGTCGAATAATCTGCTTTGTAAATATTTCCGCCCATTTATTGCCCAGAAAGGAAGATGGATTGAGAACGGAGAAAATTCAACCACTACCAAACACGACAAAGGAAAAGTCTTCAACTTCAGGATGAGCTTCGAGTATTCCTATACATACTCATTGATATAATTTGCAGACAATGTCCGGAAATCCTATTAAAATCCTTTTTTTCTTTTACTTTTATCATGAGAAAAGTCCTTCTCTGTTTTATCACAGATAATCTCCTTACGAAATAAAAACAAAATTAAAAGGAAACTCTCCGCGCATTCCTATCGATTGAAAGAAAGTCCTTTTCCAAGTAAATAAATAAATAAATAAATTTTACCTGCACAACACAACAATGCTGGGCTAAAACAAACAAAACCAATGGGTGATAAATAGCGGCCCCGATCTCCCTTCAACAATTTGCTGCCATACCGATTACTCCATTCCCATCGCCTGCTTTCATGAACAAATATTTGTCAACCTAATTAATAATTATGCTCAGCCCAAACATGTATACAAGCAGATAATTTCATGTCATACATGCGTCCTAGTCAAAGCAAAGTCCTCGCAACTGCCAACACCCGACCCGTTTCGCCAGCATATGTACACACATCAACCACCCCCTCGGGGAGCATGCGGCAAAGGAACTCAAGCTGACTTTTCTGCAAAGCATTACCGATCTGTGTTTGGTTTTAATAAACTTTGGAACGTAATTTAACATATATAGCCGACTTGTTGTCGTGTGTACACTTTGGGGAGGCAGAGGCACAGGATGGGTTTGAAAAACTCCTTTGATTGTGAAAGGAGGAATGAAGTTACTGGCAACGTGCTAGTTTAGGATGTACCCAAGAGATAAAATATTAAAATAGGATCCTTTGCGACCCAGGTAATATTGCTATGCAAAACATGAAACCCCTACGGGTAAGAGAATGCTTGCGCATATTTTTGTCACTGAGGCACGATGAATTTTGTGTCCTTAGGCTAGCACGTTTGTTCTTTAAATTGCGTGCAATTTTTCCTGCTCTAGGCGCTCTGGGACTTACATCAAAAGGGAGTCGGGTAAATAAGAGAATGCTTAACGAATTCAAATAGAGAGCCTATTTAATCGAATAAAGGGGAGAGGGTTAGAGGAGGTCTTGCAATCAATGGAACGTGCAGTAATATCTGGCTTATATTGTGGAAAATAAATTTCAGATCTTCCTGCATCATCCTCATTTATATTTCAACTTTCTCCACGCGAAGTCTTTGAATCACTTTTTAGTGACATCAAGAAACACTATAAATCATGAACAGTTAGTCGTATTTATTGGAAAATATGCACGTTAGTAGAAAAATAAAAAATTATTTGATAGGTTTTTCCACGTTTTCCAAATTATCAAGGTCTCGATATAACGTATAAGCCGCTTGACATTTAAACACTAATGTAACATTTCAGTACAGTTTTTCAAAAGTTTTTCGGGATTGAGAAAAACTTAAAAAAAAAGGTATATACAGTAGAACTTCTCTAAAACGAACAGTACAACAAAGCTCTCCCTATTTCGAATTGTACAAAAGTGCACAGCTTTTTTAAACTACAGGGTGGGTCAAAAGTGACTTCCTAATTTAAAGTGATAATAACTTTTATAGATTTAATTATTTATTAATAATTTATTTTAGAATCACAAAGTATGATTTATGGAGATTTTTTTTGGCTAAGTATGGAATATAATGTCGCTCGAATGAGCAGCAGCTTCATGCTCACACAGACGGGCTCTTTCTAGACCGTTTTCCATAACACTTCGTAGGACATCTGGGCTCAGCGCCTGTATTTCCTCACGAATGTTCTCCTTGAGCTGCGAGATAGTAGTGGATTTATTTATGTACACTTTAGCCTTCAAATAACCCCACAGAAAAAATACTGGTGCAGTCAAATCCGGAGAACGCGGAGGGAAATTAAATCCTGCGTTTTTGGAAAATACATATTCCAAACTGCGTAAAGAACACGTTTTTGAGGATCTCCTGACTTTAATTCTTGCCTAAATTGGATTTTGTATATTCGGTTCTTAGAACTCTTCGCAATGAACTGCGGGACACACCGAGTTGACCAGAGCGCCTTCGTGTCGATGTTTCTGGACTCTCCACATCACTTGTAAGAATGCGTTCCACATTCGCTTTGATTCGGGCACTGCGAGGACTTTCAGCTCGAGGAAAATCATTTACAGTTCCTTGTTGATGAAATTGTGCCACCAGTGCCGTAATCATGTGCGCAGAGGGTGGATTTGGATGGCACATTAAAATGACGCCGATAAGCTCTTTGGATTAAAATAATCGAGTGATTATTTTCAAAATAAAATTCAATTAGTTTGGTCCTCTCTAAGGCGCTGTAGTTCATTTTAGTAATTCTTCCAAGTTTGTTTTATAAGTATACCTTAAAAAAGAAAAGAAAAAAAAAATTAAAAACAAAAGAGTTATAATTTTTTCTAATAATGAAGTCACTTTTGGCCCACCCTGTACTATAACAATTTCCATACCGCTAATTTTTCTCTGCAACTCGTGCGTTTTTCTGTTACGGTTATTAATAAAACTATTTACCGAGATGAAAGCAAAACATTTCAAGCTGCTAACAATGTTGCTTGTGTGCAGAGAAAAAAATGAAATTGTCGCCACGAATTCGACTTTCTTTTGGAAAAAGAAAAGAAAGATATTGCATAGCAGTTTGTTGTTCCTTATGCAATTTAAAACTAAGAGTTGAGAAAAAAAATCATAATTTCTTTATAACGAATTTTTTGATTTCTAATTTTCTGGCCCCGTACAGATTCGCTATAGGGTAGTTTGACTGTAATAGAATAAGGTGTAATAGAAACGTCAGGGCGAACACATGGTTTATAGAAATAATTATTACCATCTGGTGGAATTGGACGGGCGACAAAAAGTAGTGTGAGCAAAGCGACAGATGACCGTTGGTAAACGACCACATAGATGGACATCAAGAAACTATGATTTCATAGAAGCTACCGTTGTTGAACACATTCCGACAGTGGAATTTATCACTTTTCTCCTCAAAGTTACTTTTGTTCACTTACATAAAGGGTTTTTCAATAAGAGCGCTACAAAGTTTTTTTTAAATAAAACAAAAACGTTTTGGATATCAATGAAATTCTTTATTCCTGCGAAAGTACGTTCGATGCCATTATGTATGGAACTCGATTTCTTTTGCATGGCCACCACGGGCACGCTTGCAGAAGTCCAGACGCTGAACCCAATTTTCGACGGTTTTCAAGCATAAATCGGCCGATACTGCTGCAATTTCACGGTCGATATTCGTACGAAGTTCATCAATCGTCGCTGGCTTGTTGGCATAGACCATAGACTTGACGTAGCCTCACAGGAAATAGTCTAACGGCGTCTAATCGCAAAATTCGCCACAACGACGTCACAGAGATGCCCAACGCTTGAGAACGACGTATGAGAGACACATTTGGGCTTTCTTCAACTGAAGCCTCAGCGGCAGCAATATTCTCGACACTACGGGCACTTCTTTGTCTCACTAGCACGGGAACATTTCGTACTGTGCTTGTGGATTCAAATTTTTCCACTAGACGCTCAATTGTTGATCTGCTAGGACGATTATGACGACCATAAATTGGACGTAGCGCTCTTAACGTAGAGGCCATTGACTCCGAATTTCGGTAGTAAATTTTAATAATTTCGACTCGTTGTTGGCTCGTATATCTTTCCATCATGAAATCGCAAACCTTACTGAAGAGAAATGTCAAAAGAGCGGCAAGAAATTCGGCGTCGTTTGCTGTCCCTGTTGCTCTACTTTTGTAGCGTCCTTGTTGAAAAACCCTTTAGTTAAGCGTTATTTCGATTTTTTTCATTATTGAATTAGTTGTAGATACAACTTCATCCGGCATAGGATGGTGCTGCGGATGTACACGGCCGTTATACGTCCTATCCTCACATACGCGTCAATAGTTTGGTGGCCTGCCCTAAGTAAAGCCTACAACACCACTAAACTCGGTCGCCTGGGATTGGTGCAACCGGGGCAATTCGGTCGACTCCGACCGACTCCCTTAGTGTACCTCCAAGTCTCATCGCTCTCGACCTTTACGTCAGATTTACTGCATCTTGCAGCGCAATAAGGCTCAAGGAATCTGGTTTCTGGTCATAAAAACCGTACGGTCAGAGTAAGGTGCTTGATTTGCTACCCGGGAACCTCGCTGCGACTGCCACTAACTACACAACGCCCAAACACAACGTCAACAAAGCCTCAAGTCTATTTACCACCCAGAACGGAATGGAAATGAAGCGTTCCCATCGAACCACCAGGTAGCCATCTATACCGACGGTTCAAAGATGGAACTCGGAGTCGGCGCGGGTATCTTCTCAGTGGAATATATCCAAATCATTCCGACTCCCGGACTCCTGTAGCGTATTCCATGCAGAAACACTTGCGATCCGGGAGGCTTGTAGAATACTCACACTCTTCCCCATAACCAAGAGAGACGTTGCCATCTTCATTGGTAGCCAGGCAGCTATTAAAGCTCTCGACTCACACTCCATATCATCCAAATTAGTCGCGCAGCGTAAAGATGCAATCACTTGTCTAAGCGGCGACTTCAACATAACTGTCCTCTGGGTTCCCGGCCATAGTGGTATAGAGGGAAAACAAAGGGCCGATGCGCTGGCAAGACACGGCTCTATCCTTGATATTTCCCTTGCAGAGACAGTCTCTCCGCCCATTGGAGTTGTCAAGGGTAAATATCCCAGTACTTTCTTTCACGGGCAAACTCCAGATGGAGCGGCCTAAATAGCAGGAAGACGTGGCCCTGCTTCGATGCTAAAAGAACCCACGATCTAACAAATAGAACCCGTCAAGAGTTTAGCCAGAATTGTGGCGGTCAGCACTGGACACACGAGTTCGTTTGATGAAGGACTGCCTGCCTAAGAACCTAGTTTTACAACAACCACAAAAGTTAAGAGCATTTTTTTATTTGAGATGTCAACATCCTTTTCATTAATTGGCGGGGATAGTATAACTGAAGAAGGCGAACAAAGTGTTATCAATTTCTCTGATTATTTCCCATTAAAAACACACACAGGCCTCTACCTAGCTATTAATATTTGTTCTCCTCTAACTACTTGTTTCGCTCATATCAATCCACCGACTCATCAACTTTTCTAAAATTCCCATGGCGTATCCGCAGGTAATATTTCC
This sequence comes from Portevinia maculata, assembly GCA_949715645.1. Classification (NCBI taxonomy): domain Eukaryota; kingdom Metazoa; phylum Arthropoda; class Insecta; order Diptera; family Syrphidae; genus Portevinia; species Portevinia maculata. The sequence goes on from OX454526.1 coordinate 9,770,157, forward strand.
ATACCAACTTATTCCCATTTGATCCACCACTTGATCTACCTGCAGTGATGAAACCTTCACTTATAAATACTCCCAAGACCCGCCAGTCCAATAAATCCCAATAAATCACCACAGGCCCAAGCAACACGGGCAAACGTGAAAAACTACTGAAAATTAATTTGGAAATCAGTTTCCTTCAAGGGAAACTGATAAATAAATGGAATTTCCAACGAATAATTGATCGCTGATCGGTATCTTGGATTTTCGTTCATCATGCTATCCTCGGGGTCAATAAACCATTACCAATGCCTTACGATCGCCACCATAACCAATCGGGGAGAGTTCAACTGATTTATGGGCTTAGAAAAACTGTCACCGTCCCGATAGGAGGACATGATGACGACATTTCATCAAAAACAAAAAGAGGAGACACAAGAGCCAGGTACAAACAATTTTCCGCAATTACAATGGGTTTGTCCTTTAGTGGAACCTTCATTTAGGGATCCCTCTTGAGGGTTCTCCGATCGTTTTCTTTTTTTTTAACTTCTCAGCTTTTACAGCAGAAAACGAAGAAGAAGATAGAACAAACGAAAACTGGGAAAGAGGTACGCCTGTCTGGCTATCTTGTTGGCTGATGCCAGCTCCTGGTTCACTGCGTCTCATGATATGTCCATGGACATCAAATGGCAAAAAAGCTTAATACTCTGATGGGTATAAATTTCAACTGAAGACATTACAAAAGGCTACACCACCTTTTGCCGAGATGGGGGGAATCCGAAGAATATCCAGCCGGTCGTCGGTGTGCGCCTCTCTCGTTTACCTGGAGCTGAGCCTCTTCTCGGTTTTCGTACACAAGCCACATATCGGGTGTCATGTTTTCGTTTCATTCTTTTCGTTTATATCTTCTGAAAGGTTTGTTTTTGTTTTTTTTTATATTTGTTGGTTTTTGGGTCATCATTGGTTCTTCCTTTGGGTTCTCCAGTTCTCATTGTTCGTGGGTTGTTGGTTAAGACGCGATATTTGGACCTTCGCTTTGTAATGTGTCATGAATTTACGATGAGCACGAGTTTGATCTCATCTAATTGTCAATTTGAGGGATAAATACGAATTCCAGTTGTACCTTGGAGTATTGGTATTGAGGTGGACAGAAATAAAAGTTTTCCCATCGATTTATGAATTGTCCAGATATGAATGGGATTTTTGGACAGAAACGTGCCATCCGGCCTACTGTGTTGCAGTTTGGCATTTAGAATTTACTGCTTGCATGGTTTTCGTATGAATATTTGTTTCTGTGTCCTTTTAGATTGTTTGACAATTTTTTCGTTTGTCGTTGGTGACAAAATTGCATGATGAAAGGCTTGGCAATCGGCTGTTTGGTATTGTCTGACATGAAGCCAAACATTGTGTTCGGGTGCAGAGGTCGTATTAAATGTTTGGCAACTTTAAATGCTGCTTGACTGTTAAACTTTCTGCCAATGACGTAATCTCTCAATTTCCATTACTAGATCATCCAAGAAAAGATATTTCTTATCTAAGCTGGGAGCAGAACAAAACGCCAAAAAACTTTGGAGCAACTTACGATCAGTTGGTGTTCGTAAAAAAAGATGTTGTAGACGTTATACCTGATCTTGACAATCTTAATAATGTTGTTTTTATCCAATTCAACAGATAATACTCCCTCTCTACCATAATAATTTGTTAGGGTATATTACACTGCAACCCATTGGTCTATTGTGTCCCCTGCTTGTACCTCGGAGAGGTTCATGCCCTCTTTCAGAGCCCCTCTAGACACACTTGTTTTATGAAGCGTTGTATCTTGTATTGCTCTGATTTATCCTTGGCAAGTCATACTCCTTAGAGCGTCCAGTCCAGTTTCCTTCATGAATCTGAGAATGAGCTGTGGGTCCATGGTTTGTATGTCCTTGTCTGTTATTTGGTGCTTGCCTAAATATCGTATCCTTTAGTGGGGCAGTGCCCCACAGGATTCCAGTATGTTTCACTGCAGAATCTGCAGAGACCGTCCTCTGGTATACCCACTTTCCGCAGGTGCTCCTTGAGTCTGAAATGCCCCGTTAGGAGGCCTGTTAGGATTCTTAGATTGTTTTTGTTAAGGCTGATACAAGCTTTGAATCTCTTTTGGTTATAATTTCCTAAGAGTTTTTTTGCTTGCGTCAGACCTTAGAGGTTGAGAAAGGTTTTGGAACTTGTTTCTTCCTCCAGTCTCCTGAACTCTTCGCGTAGAGTGTGTTCTCCTATCTCGCAGAACGGTTCAAGACCTGTGAAGGGTTCCTCTGCCCCTTTTCTTGCCAGAGAGTCCGATGTATCATTGTCTGCAATGCCAAGATGGCCAGATCTGTTCAGTCTGCGTAGGCATTCCTACACGAGTTTTGATTTGATGACGTAGGCGTCAAGAGCTTTTATGGCTGCTTGACTGTCAGACATTATTCCTATGTTGCAATTCCTGTAGCTTTTCTCGAGGTTGATTCGAACGCACCTGTCTATGGCACATATTTCTGCCTGGAAGATGCTGGTATATTTGCCCATGGATTCCTAGTGCTTAGTTCCTGGCCCAAACACTCCTGCACCAGTTCCTTCGTCGGTCCTCGAGCCGTCCGTGTACCACTTTGTTATGTGGTTGAGGTTGCTCAGTCCATAAGTTGTGGATTCATTGCTCCAGTTCGCCTTATTGCTGAGCTTTAACTGGAAATTCTTCTCGAAGTTTCCTGATGCTATCTTCCCTAGGTATGGCAAGAAGTGGGAGTTTTTTGAGTAAGTCATCGTGTTCTTTCGAACCGATGCATTTTCCTATTCCAATTCCCTCTTTTGCCATTCTTAGGATTGTATTGTCTGTTCATCAACATAATTGTGTAGAGGGGTCAATTCCAGTAACACCTTCATGGCTGCGGTTGAGCAGCTATGCATTGCTCCAGTCTTTGCACTTTGCTGAGTGTCTTTCTTGTCGTGGCTCGCTAGACTGGTTCGTTTCGCCCATCCTACTGATCCGTATGTGATTATTGGTCTCACAATTACAATGTACATTTATCGCAGGATGTTTGGGCTGCATCCCTATGCCTTCCCCGCTAGGGTCCTATATATCATGAGAGCGCGGGTGGCCTTCTTGGATATCTCCTCTGTATGTTTTCGCCAGAGGAGCTTACTATCTAGATGGAGTCCTAGATACTTTACTTCTTTGACTGGTGTCAGTATCGTGCCTGATAGGCTACTGCCTTAAGTCTTTGAAGTTGTCTTTTCCTTGTGAATGGTACCAGTACTATCGTTGTTTTCGCCGGATTGGTGTTGAGTCCGACAGTATGGCAGTTACTCTAAGCCCCCTTTGTATGATGTCACCAAGGGTTTCTTCAAACGTACCCTTGGCAATCAATACAATGTCATCGGCGTACGCCTGTCAGTTGAAGCCAAGGTTGGTTAATTTTTCCAGCAGTTCGTCTACAACTAGGCTCCACATTAAGGGTGAAAGTACCCCTCCTTGTGGACATCCTCTTGTTGGTTCCAGATGGTGTTTGAGTCTCTGCTGATTTGGTGCTCAGCAGCTTACACATCCAGGTGGATACTGTAGTGTTAACTCCGTTCCTATCCAGGGATCGCTTGATCACCTCGTGTGAGGTGTTGTCAAGTGCTCCCTCAATGTTTAGGAAAGCGCACAGTACTATTACTTTTGCTTCCAAGACACTTTGAATTATCGCCGCCAGTTGATATAGGGCGGTCTCTGTGGATCTGCCCGCTCTGTATGCATGCTGACGATGATGTTAGGAGGATGTCTTCAATACATCTTCCCTTAAATAGTTGTCTACGACCTTTTCTGTCATCTTCAGAAGAAATGACATAAGGCTTATGGTTGTGTACGATTTTCGATGTTTGGGGTCTTTTTTCCCTGCTTTTGGTATAAACACAACCCTTGCTCGTCTCCATTGCATCCGTATGTGGCCCAAGGCAATACTGCTCCTTGTTATTTTTAGCCGATGTGGTAGTAGTGAACCTTGCCTTTCTTGTAGTAAGGCGGGTATAATGCCGTCCACTCCAGCCGATTTAAAAGGCTGACACGAATTTATTGCCCATTTCAGTCGTAACTCGGAACAGATGGTTGGTGTTCTTTCCCAGGCTTCCCTCCGAGGTCTGATTGAAGGGGTATTGATTCCTAGCTGAGTAGGTACTAGGCAAGCTGTCAGGAAAGTGAGTATCTAGTAGAAATAGTGCCCTATGATCCTTATCCTCCGTGAACTAGCCGTCTGCCTTCCTCAGAGACATCTGCATTCCTCCTGACTTCGAAAGAGCTTTATGTAGCCTTGCTGCAGTATTAGTGCTGGTGGTTGTCTCACAGAATTTTATGAAGCTATTTCTTTTAGCTTTTTTGAAATCCTTATTATATGTTATAAGGGCGATTTGGTAGCTTTGCGAGTCTCGGCTGCGCGTTGCTTTATTGAATAGCTTCCGCGCCTCGGATCTTAGTTTTGACAAGTTATTGCTCCACCATCGCGTCTGTTTCCAATCCCTTTCTCTACTTAGAGGACAGTTTTCCTCGAACGCAGCGATGATGGCGTTTGTTATGCCTTCTATTGCGCTCTCTAGCTCTAGGGGGTGGCCCGGAGCCATCCTCAAAACAAGGATTGATCTTTAGAGCAGTTCTATAGGTCTCCCAGTTGGTTTTCCTTGGGTTCCTTACTAGGTTTCTCATGATACTTGTGGTGTCCAGGTCGAATACTATTATTCGGTTGTCAGACAATGACGGCTCACTAGATACTCGAGTACTTCTTCCCTGACCCTAGTTACAAAAGTTGGGGTGTTTCCCATGTTTATGACATCAAGTGACGAACTCATAATACATTCTAGTAGGTACTCACCCCTGATGTTGGTGTCGGTGCTTCTCCATATGGTGTTGTGGGCATTTGCAACGCACCCTATAAGAAGCGGCATGCGGAGCTTGTTGTAATGCTCCACCAGTCGCTGCATTTGAGATGATACAACAGGCTCGTCCCCTGCACAGTACGCCTAAAAGTTTAAGCCGCAACCGAACTGAATATTTGAGAAGTTTTTCATGATAATTATTGATACTCTTGGATCTTTGTCAGAATTTTTCAAAAGGTGGGGCAGTGGCACAAAACTTGAGGTGCCACTGCGCCTCGGCGCCATTTGATCCTGAGACCCCTCGATTATAATAGTAGTCCAATGCACTAACCACTGAGTCAAGGGTGGCGACGGTGTAGAGGTTAGTGTGTTGGCTTGTTACCCATGCGGTGCACGTTCAATCCCCATGAGTTATGGATTTAATGAAATCCCGTCAGTAGCCGAACACTGAGCTATGTACACAAATGAAATAAAAACGTCGCTTTCTATTTTATGGTTCTTTATTGTATGAACGCTAAGATCAGAATGAAAATCAATTATACAATGTCTACTTAATATAAGCTTAACAATAGAATAGATAACAGTAATCACAGCAAGAGCGATGAAAGACCTGTACAGTGTCTAGTAAATAGCAACCCGTTAATAGCCGTCATGTACTCATATGTGTTATGATTTTGATCATCTTTGGATTTCCCAAGGTCAACGGAACTTGTGAGAAAGAAAATGTATACTCTCGTTGTTTCCATGCAGGCTGTACGGTATGGTTCAGTATACATGACTCCTCCCGCCGTTGTATGAACTTAACGTATTGATAAATCGTGAATGTTGATATATAAATAGTGTTGCAGCTGGAAGTGAACTACGAGTATGTTGCTCTACATCAGGTTCTACGGGCTGCTTTTTACATTTGTTTATTATCTTTCTTATTATTATTTTTATCCTCTTTTCTTTACATATATATATGAGTAAATTATAATGGAACAAATTATTAAGAATTTCATTATTGTACAACTAAATCTAAGCTTTTTGATTAATCTAATATTATATAACAACAGTATTTTATTTAATTCAATTTCTTATGATCATGTTTTAAATCACCTAATATTTTGTGTTTATTCAAAATGGAGAAGTAATAACACTATAATACTTAAATACTACGTCATTTAAATTTGTTTTTTATTTATTTTTATTTTTATAACATGTATATAATATACGAGTAGGTATATGTCATTTGTTCGCTTAAGAGAAAATACTTAATAGAAAAAGTTTAGAATATAACCAAATACATTCATTCAATTATCAATCTTTTTGTTTTGTTAATATTTTTTTTTTGTTTTTTTACGTTATAGAAAAGTTACTCTTGTTTTGATTATTTCATTGCTTGGTACTTATTTTTTTTTAGAGTAGTCCCTACCTGTAAATTTTCTATCAAATTTAATTTCTTTAATTGGATTTTGGTACCTATACTTTCTTTTGATTATTTGCCTATCACGTTTTAATCCCGCTTTTTCCGTAAAATAAGTTTTGCCTATTCCCTTTACGTCTTTAATTATATATCTTGGCAAATGTTTAATATTATGGAAACCTAAGTTTTTAACAAGTTCTCTCTCTCTCTGTACTGAGAAGGTTCTGCTCGTGTTTCATTTACTTTATTTATATGTTTTTCTTTATTTTTGTGGATTCTTTGCTTAAGGTTATCCCATTCTAATTTGTTAAATGTAGCATGTAAGAAGTCATTGGGTTTATATTTTGTGGTAGAATGAATAGTATCGTTATAAAGTTTAACTGCTTTGAAAATCAACATCCTGTCGTCAGTATCTATATTATCCTTATTGAGCTTTAACAATCGTATGTGTTCATTAAGTGTTAAATGAAAACGCTCTATAACAGAATTACCGGTATGGGTATTGGGAGATGTGAAGTGATAGAATATATTTTCTTGATTTAGGAATTGTTTAATATACGCGGTATTGAATTCATTATCAGCCACTATTTTAACTGGTTTTCCCTCGACTGCTCACACTGCAAGCTCACAAGTTAGAGTTCTGTTTTTAATTTTCACTTTTTTATAACTGTTTTATTTTTTTTTTTTAATATATTTGTTTGTTGTTTTTGTCTTTAAATTGTTAAATATTAAGGTAATATTGTTCACTGAAACTATTTTTCCTATTTCAAATATATTTTAACTTAGTTCGCGGCATCTATATATGCAATATATTTATTTTATATTTTTTTTCCGACTGCGCCAGTTATGGATTTAATGTAATCCCGTCAGTAGCCGAACACTGAGCTATGTACACAAATGAAATAAAAACGTCGCTTTCTATTTTGTGGTTCTTTATTGTATGAACGGTAAGATCAGACTGAAAGTCAATTATACAATGTCTACTTAATATAAGCTTAACAATAGAATAGATAACAGTAATCACAGCAAGAACGATGAAAGACCTGTACAGTGTCTAGTAAATAGCAAACCCGTTAATAGCCGGTCATGTACTCATATGATGTGTTATGATTTTGATCATCTTTGGATTTCCCAAGGTCAACGGAACTTGTGAGAAAGAACATATATACTCTCGTTGTTTCCATGCAGGCTGTACGGTATGGTTCAGTATACATGACTCATGGGGAACAACAACATACGGCACCCATTCACATGCCTCTATACCAAAAGGAGGATTTCTGCCTGGTAGTACAATGGACCGTTACCGAGTCTGAGTGCTCTGGGATTTGGATTTCCTTTTTATAAACAAAAAAAAACCACTGAGTCAGCACGCCCACATAATTGTATACATAAATTCTATGTTTTTAAGCCGCTTAAAAAAAGTCGCTGTTCTCAATAAATCCAACTGAAAAGTTTCCCTCTCGATTCGTGTTAAGTCCCTTTATATTTATTAGACTTCTTAGTAATCTGCTTGAAGGAAAAGTGACGGACTCCAAAGTGCATCAGCTCTTCTTTGCTGACGATGGAGCCATCATTAGTGAGAATCAAATTTCTCTGCAACGAGCACTTGATGTATGGGTTGAAGTCTTGGATGGGAATGGGTATTGTCTTAGTCCGAAAAAACACAAAATATTTGTCCTGCCCGTTCTCTGATCCACTAAGACCTATTCCAGGCATTTATATGAATGGAAGAGGGATTCCTAAGTTCAAATATTCGTAATATACGATCAATAGCTAAGCAACCTGTTCTACGACTCTTCTGTGGGCGAACCCTATGCTGAAAGGAAGGCTCTACACCGCAGTTGTGCGCACTACGCTCACATGCGGTTAACAATGTCCAATATTTTTAATTATTAAATTAACGGCAGCTGAAATGAAGAAGCTTTGCATTACAGGAAGAGTAACAAAGCTTGTTCAAATAATAAGTTCCAAGATCCGATGAAGCCTAGACGTCAAGGAGCTCTCTTAGAGAAAACGACCGGCTCGGTTGGTGGTATCCTCTGAAACTCATTGAATAGGCAATATAAATCAGCGTTCCTATAAAATCGTATAGGAGAGGCAATTCTAAAAACTCCTGAATCATACAAATGCAATAACGGCAGCATTTGCTTGACCTCAATGACGAAGTTATTCGAAACCGACAGGCCTGCCGATATTTTTTGCGGCCAACCCGACGAACCCCACAGACGGACTAGTACGGATGCAGTAAGGTAGGAGGGCTATGATCCTTCAAGTCCAGATTATAACCTCTTCGTTAAAAAAGAAGAAGATGTTCCTTAAGTTGCACTTTCGACAACAATCTAAGCGCAAACATAATCCTTGCTCATTGTCAATTTACTGTTTAGCTGCTAGTCAAACTCAGTTACGATAAAATCCTGTTCAATGCGGCATTAAAAATATATGTGGCAGGTGGCAATGGTGCGATGGTAGTGTATTCACAGAGTGATTGGCAGGTCGTGTGTTCGAATCCCAGCCAGAGCCATGCTTTGAAAAAAATGAATATACACAACAATTTAGATCACCCTTAAGCAAATAAGGCGCCACCTGTGGAGAAAGAAACCTATCGCACCAACAACTTCTTTCCTATCCTTATTCTTTCAAGTAGTAAGCAGCACCCAAAAACAGGCAATACATCATTTGGTGGGTGCTGCTGCCTGCGCTATGGCAACTTTATAAGGGTAGGTACTGTATCAATTACAGAAAAATAAAAAAATCCCTTTAGCGCACGCTAAATATATAAAAAAAAAAAATTAGCTATTAATAAGACTGCACTCTGCAAATGGCTTTACAGTTAAATTGATCAAGAAAACCTAATTTAAGTTATTACAGCGGAAAAAGAGTGCACAACAAAATCGGAATCCAAAAATCTCGAAATCAACAACACAACGATAAACTGGAGCATTATGCAAATTCCAATTTGCAGTGCAATTTTCCGTGAAAAATAATAACAAATTGTTTGCTTCCTCGTTCTTCGAACAAGCCATAGTCGGTGTCTGCTGCGCGCGTATCTTTGTGTGTGCCATGATAATCCTCTCATCGTCTCGTCGACGATGTTGATGTACTCGTTCTTCGTTGAGTTTGCATTGCTAGCTCTGGATCTATCCATTTGTGTGGAGCGGCACTGCACTAGTACTAAAGTGCACCCCCTATTCAATCATCGTCGTCCTTCTTGTGAATATAAATCTCTTAAGCTGCATCCTGCGCTTTATGACGGGAAAGAAGAAACGTATACTTAAAAATTAAAGAAGAAAATGAGCTTCAATGTAATTTGTCACTGAACAGACTCTATGGAGAAACGAGTGCAGTGATGTGTGCAGTATATCTGGCACATGCATACGGCACTCGACACTTAACTTGTTGCGAGTCACCTTTTATTTTCACACAGTTTGCTTCTTTTCTCTTGAGCATCATCTTAAAAGTAGAAAATCACATTAAAAGCACGAGTTGAATGAGGGTAAGCCCGACATGTGTGTATGTACAATGAAGTTCTTTTCTTCTGTATTATACGAGCAAGGACACCGGCAGCGGTACGAGATGCAGAAAATACATATAATTGCACCTGAACTTCGACGAGGACTTTGCTGTGCTGAAAGATGTGTCATGTGTTAACGGGTTTCCCGTCTACCATTCTGCTTCCCTCCTTCTCTATATCAGGGCAAAGTGTGAAGTCCAACAGCAATGGGATTCGTGATCTGGAAGTGGAAAATTGAAGCCACCCTCCCTCATATGCACACTAATCTTGCACTTGGTGCAATAATTGATAATATAGAGCTGGCAATTAAGGACTTAAAGCGTACTCGCATCCATCCAATGCACATCAACATGAACATTGAAAGCGATTGTCAAATGCGTTTAATTAAAAACTTTTGATAATTTAAAAGCTTGTTTGCCTCTCAATTAGACCCGCACAAGAGGGTGGTGTTATAGTGAAGCCAAAAGACGGTTGCCTGGAAATGTTGACTCCATTTTTCAGCAAAAGACATCTGGTATCAAGGAAGATAAAAGAAACAACAACGAGAAGATATAATATGGCAAAAGTTTGTTACCGTCGATTTTGTTTTTATTTTTTATTTTTCTGGAGACCAACAAAAAGTTAAGGGTTGCTTTGTATTTACTTAAATGTCTGTCCCGTGCCGGTCAGGGGGTTGGGCGAAGTGGAAAAGTTAGAATTGACAAAACACGCAAACTTGTAACTTGTTTTTCTTTGCTTTTGCCCCCCATTCATGCTCATGCTCAACTCGCCAGCCCACCACCACGTAAATGTTTATATTCCATAAAGTGTATTATATGGGCATACACACAGTTTTAGATTTGTGCAATTCCTGCGCTCCTTTTGTTTGACATATTTGTGAGCATATGTGTGTGACCCTTGAACCGGAGCAACGGACCTGAACTCTGCGTGCTCCAAACTCGAATGGGACCGGTGAGGACTCCGCCACCACCTCTTTACGCCCACCCACTTCTGTTTGCGATTGTTGTTCTATATTTGTTCGGTGCTGTTAAGTCGTCCCCTTTAGTTATTGTTTCTATTGCTGTATAATTTGGTGCGTATGTCGGGAGCGTTGGGGGGGAGGAAAGTTTTTCGAACCCAGCTCAGTGTGTATCCACTTCACGTCATCTGTCTTAACATACATACAACATGACCTGTACAAAATGCAATTAATCATTTGGGTATTATAAGGGATACGAAGCTGGAAGGGTATTGTACGGCAAGGGGTGGTTTGTTTTGCGGGGACTGGGACATTGGGATTGGAATTCTTGTTTATTAATAGTCACCACGCCTTTTCTTTGTTGTTTTGACCCGTTTTTTTGTGAGATTTTCCTTGTTTGGATGAGTTGGGTGTATGGTTTATTTTATTAAGATTCAGTTGATAGCTATGTGAGTAGTTTATCTATGAAGATAGAGTGGGAAGAAAGGACTCATTTTATATATTTTACCCCTGGGACTACTTTAAACCGTTGCCCATTTAATGTGCGAAACTGTGAACTGGCCAACCCCACAGGCGGTCCAGTAGGGATCCAGTGAAGTGGGAGTGTTATGATCCCTTTAGTCCAGATCATACCCTCGTCGTTAAAGAAAAGAAAAGAAGATGAGGGAAACTGTGAAATCTAGTTCTTCTCGGTGAAGCTGTGAGATTGTCCTTTAAACAAGGTACATATAAAGAGTATTTACTACGGATATGAAATTAAAAAATACAAATTACAACATAAACGTTTATGACATCAGAAGATCAGTAAAAACAGAAGGTCTACTCTTTTCGAGGACTAAGCTGTAACAGCACACTCGCGGAGCGCCGCGTTGGCGGCGGAAGACGTAATTTGTAAACGTCATTAACAAACGCGCGCTGTGATCCGAAATGGCAAGAGTCGTGGCAAAAATAAAAGAATCGATGTTTTTGTACCATTTTCTAAGGATATATTAATTTTGACTCATAGTTTGTAACATACCCTAATATTGGCCGTAGACCCCTAAAAGTTACTATATATCGATCTAGCCATGTCATTCCGTCCATCCGTCCGTCTGTCGGCAAAAATTAGGCTTTCAAACTGGACCTAGAGAGCTGAAATTTTAATCATATACTATCTAGGGTCCTGAAATAATCAAGTTTAAGAATTTTTGAAATCCGCCCCCAGACACACGCCCACAAACTCAAAAAAACAAATTTATCGAAATAATCGAATTTTGAGCTAGAAAGCAGAAATTTTTTTATATACAGGCAAAGCTCGATTTACGCAAATGCTCGAATTCCGCACAAAGTAAAATATCTGCACTACCGCTCGATTTCCGCACACAATTGTGCGAAAATAGAGCCCTTAGTGTAAATGCGAGATTTCTTTGAGCATTCATACTATTAAAAAAAATTCCAGCGAGTGTCCCATCAAGATGCTATCACGATGTTTAACGGCACTCTAAGATGGGCTGAAGAAAATAGCAGAAGTTTTCAACAAATCTCCCTTTTACAAAATTTACGCGAAATAGCCGTAAAAATGAACATTATGTCAAAATTTAAACAAACAAAATTGGACGATTATTTTAGTATTGGGTATAATAAGTCAAATTGGCTATAAATAAATGCGTTTTAAACTATCATTTAGTGTGTAGACATGATTTTTCTTATGTTTTATGTTTGTTTTGTAAACATTCGAATTGCGCACATTCTCGAGCTTTGCCTGTACATATGATCTTTGACTCATAAATGTGCTCGGGAGATAAAAATTCTAAAATCCGCCCACTGACACGCCCACAATTAAATAAAACAATTTTATTGAAAAGTCAAATTTTGAGCTAGGAAACTGAAATTTAAGATATAGACTCTCTAGGGGCACTTTATGCTCATGAGTTAATATTTTCAAAATCCGCCCACAATTAATTTTTTTTTTTTGATAAACCAAAGTTTGAGCTAGGGAGCGTTTTTTTTACAAAAGCTTCGTTTTTTTCGATAGAATCCTTTAAGTGTTATATAAAAAAATATGTAGAGCGTTCTTAACAAATCAACCATACTTAAACTTTTGTCACTCCCACTTATGAGGAATAGGAATAAAATTAGGGTATCCAACAGTTTGCCCAAGCGGACTGTAGCCCGTCCCTATGTTTATACCCTATTCTAAGGGTATATTAATTTTGACGCATAGTTTGTAACATACCTTAATATTGCCTGTAGACCCTAAAAGTTACTATATTTATGATCAGCATCGATAGTAATGTCGATCTAGCCATGTCCGTCCGTCCGTCCGTGCGTCGGCAAAAATTAGGCCTTTAAACTGGGCCTAGAGAGCTGAATTTTTAACCATATACTCTCTAGGGTTCCGAAATAATCAAGTTTACGAATTTTTGAAATCCGGCCACAAACTCAAAAAAACATAAATTTCGAAAAAATCGAATTTTGAGATAGAAAGCTGAATTTTTTTTTTATATGATCTATGACTCCTAAAACTGCTCGGGATACAAAATTTTCAAGATCCGCCCACTGACACGCCCACAATTAAATAAAACAATTTGATTGAAAAACCAAAATTTGAGCTAGGGAGCTGAAATTTATAATATATACTCTCTAGGTGCCCTTTAAGCTAATGTGTAAATATTTTCAAAATCCGCCTACTGGTGGGTTTTCCAAAATCCAAAGTTTGAGTTATGGAGCTGAAATTTATAATATTAACTTTCTAGGGGCCCTTTATGCTCATGTGTTAATTTTTTTTAAATCCGCCTACTGACACGCCCACAATTCAATAAAACATTTTATTGAAAAAACCAAAGTTTGAGCTAGGGAGCGTTTTTTTACAAAAGCTTCGTTTTTTTTTTGATAAAATCCTTTAAATGTTATATAACAAAATATGTAGAGCGTTCTCAACAATTCAACCATACTAAGACTTTTGTCACACATACTTATGAGGGATAGGAATAAGAATAGGGTATCCAACCGTTCGCCCAAGCGGACTGTAGCCCGTCCTTATGTTTTTATTTGATTTTCATGCACAAAGCTGGTGAAATTCGTAACGAAATGGATGAAGGAAGTCCGACTCCACCCATAATGAAAACAAGTTTCACCCACACATGCCCACAAATCCCCTTTATCAGATTACAATAGTACAATTGAATGAAATATACATATTTTAGTATTAACTGGTTTTTGTAATGGGTCCTCGTTTATATTTAATAACTGTAACATGAGTGAGAATTATGAAATTTAAATTTGAAAGCTCATAGATTGTTTAACAATATTTATTGGTTAGTTGAAAATGTGTTTGTGTAAGCCTTGTAAACGGCTGTCAAACTTAATTTAATACTTTTCAGGCGACTATCTTATACATTTGCCAATACTTTTCCAAATTGTTTTCGATATTTTTTAGGACCTTTTGGTAGCTTTAGAATTGGTTGCTATAGCATTGCCGGCGATCGAACGCCTTTGGAAGTTTGGTGTGTGTTTTAAGCCATTATTGCCATTATATTTTATTATTATTCATTAACAGGATGAAATTCGCAACAAATTGAATGCAAACTACGCACATATAATGGACATTTCAATTCCAATCATTTCAATATATGTGGAGTTTATTCTATTTCCATTATACAATCACGCTTAATTTCCAAAAAAACTTCATTTCATTTCGATAACGCAAGCAAGTGGGTTTCCAAATCTGACAAATCGCGACCGCGGAAACTTGAAAATTCGAAAATCAGCCAAACAGCGACGAACTAATTAGGTTTTGAAGTAGGTTCATATCTGATTGCTTCCACCACATTATTCCGCTACAACTAAAATTGTACCCTTAATGCGCCAAAATGGAGAAACTTAAAAAAAAAACCCCTAGTTTTAATAAATAATATAAAAAATACTTTTTTTGGAAAATGTTTGTGGTTTGAATAAAGCTAGAAAAAATTGCTTGATACTTTCGTGGCACAAATTACAAAGATACTACCTTAACTATTTTAACCGTATGCAAAATTGTAGCTGCTACTTTTTGCCCCATTCAAAAATATTGCAATTTGTTTAATGCATTTTGGCCTTAACCTAACTAACTATGCGTTTATTTGAGGTCCTAAAAGAGCTAATAATGTGAAATTTTGTTATTATATCAATGCAATGAAGTTTGTAATCAAATCATCTTGAGTCTTGAAAAATATATCCGCCTACTTCCACGCTCTCTTTGGTCCAAAATTTACTTGTTTAGTTGCAAGCCTTATCATCCGTATTAAATTTAAATCCCTATTCGCTCGTTAACTCATGTATCAGATAGCACATAGTTAAATTTTCGTATTAAATAATAAATAATAAAACGTTCTCCTATAATAACTACTCGTATTTGTTCTTGAATAAGAAATGGTTTGACAATTGGAAATCGTTAGGTAGTAAATTGTATTGAACTTCGTTCAGTTATACCACTAAACCATTATCGAACACACCATTTGGTTCAAATATACACTAAACAATGCTGCCATTTATGTTTGCATCCGCCGCAATTGCTTCAAATTTGACAACTCGTTAAATCACCTACGTTAGTAATTTAGTTTTTTTACCAGCGGATACATTCCAAAAATCATTATTAATAAGAAGTTGAGCTTAAACTGTGAGCAAGAGTTAATTACTTGTTGAATATTCATTATCAATTCGGGTGCATAACTTTTAAACGAATAAAGATAGCGCTATAATTAAGTTTTACAGGGGTTTCAGAATCTTTGGCTGAAATAAGATTTATCCAGAAAAATGAATTAATGAATTAGAAATATTTCATTTTTAAAACAGTCTCAAACATTACGGATCTCTTTATAAAATAAGTTCATGACTATTTCAGTGTTGACACGTTAATCCAAAATAAAACTGATCATAACAGTGGATGGAAAAAGTTAACGAATCAATTTTTTTTGTGGCACATCGGAGTATCTTATAGACTGTTTCACTACCAATACATTTTGCGGTAAACAGTGTAAGAAAATAGTAAACGGACCAAAATATAAAATGTTAAAAATATATCGTTGCTTGAAAAGCAAACTGCCAGAAGTCAAAATTCATACATTTTCAGAAAAGCCATTTGAAGTTTTTCATAAGTTAAAAAAATCATTTTAGTTTGGAATTTCAATGAATACCAAAAAGTTGTAAAGTAAAAAAGTATTATTTTTGTTTCTTCTTTCAAGTGGTATATTAAGGTTACTACAAAAAGCCGTTTTTCAAAAAAAAAATTGACTTATGTCGTTTTACATCCAAATTGCTACTAATTTAAGAAAAAAGTGTCGTTTTATTTTGAAATAAAACCATTTGCATTTTTTTGCGTATTTTGTAGAAACAACTCACTTTAAATAGTATTAAGTTATAATAAAAACATAGGGACGGGCTACAGTTCGCTTGGGCGAACTGTTGGATACCCTATTCTTATTCCGATCCCTCATAAGTGGGCGTGACAAAAGTCTAAGTATGGTTGAATTGTTAAGAACGCTCTACATATTTTGTTATATAACATTTAAAGGATTTTATCAAAAAAAAACGCTCCCTAGCTCAAACTTGGGTGTTTCAATAAAATTGTTTTATTTAATTGTGGGCGTGTCAGAAGGCGGATTTAAAAAAAATTAACACATGAGGATAAAGTTCCCATAGAGAGTATATATTATAAATTTCAGCTCCCTAGCTCAAACTTTGGATTTTCCAAAAAAAATGTTTTATTTATTTGTGGGCGTGTCAGTGGGCGGATTTTGAAAGTTTTAGGAGTCATAGATCCTATATAGAAAATTTCAGCTTTCTAGCTCAAAATTCGATTTTTTCCAAAATTTTGTTTTTTTGAGTTTGAGGGCGTGTCTGTGGGCGGATTTCAAAAATTCGTAAACTTGATTATTTCGGGACCCTACAGAGTATATGGTTAAAATTTCAGCTCTCTAGGCCCAGTTTAAAGGCCTAATTTTTGCCGACAGACGGACGGACGGACGGACATGGCTAGATCGACATTACTATCGATGCTGATCATAAATATAGTAACTTTTAGGGGTCTACGAGCAATATTAAGGTATGTTACAAACTATGCGTCAAAATTAATATATCCTTAGAATAGGGTATAAAAAATATAGCAACTTTTAATGAAAAAATCGACTATAATAAAATTATATAAAATAAAACCTAAAAAAAAAAATAACTTTGAAGTTCATCAACTAGTTTTGTTCCAAGGCAAAATGACACAACACGAAAAGCGTCACTTTTCAAGAAACTTATTTATCACGAATTCATAATTTTTTTAAAAGCAAAGTGTTACAAATGAAAAAAAGTCATTTAGCTGGGAAAACAACAGGGATTTTTTCTTAAATTCAAAACGACACTTGTGCCCTCATGCTCTCAGTTTAAGAGTTATAGTTATGACGGTTTGATAGAAAAATTGTATTTTTTTTTTGCGATTTGTTCTGTATAGTTAAGTCAAAATCGTCAAATTTTGACTTATGTCAGTTTGTTTTTCAAGCGACGATAATAAAATAATAATAAAATAATATTCCATTTCCTTTAAGCAGAAACACGAATTAAAGCGTTATCTTTATCCGTTTAACGTTATGATTCTTGCATCGAAAATATCATTTTAGACCACAATGCGGACGGCGATGGACTACGTTCTTGTAGTTGTTACAACTAGTGACTGAACAAGAAGATCGTTGCATTTTATTTGAGCAGAAATGCACCACAACAGAATTTGCAGGCCTTCATACGAATGTCGAAATTTCGATGGCTTTTCCCAATAAAAGTGGATTAACGACTTCAATTTGTTCTTAAGGTCTTGAATTATTTTCGGTTCGTTGGCATACACTTTTCCATTCTCATATGCCGAAAAAATAAATCCAACCATGTCAAAGCGCAAGATCTTGGCGGCCAATTCACATCACCGTTTCGTGAGATTATTCGATCATCTAATTTAGTGCGTGACGTGTTGTGTGGCTCCCAATGCCGTCTTGTTGAAACCAAAACTCATTTACATTCAATTTATTCAATTTCGCCCACAAAAAGTTCGTTTACATGGCCCAATATCGTTCAGAATTTATTGAAATGGCCTCTTCGAGACCATTTTCGAGGAAGAACGACCCATAAACTGCACCAAACGGTAATTTTCACGTGTACGAGCGGATTGATAATTCGACTACTTTATACTTACTGCACGTTTTTTGTACATTATTATATCCCGGGGGCTAGGTTTTGTATTTGGAAGACGTAAATATTAAATATGTATTCAGGTGGTCCTTCAAGTAATCATGGATAAACCGTTAACAACATAAAAACAGGTCTTAACCAGCAATCCGCTCTACAGCCAAACTTTAGTGCCTTGCACTATCGCATAAAAGCGTAAAGCCTTCTTCAATCACAGCCAGAAAGCAGACATTATCTTCAGCAGATTAATTCAGTTGCTGGGGTTTGCGTACATCGCGTCATCTTCGAGGCTTATACAGAACAGACCAAATTGGTTGGTCTGCTAATGATACCTAATTGGAGATTCGATGAAGAGGGTTCTGTTGTTGCCGTATCACTCTTCCCTCATGAGACCCATTTACCAGCTGATGGTAATGCTGCTTTAGCACAGGGGTGCTTCATTGACTAGGTTTCCTTCTCCGTTTCGAAGAGGCTGCATTCCGGTATTAAAGCCAGAGAGCTGTTATTTGGCCTCCATGTAAAACCTCCGGATGTTGTTTCGATCGCGTGACTCTTCATTCTCCTTGAGCTGAGAGACTGCGTATACCCGAAACTCATCCCCTGCTACCCTAGTTTTGCGTTGCAGCTGTGCAAGTTCGGTCCTCCTTTTCCGGTGAGCGCAATCGACTCATACAAGCTCTTTTTCTGGGGTAGCTGGTAACCTATGGTGCTTTCAGATTCTTCTTTATAGATGTAGCGATACCGGTTCCACATATTGTGCGTTTATGGGAGATGACTGCACTGCGAAATATCTCTCGCTCAGGCGCTCAAGCGTCCAGTTTTGAATTTCGTTTTCTGGGCGGTTGGCAGCATCTTCCCTTCGGAGGTTTTAAAAGACTACTTCGATGGCGAACAAGGAAATGGGGAAAAGTCGGCCACTTAGTGGAAATTGTGCACGTAAAAGATATTCGATGCAACTTCGTCGCGTTGATTAGTCCGATCGTCGATTTGTTTGGTCGTTCAACCTTCTGGAGAGCGTCAGGTTGCCTTTGCTTGGCATTCAAGTGCTACTTATAATCGTTGTAAGGGCTGCTGGAAAACCAATTCTTCGTCAGCCGGTTGATTCCGTGTCATAGAAGCTGTGCCTGCCAATTTAAACGCCAAAGATATTTTCTTTGCCGATACCGAAACTATCGTACTTTGGACAGCCTCCGCAAGCTTTATCCAGGAGGTCATACAAATCCTCCTTGACAGGGTATTCTGCTTCTTCATTACGGGCGTGTGCACATATCAGACTGATACTGATAACGCGGATTCGGACTACCGTCATAGTATTTTCTGTATCGCTGTAATATCTGCCTTATACCGCGCGAGGACAGATCCAAATTTTTGATCAGCAGCAGGAGTGTGCATAGACTCGATTCATTGTCCGTTGATGTTCCGGGTTGTGATCTCAAATGAAGGGGGTCCACATCTGAGGCTGACGTTGCTTTGATGACGACTTTAATTTTTAACGTGGTAGTGAAGTTTTCCTGGGCCTCAACCAACATGTCTCTCTAGTTAGCCAGCCAGTGGCGATGTCCAGTATTTGCAACTATCTCACACACATCAATTGTGCTTATTTTACCTCCTAGTGGTAACCACCGGGTCTGGTCTCACCCATCCGGGTTTGACTTGCTGAACTTATAAGTGCGAGTGCCGAAATTGACTGTCTGCTAGAATCTCAGAGGTCTTACATGAGCCCCTCAATAAGAGGGCATACGGCGATTGAATTCACATGATTGTATCAACGTTGACATCAATAGGCAGCATCGCAGATACCCTATTGAGCTACTTCGACGTATTTGGAGCTGAGGTCATTAAGGATTTTCAATACTAATCAGGGTATTGGTCATTAATTGGTCAACCGCCGTTCTCAAATCTCCAAAGCGGGTTACTGACTCCGGAATTTTTCGGGCCCCTTTCGTCCAAGGGTTCGCAGAAAAGGCCTGGTCCTCCAGGTTCGGGGTTGTGCGTGGGGTTAACTCCCCAACCACGGAAAACACCACTGGTTGCAAAGCAACCAATAACCTCGGACATGGACTGATTCACTGTTGACGACCTTGCAAAACGACATGCGTTGACGGGCTTTGGAGGAGGACATTTAACAGCGAACACTACAAGCTGTACAGCGACATCGAGCTGGTCAGAAAAGTACGAATGTAGAGCGAATGGACACCAACGCTCCGGCCCGAAGAGTCTTCGATTCCAAAATGGAGGGACAACGCAGTAGAGGAAGACCTCGCCTTCGGTGGCTCGCACAAGTGGCAGGGGACCTCAACCAACTTGGACTGCGCAACTGTAGGCGGTTAGCCAAAGAAGTTTTACCTCTCCCTCCCATAAAAAACAGCGCTCGTATAAAAGGCGATAAGATGGAGAAATCTTTTCTAGGCAGTTTTAGCTCAGCTAAACGAACCTCGCGACTTTTGTAGCATCTTCAAATGTGCATGCAAGTCTGTCGGTTGACACGACTGGAGACTACCGGTGCCGTAAAAGTACGATCAAACGGTAATCAATAACAAGACCATGCACGTGTTGTAGTCGTAAAAAGAGGCAGGCCTGGATCACATATATTCAAAAACACCAGCATTTCATTGGCCTCTGTAAAAAAGTGATCTGAAAGCAAGAGGCCTGTGGAAGGTCAAACCGGCGCCCACAGATAGACCAATAGTAAGGCGGTAAAGTAGGAATGTGGTGATCGCTTTGATCCTGATTATAACTTCGCCGTTAAGGAAGAAGACGTAGGTAGGGAAATTGCCCTGACGGCACAGCCCCAAACCTGGAGGGCCAGTTCCTAAATTTCTTCTGGAAGCGATATCAGAAATCCGCTTTGGGAATTTGTGTCCACAATCCACTTTAGGAATTTGAGTCCTGCCGTTGAACCAACCATTCGCCACAATATACATGTCACCGCCTTGAAGCTCAGTCTTGAAAACTGCTTATGATCTCAGTTGCAATTATGTCGAATCTCATGAAAAAAGTACCAGCCATATTGGCTATTGAGGATACCGTTGACCCATTCACTTAAATTCATCCGCTTTGCATCCTCCTTCTGGCTCTTGACGGGCTTATGTAAGACTTCTGCGACTCACTCATCGACAAAGCATTATTTGCTATTTCCTTCTTATCGAATACTCGTCCTTATAAGATTAGTAAGACAAGTCCGGACGTCATGATCAAGTATCCGGTGGCTAATAAGGGATGGTAGAAAAAACACAACTGAAGAGTAGTTCATGTTACGACACTGAGCATCTTCAGGTTGATAATAGGCTGTGTTTGTCAATTTTTTATATTTTTGTTCATAGCTCCTGTCCCGCCTAGGCGAAGAAACACGGTACGTCGACCTGGATAGATCTATTGTGCCATAGGTCAGGGAAAATTTTAGGCTAGTGCATTTTTCACTTTTCTAGAAAAGGTAATAATGCTTCTAGCAGCCTTCATTACTTAAGAGTTCTTTGAAGAAGATCCGCTTTCTGATTCCGCAGAGGGCTGGGCATTCGCACAATATGTGCTCAGTGGTTTCGTCGTCCTCGAGACACAGCCTGCACTCTGAAGAGTCGGTTAAGTTCATTTTGTTAAGGTGGTTTCGTAAACCGTGGTGGCCTGTGAGGTAGCCTCTTAGGTTTTTGATATCATGCCTACGTAGGTTTAGGATCCTGCTGGCATTATTTTTTAAGGGCTGGATGGCTGGTTTGGAATGTCTTAGACCTGGGGTGTTTCTCCAGTGTGAGATACATTTTGAGTGTTCCCAGCTTTTTATAGCTAAATTAGTTGCTGATTTAGGTGTGTAGCAGAAGGGTTCAGGTCCTCTGAAAGGGGTTTCTGAACCACCTCTGGGTAGTTGGTCAGCTATTTCATTTCCTTCAAAACCCCTTTTGGAGGAGGACATTTAACAGCGAACACTACAAGCTGTACAGCGACATCGAGCTGGTCAGAAAAGTACGAATGTAGAGCGAATGGACACCAACGCTCCGGCCCGAAGAGTCTTCGATTCCAAAATGGAGGGACAACGCAGTAGAGGAAGACCTCGCCTTCGGTGGCTCGCACAAGTGGCAGGGGACCTCAACCAACTTGGACTG
The DNA here is from genome assembly GCA_949715645.1 of Portevinia maculata. Classification (NCBI taxonomy): domain Eukaryota; kingdom Metazoa; phylum Arthropoda; class Insecta; order Diptera; family Syrphidae; genus Portevinia; species Portevinia maculata. The sequence continues at coordinate 9,792,149 of OX454526.1, forward strand.
CGCAACTGTAGGCGGTTAGCCAAAGAAGTTTTACCTCTCCCTCCCATAAAAAACAGCGCTCGTATAAAAGGCGATAAGATGGAGAAATCTTTTCTAGGCAGTTTTAGCTCAGCTAAACGAACCTCGCGACTTTTGTAGCATCTTCAAATGTGCATGCAAGTCTGTCGGTTGACACGACTGGAGACTACCGGTGCCGTAAAAGTACGATCAAACGGTAATCAATAACAAGACCATGCACGTGTTGTAGTCGTAAAAAGAGGCAGGCCTGGATCACATATATTCAAAAACACCAGCATTTCATTGGCCTCTGTAAAAAAGTGATCTGAAAGCAAGAGGCCTGTGGAAGGTCAAACCGGCGCCCACAGATAGACCAATAGTAAGGCGGTAAAGTAGGAATGTGGTGATCGCTTTGATCCTGATTATAACTTCGCCGTTAAGGAAGAAGACGTAGGTAGGGAAATTGCCCTGACGGCACAGCCCCAAACCTGGAGGGCCAGTTCCTAAATTTCTTCTGGAAGCGATATCAGAAATCCGCTTTGGGAATTTGTGTCCACAATCCACTTTAGGAATTTGAGTCCTGCCGTTGAACCAACCATTCGCCACAATATACATGTCACCGCCTTGAAGCTCAGTCTTGAAAACTGCTTATGATCTCAGTTGCAATTATGTCGAATCTCATGAAAAAAGTACCAGCCATATTGGCTATTGAGGATACCGTTGACCCATTCACTTAAATTCATCCGCTTTGCATCCTCCTTCTGGCTCTTGACGGGCTTATGTAAGACTTCTGCGACTCACTCATCGACAAAGCATTATTTGCTATTTCCTTCTTATCGAATACTCGTCCTTATAAGATTAGTAAGACAAGTCCGGACGTCATGATCAAGTATCCGGTGGCTAATAAGGGATGGTAGAAAAAACACAACTGAAGAGTAGTTCATGTTACGACACTGAGCATCTTCAGGTTGATAATAGGCTGTGTTTGTCAATTTTTTATATTTTTGTTCATAGCTCCTGTCCCGCCTAGGCGAAGAAACACGGTACGTCGACCTGGATAGATCTATTGTGCCATAGGTCAGGGAAAATTTTAGGCTAGTGCATTTTTCACTTTTCTAGAAAAGGTAATAATGCTTCTAGCAGCCTTCATTACTTAAGAGTTCTTTGAAGAAGATCCGCTTTCTGATTCCGCAGAGGGCTGGGCATTCGCACAATATGTGCTCAGTGGTTTCGTCGTCCTCGAGACACAGCCTGCACTCTGAAGAGTCGGTTAAGTTCATTTTGTTAAGGTGGTTTCGTAAACCGTGGTGGCCTGTGAGGTAGCCTCTTAGGTTTTTGATATCATGCCTACGTAGGTTTAGGATCCTGCTGGCATTATTTTTTAAGGGCTGGATGGCTGGTTTGGAATGTCTTAGACCTGGGGTGTTTCTCCAGTGTGAGATACATTTTGAGTGTTCCCAGCTTTTTATAGCTAAATTAGTTGCTGATTTAGGTGTGTAGCAGAAGGGTTCAGGTCCTCTGAAAGGGGTTTCTGAACCACCTCTGGGTAGTTGGTCAGCTATTTCATTTCCTTCAAAACCCCCATGGCCAGCAATCCACCACAGTTTGGTTTTGTTTCCGTGGCTGACTTTCTGGAGGGTATTGAAGCAGTGTAAGACTGATTTGGAGTCAATCGTGTGTGAGCTAAGGGCTTTTATAGCTCCTTGACTTTCCGTGAATATATGGATGTGAGCGCCTTTAATGCCAGTGTTTAAGATGTGGTTAGCACGATCTTGAATGGCGAGGAGTTTTTTCCCATTGGTATTGAGACGTTGAGGTTTGGTCCGTGAAAACCAGCTCATGTACCCGATTCCATTTTAGACCCATCTGTATACTACTTTAATCCGATCTGGCCGTTTGGTGGGCTATTATTAGCCCATGCTTCTCTATTTGGTATTTCCGTAGGGAATCGTTTATTGAAGCATAATTAATGTTTTTTGAAGGCGGTCTGTAACCGCGCAGATCTTATTAAGTTCTGGAATTTCTGAGAGAGTGTTTGCCATAGTTGCACAATACGCAACTGTGAATCGTAACACCTGACTTATTGGCTATGCAGGTATGCAGAAAATGTTGAGTTTCTCAGTGAAATTGGAAAGTTCTAGTTGGGTGAATAGCTACTTGCGTCGAATGAAAACATTTACATTTTAATGGTCGAAATTGGATTACCCTATCCAACTACTTAAATCGAGCTTTGAAATACCGGTGTCATCATGAGCGAACCTTTTAAATTTAGAGTGAAAAATCGACATTTTTATCTAACTCCCTTTGTAGGTATATAATCGAAATAGCTGAATCAGTTGCATGCGTTTAAATTTGAAATTTGAAAATTTTTTTTTCACGGCCGACGGCAAAAGCCAAACCTATTATTATGAACTTTTGTAAAATTGAATTTATAAATCTTTTTATAAAGCGTATCAATAAAGTCACTGCTACTACTATATGACACGGCGCACACTTACACTTAAATGAGTCCCCAGTCCCATTTAACTTTCACAAACGCACACTACAATCACCTTACGAACATTTTTAGCATCTGGTAGGAGTAAAGGTCATCCAGTTAAGTTACCTCAAATAGGATCTCAACAAATGCCGTTCACTTAATGATAGCTCTCATCTACTACCACACTTTATAGTGAGCCATAAGACTAAGTCGACCAAAAAAACAAAGCTCTTTTCGATAATTAATGCATCTGTATCCCACACAAAAGATTTAATAAGAAAAACGAACTGATTATACCTTCACCAGCCACTTCCATTAATTTGATGAAAATTCACTTCGAGACAGACACTACTCTGTGGCTATGGCTATTCTCCACTTTTGAGAGTATCTCACAGTTTTTGGGCGGCTAATTGATATAAGCCTCAGATACAAAAATGCTGATATTTAATTTCCAGCCCCTTTAAGTATCGTAGTCGCTGTCCAAGTGCATTAGAGTTATTGATGGGTCAGTCGGCTTAGAGTTTTCTTTCTTTCTTTTTTTTTCTTTATATTTTTTATAGGTTCTGGGAGCGACAACTACGGCGATGGTCTTTTGTCATGAAAGCCATCGTTGAATGGCGGCTTAAGCGCGGTGGCCATGCGTTATACAGCCAAGATACAACCAAAGATACACGATGGATAATTTGTACTATGAGATGTTTTACGAGTTACGAGGCAGCGTGTTTCGGCGTTCAACACCAGAACTACCGGATTTACATTCTTCTTATCTCGTCCACTCAGTCATTTTACATTCGGCGGGGAATTGAATTGAATTTAAATAATTACTCTTGATTTAGGAAAACAATCTTCTTAGTTTTGACAAATTTGTTAGTCTGTGGCAAATGGTGTTGGTCTCGGCGGAGATGGGTCTAAGACGCGTAATATTTTACACTAATCGTAGGCATTAGATCCCTGGATGGATTCTCTTAGGAAGGAACACACACAGTATGTGTTGATTGTTGTTGGGTTCCCAGAGTTGTTACACTCATAATCTTGATTGAAGTATTTTGAATAATTTTTTTTTCCTTCAAAAGAAGAGAGAATATTCACTTTTATGGTTGTGTTTCATAAAAGGAGATTATCACGACAAAGTGGAGGAAATTTAAATCATAAACCCCCACGCATATGGAAGAGAAATTTTAATCAATTTACCAAAAAAAAGATTTTGTGTATCTAGGGGGTCTTCTTTGCGGCATGTATAGTCAATTTTTTATTTGTTTAAGCATAGCAATAAATTAATTATATGGGTTAATAAATTGTTAGCTAATTTGCAGATTAAGATCTGTGTTTTTCTTTTTTACAAAGTGCGGCTTCATTAAATATTTATCATCTGTGCGTTTTCTTTTGATGTGTTTAATATAAATATAAGGGCTGAGTACGGCTACCCTTCCTTAACCTTCCTATACCCGCGCCAAAAAAATAACACATATACACGCGGACGGTCCCTGGGACCGAAAATTCTCGACTGTATTTGTCATATATTTTTACGAAAGCCTTAGTCAAAATAAATTTGTATGAATGCTAATGGGATGTGCTTAAAAGTATTAAATAAAATATAGGGAAAATATTTGCTTTAATTAGTGACTAACAGCTTTTATTACAGCCTCTGAAAATAGTCAATTTTTCTGACGAGTAATGCAAATTTTATAAAATCTTAATTTTTCAAAACAAACTAAAAATATATCAAAAACCTTAAGGATTACAACATTAGACAAAAAGTTATATAAACTAATTTTCCACAGACGTCTCACAACAGCAGTCGGAGTATTCCGTAATTAAATGTTCCAAGAGAAACGACAGATTGATTTTAAATCAATACCTGATTTCTTAGCCCTAGCTAATTCTTATAGATCAAGAGGTTTTACCCGTCTCAATCTCCTGATTGCATTGTCATTATTTAATAGTTCTGTTATTTCTGTGTTTACGTGGTTGAGAAGCCTACTTCTATGCCTTTGAGCAACTTTCTTAACTTCATCTTCAACCATTTCAACATATAGATCTTTATGTGAATCGGCATTGCGTATGTACCAAGGTGCATTAACTATGTTCCTTAGGCCCGTTTGCTGATACTAGTCATAAAATTGTGTCTTAGCTAAGTAATAGTTAGCGTTATGTGGAACTTAACGCTTAAGTTCGTCATAGCTTATTTCCAGTTGCTGAGAAATATTTAAGTTCAGCTTAGCAAAGAGAAACTTTTGAATCGCTTTTCACTTCACAGCATTGAAAAAACTGTCAAATTTTCTTATTTCATTGAAAATAAGTTGAAGTTTAATTTTTAATAGAATTTGTTTTGTTGAAAAATGTCTCAAAAAAAGCGAAAGAGGAGCCAAAACTTTTCATCAACGGAAAGAAATATACTTCTTCAATGTGTATATTATGAAAAAGACGTGGTAGAAAATAAAAAAACTGATGGTGCAACGTGGAAAGAAAAGGAAGAAGCTTGGAGGAGAATTACCAGCAGTTTTAACTCTCAGGCATCAGGAGACACATGCAGCCGTAGTACCGATTCACTAAAAAAGTGTTATGTGAACTACAAAAAAGAAATGAGAAAAGAAGCTCCCGCTGAAAAGTGTTCTTCGATTCAAACTGGCAGCGGTAAGCCACATAAAGTGAAGGACCCACATTTTGAACTCGCCATTTCGATAATGAATCCAAAGACTGTACATGGATTGACCAACGTCTTTGATAGTGATTCAATTGAAATTAATGAAGACGCGAATATTGTTAATGTAAGTTTCCATTGCATACCTTATCCTAAAATCATGTTCGCAATGATACCTACATAAACTAGTTGGAGAATAACGCCAAACAAATTTAGGAAACAAAATAGTTTTGGACCTCGTCGGTAAATAAAAACATAGGGACGGGCTACAGTCCGCTTGGGCCAACTGTTGGATACCCTATTCTTATTCCTATCCCTCATAAGTGGGCGCGGCAAAAGTCTAAGTATGGTTGAATTGCTAAGAACGCTCTACATATTTTGTTAACATTTAAAGAATTTTATCAAAAAAAAAAAACGCTCCCTAGCTCAAACTTGGGTGTTTCCATAAAATAGTTTTATTTAATTGTGAGCGTGTCAGTAGGCTGATTTTAAAAAAAACTAAAACATGAGAATAAAGTGCCGCTAGAGAGTATATAATAAATATTATAAATTTCAGCTCCCTAGCTCAAACTTTGAATTTTCAAAAAAAAAAAAATTAATTGTGGGCGTGTCAGTGGGCGGATTTTGAAAATATTCACACAGTAGCTTAAAGGGCCCCTAGAGAGTATATATTATAAATTTCAGCTCCCTAGCTCAAATTTTGGTTTTTCAATCAAATTGTTTTATTTAATTGTGGGCGTGTCAGTGGGCGGATTTTGAAATTTTTTTATCCCGAGCAGTTTTAGGAGTCATAGATCATATATAAAAAATTTCAGTTTTCTAGCTCAAAATTCGATTTTTTCCAAAATTTTGTTTTTTTGAGTTTGTGGGCGTGTCTGTGGGCGGATTTCAAAAATTCGTTAACTTGATTATTTCGGGACCCTAGAGAGTATATGGTTAAAATTTCAGCTCTCTAGGTCCAGTTTAAAGGCCTAACTTTTTGCCGACAGACGGACGGACGGACGGACGGACGGACGGACGGACATGGCTAGATCGACATTACTATCGATGCTGATCATAAATATAGTAACTTTTAGGGGTCTACGGGCAATATTAAGGTATGTTACAAACTATGCGTCAAAATTAATATACCCTTAAAATAGGGTATAAAAAGACTGTTAAATAGCAGCGATTTTAAAATTTTGACATAAACAACTTGTTTCAGAATTAACCGGATGACCCAACAGCAGATTGGGGGAGCTATAAATCTAGTTAGTTCATTCAAAGCTTCAAATTAGGCCAATCAGTGAGAATGTAACAAAACCTTGTTCACCTGTACAGGAATCAACAGAAGCCCCCATCATTGTGTCTAAAGGCTCAAGAAAACAATACGAGGACACATACGAGAACACTGAGCGTACAAAGAAATGGTCTAATAGGCGTAGACCAGTGACTTCGACTCTGGACGGTAGTAAAATAACTGAGCAATACTCTGAACTATCAAAAATTAAAATTGAGCTAGCAAAGCTCCAATACGAAACCTTAAAAGAAGAAGCCAACCAAAAAAAATACCGACTCAATTGAGCATGAACTACGTAAGAAGTCACTGGAAAAATCAATTGAAATAAAGGCGGAGATTTTAAAAAAAATCAAAAATAGTTCCTCTGTAGCCTGTAATATTTTAAAAGACATGGAAAATTTATTCAACATTTAATTCAAATTTTTTATTTCATTTATCTAATAAAAACTGAAAAATTTAAGTTGTACAGCGTCCATTTTTAAACCTTACAATCTTCCAAAACAATTATTTACTAAGTTCGCACGCTTTTGCATCCCCATATTAAGCGACGTTGAACTCCTTTCGTTTGACTCAAAACGATTCTCAATTTGCCCAAAGTCGATGGGTCGCTGAAGTTCGTCTCTATCAAAATTTAAACTTTCTGCTGGCTCCTCTGGTTCACCATGCTGACGTAGTATATTATGCAGAACACAGGCTGCAACTATTATTGTTAGCACAGTATTTAATTTTAAGCGGCATCCATATGCTAAAACTGGACATCGTCTTTTCAAAATGCCGAAAGCCTTTTCAATGGGACCCCTGGAACGTATTTGAGATTCATTGTAAAGGTGCTCTGCTGTTGTTTGTGGACTAAGTAAAGGCGTCATCAAATACACTTTTTGGGGGTAAGCTGAATCACCTAAAATCTTCCAACGATTAAAAAATTTCAGAAAAAAAAAATAGGTACCCAAAACAACACAATCAGAATAATTTCGTCCTTCTAATATAGAGTTTTTCATTCTACTATTGCTAAAAATAGTTGCGTCATGAGTTCACCCAGGCCATCTTGCAACAATATCAGTAAAAACCATGTTCGCAGCACACGTCACCTGATCGTTAATGTACCCTTTCCTGTTCCTGAAGACTTCTGGATCTGAACCACCTAATTAATACAATTTAAAATAAATCAAGTAAAAAATACTAAATTCGCTGGGTTGTTATACCAGGTGACTGAATTTCGATATGAGTTCCATCCACTGCGCCAATTACAGACGGAAAAGAAGCTATATTATAGAATTCTCTTTTATGTATTGTTTATTGAGAGCAGCAATTGACGTCAAAACTCTTAAAACGATCCTTGAAACTGTTGAAATATGCATTCCTCCGAAATCAGCAGTGCTTAAAAGATGACTCCCAGTCGCAAAGAAGCGTAGAGCAACCAAAAGTTGGTTGATTGGCGCTATAGAATTATTTCTAACAATTCTTAAAATAAAATGATCTTAATTGAAGAGCCAAAAATGAATTTTTACCTTTCATTTCATTTAACCTGTCATTTCTTTAGTCAGACGGAATCGCTTGTAGTAAGAAAGCTCATCGAAGAAATGAAAATATTCCTTTCTTTCGCATATCTGTCTGACTGCAATCTTTTTTGTCACAAAATGAATAAAACTGCCAACATAACCTTTAAAAGTCTTTAAGCATTACTTAGGCTCCTTATGACGAACTATTTCTGGGGCTTAATTTAAGTGTCACATACGGAAATTTAAGATTAACTTTGTTTTTCGTGCAACATGTTAAGTATTACTTAGGCGCTTAAGCGATAGTTAAATATTTAAGATTCGTATCAGCAAACGAGCCTTAGTACTTTATTTTGGAAAACCTGAATTGTTTGTAAATTTGTTTGGCATGTGCATGTCCACAACTGGAGCGGGCTCCATACTGGTTTCAGAACTTGCGTGTATAGCAATAACTTGTTGTAGTTAGACAGGGATGAGAATCTTCCAATAAGCCAATACATTTTACTGTATCGCATGTTCAACTCATCTTTTTTTTTTTTTACGTGCGCTTTCCAACGCAGTTTAGCGTCTAGAGTCATGCCTAGATATTTGGCTGTGTTTGAATATTCCACTACATTGTTGTTAATGTAGACTGGAATGTTTGGTACGTTTTTATACGCAAAATTAATATCTGCTGACTTAAGGTCATTTAATCTAATCTGGCATTTCTTCCAAGTCCATTCTGAAATATTGTTTATTGCTGTTTGAAGCTTTTTTGTTGCTATTTCGACAGTTGCTTCCACAGCAAGGACAGCTGTGTCATCTGCAAAAGTAGCTATGGTGGTTTCTTCACTTTCAGGAAGATCGCTAGTGAAAAGTACGTATAGAATTGGACCTAGCACACTGCCTTTTGGTACACCAGCTTTAATCTCTCTTAATGTTGGTACTCTGCCTCTTGTTTAATTCTGAAGAATCTATCTGATATATTTATAAGACTCCAGAATGGTCGCATACTGCTTCGGCAGTTGCTTTTGTAGTTTGTGTATCAGTCCTTTGTGCCAGACTTTATCGAAAGCTTGTGCTATATCAAGAACTACTGTAGACCTCACATTTTTCTCTTCAAATGCTTATTCGATTCTATCTGTGATTCTATGCACCTGATCGCAGGTGGCAATGGTGCGATGGTAGTGTATTCACTAAGCCTCAATATGATTGAGTACAAACTCGAGTTGTACGCGACGGATATCCCTTCCTTCCCAAGAAGCGGTGCTTTCCTGGACTTGGCCTTAACGGACGCAAGACTTCAACTGACAAACATAGACCAATACACGCGGAACTGTTTACGTGCGTTTGAGTACGATAGTGACCACTACGGACTCGCCGCCGCAATACGGACCCCGAACGAGCAAACGCTGCTGGAGGAGTACGAAGCAGTGTGTTCATTCGATTATCGGAGGGCACAATGGTCGCGCTTCTCCAGATTTTTAAAGCGAGATATACGTTCGAGTGGGATCGACCCACCGACAAACAGTAACATGACAAATGATGACATTGATCGGCATTTATTGCAAATGAACGACGCCATTAAACGAACTATGGAACGAACTATTCCTCGGGTAGGACGTTCCGACGACGACCAGACAGAAAAGTACAGAAACCCTACAATCGACGCACTATACCGACAGAAAAGTAGACTGCTCTTGAGGCTTAAACGGCTGTACAGGCAATTTACTGATCGCGACGACCCGGAGGTAAGGATGCTGAAGTCAGAGATCCGAATCCTGAAACAGCTGATAAAAGAAAATTACAGAAAATCTGTAAGTCTGTATTGGGGCAATAAAATTCGGGCTATTAAAACCTGTAGTCCGAATATGTTCCCACAGATAAATAAGTTGTTCAGGAGGAAAGATCACAATGATATTCCTTGTGTTCGAATCTCCCAGACAGCAGAGAACAGACAGACAGTACTGACTGCTGGAATAAGTCCAGAAAGTGTCGCTTCAAACGACGATTTTTTCGTGGTCGAGGACCCACAGGAGAAAGTGGATTTGCTGGGCGCTTGTTTCGAGGCCGTGTATACGGTGAACAATCCTGTTCGCCGTAACCACGACATTGAGAATAGGGCTCTGGTGAGCCATTTCTATCTGCGCACCGAACTTGAGAATTGGCGATCTGAGAATAACGGTTTCACTGTGTTCACTGATGAAAACCATGCTAATGCAGTTGTCGCCAATGGCCGAGATGCATCGCACTTGTTCGTGTCGAAGAATGATCTTCTGTGCATCTTCGAGTCACTAAAGAATAAAAAGTCGGCGGGGATGGATGGTGTCCCAAACGTCGTATTGAGACACCTGCCTTTGGAGGCTGTAGATATTTTCACCACGCTGTTTAACAATGCGCTGAATAATGCACATTATCCGGCGCATTGGAAGGTAGCTGTGGTACACCCTATCCCGAAAAAATGTAAAGATAGGACGAACCCTGCCAATCTCCGGTCAATTAGCTTACTTCCGAATATTAGCAAGGTCTTTGAAAAGGTTGTCAATAGAGCCCTGTTAAAGTGGGTCGAGGACAATAACATAATTCCGGACAACCAGTTTGGTTTCAGGGCGAGGCATGACACTATTCATGCCGCGTCGAAACTGGTTTCCGACATTCAGTGGAATAAATGCAAGAACCAATGCACGGGTGCTTGTCTGGTTGATTTTGAGAAGGCTTTCGACACCGTATGGTTAGAGGGACTTTTCTACAAGTTGACCAGGCGGGGGATGCACAAACCTTTGCTATATGTAATTTATAATATGCTTATGGGAAAGAAGTTCGTAGTCAAATGTGGCAACGTGACTTCGAGCAGAGTCTTTCAAATTAAAAACGGTTTACAGCAGGGGGCGGTCAATTCTCCGATCCTGTTTAACATTTACACGAGTGATCTGGTGGGTTCACTCAGACATGCTATAGCGTATGCCGACGATTTGGTGGCATACAGATCAGGTTCTAAAATCGAGGTCATTAATATCCTTTTGCAGCGTGACTTCGATCAAATTAAGCGATATTGCGACGACTGGAAGTTGAAAATCAACTTTCAGAAGACGGAAACAATCTTGTTCAGAACTCCATTGGCTGGGGCCTCTAGGGATACCAGAAAAAACTGGAAAAAATTGGCCATTATTTGACAAAATGGGCAGCCATTGGCGGTGAGAAGCGTAGTTAGATATCTAGGTATCTGGCTTGACCAGTATCTATATTTCGATAGACATATAGTTGCTTGTCTTGCTGGGGCCAAGATGGCTTATGCTTTGACAAGGAGACTGTTTCATAGCAGTCAACTTGACTCCAAAGTGAAGGTCATTTGCTACGTGGCCCTTATAAGGCCAATTATCGCTTATGGTTGTCCATTGTGGTTCAATATAGCGCCCAGCTATATGGAAAAGATTCGGGTTTTGGAGAGACAATGTCTTAGGACCTGTCTCCGATTGTTCCGAACGCCTGAATCCAACTATATAAAATACTATCCCAACAAGGTCCTATACGATGGGGCTCAGTTGAATAGGATTGACAATTTCCTCATTAAGGTCACTCGAAGGCACGTTGCAAGGGCGATGGCCAGCGACAATAGTCTGATATTTGGGGCTTACTACCCCAATGAAATGTACATTGAGAGTACACTCCGGTCTGGCTTTATCCCGCCAGAGGCATTTATCCATATTGATGCAAAAGGGCTGGTACAGACGAGGGATGGTATTCCGGTCTTATACCATCGCTACCGCAGCGCGAGAGATAAGCGGCTCCTCCATTACGGGGACGTCGCCAATGCTCATGAGCTCCTCCGTTTTAGTACCGCAATATCGGAGAGGGATAGATTCGACACGGAAAATCAATTCGCCGAATTTTGGTGGCTTGAGGGGGGAGGGGTCAACATGCCCTCCCAGGACGGTGCGTTACTCTAGGTAACTTCCTCTTAGCTTATAAGTTAGATTAAGTCAGCTAGGGCGTTTTTGGGAGAGGCCGGGCTCGCCAACGTGTGGTGGTGCTTCTGGGAGTTGACTGACGCTGTAAGGCTTCAGTCGGCTCACGGCGGCGCGTGTGCACGTTGACGACTGCCAGGCGCTCGGAAAGCAATTGGGATTTTGACCACTTGTTGCGCAAGGCAACGAGTGCTCAGAATCCTAATTATAGTTAGAATACGTTAAGTAGTTTAAGTAAGTAGAATAGGTAGTTTGTAATTTGTTTTATATAAAATCTCAATAATGAAACCGAGTTTTAATAAATTTTCTCGAGGAATATATATGTAAGATTAGTTCGTAAAATAGTTCGTAGGCCGAAAGGCAATAATTCTAAGATATAGTTAAGTTTAGAGCGTTCACATAAGGACCAATAAATAAGAATAAGTATCCTGTTAATTTTAAGTTAGGTTTAATCATTTTTGTCTAGTATGTAAGTAGATATTTATCAATGAATAAAAAAAATGAATTTCAAAGTCAAAGTGTATTCACTAAAGTGATTGGCAGGTCGTGCGTTCGAATCCCGACCAGAGCCATGATAATTTTATAAATTGAATACACACAACAAAAACTGATCTCCCTAAAACAATTTAGGCGCCACCTGTGGAGAAATAAAAAATGCCATCGCACCAAACTTCTTTCCTATCCTTCTATTCTTTCAGTAAGTAGCACCCAAAAATAGGCAATGAATTGCTGGGAGCTACTTGCGCAACAAACTAAATGCCTGCGCTGTGCTTTTACCGTTATAAGGGTACTGTGTCACTACAGAAAAAAGAAATCCCTTTAACGCACGCAAATTATATAAAAAAAAAAAAAAAAAAAAAATTGTAGAGTGCTTATTTCTAAATCCAAATTGGTGAATTGGGACTAGCGATTTTTCATCTATTATTTTTTGTAGGCGTTCTTATTTAATCAATGCGAAACCAGTCTTTGCATGCCTACGATTAAACCCCAATGTGTCAGAAGCGTTCTTTGGAGTTTGTCGGCTTGTTTTAGCTTCAGCTTCGCCTGGTTTCTTCCAAGTTTCTCGAAGGCTTCAGTGAGGAAGTGCTCTTAATTTTTCTTCTAGATCTCGTCAGGCCATGTGTTTCCGAAGAAACTATATCGGCCAAGTTATCTGGTGTACCAAAATCTCTGTTTTCGAGACTGCTTTCCTTTTGGTTGGTTTTATTGACCTCTTTGCCATTGATTCAGACAACTTTTTTCGAATTATTGCACGTAAGGCCTTTGCACGCTTACTAACTCAACAGGCTTCTGACCTGAGAAGAGTCTCTACCTGAGACACTTTCAGTTGTCTAGTCCAAGGGCTCTGACATGCGCGATGACTAGATCTTTGAAATGAAGGTTCGGTCTATCTAGTCGAGTCTTCTCGATGGTCTGGACAACAAAGATACTCTAAGCCAGAGCATTGTGGTCCATTCGCTCAAAGTGGACGAGTCAATGTTGTCGACGTGTCTGAGCTTTTTAGAATACATCCACATCCGGTTGTATGTTTACTCTATTCGGTCTTTCGCACAAAGGACGGCGCAGGGTTATACAGGACCACCAATCCCATGAATAATTTGTATTTCGAAGGTACCCAGGAGAAGGCATATCTCAATTCTTGCTCATTGTCCAGGCGCTCGAAGCTTTTAAGCATAAACTGTCATGACCTGAGCTTGGTCTTCTGGGTTAGGGGTTTTAAACTTGTGTTTTCCTAACCGAGGAAGAGCGGTTCTCACATTGAAAATCCTTTGCCGAATCAACGCTGAGATTCCTTTTTTTGAGTTAATGTCTTCTCCGAGGAAGGTAAACTCCTTTTTTAGTTGCTGCTAAGAGCAGTGCTATTTAGTCCTATACGACTAACGGATGCTTGAACAGCAGGTACTTGGTTTTGTCTTGTCGACTTCAAGACCAACCAATTCTAACTGTTGCCAGATTCCCTTGAAAGCCTCTAGCACGGTCACGATGGGGTATATATAGTTCCTTTACTCCAAGAGTTGAACGGGTCTGTTGAGGACAGTGCTTTGTGGGGTATCACCTGCTCTACGAACTATAATAAGTCACCATGTCAGAAGTCTTTTATTTATTTTTTAGATAAAAGGAAATCCAAACCCCGGAGCACTCAGACTCGTTAACGGTCCATTGTACTACCAGGCAGAAATCCTCTTTTTGGTGCAGAGGTTGGAGAAAACAAGGTTTTATTCGTTTCTCTCTATCTATGGGTGCCGAATGTGGTTGTTAGCCATGGGGATTGAACCTGCACCGCACGAGTTACAAGCCGAAACACTAACCTCTACACCGTCCCTATGACAGAAGCCACTACAAGATAAAAGAAGTCACATAATGGCGATAGAATTACACCGATCTGCGACGTCAAGGTGCATTTTCCTAAGAGAAGCAGACGGAAAAACCAATATATTATCCATTTCTGGCTTAGGGGGCCGAACGTTAAGACCTTCATTTCCAATAAAAAAAAAATAAAGAACTAAAGCTTCGACGAAATAAAAGACAAAACAATGCCTAAAACATTATAAAACGCATGAACACAGTCTTCTATTGATACACAGGCCTACATGCCGATGAACACCTTCAGCATCCCGAGTATTTATCATTATGAGCATGATCTTGCCTTATGCAGACATCCGATGAAGTTGGTTAAAAGTAAAAAAGTAAGTACCTGCTCGACCGAAGTAGAAGAGACTTCAGATAATTAGTGGGTCTCGTCGCTGGGTTCGGTCCTCATGACGAGCAGCTAAAAGCTATAAGAGTTTCAAGATCTGGCTTACATTATATGAGTGCTCTATGGGGCGGACAATACGGCGCTGCACTTGCTTCGGTGGAAATGCGTCTTCTATCAGAAACGGGATAGTTATATAAAAGCTTGATTTATTTTTTGTCATGAAGATGAGCTAATTGAATTTTTAGTTTTCTTCGTCACTGGCATTTTCTGTGTGATCTGGCTCTAATGGTTATCTCCAGTAACTTTCGAACCTGCAGCTATCCTGAAGTATAAACGATCATTACGCCTAAGTGGTTGTTGTCTGTGGATGACACAAATTCAAATACAATTCAAATACCTGCTGACAAATTAATATAGAATACAATAAAGTTAGAACAGTCCTCTTCCTTTGGCGCTTCTTCTTCTTTTTTCTTTAACGAAGAAGTTATAATCTGGACGTGGGCTTTTATTCCGAAGTACTCGGAATATCTAGCTCGATCAGGCTCTCCGACCACAGCAGCGTCTTCAAAGCTGAGGTTCTAGCGGGTGCAATAAATCTATCACTAGTCAGCAAGATAGAATTTTTCTTCAATCTGACATTAATAGCTTCGCCAATTGGTGTGATAAAAACGGTTTATCCCTGAACCCTACTAAATGTCAACATATGACATTCTCTAGAAAGAATATACCTTCCACCTTTCAATATTCTTTGTCTCAACATATTCTTTGTAATGTTGATAATTTTAAGGATCTTGGGGTTTATTTCGATCCCAAACTGGTTTTTGCCAAGCATATCAATTTTATTGTTAATAAATCTAATTCTATGCTGGGCTTCGTAAAAAGGTGGGCGAAAGAATTTAATGACCCATACGTTACTATGTCATTGTACAATTGTTTTGTCCGTCCGATTCTAGAGTATGCTTCACAAGTTTGGACGCCGTTCTACAACATTCATTCAAATCGAATAGAGGCCATTCAACGTAAATTTATTCGATTTGCACTTAGAGGACTTCCATGGGATGATCCTTTTAACCTTCCTCCTTACAGTCAGCGTATTAAGCTTCTTCAAATGTTACCCCTTTCTCAACGAAGGCTTAATAGCGATATCATTTTTTTACAGCAGCTTATATCCGGTCAAATAGATGCACCTGACTTGCTGTTGTCTATTGGCTTTAATTTTCGTGGTGGTGCCCATAATTTGCGCAGTGCTGAACTATTGTTTAGCCCCCATCATAGAACGAATTATGGGAAGCATGAGCCTATTAGTCGCATGAGTAGAATCTATAATCTAAATGATCATGTGATTGACTTGCATGTTAGTAAAATTAAGCTAAAAAATATTTTGCGTAATAATGCTTTAATGTCTTAAATTGTTTGCATTATTTTGTGTCTGTGTTAGTATTTTGTAGGTACATAATTATTTTATTTTTAATTGTTTTGTTCTTACTAACACCTGCACTAAATGATGAGCCTGTGAGAGCACTTTTTGTGCCGGCAATTTCTGCTCGTGATAGTTGCTTGCTTTAAGCACTCCACGACACAGAGCTGATAGTGTATTAACAGCTGCTAAACAGGTTGCAATGATGGCAATACCACAGGCTGATATTACCTGCTTCATTACCAGCCAAACGGCGATAAAAGCGATTTCCGCCACAGAGATAAAATCGAAGATTGTAAGTCGCTGTGGCGAAGAACTACGGGTTCTTGGCGAGCGGCACCTTGTAAGACTCTGTTGGGTCCCCGGACACCGTGGTGTCCCAGGAAATGAAAGAGCCGATGAACTGGCAACAAAAGGGTCATCCCTTGATTTAAGACAGGCTGACACTACAGTAAAAACCCCCTCCTGTTACTTTAAGCAAATGATGGGGGATAAAACACTGGTGGCTGCTAACGAAAGATTAAGTGTCCTCGACTCCAGTGTTATAACCAGGAAAATGTGGCCACTATATAACAAACAAAAGACCGAGAGCATCCTTCAAATGAAGAAAAAATCGTTGTCTCTCTCGTGTGTGCTATCACCGGATACAATAAGCTGGGCTACCATGCAAGGAAATTGAGGCTCAACACAGTTGACCTCTGCAGAGGATGCGAGTACGAGGAAGTGTACGAAAATATTCCTCATTTCCTCTGTCACTGACCTGGACTCTGCCGTATTAGAAATAACGTCCTCAGAAGACATTTCTTCCAGGAGTAAGAAGAAGTATCTGGCAAGTCTGTAAACGACTTGCACAATTTCATTAATGCATCGGGAAGAATTGGTTCCTAAGTATGGGAATCATAAACCCCATGGTATCACAAAGGGTCTATATTGACCTAAGTGGGACGGGCGCAGGATTCTCATGCACCGTCAACCCGGTCACCTAACCTAACCTATGATCTGGACTAAATGGATCATAACCACTAACTTGCATCCGTACCTGTTCGCCTGAAGCCAATCAAAGGCTAGCGCTAAATTTGTGCTGCATCCTTAAAAAATAAATTAGCTACAATCTATCCCTCACCCTGTCTTACCTCTTTTGACTATCACTTTTACAAGGACAATTCCCTCAGATTTGGAAGTCCTTTTTCATAAATGCGATACAAAATAAGGGATTAAAGAGATAAATAATTAAAGGTGAACTTTCTCATGTACCCAAACTTCTCGAAAGTATCTTGTACGAAACCCTTAACTTTCATTGCAAATCTATTTTTCCCCGAACCAACATGGCTTACTTAACCGTGCACCAACTAGCACAAACCTATCGGAATTTGTGTTATTTTCCCCTTTCAGCCTTAGAAAGTGGCAGTTGGCAAAGAAAACGACGTTAATGAAACTAATTTCAGCAAGGGTTTTGCTAAGACATCCCATCAATCAATTCTTTTCAAATTGTCTTAACTCGCATTCAAAGCAATATTATTGAATCTTCCTTCCTGGTAAACAGTTTTTATAGTGTTCGTTTCAGGTCCGTCTTAACGGCGCCTTTCTTGTCCAACTCTGGTGTTCCACAAGGCAGCCTACTGGGTCCCCTACTCTTCATACTAACTCAAAACGATATTGAGCGGGTCATAAACATACCGCCCTCTCCCTCTATGTTGATAATACCAAATGTTGGAACCCATTCTTTCTCCACAAGACTCTTGCCTTCTTTTAAAAAGACCTAGATACGCTTTTTATCAAAAATGGCTTAGAGCTCAATATAGCCAAGGGCCAGTCTATTACCTTTGGACGTAAGTTAAATAAGTCCACTCCCCGACTATACCTTGTCCACGGTCATCTTATATGCTTGGTATACTGTGTATACAGGGAGCGTTATTTCCGGTACAAAATTAACGAGATAATTCTTAAAGTCAACTCATAAATTGGCTGGTAGTCCAAAGAATTATCCATCCTTACCTGACTTTATCTCTTGATATAATTTAAATTCGTTCGCTTCTTGAGTACGCGTGTCCGTGTGTCCAGATTCTAGTGAGTCGTTTTTTCCGTTTTTCCCTTCGTGGTTTTGCCTGAAACGATCCTTTTATCTTACCCATATTATGACCACCTCAAAGTCATGAAATTGAAAAGCCTTTAGGAACCTAGAGGCGCTGCAGATATAATTTTCATTCATCGATTCCTCTCCGGCTCCGTTGATTGCGCGTCTCCTTACAACTCTATTTTTTCAACACTGGCCCTTACTATGCCTCGTCTCTTCCATCTACCGACTTCCCGCATGCTTTGAAAGGTTTGATCAAACCTTACCGTCTTCGACTTCAAGCGCAGCACTCCCCACCTTAAACGCGATCTCATTTACCATTCTCTTCTTAAGCGGCAGGTCCAAGTTCTTTTTTTTTAAGTTTCTAAGCCTCATTATTAGCTTGCATTAAGCCGAATAGATAGGGTCTTATTCCACAGAAAAAATAATTGCCATGAATCGCTGTCTTCTTCATCAGTAAATAAAGCTTTTTCTTTTTAACACTTTAAGCAGCTTAGAGAAACCAAAACTTAACACATCCGTTTACCTTATGCTCTCAAAATGGCACTGCTAATTCGGCCTGACTACACAAAATAAGTCTCGACTAATTTCCTGACCAACAAAGCATTCAATGTCCCAGGGGTCACTTACTCGTAAGTTACCTTCCGTGGCAAACTTTCTTATTTAGTATACTTTTGGTAAACTTAATCCCTCTCCAAAAAATAATAATAATAATCAAGTCCTTTTCTGTATCAAATAGATGCCACTTTGTGTATTCGAATACGTAGCCTTTCAGGTTAGCTAGGTTAATAACTTTGAACCTATCGATTTTTCGATGTCATAGTTGGCCTCGATTTATGTTAAATTAAAATTTGAATGTATCTTTTTTATGGCAATACGTATCTATTCTGGATAACTAGTTCGATGCGTTCGGGAACACCTGCGGCGGAATTTAATTGGGTTTTAATGAAAAAAAACATTGTTTCTGTTTTTTTTTTTAATTGCGACGGGTATTGTTGTTTTGGGTTAAATTGCTACAAGTATTTTCGATATAAATGTTTTGTTACTGAATACTTGCGCAGTAATGGTAATAGGTGAGGGGAATCAATTAAATTTAAGCCTGCAAAACATGCCGATGGTCGAGGGTAGATTTATTGTTTATAATAACTATTTTGTGCTGATTGTGTTTTTGCCAGTGATACACGTTTTCAATATGCCGCACATGATATGGGACAACAATCGGTACGAGTACCTATGTTACTTATTTGATTTGATAGTGGAATATAGGTATCGATGTATGGTTCCAGCGGCCACTGAGTGCTTTGATAAAAAGAACATTCTTTTAATGGGTTGTTGCGGAGAATGAGGTGTTCGGTACTTTTGTGAGATACATACACGAACGCTGGGCTGGAAATGATAAGACAACGATTTATCTTGAGATTGCCTCCGCAAGTTGTGGTCTGTCAATGTGTCGGAGTTTGGCAGAAATACCAAACAAATCATCATGGTGTTACGTTGTCATAGCCAAAGTAGCTAATGCGAGTTAGTTGTGGGTTGAACAGAACCGGTGTAATATTTTGAATGACAGCACAAGTCTAAACTTACTCAAATGATGCCTTTCATCTTAGGAGACAGTTTCGATAAGGCACCACCTAGTCGTATACGAATCGCATAAGTCCCCTGATTTAACACGCTAGGTAGTATTTTTTGACTGACATTGCGTTCTATGCGTTGGTTGTTCTTATGCAACATTCATCTCTGAATATCTGGACGCCACTTTCAAGCTTAAAATGCTCAGTATGCAATGCAGGTTATCAGATTCGAATCCGATTGTGTCGCGTAGTGCGGAATGGTGCCGTGCAAATATCGCAGAAGTTCACTGTTCGGCCTTATTTCGCATTGACAAAGTGAAAAGCGATTTTCACTGGCTGATAAATAGGACCGAAGCAAACAGAAAAGTCGCTTCCAATTTAACTTGAGGTGACGCGCTGCACTCGAGATTAAAAAATTAAAATAAAACAATGGGCAGGACTTCGACTAACGATCGTGAAGGAGTACCGAAGTGTTTTTATACCCTATTCTAAGGGTATATAAAAGCTCGTTAATTTGGAATGGTTGGGAGAAAGGTCAGTCCGAATAAACGAATTTTCCGAATTAATGAGAGATTTTTGTATGCACTAAAGTATATTAATTTTGACGCATAGTTTGCAACATACAGTAAAAGCTCGTTAATTTGGAATGGTTGGGAGAAAGGTCAGTCCGAATAAACGAATTTTCCGAATTAATGAGAGATTTTTGTATGCACTAAAACGCGTTCCTATTGATAAAAAAATGCGAACTTAAAACGAACAATTATTTTATTAACACAAAAGATTGCAAATAAAACGTAAAATTTATTATAATTCATTTTTGTAACTAAAAACATAAAAAAAATACATAAACGTATCAAAAAATGAAAGAAATGAAATGAAAAACATAGAATGACATCATATTTAGTGCAACATACATTACATATGTATTTTTAATCGTTATTACAATATCAATATTAATTTCAATTGGTTTAAAAAATGTTTCAATATGACTTTTTTTAATGTTAGTTGTTTGCTAGCGTAAAAGATTAGTTCTTAAGTTTTTAACAGAAGTGTAGTAACCTTGAATTTACGGTTCACGGAATCTTGTTTCTAAATAACAAATGGTTTTGTCCAAACATTGTAGCACTTACCTTCGAGTTATCTTGAATGTTTCTGTTTCTACGTCATCTTCAGACTCCCTCTCTCAATTTCCCTTGAATTTTGATCTAATAATGACGCTGATATTTCGTCCTCATTCAAAACTAAATGGCCCGGGTCACTTTGATAAATATAAGCCCAGTTATCCAGGTGTTCTTTTGTAAAGTTTTCTATTGTTTTTTAAAAGTTGTTGTCTTTATCTCAGCCCAGGAATGGGACAAGTTGTAAATCGCTTTTCGCAAGTTATAGTTTTTTTTAAATTTTTTAAAGTTTGCTTTTCAACATTTTCACACTCGTTCTCAAAAAAAACAAACAATCTTCCAGCTGTCGACGTCTGTATAATCGTTTAAAAGCCATGATTATACCCTGGTTCATTGGTTGCAGTATGGAGGTTGTATTTGGTCCAAGAAATTTGCATTTTATGCTTCCATCGGCACTCTGTAGATCGGTGGGATGAGCAGGAGCATTGCCTATTAGCAATATTGCTTTAACTTCATCTTTTAGTATTTTTATGACATTTTCCTGGTATCAGCTTACTTTACTGATACATTTTTTTCAGAATCATTCATTAAAAATCCGTTGATCGAACCAAGCTTTCTTGGAGTTGTAATAATGTACCGGTAACTTGTCCATAATATCCTTCAGTACTCTTGGTTTCTTCGATTTTCCTACAACTGCAAGCGTGCTTCTGTGACGCATTTGCACAACACAAAACCGATAAACGATATTTTGGCTGCTTATGACCAGAAACGTTTTTATCCGATTTACCAGCCTGTGTTGTATCTGGCATTGTTTTCCAAAAAATTCCTTTCTCATCTGCATCAGAAAGATTTTGCTCCTGAACAAATATTTCAAAATCACTTAAATAATTCCGCATTTTCAGTGTCAGCACTTAGGGCTTCTCCAACCACTTTTCTATTTAAAATACCATGCCTCGCTAGCTTTGAAATCCGGTTCTCCAAGTGTCTGTGCAAAACGTATGGCAGCAGTTTGAATTTCAATTAAACGAATAGGAACACCACTGGATCTCTGCGAACAATACCAAGTGTAAACGGCACTGTAAATTTTTTTTTTAAAGTTTGGCTCCGTCAGTCTATGTATATTTTTATTCGATTTTATTTTTCTTTATGTCGTAAAATGTAGATTTAGTTATATTAAACTTTTCTAAAATTTTCTTGTAATTCATTCCACTTTTTACACATTCAAGAACTTGTAATTTTTGTTTTAAGTTTAATGATTTGTATAAACCTCTACTTGTTGATTGTTTTTACCTGAGTTATAATTAATTTTTATTTATGAAATATGTACCAACTTTGTGCTTGAGGACTATGATTTACATTTATCGCCAACTTAAACCTTACTGGTGTTTTCCCAAACAACATCTAAATGCGGGTTACCGCGGGATACATTTTTGTTTTATTAAAAAAAACATTTTGATGATTTGTTCCGACTTCTACATATTTGAGATCTTTTTGCTACCTACATATACGTGTTCAATTATTAATTAATTATAATTTAATAATTAATTTCATTTAGGAAAATATCTTTTATTCGGATTTTTTTTCCGAATAAACGAGTTTTCCGAATTAAAGAATTCCGAATTAAAGGGCTTTTACT
The DNA here is from genome assembly GCA_949715645.1 of Portevinia maculata. Taxonomy (NCBI): domain Eukaryota; kingdom Metazoa; phylum Arthropoda; class Insecta; order Diptera; family Syrphidae; genus Portevinia; species Portevinia maculata. Next base: position 9,814,499 of record OX454526.1, read on the forward strand.
GTACCTTATTATTGCCCGTAGACCCCTAAAAGTTACTATATTTATGATCAGCATCGATAGTAATGTCGATCTAGCCATGTCCGTCCGTCCGTCTGTCGGCAAAAATTAGACCTTTAAATTTGGCCTAGAGAGCTGAAATTTTAACCATATACTCTCTAGTGTCCCGACATAATCAAGTTTACGAATTTTTGAAATCCGCCCTCAAACACGCCCACAAACTCAAAAAAAAAACAAATTTTTCGAAAAAATCGAATTTTGAGCTAGAAAGCTGACTTTTTTTATAAATGATCTATGACTCCTAAAACTGCTCGGGAGATAAATTTTTCAAAATCCGCCCGTGTCAATTAAACAAAACAATTTGATTGAAAACCCAAAACTTGAGCTAGGGAGCTGAAATTTATAATATATATTCTCTAGGGGCCCTTTAAGCTCATGTGTAAATATTTTCAAAATCCGCCTATTGATTTAAAAAAACATTTTTTTTTTTCGAAAATCCAAAGTTTGAGCTAGGGTGCTGAAATTTTACAATATAAACTTTCTAGGGGCCCTTTATGGTCATGTGTTAATTTTTTTTAAATCCGCTTACTGACACGCCCACAATTAAATAAAATAATTTTATTGAAAAAGCAAAGTTTGAGCTAGGGAGGGTTTTTTTTTTACAAAAGCTGCGTTTTTTTTGATAAAATCCCTTAAATGTTATATAACGAAATATGTAGAGCGTTCTTTTTTGTCGCGCCCACTTATGAGGGATAGAAATTATAATAGGGTATCCAACAGTTCACCCAAGCGGACTGTAGCCCGTCCCTATTTTTTTTTTTTTTGAGATTGTGGCGGATTTTAAAAATTCGGACATAGCTAGATCGAAATTGCTATCGATGCTGATCACCAATATATGTTTCAAAATTAGTATACCCATAGAATAGGGTATACAAATTGAGGAAAATATTAATATAATAGTTTTATCTGGCGTCCCTCAAGGTAGCTTTTTGCGACCAATGCTATTTCTTCTATTCATTAATGATATTCCTACGGCTTTTTGTTCTCATTATGTCTTTTATTTGCGACCTTGAATTGTACCGTTCAATCAAGAGTTTAACCAATTGCTCCCTTCTGTCATTTGTATTGTTTTAAAGATTTGAAGACCTTCTTTATGAAGTCTGGTAATCGCATCTTCCGACTGACGTCTAACTATAGTTTACGTGGAAACTTTTCGTACTCATTATCCGTTCCTCAATTCCGTTCAAGTCGGTCTCTATACCTAAAAAGTTTCTCAAACTTGTAAAAAATGGCTTGATGCATTCAAATTAAATTTGTTTTGTTTTGAGACTGTTTAAACCTATTTTATAAAGTAACTAATTTTTTCATTTTTTAAGGGTCACCCCACCCACACATAACTTTTTTGAAATGCTTAAAATGTAAATTGTAATGGCATTCATCACTATTCTTTTTAGATAAGGGAAAAAATACAGAATGTCAAATGAATTTCATATTTTAATTGAATTGTAATTATTGTTCATATTGAATTATATATAAGGAATTTATGAAATAATAAATCTAATCTAATCTAATCTAATCTAAATCTAAATCTTCAAAAAGACTTAATGTGATTAAATACAGGGTGTCGCAGAAATGTTTTTTATCTACTATATGTATCTAAATGTCAAATCATGTCATATATACAGACAAACTTGGAACGCATACAAATATTGGGGGTATTCTTTCATAGTGATGCCACACTAGCGAAGCGAAGAACATGCTCATATATTATTTTAATTAGAGATATTCTTACTTTTCATATATAAAATGTCCTCTATTGCTTGCCTAAATTAGTTTTCATGTCTCTCGAAGGAATTTTCGTGTATCCAAACGGTTAAAACAACATTTTCATCGGACTAATTATGATCTAAACAATTCGATTACACGTTGCATCAGGGAAGCTAACAGTGTTTGTTCAACAGATGAAGATATTTTAAATATGTGTAGCAAATAATACTGAACTTACAATCTGTGTAATGTTTTTTTCTTGTTTTTGTTTTTTAAATTTAGGAAGGTTCATTTAATCTTAATTAAGCCTGAAGAATTTTGATGTCAGCCAATAATTTCTCTGGTTGATGAAAAAAAACACTAAACTAAGCTGAAACTAAACTTATTAAGGTTACGTCTCTTAATATCCTTAGCGGCTTGTGTTATGTCAGCTTCTTTTGCCTGCAAAAACACTGCAGTCATTCTAAGTCTTTATGACTCGCGCATACTCGCAGATGATACCCGCGTCTGAACCGATGTCCATCGTAGAGCCATCGGTATAGAGAGCATTATCCTTCACTTCTGTGACTGTTATTCGATTCTCTTCTTTCGGGTATTCTCCCATTTTAGCGAAGGCAGAAGGTACGAAACCTCTGACTCGCATTTCCTTCGGAACACTCCATTGTGATTCCATGGAGGCGTGGCCGTAGAACTTGGGACACCACAGTCCAGTTTCTCTAAGCCATACGGCATTGCTGCTGCAGTTTAGGTATGTGCAAGAGTGTGACGTTCAGTAGTACCTCCATTGCTGCAGGGTGTAGTGCGCATTCTCCGTTTATCGATGCAAGTTGTCCTTTTTAGGTAAGATTTGAGAGATGGCATTTCTTCTCTGCAGCTTTTGACCTTGTAACTGTGCCGTTTGTTAAAATGGGTCTTGCCACCGCTGCGTTTAGCCGGTGTACCACCTTTGGATTGAGTCCCCATGTGCTTCCGAAAGTGCTTTTACAGTCATACAGTGACACGTGTGTCATTTTGATACGATCATTTATATTTTGCATCCAGTTGAGTTTTGAATCCAAAATGGCTCCCCAGTTACCTTGCTGTCTTGAATATTTGCAGGGCTAGCGGCAACCAACGACCATACCACTTCGAGTTAATCGGTTCTCGTCAGATCACCGTAATTAAACGACGTTGGGCGCGGTTATTACGTAGATGGGGGACCGTTTGAGAACAACCGCGAGTCGTTGGCCAGTTCCATCTACAGAGTTGAGGTAGATAATACATACGTGGTTTCACAATGGACCTAAATTGGTCTGTGTGTGTCGGCTTCTGTCGACAGCCACCTAAACCTAACCTAACCTAACTTAGGGCAAGCGGCAGTTGCTTCTTCAAGCGCTTTCTGTGGAATTTGGCTGTCGAGCTCTGTATGGATACTCTGTTAAGCATGGTAAAATCTTGGCCAATAACAATAAGCAATTTTGTGTATAGAGCCAAGCCCCCAATATACGAGTAGGTACTTGGCGATAATAGGCGCTATTTAATGATAAGAGCGATTTCCTCATTCAGACATCCACATCCTTCACCCCGATAACCTTTTTTATTTGCAACACAACATTCTCCGACATGTTATGCTACGTCTATTACGCTTTTATTCGCTCCCAATTCCACTTTCGCATCCCATACCAACCAACTCTAAAAATATGCACTTAAAATAATCTCAGAAAAACCGTTCGAAGTGAAGAAATCCCACTTACCGAAAATTGCCAGGCCATCAATTACCATTCCGAATAACGCTATTACACTTCCTTGATAGTACTTCTAACACAATTCCATTTCATCCTAATATATTGCAAACGGAAATAAAAGGATACTCCCAACAGCACACCCCCAACTTTACCACGTCGGCTAACGCTCATTAGACACCGAAGTAAATTGGAGTGAACAAAAAACATAGCGACAGGCAGGCAGCAGAAAAAAAAACATAAAAGAATGTAGAAATAGAAATTTCTTTAGGGACATAAGGATACCCTCGGCGTTGGCATAGTGTTTCAGTCATTTATTGCTTGGAAATTATGGGAAACATTTTCACTAAGCTCCGCAATGACTTCCAAATGCGAAGGAAATTACAGTAATGCCCACTAATTTACTACTAATGATAGTATTTTTTGGGAAGGCGTCAGCCCTGTCCTAGGTGAGGTGACGAGCCGGACGAATATTCTAAAGCGGTTTAAGTTAAAAGCCGTAATTATAGTCAAAAAAGTGTTTGTTTTTTTTTTCACTAGTTATGCCGCTGTAATTACTGAGCAAAATCAATTACACGCGCCATCGCTAAAGGACAAGCTCAACCACCACCATCAACACCATTATCGACAATTTCCTAATTAGCTTTGGGTTGGTTCCATCTTCCATCTACGCGCTGGTAATTTATTTAAATAATGAAATTTAATCGAACAGAAATTGCGAAAAAAATGTTTTTTTTTTGTTGGGCAGCAAAGTGCCTAATTAGGATTTATAATCCTTTCTCCATTGTTCAGAGATGGAAGAATATATCAAAGCTTTTCGATTAAATTCATGATTTGTGCTTGTGCGCAGAAAACAAACAACTAAGGAAGAATCTCTCCTAGAAATCGCATTAAACTTGTTATCCTTTAAGGAACACACTCGTGCACAAACACACTCGCTTGTTATCTTCAGCTTTGTGCGCTTTTCACTTGTTTTCGTATTGACAGGAGGACCCTAATATATTACACAGCAGAAGGCAAAGAATGTTTTCTCAGATAAATACTTCATCAAAGATGCTGTGACAGAGGCGTTGGTGATGCTAGGCCATGAAGAACTTTGTTCAGCTGACATGAGATCCAGAAAAGGATCCCCATTCGCTGTCATATAAATCAATGGAAATGCAGTAAATTTTCTTTCCCTTCTCTGTTCTTTAAATGAAATCCTAGAGCTGGGGGGGGGGGGGGGGGAGGCCATACTTATAAATTTAACCTTTCTCTTCCTTCATCTCCTTTTACTCGATAATATCCATATCGAGTTGTATTGTAGTCCTCGTGTGATCCTGGAGGAGCAGCCCGTTTTCTCGACTTTTACTTTTTCAGCCTTGAAGTCATCTCGTTAAGTTATCATAGAGATGGAAGTTGGTGGGGGAGAACGGATATGAGTGGGTTAAAATGAAATTGTCCTGATTGAGCTCATTGTGGACACACACAATCGAATTTTTCACCTCAAGTCAATAGATATAATATATATACATATATATAAAGTATCGCCAAATTCTGGTATCATGTAAGTGTGGTGTCTGCTTTGTGACATTGTTTGACGTAATTTGAGATACTTAGCGTAAACGCTTTGTGTGTCGTTAAAGTACCTACAGTTAGCTTTTTTTTCTTCCTCTATTATTATTTATTTTCAATTGTGCTTTCCTTATATTGCTTAGGTAACCTGATACTCATTGTATCGTTGTCGTATCAAGTAGCAGCAGGAGGAAGGTGAGAGTTTGGTATTTTGGAAACAAATTTGAGTAAATGCGCGTGTGCATTCGCACTTTACATCTGAGAAGAGTGCCATGAGGCGTTTTTTCTGGTTCCTGAAAGTCAATTTGGACTAAGTTTTTGTTGAGACTGGTGAGGGTGAAGTACAGTATAGGTTATCAATGTTCACATGATTGCATGTATAAAGTGTCTTAATCTATATATATGAAAATCTATGTACCTTTGTATGTTTGTGTCTATGCTATGAACTCCAAACTACTGAACCGATTGAGGTCAAATTTACAGGCATTGGCCCGAGATCGTTTGACTTAAGTTTGCTTACAACTACATTTGTTCTCTTATACAAATTAATGTGTTTGTCTTCTATGCGTTCGGGTATCGTCCATCCGATTGAGTTGAAGCTTTGTACAGTGGGTACTTGCGCAAACGTAAACCATAAGCATGATCTTAACCATGCGCAGAAAAGGGTGAAATCCCTTAAGCCGTAAGGCGGACACAGTTTAATTCAGAAAAGTAAGCTGATATAGGCGCCTGCTAGACAGCGAAATTTGTTGCCGCCACTGTCAACGAAAGGTATGAGTGCAACAGCCAGCAGATAAAAGTGCTGGTTTCCCGGTAACTCAGCACGGGGTGGGTTCAGGAAGAAAAATAATAATTTTGATATTCGCACCAAAGGAAAGCGTTGATACTTAATGTGGTGGGCAATAAAGGACTTATATCCCCGTGTAGATCAAGGATCTGAAAAATAATTCAAACAAAAATGAGCGCCACACAATTTTAAGGTTAATTGTGAAACAAGGAATATTCGACGGAAAAAAACGAACGAAACGAAGAAACCAAAAAGAAATGAAAGCAATAATTTTTCTTTTTACTATCTACCACTCCTAACCAACTAATATAGAACTTAGCTTTTTTCTGGATTAATTTCCTTAACTCCTTTTTCCTTCCTCCTGCACAATTGTTGGGACCGATCCCGATACGCAATTATCCGGAGCACCCAAGTAATTGTCCACGCCTATCTTCTTCCTCGAACTTCTTTTGTTCACTTTTACTTTTCTTCGACAAAATCCCTTCTGGACGTTAACACCAAAAACTCGACTACATGTCTGCCTGGTAAACCAAGAAGTGATATGCCAGTTGGTTTTGCCCATTTGGTAGGCCGGCAGCCTCACTCACACATCCATAATACATGGAGAAGCAGAGCAAACTACAGTTCTCACATGACTATTCAGCTGTGAGGCTGATATGGTCAACTGGTTCGTACTCCCCCATCCTCACACATACTTAGACATTTGGCGGCCCATGTCCTCTTCTGCTACATTATGTACTCTCACATTAGTGCGCTGACATGATCCCGCTAATGTTCTCACGCCCTTCAGGCGACCACTCAGTGAATTTGTCCAATTACTCTAACTCTACAGTAATGAAAAAACCCTCCGACCGACCCTGGATCTGCCTCAATTCAGCCCATACCCTTTTTGACAGTTCGCGAAGTAAACAAAAGTGCATTCGAGAAAGAAAAATAGTTTTCCAACAAAATGCACCCAATTGCATTTTTGGTTAATTTAAATTAAACGACAAAACGATCAAAATCTCTCGGATAATTTCAGGAGAAATAGAATGCCGACCTTTTTTTCAAAGATAACCATCCCTAGAACCAGGCCCAACAATCATTTAGGAGCGGAGGCAAAAAAGAGCTGGTAAGTAAATGACTATTCAAATTCGGACTTATTTCCCTATTCTACCTCGGTGGAATTGTGCGCAGATTTTGGGGAAAGGGACATGTCGATCGTCTGTCAATCCTTACTTATTTAGGTGGCGCTATAGTCCGGGGTGGACCTGGGCCTCAACCAATACGCCTCTCCAGTTAGCACGATCTTTGGCTAACTGTCTCCAGTTGCGCACTCCAAGTTGGTTGAGATCCCCTTCCACTTGCGCGCGCTACCTAAGGCGAGGTCTTCCTCTACTGCGTTGTGCCTCCGGGTTGGAATCGAAGACTCTTCGGGCTAGAGCATTGGTGTCCATTCGCTCTACATGTCCTAGCCATCTTAGCCGACTTATTCGAACTTTTTTGACCAGGTCGATTTCGCTGTACAGCTCATAGAGTTCGGTGTTAAATCTCCGCCTCCAAAGCCCGTCAACACAAACGGGACCGAAAATCACTCGAAGAATTTTGCGTTCGAAACGACCAAGGAGATCTTCATCCGCTAATGTCCACGCTTCTGCGCCGTAGAGCAGGACTGGGATGATGAGGGTCTTATACAAAGTCTTCTTAGTGTTTCTTGACAAGGCCTTACTAGTCAATTGCCTTCTTAGGCCAAAGAAACAGCGGTTGGCAAGTGTAATTCTTCGTTTGATTTCTGATGTGATCTCGTTTTCAGAATTTATAGCGGAGCCAATGTAGACAAAGTCCCTAACAATCTCAAAGTTGTAGCTGTCTATCGTGACGTTCTGTCCCATTCGTCGATGTTGTGTGTCCCTTCTTGTTGACAGCATATACTTGGTTTTGCGCTCATTCACTACTAAACCCATTTTTGCCGCTTCTGTGCTAATACTTGCAGACGCACCAGTGACAGCTCGCTGCGTTCGGCCATTATGTCAATGTCGTCTGCGTGTGCAAGTTGTTGCACAGACTTTTGAAAAATTGTGCCTCTAGTGTTGGCTTGCGAGTTTCGCACAATTTTCTCAAGTATGATGTTAAAGAAGTCACATGACAGCGCATCACCTTGTCTAAATCCTTTTTTGACATCAAAGGTCTCGGTGAGATTGTTTCCGACCTTTATGGAGCAGCGGGCGTTCTCCATCGTCATTCTGCACAATCTGACAAGTTTGGCAGGGATGTCAAAACATCAAAGGTCTCGGTGAGATTGTTTCCGACCTTTATGGAGCAGCGGGCGTTCTCCATCGTCATTCTGCACAATCTGACAAGTTTGGCAGGGATGTCAAAACTAGACATGGTTCTGTATAGCTCGTCTCTATAGATGCTGTCATATGCGGCCTTAAAATCGATAAAATGATGGTGGGTATCGATTTGGACTTCTAGGGTTTTCTCCAGGATCTGCCGTAGTGTGAATATCTGATCGGTTGTGGACTTACCCGGCCTAAAACCGCACTGGTAGGGACCAATCAGGTCGTTGACGAATGGTTTCAGGCGTTCACACAGTACAGCAGACATGATCTTATAGGCAGTATTCAGGTGACTGATGCCTCTATAGTTGGCGCAGTTTAGAGGGTCTCCTTTCTTGTAGATCGGGCAAACGATGCTGAGGTTCCATTCATCAGGCATACTTTCTTCAGACCATATCTTGGAAGCGAGTTGGTGTATGCTCTCCACCAGGTCATCTCCCGCTGCCTTAAAAAGCTCGGCATTCAAGCCGTCTGGTCCAGCAGCTTTGTTGGATTTTAGTTTGGATATCGCTATCCTCACTTCGTTTTGGTCAGGTGGACGGAAGTCTTGGCTTTCATCAATCCTTGTCAATCCTTATAGAAGTTTCATTTACGTTGGGCTCGCGGCCATCGTAAAATTCGTGTCTCGGCCAAGTTTGGTGCGCTGTCCGCCGAGACATCCAATGTCATTGTTGACTTATGCTGGGGGTGTTTTTCTACCGTGCCCCCCTTCTCGGTGTCACGGCGATATGTTTTGTGTTTCTCGTTTGTGTTTTGTCGCCGGTATTGTTGTTGTCGTGTTTGTTGTGAGGGTGTTTCACAGGGCCGTCCGCCACACTCCTCTGCTGCTCCTTCGATTCTCCCACGGCGGAGTTGGGTCAAAAGGGAGCGTCATACCTTCCCTCATCGAACGTGGCTCACTACCGTGTCTGTGGTAGATCATGATTCGCTTTTGGGACTTTGACTATTTGGGCGGTCCGCCCGCGCCCGCGAATTTCATATAAATTTGCAGGGTGGATATTTCGGTGTATGGTGTCGGTTCCAACCTGCCGTTGCAGACCGTCCGTCTGGTTGCAGAGTGCTTTTTACTTGCACTCCGCTTTAACAGACCGTGCGTCTCTAGTCATTTTCACAGACCGTCCGTCTGTTTTGGGTTCATCGCTTCTGCTTGCTCTGGGCCTCCTGCCCTTTAAGTCACCTGTGGTGGTTGCTCCCCAAGGCTCCAGAGACGTGGAAAAATGGCTGATGGGACCATGGTTGCCCCTCCACTTCTTCAGACCGTGGGAACGCAGACCAATAAAAGAGGGAGTTTACAAGGGGGTCACGGGAAAAGAGAATGGCCCTTGTTGCCGGCAATTTGACCGCAACACCCTTAGCGGGTAGTCCCAGCATCGCACGCCGGGTACCCGCTGAAATGTTGTATTTCAGATTATAACAAGATAACAAAAAAAGGAAATATGAATATAGGATAACGCGAAACAACGTTCGACGGGCTCCGCAAGTTTTTATCTAAAATGCGTTTCTAAGATTTTTTTAGGCAACATTGAGGCAGCTGATAGTTTATCTGACCGCTATCTAACACTTTCTTTTTATTAAGTATTGTTTGGCAAATTGTGGGCGCATTGGCGCAGGGGTTTGTGTGTTGGACTACTAATCTTAAAGTCTCAGGTTCAAATCCCGCCGGGGCCAAATAACATCAAAACTTTTTTTTCCACTGCCCCACCTCTTAGGAACGTCTGACAAACAGCCAAAAGTATCAATTGTCATGAGAAGCTTCTCAAATGTGCCGTTCGGAATTGGCTTTAAATTGTAGGTCCCTTCCACTTCGCACAAGCAAATGGTTGAAGAAGCGGGGTTTAAGGCCCTTTGTGGGCCGTTAATTCCTAATATATTTTTATTGTTTGGCAAATCATCATGCAATGACTTACGCACGTTTCTAAACAAGGAAAGTTGGAAGTCGAGGAAAATCCAAAGTCACCGATGTCCCCCGAAAAATGACTGCCTGATGTTATTTATGTGCTGGCGGCAACATCGGGCAGTAGTTCTTAGAAAATGAAGAAAATGAAAATGTCACTAGCAATGGCTGAATCAGGAGCCATGATTAAATATTTTCGTTTCCAAAAGTAGAAGAGAGTCTAAAGGACATTTGGTTTCAACATGCTGCCGGCAATACCATTAACCATTAAGGTATTGAAGGAAGTGTTCGATTATCTTCTGAAATGAATCTGATGGCTTGACCTCCAAGCGCATGTGTTCAGGTATTCAGTCACGACTACGTCAAAGCTGGCGGCCATTTGAAAATCGCTCTCCTTTGGGTTCCCGGTCATAGGCCATTGGAACATGGTATTGGTATTGGGTTGACACCTAACCCACAACGATCTGCCCATATCGTTAGCTTGTGAAGAGCGTTTTGGAAAAGTTCTTTCAGGATGTTTAGGTGCTTTCCGGATACAACAATTCAACGTGATCTGCATAGGTTATCACTCTGCAGCCTTTCCTTTCCAGGCACCTAAGCACTTAAGCAGCTCGAGCACCACTGAGTTCCAGAGAATGAGGGCGAGGACTCCTCCTTGCAGGGTTCCTCTACTGACAGATCTTCTGGCAGATAACACACCCAGTTTTGAGTTAATAATCCGGCTTGTGAGCAGTAGATTAAATAGCTCACCAAGTTAGTTAGTTGACAGTGCATTTGTCGCAGATGTGTTGACGTTGTTTAAAGCGCCTTCAATGTCCAACAACGCAAACATAGTGTATTGCTCATGGTGAAGGGAATATTCGATTAAACGTAGGATTTGCTTTGCAATATGCATGTTGAGCCGTAGAGTCTTGTATCAATGTTAGTACGTAGATGGATATCAATCAGCCTCATTAACGTTTCTATAAGGAATGATGATCTTTTGGGTATACAACCCACTTTGACTTCTCGCCATAACAGCGGAATTTAGACAATGACTATGCAGCTCTTCAGGATTATATCAAACATAGGATACATGCTATCCGAAGTGTTTTGTAGCTCTTCTAGTATTATGCCCTCTGGCCCCGAGGATTTATATGGTTTGAAGCTGTATATCACCCAAAGCAGTCTGTACCTAGTGATCAGACCCGTATAGTTAGTTGTTCGTGCAATTGACCTATTTCGCTTTGCATATCTAATAATGTGGGAGCTACCTGGGAAATGTGTACTAAGTAGTAGGTTAAGCGATTCTTCGCTAGAAGTGGCCCAGGAGCCGTCTGCATTCTAGGCGTAACTGGGTTGTTTGAGAGGATTTTTCTTAGCCTTGATGCCTCTGACAAACATCCAAGAGTATCAAATTGTCATGAAAAAGCTTCTCAAATTTGACGTTCGGATTCGGCGTAAAACTGTAGGTCCCCTCCACTTCGCATGAAAGTGGTTGGAGAAGCTAGGTTCTGGGCCCTTTATGGGCCTGTTAATGCCATGCATTTTTTTATACCCTATTCTAAGGGCATATTCATTTTGACGCATAGTTTGTAACATACCTTAATATTGCCCGTTGACCCCTAAAAGTTACTATATTTATGATCAGCATCGATAGTAATGTCGATCTAGCCATGTCCGTCCGTCCGTCCGTCCGTCCGTCTGTCGCCAAAAATTAGGCCTTTAAACTGGACCTAGAGAGCTGAAATTTTAACCATATACTCTCTAGGGTCCCGAAATAATCAAGTTTACGAATTTTTGAAATCCGCCAATATGCTCCAGCGAAGTGAATCTTCGACTTCCAGCCCCCAAGTTCGAGACGACAAGGAAGACCCTAAGCTCTGTTTTAAAGACCAAGCTATTGCGGATGCCAATCGCAGAGGGTTAAAGAAAGAAATTCCTGAAATGTGCGGACTATAGTCACTTAAATATTTGTCGGACAAAAATTAGCTCAAATATCTTAAATTCCAATTAACCGGAAAAACCTTGCTTGTTCCAGGAATTAACATAAAAAAATACCCTAATAGATTGACTCAATCTGGACTCGAAATTGATAGCAATTTATATTCAAATGTCGCACAAAAAACGGAACGGTTTTTGCAAATATTTATGGAAAGCTTTTCCCAAAAAATAAAAGAAAAAACCACCATCAGTAACTTTCTAGTGCACAGTATTCCGTGTTTGTATCCTCACTGTTCGTAAAAAAAAACAATGAAACTTTTTAATTACCATTGTAGCGATTACATTTTTTTATATTTTTAATTTTTTTACTCGCCACTACCACCGCACCGCCACTACGACCGTGCATCAATGGAGTTGCACCTTTTTTTATGGAACTCACATAAAAATGTATTATATTCCTGGAACCTGGAGAGACTGTGGACAGTGTTGTAATCGAAACGCAAGCAGGATTGGGAGTCCATCGTGATGAGGACCCGCAATGAAACAACTCCAAGCAGCTACGAACTCCATTATCCTTATTGCAAACAAACGCAAAACAAAAAATTATAAAAATAAATCACCAAGCGAAACCAATAAAAACTCATAAAGTATCCGCTCTCTTTGAAAGTATTTACATTTCCAACAACTAATTCACTTTAACACAGCTCGCAATAGCAAGGACTATATGGGCAAGGCAAGTGCTGTGACGCGGCGCGGCGGCATTGTCTGACTCATTAATATGTAATGCGAACATGAACACCTCTGTTTTGCCTGTTGTGCTGCTCATCTTTTCTGTCAGAGGATAATAACAAACAAAACAGAAAAACAAAAATGCAGGCTTCAGGAATAAAACATTCATGAATCCACGTAAAAACGTAAACAAAAGATAAAAATTCGATTCAGGAAAAAATTAATAAACTATCTCTGTCTTTCTCTTTATCTCTGCAACAAAAGCACACACAACATTCCGATTTAATGGAACTTAATGTTGTGAATTTTATTTGTAGAGTGAATTTAATTTATTTCTTTTCTTTTTTTTTTTTGATTTTAAATTCAAATCCTCTCCCAGATATGCCACAACGTGCAAGCGCAATGAAAGCCCCCTCCCACAGCAACATAAACTCACAAACGTCCACTTAACAATCTCCCCAACTTGCATGTAGGTACGATCCGATACGAGTGCTTCTATTTTTTATTTTTATTTTTTTTTGCAACCTCAAACTTCCCTAGGTTTAAGTTCGAATGCATGTCCTCCACCATCTCACACAAGTTGTTCAGGATTTTGTGTGCAATCCCGCAGGATGCATGTCATTGAACTAGGCTTCTGGTATCCAAAGTTGTTTGTCTGTTTTTGTTTGTTTTTTCGTTTTTTTTTTTCTTTTTAAGGACAACGAAATTAAATTCTACTGAACTGCGAGTATGAGGACGAGGATTGCAGCTTTTCGATGAAGGCGACATTTCGACGTTTTGTTGTTCGATTTAGATTTTTGGAGTAAACAACATGTGATGCCAGAGAAAATTAATGGAAAATACTTTTCCATTGGTCCTGGCGTAGATTTTTCCTGACTGCACAGCAATTAGTTTGGAAATGCACCAGCAGATGTGTGTGCGAGGGAGTACTCGCATAAGAAATGACCTTATCTGGACAATCAATAAAATGAGTGTACAAGTCCAAGGATAGATTGCTACATTGCATTTCGTTATAAAAACGAACGACCAACGAAGGTATCTGAGGCAGGATTGTGATCAGTGTTATTAGTATTTGCTTAGAGATGGGGGTGAGCATGCCAACTGCAAATGAGATGTCAAATAAAATTTTTAATGAATGAAATGTGCAAAGCCGGAAATTGGGTACATAAATCATTGAGCTCGAGGTCGAGTTGGGGGAGGGTGTGTCGGGCAAGGTGAACGTAGTTTAAGGATACTTGAGACCTTTCGTCTGAAATAAAACCCAAGTGCTGTGGGGGAAAAGTTCAAATGCTATAAATCAAAGCTTTAAGTCTGCATTTCGGTTGGGTAACTCACAATTGGTGAACAGTTTTGATGCATTCAAGACTTCCTCTTCGGAATCATTTATCTTCAAGTTAACTTAAGAAGACTTTTATTTATGACAAGCTGCCAAAGGCGATAGTCTCAGTCATGCTTAACTCAACTGTTGCCCGTTGCGCCATCCCATCTTTCCACTTCTTCAAATAAACAAATTAATCAGGATAAGTAAATGTTGCAAAGTTTATTGAATGTGCAAGTGGTTTTTGTATGATAAAACACGTTAGTTAAACTGCCAAGATTTGTTCAATTGTACATAGGCCCAGCTTCCGAAACTTACTCTGAAATGGTGGAACGAATAACAACAACTTGTGATTGGTACCACGTGTAATAGAGGCTGTAATTACAACGCTGTTTCACCGCTTTCCACAGCCGATCATCAGACTCATTTTTGTATTGCTGGTATTCATTATTCTCAAAAAATCTTTCCCAGCAATGGGACTCGAACATAGACTATCAGCTCTGCCTGAATGGGCCTTGATTTTATATCGATTTTAACGATCAACATATTTCTAAGTACTCACATGTGAATAAAAGTTCATTCGGTTGCTTTTCAATTTCCCAAAGGATTCATTAGCCAAGAATTTGTTGGATTGTGTTTAAAAGAGGAGAAGGTGAAAGAGTTGATACGGGTCATGCATTTATTACAAAAAAATTAACGTGTTTTTTTTGTGAAAGCAGACGTGCACTAAGGCTGCCAAGCTTCCGTCAGTTAACATCGTCCTGTGCTTACGCATCTTGCAATATTGGCACATTATAGCCTCCAACCAGGCAGGAGCTTTGGGAAGCATCGCAATTTCGAAGTTATTATAGTAACAAGGAATTTTCTTCGTTGAAGATAAGCCTGTGATCAGGACTAGAGGGATCAAAGCCCTCCCACATCGCTACGTCCCTACTACTCCGCCTGTGGGGTTCGCCGGTTTGACCTTGTTGCAATTTTATTTGGGTCGGATATACGAATTTAAATGCGTGGAAAGGACATATTGAAACGCGACCAAGTTGCAGCCGCCGCTGCGCCGATGGTTGAAAGTCGATAGATGAGAAATGTCAAACTTATATTCGCCGGTGCAGTATGGAAAAAGTGCAACGGGTAGCTAGTTTGATGCTACCGCATCGGTCGCTCAGCTGTGGTGGGTTCTCAGACAAATTGGATACTATTGAAAAAGGGGTAAAATGGGCGCTACACTATATTTTTGAAAAAGGAATTGTGAAACCTTTGGTAGCATTTCCCGACTGTCAAATGCCGAAAATAAGATGGGATTGGGGTGAAAAAAAGAAGAAGTAATTCCAATTGTTATATAGCTCCGTGGAGCAACCGCGTCCCGTAATTCTCAGGAAATTTCCGGAACGAAAGCCTACCGGGTTTTCAGAACACAAACGCACTAAAGAACAAGATGGTAAGACCCTATACATATCTGTAATTACCTGTTCCCCTAACACTCCTGTCTGGTAGTAAAACGTGCGATTTCGCTGCTTGTCCTGCCACTTATCTCCTCAGGTCGTCTAATGCCTTTTTCTTTTCTGGGTATATCCGTGCTCCGAACGGTCTTTCACAAAATTATAAAAAAACAAAACCAAAGTCTAAACTCTCTTTAGACTACTTATTAATTTAAACTAGGGGTAGCCTAATGGTCGAAATTCGACCAATTTATTCTATAAGTTGAAAAAAAAACAAAGTCGACTGTTATACATATTAATGAGAAAATGAAATTTTTCGATATTGCATTCTCTGATTTCACATGATATACAATTTTTCCGGCATTTTCAAGTAACTTCAAGCATTTTCAAGTAATTTCAAGTATGTTCAAGGATTATCAAGTAACTTCAAGTTTTCAAGCATTTTCAAGTAACTTAAAGTAACTTCAAGCATTTTCGAGTAACTTCAAGCATTTTCAAGTACCTTCAAGCATTTTCAAGTTACTTCATACATTCTCAAGTAACTTCAAGTATTTTCAAGCATTTTCAAGTAACTTCAAGTAACTTCAAGCATTTTCAAGTACCTTCAAGCATTTTCAAGTAACTTCAAGAATGTCCAAGTAACTTCAAGTATGTTCAAGCATTATCAAGTAACCTCACAGCAATGTTGTTGTTGTTGTAATTTCATCCAATTAGCTTCATTTTACGAGTACCTGCTGTAATTCATAATGTGTGTTATATATGTGGATAATTTTTGTATTGTGCACTTCTATGTATTGTCCCCCTACCCAAATATATATAGTGTTGGCATATCTATGTGACGTATAATATCATAAATGGGTGGAAACACGTTATAGGCAACTCCGTATTAATATATTTAAATTTACAAATAAAACCCTGCTCGATTCTCAAGAAACTCTCTAACACCTATGATGGTCAACCAAGAAGTGCCTCTCACTTACCAACATTCGCCAATAACGAAATCCATTACGGCTTATTTTAGTGATCACTCTACAGTGTGTGCCACCGTCTCCGCCTCACTCACTCATCCGTTCCTGAATTCGCCCAATCTCTGAAGAGGTTTCTCAGGCCGAACGATTCGATGGACGCATTCACCCAACTCCCCAAGCGATCCTAATGGGACAAGTTCACAAACACTTAAACAATTAAACAAGCCAATTAATGAGAGAATCGAGAGAGTAATTGGAACGTGGAAATGTCCCCACGAAAGAAGAAGTTAATTAATAAAAAAAAAAAAAGTGAGAAAAGAAAAGAAAAGACGAAGAACCGAGTGAAGTTGGATTCTTGTGTTGGGACTATACCAGCCGATTTCCCAAATTGGTAAAACCTGTGAAGTGTTTGAGAAGAAGGAAGCTCAAAATTACTCTCCGCGAAACTATCCTATTTCTGTTCGCGTTGGGGTGTGCCAAGGGATCGTCCTCCCCCACCCATCGTTGTCGAGACACCAACTGTCCGTTGGGATCGATACCTGATTTTGTCGGCCCCCAGAACTCATGGAAACGAGCGACCTTGATCGGAATCAATCAGAGGCGGCCAGTTAACCAATCTCCCAGTAGGAACAACAGAATCAGGTATGGAAGTGGATTGGTTAGGAAGAAACAACACTTTTGTAGCGTTTTGTAACGCAACAACCTCAAAAAGTATCGGCAGGCCTCACGGTTTCAAATCACTAGGACACTAATGTCAATCAAATGCTGGTATCTTACATTTATGGGATTCAGGATTTTTCAGTCTTGCCTCTCCTTTGTAGAATCTCTCCTTTGAACATGACAGTACAAATTGAGCTGGCCTGACGCTTCATATTCTTTGAGGAATGTTCTTTGATGCAAAGGCCTCCTTAGATTTTCGTACTTCTTATTTGACCTAGCTTTGCTACTGCTGCTGTTATGCAAAAGCGTCTTCATCTCAGCTGCACGCGTACAACTGCGGTGAAGAGCCTTCCCGCATTTTTGGTCCCAGGAGAAGGCTGAGTTTTCCCGGCACTTCATCTACCCAACGCTTGCGTGACGATTTATGTAGCCATCAGAGCTTTCTTTGCTATTGATCATAGATCCCAGATATTTGAAATGTTTGCAACTGGGAATCTCTTCCACATATTAAAATGTCTGGAATCGGTTGGAGTGGATCAGAGAACGGGCAGAACAGGTATTCTGTCTTTTTCGGACTAATTCGATGCCTATTGCGATCCAAAGCATTCAATCATACATAAAGGACTCGTTGCAGGGACGTCGGATCTGCATTTATGATGGCTCAGTCGTCAGCAAAGATTTAATAGTGCACTTTGGAGTACGCCACTTTGTCTTCAAGCTGTTGTATAATCGTAGTCCATCTTGATCCTTGTACTATGGATTGCATCTATGATTGATTTCCCTGTGCTAAACCCTTACTTGTTGTCCTAAAGCCGTTTTATTTTTCGCCACCAGCCATCAAAATCCCATACGCACACCAATTTCCCATTTAACGCGAGGTCCTTCCAAACCGCGTGCAGCTGAACATAGTTCCCCATACATCAACCGATCCAGCTGTCCCCAGTTGATAACTGTCACATTACAATTTTTCCAGTCGCAATTAGATCAGCTGCTGTCACTTTTCACCGATACACTCCCATTGACCACCAAATACGGCCGACAAAACAAAAGGGTGTGACTCCATGCGATTGCTATCGACAATACTTAGCCCATTTGGCTATAATAATGAACGCTGTCAAGATATATGTCCCTAACTTGACTCTTTAATAATGCATCCAAGTTGCCAAAAAAAAAAGTTCGCCAACAATATATCTCCCCAACCAAATGTCACATGGTTTGCTTATGCAAATAATCGTCGTCACCTCCTAAATATGGAAATTCCCTCTTCTAGCTCCCGGTCCACATCCATCAGCGGGCTGTGGAAAACTCAAAAAGGAAAAACTTCATTTCACAAAAAAAAAACAGAAACAATCGGTGACAACAAAACACGGCGAGTACGGCGTGCAGTCGCATAAATCCCACAAAGGTGCGAAAAACACTGTAGCGACGTTAGCTGTCGCTTAGCGTCGCGCTTTATAAATTAAAAGCCTGACTGCTGCTGCTGCTGCCGCTGCATGGATAAGGCTATAAAGCATGCCCGGTCGTGGCATAATTTAGTGGAAATGTTGTCCACAAACACACTCTTGAGTCCTGAACTGCATCTAATAAATTTCCCATTGGAATTTCCATTGAAAGTGAAAATTATGGCGAACAAGTCGCGACACCCACCTCTTGGGCTCTTAGGCTAAAGAGCGCGAGAGGTGCCAATGACATAACAGTGTCTTGTGTGGTAATTGTGGCGCCAATCATTTCCAGCCCGACCAAATTTGGGGACCAATAATTTGTCTCTTTTTGAACTTTTATCTCCGCAGCTCATCTTCAATCTGTCAGCGGGTTTGTCGTCGTCGCGTCGTTTGGATAAGTCAACAAATTCAAAACCTAAAATTTAAATTAAAAGCCAAATGGATACATGTTTTTGTTTTGTTCGAGATAACTTATACCCTCTCTCCGTTGACGATTTATGAACCCAAATGGCCTTATAATGCGTCCGACAAGGCACTTAATTTACGACAGACTCTGATTACGACGAGCTCATGAATTTGAAATGGTCTCGAATGTGTGTGTGGTTTTGCACAGAACATGTTAACATCCGTCGTCGTGTGGAACGGATCAAATGACAAACTCATGTAGCGCGAATCATGTAATTTCATATCCTTGGATGCTCGAGCAATTCAAGGAATTTGGAATAATTAAAAGTGGAGATGGCCATCAATCCGTCTTCGAGTCAGATGCAGTTTGTTGTTTAACATCTCGAAATCGGCTGTTGACGACAATTGAGGTTGACTGGAAATTCGATGCTACGCTTACAACAGCTGTCAGCATGGATTTGATTTGAATCCTTGAGGGATGTGACAATGTATTGAGTTTCACTTTGGCGACATAATGGAGATCATTTCCATTTCGAGATCTGTGTGGTTAATTTCCTCCAAACTCACGATTGAGGGAACCCTACACTTGGAAGAGTCTAACACTTGGTTCCGTTGATGGATGCGATGAAGAGCACGTAGCAACGCAGTGGTGCGCACAAATTAAGTGGTCATTTAGTTTTCCTCTACGTACGTGACCATAATGCAGCATGTTGAGTCTTTTGCCAGGAGGTACGACGACTTCGAGTAGCTATTGTACTTCAGGTCTTCTGTTTGGTGTTTTTTTTGTTTGTTTGCCCCCCCCCCCCCACCCTGTTAGAATTGACACATAAACATTAACAACTTCCTTGGAAGAAGACGTGCCTTGCTGGGGAATGGCGTGCCAGGGCAATGGGAACTACTGCTTTCGATGGAACACTCGCATCAAGGGCGCGATGGGTGTAATTCAATTGAATCCTGTGTTTTGGTCACATATGCACGTCGTGTAGTGGTTTTTATGATAGCTCCCGCTAACAAACAACGTGTAGGTACACGATAAAATCATGTACAACTTGGTAAATTAAATGATGGCCTGTAGGAAGACTTAAAATTGCAGAAAATATTGGTAGCAACCTTTTTGTAATTGCAAGCTATCTACCGCCGCGTAGTCCCTTAGAATTGTTTAATCTCCATTTAAATAATGAGCGTTTTATTTTTGAGAACCTAACAAACTAGCAACATGTTTTATTCACCGGCGACTTTAATTTGCAGAATATCAGTTGAAAATTTGATGATGATGATAACCACTTTGTACCTTTCAACGTATCAACGGATATTGAAGTATTATTCACTGACGTTTTCAGTCAATATGACTGTATTCAGATTAACCATATTACTAACAACTTAAATAGCATGCTAGATCTCGTATTTGTTGACAAAGAGTTTGTTGTTAAAATCGATGTTCCTGCATCTCCCATCTTCCACCATTCAATTCACCACAATTCTATTATTGCTGAATTTTCAGGACTACATTACCAAACAACTTCCCCGAATATTCAAGTATTTAATGACTATGATACAGCTGACTTCGATGCAATGAGCATTTATCTACAAAATGTATAATGGGATTCAGTTTTATCGTCTCTTGACTTAAATGAGATGTATGAATCTTTTTTTTTCAGTTCTTTAAAATGTAATAAGTCTTTTTGTTCCCATAAAACATTTATACCGGAACTCGAACCCTCCCTGATTTAACAAGAGGTTATCGAATCTAAAAAAACAAAAAGAACAAGGAACAATACATGTCTTTGTTTAGTAAGAAACAGAATTGCAAGCCAAACTTGGTGGGCCGATTTTGACCAAACTTTAATACCAAAGATGTCCTGATTTGAGCTCAATCGGTTCTGTGGCTTAAGGGACTTGCTTAGCCCCTCCACGCAACTTCGGTGCTCCGCTAAGGGTAGGTGCTAGTTGAATTGTTTATTTCAGAAACAACATAGGTAAGTCAGTTTTTTTCAATTTTCTTTTTTTTGCAAAATTCTCATTTTTATATAGTTATTCATCTTTTCGAGAAAAACTGCGCATGTCAGACCCCTCAAAGTACGAAAACTGAGAGTACTATTTCAGTGTTTTGAAGAGAAATAACATAAGTCATTGACTTATGCTGTTTCTCCACAAATTTTTTTTACTTTGTACACATAACGTACTACAATCATGCAAAATCTTCAAATCCCATGACCTGTACAAGAAACGTTCTACTTAAGACAACTTACTGTAAGCGTATTTTGTATACACGATCTTCGGGCCAACACCGCAACTTTTTTTGTTTACCATGAAGGGATTGCTGGAAAGGGTCCAAATTAAGTCTGCTCTTTTTTAAATGAATTTTTTGAAAGTAAAATAAAGGACGTCCAGTCGCATGTTTTTTCCCATAGCTATGGTGCGGTCAAAATAAAAATCACACAATCATAAGGTTTTTAGTATCCTTAAAAAAGTTCAAGGATATCGAACAGTATTTTCCTATACGATACCATGTGATAGAGACTTCGTAGTCTTAAAACGCAAAATTAAAAAAAGGGATAGAATTTACACTGTTCAAGAATATGCCGATTTGATACTACTCGTATCTTCTTCAGTATCAAAAAAAATCACGGTAATTTTACCAAAAAAGATAGACATTATCGACTACAAAAGCTGGTGTCCACGCTTTTATAAAAGAAACATGCTTTCAATGGAGTCTATTGCAAGACATGTGGCCAGAGAAAAAAGGTATACGTTTACTATAAGTAAATTTTCTCATTCTTCCCACTCGGATTGCTCTGATAAAACTGTTGTTGGGAGAGATTTTATTAATGATGTTACAAGTCATACATTTAACCTTGGAAACCTTCAAAGAGATGAACTGGAAGCTCTGCCGCAAACCCTTGCTTATCGCTCTGGAAAGGTGGCAATCAATATTAAGAAGATGAATGACATAAAAAAACAAAATAGTATCTACCAGGAGACATTAACATTCAAGAATATTATGATGAAATCTTAGCTTGGCCAACTTGTGAAAAAGATTCTAATCCAATTGATACAGATCAACAGTAGGTATTTGTTCATATATTTTTTTAAATGTTTTCTTATTTAAAGCTTATAATAAATAATGAAAAAAATATAAACAAAAGTTTCAAAAGTTTCTAATCCAATCTAGATCAATAGGTACTATTTTCTCTATTTTTGTAAACCTTTTTTTCTTGTTTAAAGCTTATAATAAATAATAAAATAAATAAAAACTAAAGTTTCAATAGATTCTTATCCAATCGATACAAATCAATATTATTTTTTTTATATTTTTGTAAACAGTTTTTCTTGCTTAAAGCTTATAATAAATAATAAAAACTAATAAAAGCAAAAGCTTTTATCGAAAAAAGTTCGTTTATATCAGAAACGACATAAGTCAAGCAACTTTAAAGGCTTAAAAACCTGTTAAGACCTTAAAAAAGCTAAAGATTTTTGCTTTTTTTAAGTGTATCTTAAGCCAAATTATAACTTGGCATACTCACAACTTGTAGTGTTGTGGAATTTTTTCGCATAAAAAAGTTGTTTGTTGCTCCTGAAAAGTTAATGCTCATTGGCTTATGTTGTTTCTGAAATTAACTATTCAGTTGTCTGGCAGGTGCCTATGTCACCTTACTTTTTTGAATCCAACAGCAACAGCAACACGAAACAAAGAAACTTCGATTTTTATTTTCTTTCAATCAATTTGTTTATGCGCACGGTTCAACTACATGCAACAAAATGAATGTCAATAACGAAATCGACCAACATATACAAAAAAGATAATACAACGCCACCTATCAGAATCCAACATAATTGTACATTATTTCGAATTTTACAACATAAGCTCCCATGAGTGTAAAGAAATGGCGATTTGAATGATTTTTGCCTATGGGTGGTGCCACGCCCCGTTGTTCAAATACGGTCACATTTTCCTATGTGCATTGCCCAAACTATACACATCGAAATTTCCAAATTTTACAACATAATCTCCTATAAGTGTCGAGAAATGGTGATTTGAATGATTTTTTTGTATGGGAGGTGCCACGCCCCTTTATCCAATTTCGGCAAAACTTCACAGGAACACTCCCTGGCCAATTCCAAAGAATTGCCGTAAATTTGAGCTGAATCCGAAAAACAAATTCTGGAACCCGATCGCAGTGCCACCTACCGGGTGCACATTTGTTTTTAATTCATACAAACCTTCCTCTTGAATCACTCTATCTATCAAAAAAAACGCATAAAAATCCGTTGCATAGTTTTCGAGACTATAGCGTACACACACACAAATTTTGAATTTTATATTATTTAGAATCGGGATAGGGTTAGGTTCATTAATTGAAAAGGAACACGTTCAAATATAAAACGAAACTTTAATGTGGATCTTTATTGATTTTTAAATGTTAAATAATTAAATGGAAAAAAGACACCGTATGGGCGACGCACTGCAACAAGCTCATCTTGACCGGACGTAGCACACACTCGTAGCGGACTCATCCTCAGAACCGAATCGTTTTACCGGAGCGTTCAACAATGTTTTGTGGATCGTGGAAAGACAGGGTGATCCTACATACGAGTATATATAGAAGATATAGATTTAATTCATTACCAAATACAGTGTCCTGAATTGCTCAGTATGATCAATTCCCTCTGTGCTCTCGTCGTCTTCGCAGTTATTTTAACTTTCGCGAAGATCTTCTTACTACAAATTTCTCTCGAAATGAGCCTATTGCCCGCTGCGTCAAAGAAACCAACTCAATAATGACTTCGATCGATTTGTTCAGGAGTTATAGCAGGTTGGATTTTAAATACAAACTTCTTCTAACCTCACAAAAAAGTTAGTATAATTGCACTATCGAATTCTTCTTGTTTATTGTTCTTTTTTGTTTTATCTTCCGTCTATATATGAATTAACTAATAATAGTCAACAAACGATATTGTAATTAGTCTGTAAGAGATATGTACTCTATTGGTGATGAAAATAAATAAAAAAAAAATGAATAAAGGTTTTCAATTCCTTTTTTTCGAAATAAAGGGGTGATTCTTTCTGAATCATCACAACACACGCAAGATAATAGACTCAGGTGAAGTATACACACTCTCGTCTCACTTTAACCCAAATTCAGATCGATAAAGTTAATCTCATCATCATCAAAAGTCATAAAGAAGTAAAAGGTAATAACAATCTCAATGTCTGACTTCAGTCAAGTCAAAAGCCTCACCTTTTGCTGTTTGTGCCTTCGTCAACCTTTGTGCCTATATTTATCTTCCTGTCAAAATTGAAGGCCACTCAAATTTACCATTTGGGGTGGAGGGTAAATAAGCCTGACATATATCAAAATGACTTTTATATCCTCCTTTTGACTGATTATCAATCATCGCAGCCACACACAAGCACTCAGTGCGGGCTTCAACCGCACTTCTAACTATCGACCCACAGGGCACACCGAGAAAACAATGGAAAAACTTCCCATTAAACGACAGCCCCATAAATTTTGCCCAACAAAGACAATAAAACTGTTTTTCTTTCGACGTTTTTGGTTTTATTGCTCACGCAATTTGCGTATAAAACGTTTAACGTTTAAATGTTGGTAATTGACAAACTTCTATGTCTACACTTTTGGTTAAGTGAAACTTTGAGCGAAGGAATTTATTTGCTTGCCAGGCTAAATTTTGAACTTTTTCAAACCAAAAATGCCGACTCACATTCACGGATCAGGCAACAACTAATGGAATGGCAAATGCTAAATGTCAGCCTTGGAATTTATGTTCAATCTTCTGATGGCAGACATTATCCTTTTGATGAAAATTGAATTTTATTGTTTTTGTTTGGAGAGAACAAAACCCAGCCACATATCGTATCAGCAAGTAATTTGCATAAATCACGGACGCAAAAACAACACAGAAACCTTCATCCATCAATTACCAATCGTTGCAGATTAAACACGATAGCTATGTCAAAATAATTTCCAAAGCGCGCATCCGATAGGCACAAAATCGCTGTAGGTAAGTGAGGCTTGTTTAATTTCCTTGCGAGGGGGAGAAAAACAACATGTCAAGGAAAAATTGTCCCAAATCACGCAAACGCTTGCCTAAACACAGGCCCATGGCATGTAAATCGTTCTCGAATATTGCCCAAGTTGTTGTTTGGCTAATTTCCGCATAATGAATTGTTGTAGTTAACACGCTCGTTACCATCACCATGAGGTGTCTGCTTTTGCCACCGACCGACCGACCGGAGAAAAAGTGCCGAAAATTGTCGACCAATTTGTCAGCGCCAAATTGTTGTACACATTTATTAGTTCATTAGGGGGCTGGCCTATGCAGTGCCTTAGGTCAGTAGTCATTATTGGTGTTATCATTTGCGACCGATGGAACTGCCTAGACAATATCGATCGCAGCCATCCATCCATCCACCCGCCATCGTCGGCCGCCCATCCTGCCAGATGATGACCTTTCAATTTGTGGTAGTAAACGAAAGAACGCCTCCTTCACCGGCCCGTGCAATTAATCACAAATGACAACATGGATAGACATCCGAGAGATATGCCTCGGTTTTTATTATTATTGGGATTTTTTCGCCCCTTTGGGGATATCGATCCGTAGTTGCGAATCAAGCTCGTTCTATGTGCGTTAAAATTCGGACGTCCACCCACTAAACCGACATCGAGAACCTTCATTAACAGATTTTCCCGAAAGAGCCGATCCAATTACCAAATGAACGGCCAAAGAAGCTCCTGCAGACAGAGATGTAAAAAAGAAATAAAGAGGAGAAACAGAAAGAAGCAGCTTCTCATTATTGTCGGGTCTTGATTAATTGCTTTCGAATGGCACACCAGCAGCGGGTGTTGACTGTGGTGGTAGTGGTGGTTCTGCTTGTTGGCAAAAACACACAACAACTCTCGGAGCTCGGAACTCGGAAGGTAAACATCATTTCGACAGTAACAAGATGTTACATGCCATTCATCAATTCATCAGCGGAAGTTATGTATCTTTTGTGTTCGTTTGTGTTAGATACGCTGTGAGCGGAGGGAATATTATATTTTTCTTTCTCTCATTCTTCTTCTGATGATGATGATGATGAGATGATGGGGATTTCAAGAGAGCAAAAGGAAACGGATATTAAGTGGGCACTTTGAGATATTTCAATTGTGCTGGTGCGGACGACAAATTTTGACCAATCATTTTGGGGGGTGGCTCTGTTGTGATTAACAAAAGGAAATTCGAGAATTTAATTAACTTGATAATGGCAAGGACCCGAAGTGGTGTTTGGGGAGTGGTATGTTTGATATTTTCTCAAAAAATTTTGATGGCCTATTTCTCCGCAAATCGGCTGGAGGAGTGTTCCACATCCGAATTTCAAATTTCCACAAAACGCAAAAACTGAAGATTTTCTTTCAAATACGAAGGTACTCTGGACGTAGGAGCAAGGGCTCACTGATTAGTGCTTAGGAATACTGACCGAGAAGCTCCACTTCTTGCAAAAGTCAAACAAATATCCAACAATAAACTGGCAAAAAATTGTCACGGAAAAGTTATCAAACTTTTTTTTTTTTTTTTTTTTTATTAATTTAATTTTGAAGGCTTACACATTAAGATACATTATCTTTTAAAGAAGCTTATTATAAACATAACAGAATTATACAGCCAAATGAAATATAACAAAATAATAAAGGCAACGAGAAAACACAGTTTGAAAAAATAAATTGAAATATAGCTATTGGAGTATAAACGGCCAAATAAAATTAGACAATTCGGGAAAATGAACGTTATACCTATAAGCAAAATTAACGGAAATTTGTGAAATTTAATAAAATTTAATAAGCGGACAAGTAAGATTTTAATTCCGTTAGAAATCTCTTTTTCAGTCTTATTTCTCTGATTTGGAGAGGGAGGGAGTTCCAGAGTCGAGTGGCATTTACGAAAAATTGACGTTCCGACGTCGAACAAGAAAATCGCGGGTGTAAGATTTGTCTAGTGCTAGTGGATGCACCAAACGTTAATCTGTTAAAAAGGTTACAGGGTTGACGTGTATAGATTATGTTATGCAGCATAGATATTGTCCGATACTGTAGGAGCCTATCAAACGTGATGTTACTGATCCGGTAAGAGAAGAGTGAAATGCGGTCGTGACGACGCAGACCGAAAATATATCGAGTTGCATTATTAAAGGCGACATTGAGTTTCCGGCTACTCATCGAATCGCTCTTTCCGAAGACTTCGCAACCATAGGTTAAAATGGGAGTAATTAGGGTCTTTGTTAAAAGGATTCGTGTTTTTAAGGGAGTGAGGTGTTGGGTCGCCCACAAAGAACGAAGAATTCCGTGAACTTTTCCCACTGTAAGGTTAATATGGTCATTCCAAGTTAACGCGGGTGGCAATGGTGCAGTAGTAGTGTATTCGCTTACGGAATGGAAGGTCGTGCGTTCGAATCCCGGCCAAGTCCATTACTTTATACCGAATACATGAAATCGTAATCTCCCTAAGTAACTTAGACACCACCCGTGGAGAAAAACCCTACAACTGCACCCAAACACTTCTTTCCTATCTCTCTATTCTTTCTAATACCAAGTAGCTTACACTGTGTTCTTAGCATTATAAGGGTACTGTAACAACAGAAAAAATCCCTTTAGCGTAAGCAAATTATAAAAAAAAAAAAAAAAAAAAACGTTTGATTGAATACCATACCCAGATTTTTTGCCCTATCCACATATTCGATTACACCATCATTAAGTAAGATAGGTGGAAATGACGATGTCCTACGAGTTTTTCGGGATATAACGATACATTTCGGCTTTTTAGGGTTTATTTGAAGCAAATTCTGTTCCGACCAATTTGAGATTTTTTTCAAGTCATAATTTATGCAGCTGACGCAGTCATCAATTGAGTCAGGTGAGCAGCTCGTATATAGTTGCGTATCGTCGGCATACATTTCAACTTGTGAACATATGGCGATGGAGGGCAACTCATTAACATACAGAGAGAACAATAGGGGTCCTAAAATAGAACCTTGCGGAACTCCGCATGTATTAGGAAGAAATTCTGACATAATATTGTTTACTAGTACTGCCTGTTGACGACATTCAAGATACGACGACATGAGACTTACGGCAGTGTGAGAGAAGTTATATTTTTTCGTCAGTTTATCGCGTAGTATAGTGTGGTTGACGGTATCAAATGCCTTAGAGAGGTCAAACTTTTCTATTCAGAAACTTAAAAGGGAGTTTCTAAGCCTTCCTAACTGGCCAGGAAGGGATTTTTCGGATTACTTTCAATTCCATCATGACCCGGTACCCACCGTAGCTAGGCTTTGTTCCACCGAGCGTTTGAATAGTGTTTAACCAATGCATTGGAGGCAGCTGCTTGACTATCCGGGTGTTAGCGCCTTTAATGAAGTGCAGCTCCTCCTGAAATATGTTGGGGCATTTTCTCCATGGTTAGGCTCGTAGATAGCAGCTCCCACAAAAGTTTCTACTGTGGCTGTTGGTTAATTTATCGTTAGCCCATGTTTCTCTATGGAGGATCTCTGTGGAGAGTTCATTGAAGCACAATGTGTTATGGAGGCGGTCTGTGACTGCACAGTTCAAGTCAAGTTCCGTAAGTTCAGCGAACAAGGTCATTAATTCTGGGTTGTCACTAACTATCTCTTTAAACTGGAACCGGATCACGTGCAACGATGATCGTTTGACGATAGCTGCTCTATTATATCTACAGAGATATACAGAGTCTGGCATGGTAAAACGATGTCGTTCGATCGATTTCATTTTACGCGATTTGACCTTGTATAAAGCTTGCTGCGAATCGACACGATCGCTTGAATGTTACTTAGTTGTTTTGTTTAAAAATTAAATAAAAATGTCAAATAAAAAATTCGCGTAATATTTTTAATAAATGAAAAAAATACAGCTTTTTTGGCCCACTTCTGGAGTTCGAATAAAAAAAAATTCTTCATCCTCCCAGGGCAAAAATTGCCTGGATATTCGAACTTAGCTATTTGTCTAACCGCTGGCCAAGTTGTTGCTGCTCCTTTTTGCCCCATTCGGAGATATTGTTATTTCTTTAATGCTTACATTTTGATCTCAAGCAAACTTACTATTGGTTTATTTGAGTTATTTCATTTCTCAAAAGAGCTAATCGTAAAATTTAGTTCTTATATCAAAGAACAATTATTTTTGTTTCTATCTTCATTGTTAAAAAATCGCCCACTCTCACGCCCCCTATTTGTCTGTCACTTCCGAAAGCTAAGACATTAATTCTGTTATTGCCTGTTCAATAAAAGAGGTAAACAGAAATATTAGATCATATAAAGGGTCTTTCATTAGCGACTTGACAACTTCAAAATTTCAGTGTGAACGCACCATTAAACGGATTACCAAACTGTCGATGTCAAAATATTCTGTAAAATCAACATTTTCATCATGGTGAAGTAAACAAAGGAAAAACGTTTACAAATAACTAAAATTTACTACTGAAATTCCGAGTCGGTGGTCGCTCGTCCTAGTAGACAAGCAATTCTTAGTCCAGTGAAAAAATTTGAGTCAGAATATTTGCTGCTTGATGTTGCTGTGCCAGTGAGACTAAGTTTTGCCCGAGGTATGGAGAACATTGCCGCCGTCGCAAACCAGCCAAATCAGTCAATTTCACGGCGCTCTCAAGAATTGGGGTTCTCCCAGACCACATTATGGCGAATTTTGCATAGGGATCTTGGCCTACACCCTTACAAGATCAAGCTAACTCAGGAACTATAGCCACTCGATCATATGAAGCGACGTACGTTCTCGAATTGGGCTCTGTACATGATGGAAGAAAATGAAGAATTTCATCGCAAAATCATCTTCGGCGATCAAGCGTATTTTTGGTTAAACGGTTTCGTCAATAAGCAAAATATGCGTTACTGGACAGGTGAGCACCCCCATATGCTTCATGAAACAGCACTTCATTGGCAAAAAGCCACTGTTTGTTGCGGTTTTCATGCCGGTGGCGTCATTGGGCCGTTTTTCTTCGTCGATGAAAATGACCGCCACGTTACGGTAAATGGTATTCGCTACAGAGACATGTTGGAACGTTATTTCTTTAAGCAAATGCATGAATTGGACATCTGTGATATGTGGTTCCAATAAGAAGGGGGCCGCAAGTCACACAGCGGGTGCAACAATCGAGTTATTTAATTCTCAGTTCGGTGTACTTGTTATCTCGAGAAACAGACCCGTCTATTGGCCGCCGAGATCGTGTGATTTAACGCCTTTATACTTTTTTATGGGGCTACATTAAATCATTCGCCTATGCCAACAAGCCGGCGACGCTAGAGGAGCATAGATCCAATATTGAACGAGAAATAGCGGCCGTATCGGTCGAAATGTGCAGCCGAGACATCGAAAATTGGGTTCAACGTATCGACCGCTGCATACGTTCCCGTGGTGAACATATGAATGAAGTCGAATTCCATTCATAAATAACATTTTGATAGTTATTCAAGCCAATCATTTTTTTTTAGATATCTCAAGTAGTTTGCATTTTATTTAAAAAAGAAGTTGTCAAGTCCTTAATGAAAGACCTTTTATTCATTTTTTATCGTCCAATAAATCAGGTAGAAGGAAATATTAATTCTTCATCGCAATAAAAGAGAATAGTCAAATGAAGGTAGGAAATTTCAAACCTATAAATAATATGTATATTTTTATTAGTTAAATTTCAAATGTAAAACAAATCAGGTATATAAAATATGACTGATTGGAGAATTGATATTAATTTTCGAAAGGATCGTCTCAAGAGCGGAAGCCTGCAAATTTATACTTCAATATGAACAAATCAAACATAACCATTTTTGAAAATGTTTCCAATGTATCGAATTCCCAAGTATTTGTAGCTTTGCAAAATGAATATAAAGGTTAAAGAGGAATTAACGACAAAGTAACTAAAGAGAAAATTACAGGTGGCAATGGTGCGATGGTAGTGTATTCACTAAGGGATTGGCAGGTCGTGCGTTCGAATCCCGACCAGGGCCATGATTTTTATAAATTGAATACACACAACAAAAACTGATCTCCCTTAAGGAATTTAGGCGCCACCTGTGGAGAAAAAATCCCATCGCACCAAACTTCTTTCCTATCCTTCTATTCTTTCAGTAAGTAGCACCCAAAAATAGGCAATGAATCATTTGCTGGGAGCTACTTGCGCAACAAACTAAATGCCTGCGCTGTGGTTATACCATTATAAGGGTACTGTGTCACTACAGAAAAAAGAAATCCCTTTAGCGCACGCAAATTATAAAAAAAAAAGAGAAGAATCAAATATTATTTCTTCTTCTTTTAAAACAAAATTGAGAGGAATTTCAGAAGAAGCTCAAGAAACAAGAAATTAAGACTTGATTTTACAGAAACGACAAAACTAAGATTTGTTTAATATACTAGCTATATCATCCGATTTTTTTTTTTTTTATAATGGACACGCTCTAAAGAGATTTTTTGATACCCTTATAATGTATTAGCTACACAGCGCGGGCGTTAAGGAAATTAGGGTTAGAAGATAGGGAGAGATGCCGATGCACGTTGGTTTTAAATGTTTGTAAATCATAATGTGTAGGAAAAATGGAGCGGGGAAGAGCATTCCACATTCGTGTTGTACGGCTAAAGAAAGATTCCTTGTATTTCACTGTACGTCCGAATACAGGCTTAAGGGTGAACTGATGCGCATTCCTGCCATGGCGGGTATTGCGGTTGAAATGTTCTAGGGGTGGAATGCAACTGGCGATTTCGTTTGAGCACTTATGGTGGATATAACGATAAAATAACGAAAGGCAGGAGACATTACGACGATGACTAAGAGAGTCAATCGATCTCGCAATGTCTCGGTCGCCAATGAGTTTTATCACGCGTTTTTGGATCCTGTCAAGTAGCTCCAAATAAGTTATTGGTGCACCGGACCAGATATGAGCGTTGTACTCGAGTTTCGGGGGAATAAACGCCTTATAAATTGTAGCCAGATCAAAAGGGGTGAAATATTTCTTACATCGCTTAAGGAAGCCTAGACATTTCGCAGCGTTCTTGTCATCGAATATGTGGTCACTCCAACGGAGGTTGTCATTAACACACATACCGCGAATGGAAAGTCGTTCGTTTTCAGCGATGCAAGTGCAATTCATGGATAATGGCAGTGTGTGTGGGTTTTGCTTTAATAAAAGGAGACAGTATTGTGTTTTGGAAGCATTAAGTTCCACTCTATTATTTGTACCCCACGGAGTTACGCTATTAAGATCGGAATTTAATGAGCTTAACATACGTTGCCGTTCCAGTTCTACACCCGAAGATGAGGAGCGTGAACCAAGAAACTGTCATCAGCAAAGAAATGGATTGGATTTGAAGTAACAGACAGGAGATCATTTATAAAAATGACAAAGAGAGTCGGGGACAGAACAGAGCCTTGGGGAACACCAGCATTTATTTGGTGAGTTGCAGACTTGAAACCGTCCAAAACAACTTGAATTGAACGGTCCGAAAGGTAATTTCTAATCCATTGAAGAAGAGTATCATCGATTCCAAATGCACGCATTTTCGACATGAGAGCTTGATGCCAAACTCTGTCAAATTCCTTTGAAATATCAAGCGCAACAATCTTACTTTCACCACCTTGATGAAGAGATTGGTTCCACTTTTCGGTTAGATATGTCATCAAATCACCAGTGGACCTGTGCTGCGAACCATACTGCCGGTCATTAAGAAGTTTTCGCGATTCAAGATATTTCATTAGCTGACGGTTTATCAGCGTTTCCATGACCTTAGAAAGAAGGGACGTAAGTGCAATTGGTCGGTAGAAGGAGGGAGAAGAAGATTCGTTTTTTTTGGTACAGGCTGGACAAACGCTGTTTTCCATCTTCCCGGGAAGAGTCCTGAAGAATAGGACAGATGAAAAGCTTACGCAATGGTTTTGCCAGCGAGGAAGAACACCTCTTCAGAACGATGGGTGAAATACCATCTGGACCAGCGGATTTGTGTATGTCAAGATCTCGAAGTACTCTAGCCACTGTACGAGTGCGGGAGTGGATTTGTCCCATGGAGTATTCTACGCGCTCGGGTACAGAGGGACACAAAGCACAATCTGGGAGCGTTGAGCTGACTGCAAAGTGAGCAGCAAGCAGATTGGCCTTATCTATAGAACTGACAGCTGGAATGTCATTGTAAATGAGTGTCGGGATAGATGATGAGGCCGAATTCTTGATGTTTTTAACAAATGACCAAAAGTTTTTACTACCCGTGGGACTTTAGTATTTTTTGCCTGAACTTTTGATCATAGGAGAATTTGACACGATTAATGTGGGCATTGCAGTCATTTCTGGCTCGTTTAAACTTTTTTCGGCTTTCCTCAGATGGGTTGGCTTTGAATGACCGAAAGCTTACCTCTTTTAACCTGATAGCCTCTTTGCAGCTCGAGTCATACCACGCGTTTACCTTGGGTTTGATACTTTTTATCCTGTTAAAGAAACCGTTAAGTTTTTCCCAATTGGCTTTCTCGTATTGCCATACGGTTCTTTTGGGAGTTTGTTCTTTAGCAATGTGGTTGGAGTACGAGAATTGAGCTGATATGATACAATGGTCTGACGAACCTAGAGGCGATAATACGTTTAAGCCGTATTTATCGGGGTGAGAGGTAAGAAACATGTCCAGTGTGTTGGCAGTTTGACTGCTAATGTCCGGTATTCGTGTCGGCTCATTTACAAGCCGAGTCAGGTTATTTACCTGTGCAAGGATCTCGACGTACCTTCCTTCGGGTGTTGTCTGGCCAGAATGTCGAAGCCAACTTGAATTGTGTATACATATTGAAATCGCCCGCAATGACGATTTCACTATGAGTGTGAAGGGTCACAATTCTTGTGATGGAATCAGACAGGGCATCTATGTAACTCATTATAAGTTGAATGTCTGTCTAAATTTGGGCTTCTGTAAATGTACTTGTTTCATATTTATTGCACGTTGTAACGAAGCGATCTTCATCACATATGGTGTAGCACAATGCCTCAATATTACCACTAGCACCATTGACCACTTTGCGAAACTATGCATTTCTTTCTGAAGTGCCGAATCCCTTTCTTAAACGTCAGAAACAAATTAAATAGTCAAATTTTATAAATTTGTACAAATCGTATGGAAAAATCATTGTGATTGTTAAAAAAGTGTATATTTAAGTGAGAACAGAAGCTATTGAAAATTAAAAAGTACGGAATTATAGAGAAAAAACGTGAGAAAGTATGTTAAAGCAAAAAAAGAAACAAGAAAAACATTGAACATGTTGACCAAAAACGCTTGTGCAGCTTTTGATGCAGCCATTTACAAACATTTTCACTTTTTTTTCACAATTTTGTTATTCATTAACCAATGATCGTTTGTATTAATTAGTTTAAAATGTTTGTATTGAAAATTGTTCAACTTAATTTATTTTCAAAGAAAAATATTTTTTTTGCCACAGCACGCGATTCGCATGTTTTCACTTTAATTTTTTATACACAATCCTTCTATATTGTTGACTTTTTAGTATTCAAAAAATAGTGTTTGGATACTCCTTCTTAATTATGGAACTTTTTTTTGTTAAAATTCGCTTTATTATAAAATTTCTACGAAGTATTCCCGCAAAAGTAAAAAGCGGCCAAGTGCGAGTCGGACTCGCCCATGAAGGGTTCCGCGCGAATTATAATTATTATTTACTTAGGCACCTATTACAGATTTATTATTAGAAAATAATGGTTCACGGTTTACGCATAAGGTTTACGTTTATGAAATTAAATGTTTTTTTTTTATATTTGAGTTGAGTGAATGAAAGGTAAATTGCGGTCTACGATTTATGACGTATTAAAAAAAACTACCTGCTGAATCTCGTCCAAACCAATTTTCGTTGGAAGTTTGCATGGTAATGTACATCACATATTTTTTTTAGTTTTATCATTCCCTTATTTTAGAAGTTAGAGGGGGGGGGGACCAACATTTCACCACTTTGCAAGTGTCTCTCGCGCAAACTATTCAGTTTAGAAAAAAATGATATTAGAAACGTCAATATCATTTTGAAGACCTATCCATGGATACCCCACACGTATGGGTTTGATGAAATTTTTTTTTTAGTTTCAGTTTATAGGGAACCCCTAACATTTATTGTTTTTTTTCGATTTTTGTGTGAAAATCTTAATGCGGTTCACAGAATACATCTACCTACTTACCAAGTTTCAACAGTATAGCTCTTATAGTTTCGGAAAAAAGCGGCTGTGACATTCCCGGACGGACAGACAGACAGAAAGACAGACATGACGAATCTATAAGGGTTCCGTTTTTTGCCATTTGGCTAGGGAACCCTAAAAAGTAGTCCCCCTCCTAACAAATTCGCCATTGTTATACCCTATTCTAAGGGTATATTAATTTTGACGCATAGTTTGTAACATACCTTAATATTGCCCGTAGACCCCTAAAAGTTACTATATTTATGATCAGCATCGATAGTAATGTCGATCTAGCCATGTCCGTCCGTCCGTCCGTCCGTCTGTAGCCAAAAATTAGGCCTTTAAACTGGACCTAGAGAGCTGAAATTTTAACCATATACTCTCTAGGGTCCCGAAATAATCAAGTTTACGAATTTTTGAAATCCGCCCACAGACACGCCCACAAACTCAAAAAAACTAAATTTTGGAAAAAATCGAATTTTGAGCTAGAAAGCTGAAATTTTGTATATATGATCTATGACTCCTAAAACTGCTCAGGATAAAAAATTTTCAAAATCCGCCCACTGACACGCCCACAAATAAATAAAACAATTTTTTTATAACCTATTCTAAGGGTATATTAATTTTTGAAAATCCAAAGTTTGAGCTAGGGAGCTGAAATTTATAATATATACTCTCTAGGGGCCCTTTATTCTCATGTGTGTTTTTTTTTTTTTAAATCCGCCTACTGACACGCCCACAATTAAATAAAACAATTTTATTGAAACACCTAAGTTTGAGCTAGGGAGCGTTTTTTTTGATAAAATCCTTTAAATGTTATATAACAAAATATGTAGAGCGTTCTTAACAATTCAACCATACTTAGATTTTCGTCACGCCCAGTTATGAGGGATAGGAATAAGAATAGGGTATGCAACAGTTCGCCCAAGCGGACTGTAGCCCGTCCCTATGTTTTTCCTTCATTTCATTCTGCTGCAAATTTTGTTTGCGCATTTGCAACTGACATTGTTTTGAAGTGCTCTATAGCGGAATTCATCACTTTTCACCTACAACATTCATCACTACACTCACATTAACCCTTATTATCCCAGAGTATGAAACTCGCAGAATTTCAAAACTTTTTTAATGGATATACAGAAAGACACATCTAAAAAAGACAAGAGTTATATTTTTACAGTTCGGAATTGTATACAAGTTGAATTTCAGGACCGCACCTTAAATGGGGCGTTGGGAGAATATGCCAATATGTTTTGTTTGGGGAAATAATAAACGAGTCATTATTTTAAATCTCTTTTTTATTAAATGATTTATACTAACAAAAAGTTGAAGCAAAGACAATAAACTTCATAAACTATTCATTAATTTTTGTTAGGTAAAAAAAAAATATTTTGTTGTGTGAAAAGTTTGAGAACAGTTTTGATGCAAACCAACTCCACATTTAGTGCATTTAAACTTTGTATTTTTATGACATTGGCGACATCGAATTTGAGTTGCGTTTCTGACAATGTAATGCCCTCTTTCATCCAGTGTTATCGAATCAGGTAGTTTTTTCTTGGTAGTCATAGGCAAGTTGGGTCCAATTCGTTTTGGAAGCAAAGGCGAAGCTTTGCCAAGTATCAAATAAGTTTGAACTATGTATCTTGTGAAAGATAAAATGTCGTGAGAATCTCTAGCTTGTCCTGCTGGTGAAAGTCGGTACAATTGAAACGCGTTATTAACACAAACGTTAATGGGAAACATCATCAATTGCCAATACCATCTCTTCAGCCTTATCCCGATATATATTTGAGGTAGCAATGAGGTTGATCGACGTCCACTCATTTGTTGTTGCACCACCTCTTTACTTTGCCAAGTGGATGAACGCCGCTTTCCGTTGAGGCTATAGTCACAATGCTGTTATCATTGTAGCGCCTGGGCCTAGGGAGCTGAAACTTTAACCATATACTCTCTAGGGTCCCGAAATAATCGAGTTTACGAATTTTTGAAGTCCGCTCACAGACACGCCCACAAACTCAAAAAAAAAAAATTTTGCAAAAAATCGAATTTTGAGCTAGAAAGCTGAAATTTTTTTTATATGATGTATGACTCCTAAACCTGCTCGGGATATAAAATTTTCAAAGTTTGAGCTCCGTTTGAGGACCGTTTTTTCTTACAAAAGCTTCGTTTTTTTCAATAAAATCCTTTAAATGTTAAATAAGAAAATATGTAGAGCGTTCTAAACAATTCAACCATACTTAGACTTTTGTCACGCCCACTTATGAGGGATAGGAATAAGAATAGGGTATCCAACAGTTCGCCCAAGCGGACTGTAGCCCGTCCCTATGTTTTTGTTTTAGTTTTTATTAATATGATTAATATTTAATGATTTATCAATTTGATAGCCTTGGGAATTCCCTTAAAGCAACAAAAATTATAACGCTATCTTTATTCGCTTTAAATTTATGATTTTTTGCAACGAAAAATGTCATTTTGGACCAGTGGTCCGTTAAAACTTCTAATGAAAGTTTATACTCTTGGATGTACATATGTATGTCAGACCTCGCTCATTAGTCCAACGCACTGACCACTGAACCACTGGGCTTAGGCGTTCATATAGCCGCGTTTCGTAAGAAACTAGGGAACTCAAGGGTTAATTTCACCGTGTTTCCTGCCATTCCACTCAGCAAAGATCTTAATGAGACTCGCGGTTCATCGCCCACTTCTTTCTTGGTTCCGTATCTCTTGCCATTTCTACCTACACCTAGTGAGCTGCTTTGCTTCCATGGTTGCACTCTCCATAATTTCGTAGATTTGTCGTTGATGTACTTTTTACTGCCGCTTTGAGATAAATAGGCGCCGCTAATTCAACTTTGCTGTACTGCGAACATTGACCTTCTGCATTTCTATTGCGGTTGTGCCTCTGTCCATATGTCGCATCCATACAGAAATAACGTCATTTGTGATCGAAATTAGAAGCCTTCGTTTGTTGGCCGTTGGGCCACCTACGCTTGTCATTAATCTGCTATATGAACTTGTCAGCTCAGCGCTGTCGTTTCTGAGCGAAATCGTTTGCGTATCCCACCAAGGTGGGCATTAAGTCCGAGTTTGTACAAATCAACTGAAACGTAATTGCTGCATAAAAAAGCACCCTTATCCCCAAGTCTTACTAAAACTTGTTAACGGAGAAAATAAAATGCATCCTAGCGGGTAACCCTGTGGTATACCAGAACCGACAGAATAGAGTCTAGTCTAGGCGATACTGCCTGTGTTATAGCCAATCGAGATACAAAATCACGTACTTGCATCTCTGCCTCCGGAGTCCGGAGACCAAGTTAAGTTCTTTAACTCGAGTTAAAATCAATTTCGTAATATTCACACTTTTGTTCAACTCACATCTGACTAATCGTCACTCAAAGGAAAAGTAAAAATAAAATATGGAAACCAGAAAGAAGCGAAAAAGAAAATGAATTTCATTTGCCAAATTGATAATATGTTGATGTCTGCGCCTTGTCGGAAGATGATGAATTAACGTCCTCCTCGTCGGATGTATCGTATGTATTCGTAAGAGCTGGTTTGTGTCGACGATTGAAATGATGTGAATTTCCTTCAATATTTCCGGCTGAAAAAGAGGCATTTTGGCGGCTGATACATTGATTCGACAGAAATTTGATTGTGAAAGACGTCCGTAGATACGAGCTTGTCGTAAATAAATACAAATCAAATCTATTTCAAATTCAATTTGTTCATTTTCAAATCAATTTCAAGTAAAACACACAACAAGTGTAAGCAACAAGTGCAAAATATATTGTAAGCAGTGGCACATGCCAAATATCTTCTTTTGTAGAAATTAGCACTGCTTAGGTTTTAGATCCGGGTTAAACTCATCCTTACTCCACCATTGAATATTTTGGATATAGGCTTAGGATTAAATGGTGGGATCTGTAATTTCACTTGAACCTGATGTGGCATGCACATGCACATGGAGTGAATCAACTGGCCATAAGATTGCCAGAGCCGACTTGAATTGACAACTAGGGCAATGTGAAACTCTTGTGTAACTTTTATCAAAACTGATTCATAGAATTTTCATATTTTTGTATAAGTGTTTGTAGGGGGTCCGTAGGTCTAAGTAATGCGATTTCGCGTTATTAGGGTTGCTCCAATAGAGGTGGTAATCTTCTAAAGATGCGGTAGCTCATGGTACCAGATTTTAGATTACATTAGATTAGATTCTTTATTTCATGAAATATATGTACAATAGTTTGTGTTTGAGAACACGAGCATTGTAGAAATAGCCGTCTGCCGGTGGTACCATAACGCACGATTCGCAAGCACGGGAATTCGATGCCAGGAGTGGGCCTACTTACTAATCCACAGCACTACGATCTTCAACCACTCTAAACGAGGGACTATCGTTATGTATTACTTCGCTAGGCTGGTTAGCATTTCATGCTATGCTAATCTGTAAGCTGGATCTGCTGATTCTGATTTTCCTAATTTGTTCTTTTCTTCGCAGCTCATTTTGTAGGGTTGTTGCGAAATTACATACTGCCGTCCAGTTTTCTTCTGGTCACATCATAATGGTCGAGGTAACGGCGGACTGGACAGAATAATTCTCCATGCCGTCAAGCGTGTGCTGTGAAATAATGTGTGCTCTGTGTCTTCGCCTTCGCCTAGACTAGGCTCTCGTGTCGAAATCTGTGTAGGTAGGTTCTTACGATGACCACTGCGACGTGACCGGACGGCAACTATGTAGGATGGTAGTTGCAATCCCCATGCTGTCGTTAGTTGCTTTTTTGTGTGGATTCGTGTATAATGCTGTATCCTAGGCTTTTTTTATATCCCTTGAACAATTTTGTATGGCTTGGATTGCGTGCTGGAGTCCTTGTTTTTTGATGTTTGGATTCAAAAACATGTTGGTTTTTTTTCCAAGATGAAAATCTCATAAGACATTTGATACGAAGTCAATTACTTTGAAATGAAGACACGTTTTTTTTTGTATCTCAACATTAAAATTATTTTTCAAAATAGTGTCCTTTTGAGCCAGTACGCTTCTTCGAACGAAGTTCCAACTTCTGTAACCCTTCCAAAAGAATAGCATTTCTCAAACTCTGAAAAAAAGGGATTTGTTGCATCGATAATTTCCTCATTTGATTTCTTAAGTTGTGTTTCCTCCAGGTCAGTCGCCATCATGCTTTGGAACAGTGCGGAGCTTTCCACTTCTCCAGACCTAGCGCTCTGGCATCTGTTTGGTCTTTAAAACGGAGGTTCGGTCTTCCTTGCCTTCTCAAACCTGGGCGCTGGGAGTCCAAGATCCTCTTGGCTGGAGCATTATTGTCCATTCGCTCAATATGGCCGAGTCGACATCCACATCTTCGTACAGCCCATAGAGGTCGCGGTTGTATCTTCTCTTCCATTCGCCCTGCTCACACACAGGACCAAATATCCGACAGAGTATTTTTTTTTTCAAAGGAACCCAATATAAGCTTCCCTTTCCTACTTGTAGTCCAGCACTCCATAAGGCAGGATTTTCAGGATTAATATTCTATAGAGCATGCATTTTGTTCTTCTAGTGAGGAGTTTTGAACCCATTTGTTTGGCCATGCCAAAGTAGCAGCGGTTTCCTAATGTAATTCTCTGTCGAATCTCCACTAAGGTGTCATTTGAGGAGTTGATGTTTACTCCTCGGTGGGTGAACTCTTTAACTGCCTCGAAGTTATTGCTATCAACAGTGAAGTTTTGTGCTAGTCGGCGGCCAGATGTTTGTTGATAGCATGTACTTGGTCTTGTCCTTATTTCACGACCAACCAATTTCGCATGTTCTTCAATCGCCGAAAAAGCCTCTTACACGGCACACTGGGAACGGCCGATGATGTCGACACCGTCCGCATACCCCAGTAGTTGGAAAAAGTCCCTTCCGTGTTCACACCTGCCCTGCGCACTATTTTCTTCAAAACAAGATTGAGGAAGTCACTTGATATCTCCTTGCCGAAATCCGGTGGAGGTTTTGAATAATTCGGAAAAGCTGCTTCCAAACTGCTCATTACGCCGGCATATAAACTTTCTGCCGTCGAATTTGTCATTTTCATACAACTTTTTCTTAGATTTTTTAAAAGAGGATGCCAATGTGTATGTGCCAAAGTTAAGTATAAGAAATAATTCAAAGCCCCCGTGGTTTAATAAAAGACTTTGCAACTTTAGCAACAAAAAAAGGCAGAACTTATAAACTGCTTAAAAAATCGTCTAACAATTCATTGTCAAAAGTTAATTATACTCGACTTGAAATGGATTTCAGGGTTCTTAGTAAGTTTCTCTATAAAAGTTTAATTTTCTCAATAGAATCTTGTCTAAAAAATAATAGCAAAAGCTTCTGGACGTTCATTATAACCAAAAAAAATCTAATAGAATTCCTAGAAGCATGCAATACCTGGGTTCAACTTACTCGGATATTAATGCAATCTGCAATTCATTTGCAAAGTTCTTAAACTCCAATTATACAACTTATGTTCAGCAACAATCATCTAGTATATCTTATATATAGAGTCCGATTAATATTTTGTGGTTAAGTAGTAGCACTTCTGAAGTTGAAAAAGCACTACTGAATTTAAACTGCGACAAACAGCCGGGCCTGATGAAATTTCTCCAATTCTTCTTAAAAAGTGCGCTGCAGTGCTCTCTGAACCTCTCTCATACATTTTTAACGCTTCTCTCTCCAAAGGCGAATTTCTCCCTGAGTGGATAGTTTATCATCCCCATTCACAAATCGGGTTCCAAGCAGGAAATTTCCAATTATCGCCCCAATTGCAAATTATCAATAATTCCCAAGCTCTTTGAAAAGATTGTTTACGATAAATTAACATTTTTGCTGGGGGAAGTTATTTCACCCTTCCAAGATGGGTAGTTCCACTACAACCAACCTTGCTATATTCCCAAACTTTGTCCTTAATAAACTTGAAGAAGGATATCAAACTGATGTGATATACACTGATTTTGCTAAAGCCTTTGATAGAGTCAACCATACTAGAATACTATTTATGGCGTATTCAATTTGTGTCAATTGATAATCTCCTTTCAAAGCCAATTTTTGTATCTTTGGGTGTTCCACAAGGAAGTCACCTTGGGCCGCTTCAATTCCTTATTTTTATAACCGGCATGCCTGATATTTACTTAAATTCCATTCGCCTTTTGTTTGCAGACGATCTTAAAGTCCTAAGAAGTATTCAATCTGAAGATGATTGCCATCTCTTGCAAGATGACCTTGATAGACTGGTAGAATGGTGTACGTTTATTCATTTACTCTTAAATGTCTCCAAATGTCAGTGTTTCTCTTTCAGCAGAAGTTCCTCTATAATTTGCTTTGAATATAAAATTGGAAGCATTATTCTTTAAAGAGTTCTTGAAAAAAGGAATCTCTAATTGGATGCTTGGTTTTATAAAACGCAATTCCTCTCATTTTTCCGATTCCTATACTCTAAAATCACTGTATAGCGCCTACGTCAGATCTCTTTTGGAAAACTGTTGCGTATGGAAGCCATACTACACCATTCATTCTAATAGAATCGAAAATATTCAAAGGCATTTCACAAGATTTGTTTGATTGGAAACTTGGCTGGAACATTGTTATGCCATCGTATGCTACCCGATGTCAGCTCATTGGCATTCGATCGCTCTTAAATCGTCGTAAAATATACTCAATAATATAAACATTATTGACATTTTGTCCCATCATATTAATTGTTTATCACTTTTGTCATTAATTAATATGTATGCACCATCTCGACATCTAAGGAAACGTTTCCTATTTCTGGAAGACGAACACAGGGTGATGTATGCACTCAATGAGTCAATAACTCGCTGTGTTATTGATCAATCAATTTCCATTATAGTAGATTCTCTTTGAAAGTTAAACTACTGTCGTATTTTTCATCCAATTTTTGAATGCTATTATGTTTTTTGCATCGAATAGTATAAGCCTCATTGATGTGTATTTCGATAGTCGGTAAGATAATTATATCTGATTGATTGAATAAATGAATAAATCTGCCTGGCCGGAAGCCACACTGGTACGTGGCGATTAGTGTGTTGCAGAACGACTTCAGACGTTCACACAGTACGTTGGATAGGATCTTATATGCGACATTAAGCAGGGATATGCCTCGATAGTTCTTGCAGGACATAGGATCGCCTCTTTTGAAGATGGGGCATATGGATCTGATAGTCCAGTCATCGGGCATGCTTTCTTCCACCCATACTTGGTTGATGATTTGGTGCATGCGCCACACCAAAACATCACCTCCATATTTAAAGAGCTCCGCTGGTAGACCATTCTTATAGCTAAGCCTACCTCTTCTATGCTGGGTGGTTAAATCTGTTCTTCATTGACATGATATGGTTTTTCTTCTTGCTCTCTTTGCATGGTGACCAATTAACAGCTATTGAAAATGCTGCTCAAATACATCTACTATTCCCTGCGCTTCGGTGATTAGGTTTCCGTCGCTGTTTCGAAGAGGCTGCGTCCCGGTCCTCAAGCCAGCAGTCAGTTGCTTCGCTTTCTTATAAATCTCCGGATGTTCTTTCGATCGCGAGACTTCGATTTCCTTGACCTGGGCGACTGCGTACACCCTCTTCTTTCTACGCAGGATCTTCTTCTCCTCCTTCCATGGTCCATTGTATACTACCAGGCAGAAATCCTCTTTTAGGTGCAGAGTTTGGAGACAACAAGGTGTCATTCGTTTCTCTCCATTAATGGGTGGCGTATGTTATTGTTCCCTATGGGGATTAAACCTGCACAGCACGGGTCACAAGCCAACACACTAACCCGTAAACCGTCGCGACCTCTTTATTTGGACTTACGGGACATTCGAATCCAATTTATTTATTGCGTTTTGAAAAAAGAAAATTATTTATTTTTAATTTTTACTTTTGAACGTAGACATAAATTTGATTCATCCCTAGAAATTTATTATTTCATAATATTACTTTAGTTTGACCTTTTGGTGTCGGAAAGTTCAACGTATCTATTTGTTGTACAACCTGAATGACATAAATTGGTACCTAGCTATATACTCGTCCATTGGGAAGACATATTCAATATCTTTTGCATACAACACGAGAACTTTCATATTTCATGTTACATTACAGGAACAAAATCTCCCTATACCAACACAAGCATACGAGTATCATAATCAAATTAATTTCCATAAATGTATAAGCAAAATAAATTTAAAACAAAAAAAAAATAATTCTGAATTTTTGATTTCTTCTTTTCCAGTGTTGGGACGAATGCGCGCTACGTACTCTGCCTAAAATCAACAAATCGATTCGGGAAACATGGGCTCTGCGGACTGTATCTATGCTTCAGCAAGACTCGCTGGTTCTGGTCGATGTGGCCTGGGCCCCGCTCAGTACACCCAATCAGTGCCTGGTAA
Source organism: Portevinia maculata (assembly GCA_949715645.1). Lineage (NCBI taxonomy): Eukaryota > Metazoa > Arthropoda > Insecta > Diptera > Syrphidae > Portevinia > Portevinia maculata. The sequence goes on from OX454526.1 coordinate 9,859,041, forward strand.
CCTGGGAGGTGTCCGGTGGGGGGCTGATGGGCAATCTACTGACAGAATCCTTCAACGTACAACTTTCGCTATGGCCTGACACAAAGTATCGAGTGCAAGTAACCTGCAAGAATAAGGTAAGTCGATTTATGCAAACAGCAGTATAAATCAATTCCCTCGTATTTAATAATTTAGCCAGGTTTACACAGACAATTGCCAGTATTTAGACAATTGAGTTAATTGTTTGTGCAAAGTTTTAAACAAACGCGCTCGGGCGGTTAATTCAGCTCCACGTTCACAATCAATTTCCCCCAAACAACGAGTGAATCCGACTCCGGTTCCGAGGTAGTTGATTGCTATTGGACTGGCCGGGTAGGGACGACGAGGGAAGCTCTTTTGTTTGTTTAAGACGCGCTGTGAATTAATATTTCATATTTGTTTTGCCGTTGATAGTATGCCATTGTTGTTATTACCTTTTGAGAGCCGGAGCGTTGTGAAGCAGTCAGTCAAATGATCATAATTGCGGTCGCTAGGAAGTGTATTAACCCTAAACAATGGTTGGGATAACAGAACCACAGAAAAAGATAAACATTAAATATATGTAACCATAGTCATTCGCTTGCAATCATTATTTACACGGGAAGCCATTGTGGTAAATGAATTGCCCGTCCCGGTTATCGATGCTCAAGCCGATCATCAATTAAGCGTGAGCTGAGTTCAATATCTTGTATTTGAAGTAATCTGGTTTGAGATAAAAGGGGGTCCCCTGTGTTATGATGACTGTGGGCCTGAAGTGAAGTGAATTCAACGAGTAGCCTCAGTCTACTGATTGATCTGTTTTTCTTAGAGATTACCCAGATATGCGGGTCCGGTGGCCATTCGAGGGCATACCGTCTTTTATTGTTCAGAAATGAAAATAACATCGGTTGACTTGTTGTTGGAAATATTAAGAGGCAAAGTGGAAGAATTCCTTGGGTGACTAGCACGTTTGAAGAGGGCTCACAATAGGAACAAAGAAGATATCGATGGCAAAGATTTTAGCGCCTCAGATAGCTTAAAACTATTGCGTCATTGTTTACTCTGTATGTGATCGTGATTTATTTGGGTCAGGTAGAATGGAGATAGACAGCTTGTTGACCAAATCACTTAGGAGTCAAAGATGGGTGAGGTTGTCTGTAGGTACATAAAACCTTCTTCCATCATTGTTGCCCGTATACACTCTTAATGATCATTCCCAAAAAGCCCATATACAGGGTGGCGCACCAAATGTGCTACAATAAGAAATTCAAATAACTTTTTTTTTAATCAATGTAGGTATTTCAATTATTTAAATAGATAAATTTACAAAGTTATGGTTACCACACATTTTACAGTATACAGAGATATGATAATTTGTATCTTTCTTCTGAAATATTATTTATTTATTTATTTATTTATTTCATCAAACGGAGGAACACTTGGTCCTCTAATGCATTACATACTTAATTCGACAAATTATTAACATACCTACTACATTGATTTTTGAACGTATTTCTACTTATATTAGAGTGAAGATCAATGAGATTCCCAACTGAATTAGCTTCTCTTAAGCAATTAGTTATTGTTTCATTATATCCATATTGTACTCTATGTACTCAACAAAAATATTTTGATTTCTCAATGGTATCACGGGTCTTCGATATCTGATCTGTGTAAGCAGGTAAGGACAATTTATATGGTTAGTTATTAGGTCTCTCACAAACATGATCGAAAAATACCTCCGCCGAATACATAAAGGAAAGATTCCAATCAGTTGGCATCTAATATTATATGGTGGCAAGTCGATATTCCAATTAAGCTTTTTTATCGCAGCTCTAGTAAACCATTTTCGAATCTTCTCTATCCTTGTAGAGTGAACGATATAATATTTATTCCAGATAACAGAGCAGTAATCTAAGGAAGACCTCAAACATGCAAAATATAAGTATTTAAGGGTATGCGGGTCAGAAAAATTTTGAGAGTTTCGCAAGATAAATCCCAACATTGACCTGCATTTTGGGACGAGGTAGTCTATGTGACTATTGAAATTGAGCTTATAGTCGAATAATACGCCTTAGTCTTTTTTGGATGAGATGCTTTCCAAGGGTAGATTTGTTATACCGTAGGTAAACTAGATTTGTGCCCGTTTCCGGCAGAATGTGAGGCTATTACACTTTAAAACATTAAGATTTAAACAGTTATTTGTACACCAATCTGATAATCTATAGAGGTCTTCCTGCAACAATAAACAGTCCTGAAGTGATTTAATAGACCGACAAATTTTCAAGTCATCAGCGAATATTAAGCATTCAGAATAAAGGATGACATTGGGAATATCATTAACAAATAAAAGAAATAACAAAGGCCCAAGATGGCTGCCTTGGGGGACTCCCGAAGTATCGTCAATGCGATCTGAGACAATACCATTAATCCTAACAAACTGCGAGCGCCCTCTTAAGTAAGAATTGAACCATTCTAAGAGCCTTGAGTGACAACCACTGTTACGCAATTTCTTAAGATGAATATCATGGTTTACCCGATCAAATGCTTTTGCTAAATCTGTGTAGATGACATCGCAATGCATCCCATTTTCCATGTTGTTTGCTATACAATTTGTAAAAATTGTAAGATTAGTCTCTGTGGATCTTCCAGCAATAAAACCATGCTGATACGAAGAAATTGTGGACTTAAGAAGAGCTGTAAGTTTACCACAAACAAGTTTTTCGAACAGTTTCGGGATAGTCGGAATTTTCGATATTGGACTATAGTGAGTAACATCTTGTTTGGAACCAGATTTATAAATCAGTGTTACGAATGAGCTCTTCCAAGCATCTAGAAAAATTCCTTGCTTCAAGGAACTATTGAAGAGCATATGAAGTGGCACGGAAAGTTCATCTGCGCATCTTTTTAAAATAATGGGTGGAATACCATCAACGTCTCCCCTCATGTCGGATACCAAATCGGACAGCGCAACTACTACTTCAGAAATCGATAAATATAAGCTACCGACATTAATCGAATTCGTGGAGTAGTCAGATATCGTACCTGCTGGTAAGATATCTACATAACGTTAGTGATTTAAATTGGAAAAACGAAAAATTATACAATACTGAAGGCAAATACGCAAAAACCTTCAATTAAAAATGGAAAAAAGAAAAAATAAAATGTTATACATACATAATGGATACTGTTATTTAATAAATTTATGAAGCAATGTTCTTGACCAAAGAAAGACTCCAAATCAAAATCCAAGTCCAATCCAAATCAAAACTTATTAATAAAATTATCACAGATATAAGTAAATTAAAATAGATAATTAAATTAATTAGTAAACCAATATACTAATAAATGAAAAAATAAATATATTAATAAATAATTAAATAAATAATCGATTGAGTTAATTAATAAAGAAGAAAATTATCGCCGATATAAATAAATTAAAATAAACAAATAGATAAGTAAATCAATATTATAAATAAATAAATAATTTGGTAAATAAATAAATAAATGGTTAAACAAATAAATAAATCAATAATTAATGATTTATTATACAAATCAGTTAATATAGTTATACAAGCAACGAATAAACACAAAAAGGAAGAAATAATAGCTCTATAAGGTATTTAAATTATTTACAAGAGGATTGTCAGCAAATTCACAGAGGTCCAGGAAACTTAAGTTAAGTCTTTGAATTCTATCTAAGATCAATTCACATTCGCTATATCGTGAAATAGGTCGAAATATTGGACCGCGTAAACTGGGCCAATGCTGTGCCGGCACTGGACCCTAGAAGTCTGGTCTGGTTCACCGACGGATCAAAAACGAAATCTGGATTTGGAGCTGGTGTCTTTGTTCCCAACAAAAAAGTCTCGGTGCCTAGGGGAATGTTTCTCACTGTGATCCAGGCGGATTTCCATGCCATTGAGATCCGCGCCAGAATAAACCTTTAAAAGGGTATCAAGGGCGCCTAAATACACATATTCTCTGACAGTCAAACTGCTCTTCAAGTACTTTTGTCGAATTCACTTGAATCTATGACAGTCAAGTGCTGCTACGATGCGTTCCAATCTTTAGCCACACACATCAAGGTCAAACTTGGAATTGCAGACAACGAATCTGTGGACAGCTAGCTAGGGCTCAACCACCGATACCACGTCGAATTAATCGGATCTCGTCAGATCACCGCAATTAAACGACGTTGGACGCGGTTAGTACGTAGATGGGGGACCGTTTGAGAACAACCGCGTGTCGTGGGCCAGTCCCATCTACAGAGTTGAGGTAGATAATACATACGTGGTATCACAATGGACCTGAATTGGTCTAAGTGTGTCGGCTTCTGCCGACAGCCACCTAAACCTAACCTAACCTAATGTAGCTAGGGCTCACTCAGATTCCGCGTTCATAGGACCAGAACCTTGTTGCAGAGTCAACTGGACTTGTAGGACATAATTGGGAACAGCAACTTCGTCTAGCGCATTATGAAAATGTTCCGGGACTCAGACAATCCAAATGATTATTATTAATGAGGCCTTATTCCTATAAGGAAATTCTTTTATTAGCTAATGTAGCTTTTCCATGAAGGAGGATGAATCTTCTGAACACAGTCTTTGTGCATGCCCGGCGCTAAATTGGTTAAGAAGAGGCATCTTCCACAGAGAAATACGTTCGCCAGTAGAGCTAAAAAAAACTCGGCTACCACGGACGTTCTGACTGTCATTGGTAACAACAACAAAAAGTAACCAGCACCCGCGCACCTCGTAACAGCTGAAGCAAAGAACCGATAAAGAACGAAAGTGTCCTTTTATTTACTGCATTCTTTAGAACTCCTTTTTAGGGTTCCGTAGCCAAATGGCAAAAAACGGAACCCTTATAGATTCGTCATGTCTGTCTGTCTGTCTGTCTGGGAATGTCACGAAACTATAACAGCTATACTGTTGAAACTTAGTAAGTAGATGTATTCTGTGAACCGCATTAAGATGTTCACACAAAAATAGAAAAAAAAACAATAAATTGTTGGGGGTTCCCCATACTTAGAACTGAAACTAAAACAAACCCATATGTGTGGGGTATCTATGCATAGGTCTTCAAAAATGATATTGAGGTTTCTAATATCATTTTTTTTCTAAACTGAATACTTTGCCCGAGAGACACTTCCAAAGTGGTAAAATGTGTGCCCCCCCCCCTCTAACATCTAAAATAACGGAATGATAAACCTAAAAAAAATAAATGATGTACATTACCATGCAAACTTCCACCGAAAATTGGTTTGCACGAGATCTAGTAAGTAGTTTTTTTAATACGTCATGAATTGTAAACAGCAATTTACCTTTTATTCAATCAACTCAAATACTCGTATCAAAAAAAAAACAAACATTTAAATTCATAAACCTAAACCTTATGCGTAAACCGTGAACAATTATTTTCTAATAATAAATCTGTAATAGGTGCCTAAGTACTCGTAAATATAATTCATGTGCGAGTCCGATTCCCACTTAGCCGCTTTTTTTTATTATTTAAATAACTCGCCGGTACAATAGCTAGGTAAAAAAAAAAGTAATTTCAGGCGAAAGGTGATTAAAGCATTTTTTTAAAAATTCGTCAGAAATTCTGTTTTCCCCAGGAGCTTTGTTCTTCTTGCTCTTTGACCTCTCCTAGTGTAATTGCTTTTTCTTTTTGTCAAGTACCCTTTCGTTCGTTTCACAAAATCTCGATTATGTCAAAAGTCGTTGTCCTTCTATCGCTTGGCTTCAATTTGCTTAAGATCACCAAAGTCATTTTATTTTAACAATCGATTTTATTCTCTTTCCAGGACACCGGCGCCATGAGTCGCTCTCTCCCACTTTCAATCGACACCTCAGAGGCAACAGTCAACCACGAACGAAACCCACTGCCATCGCAAAGGCCCACTCTAATGCCAACCTCAACAGTCGTTCAACTCTCAAATTCCGTACAAGAAACAGTTCCTTCAACGAACACCAACAGCGGTGGTGTTCCCTTCGATGATCAGTCCAACGAATCGATCAATCAACACACAAACTTTATCTTCAATTGGCATCAGAAGAACAGCGATATTTCCAAAATAGAACCCATGTCAAAGCCAGACCTCAACATTCTCAGAATCACATCCCTTTCCGAAATGCACAACCCTCTGCTCTTCGACATGTTCGCCGGCTTCGTTATCCTCGTTGTCATTTTGCTCTTGTACGTGTGCATTCTGCGCAATCAACGACGTTCCAGCGATAAAACCGCCCTCATCGAAAACGATTCTCATTCCTATCTAGGCGTATCAATGCCCGTCGCTGCTGCACTCAAGTTCAAATCATCAGGATCATCGTCATCGTCGATAGCAGCCCCTCCACAACTCTGTAAGAATCCAGCGATTTGTTCGAGAAACGCCCTGAGAGTGTAAGAGCCTCCCTCAAAGCCAAACAAGCTTTTGAAACCTCTCAACTACACAAAGTAACTACTACTAAAACCACTAAACAAAAATCTAAAATTCAAACAAAAATACAATAAACAAACATAAAATGCTACTACGAACGAAAAACCGATAGAGTTAGTGCTCGCGCAAGTTACACGCGCAGGTCCGAAACATAAACCTTGAGTGATGCTTAGATTTATAGAAACAGAGAAAAAAAACAGCAATGTGAATGAGTGAGATGTGTATCTAAAGAGTTCATTTTTAATAAAATTCTCGAGTGCATGCGAGCGTGTATGAAGCGAATGAATGTGTTGTGTGAATGACTGGATGCATTATTTTTTTTTCTAAATAATTTTGTCTCCTAAGAATGGGTGCGCATGCTGATTCCTTATTTTGTTCCATCTGTAGATAGCCTGATGATATTATTCGCAAAATTCATTGAATTAGCTTCCATAAATGCAAGCTAATTGCAAAAACTAAAAATAAAAACAACAAACTGCATAATTTACAGTTGAGTGAACTATCTTTAGGGAGTAGGTACCTAGACCTACCTACACAACTGTATTTCAGATCAATATCTCAAACTATACGAAGCAGAAAGAACGTAATTAATGATTCGTCAAAAACTCGAGAGAAAAAGACAGATTTTCGTAATTAGGTTTTTTTGTTTTTGAAATTTTACGGTTGGAGGAACGGTGAAAGGCCTCTAAATTCATAATTATGAGAATTAAATAAAGAGAAGCTTTTGTTCGGTTTTTTGTTTTTGACGTCACAATTGTCATGGTGGGTGATTGTTGTTAGCATTCAGTAAATCATCTCGTGGCGCGATTAAAACAAACATTTTTGGCAGCCCGTTTCTATGTGGTTTGTTTTTCTGGGTCAAAGTTTATTCTCAAATGATAAATGGGTTCGAGCGAGGAGTGTCGGGGCGGAGCAAATTAGGGAGATCAAATTAAGATTAGAACAATGAAACTGCTGACAAATTGGGGTGAGAACCAGTCAAAGGGGACCAAAATCACCCAGGAAGTGATCGAGCTGTGTTAGGACGACCATGCTACAGGGTGTTTTTTTTATAGAGGCCTACAACTTTTTTAAAAATAAAACACAATAAATTAATTGCAATGACCAAACTTTGGCTTTATTAGCTCACAAATTTCATGGCATTTAATGTTTAAAAATAATTTCTGGCATATGGCCTCCGCGACTGCGCCTTATGAACGCCATCCTATCGGTCCAATTTCGCACCACTTTTTCGAGCATACCAGGTCTTATTTCGTCAATAGTGCGTCGAATGTTGGCTTCTAAGTGATCAATCGTTGCTGGTTTATTAGCATAGACCAGAGATTTGACGTTCCCCTATAAAAAGTAGTCTAAGGGTGTCAAATCACACAATCGAGGTGGCCAACTCACAGGTCCATTTCTTGAGATGGTCACCAAACGTTTGGCCCAACAAAGTGATGGTTGCACGCTCTGTGTGGCATGTTGCGCCGTCTTGTTGGAACCATTTCTCCTTCAAATGATTTCCAATGACATGAGGAATAAAAAAATCACGAATCATTTGCCTGTAGCGTTCGCCGTTCACGGCAATGTTGTCACCGGTTTTGGATTTAAAGACAAATGGGCCGATGACGCCTTCGGCATGTAAACCACACCAAGCAGTGATTTTTTTCGGGATTTGATGGGGTCTCAAGAGTCTCATGGGGATTGTGCTCACTCCAAAATTGACAATTCTGCTTGTCTACAAACCCGTAAAACCAGAAATGAGCCCCATCGTTGAAGATGATTTGACGATAAATATCTGGTTCAACTTCCAGTTGATTCTCAGCCCATTCACAGAACACAAGACGCAATTGATGGCCCGCTGGCCTTAGTTCTTGCACCAGTTGGACCCTATATGGATGTTGGCCTTACTTCTTGCACCAGTTGGATCTTATATGGATGTTGGCCAAGATCTTTCCTCAAAATTTTCCAAGTATTGGACGGGCAGAGACCAAGTTGCTGAGAGCGGTATCGGATCGATAAATTCGGGTCCTCTCTCACACTCAAGTCTACAGCGACGATGGCTTCTTCTGTACGCACGGTACGGGCTCGATTTGGATGGATATTATCACAAAGAGTAAATGTGGCCATTAATCGATCCATAGTACTCGTATTGCGTATAAGCTGCTCAGATGGACGATTATGCGCACCTCTTTGACGCTTTATAATTTTGGCGAACAGAGATTTTGGAAATAAATTTCCATGATTAGTAAACGTTGTTCTGGTGTAAGTCTTTCCACGGTGATTTGTCAAAGTATACTAAAAACAACAGTCTAACACACTTTATTAGTATGACAGCTAGTTTGACAGTTATCCCTATCAGAAGTTTTATACCTCTACTAGCTGCACCCGCCCGGCTTTGCCCGTGCCAGAGAATTCTATTGGCCAATATGTTCGAGTAGACTTCTTTATTATTGTCTATAGTGGGTATCCGGCGTATGTTGCTGCGCTTATAAAAAGAAGACCGATTTTGACCAAACTTCACAGAAACACTCTCAGGCCAATATGCACCGAAGATTGCCTGATTTGAGCTCAACCGGTGAAAGGGACTGCACGTTTTTCTCCGCATGGCTTAGGCCGCTCACGCTACTTCGTTGTTCCGCTTAGGGTAGGTGCTTGTTGTCTGGCAGGCGCCTATGTCAGCTTACTTGTGCGAATCAAACAACAAGGCGAAAGTAAAAAACTTCGATAGAATCACTTTTCATTCACTTTCACACCGATTGATATCAATGTGGGAAAAGCACCTTTCCGATGTCCGATTCACAAAAAAAATGCAAAAAAAAACAATAGATAAGAGTTATTTGAATAAAACATTGAACTCACGATATCTCAAGAATGAAAGTGCGCACGAACACCACAATAGGCTTGAAACGTTCGTGTGGTCTCCCTCTCTCATATGCGCGTTCGGATAACAAAATAGGTGACGACTGTACGATGGTTTTTTATATGTGCGGTGTCTGGATCTGTATCGGTATTTACACGCATACGCACATATACGCATACATAACAACCTTTGTACAGACGTCACCTTTCATGGGAAAAAAAATCATTGGAATCGGGTAACACATTTGGCCAAACACCGACAACAAACACAAATATGGATTGATTTTTACAGTAAGCTAAAAAAACACCCTATATAAAAAAAGTCAGCAAATGGAGATTCCAAGGAAATGTTATTTCCAGCTTCTGCGGTTTATAAGGACAAAACCTTTTTTAACCAGGCAGAGGTTGCGCACAAGAGCGCAATGTGAGAAAGTGGAATCTATACAAAAATTCAAACACCTTAATCAAAAGCGAACAGTTCAAAGTCAGCATGCGGCTCTTCACAGAATTCGGTTTCGATTAATCCGATTTTTGTCTAAAGGAATCCACTCCCACCGCAAACAATGATAGTACGCTACAGCGTTTGCCCGAAAATGATCTTGAATATTAAATCCTGTATTGGTTCGCAAATTGGCGCCTGCCGTCCGTCCCTCTCTTACAACCGGGAACTGTCCCGAAAGCGAGAACGCTCTATTCTTGTATCCCAAGCGTCGGGTGGAGTTCTCTATCTCGCTCTCCCGCATTTTCGATGATCATCAACCAGCAAAGTTGAGGTCTGTTGATTTCAATCGAAGGCATCCGACATGTCCGAACACATATGATTCCGCCTGGGCGAACAATACGACACCCTACTCCCCAAACTGGGTTGGGAGTTTTTTGTCCGTTATGTAAAAAGAAATTGCTGTTGCCAAAATGATCAAACAAAATTGAAATTGCATCTAAAGCGTCTTCAAAATGTTAAACTTTGTGTAGGTGACTTTTTAAGAACGACTTTGTCAACTTATTCTGTACTTTTCTTCGTTCCTTAAAAAATGTATCGCAAAGAACATTTTTTTTTATATCCCCCGATAAAGTGAATTAAGAAGGAAAACGTTTACATCTTCTTTTTTTTTAAGAACACAACCTTCCTTTTCAGATAACTTTTTAGATATGATGGGTTTTGTAAAACAAGCAGGTGAATTTAAATTGTCTTTACATATAAACTTGAACATACTTTTTGCGCTCCAAGAGTTTACATGTCAGCTTAAAAGCTCAACTTTAGAAGCCTCAAATTTGGCGACATAAATACCTACCTAGATCGGGAGCAGGTCGTTATTCTGTATTTTACAGTTATTTAGGAACGACATTCTACAAATCTCCCAAAAATGATGTATGAACAAAAAAGTTTTTTTTTAAAATTCTGTTTTCCAAAACTCTGTTTTTCAAAATTCTGGCATCGCAAAATACTGTACATAATGGGCAAAATGCTGCTTCATTACAATCTCCTTACTATTCTTTTACAGAGATGTTATGATTAAGTTTACGGTGATCATAACCATCCCACTTCACTGCATCCCTACTGGTCCGCCTGTGTAGGTCGCCGTTTCGACCTCAATAAACATCGGCAGGCTTCATTGTTTCGTATCACTTCTTCGGCCAATCAAATGTTGGTGATGTTGCATTTGTGTAATCCAGGACTTCTTAGGCATGCCTCTTTGTTTACGATTTCGACACATGCATGCTCCCATTTATTGCTTGATCGACCGTTTACGACACACCAGTGACCCCCATTCGTATCACCCCACGGACTTGCATGCACACTTGCAGGACAGCTTTAAGATGTTAAATGTGTCGGTCGGCGCTTAGCGCTGTTTGTATGAGGCGCTGCAGGATTTTCGTAGCCCGTACCTGCACGGACAACCAACAAAAAAAAAATTTAAAAAATATATATACATATAGTCAGAATAATTTTCAGTATTGCCCATTACATGAGAGTCCTAAGTCAACAATGCAATGAGTCTTCTTTGACACAATCAATGAATTATGGGATGATAAGTGACCTCTTCAAAATTCAAAATTTGTTCACTCTCAGCCTGTACGAAATTGGGTAAATAATGAATTGGGCATATTTTTGCATTTTTTATGGCATATTTATCCTAATTTTGTTATTCTGCCCGAGCCGCGTAGTTAAAAATGTGAAATATTTTTGGCAGCTCTGCTTTTAAGTCGTACCTAATAGAAGTTGCTCTTAACCTCACACATGGCTGTGCCCGTGAAAATCCCATCGCCACGAAATTAGGCCTGTTTTTCTGTGAATTGTATCCACATCAATGTTCGAATTTATTTAATTTCTGAACGGGCTCTGCCTGAGACACAGCAGCCTTCCATCCTCTGCGATCCCGGACTCGCTGCTTTCAGTTCTCCAGACCAATCCCTCTTGTTCGAATTTACACGATAAACAAAAATAACATTCTATCGTCGATAGTAGCCGCGTTTCTTTGAGAAATGTCTCATAAGTACGATCATACATATTATGGCCAGGACCCATACATTGTTGTTTGCAACACAAATTATTGTATGTATTTGCAGCATGTATCCAAAGCAACCATGGTGTGGATGTTATAGACAGCTATCCGCAATATTGCTGGCGATACAACGTTTTTATTGCTAAACGTCGAAATTCGAGCACTCCTGTGTATACATTTCTCAAAGAAACGCACCTTAAATCCACAGCGAAGGGCTGCCTTGGAAACATGCTGCAAATACAGAGATCATAACCTTCCCCCTTAACTGCATCCCTACTGGTCCGCCTGTGGGGATGGCCGGTTCGACCTCGGAAAAAACAGCAGAACTCCCTGTTTTGAATCACTTCGTCACTGAGGCCAATCAAATGCTGGTGTTGCTGCATTTGTGCGATCCAGTTCTCTTTCTCTTTCGACACGTAGATAGAGAGAGATTCCTCTACTGGTCCGCCTGTGAGGATGGCTGGTTCGACCTCGGAATAAACGGCAGGACTCCCTGTTTTTAATCAATTCGTCACTGAAGCCAATCAAATGCTGGTGTTTCTGCATTTGTGTGATCCAGTTCTCAGTCTCTTTCGACACGAAGATAGAAATGCATACTCCTATTATTTCTTGTTTCATATTGCTATTACGACATCTGTGATCTCCAGTCGTATCATCACACGGAGTTGCATGCACACTTGCGGGATAGCTTTGAGGTGGTAAATGTGTCGCTAGGCTCATCTGGTCGGGCTCAGTGGTTAGTGTGTCGGACTAATCGAAAGGTCACTGGTTCAGTTCCCGCCGGGGCCAAGTAATTTTTCACTGCCCCACCTCTTGCGAACGTCTGACAAACATCCAGGAGTATCAATTGGCATGAGAAGCTTCCGAAATTTTCGGATCCGGCTTAAAATTGTAGGTCCCTTCCACTTCACAAAAGACAGTGGTGGAGAAGCTAGGTTTAAGGCCCTGTATAGGCCGTGCTTAATATGTATTTATTGTTTAGGTTCACCTGGATGTTTAAATTGCCTTGATGTGATTTCCCCCTTATTCGCTTCTTACAACAAGCACTGTTTATCGTAGTGCCCTGTAGTGATATTCTCAACCCGTCTCTACACGTTGCCAAATGCAGACACTTACAATTGATACATTTCACAAAAAAAAACAGGGCGAATGTGTGCCTAGGCTCCGCCATTTAATTTTTATTCGAACATTATTGTGTGTATAAACAGCAATCGGCAATTTTTTTGTCTGGGGGCTTATTGAGAATTTTTCGAAAAAGACTATTTCACTGTACCTCACCTGTGGTCATTGTGTTCGTAGAAGAACTTTCCGACATAAAACCCGCACCGTGCGTTCGCTTTCATTCTTTCGGCTTCTCTACAATCTTTGTGAATGGGATTCATACTAATACCCTAGACAGAATGCTATAATAGCCCAAACGGAATTTTTCATTATAGCTCTTCGTTGGGTTATTATAACTCTTCTGCCCAGAGTAGCCCTCAATTTTACATAAAGAAATACTAAATACGATAGTTCATTCAACTGTGTCTTGAAACAAAACAAAAACATGTTATAAGAAAAAAAACTCCAACTGAAATCAAAATAAAAGAAAAAAATACAAATAAGTTTCAAACTAGTCCAAAACCTTCTTAGGGTTAACAGATAAGTAAAACGAAACATTATGTCCCCTCCGCACCCAACTAAACACAATTCCTCATCTTAAAAATTAAGTAAACTGAACATTAGTTAATAAAAAAAAAGTTAGATACAAATGTGTGCTCAATTATAGACTTTCGTCTCCTTTCCTATCCCAAAATTCCCCTCTTGACCTCATTTATTGAAAAAGAAACTAAATTTAGATATTGGTGTTTAAATCATAAAATCAAAAATTAAACTTACCCAAATGCTTCTTGTTTTTTACCTGATTGTGAATAAAAATAAATTAAAAAAAAAAAAAAAACTATAATAAAGTTGCAAGAAAAAAATCATAAAAAACAAAAAAACGAGCACGATCATATTCCTTAAAAAAAAAATTATATAAAAAGAAAAAGATACAAACATTTCTCTGTAAATATTTATGTGGAAAATCAATTTTTATTTCAACCAAATTAGAAAAGATTTTTTTTTATACATACATATTTGCAATTTGTTGTTAAATAATATAAAAATTTATTTTCAAGAGAAAAACCGTTTGGCTAACTTTAAGAAGTTACAATTATTCGAACTTGTTTTTATTGCCCTCCCAAAATCATAAACCTAAGTCCTACACACAAAATAGAATAAAATAAGTAATTTTGCTTTTATTTTTCTATATCCAATTTGCATAAACTTAACTCGAACAGGAGTTGCTTAATTATTTTATTTTTTTAAATAAGAATATGAATAAAATCAAATCGGACAAAATATACAAAAGGAAGTAAAATATACTATTTGAAGAAAGAAAGGATGAGTTGCATTTTGTTTTTATTACGAAGACTGTAAATAATAGTTTTTATAAATACATATATATTTAAATATCGATTTTATTACCTAACTACAGAACTCTTAATTACTAAATTTATTAATAAGAAATACATATAAACTAAGATATATTATATAAATAGAGTATATGAAATAAATTGGAAACAAAAACTTATCCTGATTCTATTTTTTTTGTTTAGTTTTTAATTAAAAAAAAAAAGAAAAACAATAAAAAAAATAATTTGTAAATTTAGTAATCAGAATTATAAACAATAGTTATAATGAAACGAGGAAGAAATGCAGATGAAAATGAGGAATGGGATTCTGAATATATATAGAAGTAAAAAATAAATCCACCATAAAACTATGTAAAAAGTAATTTTAATTTTAAAGAAATAAAAAAAGCGAAAATGAAATCAAATTGGAATGCGGTTTTTTTCTTTTTTGATATACATACTGGGAAGAAAGTTTCCGTTATTATATAGTGCTTAGAAGCTTTTTGGATGGCAAAAGTTCGATCACTAAAATAATAAAAGGATCTTTGGGCCTGCAACAATGAAAGCGTCGAAATGTTCATGCAAAGAATGAGCTTGTAAAATTTAAGTACATACAGTGTATTCTTATTTAGGTGCCATGATATAGGGCGATGTTTCGCGATATGGCCCTATGACGCTTACCAAGAGTCGTGCGATTTTTTACATACAGAGTGGCGCACCAATTCTGCTACAATAAGAAATTGAAATAATTTTTTTTTAATCAATGTATTTCTCTTTTTTTTTTTTATTGTATAGGAAATTCATTTTTATTTTATATAACTAATTATGTTTGAAGATGATAGACCGTAAATGACCTCCATGCGCATCCACGCATATGCGACACCTGATCAGGAAATTATTCATCGCGGCCTGACGGTTTGAAGTCGGGTTCGCCTCAATTATTCTTTCAATGGACTGCTTCAATTCAGTCAACTTCCTTTGTTTCGTTTTGTACAACTCGTGCTTGACATAACCCCATACAAAAAAGTCTGGTGCAGTCAGGTCAGGTGACCTTGGGCGTCAGCGGAAAATGAAGTTTTTAGATATCAATTGCTTTGGGAATTTTCATTGGAGCTCCGCCATAACCGGTCTGGCTATGTGTGCAGTTGCTCCATCTTGCTGGAACCAAATGCTGTTGAAACGGATACTTCTACGGCGCAGTTATGGGTAAAAAACTCCTTCAACATTTTTAAATAATAGTCTCCATTGACAGTTACTGTTACACTGTTTTGTTCAAAGAAATATGGCCCCACAATGCACCTTGATGTAACTGCGCAGCAGAGAGTGACTCGTTCTGGGTGCAGTACCGTCTCATGGAGTATTTCTGGATAAGATTAACTCCATATACGGCAATTCAGCTTATTTACATTGCCGTTTAGTTCAAAATGGGCCTAATCCGACATAAACAAGCAATTTATCAAGCTGTTGTCTTCTTCGGTCATTTCAATCATTTTTGGCAAAATTGTAGGCGAATAGACGAATAGAAAGGGTTTATTTTGCTTGCAAGTTTAAGTCATCATCTATCATTCGTTGTAATGACCGTCTGCTAACTCCCATTTGCTCCGAAAAGTTTCGAGTTGAAACGCTTGGATTTTCCTGAATTGACATTGCTAAAGCCGCGATTGTGTGTTCAACCCGAATATAGGGATCTCGATGGTACGGTCTTCGTGCGATGCTTCCAGATTCGGCAGACATGTTTACCAGCTACTCGGAGGAGAGCCGCCAAACTCCCGACTAAATTCTCTTCGGACGGAATTGAGGTACTCCAAAGCATGGTACCGCTGCATTATCCAAATCCTTTTTTCGGTATCACAAGCATTCATTTTAAAAAATCTAAATAGTAACCTGCCAAATAAAAAAATAAGACGATTACTCACACAGAAAAAAATTACAACTTTTTGTTTTTGTAGCAAGATTCGTGCGCCACCCGTCACATCTCTCCCGACGGGAATATCTTCACCAACTATCTTTATAAACTCGATTTGTATCGAAATTAAGCTGAAATTGGGCTATCTTGACGGTTACATATCGCACATGTAGTACAAAAGTGTCACAACTCAAAAAACACATTTTTTTAGTTTTAAATACAAAAAAATATTTGAAATTATCCCGGACCTATCTATCTAGTAGCCATTGACTAAATTTGAATAGTTTTTTCCCCAGAAGGTAAAATGTCGTTTTAGATGTTTAAATTTAAATCAAAGATGCTTTGTCAAAAATGACAAATTTTTAGTTGTGTCGTGATGCTGCTGGGGAACAGTTGTTCAAAAAATATTAAAAGTGTCTTAATTTGAGTTGTGTCATTTAAGTTAAATTAATTAATGGTTTTATTTTGAGTTAGCACACTTTTGCTGCTTTATATGAGATAAAGTATTTGTTCTAATTTGAGTTGTGACATTTAAGGTGTTTGAGGTAAGTTGAAACTATTTGCATTATTAGAGTTACTACACTTTAGAAAAATGAAAAGATATAATTTAGAGTTAATACACTTTTGTTGTTTAAATAAAGTTTTATGTTTTTAAAGCTCAATTTAATATCAAATTATTTTAATTTCTTATAAAATCTTTTGGTTGTTATGGCAGATACTTTACAAATACTTAAAATCGAAACGAGGCCCTTATTCATACATGTTTTCATGTTTTTTCGAGTTATGACACTTTAGATGAATAAAGTACATACACTATATAAAAAAAGCTATCATTTTACCATGCTGACCTAAACTCTGAATTCAGAAATTTTCTATCACTTCAAGCTTTCTGAAAATAAACATTTTCTATCGGTGAATATAAACTCTTTTAACGGTTTATAACTGAGCTAGTTTCAAAAAACAATTTTTTATGATTTTCTAGCGAGAATAATTTAAAATTCCTGTTGTGATCGAACGATTCTGAGTCCAGATTCGGTCTTTTTGTAACTTGAACTTTTAGAAAACGTAGTTTTGTTCTTCAGTTTTTCTTTTTTTAACCGGTGCTATTTTTTAGTAGGTATTTATAATGAATTCGATGAGTCGTTCAAGATTGATGGTGCAGTTAGCAACCAAAAAAGAACATCCAGTAACAAATTTTTCAACTTTTTTCGATTCGTTTCAAAACGAGCAAACAGACTTTATTAGTTTGAGGACCCCTGAAGATGTTCTTAGCTTCTCAACACCCTTGATCATTCCTGAAACAAGGAATTTTGACGATTTGATCCTATATAATACAGCAAGCTCCACAAACGAAACATCAATCCAAATTTCGGAAAGTAAAACTTTCGAAATTCTTAACAATGACAATGTGAACGCGACAACTCAAGATTTAGATGAAATGCCAACCACATCAAAAAATGCTCTAAGCGATTTCTATAAAATTTCGCAAAACCCAGAAATCGCAACACAAATTCGTCTTATTAAGGCCAACCAGAAAAATTACACAGTTTCCCCAATACATAGTAATGAAAGCGATTTTGACGATTCGGACGCAGATCCTCATTTTCAAAACAATTCTTCTACCAGTTCTCTTAACAGCACCGAAAATTCTGTTGATTCTGATGAAGAACAAAAAGTTAAAGGACGGAAACGAAACAAGAATCCTCTTAATTGGACCGGCAAAAAAGTAAAGCTTATGAGAAATTCTGGAAAATCTTATGTGTCGTCTTCAAAGACTAAAAAACGATTTAATGCAAGAAAAATAGGTCCACCGTGTGAACAAAAATGTAGACTAAGTTGCAGTTCCAGAATAAATGAGACAAAAAGACAAACTATCTTCGAAAACTACTGGGAACTTGCTGATCTCCAAAAACAGAGAGAATTTATTGCCAGGCACATTACGCAAATCAAACCAAAATACCGTTACTCAACTACAAACAGTTATAGAAGTTTGAACTCAGCATTCTATTTTGAGATAGATTCTAATCGAATTAGAGTTTGCAAAACATTTTTCAAAGCTACACTCAATATAAACGACAGACCGATTCGAACAGTGCTTCAAAAAATTAATGAATCAGGTTTTCTTGCCAGTGATTTGCGTGGAAAACATGAAAATCATCCCATCGTCGATCCTGATATTAAGAATGGTGTCCGAAATTTCATAAACGCAATTCCAAGAGTTGAGTCACATTACTTAAGAGCTCAAACTACTCGAGAATTTATCCACAGCGATAAAAATCTGGCAGACCTGTACCGTGACTATAAAAATAATCAAGAGATCTTGCAGCTCCCGTTTGCTCACTCTTCGTTTTTTAACCGGATATTTCGATCAGAGTTTAACCTCTCATTTCATGTTCCAAAGAAGGACCAATGTGATCTTTGTGAATCATTTAAAAACGCTGATGACGAAGGAAAACAATCGTTGCTGACCTCTTTCAACACTCACCAAAAAGAAAAGGAATTATCTCGCATGGAAAAGGAGGCTGATAAACAAATTTTGAGTGGTACACATGTTGCGGCTTATGATCTTCAAGCAGTGATGCCACTGCCAAGAGGATTCGTTTCCTCATTTTACTATAAAAGCAAAATTAACTGTCTTAATTTTACTATAAGCGACCTTAATATTAAATTTGTGGAGTGTTATTTTTGGAACGAAACTGAGGGGAAACGTGGTGCAGTTGAAATTGGTAGTTGTGTGCTCCACTACCTGAAAATGCTTTCAGAAACAACTAATAATGATGATTTGGACGTAATTTTTTATTCAGATAACTGCTGCGGTCAACAAAAAAACAAATTTTTACTCTCTGCGTATTCATATGCAGTAAATGAATTCAAAATTCGAAGTATAACTCACAAATTTCTAATACGTGGACATTCTCAAAACGAAGGTGATAATGTTCACAGCGTCATAGAAAAACAGATTAAAAGACATCTTCGATCAAGCCCAATCTACGTACCTCAGCAATATATAACCTTAATTCGAACGGCAAAAAAGAATGGTTCACCCTATCGCGTTCACGAGTTCACTCACGATGATTTCTATGATTTGAAAATTTTGCAAGAACAATGGGGAAAAAGGTTTACACTTGATACTGATAGAAGACAAGTAAAATGGCACGATATTAAACATCTACGGGTAGAAAAAAATCATCCTTATGCATTTTTTTATAAAACATCTTATGAAGACAATGCATACAAAAGAGTTAACGTTCGAAACCTAAGAAATGAAAATTCTGACAACCCGATTTATTCAATCGGACTGATGAAAGCTTACCAAGATAAAATCCCTCTGGCTGAAAACAAAAAAAAAAGATATACAGGATTTGATTAATAAAAACATAATCCCAAAATCATATTACGATGAATTTTATAAAACAGTTCTTGATTGAGTCCCAACTTTTGTTTGTAATTATTATTTATTTTTATTATCCTCTTTTTTCCAAAAAAAAGTACTTTTTTAAACAATAAATAAAAAAATCTTAATAAATGTTTCCTTTTGTATAAGAATTTGTATAATTTTCAGTTTAAAGAGAAGAAAGGGTAAAAAAAAACGGGGTGAGCTAAGGATCTAGTACAGGGCCTTTGTTCTGTAAATAATCACTCGCAAAAACTAGGTGATAAACTAAAGGACTCGGAACAAAGCCAAAGGAAATTTATAAATTTATTTCGAATCCATCGGTTTTCACATAGTTTTCGCGAGTGATAAGTTACGGAACAGGGGCCCTGAATATAGTACTGATCATTTTTCTTTATTTTGGTTTAAGATAGTCCGTAGAATTATAATTATAATTCTAAACTAAAACCAAAGTCATGAAAAAAACTTGATTTAACTATTTAGAAATAAATACATCAAAATCGTCACAACTCAAAAACAAATTTACTAAAGTGGCTGAACTCAAAATAATACATTGTTTTTTTAATGAAAAAATTACGAAAAATGTCATAACTCAAAAAACGTGAATTTCCATGTTAAAAGTAATTCTTTTAGACTGGTTGTTATGTAAAGTTGATTATTAGTGTATTTCCCCCTATAAATATTGATTAAATAGTAAATTTACAGTTTCTATCGTCGTAAAATGGTTTTTCGACCTTATTGAAAAACGAAGATTTTTGAGTTGTGACACTTTTGTACTACATGTGCGATATGAGCCGAGTAAAGCGAATTCCATGCTCAAATATTTATGACTACTTACTTACTTAACGGGCTCCCGACCCGTGAAGAGTCTCTGCCTGAGACACAGCAGCCTTCCATCCTCTACGATCCCGGGCACGCTGCTTCCAGTTGTCCAGACCAAGCGCTCTGGCATCCGCGATGGCTTGGTCTTTGAAACGGAGATTTGGTCTTCCTTGCCTTCTCGAACCTGGGGGCTTGGATTCGAAGATCCTCTTAGCTGGAGCATTATTGTCCATTCGCTCGATGTGGCCGAGCCAATGTAGTCGACGTATTTTGGCTTTTTGGACTACATCACACATCTTGGTACAGCTCATAGAGTTCGCGTTTGTATCTTCTCCTCCATTCGCCTTCCTCGCACACAGGACCACAAATCCACCGAAGAATTTTTCTTTCGAAGGAGCCCAGTATCAGCTCTCACTTCCTGCTAATCGTCCAGCACTCGGCGCCATAAAGCAGAACTGGCAGGATAAGGGTTTTTTAAAGCATACATTTCGTCCTCCGAGTTAGGAGTTTTGAACCCAGTTGTTTTGCCAAACCGTAGTAGCAGCGGTTTCCTAGGGTAATTCTTCGCCGGAACTCCACTAAGGTGTCATTCGTAGAGTTCCTGTTTACTCCGAGGTAGATGAACTCCTTAACTACCTCGAAATTGTTGCTATCAATAGTGACGTTTTGTCCTAGGCGGCGGACAGATGTTTGTTTGTTTGTTGATAGCATGTATTTAGACTTGTCCTCATTTACTACAAGGCCAACAGATTTCGCCTGTTCTTCAGTCGCCGTGAAAGCTTCTATCACGGAGCGCTGTGATCGGCTGATGATGTCAATATCGTCCGCATAACCCAGCAGCTGAACGGACCTGTTGAAGATAGTGCCTTCCGTGTTGACACCTGCCCTGCGCACTATCTGCTCCAGTACGAGATTGAAGAAATCGCATGATAGCGCGTCCCCTTGCCGAAATCCGGTGCATGTTTGAAATAGTTCGGAGGAACTATTTCCAAACTGCACGTTGCAGCGCGTGTTTTCCAGAGTCATGCGACACATCTGAATCAGTTTTGCCGGGATTCCGAATTCGGCCATCGCCATATAGAGTTCCTGACGATGGGTACTATCATACGCGGCTTTGAAGTCGATGAACAGGTGGTGTGTCTCGACTTGAAATTCGTCTTTACCAGGATTTGCCTCAGTGTAAAAATTTGGTCTATAGTCGATCTGCCTGGCCGGAAGCCACACTGGTACGTGCCGATAAGTGTGTTGCAACACGGTTTAAGACGTTCACACAGTATGTTGGATAGGATCTTATATGCGACATTAAGCAGGGATATGCCTCGATAGTTCTTGCAAGACATAGGATCGCCTTTTTTGTAGATGGGGCATATGGAGCTCATACCCCAGTCATCGGGCATGTTTTCTTCCACCCATACTTGGCTGATGATTTGGTGCATGCGCCCTACCAAAACATCACCACCGTAACAAATATTTTTGAGATCTATCCAAAACCATTAATCGTTTTCTCATCTTTTTGCATATCGAAAAAACGAACTCTGTCTCACATCCTGCTTTCGACTTGAGATCTAGCTAGGCTGGGGTACTATAGAGAGCAGCGGCTAATGATAAACAGACTTAGTGCATGTTGTAAATGTTGGAATCTCACTGTTAATCTTGAGAAATCCATATTTAGAAATGCAGGAGGTCGTTACTCACATCGTTACTCACGTTTAGATGGTGAAGAAATTGAAGTTGGATCCAGATACAAATATCTAGGTATCCTGTTAACACCTCCTTTATGTTTAAAACCGTACTTTAGTCTAAAATTAGCTGATGCTAAAAGAGCTATCTTTGCAATTTTGGAACATTGTTCCAAAAACAATTATGTGTTGCTAAGTGCAAAACAAACTTTGTTCCACTCGACTGCAGCCTCGATAATGCTCTACGGAGCTCAGATATGGGGTTACAAATGCTACGATGAGGTGGAAAAATGTCTTCGCTAATTTTTGAAGAGGATATTCCGGTTACCAAAAAATTGAAACTGGAACTCCACCCCTGCGCTTGTACAACCCAAAAATGCACTTCAATTATGTTTTAAAATTATTAAAGGTGAATGAATCAAGAATACCAAACGTAGTATTAAAAAGCATAACTAGAACAAATGACAAACTTTGCGAGGAATGGCAAAAAGTAGCAGCCAAATGCGCAATGAATCTGGCAGTTCAGGTGAACGAGCCAGTTTATCTCTTAAGAGAAAAATTTATAATTTTGAAGAATCTTGGCAGACCTACATATGGCTAATTTGTTGAAGGAGCCGAATCGTCCCTATTTAGGAACTATTACAGCAAACTTAACCATTGAAATGAAAATCGTATTCCCTTAACAGTTACTAAGCTCAAATAAGTGCTGTCTTCAAAATGAGAGGTGAGCTTGTCCATCTAAATTTTATGCCACATCGACCAGATTCACCAATACTTTGTGAGCTCTGCAACATGAAACATTGGGACGGGCTACAGTCCGCTTGGGCGAACTGTTGCATACCCTATTCTTATTCCTATCCCTCATAAGTGGGCGTGACAAAAGTCTATGTATGGTTGAATTGTTAAGAATGCTCTACCTATTTTGTTATATAACATTTAAAGGATTTTATCAAAAAAACACGAAGCTTTTGTAAAAAAAACTAACACATGATCATAAAGGGCCCCTAGAGAGTATATATTATAAATTTCAGCTTTCTAGCTCAAACTTTGGATTTTCAAAAAAAGTTATTTTTTTTAATGCGTCAGTAGGCGGATTTTGAAAATATTTCCAAATGAGCTTAAAGGGCCCCTAGAGAGTATATATTATATATTTCAGCTTTCTAGCTCCAATTTTGGTTTTTCAATAAAATTGTTTTATTTAATTGTGGGCGTATCTGTGGGCGGATTTCAAAAATTCGTAAACTTGATTATTTCGGGACCCTAGAAAGTATATGGTTAAAATTTCAGCTCTCTAGGCCCAGTTTAAAGGCCTAATTTTTGCCGACAGATGGACGGACGGACGGACGGATATGGCTGGATCGACATTACTATCGATGCTGATCGTAAATATAGTAACTTTTAGGGGTCTACGGGCAATATTAAGGTATGTTACAAACTATGCGTCAAAATTAATATACCCTTAGAATAGGGTATAAAAAGAGAGAAGATGTCTTGCACTTTCTTGGTGTTTGTCCAATTCTCAGAGAATTTCGACTATCGACGTTTGGAAAACATGTCTCAGAGGAAGATGCAGCAATAAATAGTTTAAATGGAGAAAAAGGATGGGATGTCCTATATAACTACTCAGTTGCAGCACTTCGTTATAGAGAACATATTATACAAGGTGGCGCAAAAGTTTCATCTGTTTACTTCACAAATGTCAAAGTAAAATTGACATTTGCCGCTATTTGCAAAAATTATAGCATCTTCCGATAGGGTTTTCAGCCCTTGGGTGTGCCCTAGGCAATTCTGGTGCCAATGTTCTAAATGATCCACGACGTTTGACATCTATCCTATGTAGTTTTCAGTCGGATTGGTGAACGCCACTGGGTGATGACTTTTGCGCCACCTTGTAAAAGGAGATTTTTAATACAAGAACTTTAGTTCATATTTTGTCACCCTGGTAGACGGCCATAGACCAAACCCATTATGACTTAGGCTAAGCTTTAATTGTTACATATTTATAGAAATAAATTTCAATTTAACTAACTAACTAACAAGAGAGCAGCGTTGCTTCATCTTCATTCAGATGTATTGGAAAGTGCCTTACTGAGAACACTAAACAGTAATCTGAAAAATTGGCCCCTAATTTACTTTGAATTACATTCGCCATAAAAATACAAATTGCACCCACATCTCGCACGCGTCTAGTAGACGCCTTCCTGTGATGGTCTAAGATTCTTTTAAAATTCAAAGTACTACTTCCGTTAGCTCGCGAATATTACCGCCCTAGATATGTATTTACGGCGCACTTTACTTCGCTGCTCAAAAAGAAGTGCATATAATAATACTCCTCATCGTTCAGAGCACTTTCTACGGGGACTCTAAGGCAACTAAGTGCATTGCAACGGATGCCAGTTTCATCCAGCTTTTCCTCCTGACTGCATTCTTTCGCTCTCCTACTGCATCCTGAAAGTGTTAAATACGATAATAATGCCACACATACGGATACATCGGTTCGGAATGTAGAAAAACACTGCGGGTAACGAGGGTGGTGGATGCAACTAAAATGAGCGACAGGAAAAACTAAATGATGGTAATACCACTAAAGTACAGCTGCCATTTTATGATAGCAATGGAGGAGCACAACGGAAAAAAAATTGCCTCTGCACTTCAGTAGAAGGACATAATGCGACTTAAGCTCCTTCTCACGTTTTGTTCACACTTCCTTTGTACTCGTAAATTTCACAGGCAATTTTCTCCAAGGAAACGATGCACTGCAGCTCTGAAAGGATGCAGGATGCCTCGCAATCTATAACACAATATGCGCAATATTCCATAACCTGTAAATTACAGTCATTATTGAATGTGTGAGTGGGAGATAGGATTTTATGCATTTGCAAGTGCCACCTCCGATTGACCCAGTCACGTGAAAAATTAGGATGAATCCTATCGGGCGGATATGGTCCTTCAACCATCATTAGTCAAACTCATTACTCCAAGACACTCTTTTCTTATGACTGTCATCGACAGACAGAGGCTGAGTGCACACACAGACACAATAAAGTTATCACATTTGTCAAACTGCTCCGGTGTGAAAGAATTGAAATTAGAGCAGTGTGACATCTTTACAAACAGGATACGTACCACCCAGCCTTAGTGAGACAGCCACTTTAGAGGACTATTCGTAAGCCAGGACGACGACGATGAAAGAGTCTTTAGTTCATTTAATATAGGAAATGACACAGCCAAACATGCCATACAGCACAATGATGACAATGACAATGACGCCGAACACAACTACGAACGACGACAGCTACTACACCTTGAGAAAGGATAATTTAGGGGTTTCCTTGTTAAACGAAACTCCGTAGGATGACAATGTATTATGTATGTCATATTCATCTCTTCCTCCCACTCCGTGTGGATGGGTTTGTGTGTGTGGGAGAGTGTTTGTCGAGTGTATACCTGTCCGAAATAATAGGGCATTATCAAGTTTGCCCGCAGAAGCTACACAGCTAATGCTGTCGATAGTATAGACTCCTAGTCCTGGTCCTGTGTTCTGCTGCAGCTGAGGTGTCCTATTACACCTTGCCAAACATACAATGGATCATTTCTTTGTCATATGTAGGTGATGGTGGTGTGTCCTTCCTGAGGGCTGTATGAAGTGTTTTGCGCCATTGTTGCCACTTGAATTATGGGCGGTAGTCGGTGGCCGATGGCAAACTTGTAATCTGCCTGCCAAATGGAAAGATGGGGGTAGAAACTTTTAAGCTGTTTAAATGACTTCTATCTCACTTGAGAGTCAGTTCATCCGGAAAACCTTTGCGGGAGGAGTTACGGAGTGTGTTCAAAGGGATGATTCGTCATCGGCAGCGATAGTACAGATTATTGGAAGGTAATTTTTGAGCACAACATTTTCGTTGCGTCCCCCTCTCTATTGCACCTTAGACCGGGATAGTTCAGGAAATTGGTATCCTGTTGTTAGATGAGTCATAAGGAAAGAAATATTAATTTCAGACGATGATGTGTGACTGGAAGCATGATTCAGTGTGAATAATGGGAATGCACGTGCCCAGTGCGTGGATAAAATACTGATGAAGTCAGTTTGCATTTGCATGCCAATGCCGCAGTCTGCCAGACGTTGCCATTGCGAATGGCAGTGCATGTTATTTCTGCTGAATTGTACTGCACAATATTGAGTTGTAGAATGGGATTATGGTTGAGCGAGTGTGGAATTCGGTAGTAAATCATGTGCGAGTTAAAAGTTAATGGCTTATAGTTGGTTTATGAATCAAAATCGTGGCAGTGAATTATAAGCCATTCCGGTTGTAAGAGGGGTGTTTCCATCGAAACTGTACCGATGGCAAACAATGCAGCGACGAATGGGTGTTTCATTGGCATGATAAGCTTTTTTTAACGACACTAACGTATTGCTTCGCTTGTGAGTAAGGGGTTGTTGAGGACTTACAATTAATGTCGTTTGTGTGGAACTAAGGAGCTGTCTCATAATCTGATTGGGTTGATATTGTATTGTCGACACTTACAGACGTTGCAATATTGTTGGAGTAAGTACATGCACTTCATGTGTTTTGGCTGACACATTGTCCCAGCTATCTACAAAGACATTCGCTTTTGGTTTTGCGACTCAAATATCCAGCAAAAACGTCCTCTTTTATTACCTACGTTTCAACCAAAAATCAACGTAAAGTACAATATGTGTTATATTTGCAGCTGTCAACTTTCCTTTTCCGGCCTCTTGGATCTTGGCAGCGACCGCAAGCATACTTGTTTTTGTAACGTATCTAATTCTTTCAAAATGAATTTAATAAAAATACTTTGAGTATGATTAGTTCTCGGCCTATTAATCAATCAGCATACTATCATACTTTACGTTGATTTCTGTATAGGGTAAGTTCGGGTTATATGGCATTTTACATTTTCTTGTAGTTTTTTTTGCCACACTTGTTGCATGTATTGTTAAAAGATGTGCACGAATCATGTGGCCAGAAGTGACACATAATGCACCTTATCCACTCACCCGGTTTCGTTGTTAGGACATAATCGTCACCACACCCTACACAAATGTTTTCTTCGAAATCCTCCGGCCCATCTGACTTATCATGAAATGAGATTTGTTCGTTCTCTGATGTACTGACATGAGCGCTTTTATTCCTTTTAAGGCATTTTGGCTTTTTAGGCACTTTTTTACCTTTAATCTCTTTAAAGATTTTATTTTTTGATATGCCAAGTTGTCCGGTGATGTCAAAACTCGGGACTTTTATCTGTGCCTTTAAGGCGTCTTCTAAGGGTAGTAAAAGCGATTACAAAGTGCTTTGATGCTGCTTTTATGGACTTTTTTTTTTTTGACTTTTAAATTCATTTTTATTAATTATTAGCTTATATCAACTTATATACTAGACAAAAATGAGTAAATCTAACTTAAAATTAACAGGATACTTATTCTAGATTATTGATCCTTATGCGGACGCCCTAAACTTAACTCTATCTTATAATTATTGCCTTTCGGCCTAAAAACTATTTTACGAACTAATCTTACATATTATGTTTTCATCGAGAAAATTTTTAAGAAAACTCGGCATCTTTATCAAATTTTATATTTTTATATAAAAAAAACAAATTACAAACTACCTACTCTACTTACTTAAACTACTTAACATATTCTAACTATAATTAGGATTCTGAGCACTCGTTGCATTACGAAACAAGTGGTCAAATTCCCAATTGCTTTCCGAGCGCCTGGCAGTCGTCAACGTGCACACGCGCCGCCGTGAGCTGACTGATGCCTTACAGAATCAATCACCTCCCGGAAGCACCACCACAAGTTGGCGAGCCCGGCCCCTCCCAGAAACGCCCTAGCTAACTTAATCTATCTTACAAACTAAGAGGATGTTACCTAGAGTAACGCACCGTCTTGGGAGGGCATGTTGAACCCTCCACCCTCAAAAAGCCACCAAAATTCGGCAAATTGCTTTTCTGTATCGAATTTATCCCTCTCCGCTATTGCGGTACTAAAACGGAGGAGCTCATGAGCATTGGCGACGTCCTCGCCGCGGATAAGCCGCTTATCTCTCGCACTGCGGTAGCGGTGGTATAATACCGGGATACCATCCCTCGTCTGTACCAGCCCTTTTGCATCAATATGGATAAATGCCTCTGGCGGGATAAAGCCAGACCGGAGTGTACTCTCAATGTACATTTCATTGGGGTAGTAAGCCCCAAAGATCAGACTATTGTCGCTGGCCATCGCCCTTGCAACGTGCCTTCGAGTCACCTTAATGAGGAAATTGTCAATCCTATTCAACTGAGCCCCATCGTATAGGACCTTGTTGGGATAGTATTTTATATAGTTGGATTCAGGCGTTCGGAACAACCGGAGACAGGTCCTAAGACATTGTCTCTCCAACACCCGAATCTTTTCCATATAGCTAGGCGCTATATTAAACCATAATGGACAACCATAAGCGATGATCGGCCTTATAAGGGCCACGTAGCAAATGACCTTCACTCTGGAGTCAAGTTGACTGCTATGAAACAGTCTCCTTGTCAGAGCATAAGCCTTCTTGGCCCCAGCAAGACAAGCAACTATATGTCTATCGAAATATAGATACTGGTCAAGCCAGATACCTAGATATCTAACTGCGCTTCTCACCGCCAATGGCTGCCCATTTTGTCCAATAATGGCCAATTTTTTCCAGTTTTTTCTGGTATCCCTAGAGGCCCCAGCCAATGGAGTTCTGAACAAGGCTGCTTTTATGGACATTTTATTGGTATGAACAGCTTCCATTGCTGCTGTGAGTTGGGCTTGAGCCCATTTAGCCCGACTTGCAGATAGTTTTGTTTATATAAACTGTCGGCATTTCTAAAATAAATTTATAAAAGTAACGAAAAAATAATAAAAGCATTGAATAGTTAAAATGAAAATTGAGTACAATAAAGTAAGAGCGGGGGAAATGTCACCGGTGCCATATCTCCCAAGCTTCTGAGGTGCCATATCCCCCTTTTGACATTGCCTTTGCTATTCCATATAACTTGAACACACACGACTATTCCTTTCTTTTTTTTGCAACGAACACCTGGCGTCAAATACTTTCGTTTCTGTATCTATTTCACTAATACACAAAAAAAACTTTTTGCTACATTTACAATCACTTTTTTTTTCTTCCGGTTGTAAATGAGAAATGTTACGGGCTACCTCGATTTTGACTTCATTCGTCGAGAGCTCACGTAAGACTGAATGTATTATTATTCTCTTTGTTTTGAAAATAGTCATTAAGCGGGAGATATTGAAAAGGTGCCATATCACCGAACTTTACCCTAATATGTGTTCGAACCTATTACTGCACTTGAGCTCTTAAAAGCTAATGGATCTTTAAAAAACTGCAATGCTTGTGGTTTTGATGGCATTTCCAATATCCTCTTGAAACAGATCGCGTTTTTTGTAGTTTATATACTAGCAGTCATTTTTAACAGCAGTATTTGTGCAGGAGTCTTTCTAGGAGCTCTCAAATGTGCGGATGTTGTCGCACTTTATAAAAAAGGCTTAGCAGAGGCACCGAGATCGTGTGACCTAACGCCTCTCAACATTTTTTATGGGGCTACATTTAATCATTGATCTATGTCAACAAGCTGGCGACGTTAGAGGAGCTCAGAGAAAATATTGAACGAGAAATAGCCATCGTATCGATCGAAATGTGCGGCCGAGTCATCGAAAATTGGATTCAGCGTATCGACCGCTGCCTACGTTCCCGTGGTGGACATATGAACGAAGTCGAATTCGTAAATGTGCAATAACAATTTTTTGAGATATCTCAAGTAGTTTGAATTTTATTTAAGAAAGAAGTTGTCAAGTCCTTAATGAAAGACCCTTTATACGGTGTTTGAGATTGGCGTGACAAGAATCTTTTTAGTTCCCTTTTTTATTGTGATGCGTTATCTATTCTTCTGAGTTTTCGCGGTGGACTATTCCACACAGTTGACAACAAATTGACGTTCGGCTTTTAAGGTTGAGTGACAAGAGCTGATTAAATGTTGAGACCTATTAGACGAGAAAGTCCTTATTCTTGCATGAAGGTATGTCGATTTTTTTTCGAGTTAAACACCAGAAAAGATTGATGATATTAAAGTCCTGTAAAATATTTTTTCAAGAACGAACAACAAATTTCTTAGCATCTAAAGAATTCAGTATATTTTATTAAATGCATCAAGCCTTGAAAACACTTTAGTAGACATATGTTTCTTGAAATAATTATAAATAAGATAGTAAAAAAGTTCTATAAATTGCCAAAAGTTTGAACAACCTTGCGGGTATTAAATTTTTAATAAAAAACTTGACTTGTGTCCCTACTTGTTTTAAGGAATAAAATGGGGTCTTCAATCTGTTGCATTGTTTCGCCCTCAAAACCGAAAGCCATCTAAGAGTCCCTTTATTGTGAATCTTGCGGAGCGTTAAAATAATTAAGTAAACAAAATTTAAAGAAAACATTTTAAAATAACCACAAAATCTACCTTCTTTTCGCGGTGCGAGGCTGTCTACACTGGAGCACACAGACTCATTACTGGTCCATTGTAATACCAGGAAAACACACAGTTTAAATTGACTCGTTTTCCGAAGAAAGACGATTAGGCGCTTCAATGATTGAGAGCTAAGTTTTACAGAACTCACCACATCAGCTCCAAATAATACCTGATACAAGCAAAATTAGGACAATCACAGAGGAAATGTTCCGCAGTGTCATAGCTTTGTCCACAGGCTACGCAGATGGCGGTATCGCTTACGCCTAGCACCTTCAGATGCTTGGCAAAAGAGCAATGGCCCGTTTGAAGGCCAGTAATTTGTCTGCAGTCATTTCTGTTGAGAGACAACAAGAATGCCGCAGATTTTTTTACAGACATCGGGGAGAATTTGTTTAGTCTGTCTGCAGGAGAGTCATGTCACCAACTATTGTGTTCATATTAAACCCAACCGTCAATGAAAGCCCTGACCGAGGACGCAGGCAGACATAAGGCCGGTTCAGAACTTGAGAAGTCTTTTTTTGAGCCGCGTTTACTAAGTTCATCGGAGATTTCATTTCCTGTGATCCCGATATGACCCAGGCTCAGAGTATGGCCAGAGCCAGTCCTGAACACGAGGAAGGCGACTTCGAAATTGCAAATCAGCCGAAGTTCCGGTGTCATTGTTTCGGAAGGCATATCCATAAGACAGGAGTCGAAGGACAACCGTAGCGCAAGTTTATCAAAACTACAGTTCAGTTAAACCAAAAGCAACATCTTCTTAAATGTGAGGAAGATTTGATAATGCAGTCCACGATGTTAATATCAAAAGGCGGGAGTTTCAATAATTCATCCAGGCCGGAGCCAGGCGTGCTGGGCAAGGTTCCGTGCAGCCGATACGTACCTACCTTTGGAGCTTGCCGAAAGCAGTAGTATCGTATTAACATGACAGCTTATTCCACCAAACAAGCGATGCATGTGCTAGAATTTTTTTTATTTTTTTGTTTTGTGTTGGGAATTGGCTGGAAGTAAAAAATCATCTAAAGACATTGCAGAGCTAGTACGCGATGGATGCTTCTGCAATAGTGAAGGACTTTAACTCATCTAAAAAAAATCCCGAATGAGATTGCACCTAGTCGACGACTAATCGGCAATTTGTTTTTGAATTACCTACCTATTTTTTTGAATTTAAGAGATACATCCGCCGCCGTTTGTCGGATTTCTAAACTTTTTTTTTTGTTTGAAATCAATACCCGATTTCTTAGCCCTAGCTAACTCTTATGGATCAAGAGGTTTTACCCGTCTCAATCTCCTGATTGCATTGTCATTATTTAAAAGTTCTGTTATTTCTGTGTTTACGTGGTTGAGAAGACTTTGAGCAACTTTCTTAACTTCATCTTCAACCATTTCAACATTTAGATCTTTATGCAGATCGACATTGCGTATGTTCAAAACCTGAATTGTTTGTAAATTTGTTTGGCATGTGCATGTCCACAACTGGAGCGGGCTCCATACTGGTTTCAGAACTTGCGTGTATAGCAATAACTTGTTGGAGTTAGACAGGGATGAGAATCTCCCAATAAGCCAATACATTTTACTGTATCGCATGTTCTACTCATCTTTTTTTTTCTTTACGTGTGCTTTCCAACGCAGTTTAGCATCTAGAGTCATGCCTGGATATTTGGCTGTGTTTTAATATTCCACGACATTGTTGTTAATGTTCAGACTTTAATGTGTGGTACGTTTTTATACGTAAAATTAACATGGACTGACTTAAGGTCATTTAATCTAATCTGCCATTTCTTAGTCCATTCTGAAATATTGTTTATTCCTGTTTGAAGCTTTTTTGTTGCTATTTCGACAGTTGCTCCAACGGCAAGGACAGCTGTGTCATCTGCAAAAGTAGCTTTGGTGGTTTCTTCACTTTCAGGCAGATCACTAGTGAAAAGTAGGTATAGAACTGGACCTATCACACTTCCTTGCGGTACACCAGCTTTAATCTCTCTTAATGTTGAGTACTCTGCCTCTTGTTTAATTCTGAAGAATCTAAATGATATATAAGACTCCAGAGCGGTCGCATACTACTTCGGCAGTTGCCGAAATTGCGAATTACTTCTCCGTATCAGGTTTATTTCTCTTCGCTACTGCGGTACTTAAACGGTGGAGCTCATGACCACTGGCGACGTCCCGGGATCCATTGGGCCAAGCTGTAGTTAATTTTAGCTATAACATTGATATAAATAAACCAAATTCTCACAATTCGATTGAAATTGATTATTGGTTATCGGTAACCCATATGCAACAGAGTAAGACTATAGCTTCAGTATGAGAATCGTCCCATACATCTGTATTGCTGTTCTGTTTGCACATCCAATGAAATTCAGAATTATTTAAATTAGTAGGTACTACGATTTTTTAATTCTCCAGTCTTCCTGTAACCAATATTTTCCTCAAGAACTTTACTCATCCATCACTTTGAAGCCCATTCACCTCATTGAAACCGTGCATCTTTGCCACAAGACATCAGCGATTTTTTTGTTCAAAGAATTACCTGTAAATTCAATTAATCAACAAACAGCATTCGAAAAGAATTTCGTGTGCGTTCCATGTTTGCATGGACAGAAATTGGATACCTCTTCAAAATCGTGTAGGTAATCTGAAAGAGCCTCCTAAATACCAAAGCGATAGGCAGTTGAGTCGATGGAGTGCACCTTTATGTGTTTGACTTCTGCAGACGTTGCAGCATTGTTGCAATGAATCGCCGAAAAACTATCTGCGGTTTTGTCATTTTCCACTTGGGACCATGTTGACACGATTTGCTTTCCGATCACGTCGCTCCTTGCAAATGGCATCATTAATAGCATTCCACGGGGTGAAATGGAACACAAAAAAAGTCCTCCAAACCACATCCATGAGATCATGAGGATCGTCTTCTTCGATGGGACCGGGTTATGGATTTTTCAAATTAATTTATCGTGACAGGTGTGATCATAACTTTGTTTGGAATGTTGTCAGACGTTTGCAGAGGGATGGCGTCCCATTGTTCCCGAGTGCAAGAAAGAACATCTGAAGGTTCGATTGCATTGTCATATACCCATATACCATGTTGACACCACTTTTCCCATTCGGAAATTTGAAGCGGCGCGCATTGGTGAACGATAAATCATCATTAGCCGCAGAATACAACTGCGCGCTCGGCAGGCACTTGTCTGTCAATTGACAGTGTAATTAATTAGCGTTGACAGTTGAAAAGTCCCGCTGGGGAGAGTCGACAGATCTCCATCACTATGTAGTTTTTGACTGCATCACGTGTCACGAGGGGTCAGCGTTGTGATCGTGAGTGGCTGCCCGTGCCATCGGTCATAGCTGTCCTATCAATAAGCTTAATTAATGAATAACGACAGCGATGCAGTGAAATGTGCCGCAGGATAGTTTTCTCTCCACATACCTGGCTTTGATGGGGAATGTGTCAATAGTGTGACCACTTCTGACATCTGTAAAATGTCATCAATAGAGTGTTGCTGGTGGCGATTCATTTGATTGATGGATCACGAAATCGAGAATCGTGGTAAACACATTTTCGATTAAGTGGTAAATTTTGATTTCTTTTGGAAAATTTCCACGCGAGTCTGAGAGCATACCATAAAAATGACCGCTTGTATCAGGAGATAAACGGTTATTGTTGTAACGCATGCAATTGGTTGACATTTGCTTATCCTCCTTTCTGAAAGAACTCATAACTCAGCTGACTACAAATCGCGGACTAAACGGCAAAAGCCTGAACGTTTTTCAGGTTCTTTTTTGCGGTAAAAAACCACACGGAATCGGCGAAGTGACACGTTCTAAAACGATGACCTAACTCATTTAATATATTTCAATGATTTTGTTTTTTTCGAAGACAGAAAACATTCTAATTTTTTTATAGAGACAAATTGTTATCTCGGTGATAAATTTGTTCGGCGGCCGGCAAGTCTGGAAGGATGTTCCATCACGTGTTGATCTTGCAAAAATGCGACGAACAAGCTCATGTCTCAATCAATTGAGCACATGCATAGTGCGTATTCCGCACATTCATCCAACAACTTTTGAATAACGTAAAAGGTCCTTTCAATTTACAATTTGCTTCATTTCATTTCATTTATTAAATTCAATTTGCCATTTACAAGTATATAAAGGGTGAATTTTTAAGAGCTTGAGAACTTTTTTTAAAAAAAAAACGCATAAAATTTGCAAAATCTCATCAATTCTTTATTTGAAACGTTAGATTGGTCCATGACATTTACTTTTTGAAGATAATTTCATTTAAATGTTGACCGCGGCTGCGTCTTAGGTGGTCCATTCGGAAAGTCCAATTTTGGGTAACTTTTTCGAGCATTTCGGCCGGAATAGCCCGAATTTCTTCGGAAATGTTGTCTTCCAAAGCTGGAATAGTTGCTGGCTTATTTGTGTAGACTTTAGACTTGACGTAGCCCCACAAAAAATAGTCTAAAGGCGTGAAATCGCATGATCTTGGTGGCCAACTTACCGGTCCATTCCTTGAGATGAATTGTTCTCCGAAGTTTTCCCTCAAAATGGCCATAGAATCGCGAGCTGTGTGGCATGTAGCGCCATCTTGTTGAAACCACATGTCAACCAAGTTCAGTTCTTCCATTTTTGGCAACAAAAAGTTTGTTAGCATTGAACGATAGCGATCGCCATTCACCGTAACGTTGCGTCCAACAGCATCTTTGAAAAAATACGGTCCAATGATTCCACCAGCGTACAAACCACACCAAACAGTGTATTTTTTGGGATGCATGGGCAGTTCTTGAACGGCTTCTGGTTGCTCTTCACTCCAAATGCGGCAATTGTGCTTATTTACGTAGCCATTCAACCAGAAATGAGCCTCATCGCTGAACAAAATTTGTCGATAAAAAAGCGGATTTTCTGCCAACTTTTCTAGGGCCCATTCACTGAAAATTCGACGTTGTGGCAGATCGTTCGGCTTCAGTTCTTGCACGAGCTGTATTTTATACGGTTTTACACCAAGATCTTTGCGTAAAATCTTCCATGTGGTCGAATAACACAAACCCAATTGCTGCGAACGGCGACGAATCGACATTTCACGGTCTTCAGCAACACTCTCAGAAACAGACGCAATATTCTCTTCTGTACGCACTGTACGCATTCGTGTGGTTGGTTTAATGTCCAATAAAGTAAACTGAGTGCGAAACTTGGTCACAATCGCATTAATTGTTTGCTCACTTGGTCGATTATGTAGACCATAAATCGGACGTAAAGCGCGAAACACATTTCGAACCGAACACTGATTTTGGTAATAAAATTCTATGATTTGCAAGCGTTGCTCGTTAGTAAGTCTATTCATGATGAAATGTCAAAGCATACTGAGCATCTTTCTCTTTGACACCATGTCTGAAATCCCGCGTGATCTGTCAAATACTAATGCATGAAAATCCTAACCTTAAAAAAATCACCCTTTACAATAGAATTTCTAGATAAGTGCAAGAGCTAGTGCCCATTCAGCTTTAATATTAATTATATTGACCTATTATCAGAAAATGTGAATGTGAATAATTTGGGAAAACTTAATTATCTGAAACCCAATGTTTTTTTTTTTAATTAATAATAACAACTACTAACTTACTCTAACTTACTAACTTATTTGGCAATAATTACGTAACATATGGATTTACTGACAATGAACATTTTTCAAAAAACTTGCATGTCAGGGTGTTAATTTTATCCAGCACAATGTCGACGTTTGACATAATTATGTAGTTCAGATGTGGAGAAGTGCCACCACAAGTCAAGAATCATTTTAAGGATCTTGTTTTGCATGATTTGCAGCTTATTAATATGAGTGCGTGCGCAATTATACCAAACAGGGGAACCATAAACCATAAGGGCCTGAAATATGACTTTGTATATTATCAGTTTATTTTCAAGGTTAATTGTAGATCTCCTATTTATAAACGGATATAATATTTTGATTAGAATTCCAGCTGTACTTTCTTATGTGGCAACTATATGTCAGGGTTTTGTCGAAAGTGATGCCAAGATATTTGCCATTTTCTGCCCAAGGGATGTTACAACCGTTGAGATTAAAACTAT
The DNA here is from genome assembly GCA_949715645.1 of Portevinia maculata. NCBI lineage: Eukaryota > Metazoa > Arthropoda > Insecta > Diptera > Syrphidae > Portevinia > Portevinia maculata. The sequence continues at coordinate 9,895,665 of OX454526.1, forward strand.
TATTCGGAAGATAGCGAGGAGGTCTTCTACGCGTAAGAAACATGGCTTGAGTCTTACTTTCGTTTATTTTTATTTTACATCTATGGAAATAGGCACTGCGCATAGAGAGACCTTGTTGAAGGTTTGAGCAGATATTTGAGGGTTGCTCATCCGAGCTATAAATTCCAGTATCATCAGCAAAAATTGACGAAAAGCAGTTCGGAAGATTGGGAAAATCTGCCATAAATATGTTATATAAAATCGGGGCAAGCACCGAGCCTTGGGGGACTCCTGCAGTAATTTGCTTCTCTGTGGATGTCACAGAGCGAACGTGTACTCTAAAGCTGCGTCCATGCAAGAAGTTACGTATTAGCGTAGTCAAGGCGGTAGGAAAACCAAAGTTTATCATTTTGTGAATAAGATCATCATGCCAGACAGAATCAAAAGCAGATTCTATGTCAAGCAACACAAGTGCAGTAGATTTTTTTATAGTGAAGTTAGCTTTTACATGTCTAGCAATTCTCAAGACAGGGTGAGCAGTACTGTGACCAGCTCTGAAACCAAATAAGCTTAATAAAAAAAACATATCAATGAAGTTGCAATCTGAAAGTCTCTTTGGAAACTTCTTTTACCAACCGTTCTTTTTTTAAGAGGACGTGTCAGTTGGCAGATTTAAAAGAAAACTTTTGACTTGATCTTTTCATTTTTAATTTCAGGGCTTCGAAATTAACAACGAACGGACGGACATCGCTAGATCGACATAACGTTTGATGCTGATCACAAATATAGAATTTTTTAGGGGTCTACCAGCAAAAGCCCTGTTTTTTTTATAACTTACTAGCTGGCCCGGCGAACTTCGTTCCGCCCAAATTCGTTAATGTAGGTAGGTAATGAAATTAATAATTCCGAGCTTTCGCTTCATGTGATCCGGTCAATTAAAATTCTTTATTCAAAAGTTATATTAAAATTAATTACATTTCCAAAAACCGTAGCGATTTACTTGTCGGCCAACCTACCGCTTTTTCACTGAAGTGCTTTATGGTAAACAACATTTTTCGTTCCATTATCGGGTGCGTACACGCGAGGTTTGCCGACACGTGAGCACGCCACATACAATTGACCATGTGAGAAACATGGAAATTCAAGATTTATGCCACACACATCCAGCCATTGTCCTTGCGACTTATTAATTGTCATAGCAAAAGCGAGACGTACGGGAAATTGAAGACGCTTAAATACGAAAGGCAAATCGTTCTGAATAAGTGGTATCCGCAGAATAAGAACATCTTCGCCTTTAAATTTTCCAATCAAAATCGTTGCTTGAATAATATTTGATTTTATTTTCTTCACAATCAAACGCGTACCGTTGTAAAGTTTTGGTGCATTTAGGTTGCGCAACAAAATTATTACTGTGCCGACTTTTCATTTCAAATTATGTGGAGGCAAGCCTGAAACATTCAAAGAATTCAAAATCTCCGTGGGATAGTTGGTGGCTTCGTTTTCATCCATCACGGAGTCGACTGATTTATATGAATGTAACTCACCAGCTATTTGATTTTGAATGACGAAATTCAAATGATCGACATTCTTGTTTTTCGCAGCGAAAATCGCTCTTACACTCAGCCAATCATGGTTAACATAATTCTGAGCGATATTTGGGAAAACATTCATGATGAGTTCTTCCGGTGTCGTTGCAAAGTTGCAAAAATTTTGTGGAAACTTACTCAGGCCGGTGTTTAAGTCTGCTGGAATCTCGCCATTGCCCACCACCAACAATTGCCTGGAGAACTCTGCAGCGAACTGGTCATTATGTAAAGCAACTCGCATGTTCGTTTTCAAATGTAATTTCTTTACGACGCCTTCAAGCAAGCATTCAATTCATCTGCCGGAGGTGATCTCGGAATGACAGGCAGCGTTTGACGAAAATCGCCTGATAGCAAGATCATTGCGACACCGAAATGTCGGTTATCATTACGTAAATCTTTCAAAGTACGATTCAGGGCCTTCAATGCGCGTTTGTGCGCCATTGTGCATTCGTCCCATATGATAATCTTACATTGCTTCAGTACTTTCGGCATCGCAGTGTTCTTTGAAATGTTGTATGTAGGTTCTTCATCCACTTGCAGATTCAGTGGCAATTTCAATGCAGAATGAGCTGTTCGACCACCTTCTAACAAAGTAGCCGCTATCCCAGAAGAGGCGAGTGCCAAGGCAATCGCAGATCTCGAACGAATCATAGCTAAAATCAGTGAAATCAGGAATGTTTTTCCAGTTCCACCGGGCGCATCAAGGAAGAGTATTCCGCCATTTTCATTATCGACTGCTTGCATTAATTCATCGTACACTTTCTTTTGTTCTTGATTCCACATTGGCACATTTGTTCGAACAGCTTGACTCAATGCGATTCGATCGAAATCCATTTCTCGCCCCAATTCTCGATTAAATGCGTCCTGCATTGCGCGATTTGGCTGTGGTATCCCCAATTTGCACAACAAATTGCCATACATTGCAGACACATATCCTCGATCAAAATCAAAGTTTTGTTGCGCATTTCATCTGACATCTCCAGTTCATTATCTGATGTCACATTGCGAATTCGATGCAAAATATCATCGGCCATATCACCCTTGTATTTATTCCACAAATCTTTAGGATTTGATGGAAAACATGTCGAAATTATGATTGCGAAGAGTGTCCTGAGTTGATTCGCAGGCGCAGTGATAGTGGCATCGGCCAGCGTCATGTCCCAATGATTGTCGTATTCAAGCAATTGCCTGCGTTGGCAGGCTTCTCGATATGTAGCACACAACACACCCTCAACAGTCCGCAAGGCTTCGAACGAACTAGGGCCACAAACATTGACCAAAAGCATTCTCAAATAGAAGCATTCGTCGTTTTTCGGGTGAACTGTGTATATTCTACCAAGTGCATCACTTGCATAAACTCCACGGAATCCGGGAACTACGTCACCTTGTTTCGCCGCTGAAACTTCTTCGATGACGCATTCCATGAAGGATTCAAACACCATCCAACAAATCAAAGTGTCGACTCCGTTTCAAAAAGTTACTTTGTGTAAAATAATAAACATAAACAAACTTATTAGATATATTTAAAAAAAAAAAATCAAAATTGTTGACAACAACAATTTGCTTGGCAAATAATTAAAATAATTGACAACAACAATTGCTTTTAAAATTTTAAATATTTTTTTTTGTATTTGAAGTGTCACTACTCGATTTCTACCCAGTTTATTTTTTTTCAAAGTGCATTTCCCCATACAAACTTTTATGGCGGTTGCGCCTTCTTTCAAAAACTTATCATACTAATATATTAACCTTCTCTGCATGGTCTATTAACCAACAAAAAAAACTAAATCAAAATCGGATGTGTGTGGCAATCGGTAAGCTGTCACACACACATTTAGAAAGTTATTTTTATATATAAAGTTTATCTGTATATGTATAATATCTGCCGACGATAATAAAAAAAAGCGTGGATCAACCAACACTTGCACAGCTGAATTTCCAATCTGAAATCTAGCCCAGAGTTGCCAAACAATCAAAAATTTCCAAACTATTAAACTTTTACTCTTCCGGCCTTTAATAGTTTTCCATGGATTGAAGTTGACTGCCAAAGCTTTTTTATTTTATTGGATTATGATTCATAGTCGTAGGAAGAAATGAAAAACTCCATGGTATGCTCATTTTATGGAAATAAAAAATTGTCAAATATTGTTTGACTTTTTCAAATGATTTCAATTTTGGTATGGCAAAATATATTCAGGAATAAAATCGCAACCTATTGGCACGTAGACAAATAGTGAGCACTAATTTATAGATCATTTTTGAGAAGATAGGTAAATCGCGCATGGTCTTCTTCCTGGATTATGAGAACTTTTTTCCAATAATCAGTTTGGTTTTAGGTCAGGTAAATCCACAGAAGATGCAATTCTCAAATTATATACCCACTTGTATGAAGGGTTTATTTATTATACAATGGCTCTTTTTATTGATATTACGAAAGCATTTGATATGGTGGATCATAACTTGCTTCTCAGTAAATTGTATAATGCTGGTTTTAGAGGAGATTGCATGATTGGTTTCAATATTAATGGAAGTTTTAGTAGTTCTCGTAAAATAAAGAATGGTGTTCCTCAGGGCTCTGTTCTGGGTCCACTTTTGTTTCTAATTTATATTAACTCCCTCTTCAGTCAGAACTTTAATGGATTGCCTACAGCTTTTGCTGATGACATCGCTTTTTCTTATCAAGCGCAAACACAGTTTGATTGCATTATCAAAATTGAGGAAGATTTCATAAACTTATTGTCGTTGAGAAAACGAAATTAATGGTTTTTCAATCATTGGGAAATGTGGTTACTGATTTCAACGTATGTTCTCATTCCCACGACTGTGATAGGTTTCCTTTACCTCTGCATACTTGCGGTTGTATAAATTTTAATGAAAATCTTTTATGTTCAAGCAAATGCTTTAAAATTGAGTCTGTCAGTCAATACAAATATCTAAGGGTGTTAATTGATTTTAATTTGAATTGGAAATGTCATACGCAATCAGCTAAATCTCCAATGCTGCAGGTGGTATGCAAACTATATCTATCTTGTAAGACCTTACTGTTCCAAAAAAAAATGTCAACTATGATTTATTATGGTCTTGCAAACTCTAAGTTACAATACGGTTTTACGAGTTGAGGAGGTTCCTATAATAAGATGCTATATTGTTAAATACTTACACTTAAACTACGAGTAAGATGCTATATAAACCTGTATATAACCTAGTTAAGCATATATACCTATCATTACTAGAGTCAGTAAGATTTGGACAGTCATTGAATAAAGACCCTTTCTCTAAGTAAATTAAACTTGTCTTTTATTTATAATATATAACAAATACCATTTGCCCTTTACTTAGAGCCCAAAAATATTTAACTAGAATAATATGTGGACGAAATCGACTTGCTCATATTTGCCCTCCGTTCAGAAAGTTACGAATTTTGCCTTTAAGACATCTTTATGTTTTCAAAGTTCTCTAGAAACTCAAGACGCTATAGCCTACGCGTTAATAACTTATTACTAGTTAATGTTCCGATCGCATATAAAACCAAATTTTCTCATTTTTTTACTTTTACTGATCCAAATATGTTTAATAAACTACCGATTGCTGTTAGAAGAACATACAATTTTCACTCATTTTAAAATAAAGTAAAAGATTGGCTTTTTACTATCGAATATAATGATATTGAATGATTCTTTCGCTATGTGTCGCACACACATATCATGTGCGATTGTTAAAGCCAACAGTTGGTAAATAAGAGTGCTCTAAAAATATTATTTAAATTTCCTGTGAAATAAATAAATTTGAATCGAAAACTTGCACAAGATAGTGACCTTAATCCTTTATTAGAAAAATAAAGAAAGAACGTTTGAGGTTAAAATCAACAGTTCCTACAGCAGTGAATTGAGAGTACTGCATGTGGTTCCACAAGGTTCCAAGCTTGGCCCTCTACTTTTTATCTTATACACCAATGAAATGTTGAAATGTTTGAAAAGAGGTGTTCCATTTGCCTATGCAGAAGACACGTCAATCGTAGTATGTCATCCGTCCCTGGAAGAAGCAGAATTGGTGATGCAGTCGGAGTTCGATAAAGTAGGAAGATGGTGGCATGACAATGGGCTAGTAATCAATGAGCAGAAGACCAAATTAATGCACATCTGCAGCCCAATGTTCCCAGAGTCAGGCATCAGCTTAAAAACATATAGATGCGCTAATACACAAAGATGCGAAAATATTGAGGTTGTTAGCACGTACAAATACCTCGGAGTCATCATAGACTCTCATTTTCTGTGGGAGCCACATATCGGCGGGGATCACTTTTTGCGCTGGCATGTCTACAGAACAAATCATCTACTTGTGTACAAAAACAAGTTTACTACGGTCATATAGAATCGAGATTGAGATATGGCATATTAGCGTTGGGAGGAGCGTCGAAAACGCATATCGAAAAGCTACAAGGCATCCAAGACAGGGCAGTCAGGCTAGTCGCCGGTGTTACACTTTAAATTCGCGGAATTGATATTTTTAATTAATCAAAAAAGAACACGAAAATACTGCGATCACCACCGCCGAACCGAAATTTATATGAACTGTCAAAACAAAAGAAAACCAAAGTGCAACTCCAGCGAAGAAAATTGCTGGATTCCCGGCCGCTCAGTTAGGGGTGGGTTCGATAACCTAGCGCTCGCTGAGATCTTTAGCTAATTTAAAAGAAATGACGTGAAAGGTACTTACGGACTTACTGTCGTCGAGGAAAATATTTTTCCCCGATTGCAATAAGTAAAATGGGCGCCACACAATTTTTTGGTTGATTAGACGATTGGAAAATTGTGAAACCGTGCTAAACTGAAAAAAAATGGAAAACCTTGAAAAAAAGCAGAAACTTTCGACCAATGGAAACCGCTTCCAGCAACTTGAAAACAAAGAAAAAAATAACCTTTTTTTTTTCCACTACGTTATAAATGCCCCGGTGGAGCACGGCAAATTTTATTAACCGCTTTTTAACTTGCAGTTATACAAAAAGACGAAACGAAAAGCCATTTTTGAAATGGTGCAAGACCGCAAGATCCCGAATGTGGAAATATTCCAGAAAGAAAAAAAATGGTCGCGTGTCCCGTCTATTCTCGGGATTTTTACGAAGCCCGATCCGACCGAAATTTATATTTCGTATAAGTAATTCCCTCACTAACCTAACACAAAATCACTCTACTTATCTGTTCTCCTGTTTCCTCTCCTATTCCTGAACCCTTGTCGATCCAAACCAGTCCTTTGGATATTAGTCCCGCCTGCACAATTCCTCTTTCCTGATGTGATCTTCCTTTCTTTTACGTTCCTTACTTCCTCTAAACTGCCCTTCTCGATTGTTCCTTTTTGTTCTTCTTTTTTTTTCCTCTTACTGTCGCAAAAAAATTTAGTCTATTAAAAAAAGACGTCTTTGACGATCGCCGGTCAACCAAGAAGTCATTGCCAAATCTTTTGTCCAGGCCGTCGTCCACTGTCTCCACTCATACATTCATACAAACCTGGAGAAGCAGAGCCAACGATAGTTCTCACTGGACAATTCAGCTGTATCGCTGAGATTGTCAACTGTTTCATACTTCCCCATGACCACGCATACTTGGGCAGTGGAATCAACGGCTCCCACTCGGTAATTCAGCTGTATTTCTGAGATTACCAACCGTTGTTCCTTCCCCACTCCATTCACGCACATTTAGCTGAACCTTGCCGTTTTCGCTACACTATATAATATTTTACATAAGTGCGCTGACTTGGTCCCGCTAATGCTCTCACGCACTCAGACTTTAGAATTCGCCACTGTTGGAGGCCTTCAGTGACAACCGAATTCGCCGGCCGACCCTGGACAATGTAAACAATTGAAACTTTGACAATTCGCGATTATGAACGAAAAGAAACTGTGGAGAGGAGCATTAAATTAATTAATCTTTTGCAAGAAAAAATGCCAAAGTGCATTGTTAAAATAAATTTTAACGTTTTGAAACATGTTCCCTCCCTCTTACAAACCCAAAGAAGAACACATCTGGATGGGTAGGATAATAAAATTCCTAGGACCAGGCACCAATGGACCAGTTGTAAGGACAATCGCCCAGGAAGTCTGTGAGTGAAACCAATCTTAATAAAAGTAAAATAAAAGTGAATTAGAATCTAGCTATCTCGGTCGAATCGCGCGCAGGTTTGGGGAAATAGGGAAGTGCTATTCTTGCGCCAGATCGTACAAGTTGTTTGTGTTTATTTGTTGTTGTGCACGAGCCCTTTGCCTCTGTCCCTTGACGTTCGTTAACCGCAAAGTTTTCCGGGGTAGTTGCGATCGTTTGTTCTGGCCACTTTCATCTTTGTCCTCGTACCATTACTTCTCATTGTTGATGTTGTATGGCCAAGTGTTTTACTGTGTGCAGGGTGTTTGACATGGTGGTTTGGGGTGCGTATACATGGCCGTCCGCCCCCATTCCCCAGGTGCTCCTACGCTGCTCCATCGACGGGGTTGGATCAAAAGGGAGCGTCATCCATTCCCCCATCGATCGTGACACCCTACCGTGACTTTGGTAGTTCGGGGCAATTGTTAACAGAAGGGGCCGTCCGCTCACCCTCCCCAATTGCATCACAGCCAATTTGCCTGTGATTGAAGCAGTTGGTTTGACTTCTGCTTCGTATTCAGACCGTCCGTCTGTTCGGGTGTGTGGTGTGGTGGTATGTGATAATACAACTCCGCCGTTGCAGACAGTCCGTCTGTTTGGAGTGTGTTTAGATGTCGTACACTACTCCGCCGTTGCAGACCGTCCGTCTGTTGGGATATTCCCACTAGTTGGGTTGTCATGAACCAATGACCGTCCGTCGGTTCGTGGGGAGCCTTCTGCGCTGCGTTAGCCCTTGCCTGAGTGGTTCTTCCACTCTGAACCGCCCGTCCATGCCCGAATGTACCTGTGGGGGTTTTGTCCTCGGCTCGAGAGAAGTGGGCCCATGGCTGGTGGTACCACGGCTGCCCCTCCACTTCTATAGATCCCAGGTACGTCACCCAATGTGAAGAGGGAATTGGTAGGGTGGGTAAAGGAACAAAGAGTGGACCTTGTTGCGGGAAATTATACCGCAACACCGGAAGAAATGGCCCAAGAGAAGTGAAGGTCCTTTAGGTGAAGCAGATATTCGAGATGAGTGCTGCGTTAGAATATTACAACGATCAAAACTTGCGAACACCAATAAGTCATCGGTTTGAAACGCGTAGAAGAGCAGAGGGACTCTATCAATTACCACCTATTGTCCCCATAATTTTCAACGCCCTACCCCATCAATTAACCCTAGAAAGATAATCATATTTTTTATGACGTAAAAGATAATCATACGTCTCAGAGACGTATGGCACTTTGGTAGTGTACTTAATGAAACCCATGAACATTTAAAAAAATATTAACGTTTTATTTATTTATTTAGTTCATATAAAAAGAAATAAATCAATGATTTAGTATAAATAAATATTAATTTAAACAATAAAAACAAAAAACTTAAACCCCATTACAAATCAACAAAAAACAACTTATATTTTAAAGGAACCTTAAAATTGACATTAAGTCATAATAGTTGCAAAATTTTCATTTTTCGGTTTAAAATAAGTCTACTAATAAGTCTTAGTAATTTTAAATTATATACGATTAAATTAAATGAAAGAACGGCACACGTGACACACGCCCCCAGAAGTACGGCATAGCTATAACTTGTTACCGCAGGTACTTACCGTCGCGCCAAGACCGTTGCGGGCAAGCTCCAACAACCGATTGAGTTAGTTTAAGCAACCAACCCAATGCGGTTTATAGTTAAAACGATATAACATTTTTTCCGCACGTCATACGTCTCGCAGACGTACTCGTAGATTATCTTTCTAGGGTAAAGAAATATTGAACAACCTAACATTAGAAAAAGGAAATTAAAAATATACTTTTTAGAGTCGATGACGTATTAAAAATAGATGATGGAATTTAAACTTTGGTTTCTTTTTATCTTTTTCCTTTTTAATTTTTTTTTTTTTATTTTTGAAAACAGCAAAAAATATTGAATTTGCTGTAAATAATCTTAAACACACATGATTGAAACATATTACTTATTCATTGTCATAAACAACCTTCTGCAGAAAGGCCGTAAGGCTTCGCAGGTATGAACAATTGTACCTAACTATTAACAAAGATGAAATAAAAAAAAAAAAAGAGGTATTCACATTTTTGTTTCCTCTGCTCTAAGCTTGTATTCAAATTCTTTCCAGTTTCCAAATGTAACCTTATTTGTTATCTACCCCACATCAGTTGTATGAATTATAAAATGTTCACTCTTACATGTCATTCAGCACTAACTTTAAATAGTAACAGAATGATTACTATTATTCATCCTCTATTATTTAACTGAATTATTGTAATAATATAAGTTTTTAATATGGTATGAATAAAACAATACAATACAATACAATGTGATCCTGAATAGTAAGATCATATGTATTCGTTGTAAGCATAGAAATTGATGATTTGTATAGATCACTGGCGATAATAAAACAGAGGGCTAATACCTTTAGATTTGAGTAACAAAATAGATTGAAATGACGCACCTATTTTCGTTGTGTAACTAATTTGAGTTCAGTCGCCCTTTAGACATTTGAACTTGAAAGATCCAATAATCCGACGGTATGGCATCGGCGCAATGAACGCATTTTGTTTCCGTCTTGAATTCCGGCAAACGTTATGACTTTGTTCATCAACATCCAGCATACAGGGAATACATACATATTGAAGTAAAACTCCCCAGATTATCAAGTGGAACTCGGGAGTTGAATGAGTGAGTTGAACATCCCTTGTATCCTTTTTATATCTTTGATTTTGTTTTTCCTGGGAGCCCTAAAACACGGCGCTAATTAAAGGGATGAAAAGTTAAAAGTTTCCTCTTTCTCTTCTTCAACGTTCCACGTCGAAATTTCCCAGAAAGCAAATCACAAAACAAAAAAAAAAACAACAACACTGCTCCTCTCTGCATCCTTTAAATGCAAATGTTTGTATTCTGTGTGTCCCTGTCGCTTTAGGAGGGCGGGCGCAAATTTATTAAAAAACTTTTTCGTTGAGTGAAGTAGAACACACAAACGCGACCATGAAATATTATGTGCCAAGGTGCAGGACCATCCCCATTTAGTTTCCGGGTTAGGGGTTCTATTTGGCCACAAAAAAAAAATAAAAATAAAAAATATACTTAGCTATATAAAAAAAAAGGAGAAATGCAGGAGACTGGCGCCTTTAATTTCGGGGCATCGGTGTAATTGATGGGGAAGAAGTTAAATATACACAGAACGCCACGAGTGGTTTAAGGATTCTTCTTGAGCAAACACATTCCGAAAGATATTTTTTTTTTATTTGATCAGGGAGGGACCGACTCGTAAACGGACCGGGAAACCGTTTTCCAGCCCGGGGTACTGGTCATATTTATGTACGCTTTTATGTCGGTTTTTATGTGGCCAAAAAGTAATAACACAAGATGAGCAGGAGGGATATAGCAACAGCTTTCACAGCAATTCCTTTTGATTAGAAAACGTTTTTTGTTTCATGCTATTCATTCAAGGACTCTACGCACCAGCTACCCTCACATCATAGAATCTGCTCAGAAACTTTAACAATTTATTTGAAGACTTTCCGTTCCACACTGAAAATGTCGATGACGATGATGATACGGTAATGATGATGTTGATGGCTTCCTCACAAAAGCCATCCATCCGTGGATTGTCAGTCTTGAAGACACCATGCGCGTAAGTGGCAAGAAATGAAAGAAGTATACCGATAATGTGTCGACAATCTGTAGAGAATGCTCACTTATGTAGCGAATCTGTTTCAAAAGCAATAATAAGGATAAAAGAACACAATAAAAAGGAGTCTCCATCTCACACTTACAGACACATTTACAGATCCATTTTCATTCATCCTTTGGGGATACCATCACCATGCAAAGCATTTCACTTTGAAATTTCGTATAATAACCCGAAGGATGAGTCCTGCTTCAAAATGATTTTAGTTCTGGACAATGATGATTGCTTCATCTGGTCTAATATCTTTCTTGAATGTTCGAAATGGAAAAGGACGATCAAAATTTCATTCGGCCATCACATCAGTGAATGTTCGTATCCTCGAAATACTATTTGCTACCGTACTCAGAGAAACATTCTCCTTAGGGGAAAAGATGCACTTCAATATTGAAAATGTTGTTTGTAGGTACGATGCTAAAGATGCAGTGTGCACTGGCGAGGCGGGTATATTCGTGTAGGCATTCTCTATTGTGGTCCGATGTTGAATGCAAATCATAGTTATATCCGTAGCTGTATACCAAAGTGATGTTGCAGACTGAAAAGAGGCCTATTTATCTATAATCCCTGGTCGGTTAAGGCTACTCAACAAGAAAAAGTTCATGAAGAAATGAATTGTTGGCGAAAAATTCCAAGGACATACATTCCAGTTTTATAAACGCTGGATGGCCAACCCCTGACGACCATTGCAAACGTTATCACGACAATAATGAAAATATAATAAAATTACTATAGGCAAAAAATCATTTACATCAGCTCGTAAAGGTGGCATCACAAATGCGAGGGAAGGCTACGTTTGCCTTTAAAAGGAGTCTGCAATCGCATATATCACAAGTCACAAAAACGGGCCCATTGTGATTGCCGGGGAACCAATTAAATCTTAACATCAAAAGGAGGAACGTAAAAACAGTTCCCCTCAAATAAAATCCAATCCCCTTGCAGATTTTGACCAGCTCCCTGTCGTTTGTACAGCCTAATTCTTCCATTTTCCTATCTCCTGCGATTCCGTGCTATTCCCTCACGCTCTCACAGTATATATATGTGTTATGTCTTCCTCGCCCCACAGGCCCTAACAGAATCTGCACGAATTCTTTTTACCAGTCTAAGCCGTTTGGCATGGTCTCTCAGAAGACAGTGTTCCGACAGAATCCTTACCTCTGCTCTCTTAGCTGCAACCTGCTCAATTTAAGAATTTTCCTAGATCTTTTATGACCACAATTAATTTAAATTCCCCTAGATACCCTTTGCCCACCAAGATTTGCCCATATAAGGTCAGCTATCATTAAAGTTGTACCTATCCCTAAATATTCCCTTGATAGGGCCGAGGGGTGGTTTCATGTCCATACCTCACGTGTCTTTGGTTTCTTTCAACGAGAAGGAAAGTCAGGTTAAGTTTTGAAGACATATGGGGTCAATACAGACTTCCTTGATCGAATGCACTCAAAGTGACAGAAGATCCTGCTCCACCAGCCTCAGATTGTGAGGATCAGTAAAAGACCTTCCATCATAGATAAATACAGGGTTTTTTTTAGGTGCCGTGACATAACCCCAAGCGTCATAAGCCCAAATCTCGAAATTTGGCCTTATGTCGCTTTGTTAAAGTGACATAAGGCCAAATTCTAGCATTTGGTATTATGTCACTTTCACAAAGCGTCAAAAGGCCAAATCCGGAAAGTGACATAAAGTCAAATTTTCGAATTTGGTCCCTTAACATTTTATGATAATTCAAGAACCGAACCTCGGACCTACTCCAAATCAAACAGTTACCCCAAGCAGGGGGGTTGCAGGAGGCAACGTGCCCCCCCCCCCCCCCCCCCCCCCCCATAGGCATTGCACTGCTTATGGAATCTACTTGCGAATTCGCAACTAATCCCATAAACAGTGTTTGATTTGGAGTAGGTGCAAGGGGAATTTGTTAAAAACAGCACCAATGGAAAGTGTCATAAAGCCAATTTGGAATTATGACGCTTTTTCAAGGTGTCATAATACCAAATGCTAGAATTTGGCCTTATGACGCTTGGGGTTATGTCACGGCAACTGTGTTTTATAGAGGCATGCAATTTCTTTTAGAACAAAAACACAACAAATTTAATGGAATGACCAAATGTTGGCTTTATTAGCTCACAAATTGCATGGCATTTAATGTTTAAAAATAATTTCTGGCATATGGCCTCCACGACTGCGCCTTATGAACGCCATCCTGTCGGTATAATTTCGCACCACTTTTTCGAGCATACCAGGTCTTATTTCGTCAATAGTGCGTCGAATGTTGGCTTCTAAGTGATCAATCGTTGCTGGTTTATCAGCATAGACCAGAGATTTGACGTATCTCCACAAAAAAAGTAATCCAAAGGTGTCAAATCGCACAAACGAGGTGGCCAACTCACAGGCCCATTTCCTGAGATGATTCGGTCAAGAAACGTTCGGATCAACAAAGTGGTTTTTGCACGCCCCTTATGACATGTTGAGCCGTATTGTTGGAACCATTGCTCCTCCAAATGATTTCCAATGACATGAGGAATAAATAAATCAAGAATCATTTGCCTGTAGCGTTCTTCATTCACGGTAATGTTGGCACCGGTTTCGGATTTAAATACAAATGGGCCGATGATGCCTTCGGCATGTAAACGCAACAGTGATTTTTTCGGGATGTAATGGAGTCTCAAAAGTCTCATGAGGATTGTGCTCACTCCAACGACAAAAACGGCTTTTTAACAAACCCGTGAAGCCAGAAATGAGCCTCATCGCTAAAGATGATTCAGTCTAGATAATTAATCTAGTTCAACTTCCAGATGATTCTCAGCCCATTCACAGAACACAAGGCACAATTGATGGTCCGCTGGCTTTAATACTTGCACCAGTTGGGGCTTATATGGATGTAGGCCAAAATCTTTTCTCAAAATTTTCCAAGTAGTGGACGGGCAGGGTCCTCTCTCACACTCACGTTTACAGCGACGATGGCTTCTTCTGTACGCACGATACCGGCTCGATTTGGATGAATATTATCATAAAGAGTAAATGTGTCATGAAACGATCCGTAGTACTGCGTATTAGCTGCTCAGATGGATGATTATGCGCACTGTAAACTTGACGAAGTGCTCTATAAGTTTGGTGAACAGAGCGCGAATTGTGGAAATAAATTTTCACGATCAGTAAACGTTGTTCTGGTGTAAGTCTTTGCATACTAGTATACTGAAAAAAAAATCAAACACACTTTATTAGTATGACAGCTATTCTGACAGGCAGTTATCCCTATCACAAGTCTTATACCTAAAAAAAAAACACCATATAGTGTTTGAATTTGGTCTTAACAGAAATATAAATGTTTTTTCTGAAACAAGAAAACAAGCATCCAATTTAACCCGCTACTAGTAACCGGGGTTTTCGTCGTGATTTCGAGTAGCTGCCGCATTGCACGTCACCCATCGTCAGTTCACAGCACAACGGTTACGCCAGCACACATTGTATACTTTTGGGACGAACCCGGTGTCAACAATAATTTAAGCCAAATTGGCGTTACTAGTGTCGGGTTTAGAACTATTCATATGAGAGCGACCAATTACCCGCGCCCTAACGACACTTTGACACTTCACTCAAATGACATAATTTTTTGGTCGCGGACGGTCGCGAATCTCAACTGGAAACTACAATTTTTTTTTTTTATACGCTGGGAGGTGGTAATCTTCCAAAAACGAAACCGAGCCCGTACTCAGTAACAGTGTGGTGATTTCTACCCACTAACCTCTTCTCCCGTCTTTCCGTTTTCCCTGCGATACAACCTTCTTGGTATTTCATTGTCGCAGGGCGGGGATTAGCCAGCTTTCCAATTATTGCACCTAGTAGTTAAACCAATCAGCAATTTGTCTTTCATATTTTAAAATTCATATTCTAAGTATTTGTCCATAGAGGATTTAATACTGTTTTTGTTTTATTTTTCGAACTATGTAGCTAGTTCAAAAGGTTTTATTCTTCTTAACCTCCTAGCCATATTGCTACTATTTAATAGTTCCTTCATTTCTGAGCTGACGTGATTGAGAAGACTAAGTTTATGTCTATAGCTACTTTTTTGACTTCATCTTCAATCATTTCTATTTCTAGATCTCTATGCTGATCAGATCTCTATGCAGCCCGTAGGTCTCCAGCTGTGGACATAATACAATACAATACAGCTAGATATATAATACAGGACCTAACACACTTCCTTGTGGTACCTACACCAACTTTTATTTCTCTTAATGTGGAGTAGTCATTTCCTTGTTTAATTCTAAAGAATCTTTCTAATATATAGGATTCTAAAATTTCTGAAAATTGTTTTGGCAGATGCTTTTCAGTTTATAGATCAGTCCTTTGTGCCATACCTTGTCGAAAGCTTGTGCTATATCGAGAAATATAGTAGAGCATATCTTTTTTCTTCAAATGCTTTTTCGATTTTATCTGTTATTCTATGCACCTGATCGATCGTGGAGTGTTCATTTCTATAACCAAATTGATGGTTTGGGATTAGCGATTTTTCTTCGATTATTTTGTTCAGACGTTTAATCAACATCTTTTCGAATAACTTGGACAACATAGGTAGTATAGATATGGGGCGATAGGACTTCACTAGGCGGTTTGCCTGGTTTTGGTATCATAGTCACCTCCGCGACTTTCCACATGCTAGGTACATACCTTATCCTGAATGCAGCATTTATGATCAGTGCTAGTTTCTTTAGGCCCTTTTTTGGGAATTGTTTTAGGATTTCCCCTGATATTAAATCAAATCCCGGGGCTTTTTTAGTACTGATGCCCTTTTTTATTTTATTGGCAATTTCTTTAGCCGTTACCGGTTGAATGTGTCTTTCCTCTTCGCACAATTCTTCGCTTTCTTGACAGTCTTTATCTTCATATGGTTGAAAGACGCCTTCAAGATATTCAGCAAATAAGTTAGCTTTTTCTTGGTTTTTTTTTGCCCAGTTACCTTCACTGTTTTTAACTGGTGGAATGTGAGCAATTGGCCTTTTCATTTTCTTTATTGCCTTCCAGAGTGAGTACTCGGTACTAGCATCATTTGTAAGAATGGTAAGGTATTTTTTAAGAGACTCATTTTTAAATTCTCTTATCGATCTTTTAAGCTGACTGTTTAGATTATTCAGTATTGTTTTGTCTCTGGGCGCTCTTGTGTGTTGCCAACGTTTTCTAGCTCGTCTCTTTTCCGTAATTATATCACATATTACTTTTGGATACGAGTTTTGCTGGGTTTTAGTTTTCGTTTTAGGTGTTGCAGCCCATGTAGCTCTTTGGATATTGACAGTTAATATTTGAACAGCATCTTCTAACTGATCTTCTGTTTCAATTGTTTCTAAGAGCTGAATGCTATCCTCTAGATCAGTGGTTCCCAACCTTTTCAACAGCATGCCCCCCTTAGGGCGAATTGGAGAATCGCATGCCCAAATAAAAATTCAAAATGTTCATTGAAAAATATATTTAATGCATCGAGAATTTTAAATATTCTTGCTTGTATACATGTTTGTTTATACATTTTTTGTAAATTGATTGTGAAAAACGTATTTTTATTTGTTAGTAATGTAAGATGTTCAATGCAACTTATGGGGTTGCATTTTCATCACCAGCCCTCAGATTCTGGGTACAAATAAATATTGAAATCTTCAATATTGTATTTTTTGCATCAAAAATGTACAATTCAAAATGTGTCTACGCCTCCCTTTTACAACCCCCCCTGTGAGCCGTGCCCCACCGGTTGGAAACCACAGCTCTAGATGCTGTCTGAAGTAGCTCCAATCAGTCAGCTTATTTCCTAGCCTTGCGCTATTTTCTTTAATAGTGATTTTATCGCCAAGTATTAAAAGTATTGTGGAATGATCTGAGTCAAGATCTGGCCCTTCTTCTACCTTTATATTGTTAGACGAGATATTCTTTGTTACGAAGAAGTCGACAAGATCAGCGATTTTGTTTCTATCTGTTGGCCAATACGTAGGTTTTCCCGTTGAGTGATACTTGCCGTTAATTTCGTTTATTGCTTCATAAAGTTCTCTTCCTCTTGTATTTGTCAATCTAGATCCCCAATACTTGTTTTTGGCATTAAAATCTCCCCCTGCAATAAATCTATTGCTAAATATTCGGAAGAGGCCTAAAAAGTCATTTTTCTTTAGATTATAAACTGGGAGAACAGTAAATTGATGCAACTGATATAGTTTGTCCACTTTTCGTTCGAATGTTAATAGAAATTCCTTGCATCGCGCATGATTGGAACTTGGCTTCTATATGGTGATCGATCGTATTCTTTACTATAACTGCAGCCCCGCATTTTGCTGAATTATGGGGATGTGGGGAGTGATATAATTCGTACCCTTGCAGTTTGAAGTTTGTATTAAATTTTAAGTGCGTCTCAGAGACAAGACATATATCTATTTGGTTCATGTTTATGACTACTTGGATTTCATCCTTACGGTTCTCGATACCATTAGCATTCCATTCCAGGATTTTTAAACTATCCATCATGTTCTTCTTTTTTGCGCAGCCTTGTTATTGCTGCTTTTTTTCTCAAGGAGCGAGATTCTTTCAAATATAGCTTTATTGCTTTTATCCATGCTTTCTATTCTACTTTGGATTTTTTCCATGAACGTTTCCATATTATTATTTAGTTTAGTTTTAGTTGTACCTAGTTATCGTTTTTGCGACATTATCTACTTTTTTCGATGCAGCCTGTGCATATGTCAATACTGTACCCGCTCCTGTTTTTAGTACTAACATCTTTTTGATATTTTTATCGGCTATGGGTACTACTTTTGGTGCTCGCATCTGCAAGTCCTTTATGTCTTAGGTGCGTCCTTTTTTGTATTTGGCATAGCTTGTTTATGCTTTTTGTCTTTTGCTAATTGAATCTGTTTAGCAACTAAGCAGCCTCTATAGTTGGCTGGATGGTTTTCGTTGCAATTAGCGCATTTTGTTGGTTCGTCTTTTTTCTTCATACAATCTTTAGTATGGTGGTTTCTTGCACACTTTACGCATCTTGGATTAGAGCTGCAGTATTTATTCGTATGCCCATACTTTTGACAATTCTTGCACTGTGGTACAAGTTTTGATTTCCTTACGGCATGTGTCTCTACCTTCATTCCAAGGATGTCTTTAATACCGTATATCTTTTTGATATTTTCGTCGTGTTCAAAAGTTAGCATAAACATTGGAAGCGGTACTTTGCTTTTAGATTTCAGCATATTGACAGCTTCTAGTATCTTTAGGTTTTTCCTTCTTAGATCTGTAACTTGAATCTCTGGCGAGCTTGAGAAACTACAAGTAAATCCTAATGATATTTGAATTTCTAGGTTGAGTTGAAACGATTTTTAAGTCAGCGGTAGGTGTGATTGTGACTAGACTTTTACAAATCGCGGCAAGGGCGTTGCTGTTCGCGGCAAAAAGTCTGGAATAGACATTTTAAACCGTGCTGAACCCGGTTTTCTTAATACATTTTGATGAACTAGTCACAAATCCCGAATTTTTGTGGGCGCAGTGGCTCAACTTGACTACTAATCAAAATGTCCCCTCTTCAAATCCTCTGTTCAACACCTAGAGATTTTTCCACTACCTCACCTCTTGCGAACGGCTGACAAACATTCAAGAGTTCATGAGAAGCTTCTCCAATTTTCCGTTGGATTACATTGAAAGCTGTTTTCTCCGCAGTTTGTCTAATCGTTCGTTCGAACTTTGTGAAAAGTCCTTTACTTCAAGTACCCACCCACTTGCAGGTCACACTGTATGTGGCTTTTCCGATGCGACATGGACATTGTTTTGCAGAATATCAGATGTGCTCGCTCTGTCTCAAAATCCTTTCAATTGCTCTCACATGCTCCTTCCACGACTGCATGCACTTTCTGTTTTCATGTATATTATTGGTCCTGTGGCATTATTGTCCTCCACACAATCGGGTAACAAAACCCAAGCACGTGAGTGTGTATGTATGAGTACATTTTATGTGCCCGCACGATAGAGTTTCACAATGAATTGTTTCAGTCAATTTAATAATTGTCTTGAGGATCGAAGCTCTCTTGGTTTCTGGATAGCTCAACCGATATACGGCAATAGACGCCCGATTCCAGTCGGGTTTATCACAGAACGCATTGTAAGTTCCTTGGAATTATTTTAATAATGCAAAGCAGCTTTGACAATTCGATTAATATAATCAAATGGTTGGCATGGCCAGATAGAATATTTATCTAACAGCAGGCCAAGCTTATGTATATATGTTGTAGGGTAGGTACAACAAACTTATTGTAGCATTGATAAGCTGCTATTTGTAATGCAATAAACGATAGTCTAGCTCAAGGAAATTAAATTAATTCGTAGCAATGTTCCTACATATCCCCACAATGATTTTTCAATGACCACACTGGGAGGAACTTGCACTTTATTTGCCTAATGCATTTCAATTATGCATGCCCCGACACGAAGTCTTATAGTCATAAATGATTGTGACCAGAGGAACGCAAAAAGGTGTTCTGCAGGTGTGGAAGGTTAACATGACGAGCACTTAAAATATACATTTTAAATTTAGGTTAAAGTCTTCTACGGAGCTTCTTAAAGCTATTCCAATCAGTGAGAAAGAGTTAAGCTGGAAATTGTAAAGGACAATTTAAATCTTGCTTTTCGAACATCAGTCCAATGATCCGCGGTACGCTGTTTCCACTTGTCCAGACCAAACGCTCTGCAATCCACAATAGTTATGCGCTTAAAACAGAGATTACGGCTGCTTTGAGATCTCGAAAATGGAAGCTAGAGAAGTTGAAGATTCTCTTGGCTGGAGCGTGATAGTTCAATTGCTACACTCAGAAAAAAAATTGTAATGTGAAGAATTTTATACTTTGACCCATGAATCGTGGGTTAAAATAAACCTAAGTACTTATCTATAGATGTGGCTGAGACAATGCAACCGACGTGTTTAAGGTTTTTGGACTACATCCATTTTGCAGTTGCATCTTTCACTCCGCGCACACAGGACCAACTATCCGATGAAGAAAGTGTATTCAAAGCAGCCAAGTTTCATCTCTGTTTGCCTGTTTGCCGTTCACTCCTCAGCGTCAGAAAGCAGAACTGGTGGGGACAGTTGTACAGCTTAGCTCGGGGTTAGGAGTTTCGACTGCAATGAGATGATACGTGTTTTCGTAATCGGTGGGCACATGATTGTATGCTTGGTGACAACATATTGACTTCAAGACCGACTGATTGCGCCTGCACGTCAATCACCGCGAAAGGCTCTCCCACGACACGCTGGCATCAGACGATGATGTTGATATCATCTGCGTATCGTAGTATTTGGACAGTTTTGTCAAAGATAGGGCACTCCGTCTTGACACTTGTTCTGCACACTATATTCTGCAGAACCGAATAATTGAAGACGTTACATGCACTGAAATCAAAAATGTAAAACAACAATGAATTTTTTACTATTGAAATAAAATAAATTGAAATTGAATTTTTTATATGTTTAACATTAACATTTTAACATCCCTATCTTCCAGCGCCAGGTATCTAGGTGTTATTCTAGATCCTAAGCTCAACTAAAAAATAAACATAGAACAACGCGTAAAGAAGAAGAAGGAAGACAGCCTTCTATGCCTGTAGAAAAACCTTCGGTAAAAAGTGAGGCCTGCAACCAAAATTGACCCTTTGGATGTAGACAGCCCTGGTACGACCAATCTTAACATTGGGTCGATAGTGTTGTGGCCACATACAAATGCAATGCCATTCTTGACGTAGTTCATTGCCTACTATTAGGTGCTAGAACTTGGAAGAAGCAGAATGAAAAGAAACATTGGTTTGTGCATTGGATAGGGTTTCTTTCTCCACGGGTGGCGTCTTAATACCTTACTGAGTATTCACTTTGAAGTTTTGCATTCAAGTTTAATCCGTTGAAACTTATAAAATAATTCTATTGTACATTTTTTTTTATAATGTACAACACACACTACAAGGATTTTTTTAGTACACTTATCAAGTATTGACTATCTACACAGTGCGGGCGTTAAGGTAATTAGGGTGAGAAGAAAAGCAGAGATGCCGGTGCCTGTTGCTTTTGAACTTTTGTAGGTTATAATGTGAAGGAAAAACCATGCGTGGAAGAGTATTCCACATTCGTGTTGTACGGCTGAGGAAAGATTCCTTGAACTTCAGTGTACGCCCGGACACATGCTTTATGGTGAACTGATGAGCATTCCTTGCATGGCGGGTATTGCGGTTGAAATGTTCAAAATCAGGAATGCAACTGGCTATTTCGTTTGAGCACTTATGGTGGAAATAACGATAAAATAACGAAAGGCAGGAGACATTACGACGATGACCAAGACAGTCAATCGATCTCGCGACAGAACAGAGCCATGAGAATAATTATTAAGTGCAATCGTTATACTGCTGTCAAATTAATGTTAGAGATACTTTTGTGGTTAAATGTAAAACAAAGAATTCTTGTAAACGTGCTGTGTTTTGTATTTAAAATTAAATATGGTATGTTACCTAAATATTTGCAGAAGTACCTGAGATACGTAGGAGATTCTCAACCTTATCAATTAAGAAACCGTGCAGATTTTAGATTACCAAATTATATTAATAATGTAACCCAAAATAGTATAGTTTATAAAGGTTGTCACCTATTTAACTCACTACCAAGAAACATTAAAAATGAAACGAATTTACGTATATTTAAGCAAAATGTAACTGTATATATAAAAAGTCATTACCCACATAATTAAAATGGATTAAGAGTTGGATATTACTATTATTATATACTGATGTACCTTAAGTTAAGTTAACAAATTGTAAAACATTGAAGTTAAATAGCAGAGTTCTGCTAAATAAATAAATCAATCAATCAATGTCTCGGTCGTTAATGAGTTTAATCACGTGTTTTTGGATCCTGTCAAGTAGTTCTAAATGAGTTATTGGTGCACCGGGCCAGATATGAGCGTTGTACTCGAGTTTCGGGCGCATAAACGCCTTATAAATTGTAGCCGTTTCAGAAGAGGTGAAATATTTCTTACATCGCTTAAGGAAGCCTAGACATTTCGCAGCGTTCTTGTCATCGAATATGTGGTCACTCCAACGGAGGTTGTCATTAACACACATACCGCGAATGGAAAGTCGTTCGGTTTCAGCGATGCAAGTGACATTCATGGATAATGGCAGTGTGTGTGGGTTTTGCTTTAATAAAAGGAGACAGCATTGTGTTTTGGAAGCATTAAGTTTCACTCTATTATTTGTACCCCACGGAGTTATACTATTAAGATCGGAATTTAATGAGCTTAACATACGTTGCCGTTCCAGTTCCACACCCGAAGATGAGGAGCGTGAACCAAGAAACTGTCATCAGCAAAGAAATGGATTGGATATGAAGTAACAGACAGGAGATCATTTATAAAAATGACAAAGAGAGTCGGGGACAGAACAGAGCCTTGGGGGACACCAGCATTTATTTGGTGAGTTGCAGACTTGAAACGGTCCAATACAACTCAAATTGAACTGTCCAAAAGATATTTTCTAATCCATTGAAGAAAGGTATTATCGATTTCAAATGCACGCTTTTTCGACAAGAGAGCTTGATGCCAAACTCTGTCAAATACCTTTGAAAAATCAAGCGCAATAATCTTACTTTGGTGAAGAGATTGGTTCCACTTTTCGGTTAGATATGTTATCAATTTGGGAGCGTGGAGCTGACTGTAAAACAGATTGGCCTTATCTATCGGGATAGATGATGAAGCCGAATCCTAAATGTTTTTAACAAATGACCTAACGTTTTTAGTACCCGTGGGACTTTTTAGTATTTTTTGCCTCAACTTTTGGTCATAGGAAAATTTGAAACAATTAATGTGGGCATTGCAGTCATTTCTGGCCCGTTTAGGCTTGTCACGGGTTTCCTCAAATGGGTTGGCTTTGAATAGCAGAAACCTTACCTCTTTTAACCTGATAGCCTCTTTGCAGCTCGAGTCACACCACGCGATAATCTTGGGTTTGATACGTTTTATCCTGTTAAGGATAAAAGACTTCATACCTAGGTTAATTATGTTTGTGACCATATCAGCATGCACGTCGCTGTCGAGGAAGCACAGCGACTAGTTAAAACTCATTAAAGAAACCGTTTAGTTTTTATCAATTGGCTTTCTCGTATTGCCATTCGGTTCTTTTAGGAGTTTGTTCTTTAACAATGTGATTGGAGTTTGTGAAATTTGCTGATATATATTCGTTAATACGCAAGGCGTATTAATGGGGGTAGAGTTAAGAAAGAAGTTCAATGTATTGGCAGTTTGACTGCTAATGTGCGGTATTCGTGTCGGCTCATTTACAAGCCGAGTCATGTTATTTACCTCGGCAAAGATCTTGACGTACCTTCCTTCGGGTGTTGTCATCGCCAGACTAACAGCGATCATCACGGGACACTGGCCTATAGAAGACGATGCGGCCAAACAAGACATTAGATACAAAACCCACTGCTGCAGTGGCCATGATACAATTGAAAAAGAAATCCTAACTGACTATTTATACGCCTGTCTGGCGTAGCAAGGATTAGACTACGAGCAATAGAAAACCCTTTTGTCAATAGGAAGAGAAAGTCTCCGAGAAAAGTATTAAAGATGTAATAACTTTTTTATACTCCACAGGTTGGATTAAGAGACCTCTCATCAGCATACGATACTACCCAGGTTTAAGTGAGTTAGTGGTATCAAGACTCAGTGTGATTTGTTTTTAACAAACCTACCTCTGCCTTTTTTGAGATTTTCTTTCTCATCGAAATTTATTTTGCTTTTTGTTTTTCTTTTTCTTCTTCTTCTTTTTATTTTTCTTCTTTTTCTATAGTAATGATTTTTTGATTACTTTGTGATGTTCGCCATCATTGGAATCGCAAATGATTATTCTGCTGAAACTATCCCCTTTAATCTTTGATACTGGCATAAAGCTTTCTTTTATAAAATAAATCTAAAGATGGAAAAAGTAATAGTCTTCGCCCCATTTTCCATAAGCTATCATCGCATGAAAACGATTCCTCCGATATGTCCCAGTTCCCGTAATTAAAGCAATCCAATCACATTTTCTAACCTCATGCAGTCATTTGTTCGGATTAAGGTTGCAGTTCCAGCATTTGATTAAAGTCTAATAGCCCCAGACACCTGATATCAAGTCAAGTAATTTTTAAACCTAATTCAAAATTTAAAGACCCTCCAGAGCTGAAAAATATCCATAAACTAATCAATCAGACCGCATTAATATGTTGTTGGCTTGATTAAGAAATATACAATGCCAGCAATTAAAAACCTATCACCATCAGCCGTCTTCTTAACTGGGATGGGTGGCTCTCAGCGTATTCGTAATTAACTACTTAACAATGTAAATTGACCAAAAAGTCTCGACTTAGTGGTCGTAAATAAAGAATACTCCGAAACTAATTAGTTTTTCATTGTAAATTACTGATGCTGGCTGAGATGCATCTAATTCTAGATATAATTCCACGGCGTGTCAGCGAAGATCTAAAAATAAACAGATCGCTCCTCTGCAACTGTCAGCCTGTCAATGTAATTGCTTGTCCATTCGAAAGCACTGTGAATATTTTGACAGCAGGTGAAATAACTGAAAGGTACCGCATCTATGCCCAGAATAGACTGTGTCTGAGGGAAAAGATACCTTCGATGAGGTACCTGTACAATATTAATTCAAAGGCTCTGCCTGTTTTCGCTGTATATAGTCTGCCGATGCGCGCACAGTCGGACGTATATTGAATTATGTGGCCGAAAAGGATGAATAAAATATTGATACAGATTTTACGGAGTACGACTTTTGGTACTGGTGCTGGTGCGTCTGTGTGGAGATGTGAAGTAGATGGCAATAAAAGGGGGTTCTCCTTTGCAGTAGGTTCATTAAATTTGAGAGGCAGTTATTGGGAGAGCAAGCCGCTGCACTTTTGCTGCAGAATCTCAGTTGACTTTCTAGATAGAGTCGCTGAAAAGTACATACATGAATCTTGGACTAAAAGTTGTTATAGTGTAACGGCCTACTGTCGGCAGATGAGACGGTGCAAAATCATAGGTTAACCGATTTTAGCATTTCATAAATAAAGTGAAGCGAAGCATCAAGGTCGAGAGGCAGAACTTTTTTGTTGTTTGCTTATGGATGATCACGTTGCTAATGGAATTTATTAAAGTAACACCAAGCCCAAGGACCAACTGGTATGAAATAGATGAGAAAATATATCTCAGAGGAAGTCTGTTATATTTTAGGTTATCTGTTTTTTTCATGCTGTCAGTTATTGATAACTTTAGAAAAAGGTGATAACGCACATCGACTTCATGATCCATTGTGAGTCTAGGAAAAGACGTTTTCTCTTAACCAGATCGTTGTATGCATTTTAATTCGTCTGCGCTAACTCATTTAGCCCAGACAAGGATACGCACCTGAGAGCATATCCTCCGTCCAGCTTCTTTGATGAATTTGTATCAGTCCGGATCAGTAAGTAAGAATTCATGAAGTTTTGAAATACACCTTACTCATTTCATGATTTTATTCAGTGGGTGTCTTTATTCATTCGGAATATTTGATTTGGAATCTATTGAATGTTTGTAGATTATAATGTATAGGAAAAATTGAGCGGGGAAGAGAATTCCACATTCGTGTTGTACGGCTAAGGAAAGATTCCTTGAATTTCACTGTACGTCCGAATACAGGTTTAAGGGTAAACTGATGCGCATTCCTTATTGTATGGTATTGCTGTTGAATTGTTCTAGGGGTGGAATGCAACAACTGGCTATTTCGTTTGAATACTTATGGTGGAAATAACGATGAAATAACGAGAGACAAGAGACATTGCGAGGATGACTAAGAGAGTCAAGCAATCTCGCGATGTATCGGTTGCCAATGAGTTTCATCGGGCCTTTTTGGATCCTGCCAAGTAGCTTCAAATAAGTAATTGGTCAAGTTTTGGACGGATAAACGCCTTATACATAAATAGTAGCCAGATCAGAGGGAGTGAAATATTTCCTGCACCACTTAAGGAAGCCTAGGTATTTAGCAGCGTCCTTGGCGCCATCGAATAGGTGGCCGTTCCAACGAATGTTGCCATCAGCACACATACCGAGAATGTAAAGCCATTCGGTTTCAACGATGCAAGTGCCATTCATGGACAATGGCATGGTGTTTGAGTTTTGCTTTAGGTAATGACAGAAAACAGTATTTCATTTTAGAAGCATAAAATTCCACCCTATTAGTTGTACCCCACTGAGTTATGCTGTTGTTGTTATGTAATTATTTAGGTCACGAAACGCGAAAACAAACTACTTATTAATCGTTTAATCGGCGGAATAACCGATAAGAAAATTTGCGGCCGCCACCGCCCGAAGGAAAAAGGCGAATATAAGCTGTCAAACAGCAACAGACCATAGATAATCCACAACAAGTAACAGGTAGCTGCTACTTAGCGGTACCTGAGTGGAACGGGGTGGCTTTAGCGAAAACGATCGCTTGACTGTAAATAATCTCCTTCGTGAACGACAGAAAACGTTTGCTGGCAAAATCGAACACGGAGAATGAAGTAAGAAAAAAGGAATACAAATGGGCTCCACACAATTTTGCGGAAAATATCGAAACCTTGGTACAGAACCACTGAAAAATGAAAAACCCAAAAAAAAAGGAAAAGGCAAAGGTTTTAAATAACGTTATAAAGCTCCGGAGCTTCGGAGCACGGTCTTTGTTACGGGGTTTGAAATCCCCTGAAAATTTAATGGTGGGTACAACGGGTCGGAATATACCGTTGGTAAAACCCGCTATCACTTGTCCCGAATAAAAAATTATGAAAATTAATGGGTCGCGTGTCCCGTCTATTGTCGGGATTTTCCTCAAAAATGGAATAAAATCCTACCAGACTATCACTCACTAAAATGATCAAACGAAAGTCACTATACGAGTACTTATCTTTAAAAACCTCAGTTCCTTTGTTTACTGATCTGTCCTCAAGCTTCCTTATTTTTTTTCTCTTCGTCCTTTCGCCTGTCTTCCGAATTCCCCTTCATTAATTTCCCTACTTTCTTCGTCCTTCACTCTTTCCTGTCTACTTCAAAAAAAATCTTTCTTTTTTTATATTGAATTATGCATTTTCAACAAAATGGCCAGACACTTCAAAACAACTAGCTAAGCCGCTGGTCAAAAAAGAAGTGATTTTCCATATTCTTCTATTGTCCAAAGTCGGCCAGTGTCGGACTCTTTCTCTCACACACACATTGACAGTGCAATCCCACTGATGGCGTGCAATGAACGGCCACTTGTGTTGGTGGCTATCCGCCATCAAACTGTTCATACACATACTGTAAGGCAAACCAACGAGCGGCATATTCCATCACCTCCAAAGCTATCTTGAAATGCTTGCGATAAATTCTCTGACCGACCTGGGACAACATTCCAATCCAGTCTGATTGGTGTTTTCTCGTTCTTACAAAAAATCGATAAGGCCATTTTGCTGAATGACGTTTAAACGTAGCTAAAACCCACTACGTAAAATTAAAAGGTGAAAATGATAAAAGAAAACGAAGGAAACGTTGAAGAGATGAAAGTTAAACATCGGGACGATTTTAACCGCCTCACCCATTATGGCGAGTTAAACCTAAGCTTTGAGGTCAGACAAGGAAACAACCGCGTCAATTACCTGAGTCTGGTGGAATTCTGCGCTGATTTTGGGGACATGGGGATATGTCGATAGCGTGTCATACCTTGCAAAATGCGATCATTTACGTTGGGCTCTCGGCCATTCTGGTTCGAAAGCTTGTTGGGCAGGTGTCATCTGGACTGGACATCTCACATCGGCTAATTGGGTGCCAATGTGCTCGTGGTTAGCTGCCCACGTTTATTTGATGTTGGAGGGTGTTTAGTTACTAGGCCGTCCGCCTATACTCATCTGCTGCTCCTCTGGTGCTCCCACGATGGAGTAGAAGAAGAGAGCGTCATCTTTCCCCCATCGAACATTACTCCCTACCTCTACGGTGGTAGTTCGCGCAACTGACTCATGGGAGTTTTTAGACTTGGGCCGTCCGCCCGTACCCCTCAGTTGCTTTTTGGTTGCCCTTCTGGCAACTTGCCCACCCGGCAAAGTCTGGTGTGCTGTGGTGTTCAAGTGTCAAAGGCCGTCCGCCTTACCACACGCACGTCATCGTACGGCCCGGTTTAATGGTTGGGATACGTAAATGGTCACTGTCCGTCTTATCCCCACTCTCCAGACCGTATGTCAGGCTGAGGTATGTTTACGCTCGTCCGCGTTTTCCTTATGGACCTCACTCTCCTGACCGCTCGTTAGGCTGAGGTTAATGGAACCTCCAAGCTCGTTACCCGTTCGCCGAAAGTGATCCAATGGCTGATGATGCCATGGGTGCTCCTATCACTTTCCAAGACCGTGAACTCGCAGCCGAATAATATTGTGACTACCTGTCCATAAGACCAAAATAGAAGCATTTGCCTGTTGATTAATTAGGTATTATCGATGTCAAAAATATTGATAGCTATCAAGTTGTGAATCAATCACGAATTCGTCGTTAAGAAATATATATTGAGGATTTACAAAACGAAATGTCGTCTGTAGAATTGTTTTTTTGGGAAATTAATATGTATTGAATAAATACAATCAGTGGAACTTCACTTCCATGAACAAAACGTAATCGCAAAATGCATGAGCCTCAGCAAAAACAAATCTAAAAGGTGATGAACATGAACAAAAGTCATCACAAAACTAATTAAATTGAAAATTTTTTAGCAGAAGCAAAACTATCGCACAGAAGAAAGAAACGTGAAATGAAATACCTCTTCACAATTACATTTTGCTTGTCAGTGATGTTCACAATAGACGTACCTTTAATTTGTCAATTGACAATCACAATACGAATACGTCGATCGATTGATAAATTTTATCGGTTATCATAATATTGTTCTTTGACAGCCAAAATAAGGGTGAAAAGTTTTACCTGTGAGTTTATTAAATGGGAAAAAAGTATTAATTGTAGATACTAAATTTTATTGGCGTATGTACTACCTCTGCTCTAGATTTAGGTAACGCTGCGATGGTCGTGAGACAAATTATTTTCATTCGGTTCGGTCCAGTTCTGTTTCTTTAATCATTCTGTTCTAAATATTGCGGATACAAAATTCGACTGTCTTTTCTTCTAGGGCCTCTAGGGCTGCAAGAAATAACTGGCTAGTGATCGTAGGGCAACATGGACATCCACTAGCGAATAAAAATGTAGTAAAGGATCTTGGTATCTGGCTGGATCAGTACCTATATTTCAATAGACATATAGATGCTGCTTTGGACAGGGCTAGGCGAGCGTTTGCCCTCACGAAACGGTTATTTTATAGCAGCCGGCTGGATAGCAGGGTTAAAGTGATTTGCTACGGATGTCCGGTGTGGTTTAAAGTTGCACCAACTCAAATGGAAAAGATTCGGGTGTTTGAGAAACTGCCTTGGATTATACAGAACACCAGAGTCGGACTACACCCGGTATTATTCCAACAAGATCCTATACAACGGAGCCAAAATAAACAGGATAGATAACTTTTTGATAAAGCTGATTCGGGGTCACATTGCAAGAGCGATGACCTCGATTAATGGCCTTATTTTTGGGGCTTACTACCCCAACAACGAATACTATGAAAGCGTGCGTCTAAGCGGCTTCATACCGCCAGATGCATTTCTCTGCTTAGACAGCCGGTGGCTTGTACAGGATAGATTGACTGTGCCGTAAATCTACCACGTTGGTAGATTAGCGGAGCGTAGCGCCTTCGGCTTAGTTGAGCTGTGTCCGATCGGGATCGACGAGATAGGCAAAAAACAGGGGACCCAATTGTGGTGGGTCGCGAATTAGCTTACTCCTTACTTAGTTCCAGTCATGGAAAGTTGAACAACGGTGTTTTGGCCGACTTATTAAGTTTAGGTGTAGAAAGCAGGGACAGGATAACAACAGGCTATTCTAGTGTTGTAAGTAGTCTATAAGTTGTTATAATTTGTAGGTTGTAAGTAGTTTTAGTTTGTTAAGAAAAAACAAGGTCGCTGTTCTTGCTTTTAGTGTAAGTAGGGTTGTACGTAAATAACGTTGTTGCAGCCTTCTTAAAAAACTGCGGCATTACGGACGAGCTCTAAATGGAGGATATCACAATAGCCCCACAAGCGAATAAAAAAAAGGTACACAAACCAAGTATCAAGTTTTATAAAAAAAATATAAATTTACTTGTAGGCCGAAAGGCATTAGATATCATTTATTTTTTATCCGCATAACGACAGTAAGGTAGTTCAATGATTGTTCCATAGATGCTAGTATTCTGAATTTTTGTCTAGCTATAAGTTAGTTATAAGTTTACCAAAAATAAAAATGAATTACAAAAAAAAAAAAAAAAAAAAGTAATTCTCAGTAACTTTTGGTTGATGTACATGCTATGTACAGGTTTTTTTTTAAAGAGGCATACAACTTTTTTTTAAAATAATAATTTAAAGGAATGACCAAATTTTGGCTTTATTAGCTCACAAATTTTATGGTATTTAATGTTTAAAAATAATTTTTGGCATATGGCCTCCGCGACTGCGCCTTATAAACGTCATCCTGTCCGTCCAATTTTGCACAACTTTTTCGAACATACCAGGTCTTCTTTCGTCAATAGTGCGTCGAATGCTGGCTTTTAAGTGATCAGTCGTTGCTGGTTTATCAGCATAGAACGGAGATTTGACGTTCCGCTAAAAAAAATCCAAGGGTGTCAAATCACACGAACGAGGTGGCCAACTCACAGGTTCATTTCTTGATATGATTCGGTCACCAGACGTTTGGCTGAACAAAGTCATGGTTGCACGCACTGTATGGCATAATGCGCCGTCTTGTTGGAACCATTTCTCCTCAAAATAATTTCCAATGGCATGAGGAATAGAAAAATCACGAATCATTTGCCTGAATCGTTCGCCATTCACGGTAATGTTGGCACCGGTTTCGGATTTGAAGACAAATGGGCCGATGACGACTTCGGCATGTAAACCACACCAAACAGTGATTTTTCCGGGATGTAGAGGAGTCTCCAGAGTCACATGAGGATTGTGCTTATTCCAAAAATGACAATTGTGCTTGTTTACAAACCCGTGAAGCTAGAAATGAGCCTCATCGCTGAAGATGATTTGACGATAAATATCTGGTTCAACTTGCAGTTGATTCTCAGCCCATTCGCAGAATACACGACGCAATTGATGGTCCGCTGACCTTAATTCTTGCACCAGTTGAATCTTATATCGATGTAGGCCGAAATCTTTGCTCAAAATTTTCCAAGTAGTGAACGGGCAGAGACCGAGTTGGTGAGAACGGCGTTGGATCGATAAATTCGGGTCTTCTCTCACACTCACGTCTACGGCGACGATGGCCTCTTCTGTACGCACGGTACGGGCACGATTTTGATGAATATTATCACAAAGAGTAAATGTGGTCATGAAACGATCCATAGTACTGCGTATTAGCTGCTCAGATGAACGATTATGCGCACCGTAAACTTGACGAAGTGCTCTATAAGTTTGGCGAACAGAGCGCGAATTTCGAAAATAAATGTCCACGAATAGTAAACGTTTTTCTGGTTTAAGTTGCCTAAGTATACTAAAAAAAAAATTCAAACACACTTTATTAGTATGACAGCTAGTTTGACAGTTATCCCTATCAGAAGTTGTATACCTCTATAAAAAACACCCTACACTTGTTCAATGTATTCTCATCTAAACAAGCCTATTGTCTCTAAACGAGTACAAAGGCTTCGCTCAAAATCTCGATCATCGCAGTACGAAGGTGGCAATCATTTATAACCACTTAACATCCCGTAAAAAAAAGCGTAATTGCAGCAAAAGTTGACACATCCTAAGTCATCATTAGCAAAATAGTGTCCTGATAAAGAACATCCCGGATCATATCTGCGATTCATGCGGTATTCACTAGGCGAGATAAAATGAGAATCATTTTATTTGCATAAAAAAGAAAATGAAAACATCACCGCACGATGCAGACGCTGACAATGATGACGACAATATCGTTGTCCACGCCACGTTGTTGGGAAAATACAACTTCGCCCTTGGTAGTGAGGTGTGGACTTGCGCAATCTTATCGCAAGCGACATTCAATAAAAGCTAAAAGCGATTACTACTCATGTTTCAATTGTGATTACATAGCCGAGAGTGGTGCGGTGAATTCCGTGTCCCACATAATACTAGCACAATCTTTTGTCCGGTTATCTCGCACAGTTTTGTTGTTAGCTTCCTCGATCCTCGCTTTAACATGCGAAGACATCGATAAAGGGAACATCAAACAACAACAACGATGTAGTCTGGGCCGTATAATTATCTCTCAGATACTTTATTCGGTCCATTACCATTATGTGGTACATCCACATGGTCGATAGGGCCTGTAGCTTGTGCGACAGAAAGACAGTGAATATCGGTTGGGGGCATCATATATGATATTCATCGAGATTTGAGTTGCATACCTTTGGAAATGGGGACGGGGACGGGGACAATCACAAGATGGAAATATCACTAGTGATCGTCTTTTATGGCCTCAACAGGAACAACAATTTATGATAAGTAAATGTTATGTCCAATTTAAAAAATTGAAGCACAGGGCAAATGGCTATCACTGGAAAGATTCACGGAGTTTCACTGTGAATGTGAACTTTAGGAAAGCGTTTTCGAATAGTCTTATATTGCATTTGAAGATCAGTGCAAGTTTAAGTTTGCAATGGCACGTCTGGGGCTTTTCTTCCTTATTCCAAAGCAGAGCCTGAGCTGGCAAAAATGAGGTTTTCTTCTTTAGGGCAGATACATCAAGCTTTCAAATTCTTTCCAAAGAGCGAATAGTTAACACAGGGGAGACAATTTTTTGTTTATTAATAAGAAACGTTATCATATGGAAAGAATGAATGGCAAAGAGATTCAAAAACAACACCGAATGAACTTGCAATATACACAGACGGTTCTAAAATGGCAGAATGAACTGTCTCTGATAATTATGCTGCCGATTCAGACCTGAAAAAGTCTATAGGTCTACCGGATACGTTAGCAGTGTCTTCCAATGGGAGATTCTTGCTGTTCTTAGGGCGGTGGAACTAATGCGGATGAGTTCATTATCCGTTAAGGATATCGCCGTCCACATCGTTAGTCGGGCTGCGCTCAAGGGACTGAAATTAGTTAACATCAATTCCGAATAATGGGTGGCGACGGTGTAGAGGTTAGTGTGTTGGCTTGTGACCCGTGCGGTGCAGGTTCAATCCCCATGGGGAACAACAACATACGCCACCCAATCACATGCCTCTACATCAAAAGGAGGATTTCTGCCTGGTAGTACAATGGAACGTTACCGAGTCTGAGTGCTCTGGGATTTGGATTTCCTTTTTTTTTTTAAAAAAAGAAATAAAAAAAAAAAAAAAAAAAAAAAAAAAATTCCGAATAAGATTGTGTTGTTTGTCAGTTCACTGCGGTGTTGAAGGCACGAGCCGATGAGCTGGCAAGAACAGGAGGAGATTTAGGTAGCATGAGGTAGTGGTTACAAAATCACCTGCGGGCATAGAAAAGGCTTTATTAGAGGGCAAATGATAATGGCTACAGACTTAACGTGGGCCAGCCTACGTCGGCACAGAGGATCCAAGGCATTATGGCCAAATTTTTACCATAAGAAATCTGGGGAAATCTTTAAATAAAGCAGAGGGCAGCTTAGGACATTGGTAAGTATCATGTCTGGACACTGTCTACTCACGAAGCAGGCCAGGCAATTCATACTGAGAAACACGGACTCGTGCATATACTGCGGCGATCTGCAAGCAGGAAAGGATATAACACACTCATTGAAACTGAAGGAGGCTCCTATAAGCCGCTAGAGGCAATAAGTCATAGTAACTACGAGTATAGGGAGCTGCTCGCAGATTCTGCTTAGAAATTGAGTTTTTCTAGAGGAAAAGCGTTAAGGTTTTGTATTGTGTTTGATTTTGTTTGGATCAATTGGTTCTGCATCTTCAGAGATCGCGACGGGCCCATTCTGGTGCTTTGTGCCTTCATACACCTATTTAACCTTAGGTTTTTATTAAATTATTCAACAAACAAAATGGTCTAAATCTATTTTAACACTAACTTCCATCTTATTCTAGCTAACTGACTAGCTAGCGCTCTTAACTCAATTGGCTTTCGACCTACACAAACTATCTTACGACTTAGCTTATATCACATTTATAAAACTAAGAAAAAGTAACTTGGTGAAGTTAACGAATTTTATATTTTTTTTATAAAACACTTGAACCTGTATAAGCTACTTAACCTACCTGAGCTACTTAGTTTACAGTTACTATAATCAGAATGGTGAGCACTCGTCGCTATACGCTACGAGTAATCGACATCCTAATGACATTCCGAGCGCGTGGCAATTACCAACGTGGTGCACACTCACCGCCGGGAGGGGAACGAGGTTCCACGAATCCTAATTTCTCTAACGCCCGCGCTATGTAGCCAAAACATAATAAGGGTACTTAAAAAATCCCTTTAGTGCGTGTAAATTATAAAAAAAAAACGCGTCATTTTATATTGGCGAGCACGTGCTTTCCCAGAATTCTCCTTACTTCAACCTAGCTAACTTAAAAGTTAGGTACCTAAAAAATAATGCTACGTAAGTAGCGCACCATCCGTCTATAGCCAAAAATTAGGCCTTTAAACTGGGCCTAGAGAGCTGAAATTTTAACCATATACTCTCTAGGGTCCCGAAATAATCAAGTTTACGAATTTTTGAAATCCGCCCACAGACACGCCCACAAACTCAAAAAAACAAATTTTTCGAAACAATTGAATTTTGAGCTAGAAATCTGAAATTTTTTATATAAATGATCTATGACTCCTAGATCTGCTCGGGAGATAAAATTTTTAAAATCCGCCCACTGACACGCACACAATTAAATAAAACAATTTTATTGAAAAACCAAAGTTTGAGCTAGGGACCGTTTTTTCTTACAAAAGCTTCATTTTTTCGATAAAATCCTTTAAATGTTAAATAACAAAATATGTAGAGCGTTCTTAACAATTCAACCATACTAAGACTTTTGTCACGCCCACTTATGAGGGAGAGGAATAAGAATAGGGTATCCAACAGTTCGCCCAAGCAGACTGTAGCCCGTCCCTATGTTTATTTTATCATTTGTTATTTTAATAATGAGTTTTATTTTAAGATTACATTAATCTTATGGACAACACATCAGAAAAAGGAAATATGTGGAAAATTCCACGCAACAGCCACTTCAACCTCAGGCCAAAAAAAGAAGTACGAAAGTGCATTTAATAACGATAAACTTTCCAATATGCAATTTAAAGATTTCCTCTCAAGCTCGATGTTACGTTTGCGATAAAAATATTTATATTCGATATGAAGGTGTTTCAGCTGTTTAAAAGGAAAGTCCCAAATCGAAAAACAGGAACTCATAAAGACAAACAGAAAGCTCACTGCATATGCAACACCCACGATTAATCCAGAACAACAGAAGAATTTTAAAACTGTCATCTATATTCCATGGAATTAAACACAACCACACTTTCCTAATCTTTGACTGTTGCTTGAAGCTAACAACCACAATATTATAGGAATAAAAGTATTCGATGCGAAAGGACTGAGGCGGAGCAAATTGTTAAAAATATGTTATCGCCATTGAGTATTAAGTCAACCCTAAAAGATCTTGGCATCGATGAAGGACGGGACGTTCCTTATTCATTAGCCCTAGATGCGTCTAACAAGAGCGATATTAAATTATTTCCTTTTGTTGTGCAATATTTTAAAATAAAGTCGGGTATGTGCATAAAAGTGTCAGACTTATACGAGGATTCAAATGAGGACTCTTTTAGAAATAAAAATCTCAAAATAGCCAATTTTGTTTCTTTTAAAGCCGATAATGCTTCGGTTAATTATGGAATCAATAAATCGATTTTCAAACTCCTAAAAACCGAAAATCCAAACTTAATCAAAGCAAATTGCAATTGTCACAAGATTCTAAATGCTGGCAGAAATGCAACTAAAAGACTGTCGTATATAAATCGTCGTAAATAATTTTTTTTTTTTTTTTTATAACAAAAAAACATTTAATATTATTTAAAAAAATAAGTAAATACATTACATTAACTGACTAGTATCGGTAAATTTTAAAAAGAAAACTTTGTATTTATGAAATAAAATAAACAGTCATTTGGTTTTAATATTTTAATATTTTTTTTTCAAGACGCTCGATTTCACCCTCATCTACGTTGTTATGCTCAATAGATCTTCTTAAGATCGTTAGCGCTTTTAAAGTTTCGGTGAAGCTGGGTGGTTCTACCTCCTCTCCATTATTGTCAACATCTTCCTCATCTTCTTCTTGATCTTCATTATTTATTTCTGCTACTCCGCAAAAAAACAAAATTATGTACATTGACAGTTTAAAATTTGACAGTGACAGCTATCCAGTCAGTCTCCATTATTGTAGTAGATTAAGATTATGTATTACTTTCTTTGTTTTCGATTTTTGAAGTATGGAACACAAGGAAGCGCTAAAGGAAAAAAAGCTTTTGTATTTTTTCAGCCGATTTCAGAAATGTGTACTTAAAAGAAATTTTTTTCAGGTAAATTTCAATAAAGTAAATAAAGGCAATTAAGCGGGAAAGGTAGATAAGCGAAATGTACTTATAAGATTAGTTTTGTATGAAAAAATCCTCTCAAAAAAAAGGGTAGGTACTTATGCGGATTAGGCACTTAAGCGAGAAGCACTTATCCGGGTTTTACTGTAGTAGACTGAAAGAGAATATGCTTTTACAGGAAAACAGCAACTTGGATGAACCACTGGCACAAAAGATGTGGTGCAAAATTTTCCAAAACAACAGGCCGATTATGGAAAATATAATTCAAATTATTATTTCTATTCCTGTCTCAAATGCATTTGAGGAACGAATATTTTTCAGGATTGAGTCTCTATGGACGAATGACAGAAATCGGTTAAAAATAGATACATATTATAAATTCAATCATTTGTACAAAAGTGAACTTTAATTTGTCATGTCAAGAATTTGTTGAATTTCTTAAGACGGAAGAGGGCAGGAAAAATGTCATTCAAAGCCAAAGGTCTGAAAAATGTAATAATGCTAATTAATGCTTTTATCTTTTTTGGTTTTTTTTTTTTGTAAACTGTATTACAAATGTCTTTCTTTTTTGTTAATTCAATGTTTTTGTTGTTGTTTTGAAGAAAAGCCTGCAGTTATAAGGTCTTTCTTATTCTCCCGATTTATTCTCAATCTCCCGAAATTTTTTCTGCAACCTCCCGAATTGTTGAGAAACATTTCTGGCAACCCTAGCTGCAGATGATTTTTCGATGAAATTTAGGATTTCCTCCAAACTTTTACGGAGTCAGAACTTCGGTGGTAATTTAAAAAAAATGTCCAAACGTTGTACGTTCGTGAAGTTCACCATGATAAAAATGTAAGAATAGACTGACGTGTTGACACGGACACATCACAAAAAGTAAAAGGGTGCATTTTGAATTGTGCGATTACGAAATATGACACAAAAAAAAATTCAACTTGTCATAATTTTTTATTAAACATTTTTTATTATATGCTCACAATGTGTTACGCTAAAAATGTAATAATGCTAATTAATGCTTTTATCTTTTTTGGTTTTTTTTTTTTGTAAACTGTATTACAAATGTCTTTCTTTTTTGTTAATTCAATGTTTTTGTTGTTGTTTTGAAGAAAAGCCTGCAGTTATAAGGTCTTTCTTATTCTCCCGATTTATTCTCAATCTCCCGAAATTTTTTCTGCAACCTCCCGAATTGTTGAGAAACATTTCTGGCAACCCTAGCTGCAGATGATTTTTCGATGAAATTTAGGATTTCCTCCAAACTTTTACGGAGTCAGAACTTCGGTGGTAATTTAAAAAAAATGTCCAAACGTTGTACGTTCGTGAAGTTCACCATGATAAAAATGTAAGAATAGACTGACGTGTTGACACGGACACATCACAAAAAGTAAAAGGGTGCATTTTGAATTGTGCGATTACGAAATATGACACAAAAAAAAATTCAACTTGTCATAATTTTTTATTAAACATTTTTTATTATATGCTCACAATGTGTTACGCTTTAATAGTTTTGTTTCTTGTTAGTTTTTTTGTTAAATTTATTGAACTGTTTAAATATAAAATAAATAAATAAAAACTGTTTAAGAACATGGCAAACTCGTACCTGTTCATGTTGATTTTTGCACCAATTTTAATGAAATTAATTTTTCAAAATGTAGACAATATTCATCTCAAAATTATGAGGAAACAAATATTGGAAACAAATTTTTTTTCCAACGAGTGCAAACGTTTTTTTTTTTAAATCTGTAAAAGGGGAGGAAAAGCGGAACGCAGGCTCTTCGAAACAGCGACGAAAACCTAGTCGGCGCAGGGTCATAAGTCCCAACTTTTTCTTTTGGGACGTATGTCCCATATAAGTGGGAGATAACTTCCAAAATTGATTTGGGACCTGTGACCCACACCAACGGGACATATTTCGTCGAAGATGGGACATAAGTCCCAAATTTTCGGATAAATCTCTAATCTCCGCAGCAGGATAGGTTTATTGAATTCCACTTCGATTCTCTGTTCGAAATCGGATGTAAAGGAAGTGCACCGAAAATGGAACATGTTTG
Source organism: Portevinia maculata (assembly GCA_949715645.1). NCBI lineage: Eukaryota > Metazoa > Arthropoda > Insecta > Diptera > Syrphidae > Portevinia > Portevinia maculata. The sequence continues at coordinate 9,934,750 of OX454526.1, forward strand.
CTTCAATAAATTGAAACATGTGTACATATATTTCCTCCTACTTACTACGTTACCATGAACTAAGCCCATATGAATTAATGGCGTTAATTCACTTTCAAATGCGAATTTACGGCATAATCCATTTATGGCTTTAATTCACTTTCAAATGAGAACTAAAGCCATTACTTAAATGTGAACTAATGAAATATGTTGTTAATTCACATTCGAATATGAACTAATATGTGCCGGGAAGTAACTTCATGGGCAATAACTTCACCTAGAGTGGGAAATAACCTCACTTTTAGTTAGTGCCCACAATAGGTGAGCAATATCTTCACTTCTTTGTGGGAAATAATTTCGCTTATCATTTTATGATAATTCAAGAACCATACCTCGCACCTACTCCAAATCAAACAGTGACCCCAAGCAGGGGGTTGGAGGGGGCAGCATGCCCCCCATAGGCATTGCACTGTTTATGAAATCTACTTGCGATTTCGCAACTAATCTAATCTTCTTTTTTCTGTTGTTACAGTACCCTTATACAAGGTGGCGCAAAAGTAATCCTCCTATCAGAAAATGCTATAAATTTTGCGATTGGCCCCTAATGTCAGTTCTGTTTTGACATTTGTGTAGTAAACACATGCGAAATACACGTTAATAAACAATGTTACGGTACACTGCTCCAGAACGCGGAATATTGGTGACTATTTAATTGAGCAATAATCGGTCGGTGACCAAAAAACATCGGAAGGTTATTGTTGCGCCACCTTGTAGTACTAATAAGTAATAACACAGCGTAAGCATTTGTATTTAACAGCTAGCAGCACCTGGCAATATCGTATTTCAGTGCATGCTTCTCAGTGTTACTTACTATTAGAAAGAATAGAGAGATAGGAAGGAAATGTTTGGGTGCAGTTGTAGGGTTTTCCTCCGCGGGTGGTGTCTAAGTTGCTTAGGGAGATTACGATTTCATATATTCGATATAAAGTATTGGACTTGGCCGGTATTCGAACGCACGACCTTCCATAAGCGAATGCACTACTATTGTTTTACGGCCGGATTTATCGATAACTGCACGAATTTCAGCTTCGCGTGTTCCAATATTGAATGGGGATCTTTTGCGTATCAGCTCCGCAATCATATAACATTGAGAAGTGAATATCACAATCAAGATATCCACTGTTGTATTCACCTGAAGGGCAGATGTGGCAAGCAAAACAAACAATCCTGAACAATTAAGTCCCGAATTCAATTTCACGACTCTACCCACGGGGGAATGCTGCTAATAAATAAAAAAAAGTAGCTCCAAACGCTTTGCACAGCGCGAGTCGCCACATGCACCGCGCCGCGCTTCATCAAAACGGTGCGAATCTAACCCGCCAGCAATCGACCCAGTCATCCCGAACCAAAAGCAAAAGACAAAATTGCCACTACACGGGGGATAAATCTCAAGATACACACTATCGCGCTCCAGAAATCCTATTTAAGATCGCAGCAGGTAATATTGACAGGTGATCGCGAATATTTTATTAAATCTTATTTCGGCCACAGAGAGGAGCGCGCGTAGGTCGATCGTTTACTTCCCAATAGCCATCCGCGCAAATGACCATTTGACCACGAAGTAGGGAGGGGGTGATAGGCGTGCAGGGTGAGGGCGTGTTTAAGTTATAGCCAATTCGAGAAACATTACCGCCATTATGAGCTCTGTTGGCATTTCTATTCTTTTTATTCGTTTGGTCAGGTATGCACGTAGCTATAACCAGGATTTGATGTTTCGTGCTTTTGTTGGTCTTTTTTTTTTATAGCGTGATCCTTTTCCCCGGGCCCCATGTTGCTGCGGCGGCGGCAATTTCCTTGCCATATGGATACGTTCAAATGTGTATGTTCGAGAATTATTGCCTGGCAATAAAACGACTCATATTGGAAATTTATGTTTACGATTGCCGCAGTCGCTTGTATTGTTTCTGTTTTTTTTTTTTTGCGAATATTGATTATTTGCCAGGGGGCGAGAGGGGGTGGGCGGAACGCAAGACTTTATTACTTCCATTCCCAGGGCAGTGCGCATGGTAATTATAAAATTTGCAATAGAAAACAGACCCCGGGTGCTGCCTGTGTGCAGAGAGAAGAAGTTTACTGATTGCTTTGCAAACATGCTCACTGGAGCAACTTTGTTGCGGATGCTAATCGTTTTATATATGCTTGGTTGGCTGGATGGATGTTGTTTAGATTGAGTTTCCTAACAAACAGATACATCATCCAACAATGCACTCGGATGTACGGTAATGTTTTTGACTTTAAAATGGAAATTGCTATTTTTCGTTAATTAAATTTCATGTCTATAATATGATGGAGATGGATGCTGGTTCCTGTTGCTTGTTTAATCGCCGAATTTCATTCCTATAAATTGCATAATATAAGAAATAGCGTCGTTCAGAATGTTACGAATCGTTTAAATTGTAGGTTTAGCAGGTTTAGCAGCCTTTAACCAAATTGGAATTCAGATGAATGAACCTTTAGCTGAAACTGATTGCGATGCAACCAAGTGCGAACTAAATAACAGAAAGCAGATTTATGGATATGGCTCAAAGAATATTGTAAGAGTGCTAGAGAGGTAGGTATCTAACTAATAGCGTTATGGTGATTTTCGGATTCATTATAAACAGAAAAGTTAAGCATTGAGGCTCTTACTTTGCAAAATTGTCTTGAAATCTCTTTATCAAACTATCGACTAATTGCCAAGCTCTCGCATTTACCGAAGGTTTTTGAAAGTAGGATGTACGATTCATTATCCTTCCTTTCTTTATCTCCCACCCCTTCAGCATGGTTTCCTCAGAGTTAGATCCACAACCACCAACCTGGTTGACTTTGTTTCCGTCACACTTTCTGCATTAGAAAGTGGCAATGAAGTGGATTTAATCGCTACTGACTTCAGTAAGGCCTTTGACAAAATATCTCATCGTTTGATTCTTTTCAAACTCTCCTTCCTTGGTTTCGATCCCATACTATTCAATTGGTTTTCATCTTACCTTGAGAACCGGTATTATAACGTTCGTTTACGCTCTGTTCTTTCTTTGCATTTTAAAACCATCTCTGGTGTTCTCCAAGGTAGTGACCTTGAACCTCTGATTTTAATTCTGGCAATAAATGATACTGACAACGACGTTAAGTTCTCCTCCAACTCCCTCTATGCCGACGACGCTAAATTCTTTAAAATCATTACTTCTCGACACGACTCTGATCTTCTTCAATAAGACCTCAATAGCTTTACGGTCTGGTGTCAAAAAAACTTTATGGAGCTGAATATTGCTAAATGTGAATTTCTTACATTTTCGTAAGCAGAATCTTTTTTGTTACGAACTTCAGGCTCGCCAAGCCGATTTAATAGGCGGGGCACTTCGACCTAAAAGATCTTTTGTACCGAATGGGCCAGAAAAAGTGCTTTCCGTGTAAAGCGGACAATTTTACCAGTAGCAGAATTCTTTATGTCTTCGGGGCTCATTTATGTACCCTGATCTTCTTTCTAATTGCATTAAGGGCTGGACATTCACCTAAAATTCAGCTGACTCGTCCTCTTCAAGACGGAGTCGCCACTCAGGAGAAACTGCTATTCTCATTTTGTTTAGGTGGTATCTTATACCATGGTGACCAGTAAGGTACACTACTTATTTTTTGATATCATGCCTGCTTAGGTTTAAGTATTTGCTGGCATTTTGATTGAAGGGCCGAATGGCTCGTTTCGCCTGTCTTAGACCCGCGATGCTTTCCCAAAGATGGATACATTTTCTATGTTCCCACCTTTTTATTGCTGCCATTGCTGCTGATCTAGGAGTGCAGCAGAACGGTTCTGGACCTATGAAAGGTGTTTCTCAACCTTTTCTGGCCAGTTCGTCGGCCTTTTCGTTACCTTCTACCCCGACATGCCCGGAACCCACCATAATTTGGTCTTGATTCTTAATCCGAGTGTTTGAAGGGTATTGAAGCACTACATGACTGATTTGGAGTCAATGGTATGCGAGCTAAGGGTGTTTATAGCTGCTTGCCTATCCGTGAATATATGGATGATTGCGCCTTTTATGCCAGATGAATAAATGTGGCTGGCGCATTCTTGAATGGCGTGGAGCTCTGCTTGACTGGAGACTCAGTTTGCCCCCAGCAGATACTTTTTGAACAGCCAACCCATTGTTAGCGTTCTAACCATCCGCGACCTAGGTGTTCTGTGTGGCAGAGAGCCTTAACTTAAGGTTACATATTGATGAAATAATCAATAAAGCTAACTCGGCCCTTGCTTTTGTCAAACGGTGGTCTAAAGAATTTACCAATGCCTACGTGACAAAATCCCTTTACATTACCTACGTCCGCCCTATTCTAGAGTACGCTAGCCCAGTGTGGGCACTATATTATCGTTTCCACATTACTAAAATCGAAAGTATTCAACGTAAATTTCTCCGTTTTGCTCTTCGTGGGTTCCCGTGGAATAATCACCTTATCCTAACACCATATCACGAACGCCTTAATTTAATAAACCTTCAGACCCTTGAAAAAAGAAGACATGTCGCTGACATTCTGCTTATACATCATCTTCTCACTGGCTCCATGATTGTTAATATCTTTCAAATTATATTGCCTTTAACAACAACAATCGCAATTTAAGATCCCCCGTATTTTCTTTCGTATGTTGAAGAAGGTCAATTCTAACCACCTCCTCTTTGATTTTAAACACTCCACCTCTTCGCTCAAAACTGCCCTCCTCCACCGCTCACTATCCACCTATTTATACCCTATTCTAAGGGTATATTAATTTTGACTCATAGTTTGTAACATACCTTAATATTGCCCGTTGACCCCTAAAAGTTACTATATTTATGATCAGCATCGATAGTAATGTCGATCTAGCCATGTCCGTCCGTCCGTCCGTCTGTCGGCAAAAATTAGGCCTTTAAGCTGTACCTAGAGAGCTGAAATTTTAACCATATACTTTCTAGGGGACCGAAATAATCAAGTTTAAGAATTTTTGAGATCCGCCCACAAACAAATTTTTCGAAAAAATCGAATTTTGAGCTGGAAAGCTGAAATTTTTTATATATGAACTTTGACTCCTAAAACTGCTCGGAAGATATAATTTCTAAAATCCGCCCACTGACACGCCCACAATTAAAAGCTAGGGAGCGTTTTTTTACAAAAGCTTTGGTTTTTTTGATTAAATCCTTTAAATGTTATATAACAAAATATGGCTTTTGTCACGCCCACTTATGAGGGATTGGAATAAGAATAGGGTATCCAAGAGTTCGCACAAGCGGACTGTAGCCCTTCCCTCTGATTAGTTTTAAGTATTAGTACGCTCCACCCAAATTAAAATTAAATTAATGTTCATGGTTTTTTATGTCTAGGCGCCATTTAATGGCGATGAAAAATTAACCAGCGTGAATATCTTATTGCCTTGGTCGGTTCATGATTCAAGGACAAGAGTATTTAACTGAATAAAAAAATTAGTCTGAATCAATTTATGACAGTCTGTTAGTAGTGAATCATTTACCTACAAAGACTTTAAATCTATTGACCTTGACAACCTCCGTCTAGAAACTGCCTCGGCCTCCTGGCTTAGGTGTCGTCTTCACGCAAAAGGCTAATGATAGTGTTAGCTCTTTTCAGCATTTATTGGTCCAATTATTCAACGAAAATGTTCCCACTAAGACGGTAAAAGTCCACAACGCATGTTGCCCTTGGTTCTCTTCGGCTATGTTAACTGGAATTAAAAAAAGAAATAAAGTGCATAGCAGATGGATGCATACTCAAACAGCTGCTAATTGCAGTGCTTTCAAGGAAGCCCGTAATCAAGACAGTTGTTTAATAAGAATTCTAAAATAAATTATTACTCATCCCAACTTAACACCTCTTTACCCCCTAAAAAATTATGAAGCAATCTTAGTAAAATTGGTGTCTGCAAAACAAAGGCCCTTAATGCTCTCTCGACTCTGACGAACTTATCGATTTTTTTCTTGGTGATCCCATCTCTGTTGGTGACTTAGGAGTCAACTCTTCAAGGAATTTGTCAAGGTCCTTGCCTAGACTGGAGAATTTCGAAGTAGTCAATAAAGACGAAGTGATGACTCTGTTGGTGAGGATGGAGTACCTATCCTTTTCCTGCGCGTTGGTTACCTATCAGGCGCGTCCCCGGGTGGTGGATAGGGGGACCTCGGTACGATACGTTCGTGATCCGAGGTTTTAGAGTTATAGCGGCGTTTTATACACCGTCAAAGCTCTATGGCGAACCAAACCAAAAACAAAGTATGCAGGAAAAACAAAAAGATATTAATACTCCAGGTGGTACTCGCATGGGCGAAAATCCACCCGTGGTCTTTTCGACCACGGTCGGGGCACGAATTCTGGAGGCCCCAACCGACATACTCATACCCCCCGCCTGTACAGTCGTTGACCTTCGAGTTGCGACAAGGCTTGTTTCCGAAGATTCCTGCGGCTCTATCTCCGACACGTTCGGTAGACTGGGCTGGAAAAATGGAAAAAGTGGCGGAGAGGTTCAACCTGATACGCTTAATCTTCAGACCAATAGACAGACAACCGATAGATGCGATGGTGAAACGGGCCACAGAGGCGGCGTCCACCGGTCAGCGTCCATCTAAAAGCCAGCGAAAGAGGAAAAGGAGAAAGGCGGCTATCGTGCGGCGCGAAGAAACTGCACCGCCAGTTGAAGGCGCAAGCGCTGACAACTGCCCTTCCCCGGCGGCGACGGCAAAGAGATGCAGGTCGGCAGCGGTTACCCCAACCGAAACCAGCCAGCTGACTGAAACCAACGCTGCCTCCTCTTCCAATAGCTCGAACAGGAAAAAACGGAGGAAGAAGGCCTCAAGCACTCCTGTCTTTGGAACTGTGCGCGCACCTTCTGCGTGCCCTTCCACTAGAACACTTCCAGCTGATGGAGGTCCCCGCGCCCAAAATCTGAGTGAAACAGCTGCTGCAAGAAGAAATGCTCGCGGCGGCAGTAGGCAGAAATTGGCTGTCGCGGGAACATCTATCAGCAAGAAAAAGACGGTATCCTATAAGAAAGCCGTTACCTCTTCTCTGGTGTTAATCATCCGAAAGGCTGGTGAAGACAACAGCATGACCGACGCAGAGTGCAAACACTGTGAAGATCATCTGTGGGAGCTGCCAAAAGCATCCAATGAATGCATTCAAATGGAGGGCAGTGAACTGAATAACAGAACCTTAAACGGTGAAGTGCTCAACACAGCAAACCTTTGAATGGCTTAGAAAAACGGTGCCGAAAATTCCCCCTCTGGGAACCACAACTTTTGAGGTTTTCAGACCCCACAAAAAAACGCGCGCCATCTGCTGGATCCCAGGGAAACTTAGGAAGACGGCGGATGTGGTAGCGCGCCTACACACCCAGAATCGTTGGCTTGATACTAGCGACTGGACTGTTCATTTCCACAGGGAGAGTAGGAACAAGGATAATAACGAAGGATCTACTCTCGTTGTTGGTTTAGACAAAAGTTCTGTCGAGACTATCAGGTCCGGGTATGGGATGCGTCCTTATTTGCACCTTGAAAGGATTCAATTCCACTTTATTTCCAAGTGAGTGCGTGTAACGGACGAAAACCCCTAGTTTATACCAATGATTGTATTTACTCAGATCAACCTTCAACATTCCAAGGCTGCTACTGCTCTCATCAGTAAGAAGCTTTCCGTGTTGAATACAAAAGCCCACATAATATCCATACAGGAGCCATTGGTGTGGAAAAATCACATCTGTGGCCTTGGAGGTGTCCTGTCCGTGGCACCACGATACTCTGTGACGAGCGGTCCGAGAGACCAAGGGCTTGTCTTGCTGTGTCGAACCTTCTCTCAGCGACTAAGCTTGGACAATTTTGTGGCCAAGATTTGGTTGCTGCAGCCATTAGCTATGAAACGAATGGAGACTGGAAGACCTTCGTCGTGGCGTCAGCTTATCTCCCCTATAATTCAGTAGTGCCTCCACCACCAATGGCAATTGCTGAACTGATAGACTATTGCGACACCAGGAAGATGGGCCTAGTTATATCCTGCGATGCCAACACTCAAAACACTGTTTGGGGCAGTAGCAAATGCAACATACAAGGAAACCATCTCCTGGATTTCATTCTATCATCTGATCTTACTATTAACAATGTTGGCTTGCAGCCAACTTTTGTGACGTCAAGATGACAGGAGGTGATCGACGTGACTTTATCAAACTGGAGGGTCTCTCCGGGACATCCCTCTCAGATCATAGATATATCGAATTCCAAATCGAATGCGAAGCCATAACTTTGCAGGAGAGGAGGAATCCAAGAAAAACCAACTGGATACGCTTCAGGGAGGAAATGGGAAAAACTCTCAAAACTCCAACGAAACTCAGGACGAGACAAAAGGTAGAGGATGCTGTTCAAAACCCGAATAGTGCCATTACTAGCTGTTTCGAACTAACGTGCCCAGTAAGTAAACCCCCGGGCAGAGCGCCGGTTCCATAGTGGAGCTCGGAACTGCAAAGAATCCGAAGAGAAGCTAGAAAGCTTCTAAATAGGTCACGCAAGACTGATTTGGAGACAGACTGGAATCTCTACCGATCGAAGCAGAAGGAATATAAGAGGCTAATTCGGGTATCGAAAAGTGCTTCTTATAAGAATTTCTGCGAAAAGATTGAAACGCTGGGTGAAACTAGTAGGTTGGTTAAAGTTCTGAAAAAGGGCAAACCAGCCAAACTGGACTCACTTAGAAAACTTGATGGCACCTTCACTGAGACGAAAGCGGAAACTCATAGTTATCAGCTGGAGTCTCACTTTCGGGGTAACCAGATTACAATTGGTTCACAACCAGCCCCGATTACCGAGACTATGAGTGAGCCAAGACAAACAACTCGGCGTAGCTGGTATATTGCGAAGGCCGTGGTGACGGACGAGGCCATTAAATACGCCTTTGCGTCTTTTGACGGCTTCAAGTCGCCTAGTACGGACGGAATATACCCAGCCATGCTGCAACATTGTACAAACCAGTTGCTACCGACTATGAAGAAAATCTTCACCGCTGTCCTAGCACTGGCATACATTCCAACACCCTGGCGTACAGTTAGAGTGGCATTTATACCAAAAATTGGCAGAAGTGACTACTCGCTCGCCAAGAGCTTCAGACCAATCAGTCTGACTTCCTTCTTGCTGAAAAGCTTGGAAAGGCTGGTCGAGCTTCACGTGCACAAAGGTGCTTTGCGATTGCACCCACTATCTCCGATGCAACATGCCTATCAACGCGGAAAATCCTGCGAGACTGAGCTCCAAAATCTAGTTGGTAGAATTGAGGGCGCGCTTGACAGAAAAGAATACGCGATGGGCATTTTCATCGATATTGAGGGTGCTTTTGACAATGCGACTTTTGATAGCATGTGCAGCTCCGCCAGACAACACGGCGTAGACGAACCATTGGTGTTGTGGATTAAAGCAATGCTAATGAATAGAACGTTGGTTGCGGATGCGGATTGTGGCCGCTATGTTATGGCGGGGGTAAACAGAGGCTGCCCGCAAGGCGGCGTCCTGTCTCCACTGCTGTGGTGTATGCTGGTCGACTCTCTGTTGAACGCACTCAACAGTTCTTATATTTACGCTCAGGCGTACGCGGATGATGTTGCCGTGCTTTCTGTTGGATCATGCCTAGCGACTGTATGCGCCAAGGCGCAGGCGGCCCTTGACGTGATCGACGAATGGTGCACTAGGAACGGGCTCTCGGTCAATCCTCTTAAAACTGAAGTTTTTCTCTTTACGAGAAGGAGGAAGCTGGTCGGGTTGACTCAGCCAGTGCTAAAAGGCGTCACAATCCAACTCTCCAATGAAGCAAAGTATCTGGGAGTCATCCTGGATAGCAAACTTCTTTGGTCCAAACATGTTGAGCTGAAGACTGCCAAGGCGCTGTCTGTTTTCTGGCAGTGCAAAGGCATTTCCGACAAGACATGGGGCTTATCACCGAAAAGAGTCCAGTTGATATATACGGCTAAGATAAGACCATTTATAGCATTTTTTTTTTTTTTTTTTTTGTTAACGGAAATCCAAATCCCAGAGCACTCAAACTCGGTAACGTTCCACTGTACTACCAGGCAGAAATCCTCCTTTTTGGTGTAGAGGCATGTGATTGGGTGGCGTATGTTGTTGTTCCCCATGGGGATTGAACCTGCACCGCACGGGTCACAAAACCTGCACCGCACGGGTCACAAGCCAACACACTAACCTCTACACCGTCGCCACCCATCCATTTATAGCATACACATCGGTTGTTTGGTGGAATAAGCTTTCACGTAAATACGTTACTGCTGCTTTTGCCAAACTCCAAAGGCAGGTATGTCTCGGCTGCACGGGGGCCTTCCCCAGCACGCCTGGCTCCGGCCTAGATGCACTATTAAACCTCCCATCCCTTGATGTTTACATCATGGGCTGTACAATCAAAGCTATCTCACGTCTAAGAAGAGGTGGCTTTTGGTATAATTCGCACTGGAGTTTTGATGAACTTGCGCAACGGTTGTCCTTCGACTCCTGTTTTATGGATATGCCGTCTGATGCGATGACACCTGAACTTCGGCTAAAGCGTAATTACGAGGTCGACTTTCCTCGCGTTCATAACTGGCTCTGGCCGGACTCTGAACCTGGAAGGGAATGCAGTCGAATCTTCACGGATGGCTCCAAAACGGATCAAGGATCTGGTGCTGGTGTCGTCGTGGAGAGCGAAAACGTTAGACTTCTTTTTCCGTTGGGCAAATATGCGTCAGTCTTCCAAACAGAGACTTATGCTATCCTAATGGCCATGGACTATGTTACGAGGGAGGAACAGGTGGAGGGGGCGAAGTATCTGCGTCTGTAGCGACAGTCAGGCTGCGCTTAAGGCCTTACTCAAACCCTTAACTACCTCCAAAATAGTACGTGAATGCAAGATATCTCTGAATTCGGTCGGAAGGCTGAATTCACTTAAACTTGTCTGGGTCCCGGGTCATAACGGGATCACGGGAAATGAGATCTCCGATGAACTTGCTAGACAAGGCTCAGAGGGGGACTTCTCAGGACCTGAACCAGCGATCTGTCTGCCTGCGTCTTCGGTCAGGGCTTCCATTGACGGTTGGGTTTCCTATGAACACAATCGCCGCTGGCATGACTATCCAGGGTGCAGACAGACTAAGCAAATGCTCCCCGACGTCTGTGGGAAATCCGCGGCATTCTTGTTGTCTCTCAACAGAAAAGACTGCAGACTGACCACTGGCGTTCTTACGTGACACTACGTTTTTACCAAGCACCTTAAGGTGCTAGGCCTAAGCGATACCACCAACTGCGAAGCCTGTGGAGAAAGCGACGACACTGCGGAACATTTCCTCTGTGATTGTCCTGCTTTTGCTTGTATCAGGTGGCAGGTATTTGGTGCGGATATGGTGAGTGCTGTAAACCTAAGCTCCTTATCATTTAAGCGCCTTCTCGTTTTTCTTAGAAAAACGAGTAAATTCCCACAGTAAAATGTGGTATGTCTGCCTGGTAGTACAATGGACCAGTATTGAGTCTGAGTGCTCCAGTGCAGAATGTCTCACACACCCCGAAAAAAAAAAAAAAAAAAAACCTATCCTTTTCGTCAAACTTATTTTGCATTTATTATTACCCATCTCACTCATATAATCAACTGTTACAAGTACTTTTCCCCAGTCTTGGAAAATTGCCAGAGTACTTGAAATTGTTAAGAAACGTGACCCAATCTCCCCATCGGATTTTAGACGAATAAGCATACTGCCTTGCGTTTCTAAAGTCTTTGAGAAAAAAAATCTTAAGACACATTTCTAATAACAAATTGCTATATGAGAAACAAAAGGACTTCAGAGCGAATCACAGCTGCTCCACTGCTATGACAAATCTCCTTGAGGATATAGGAATTGAATACGATAAGGGTCATATCAATTATCTCTGCCTGCTTGATTTTTCTAAAGCTTTCGACAAAGTGAATCACGATATTCTTAAGTGGAAACTGCTAAACTTCTTTGACTTCGGTGACCGGGCATGTAAGCTCATTACTGATTATCTGTCGGAAAGATCTCAAAGGGTCACTTCTAGTGGGACATGCTCAGCTCCAAGACCTGTTGTTCAAGGAGTCCCCCAAGGGTCGATTCTCGGGTCTAATACTGTTTGGAATGTTTATCAATGACCTTCCATCATGTAGCTTACATGTTTCGGTTCACTTATACGCAGATGCTGTTAAGCTTCATTTGGCCAGGCTATTCCATCAGCTTGAAGAACTGTCCGTTGCTATTAACCAAATAAATGCTTGGGCTATTGCTTACGGCCTCCTTTTAAATCCAGCTACATCTCAAGTCATCGTAATATCAAAAAGAAGATTCGATCTAAAAATTTAATGTGACATAATGGCTCCGTGATAGTAAAATTATAGCAGTAGCATTTAATGACGCTGTTCGCTATATCTATGGGTTACGACGACATGACCACGTTTCTAATTTTCCAAAGAATCTTCTTGGTTGCACTCTGCAGCAACACATCAATGCAAGAAACTGTATATTTTTACATAAACTAATGCATCTTAAAGCTCCATCATATTTGTTTGCGAAACTGTCTTCGAATCGGTCCGCCAGAAGTATCAATATTATTCCTCCCCTCAGTAAATACTTGAACTCTTCCCGTTTATTTTTCATACGAGCTGTAAGACTCTGGAACTCGCTGCCGTCTCAAATCAAATTAGTTGTTAACTACAAACAGTTTAAAAATTCAATCTCTCTCCACGTTTCGTCCCTCTCCATTCAAGCCTAATCCTCTCCCAATCCTTTTCTCTTTTTTGCTTTCTTCCGTATATCATGGCCCTATATGGACCGTTAATGGCTAATATTTATTTATTGTTTATTTTTAAGAACTTTAAAAGATGCCATCTAAGGCTGAAAACACACCGGATCAAACAAAACGTTTTTGGGGTCGATTCATGATTCAAGAACAAGAATATTTATGAACTGAATATGCAATCAAAAAGTGCGACTGAACTTTTGAATTGAGTCAAAGATTTTGCAAACCAATTTACTCTTTAGCTCATAGCGAAGGCTCAGTCTCTTTATATAGTCTCACATCTCAGTTTATTGAGACTGAGCGAATACCAGCCATTGTCCAACTGCCAGCCCCGCTCTGCCAAACACCATCGTTGCGTAACATTCGACTTTTTACCACCTTTGAGTAGTTTGTAAAGAACATTCCGTAGGGCTCAATGTAATGTGCGGTTATTTTCGAAAAACCAATCCACCCCTGCCGTTCAAGTACCTTAAAAAAATCCGTTCAAGTACTTTGTCATAAACTTGAATGGTTAACATTCCAAACTCATGGCATATAAACGTCAAAAATGCATATATTTTGACTTCTTTTCATTGCTTGTACTTGTGACTGGTGAGTCGATTTCATAGCAAAATCCTTTTTTTCTTGGGCGGTGTTGATGCTCCTTGAGACCCGTCCCCGTTCTCTCTGGATCCACCGGAGAAGTCTAAACATGAAAATTGTGGATCCTTACAATGAATTCCTCAGTCTTCTCAATATAACATGGAAATAGAAAATGTCCAACAGAAGGAGGAGAAACTCTGTCGTTGACCATAGTTTACAATCCGCACACGAACCATTGGCCTGTCGGAGGAGGAATGCACACATTCGCCCAGATTGTGCACATATCCCCGGTCTAAGCATAAAATTGCAATATCAAGGACCAACAAACAAGGAACGAATGTGCATTTTGCAACATAAAGGGAGTCTGCTGCTGTGGTTGGATTCCGAGTCGAAATCAGAAGGATTCGTAAGAGGGAACAGCCTTCTTCCGAAGTATTTTCTGTGGTCATTGGTCTCATAAAGTACACGCAGACACTCACGTCCAGAATATCATCTTCTTAAGTAAAAAAAAACAATGATCAAATACATTTAGCAGAAGAAGAACTTTCCTCCAGGAAAGGATATTGCATCCCGACGAAAAGTTGTTCTGGGTGCACAAGCACTTTCGGCTGGAGTACCTTGATATACTTGACATATATATTTTCGTCGTCCAGCATACTCTGACCAGTGGACTTATTTATTCGAATTTTGTTAAGTTTTAATGGATGGTTGGTCCTGAATGTTCATACCAGCAGCATCCGTCTTTCGCCCACAGATTCGTGCTCTAATATTGCACTTTGTCTGCCCATTCAGCCCCTGCTAAACAGAAAGATATATATGTGCTGGAGGTGCCGCAGTTTTATCACTTTACCCTGAACAAAACAGCGGCGGAGAATCCTTCGAATGTGCCTAGCACATGTTTTCCTCGTGTACGTGGTTTATTATCCTGACATGCCGTAGAAAGTAATTGCCATAGAAAACATCTTCGTACAAATCCACCCACAATGTAATGGATACTCGCAAAACGATACTACATGTTGCATGGATTTTAATTGGTTTCGATTGGAAGATGAAGTGGAATCGACATTGGACACTTATTATGGGCGAACAAGTCCTAATGGACTAATTTTCCCTTTTTTTTAAGAGAAACTTTTTTAATTATATTTCCCATTTCCTGGGAAGGACAATGGCTTGGAGAACTTTCTTCAATTCTTCTTCTTACCGCATTCTTTTTTTTATGTTTTTTTTTTGCAGGACAAAGACATGTCCTTAAAGTGAAAGCCAATGTTGTTTCTCACCTTCGCAATCTCCATTAAATCTTCATCAAGGATAAATTATGAGCACGAAAAGAAAAAGGATACAGCGTAATGGGTATAAATAAGTACATGCCATAGATGGGGGCAGGAATTGTTTGGCGCAGTGGCTCAAATGGTTATGCGTTGGGCTTGTAGAGAATGACCTCAGCTCTGAATACACGTCTCCCTACCTGGATTATGACAAACCTTTAGCTAGCTCCTTTCTGAACAGGGAAGAATAAGAAACAAACGAACCCGAAAAAGAAAATTTGCATCTCTCTATACAGATGGATCGAAGATGGACTGCGGAACGGGTGCCGGATTGGACTCAGAGGATCTAAACACTCAACTCTCAATCAGACTGCCTGATAATCCAACCTGAAGTACTGGGAATCGCAAAAGCTACCATAGTGTTGTCAACGATGGCAACACCATGAAATCACATTACGATTCTTGTTGACAGCCCAGCCAGACATTAAAGCATTTTCAGCTACTGAAATTAAATAGAAGCTAGATCGAAGCTGTAGCGAAGAGCTGAGGGTTCTTGACACACAGCATAATATGGACCTCTGCTGGGTCCCTGGATACAAGAACAAAGAGAAGGCTGACAAACTAGCTATAAAAGGTTCCTTAATAGATCAAGATCGGGCGCTTCAGTCGATCAAACAGCCACTCTGCCTTTTCAGAGAACGGGTGCAATATAAGATTCAGATGAAAGCCAACAGCAGGTGGAAATCATTTATCACTTGTGACATACGACGGAATCTATGGACAAAATATGATAAGAGCAGGTTCAACGAACTCTCACGGTACGATAGCCAATCACTGTCTTAGCTGGTCGGTGCCCTTTCTGGCTATAAATTCCTAATGAGCCACACAACGAAATTAAACCTCAAGGATGACAACATCTGTATAGGCTGAGGTGATAAGGAAACCCATGAGGACACGCCTCACTTTCTTCGTCACTACCCAGGTCTCTGTCACTTCACTTGGAAGATATTTCTTCAATGACATTCAAGAATTTTCTGATGACTCACTATCTAATTTTTACAGGTTTTGAATGTCATCAGAATGGCTGAACAACGTTGAATAAGGACAGATAAACAAAAAGGAGAACAACAACGAAACAACGACACGAAAGATCGCACACAACGATACTACAAGGACATAAGTGTGGTGTAGCCGAACTGCTACATAGACCTTCTTACCAAACCGAACATATATGTGGTGGACTACTAAGTGAGAAGTCTCAGATGGCGGGGCTCTGTAACATCAAAAGTGTTGCTGCACTGCCCCACCACTAACATACATCCAAGAGTATCATTTATTTAATGAAAACCCTCTCAAATTTGCGGTTCGGAGTTGTGGGATTATATAAGGCAATAAGTGATTACGGATTAGGTGCACATTTAGTCCTTACTGTGGCCCTTACAAAGAAGCATTAAATTCGAAGGTTACCAGGAAAGAGTATAGATATATATTTATAAGGCTGAGAAGCCAATTAACCTCCTACTCATGATTTATGGAAAGCCTTGCGATTTCAAAGATTTTCATTGATTAACTAATTATTTAGTTATTTACCACAGCCAGGAAAAATTTCCAAAGATTCGCTACTGAGTTAGAATAGATAATACATAGCTACTTGATATTTCAAAGGTATTTGACAGGTTAGGTTAGGTTAAGGTGGCTGTCAGCTAATAGCTAACACACTTAGACCAATAAGGTCCGTTGTGATGCCACGTTGATCGGAGGAGTTTCGACCTCTGCTCGCTAAACCATTTGGAGCTTCTAGTGAAGCGCGATAGACTTCTAACATCTGTATTAGCTAAGTCACTAAGTTCAGGAAGAAGGCTCCTAGATAGAGATGTCTTTTGTGGGAGAGAACAGGACATGTACAGAGGAGGTGAAGTGTAGTCTCCTCCTGCTCCTCGTCCCTGCAGCTTCTACAGAAGTCATTTGAATAGACGCCAAGCCTTGATGCGTGCTTGCCTATTAGACAACTTCCTGTAATGACCCCTATAGCAGAGCCAATGTGCGGTTAAGTGAGATCAAACACATAGAGCGCCACAGATCCAGCTTTGGCCAGAAATGCTTGGTCGCTAGACACGAATTACTACCTGTCCTAAGGTTTGTACTCTTGACTGCGGATAGCTTAAACATAACTTTACAAGTAGCTATATGTATACCTAGAAAACCTTAATCAGCTAGAAGACGTAATGCGGTTCCGCCCTACAATTCTCTAGGATGTCTCAATGCCCCGACACCCAACAGAGGTGAATATTGAACTACTCTGCCATCTCCTCAAGAGATGAACGGCAGTCTATGGCTACGATGGAGTTTGAATAGTCTGAGTCCAGGTACTTTAGCGCGGCTTGACTGTCCAAGAATATACGGATGTCCTTAGTGGATATCACATTTCTCTTCAGCCCCAACAAGACCTCCTTCATCGCCATGATTTCCACCTGGAACACGCTACAATGATTTGGAAGATGGAAAGAAAAAGTAATTATGTAGTCTTTCTGAGAAAACACCCCGACCTACCCCATCACTAGTTTTTGATCCGTCGGTGTAGAAGTGGATCGATCGAGTGGATATCCTCCGTGAATGCATCATCCTTCCAGAATGACCTGGTGGGGATAGTGATTTGATATTTGACAGAGGTTGACATCAATCTCTAATGCGTGCATTTGGAATCGATGAAACTCTTCTTCAAGGGTTTAGATTTTACCGGTCCGAAACGTTTAATCAAATTGTTTTGGACGGTTTCAAGTCCGCAACACATAAAATAAATGCTGGTGTTCCTCAAGGCTCTATTCTGTACCCGACTCTCTTTCTCATTTTTATAAATGATCTCCTGTCTGTTACTTCGAATCCAATCCAATCCAATCCATTTGGCTTCTCATATTCGGGTGTGGAACTTGAATGGCAACGTATGTTTAGCTCATTAAATTTCAAACCTAACAGGATAACTCAGTGGGGTACAACCCATAGATTGGAATTTAATACTTCTAAAATGCAATAATGTCTTTTAAACAAGACGTTCCGTCCAAACCCTCTTCTCCCTCTTCTACCTCCCCCTTGTTCTACCCCTACCCAGTACAAAGTTCCAAAATCCCCTGTGCCGATGGTTAACTTGGCTGAGGACCCAGTCTAAAAATATTTCAGACGTTAACGGAGTATTCGGATACCTGGCGACGTCCGGATTAGCTAGCCTTATCTGCATATTGCGGACCTCTGTGCAGGCGGACCTCCTTTCTCCGCTACTCGTGGGATTTTATATAAACAATGAACTCAAAATTAATAAAACAAAAAAGAAAACAAAAAATAAGACTTGTTCCTCTTTAAAACCGGACGGTAGCACGGCGACCATGGTATCTACTGGCTCCTGTAACGCAGAGCAGCACTAAGACTGTTGCTATTTTCTTCGTGTTCAACACTCGGGCTTATTAGTTTAGCAAGTCAAGCCCGGATGAGCAAGATCAGCATCCGGTGGTTATAACGGGCAGGTAAAATAAGCACAATTGATGCGTATGAGATACTTGCGACGAACTGGGTGCCGCAAAGTTGATGACAATCAGAGTCGACCCTATTCATATTCATACACAACCGATCATCAAACTCACCATCACAGTCATACAGAAACCAGTTTATCATGGTCGATAGTTTTTTTTTTATAAATTCTGGCCGAGGCGATTTATTAGGGGGGGCACTTCGACCTAAAAGATCTTTTGTACCGTATGGGCCAGACAAATGGTAAACTAGTACAATTTCTACTTTCCGTGTAAATATCAGTAGAAGAATTCTTTATGTCCTCGGGGCTCACTTATTCCCTGAAAAAGATCTTCTTTCTAATTCCATTAAGGGCTGGACATTCAAATAAAATGAGTTCAGCTGACTCGTCCTCTTCAAGACAGAGTCGGCACTCAGGAGAGTCTGCTATTCTCATTTGGTTTAGACTTTAGATGATATCTTAAACCATGGTGACCAGTAAGGTACCCTAATAAGTTTTTGATATCATGCCTGCTTAGGTTTAGGCATTTGCTGGCATTTTGATTGAAGGGCCGAATGGCTCGTTTGGCCTGTCTTAGACCTGGGATGCTTGAATGGCGTGGAGCTCTGCTTGAAATACGCTGGAACTTTTTCCAATGGGTATTTGGTCCGTATATTCCCGCTCCTACCCCCTTTCCATTTTAGAACCATCCGTATACCACTTTATGCCGTTGTGGCTGTTTGCGGGGTTAATGCGCTAACCCATGCTTTTCTCTTTTGGATCTCTGAGGAGAAACGTTTGTTGAAGCATAGTGTTATTTGAATGCGGTCTGAGACCGCGCAGTTCATGCTAAGTTCTGGCAGTTCCTCGAGAAGGGTTTTAAGTTCCGGATGGTAGTTAAGCCTTATCTCGTTTAACTGTATTGGACTTGTTGCACTGTGGACCGCCACATTTTGAATATCTATATATGTGGAGAGGTGTTAGTCCTGTTATTGCCTCTATGGCAGCTGTTGGACAGGTTCGCATGGCTCCGGAGGTAACGCAAGCCGTTGTACCTTTTTGAGTTTCTCTATTGCGATTTTTTGTGTGGATTTTGTCCACCATACTATGGAAGTGTATGTTATAATGGGTCTTATCATCACTGTGTAGATCCAGTATACGATCTTTGGAGAGATTCCCCAGGTTCTGCCATATGTGCGGCGACAGACCCATACAGCTGTATTAGCTTTAGTGATTTTGTTGTTAATGTGGGAGTTCCAGTTAAGTCTCTTGTCTAGGATTACTTCAAGATACTTGACTTTTTCGGAATACTCCACGACCGTGTCGTTAATTGCGATTAGATATAGGTCTAATTTCCTTCTTTTGGTGAAAGGGACGATGACGGCTTTACTGGGATAAATGGAAAGATTGTCCTTGATGCACCAGTCTATGGCTGTCTTTACAGAATTTTTAGATGTGACCCCAATTAAGTCTTTGCCACTGACAATGATGACAATATCATCGGCGTACCCAATTGTGGTGTAGCCCAGATTGCTCAACTTGTGTAGCAGGTCAGCGATGACCAATGGCCACAAGAGGGGTTAAAGTACTCCCTCTTGTGGGCATCCCCTTACGGCTGTAACTTATACTGAGGTCGTTCCTGCCGAGGCAGTAATTTTGTAACTTCCCAGCATCGCTTTGATCCATTTTATAGTTGGTTAGTCTATTTTTCTGTGGTACAAAGCATTTGATATGGATTCATATCCAGTGATGTCAAAAGCGCCTTCTATGTCCAGAAAGGCACATCTCTTTGCAACGGTAGGCGTTTTTTTATCTCTGTAGTTATTTTCAGTTTGCCCTTTTGGTACGCGTATTGGTGGGGTGCAGAGGCATGCTTTTTGATATGCATTCTATGATGCGGGTGGCAATGGTGCAGTAGTAGTGTATTCGCTTACGGAATGGAAGGTCATGCGTTCGAATCCCGGCCAAGTCCATTGCTTAATACCGAATACATGAAATCGCAATCTCCCTAAGTAACTTAGACACCACCCTTGGAGAAAAACCCTACAACTGCACCCAAACACTTCTTTCCTATCTCTCTATTCTTTCTAATACCAAGTAGTTTACACTGTGTTCCTAGCATTATAAGGGTACTGTAACAACAGAAAAAAATCGCTTTAGCGTAAGCAAATTATAAAAAAAAAAAAAAAAAAAATATTCTGTATTCTGTATGATATGGACGTCGATAATTCTTTCCATTGTTTTCAGAAAAAACGATGTCAAGCTTATCGGACGATATGATTTAGGTAATTCGCTCGGCTTGTTTCCCGGTTTACGTATGGATACCACGTTTACCTCCCTCCAGGTAACTAGTATATACCCCCAGTTGAAGCTGAACCTAAATAAGGCAATCATGGATAGTAATAAAACTTCCATTCCATTTTGAATGAGGGCTGGAAAAATACCGTCTGTCCCTAATGCCTTGGATGGTGTAAATGAGTTAATTGCCCACTTAACCTTATCCGGAGTAAGAAGTGTTCCGGATAATCTATTAATTCTGCTGAGGTTTCTTGGAATTGAAACCTCCTATATATGGTCATCTGAAGTGGCCATCGTGAGAGACCCTGGGAAGTGAGCCGGAAGCAAAGTTTTCAGGGTTTTTTCCCGGTCGCGTGTGATTGAACCATCTGATTTGATTACCAATCCCATGCCTTTTGCTTGCTCCTTTGATAGAGCCCTTTGGTCGATAGTTAGAAGAAGGAACCAAAACAAACAGTCGAAAGAATGTATTTTGATTAGCCATGTTCCCTTTTTTCGGTTTTCTCAATTCTTCTTTATAATGATGTGGTCGATGGGGATAACCAAGTTTCAATCGAGTCAATATGTAATGACCTACCTACACATCCACCAATCATATCAAAATGCCCCAAGAAAGAAACTCAGGCTATAATGCCATCACAACTGAACCATGAAACCACAAACAAATCACACAAAAGTTCCACATCAATGGAGCACAATAATGAAATGCCAAGTCATTCAAATTGCATCCCCAAAGTTCCAAGTAAAGCTCAGACAAAAAAAATATATTAGTTAAATCCGCTCCAAGTAACCAAGTGTCAGCGAAACTAATCCTCTCCATGTAACCGCTATCACTTTGCCCATTCACCAATTAAAAAGAAATGACTTCCGTCTGACTGATCCTTGAATTTGGTTGTGAAGATAGTAAGCATCGCAAAGATAACAAAATGTAGAAAGCCACCAAATGCTCATACCCTGCCATTAAAAAGCATTTTACTGGCCAAAAAAGACGAACTAAACTTGAAGCGCGACCCTACAAGAGAATCATCTCACCCGTCGCGTCGTTTGCCTCAATCCTGCCAGCAGTATGACAACATCGACCACGATGATGCTGATGATGAGCACAATACACCCTTCGTGTGCAGCTGATTAAATGGAACATCATCACCAATGGCGGGTTTTCGGAACCTACCCGCATAATTAAAAAAAATGCAACTCTACTCAATCGAAAGTCGTCGGAACAGTATGACCAAATGGGCGAGGCCAAGCGATTCGCTTTGTCCGATTCGCATGACTGAGTTGGTTCCTTTTCCCATCGGCACTTTGTGGTAATTCCTTGCCATTGAAGCCGTCGACGCCGTACCATCAACCAACTACCATCACAACCAGTGCCCGACGCAAAGGATTGAAATGAAATAAATTAAAAGTTTCTCCTGTCCGAAAAAAAACTTCAAAAGGACCAAGTAAAAAGTCAATACACGCACACACCAATATACCTCCTACAGCCGGGGGAGAAGGAGTGCTCAAGTGCGAGCTGGAGAAAGTTTTAATAGAATTCCAAGTGCACACGCAGACCAATGGCAATGGAATTGGCGATTGTGATGTCTTTATGGTCCTTTAAAAGTTGAATGTCCTTACAATGGAGCGAAGGTAAAAAGAAAAATCCACAGTTAAAGTGGCGCTTTGTCGGAAGGCAGTAGCAACCAAATGTCATCATAAACTTGCCTAAACATTCCAATGCGATGTCAGCGAGTGTCACATGCAACACGAAATGCCATAAACTACGCTAATTATTGCTGAACATGCGTTGCGCTAATTCATGTGATCCTCGCTCGCCACTAGCCCAGCCAATTCGTGAGCCAATTAAATAATCCACACGAGAGTTTATGGGTCCACCCTGAAGGACTCTTATGAGCAGAGGTGCGTTCGATTTGATCTCTAATTGGGGCACAACTTTCCCCCCCAGTTGCCCGACCTGCGCTTGATGATCAAGTCGATTTGCAGCCATCATCAAGTCATCATTTTAGTACCGGCTACACAAATTAAATAGGCACAGGCAGCGTGTTGTTGGGGGGCGACTTAATGAGTGGAACCCATCTCTGCTCGGAGAAGCTGCGACGTTAAGTGTCGTATTAGTTCGTCGACGTTATGTGCTGCAACGCAATTCACTTGGTTATTTATTTCAGGGGGTTTAATTAAGCGCGCACCTTCCCCCGTGCGATGGAGGTAAGTCAGTATATCGTCTGACGATGGTGTAGTCATCTTTTACAGACGGTGTTCGGAAGATAGCTACAGATGATCTCTCGTGTCAAAAACTCAATCAACGTCGATAAATTTGCAACACTTAATGGGGATTATTTGTGGCTTGTTGGACGACCATATCCTCGCAATGGGCTTTTGAGAGGTGAATATTTGCATATTAAGTGGAACTCTGCGGAGTGGGTTATCTGGCTATGAAGGAAAGATTTAAAAAAGAGCAATGCGTTTTGGAATAGGAAATTATTCTGCGTCGGGCTATATCAGTGGTAACTACGCAACTAAAAGTGCTCGAACGTATTTGCCTTGAAATACCTTTTTTGTACAGCGCGTGTTTGAGAAGTTGGCATACCATCCGTTGAACTTTCGCTGAATTACGAGTACAAGAACACATTTGGTTCACTTTATTCCAAGTCTTTTTGAATGACCACTGGCCAAAAATTCGAATCTAGGCAAATTCAAATTTGTTGGTGCTCCACAATAAAAAAGTAATGTCCTAGGTTTACATGTGATGTTATATTTATTTTTGGAACTAGGTTTTTATACCCTATTCTAAGGGTATATTAATTTTGACGCATAGTTTGTAACATACCTTAATATTGCCCGTAGACCCCTAAAAGTTACTATATTTATGATCAGCATCGATAGTAATGTCGATCTAGCCATGTCCGTCCGTCCGTCCGTCCGTCCGTCGGCAAAAATTAGGCCTTTAAGCTGGACCTAGAGAGCTGAAATTTTAACCATATACTCTCTAGGGTCCCGAAATAATCAAGTTTAAGAATTTTTGAAATCCGCCCACAGACACGCCCACAATTAAATAAAACAAATTTTGGGAAAAATTGAATTTTGAGCTAGAAAGCTGAAATTTTTTATATATGATCTTTGGCCCATAAAACTGCTTGGGACATAAAATTTTCAAAATCCGCCCACTGACACGCCCACAATTAAATAAAACAAATTTTGGGAAAAATTGAATTTTGAGCTAGAAAGCTGAAATTTTTTATATATGATCTTTGGCCCATAAAACTGCTTGGGACATAAAATTTTCAAAATCCGCCCACTGACACGCCCACAATTAAATAAAATATTTTTTTTGAAAAACCAAAATTTGAGCTAGGGAGCTGAAATTTTTAATATATACTCTCTAGGGGCCCTTTATGCTCATGTGTAAATATTTTTAAAATCCGCCTACTGACACGCCCACAATTATTTTTTTTTTATTTTTGAAAGTCCAAAGTTTGAGCTAGGGAGCTGAAATTTATAGTATATACTCTCTAGGTGCCCTTTATGCTCATACTTAATTTTTTTTTAAATCCGCCTACTGACACGCCCACAATTAAATAAAACAATTTTATTGAAAAACCAAAGTTTGAGCTAGGGAGCGTTTTTATTTACAAAAGCTTAGTTTTTTCGATAAAATCCTTTAAATTTTTGTCACGCCCACTTATGAGATATAGGAATAAGAATAGGGTATCCAACAGTTCGCCCAAGCGGACTGTAGCCCGCCCCTATGTTTTTATATATGGTCTATGACTCCTAAAACTGCTCGGGATAAAAAAATTTCAAAATCCGCCCACTGACACGCCCACAAATAAATAAAACAATTTTTTTGAAAATCCAAAGTTTGAGCTAGTTAATTTTTTTTAAATCCGCATACTGATACGCCCAGAATTAAATAAAACAATTTTATTGAAACACCCAAGTTTGAGCTAGGGAGCGTTTTTTTTGATAAAATCCTTCAAATGTTATATAACAAAATATGTAGAGCGTTCTTAAAAATTCAACCATACTTAGACTTTTGTCACGCCCACTTATGAGGGATAGGAATAAGAATAGGGTATCCAACAGTTCGCCTAAGCGGACTGTAGCCCGTCCCTATGTTTTTTTTTGTTTTTTTTAATATGCACGCACTAAAGGGATTTTTTTATTACCCTTATAATGGAATAACTGCACAGTGCGGGCGTTAAGGAATTTAGAATTAGATAGGCAGAGATGCGGATGCACGTCGGTCGGCTTTAAATGTTTGTAGATTATAATGTGGATGAAAAATGGAGCGGGAAAGAGCATTCCACATTCGTGTTGTACGTTTAAGGAAAGATTCTTTGTATTTCGCTGTACGATTACAGACTTAACGGTGAACTAATGCGCATTTCCTTGAGCACTTATGGTGAGAATATCGATAAAACAGCGATAGGCAGGAGACATTGCGACGATGACTAAGAGGGTCAACCGTTTCCGCGATATCCCGATCGTTAATAACTTTTATCGCAAGTTTTTGTTTTCTGTTGAGCAGCTCCAAATACTTGATTGGGGGACGGGCCGAGATATGAGCGTTATCTTCAAGTTTGGGCCGAATTAACGCTTCATAAATTTTAGCAAGATGCGAAGATCCCCCCACCCCTTTATCTCTTCACCCCTTATATTTCGCAGCGTTCTTGGCGACGTCGAGTATGTGATCTTTCCAATGAAGGTTGTCATTAACGAACAAACCAACAATTGACAGTCTTTGGGTTTCAGCGAATGCATGTATCATTTATGAATAATGGCAGACTATTATGGTTTCGCTTAAATGAAAGCAGTGTTTTGGAAGCATTAAATTGCACTATATTGAACAGAGCCTTGGGTAACACCTGTGGTGAGTGTATGGGGGAGGATTTGATGAGTTGCAGACTTAAAACCGTTCATCACAACTTGAATTAAACGGTCCGAGAAGTTATTTCTATACAATCAGCGAAAGTCTGACTGCTTGGGTGGGAAGATTTAAGTTCCTCGACATAGATTGTAGGAAAATTCTTACCTAACGAAGGGGGTACGGATTACAGGCGATTCTCTGGATAATCTTGATAACCGCAATGACTTTCACAAGGTCAACGAGAGAGTGTCTGACAAGTTCGGTTGTACAATTGGACACTAGGAGGAGGGAGAAGAAGATGCGCCTTTTTTAGGGATGGGCTGGACAAATGCCGTTTTTCCATCTTCTCGGGAAGAGTCCTGAAGAAAAAGACAGATAGAAAAGCTCACGCAATGGGTTTGCTAACGAGGAAGAACACCTCTTTAGAACGATGGGTGAAATAACATCTGGGCTCTCATCGCGTAACTTTTAAGACGATCGTCGTCCAAACGATTGTACTAAACGACGTCGTCAAAAGCTTGCTTCGTGTAACCGCACAATCGCGTCGTTCAATCGTGTCGTCCATCGTTTAAACTGTAGACAGTTTGAGAACTACTAAAAACAACAAATGACATATCGAAAATGACATTTATGCTGTTATTGTTCAAAATTGTTCTGTTACGATTCATTTCAAATCAAAATTCAATATCATGTAAGTATTCAATAACTTTTAGTTAAATAATTGATCTATACATTAACGCACTAGGTCAGCAACGCCAAGGCAATTGGAATGTCTCCTAAATTTTATGGACGAGCACCCTGAAATGACAAAAAATTATATTCCGAAAACCACACAGGGTAGGCAGATACAGAACCAGCTGTGGGCTGATTTGGCTGTGAAATTAAATGCCATTGGACTACCCAATAAATCAGTAACTGCTTGGAGGAAGGTAAGTATACAATAACCAAAGTACATAATATATAGAGATTCATTAAAGTGAATAAGTGGCAATCGCAACAAAATTTAAACATGTTGTTTTTAGTCAGGAAACAATGAAATTATTTTGCAAATTCTCGCCATAGAAGAACTTGAATTCGGTAAATTCGTTTGTCAAAGCCATGTATCTCACAAATAATTACTTTTGGTCGAGTAAAGTAACAAAATTAATTTGTTTATTTCAGGCATGGATCGATTTTAAATATCGGGCAAAGAGGAAGTGCAGCCAAAATCTGCACTCAATAAAACAAACGGGTGGTGGCCCATCTGAACAAATTCCAATTTCAGAACTTGAGGAAAAAGCAATTCAGATGGCCTCTCTCCGTAGTGCTGTAGCAGGTAGCAGCTCGAACTGCTTTGGTGTAATCGAAGTGCACGACACAGGGCCAGAAGATGGCAACTGTAAGACGGACGTGGATGAGGATGACCTCGAAAAAAAGTTACGTGGATTAACGGAAAGTCCCAAAGAAACTGCCGAAGAAGTGACTGAGCTGTGTAAGAGGTGATATATTATAGAGAAGATATAATTTAAATTTAAATCTAATTAGTTTTACCTTGCAGAAGGAGAGAACCGTATGCAAACGTCAGCACAGCAAAACGTTTTAGACGAGCTAAAGATCCAAAAGTAGAATTACTGAAATCCCAGGTGGAAGCCGACAATAAGTTCCAAAGCGGAGTGTTAGCTCTCTTGGAACAGCGAAATAGAGAAGAAGCAAATTTTCATACCCAAGTTATAAATGCACTTGAGAAAAGGAACGAAATCGCAGCAAAGCAACTTGAACTAACAAAAGATATTCACAATAATACTAAATAGTATGCACCTTCTCGCTACTATCACTCATGTTTCGTTTTGCTTTGATATCTCAGCATTTATTACTTGGTCATGAAAGTTTTCCTCTTTATTTCGGATAACTATTAGTTGAATAAGTTTAGTCTTTGTATGTATATAATTTTGTTTAATAATATTTATGTAGTTAATGTCAATCAAGTAAACAATTTTTTTTTGAAAAGCTATGCGAAGAGCGATTCTTTTATTGAGTTTCTTTTATTGAGTGTCTGCGAGCTCCTTCATATGGCTGCTGGAAATCTCTGAAGCTGCAGTTGTATGGTTATCGCTGGATTCACTATCTACAATATTAGTGTCCATATTGTGGTAGATGCAGATGTTGTGCAATGCGGCGCAAACATTAGCAACAATAGCAACTTTTTCGGGGTGGTAGCTACTCTTCCTCTCCTCCATTAGGATTCTCCATCGACCTATGGTACGAACAGTCAAATATACATTTATGAAGGGAACAACAATTTTATAAATCCCAATACATCTTTCAATTAAGTTTCTGGCCTTAGAATGGATTTCATTGAAATGTATTTTAGCTGGGTCATTAGATGTCCTATAGGGTGTGAGCAACCAAGGTTCCAGAGGATATCCACTGTCACCTACAATGTTATACGTGAGCATTTCATAGGAATACAATCCATTGAGTACTTACCCAAAAGCCAATAATTATGGTTGCGTTCGGTGAAGGTTCTTACGAAAGAGGCTCTTTCGTTGGAATGCTTCCAAACTAACTAGTCATGTGCAGATCCAGCGTATCTAGCATTTATTGCAGTTATACGCATTTGATGGTCGCAAATCTTAAAAAAAGGATGAACTGATTTTACCGGTATTCAAAAACCACTTACAATCATCACATTTAAGCTGTGTCTCCCCTTTCTATTAAAGAAAATCTCCTCATTTTCTCTCGGCCTTTGAAAGAAAACATGGGTACCATCTACGCATCCGATAACTGTAAATAAAATCTCTAGTAAAATTTGATGAACCTGCAACGCTATTTATACGTACTTCCTGGTATCGAATATTTCTGATAGAACCACTATTATGTTTCTTCTGTTCTGCTATTGTTGCCCATGTCCCATGTAATCCACATTGGACAAAGCTTTTGTTCCAACACTTTTGTGGTCTCACAAACTATCTCCGAAAGGGTACTTTGGCCAACAGAAATGCCAAAATCGTTACCAGTCAACCATTGGTATCCACCTCCAGCTATAACTTCTAAGGTAGCACAAAGTCTTAAAATCGGAGGGATATATGTCGAACGCGAGCCGCTTCTTAGGTTTACTGTTTCCAACACTAACAATAAAGCTTCTTTTGATAAGCGAAAACGTTAAATAAAACTACAAAAACAATTCAGCAAATTATTTATTATTAACAATAGTTTATAGTATTTTTACTTTTTCGTTGGAAGAGAAAGAGGATCCGATGAATCTCTTAGCATCCTTTGCATTCGCAATAGTCCGATCGAATTTTCATTTTCTTCGTCATCGATAAACAACACATTGTAATGTCGAAGCATTTTTTTAATATTTACCAATGAATTTTGTACTTTTATTTAAAAACGTAATAAAAAAAAAAAAAACTAAAAATCAACCACAAAGTATAAAACGATTGTAAAATAGCAATCGTTCAATCGTCGGTATTTGACAGTTCAACAAGTTATACGAAGCATTAGTTGAATCGTCCAAAAGACGTCGTCCAGACGATTCTACTATTTGTGCGTTACACGAAGCAGTACAATCGTCGAAACGACGTCGTCAGACGATCGTCGTCTTACGCGATGGGAGCCCTGGACCAGCGGATTTGTGAACGCCCAGTTCTTGAAGTACGCTAGCCATTGTACGAGTGCGGAAGTGAATTAGTCTCATGGAGTATTCTACGTGCTTGAGTACAGGGAAAGATATTGCCATACGGTTCTTTTAGGAGTTTGTTCTTAAACTATGTGTTTGGAGTGCATGAAATTCGCTGACATGATACAATGGTCTGACGATCTGACAATCCTGGAGGCGATAATAAGTTTAAGGAGTATCTATCAGGGTGAGAGGTAAGAATCAAGTCCAGTGTGTTGGCGGTTTGACTGCTAATATCCGGTATTCGTGTCGGGTAATTTTCAAGCTGAGTCAGATTATTTATCTCAGCAATTATGATCTCAACGTACCTTCCTTCGGGTGTTGTCTGTCCAGAATGTCGAAGCCAACTTGAGTTGTGTATATTGAAATCGCCCGCAATGAGGATTTCAGTACTAGGATGATGGGTCACAATTCTTGTGATGGAATCAGTAAGCCCATTCAACTCACCCTTACTTGTAGTACCCAAGAAAGATGTAGAGGGAGACAAGAAATGGCGACTAGTGGTAGATTTCCGTCAACTAAACAAAAAGATAATGGATGATAAATTAACGTTAACAAGGTTAGACGATGTTCTAGACACATTGGGACGAGCAAAATATTTCTCCACTTTGGATTTAAGTAGTTCCTTCCATCAAATAGAACTGGACGAACATTCTAGACCAGTAACTGCATTTTCAACGAATCAGGGACATTTTCAGTTCAAAAGACTACCGTTCGGTCTAAAAATTTCCACCAATAGTTTTCAACGTATGCTATCCGTAGCCTTAGCAGGGCTTAATGCAGAAGCATTCCTTTATGTTGATGACATTATTATATTTGGTTGTAGCCTTAATCACCACAACCAGAATCTAGTGAAGACATTGCAGAGACTGAGAAAATATAACCTTAAGCTCAATCCTCAAAAATGCAATTGGCTACAGACAGAAGTAACATATCTAGGACAATTGATAACAAACCAAGGGATAAAGACAGACCCCGCTAAATATGAAACTACTCGTATCAAGAAATACCCATGTCCAACGAATGCAAATGAAGTGAAGCGATTTGTAGCATTCTGCAACTACTATAGAAGATTCATCAAAGATTTTGCAGAAATAGCAAAACCTTTAAATGCACTATCAAAGAAGGGTATAGAGTTCAAATGGACAGATGAATGTCAGAAAGCTTTTAATACGCTTAAACAGAAGCTCATAAATCCACCCATTCTACAATACCCCGACCATGAACAACCTTTTATAGTAACAACAGATGCTTCCAATACTGCACTTGGAGCAGTGTTATCTCAAGGCGAAATAGGAAGATCTACCTATTTCATATGCCAGTAGAAGTCTCAATAAGCATGAGCTCAACAAACCGATAATAAAAAAAGAATTACTGGGTATACATTGGGCCATTAACCATTTCAGACCATACTTATATGGAAAAAGATTCGTAGTAGTAACTGATCACAGACCGTTAGTAAGCTTATTTACTCATAAAAATCCATCTTCAAAATTGACAAGGATACGGCTGGATTTATCAGACTACACATTTGATATAAAATATAAACAAGGCTCGATGAACACAAATGCGGACGCTTTGTCACGCATAAAACTAGATTCCGAGATACTCAAGGAAATGATACCTACCGAAGAAATAAAAGTCATGACAAGAGCGATGACTAGAGAAATAAATAAAAATAAAAGCAGCAGAGAGACACCCAAAAGCAATGCTTTAAACGTAGAGCCTGATCAACTTTACTCATGGAAATGTATCTCATTAGCAGAA
This sequence comes from Portevinia maculata, assembly GCA_949715645.1. NCBI lineage: Eukaryota > Metazoa > Arthropoda > Insecta > Diptera > Syrphidae > Portevinia > Portevinia maculata. The sequence continues at coordinate 9,965,501 of OX454526.1, forward strand.
ATAAAAAACTTACGTATGCTAAAATTTAAAAAGATGCTCAACAAGAATTTAAATAATTATAAATTGCCGAAAATAACTGTCGATTGTAATCATAATACAATTATAGTAGAATTTAGTGATAATCCTAATCTGGATTTAGGTCTGATATTGGAGAAGCTAATTTTCGAAATGTATAGGCAAAATATTGAAAAGCTAGCAATTGAAAAAAGTGATGAAATATTTGAGCACATAACTATGAATAAATTCAAAGAAATATATAATAACCTATCGTAATACTGAATTTCTGGGTCGGTGGTCGCAACTTTAATAGCGTTAACGCCAATTTCCGTCCCAGTAGGCAAGCAATTCAGAGTGTAGTGAAAACATTTTAGTCAGAATATTCGCTGCTTGATGTTGCCCTTCCAGTGAGACTACGTTTTGCCTAAAGTGTGGAGAATATTGCTGCCGCAGAGGCGTCAGTCGCAAAGCAGCCAAATCAGTCAATTTCACGGCGTCCTCAAGAATTGGGCCTCTCCCAGATCACAATATGGCGAAATTAGCATAAGGATCTTGGCCTACACCCTTACAAGATCAAGACTCAAGAACTAAAGTCACTTGATCATATGAAGCGACGTACGTTCTCGAATTCGGCTCTGGGCATGATGGAGAATGAACATGTTCATCGCAAAATCATCTGCAGCGATGAAGCGCATTTTTGGTTAGACGGCTTCGTCAATAAGCAAAATATGTGTTACTGGATAGGTGAGAACTCTCACCTTCATGAAACAGCACTTCGTCCGCAAAAAGTCACAGTTTGACGGTTTTCATGCCATTGGCATGTGCCGCCGATTCATCGAAAACAAGGTTCAACGTATCGACCGCTGCATACGTTCCCGTGGTGGACATATGAACGAAGTCGAACTCGAATTTATAAATGTTTTGATAGTAATTCAGGCCAATATATTTTTTTTAAGAGCAGTTTGCATTTTATTTAATAAAGAAGTTGTCAAGTCCTTAATGAAAGACCCTTTACAAATACCAACGAACGATTAAGCCGAATAAAATAATTTTGTCCTGCTTGAATGGCATTTTGACCAATTCGTACCGGTTGCTTTTAAGATGCCACATTTCGATCAGAAGTCTGCACTGCGTTGCGCCTTTTACCAGTTGAAAGAAACCCAAGACAGTTTAATTTGGACTTAAAAAAAATCCACCATTTCATTTCCCACGAAACTCAGATTTAGATTGCAAATCCGCTACGTTTCTCGACCACGCAGTGTGTGGTTTATGCTTTCGTTTTGGATTCATAAAATGTTATTTCTTAATTTACCTTCCACTGATCGTTATCGAGAAACAGAAAAAACAAAACTAAACCAAACTTAAACTCCAATTTTCGACAACGCACTCCGGACTCGCTGTAGCCTCCAGGAATTCGCAATGGCACTAAAGTGCGAATGCGCAACTGTCAAATTGGCGGAGAATTTCAAAGGCCACAAATACACGATCCCATTCCGGATAATTCTCCACACAAAATGAGCGTTCATGTCAAATGAGCGGACAAGTGGAACGACCAGAAGAAATCCAGAAGACGACTATACGACAACAACGAAGATGATGCTGATGATGATGACAAAGCGACCATTACTCAACAACCTATCCGCACATGAAATTTGAATACAATGGCGCGGCCACAGAGCCAGGGCAATCACAGTCACAGCGTGGATTTACATTTATGTCCGCATTTTGGTGTGATGTCCATCATCACAGTTTCACAGTCGTTGTTGTCATGTTCTCTCACACAGAGATCCTTTTGCATATAGCATTCCCAAAGATGATTTCCATTTGCTCGCATCTGACTTTTGAATTCTTATGCAAAATCCATCAATCATTCGGAGCGGACCACGCGATATTCGAAGTGATTCAGAACTTGGCAAATGGTCATGTTCTTGTTACGAAGATGGACATGGAAGGACGAAATCAGCGCTGTGACTTTAACTGTGACCATTAAAATCAATTAGCTAATTGCTGGGAGCATAATCTCTCGGAAGGGAAACAAAACCCTTTGCACCAGGGAGTGACAGGAGAAGCCATTCGGAGAGCTCTTAACGTTGCCATTTGCTGGTGTCTCTGAACGAGGACATTTCAGTTTTATGTGACATCCTTTAATTAACTTTACATCTCCTTGGGTATGGATCAGTGCAGCAGTTACCTGCAAAAGTGCAAACCTTGCGAAGAACAGTGTTATTCGAGATGGTGCATCTAAGAGAAAAAACTTAAATTAATTAAATGGAGTAAATTGTAATAGATACTTGAAGTGGCCATCAAAATTATCCAGGATTAGATAAAGACTGAATTAAATAAGACTATAAGTTCATGGATTGGATATGCCAAGAACACGGAGATGTGGTATAGCTGTACCTTCGCATTTAGTTTCCTTGTAGTAATACGAGTTGGTCAGTGGTTAGTGCAAATCGCTTGCAATTCTGTGCAGTATCAGCTTTGGAATGAGATATAATTCAGAAAGTGAACTTTCCACCTGGAAAACTTTGTCGCTGAGGCATGTTCAATGTTTGAATCAATTCGTCGGACCTACTCAATTTGGACAGCATGTGTAGCTCTGCCAGACAACACGACGTAGACGAGTCATTTGTGCTATGGATGAAAGCAATGCTAATCAATAGAACGTTTGTTGCGGATCCGGATTGTGGCCGTTAAGTGATGGCGAGGGTAAACAGAGGCTGCGGCCCTTGACGAATGGGGACTAGGAATTGGCTCTCGGTCAATTCTCCTAAAACTGAGGTTGTTCTCTTTACCAGAAGGAGGAATCTGATCCTGTTGACTTAGCCAGTGTTAAAAGGCGTCACAATCCAACTCTCCATGAATCAAAATATCTGGGAGTCATCAAGGATAGCAAACTTCTTTGGTCCAAGCATAGACTGCCAAGGCGCTTTCTGTTTTCTGGAAGTGCAAAGTCTTTTTCGGCAAAACATGAGTCTTTTCACCAAAAAGAGTCCTATGGATTTACACAACTATTATAAGACCATTTCTACGAGTATCACATGCATCGGTTGCTTGGTGTAATAAGTTTTTTTTTCAATTTCAATTTCAATTTCAATTTATTTATTATTATAAAAATGGTATACATTAAGACTTGGTCTTTAATAGCACAGCAAAAAAAAACTAAGTAGGGTGTAAAAATTAAGTTCAGAAAGTTTAGTGACAGAAACTAAAAGAAAAAGAAAAATTAAAGATAGAAAAAAATTTAGGACAGAGAAGAAGGAACAGAACGTAAGTTGTTATTGTGAAGCGTAGAAATTTAAAAGTGCAGCCTTGAAATTATTGGTGTTAGATAATCTTTTTACATGAAAGGGCAAGGAGTTCCATAACCGAATAGCATAGATAAAGATGGCGAGATGAAATTAAGTAGTTGGACCTATGGGATACAATGTTGATAGTTCTAGGGGAGCGGGTAAATTGGAGCTTGGAGTAGAGGTAAGAAGGGGACTGGGTGCTAATGATTTTATGAAGAAACAAACAGTTCCTAATGTTTCTGTGCTGCTGTAAGGTGCAACCTAACACACTCCTCGCGAGAAAAGAGATACTTTCATGCCTACGTATCTGGTAAATGTATCTGAAAGCATCATTGAAAGCCACTTGCAACTTGTGATATGAGAGTGAGTCGAGGTTACTATAAACTACCTCCGAATAGTTAATTATGGGCACAATCAGGGTAAGAACCAGTCTGCGTCTAGTTGCAACGGGAGTGAAACTAGCTGAAATCCAGAGTTTCCTCAAGCAACCATAAATTCTACTAATAACGACGTTTATGTGATTATAGCAGGATAAATTGCGGTTTATGACAAAGCCGAGACCAGTTGCAGTTTCAACTAACTTCATCTTTGTGCGAGATAGAAAGATATCGGAGATAGAGGAAGATTCAAATGTCCTATTGGAGATAGGAATAACCTGACATTTAGTTGGATTGAGGATTAAGCAATTATCGAAAACCCATTTATCAATTGAGGATAAGTCATGGTTTAAATGCAAAACCAGTTCATCCAGCTGTTCAACAGGATTAGAATAATAAAGCTGAACATCATCAGCGTAGAGGTGAATTTATGCGTGATTGCAAACAGAGCTAAGTCATTTACATAGATACAAAAAAGAATGGGACCCAGAATTGATCCCTGAGTTATGGATTTAATGAAATCCCGTCAGTAGCCGAACACTGAGCTATGTACACAAATGAAATAAAAACGTCGCTTTCTATTTTATGGTTCTTTATTGTATGAACGCTAAGATCAGAATGAAAATCAATTATACAATGTCTACTTAATATAAGCTTAACAATAGAATAGATAACAGTAATCACAGCAAGAGCGATGAAAGACCTGTACAGTGTCTAGTAAATAGCAGCCCGTTAATAGCCGTCATGTACTCATATGTGTTATGATTTTGATCATCTTTGGATTTCCCAAGGTCAACGGAACTTGTGAGAAAGAAAATGTATACTCTCGTTGTTTCCATGCAGGCTGTACGGTATGGTTCAGTATACATGACTCCTCCCGCCGTTGTATGAACTTAACGTATTGATAAATCGTGAATGTTGATATATAAATAGTGTTGCAGCTGGAAGTGAACTATGTTGCTGTACATCAGGTTCTACAGGCTGCTTTTTACATTTGTTTATTATCTTTCTTATTATTATTTTTATCCTATTTTCTTTACATATATATATGAGTAAATTATAATGGAACAAATTATTAAGAATTTCATTATTGTACAACTAAATCTAAGCTTTTTGATTAATCAAATATTATATAACAACAGTATTTTATTTAATTCAATTGCTTATCATGTTTTAAATCACCTAATATTTTGTGTTTATTTAAAATGGAGAAGTAATAACACTATAATACTTAAATACTACGTCATTTAAATTTTTTTTTATTATATTTTTTTTATTTATTTTTATTTTTATAACATGTATATAATATACGAGTAGGTATATGTCATTTGTTCGCCTAAAATACTTAATAGAAAAAGTTTAGAATATAACCAAATATATTCATTCAATTATCAATCTTTTTGTTTTGTTAATATTTTTTTTTTACGTTATAGAAAAGTTACTCTTGTTTTGATTATTTCATTGCTTGGTACTTCTTTTTTTTTTTTGGAGTAGTCCCTACCTGTATATTTTCTATCAAATTCAATTTCTTTTATTGGATTTTGGTACCTATACTTTCTTTTGATTATTTGCCTATCACGTTTTAATCCTGCTTTATCCGTAAAATAAGTTTTGCCTTTTCCCTTTACGTCTTTAATTATATATCTTGGCAAATGTTTAATATTATGGAAACCTAAGTTTTTAACAAGTTCTCTCTCTCTGTACTTAGAAGGTTCTGCTCGTGTTTCATTTACTTTATTTATATGTTTTTCTTTATTTTTGTGGATTCTTTGCTTAAGGTTTTCCCATTCTAATTTGTTAAATGTAGCATGTAAGAAGTCATTGGGTTTATATTTTGTGGTGGAATGAATAGTATCGTTATAAAGTTCAACTGCTTTGAAAACCAACATCCTGTCGTCAGTATCTATATTATCCTTATTGAGCTTTAACAATCGTATGTGTTCATTAAGTGTTAAATGAAAACGCTCTATAACAGAATTACCGGTATGGGTAATGGGAGATGTGAAGTGATAGAATATATTTTCATGATTTAGGAATTGTTTAATATACGCGGTATTGAATTCATTATCAGAAACTATTTTAACTGGCTTTCCTAATATTGCGAACCTTTGTTTTAGTACATCAACAATTGTTATTTAGTTCCTGTCTATTAAAGGGTGAATGGACACGTGTTTAGTCAATTTGTCAATGCATGTTAGGAACATATTATTCTTATTTAAAACCATATATCGATGTGGACTATTTCATTGGATTTATCAGGTGTCTCAGTAATCATTAATTTTGGCTTTATTGGATGTCTGTCGTATTTACACATGTTACATGCTATGTAATTATTGATATATTTATATATCTCTAATCTCAGATTTGGAAAGTAACATAACTCTTTTAGAACTAAATACGTTTCCTCAATCCCCCTATGATTTCTGTCTAAATGGGTCTTTTCTATTAGATCTAGTAGTTTTCTTTGCATGTGTTATGTTAGAAACTTTGTGCACCTTAGCATTTTCATAGTTGGTAAATTTGAAAAATATTTTATTATGGTTTTTTGAAACTCTTTGAATATGTTATCGTCTTTGCAAAAGATTTCTATAGTCCCCTTAATAGGTAATAGTTCATTAAGGAGTTTTAAAACATATGCCTCATCATACTCTTTAAGGCTAATAAGTGATCTTTTCTTTTTCTTGAACAAAAACTTGGTTGTGTATGAATTATTTATACCATTTTCTAATACTAATTGATTTTTATAAATGTTTAATGGTGTTTCGGTTATATAAATATGATCGTTTAAATTTTCTTCGCCGATGTGTATTGTAGCTGCGTCCGATTTAATTTCGTTTTCAACCACACAATTAATTTCTAGGCGACTTAAAAAATCAGCAAAAAAATTTTCTTTTCCTTTGATATACTCAATATCAAAGTCGAACTCGTTGAGTTTTATTTTCCATCTCTGAAGCTTTGAGTTGGGTTCTTTCAGAGAATTTAACCACACTAGAGGTCGGTGGTCTGTCTGGACTTTGAACTTACGGCCAAATAAATATGGCCTAAAATATTTAGTTGCCCATACTATAGATAACAGTTCTTTTTCTACCGTACTATAATTTATTTCATGGCTGTTTAAAGTTCTGTATGCATAAGCTATTGGGTGATGATTTTGTGACAATACTGCCCCCAATGCAGCATTGCTAGCGTCGGTAGTTAAAATGAAGGGCTTTCCAAAGACAGGGTATGATAGGACTGGACAAGAACATATAAGTTCTTTAAGTTTATGAAAGGACTCAATGTATTGTCTGTCTTTGATGTCAATTTTATTACCCTTTTTGAGACACTTTGTCATTGGGAGGCTTACTCTAGAATAGTCCTTGATAAACTTTCTGTAAAACCCTGTGATGCCTAAAAACGATTTAATTTGCTTTACTGAGTGAGGTAATTTAATTTCCTTGATAATTTTTATCTTATTTGGATTGGGCCTAATACCTTCATCTGATATAATATGTCCTAAATACTCAGTTTCTCGTTTCATAAAATTGCATTTGTCAATTTGCAGTTTTAGGTTGTAGTCAGCAAGTCTTTTTAAAATTTTATTAAGTGAATCGATATGCTCTTGCAGCGACGTGGAAAAGATAAGTATGTCGTCTAGGTATACTACGCAAATTTTATTTAGATAACCAACCAGGACTTCATTCATCATTCTTTGGAAAGATGCCGGCGCATTTTTCAACCCAAATGGCATACGTTTGAACTCGTAGTGTCCATTTGTAGTTGAAAAAGCTGTTTTATGCATATCTTCCTTATTAATAGGGATTTGATGGAATCCTTTTGCTAAGTCCAGTGATGAAAAATATTGCGCATTTCCCAATTTTGAAAATATATCCTCTATATTATTGATTGGAAACTTATCTTCCATGATTGCATCGTTAAGTTTCCGATAGTCCACTACAACGCGCCATTTTTCCTGACCGGAATTATCAATCTTCTTCGGTACAATCCATATAGGAGCATTGTACGGACTAGTGGAATTAACGATAATTCCTGAACTGAGCATTTCTGAAATTTGTTTATCAACCTCATTTTTGTGTGCCTCAGGATATCTATATGTTTTTGAAAATATTGGGATATCATTTGTGGTCGGTATTTTGTGGGTGTATTTGACGTTAGTTTATCACCCTCAAAATAAAACACTTTCTCAAACGTATGAATTGTAGCGATTAATGATTTTATTTCTTCCTTATTCAAATGATCTAACTTCAATCTATTTAAAATTGAGTCTATATTTGGTTTTTGAAAAGAAATATCTTCTGTATGATTACTTAAGCTATGAATTTCTGCTTCAGTTAATTGGGATTGAGAACTGGAAAATATTAAAGGTAAAGAGGTTTCTTTGGTTATTAATTGTAAACTATCAAGGTCAATTTTTGCTTGCAACGGTTTTAAAATGTTACAGCCAATTATACCATCAAAGTCGCCGTTCATTTCTACTTCAAGCATTTCAATGTTTGTTACTTGTCTACTAAATTCCTTAAAAAGTGGGATTGTTATTTTGGAGCCAACAACTATTTCTGAGTTAATTGATTTGAGTAACAATGGTTTACTAAGTTCTGTTTTGAAAGAACTATGAAACAATCCTTTTTGAATGAGCGAAGTACCTGATCCAGAATCTATCAACAGTTTAATAGGAATTGAACTTGTTTTTACTATTATGCAGGGAAGAGCTCGGGACTGGTCGATTGAAAATTTAGTGACTGATATGTATTTGCATTTTGCATTTCTGCACTGGATGGTGAATTTCCATCCTGTATGTGTTCCACTTCCATTATTTCATCATAACTATTTCTTAATCCTGTATTATGCTGTCTAAAATTTCGTGAGTTATTTTGTTGGATTTGTCCTGAATTACGCGGGTTCAAATTTCGAAAGTTGCCTGATCTAGTATTTACATTTTGAAAATTACCTGAGTTATTGTGTTGAAAATGTCCTGAATTTTGTGCATTCGAATTTGGAAAATTGCCTGTTCTTGTATGTAAATTTTGAAAATTACTTGGACTATTTTGCTGAAAATGTCCTGAATCGACTGTATTAGAATTTGGAAAATTGCCTGATCTTGTATTTAAATTTTGAAAATTATTCGAGTTGTTTGGTTGAAAACGCTCTGAATTAATTTGAAACTGTCTTGGATTATCATACCTAGCGCTCCTTGAATTTTGTTGTCCTGTATAAGATTTTACGTGTGCGTGATTTGGAAAATTGCTAGGGTCAAATTCTCTTAAATTATAACTTGTATTTGTAAATGTACGATAAAAGTTATCAGTATCAACTAAAATTGATTTTGCTTCCAAAAAAGTAGATGGGTTTCTTGCGTTTAAAATAATCTGAGGCTCACTAGGTAGCTTGCCAACAAATAATTTTAATGCCGTTTCTTCATTGAGCCTACTATTGTACCAAGCTGGAATATCTTCACTAAGATTTGTTTTTATGTTCAATTTTGTCAAAAGATGTTGTACTTGGTTATACAGCTTTTCGACAGAGTTGTTAAATTTTATCATTTTTATTACATTATTTATATTTTCAATGGTTTCCTTTATGTTACAATTTGCTTTTAATACAGCTTTTATCTCCGGCCAGTGCGACGGATTATTATTATTAATTAACATTAAATTTGCATCACCTAATATTTTTTGCCTTATGCGCAAATCCAAAATTGGTTTCAAATGTTCATTTATATTATTTGCAAATACATATATATAATCAATATGCTTAATAAATAAATCTAAATGTTCCGGTAGCCCGGTGAAATCAGTGACTCCAGCCACTAATGCGATAAGATCTACATTGGCCATACCTGTTGTTCTCGGCAACTGCTTTTTCTTTATTTTATTTTTTCCAAACGGTTTTTCGTCGACTGCTCACACTGTTGTTCTCGGCAACTGCTTTTCTTTATTTTATTTTTTCCAAACGGTTTTTCGTCGACTGCTCACACTGCAAGCCCACAAATTAGAGTTCTGTTTTTAATTTTCACTTTTTTATAACTGTTTTTTTTTATATATATTTGTTTGTTGTTCTTGTCTTTAAATAGTTAAATATTAAGGTAACATTGTTCACTGAAACTATTTTTCATATTTCAAATATATTTTAACTTAGTTCGCGGCATTTATGTATGTAATATATTTATTTTATATTTTTTTTTCCGACTGCACCAGTTATGGATTTAATGAAATCCCGTCAGTAGCCGAACACTGAGCACAATGAAATAAAAACGTCGCTTTCTATTTTATGGTTCTTTATTGTATGAACGCTAAGATCAGAATGAAAATCAATTATACAATGTCTACTTTATAAGCTTAACAATAGAATAGATAACAGTAATCACAGCAATAGCGATGAAAGACCTGTACAGTGTCTAGTAAATAGCAACCCGTTAATAGCCGGTCATGTACTCATATGTGTTATGATTTTGATCATCTTTGGCGATTTTCTCAAGGTCAACAGAACTTGTGAGAAAGAAAATGTATACTCTCGTTGTTTCCATGCAGGCTGTACGGTATGGTTCAGTATACATGACTCCTGGGGAACCCCTTGTAAAACAGGCAGAAATTCGGAAAAATTGTTCCCAACCGCAACTTTCTGTAATCTATCACTCAGAAAACTATCAATAAGCCTAATGGCATTGTACCCATAACCGAAGTAAGGCCAAAGCTTCCAACAAAGGATGGAATGATTGACCTTGTCAAAGGCCTTTGAAAAGTCGAGAAGGCAAAGTAATGTCATGAATCCCTTGTCAAAATTCAGTCTTATGTCATCCATGATGTGAACCAAAGCGGACGAGCAGCTATGGCCTGCTCTAAAGCCCAACTGGAGCGGATTAAGAAGAGATTTGGCGTACAAGTGACTTTGTATTTGTCTCGCCAAAACTCTTTCAAAGATCTTAGACAAACCAGGTAGGGTGCTGATCGGGCGATAATCACTGGCAGTGTTCGCATTAGGTTTCTTAGCAACAGGTATCACTTTAGCACGTTTCCAGGACAAGGGAAATGTAGAGGTCATAATACAAGAATTTATAACGTGTGTCACACGACTTAAAATATGCGGCAACAACATTTTAACAAATTGAAAAGGCACTCCATCATCACCAATAGCATTCTATCGTAGTGCCCTGCCCATATAATCGATGATTTCGGATTTAGAGACCGTCTCAAACTCAGCTTGATGTCCAGAACCCCAAGAAGGCGTGGCAAAAAAAATCGAATCTATTGGCTGAAATTCCACCAGATAAAAATGCATGATTAAGGTCAATAGGGTCGAGCGAACAATTAACGTTTGTTTTATCCGTCATTCCTATTTGGCGAAGATTTCTCCACAAGACTTTCGAGGGCAGGGCAGTACTAAGCTTTGAAGAGTAAAAGTTCCGCTTAGAGTCACGAACAGCAATAGTTGCAGCATTGCGTGCTACTTTATATCTACTCCATTTTGTGGGCGAGCTGTTACGCTTCCATTTACCATAAAATCTGTTTCTGACCTTAATAGCATTTATGACAACATCAGTAAACCACAGACAGGCTTTATTACGAATAAACACAGTTTTAGTGGGAACATAATCATTATATAGATGTCCAATAAACATTAAAAGCATTAAAAGAAAAAATTTGTGAAAAATACGATGTGCATTTACCGAAAATTCGACTTCCTAAAATTCTAATAACGGGTTTGAGTGAGAATATGGAAGGGGAAAAAAGTATGGAGGCAATAAAAAACCAAAACAAAGGCGAGTGCAATGAAATAAAGTGCTTAAAAGTGTACAAGGCATTTCAAAATCAGAGTGTTTATAATGCTATAATTAAAGTAGACGGAAAAGGTTTTGAAAGTGTAATGAGTTTAAAGAAAATAAATATTGAGTGGGATAGATGTCCAGTGTATGAAAGTTTGACTGTAATTAGATGTTTTCAATGCTGGGGATTTAACCATACATCTACTCGTTGCACTGTTAGCTGTCAGGTATGTGCACAATACGGTGAAGTAGGTCATTCTTTTAAAACCTGCAAAAATGATAAAAAATATATTAACTGCAAAAAAGCAAAAGATCTTCTTAACTTAAGTGACATTGATATAAATCATGATTGTAGAGACAGTAGCTGCCGTACACTCCAACGAAAGTTAAAAATTGAAAGTGAGAAAGTATCCTATTAGCAATAAACGTCCTCAGTTAAAGGCTTATATTTAAATATAGAGGGAAAAGCAAATTTAACACAATTGGAAGTGTTAACAATAAAAAGTGAGTACGATTTTATTTGCACTACCGAGACGCATATCACATCAAATATGAAAGACTCTGAGATAAAGCTAAAAGGGTATAGTATTGCTAGATGTGACAGCATCTCTAATCATACGGGCGGCGGCGGTGTGATTTTTTATGTAAAAGACTTATGGCGAATTGAAAAAATCTCAAACAAAGCTGTAGGTAAAATTATGTGGTGGCTAGTTATAAGAATACGCGCTGATAATATAAGTTTCGTTTTAGCGGGCGTTCATAGATCTCCAGTATGCCCTGAGCACATCTTTTGCGATTTCTTCAAAAACAGACTTGAAGAGGTATGTTTTGAATATGAGGAGGTTATTATTATGGGTGATTTTAATATAAATTGGCTGTCGGAAAGCACTTACAAAAAAACGAATTTATGAAAGTATTGCGGACCTATCGTATAAACAAATAGTTAAAGAACCGACAAAAATCACACAGGACACGTCTACTTTAATTGACTACGTAATAACAAACAAGAGAAACATTCAAGCAAAAGTTAATAGTGAATATAAAATCAGTGATCACGAATCTTTGGAAATAATAATCCAAACAAGTTTTCATAATAAAAAACGCATAAAAAAGTATATAAAATCATTAATATTTAAAGAAAGTGTTTTTCGCAGAGAGCTTATCGGTATCGAAATACAAAATTTAAATTGCAATGAAGTGAACGAATTAGCAAAATCTTTTAGTGGTAAATTAAAAAATGCGATAGGAAAAATGATTAAACAAAAATATGTAAGCGCGGGAAATAATATTTCTTGGTTTAATAGCTCCTTATTAAAATTGAAGCAAACTAAAATCCACCTTTATCAAACAGCTGTTTGGACCAATAACGCTCTTGATTGGGTTAGGTACAAGATATATAGAAATAGGTACGCCAAAGAACTAAAGTTAGCAAAAAGCAGTTATATAGCCAGAAAGATTGACCAATCGTCTGACCAAAAATCAATGTGGAAAACAATTAAAACTCTAGTACTGGGTGAAGAAGGAAGTGAAATAAGAGAACTTGTCTGTGATGGTGAAGGTATAAAAAATAAAGCTGAAATCGCTAATAAACTTTGTGTTTTTTTGTAAAAAGTGTGGAGGAACTAAATGACAGAATACAATTTCAACAGTATTCGAATTTAATCAACGTACATGTAAGGCAAAGTTTTAAATTTAAATTAATTACCATTAGTGAGTTGAGAGATATTATGAAAAACATGAATTCTAAAAAAGACGTTTATGGTTTGTCAGCTAAAATGATGCTTGGTGCGTTTGACATCATCGGACCCGGTTTATTAAAAATTAAAAACGAATCTCTAAGTAATGGAATCTTTCCTCATCACTGGAAGGTACCAACAGTTGTTCCTATAGAGAAAGTAAAGCAGACTCTGAATCCTGCGGAATTTCGACCGGTCAATATGTTAAGGACTGAGAGTAAGATCCTGGAAATTTTTTTTCATAAACAGCTGCAAACTTATATGGAGGCAAACCAATTTCTGTCGAGCTACCAGTCAGGATTTAGACGCCAACACAGCTGTGAATCTCTACTTAACCTGGTCATCGCACAATGGAAAAGTGAAGTACACGCCAAAAAAGTTATAATTGCAGTTTTCTTGGATCTACAAAGGGCTTTTGAGACAATTGATCGAAGCATACTGGTGCAAAAACTGTAAAGATACGGTATACAAGGAATAGAACTGGGGTGGTTCAAAAGCTATCTGTCTAACAGAACGCAACAAACTAAAGTGGAGGATGAACTGTCGGAGCTACTAGCTGTAAATCTGGAAGTACCACAAGGAGCGGTGTTGGGTACTCTTCTTTTCTTAATATATATAAACGATCTTGCGGAGGTGCTGCATCACGCGAAGGCTAGACTGTTTGCGGATGATTCCTTGTTACATGTGGCTGGGGATTCGGCAGAGGAGTGCATAAGAAAATTGAACGCTGACCTAAAAAGGGTAGAACTATATTTCAAAATGAATAAACTTAAGCTCAATACAGCGAAGACAAAGGCTTTTATAATTAACGGTGATTCCAATGAAAATATTGTTATAAATGATGAAATTATTGAAAAAGTTGATGAAATAAAATACCTTGGAGTAGTTTTGGATAGTAAACTAATTTTTGAATCGCCCATCAATTATGTGTCTAGTAAAATTGCAAAGAAAATAGGATTTTTTAAACGGATAAGACGTAATGTATCAGCGGTCTGTGTAATAAAAATATATAATGTTATGATTAAACCCCATTTCGAATATTGTTCAACGATTCTCTTTTTAAGAAATAGTCAAATGACTGAGAGGTTACAAAGATTACAAAATAGAAGGGATGAGAGGTATTTTAATGTGCAATATGTTAACTAGTATTCAATTAATGTTAAACGCCTTACAATGGCTAACAATTAAGCAAAGAACTGTAGTGAATGTCCTAGTTTTTATATTAAAAATAAAGAACGATATGTTACCCAGTTATTTAAGTGATCAAATAGTATACGTATCAGATGTACACAGTTATAATTTAAGAAATTGGGAGGACTTTAGATTACCTTTTTTCACAACAAATAGAGCACAAAATATGTTATTTCATAAAGGTCTACGATTGTTCAATAACTTGCCAAATCAATTAAGGTCAGAAATAAATATTAACGTTTTTAAAAAGAATTTGATCTCACATGTAAAGCTAACCAATTAATTTAGTTTTAAGCATGTTAAAATTGTTAACAATAGTAAAGCTAAATAAAGAATCAAATCAAAAAAAAATCAAAAAATTTGCAAACAGTTCAATTTATCATTAGAATCAGCATAAAGTCTGCACCTCTCCCAGTAAACTTGTATTGGAAATATGTTGGAGAAGCTATGCGTGTGAAAGCAATATTTACCGTACAGTAAATGAGATCATGTTCAGAAATTTCATCTAAAGAAATCTGGTCGTACAACAAAATATTCAGCGAGTCAGATATAATGACGAGGTCAATAAGACTTGGTACTGAGTTCGGCCTGAAGCAGGTGGGGTTAGAGTTATTTACTACTGAGAGACCACCCGACCAAATAAAATCACGCATCTGGCGAGAATATGTGTCATTCAGAAGCAAATTACGATTAAAATCGCCGCGAACCACAATATTATTGTATAAAGGTGAAATTTCTGCTAGATGAGAGAAAAAGGGCTCTGGTGAAAGAACTCGTAGTGGATTGTAAACGCAAGCAACTAAGCATTTAACATTAGCATCAACAATTTCAAGAATAATATACTCAACATCTGTATTTGTTGATTTCACCACCACTTTTGCGTTAAGCGAGGACTTGCAGTATATGGCAACCCCACCCCCTGAAGCATTGGTTATTCTATCATTACGGAACAAATTATAATTATCCAATTTGTACATGTTGTCTTGGCTTAAATCATGTCTCATCAATACAGATAACATCCGTGCACGAATCACGAAACAAATATCTTAAGTAATCGAGTTTGGGTTGGTTAAGACTACGAGCATTGATGTGACATATCTTAAAACCATTTTGGTGCTTGGATAAAACATTCAGCATTGTACGAGTAAGACTTTCATTCAAGCTACGGCATCCATTACTTTTTACTCATTACAGAGACCAATATAAAAAGTATTGCAACCACCAAAAATTCAGGAGTTTCTTAATAAAAGAAGAAAGAAGAAAGTTGTTTGATAATTAAGAATAGGTAATTGCGATAATGGGGAAGATATATATGAAGAAATTAGTGGATATAGTATGTTGGTTGAGAGAGTAGAAAAGAAAATAAAAAATAACAAAGGCAAAACCTAATATGAATTAGAAAGAATAGCAAATAGGTTATATTAGAAGGAAAATTAAACTTAGCTTTCACGTAAATACGTAGCTGCTGCTTTCGCCAAACAAAGAAGGTATGTCTCGGCTGCACGGGAGACTCGGAATAACTGCACTGGAGTTTTGATGAACTTGCGCAACGGTTGTCCTTCGACTCCTGTTTTGGATATGCCGTCCGATGCAAGGACACCGGAACTTCGGCTGAAGCGCAACTACGAAGTCGACTTTCTTCGTATTTAGCACTGACTCTGGCCAGACTCTAAGTCTGGAAAGGAATGCAGTCGAATCTTCACGGATGGCTCCAAAACGGATCAAGGATCTGGTGCTGGTGTTTTTATGGAGAGCGGCAACATTAGACTTTTCTTCTCGTTAGGCAAACATGTGTCAGCCTTCCAAACAGAGACTTATGCTATCCTAATGGCCATGGACTATGTTGCGTGGAACAGGTGGAGGGGGCGAAGTATCTGCGGTAGCGACAGTCAGGCTGCTCTTAAGGCCTTGCTCAACTCCTTAACCACCTCTAAAAAACTTCGTGAATGCAAGATCTCCCGAATTCGATCGGAAGGCTGAATTTAATTACAGTTATCTGGGTCCCGGGCCATAACGGGATCAGAGGGAATGAGATCTCCGATGAACTTGCTAGACAGTGCTCAGAGGAAGTCTTCTTAGGACGTAAACCGGCGTTATGTCTGCCTGCGTCCTCGGTTAGGGCTTCCATTGACGTTTGAGTTTCATATGAAGACCATCGCAGATGACATGACTTTCCGGGTACAGGGAAATAACTTCACGGGCAATAACTTCACATGGGCAATAACTTCACCTCGAGTGGGCAATAACTTCACTTTTTTTTGTGAAGTTATTGCCCAAGCATCTTAACGTAAGCGATATCACCAACTACGAAGCTTGTGGATAAAGCGAGGACATTGCGGAACATTTCCTGAGTGATTGTCCTCCTTTTGCTCGTATCAGGTGGTAGGTAATTTTGATGTTGTGAGTACTGTAAACCTAAGATCCTTTTCACTGAAGCGCCTACTCGTCTTTCTTAGGCCACGTACGTATTGTAAACGCAAATATAATGTTCATTAAAGCGATACAGACGCAAAGCGATCGGTATAGTCCGTTTCCAAACATTGTCTATAGGTTTCGCAAATATTTTCTCCTTTTTCCAGTTATGGTGGGGAAAATTGGGAATCTGCTCCCTCTGCGCAGCTTTTCAATTTCATATTGATTTGTAACGGACTAGGTTAGGTTAGGCGACTGTCAATCTTAAGTCAACACACTTAGACCAATGCTAGGTCAATTGTGATGCACTCGTCGGCACTTGAATAGGACACTCTGTACGCTCTTTTTGCAATTACTCATAACTCGATAGCAGAATGATAAAATAATGATATTATGTTCGTTATCTTTGTCCAACTCTTCTTTCTCTGTGACGAAATTGCAAGTTCTGGAAAAGAGCCGTTATATGTTTTTTTTCACTCTATGTTAACATTCGTTGGAATTAAAACAACATTTTTGCGCCACTTGAATAGAATATGCATTTAGTTTGATCGTTATCTTTGGCACGCGGACTCATATTCTTTGTTGATCGATTTTTTTATTATTTTCGACTATTTAATTAAAAAAAACACTAAAATGGGTCGAGGAAAAGCATTAACCGAGGCGGAAAAAGGACAAATCAAAGTTTAAAAGGACGCTGGCTTATCTATTGTCAAAACAGCTAAAAAAAATTGAGAGGAGCCGACACGTTTATCCACATTTTTAAGCAATGAGTATGAATATTGAAAAAAACATGAAAGGGACACACAGCGTGCTTACTAACGCGGAAAAGCGACTTATTTTAATAAAAGCGTCAAATTCTCATGACTCTTTGGCAAAAATCAGGGCTAAATGCGGTGTCAAGGGTCATCTATGCGTCGTGTTATTTCAAAAGCTAAACATCTAAAAAGATTGAAAATAAAGAAGAAGCCACCTCTCAACCCGGTTCGAAAAGAGCAATGCCTCAGTTTTTGTCGCACATAATACCTGGACTTCGGAGTGGCATAGAGTAGTCTTCTCCGATGAAAATAAATTTAATTTGGAAGGCCCCGATGGCTATAGCTACTATATCCATGACCTTCGCAAAGAATCACATTATTTGGAACGGCTGCATAGCAGAGTTAGAGGTGTGATGGTGTGGGGGACCATTTCCTTTTATTGAACATTCACAATGAATGCCTTGTCTTACAATGGCATTTTGAAAAAGGCCTTTGCATACTCCCATACCCTTTTTCGACATCTGCCGTTCATTTATCAACATGATAACGCGCCAATACATACAGCTCGGGTAGTAAAATCTGTATACAGAGCCAAAATGTGGAGCTGTAAAGCTGGCCGCCCTATTCCCCGGATATATCATTGAAAATGTTTGGGGATGGTTGACACGTCAAGTATACGGCTCAGGACAACTATATTTGAGTATACCCGAACTAACCCAAGCCATCGAATTATCTTGGAGCTCGATTTCACTGAAATATTTGACTTATTTGTATTTCCCTCCCAAACCGAATGTGAGAAGTTTTGGAACAGAAAGGTGGCTCAACACATTATTAAATTTTTTTTTTCTGAATGTAAAATACACCAATTATCTTAAATTTAAGTTGTTTTTGTAATAAAAAGAATCAAAAATATCTAAAATATTTTTTTTATTAAAGTGTCCTATTCAAGTGACACAAATTGTCGACCCTGAATTTTGCCGGTTTTCGGTTGATAATATTTTGTTAAAACTTAAAAGCTTAAGCATTGAATCTTCCTTTTGATCAAATAACAGCAATTAAATTAACTTTAATTTACAAAAAAAAAGCGTCTACCATGCTTAGTTTGGAAGCAATGAAGGATAGAAAACAGACGTAAGGGGCGTCCTATTCAAGTGGTGAGGAGTGTACCACATGGATCTAGGGGATTCTTTCACTACTTGTTAAACCATTTGGAGCTGCTTATGCAGCGCGATAGACTTCTAACGTCAGTGTTAGCTAAGTCACTTAGATCATTAAGCAAGAAATCTCCCAGATTTAGATTTCTTTTATGGGAGAGGCAGGAGATACACAAGGAAGGTGGGGTGTAGTCTCCTCCTGCTCGTAAATGCAGGTACTGCAGAAGTTGTTTGAATAAACGCTAAGCCTCGATGCGTGCCTGCCTATCAGAATGACCCTGTAATGGCACCTATAGAACGGTGACCATCCGTTCATTATTATAATGAACTGTTCATTATTTGAGGTAGATGTTCATTATGAATTATTTTGTATTCAAAAACATAAAAATTTTCATTATTTTAAAAGCTGCTCATTATTTGTTCAGTATTTTATTCAATTTTGTTGAAACAAAAACGAAAAACCAAACCAAAATTCTTTATACAAAATGACTCAACTATTTATATTAAGTGATTTTTTACCAATCCTTGCTCTGAACCCTGTTTTTTTTGCAAATTGTCAGGCTAATCCTTTTCATAATAGCATTTGACGGATTGAGTCCCAGGAAATATGCATGATGGACGTATCCCTGGTCATTAAAGAGCTTAAATCAAAAATAAAGCAAAGAAAAGATGAATGCTTTTTGCCAATAATAATTAAAAATATGATAAAAGATTTAGAGCAAGAAGATCCTACAGTTTTAAATAATATAAAAACACACGCAAATGACTTTTACACTAGTTGTGTAGACTATTTAAATCAGTGGGAGGGTGCATTTGTTGGAATTGAGATTTTAGAATGGGTACTTCTACATGCAGTTCCGTCCTGGAACCAGGTTGAGGCAAGTATAATGTATATTATGAAAAAGAGAAGCGATTTTAATCTTGATGAGTTTAAAGCTTTTGACGAATTTTCGTGTGTTAAACATTATATTTCTTTATAGAAAATTGTAACATGGGGAGATAGTCAGAAGACTGCAGGAGATAGATGGATGGACATTTTTAAACATTTTATAGAAAAAGACATACATTTCAAGAACATTTTAAAAATTGTAGAATGTGGCTTGTGTCTTGACTTGACTTTGAAATTCATTTTTTTATTCATTGATAAATATCTACTTACATACTAGACAAAAATGATTAAACCTAACTTAAAATTAACAGGATACTTATTCTTATTTATTGGTCCTTATGCGAACGCTCTAAACTTAACTATATCTTAGAATTATTGCCTTTCGGCCTACGAACTATTTTACGAACTAATCTTACATATATATTCCTCGAGAAAATTTACTAAAACTCGGTATCATTATTGAGATTTTATATAAAACAAATTACAAACTACCTATTCTACTTACTTAAACTACTTAACGTATTCTAACTATAATTAGGATTCTGAGCACTCGTTGCCTGGCGCAATAAGTGGTCAAAATCCCAATTGCTTTCCGAGCGCCTGGCAGTCGTCAACGTGCACACGCGCCGCCGTGAGCCGACTGAAGCCTTACAGCGTCAGTCAACTCCCGGAAGCACCACCACACGTTGGCGAGCCCGGCCTCTCTCAAAAACGCCCTAGCTGACTTAATCTAACTTATAAGCTAAGAGGATGTTACCTAGAGTAACGCACCGTCCTGGGAGGGCATGTTGACCCCTCCCCCCTCAACAAGCCACCAAAATTCGGCGAATTGCTTTTCCGTGTCGAATCTATCCCTCTCCGATATTGCGGTACTAAAACGGAGGAGCTCATGAGCATTGGCGACGTCCCCGTCATGGAGGAGCCGCATATCTCTCGCGCTGCGGTAGCGATGGTATAAGACCGGGATACCATCCCTCGTCTGTACCAGCCCTTTTGAATCAATATGGATAAATGCCTCTGGCGGGATAAAGCCAGACCGTAGTAGTAAGCCCCAAATATCAGACTATTGTCGCTGGCCATCGCCCTTGCAACGTGCCTTCGAGTGACCTTAATGAGGAAATTGTCAATCCTATTCAACTGAGCCCCATCGTATAGGACCTTGTTGGGATAGTATTTTATATAGTTGGATTCAGGCGTTCGGAACAACCGGAGACAGGTCCTAAGACATTGTCTCTCCAAAACCCGAATCTTTTCCATATAGCTAGGCGCTATATTAAACCATAATGGACAACCATAAGCGATGATCGGCCTTATAAGGGCCACGTAGCAAATGACCTTCACTCTGGAGTCAAGTTGACTGCTATGAAACAGTCTCCTTGTTAGAGCATAAGCCTTCTTGGCCCCAGCAAGACAAGCAACTATATGTCTATCGAAATACAGAAACTGGTCAAGCCAGATACCTAGATATCTAACTGCGCTTCTCACCGCCAATGGCTGCCCATTTTGTCCAATAATGGCCAATTTTTTCCAGTTTTTTCTGGTATCCCTAGAGGCCCCAGCCAATGGAGTTCTGAACAAGATTGTTTCCGTCTTCTGAAAGTTGATTTTCAACTTCCAGTCGTCGCAATATCGCTTAATTTGATCGAAGTCACGCTGCAAAAGGATATTAATGACCTCGATTTTAGGACCTGATCTGTATGCCACCAAATCGTCGGCATACGCTATAGCATGGCTGAGTGAACCCACCAGATCACTCGTGTAAATGTTAAACAGGATCGGAGAATTGACCGCCCCCTGCTGTAAACCGTTTTTAATTTCAAAGACTCTGCTCGAAGTCACGTTGCCACATTTGACAACGAACTTCTTTCCCATAAGCATATTATAAATTACATATAGCAAAGGTTTGTACATCCCCCGCCTGGTCAACTTGTAGAAAAGTCCCTCTAACCATACGGTGTCGAAAGCCTTCTCAAAATCAACCAGACAAGCACCCGTGCATTGGTTCTTGCATTTATTCCACTGAATGTCGGAAACCAGTTTCGACGCGGCATGAATAGTGTCATGCCTCGCCCTGAAACCAAACTGGTTGTCCGGAATTATGTTATTGTCCTCGACCCACTTTAACAGGGCTCTATTGACAACCTTTTCAAAGACCTTGCTAATATTCGGAAGCAAGCTAATTGACCGGAGATTGGCAGGGTTCGTCCTATCTTTACATTTTTTCGGGATAGGGTGTACCACAGCTACCTTCCAATGCGCCGGATAATATGCATTATTCAGCGCATTGTTAAACAGCGTGGTGAAAATATCTACAGCCTCCAGAGGCAGGTGTCTCAATACGACGTTTGGGACACCATCCATCCCCGCCGACTTTTTATTCTTTAGTGTCTCGAAGATGCACAGAAGATCATCCTTCGACACGAACAAGTGCGATGCATCTCGGCCATTGGCGACAACTGCATTAGCATGGTTTTCATCAGTGAACACGGTGAATCCGTTATTCTCAGATCGCCAATTCTCAAGTTCGGTGCGCAGATCGAAGTGGCTCACCAGAGCCCTATTCTCAATGTCGTGGTTACGGCGAACAGGATTGTTCACCGTATACACGGCCTCGAAACAAGCGCCCAGCAAATCCACCTTCTCCTGTGGGTCCTCGACCACGAAAAAATCGTCGTTTGAAGCGACACTTTCTGGACTTATTCCAGCATTCAGTACCGTCTGTCTGTTCTCTGCTGTCTGGGAGATTCGAACACAAGGAATATCATTGTGATCTTTCCTCCTGAACAACTTATTTATCTGTGAATGTGGCTTGTGTCTTCCGGGGTCGAATGCTCAAACAGAAAGAGTTTTCTCAGTCTTAAATAATGTTTGGACAAATGAAAAAAACCAAATGAAAGTCGAAACTATGAACTCAATGTTAATTACTAAATTTAACTATGAAATGACCTGTTTAGAGAATATTTGAAACAAAAACCAGATTTAATTAAACAAATTTATACTTCAGAAAAGTATTCAAATGGGTAAACAAATAAATGTTACCTGCATTAGGTCCTTATTTTAAATAATGAGGATACTTACCTGTTTAGTTTTTAAGCGTTTATTTTACAACATTTAGTTAAAATAAAGACTGATTTTTTTTTTGCCTAACATAGGTACAAATTAAGAGTTCCTTCAGTAATATTAATTTTAATTGACTAAAGCAAAGACTGAATCCTTGTGTTTTATTTTATTGAGTTATTTAAAAAAAAATAATAATTAAGAACTGGGTTTAATTTTTAATGTGTAAACATTTTTGCTCTCGTTGATGTGTAAATATATTTTTTCTCGGTAGGGGCTAGTTGGAAATATCTAGCGTCACCATCATCATCAGATTTTCCCGTTAATTTTCATTACCACGTGAGTTAATCGCTGCTCGACAGATCACCGCAATTAAACGACGTTTGGCGCGATTAGTACGTAGATGGGTGACCGTTTGAGAACATCCGCGTGTCGTTGTTTTTTTTTATTAATGTGTAAACATTTTTGCTCTCGTTGATGTATAAATATATTTTTTCTCGGTAGGGGCTAGTTGGAAATATCTAGCGTCACCATCATCGTCAGATTTTCCCGTTAATTTTCATTACCACGTGAGTAAATCGCTGCTCGACAGATCACCGCAATTAAACGACGTTTGGCGCGGTTAGTACATAGATGGATGACCGTTTGAGAACAACCGCTTGTCGTTGTTTTTTTTTTTATTAATTATGTATGTTCAATTTTTTTAAATACGTTAGTTAATTAGTTACGGCGTTAGCTAGATAACAAATTAGGTAGCTGACGGGCAACTGTGCCTACAAGTTTACACATCAACTATACCGTGAGTGCAGCGTGGCTCACACCTTTTTTTTAATTATGTATGTTCAATTATCACCGCAATTAAACGACGTTTGGCGCGGTTAGTACGTAGATGGGTGACCGTTTGAGAACAACCGCGTGTCGTTGTTTTTTTTTTTTATTAATTATGTATGTTCAATTTTAGAGATTATTATGTCCTTACGAAACACCGGAAAGTTGTGTGGAAGTAGATTTGTTTTGAATAATTGAGGTTGTATAGCTTGTAGTTTGTTGTACATCAGTTGAAGGTAAGAGGAAAAATATCGATTTGTACTTCGGTAACCGATGGCCGATTTAAGAATGTCACTTAAACGACAATCGATGCTATATTTTCCCGGTACATCGACACACTTGAGTCGACGGTGTACATCTCCTACTTCAGCTTTCACAAACCAATTATTTGTTCGGTCAAACATTAAATAAATTTTGTCGCTGACATATATATATATCATGGTTTTATTTCAGTACAATACCCAAATGTCTTGTTTATCAAAACCACAACCTCTGTGATATTTCCACATGCAACACTGACGAGCCTACATGTTTACACATCAACTATACCGTGAGTGCAGCGTGGCTCACACCTTTTTTTTTCTTTTTGTTCATTATTTAGAATTCAAACAGATGGTCACCGTACGCTATAGTGGAGCTAATATGCAATCGGTTTAGTGAAATTAGACTCTTTGAGCGTCGCAGATCCGGCTTTGGCCAAATATGCATAGTCGCTAGACATGTATTACTACTTGTCCCCACCTAAGTTTTGTTGCTTGAATAAAAGTTGCAAGTAGCGATTGGTATACCCAGAAAACCCTTGTCAGGTAAAAGAGGTAGTGTGGTTCCGTTTTTGGCGAGTTCATCTGCCCTACTGTTTCCAGGAATGCCCTTATGCAACGGCACCCAACAGAAGTAAATGTTAAACTGCTCCGCCATCTTCCTAAGATATGAACGGTAGTCAAGGACTGCAATGGATTGTAATGGACTAGACAAAACCGATTTAAGCGGACTTGATATAGTTGCGCTATGAACCAGACCGCCTAGACAATATAACAAAAAAGCGGCCATACGCTCATGAAGGGTTCCGCGCGAATTATAATTATTATTTACTTAGGCACCTATTACAGATTTATTATTAGAAAATAATGGTTAACGGTTTACGCATAAGGTTTATGTTTATGAAATTAAATGTTTTTTTTTTTTATATTTGAGTTGATTTAATGAAAGGTAAATTGCGGTTTACGATTTATGACATATTAAAAAAAAACTACTTGCTGGATCTCGTTCAAACCAATTTTGTTATATTTTTTTTAGCTTTATCATTCCCTTATTTTGGAAGTTAGAGAGGGGGGGGGGGGGGCAACATTTTACCACTTTGGAAGTGTCTCTCGCGCATACTATTCAGTTTAGAAAAAATTGATATTAGAAACCTCGATATCATTTTTGAAGACCTATCCATAGATACCCCACACTTATGGGTTTGATGAAAAAAATAATTCGAGTTTCAGTTCTAAGTATGGGGGAACCCCCAAAATTTATTGTTTTTTTTTCTATTTTTATGTGAACATCTTAATGCGGTTCACAGAATACATCTACCTACCAAGTTTCAAAAGTATAGCTCTTATAGTTTAGGAGAAAAGTGGCTGTGACATTCCCGGACAGACAGACAGACAGACAGACAGACAGACATGACGAATCTATAAGGGTTCCGTTTTTCGCCATTTGGCTACGGAACCCTAAAAAGGGTTTAACAATGGACCACTTTGTCCTTTGAATGAAACTTGTGCATATGCGGCATGCGCATACAGCCCCCCTTACCTAACCTAACTTTCGAAATCGAGGGACTAGCCACTAGGTTCAAGATAGTTGTCTTGTTCGAACTTTGATACGAGATCGCTATTGACCACAGAAATCTGCGGTTGCCAAAGTATTATAATGTAGTATTTGTTCCAAAGAGGGAATTTTGTAAATATTAAGACTTAAAGCGGCACTAGCCGCACAATAGATATCGTGTGCGTTTCATGAACATGATGTCATTTCTACAGAATTCCTGCCTAAAGTCATGAGTCTCGCCACCCATTTGAAATTCCAGCACATTCACGTAATTATTGCGATCTTCAATCTAACATCGACCAGCAGCTGCAGATACTCTTAAACAGCAATTATTCACTGTCTACAATTCGATGTCTACAATTCGATAGCCGAAAAATTCTTTGAACAAAGTTTACTCATTCTGACAACTCCATATGATACCCATGACCTCCGACTCCGGCATCATTTAATCACAGTCGTTTTCCCCTGAACGAAGGTTGACTATAGGTACTCAGCTAACCATCCAGTCACTTAACTTTTAACAAACCGCTAGAGAAACCGAACACAGTTCTTTTTTCGTACCCACGCTTCTATTATGACGCTCAAACCAAAATGCTAGTAGTTCAAACGTACACACACCTCGATCACCCCTAAAAGCCAATCCGAGAGCCAATAAATATTACCTACACCACCCGCCCATATCGGAGTAGAAAAATCATCGGAATCGGAATTTCACAATCGGCAATTCGCACCTCCACTTCAATTACTCGTTCCAAATGAGGTAATTATCGCCAGCACTACACTCTTCCGATAGAGTGTCGGCTGTTTTTGGCTGAAAACACTCCACTCCACTTGGGTTAGACTTGAATAATAAATTCTCACCTCTTTGACTCCAATCAAGCAGCCCGTAGTGATAACCTTTGCCAGTCCATATGGTTCCAAGTTGGTGCAGCGTTTAGGCCAAGTCACTTGGACTCGTAAAGTCGTAACGTTACTGTTGCGCAACCAACTGCAGCAGCAGCCGTGCGCTGCAAAGTACTTGGAGTTATAAAATCGGAAATAAATCAACTCATAGAGAGTGTGAGTGTAGCGAATATTACGCGCATTACATGGGAATCGAAGTCGCATCCAAATTGCAGCGGTATCGCCGAATTAATTTTGGAAAATCTCACGTTTTACAATATATTGCTATTAAGGTGAGGCAAGGAGTCATATGCAATAGGAAGTTTGTTGAAGTTATGGGAGAATGACTGAGTCACATTCTCATCGCTACCGACAGAAGTTTCCGCCACAGAAAACAATTCATGACACTGGTGTCACAGATTGATTAACTTGTCGCTGTTTGCATTGCAAACGGTTCGCGCAGTCAGTTTGCATTAAATGTCAGAATCTGAAATGGATAAATGTGTCAACGTGAATGATGTTATATGATACGCAAACAATGATCAATGGCATTATGACAGCACGGATGTGGGTGGTGCATTTGTAAATACGTTAAGGGCGTGGAGTGGTCTCTTTTAATATGCCCACTTGATATCGAAGGTATACGTGAAGCCAAAAGTGACTACATATCAATACTATACACTCTCGCTTAACTGAATAAGTTCAACACTTCTAAAAAGTAATATAGTAATCCGGGTGGGCAACGGTGCAGTAGTAGGGTAGTTTCGCTTACTGATTGAAAGGTCAAAATCCCGGCCAAATTCATTACTTTTAATCGAATGCATAAAAAATAGATCTCCCTAATCAATTTGGAACACCGCCCGTGGAGAAAACCCCTACAACTGCACCCAAACACTTCTTTCCTATCTCTCTATTCTTTCTAATAATAAGTAGCACCGAAAAGCATGCACTGAAATACGATATTGCCAGGTGCTACTTGCTGTTAAACATAAATGCTTGCGCTGTATTCTTAGCAATATAAGGGTACTGTAACATTTATAGAAAAACCCCTTTAGCGTAAGCAAATTATAAAAAAAAAAAAAAAAAAAAAATGGCAATATCTCTTCAACCAACTTACCGATTTTAATGAAATAAATTGTTTGCATAAATTAATTAATCATTAATGAAATACAAAATATGCGGTATCTAACACACGTCTATATTATCTACTCGTTACTTATTTTCTTCAAAAACATAACAAAAAAGCCGATTTATTTTGGTTCAACGAATAGGTTCAGAAACATAAAATTAAAAAAAGCTTTTTCACAGCTTTGTTTCTTGTTAATATATGTAGGTACCTATATAGTATGTATTTAATGTTAATTTAGTATTTTGTACTCCCTCCTTTGTTCAAAATATCTTCATACATTTGGTTTGGCAACAACTTATAATATTTTCCAATATTCCTTAGCGAAATCGTAGACCAGGCTTTTAATGGCATCATTCAGGGTCGGAGAATCGTCGAATTGTCTACCGCCCCCATAAACTCTTTGCGACAACAGCCCCCAAACGTTTTCAATAATATTAATGTCCGGGGAGTACGGCGGCCACCCAAGCAATTTTACATTTAGGTCGTTTATCCATTTTTTCACTACCCTAGCTGTTTGAATGGGAGCGTTTTCGTGCTGGTATGTCCATGGAATCCGTCCGAAAACGCGAACTGCACAGGTGTGGTGACGACTTAACACGCGTTCCTGCTTTCGCAGGTCGTGAAAGTAGAAGTTGTAGCCGTCCGGTCCATGCAGGTTGAATTTTTTGTCATCGGAAAACACGACAGTGTGAAACTCCTTTTTCCACGTCATATGGTCGATATGCTTTACGCACATCATTAAGAGGGGCTTTTGTTAGCCTCTTCAAATGCTTGGTACTCCAAATAATTCGTTTTATAGTTGCCAGACTTGCATTAACTCCGCATTCTTCCCTGATTTTGGTAGCAGAACATTGCGAATTTTAAGCAGCTCTGATGTTAAGTCTTCTTTTTTTTAGTTATAGTTATTTTTATTTCAGCAAAGATATACTCGTACATTATAAACACTACTATTGCACAATTTACAGAGATGTGGTTATTACTACTGATAATCTTATATAATTGTAAATGAAAAATATCAAACTATATATTATATATTTAAGTAATAATTTGAGGAAAAGCTGATGAAAAAAAACCTCAATACGAACTATAATAGGATCATCGAAATGAGAGAAGTGGTGGTGGGCAACTTGATTTCAGATATCACGTACATTAACAAGTACAGTTACTAAATAAACATAATATATAAATAGATTAACAATTATAGATATAATTGACAAATGTAATAAGTTAACAGATATGAATAGTTTAAGGAAACATATAACATTTTAACAAATATAAACAATTTAACAAATATGAATAACTGAACAAATGCCGACGATGAATTAATATCATAATGAAGTCAATTTTAATTATAAATAAATAAATAGATAAATATGTATATAAATAAATCACTAGATAAATGAATAGATAAATAGTAATAATTACAATAAATAAATAAATAATAAATAAATAAATAAATAATAAATAAATAAATAATAACAAATATAGTAAATTAATAAATAAATAAATAATAACAAATAAGTGGAACAAGTAGTGATTTTAATAATTTTAATGTAGAAGATCTAAAATCAAGGGGTTGTCAGAGGAGCTGCAAAACCAGCTGTAGCGATCAAATAATTTATTCAGTCTTACTGATATTTTTTCAATGTTTGAGATTGCATGGAGTTCTTCGGTCGAAAAATGCCAAGGTAAGTTTAAAATCATTTTCAGTAGTTTGTTTTGGGTTATCTGTAGTCTACGTATGTGGCTCTTTGCACATTTTCCCCAAACTGGAGATCCATAAAACAAAATTGCTTGTAAGATTACTTTGAAAATGATGAGTTTGTTTTCTCGGCTCATTTTTGATCTTTGGTATATAAATGAATACAGTATTTTAATTGTGATATTAACTTTCCTGATGGTTTCTTGGACATGAAGGCTAAATGTTAACGACTTGTCAAGGTGAACCCCAAGGTACTTAGCATTTGATTTCCAATCCGTTTGTATATTATTTATTACTATTCTGTTGCTTGGTAAGAAGCAGGCTTTTCTTTTTCTAGTAAAAAAGACAGCCTGAGTCTTTGAAGCATTTAATTTAATTTTCCAATTGGCAAAGTATGTTTGGATGACATTTAAGCCAGATTGCAATTTCGTTTCAATGTTTAAACCAACTGAATCTGATGAATAAATGCATGTGTCGTCTGCAAAAATGGCAATTTCACAATTGGTTAATTTTGGAAAATCGTGCGTGTAAATATTATACAAGATTGGCCCAAGAACCGAACCTTGGGGTACCCCTGCGTCAATTGAGAAACCTGCTGATAACCAGTTATTAACAGAAACATTGAAAGAACGCCCTGATAAAAATGACTGGACTAATTTCACTAGGTATATTGGGAAACGTAGGCTTAGTAGTTTGTGCAGTAAGCCATCGTGCCATACTGTGTCAAACGCTTTTTCGACGTCAAGGATAACCATACCCGTACTTATTCCCATATCGAAATTCTTTTTGATATGCCTCGTTATGCGATGAATTTGGTGCACTGTGGAATGATGTGCTCTGAAACCGAATTGTGCTTCAGGTAAAATATTATGCTCGTTAAGGTGAGTTGTTAGTTTTATTTTGATAATTTTTTCAAAGCACTTACTTAGCGAGCTTAACAAGCTTATCGGCCTGTAACTACTAGGTAGGCAAGCATCTTTACCTGGCTTCAGAACCGGGATGACTTTTGCTGTTTTCCATTCTTGGGGAAAATATCCCCGTTTGAGGCAGCAGTTAAATAGCCGCTGCAAGAATTGAAATCCGATTCTTGGAAGGCTTTTGATGAAAGTATTTCTTATTCCGTCGAAACCAGGGGATTTAGAATTTTTTAGTTGCATACAAATGGCCTCTACATCTTCAATTGAAATAAGGTCTTCCCCTCCAACTAATGTAGCTTGGGCGCTGATTATGCCAAGTGAGTTTCGAACTGCATTCGCTGCTTGTTATGGTTCTACCTATTGAATGGTTTGCAAAGAAAGCGTTAGTTAGTGCATTTGATTTTTCCTGGCAGGACAGTAATACAGTGCAGGGATGATACGGTTCTTCTTTTTAATAACCTTGACTGTGTTCTAAAACGGCTTGCTGCATTTATCTAGGCCTTGCAGCTTTCTATTTCAGCATTTGTTTCTGAAGTTCAAAATGAGTGTCTTTATGGTTGCCGTTAAAGCTTTTGCTTCAGTCAGATAAGATGTAGTTCTGGTTCTATTCCACTTGGATCTGGAACGATTCCTTATTAAGATTAATTCCACGATATGACGTGGAAGTAGATTTGCGCCATTCCATCGACTGTTTTTTTTTTTGGGTACTGACTGGTCGATATAATCCTGTACACTGCTTGTAAAATAATTTACAGCTTCATCGATTTGGTTTTGGTTACTAACAACAGGTAACATTTCCTCATTGTTCCTTAATTTTGAACGCATTTTGCTCCTAAATCGATCCCAATTAGCATTTGGGTAATCGAGAACTAAGTTGAGCATCTGCTCAGGTGACAATAGAATGCACCATTTAACCGGTAAATGATCAGAGCTTAAATCATTTATCACGACAGGTTGGGTAAAAAGATCTTGCATATTCGTGAGAAACAAATCGAGTGCTGACGGGTTAGCCTGAGGGTTGGAGGGAATAAAAGTTGGATGAGGAGGATACAAAATATGAAATGGGTGTCTTGAATGCAAGTCAGCTAGAATATTTCCCCATGAATTCGCTCTTAGACAACCCCAGTTCCTATGCCTACAATTTAAATCGCCTCCCACCAGGAAAATTTCATTGAAACTAACCAATTTTCGTAAATCACTATTTAAATGCGATCGTTTCTGTGCTGTAACACGGCCGCCAGGAAAGCAAACACAAAATATTTTTACTGAACGGCCGTTGGTGAATGGAATTTGAATATCTACGTTCTCAATTAATTTAGTTCTAACAATTGGAAGAATTTGATGTTTAATTGTTCTTTTAACGACAACGGCAACACCACCACCCCTTCTCTCATTTCTATCTTAGCGGTAACATTTGTATTCCAAGTTTGAGAACTTTTCTATGTTTGAATTAAGCCATGTTTCAGTTACTAAACCTACATCGATGTTGTTTGAGCTTAAAAAAGCAAAAAACTCTAGAGCTTTATTGCGAATGCTTCTACCATTCCAACATATTATACTCAAACCGAAATTCGTAATTATTTACCTTGTTGATACAAATACTTAATAGCTAATTGTGCAATAGTATTAAATTGATCAGCTCTTGTGTTGCATTGTCCAAGCAGTGTGATCATCTCAGCAGTAAGAGTGTTAATTTCCGTTTAAGTAAGTAGAATAGGTAGTTGGCAATTTGTTTTATATAAAAATATAAAATTTAAATAATGATGCCGAGTTTTATTTAATTTTCTCGAGGAACACATATGTAAGATTAGTTCGTAAAATAGTTTTTAGGCCGAAAGGCAATAATTATAAGATATAGTTAAGTTTAGGGCGTCCGCATAAGGATCAATAATTTAGAATAAGTATCCTGTTAATTTTAAGTTAGATTTAATCATTTTTGTCTAGTATTTAAGTTGATATAAGCTAATAATTAATAAAAATGAATTTAAAAGTAAAGTGTTAATTTCCTCCCAGAAGAAAAGCTCGTTCGTTGCCCTTGGGGCATTTGCAGCGCCGGAGTTGTTGTTGTTGGTCAACACATTTAAGTATTTAGTTGTAAGAGAAGGCGTTGACATGGGCAGAGGCAAAGAACTTTTTCGCCGTGACGTGAGAGCGGGAAAGTCGTTGGTGTTTGAGATGTACCCTTGAAGCTGTTGCTGATTATATTTTTGCGGAACAGATTTTGCCGGTAGTGAATTATTTTTATTGGAGAGCCGTTCTCTTATTTCATTTGCCAGTTTGGCAAGTTGGGTCTGTAGCTTTGTGGGTTTTATTGCAGTTGTCACATTTTATATTTTTTGATTTGCAATCATTCGTATTGTGGTTTTCGGAGCAGATTCCGCAATGTGTTTTAATGTGGCAATTTTTTTCCCCGTGGCCGAACATTTGGCAGTTGTAACACTGTGTGACTTTGTTGCGTTGCCTACGGGCGAAATTCCACTTGACTTGGGTTCTGAATAGGGATCGAAAATTTTTTTTTAGATCAAATAATTTGGTAACTACTACTACAGAGTAGTCATTGTTGACTATTTTGTTGTGAATAAAAATAGTCATAAGGGAACATTCGGCGCGTGCGATTCCTATTGAGTAGCTACGCAGTAGTAATGTTGACTATTTTGTTGTGGTTTTTGACAATACAAATAGTCATAATGATATATTTGACGCGCGCGATTCTTATTAAGTAACTACGCATTAGTCATTTTTAACTATCTTGTTGTGCTGTTTGATAACAAATAGTCATGGCTGAACTTTTGACGTACGCGTTTATTATTCAATAACTAAGCAATAGTAATTTTTGACAATTTATATTACTATTTCTAACTATTTTCATCTTATTTTTGTTCTTTAATAGTCGTTCCGAAAATTTCGTAGAATATTATCTAATTACTAAGACAATAGTTACAAAAATAACTATTTTTTTTCTCTGAGTGCACACTCGAGAAACACAAGATAGAAGACATCAGTGAATCCATTATACTTCTTTTTTAAAATTTTAATGTTTTGTACTTTTAGCCCCAAAGATGTGAGTTCGTGTTTAAGATTTTCGACTGGTAGTTCGTCAAGCCCATACAACATGACTTTGAATGACCTTGCTGTTGGAAGATCATGCGAAAAAAATTGCCAGTTTTTAGTTTTAAGCACTGAACATATATCACTGTAGCATTCGATGGTTTCACTAAGGATTTTAATACCGATAGATATTTTCTTGACAAAGTAATGGTTTATGTTCACATCACGAAATAGAGAATGCACTTCCTCACTGCTTTTTTGTAGAATGCAGATAGATGGAATTTTGTCTTTTTTCTTTGAAGTTGGAGTTGTTTGGATTTCATCGCAATCAATTTCATTGTCCGAATCGGGCAAACATTGAAGAGGTGTAAAATAGTTCGTCCTAGTGTTGTCTGCTCTAGAACTCATTTTTTAACTTTTAATGTTTGAAGATAAATTTTTGTCTTTAACATTAGGGGACCGAGTTCTCTTAGGAATTTTGTTTTTTTCTATATTAGTACCGCACAGGAAAAACAACATCTTGTGAGTTCAAAGGGCCGATTAGTGCTGATGTTAAGTCTTCTATCTGCTATTATTGTGGCGTATTGACCACCTCCTTTCACATTAATTCCATAACGGGATTGATTACGAATGAAGTTACTAACAACATTTTGACTCCGACCAATTTTGTTTAGCAATTTCGCGCTGTTTTAGCCCAGATTCCTAAAAAACCTTATTTTGACCTTTTTCAAAATCGTTTAATTGCTTCCCACGACCCATTTTACAAAAAAACAGCGGAAGTTACTTTCAATTAAAAAAAGAAAAAAAAAATACGTCGATAACTTGGTTTAAAACCAAGTTTGAAAACCTTGTATACGATATTGAGGGTTACGAATTATATCGAAACGACAGAATAATCTCTAGAACGGGCGGAGGAGTGGCAATTTATTGCAAGTCGTCTTTAAAATATGAGGTGTTAGTAAAATCTGCCGACACTCCACACTGACGAATGAATACATTATTGCTGAGGTTCATGATGGAAATGTTAAATGTTTGGTTTCTTGTTGTTACAACCCTAACCGTAGATTTTCATCTGAACCATTCTTTTCCGCTCTGTCAGAGTTTTCACCCAGATATGTAAATATTATTGTGTTAGGAGATTTTAATGCCAACTTATTAAATAACGATTCCCGGTCGCGCCATTTGGTGGATCATGCCTCTTCGAGTGGTCTTTATGTTGTAAATATGTCCTATCCAACTTGTTTTCGTACAGATGCACCACCGAGTCTTCTTGATGTTGGTCTTGTTTCAGATCAATCAGCAGTTCTTCTATTTGATCAAATCTACCTGGGTGGGGTCTCTGACCATGATATGTTGCTTTGCACGTACGATATTAATTTTTCTCATATCAATAAGTCTAAGACCTTCGAATTTAAAGATTTTAAATCTATTGACATCTATGCTCTGCAAGTTGCAGCTCAAACAACAACTCCCTGGTTTCTTTGTAGACAGAGTCCGGATCCAAATGAACAAATTAATCGTTTTCAGTTATGTGTTGCCCAGCTCTATGAAGATTTCGTGCCTGTTAAAACTGTTTTTGTTCGCAATAAGACTTTCCCGTGGTTTACTGGGGATGTTTTAAATGCCCTAAAAATCAGGAATAAGCGTTACAGCAAATGGAAGCGAAATCGTTCTTCCTTAAATTGGGTCGCTTATAAAAACTCTCGTAATGCAGCCACTAGCATTGTGCGTGATTCGAAACGAAATTACTATTCGTCTAAACTCAGTTCATCCTTGCCCCCAAAGGAACTGTGGAAGAACCTTCGGCAAATTGGTGTAAGCAAAGGAGGGAATGATAACTGTTTCTTAAATCCAAATGAGCTAAATGCACATGTTGTTGATAATGCGATGGCTGGTGGTATGTTCGATTTTCCACCGAACACTTTTACACCAGTGCAAAGGCAAGTCGATTTTG
Organism: Portevinia maculata; assembly: GCA_949715645.1. NCBI lineage: Eukaryota > Metazoa > Arthropoda > Insecta > Diptera > Syrphidae > Portevinia > Portevinia maculata. The sequence goes on from OX454526.1 coordinate 10,000,396, forward strand.
AGGTAATAACTGAGACTGATGTCTATTCAATAATTGCCTCCATTAGGTCAAATGCAATCGGTGAAGATGGTATACCAGTAAAATTTCTAAAAATAATTTTACCCAGTATTGTAAGCCATATAATCCACATAATCAATTCGTGTATTATGACATCTACCTTTCCCCAGGCTTGGAAACATGCACGGGTTATTCCGATTGCCAAAAAATCGAACGCAAGTTCTGTTAACGATTTTAGGCCAATAAGCATTCTCCCATGCCTATCAAAAGTATTTGAGAGAGTCTTATCCCGCCAGATCAAAAGCCACCTATCCTTCAACTCTCTTTTGACTCCTTCTCAGTCAGGCTTTCGAGAAGGGCATAGTTGCCAGTCGGCAATGGTGAAGATTTTGGATGATGTAAGGCATGAATATGACAGAGGGCTAGTGACATTACTATGCTTTCTCGATTTTTCGAAAGCTTTTGACAAAGTGAATCACAAAATTCTTTTATGGAAGCTTAAACACTTCTTCGGGTTTGGCGAAAGAGCTGTTAAACTTTTGCAAAGCTACTTGTCGAACCGATTTCAAAGGGTCGTTGTTGGTCGAAGGATCTCGTCTGTTTTGCCCTTATTTCAAGGTGTTCCTCAAGGTTCTATCCTTGGACCGATTTTATTTTCCATGTTTGTCAACGATTTGCCATTGATATGTGTGCACACTCGTATGCATATGTACGCAGATGATGTTCAATTGTACATGTCTATGCCTATGCATCGACTTGACGAATTAGTTTTTTGTTTGAACAGGGATTTGTCAGCGATAAATGACTGGGCAAACAAAAACGGGCTGCTGCTAAATCCTTCCAAACGTCAGGTTCTACCCATATCAAAAAGCAATTTCGAACTAAGTCTGGTGCCAGAGAAGCTCAAAAAGGTACAACGGCTTGCGTGCCTTGGTATCTCCGGAGCCATGTGTACCTGTCCAACAGCTGCCATAGAGGCAATAACAGGAATTATACCCCTCCACATATACGTCCAAAAAGTGGCGATCCGCACTGCAATAAGTCTAATACAGCTAAACGAGATAAGTCTTAATGATCATCCGGAACTTAAGACCCTTCTCGATGAACTGCCAGAACTTAACATGAACTGCGCGGTCACAGACCGCATTCAAAAAACACTATGCTTCAACAAACGGTTCTCCACGGAGATACCCAAAAGAGAAGCATGGGTTAGCAATAACCCACCAAACAGCCATAACGGCATAAAGTGGTATACGGATGGTTCTAAAATGGAAACGGGGGTAGGAGCGGGAATATACGGACCACACAAACGCTTTACGATACCCATGGGAAAAAGTCCCAGCGTATTTCAAGCGGAGCTCCACGCCATTCAAGAATGCGCCAGCCACATTATCTTATCTGGCATAAAAGGTGCAACCATCCATATTTTCACGGACAGTCAAGCAGCTATAAACGCCCTTAGCTCGTATACCATTGACTCCAAATCAGTCATGTACTGCTTCAATACCCTACAATTACTCGGAGCAAGAAACAAGACCAAATTATGGTGGGTTCCGGGTCATGTTGGGGTAGAAGGTAACGAAAAGGCCGACGAACTGGCCAGAAAAGGTTCAGAAACACCTTTCATAGGTCCCGAACCTTTCTGCTGCACCCCTAGATCAGCAGCAACGGCAGCAATTAAAAGCTGGGAACATAGAAAATGTATCTATCATTGGGATAACATCCCAGGTCTAAGGCAGGCCAAACGAGCCATTCGGCCCTTCAATCATAATGCCAGCAAATGTCTAAACCTAAGCAGGCATGATATCAAAAACCTAGTAGGTTGCCTTACTGGTCACCACGGTTTAAGATATCATCTACACAAAATGAGAATAGCAGATTCTCCTGAGTGCCGACTCTGTCTTGAAGAGGACGAGTCAGCTGAACACATTTTATGTGAATGCCCAGCCCTTAATGGAATTAGAAAGAAGATCTTTCTCAGGGAACAATTGAGCCCCGAGGACATAAAGAATTCTTCTACTGGTAAAATTGTCCGCTTTACACGGAAAGTGGAAATTTTACTAGTTTAAAATTTTTCTGGCCCATACGGTACAAAAGATCTTTTAGGTCGAAGTACCCCCCCTTTTATAAATCGCCTTGGCGAGCCAGAATTTAAAAAAAAAAAAAGTCCTGTGCCAAATATATGCATATCGGAATCGAATTTGGCGATAGTGGAGTCGGCTACTAGCCTTGGCTTCGTAATAAACCGCAATCTGTCCTGCAACAACCACATAAACTACGTCATTGGTCGTATTTATGGTGGCTTGCATAGACTGTGGTTGGCTGCAAACTTCACACCCTTTGAAACTCGACGAAAGCTCGTCCAAGCAATTATACTTCCCATAATAACTTATGCCGATGTTGTTTTTAGTAGCATGGATTCGTTGTCACGTAATAAATTACAGGTAGCCTTCAATGCGGTTAGATACATTCATGGACTACGCAGATACGATCGCATATCGCTCTATGTGAAAGGCTTTTTGAGTTGCACTTTAGTACAATACATGCAAGCAAGAAATTCTATATTCTTACACAAACTTATAAAGACAAAAACGCCAAATTATCTGTTCTGCAAGCTTGAGTTTTCTTCTTCTCGCAGTACACTTAACATAAATTTACCAACAATTAAATATCTTAACTCATCAAGGTTCTTTTTAATTCACGCCGTAAGGTTATGGAACTCTCTGCCCTTTAATATCAAGGGTATTCAGCGCCGGATTTAACATTTTTGGGCCCTAGGCCTTAAGAGTAAAAGGTGCCCTATAGTTTGAATTTTAAGTTTTGTTGCCAGGTTTATTCAATAAAAAGATATAACACCGTTGACCGTTCTAGTGAACTCAATACAACAAAAACAAATTTTATTTAAAATGATAGGTATCGATACATATTTATATATTATTTATGTACATGTGTGAAAAGATTTACAAATTCTTTTACCTACTCTATTGTCTGAAATATTGTTTTCTGGATTTCTTTGTAGCAAAGTCTTTGATAATATCCTCAAAATGTATTTCTTGTAGCAAATCGCTCTCAATGCAAAGAATAGATAGTGCATCAAGCCTTTCCTGCTTCATCATGGTTCGACAAGGCCTTTTTAAACGCTTTAATTGAGAAAATGACCTTTCCGCGGAACAGTTTGTCACCATCAAAGTTAAAAATAAACGCAATGCAATATCTACATTTGGAAAAGCTGATGTTATCTTATCTTCCCACATTATTTTATATAAATTAGCTTGATTATAGAATTTATAATTATTTCCATTTTTATGCAAAACATACCGATGGAACTGTAAAAGTTCATCAGAAAGTTCTGAATTTAGATCATCAGGATATTTTGACACTAAACGCTGAACACTGACTTCAACATCTACTTCTTCATTGTTGATGCAAAGGAAATCAAAACGTTCAGAAATTTCCGTATAAATCTTCCCTCTGGAATCCATTTGAATTCGCAATTTATCAATAAACATAAAAGGCGTTTATTCGAAACTTTTCCTTTGGGCTTAGCTCAACATCGGGAGCATTACCATCGTCAGCCATTTTTTTTTTCGAATGCGTTTTCGTGCTGCTGTGTAGTTGCCACCGGGTAAAAGTTCCTTAGAGCGTATTTCAATACCGTCAAAATTTTCACGCATATTCTCCAGCTGATCGGACAACGATTTTAACAAATTCGCACATGTCAGTAGTGTTACGTCTTCTCTTTGCAAAACTTTACTGACTTTTTTTTAAAATTTTGCAAAATGTCATTCCAGACAACAAGCATTAAAGCGAATTCTAGTTTATGCATTTTATTGAGTAGATCACCAGCTTCCCTTCGACCATCTCCTTTAAGTGCATTATCTTCAGACATGTCATCTAAAGTTTCTAATAGTTTTTTATACGATTTAATGATTGCAGAAGTAGCTGCAGCATGAGATTCCCAACGTGTATCTGAGAGCGATTTTAAAACATTATCATTTTGGAGAGCGGATTTTAAAATTTGACACCTACTAGTAGACGCAGAAAAAAAATTATATAGCGATTGTACCACGGAAAAAAATGTCAACTGCAATTAAACAGGAATCTACGGCACTGCGACCAACAAGATTTAAGGAGTGCGATGCGCAAGGGACATAGACTGCACTTTAAAATTGTTATGTTGTTTTCACTCAGATACTTTAGTGCTTGATTGGCTATATCGTCTCCAGTATGAGAATTCATCTCCAAAAACGTTAAGAAACGTTCAATAGGTTGACCGTCTTTAACATATCGTATAACAATACTCAATTGATCCACATGTGATAAATCCGGTGTAGAATCTACAGACAAGCTAAAATAACCAGAGGCATTGATTTGGTGAATGATTTCTTCTCGAACTCTTTGGGCTATTATATCTATTAGTTCTTCATATATAGTTTTAGACAGATACGAAGTTGCTCCTGACCCAGGATTTCCAAACTTTGAAATATGAGTAGCCAAAAATGGATCAAACTTCGCTATTAACTCAAGAAGCCCCATAAAATTGCCATTATTTGATAAACCATATTTTTCTTCGGAACCTCTAAATATGCTAGACCACATTCAGATAATGTGCAAATAACAGCAACCACCCTCTTTAATACATGTTTCCAGTATGAACACGACTCTTGCATTTGTTTTTCCAAATCTGTCTGAATTCCGAAGTGAGATCTACGTGTAATGTAAGTCATCATAGCCTCTTTATGACAGTTGGATTTTTCATGATTATCTATTAAAATTGCATTTTTCCAATCAGAAAAACCTTCTTGTCTTATGAATGTTGTTCCTGGCCTGGTCTGATCAGAAAATAACTTACAATAAAAGCAGAATAACGCACCTGTTGACAGGGAATACAAAAGCCATTCACGTTGATAAGTCTCGCCGTTTGCTTTTTTACCAACAAAATAAGAAGACTGGATAACTCTTATTTTCCCGTCTGAGTACGTTCGCCGAGATTTCAAAAAAGGACCATCGTGATTATTGCATTTGATAGGTCCAGACGTGATCCAATATTCAATATCATCTGCGGAAAATTTAGTCCATAGCGCTGGGTCAGGATTTTTATTTACATCATCATCTTTTATTATACTCGTTTCAATTTCCAAAGTTTCCGTGTTTTCCAAACTGTTCGATCCAGAAGATTTTATGTAATTTATATTTCCATGAATTGCTTGATTATCATTATTCAAAGCTTCACCAAAAATTAACGACTGACTAGAACTAGGTGTTTCTTCTACAGAATCAAAACCCTCACCATTATGTTGATCGTCTTCGAGTGGTGCAAAAAATGTTGAAATCTTTTGGTTTTTCGTCAATAATTCTTGCTCCTTTTGTTGTTGCACTTTAGCTAGTTTGCGCTTTTGAGCTCCACTTAATTGAATACGTTTCATTATGGCTACTCACCTATTAAGGAATTACATACGAATATAAACATTAGTTACCGCTACATTCATTCGCATTAATTGTGTTTTTGTTTTAAAATTAACTGAAAAGAAGGAGCGCTACTTACTTCGATAATGATCGTTTAATTTATAAAGACTCTTATGGAATTCAATTCGCAATGTTAATTTAATATTATTTATTAAATTTAGTTCCCTCAACAATGCCAAGTTAGTTATGTATTTGACAAGCGCATCCAATTTATATCTGGCCGTAAAGCGAAATGCGTTAACGGGACTTTATTTTTTCATTTAAACCCTTAGCCTTACACAAAATTGTTTCAAATCTACAAAAAAATAACAACAAAATGTAAATTTGTATCTCTATTTTCTATCTTTGTTGTAAATACCACATAGTCGCATAGTATTAGTATGTTATGTATGAATGTGATACGAGTTGAACGAGAGCTAAATAATTTTAAGAAAGACAACACAAAAGAGAAACATCGACTGCAAAAAAATCCAGGTGTATGTATGTGTATGTCTGCTGGGGCCTATTTCAGTTCAACGCTAGACATCCTACAACGATATAAGTACATAATATTTTCAGTTACATTTTTGATTTTTCTGTTGTCAAATACAACACTTCCAGTTCCAGTTGTAGTAGCGTACCTACCTAAATGTAGTAGGCCCCCTGGTTGAAAATGACAATATTGTTTGTACATATTTGATTGAACAGAAGTAGAATTTGGTGAAGTGTTGCCGTGTTTTAAATGATAATAAGACAGGGAAAATTGAACTATATATTTATGACAATCCATTGAATGGTTAAGATTCAGGAGCTTCATTGTGTTTGCCCCCTCTGTCGTGATGCCCTAGGCCTGGGCCTAGTTGGCCTAAGGGTAAATCCAAGGCTGGGTATTAGTAATGCCGCAAGCTTCAAAACTGCAGTAATAATGCATTTTTCTCTTCAGCAGCAATAAAGATCAATAAAGATTAATGTTTATATTTAACTCCTCTTTCTCTTACTTCTTACTTTTCATCTTTGATAACTTTCTTTTCTTTTCTATTCTTTTCTTCTTTTTCTTTTTTGCATACCGTAAATACCAATTATATTTTAAAAATGTCAACTTTGCTAATTTTAGTCATCTCATGAATTGTTTTTATTTTTGAAATATTATATATCTTGTTAATTTAAACATAACATATATTAAATTAAGTTCTTATTTTAACTATCAAGCCTAAGTACTATAAGAGACCTATGTCTTAATGTACCAACCATGTCATTTAATAAATAAACTAAATTAAACTAAATAAACTAAACTAAAGTTACCGTTACCGTTAAGTGACAAACAACATCAATATAGCCGTCATCAAAGAGACACGTACTGCCTCCGACGCTGCTCCAAAGGTTAGAGGTATTGTCGCCGGTACTTCCACATAGGTAGATGACATACTCCACTCGTAGATGACATAAAACTTAATAGCACTAACTTCAGAAACAACATCTTTACAATTGCATACTATACAAATTGGCATTGTGCTATTCAATTTTTCAGCCAACTCTCACTCGGAATACATGTCTAGCGAGTAGCGACTAAGCATATCTGGCCAAAGCTGGACCTGCGACGCTCTAAGTATCTTATCTCACTTAACCGACTGCATCTTAGCTCCACTATGAGTATCATTACAGGGCACTGTCTAATATGCTAGCACGCATCAGGGCTTGGCGTTTATTCAAACGGCTTCCCCAGAATCTACATTGTCGAAGAGGAAAAGGAGATTACACTGGACTTTCTCTGAACATGTCCTGCTATATCCCATAAAAGACATCTCTATATAGGAGCACTCTCGCTTAATGATCAAAGTGACTTGGCTACCACTTACGTTACAAGTATATCGCACTTCACAAGAAGGTTCAACTGGTTTAACGAGTTGTGGGAGAAACTCCCTATATCCGCATTGTGGCACAATGGACCACACATTGGTCTAAGTGTGTTGGCTAAAACTGCCAACCACCCCAACCTAACCTGACTCTTAATGTCTGATTCTGAAATTCTATTCTGTACGGAATCATTTTTTCTTCTTCATCGTTGTTCGTTCATTTTGTTCTCATTGCTATAGTTTCTATGTATGTGAGAGTTGTTAAAAATACAGTTTTTGGAAACATGAGTTTTTCTTTCATTTTCAAATCTACTCCGGAAATTTTCGATTTACTCCAATTTTTTTACGGATCTGCTTCGAAATTTTACTACTGAGGTTCGAAGCCTGCTGTGCGGTATCACCGACCGGTCATACTGATTAAGTTCAAAAGCCACTAATGAAGTCGACTCATGCTTACGGTTCATTCCACCACTTTCTTAAAACTATGACAGATTTGTAGAATTTTTAAGAGCAACCACCAAAAAACATATTCCCTGGGGTTTTAGGAAGGAGTATATTCCTGAATGGACTAGGGAATCTGGACACCCGAAAGTTGGCCATGAAATGCTTAAATCGCTTGACGAGACTCGCAAAAAGAGGTGAACATCAACTGTTAACCAGCTCAACCTCACCCACCCTAGCAGGAAAGCATGGGGCCTCCTACTCAAACTTGGATGAAGTAGCAGCTAAAAACATCACAATTCAGGCATCGACCCGAATAAAGTCACTATCCGCATTGTAGACGCTTCCCATGACCCGTGGACAAGGCACACACATTCATTACCAACCGTGCACTAAGCAACCTCAAGAACAATACCCTCAAATATCACAGTTCTCGAGCAATTTCACAACAGAAGACGTCAGCACTGCCCTCACCGCAATAAAAATAGGGAAAGCGTCGGGATTCGATGGTATGCATCTAGAGTTTCTTGTGTAAATCAAAAAAAAAAGCACAAGCTTGACACTCATTTACAATGACATTCCAGCCGTCAGGTTTATAGATAAGGCTAATCTGCTTTCAGTCAGCTCGACGCTCCCAGATTGTGCTTTGTCTCCCCCTGTACTCGAACGCGAAGAATACTCCATGCGACACTACCGCACTCGTACAGTGACTAGAGTACTTCAAGATCTTGACGTTCACAAATCCGCTGGTTCAGATGGTAGATATTTCCCCTATTGTTCTGAAGAGGTGTTCTTCCTCGCTGGCAAAACCATTGCGCAAGCTTTTCTATCTATCCTTTTCTTCAGGGCACTTCAAGAAAAGATGGAAAACAGCATTTGTCCAGCCTGTCCCCCAAAAAAAGGGGACAATCTTCATCTCTCTCCTCCTATTGGCTAATTGCAATAACTTCCCTTCCTTCCAAGGCCATGGAAACGCTAACAAACCGTCAGTTCATGAAATATCTTGAATCCCGGAAACTTCTTAATGACCGGCAGTACGATTCCCGCAGCAACAGGTCCACTGGTGATTTGATGACTTATCTAACTGAAAAGTGGAACCAATCTCTTAACCAAGGCGGTGATATTTCAAAGGCATTTCACCGATTTTCGCACCAAGCCCTCTTGTCGAAAATGCGTGCATTTGAAATCGATGATACCTTTCTTCAATGGATTAGAAATTACCTTTCGGACCGTTCAATTCAAGTTGTTTTGGAGGGTTTAAAGTCTGCAACTCACCAAATAAATGCTGGTGTTCCCTTAGGCTCTGTTTTGTTTCCGAATGTCTTTCTCATTTTTATAAATAGTCTCCTGTCTATTGCCTCTAATCCAATCCACTCCGGTGCCACTGGTGCGACGGTGTAGAGGTTAGTGTACTGGCTTGTGACCTGTGCGGTGCAGGTTCAATCCCGATGGGGAACAACAACATACGCCACCCATTCTCCAGCCTCTACACCAAAAAGGATGTTTTCTGCCTGGTAGTACAATACAATGCACCGTTACCGAGTCTGAGTGCTCTAGGATTTGGATTTCCTTTAACAAAAAAAAAAAACAAAAACAAAAGGATGCTAAATAAAAGTAAGACTGTTGTAAACAAATGTCTTGGTTGGTTGGTTGGAACCGCCATTCGATGAGGATGCGCTAGAAATACGTACTCTGTGCCGCCGATGTGTAATGCGGGTGGGTCACCCTCTTACTCAGGGAAACATTTGCTCCTCTGAATTAAGGGGCAAATCTTTGCCGTGCTGGCGTTGTTGAGGTCATTGAGATCATTGAGAAGCTATTCACCCAGTGCAGTGTTGGCGAGTGCAGGACACGTGCAAAGGAGGTGACTGAGAGTCTATTCTTCGTAGCTACAGCTTCTACAGAAGTCATTGAATTGAATGCCCAACCTTTGAGCATGTCTTCCTATAGCACAGTGCCCGGTGAGGGTGTTTACTAATTTGGAGAAGGTTCCTATCTTATGCCTCAGAAGTCCGATGGACATGGATTTTTTTAATGTGAGCCTAGTGGTGTTACATTGGTCGAGTTGGTAACAACGACGTTTGGCTTCACCCCCGCATTGGTGTCGATTAGGTTTTTAAGATAGGTAAGACGTTGGCGCCTCGATGTCGGTGACGCTTATGCTGTGTTGCAGAATAATTTCTATTACACCGATCTGAATGCTACCACCCTGTACATTTGCCGCCATTTGCAAAAATTATAGCACCTTCCGATAGGGTGATTCCTTTTTTACTCAGCAAATCATTTCCACCAGGTTCAAGTTATTGTAAAACATGGCCTCGCTTGATTAAAGCATTCTCCTAGCTAATGTCATTCTTAACTGCTTTACCGTATCTTTTAATAGCCAATTAGACTTGGCTTTGTCCCGTAATTATTTCACTGATTGCCATCTTTCCTGTTCGATTGTCGCACCACAAACAATCACCGTCAATTTATTTATCTGGCGAAACAACGAATAACACCTCCATCAACCCATAAAAGCGATAATCTCCAGTAAATTGCAATTTATCTCTTTCAAAGCCCAGCAATCGACTCTCGAACAAAACGAATGTCATTTATCTGTAAATCGCCCGCTTAAGGACCACGAAACGACACAGGAAATGTCTCTTATTTGCATATACGTTTAAGAAGAACTGTCATCTGCGAAGACTGCAGTTAACATGACACATTCTCTCGCCTCACCCGATACCTACTCCGATCCGACGACCGATGCTGGCGATAAGATCAAACGACACCTTCCGAGCGATATTCAGTTATAATAACGGCTCGTGCACGCTATAATTTGCCATAAATAATCCCACCTCCTATTGGTTCTGTACGGATTTGTTCTCTTCAAGAATATGGATGAAGGTGTTGAAAACTTATTTACGACAGAATGGGAAACTAAATTAGATTACGAATTCGCTTCCCACTTTCAAAAAGGCCTGCAATCTCCATGTTGTGTGCTTAAAGCGGTGCCAAAAATGCTTGGGCTTTCCTAAATAATTTTTATTTTTTATTTTTGTACACTTTTAATTACGACGCTGTTGCTTTGGCTTTGTCTCTGACGGTGAGTCTCTGACTCTGCTGACTCTGTGATTCTGGATCCTCGTTCGCTGAATAAAATATGAACACCAAGTGACAGCTTGTGTCTTTTTGGCTTTTGTTCAGCAGTGTAAACTCAGCCCGACAATTTGTTGTCTTTTGTGGTGCGATTCATGATTAATGGCAGCTGAATATTTTATGGGAAACAAACGAGCGCGAATCGCTGTTGTGTTGATAGACATTTCTATTGCTTAATTTAATTGAAATTAGCGGTTTGTTGAGTTTGTTAAATTCGGTGGAATCTATAATTTATTGTCACGCTCAGGTGGGCAGTGTGAAGCTACGAGAAGTTGATTTTCTTGTTCTTCTTGTGGATAAGCGAATTATGCCAATTGATTGATGTGAATTCGCCATTTGGGACATTTACATAATCTTGTTTGCAAATTTAAATTTTAGTCATGTTAATGGATGAGAATTTGGAATGCTTTTATTTTGGGAAACGTTTTTGGCGCCTTACGTGAGGGCAGGCGTTTTGACAAAGCAAATTGATGATGACTTACTTGCAGTACGAGAACATTGCTCAAAAATTGTGTCACTGCTCAATGGTTGTTGATTGGGATCATCCCAACTTACTGCTTGACGATAATTGCTAGAAAGATACGACAAAAACATATTTGTTGGCTAAATTCCTTCAAACTTAAATTCTAGGCTTCTATTTGGCGTCCTATATCCATCGCATCCAACTTACATATTATACGCTTTCCGGTAAATAGAAGGTTCAAGCTTGAAATATAAAAGATTACACATTCCCATCGACAACAACATGGTGTAGATGTTTTTTTTTCTGCTTATCGCCCCGCAAACAACCTGTCAAATCGATTACATCATAAGAGCCACGAGAACGTAAACTATAAATAAATATGAAAAGAGTTTTTGTGCTGGTAAAGGTGAACTATTTATGGAGTTAGTAAAACAATTTTTTTATATGTATCTTCATAGCATATATACAAATATTTGCAAGAAATTTCCAAGCAAATATCTTTTTAAACAGTGAAAATAAATTATTGGGTGGATATCATAAAGGATCTTTTATTAGCGACTTGACAACTTAAAACTTTCAGTGTGAACGCGCCCTTAAACCGATTAATGAACTGTCAATGTCAAAGTATTCAGTAAAATCAACATTTTGATCGTGGTGAAGTACACGAAGGAACAACGTATAAAAATAATTAAAATTTACTACCGAAATTCCATATCCTGTGGTCGTAACTTAAAGAGCGTTAACGTCAATTTTCGGCCGTAATTCTCGTCCCAGTAGACAAGCAATTCCTAGTCTAGTGAACAAGTTTAATTAGGAATATTCGTTGATTGATGTTGCCATGCCACTGAGACTACGTTTTGCCCGAAGTGTGGTGAATATTGCTGGCGTAGAGGCGTCCGTCGCAAACCTGAGAACTCAGTCAATTTCACGCGGTTCTTAAGAATTGGGCCTCCCTCAGACCACAACGCTGCCGCATGAACCGCACGAAGTTACTGTTTGGTGCGGTTTTCATGCCGGTGGCGTCATTGGGCCATTTTTTTCCGCCGATGAAAATGACAGTCACGTTGCGGTAAATGGCATTCGCTACAGGGACATGTTGTAACTTTTTTTCTTTGAGCATTTGCATGAATTGGACGTCAGTGATTGGTGGTTCAAGACGGTGCCACAAGCCACACAGCGGGTGCAAAAATCGAATTATTGAAGTCTCATTTCGGTGAACGTGTTATTTCGAGAAACGGACCCGTCTATTGGGCGCCTAGATCGTGTAATTGAACGTCTCTAGACTTTTTATGTGGCTACATTAAATCATTGGTCTATGCTAACAACCCGGCGACGTTAGAGGAGCTAAGATATCGGTCGAAATGTGCGGCCGAGTCATCGACGAAAATTGGGCTCAAGGTATCGACCGGTGCGTTCCCGTGGTGGACATATGAACAAAGTCGAATTCCATTCATAAATGTTTCAATAGTTATTCAAGTCATTAAATTAATTTTGAGATATCTCAAGTAGTTTGCATTTTATTTAAAAAAGAAGTTGTCAAGTCCTTAATGAAAGACCCTTTATAAATGTTATAATCATAGGTGGTCGTGGCTTTAATGTGTTAAGTAATATTGTACAAGTGACACAGAATATTTGAATATGTCCAAATACCTATGAGGAGTTTTCACATGACGTTAAAAAAAGGATCATTGCAAATCCTGGAATTTTTGATATTGAATTTGTCCACCCCCTACAGGAATGGATCCACTGTTTTAAATGTCTTCTCCAAGGGAAATGTTTGCTGTCATATTTGAAGATATATACATTCATTTGTTGTGAAAATTAAAGGAACGCCACACAGCCACCGTTAGGTTTGATGAAAAAGAATACAAATCATACGTCATCATAAAGTTGAAGTGGCTGTCATTAAAAGCCAACAAACTTAGACTAATATGAGATGCACTCCTGTACCCGTTTAACCATTTAGAGCTTCTGATGATAGATTTTTTAGATCTGTGTTAGTCAAGTCGCTTAGATCATTAAGTAAGAAGGCTCTAAGATAGATAATTGTTTTATGGGAGAGAGCAGAGCATTTAAGGAGAAGTTGGAATGTAGTCTACTTCTCCTCATTTCATTTTTTGTTTCTCAGCATCATTCGGACATGCAGCTTGTACAAAAGTCGTTTGAATATATGATATGCCTTGATGCGTACTTGCCTATGAGACAGTGCACAATGATGACAACAATGAAACTTAAGTGCAGTCGGCTTTGCGAAATAAAACACTGACAGTCAAATTAACAAAAAATTCTTAATTTTCCTCTAATTCACAAATTAACTACAGTGTGGATTAAAAGCTAATTCACGGCTCATTATTAAAAAAATCATGTCAATGCATTTGGTAATTGTCGTTAAATAATAAATGGTATGGAAATGGGGAATCGTTAAGTAATAAATTGGGTGCCGTGACATAACCCCAAGCGTCAAAAACCCAAATCTCGAAATTTCGCCTTATGTCGCTTTTTGAAAGTGACATAAGGCCAAATTCCAGCATTTGGTATTATGTCACTTTCACAAAGCGTCCTAAGGCCAAATCCGGAAAGTGACATAAAGCCAAATTTTCGAAACCGTATCTCTCACCTACTCCAAATCAAACAGTGACCCCAAGCAGGGGGGTTGCAGGTGGGCAGCATGCCCCCCATACGGATTACACTGTTTATGGAATCTACTAGCGATTTCGTAACTAATCCCATAAACAGTGCAATGCATATGGCGGGGCATGCTGCCCCCTGCAAACCTCCTGCTTGGGGTCACTGTTTGATTTGGGGTAGGTGCGAGGGCAAATTGTTAAAAAAACAGCTCCAAGCGAAAGTGTCATAAAGCCAAATTGGCCTTATGACGCTTTTCCAATGTGTCATAATACCAAATGCTAAAATTTGGCCTTATGTCACTTTCACAATGCGACATTTCAAAATTTGGGCTTATGACGCTTGGGGTTATGTCACGGCACCGCATTTAATGAGAAGTTGGAATGGTGTCTCCTCCTCTTCATTTCATTTTTTGTTTCTCAACATCATTCGGCCATGCAGAATGTACAAAAGTAGTTTGAATATACCCCATGCCTTGACGCGTGCTTGCCTATGAGACAATGCACAATGATAACAACAACAATGAAGCTTAAGTGCAGTCGGCTCTGTGAAATAAAACACGGACAGCCGAATTAACAAAAATTACTTAATTTTTCTCTATTTCACAAATTAACTACAATGTGGATTAAAAGTTAATTCACGGCTCATTATTAAAAATTCATATCAATGCATTAGCTAATTGTCGTTAAGTAATAAATGGTATGGAAATAGGGAATCGTTAAGTAATAAATTGTATGGAGATACCACATCCAACATCCCATTTGGTTCAAAGATTGACTGTCAGTTGTCAAAAATTCTGTTAGTTATATTTTAACTTAATTACTCGTTTATTCACCTGCTTCGGTGAATTAGTTGATTGAATGTTTATCAACGTCAGTTAACTTCAGAAAAAGTTTGTTATTAAGATTTTTCATTTAATTCATTGATTAAAGATAATTCACCCTTAATTTGCGCTTATTAATTAGGCTATAAGAGCCATTGAACATGTTCGGCAACTTGTCCACCTCAGCTTTGTTCTTTCGATTGCATATACATACATAGGGAATCTTTATCAGGTGGAAGAGGTAATGAAGATCCTTTTTTTGCCGAGTTCATCAGCCTTGCAGTTCCCCTGAATCCCAGCACAGGTAAACATTAGACTGCTCCGCCATCTTCCTAAGAGGCGATCGGCAGTCTAGGGCTAGGATGGATCTTATGGAGACTGAGTCCAGTCATTTAATCGCAGCTTTGGTATTCGAAATGTGACGGATGTCCTTAGCGGATATCATATGTCCCTTAGCTACAATAAGATCGCCATAATTTCCACTTGAAACACGTGAATGAAATGTCGGAAGGAGAAACTAAGATTTATTTTGTTTAAAAAACGCCTCCACGTATCACATCACATCCATCGGTGTAGAGGCGGATCGATCCATCTTCCGAGAACTCTTCGTCCTCCTAAATTACCTGGTGGTGATAACGATTCGGAAGTTATTTCCAAACTGTAATTGGGGTATGATTTAGTGTATGGTTTAGTGTGTAAGTGTGTCCGATTCATTCGGTTGCTACCAGCATTTATTTATTTTAGCCATAGAGAAGAGACAGCAATAACTAATTCAGATAATATTATAAATTCAAAAACGTCACATGAAACACATAAGTGAGTATGTGATATTAGAAGAGGTCAAACCCATTCTTCTGGCTCTTGAAACAATTAAATCTGCTGGCTTTGACAGCGTATAAAATATATACATACCTTAGGAATTTACCAAAATTAGGAATTCAGTTTATGCAAATTGTATTCAACTGCTGTTTTTATTTGAGCTGCTTCCAGAGTGAATGGAAGATAGTTAGAATAATATCCATTTTGAAACCTGAAAAGAGTGCCAACATGCTGTGCAATTTCAGCAAATGTTTTGAACAAATCATAAAAAAAGAATAGGTTTATTAATAAACAGTTATAATGAAATGTGAACTATGATGTAGAACAAGCATTTAATACAGTATGGCATAACCCTTTTAATATCGACAACTTAAGAAGTGCGTGCAGTTTGTTCAAAATAGGAATTTAAGTCATTTAATACAAAATATGAAAGTAGGGCTTCTACTCGTAGTTTTTTTTTTAAATTCGTCCATTTAACTACCACAATCCCTCCATCAGCTTGAACTCTTTGATCAGGTCGACTCATGGATCTGTCAGTTTTTGATTCTATGTTCTTGAGGCGATTTGTTAGAAATGTCACAGTTCCATTCATTTTGAAGTCCATTAACCGGTCAAGTAAAGGTGTAGAACTAAAACAGCGATCCAAAAAAAAGGGAAGTGAGTTCCCTCAATCGCAGAACTACACTTGAACCCAAACCATACGATCGTTATATAAGAGGGGTCAGAACTCCTCGGTTAACCACGCATTGAATGAAATCCTGTTCTTCAATCGCCATGAAAGCATCTAACACGGCACGCTAGGAACGGCCGATGATGTCGATATCGTCCACATACCACAGTAGCTGGACGGATCTATTGAAGATAGTGCCTTCCGTGTTGACACCTGCCCTTCGCACTATTTTCTCTAGAACAATATTGAAGAAGTCACGTGATAGCCATCTCCTTGCTGAAATCCGGTACAAGTTTGGAATAATTTTCTTTCTTTCGAAACACAGTGTGAATGCATCAGCAAAAGTTCACAGCATAAAATGGAAAAGTTGCCAGGAAATTTGGAAAATTCGGCTAGTTATATAGTTCATTTCATGGCAATTTTTTATAAAGAAAGATTAGACCTATTTAGATGGCGAGGCGAGATAAAATTATCAACACCTCTAAAATTTGTTTGTTATTTACTCATAGTGCATTCTAAAAGGTTGCATCTTTTTTCACGGATTGAACAATGAAAATTAGTTTTTCTCACCATGAATCGATAATTTCGATGATAATATTTTGTTTAAAAGTGAATGAAAAGTGGTTCTATCGAAGTTCCTTTCGTTCGTGTTCCTGTTTGATTCGAAAAAGTAAGTTGGCAAAGGCACCTGCCTAGCATCTATCCTAACGGAGCAACGAGAGTGTTTCTGTAATGTTTCGAAAACATCCGTCCATCAAGTTTGCCTTGCGTTTTTGGTGGTTACTAAAAAAACAAGTATTTCTTTTTATGCGGCGCCGTGTACCTGCTTTAGAAAACAATTATGTAGTCTTCTCGAATATATTCGCCAACACAATTTTGGGCACAGCGAAGCCGGGCGGGTGCAGCTTTATTTTTTTATTTACTCACGCAACCGTCACCATAGTTAATTTATTTAATTAAAAATACAATCAACAAAATATTGATTGTATTTATAATTAAATAAATTAACTATGGTGACGGTTGCGTGAGTAAATAAAAAAATAAAGCTGCACCCGCCGGCTTCACTGTGCCCAAAAATGTAAAACAAAACTTTTTTACATAAAAAAAATAAAAATATTTTATAATCATAACTTTCCTGTACCTTAGTTCTTCAGCAGAAACCTGAGTGATAGCTTAAAATACTCGGGGCAGTGGTGGCTTTTGCTAAATTAAACTTTTTGTTACATCGTTCATGATTTACAAAAGTAATGGCAAGTTGAATGAAGTAAAGACATGAAAATACATGAAAAATGCAGCTTGCACCCACTTTTCGTTCATTTTTAGTGGACGTTATTTTTTTTTTAATCTGAGGAAAGAAACTGCATTTAAATCATTTGGGGAGATTCGGTAGTTTGTGTCTACATTCATATACCCGAAGTTCAATTTGCCTTTTATTACTTGAAGTGATGATGATTAGTAGAATTGGAACTTGAACTTACCTCACCCACCCACTTAAATAATAAATGTAGTGTATCTAAAGCACTTATAACCGAAAAGGCGTCCGTCTTGCAGTTGGACTTGATAATTTACACCCATTGTTTTTAAAGGTAATTTTGTCGGTATTACATAACACATATTCTTAACTCCCTATTAGCTACAGGCATTTTCCCTTCGCAGTGGAAATCGACAAAGTTATACCTATTCCTAAAACATCCAAGGGATGTTGTTCAGACCTATATCCATCCTTCCATTTTGATCAAAGGTACTGGAAAAGATTTTACAAAAGCAAATGAATAGCCCGTTAATCTGGCTTTCGAAAAAAAAACATAGCTGTACTACTGCTGTGTTAGGAGTTGCTGAAGACATACGGCATGCTCTTGACGAAGGGCAGGTATCTTTTTTGATCCTCCTCGATTTTTCTAAGGCGTTTGATATGGTGGACCATTCTATTTTATGCCAAAGCTGTCCAAGCTCTACAATTTCTCATCATATGTCGTGAAACTAATGTCGTCTTATCTAACTGAAAGGACACAAGCAGTTGCCGTAAGCAATAATTTATCTAAGTTTCTTTCGATAAGCAGTGGTGTGCCTCAGAGATCTTTCTTGGGACCTCTTCTATTCTTACCTTATATTAATGAGCTTCCGACTATCATTAAGCACAATTCGATAAATATGTATGCCGATGATGTTCAGCTTGTCTTTAGCTGCCCACTGGGTTTAATCGAGCACGGTTCGACTTGTATTAATCAAGATCTTGCTGATATCGTTCGTTGGTCAAAGCAAATGGTTTTGTTCTGAATTCCAAGAAATGCAACTGTATAGTTATATCAAGAAGGACATTCGATTTATCCTACTTTACCTCCATTCTTCTTAATAGAGAACCAATCAAGTATGTGCAACTGTCAAAAATCTTGGCATGACCTTTAATAGGAACTTAACCTGGGACAATCATATTAATGTCGCTGTTGGAAAGGCCTATACTCCGTATACCTTCACTCTATTTATAGCCCGATGTCTACTCGCAAAAACACTTGTGATGCCCATCTTGATCTATGGTTGTGAAATTTTTTATAATTGTAGCTATGATTCTAAACGGAGACTCGGTATCGCTATGTATTTGGACTATGTCGTTTTGCTCGCATTTCTAACTATTCAATAGTATTGAACATCAGTTTCTTGTAACTTCGATTCGGCTGTGGAGGTAGGTAGGTAGGAGTGGCTGGCTGGTACAACTAGGAAGAAATTAGCGCAAATGCGCCGTTTTGATGCCACCACTCAAGTGACCATTGGTGTCAATTTGTGTTTCAAATCCAGCCTGTGGAACTGAGAAAATCGATGATGTTGGAGAATTTGCTGAATTCTGATAGGTCGTCGAAGAATGATTTACCGAGTGAACGATGTCTAGCTCTAGCTAGGGCCGGGCAATCGCAGAGGAAGTGGTGGAGGGTCTTCTTTTCCGCTGGATCCTTGCAGCTGCGGCAGTGTGGGTTTAATGGGATGCCCAACCTTGCAGCGTGAGTATCGACAGGCCAATGTATTGTCCAGCAGGTGGCAATGGTGCGATGGTAGTGTATTCACTAAGTGATTGGCAGGTCGTACGTTCGAATCCCGACTGATTTTTATAAATTGAATACACAAAACAAAAACAGATTTCCCTAAAGCAATTTAGGCGCCACCTGTTGAGAAAAAAAATCCCATGGCACCAAACTTCTTTCCTATCCTTCTATTCTTTCATACAGTAAGTAGCAACCAAAAATAGGCAATGAATCATTTGCTGGGAGTTACTTACAGCACCAAAAAAAAAAAAAGCCTGCGCTGTAGTTTCCACTATAAGGGTACTGTGTAAAATAATTAAATAAATAAATATTAGGCATTAACGGCCCATAGAGGGCCTAAAAACCTAGCTTCTCCAACCAGTTTCTTTGCGAAGTGGAAGGGACCTACAATTTTAAGCCGAATCCGAACGGCAAATTTGAGAAGCTCCTCATGATAATTAACACTCTTGGATGTTTGTCAGACGTTCGCAAGAGGTGGGGCAGTGGAAAAAAAAAACTTAAGATGTTATTTGGCCCCGGAATTGAACCGGGGACCTTTCATTAGTAGGCAGACACACTAACCAATGAGCCACTGGGTACTGTGTACTACAGAAAAAAGAAATCCCTTTACCGCACACAAATTATAAAAAAAAACATAGGGACGGGCTATAGTCTGCTTGGGCGAACTGTTGGATACCCTAATCTTATTCCTATCCCTCAGAGAGTATATATTATAAGTTTCAGCTCCCTAGCTCAAACTTTGAATTTTCAAAAAAGTTTTTTTTTTAAATTGTGGGCGTGTCAGTTGGCGAATTTTGAAAATATTTACACATGAGCATAAAGGGCCCCTAGAGAGTATATATTATAAATTTCAGCTTCCTAGCTCAAATTTTGGTTTTACAATAAAATTGTTTTATTTTTTTGTGGGCGTGTCAGTGGGCGGATTTTGAAAATTTTATATCCCGAGCAGTTTAGTAGTCATAGATCATATAAAAAAAAAATCAGCTTTCTAGCTTAAAATTCGATTTTTTCCAAAATTTTGTTTTTTTGAGTTTGTGGGCGTGTCTGTGGGCGGATGTCAAAAATTCGTAAAGTTGATTATTTCGGGAGCCTAGAGAGTATATGGTTAAAATGTCAGCTCTCCAGGCCCAGTTTAAAGGCCTAATTTTTGCCGACGGACGGACGGACGGACGGACGGACGGACGGACGGACATGGCTAGATCGACATTACTATCGATGCTGATCATAAATATAGTAACTTTTAGGGGTCTACGCGCAATATTAAGGTATGTTACAAACTATGCGTCAAAATTAATATACCCTTAGAATAGGGTATAAAAAGTGCTGACCGCCACAATTCTGGCAATCTCCTTTCGGGTTCTGTTTGTTAGGTCGTGTGTTCTTTTAACATTGAAGCATGGCCACATCTTCCTGGATATGACACAGCTAGTTAGGCCGCTCTATCTGGAGCTCACCTGTGAAAGAACGTACTGGGATATTAAACCCTTGACAGCTAAAATGGGAGGAGATGCTGTCTCTGCAAGGGAACTATTAAGGGTAGAGTCGTGTCTTGCCAGCGCATCGGCCCTTTCATTTCCCTCTATGCCACTATGGCCGGTAACCCAGAGGAGAGTAATGTTGATGTGGGCGGGACACCAATCTAGTGACCCGTAGTTGAGGATAGGACGTATAACGGCTGTGTACATCCACAGCACCATCCTAGGCCGGAGTCCCCACCTTTCGCCAATACATCTGCTACAGGCGTAGAAAGCGACACTTGCTTTGCGTACCCTCTGTTCTTTGTTTTGCTTGCAGCTCGGAAGATAAAGAGAGTGTTTCATTATTTAGTTTGGGGAGGTTGAAAGTCGGTATCTTGTACTTGGTGTTAAAAAGCATGAATTCAGTTTTACTCGGATTCACGCTGAGTCCACACTTTGTAGCCCATGCGCTTAGCTTAATCAGAGCCCTCTCAGTGATCTCACTGATTACTGAGGGAAACATCCCCGGTACCAGAATAACCACGTCGTCTGCGTACGCGAATGTTTTGATTCCAATTTTGTTGAGATCTGTCAGAATTTTGTCAATGACCGGGAGCCATAAGAGAGGCGAAATAACTCCCCCTTGGGGCGTTCCTCTTTCTATGGTCTTGGCTATAAATATGTTACCCAACTGGGCCTGAATTATTCTGGTTCTGAGCATTTATATGATCCATCTGGTAACAAAACCCTCTACGCCTGCCGCTGTGAGAGATTCTTGAATAGATTCAGTAAGGACGTTGTTGAAGGCACCTTCAATGTCTAAGAAGGTAGCGAGGGTGTAATGTTTGTAGTGAATAGATCTCTCGATCGTCTGCACTACTTCGTGTAGGGCAGTGTCCCTGGAATTGCTTTGAGGTAGGCATGTTGAGACTTCGAGAGTGATGTATTTCCTAGATTGTCTCGGATATATCTGTCCAGGATGCGTTCGAAAGTCTTAAGGGCAAAGGATGTAAGGCTGATGGGTCGATAATCCCTCGAACTCTTTTCCAGGTCTCGGGTATGTAATTGAGCCGAAGTGAGCTCCGATTAATCACCGATAACCAAGGTATAACCTTCTCCAAGTTCTTTTGGAGCATTATCGGTAAAATCCCATCAAGCCCTGGTGATTTATAAGGGGAGAAGCTGTCTATAGCCCATTTGATATTTTCGTCTGTGATGATTGGCTTAGTGTCACCCAGTGGTGTTAGGTTGCATTATGTGAGAAGTGGAACTCTTTGCCACGTGAATTCAGAAGCAATCTCAGGAAATATCTTTCTATTAATTCTTAGAAACTTAGCTTTTTGTTTTATTTTTTCATTGCATAAGTCAAATATGTTTAACTTTTATATTACTCTCTTGGTATTAGCTATTCATTTTTATTTGTAAATTAATTATGATTTTTCCCCCCATTTTTTATCATTATTTGAATTTTTTAATGTTTGTTCCTCTTTTTCTATGCTAAATACTCTTTTATAAGATACGAGTATGTATCTTACTGTATTTAAGCAACTCTTTGAAATAAATAACTGAATATATATTCCTAAGTTAAATAAAGGTTTTCATGTATTTTTTCCTTAACACGTTCGCGCTTATTACGGCTATAGCCGTCATATTTTGAGAAACAAAAAAACATATGACGGCTATAACCGTCGTTTGAGTTTTGTGTCCTACGTAACTAGTTTTATAATTTACACTATCGAGTACGATACCATATGATGTGGCAACACCTTTTGCGTTTAAGTTCGGTTCGATTGTATTGCGTTTTGCTTTTAAAATGGGAAATCCCCTATGTCCAACGGAAATTTAAATTTGAAGTTCGTTAAACGAAATGACTGCATTAGCCGTCATATTCTTCATTTGAAGTAGTGCATGTTGGAAGAAAGTGTGTTTTTATGAACTTTTCTGGTAAGGATAAATTTTATAATTAGTATGTAGCATTTAGGAAATAGATTTTCTATTTATTTTGAATGCAGAATTATGGAGGAATATCATAAAAAAGAAAGAGCAGTTCTTAAGGTGTTTGAAGAAGTCGACAGTGACTGCCTATCGGAAATAGGGTCGGAATTGGAAATAAATTCCGACAGTGAAACTAGCGACTCATTTTGTGATGATGGCACATTTGGTGATGACCCAGACTACGATCTTGGTCAACTGGAAGAAGAAAGTGAGGACGGGCAAAGCGAAGAGGATATGCTGCAGGAAATTATTCAAGAATTCCAACCTACGGAAGCTGGTAATACCAACGGTCTGGACAAAGTAAAAATTGCTGAACTTCCATTTAACACTTTTACTAGTGAGATACAAATAGATGTCACGAATGAATTTTTGACCAGTTATTTTCAAACAACATAGTTGAGTTGCCAGTGAATTCAATAAATGCTTATGCTGAAAACATGCGTGCTAGCAGTAAGCCAAAGGCGCGCTCATTAGTGAAACTTTGTTTCAGGAAAGTTTGTGACGCTGAATTGATAAAATATTTTATCCTATGTCTTTTGCAAGGAGATGATCCCTGCCCTACTATACGACAGCGTTTTTGGAACCATTCGTTGCCTTTTAATGCCATTTTTCAATTTTCCTGATTTATGTCAGGCATAGAGAGATGAGATCAAATGGTACTATTCTTCTCCACGAAAAACAATACGCTGGTACAAAACAATGATATTTCATTTTCTCGATACCTATAAGTGTTTGGAACGCATACTTCCTTTATCAAAAGTCTCACCAAAAACATATGGTTTTCCTTGACTTCAGAGACAATTTGATAGCTTCAGTTATTCAGTTACCTGTTGACATAGTGTGGAACCGATCTTGTAAGAAATATACCCAAACGCGGTCGGCCTCGAGAAGCAAACAATCTTCAACCTACTCTACCATCAAGTCCTTCAATTGCTTCTTCCTCCTGGACTCAAGAACAACATTTTATTGAAAAAATTCCAGCAACGCAAGGTTACAAACGAAAGTCATTATTTTCTTCGATGCTCGAGGTTCACTATGTTCAAATTACGAAAGGAGTCTAAATACAGATGTAAAACCTGCCCAAAGAAGCCGGCTTTGTGTGCTGAATGCTTTGATCATTTTCATAAGAACTGAAACATATTTCACTTTGTTCATTCTTATGTCAATAAATATTATTTTCTTCAATTTTAACTAAACTACAACCTGTTATTTGAGAATTTAACTTAACGGTTACAGCCGGCATTTAACATTAGTGCCCATCATAGCTATATCAAACGTACAAATGACGGCTATAGCTGTCAGACGGCCATAGCCGTCATTTGCATGACAAATTAGCAATCGCATATGAGTGGCACAAATGACGGCTATAGCAGTCATTTTAAAAAACGGTTTTTATTATTCCAGTCGATTTAGATTCCAATTTCAGACATTTCTGCATACTTGCAAGGTGTATATCTTAGCAACTCCACGCATTTAAAAGTGAGCGCGAACGTGTTAAAAATATACACCGATTTTTGTTTTGTTTTCTGTTGTTTTTTTTATTAAAATTGCGACTAATTTGTCTTCACTAAGGTTGTCCCAGAACATAATTCTGTAAAATATGCAACATATTTTTTAGATAAATATTTCTGCTGCAATAAAAATGTATCTCTGTCTGTCTCTCTCAAAACGAACCGATGGTATATTTTTCCATCGGAATATAGCATCTGTTACTCATCAATCATGCCATGCAAAGGCAGACACACTGGCCTTTGTATATTAATTACGAGGAACAATTTTATTTCGCTCAATTAAATGATCGGGGTCACTCAATTAAATTCGTCTGATTGCCCAAATAATTCTTCCTCTTCGCGTTGCCTTTTCAAAGATAACAACAACGACAACTGGAACTGAATCATTAAGTCTATATCTGCAATAAAAAAGCCAAGCAGACCCACATCTTCGCTAATCGGTGGTGGCGGTCTCCATTGGGCCCAAATATCCATATGCCGGGATGAGACTACTCTTCCTTCTAGCAACTATGTAATAATTCCCATCATGTTGTCGTAAACCATAAATTAAGTGAAAAACACTCATAACTCTCCAGCCTCACATGTTCCCAATTAATCACCCGAATTTAACAAGGCACTTTGAAAAGACACTCTCATGCGTATGTGTGTTAGTGATGGCTCGAGCTCCCACACACACTATCACACTCACTTTCGCATTCATTTTGGTTAATAATCTTGATGCGCTAATTATTATTTCCCACTCGAGTGCCACTAGTCATATTCGCTGTATCTGGCTGGTGGCTGTTCATATCCTGCTGCAAGCGTTTTTACTCGGGATGACGATGAAGCGATCTCTGAAGGAACACTGGAATGAACAGCATACAAATCGGAATAATAACAACAAAACAGGCGGAAAAGATGAAGACGAATTTTTTCGTATTTTCATTCCTTTGCAAATTGGGGAGCCCGTACACAGGTTAAAGCCAGTGGAAGGACTTTTTCACCATGCCACACAGTTGGAGATTTAGCTGCGTCAAGCGGAGGAGACCGGCTGCTGCTGCAACATCATCCAAGCAGGGGAGCGAAGTGTCACCAGCAAAAGATGAATTTATCACCAGCAAAAGTCAACAGCAGTGACAACAGAGAAACTGTGCAAGGAAATCCAACAAAAGTTCCAGGCGAGCAAGCAGTAGTACTATCATCCGGTCGCATGAATGTTTACTGGTTGTTGGCAGTGGGGGTTTGGGGAAGAAAATTCCCTTAAATTGAATGTGACTATGGAAGAGGACTGTGAACGGATTGCAACATTGCTGCTGCAATTATTATTTATCCAGGAAGGGTGTATGTATGTGGGGTGGAGCGCGTGGACACAACGAAAACTTATCCAAGCTGTACAACTGCAAAACGATGACTGTGTGTTTTTCTAGTTTATGATTACTTTTCAAGGTCCATACGATATAATTGTTTATTATCTATGAGCAGTCACTTCTCGAGGGTTCTTGCAGGAGTCTTTAAATCGTCGACTGATTAATAGTGTTTCGAAAGCCTTTAAAACTTGAAGTTTGCAAGAAATGCAATTAAAGTTATTAAAGTAGATATAGACGGAATATTTTTGTATGAATGAGACTTTACATGGTTTGGGTTCTGTGTCTCTTCGTTTCGATCAGAATCAGAGTAAGTTTGTTGGTCACTTCCATTTGTGTCAAAGTCATTCTTATTCTATAAGTTTTGCTTAGTGTTTGTCCTTACTAACACCTGATCTAAACGATAAGCCTGTGACAGCACTTTTAGTGCCGGCAAATGTCTGGCCTGCTTTAAGCACACAGGGATAATAGTGTATTTGAAAAAATTTAAAAAAAATTATAGATCCGCACACTAATGGCTAATATGTAGGGTAGGCTGGGTACGGTTGAAACAAAGGACGGTTGAAACAACACAAATATTCCAGGAACAGTAGGCGGTACGCGAGTGTTTCCCGAAGGCAAACGAAGCGAAAATATATTCGAACAATCGTCAGTCTTGCTTAGCACGTGGCACGTGCCAGTTTTTTAAAAGAGCACTTTTTGTGTATCGATAACCAAAAGTAAATAATTTTGAGCGGTTTTTTTCTTAAATACATGTGTTTCTATTCATTTTAGAGTATTGAGTATATGTTTGTGTTTGAAACGAAGAGTGTAGAACGCATCGCAGTGACTTGTTTCAACGTGTTGTTAATGTGACCATAATTATATACACTTTTGTAACTAAAGCGGGGTTGGGGACGGTTGAAACATTTTCTCTGGGTACGGTTGAAACAAAATGTTTATTTAGTTTTCTCGCTTTCCAGATGCCAAGAGTTGGTGCAAGAAAGACTTCCAGAGGACAGACTGACTTGACAAATTACAGTAAGGCCTATGACGATGTCAAAGCAGGCGATTCGTTGCTAATATTCCGATTAATTTATTATTTTTTATAAAAAAATATGTTTAAAGTAAGCTTTTCTTTCGGTCTATTTTAAAATTATTTTTGTTAAGTTTGTTTTGTTTGGTGAAGATGTGGATTATTTATTTATTTTCGTTTTGTTTGTTTTGTTTTAAAATACTGTTGATTTTTTTTTGTTTTTTTTTTCTTTACATGAATTATTATTAAATATCGACATATGATTAAAAAGGAAAAAATTGACACCCGGTTGAAATTAAGAGAAAAGCTAAAAGTAGTATATTTCCCAAGCGACGAATGCAAAAGACGCGTAGACACAACATGGCCCCATTCACATATCATTGAACTTTAATGCAACAAGAATAGAAACGGATGAGATTCTATTAAAGTAAGAATACCTTTCCACTCAAATCCTTTACATAGGAAATTGCTTTGTAAACAATAGCTGACGTAGTCGTATCCGCGGCATTTGCCATCCTTTAGAGGGCAGTCAACTAGATACAATCTCTGAAGAATGGGTTGACCTCGTTCCACAAGTGACTGAAAAAGATGCACATTTTATAATAGCGCTACTCCTCATGTGCATCTGACAAATTACTAGTTTAGTATTTTGCGCTCCCTTCGGCGGTCGTTACAGTAACTTGGGAGTGCTTCAGTAAAATTCGCCACAAATTTACTCAGCACGAACAGTACTTTACTGTGCACAATGTTCTGCTTGGTATTGCTACAAAAACTTTTCCCCCATCGTTCACATTTATGTTAAAAAGATATTGAAGAATTTTAGTGCTCCCATGTTGGGTAGATTGGTGCCAATATCCTTATTCTATGCCACACAGATACTTACACACTTACACCCCCTGCGACTTTTGGCAGCGGGCGAAGAAATTCTATTCACTTCCACCTGCCACGCCCATGTTTACACCCTTGCTTCTTTGGTTCGTAAACTTTTACGAGTAAATTTTGCAAACGCATTCCGCAGACACAACGACGCTAGTTCCCTCGAATCGAACAAGTACCCCATTTGGCCCGAAGCGAATATTTACGTATACATTGTCGATTTTCCTCCGCTCCAGCTAGTCAAAGCTTGGGAAATGATGACGATTCCGTGTTCCATGGTGCGTTGTCATTCGTTGTCTACGAACAGTGGTGAAGTATCTACACGTCTTGAAAGCATATGGAACAAGAACTTATATGGCGGCAATGTTCTTAATCTATTTTTTGTAACTTTTTTGGCGTCGCATATGGAGCACGGAATGGTCGGAGAGGGGGTGGGTGGCACTTCCGCCCTCTCAAAGTGCATCCAGCGAGAATGGCGGAAAAAGTTTAATACGATTTTCCTTTTCCTTTATTCTCAAAGGAACATCGTCGCTGAATTATCTCTTCTTTCGTTTTTAATTACAATTTCATTTTCAATGCCCAATTAACCTAATTCCTCCCCAGTAGCTGGGAAGTCAGGGTTTTATGCCTTCGGTTCTTGGTTATGTGACATCAACAGGGTGCTTTGTAGCACACCAAAACCAAAGACCACATTAGGGTTGAATGTGTATAGTTCCCAGGGTGGTTTGATGTGGCACAGTGGAAGAATCTTTGAGGGAATTCCTGTTCATTTTGTTTGTTTTCTTCAAAAAAGAATAATTTAATGGAGTGGAGTGGAGTGTGAATTTTTTGGAACTAGAGTTTAAATTGGAATTAAAAATAGGGTGTCCTCTTTAAAGCCATGTTGAGAACCTGCAATTTTTTTAAACTTTGTAAGCCTTGAGTGTTTGAAGTTCTTTTGCAGGTTGATTGTTTAGCTATACAACAGCTTAAGATTTGCCCGAAATCATCTTGTATATGAAGAGCGAAAGGGTCGTACTATCGGAAAATGGTTTGTTGATTGATAATATTCATGATAATTATGTGTACGGACAGAAAGACGACCACAGCGCTCAAAACAAATGCGTTGCCTAAGCTGTTAAAGCTGCTGAGCACTAGATCAGCAGAGACTCAAACACCATCTGGAACCATCAGAGTAAACACAACGAGAGGATGTCCACAAGGAGGGGTACTATCACCCTTAATGTGGAGCCTAGTTGTAGACGAACTGCTGGAAAAATTAACCAACCATGGCATCAACTGTCAGGCGTACACGATGACATTGTATTGATTGCCAGGGGCAAGTTCGAAGAAACCCTTGGAGACATCATACAAAAGGGGCTTAAAGTAACCAAGGAATGGTGCCATAATGTCGGACTTAACATCAATCCGGCGAAAACAACGATAGTACCATTCACAAGAAAAAGACAACTTCAAAGACTTAAGGACATAAACCTATCAGGCACAACACTGATACCAGTCAAAGAAGTAAAATATCTAGGACTCCATCTAGATAGTAAACTCCTCTGGCGAAAACATACAGAGGAGATATCCAAGAAGGCCACCCGCGCTCTCATGATATGTAGGAGCCTAGCGGGGAAGGCATGGGGATGCAGCCCAAGCATCCTGCGATGGATGTACACTGCAATCGTGAGACCAATGATCACATACGGAGCGGTAGCATGGGCGAAACGAACCAGTCTAGTCACAACGCGAGAGACACTCGGCAAAGTGCAAAGACTGGCGTGCCTGTGCATTACCGGAGCAATGCGTAGCTGCCCAACTGCAGCCATGGAGGTGTTATTGGAACTGACCCCTCTACACATCATGGTGATGAACGAGGCAGACAAAACAATCCTTAGGATGGCAAAGGAGGGAATTGGGAGAGGGAAATTCATCGGATCGAAAGAACACGGTGACTTACTTAAAAAACTCCGACTTCTTGGCATACCTAGGGACGATAGCATCAGGAAATTTAACTTCGAGAAGAATTTCCAGATAAAGCTCAGCAATAAGGAGAACTGGAGCAACGAATCCATAACTTATGGACTGAGCAACCACACAACAAAGTGGTATACGGACGGCTCGAGGACTGAGGAGGGAACTGGTGCAGGAGTGTTTGGGCCGGGAACTAAGCACTACGAATCCATGGGCAAATGTACCAGCATCTTCCAGGCAGAAATATGTGCCATAGACAGGTGCGTTCGAATCAACCTCGAGAAAAACTATAGAAATTGCAACATAGCAATAATGTCTGACAGCCAAGCAGCTATAAAGGCTCTTGACGCCTACGTTATCAAGTCAAAACTCGTGTGGGAATGCCTGCAAGGACTGAATAGACTAGGCAAGAATAACAGAATCTCCATCTGCTGGGTGCCTGGCCATGTTGGCATTACGGGCAATGAGGCAGCGGACTCTCTGGCAAGAAAAGGGGCAGAGGAACCCTTCATAGGACCTGAACCATTCTGCGGGATAGGAGAACACACTATACGCGAAGAGTTCAGGAGACTGGAGGAAGAAACAAATGCCAAAACCTTTCTCAACCTCCAAGGTCTGAGGCAAGCAAAGAAACTCTTAGGAAATTACAACCAAAAGAGATTCAAAGTTTGTATCGGCCTTAACAAAAACAACCTAAGAATCCTAACAGGCCTCCTCACGGGGCACTGCAGACTCAAGGAGCACCTGAGGAAAATGGCCATATTGGAGGACGGGCTCTGCAGATTCTGCAGTGAAACCGCCGAAACTCCAGACCATATATTGGAATCCTGTAGGGCACTGGCCCACAAAAGGATGAAACATTTGGGCAGGCACCAAATAACAGACAAGGACATACAAACCATGGACCCACAGCTCATTCTCAGATTCATCAAAGAAACTGGACTGGACGCTGTGCTCTAAGGAGTGTGACCTGCCAAGGATAAATCAGAGCAATACCTCGACACGCTTCACAAAGAAGTATCTAGAGAGGGCTCTGAACGAGGGCATGCACCTCTCCGAGGCACAAGCAAGGGGACACAATAGACCAATAGGTCGCAGTGTAATATACCCTAACCAAATATTATTATTATTATGCTGTTAAAGGAAACTTCCCGCGACAGAGTTCCTATTCCCATCAATGGCTTTTTTTTTTAATGTCGGGGTGCGAGACTTTCTACACTGGAGCACTCAGACTCAATACTGGTTCATTGTACTACCAGGAAGACACGTCACTTTTACTGTGAGAATTTACTCGTTTTCCTAAGATAGACGAGAAGGCGCTTCAATGATAAGGAGCCTAGCTTTACAGCACTCACCATATCAGCACCAAACACCTGCCACCTGATACGAGCAAAAGCAGGACAATCACAGAGGCTCTCTGCAGTCTTTTCTGTTGAGAGACAACTAGAATGCCACAGACTTTTTATAGACATCGGGAAGAATTTGCTTAATCTGTCTGCACCCTGGAGAGTCATGCCATCGGCGA
This sequence comes from Portevinia maculata, assembly GCA_949715645.1. Classification (NCBI taxonomy): domain Eukaryota; kingdom Metazoa; phylum Arthropoda; class Insecta; order Diptera; family Syrphidae; genus Portevinia; species Portevinia maculata. The sequence continues at coordinate 10,031,386 of OX454526.1, forward strand.
TTGTGTTCATATGAAACCCAACCGTCAATGGAAGTCCTGATCTGAGAAGTCCTCCTCTGAGCTCTGTCTAGCAAGTTCATCGGAGATCTCATTTCTTGGATCTAGTTATGACCCGGGACCCAGACAAATCTAAGTGCATTCAGAGAGATCTTGCATTCACGAATTATTTTTGAGATGGTTAAGGGACTGGGCAAGGCCTTAAGCGCATCCTGACTGTCGCTACAGACGCAGATACTTCGCCCCCTCAACCTGTTTCTCGCAACATAGCCATTAGGATAGCAAAAGTCTGTTTGGAAGACTGACGCATGGTTGCCTAACGAGAAGTCCTAGCTTTATAAGGCCAAATTCTAGCATTTGGTATTATGACACATTGTAAAAGCGTCATAAGGTCAATTTGGCTTTATGACACTTTCGATTGCATATTAGATTTTACTTATATACGACTCATTCACCATTCTGAAAGTTTATTTTTATTTAAAAGTTTTGTCAAAATTTCATTTAACATGTAGAGCCATAAGCTCAAGCATATGTTTATGTTATTGTTTGTCATTACACTCTCCTTCATTCCTCCTTTTACCATTAATTCCCACATCCTCACTCAATCACCTTTTCATTTTCCACTCATTTCTCATTACTTATCCCTCTCTTACTTCTCGTATAGAGACTAAGATCTATCATTGTTAACTAGGTTAAGTTTAGTATGATTAGTTTTAAATCATCTGCATCATAATAAAGACGTGTATACTCAAATTCAACCCGTCTTTAAATTCCAAGCAGTTCTCCCACAAACATGTTTGATATTTTTCATTTTTTTAAAAATAAAAAATAAAATGCATTCATTTCATATTTTATAATGTAAGTATGTATCTTTAACAAAATATACTTGTGCTGTTTTCAACAATTTGTCTGCAAATCGGGCACAGAATCGGGTTATTATTTTTCTTGTATTTTTCCGACAACTGTGTATAGCAATTTAAACATAATTTAAAATGATTACACGGTTGTAGGAGAATATAGTACGAGCGTTTTCACAACAAAGGATTCCTGTTTCGTCCCCATTTATTATTTCTTCATCTGTATACCCTCCTCCACTTTCATCAACTTCATGGTAATACGCAACGTTTTCAGCTGCAGTCTCTTCTGTAACAAGCTTGTTATGCTCGTTTGTCATCTGATTTAGAAAAGCGTTGATAGAAATGATTTTCTTATCGAGTTTCTTCAAGGCTGCTTCCACTTGTCCCTGCTTGTCCTTATATCTCGTTTTTGGAGGTTCAAAAATATCTAACGTTAAGTCTAAGGACATGATAAACTCCCTTGGTTTTACTCGATCCTCATCCAACAAACAATCAAGAAAGGGCCATGCCCAAAAAAGGTGCCTGTTTTGATGGCACACCAACGCGAGCTAGCAGGATGTGTAGAGTACTTCAATATAAACAATAGTTACCATCGCAGCTCAGCTCTAAAGTACATCCGTCTCGAGTTATGCGCCCTAATCGTGGCCTATATTACATCGTGGCCATATTTTCTGTTCATACGTCTTATATGTAGATTAGCAAAGCCAAAAAGAATTTGCTTTGAATTGAAACAAATTTGCTCCAATGTATTGAAATACATGACGATACATTAGTTTGGATTTATGACTCATAAGTATATAAATGAAAGGAAAAACCTGAAATTAACATGGACTATTACAATGGGTCCTGCGGGGGAAGGTCATCTACCAGGCGCGTCCCTTGGGTGGCGGATAAGGGGATGCCCCGGTCCGATTCAATGTAAGTTCCACATTGATTCGTGATCCGGGGTAATGAGGTCATAGCAGTGAAGATGACAAAAAATTCCACTGTAAAACCCATCGTGGACCAAAACCAACTCTGCGTCAGAGTTTTGGAAGGGAGTAAACCCTAGCTAAATCCCACTTTCAAGCCAAGGTGTCGACCCGTGCCGAGGGCTGCATGGTTAGATAGTGGTTAAAGAGAACTGGCCGTGTACGGTCCCATCCGGCGCCCAGGCAAGGCCGGTTGTATATAAGTGCCTTATCCCGGTAAGTCGGCTCTGCCGGGACGAACCAACCCTTCCGGACTTACTCGTGGGACCAAAATAATAATGAACAACCAAAGAACAATAGAAAAAAAACAAAAAAAAAACAAAAAAAAAACAAAGACCCAGGTACTTCATCAGAAGATGAACTGCTCGCCTCCAGTCAGGAGACAATCGTGGGAAGCGCGGACTCTGGGCGGAGCTCCACTCAAAGTACACCTGCTATCCACAAACCATCTACCTCCTCTATACCCGCTGCGCAGGACGCTCGACCTAGTGCCCAAAAGCGTGCGGTAAATACCCACAAATCAGCTAGTAATTGCAGAAAGATCGCGTACCAGAGGGCCATCTTCATTCTGGGTAAGATTACCAAGAAGAAAGAGGCCGGCACGGCTACTCCGCAGGACCTAGCTGAAAAACCCAAGCAACAGCAGATTATTGATGAGTTCATCAAGAATCGCAGGGAGCCACCACCACGCAAGACGGAAGCAACTAAACGCAACCACTCACAAGAGGAGGTCAAGTCTGACCCTCAAAGAAGCAAAGATGCTAAATTGGCTACCGCCAAGCACCACAACCCAATCTCAGCATCCCAGATGACACGAACAGTCAGTGAGGTTGTCAGAGACGACATACAAGTCGATTTGGTGGATGAACTCTCTACCAGCGGCAAGACAGTGGCTGACGTTTGGGGTGCCATTGAAAATAAACTTTCCGAGATGGTGATGGACCATCTCTTAAATAACCAAGGCGGACCCCTCCCCTGCTTTGACTCAGCTGAAGTCATAAGAGGTTACAGGGTAATCAAGTGTGAAGACGCTTTCTCCAAGGAACTCCTAAGCGGCTGCGTTCACAAGATCCGTGACCACTGGACCGGCTTAAAGCTTAAGCTGATCCTGGCCAGAGAGATTCCGAGGAGACCGAGAATTCGAATTTCGCTGCCAAATATGACCATCGACGACAGTGATAAGTTGATCAATTGTCTCAAGCTCCACAACCCTGCGGTTCCCATGGATGACTGGAAAGTCATCAAGGCTGAGGAACCTCACAAAAACACCCAATCCTTCCTAATAATGGTGACGGAAGAGAGCGCAGATCACATTGAAAAGATCGGCTGCAAGCTCCGCTTTGGCATAAGGCATGCGAAAGTTAAAATATTCAGGTCCCCGTGTCAGGTCGACGACTTAGATGAAGTCGACGATGCCAACAAGCTGTTGGAGGACATGAGGATCGAGGCGAAACGTACTACCACCCTAACCGAACAAACACCCGAAACCAATCAATGCTGAAAGTTGTACAGATTAATCTGAAGCACTCAGTCTGTGCGTCAGATAACCTGATGATTTTCCTCAAAGAGGAAAACATCGACATCGGCATTGTCCAAGAACCTTGGGTGAACGGGCCCAATATAAGAGGCCTAAACGACACCGGATATATCCTCTACTATAACCGCAGCAATAATAACCATGTTAAGCCAAGAACCTGCATTCTAGCTAAAAAGCATATTAAAGTTTTTCTATGCCCAAATTTTAGCTCAGCCGATCTAACAGTTGTTAAGATGAAGAACACAGGGGGCGACCTGTTAATCGCATCCGCCTACATGGCACACGACCGGCAAGTACCGCCGGAAGAAGTCCAGGCAATGATAACCGCCATAACAACAACAAGGACCAACCTGCTGCTGGGCTGCGATGCAAACTCCAGGCATGTGCTATGGGGCAGCTCGGAGTCAAACGAACGCGGTGAGTCTCTTTTTGATTATATTATTGAAAATAACCTACTAATATGTAACATAGGTAACACCCCGACCTTCATCTTTCCGAGTACGGACAGTTTTAATTGCTGGAAAGACGTTATAGATGTTACTCTCTGTAAAAATAACAATATTATGAAGGTTGAAAATTGGAGGGTATCCAGAAAAAAATCTTTCTCAGACCACAACTGGATACTCTTCGACATAGATCTCGCTGAAGAGATCCCGAAACCTTTCCGAAATCCCAAAACTTACAGCGATCTTCACGGGACACTGGCCTATAGGTGACCATGCGGCCAAGCTGGGCATCCCATACAATACACACTGCCGCAGTTGCAAAGTGACAACTGAAAAAGAAACCCTAATTCACTTTTTATGTACCTGTTCGGCTTTAGCTAGGACCAGACTACGTACATTGGGAAGCCCTTTCTTCAATACACTTGAGGAAGTCTCCGAGAAAAGTATCAAGGAACTGATAACTTTCCTGAACTCCACAGGTTGGATTTAGCCTCCCCCACCAATCGATAATGCCCAAGTTTACGTGAGTTTGTGGTAACAGAACGCCACTCAGTGCTAATTGGGTTTGTCTTATCAAACCGCCACACCTACCTACCTACCTACCATTACAATAGGTAATCATTCGTAAAACTCGTTAGAATTATATCTACTCGATTGTTTGGGCATTTTGTTTTCACAAATTGAAACTCTAAAACAAAATTTTAAAATTCCCATATCGTTTTCAGGTTCGCGAATTTTTTTTTTTTCAAATATTTTTACTTTTTCTTTGAGAAAATAACAGTAATTTTTTTTATTACAGAACCTGGAAACGCTATGGGTATTTTTATATTTTGTTTTAGACTTTCAATTTGTGAAAACTTTGGACTGCGGTTGCGACAAGAATATGGAGTAACTAAAGTTTTCCTCCAATATTGTACTCCTATAAAAAGGATCGCTATTTTGGTATCGAGACATACCAAACTTATCCATGACACTACCAATTTTAAATATATCCGACCCGAAATGCTTGGTTTCGAATGCGTATGAGCTGCCTTCGTACTTTGCCGAATTGTACCTGCGAACAGAGTACCCAGATTTGTACAACGAGAACCAAAAATGTAAGACAAATTATGCTTGGGAAAGTCCACGGAATTTTCCAAGCAATAATATTCATTGAAGACAACGAACGACTAACTTCTAATAAGGAGTTCAAGGACATTAAAAAAATAAGTAAAAGTATCCGTACATTATGCGGTGCATTTACAGATTAATTAAAATATCGACTGGACCCTTGAATAGATTTGTTACACCAACTTACCTGCTGAGCACTTGCATTGTCTTCTGCACATACTTCGTCGAAAACTTCCTGAATGCTACTTCTTTTTAGTGAAGCATTTGCGCATTCATTTTCCACTTCACATATCACTTTCATTTTTGCTCTAATTGTTTCATTTGATCCATGATAATGCACGGCCCTTTTTTCCGCAATTCTAGCTAATGTTTGGTTCTCAAAATCGACAACTGTGCTGGCACTACATGTTTTGATGTAACAAATATATTGCTTTATAAACTTTTAATTTTTTTGATTTAATTTCCTTTTCTTGAACAAGTGTCTTTATTAATTTCTCCAATATATTTTTGTAGGTCTTTCTTCCTTGAAAGCCGCAAAAATATTAAAAATATTCAAGAACAGCCTATTTCATTGGCCGATATAGAACGAGCCTCTTGATTGGTCATTTTTTCCAACTGTCAGATGACTCGCTTCCGATCGTCCAACATGTGTCAATCTAACTGAGAGGTTACATGAGCAGTAATAATTATACATTACAATACGTTACAGCTTAGACAATTTTGAATTACTTTTAAACTGATATAATTGCTTAGTTTCGGGAATGTAGAGTAACTTAGTCGCTCTCTTTAAACCCTCACAAAACTCGAAGTTGTAAATTTTATCACTTGAATTTTCCGTCATATTACGCTTTAAGCGATGTAATAAGAATGAGGAGTGGCTGAGTTTGCTACATGCTGTTGCGTAACAAAACGCTACAAAAGTGTTGTTTCTTCCCAACCAATCCACTTCCATACCCGAGTCACTTTTTCGGCCCGGTCTTTCCATTTTTCTGTCGTTCCTACTGGGAGATTGGTTAACTGGCCGCCTCTGATTGATTCCGATCAAGGTCGCTCGTTTCCATGAGTTCTGGGGGCCGACAAAAGCAGGTATCGTTCCCAACGGACGGTTGGTGTTGCGACAACGATGGGTGGGGGAGGACGATCCCTTGACACACGCCAACGCGAACAGAAAGGGTAATCAGAAAGATCCATCACGATACCCCAACGAATCGGCGAAGGGTGTGGGTAGATATCCCTTAAAGAAGCACCCCATCGAACATAGCTAAACCCATTAGGGCAGTTGGCCCACAGGTTAACAGGCGGTGGCGGACGGCCTTAATATTCTCCCTATACAAACCGCAAACGAGCAGTGGTAGGCACCGAATAATACATCGAAACGAAGACATCAATGGCCTAGGCCCAACGAATACAAACATTGTAAGAAATGGCACGCTATCCAGGTTTCCCCTCCCCCAAATCTGCTCGAGAGTCCACCGGGTTATAATAGTTTCGCGGAGAGTAATTTTGAGCTTCCTTCATCTCAAACATTTTCCAGGTTTCCAATTTGGGACATCAGCTGGTATAGTCCCAAAACAAGAATCTAACTTCACTCGGTTCTTCGCCTTTTCTTTTCTCTTCTTTTTTTATTTAATTAGCTTTTTCTTTCGTTTGGACATTTTCGCGTTCTAATTACTTCCTCGATTCTCACACTAAGTGTCTTGTCTAATTGTTTAAGTGTTTGTGAACTCGTCCCATTAGGATCTTTTGGGGAGTTGTGTGAATGCGTCCATCGAATCGTTCGGCCTGAGAAGCCTCCTCAGATTTTGGGCGAATTCAAAAACGGATGAGTGAGTGAGACGGAGACGGTGGCACACTACAGTAGAGTGACTGAGTGATCGCTAAAATAAGCGGTAGTGGATTCCGTCATTGCTGAATGTGGGGGTATGAATGAGAGAGAGAATGGTCCATGAACGGACAAAAGAATCCTCGAAGTGCACAAGCCGGCACATCTTGGTTGACCATCAGAGGTTTTAGACTGTTTTTTTATTTTGAGGATCGAGCAAGTTTGAGTTTTAAATTTAAAGTAAAAGTAGTCTACAGGGAGTTTAGACTTTGATTTTTTGAGCTCTTTTTAAAATTTTGTTAAAGAAAGAAAAGAAACGGCAGAAGGCGAGCGGAGGAATTAAGTGGCAGGACAGGCAGCGAGATCCTAGATTTACGACAGGAGTGGTAGAGAAAAAGGAAATTCACAGATAAGTAGAGTGTCTTATCATATTGTGCTTTTAAGTAGTGCGTTTGTGTTTGTGTCCTTGAAACCCGGTAGGCTTTCGTTCCGGACCTTTCCCAAAAATACGGGACGCGCGACCCCTTCAATTTGTTTTGTGTCCATTCGGGAAATAGCGATAGCGGGCCATTTCTAACGGCGATCTTTCCTTGTTCCGCAATTTAAAGTAAATTTCAATAAATCGACAGTTGCTTCCCAGAGCTATATAACGATTTGAAGTTCTTGTTTTATTTCACCGCAATCCCACCTTATTTTAAATATTTCACCGTCGGGAAATTCTACTAAAGGTTTCACAATTCCTTTTTCAAAAAGATTGTGTGGCGCCCATTTTACCCCTTTTTCAGTATTCAATTCGTCTGCGAACCCACCCCAGCTGAGTGACCGAGGCGGTAGCATACAACCAGCTACCCGTTGCACTTTTCCGATATTGCATCGGCGAATTTAATTTGACATTTCTCATTGATCGACTTTTAACCATCGGCGCAGCGGCGGCTGTAATTTGTCCGCGTTTAATTTATCCCTTTTTTTCGCATTTAAATTCGTTTACCCCACCCCAAATAAAAGTGCAACAATGCCATTGAACAAAAATATTCTTCATGCTCTTACGGTAAGACCAGTTATTACAAATAAATAACAATTTAAACAGTCAGTCAGAGTTATTCTCTCGAAAGCACATGACGTGTGGCGATAGAAGTGTCTCCCTGAACTACATATTTACATTTATTCAGTGCGTTTCTCGTTATTTTGTGTTTTCAAAATTTCTAAGCGCGCTAGATCACCTATTATTCCCGGGGGCAACCAAATGCCCACCGAAAAAAAACTTAAAACCCTTAATATGAGTGTCAAAAACAGGGACTCCAGAGCAAACTACTGGAGTCCCTTACAAACTTTGCCTAATAGTGACAATGAGGACAGTGAAGCTATGGATGAAATTATTTCAGGCGCGTCTCCAAAAGTGAAAATTCCTCCTATTAAACTCTTGAAGAAATCGTGCGAATATGTTCATAAATTAATAAACGAAATTAACATTTCCGACTATTCAATAAAAAAAATGTCTATTGGCATAAAAATTATGTGCGAGTCTTTTGATTCATATGAGAGTATTATTCTTAAATTAAAACAAGAAAAATGTCAATTTTTTTCTCACGAACTAAGAGGTGCAAAAGCTTTCAAAGCAGTTCTCTATGGATTAGGAACGGTCGATACTAACACGTTAAAAGATGAACTTATCAAGCGTGATCTTAAATGTATTGATATAAAACCAATAACCAAAACATATGAACAATACACCGATACATTCTATATCATCTCTTTTGAAAGTGGTTCGGTTAAGCTAATCGACTTAAAAAAAAATATTCGATCACTTCTGCACACGCAAATAAAGTGGAGCTTCCAACGCAGGCACAAAAATAAAATCACTCAATGCCGTAATTGTTCAATGTTCGGCCATGGAGAGAAAAATTGCAACGTCAATACATATTGCGCTTACTGTGCTGGTCCGCACAAGACTGAGACATGCAACGAAAAACAGCACTTTAAGTGTGTTAATTGTGGTGGTAATCACAAGTCCACCGATATCGTCTGTGAGAACAGAAAAAAATACTTGGAGATGCGAGTAAAAACAGCACACAAGAACACGTCAGTACACAATGCACACTCGCATTCTCACAACAACAACAACCCTCCCACCTTCCAATCAATGAATGACTTTCCCGCGTTACCCCAGCGCGATGTCACAACTCACCCGATTGTCAACAATGCTACCACTTCGAATGCCTGGAAGAATACAATGAATTTCGGTGCGGACCAGCAACGCATCATTTACAATTCCACCAACAACAACCAGCTTTTCACGATGGAAGAACTTAATTCTCTGGTGATGGAGATGATTAGTAAGTTAAGTACATGTAAAACTAAATTTGACCAGTTCAATGTTGTCGCCCAATTAGCTTCTAAGTTTCTGTATAGTAATGTCAAGTAATATGGTAGATAGTCCAATTAATATTGTAACTTGGAATGCTAAAAGTATTCAAAATAAATATATAGAATTCTTAAATGTTTTAAATAGCAAAAAAATTGATGTTGCATTGGTCACGGAAACCTGGCTTAAAGCAAATAAAAAGCTCCCCAGCTCCGAGTACAAGTGCTATCGTCTGGATAATAATGCTCAAAGGGGTGGAGGAGTTGCCATTATGATTAAGAAATCAATTCAGCATAGACTGTTGCCAGTAATTCCTACTAGTCTAATAGAAAATGTTGGAGTAGAGATTAGATTAAGTGATCAAAGGTCAATCTGTGTTTATTGTGTATACTTTCCTGGAAAAAACTCGTCCGCTTTAAGAAGAAATGCCTTTCGAAATGATCTGAGAAAGCTTTTTTCGAGAAATAACGACTATATCTTTGGTGGTGATCTTAACTGTAGACACAGAAACTGGGGTTGCATTAGAGCGAATGTATGGGGAAACATCCTTTCAAACTTGTCAAATTTTTTCCCGTTTCACGTCGTATTTCCGTCAAGTCCTACCTATTTTCCATGTGGGTCCCGTGGTATTCCGTCTGTTTTAGATTTGTTCTTAACAAACACAGTCAATTTGCTTTCGCATCCTGTTGCGTTAGCGCAACTTAGTTCAGATCACAGTCCTGTCTGCTGTAAAATATTGCGCTCCTGTGAAAGAAGGGAATTGTTTGTTTTTGATTTAAGGAAGGCTGATTGGGGTCGTTTTAAATCACAGTTAAATAACAAACTAAGCAACGTTCCATGCAACTTGGAAAATATAACATCAGTTGCAAATGTTAATGACAGCTTAGACAAATTTACTGAGGATGTTTTAAGTGCGGCTGAATCTAACATACCCAAAGTCCCAAAGCAAAATAATAATGCATACATGAAAATTCCGGATTATATCCTCAATTATATCCGCATTAGGAATTCCCATAGACGGCAGTGGCAGAGGTATCGCCAACCTATGCACTACGATCTTATGAAATACTTCAATAAAATCATAGCCACTGAAATTTTATATTATCGCAACAAAGAGTGGAATAAAACACTAAGCACATTAGATACAAATTCGAAACCTTTTTGGAATATTCTTAGAATCTTCAAAAATAGAAACAGACAAATTCCCATCCTTCGTGTTTCGGACAAGGCCTTTCACACAGACAATGAAAAAGCAGATGTATTTGCCACTTCATTTGTGTTAAACCACGAAGTTTCTGTTAACCTAGGCGATGCGGTTACTAATCGCTTAGTGAGTGAATCGTCCTCAAGAGTTATGAATGAAGAAGCTGTGATGTCTACAACAGAATATATATCACAACAAGAAGTAGAGGATATAATTAAAAGTCTTCAAGTGAAGAAAGCGGAATCGATAGATGGTATAAAAAATGTCTACTTAAAGAATTTACCGAGATCGGGAAAGAATTTTTTAACATATATATTTAATTCCTGTATAAAAATGCAATACTTCCCAGATCGCTGGAAGATTGCCAAAGTGATACCCATTCCCAAGCCGGGCAAACCATCTGAAGACCCTAGTAGCTACAGACCGATAAGTCTTCTTAGCAGTCTCAGCAAAATCTTTGAAAAGATTCTAAAGAAAAAATTACTTGTGTTAATTGAGGACAAGAAACTGTTTCCCAATGAACAATTCGGATTCAGAAGCCATCATAGTGCCATTCATCAAGTCTATAGAATTAACAAATATGTAAAAAGTAAAAGGTCAGAACATAAATCAACTGGTTTGGTGCTTCTAGACATTGAAAAGGCGTTTGACTCTGTGTGGCATGATGGTCTTGTCCATAAAATGTTGTCTTTTGGCTTTCCGTTGTACATAGTTAAAATCGTTCGAAGTTTTTTGACAAATAGACGTTTTTGCGTGTACATTAACAAGTATTGCTCTGAAATGAAATACGCTACTGCTGGTGTTCCCCAAGGCTCAGTTTTGGGCCCAATTTTATACAATATATTCACGCCCGATTTTCCAAAGCTTCCCTCCTGTGAGTCAGCAATTTTTGCTGATGACACAGGTTTATTCTCGTCGCATGAATTTGGTCTCACAATTGAGACTAATCTGCAAAATGCAATCGAGATATTACTCAATTATTACAACAAGTGGAAAATTAAAGTTAATACTAGTAAAATGCAAGCAATTTTTTTCACCAGAAAAAGAAAAGCTTGCTATTTACCTAGTAATCCACTTAACGTCAGGGGAGACTCCATAATTTGGCAGTCATATGTCAAATATCTGGGAATTTATCTGGACCAACGGCTTACTTATAGAGAGCACTTTGCGAAAACAAATCAAAAAATTCAAATTGCAATCAAAATGCTCTATCCATATATCAATAGAAGGTCTGAGCTGAGCCTTGGGAATAAATTAATATTATACAAAGTGATATTTCAAGCAATACTATTATATGGTTGCCAAGTATGGGACGATTGTGCAATGTGTCATAAGAAAAAGCTGCAAGTAACGCAAAACAAATTGCTCAAGATGATGCTTAATCTTCCTCGATACCACTCCACACTAAACTTGCACCTTCAGGCGGATGTTGAATTGATTTCTGATAGGCTGTACAAACTAAAAGAACGTTTTTTGAATAACTGTGATATACCAGATAATCCACTAATTAACCAACTAAAGGTGTAACTGTAATGTACGTATCTATATATATGTTTTTTTTTTTTTTTTTTTTTTTTTTACAATATATTATATTCTACATGTTATTTATTATTATATGTTATTATTTATTACTATTTGTTAGTATTTATTATTGTTTGTTATTATTTATTATTATTTATTTTTATTAACTGTTATTGTTTATTTTTTACTTAAAATTATTTATTTTATTTATAATTATTTATTATATTCTACATGTTATTTATTATTTTTTGTTATTATTTATTATTATTTATTATTATTAATTATTATTAATTGTTATTGTTTATTTTTACTTATAATTATTAGTTTCTTACTTTTTGTTATTTATTTTATTTATAATTATTTATTACCTTTTTTGTTTTTGTTTTTTTTTTTCTTTTCATAAAGGTTTTTCTCGTTGGTTTCCTTTAAAATACAGTTTCAAGAAAAATTGTAAAAACGTAAAATGTACAAAAGACAATGCTTCAGTAGAAAGATAAAATAAGTACTATATCAAATCTCTGTGCTTCTATTTGTAAATTGGGCGATAACCTATGTAAATTTTATAACGAATAAATGATCTATCTAAATACAGACAATTTAAACAGTTATTTTTTGTAGCGAAATACAATTCACAGTGTGATTTGAGCGCCCTCAATATCGATGAAAATGCCCGTAGCGTATTCTTTCATGCCAAGCGCGCCCTCAATTTCATCAACTAGATTTTGGAGCGCAGTCTCGCAGGATTTTCCCATCAATGGTACCTGCTGCCTTCTATGCCGGTGTGACATTCCCTTGATTGAACTCCGTAAATCATGATTCATGATGAATTGCCACCTAATGATATCTGGCAAGATGCACCGACGACGCTCTTTTCCAAGATTTACACATTCGGGGCTCCTCATAATGGCCAGGGGCTAGCAAAAAAATCGTCTAACTCAATTGTAATCACTTGCAGAATCCAAATCATGCAGCAATGATCGAGCACATGCAAAGAGCGCAAACCCCCATCTCAGTGGCAGTGGAGATATTCACTTGCTCCGCCACCGCCACCGCCACCGCTGCGGCTGTATATGATAGCAGGAACACGTGTACCACTTAAAAGTCGTGCGAATGCAATCTATTCAGGATCATGTATTAATTGCACGACTTTATTGTGCAATGCACCCGGTTCACAACACATTCAAACGCGAATGGAACCACCTTCGATGATATGGGGCAGTCTCGAACTCGATCAGCTCGAATTGATCCAACCAGCAACTGAGCGTCCAGGACACAGATGCATGCCGTCCTCATGTATCGTGGGCTAAGTGGAATGTAATTCCCAAGTGCTGCGGAATCCTTTCCACCAGACGAGGAGGTTGCCAGAAATTTAGTCCTCACACTCGTGTGGCTATGAATAATGACGACGATGACGATGCCTGCAATTCTGGAGGCTGTGAGTGCACCACCGAACGACCCAACGACAACAACGACAGAGTGAATTGCAGTTTTTGCACTGTGATCGCCTTTTTTGTCGCCGTCATGCTTGTTCATTCGGCTCCACCGAGGAATTTCGTGAGCACCTCTTCTTGGCTATACTGTGTGCAGCAGGTTCAGGTGTTTTGCAACGAGGAATGTTTACATAAATTTCCAGATTAAGGAGACAATGTTCTTCTCCTGGTGGACGTTGCATTGACGTGGGCCGGCAGTGTGGGTTGTTGTTGTGCTTCGAGCTTAGAGGACTGCACATTCTCTGTATGACGCTTGCGCGTTGAGATACGGAATCACTTTTTATTGCAATGTGATTGCCGCGCACGGATATGAGTGCACGTGAGCATACAGCGTGATGTCGTTGCGGGTGCTCAGTTTGAATATTGTTTTTGGTTTGTGGTCCTTTCTTTGATCAGAAAGGTGACTCGTATAAATGTGGACCATTTTTCTTGGGAACGAGATGTCGTACTGAGTTATCGGCGCGCGGCGCATGCACCAAGATTTTCGAGATTGACAATGAATTTTGGCAGAAAATATGTTTTTCACTTGATATTCGGAAATGATAAAGAGGAGCGGTGCTCAGATTTGAGTTATGTGCTTTTGGGTGAGGGAGCCGATGAAGAATGTATTTTTTTATACTAAGAGCGCGCTTTAGGTGTTTTGGGTACGTTTGAGATAGGTACTCGCAGTTAAACTGAGTTGAAGAAACTGATCGACGAAATCCTGGCACAACAAGTATTATTTTTTGGTATTTCTAAACAGAGCCCTGAATAAGGCATGAGTACCTAGAGCATGCTCTGCACCAAACTGCGCTGATTTGCTTATGAAAAGCACTTGAGCTCTCAGGTGTCATATGACCAGCAATCACGCTTATTTTGTAAATAAAATTTTTTAAATTAAATTGTATTACTCTCGACGCCAGAAAAAACTTTATTAATTCTGCCCACAAACAGTGCGCTCTGGTCAACGGAAAAGAAGTACGCTTTTGGATGCTCTGATGTGTTTGAGCTTGAAAAGATACAGGAACTCTTTTTGACAACTCAGGCTCTGCTCTAAATCAAAAAATAATAACGCCTTTTGAGCTTAAAATAGTTAACGATGAATCACAGTTCGCCAATTATTTCCTCTAAAACGCATAATAATAACGAGAAACTGACAGTATTTCTAAGACCGATTAAGATCAAAAAAAGCGTAGGAAATAGTTTTCTAATAATAGCGAAGTTCCCACAAATATCCGAATGAAGTAGCCTATGTTCAGTCTGCAACACGAAGAATCTTGCAATTGAATACTGTTTCATAAAAAACCCAAAACGTTGGCTGAGCAGATTTTCTCCGAACCTTGGCCTGCGCAAGTCCGTTTAAGATCTTATTTTTCAAGATTCCAGTGTGGCCTTTTACCCAAACATGATTCAGTATGTCCATGTCCAGACTTTACGGTTGAATGAGATAACACAAAACGAAATAAGGCCAAATTTGAATCACTTTGTGAAAGTGAAATAAGTCCAAACGAATTCGGCAACGAAATAACGCCGCAGCAACAAATTTGGCATTTTTTCGTTTGGCGTTATTTCACTCCACCAGACTTCAGACCAAACTCAATGAGATCTTAAGCTGAATCATTATCTTCTTCTTCTACTTCTACAGGCGTACTTTTATATAACTTCCTAAATCTGGCTCAATATAAGGTGTTACGTTCCACTAACGCTATTCAAAATGCCGAGATCCAGCCGACTCAATGGAGATGGTCGTGGGAATATGGTGGTATATGGGCGCCACGCGATTTATCTCGGTGTCCTGAAAATTCCCTTTTGAGTGAATCGCGACCGTCAAGAGGGGTTCGCGTTCCGGAAACTATCTTCGAATATAAACCAGTTTTTTTCCACTTTTCCTTAGGTCTATCACAATGTATTTCAACTTGTATAAATCTAGGTTATAATGACTTAAGTTAGGTCAACTAATTTTCATCGATACCACGATAATTAACCCAGACCCGGTATGAACCTTTCCTCAACGGCGTCGCAACGTTGCCACCCCCTTGCTTACATGTAAGGGCTATACCAATTGGAAATTCTTATGACTAGTCTGCCCCCTAAAAAAAGAGATACCAACGCCAATCGGAACGAAATTCAAAATTCCAGTTGTTTCTAAGGGAAGTATATATGTAGATAATATAAAAAGAAATATAGTAGGTAGTGATAAATAGAATAAAAAAGAAAAACAAAAAAAAAAATAGAAAAGATCCAAAGAACTTAAGAAAAATAAAGTTACTATCGATAACAAAAAAAAAAAAATAGTTATAAAAAAAAAGGAAAGAAAAGAAAAAAACATAGGGGCGGGCTACAGTCCGCTTGGGCGAACTGTTGGATACCCTATTCTTATTCCTATCCCTCATAAGTGGGCGTGACAAAAGTCTAAATATGGTTGAATTTTTAAGAACGCTGTACATATTCTGTTATATAACATTTAAAAGATTTTATCAAAGAAAAACGAAGCTTTTGTAAAAAAAAACGTTCCCTGGCTCAAACTTTGGTTTTTCAATAAAATTATTTTATTTAATTGTGGGCGTGTCAATAAGCGGATTTAAAAAAAAAATTAACACGTGAGCATAGAGGACCCCTAGAGAGTATATATGTATTATAAATTTCAGCTCCCTAGCTCGAACTTTGGATTTTCAAAAAAAGTTTTTTTTTGTAAATTGTGGGCGTGTCAGTAGGCGGATTTTGAAAATTTTATATCCCGAGCAGTTTTAGGAGTCATAGATCATATATAAAAAATTTCAACTTTCTAGCTCAAAATTCGATTTTTTCCAAAATTGTGTCATTTTTTGAGTTTGTGTACGTGTCTGTGGGCGGATTTCAAAAATTCGTAAACTTGATTATTTCGGGACCCTAGAGAGTATATGGTTAAAATTTCAGCTCTCTAGGTCCAGTTTAAAGGCCTAATTTTTGCCGACGGACGGACGGACGGACATGGCTAGATCGACATTACTATCGATGTTGATCATAAATATAGTATCTTTTAGGGGTCTACGGGCAATATTAAGGTATGTTACAAACTATGCGTCAAAATGAATATACCCTTAGAATAGGGTATAAAAATGAGCAGAATACAGACGGCTTGTCTAGCGCTCGATCGGAAACAGTCGGCGTGTCGAGCCGACGCTTAACACACTACACCAACCGGCTTCTTCTGGATGTGGTTCCGCAAAATTCAACGGATATCACTCGGACGTCCCCGCTCCAATTGGGGATCAAGCGTTTCACCACGCGTGGGAACGGCACAGTTATTTGTGTGACCTCCAGGAAAACCTCAGATATACCTGATGGAATAAACTACAAAATTAGAACACCTATCTACACCATCCAATTGAGAGTTACCTGATGAGCACGGATATCGAACTTGAAGATAAAACAACATCTCTATCTCGACGACACAATTCACTAGTATGTTTATCTAACTTTAATTAATTGTTGTGCTAACACAGATTAACAAGGTTAGTCATTGGTCTTGCGTTTTGTTTTATTTGTTCTGTTAATGTCCAGATGTATACATCTATTATAAATATGGATTTACGATTATCAAAAATGAAATCACCGCGCACACCACCAACTCTCGGTTAAAACACTAACGCCCAGTCTTGCACCACACTGAATTTTCTCCAGCTAAAGTTCCATGCCCGGCCGTGCAATCGAGTGTCCTCTATGACCTCTAAGTTCCTCTTGCAATAGCAAAAATAAAACAAAAAAGAAGGCTTGCCGACGGCTTCGATCGCACGTCCTCCGGGTCCGAGACCCAGCACACTACCACTAGGCCACGGTTCCCCCGGATGCACATCCGTCAAATAGGGACTAGGAATGACAGAACTTTACGGTGAAAACTTGAATTAAAATTCAAACCATAACAAAGGCTCAACTACTCGTACACTCGTATATAAAAAAGAAAATTTTTTTAATTAAATTTTCTTATTATTATTTTTTAATAAACAAATTTGTTCATAGCTTTTTGAACTTTTTGCTAAGCGTTTCAAAACAAAAGTTTCATCTTCAGGCGCTGAGTATTGTTACTTTTATTTTGGTTGGCTAGGTGGTCACAGACTGCCTTCATAAGAAATTATGCTTTAATAAACGGTTCTTAACAGAGATCCAAAACAGAGAATCCGCAGAAATTTTTTTTAGGCATTAACGGCTCATACAGGGACCTAGATTCTCCAACCATTTGCTTGCGGAAAGTGGAAGGGACCTACAATTTAAACTCGAATCCGAACGGCAAATTTGAGAAGCTTCTCATGACAATTGATACTCTTGGATGTTTGTCAGGAGTTCGCAAGAGTTGGGGGCAGGCGAAACAAATTTTAGCTGTTGGCACCGGCGGGATTTGAACCTGCGACCTTTGGAACCTTTAGATTAGTAGTCCAACACACTAACCTCTGCGCCACTGCGCCCAGCTGGGAAAATAACTTTTATTGGGAGAATATCACGATATTAAAAACTTATTAGATTATCTTACTGGCCCACGATACCACCTAAACAAAATGAAAGTTGTCTACTCTCCGGAGTGCCGGGTATGTCTTAAAAAGACGAAGTGGCTGAACACACAGGGTGGCGCACAGGGTGGCGCACGAGTCGTGCTACAAAAACAAAACGTAATAACTTTTTTTTGTGCAAGTAATCGGCAAATTTTTTTTTATTTTACTGGTTACTTTTAGAATTATTAAAATGAATGCTTGGCATACCGAAAAGAGGATTTTGATAGTGCAGCGGTACCATGTTTTGCAGTCCTTCATTTCTGTCTAGAAGCAAGAATCGCAAGAAGACCGTACCATCCAGATCCCTATGATCGGCTTCGACACAATCGCGGCTGTAGTATATTACGAGTAATTCAGGCAAATCCAAGCATTTCGACTTGAAACTTATCGGCGCAAAATGGAGTTAGCAGGCGGTCATTACAATGGATAGTTCATAATGACTTAAACTTGTTTCTGTACAAAGTCCAAATTGCAAGCAAGTTAAACCCTCTGGATTTGCCTATTCGCCTGGAATTTAATTTAATGGAATGACCAAATTTTGGCTTTATTAGCTCACAAATTTCATGGCATTATGAACGCCATCCTGTCGGTCCAAATTTGCGCCACTTTTTCGAGCATACTAGGTCTTTTTTCGTCAAAAGTGCGTCGCATGTTGGCTTCAAAGTGATAATCGTTGCCCGATGAAGCCTTCGGTATGTAAACCACAACAAACATTATTTTTTTCGGCATGTAATGGAGTCTCAAGTGTCTCATGAGGATTTTGCTCACTCCAAAAACGACAATTCTGCTTGTTTACAAACCCTTGAAGCCAAAAATGAGCCTCATCGCTGAAGATGATTTGAAAATAAAAATCTGGTTGAACTTCCAGTTGATTCTCAGCCCATTCACAGAACACACGACGCAATTAATGTACCGCTGGCTTTAATTCTTGCACCAGTTGGAACTTATATGGATGTTGGCCAAGATCTTTCCTCAAAATTTTCAAAGTAGTGGACGGGCGGAGACCGAGTTGCTGAGTAAGTAAATGTGGTCATGAATCGATATATAGTATTGCGTATTAGCTGCTCAGATGGACGATTATGCACACCGTAAACTTGACGAAGTGCTCTATAAGTTTGACGAACAGACCTCGAATTTTGAAATAAATTTCCACGATTAGTAAATGTTGTTCTGGTGTATGTCTTTCCATATGGTGATTTGCCAAAGTGTAATAAAACCAAAGTCAAACACACTTTATTAGTATGACAGCTAATTTGACAGTTATCCCTATCATAAGTTTTATACCTCTAGAAAAAACACCCTAGCTATGTGTTTTTTCATCAGAATCGAGTTCGGAATTCACTATAGGCATCTTGCAAGTGTTCCTGTAGACCTCACTATATGAAACTATATATTCCGTTTGTGGATTAAAAACATACCAATGTCCTTTCAATCGTTGCAGAGTAGTGGTTTACAATTTTTTATTCCAAATTTCTCACAACACCTCGTCGGCTGAGTTCTTATGTGTTCAATCTCCAATTTTTCATTTTTCCGAAAATGGGATTATTATTGATTCCTAGGTTTTTGGGGACGCTCTTTCATAGTTTAGGAAATATTTTTTTTCTATTTTGTTCAATAGACCAAAAATACACTTTTTTAGTCCACTGATTAGTTCTGAAATGTTCAAAGTGACACTTTAGTGTCTGTTTGAACAAATTTCCATGGGAAATGACAAAACGTATAACTAATTCACATTTGTTCAATCTCCATATTTATATGGATACTTTACTAGTTTGTTACTTTGTTCAATCTCCTTCTTCTTTGAGTGTGCTTAATCGTTTGACAGAAAATTTGACGGGAGTTCATTACCATTCTTAAAACAGTCAGGCAGACTTATTAAAATTATTTGGCAATAAATTTTGCACAATGAATTCACAAAGTACTCAGAGGTAGGTAATATTATAATGTAATACGATTGTAGAAACTCTAATTCATTTTATTGATATTTTTCTAGCCAGGATATTGTTAGTTCCGTATCCGTTGCGAGTACTTCAGAAAGACTTTCGTCACCAGTTCCATTTATACCAGAAATCATTCAAGAGTAAATGTTTTTGTTAATTAATTTGTTGTTCTTGTTTAGTAATGAAGCTATAATTTCAGTGAATTGAACTTTATTCTCAATGATCTGGACTCTGAGGATGGTGATTGTGATTTGAGTTTGAATAGTGATGAAATGAAAGTGAAATATGGATTCAGGGATGTAACTCCAAGTTCAGTAGAACCACACGATCCACTTCTTAGACCAAGATCAGTTAAGAATTCTGATTTACCTTCAAAGAAAAAATCACGTAATCCGATACATTGGAAGAAAAACGTAATAAAAACCCTCAGAGAACAAGGAGAAGAATATGTCAATCCAGCTGGAAGAAAGTTCCCTAAAAAGTACTTAAACATTCTATTTGTGGCAATGAATGTAAGTTTAATTGCTGTGTCAACTTTTCCGTATCAGTTCGCGAAAGCTTTCATTCGGAGTTCCGGAAGCTAACAGTTGAGCTCAAAACATGCTTTTACAGTAAGTTTGTTAAAAGAACCAAGACTTCTAGAAAACGAACATCTTCTACAACTTCGCGTAGACAATATACTCGTATGTACATTTAAATATTATTTTGAGAATTTTGGTCAGCGTTCTCAAGTTTGCAAAGTTTTTTCTTTGCGACATTAAATATTTCTCAAAACAGAATCTATTATTTTTTAAAAAATAATAATAATAACAATGGCTCTCCAAAACCCATGCTAAAGGGCAAAACCAATTCACGAAAAATTGATCCAGAGAAACTTAAAAAAGTTAGACAACATATTGAAAGCTTCCCGTGTATTGATTCCCATTATGTACGGCGAAATACTCAAAAGCAGTATATTGAATCGAATTTAGATGTGTGCAAAATGTCCAATAATACAAAAATGAAGTATCAAGTAATCCCGTTACACTTTATACTTACAGGTTGGTTACTTAACTTCATGGTTAAGAACATTTTTACAATATTCTGTTATTTATTAAATTATTTCGGAAACATCTTTAACACAGAGTATCATTTGAGTTTCTACAAACCAAAAAAGGATTTGTGCGACATTTGCACGAGATTTCACAATAATCAAGACCAAGCAGATAAGGACAAAAAGAACTGCATAGATCACAAGCAGATGAATGAAAATGCTAAACTTGACGACAAGCTGATCGTGAACTTAGATATCCAAATGTGACACTTTGTGTCATAAGATATTGCAAGGTGTTTTTAAACTGCCGTATTCAAATGTGTCAAACTTTTATTATAAAAGGAAACTCAACATGTATAATTTGACTGGACTGTGTAATCTTAACAAAATAACGAATTGTGCGGTTTGGTATGAATCTCAAAGCGGACGTAGTGGTAACGACATTGCTAGTGTACTAATCAAAATACTGAAAGCTGTACTGGCTGACAATTCAAATATAACAGGTATTATTCTCTGGTCGGACTCCTGTATTCCGCAAAACAGGAATCGAATTGCATCTTTAGCAATATTAAAATTCTTGGAAGAAAATCAACAGATAAAAAGTATTGAACAACGCTTCTCCGTACCTGGACATTCGAGAATTCAAGAATTGGACGCTGTTCATAGTGTTATCGATAGACATTTGAAACATATTTTTTATTACAGCCCTTTATCACTTATTCGTGAACTCAGACATGAATTACGCAAATGTGTCCTTAAAAATTATGCAGTGCACGGCAAAAGTTTTTTTTAACTATAGCACAGCTACTAACGGACTACAATTCATTCCATATACCAAAGCAAGAGAAATTATTTATGACAAATCGCCAATAAAATTTCGTGAGAGTTACGGTGAAGAAGTTGCTAGGATTTCGAAGGCAACTAACATTCTCTGGCAGTGCCGTAGGATGTTCATCAGAACCTGGGGACTTAGTCCCAGGCTGGTTTACTGGATTTACACGTGCATTGTTAGGCCATACCTTATGTAGATATGGTGCGATTGTATGGTGGGCTAGAGCTCACATCCTCAAACGTCAACTGTCGAAGCTACAGCACGTTGCGTGCTTATGCATTACAGGTGCGATGAGAGGAACACCCACTGCTGCTATGGAAGTGTTGCTCTGTTTACCTCCCTTGCAGTTCCTTGCTGAGAGTGAGGCCAGAAAATCACTATACCGTACGTGTGTAGCAGTGGCGTGGCGTGGATAATTTTAAAAGGGAAGACGTTGAAAAATTTAGTCACCTATAAAAATAAAAATCTTTAAAACCTGAAATAAAATAATTTTTAATGGGGATATTGTATCTACATAATATGCATTCCACATTGACTTAGCAAAAATATTCTAGCCACATTTTTTATACTTCAAGACATTAATATTTCAATCAACAATGAGCTTAAAGCATAACAAAAGTGGCTTCAAAAGAAGCCGGTCTTGACAGACGCATGATACAATAACTTAAAAAAATTCAGCATAATGTGGATAGTAATTTTAAAATAAGAAAATTCAGAAGAATTATATGGATAATTCTTTATATTTGTTAAAATATAAAAACGATACAAATAATAATGTCAGCAATAAAAATAAATCAAAATTAAAAACAGCTAAAATTCACACACTTAAAAAAAAAAAAGTGAAAAGTTTTGTTAAAATATTAGTTCTTTATAATTATTTGTATTCTAATGCTATTCGACGATCTTTTTTGATAAACTCTGCCAATACCCTTTCATAGAAGTTTGGTCTATTTTTAATTTTAAGAAGAAGTCTTCTTTCTATCGATATGAGGGCTAAATCAGAGAGCCTATCCTCGCCCTGTGAGTTTCTTAAATAAGTATGAATTCTTTTTAAAGCAGAAAAAGACCTCTCAACGGAGGCGACGGAAATGGGAAGTGTTAAAAGTAAACTACTTAAGTTTAAGACTTGAGGGAACACTTCTTTCAATGCTTCACTATTCAAATGGTTGTGAAGGTCGAGAACCTCAAACTGCCGAAGTGACGACGAAGAATATAAAACATTAAGTTCATTTTTTAATGCCGTGAAGTCAAAAATTCTAGGAAAAAACTTAATTAGGGAAGATATTTTTACATCTGGACTGGAACGAGAAAAAGTGTCATACTTCAAATTATTTAGTAAATCCAAAAATGTAAGATTACTAAATGATTTATATCTGGCATTTATTGGCTAACTATATTGTCTTTAATTTCAACAAAAAGGCGCTTATAATTCATCTTCAAATCGAAGTCAAGCAACCTGCGTTTACGTGGAGGTTCGATGCAATCATTTACGCTGTCATAAATAACTTGAAACATATTTAAAAAGTCAGAGCTTATCCATGACTCAAAACGTTCGATTTCTTGCTTGGCATAACTAACGTCTGTTTGTTTTTTTTGAATTAAATTAAATAATACATCGGTCCTTGCAAATATTTCAGAAAGGGTATGAAGCAAAAAAACAGAATTCCTTGCTCTCTAATTTATTTAATAAACTTTCTGCCATCGAAAGTGTGTCAGTATCCCATTCCCTAGAGTCATTAATTATTTTACTAAAAGTTTCAATTATATCTATTCTACAGTTAAAGATTACGTTTATTATTCTTGAATGATAATGCCATCGAGTTTCCGATACTCCTGGCATGCGTCGATTGGAAATTTGTTTTAAAAGATTGGACCGCTTTGTGGATTTATTAAAAAATCGAACGATGCTATTAGTATAGCCAAAAAATAGTTTAAGTTCTGCTATGTTTTCTAGAGATCAGGATAGTACTAAATTTAAAACATGTGCATAACAAGGAATAAAATTTGCCATCGGGCATTCATCAAGGACCTTCTTTTGAACACCACCCCCCTCGCCGGACATAACTGCGGCACCATCGTAGGATTGTCCTATTAACTTTTCCTTGCAGTCGTATGTTTCAAGAATTTTAAATATATGATTGGATAACTCATTTGCATTACGACTTGCGCTAACGTCAAAAAATCCAAGAAATCTTTCTTGTATACCATCCTCTGACAAGTACCGAAATATGGCACTCAGTTGTTCCCTATGACTCAAATCTGGTGTTTCGTCGATCATAATCGACACGAACCGAGCATCCTTGATTTCCGTTTTAATTTCGGATTTAATAACCGCCGCGATACTATGTATCAAATCGTTTTGAATATCGTTTGATAAACCTGAAAAAATTGGATTGTGTGTACTTGAACACTGCTCTAAATGGGATTCCAATAAAGTGTCATATTTAGATAAAAAATAAACCGCTTCGACATAATTGCCACGATTATCTGAACTAGACCTTTCATCATGACCGCGAAATGCTAACTCCTGTCTGCCTAATAAAATGACCGTGTCAATAAAACGTTCCATTAGTTTCCGATTTTTATCTACTTTTTTATTATGAAGAACGAAAGAATTTCCTAAAGAAGTTTCAATGCGATTCGTGCCGAATTCGTGTAGGGATAAACAACAACGAATATGTTTTTCTGTCTTAATATGTTTTTTCGAAGAATTAACTAAATTATTTATATCAGTGAAACCCGTTCGGCTCCAAACACTGGCGGAGTTTGAAAAAAGAAGACAAGGAAACCAAAACATTTTATTAAGCTTGCAACTCCCAGTTAGCCACTTATATTTTTGGTATAAGGAAACATTAAAATGTGTCACAAAACCATCTCTCCTTTGGTAATTAATATTTATAAAAGGCATAGAGCGCCCTACGTCTATAACTTTTTTTTTATCAAGAAAAGATAGCTTACTAAAACTATTTGAATCCTCCAGGAGGAAATCAGTTAAACAGCAATCTACACTAATCAAAGACATTTCCAAAAAAAAATCTAAAACTGCACTAAAATTAAGAAGCTAAAATGTTTTTATCAGTAAGTTGGTAATAAAAGAAACTAAAAAATTACACATTAACCTTCACTTTCACTTTCACATCTAACTTTTCACTATTTTAATTTAAGATTTTATCAAATTGGGTTTACAAAACACTAGATTTTTTCAAGTTATTGCACTTGTGCAACGCAGTCTGTCAATAAATTCCAACTGATTCTAAATTAAAATTTGAATTCCTGCTTAAAAAAAAAACAAGTGTCGGTATTTTATTTGACATGAACTTCTCTTAAGCGATATGCTGAATGTACTCTGCTGACAAATTGCCATAATATTCTACCATATTTTATTTCATAAGACAAAAGTATAACAATAAATTTGTAAAAACATCGAAGCATTAACTATCACAAGAGAGAAAAATGAAAGCTCAACTTCTTACATCAACACGCATATCAATATCAACATCAAATTCAAAATCAAGAATCAACCCACGTAACACATTCAGATATTATGTCATAAGAAAAAAGAAATAAGTCAAAGAACACCGTGTTATTAGACACAATGTTGCAAAAAAAACGAGTCAAACGTAGCACCTGCATTCCTGCAACATGTTGATATCTTCCGATTGAAACGCAATGCTAATCGCAAAAGGGAGAATGAAATGAAACAATTCCAAGTATTCAGCGTGAGATTTGGTTTATAAGACGAAATGTAGCGTCTTTTTCTTTGAATATAAAAGCGGGTGTTGAACAAAGAGGATCGGAACCGCAATGCTTGTAGAAGAAAGGGATACAAAACAAGTAAATAAGACGGAAAAATATTTTTTATTCTATTATAGAGAGCAGCGGTAGTTGAAAACTTTTTACTAAGAGTATTTTTGTGACTCTTCGTTGGTTTGTTGTTTGTGATTTGTGGATTGTGGAATGTGGTTGAATCTTGATTCTTGAATGAAGTATGAAGATACAGACGAGAGGTAGAATGAAAATATTAAACTTATTCGATAGCTTATGTGTGAGTGTGTAGATTTTATTTTATAATTAAAATACGGGACGGGTTTCATTTTTCATATATTTATTTGGCAGATAGTGCTTACTTTTGGTGGATTTTTAAAAGGGAAGACGGTAGGAATCGTGTTATATGGACGCCACGCCACTGGTGTGTAGTACTTGGACGGCAGGTCAATCTCGGCGATGTGGCCAGAGGTGCTAGGTACAGAGCTCTCTATGACAGCCTACCTGGCCATCGGGGAGGAGCACTTGACACTGTGTGCATGAAGCAAGTCTTTGAGCGCCGTTTTCAAGTCATCCTTCCTGAACGGCAGGAATGGAACAGTGAGGGGTGGAATGGCTTTAAGCCGGGTGATGTCATCGTCTATACCGAAGGCTCACTCATTGACGGTATCTCCGGAGCCGGGGTCTACTCTAGAGACTGTCGGATAAATCTATCTGCAGCCTTGGGTAGACAAACAACTGTTTTTCAGGCGGAAATCTTTGCGATTGCTACTGCCGCAAATATCCTGTTAAGGAGAAGGATTAAGGGTAAAGCCTTATACATCTGCTCAGATAGCCAAGCCGCTATCAAAGCCTGTTCGGCTGGTTCTCTCAAGTCAAAAATAGTTGAAGAAACCATGGTTAAGCTTAACCGTCTGGGTAGATGTAACTCGGTATCACTTGCCTGGGTTCCTGGGTACACAGGTATCGAGGGAAATGAAAGAGCGGATGCTCTGGACAGGAAGGGCTCTTCAACAGCCTTCATTGGCCCACAACCATCTATAGGATGCTGCTCATCCGTCCACAAACGTGAAATGGATTCGGCTCTACGCCAACAACATTCCGAATACTGGCATGACCTGGTCTCATGCAGGTATTCGAAGAAGCTAGTGGACGGTCCAAAAAGCAGCAGAGCTAAGTTTTTGCTTGGACTAAACAGGAAAGACTTGAGATCCTTGATTGGTCTCGTCACCGGTTTCAGTCCTCTTAACGAGCACCTCAAAACCATTCACATTAGGAGCTCGGGCCTATGTGAGTGCTGCATGGAGGCGGATGAAACGGCATCTAACTTCATCTGTGAATGTCCGGCTTTCGCCAGAACCAGGCTCAACACTATAGGCAAACAATTCGTTAACGAAGATGAGATGGGGGAAATTGAACTTGTAAATATTTTTCGCTTTGCCAAGGCTACTGGCAGGTTCTCCCTCACTGAATCTTACTAATCGCCAATAACCAGCGAGCGGGCAGCTATGCTGAAGTACAATGGACCAATAGGTCTAAGTGCTTGTCATCTACTGATGACCCCACAGCACATACAATACAATACAATACGGTGAAGAAGCTAATATACTTAGTGTTTCAGTTGTTATGCCACAACGTATTAACACGAAGAAGAGCTCAAATAAATCAAATGAAATAAAACGTAATCTGCCAAAAGTACAAAACACAACGAACGTTGTTAAACTTACTTTCTAAAGAGAAAAAGAATGATATACGAGTACAATCAATGCTCCCTTGGATGCCATTACGAGTATGTGACGTTGAATTCTACAAAATATTATTAAGCCAACGAAATTAATTACTGTACTGTTACTTTATTTATTTTTATTTTTAAGTTTGTTTTTGTTGATTGAATTTGTTATTTACTTTTTAAAACTCAACTACCTGAATTTAAAAAGACTGAATTATTAAAACAATAAAATACATTTTTGAGTTTTCTTTTCTAACGTGTAAGTCATACATATTCATGTTGCTTCAGGAACAGTGCACTGAGTTCTTGTTTGTTCAATATCCCAAAAAATGTTCAATCTCCAGTATTTTTCTCAAACGATTAGTATATGTATGGGGGCTTGTTCAATCTCCTTTTTGGATCTCCTATCAAAATGTTATTTTTTTAAATAAGGCATTTAAACGATCTTTCTGCTACTATTAGGACCAAAAAATATATAGTTTTTTTTTATTTTTTGTTTGGAGGCGATTGCATATTTAGGAAAAAACTTACAAGTAAAATTAAGACAAAAAGTCGTCTGCTGAACAATTTAAACTTTGGTAGATTGAACACTTAAGAACTCAGCCGACGACCTCTAATTTTGAATCTGCAGCGCATCTTTTCGCTATGAATCCGAGATCCTCGTACGAATTGGGAACAGGCCTTCCAGACTGACGCTTTGTTTTATTTTTTGATTGAGACATTTTGTAAGTTAAAATAAGAACTTGTAAAAGTCGCGACTTATTGCTTCCAATTATATTGTGATGTGTAGATTTCTGTGAAGAATTGTCAAATTTTAGGTTAAGTTACATTAGTTACGTTAGTTACGCGTAACTAAATAAAACTCGTAAAACTCGTGTAACTTACCAACACTGAAACGGAGGCAGTATAATTATATGTACCGCAATGCGTTGTTAAACGCCACCTGTAACTTTCGCTGAGATAAGGAATCAAGTTTACAATAAACCACCTCAGCATAGGTACGAGTAATAAGGAATAGAATTAGAGCAATTATCTGCTTTCTTCGATTTTCAATAAGTGTAAAACTTGCAGTTGCCACAGTTTGCGAAGGCTGGCGTAGATACCACCTATAATAACGTTGGTGTGAAAATAGCCAATCCAATTGCGATTTACAATTAATTCAAGATTTGTGACCGACGGATGTAAATTTTATGTCAGAGGGTCAAAGATCAGGAAGACTTTTGAGGTCAAGAACTGTAATGATATTCGGTTTGACATTGGGATGATCTTGGATTTGGGAGGATTAACCGGTGAACCATTCGCGACAACTCATTGTTCAGTCGAGATGCCAGTTCATTTATTTCATTTACAGGATGAGACAATCAAAGCTGATCATCATCAGCATAGATTGTAAGGTGCTTTTTCCACAGGCTGTGCCCCAAGACAACACTTACTTTCTTACACAAAAAAATCTTCCAACTAATGTTAATACTTAACAGATCTTGCTTATAACGACTTAAATACTATCTTAACAGTTGGAAATCTCAGAAGGTGGTAAATACTACAAGATAGAGGGTTATGGGCGGTCCAAGGCTTACTACCACATGAATCGGGTTGTATCGTTGCCAGATACACTAATGCCTGTTCACAGTTGGATGACAGGTCGTTTATAAACATACAGAACAAAATCGGCCCCAAAATTGATCCCTGTGGTACGCCTTGTTTGACGGGCTTTAAAATCGAGCGAATGTTATCGGAAAGTACAAGTTGCCGGAAAGAAGCATACAAACCATTTTTATTGCACTTTCGCTGAGGCCAAATATGTTTTTTGAGTTTCCAGCAGAGCGCTTTATGATGTCCAAGGCCTTCGAGAAATCAAGCACAGAAAGAAACATCACATATCCTACGTCAAACTTTGTATTTTGTCTCAATTAAACTGATCTGCAGTGCTGAAACCTAACATATCGTGCTGAAACCGAAGGCAAAAGAACGACCTTACGTTAAACTTTGAGTAGCTCAAAAACGTGAAATTCTGAAGAAAACGACGTAGGTGGCAATGGTGCGATGGCAATGGTGCGATGGTATTGTACTCACTAAGTGATTGGCAGGTCGTGCGTTCGAATCCCGACCAGGGGCCTATTTCATAAAACTATTAGTCTAATAATTATTAGCAAATTTTCTAATATTTTGCGTTTATTAGTAAAATTGTGTTTCATAAATATTATTCCTACACTAATATCTTATTTGTTCAGCGCTTCACTAATAATTCCTATATCAAACATAAGGGAATTATTAGAACCCGACAATATTTTTATGAAATACAATTTTATTAGCCCATACATTATTAGAGCTAATAACTTCGAAATTATAAGTATTAGACTAATAGTTTTATGAAATAGGCCGCAGGGCCATGATTTTTATAAATGGAATACACATAATAAAAACAGATCTCTCTAAAGCAATTTAGGCGCCACCTGTGGAGAAAAAAATCACATCGCACCAAAATTCTTTCCTTTCCTTCTATTCTTACATACAGTAAGTAGCACCCAAAAACAGGCAATGAATCATTTGCTAGGAGCTACTTGCAGTAACAAACAAAATGCCTGCGCTGTGGTCTTACCATTATAAGGGTACTGTGTCACTACAGAAAAAAGAAATCCCTTTAGCGCACGCAAATTGTAAAAAAAAAACGACTAACGACATAACGAGTTAATAGATAATACAAATCGGTCTTCTTTCGGAAGGTATTTTGAACTGTCTGCCACCTTCATGGGTAAACCCTCAATCGCCCTGTGCCTGAAATAAGATATGCCTCTTTTGTTTGTGACCAGCACCAGTTCAGTCTGTTGGAGATTGACCCTAAGAAGCACATGTTCTGTGTCCGTAGTAAGTTTTCTTACAGATTCCTTAAGGTTGACCCGAATTATCCCACTGTACCGTATATGGTACACTTAACGTAAAAATTCCTAACTGAAAAGAAGGTCACTTATTTAAATATTTTTTTCCAATATTTCGCTCTGTAGTAAGTAGGCTATGATATTTTTATGTCAAGTTTGATTTATTTGTGTTTCATTGGTGTTAAAAGAGGAGTGAAAAGTGTTAATTTTTTTAAAAGCAAGACAATGTCGAGGAAAAGGTACGTAATTCCTAATTGATGGCTTATAGTTAGTTTAAAATCGAAATCTATATAATCAAAACAAAAGCAAATCGTCCTATTCAACTAATTTGACGATTGAGATATATTTTGTTGCTGTTACATGGATATTCATATTGATATACCGCATATGGTACAGTGGGATAATACATGTCCTTTCGGTTTTTTTAGGCTAACTGTCAATGAGATAATTTTTTTGCATAGATAAAAGCGATGAAGGCGATTTTTATTCAGAAATACCCATTTTACCACCATTACTGGAAGGTGATGAAACAGATGAGGATTCAGGAGAGGAAGATGTTGTTTGTGTAGACAATTTTCCCCGTAATCAGCTAGTGGCACAAATTGTCTTACTTTGATAACTTTGGTGAAGAGGATGAAATTCCACTTTCTTCGTTTGTCACCAAAAAGAAGACTTGGAGGAAACAACTACAGACTTCAAGTATGAATCGTGTAAGCTCAATCCAACTTTGGCTCCTTTGGGCCTGTTCTCGCTCTTTTTCGATGAAACTATATTTGAAATGATAACGAAGTACTCTAATTTATATGCCCAGCATCATAATCTGGGAAAATGAGGAAGGTTCACGAAATATACTTGTATTGAAATCCATCACTAGAAATAGATTCGATCACATCTTCCGAGTACTAAATTGTTGCGATAATACTCAACTAGATCCAAACGATCGTTATTCCAAAGTACGACATTTGTTTCAACACCTGCTTCAAAAGTTCTTATTGTTTGCTCCAGTAGTAGAAAATTATAGTGTGGGTGAGTGTATGATACCCTATTTTGAACGTCATCCGACTAAACAATTTATAAGAGGAAACCCAATTAGATGGGGCTATAAATTTTGGGTTAGAACAACTCCAAGCGGATATATTGTTTGGTTTGATGCCTACCTTGGATCAAAATTACCTTCAACGCCCGAGAATAGAGAATTCTCTCTTGGAACACAAGTTGTTCTAGATTTTTCTCATGCGCTTATTGGACGAGGCTTAAATCTAAGCTATCATTGATATTTTGACAACTTTTTGTCTTCCCTTCAATTATTTCATGAATTAAACGTATTAAAAATAAGAGGTACTGATACTATTAGAGATAATCGGTTAAAAACCTGTTCCTTGCGCGTATCGGATAAAATTCTGAAACGAAAAGGCCGAAGTGCCTATAGCTACGAACTCTGCTTAGAACTCAATGCGGTTGTATGCAAATGGAATGACAACAACATTGTAAATATGATACCAAACTGTGTTATATATAGCGGGGACGTGCGTAGGTTCCAGTTGTTGGAGGCATGCATCATATGCATTCCTCTCCATAGCCGGAGGAGAATGTATGTGGTGTCGCTTTACGCACCTGCTGCACCTCCACCAAACCAATTTATGACAGAGCTCGAGACACTTTTTCGTGGTCTGCAGCTGAACTCGGAGGAGAATTATTACTTCTTGGCCGGAGATATTAATGCCAAACATGTGGCATGGGGAAATGTTACTGCAAATCCCAGGGGCAACCAGTTTCACGACTGGTGGCGCCTCAATATGATTGAGTACAACCTCGAGTTGTACGCGACGGATATCCCTTCTTTCCCAAGAAGCGGTGCTTTCCTGGACTTGGCCTTAACGGACGCAAGACTTCAACTGACGAACATAGATCAAAACACGCGGAACTGTTTGCGTGCGTTTGAGTACGATAGTGACCACTACGGACTCGCCGCCGCAATACGGATCCCGAACGAGCAAACGCTGCTGGAGGAGTACGAAGCAGTGTGTTCATTCGATTATCGGAGGGCACAATGGTCGCGCTTCTCCAGTTTTTTAAAGCGAGATTTACGTTCGAGTGGGATCGACCCACCGACAAACAGTAACATGACAAATGATGACATTGATCGGCATTTATTGCAAATGAACGACGCCATCAAACGAACTATGGAACGAACTATTCCTCGGGTAGGACGTTCCGACGACGACCAGACAGAAAAGTACAGAAACCCTACAATCGACGCACTATACCGACAGAAAAGTAGACTGCTCTCGAGGCTTAAACGGCTGTACAGGCAATTTACTGATCGCGACGAACCGGAGGTAAGGATGCTGAAGTCAGAGATCCGAATCCTGAAACAGCTGATAAAAGAAAATTACAGAAAATCTGTAAGTCTGTATTGGGGCAATAAAATTCGGGCTATTAAAACCTGTAGTCCGAATATGTTCCCACAGATAAATAAGTTGTTCAGGAGGAAAGATCACAATGATATTCCTTGTGTTTGAATCTCCCAGACAGCAGAGAACAGACAGACAGTACTGACTGCTGGAATAAGTCCAGAAAGTGTCGCTTCAAACGACGATTTTTTCGTGGTCGAGGACCCACAGGAGAAAGTGGATTTGCTGGGCGCTTGTTTCGAGGCCGTGTATACGGTGAACAATCCTGTTCGCCGTAACCACGACATTGAGAATAGGGCTCTGGTGAGCCATTTCTATCTGCGCACCGAACTTGAGAATTGGCGATCTGAGAATAACGGTTTCACCGTGTTCACTGATGAAAACCATGCTAATGCAGTTGTCGCCAATGGCCGAGATGCATCGCACTTGTTCGTGTCGAAGAATGATCTTCTGTGCATCTTCGAGTCACTAAAGAATAAAAAGTCGGCGGGGATGGATGGTGTCCCAAACGTCGTATTGAGACACCTGCCTTTAAAGGCTGTAGATATTTTCACCACGCTGTTTAACAATGCGCTGAATAATGCACATTATCCGGCGCATTGGAAGGTAGCTGTGGTACACCCTATCCCGAAAAAATGTAAGGATAGGACGAACCCTGCCAATCTCCGGTCAATTAGCTTACTTCCGAATATTAGCAAGGTCTTTGAAAAGGTTGTCAATAGAGCCCTGTTAAAGTGGGTCGAGGACAATAACATAATTCCGGACAACCAGTTTGGTTTCAGGGCGAGGCATGACACTATTCATGCCGCGTCGAAACTGGTTTCCGACATTCAGTGGAATAAATGCAAGAACCAATGCACGGGTGCTTGTCTGGTTGATTTTGAGAAGGCTTTCGACACCGTATGGTTAGAGGGACTTTTCTACAAGTTGACCAGGCGGGGGATGCACAAACCTTTGCTATATGTAATTTATAATATGCTTATGGGAAAGAAGTTCGTAGTCAAATGTGGCAACGTGACTTCGAGCAGAGTCTTTCAAATTAAAAACGGTTTACAGCAGGGGGCGGTCAATTCTCCGATCCTGTTTAACATTTACACGAGTGATCTGGTGGGTTCACTCAGACATGCTATAGCGTATGCCGACGATTTGGTGGCATACAGATCAGGTTCTAAAATCGAGGTCATTAATATCCTTTTGCATCGTGACTTCGATCAAATTAAGCGATATTGCGACGACTGGAAGTTGAAAATCAACTTTCAGAAGACGGAAACAATCTTGTTCAGAACTCCATTGGCTGGGGCCTCTAGGGATATCAGAAAAAACTGGAAGAAATTGGCCATTATTGGACAGGATGGGCAGCCATTGGCGGTGAGAAGCGTAGTTAGATATCTAGGTATCTGGCTTGACCAGTATCTATATTTCGATAGACATATAGTTGCTTGTCTTGCTGGGCCCAAGAGGGCTTATGCTCTGACAAGGAGACTGTTTCATAGCAGTCAACTTGACTCCAGAGTGAAGGTCATTTGCTACGTGGCCCTTATAAGGCCGATCATCGCTTATGGCTGTCCATTGTGGTTTAATATAGCGCCTAGTTATATGGAAAAGATTCGGGTTTTGGAGAGACAATGTCTTAGGACCTGTCTCCGATTGTTCCGAACGCCTGAATCCAACTATATAAAATACTATCCCAACAAGGTCCTATACGATGGGGCTCAGTTGAATAGGATTGACAATTTCCTCATTAAGGTCACTCGAAGGCACGTTGCAAGGGCGATGGCCAGCGACAATAGTCTGATATTTGGGGCTTACTACCCCAATGAAATGTACATTGAGAGTACACTCCGGTCTGGCTCTATCCCGCCAGAGGCATTTATCCATATTGATGCAAAAGGGCTGGTACAGACGAGGGATGGTATTCCGGTCTTATACCATCGCTACCACAGCGCGAGAGATAAGCGGCTCCTCCATGACGGGGACTTCGCCAATGCTCATGAGCTCCTCCGTTTTAGTACCGCAATATCGGAGAGGGATAGATTCGACACGGAAAAGCAATTCGCCGAATTTTGGTGGCTTGTTGAGGGGGGAGGGGTCAACATGCCCTCCCAAGACGGTGCGTTACTCTAGGTAACTTCCTCTTAGCTTATAAGTTAGATTAAGTCAGCTAGGGCGTTTTTGGGAGAGGCCGGGCTCGCCAACGTGTGGTGGTGCTTCTGGGAGTTGACTGACGCTGTAAGGCTTCAGTCGGCTCACGGCGGCGCGTGTGCACGTTGACGACTGCCAGGCGCTCAGAAAGCAATTGGGATTTTGACCACTTGTTGCGCAAGGCAACGAGTGCTCAGAATCCTTATTATAGTTAGAATACGTTAAGTAGTTTAAGTAAGTAGAATAGGTAGTTTGTAATTTGTTTTATATAAAATCTCAATAATGAAACCGAGTTTTAGTAAATTTTCTCGAGGAATATATATGTAAGATTAGTTCGTAAAATAGTTCGTAAGCCGAAAGGCAATAATTCTAAGAAATAGTTAAGTTTAGAGCGTTCCCATAAGGACCAATAAATAAGAATAAGTATCCTGTTAATTTTAAGTTAGGTTTAATCATTTTTGTCTCGTATGTAAGTAGATATTTATCAATGAATAAAAAAATGAATTTCAAAGTCAAAAAAAAAAATGATATCAAACTGTGTTCCAGTACATCCAACAAATTCGGTGAGAGATACTCCCGTGCTGTGAAAAATAAATATCAGTTTCCCAGCTAAAACTTATAAAACTCTATAATAAAAATATGGGAGGCGTCGATAGATCAGACCAAAATATCGGTCTTTATCGGATTGGTATTAGAGGAAAAAAATGGTGATGAAAGTACCAGACCACGAAATTTGAAGGCAGCAAATACAGAGAACCAGGACATTAGATATGATGAAATAAACCACTTGATTCTCGAGCAAGACAAGCGAACAAGATGTCGAATTTGCTACACTCTACTACTGTTTGTGAGAAATGTGGCGTTACCTTACATGTGCGCTGTTTTAAAGCATATGACACAATGTCACAGTAATTTATGTATAAAAGTAATTAATAAAACACATAATGTTCAATATAAATTTAAATCTGCGTAATATTTTAATATTAGATTATGATAGTGCATTATCCCACTGTACCATATAAGGTACACCTTATCCCCAGCAAATGGTAAGTTAAATATTTTTTTTTCAATTTTTTTTTACAATACAAATAGGACAAGTGTCCTTACTTCCAAATTTCATTGAAAAATTCAACGAAAAATTTTTCTGGGATAATCCGGGTTAAGACGAGGATGCTAGGTAGGGAAGTAATTACTTAACCTTATGATGTGCCTCTGAAGGCAGTTATTGTTATTGGTAAAGCCGGCCTTTCAGTTTTTTCCTGAATCTGTAAATGCTTTCTATAGTAAACCGCAAGGATGTGCCCATAAGTTGAAGACACGTACAGATTGTAGGTACAGTAGACTAGTCATTTGTACGATTCATATAGCTTATACAAAAGCACATACCCTCGCTTTGATAATGTCGAATACGAATTTTCCAAGAAAAATATCATTTCGCAAAGCATTTTCGCAACCATCTAGGATGTCCAATCAAAGTCGATGCCGATTATTAGAAATAATGACACATCAGCCAGGGCAATATACCTCCCTCAATAAGTAGTATAGCCTTATCAAGATGCGGACTTAAAATCATTTATAACCCAAGCTTGCCGGTAAACTTCGAAGCGAAAATTTTACTTACAACGCACAAGGACATCACCGAAGACCGAAAACAATGCGACATAATAAAAACACAAACTCCAACGTTGTTTGTCATACCGCCTAAGGCAGCTTCTAGCTGCTCTCCATTAGCTTCAACTCCTTGCAATATCTACTCGTGTATCTCAGATCAATTTGTCAAAGAGTAAAAAATGAGCGACCTTCCTGTGTTAGTGATTTAGCCACCATACCACCAGTATGAGATCGGCTCCAGGAGCATCCCAGCCGCATCCCAGCAACCTGAACTGAATACGCAATTTGTTGGGCAATTTATTAATATTCCATTAACATACCTGCTCTGAAGAGCTATCTATCTGGTCTATGATGCAGCTTGAATGGGCACTGAGCAGCACCTCATCTTAGGATGCACCCCGTAGGCGATCAGTTTGGGTGCATAGTGGTGGTTGCCTCTAGAAATTCCCAGATATGATTTATGTGATTGGGCTGGACTTGAATCGAGAAAAAGAGAGAGACAGCGTCATTGCATTGGACACTCGTCTACTCTTAGAATGAGCACAGGGCGATAAGTTATTATCCTGTCTGTTGAGTCCCCATTCGTGATTAGTTTGTTTTGACGGTTTGCCATTGTAATTGATGAGTTTTTTCAGAACTTCCTACTGCTACTGGTGAGGCATATGAAGAAAAATAGTGACGGGAAGTAATGCGTCAATATATGAGCAGAGTATTGAATAAAGATACGAGAAACCCTACCAATGAATTGAATGGTTGTTATTGGTCCGAAACGGAGAAGAAACTAATAAAATGGAGAGGAAGCAGTCAGGGTATATGATTTAAATAAGCTCGCAGTTCTTTATCCTAAGAATCACGTCGCTGAGTCCATGTCGTGTGTTAATGCTAGGATATATTGTATAACACAAGTGTTGAATTGAAATCTGAGGTAGCGGAGACTCCGCGAGCAGATCCATGTGTCCATGGCATTCTTGCCGCGAAGGTGCAACCTGAGCTTGATGGAGCAAGCCAATGTCAGGAGGAGCCGACTGCACCTTACCCCAAGAAATCCACAAAAGATACGCCTCTAAGCTATCCAGGAAAAGCCGCTTCTAGCTATCCAGGCCAAGCTTCCCTGGTCTAATTTAAAAGTTAAAACATAGGGACGGGCTACAGTCCGCTTGGGCGAACTGTTGGATACCCTATTCTTATTCCTATCCCTCATAAGAGGGCGTGACAAAAGTCTCAGTATGCTTGAATTGTTAAGAACGCTCTACATATTTTGTTATTTAACATTTAAAGGATTTTATCGAAAAAAAAACCCTCCCTAGCTCAAACTTGGGTGTTTCAATAAAATTGTTTTATTTAATTGTGAGTGTGTCAGTAGGCGGATTTAAAAAAATTTAACACGTGAGCATAAAGGGCCCCTAGAGAGTATAATAAATTTCCGCTCCCTATCTCAAAATTTGAATTTTCAAAAAAAGTTTTTTTTTTTAAATTGTGGGCGTGTCAGTGGGCCGATTTTGAAAATATTTACAAATGAGCATAAAGGGCCCCCTAGAGAGTATATAAAGGAGTTTTCAATAAGAGCGCTACAAAAGTTTTTTAAATAAAACAAAAACGGTTTTGGATATCAATGAAATTCTTTATTCCTGTGAAAGTACGTTCGACGCCATTATGTACGGAACTCGATATCTTTTGCATGGCCACCACGGGTACGCTTGCAAAAGTCCAGACCCTGAACCCAATTTTCGACGGTTTTCAAGCATAAATCGGCCGATACTGCTGCAATTTCACGTTCGATATTCGTACGAAATTCATCAATCGTCGCTGGCTTGTTGGCATAGACCATAGACTTGACGTAGTCCCACAGGAAATAGTCTAACGGCGTCAAATCGCACGACCGAGGCGGCCAAGCGACTGGACCATTTCGTGAGATAACACGGTTTCCAATAAATTGATCGTGGCATTCGCTGTGTGGCTTGTGGCGCCGTTCTGTTGGAACCACATGTCCTCCAAGTCCATATCATCCAATTGGGGCCAACAATATTCGATTATCATTGAACGGTAGCGATTCCCATTCACAGTAACGTGCCGGTCTTGATCAACACGGAAGAAGTACGGCGCAATGACGCCGCCGGCCCATAAACCACACCAAACCGTAATTTTGTCGGGATGCAATGATGACTCATGGAGTGCGTGTGGATTGCTGCCTGACCAATACCGCATATTGTGTTTATTGACGAAGCCATTCAGCCAGAAATGAGCCTCATCACTGAAGCGCTCAAGCGCTCTTAACGTTGAGGCCACTGACTCCGAATTTCGGTAGTAAATTTTAATAATTTGGACTCGTTGTTGGCTCGTATATCTATCAATCAAGAATTGGCAAACCTTACGGAAGAGAAATGTCAAAAGAGCGGCAAGAAATTCGGCGTCGTTTGCTGTCCCTGTCGCTCTACTTTTGTAGCGTCCCTGTTGAAAAATCCTTTATTATAAATTTCAGCTCCCTAGCTCAAACTTTAAAGTTTTTTTTTTAAATTGTGGGCGTGTCAGTAGGCGTATTTTGAAAATATTATATCCCGAGCAGTTTTAGGAGTCATAGATCATCTAAAAAAACTTTTAGCTTTCTAGCCCAAAATTCGATTTTTTCCAAAATTTTGTTTTTTTGAGTTTGTGGGCGTGTCTGTGGGCGGATTTCAAAAATTCGTAAACTTGATTATTTCGGGACCCTAGAGAGTATATGGTTAAAATTTCAGCTCTCTAGGCCCAGTTTAAAGGCTTAATTTTTGCCGACGGACGGACGGACGGACGGACATGGCTAGATCGACATTACTATCGATGCTGATCATAAATTTAGTAACTTTTAGGGGTCTACGGGCAATATTAAGGTAGGTTAGGTTAGGTTAGGTTAGGTTGACGTGGCTGTCAGCTAAGGCCGACACACTTAGACCAAGATTAGGTCCATTGTGGTACCACACAGATCTGGGGATTCCCTCACTGCTCGTTGAACCAATGGGAGCTTCTTATGAAGCGCGAAAGACTTCTGACGCCAGTGTTGGCTAAGTCGTTTGTGTCGTTAAACAAGAAGTCCCCTAGATGGAGATTTCTTTTGTGGGAGAGTGCAGGGCATGTGCAGAGAAGGTGAAGTACAGTCTCCTCCTCCTCCTCGTCCATGCAGCTTCTGCAGAAGTCGTTTGAGTGCACGCCAAGTCTGGAGGCGTGCCTGCCTATTAAGCAGTGTCCTGTGATAACGCCTATGGTCGAGCTAATATGCAGTCGGTTTAATGAGATTAGACTCTTAGAGCGTCGCAGATCCAGCTTTGGCCAGATTCGCTTAGTCGCTAGACAAGTATTGCTACATGTCCACCTAAGGTTTGTTCTCTCGATTGCTGATAGCTTGAGCAAGAGTTTGCATGTAGCGATTGGTATTCCTAAAGAACCTTTATCAGGTAAAAGAGGTAAAGTGGTTCCTTTTTTGGCGAGATCGTCTGCCTTACAGTTACCTGGAATGTCTCTATGTCCCGGCACCCAACAGAGGTGAATGTTGAACTGCTCTGCCATCTCCGAGAGAGATGAGCGGCAATCTTGGGCTACGATGGAATTTGAAGAGACTGAGTCCAGGGACTTAATCGCTGCCTGACTATCCGAGAAGATACGGATATCCTTTGAGGATATCACATTCCTCTTTAGCCACGACAGGGCTTCTTTTATCGCTAAAATTTCCGCCTGGAACACGCTACAGTAATCTGGAAGACGGAAAGAGAGGCTAAGATTTAGCTTTTCTGAGAAAACGCCCCCACCTACCCCATCGCTGGTTTTAGATCCGTCGGTGTAGAAGTGGATCGATTTATCTTCTGCAAATGCATCATCATCCCAGAATGATCTGGAAGGAATGGTGATTTGGAAGTTTTTTCCGAACTGCAGATGGGGTATGGTGTAGTCTATGTTTCTGGGTAGAGACTTAAAGGAGTCCAAAATGATGGAGTGGCCAATCTTCTTGTTGGTCCACTGTGAGGTAGCTTTTAAGCGGACAGCGGAACAAGCCGCTGTTTGCATGCTGAAAATGTCAAGGGGTATCAGGTGCAACAGAATGTCCAGTGCAGCGGAGGGGGTAGTACGGAGTGCTCCGCTAATGCACAGACACGCTGATCGCTGGACTTTGCCCAGTTTGTCGCGGTTTATAGCTTTATCCAGGGCAGTCCACCAGACGACCACCCCGTAAGTAAGAATTGGTCTAACCACCGCTGTATATAGCCAATGCGTAATACGGGGTTGTATACCCCACTTATTGCCAATGGCTTTTTTGCAAGAGAAAAGTGCTACTGTAGCTTTCTTGACTCTTTCTAGTATATTGGGTTTCCAACTTAACTTCCTATCGAAGATTAGACCCAAAAATGTTGCTTCCTCAGAGAAGGTTAAGCTTGTACCGCTAATAGAGGGAGGGTCAATATGTGGGATTTTATATTTCCTGGAAAAGAGGACTAACTCGGTTTTGTGGGGGTTAACGCACAGTCCACACCGATTAGCCCATCTCGTTAGCTTGTTAAGAGCGTTTTGCAGGAGTTCCCTAATGGTATTGAGGTGTTTTCCTGAGACGGCTATAGCAACGTCATCCGCATAGGCAATCACC
Organism: Portevinia maculata; assembly: GCA_949715645.1. NCBI lineage: Eukaryota > Metazoa > Arthropoda > Insecta > Diptera > Syrphidae > Portevinia > Portevinia maculata. The sequence continues at coordinate 10,072,156 of OX454526.1, forward strand.
CTGCAGCCCTCCCCTTCCAGGTTTATCAGTAGTTTATTCACCACCAAATTCCAGAGAAGGGGAGAAAGAACACCGCCTTGTGGCGTGCCTCTACTGACAGACCTCCTAGCAGATGCAACGGCCAGTTTTGAATTAATAATCCGACTTTCAAGCAGTAGATTAATCAATTCACCAAGCGAGCTATCCACCTTCAGTTCTGTCAGTGCATTTGCGATTGCAGATGTGTTAACGTTGTTAAAGGCGCCTTCTATGTCAAGGAAAGCCACCATGGTATACTCTTTGTGATGAAGAGAGTATTCGATAGTGCGTACTAAGGAGTGAAGAGCGGTTTCCACCGACTTTCCCTTACAGTATGCATGCTGAGCCGCAGACAATAATTGCGGATTTATGTTCGTGCGAAGATGGATATCAATCAATCGCTCCAGCGTTTTGAGGAGGAATGAAGATAGACTAATGGGTCTGAGGTCCTTTGGACTGACGTGGGAATATTTGCCAGCCTTGGGTATGAAAACCACTTTAACTTCTCTCCAAGCCCGGGGGATATGAACCAGGTCTAGACAGCTTTTCAGGATCATCTCCAGCACAGGCAGGATGATATCCGCTGACATTTGTAGTTCGGCAGGTATTATGCCGTCTGGTCCTGCAGACTTGAAGGGTTTGAAGCTATGTAGCGCCCAAGTTAGCTTTTCCCTAGTAATCAGACCGTGAGAGTAAGTTACCTGTGCAAATGACCTGCGAGGGCGTAAATTGCCGGTAATATTGGAGCTGCCTGGGAAATGAGTGTCAAGTAGCAGATTGAGCGATTCCTCGCTAGATGTCGTCCAAGAGCCGTCTGCCTTCTTAAGGCAGCTAGGCATAATTGGATTAGAAGAGAGGATTTTTCTTAGCCTTGATGCCTCAGATGATTCTTCTATTTTGCCACAGAAGAGTCTCCATGAGGATCTTTTGGCTTTCCTTAGTTCTTTTTTGTATAGTATGAGGGATTCCTTATAGGAGTCCCAATCGGTTATTGCTTTTGAGCTTTTAGCAAGATTGAAGAGTCTTCTGCACTCCTTTCTGAGTGGTCCTAGCTCAGGGGTCCACCAGTGAGGCTTCTTCTTACCCCTGGGTTGTACGAGCGGGCAGGATTCCGCCATTGCTTCGTTAAGGGCCAGGGTGAGTTCATCGACTTTATTGTCGAGCTCATTGGAGTCGCAGGGTGGACTTAAGTGTACAGATTTAATACGATTATATAATGTGTCTCTGTATAAGGGCCAATTGGTTTTCCGAGGATTTCGGAAAATGGGTTGACATGGAGGCTCAACGCTTAGGTTGAAAAGAAGATAGCGGTGATCCGAAAAAGAGTGATCAGCCGAAACCTTCCAGCCCGTAATCATGTCGTTGATGGTATCGGAGACAAGAGTGATGTCAAGGACTTCTTGTCGGTTTTTGGTAATGAAGGTGGGTTCATTACCTGAGTTACAAACAATGAGGTTAGTACGTAAGAGATATTCAAAAAGTGACTCACCTCTGTTATTGATGTCTGTGCTGCCCCATACGGTGTGATGAGCGTTGGCATCACACCCCAATATGAGGTCAGCTTTCTGCCTCCTTGCTTCTTCGATCAACCTCTTTAGGTTATCACCAGGGAGAGGTCCCACTTGATCGTGGGCGAGATACGCTGATACTAGCCAGAATGATCTACTAGCTGAAATTAGGGAGTAAATAAGCATTAATATTACTTTTCACTAGTATGCACGATCTAGGTTTACCTTTATCGGTCACATACAGTGAGTAGTATCCAGGAGTCCTGAGTCCTCGAACCAGGTTGTTGACAATCCAAGGTTCTTGTATCAGGACGATGTCTTCTGCGCCTTTGGTAAGACGAAGAATAAGTGCGGCCGAAGCCTTTATGGAGTGTTGGAGGTTAATCTGAACTAACTGCAGCATTTTCGCTACAATCAGGCAGAGATGCCTCCACCACGGTGTTATTCAGGCCTTCCAATTCCGAGGACGAGTCTTATCCTTATCCTGATCTTGATCATCAGTCTCCATATCTGACAAAGCGTCGGTTATGGATGGTGATTCGTTGGTTAGCGAGGGTTCATCGTCCTCTAAAGAGGCGAAGGAGATTGAAGCCCCAGGATCTGAGACTACGATCGTAGAGTCAGAGGGAGGAGGATGAGGAGGGGGAAGTTTACCCGCATCCATTTCATCCTTTTTATAGACCCGCATTTTGACGTCGTCCCATGCGAATCTTATGATGTAGTCGTTCTTGGCCAGAGGAGCCAGGGTTTCTTGGTTGAGTACAACCACGACACATCTGTAATCGCCCTTCAGCTCTTCCAGTTTGGCAACCTTCCAGTTGTGGGTCGGAAGTGAAGGGTTGCTGAATTTCAGGACTTCCAGGATGTCCTCAGGGGTGGTTGGATCCGCAGTGATCCAAATACGAGATCTTGGTCGGCAGGGGATGTCCTCCCTTGCAACAACCTCGAGCTTTGCATCGGGCCACACCTCTCCAAGCCTACTTATTGCAAGCTTGTAGAGATCGGCCGATCTTTGATCATCACACGCGACCAATTTGATGTGACCTTGATGCCACCCTCCTTCATGTGTAAGCGGAGGAGGTCCGGGATGTTTTTTTATGAAGGAGAAGAAAGAGCGCGAAAGCGCTCTCTTGACCATATCCCACTTCTCATGGGTTATAGACCCGTCGATGTCATTGCGGTCGATGACTGCGACCACAATTTTGTCTTTCAAGATGTCACTGAAAGATCTGTGGGGTGTGACAGTGGGAGAGATGCCGGTGTTATGCACTCTCTGCCTCTTGGGAACCGAGCTGGTTCCTTCCACTGACCTCTGACGTTTGATCGACGGGTCGCAGGCCTTAAGGATCTGCTGAGCCCAGTCCAGTTTGGCGATTTGTGCTGGCGTCCTATCCTTCTCCGCGATGGTGCCACACATACGCTGGATTCGGATGGCGTTACGTCGGTGTTTGTATGACGCCGTGGACGGATTGTGGTGACGCTTTGTGTTGGTAGAGGGACCATGATGCACAGTCCCACCACCATCAGGTTTCTTAGGGGCAGCTCTTATGCCGACCGTGGAGGGACCATGATGCACAGTCCCACCACCATCAGGTTTTTTGGGGGCAGCGCTTTTGCCAACCGTGGGGGGACCATGATGCACAGTCCCACCACCAACAGGTTTTTTGGGGGCAACGCTATTGCCGACCGTAGAAGGACCATGAGTTGCCACAGTCCGTTCTACAGACAGCGTATTAGCAATGAGCGAAGTTGTTGACTTGGTGGGGCCGGCAGAGGGGGGACCATGATTCACAGTCCTCTCTCTGTCGGAAAAGGATTTTTTTAGCTCACAACCACTAGTGGAGGGACCATGAATGTCCACAGTTCCAACACTATCTGGTGCCATAAGAGCTAAGCCGGTAGACAGCTTGGTCGCCGTACTACCGTCCGGTTTGAAAAGGGAACCGGCCATAAAATTTTTTGTTTTTGTTTGTTTATGTTTTTTTGAATTCATATTGAGATCCCACGAGTCGCGGAGAAAAAAGGTCCATCTGCACAGAGATCCGCATTGTGCAGATAAGGCTGGTTAATCCGGAGGTCGCCAGGTATCCGGATACTCCGTACACGACTGAGCTATTTGATAGACTGGGCCCTCAGCCAGGTTGACTCTCGGCACGGGTCGTATGACACCTTACGTCCAGCCCAGGGGATAAGGAGGGGGAGAGGGAAAAGAACGGGCTGTCCTGTAGAGGCCGCAAAGTAGTACATGTACCACACTTACGTCTCAAGAAAGAGAAGGGGGAGAGAGGGGACGTAGAGTCTTGGTCAGTACTTGGTAAACGCTCGTCAACAGCCTGTCTGTCATGGGTGGCCCTTAGACAGCATAGCCCGTTGAACCTACGCCTCAAGCCTTCGCACCGGCACCATCGAATGCAATGATGGTACGCACGTCAAGGTGACTGACCCACGCGAAGGAATATTAAGGTACCTATGTTACAAACTATGCGTCAAAATTAATATACCCTTAGAATAGGGTATAAAAAGAGTTGTTTATTGGTTTCAGAATCAGGTTGTGGTCGTTGGACTATTGAAACACAGCTTATTAGTGGTATACGTTTTATTCAAAGAACATACAATTTGTGTTTTTCTGCAGCAACATTTCGTGGTCCCTGATTTTTGGAATGCCACCATTTTATTTTGCCGCACACAACATTTTTGTGGCCTTCAGTTTCTAACAATATTTTCATTCCAAGCATTCCAAAAATAAGCGGATTTTAGAAGACGACAGTATTGGAAAATCAAACTTGAATTCCTCTTTGAATAGCATTTGGACTTAAAGCAAAACTTAGTACCTTACCTATACCTAATTCTGAATCTTCAGTTACAACAAAGTTGTACCGGACCTTCAGTTAGTGTGACAAAAAAAGGCCACCACCCAGGAGGTGTTTTGTCAAACCACGATGAATTCCGCTTGAATATTCAGTTTGCCACACGTCCTTGCACATAAAAATCCAGTTGTTTACAAGAGCCCAATTAAATTCAAACCATACAAACAAAAACCAAATATAATCTAGGAACGTTAAAATAAATCCCTCATACTGTAAAAGCCACGTCCTGTGTAAAGCTCAGTAGGCGAACTGTAAAACTCTTCGCACTACAATATTGTCTGGCACCTGGGGCGTAATAGTCTCCGTATACAATGTCCTTGTCATACAATTGTCCTAGCTCTAATTGTAAGCGTCCTGTGAATTCATTGTGTCCAAGTGACAAAAGCCTCGCACACACAAACACACAACAAAATTCGCATCAACTTATAAATAGTTACAGTGACACTCTCTCCCACACAACACAAAAAACAATCCAATGCAAAAGAGCATTATGAGCGGAAACATAAACGAAAACAGCAGAGCTCGAGAAATAAAGAAATCTGCCGGCAAAAAAAAAGATGAGAATTTCAAATTCATTGCGAATGTCCTTACGAGTGTGAGATCGCATAATGCTTCATTATGAAATCGGATTTCACTTCCCGCACCACCCACAGACTAACCACTTTGTTTAGGCACTGCATGCGCGCTTTTGAATGTGCAACAGGATAATATGGATGCACACACAAAAGTGCATATGAGTGCGCCTTGAGGACCGTAACGAAGAGGCTGCTGCTGGCTCTTCTGCTGCGACGCGTAAATGTGTCGTCTAGTGTCGTTTGGCTGGCTTTTAACTGTGAGCAGGGATGCAAAGTGTGAAAAAGCTCCTTAAAAAAATCATTTGAAAGTCATTTCATTGCTGAACAAGCGCGCAGCCAGGAACTTCGCCTGTGAGAGTGCAAGGGACACGGAGGTGTTAAATGCGAAGCATACAAAACAAACAGAAAAAAGGAAATTAAACTGCGTTTACGACCAAAGGTCCTTGGAATACTTACAAGGAAATTATCTCATTTCTTGTGTTCTTAACATTCACCCATGGAAATTGTATACAATAGAGGGAGGGGGAGCGCAGGAGCACTTTATAAATCCTCTTTTGTTTTTATAGTCAGGCATTAAAGCACGTCCTCGGAACGGGATCAGCATACGTATATAATGTGTGTATACAAGCATAAATTAATTCTCACTGTTTGCTTTGCACACACATAAACAACAACACTAAGCTGTAGGCGAAGAAGCGCCAGGCACAGGATGAATTTTCTAATCTGACAAGGAATAGACTAAGAAGTATGCGCAATAATCAGATTGCGGTGTGCCATGGGGGGCGATAGATGGTGTCCTTTTGGATTGTGCTGTAATGAGTACACGCATGCCATGGCCAAACAAAGAAACGGAAAAATTTAGTAATCTTATGATAAAGCACGTCACTGGAGAACGAGCCGTTTTGCCATGGCTGATGAACGTTTATACAGAGGTCGAAGTGGCCAAAGTTTATTAGGAAAAAAAAAAACAATTAATATTAGTTTGCTCTTAGAGAAGAAACAACGGGGTTTTTGTAGTCAAATGGGGATGGTGACAAATTTCATTAAACTAAGAGAATAATTAAGGGATTTTGCGTAGATTTTCATGGCAAGCGATAACAAGAGCATCCTTTTTCGGCCATGTAAACAACATCCTTAATATAATTTTGCTCTGAATGTAAGCAGAGAATATGTATCTGTTTCACTTGTGTGAAGTTTGTCATCCTTCAAGCAATGGCCTTTTATATTATTTGTCCTTATGCTTACCGCCAATGTCGCCGTCCTTCGTGGTGGTACTTTGTGGTTCGTCCTTCGATTTAAATTGGATGTTGAACGAGGCGATGAGTATGTTGTCTTGTCACTGTGGTTGTGGTCGCTTTGGCACAATTATTTACGACGCCAACACTACGGAAACTATGATGTAATGCCGACTTGCAAAGATTTCCTCTGACATGAATTTTGCGGTTAAAAAGGACAAGAATTTCATTTAAATTGTGGGGGGGGGGGGAGATTGGAGGCATTTTTTGATTTTTTTTGTTCTCATTGGGTTTTTTAAACCCAAAGAAAATAATAAATGCCCTCATATAAGTCCGAAAAATCTAAAGGTACGAATACACGGCTATTTTTTCGAGTCATTTAAACGACGCTGTGACGTCAGGAAAAAATGTCGCATTAGAGAGAAATTCAAGCTACGATCATTAACGGTCATTTGCGAAAAAAATGGCGAACCAAAATCAAATGACGGACACTGCGAGTCATTTAGAATTTTCCGTTGGGATGCCATTGAATGACGATCACATGGTAATGACTTTGGCTCATTAAAATGACAAATGACACCTTTCCAATTACAGTGTACTCTCTCCTAACGGACACCCCTCATAACCGGACAAATTTCAAGGAACGGAATAATCTACACAATTTTTAATGTAAATAATTCTCTCATAAACGGACTCTTTTATAACCGGACGCGGACACCAGTTTTCATAGCCGCAATAGAATTTCACTCTCTCTTAAACGGACAAAACGCATTTGGCACACTTCGTCGTCTTTTATTTTGTTTGCTTTTTTTCCTTTTCTTTGCGCTTTGCCCTTGATACCCAGCAAAAAATTTAAAAAAAACGGTAAAGAATGTAAGTTAAGTATAGTAGGCTGCGGCGCCGGCGGGCGCCTGTCGACTATCCGACTAAAATTCTCGTGGCGCAATACGTATGTTTGTGTGTAAGTGTATGCATAATTTGAAGCATAAATACATAGTTTCAAGTAATGCAAAAAGACATTTTTAAAGGCTTTGTTCTTGTTTATGTTTTGTTATTATAATTTTTATTACCTACAATTAATGTTTATCACAAAAAATGGATTCCATTTTTAAAATAAAATGTTATAGGTACCATAAATGCATATGTCTTGTTTCTTTTTTCAAGGTTGTCAATGAAATATTTTTTCTCATAACCGGACACCTCTAATAAGCGGACGAATTTCTTGGTACCGTCAGTATCCGCTTATGAAAGAGTTCACTGTATTTCGATTTCGTAATGAGTAATAACAAGTGAGAAAAATGTAGCTACTGTCATTTAGTGTTTTTCTCGGTGCCGTGACATAACCCCAAGCGTCATAACGTCGCCTGAGAATTGTTTTGTTCCATACGCCATTGGCACTTTTTCTCCGAAACTGTGTGATACGATTTTTTTTTTTTTTTTAATTTGAAGTTAGTCTTATAAAGAGTTCACCTACTAATTTCCAGTGTTTTCCCAAACCGTTAAGAAGCCACGTTAATTAACGTAAAAGTCCCTTTTTGACTTGTGTCCCACCTCCTACATTTTGAAATTGATTTTTTTTTTCATACACGTGGAACACAAAAAAATGGATATGGCACAAAGCAATTCTCATCCAAAATAGCTCAAAGTCAAGAACGCATGGAGTTGGATGCTACAATTTAAAAAGAAAAATCGATTTCATCTTTTTTGTTAACAAAGTTTTTATTTAAAAAATACAATAAAATAAGAAAATTATTCAAAGTGTTTAGCATTAAACCAGTGAGTGAAAAATGCCAGATCAAATCAGATCAGAAAAGTACAGCTTCGAGTCATAATGTTCTACTCTCAGCTGCGAAATTTCAAATAGATAATCCTCTGTTTTCTAGTGAATTTCGGGTTTTGAGTGTGCATTGTACCGTCAATGTTTGGCTTGATGTCGATTTGATCACAGTTTGAACTCGTTCAATGTTATTCTTTCGATTTTTTTTTCATATTATATATATTTTTCATATATACGAATTAAGAAATACGATATCTCATGCCAAACAAATAAATCAATTGGCATCAGTACAATTTCAATTCAAATTTGACACATTTCACTCACTTGCCCCACCTCAAAACTAGGTACAGAAAAACTTGTGCTAAACTGATCTGCACAGCTTCATGGAATACAAATTGACAGAATGTAGAACACTTTGCGGCAAGTTTTTTACTCATGGAACAGCAAATCTTGTACTTTTCTGAATTTTTCTGTACTTATCTGTGCAGCTAAAGGGCCGCTTTACGCTTACACGGTCAATCGGTTGACATCATGCATCGTGTATGTGTGGATTGACGCTACCCCTTACACAGTTCAATCGATTGACGTGAAATTTTTAGTTTTTGTGAGTTTTCGTGGTGTACGGATGTGGGATGAGTGAAACGGACGATTGTATTGCATTTATTGCTCTTGCAATATATTCTTGAATTGTACTGCGAGATGAACACGGAGATTCGCTGTCTTTAATGAAACTAATTTCATTAAAATACCAACGAGTTGGTTCACTGAAATTATCAACAACGGATCCGCTTTTGTTTAATTCATTTAATCGTTTTACCTCGCGCCGAAAATTCGTTCTCAACATATTTATTTTTCTGGTGACATCCGCTTTTTGTGCATCAGGATACTTTTCTTTATACTTTTGCAGTAAAACTTAATATTGTTGTTTTTTTTTGTTTCGGTCGCTATAACCTTTCCCTTTGACATCCCATAAACTCGGTAATGACCGATACGTTTCAATTAATTCCGATACAAATGCTCGGTCTTCATTCTCCTTCAATTTTCCGCTGGCGCCAGACATGCTTTCGCTTCCGTAACACAAAGCTCAATGAAGTAATTACATCAATCCAACCCTTACACGTATCAATCAGCATGACGTTCTTCATGCAAAATCAAACTTACTTCGATTTTCGTCAATCAGACTTCACCAAATGTGTGTGACTCATACACATACATTTTCACAAACACATGCTAGTGATTGATGTCATTCGATTGACCGTGTAAGGGCCGCTTAAGGTTCATTAAACACATCTATTGAAACCATATGCATTCAATGATTGACTGCTCGACGCTCGTACGCCTGCAGCTAGGTTTTTGCGTTTGCAGCACTATTCATCACCGCACCGAATTCATATCTTCATAATATCGAATATTATCTACACAACTGTAATGGAGGTGGAACAAACCAATACTAAAATTTTGTTTGCGATCAGTGTTCCACATACATAGCTTTTCTTTAACACGAGTGCACGTAGGACAAACCAATTCTCAACTTTGTTAATACTCGTATTTTCTGTATCTCTTGTCGCAGTGAAATGCACGTGGAACAAAACAATTGTCACAAAAAAATTGCGATAAATTATATGGAAAATTTGTCCCAAAGGCCAAAAAATGGTTTATGGCACAAAACCATTCTACAAACTGTTGATTTTGGTGGATATGGGACAAAGTCGATGTTCGATATCTCGAGATTGGAAAGACTAAGAGCAAATCGAATCACGGATTTAAAAAGAGCATACAAAATTACCATAGAATCCGTTCCTAACTCAAAAACGATAAAAGTGGCGTATGGAACAAAACAATTCTCAGGCATTGTGAAAGTGACATAAGGCCAAATTTTAGAATTTGAAAAAACGTCATAAGGCCAATTTGGCTTTATTTTCAACAATTTGCGCTTGCACCTACTCCAAATCAAACAGTGACCCCAAGCAGGGGGGTCGCAGGGGGTAGCATGGCCCCCCATATGCATTGCACTGTTTATGGGATTAGTTACGAAATCGCAAGTAGATTCCATAAGCACTGTAATGCCTATGGGGGGGCCATGCTGCCCCCCTGTAACCCCCCTGCTTGGGGTAACTGTTTCATTTGGAGAAGGTGCGAGGTACGGTTTTGAAAATTTGGCTTTATGTCACTTTCGGAATTTGGCCTTATGACGCTTCGTGAAAGTGACTTAATACCAAATGCTAGAATTTGGCCTTATGTCGCTTTTTGAAAGTGGGCTTATGACGCTTTGGGTTATGTCACGGCACCGTTTTTCTCTCATCTAAAAAATATCAAAAAGAACTTTTGCGGTGATGGGGGAAATTGCGGAGACGGCGTATTTGGCAGTGCGTGTGCTGGAAAGCAGTGAAGACGATCTTGATTACGAGCCAACGCGACGAAAGCGGAGTATTTGAAAAAGGAGGCGGTTGAGCCGTCGCGAGAAGAGTGGATTTTGTGCTGGATTACTGCTCGAATTGCGCGAAGAAGAACCTGAACTATATGGCAATGTCCTTCGTATATCAGCTAATCAATTCGATTATTTGTTGAGGTTGGTGAAGCCACACATCGAAGAACAGAACACAAATATGCGAGAGAGCGTTTCAGCGGAAGCACCACTGGCAATCACGCTGTGGTACCTGGCCACTGGTGATAGTTTTCGATCGCTGCGATTCCTTTTCCACGTATCGCAGCCAACGATACCGTGCATCATTCCGGAAGTTCTCGATGCTATTAAAAAGGTTCTTGTTGCTGAGTTTATTAAGGTGTGTGATTTGTGCTATTTGCTAGTGAAGATTGAAATGCGACCAGTTATTTATGTTTTATTTTGTCGATATATTCCGAAAAACCAAGCCGAATGGGAAGCTGTAGCGAAGCGGTTCACGAAGACATTGACCTTGACCGGACTTTGTCTTGTGCAGTTTCGTCACAAACGCCTTAAAGTTTCTGCGCATGCTATATTCCACTTATTTCTGGCTTCGGTTAAATAAACTGCGCCGATGGCCAGCTCTAGTACAACAATTGCCCAAGAATCGGTTTTGACATGCTGATGTTTGTATTCTGAAACTGAGCTACCCCAAAGCACCCGTTGCTTTTGCACCGCCACAATCAAACGCGATTCTCGTTCGTCGCTCCACGAATAGCCAATTTTCCTAACCATATTTAGTCCTGTTTTCTGCGTTTTGCCTAATTTGCTCGACTTTGTTGTACTTTGGGTATTCAAACTCACACGATAGTGAACAGAATAGTCCATATTGTCAGCACTTGGCGGCAACGGGTCGTATTCCATTTCACTCATAGTAATTTGTACCGAAATAGCAGCCAGACACATGCAACACGTCCTTTCCGCATGAGAGAAACACCAAACGAAATCATATAAAATGCTGTGTCATTTGTCATTTGCGTAGAAAAATGGCATGGCATGAATTTCGTGCCTTGTCATTTTTTGGATTCTGCCAATTAAATGACGGAACAGCCAAAAAGTTTAGTCATTTGTCCTAGGCGTCATTAAAGAGCGATCACAAGGCCATTTTTTCCGTCATTTTAATGGCACAAAATTCATGTCATTTTCTCCGCCATTTTCCTAGTCATTTAAATGATGCCTGAAATGTTATCCCAAAAATAGAGATCACACAGAACGACATTAAAATGATGGCATTGTTACGCGATTTTTACGTCACAGCGTCATTTAAATGACTCGATAGACCAACTTAGAAATAAGCCAAACTATTCCTTGTTACAACTCTGATCGAGATTTATCTACGCTTTGGAAAAATGCAAGTCCCGAGGGCGTGATGTTATCCTGATCGTTCTTGTAAAAGTCTAATCTTTTGAATGTACGCTGCTCAAAGTTGTTACCCTGCTTGTCCATGTACTCGCTAAAGTTCAACTTAGAGTCCTGTTTATAAAGAACAAATATGTATCGTTGGAATCCAATGCCATTAGGTGGAATCGGCTGCATATACTTGACGAGGACTTTGTCCACCTTCACGTCGCCATTTGGAATGTTGACAACAAACCAATTGATATATTCCGAGTCACTTGAATTGAAGTGGGATTTGTGACAATCAGCGTCCAGTGTGATTCACCAGTGGATTTCTGCCAGTAATTGGATCATAGACTCCATCATAACTAACTAAAGGCGCAATTGCGGCTTCAGTTGGCTTTATTAGGTTTACCTAGTTCACCGGATAAATGACATCTCCGCCAAGATCATGCTTAGTGTTCAATGTGACTCTTGGCACAAAGTAAGCATCGCCAAATTCTTGAATACGTTGTAATGATCGGCTAGTCTCTTGAGGTAATACTGATCCCTCGAGTTCTTGTAATCCTGGTTTACTTTATCCAAATCTACAATCAGGTCATGTTTACGACACCGTTTCTTCAGCTGTGAACTGCTTCTTAAAGCTTTTAAGGCTCGTTTTATTCACTATTGTTCAACTTGCTGATAACTCCGCAGTTTGCCAACTCCGCAGTTGATTCAAACTCGAGAGTTGAACGGCAAGTTGAAAATTGTTTTTATTCACTACTTTAATTCTCAACTCCGCAGTTGAAATTCAAAAGTTGGCCTACTTGCAGTTTGTAAAATATCCCTGGGATATTTGTGACAGATGACACATAATATGTCAGTCTCAACTTTGGATTTGCTGAGATCCAGCCGGTGATTGGTTTGTAGTTGTTTCACGTTGTTTTTATCTCAAATGAAGTTTGCCTTTGTTATTTTATTAATAAACTAATTAACATTATTTAGCAATTATGGCTGAAGTGAATCAATATATTCGAGATATCCAGCGGGAATACTTGGATTTCCTCGACGACGAGGTTAGTCCTCATCATTGCTGCTCAAAGAAATTATTGATAAACCATTTTTCTCATCTTTGCAGGAAGATCAGGCCATTTACGCTGGCCACATCAAGGATATGATTGCTGAGAAGAGCAAGCGGCTGATTGTGAATGTCAATGACCTAAAGCGCAAGAACGCTCAACGAGCCCTTGGACTTCTAAGCAATGCATCTGATGAACAGCTCGCTTTTGGTCGTGCTTTGAAGGAATACGTTTCATCGGTTGATCCCACCTACTCGAAGGCATTTGAAGCCTTTTTTGTTGGCTTTGAGGGTTGTTTTGGCAACCGACATGTGACCCCAAGATCGCTTACTTTAATGTAAGTTCACTTGTGTGCCATCAACATTAAGGTGTTCATTAACTTATCATTTCTAGATATCTTGGCAACTTGGTCTGCGTGGAAGGTATTGTTACAAAGGTATCCCTCATTCGTCCCAAGGTGGTACGAAGCGTCCACTATTGTCCAGTCACCAAGAAGGTAATGGAAAGGAAATATACTGATCTGACTTCGTTTGAAGCGGTACCCTCCAGTGCTGTGTACCCAACTAAGGACGATGATGGAAATCTTCTAGAGACCGAGTTCGGCTTGTCTATTTACAAGGATCATCAAAGTCTGACGATTCAAGAAATGCCAGAGAAAGCGCCTGCCGGTCAGTTACCTCGCTCTGTGGACATAATCTGTGATGATGATTTGGTAGACAGGTGCAAACCCGGTGATAGAGCAAATTGTTGGAAATTACAGATGTATGCCAGGCAAACAGAACGGGTACACATCGGGAACGTTCAGAGCCGTCCTCCTGGCGAATAATATATCTCAATTAAGCAAAGACAGCATTCTAGATATAACGCGAGAGGACGTCATGCTGTGCAAGAAGCTCGCGAAGAACAACGACATATTTGAACTGCTATCGAAAAGCTTGGCACCTTCTATACATGGCCACGAATATGTGAAGAAAGCTATTCTTTGTCTCTTGCTCGGTGGTGTAGAGAAAAATCTGGCCAATGGAACACGACTCAGGGGTGATATTAATATACTTCTAATTGGCGATCCCTCTGTGGCTAAGTCTCAGTTGCTGCGAAACGTGTTAAATACAGCCCCACGTGCTATTGCCACAACAGGCAGAGGTTCCACTGGCGTCGGTTTGACGGCAGCAGTCACGTCAGATCAGGAAACTGGTGAACGTCGATTAGAAGCCGGTGCTATGGTGTTGGCCGATCGTGGTGTCGTTTGTATCGATGAGTTTGACAAAATGAGCGACATGGATCGTACGGCTATACATGAAGTAATGGAACAGGGGCGGGTAACTATTTCCAAGGCTGGTATACATGCATTACTGAATGCCAGATATTCCGTTTTAGCAGCAGCTAATCCTGTTTATGGAAGGGTGAGTAAGAAAATGCCTTAGATTTTCAGTGGGATTACATGTTTTTGTTTGCAGTATGACCAGTATAAGACGCCAATGGAAAATATTGGGTTGCAGGACTCGTTACTGTCTCGTTTTGATTTGCTCTTCGTAATGCTTGATGTTATCAACAACGATACAGACAATATCATCGCTGAACATGTTGTGTGCATGCATCGTTATAGGTGAGTGACAATGTGTTCAGAAAAAGAATCGCGCTGACTTTTTCGAGTTAAGTTGGACTGACTGCGGTCGTTGAAGGTGTTATAAAGAAAGAAGAACTTGCCAATTGGCTTGTGTTATACATATTTAATATAGCTTAAACGACAAAGTTATAAAAGAACCGCCGACTATATCTGCATATGGTATTGCTCACCGTATAACCGTATCGGTTTCATTTCAGAAACCCAAAAGAAAGCGACGGTGAATTTCTATCCACGGGCAGTAGTTATGCTGATTCCCTTTCATTTGGCGGCAATACAGATGAGGTATAAGCTTCAATCTTATTTTTTGTCAGTGTTTTCTAATCCTATTTCAATAAACAATTTGGAAGCCAGGTATCACCTACACGTCGCTCCAAACGTACACGAACAGAAACGCACCGGAGTGCAATGGAAGAAGGCGACGATGAGGATTATATTGTTCAACCGACACCAGATGCTGGTGATTTTATATTTCTACTTGTTGAAATAAAAACTTAAATATTTATATTTATCAACAAGCAAGCCACTATAGTAATGTGATAATAGAATTAAAATGTAGAAAATAAAATATTCATTCCCTTCGTTCTCGTTATACAAATCGGACGTATTATTTTCTCTATAAGGAAACTTCCTTTCCAATAGGTTATGGGCCCAGGACGGCTTACATAGAAAAAATAAGTAACGAAAATATAATGGAGAAATTTTCTGAAATAGAAAAACTGAAGGGAAGAGACAATTTTCATCAATGGAAAATTTCAGTCGAGCATGCAATGAAATTGCAAGGATATTGGAAATCAATTTTGGGAACCGAAACGGTAGAGGATGTTAAAGAAAAAGCAACATCTAGGTTAGTGTTGTATATTTCACCTAATCTGTATTCACATATTCAAGGAGCATCATCTGCAAAAGCAATTTGGGATAAATTGAAATCAACATTTGATGACTCTGGTCTGACCAGGCGGTGTGGATTGCTGCGTAAACTGACGACGACACAGTTGATGAATTGTGAAAATATTGGAGATTACGTGGACGCAATTGTTGATACAGCACAGAAACTGAATCAGAAAGGTATGAAAGTAGATGATGAATGGGTTGGTAGCTTATTACTAAGCGGTTTGCCAGAGCATTTTAAACCCATGATTATGGCTATTGAAAGTAGTAATGTACAAATCACAGGAGATTCTATTAAAACAAAATTACTACAAGATTACGACAACTATTGCACGCAAAGTCAAAGTACGAGTAGCGAGGCTGCTTTCTATGGTAATCGACAAAAAAAAGCTACTAGAAAAGACCAGGAAAGACGTATTATCTGCTACAATTGCAAAAAGGAGGGACACATAGCAAAATTTTGCAAAGTCAAGCAGAAGTCAGGAGCGATAGTCAACAAAGACCAAAGGACAATGTTGAGCTCATATGCAGCGGTCTTTGATGTGAATGGAAGTAGTTGGTATGTAGATTCCGGTGCATCTTCACATATCGCGAAACATAGAGATATGTTTACGAATTTCAAGAAGTGTTCAAGAGAAGAATTCGTAACAGTTGCAAACAATACAAAACTTACTGTCGTAGGAAAGGGAGATGTTCCATTACGTGTATTTTTGGGAGACAAAAGTGATGAAGCAATTATCAAGGATGTGTTGCTGGTACCGGACATCTGTGCTAATCTTTTGTCTGTCAGTCAAATGGCAAGAAATGAATTAACAGTGATGTTTTCAAAAGAAAAATGCGTTATTAGCAATAACAATAAGCTAGTTGCAACAGCAAATCTTGTTGATAACATGTTTAAATTGAATGTTCAGACTTGTTTCAAAAGTTATCAAGTGACAAGCAAGGAGCTATGGCACAAACGTTTGGGACATACAAATGAAGCCATTGTACTGAAGTTGTATGATGAAAAATCAGAAATAGATCATCCTAAAATGGTTGACAAATCGAAACAGAAGGAATGTATTTCGTGTATCTATGGGAAGCAAGCTAGGCAATCTTTTCCGACATCAATAAGTGCAACAACAGATGTATTACAATTAATTCATTCGGATGTGTGTGGACCGATGGAGCATTTATCAATGGGTGGCGGCCGTTATTATCTTTTGTTCTTAGATGATTTCTCCAACAAAGTTTTTGTTTACATAATGAAGAATAAATCCGAGGTTTCAAAACATTTTGAATCTTTCAAACATCTTGTAGAAAACCAGACAGGAAAAAAGATAAAAGTTTTAAGAACTGACAACGGAACTGAATTCTGCAATGCCGAGATGCGAAAAATTTGTGACAAGAGTGGAATTATTCATCAAACTTCGGCGCCTTACTGTCCACAACAAAACGGGAAGGCAGAACGTATGAATAGAAGCTTAGTAGAAATGGCGCGTTCTATGTTGGCTGATGCGAATTTAAAAAAGTTTTATTGGGCCGAAGCGATAAATACAGCAGCGTACTTGATGAATCGAATTCCACGAAAAAAGATTTATGATAAAATACCAGAGGAGGTTTGGAGTGGCGTTAAAAAGGATATAATTCATTTACGAGTATTTGGGTGTACTGCAATGGTTTTATTGCCAAAAGAAAAACGCAGGAAATGGGATCTGAAATCTATTAGGTGCATTATGCTAGGATATTGTGAAAATAGTAAAGCTTATAGACTGTATGAACCGATTCATAGAAAATTGTACATAAGCCGCGATGTGAAATTCTTAGAAAATGAAATGTATTATTCACATAAGAAGAATGAGCGCAACGAAATTTCAAATCATAGTTCGACAAATAATCGAGATTTAGTGAGGATATATCTAGGAAATCCCAATTCCAACGCTCCAAGATCATCAACAGCAGAGGATGGTATCAATTCCATCGTCAATGACCAAACAACCGAAGTAGAAAATGTTGATGATATCATCACCGACATAACTCTTGTTGAAGATGATAGTTCCAGTTTTGAGTCTGCTCAGAGTAGTACGGATATTTCAGATAACGAAATTAATGACAATCAGACAATTCTTCGACGATCAAATAGAATTCGTCGACAACCCAACATGAACGACTTCGTTACCTATTTCGTCAATGATGATGTGAACGATCCGGAAAGTTATGAGCAAGCCATAAGTGGAGTAAACTCTGTTGACTGGTTAAATGCAATTGAAGAGGAACGAAAGTCATTAGCTTATAATAAAACATGGAGTATAACAAATTTACCAGAGGGTAAGAAGGTGCTAACAACAAAATGGGTTTTTAAGACAAAGCGAAATGAACGAGGTGATATTTCAAGATACAAGGCAAGACTTGTCGCTCGAGGATGTGCACAAAAAAGCGGTGTAGATTATCATGAAACGTTTTCACCAGTTGTGCGTTACAGTTCATTGCGATATCTTTTATCACTGGCAATTAGATTTGATTTGAAAATTGATCACTTAGATGCTGTTACTGCATTTTTGCAAGGTGATCTGGAAGAGGAAATATATTTGAAAGCACCTGATGGTATCCAAATTCCGGAAGGTAAAGTTTTGAAATTAAATAAACCTATATATGGATTAAAGCAATCGTCAAGAATGTGGAATAAGAAACTTAGTAAGGTAGTTTCAAAATTCGGTCTAAGACAGTTAAAATCTGATCAATGTATTTATATGGATAATCAAAACTCAGATGAAATAATGTTTTTAACAGTTTACGTAGATGATATTTTAATTTTTTGGAAAAACGAAACTCGGAAGAATTCATTAGTTAATCATTTAAAAAAACATTTTAAATTAAAAGAACTTGGAGCTGCAAAATCTTTTTTAGGATTGCATTTAGTGTATGACTACAAAAACAAGATATCCATACATCAAAAGCAATACATATTAAAGATACTTGATCGATTTGGTATGATGAATTGTAATCCTGTCTCTACACCTATGGATAGTAATATAAAATTTAGTAAGAAGCAAAGTCCACTCAATAACGAGGAAAGAGATGAAATGCATAGAATTCCATATCAAGAGCTAATAGGAAGTTTATTATTCGCAGCGCAATTAACACGTCCTGATATTTGTTATGCAGTTAATTTGCTAAGCAGATTCAACAATAATCCGAGAAAACAACATTGGGATGCTGCAAAGCGTATCTTACGATATTTAAAAGGAACAATTGATTACAAGCTAAATTATGTCAAGAGCGGTAATGCAGATACAATGGGTTACTGTGATGCAGATTTTGCCAATGATACGGATGAAAGAAAATCAGTCAGCGGATATGTATTTTTAAAACAAAATGGACCAATAGCCTGGGGATCTAAAAAGCAAACAACGATTGCTTTATCAACATGTGAAGCAGAATATATGTCAATCGGATCAGCAGTACAAGAGGCGTTATGGCTTAGAGGTCTAGAAGAAGAATTTTTTAAAAAAGAAGTTAAAGCTACTGATATTTTTTGTGATAACCATGGAGCAGTGCAGTTGGCCTTAAATGAAAGTTTTCATCAACGAACAAAACATATTGATGTACGCCATCATTTCATTCGGGAAACAATAGTTAACGGGCAGATCAATTTGAAAACAATTAAGACAGATGATATGATAGCTGACATATTTACCAAGGCGCTTCCCACCGCAAAGGCTAAAAACTTTACTAATCTTATGGGTATTTTTTAGATTTAATTAATTTAGTTTTAGTGGGGATGTTGAAATAAAAACTTAAATATTTATATTTATCAACAAGCAAGCCACTATAGTAATGTGATAATAGAATTAAAATGTAGAAAATAAAATATTCATTCCCTTCGTTCTCGTTATACAAATCGGACGTATTATTTTCTCTATAAGGAAACTTCCTTTCCAATACTACTGTTACCTACGAGTTTATAAATTTTTTTGAAAATATATATTAATATGCTTTAAAATTTAATTCATAAGCATTACACAGTACTTTTTCTTTGCTTTACATATTTTTGCTGGCATTCGTTCTTTACTCAAACCTAGTGAATGAAACCTATGACTCAATGGAACTGGCATTTTATATGAAATGCACTAATATTCATATGTGTAGAAATCTACACAAGTAGGTAGTTAACGTAATTATAACTATAACAACCGTCATAAACTTTCTTTTTTTTTGGGGAAATACGTTTTTCCTATAATATAAGGGTTATGATAAATTCCGGAAATTAGTAATTAGTGGTTTTTGAAAAAAAAAACGAATCTGTGATTCGTTTTATAAATTTTCAACCGAGTTCGTGACATTAAGAAAAGGCGTTGCAAAATAGCGAGTATTAGCGTATCCAGAATCACCAATCAGAATAAAATGCTTGAATTCTCCTCTTTCGAATCGTTGTTTCAACCGTGATAGATTGAAAATGCGCTGATCATGCGTGGAACCCTTTGAAGAAATACGTAGTTATTAAGATGAACTTGAATTTTAAAATTTCATACAAGCAACACCTGCCAACGAGCGACGATATCATTTATCTTCAAATTTGCATCAGAAACCGTTTAACGTTCAAGGAAAACTATCCCTTACGGTTTCTGCAATTTTCTGCAATAGGTCCACCTGGTGATTGAATGCGAATATGTGTACAATCAATCGCGCCAATTGTTCGAGGGAACTTTGCTTTCGCGAAAAAGTCACGTGACGCTTGCAGCAGTTCCCTTTGCGTTTCTGGCATGCGAATGAACTGTGGCGCTAGATTGGCAATCGCTCTTGAAACGCGTTTCAACATATGATGCACTGTTGCAATGCTCACCCCAATAAAATCGGCAGCTGCTAACTGAATTGACCCGAGGGCATAGTACCGTAAAACGATTAATAATTGTGTAATTGCTCTCAATTCACGCGATCTATCA
This sequence comes from Portevinia maculata, assembly GCA_949715645.1. Taxonomy (NCBI): domain Eukaryota; kingdom Metazoa; phylum Arthropoda; class Insecta; order Diptera; family Syrphidae; genus Portevinia; species Portevinia maculata. The sequence continues at coordinate 10,092,415 of OX454526.1, forward strand.
AAGAAGAAAACCACGAGCTCAATCAAATACAACAAATTTAAAAAAATTCGCTATGTACAATACCTTCTCTCATCGCACGGCAATGAATTAATTATACGCTGCAGCACCATCAATGTCGTCCGCTTTGAGAGACGAAAACGATAGATGAAGTCACGGTCGTCCCATTTTTCGAGCCCAACACGTGGTAGCATCTTGTATTGCCGTCTCTCAATGACCAAATTCTCCTCCTCTCCATAATTGTCACTGCTTGAATCGGACGATTGCCAATGTTCCCAAAAATAATTGCCACGAAACATTATTTAAATTCCACAAATTCGTATATCAATTGTATTCGTCTTTTAAAGCGAACAGTCAAAATCGAATTGAAAAAATAATGATGATATTCTTGATTATTTATATATTTGATTATTTACACCACTTGATTTCACAATTAAAAACAGAAATGAGAAAAAAAATCTGACATTTGACGTAAAATCCCAAGTTTGCTCTAAAACTTCCACTATTTCGGGGAGTTGAGCAAACTCAAAGTTGATCAACTCTCTCTTTTCTCAACTTCGGAATATCTAAAGTTGAGCGAGTCAACTTTGAGTGAATAAAAGCAATTTCTCAACTTGACATTAAAAATCCCCAAGTTGAGTTCAACTTCGACTGAATAAAATGGCTCTAAGTGAGCCAGTCGCTTCTTAAGTTGGTCTGCATGTGAAGCCCGCAGTTTCGGGAAAGCGATGTCTATTTTCTGGATAATTTCTGGATCAACCGAAATCTCAGCTTGCAACCTTTGCTCAACGGTTTTACCTACACCCGGAGGTTTTACAAATTGCCGTAAGACATTTTTATATGCAATTTTATAGGTTATCGTCCGTTTAAGTCTTCGTCAACACCCTTAAGCTCTCCATTGGGATGCTCTTGATAAAGTTGCTACAATCTAGACAGAATGCATATATAATTTTAATAAGTAAGGGTATAATACACTGCGACCTATTGGTCTATTGTGTCCCCTGGTTGTACATCGGAGAGGTTCATGCCCTATTTCAGAGCCCCCTCTAGACACACCTCTTTTATGAAGCATATCGAGGTATTGCTCTGATTTATCCTTGGCAGGTCACGCTCCTTAGAGCACAGCGTCCAGCAGAGTTAACTTGATGAATCTGAGAATGAGCTGTGGGTCCATGAACTGTATGTCCTCGTCTGCAATTTGCTGCCCGCCCAAATATCTTATCCTTTTGTGGGCCAGTGCCCCAAATGATTCCAGTATGTGGTCTGTAGTTTCGGCGGTTTCAGTGCAGAATCTGCAGAGCTCGTCCTCTTATATACCCATTTTCCTCAGGTGCTCTTTGAGACTGCAGTGCCACGTGAGGAGGCCTGTTAGGATTCTTAGGTTTTTTGTTAAGACTGATACAAGCTGTGAATCTCTTTTGGTTATAATTTCCTTAGAGTTTCTTTGCTTGCCTCAGACCTTGGAGGTTGAGAAAAGTGTTGGCCATTGTTTCTTCCTTCAGTCTCCTGAACTCTTCGCGAAGAGTGTGTTCTCCTATCCAGCAGAACGGTTCGGGACCTGTGAAGGGTTCCTCTGCCCCTTTTCTTGCCAGAGAGTCCACTGCCTCATTGTCTGTAATGAAAACATGGCCAGGTACCCAGCAGATGGAAATTCTGTTGCCCATTGATTCGTAGTATACTTAGTTCCTGGCCCAAACACTCCTGCACCGGTTCCCTCCTCGGTCCTCGAGCCGTCCGTGTACCACTTTGTTGTGTGGTTGCTCAGTCCATAACTTGTGGATTCATTGCTCCAGTTCTCCTTATTGCTGAGCTTTTCTGGAAATTCTTCTCTTAGTTGAATTTCCTGATGCTATCGTCCCTAGGTATGGCAAGAAGTATGAGTTTTTTGAGTAAGTCATCGTGTTCTTCCAATTCCCTCTTTGGGCATTCTTAGGATTATTTTGTCGGCCGCGTTCATCACCATGATGTGTTCCAATAACACTTCCATGGCTGCGGTTGGGCAGCTACGCATTGCTCCGGTAATTCATAGGCACGCCAGTCTTTCCACTTTGCTGAGTGTATATTCCTTGTCGTTTTTAGACTGGTATGTTTCGCCCATGCTACTGCTCCGTATGTGACTATTGGTCTCACAATTGCAATGTACATCCATCGCAGGATGTTTGGGCTGCATCCCCATGCCTTCCCCGCTAGGCTCCTATATATCATAAGAGCACGTGTGGCCTTCTTGGATATCTCCTCTGTATGTTTTCGACAGAGGAGTTTACTATCTAGATGAAGTCCTAGATACTTTACTTCCTTGGCTTATATCAGTGTCGTGTCTGATAGGCTAATGTCTTAAGTCTTTGAAGTTTTCTTTTCCTTGTGAATGGTAATGGTAATGGTAATGGTCCCATGAAATAATCGAGTTTAAGCTCAGGGCTTTTGGCTTCCCACCAAGTTTCATAAAATGGGTTAATTCATACCTTAGATCAAGGGTTTATCAAATGAAATTTAGAGGATCGCTATCCGTATCTTTCACAGCGCAGTCTGGAGTTCCCCAAGGAAGTCACCTCGGACCAATATTATTTATACTTGCCATTAATGATGTTAAGGCATGTATAAATCACAGTAATATCCTGATCTACGCTGATGATATGAAAATATATAAATCTATCACTAGTCAGCAAGACAGAATGTTTCTTCAATCTGACATTAATAGCTTCGCCAATTGGTGTGATAAAAACGGTTTATCCCTGAACCCAACTAAATGTCAACATATGACATTCTCTAGAAAGAATATCCCTTCCACCTTTCAATACTCTCTGTCTCAACATATTCTTTGTAGTGTTGATAATTTTAAGGATCTTGGGGTTTATTTCGACCCCAAACTGGATTTTGCTAAGCATATTAATTCTATTATTAATAAATCTAATTCTATGTTGGGCTTCGTAAAACGGTGGGCCAAAGAATTTAATGACCCTTATGTTTCTATGTCATTGTACAATTGTTTTGTCCGTCCGATTCTAGAGTATGCCTCTCAAGTTTGGACACCGTTCTACAACATTCATTCAAATCGAATAGAGGCCATTTAACGTAAATTTATTCGATTTGCACTTAGAGGACTTCCATGGGATGATCCATTTAACCTTCCTCCCTACAGTCAACGTATCAAGCTTCTTCAAATGTTACCCCTTTCTCAACGAAGGCTTAATAGCGATATCATTTTTTTACAGCAGCTTATATCCGGTCAAATAGATGCACCTGACTTGCTGTCGTCTATTGGCTTAAATTTTCGTGGTGGTGCCCATAATTTACGCAGTGTTGAATTATTGTTCAGCCCCCATCATAGAACGAATTATGGAAGGCATGAGCCTATTAGTCGCATGAGTAGAATCTATAATCTAAATGATCATGTGATTGACTTGCATGTTAGTAAAATTAAGCTAAAAAATAGTTTGCGTAATAATGCTTTAATGTCTTAATTGTTTGCATTATTTTGTGTCTGTGTTAGTACTCGTATTTTATAGGTACATAATTATTGTATTTTTAATTGTTTTGTCCTTACTAACACCTGCACTAAATGATGAGCCAGTGAGAGCACTTTTAGTGCCGGCAATTTCTGCTCGTGATAGTTGCTTGCTTTAAGCACTCCACGACACTGAGCTGATAGTGTATGCATCTACATATATCTCATTGCTCGAATCCGACATTAGAAGCATATTCATTGACACATATTTAACACCTCACATTACATCACCAGTTTGACAGATATGCAAGAACTGGCATTGAGAGTAAATTTACCTAAGTTGTTCGATTTGCGATTTATTCGCCACCAGTTCCAAGACCAGAAACACATTCTGAGCACATAATGCTTTGCCTTGTGATTTCAATTCTATCCCTTAGAATAACCGCAAAACCTTGAACAATTTTGAACTATAATATCTGTCCCCTCCGGAGAGAGTCGAGCATAACGAAAACAAGTGACTGTATTACTTTAAGGCTATAAAACAAGCCCCGCACACGTTACACCCCTAATAGCTAACCCAACGTATCCATTTTCTTTAAAGCTTTATCACCAAGTCCAGCAAGTGGAAATTTCACACCTCGGTTAAGTTATATCAAAAAATAAAAAAAACACAAAAACTTCTGCATGTATTGGTAATACTCGTTTGCCACTCCGTAGGTCGCTCCGAAATCCTAGACTATTGCTGAATTTTCGCTATCGCTGTAGCCATTTTTTTGTACTTCAACATCCACAATCTGACACCATAAATTGAAAATCACGTTCAATAACTTCATATAGCCATTAATCGTTCAAAAAATGTCTCCTGACAGAGAGTCCTACTCCTGAGTCCTGACTTCGGATTTTCCCGTATGCTGTGAATTCCTCTCTTTTCACAAGTCTGGTGTAAGAAGACCCACAGCGCATTGATTTATCAGCATTCACGCTTTTGTACCCCGTGTGATAAGAACCAGAAAAGGGATATAAATTGTATGTTCTCCTCCTGTTTTGCCAACACTCGTATCACAAGAACAATAAAAATGCAAAAAGGATTACTTACCTCTAAAAGAAAGACGAAGCGAAGAGGTAAGGCAGTCCGGAGGACTAAATTGAAAGGGAATCGATATTTTTGTGTTTTCGTATTTTCCATTCGGATGTGTCCTTTTTAATTCAATCCATATCGCACTTAAAGCGTTGCGGCACACCCATAACCTTCCTTTCTAACCCGTTTCATTGCAAAATTAAAATAATATAAAGCAATCCAATTCTCCCTTTGGTTCGTCTGTAAGCTTCTTACCCATACTTCAACAGACAGAGAAAGGATAACGATAGAATTCAGCTGACACATACAGGACACCCCATTGACTACTGTCGATTTGAATGTCTAGCAATATCCTATTTGGCAAAACTCAGAGAAAAAGTGACAGAATTCCACTGAAGCGTAACCGGCCACCCTTTCCCACCCAGTCCGGGGCGTTAGGTATCCTTTCATCAGAGTCGAAATGATGCCCAGCGCACTCGTCCTCGTACTCATAGTCGGTCACGGTATCAGATTAAATCCGGTTAAATTGCGTTCTTTGGACAAAGGTAAGGAATGAGCAAGAGCAAGCTTGATCCACTGAGGCAGAGAAGCCTTCTTCTCCTCAACAAACAAATAGGGAAGAGTAAAACGAAAATCCCAAGAAGCAGCACAATTGCACAAAAGACTACGTCTACGACGACGACTAGCAGTCAGTAATCCGATCCTGGAAACTTAAAAAAAAAAAAAAAAAAAAAAAAACAATTCAACAAACGAAAAACGACGAAGACAAAACGTTAAACCCGAAAGGAATTATCCTTCAGATAGTAGATAAATGGAGGCAACAGCACACTAGCATCACCATCACCATCTAGCAGGAGCAGCAATTATTTATGGTCTGCTGCCCTTGAAGGAGACATAAATTGACAAATAATTGGAGGTCTATTCCGAAGTATGATTTATTCGGTTCGGTAATGGCCGTAACTATGCACAAAGTAGGTACCCATTCGGCCCTGAGCGTCTCTCGACTAAATAGGAGCATGAGTTGGAACGACTGGGAAGGTGCTTTCCGACGGAACGGAACCAGGATGCATGCAATAACAATAATCATAATCAACGCCTAGGGGGGTCAAACGGGCTTTTGCTATGGCAAAGTGGATCTGCCCCACTAGAAACACCATTCACTTGGACGCAACTATCGAAAGCTGGGCATCTTATCGCAAACCGTAGATCTCTGCGTATCAATCGGCCAGACCATAAAATTACCACATAATAATTTTCCTAGATACACAGGGGCCAGGACGGGTGGTTCGGGAGTTGATTGGCGACCTGGAATGGGGGACACTGAACACGAAAATGCGGCGGGCATAGAAATAGTCGGTGTAAGCGAGCGAGAATGTAATTACAGATGTGGTGCACAGCACACACATATTTAGCTGGCAATGGCGAATGCCAACGGAATTCGATTGATGAGCAATTAGTTCAATTGCGAGAAATTGATATTTTAGTAGATTATGTGTTCGGTGTGTATCTAGTATCGATATATACGAGTAGATGGATTGCTTGAAGCGGATTGATGACATGCGATATGAGATTTATTGCAGCGTTTTATTGCCGGGGAAGGGGCGTTAATATTAGGCTATTATTTTACAAACCATCCTGCGGTAAGTGAATGCAACGTTCCGAAGGCTTAGAACCACGGGCTAAGTGAATTCGTGCAACGCGATTACTATGATTGGACCATTAGCTGCAATTTCAGAGACCCATCCGATTTTTTCGACCGAATATATGGGTCAGAACGCCAAATTTCCCTACTGAGAAGATTCCTGAAAAGGTCCACAGTCACTGTGACAACAGTTTAATACAAAGCAATATTCAATCTTTTTCTTTGATCAGTTTACATCGCTTGAAGTTTATAAAATTATTATGTCACTTAAAACGTCCAATTCGTCGTCTGTTGATAATAAAAAGTTTCATATTATAAAATATTGCGTTTCATATTTCTGATGTATTATGTTTTATTTTTAATTTTTGTGTCCTAGCAGGTGTTTATCCTGAGTCTCTAAAAACAGCTGTAGTGTTACCACTGCATAAAAAAGGTGATACAATGATATTAAATAATTATCGTCCAATTTCCATCTTATCCATTTTTTTGAACATTATTGAAAAAGGAATTAAATGTAGAATATTATCATTCTTAGACAAAACTTTTTTCTTTCCCATTTTGATTTTAGAAGCGGTAAATCAACTGAAACTGCTTTATTAAAATTGTCTGGGGATATATACTCGTACAGTGCTCTTCACTTGATTAGACGCACACATTTTTTTTACATAAATTAAATTTTTTTGTTAGTATGGGGAGAGGGGGCACATTGATACAGTGGGATCATTGATACAGTGCTTGTTGCTTTCCACTGGAAGTATTGAACATATTCTTACTTACACCTTTACATAGCAAAATACGAAGAGATGCAAATAATTTTCTTCCCGCCATTTCAGTTTCAAATTGACTAGTAAAGTGGTTGCACGTGTTTACGCATCTGTCAATTGAAATATTGTTTTTTTTTTAAATAAACTTTTTGTGGAACTTTTAGGAAAAATTTCAGCTACCTCTGTCTTAAAAGTAAGTTAAATACGAGTATGTTTAGTTTATTAATTGTTATAAATAGTAAACTAGTGGTTAGTTTTTTTTTCATAAGACTAGTTTTGATTAAAAGTGAGGCGATGGGGCAGATTCATTCACCAAGTGTGGGGCACATCGATGTGTATCAATGTGCCTCATACTTGGTGAATGAATCTGCCCCATACTGTCCATGAGAAAATGTTTATGTTAAGTTTTATAAAGAAAAATCTTTCCATGGTGTTTTAGGAACAAAATGGTTAGAAACTACCTAAAGAAAACTGAAAGAGCTAATACGAGGGCGGGTCAATAAGTCCGTGACTTTTGGAATAAAACACAGATTTTTTGATAAAAAAATAATTTTATTTTTCAACGTAGTCTCCCTTGAGCTCTATAAACTTTGTCCAACGCTTCTCCAATTTTTTTATCCCTTCCAAAAAAATGATTTGTCGAGGTCCTCAAAATAGGCCTTTATTTGCGAGATGACTTCATCATTGGAGTCAAATCTTTTTCCACCAAGCCATTTCTTCAGATTTGGGAACAAGAAGTAGTCGCTTGGAGCCAAATCTGGAGAATAGGGTGGATGAGGGAGCAATTCACAGCCCAATTCATGGTTTTTTGCCATGGCAACTGCACATGTGTGCACCCTTGCATTGTCTTGGTGGAAAAGAACTTTTTTCTTGGCCAAATGAGGTCGGTTTTTTTTTCAAATCGTCATTGAATCGGTCCAATAAGTTGGCATATTATTCCCCATTGATTGTTCTTCCCTTTTGAAGGTAGCCAATGTGGATTATCCCGCGTGCATCCCAAAAAACAGTCGCCATAACTTTATTGGCTGACAAACCCACCTTGGCCTTCTTTGGCGCCGATTTACCCTTAGAAACCCACTGTTTTGACTGTTGTTTGGTCTCTGGTGTGTTGTGATGGATCCCTGTTTCGTCCACGGTTACAAAACGGCGCAAAAACTCCTCCATATTGCGATTTAACAACGCCAAACTTTCCTGTGAAGTTATTACACGATTGCGTTTGTGGTCGACTGTGAGCAAACGCGGCACCCATCTTGCGGAAAGTTTTCTCATGCCCAAGTGATCATTCAAAATTGAAACCACTGAGCCATGCGAGATCCCTACAGCTTCCACAATCTCTCGCACTTTCAATCTTCGGTCGGCCAACACCATATCGTGAATTTTTTCGATTGTTTCGGGTGTAGAGACCTCAACTGGGCGTCCAGGACGTTCGGCATCTTCAGTGCTTGTACGGCCACAACGAAATTCAGTAAACCACTTTTTTACCATTGAAATCGATGGTGCAGAGTCCCCATAGTATTTTTCAAGCTTAGCCTTGGTCTCGGTAATGGTTTTTTTTGCAAGAAATAATGCTTAATAAGCACACGAAATTCACTTTTTTCCATTTTCTCCTCAAATTAGTGAGTAGTCTGATAAAAATATCTGTCAAACACAAACTAACTGACGCAGCAAGTTTAAATTTTGACAGGAGTCAACTGACAGATGCCTGTTGACTGGAGCAGTGTTGCCGTTTCAGTAAAGAGGTCAGAAATTCAAAAAGTCACGGACTTATTGACCCGCCCTCGTATCAATGAAATCCACATAGGCTTAGCAATTTCCGAGGTATTAGAGGGAAAACTTTCCATAAGAAAATCAGCTGAACGCTACAACTTAAAACCAGCCACTTTGCAGCATAGAATTGAAAAACAAAAAAAAATATATGCAAATAAAATAGAAGTCAAACGTTTTTCGTCTAAATATTGCTCGCAACAAGTGTTCAATGTGAACCAAGAAAAGATGCTTAATGACTACATAATAAAATGCAGTAAAATGCATTATGGGTTGGTATTAATCCAAGTGCAAAAGCTGGCCTACGAATATGCCAAAAAATTAGGTTGTCAGTACCCTAAATCTTGGGATGATGCAAAATGCGCTGGCATTGATTGGACAAAAGGATTTCGTAAAAGAAACAGAAATATTAGCTTGCGAAAACCCGAAACACAAGCATTGCTCGGTCATTTTCATTTAATAAGACTGCAGTTTCTGTATTTTACGAAAATCTTGAAGACCTTTTGAAACGGTATAATTTCACACCTGACAGGATACTAAACTTCGACGAAACCGGAATCACCACCGTTCTTTGCACACCAAAAGTATTGGCTGACAAAACACAGCGGCAAGTAGGCCAAATTGTGTCAGCAGAGAGAGGAGAACTGGTAACTTTCGGTGGGATTATAACTCCAATGGGAAATACTGTTCCAACTGTCTTTGTCTTTCCGCGAGTTAAGTATAAGGACTATTTTCTGTCTGGTGCACCAGAAGGAAGCCTGGGTCTATCGTCGAGAACTGGATGGATAAATAGTGAACTTTTTTTGGAAGTTCTAAAACACATTCAAAGGTACATGAATTGTTCAAAACAGATGCCGATCCTGCTGATGTGCGATAACCACGAGTCTCATATCACTATTGAGGCAGTCAATTACGCGCGGGAAAATGGAATTGTTTATTTGTCTTTTCCGCCTCATACATCGCACAGGTTGCAACCACTTGATGTGGCTCGAGGATATATACCTACCGATAGCCCAGAAAAAAAAGGCTCGAGGACATTAAAAGATTAAAAAACCAAAATCTTTTAGTTAAACAAGAAAAACAAAAATTAAAAAATATAAAGTCAGCTAAGGAGTTACTAGGCTTAGCAAAAACAGCAAAAAAAAAGAAAAGTAATTAAGTATTGAACAAATTAATAAAGAGGATTTCGTCCTTATAAAGCTTGAAAATTCAAAAACAGTCAAGCACTTTGTTGGCAAAATTGTTTTTAAATACGGTTGTGGCGATTTTCAAGCTTCCTACTTAAGGAAAAAACCTTCGGGAACATTTGTTTTTCCAGACGTAAAAGATGAAGCTTCGGTTCATATTTCAGATATTTTGTTGCTGTTGCCGAAACCTTCCATCATAAATGGTACTAACAGGATGTCATCTCTTCTTAAATTTGAGATCGATCTCTCATCTTATCGGTTGTAGAAAACCAGTTCGCAACTTTTTTGAAGGTAGGTAACGCTCTTTTGCCTAAAATATGTGTTTTGATTTAATTTTGTGTATTATATTTCAGGTTCTGCTGTAGGTATGTTAGTGTTCTACGTTATCGTGATATTTGGATTATTAGATGCAATATTTATGTTCCTACTTTATTTAATTACCTAATTTATTATTATTTTTGTTTTGTTACTTTGGAAAAATATTTAATTTAATACTTAAAACCATAAAAAGTCAGATTTTTCTTTTTTCAACTAAATTTGTATAACAAATAAATGCGATAAAGTAAAAAAACAATTTGTTTTAAGACTAAATTTGCTATCTTTTATATGATGAGGGTAAGTATTTTCCGAGTCAACGTGCCCCATTTTCATGTCAATCTGCCCCGCCTCAGGGGCACATTGATATAAAATTCTTCTTTTTAAAAAAGGAGTGCAGAAAAGTGTTTAACATATTTAAACAAAAAATTCAATTGAAAAAAGTTAGAAAATTATCTAGCCTTTAAAATGAATCTATTAAGTTAACGTCAAATCAAATGAAAAACATGTTTTTTCATTATTGAATGAAAATCGAATCAATGTACCCCCCTCCCCCTACGTGTAACAATTATCAAAAAATTGCATTTATTAGAAAGGTTATTAAGTTCTCAACAAAATTAATACAAACAAATGGTAGGTAAATGGAAGTTAACGGATATTTTTTCTCTTTCTTGCCTATGCTGCAAGAAAAATTTTTTTTTGTTCACATGATTAGACGCACCCATTAAATTAGTTAGTTGGTCGCGATCTGTTACAGAGATTTTAGTTAGCTACAAAGTTTAAGAAGGAAGAAGTGTTTTCTATTAATTTTCATTAAAAATGGGGGGAACAAATGTTTTAACCGCGGAAGAATACGGCAAAATTGACGCCTTGCATTCTGAAGGGTTTTCAATGAGAAGCATTGCCAAGAAAATAGGCCGAGGTGACCACGTTCTGAGAAATTACAAAAAAAAAACGCTTCATATGGTAAAAATTAAAAGGGAAGGAAAAAAACCGCTTTAACACCTCAGGACAAAAGAAAAATCATAAGAATAGCGTCAAATTCAGCTGTCTCCACAAGCAAAATAAAGGAAAAAGCTGGGATAACTGCCAGCACATCAACTGTTCGGCGAGCTATTTTGAGTGCAGAACATCTTAATTTGGATGGCCCTGATGGTTACAACTACTACTTCCATGATTTTAGAAAAAAGGAAAAGTTTTTGACACGTCACCATGCGAGGCAAGGAGGAGTAATGGTTTGGGGAGCCATTTCGTACAATGGGGCGTTCGATTTGGTTTTCATTTCCTACAAAATGACGGAAGTTTCCTACAAAGCCCTTTTGTAATCAGCCTTCCCCACCATGAAAGAACTGTTCGGACCTCTACAGTGGTTATTACAACAAGATAATACGCCAATCTACAACGCTCGTGTAGTGAAAAGCTTTCTTGCCGAAGAAAATGTGGAATTGTTGCCGTGGTCACCTTATTCACCTGACCTCTATATAATTGAAAACGTTCAGGGATGGCTCACGCTTAAAGTTTACGAAGGAGGTAGGCAGTATGAGACCTGTGAAGAGCTAACTGTCTCAATAATAGAAGTCTGGAGGACGATTTCCTTAAATTATTTAGAAAAACTTTATGATTCACTTAAAAATAAGATTTTTAATGTGATTTTAAAACATGGTGGTTGTACAAAGTACTGAAAATATAAAAAAAAAACAAAAATAAAAATAAAAGAGAAAAAAGTAAATTAAAAACTCTTTGTTTCATTTTTAAGATTTTTTTACAGATGCGTCTAATAATGTGAACAAAATAAAATGCACTTTTTCTTACAGCATAGGCAAGAAAGTGAAAAAATATCCGTTAACTTCCACTCACCTAACATTTGTTTGTGTTTTTCTGTTAAGAACTTAATAACCTTTCTAATAAATGCAATTTTTTGATAATTGTTACACAAATTAACAAAAAAATTTAATTTATGTTAAAAAAAATGTGTGCGTCTAATCAAGTGAAGAGCACTGTATAATAGTCGGAATGCTTCTCAAATACCGTATACTCTATTTATTGACATTACTAAGACTTTTTATATGGTTAACCATACTCTGTTACTAAATAAATTATTTAATGCAGGTTTCAGAGGCTTTATTTATGACTGCTTTGCCTCTTATTTAAAAAATCGGAAGCAAGTGGTAAAGGTCAACAATGTTTTTAGCTCACACAATTATTCAAATATAGGTGTTCCTCAGGGATCAGTCTTGGGCCCGATACTGTTTTTAATTTATGTCAACTCGCTCTTAATTCAACCTTTTAAAGGAAGAATCACGGCATTTGCTGATGATACTGCTCTTTCCTATTCCAATAAGAGCTTTCTTGATATGTTTGCCGATGTTAATTATGACCTAGATATACTACGCCGATGGTTTAAGTCTCATAAACTAATCATCAGCAAAAAATCGAAGTTTATGGTATTTAATATCAAGGGTGTTGTCTGCGAAGAGTTTATATTATCACTCATCTATCTGTTGTCGATTTTTTTTGGGAGATGCACATGGGAATATATCGTTTAATAGTATGATAAGCTGTAGTGACGGTTGCTTTTCTATTGAGCGTGTTAACAGCTTTAAATACCTAGGTACGAGGGCGGGTCAATAAGTCCGTGACTTTTGGAATAAAACACAAATTTTTTGATAAAAAAAAAAAATTATTTTTAACGTAGTCTCCCTTGAGCTCTATACACTTTGTCCAACGCTTCTCCAATTTTTTTATCCCTTCCAAAAAAAATGATTTGTCAAGGTCCTCAAAATAGGCCTTTGTTTGCGAGATGACTTCATCATTGGAGTCAAATCTTTTTCCACCAAGCCATTTCTTCAGGTTTGGGAACAAGAAGTAGTCGCTCGGAGCCAAATCTGGAGAATAGGGTGGATGAGGGAGCAATTCATAGCCCAATTCATGGATTTTTGCCATGGCGACTGCACATGTGTGCACCCTTGCATTGTCTTGGTGGAAAAGAACTTTTTTCTTGGCCAAATGAGGTCGGTTTTTTTTCAAATCGTCATTGAATCGGTCCAATAAGTTGGCATAATATTCCCCATTGATTGTTCTTCCCTTTTGAAGGTAGTCAATGTGGATTATCCCGCGTGCATCCCAAAAAACAGTCGCCATAACTTTATTGGCTGACAAACCCACCTTGGCCTTCTTTGGCGCCGATTCACCCTTAGAAACCCACTGTTTTGACTGTTGTTTGGTCTCTGGTGTGTTGTGATGGATCCATGTTTCGTCCATGGTTACAAAACGGTGCAAAAACTCCTCCATATTGCGATTAAACAACGCCAAACCTTCCTGTGAAGTTGTTACACGATTGCGTTTGTGGTCGACTGTGAGCAAACGCGGCACCCATCTTGCGGAAAGCTTTCTCATGCCCAAGTGATCATTCAAAATTGAAACCACTGAGCCATGCGAGATCCCTACGGCTTCCACAATCTCTTGCACTTTCAATCTTCGGTCGGCCAACACCATATGGTGATTTTTTCGATTGTTTCGGGTGTAGAGACCTCAACTGGGCGTCCAGTACGTTCGGCATCTTCAGTGCTTGTACGGCCACAACGAAATTCAGTAAACCACTTTTTTACCATTGAAATCGATGGTGCAGTCCCCATAGTATTTTTCAAGCTTAGCCTTGGCCTCGGTAATGTTTTTTTTTCGCAAGAAATAATGCTTACTAAGCACACGAAATTCACTTTTTTCCATTTTCTCCTCAAATTAGTGAGTAGTCTGATAAAAATAGCTGTCAAACACAAACTAACTGACGCAGCAAGTTTAAATTTTGACAGGAGTCAACTGACAGATGCCTGTTGACAGGAGCAGTGTTGCTGTTTCAGTAAAGAGGTCAGAAATTCAAAAAGTCACGGACTTATTGACCCGCCCTCGTATTATATTGGACGATGAGTTTAGTTGGAAGGCCCATACGTCATATTTAAATGGAGTTGTAAGCCAATTATTCCATCTTAGCATGTACTGCAAACTACCCATTTTAAAATTCGTTTATTATGGTATCTTAAAATCAAAACTGCAGTATGGAATTTCCCACTGGGGTGGCACTTATTTTAGTACTATAGAACCACTGCTGATTAAACAGAAGCATGCTATAATAATTATGTGTAGAGTTGATAGCAGAACCCCCCGTTTTGAGTTGTTCAAGGGTTTCGAACTTCTTCTTTAAGGCATCTGTACTGCTACAAAGCTTTAAAGATATTTTTGAAAATTCCGGGTACTATGATGTTAGAGTTCACGATAGTCATAACTTGCGATACAATACCAGAATCCACAAAACACATTTTTCGCGCTTTTATTATGTTACTGCTCCTCGTTTATTTAATAATTTACCAGAAAAACTAAGGTGTGAGAGAGTGAAAACAGTATTCTAAAATAGTATAAAAAAATGGCTTGTCTCGTTTAACCATTCTTAAAAAGATTGTTTTTTAACGCTATTGGTGTAACAAATTTGATGTTTCTCTTTTCTTAAAAAAAAAAAACTGTATTAAATTTTTCGACAATAGTCGTAGCGACATAGCTCGCTGAATCAACAACGTTAAGCCTCCACACCGGCACCACCCAACTAGGATGGTACACTCGACAAGGTGACTGACCCTTCGTGGAGGTTCACATTTGATAACAACAATCGGTTTTTGCTTTGTGGCCAACTTGGCACTTCTTCTAGTTTGATTGCTGCAATGGCCATCTCTATTGACTCAGTACTCAATGATTGGCAAGCGGACGTCCTTTTATATCCGCGTGGCATGTTTATAGCTGAAATTAAGAGAATATTGCCTTAAGTCGCATATGCTATGCCATTTTTCCTATACGAGGGATAGTACCTATGTCATCGTGCCAATATTGTAGTTTGCTTTATTACTTACTTGACGGGCTCCCGACCCGTGAAGAGTCTCTGCCTGGACACTGCAGCATTCCATCCTCTACGATCCCGGGCACGCTGCTGCGCTCTGGCATCCGCGATGGCTTGGTTTTTGAAACGGAGGTTCGGTCTTCCTTGTCTTCTCGAACCTGGGGGCTGGGATACGAAGATCCTCTTAGCTGGAGCATTATTGTCCATTCGCTAGATGTGGCAGATCCAATGAAGTCGACTGGCTTTTTGGCTTTTTGGAACTTTGATTTTATCGCCAGCAAGTAGCTGGTTCTGTAAGTTTTTTTTACAAACTTTCTATATAAGTAGCTAATAATATTTCAAACAAAATTTCGAAAACTCGAAATCCAGAAAAAAGTCCCCCACAATAAAAATTATTGTCCTGCAAATAAATAATTTTTGATTTTTAGTACCGGCCTACGGCATTCAACTTAACTGTCATTTTGACAAAATAAAAAAACATTATAAAATGTACCTTTTAAGAAAGCAACTAAGGTTATAGTGGACACAGTGGCTCAGTGGTTAGTGCGTTAGACTACTTACCGAAGGTTCCCCGAATCCCACCGGGGCCATATAATATCTAGCATTGTTTCCACTGCCCAACTTCTTTCGAACGTCTGTCAAACATCGAAGTGTTTCAATTTCATGAGAACATTCTCACATTTGCTGTTCGGATTCGATTGAAAATTGTAGGTCCACTTTGCGCAAGCAAATGTTTGGAGAAACGAAGTTTTACGTCCCTTATGGGCCTAATATTTATATTTTAGGTTATAGGTGAAGCATATTTCAAGTCCAGCAATGGTATGCCATTTTGCTAATATGTGCGACTTTGGACGTATTTTACCTACTTATACTTTTTCTGTCCCATTTAGGGAATGGTTTAAAAATATCACTGAAGCTCCCCTCATTTTTTTTTTGAAGAGAGAATAAGTTATGTAGCTTCAAGTGACCGGCGATAGCCACTTGGTGTGTCCGACTCTAGTGAACTAAACTCTCCCACGAACGGCCATGAATGAAACACTCTGGAACCGCTCTTGCATTACATCAGGGTGGTGCCGTTTTTTAAGTCTGTACCAGAAAATCGTCTTATAAGTCTTCTGTGGCCTAAGAAGTCTATTTCTTGAGACGGTGTGTTTGGGTCTTCCTCTCTCTTTTTTTGTTATGAGTATATTTTCTATGCAAGAGGATAGTCGGTTCCAGTTCAGCCCACTCGTTACCTTTTTTGTGGCTATGTTATCTGGAGTGATGTCTCCGATCAGAGATTCCAGCACTCTTCTCTCCGCTTCCCATCTATTGCATTTGAAGAATGTGTGATTGGCGCTGTCCATTTCAGAGTATCCGTACTGGCATGCAGGACTCCTCGTTTTGCCTATCCTGTGAAGGCAAGCGTAGAAGTACCCGTGCCCGGTTAGGAATTGGGTGATGTTGTAATTTACTTCTCCGTGTTTCCATCTATTCCACTCTTTAACGTTCTTAATAAGCCTCGGGTTCTATCGCCCTCTGCTCTCTCGGTTCCACCTGTCTTGCCATTGTAGATTGGTGAGCTCCTTGACCTCCTGGGTTGCCACTTCCACTCTAATTTCCGCTTTTTTGTTGTAGACGTACTTTCTCTCTGCCGCTAAGAGATAAATACGTATCACTCCCACGACAACGAGTGCGGCTGGTTCCGACGGTGCAGGGAAATAACTTCACGGGCAATAACTTCACATGGCCAATAACTTCACCTCGAGTGGGCAATAACTTCACTTTTTTTTGTGAAGTTATTGCCCACTGATGGTGAGCAATAACTTCACCGTATATTTTGTGAAGTTATTTCCCACCTATAATTTGAATTGATCTATTATAAATAAAGACCCTTGAACCCACTCCAAATCAAACAGTGACCCCAAGCAGGGGGGTTGCAGGGGGGCAGCATGCCCCAATATGCATTGCACTGTTTATGGGATTAGTTGCGAAACCGCAAGAAGATTCCATAAACAGTTCAATACCTATGGGGGGCATGCTGCCCCCTGCAACCCCACTGCTTGGGGTCACTGTTTGATTTGGAGTAGGTGCGAGGTACGGTTCTTGAATTATCACAAAATGTTAAGAGAATTTATTTCCGATAAAAAAATGAAGATATTGCTCACCTATGGTGGTTCACAAAAAAAAAGTGAAATTATTGCCCACTCGAGGTGAAGTTATTGCCCATGTGAAGTTATTGCCCGTGAAGTTATTTCCCTACACCGGTTCCGACACCGTTCGTTATGAGCTTGCAACGCGTCTCTCCGTGCCTCTTTACTGCAGCTATCTGCCTTCTATATTGCCCTTGCCGCAGTGCGTCGGCCCATATCTTGCCCTTCAATCAAAAGTGCTTGCTAACAATTAGTTAGGCCTAGCGAAACATTTAATATCTTTTTTTTATAATGTACTCCTACTAAAGGGGTTTTTTAATATCCTTATACTCGTAATATAATAATCTTGAAGCTTTTCTGCAAATGTGCATTCACATCGGTGGTTTGACACGACTGGAAATCCCAAGTGTCGTTAGCGAACAACAAATTAATAACAGGAGCGTGCGCGTTTCAAAATTGTATACAAAAGCAGAGGCTGGCCTAAAACCTGGGTCACACATTCGCAGCAACACAAGCAATTGATTGGCCTCAGTGACAGAGTGCAGCGTACCAAACAAGAGGACCACTACGCTTGCAGTAAGCTATCAGTATTTTTCTAACCCAGATCATAACCTCGCCGTTAAGGAGAAAGAGGAAGACACTTATACCTTACGAAGCGCTTCCAGAAATTGCCACAAAATTCAATAATGTCTGTAGTATCTAGCTCGAGTGGCTCAACAGAGCAGTCGACTGATATTTGAGTTAAGTTTTGCCGTGATTTGCTTTTAAGCGGAAATTATTATTATAGTCATCTCTTGCATAAGAGTATTGAAGATTATAATATTTAGTCAAACTAAAGACCTTATTTTGTATGGAATGGGATGGAACAATTGACTGGCCCTTTCCCCGCTTTTTGGAACCACGATTATTCCCAACATTATTTATCCAAGCTATTCATGACGCCTTTATAAAAGCTTCATTAAATTTTGTTTCCCTATCAATACCTTCAAAAACTCTATTACAGAATGACTGTCTAAGTGTGCAAATCATTTATGTATTTCTTAATCGCACTTCCTCCAAAGTGACTCAAAACGGGTCCAACATCCGAACAGGTTGAATAAATCATCAACCATTTTTATCAATTAGTCAAACTTCCTCTGGAACAAGCGCTGACATACAAATCTCTTTTAAAAAGCCACATGTATTGCAGATGCTTCTGCTAAATCACTTTGCAAACAGCTCTTCAGCTAAAGTCAAAGCACTATCAACACCAGCAGAATCCGGTTAAACCCCAATATGACATATGACAGTCAATGTCGACGTTTAGTTGTGTTTACATCACGCATGGCCATGAAACTGTGCGCGTGCACTCTTCGAACCACCTCTTCCTGTTTCTGCTTGGCTGCTACATTATTTCACATACATACGATGTACATGTGTCGGTTGCAATTATTAATTAAATAACCAGAAATGACAAATTATCGCATCGTTTAAGTCGTCCAACGTCAGTAAGACCAAACCGCTGGCTGGAGCGGAGGTACGACGACGCTGATGTCCATGCTCACTGCTCCAATTCTCCGGAGCTCACATCCCAGCCATATGTTGACATAGCATCATCGTCCAACGATGCTTTCGTCGCGTATATGCCTGTCAGACTTGATTAATTAGGAAATGATTATAAAAAAATAAACACAAATTAATTAAACAAAAATAACAACAAAGAGTTGCTCCAGAAATCCACATGGGATGCATGTTGTGGCGTTGAATTCTGTCAGAATAAAATTAAAAAAAATAAAAACATAGTCCAACAATCCACACACATCCTATAGATTGGATTGGCGCTGACATTATAATAAATTGCCAGCATAAAAATGTCACTCTGTCCTGGTACCTTCGGACTCACCATGCTCCCCGGTGTGTGGTCCCGATTTCGGTGCATTATCAATATTGATTTAAGTGGCTGTGCCTGTGACTGTGCTTATAATAGTTCGGATTGGGGGTCCAATTGTCGATTTATGTTTCTTAAATGGCTCATGTCCAATGCATCCACCCATGGTTGCCAGAATATATCCATCAGCAACGCACAAACACACTGCCAGGCTACAATGTGATATAAAATTAGACTCTTGTAATATGACAGCGATTTTCCAGATGACCGGACTCAAATGTTGAAATATTGCGGAAGCATTTTGCAGCTCATCACAGCCGCATTGATAAAATGCTTTTGTGCGCAAAAAGTGAACGGAGCAACCTCATTGTTGGCGCGGTAGTTGCAGGCCCTCATATTGTAATCGATGATTGGCCAAATGGTCAGCTAGGTCAGCTTAAAATTGATATTGATTGCCTACTTTGTTCGGCTGGCTGGCAATGGCAACTGTAAGGAGCGCAGCGTTTTGATCGTTTATATTGCCTTTTGTTGGAACTAAATTTTATAATAGGTCTTTTGCGGGGATAGTGTCCTTGAGATGTAGGGACAATTTGGCAAACAAATTAGAATTACATACACAGATTACGACCATGTGAAAGTAGGAATAATAATAAAGCTCTCCAGCAAATTGAAAACATGTTCAGTAATAAATCCATTAAAAATATTATCACAACGTAGGGGAGAGTGGGTATGTATGGGACGGTGCAGGAAAATAACTTCACGGGCAATAACTTCACATGGGAGTGGGAAATAACTTCACTTTTTTTGTGAAGTTATTGCCCACACCGTAAATTTTGTGAAGTTATTTCCCACCTATAATTTGAGAATTAATCTATTGTAACTGGAGATCAAAAATGAAATGTAGTTATTTATAAGGTTTTTATATAATTTGATTAACATTATGAATAACAAAAAAAAATGATTTCATTAATAGATATAACAAAACATAACAATTTATATTTAGAAATTTATATCAAACTAGCTGTACCCGCTCGGCGTTGCCCGTGCTCAAGAGTCTAAATACTCGGTGTTCTCTGCGCCTAACAAAAAGAAAAACTTGTCTTTTTTTGATGAGAAACAAAATTGCAAGTCAAACTTGGTGGACCGATTTTGACCAAACTTTACAGAAACATATTCAAGTCAATACCAAAGCTTGCCTGATTTGAGCTCAATCGGTTCCGTGGTTAAAGGGACTGCACATTTCTCTGTGCTTTGATTAGCCCGATTACGCTACTTCGTTGCTCCGCTAGGGGTAGGTGCTAGTTGCCTGGCAGGTGCCTATGTCACCTGACTTTTTTGAATCGAACAACAACACAAAAGAAAGAAACTTCGATTTTTATTTTCTTTCAATCAATTTGTTATGCGCGCGGTTTAACAACATGCAGCAATTCTAATTTAATGTCAACAACGAAATCGACCAACATATACAAAACTGGGAATATAGCGCCACCTATAAGAATGCAACTTAATTATAAATATGTATCTCGAATTTTACAATATTAGCTCCCATTAGTGAACACGATATTTTGTATGTTTCATACACACGCTGCAACTGATCATTTTGGCGATGTAAAACTATATCTCCTGCTTCCAAATTTTCTTCAACCATTACAATAGCCGTGTTTCTTTGCACGCGGATACAGGGATAATTTTCAATTTGCATGTAAAATACAACAACAACTTATCCTATATACGCTAACTTTAGCGGGGATAGCTATCGCCGCTAAGTCATTTAGCGGGGATAAACAGTGCTTCCAAAACCCATTTTCTTCGTTTTTGATGAATCGAAGCGATGAATTTTTCAGGAAATGTCAAAGTTTGACATCCCGCCGACCACTAACACATCCCGCCGACCACTAACACATCCCGCCGAATATTTTGTTCGGGATTTTATTATTATTTTTTTTCAAAATTTAGTAAATCTGTGAATGCAAAACTGTTTTTTTATAATTTTAGAATATGTTTGGCATTAATTTCAACTGTGGGAAATTAATATTTTTGAATTTCACGATTTTCAATACAAATTTCTTAATTCAACTTACAGCTGTTTCACCAATAAACGTCATAGGTGCATGTGTGCTGCCAAGTTTTTTTTCGATGAATTCTTAAGCGGCGATGGTCGTTTTCTGATGCCATCCCTATATCCGCGTGCAAAGAAACACGGCTAATGACAACTTCATCGATTGTTGGTGCACTGAAACGTCTCGCATGTTGTCCTACAGGAGTTTGTATTCAACCGTGCATTGGTATTGGAATGCGACGTTTCTTCTTCTTCGTTGGTTTTCATTTATTTGAACGCTATGCTGATGACGATTATGTTGTTGTCTACTCGTATCTCGGTCTCCAGTTCGGACGACTGCACGTTGTTCTTGCGATATTCTTTCCCGAAGTTCCGACACCCCCTATTTCATCCTGTCAAAGTTTTGTTTTCGAGATAAAAAGTAGCATTCGTCCTTCCTAGGGCCCAAACGAAACCGTCAAGCTCAAAATCGTTAGAAACTAACCATTCTGTCTCGAGTTATGCGCATGAAAACTGAAAACGCTCAACAACTGCTGTTACCTGTCATCATTGTCCACGTCATCTCAATCACCCCTACATTTCTTACTCACACATAGGTACTAATGCAAGGATCCTGAAAATACTTGACAAACAAAAATGAAGGATTCAAACTCCATCCAACAAATCAAAGTATCGACTCCGTTTCAAAAAGTTACTTTGTGTAACATAATAAACATAAACAAACTTATTAGGTATATTTAAAAAAAAAATTCAAAATTGTTGACTACAACAATTTACTTGACAACAACAATTGCTTTTAAAATTTTAAATATTTTTTTTTTTTGTATTTGAAGTGTCACCACTCGATTTCTACCCAGTTTTTTTTCCCCCAAAGTGCATTTCCCCATACAAACTTTTTGGTAGACCACCATTATCACTTAGTGGTATAAAAATTAGTTATGAACCTATTCTCATACCTACGCACAGTGGTTTGTCCCATAGGCCAAAAGTCAAAATATCAAAGTTAAACAATTTATTTATTTTTAATGCAATAATTATCTATGAGAACGGGACAATTAATTGACAGTTAGGTTTCTCTTCTAAAATTAGTTGTTGGCAGTCAGTCGCGTGACGAAGTTGAGTGTTTTTCGCAATTTTATAAAAAACGTTAGTCTGAAATTCGACATTGCGGTTTAACCATTTTTTTTCTGTTGTGTAAGGTTAATTTTGAAAAAAAGTTGATGTGAGTAAAAAAATAATGTATACCAATTGCTTTTAAATAATTTTCTTTAAAAAAATATATATATTTTTTATTTTGACCTCTTTCGAAAATGGTGCATATTTTGTGTTTTTTTCACATTTCGTGTTTTTCTGAAGAGCCGAAACATCAAATTCCCATAAAATCCCACAATAATTAAAACAGAATAATTTAGGGTTATCTTTCTTCTTTAAGAACATATACGAATTTTTTTGCGCAAATTTGCGCAAATTGTAAAATTTTGACCCGAATTAAAACACTTTTCTTAACTTTTTTTTAGATTTTAGCAATATGATAAAGCGGATTGACATTTTTAATATTTGGCATACGTTGAGGAAAGGTCGCAGTGTTGCTAAAATTAATGAAACCTGGACAATTTTTAAGGAAACTTACCAAATTGAAAGTTTAGAGGCAAAGAAGAAGATAAATACGCTATGTAAATCCTTTCACAGAAGGTGGGAGGCTTGTTCACGTAAAAAAAACGTATTTGTATCTACAAATACTGATTGGCTTGATTTTATCGAAGATTTCAGTTCTGCGCAAGAACAGACAGAAGAACAAAAGTCCACAAATAGTCAAGGGAGACCAAAAAAATCATTTTTAGAAAGCTCGTCCCGAACTAAGAGGAGACATATTGCTGAGATCGTTGAAGTCGATGAAGATATTGCTTCTGTTTTAAGGCATTGTCAGTCTATAGACAATCTCCAAGTTAAACAACTTGATTCAAATGATGTTTTGAAACTTTTGGTTGAGGCAAAATTGTCAAAACATCAGTACTAAGTTATCAGGAACTTGGTAAACCAAAAGACTGAAGCTGATATTTTTCCAAGCTATGCCAAGGTTCTTAAAGCCAAACAAGAATGTTACCCAGAGCTTGAAAAAATACAAATTTCCGATTCATCGGCCGAAGTTATCCTTCAAGGACTCCTCAATCATACTGCCCAACGCATTGTAGAATCCCAACGAGAAATTTTTGAAACTTTGGAGACAAATTTCGGTAATAATTAAAATATTTTACCACAAGGTTCTGTGTTTTATAGTAAAACTTGTCCTTTCTTTTGTCTGTCTCTATGGTAATAGTGTTTGTGTTTGTTCCAACCGATCGATAGTTTCAGTTGCCAGTGTAATAGTGTCTCTAGTCTGATTTTAACCACATCAGGAGGTAGAATAATATAGTGTTCGTCTTATGTTAAAAAAATGATTTCAGTGTTACTAAATGAACTCTTGATTTAGGTTATCTTACTTTAATTGGTAAAAAAGAAATGGCAGAGTTGAGCAGAGCAGAGCAGGAATATATCCAGAACCAGATTAATGATTTAAGCGACACAATAATTAAATTAGCTGACCGTTTTATCAATGTAAAACATATACTTAAATTGACAATGGTTGACGGTAAGGTATGCAATGCCTTGTCACATACTGCTTCGCAACAGGTGTGCTATATTTGCGGAGCAAAGCCGACGAATATGAATGATATTCAAAGCTCCTTACAAAGAACCATAAACGAAGATTCTCTAGATTTTGGCATATCTCCAATGCATGCGTGGATAAGGTTCTTTGAATTTTTCATTCATCTAGCATATAGATTAGATTTTAAAAAATGGCGGACCGGAAGCAATGAAAAACATCTATTCGAAGCACAGAAAAAACGCATACAAGCAGAATTCAAGAACATCGGATTGATAATTGACAAACCAAAACAAGGTGGTGGAAATTCAAACGATGGGAATACTGCTCGTAGATTTTTCGCAAACCCTTCTGTGCCTTCTCAGATAACTTTCGTTAAAAAATCCATTATTGAAAGATGTGCTGTGATTTTAAAAAACTTTGGCCAGTTGTTTTGCAATTAATGCAGAATCTTTTCAGACATATGCGCAAGATACAGCTCGGGAAATTGTTGCAGAATACCCTTGGTACCCATTGCCAGCTTCAGTACATAAAGTTCTTATTCACGGAGGACAAATTGTGAAACACGCCATATTGCCTATAGGCCAATTTACTGAAGAGGCAGCAGAGGCAAAAAACAAAGATGTTAAATTTTCCCGATCACACAACACCCGAAAAATATCTAGGCTGTCAACAAACACCGATTTATTTAATAGATTACTTCTAACATCAGACCCTTTGCTTTCTAACGAAAGAAATTTGAAAAAAATACAAAAATCGACATTGTCTAAAGATATTTTGAATTTATTGCTTTAATTCTTAATAAAATTAAATAATATTTAAAATAAATCACTTTTTTAACTATTTGTTTTATTTTCTACCAATTAAAATGGCATTTTGAGTTTTGACCGCCCTTCCCATACAAATGAAACCACTGTGCTACGGAATATACATATAAAATTTCATCAAAATCGGTCAAGCCGTTTCGGAGGAGTATAAACACTAAAACTGTGACACTGGATTTTTATATATTAGATGATATTTTCAAAACGAATACATTTTGAAACAAAGATATTTTAAGTACGTATGTATTTCTATATTTACAAATAAACTTAAACAACATTTTGAACAATAGTTCTTCAAAATGGAAATGAGGAGCGCGAGTTTTTAACCATTTTTGAGTAGCAATCTTGGCAAACTTTAAAATGATTGCATGGTTGCAATAAAATGCTCTTTTTTTTGTCCATCAAAGAATGCATAAAATATTGTCTTCTGTAAAATGTTACACTTTTAAATACGCGGACAAACTACTTATTGACTGCGGTTTTAAATGAACCAAAATAGGCGAAATATTTGGTGATCAATACACACCATGAATTGTAACCAAACTGTCAAACAACCACGAAGAAAAGTGCAAGATCCAACAAAAAAATATGTTGGTTTCCCGACCGTTCAGCTGGGGAGGGTTCAATGAAAAGCGCAAAGATTATTGGAACGCTGTGGAAGTTAGTGATCCCACCAATAAAAGTTTGTATGCTTATTAGCACAATGGGCGCCACACAATTTTGTGGGAAATTGTAAAATCTTGTTACAGAACCTCTGCAAATTTAAATGAAATGTAAATTCGAAAAGAATGAATAGACAACGATGGTGGGTACAAGGGTTCTGTATGGACCGTTGGTATGATCCGGTATCACTTGTAACGAATAATAAGATTAAAATGATTTGGTCGCGTGTCCCGCCTGTTCTCGGGATTTTCGTAAAAAAAAAAAGTAACAAAACTCTACCAGACTATTACTCACTTTTACGATCACAAGAAAATCACTATACTTAGCTTTTACAAAACCTGTCCCTTTGTTTTCTCCTCTAGCTATGTCTCTGGTCTACTTTCTCGTCCTTCCGCTGGTCCTCCGATTCCTGTCGCCTTATCTTCCTTTCTCTCGTGAACGATTCACTCTATTTTTAAATCGTTTGTTCATTCTTTATCCTCTATTTCGACTTGTCGACGTTCAACAAAATAGCCTTTCGAACTTTTCACGACTAATTAAACCGCTGGTAAACCAAGAAGTGATTTTCCAGATTTTTCTATTGTCCAAAGTCGATCAGTGTTGGACTCCTTCTCCTGGAAAGCCAGCTTGCGATAAATTTTCCGACCGACCTGAGACAATCTTTCCAATCCAGTGCGATTGGTGTTTCCCGCGTTCATACTAAAAAACGGTAGGCAATTTTGTTGAACGACGTTCCAACGTAGCTAAAACTCACTACGAAAACGATTATAAACGTCTCACCCATTATTGCGAGTTAAACCTAAGCTTTGAGGTCGGACAAGGCGACAACGTTATCTACCTCGTCGACTACCCGAGTCTGGTGGAATTCTGCGCAGATTTGGGGACCTGGGGATCTGTCGATAGCGTGTCATACCTTACAAATTGTGATCATTTATGTTGGGCTCTCGGACATTGTGGTTGCAGAGTTTGTTGGGATAGTGTCATCTGGACGTGACATCTGTCATCTCACATCGGCTAATTGGGTGCAAATGTATGGTCGTGGCTAGCTGTCTACGGTTATTTGGTGTTGGAGTGTGTTTAATTATTTGGCCATCCGCCTACACTCCTCTGCTGCTGGGTCAAAAGGGAGCGTCATCCCTTCCCTCATCGAACCTGACTCACTACCGTCGTGGTAGATCGTGATTCGCTTTCTGGGTCTTTGAAGTCTCGAACCATCCGCCCGCGCCCACGAATCGTTTTTCGATTTGCAGGGTGATAGTTTTACTGTGTACACTCTGCCGTTGCAGACCGTCCATCTGGCTGCAAAGTGCTTTGGACTCGCACTCCGCCTTTGCAGACCATCCGGCTGTCTCTTTTTTACCCCAGACCGTCCGTCCGGTGATAGGAACGTTGGCCTGTTAGGAGTCCCCTGACGGTCCTTGTCAGGCTCACCATCCGGACTTTCTAGACCACCGGCATCGTTACTAAGTACAACAGACCGTCCGGCTGTTTGGGTGTTCCTTTAAGTGTCTCTTTTAGCAGCGAGCGAACGGGGTTCCTCAACCTTGGGCCACCTGCCCGTGATCAGAGCCTTTCTGCAGTGGTCGCCTACCCAAGGCTCTAGAGAAGCGGGCGCATGGCTGATGGAAACATGGCTGCCCCTCCATTTCTTCAGACCCTGCGTATGCGCACAGATAAAAGAGGAATTGGTAGGGTGGGTCACAGAACGTAGAATGGTTCTTGTTATGGTATTATTATACCGCAACAACCGAATCGTCATTTCCATCCGATTAAATATCTTTATGATTTGGAAGTAAATCCGATCTTGGTTGGAAATTTTACTGATTTGTGGAAGAAACTCTGATATACTGATTTTATTTCTTGTCAGTTTTGTAGCCAATTTATCAATTAATTGATTTCTTTTTTTGAAAAATTCTTCTGGGCCTTCGAAAATCTGGAAAGTTTTTCTATCCAAAGCTGATATTAAGTCCCTAGTTGTGTTGTATTTTTCATCAAGTAAACAGTCATCAAGTAACCTTCCAAGGCACTTGTAGTTCTCATATTTTCACTGGCCACAGAAAACATTTCCTACAAAACAGTAACGAAAGTAAACGAATTTCTTACTTCAGTCGTTATAAATAAATTATTGAAGTATTTACCAGCAGCATCCATTGTTTTTGAAAACATCCAACAAATAATGTTAAGCAATCCAAGTTCAAGGTTAAGGCTTCAGCTTTTAATAAATCGAATGCTTTTTAAATGTTTTCTGGGCACAACAATAGAAGTATCAATAGTTTCTTAAACCACATAAAATTGGTAATTTTTGAAGCCTTTCTCCGCAGCGAATGCGTGTAATGGAACCAACATCCTTTCATTGTAGCTTTAAGAAATACTTTTCGAAGCGCATTTCACAATGCTGGGCTGGTTCGAAGTCCGTCATAAACAATAATGGACAAAATTCAACCAAATTTCTACCCACAAATTGAAATAAATGAGTGTCTGTCTAGTGCGTAGTTAATACAAACAAAAAAAGGATACATGTGTTGCAAACAAGAGAAAGCTAATATTTAACACATTAATTACAAACAAAAAATCGCGATTTTGTAGTTTTATTTTCCCAATCGTAGAAAATGTATCTAGAATTATTAAGTTTTATTTTTCTTTTAGCTACATTTCCTAGGCTTGAGAAAAGAAAACTGAACATTTTCATTATTCAAAAATAAATAGCACTTATATGTTCCGAATTCGCAAAATGAGCAATTAATAATTGCTTATAGCCGCAGGATGAGGAGACAACATTAAATGTGTCATCAATAAAAAAATTTCCCCCGACACGTCCAATATAACGAATTATAAAGGGTCCGCCATCTAACGTTATTTTTTTTTCAATTAGTGCTTATTTCGTGAATGGTAACACTTAGCTCATGTCTGATTTGACAGATAATTAGTTTTATCCCTCCGCTGAACGAATATGGTTGTGTATACGCTTGAACAACGCTGGCAAATATTGCGACATTACTTTGAAAATCATGGTAATGTTGCAGAATGAGTGCGAAAATTGCGTACGGATTTTGGAAGAGAAGCACCGTCGTCCGTCAGCTCCGTATGTTCGTTATCTTGTGAAAAAAGTGAAACTGGCATCCTCATCGATAAACCAAAGCGTGAAAAGCCAAAAACAGTGCGTACACCCGAGAATATTGCTGCTGTGGAAGAAAGTGTGCGTGAAGCACCATCAACATCAATTCACCATCGTTCTCAACAATTGAACATTTCGGAGACATCATTGAGACGAATTTTGCATAAAAAATTTTGGTATGACGCTACTATAGGCTACTGCATGGCCAGCCGAGGCAGCCATTTGAATGAAATTATTTTCCATTATTAACCGGAAGGATTGTACTTTCAAATAAAAAAATAAATTTGAGAAAATATTCAGTAGTTTTTTTTATAGCATTTTTTTTTAAAAAAAAGAGGTTATTTGGCGGATAATAATACAAGAAAATGAAGTAATGAAGGACTTCTAATGAAATATTTATGTATAAAAAATGTTTTTATAGAAAATAAAAAATCTATCAAAAAAAAAAAGAAATTAAAAATTAAAATTTCCAAAAAAAAAGTCTTTGATATTTGGTTGCTTTTTTGTTCCCTCTAAGCTCTTGTGAACAGCCTCCTCCAGCAATTCGTTTAAACACAGGGTCTTTGAATAATCAGTATGGTTCTGTACTGACCACTCGATGCATATTTTGAAGCAGTCTATTGCTTCCGAATGTTTAATTTTTGGGCACTCAGGTAGGTTACTTTCGTCGTCGGTTGCACTAGAAATGACATCCTCTTCATTTCCAAAATCGTCATCGAAGGCAACACTGTTCCACTCGAAGAGATCGGCAATATATATCATAACCTTATTATCATTACAAAAACACAATTAATACTTGTAAACCAACCTCTGGAAAAACGTTGTTAATGAGACTGAGTGTTCCTCTCATGCATGAAATTTCGTCTTGCTGCATTAAAACTGCCAACGGAATTTCGTCCTCCTTATCAAATTTTGGACAATCTTCCGTCAAAATATTTCTCCAGCAATTTTGCAATGTTTCTGCTGAAGAGCAATTAATGAAACAGTATCATACAAGTCGAGTTTTTTCAAAGAATCCATTATGATCGCTGATCCAGTAGCTACAACCCTAGTCAGTAAACTGTTTTTGTAGTGCAATTTAACCAGCCGAGTGGCATTCCGATCCATCGGTTGGATCAGAGGAGTAAAATTCGGTGGCATAAACATGACCCATATGTTTCCGTTCTGAGTTTTTTTTTATAAGTTCGCTGGCGGGTGGATGACTCGGTGCATTATCCAGGATAAGCAATGCTTTCTTTGATGGATTCTGAGCATCTAAAAATTCTTCGACTTGAAAGGAACGCAAATTTATGTTTCTAGAAGATCAATTGCTTTACCACTCTACGTTAACAAACCTGTGTACCGAAATTATTAAAAAAAACATTCTTTAAAAATGAGCACGTTCATCCATGCACTTTTAGAGTGCGAGTAATCTCCATGATACAGGTAGCTATTTGTTCCGGAACGCTCACGGTTTTTTAGACTTTCCGATGATCAACGGTGTACATTTTTCCCCAGAGTGGACTGGACATACGTTTTATCAGGCAACATTTTCCAGTAAAGACCTGTTTCATCAGCGTTAAATATTGCTTCCTCAGACAACTGATACTCCCTTATAACGGTCGCAATTTTTTTTTTTAATGGCTGCACCAGCTCCAGTTGTGAAGACAGTAAGTTTCTCATCTGATTCCTTAAGAAGGCGAATATCGAATCTTAAATTTTGTTAGCCAACCATCACTGGCAGCATACGGAGATAATTCAAAGTGCATTGAAAGCAAAAGAAATAGTACTGTGCGCTTTCCTAGACATAGAGGGAGCATTTGACAACACCTAACATGAGGCGATTAAACGATCCCTGGATAGGAAAGGAGTTAACAGTACAGTATCCAACTGGATGTGTGAGCTGCTGAGCCAGATCAGCAGAGACTCAAACACCATCTGGAACCATCAGAGTAAACACAACAAGAGGATGCCCACAAGGAGGGGTACTATCACCCTTAATGTGGAGCCTAGTTGTAGACGAACTGCTGGAAAAATTAACCAACCTTGGCATCAACTGTCAGGCGTACGCCGGTGACATTGTATTGATTGCCAGGGGCAAGTTCGAAGAAACCCTTGGGGACATTATACAAAGGCGGCTTAAAGTAACCAAGGAATGGTGCCATACTGTCGGACTTAACATCAATCCGGCGAAAACAACGATAGTACCATTCACAAGGAAAAGACAACTTCAAAGACTTAAGGACATTAGCCTATTAGGCACGACACTGATACCAGTCAAAGAAGTAAAATATCTAGGACTCCATCTAGATAGTAAACTCCTCTGGCGAAAACATACAGAGGAGATATCCAAGAAGGCCACCCGCGCCCTCATGATATGTAGGAGCCTAGCGGGGAAGGCATGGGGATGCAGCCCAAACATCCTGCGATGGATGTACACTGCAATCGTGAGACCAATGATCACATACGGAGCAGTAGCATGGGCGAAACGAACCAGTCTAATCACAACACGAGAGAAACTCATAAAAGTGCAAAGACTGGCGTGCCTGTGCATTACCGGAGCAATGCGTAGCTGCCCAACCGCAGCCATGGAGGTGTTATTGGAATTGACTTCTCTACACATCATGGTGATGAACGAGGCAGACAAAACAATCCTTAGGATGGCAAAGGAGGGAATTGGGAGAGGGAAATTCATCGGATCGAAAGAACACGGTGACTTACTTAAAAAACTACGACTTCTTGGCATACCTAGGGACGATAGCATCAGGAAATTCAACTTCGAGAAGTATTTCCAGATAAAGCTCAGCAATAAGGAGAACTGGAGCAATGAATCCATAACTTATGGACTGAGCAACCACACAACCTAGTGGTACATGGACGGCTCGAGGACCGAGGAGGGAACTGGTGCAGAAGTGTTCGGGCCAGGAACTAAGTACTACGAATCCATGGGCAAATGTACCAGCATCTTCCAGGCAGAAATATGTGCCATAGACAGGTGCGTTCGAATCAACCTCGAGAAAAACTACAGGAATTATTGCAACATAGCAATAATGTCTGACAGCAAAGCAGCCATAAAGACTCTTGACGCCTACGCTATCAAGTCAAAACTCGTGTGGGAATGCCTACAAGGACTGAATAGACTAGGCAAGAATAACAGAATCTCCATCTGCTGGGTGCCTGGCCATGTTGGCATTACAGGCAATGAGGCAGCGAACTCTCTGGCAAGAAAAGGGGCAGAGGAACCCTTCATAGGACCTGAACCGTTCTGCGGGATAGGAGAACACACTATACGTGAAGAGTTCAGGAGACCGGAGGAAGAAACAAGGGCAAAGCCTTTCTCAACCTCCAAGGTCTGAGGCAAGCAAAGAAACTCTTAGGAAATTACAACCAAAAGAGATTCAAAGCTTGTAACGGCCTTAACAAAAACAACCTAAGAATCCTAACAGGCCTCCTCACGGGGCACTGTAGATTCTGCAGTGAAACTGCCGAAACTCCAGACCACATACTGGAATCCTGTTGGGCAGGCACCAAATAACAGACAAGGACATACAAATCATGGACCCACAGCTCATTCTCAAATTCATTAAAGAAACTGGACTGGACGCTGTGCTCTAAGGAGAGTGACCTGCCAAGGATAAAACAGAGCAATGCCTCGAAACGCTTCACTAAGAAGTATCTAGAGAGGGCTCTGAAAGAGGGCATGAACCTCTCCGAGGCACAATCAAGGGGACACAATAGACCAATAGGTCGCAGTGTAATATACCTACCCTAACTAAATATTATTACTACGAGTATTATTATCACTGACAGCAAACGATTCTGTATAAAATTTCTTATGAAATTCTTTTGCCTTAGATTTCAAAATTAACGCGCTCATTGGGATGTTGTTTCGGCGTTTTTTGAGGAACCAGTTAAAAAGCGCTTCTTCTTCAATTTTGGGAAATTCACCGTTCTTCATATAAAGTCTGGATTCAGAACCATTTTCAGAAGTTTCCAATGTCTTTAAAATAATTTTTTATGTTTTTTTATAGTACAAATCGAAGACTTCGATAGTCCTTTGTATTTCAAAGAAATTTCACTCAGTGACACTCCTTTTTTACACTTCTCTAAAATATTTACTTTTTCCTCTAAAGAAAGACGTTTTCTGTTAACAGACATTTTAAATTATTTTCTAAGCAAAACACAGACGATCACTAGATAAACTTCAATAAAATGAAATCCAAGATGACAGACGTACACAAAAATAAACCGTAATTTTTCGTTTTTATGTAAACTTAACTGTTCACCCAGTAAGAACTGTAAGAAATGTAACGCAACAGAAAAAAACAGACGTGTATCACTTACATACATACCATAATGTAGGTTTGTAGTGATGAGCCAAAATGCAACAAAAGTAATCTTGGGCTCGCATATATGTTTGTACATAATTATACATACATGTGTATGTCGCATAAGTTATTGTTGTACATATTTTGAAGGAATTTACAAGGCATTTGTTAAATCGAGCGTAAAATGTTTGCATCATTCGTAATATAGAACCATCAATTGAAAAAAAAATGATCATTCGTTATATTGGAAATTCGTTAAATCGAGTATTCGTTAACCTGGAAGTCCACTTATAAAAATGTAGTTCTTTTTTATAGTTAGACATTACCATTGTATATGAACTTTATAGTATTCTCACTTCGTGTATACGACGATACGCCACCAAACGCCGTAAAAAAGAACCTTCAGAAAGCTTTTATGCATTTTTGTAGTTATTTCTGTTGTGTTTTCCCATTCTCGTTTATATTTGCAGTGCGTACTCTTTAATACTCTTTCCTTTGATAATAAAGAGGATTTCCAAAAGTGTGTGTTTTTTTTTACTTTAATTTTTCTTTACTTCTCATGATGGGAATTGGTGAGAGGTGTGGGGTATACATATTTAATTATGCATTTTGGTAGTTATTTTTGTTGTCTTCCATTCTCGTTACTCTTTCCTTCGATAATAAAGAAGATTTGAATAAGTGTGTGTTTTGTCACTTTAATTTTTCTTTACTTCTCAGGATATGAATATGATGTGAGGGCGAGAGGGGTGGGGTATATGGTTGGTGTATTATGTGTTGGTTTTGAAGGAAGTTTGGGGTAGGTTATCTCATATTGCAAGCACCTGTATTTAAAAAAGACAAATTTCCGCCGGTTGAACTTCGTACTTTTGCAAAGATACAACTTTTAACTTACAAAGTGATACAAAGTGAATAAGAGTTTTATCCGATTTCAAGACTTTCATTCTGATAAGTATCAAATTATTTATCATTATTATATTATTATTTCATTCTTTTTCATATATTTTATAATATTCATATTTATATATTTTGTTACGATTTTATAAATTTTAATATACTTATATATATATCTACCTATATAAATTTATTTTATAGATTATATATTATTTATTTAAGGGGGGGGGGGGGGGGGGGGGGGGCACTTCGACCTAAAAAGATCTTTTGTACCGTATGGGCCAGACAAATTTAAACTAGTAGAATTTCCACTTTCCGTGTAAAAAGGAAAATTTTACCAGTAGAAGAATTCTTTAAGTCCTCGGGGCTCATTTGTTCCCTGAAAAATATCTTCTTTCTAATTCCATTAAGGGCTGGACATTCACATAAAATGTGTTCAGCTGGCTCGTCCTCTTCAAGACAGAGTCGGCACTCAGGAGAGTCTGCTAATCTAATTTTGTGTAGATGATATCTTAAACCATGGTGACCAGTAAGGTAACCCACTAAGTTTCTGATATCATGCCTGCTTAGGTTTAGGCAGTTGCTGGCATTTTGATTGAAGGGCCGAATGGCTCATTTCGCCTTAGACCTGGGATGCTTTCCCAAAGATAGATACTTTTTCTATGTTCCGAGCTTTATATAGCTGCCGTTGCTGCTGATCTAGGAGTGCAGCACAAAGGTTCGGGACCTATGAATGGTATTTCTGTACCTTTTCTGTCCAGTTCGTCGGCCTTTTCGTTACCTTCTACCCCGACATGACCCTTAACCCACCATAATTTGGTCTTGTTTCTTAATCCCAGTATTTGAAGGGTATTGAAGCAGTAATGTGACTGATTTGGAGTCAATGGTATGCGAGCTAAGGGCGTTTATAGCTGCTTGACTTGCTTGCAAAAAAAACCGGTTGAATTCGTTGCAATTAAATAATATTTTACATAAATTCGCCGAAAAAGACCGAGGAATACAACCTTTTTTTATTCTAAGTAGTTATTCGTACTACTTACTTGTGTGTTATAAAAAACATATTACATTATATACCTACCCATTTCTTGATCTATAGCATATACGAGCAGAATCTTCGTCATCATCATCACCATCGCAGTCATCGTCATCATCATCACCATTCTAGTCATCATCATTACAATTGTAGTCATTATCATCCTAATTATTTTGTAATGAGATTTATTCTTATACATTTGTAAATTTAAATCTGGCATCTATGTTAGACCAGTCACCATAATTAATATATTTTTTGAATTCGCCACATTATTTGAACTTTTGAAAGTAACGTAATGTCTCTCTTGAACGAAGAAACCTGTTAGTTAAAGATTGTGTAAAAACCCTCGCCCAAATAAAGCTTAATGAATTAATAGTTGAAAACCCTTGGGGGAAACAATTGCATTTTATTTAACAAAACCAAAAAATCGTTTGTCGTTCGTTGTCGCTCTTCGAAATCTTAGTCGTTATTTTCGCACCCGTTTGGCAATCGGCCAACGCAGCAGCCAGGATCTGCCTACTCCTAATCGAAGGTCAAGTAGAGGTCCCGCGGTTGACGGTCGGAAACACATCCGAACGTTCACCTACCGTTTAAATAAAAATTAAATTTTTCTAGACTATACATTTTAACTTTCTTTTAAAAAAAATGTCAGCTCACCAAAAAAAAATGGAACTCACCCATACATTAGGTCCTGGCTACGGCCGTGGTGGGCAGATTTTAAAAATTCTTAACATTTATTATTTCGGGCACGTATAGACTTAATGGTTAAAATTTCAGCTTTCTAGCTTGATTTTGAGATAGTAGATACACGTTACTATCGATGCTGATCACGAATATTTTACAAAAAAAAAAACTGTAAATGAAAAGTGACCTGCCTCAACATTATTGTAGGTGATCGATTCCCTAATAGATAAATATACCTATCCAACAACTATTTCTTTGAATAACGGCTGATACAAATAAATTGAACATTTCCGAATCAAATACTGAAGAAATGATAGAAATCGGTGCATTTTTGGACGAGATACAGCGAAAATAGCAAAACCCTAAAAAATCATAAACTCATAATTCCTTGTTTGATGGAAAATACCAAAATAACGAAATCAGCTTTTATTCGATATCCTGTAGAAAAATGTTTCCTTTCCCCTTACACCATCTGCCTCTCATCATACATTCCATTTACCAAAAAGTATTCGGCTGTTACGCTGTTGCACAGAAAAATAAATACTTACACGTCCATGCGAATGAAAATCATATGGCGCGACCAGAGGCAATCAGTTGAAAATGCGAAATATCCATACAAGATAACAAAATTACACACAATGATAGAATTCTTATTTTTGTCAGAAATCCTTACGAAATACCTTATCGAAGAAAAGAGGATCAAATAAACTCTTCGCTCTGTTTCCTAACCAACAGTTTATTTGATTCTCTTTTCCTAATTCAAAGCTCATACAAATATTTTATGCTTAAATTGAGAAGCAATCACTCCTTCCTTTTGGTCTCCAAATTCGTTGAGGTTGAGCTTTTTAAAATCGTGTTGATGATTTTACTATAGAGTTTATATACAATGACATTACCTACATAGTTTGGTAAGAATAATTTATTTTCAAAACCCTTTTGAATCTCCAATGGTGTTTTTGGGCATTTTGGCAAACTTTGTTATTTTATTGTATTTAAACACCTTTTTATTTGATTACAATTTACGTTTATGGCCTCGTCATTAACTTGCATCCTGTTCTCATTAAAAACCTCCTTTGCTGTTTTCCTATGATTTAGTGGCTTGTTTACGCAATCATCTTTTAAATATATTTGTTTTTCTTGAAAAACATTATATACCTAATAACTTACTGGTTTTCCGTAAACCTGTAATGAATTCTATTTGCACTTCCATTCTATTACCTTCACTTGATTTAAACACTTTTCCTTGTCAAGAGCCGTTCGCAAACTAAGTCAACTTTACCAATGAAATTGTGAACAGCAATACAAAGTATTACGGTACTTTGTTTACTTTAATAGTGCAAAAGTGAAGCACCCATTATGACGATTCTTGAATTATCATAAAATGTTAAGAGAAATTATTTCCTACAAAAAAGTGAAGATATTGCTCACCTATGGTGGGCAATAAATTTACGAAAAAAAGTGAAGTTATTTCCTACTCAAGGTGAAGTTATTTCCCATGTGAAGTTATTGCCTGTGAAGTTATTTCCCTGCACCATATGGGGCATAGGTGGAGGGACATTAGCTTTTTCCCCATACCATTTGCTTAATTTTGTTTCTGTTGATCACGAAATAATTCGTAAGGCTGTATCCATCGGTCAACAAAGCAAGTCCAGTGGAAGTTTCACAGTCGAGTAAAAAAAGGTTTTTTCGTGAAAAAAAAAGTAAAATCCGTGGGTCAACTTTGAGTAAAAAAGAAAATCAATGAGTGAACGCATTGTGCAAATAAGTGAATTGAAGTGCTGTGCAAACTTATTATAAAGCGAATAAAGTGCGATTTCAGAGTTCAGTGTGTGCAATAGTTCAGGAGATATTTTTTATTAACTCTCAAAAATGCCTTGTCGGGCGCAGTGGCTCAATGGTTAGTGTGTCTGCCTACTAATCGAAAGGTCCCCAGTTCAATTCCGGGCCAAATAACATCTTGAGTTTTTTTCCACTGCCCCACCTCTTGCGAACGTCTGACAAACATCCAAGAGTATCAATTGTCATGAGAAGGTTCTCAAATTTGCCGTTCGGATTCGGCTTAAAATTGTAGGTCCCTTCCACTTCGCAAAGAAAGTGGTTGGAGAAGCTAGGTTTTAGGCCCTCTATGGACCGTTAATGCCTAATATTTTTATTTTTTTTTTTCAAAAATGCCTTACAGGATGATTGGAACAGTAACACGCAGGAGGATGGGTCACTAATTTATCATTTTATCATTTTTTAACTTTTAGCTCAACTTTCATAAGAATCATCTGTATTAGGTGAAATGCATGTCATATTGCTTTTTGTTTTATTCTTATTAGCTAGTTAAAACCATCAGACACGCGTATACCTAAACCCAGACGAACAGTTTTAGATCCATCAGCATTTTAGTTTAATTTAGATTAATCAGATAACAATCTTTTAGACTAGATACTGAATACAAACGATTATATAGTTGTTGGGGGGAAATATACCTACAATATAAATAAATAAATATTACTATAATTAACATTATTACTACAAGGTGGCGCAAAAGTAATCCTCCTATCAGAAAATGCTATAAATTTTGCGATTGGCCCCTAATGTCAGTTCTGTTTTGACATTTGTGTAGTAAACACATGCGAAATACACGTTAATAAACAATGATACGCTACACTGCTCCAGAACGCAGAATATTGGTGACTATTTATTTGAGCAATAATCGGTCGGTGACTTTGGCACAACGTGAATTTCGTCGCAGATTTCCTACCCGTCCAACGCCTACTGGTGATACACTGCGACGTTTAGCCGCTCGCCTCGAAGAGATTGGCA
Source organism: Portevinia maculata (assembly GCA_949715645.1). NCBI lineage: Eukaryota > Metazoa > Arthropoda > Insecta > Diptera > Syrphidae > Portevinia > Portevinia maculata. The sequence continues at coordinate 10,130,519 of OX454526.1, forward strand.
CAACACGAGATGCTGCCAGGCGTGGCAGACCCCGGAGTAGCCGTTCTGCAGAGAATATTGCTGCTGTAGCCGAAGATGTCATGGAAGCGCCGTCGACATCGACCAGACGACGTGCCACGCAAATGGGCATCAGTCGACGGTCTTTACGGCGAATTTTGGTACAAGATTTGAAGATGTTTCCGTACAAAGTCCAGACGGTGCATCAGCTGTTAGCTGCTGACCGCCAATCGCGTCTAACATACGCTCAAGCCATCCTTAATCACCACCAAGAGGAAGATGATTTTTCATCAAAAATAATCATGAGTGATGAGGCCCATTTCCATCTTAGCGAGTACGTAAATAAGGAAAATTTACGCTTCTGGGGCACTAAAAATCCGCGTGTAACCCACGAAGAGCCATTACACCCGCTCAAAGTCACTGTATGGTGTGCTGTTTTCGCTGGAGGAGTCATCGGACCTTTTTTCTTCGAAGACGTCGCGGGCCAAACGGTTACTGTGAATGGTGAGCGCTACAGAGCAATGATCAACGAGTTCTTTTTGCCGCAACTTGATGAATTGGGATTGGAAAACATGTGGTTCCAACAGGACGGTGCAACGGCACACACTGCACGTGCCACAACCGATATGCTGAAGGATGCATTTTCCGGGCGCCTAATCTCCCGTTTTGGCGATTTGCACTGGCCAGCAAGATCGCCTGATTTGACCGCTCCAGACTTCTTTTTGTGGGGCTTTTTGAAGTCGCGGGTTTATGTCAACAAGCCTCAGACTCTTGCAGCTCTTAAAGACAATATCCGTCAACAATGTGAGGACCTATCGCCGGAAGTTTTGGCCAAAGTGATGGCAAATGCCATAAAAAGGGCTCAAATGACAATCAACTGTGGCGGCGGCCATTTACATGACATCATATTCTCGACTTGATGTAAAAAAAATTAAAAGACCAAATAAAAATAATCCACAAGAAGAATCAAAGTTTTTAATTTTTTTTTTAAATTACAGCCAAAAAACATCGGAAGGTTATTTATGCGCCACCTTGTATAACTAACATTTTTTATTTATAATTTTACAATCAACACAAATTCATGAAAGAAAGATTAAGTTTTTATATTTTTTAGGAAGTTACAATTTGAATAAAGGGTTTTTTAATAAGAGCGCTACAAAAGTTTTTTTTAAATAAAACAAAAACGGTTTTGGATATCAATGAAATTCTTTATTTCTGTGAAAGTACGTTCGATGCCATTATGTATGGAACTCGAATTCTTTTGCATGGCCACCACGGGCACGCTTGCAGAAGTTCAGACGCTGAACCCAATTTTCGACGGTTTTCAAGCATAAATCGGCCGATACTGCTGCAATTTCACGTTCGATATTCGTACGAAGTTCATCAATCGTCACTGGCTTGTTGGCATAGACCATAGACTTGACGTAGCCCCACAGGAAATAGTCTAACTTCGTCAAATCGCTCGACCGAGGCGGCCAAGCGACTGGACCATTTCGTGAGATAACACGGTTTCCAAACTTGGTTTCCAATAAATTGATTGTGGCATTCGCTGTGTGGCTTGTGGCGCCGTCCTGTTGGAACCACATGTCCTCCAAGTCCATATCATTCAATTGTAAGGATGTATGCCAAGATCTTTTCGCAAAATTCGCCACAACGACGTCACAGAGATGCACAACGCTTGAGAACGACGTGTGTGAGACACATTTGGGATTTCTTCAACTGAAGCCTCAGCGGCAGCAACATTCTCGACACTACGGCCACTTCTTTGTCTCACTGGCACGGGAACATTTTGTACTGTGCTTGTGGATTCAAATTTTTCCACTAGACGCTCAATTGTTGATCTGCTAGGACGATTATGACGACCATAAATTGGACGTAGCGCTCTTAACGTTGAGGCCACTGACTCCGAATTTCGGTAGTAAATTTTAATAATTTCGATCCTTTATTATTTAACACATGTTTTTTAAATGCATTTCTACAAACATCTAGATTAAAATCAATCCTATTGCAAATTAAATTCACTTCTCTAATGCAATGCGTAATGGGTTCATTACGGCCATAGTTTGTACGATGCAACTGCTCATATATATGAAACCGATAGCGTGTAGTTCTACAGGGTGCATTTACAGTACACAGTTACATAGCGTTAGTAGAGGAGGACAATTGATATGGTATGTTACGATATCTCTTATAAACATAACAGACAAATAAACCCGACGATCATAAAGAGAATGCATACCAAACAATAAACATCTGCTATAATAAGAAGGCCTTGCAATCCTCCATTAAGCTTGTAAAATGCATATCTTGTGAAATGTTTCTGAACTTTTTCAATTCTATATATTGAGTTTTTATAATAAAATAAGGATTCCAAACAATGCAACAGTATTCAAGAACTGACCTTACCAGAGAATTGTACAGAGATTTTAAAGTATATGAATCTGAGAATTCTTTTGTATTCCTTTTCAAGAAACCAAGCATTTGATTAGCTTTGTTTATAATAAAATCGTAATGTGGTAAAATGGAAAGGTTAGTATCTAAGATTACTCCTAGGTCTTTCTTTCTTGTTACACGCTCTAAATAAGTATGGTTGATAATATAATCAAACACTATGGGATTCAAATTTCGGAAACACGACAAAACTTGATATTTAGAAACATTTAACAGAAGGTGATTTTGCTTGCACCAACTGTCAAGCTTAGACAGATCTTCCAATAGAAGAAAACAGACAGTTTGACAAGAGATCTTACGGTAAAGTTTGAGGTTGTCCGCAAAAATTTTGAAAAATATCAGGTATATCGTTTACAAATAGCAAGAATAGTAATGGACCCAAATGGCTTCCTTGTGGAACACCAGATGGGACCGAAATATATTTTGACAGCGAGCAATTAATTTTTACTATTTGAACTCTACCATCCAAATATGATTCAAGCCATTTTAATAAGGAAGAGTGGATACCTAGAGAATTTAGTTTATTAAGTAAAATTTGATGGTTCACTCTGTCAAATGGCTCAGCAAAATCTGTAAAAATAACATCGGTTTGGAAGCCTTTTTCCATATTTGTGATGATATTATTGCTTATTAATGCTAAGTTTGTTGCCGTTGATTTTCCTGCTACAAACCCATGTTGAGAAACTGAAATATTATTCTGAAATAACAGAGTTAACATATTGCGAACTAGTTTTTCAAATACTTTTGGAATACAGGAAATTTTACAAATGGGTCTATAATTGGTTATATCCTGTTTTGAGCCCGATTTTTATTCACGATATGCAGTTTGGAATAACAAAACGATCGGGTGCAACAACTGAATACCGGATACACGCGCTGCATGGATTGCAGCTAAAGGATTGTTATCGAAAAAACAATACTTTTGGCTTAAACGCCCCTTTAAAGTGGGCGTGGTAAACAACTTTGTATGGGGCATTATTAAGAATGCCTGTATACATTCTTTGACTTTTTCAATAAAATGTTTGTTTTAAATGGGTGTGTTAATGGCCGCATTTCAAAAATATTTACACCTGATCATTGCGGACCAATTTAAGCTACCTAGCTCGAATGTTGATTTTTTCGATATAAATTTGTTTTTTTTTTAAATTGTGGGCGTTTCAGGGGGCGGATTTTAAAAATTCTTAAACTTGATCATTTCGAGCGCCGAGAAAGTATGTGTTCCAAATCGAATTTTAGAGCGCACAAATTGACAACTGATGATTACATCGACCTAACTTTCGATGCTGATCACAAATATATTAATTGTTATGGGTCTACGAGCAGTGGTATGTTTCAAGCTATGAGGTAACATTATATGCACAGGGTATACAAATAATTGCGTTGATTTCATGATGGGTAATTATTTATTTCTATTATAAAACGAAACCGGTGCTCATGTTTAAATTGCTCCATGCGGGCAGTTTTGAACTAGCCTGCGGCACTTTTGAACGCCAGTACCTATTTGTTATAGTTTTTGCAAGTAAGTAAGAGACTAAAAGTTTTGTTTTCTTAATCATGGACAAATTTACTACTGAGAATCTAGATAAAAAGAAACAGAGGTCAAACCTTTATATTGAGCAACAGTTCCCCGACGGTTCCCCAAGAGAAATCCAAAAAAACTTTTATAGCGCCCAAAGCAAATTAAAGAAGGGAGATGATGGAAGATGCTCCCCCCAGGACTGATTCTGATTTTTCTATCCAGAAAACATGGCATTGCTGGAATTGGCTTTCCTACGATGCACCACGAGGGAATGAGCTATGATCCCCGCTCCATAACTTTTCGTATGAGAGCGACTTACTGGACCGGGTCTCCTCCGTACCTAATAATTTTTCACCGGAATTACAAGAAGACTCAAAAGCAGAGTACAATATTGCATTTTGAATTTTTGAACATTAATTTTACCTCCCTGCAAATGATCTTGGGTCGCTTAGTTCATTTGACCATTCTACAAGCACACTCCCAAAGTGCTGTTGGTCGAAAGCCGTCACACCTAAACAGTGCGGAAAACTTCAATACTGCTGACAGCAAAACAACTGCTAGTGGACTAATTCGGCAAACAGAGAGTGTGTTAAACGTGTCCCAATGTATCACAAACTTCTTGTATTATTCTTTGTATTGTTAACTTGCCAATGAGATATTTAATTCCTAACGAATTTAAGCTCAGATCAGTTTTCATGTTCCCTTTCGAAGCAAGATTTGCACCTACTTGCGCTAACACCATAACATTAGAAATCTGTCCTTCGAGGAAAAAGTTTTAAACCCATTTGTTTAGCCAAATCGATGTAGCAGCGGTTTCATAAGATAATTTATTCTCCGTCGGACTTCCACTGAGGTGTTTTTTGAGGAGTTGAGGTTTAATCCTAGGTAGGTGAACTCCTTAACTACCTCGAAGGTATTCCTAGGCGGTGGACAGTTGTTGGTAGCATGTACTTGGTCTTGTCCTCATTAATTCAATACCAACCAATTTCGTCTGTTTTTCAAACGCCGTAAAAGCCACTAACACAACACGCTGGGAAAATATTACCTTCCGTGTTGACACCTGCCCTGCGCACTAATTTCTCCAGAACAAGATTGAATAAGTCGCCTGATAGCACAGCTCTTTGCCGAAATCCGGTGCAAGTTTTGAATAATTCCGAAGAGCTGCTTCCAAACTGCACATTAGACCGCGTTTTTTTTTCAAATATCAATCAATCAATAAATATCAATATCAATTTGCCCTAATCCCATATTCGGTCATTGACGTGTAGAGCTTCTGTCGGTGGATGCTATCATATGCAGCTTTAAAGCCACTGAAAAGATGAAGTGTCGACCTGAAACTCGTTGGTATTTTCCATGATTTGACTCTGTGCGAAAGTTTTATCGAAACAAATCAAAATTTTTTTTTCCACTGCACCACCTCTTGCTACCAAACATCCAAGAGTAACAATTGTCAGAAAATTGTAGGCCCCTTCGCACAAGAAAGTCGTTGGAGAAGCTAGGTCTTAGGCCCTCTATGGGCCGTTGATGCTTAATATTTGTTTTATTGTTATTTCTCGTTCTCATTCTCATTTTATCAGGACATTATAGATTACCATCGATTGATTGCATGCAATTTTTAGACATTAAACGCAATACGTTATCCATTTTTACAACAATAAAAATCTGGAACACGCATGGATGGTTCATTGTTTTGTTGCAAAATTTAAAAAATGAAAAACGCAAGTCGCAAAAGACTTTTTGTGTCAACAACCCTAGATTATAAATTTCACATATAAAAATAAAACAGGTTTAAAATTTCTTAGCCGAAAATGGGTTAAATCAAATTAGTGACATTTTATTTTTGAATCGGTATGTACTTCAAGTATTAAAAATGAAGAACAACTTTTTATTTGATTTTATCAAATTTATTTACGTTTTGCCGAATGTACAGGGTGGGTCAAAAGTAACTTCCTAATTTAACGTGATAAATGCTTTTATAGATTTAATTTTTTTATTAATAATCTATTTTAGAGTCACAAAGTATGATTTATGGAGATTTTGGATGGAATATAATGTCCCTCAAATGAGCACCAGCTTCATACTCACAAATACGGGCTCTTTCTAGAGCGTTTTCCATGACACTTCTTATGACATCTGGGCTCAGCGCTTGTATTTAAGCAGGAATGTTCCACTTCAGCTGCGGAATAGTGGTGGGTTTATTTACGTACTCTTTACCCTTCGAATAACCCAACAGAAAAAAGTCTGGTGGAGTCGAATCCGGAGAGCGTGGAGGCCAATTAAATCCTGAATTTTGGAAATTATTCGGTCGCCGAAAATTTCCCCTAGTAGCGCCATTGTGGCTCGAGCATTGTGCGCAGTAGCTCCATCCTGCTGAAACCACATCTCAGGACTATCGGCAATCGCTGGCCTCAAAAAATGTTCGATCAAAGCCCGATATCTTTCACCATTTATGGTTACAGGATTGGTTGCATCGTCTTTAAAGAAGAATGGCCCAATAATTTGTTTCTGAAGTTGCACCACACCAGACAGTCCAGTTAAGTGAATGCAATTTCTGCGAATGGATCAACTTTGTATTCTCATTACTCCATATACGGCAATTTTGTTTATTAATGAATTCATTTAAGTAAAAATGAGCTTCATCACTCATTATGAGATGATGAGCCTTGCCATTTCTTGTAAACGAACTGCATAAAGAACACGTTTTGAGGATCTCCTGGCTTTAATTCTTGCCCAAATTGGATTTTGTATAGAAACAGCTGCAATTCGGTTCATAGAACTCTTCGCAATTAATTGCGGGACACATATAGTTGAACAGAGCGCCGTCGTGTCTATGTTTCTGGACTCTCCACAACACTCGCAAGAATGCGTTCCACATTCGCTTCGATTCAGCCACTGCGAGGTCTCCGAGCTCGAGAAGAATCAACTACAGTTCCTTGAATCATGTGCGCAGAGGGTGGATTTCGCACATTAAAATGACGCCGATAAGCTCTTTGGGTTAAAATAATAGAGTGATTATTTGCAAAATAAAATTCAATTAGTTTGGTCCTCTCTATGGCGCTGTAGCTTATTTTATTAAATCTCCCAAGTTTGTTTTATAAGTAGGTACTTTAAAAAAGAAAAGAAAAACAAAAGAGGAAGTCACTTTTGGCCCACCCTGTAGTTGTCCCTTAAATTAAACCTCTACACTTAAAAAAAAAACATAGGGACGGGCTACAGTCCGCTTGAGCGAACTGTTGGATACTGTATTCTTATTTCTATCTCTCATAAGTGGGCGTGACAAAAGTCTAAGTATGGTTGAATTGTTAAGAACTCTCTACATAAAAAAAACGCTCCCTAGCTTAAACTTTGATTTTTCAATAAAATTGTTTTATTTAATTGTGGGTGTGTCAGTGGGCGGATTTTAGAAATTTTATCTCCCGAGGAGTTTTAGGAGTCAAAGATCATTTATAAAAAATTTCAGCTTTCTAGCTTAAAATTCGATTTTTTCGATAAATTTGTTTTTTGAGTTTGTGGGCGTGTCTGTGGGCGGATTTCAAAAATTCTTAAACTTGATTATTTCGGGCCCCTAGAGAGTATATGGTTAATTTCAGCTCTCTAGGTCCAGTTTAAAAGCCTAATTTTACCCTTAGAATAGGGTATACAAACTCACCAATAAATTGACTGGTTCGTACTAACAGACGGGATGGATTGGGGATGCAAACACTTGTATTCCTTAAGCTGTTTTCCGACGAAAACATGGCCATTTTCTGTTGGAATAATTTCCTATTCAAAAGACATTATCTTCTTTTAGGCTTTTAAATTTGCATTCGAATTGCAAACACTTATGTCGTTAAAGTCTCTACCGTCTAAGTTAAATTGAAATCAACAAACTTATAGGTTAATTTAAAACGCAAGATTACTTACCTCGTTTTATAGCTTTTGTCATCGTGCATTCGCTGCATCTAAACCAAATGCAAATTGGTAGATCTTTAATTTTATCTTAACTGCTTTTTAACGTAATTTCCCACTCCAAGCCTAACATTACTATTTAACCATTATCAAACCTATTAAGATGGAAAAACATCACAACAGTCCTCATAAAATATCGATTACCAAATGGTGGCTTTCGGTCACCATTGCTGAAGCGATTCTCTCTCTGTCTCTCGCATTCATGGCAACTTTATGTATTCATTAAAAATCCTAAATCTTGCCTAACGCTAGTTGTTTGCAAATGTATGTGCGAGCCCACCAGAGAGTCGCCAGGCCGAATCGGACCCAAATTGAAATTCTTCCTCGCTAATGATATTCGCAATTACACATTGCGACAGCGCGCGCTCTTGAATCGCGAATCCCATAAAGTAATTCCGAGGCAGAAAATTGCCATAATTACCATCATCATCTCCATCTCCATCATAATCACCATCAGCTGCATCATCGGCAGGAGTTTATATTGCCATCGTGAATTATAATAATTCCATATGCCCTGCATGACTCTGTGTGGACCCTCGGCGCACGGCACGCACGTAGAGAACGCGAAGGCCGAATGAAATTAATAACAAAGGGGAAACCGAATCTGAATCTGAATCTCAGCCTAGCGCAAAATCTACAGATGTGCGCAACAAAAGCAGAGCACTTTCCAAGCATCAACTGGCAGCATACAGCGCTTCCCATGATCACTTGAACATTGAAGATCCCTGTTGCACTCCATATGCGAATCTCTGTATATGGGACGCGAGCATTTATGATTGAAATCAAAGGCGAAGCGCGCGCATATACGATCAACGGTTCGGCTGCGGCTGCGCTTGCAACTAATCTCTGCCGCTGCGTTTCGATAATAAATTATAGATGCGGACCGAGTTTTTTTTGCGATCACTAATTTGATAGATTGAATCTTCTTTCGGGAGAATCTATTTGCTTCTCTGATTGCTTGCTGGAGTTTTTGTGCGCCAGTGGGCTGAGTCAGTGCTCGTGGATGTTGCTTTTTGTATTGGGGTTCCTTGTAGGTGGATACAATTAGCGGGAAGGCTTATGAGCAGAATGAACGTATTTTACGGCGCAATCGTGTACATGCAGGTTCATTAAGTGACTTGAATTGTTTTTTGTTCGCTGGGATGACACTCAATGAATTTAGAGTTGCGCCATAGACGAGTTGTTTCAAGAAGAAGGTTCATTGAAAATGCAGTAAAAACAATGCAGCGCATGTGGATGTGGCTTAGGAACGAAGTGGTTCTATAAAAATTAATGGATACTTAAAATATTCGAAAGTGGGAAGGTAATGTTGGTTGTTACGAGTATATCCTGCAAAGTTAAGGGACTACAAATTGTTATGAGCTGCAGTACTAATGCTAACTGCACGAAAAGGAGGAGGAACTGTATTAACAAACGGGGTGAGCGACTTTCAACTATAATAAAATGGCCTATAGAAACGTGCAACCAGCAGGGAATTTCATTGTCAGTCACTATGTTTGAAATTCTTTAGCCCTTATAGGATAAAGACTATCAAATTTTGGTAAACGCGTGGTGTGCCTTGCGCTCCAAAGAGGCCATCAGGTTAAAAGAGGTTAGGTTAGAGGCTAGGTTAGTTCGGCCAACCCATCTAAAGAAAACTGAAAAAAGTTTGAGCGAGCCAGAAATGACTGCAATGCCCACGTCAATTGTGTCAAATTCTCCTATGACCAAAAGTTGCTGCAAAAAAAAACTACATAGTCCCACAGGTAGTACAAATTTTTGATCGTTTGCTAAAAACATTAAGAATTCGGCCTCGGCTTATATCCAGCCACTCATTTGTAATAACATTCCAGCTGTCACCTCTTTACATAAAGCCAATCCTACTCCCTTTTCAGCTACATCAACGCTCCCGGATTGTACTCTATCTCCCCCGTACTCGAGTAGAACACACCAGGTGGCCAATACACTTTTCCACTCGTGCGGCATTAGCTTTTCTATCTATCCTATCTTTCGAGAAAATCGAAAACAGCATTTGTCCAGCCCGTCCCAAAAAAATGCAATTCGTCTTCTCCTTCCTCCTACCGACCAATCGCACTTATGTCCCTTCTTTCCAAAGTCATGGGAACGCTGATAAAATGTTAGCTTTTGAAACATCTCGAATCCCGAAAACTTCTTAATGACCGGCAGTATGATTTTCGCAGCAACAAGTCCACTGATGATTTGATGACTTATCTAACCGGTAAAAGTAAGATCACTGCACTTGATATTTCGAAGGCATTTGACATCAAGCTCTTTTGTCGAAAATGCGTGCATTTGGAATCGATGATACCTGTTTTTCTTCAATGGATTAGAAATTACCTTTTGGCCCATTGAATTCAAGTAGTTTTGGAGAGCTTTAAGTCTGCAACCGCCCAAATAAATGCTGGTGTTCCCCCAGGGTTTGATTAATCTCTAAGCCTCTTTCTCATTTCTAAAAATGATCTTCTGTGTGTTACTTCTAATTCAATTCATTCCTTCGCTGATGACAGTACGCCAGATTTGCATAAGCGTTTCCAGATTCACGTCTCTCATCTTCGGGCGTGGAACTGCAACATATGTTAAGCACAATGAATTCCGACCTTGACAGCATACTTAAGGGGGGTTCAACAAATGAAGTGAAATTCAATGCCTCCAAAACACAATGCTGTTTCCTGTCGAAAGCAAGAATAGTCACCCATTATCCGTGAATGACACTTGCATCGCTGAAACCGAAAGACTTTCCTTTCGTTGGAATGACCATAATATTCGATGTCGCCAAGACCGCTGCGAAATGTCTAGGCTTCCTTAAGCGATGCAAGAAATTGTTCACTTTTTCTAATCTGGCTACAATTGATAGGACGTTTATCCGCCCGAAGCTTGAGTGCAACGCTCATATCTGTTCGGTCCGGTGCACCGATTACATATTTGGAGCTACTCGACAGAATAAAAAAAAACCGACGATAAAACTCATTTTTGATCGAGACATCGCGAAATCACTTGTCTCTTGCCTTTCATTGTACTATTGGTATTTCCCACCATAAGTCTTCAAACGAAATGACCAGTTGTATTCTTCCCTTAGAATGTTTTAACCGCAATACCCGCCATGCTGTGAATGCACATCAGTTCACCTTTAAACCTGTATTTGGGCTTGCAGTGAAATTCAAAGAATCGTTCCATTGCCGTACCCCTCGAATGTGGAATATTCTACCATGCTTTATCTCTCCTTCGCATTACAATTTACAAAGATTTAAAACCAACGTGCATCGGCATCTCATCTCTCTCTCTCTCCAATCCAAATTTCCCTTCTTCCCGCGCTGTGTGACATTATAAGGGTACACAAAGTTGCCTTTCGCGGGTGTAAATTATAAAAAAACATAGGGACGGGCTACAGTCCGCTTGGGCGAACTGTTGGATACCCTATTCTTATTCCTATCCCTCATAAGTGGGCGTGACAAAAGTCTAAGTATGGTTGAATTGTTAAAAACGCTCTACATATTTTGTTATATATCATTTTAAATGGGTTTAATCGAAAAAACGAAGCTTTTGTAAAAAAACGCTCCCTAGCTCAAACTTTGGTTTTTCAATAAAATTGTTTTATTTAATTGTGGGCGTGTCAGTAGGCGGATTTAAAAAAAATTAACACATGAGCATAAAGGGCCCCTAGATAGTATATATTATAAATTTCAGCTCGCTAGCTCACTTTGAATTGAAAAAAAAAATAATAATTGTGGGCGTGCCAGTGGGCGGATTTTGAAAATATTTACACATGAGAATAAAGGGCCCATAGACAGTATATATTATAAATTTCAGCTCCTAGCTCATAAATATTGTACGGAGCTCACATGTATTTTGGATGTGTACCTTTACCAAGACTTAGCATGTATTCGCAAAAAAGATTCAGGCACGATATGGTTGCTTCTAAAATATCACGGAATAGGCTCATTCTACTACGTTCTTGTTTACATTAAAAACTTTTCTATATATGTAACTACTTCATCAGGACTTGTTCTGGATTTTGAAATTGACCAAGGTAGGTCCATAAGGATTTATTATACTTATAAAAGGAATAATAAATATTTGATTCCCATACCTATAGACAAGAGCACTTCTTTTCCAGAAATGCAATTAGGCTTAGGACCAGCAGTAATTTTGCGATTAATTTCTACGATTCCAATAGAAAGCTTTATATTTTTTGATCGCTATTTTACGACAATTCCATTGATTGATAGACTGAGTGCACTTCAAATGTATGCAACCGGAACAATAAAGACCAACAGAATCCGTAATGTACAGTTTTTATGTGATAAGGACATGAACCGTGGTGATAGCGATGAACGCTGTAGAAGTGATGAAAAAGTGGTGGCAATTAAGTGGAAAGATAGCAAAAGCGTTACTGCAGTTTCCAATGCATTTGGCAAACATCCCGTGTCAACAGTAAAGCGATGGAGTAAGTTGCACAGAAGCTATATTGATATTCAGTGTCCAAAAATGATTGCTGAATACAACAAGAAAATGGGTGGAGTCGATATTTGCTATCAAATGATGGAATACTATCGCTCCTGGATAAAGACCAAGAAGTGGACATTAAAAGTCGCCCTTTACTTCATTGACTTAGCTGCTGTTAATTCTTGGATGGAATATAGGGAAGCTTGCACTGCATCCAAAGTACCAAAAGCAAAAATCCTAAAGTTTTTTGACTTTCGACTTGAAATTATAGACTCATTGCTCACATCAACTCGAAAGCGACCACATTGCTCCACAGAGAACGAAAACATAGATACAAATAATCTTCCTTCGAATTTAAAAAAAACTTCAGCCCACATCCATCTGCCAGCATTGGCCCATAATGGACCATTTGAAAACAGCACGGGCATGCAGACTACCATCATGCAATAAAAGAACCCGTGGTAGATGTGATGTGAGAAGTGCAATGTGAGCACAAACTCAAAAAAAACAAATTTATCGAAAAAATTTCATTTTGAGCTAAAAAGCTGAAATTTGTATACCCTATTCTAAGGGTATATTAATTTTCACGCATAGTTTGTAACATACCTTAATATTGCCCGTAGACCCCTAAAAGTTACTATTTTTATGATCAGCATCGATAGTAATGTCGATCTAGCCATGTCCGTCCGTCCGTCCGTCCGTCCGTCGGCAAAAATTAGGCCTTTAAACTGGGCCTAGAGAGGGTAGGTGTAGGGTCCCGAAATAATCAAGTTTACGAATTTTTGAAATCCGCCCACAAACTCAAAAAAACAAAATTTTGTAAAAAATCGAATTTTGAGCTAGGGAGCTGAAATTTTTTTTATATGATCTATGAGTGCTAAAACTGCTCAGGATATAAAATTTTCAAAATCCGCCCACTGACACTCCCACAAAAAAATAAAACAATTTTATTGAAAAACCAAAATTTGAGCTAGGGAGCTGAAATTTATAATATATACTCTCTAGGGACCCTTTAAGCTCATGTGTAAATATTTTCAAAATCCGTAAACTGACACGCCCACAATTTAAAAAAAAACTTTTTTTGAAAATCCAAAGTTTGAGCTAGGGAGCTGAAATTAATAATATATACTCTCTAGGGGTCCTCTATGCTCATTTGTTAATTTTTTTTAAATCCGCTTACTGACACGCCCACAATTAAATAAAACAATTTTAATGAAAAACAAAGTTTGAACTAGGGAGCGTTTTTTTTTTACAAAAGCTTCGTTTATTTTCGATTAAATCCTTTAAATGTTATATAACAAAATACGTAGAGCGTTCATGACAATTCAACCATACTTAGACTTTTGTCACGCCCACTTATGAGGGATACGAAGAAGAATAGGGTATCCAACAGTTCGCAGCGGACTGTAACCCGTCCCTATGTTTTTGTTTTTTTTTTCAATGAAAATAGAGTGAATTTGGAGTGAGTATTAATCGGTTTTTCTGATCTCAAAGAGTGAGTTACCACAGAGTTGCAGGAAAAACATCTGTAAAGATAGCATACAAATTTAAGGGAACTTTGCAAAACATCTGGCTCGTTCGCTTAGACGACAAATTTAGTTAACACTCAAAGCCGGAACAGCGAAGATACGCCAAATCTGTTGATATGTTAACAAGGATTTCGAGAAGGGCTAGGATCCTGAAGATGGTGGCTGACACATTTAACATTAACATTTCTGATTCCTACGCCTCTAATATTATGAAAACTCGTTATTTTGAATAGTTTATACATTATACCCTATCCTATAAGGGTGTTATAATATTGACTCATAGTTTTTAAAATGCCTTGATATTGATCGGTACGTAGAGCCCTAACATTTACTAAATTTGTTACATTTACTAAATTCCGTCAACAACTTTGTGGCCCTAAACTTCAAGCTAAAAAGCGGATTTTTAAAATCTACCCACTAAAATTCAGTGGCGGACTAAGCCCGTCAGAGGCCCGGGGCGGCAAAGCTGAATGAGGCCCCCCTAAAAAAAAATTTATTTTTACAAGCTTTTTATTCAGTTCACATTTGTATGTAAAGTGTGGTTAAATTGTAAGGGCCGATGTTGAATGTGAACCACACCTAAACGTCAAGTTTTTTTCTGCATTTTATTTGACATTTCCCAATTTCAGACTAACTCAATTTGAACCATGGAAAGATACACAATCGAGCAACGCGTTAAAATTATTCAGGCTTATTATGAAAATGGGCGTTCAAATCAAAATGCATATCGTGCACTTCGTGATTTTTTCGGTCAATTTAATCGTTCGGTCAATCGGAAAAATCGTACAAAAATTTGAGCAAATCGGGTCTGTAGGAGATGTGAAAACATCAGTGCATGCTCGTACAGCTCGTACTGCAGAAAATATTCGCGATAGTGTGGCTGAAGAGCCGTCCACCTTAACTCGTCGTCGTGCCCAACAATTGCACCTCTCACGCTCGTCGTTGATGAACATTATGCATAAAGACTTGCATTTACGCGCTTACAAGGTGCAATTGGCTCACGAACTAAAGCCTCCTGACCATTTCAAGCGTCGTCAATGGTCAGAATGGTGGCAAGAAATGGCAACATTGGATCATCAATTTTCGAAGAAAATCATCTTCAGTGATGAGGCACATTTTCACCTCAGTGGATACGTCAATAAGCAGAATTGCCGCATTTGGGCGAATGATAATCCAAGAGTGACTGTCGAAAAACCAATGCACCCACAAAGAGTGACTGTTTGGTGCGGTTTATGGGCTGGCGGCATCATCGGCCCGTATTTTTTTCAAAATGAGGCCGGTCAGGCAGTTACTCTGAATGGTGTTCGCTATCGTGAGATGATAACGAACTTTTTATGGCCCGAATTGGAAGATATGGATGTGGACGATATGTGGTTTCAACAGGACGGTGCCACTTGCCACACAGCTAACGAAACAATGGCTAAATTCAATGGTCGTGTTATCTCACGTGGTGGCGATGTCAATTGGCCGCCAATATCATGTGATTTGACACCGTTGGACTTCTTTCTTTGGGGTTATTTGAAAGAAAAGGTGTACATCGATAAGCCAGCAAAAATTCAAGAGCTAAAGGATGAGATAATTCGGCACATTAACGGCATAGAACCTCAATTATGCCTCAGCGTCATCGAAAATTTGGACCATCGGATGGAGGCGGCCATTTGGCCCATATTTTGTTCCATACATAATACCAATATTATCATAATAAAAAGAAATGACAATTTTTTTTTTTTTTAGATAGATTTTTATTTCGTCATAAAATTACAAATAGCCATCACACAATTTAGAGTACAGAGATAGGATATTTATATTTTTCAACTGCAAAAAATTTTAAATATTCTAAATACTATTTAATAAGCTCAATGATTTAATTTAATTTTTGAAGGGAAATAACGAGAAAACCCTTCATTTAAAGAAAAAAAAATATGAAAAATATAATATAATTAAATTAATAAATAATTTTGATATTAACTTACTTGCTAAATAAATAAATTAAAATTAAAGTAAATTTGATAAATAAACGAATATGTATATAAGTTAACATAAATTAACATTAAAGTGAACTTACAAATTAATTATTAAATTTGTGTATAAATTAAAAAAAAGTAAATAAATTAACATTGAAGTAAAAAAAAAAACAAATATACGAGTATAAACAAATTAGTAAATAAATTAACAAAACAAAAAAAAGTTTATTAAATATGTATATAAATTAACGAATAGATTAATAAACAAGAACCTATGTTCATAGATGCATAGTTCGACCACGGTCAAGAACGGACGTTTTACTTAAAGTGTTGTTGGGTGAGCGCTTTTATAAAGTATTACGGTCAACTGACTCAAGTCATCTTTTTCAAAAATGCAAAAATGCATTGTTTAATTTGCGAACAAAAAATTGTCCGAAGTGATGTATCTAAAATTACTGGTGGCTATTGCAGTTGTATATTTCACTGTGCGTGTGCGAACATTAATCCTAATGACATCGAATACATGGCCGCTAGCAATATCAAATATCGCTGTGACAAGTGTACTACTCTGCGTCGAACATCGCTACAACCACAAACAATAGCTCAAACCAATGCTACAGCCATACCACTACCAGCTTTACAACAACAGCGACATCAACAACAACAACAACAAATAAGCGAAAACATATATTGACAAATATGTATTTGTATATATGTAAATTAACAAAAAAATAAATAATATATACATAGATACATGCATAAATAATTTAACAAATAAATAAATTAACATAAAAGAAACAAAGATAAACGAATAATTCAGGTATCTGGAAGAGAACATGACGTGTAAGTCAGTCTTATTATTAGTTAGCATTATTCAAAGCATTTATTAGGGGATTATCGGAAAAGTTGCATATGATGAAGAACGTTTCAATAAGTTTTCGAATTCTATCGGAAATCAACTCAATATTAGCTCTGTTATGGAGATCAAAGGTGGAGTAGTGCCAAGAAAGGTTCATCATCATTTTTAATAATTTTTTTTGCTGTATCTGCAATTTTGTGGTGTGGCAGTCAGCGCATTTTCCCCAAACTTGACAGCCATAAAGCAAAATTGCCTGGAAAATAACCTGGACAATATTTTCCTAAATAATTTGTGTTTTATTCAACATCAACATCGGGCCTTAAAATTTAACCACCCTTTATAAATAAGTGTTTATGTTTATTTCGTTAAAATCTGGCAAGTGAAATTTAAATTCGAATTAAATTATTTAGGCTAAATAAACATACATACCTACAATATGGAATGGATATGGGTGAGGAAAATAAAATACGAATCGATCGACAAAAAAAAATTAGATACCTCTGTGAAATCGATTTCTTTGGAAATTTGTCTTTCTATGAAAGCACGGCTAGATTAAGCAGTCGCTCTTGATCCATTGTAGATCGAAGAAAATGTTTAATTAGTTTCAGTTTCGAAAAACTCCTCTCGCATAATGCAACCGAGATGCAAATGGTCAAGATGTATTGAAGTATGAGCGATATATAGGGTAACGATTCACTGAAGTCCCATTTTATTATAAATTGAAGAATTTGGGGGGCCCCCAAGACCGGAGGTTAGTCCGCCACTGCTAAAATGCCTACTGTAAAAAAAAGACGCATTGGCTTTCAGCCCGTCAAATCGACAAAAGTTCTAATCTGCTCACTTAGACAAATCCTGGAAAAGACTAATGAATTTCAAGTCGAGTCCAGCATCTTTTCATCGACATTAAAGCCGTATGACGATAGCATTCAGCGTCAAGAGCTCTACATACTGGGGACCGAATTCGGGATCCCGGCAAAACTGTTTCAGTTATATCGCGTGTCGCTGGAAACCACGCGGTGCAATATTCAGTATGGAAACAGCTCTCCCGACTTCAAAGCCGCACATGATAGCATTCATCATCTGCAGCTCTACGTGGCGAAATGGCCGAATCCAGTATCCTTTTGTCACTTGCCGCCAGAAAATACGCGGTACAATGGAATGGAGTGGCATGGAAACAACTCTTTCGAACTTTTCCAAGACTTCACAAAACTCTGGCACGGAGATGCGCTTTCATGTGTCTTCCTTAATCTTGTTCTGAAGCAGATTCTGCGCAAGGCGGGTGCCGACATTGAAGAACAGTCGAAAAGCGAAAGGCTTTGAAGTAACCGAGCATAAAACCAAATAATGTGCTTTCAACATACAAACAAATATAATATGCCGATAACAGTTGACAACAGTAAATCTGAGGTAGTAAAGGATTAAATATCAAGTCAACAAATGACACCTTCATAGGTTAGGTTAGGTTAGGTTGTAGTGGCAGTCGGTAGAGGCCGACACATTTAGGCCAATGACAGGCACATTGTGATACCACACGGATGTATCATCCTCCTACTCGTTGAACCAGTTGGAGCTTTTGATGAAGCTTGACAGACTTTTTATGTCGGTGTTAATGAGATCGTTAAGGATATTGTAAAGGAAGGATCCTAAATGGAGTTTACGTCTTTGAGAGAGAGCAGGGCATGTGCAGAGAAGGTGGAGAATTGTCTCCTCCTCTTCCTCGTCCATACAGCTACTGAAGAAGTCATTTGTGTGGACGCCAAGCCTTGTTGCATGTCTGCCTATGAGACAGTGTCCGGTGATCAGGGATCACACCAATTATAGCACCAATGTGAAGTCTGTTTATAGATATCAAACACTTAGAGCGTTTCAGATCCAGCCTTGGCCAAATCTGCTTTGTCGCTAGACAAGTGTTGCCACTTGTCCACCTAAGGTTACAATTCTCAATAGTCTGCCTCATAAATATGAGTTTGCATGTAGCGATTGGGATGCCTAACGAACCTTTATCAGGTAAAAGGGGCAGTGTGGTTCCGATTCTGGCGAGTTCATCCGCCCTATAGTTCCCTGGAATGTCTGCATATCCTGGCACCCAGCATAGGTGGATGTAAAAATGCTTCGCCATCTCCACTAGAGATGATCGACAGTCACGGACTACGATAGAGTTTTTTTTTTTTTTTTTTTTAAGTTCTGGCTCGCCAAGGCGATTAAATATGGGGCACTTCGACCTAAAAAGATCTTTTGTGCCGTGTGGGCCAGAAAAATTTAGACTAGTAGAGTTTCCACTTTCCGTGTAAAGCGGACAATTCTACTAGTAGAAGAATTCTTTATGTCCTCGGGGCACATTTGTTCCCTGAAAAAGATCTTATTTCTAATTCCGTTTAGGGCCGGACATTCACATAAAATGTGTTCAGCTGACTCGTCTTCTTCAAGACAGAGTCGGCACTCAGGAGAGTCTACTATTTTCATTTTGTGTAGATGATATCTTAAACCATGGTGGCCAGTAAGGTAACCTACTAAGTTTTTGATATCATGCCTGCTTAGGTTTAGGCATTTGCTGGCATTTTTATTGAAAGGCCGAACGGCTTGTTTGGTCTGTCTTAAACCTGGGATGCTTTCCCATAGATGGATACATTTTCTGTATTCCCAGCTTTTTATTGCTGCCGTTGCTGCTGATCTAGGAGTGCAGCAGAAGGGTTCGGGACCTATGAAGGGTGTTTCCGAACCTTTTCTGGCCAGTTCGTCGGCCTTTTCGTTACCTTCCACCCCGACATGACCCGGAACCCACCATAGCTTGGTCTTGTTACTTGTTCCGAGTGCCTGTAGGGTGTTGAAGCAGTACATGACTGATTTGGAGTCAATCGTATGCGAGCTAAGGGCGTTTATACGAGTAGCTGCTTGACTATCCGTGAATATATGGATGGTTGCACCTTTTATACCAGATAAATTTATGTGGCGATAATATACGATAGAGTTAGTGGACCCAGAATTCAGGGATTTTAATGCAGCTTGACTATCTGAGAAGATCCAGATGTCCGTAACGGATATCACGTTCTTCTTCAGCCACGACAGGACTTCTTTAATAGCCAAGATTTCTGCCTGGAACACACTGCAGTGATCAGGGAGTCGAAAGGAGAGGCTGAGATTCAGCCTGTCAGAGAACGCACCACCTCCTACCCCCTCGTCGGTTTTGGATCAATCGGTGTAAAAATGGATCGATTTATTTTCCACGGGTGGCCCTTCCCAGAATGCTCTGGGAGGGATCTTGACCTTGAAGTTTTTGTCAAAAAGGGTCTGAGGGGTGGTGAAGTCTATTGAAGTCAGGTGAAACAGAATGTCTATTGCAGCAGAGGGGGTAGTGCGCAGTGCACCACTCTTGCAGAGACCAGTTGTTCTTTGGACTTTGCCTAGCATATCGCGATTTATCGCTTTATCTAGGGCAGTCCACCAAACAACCACCACGTACATAAGTATCGGTCTTATTACCGAGATGTATAGCCAGTTGGTAATGCGGGGTTGGAACCCCCATTTATTACCAATGGCTTGTTTGCAGGAGAAGAGTGCTGCTGTAGCTTCACGAACTCTTTCCTGAATGTTAGGTTTCCAGCTAAGCTTGCTATCCAGAATGAGACCCAAGTATTTTGCCTCGTTCGAAAAGACTAGACTTGTGCCCCTGATAGAGGCGGGATCTATGTGTGGAATTTTATGTTTCCTAGTGAATAGAACAAGTTCGGTTTTGTGGGGGTAACATCCAACCCACAACGATCTGCCCATGTAGTTAGCTTGTTAAGAGCGTTTTGGAGAAATTCTTGCAGGGTGTTTAGGTGCTTCCCTGAGGCGGCAATTGCAACGTCATCTGCATATGCAATCACCCTGCACCCCTCCTTTTCTAGGTACATCAGCAGCTTGTTCACCACTAAGTTCCAAAGGAGGGGAGATAGGACACCACCTTGTGGCATACCTCTACTGACAGATCTTCTGGCCGATGTCATACCCAGTTTTGAGTATAATTCGACTTGTGAGAAATAGATTAATAAGCTCACCAAGTGAGTCATCTACCTTTAGATCTGACAGTGCATTTGGGATCGCGGATGTATTGACGTTGTTAAAAGCGCCCTCAATGTCCAGGAATGCAACCATAGTGTACTCTTTATGGTGAAGGGCGTATTCGATTGAACGTACTAACGTGTGTAAGGCTGTTTCAACAGATTTGCCTTTGCAATATGCATGTTGAGCCGTAGACAGAAGTCTTGTATCAATGTTAGTACGTAGATGGATATCAATCAGCCTTTCTAATGTTTTTAGAAGGAATGACGATAGGCTTATGGGTCTGAGATCTTTAGGATTTACATGGGAACATTTACCGGCTTTGGGTATGAAAACTACCTTTACTTCTCTCCATGACTGCGGAATGTAAGCTATTTCTATGCAGCTTTTCCGGATTACTTCAAGCAAAGGCGAGATGATATCCGAGGTGTTTTGAATTTCAGCTGGTATTATGCCATCTGGCCCCGCGGATTTGTATGGTTTGAAGCTGTGTATCGCCCAAAGCAGTTTTTCCCTAGTAATCAGACCTTTGAAGTTAGTGGTACGTGCAATTGACCTAGATAGGTTTTTCTTGCTAGTAACGTGGGAGCTACCTGGGAAATGTGTATCCAGTAGTAGATTGAGCGATTCTTCGCTGGAAGTGGTCCAGGAGCCGTCCGCCTTTTTTAAAAAGCTAGGTATACCTGGGTTGGTTGAGAGGATTTTTCTTAGCCTAGATGCCTCCGAGATTCCTCTATTTTTCCACAGAAGAATCTCCAAGACGAGCGTTTGGCTTTCGTCAGTTCCTTTTTGTACGCATTGAGAGATGCTTTGTATGAAGCCCAGTCGGTTTCAGCTTTTGTGCACTTGGCTTGGTTGAACAGTTTCCTACAACTGCTTCTGACACCTTCATGGAGACCCGATTTATAATTACTCGTTGTAAAACTAATAGTTATAAAACTCTTGACCCGGAAGACTAAGCTCTTTCAAACACTGATACTACCAGTTCTGCTTTATGACCCCGACTGCTGGACGAAAGCAGGAAAGGAGAGCCTATACTGGGTTCTTTCGAACATATTTGGTCCAGTGTACAATGATGTGGAATGGAGGAGAAGAAACAACAATAAACTCTATGAGAGGTACCAAGATCGGGACGTATTCCAAAAAGCTAATACACGCCGACTACATTGGCTCGACGCCATTTAACGAGTGGGCAATAATGCTTCAGCAAGAGGTTCTACGCATCTCAGTCCCCCGGGTCAAAATTACAAGGAAGACCGAACCTCGGTTTTAAGGCCCAAGCCATTACGATTCGCGGATATCAGAGCGCTTGATATGGACAACTAGAAGCGGTGAACCCGAGATGGCAGATGATGGGAGGCTACAGCAGTGTCTCAACCAGAGAGTCTCCAGTGTGCGGGAGCCGTTAAGTAAGTAAGTTACTTCCCCGAGCATGATATTGACATTATACGGACAGGCTCCATAGGTTTCGTCCATCAGGAGGTCATAGAATTCCTCCTTGATAGGGTCAGAGGAGAGTGTGCACACATTAGGCTTACTGATTGTTGTAAAATATAGCCGATTCCACGATGAATCCGCATTGTAACTTGTGCCTCCTTTTGTGGCAGCTATAATAAACTTATGAAAAAAAAATTCCCAAAGTGCGGAGCTGTTCTTCCATATTTTCATTTGCATCCAATTTAGAACAGAAAAAAATCGCCTACCATCACCAACTTTATATTGCTGAGCGTATCCTGTTCGTTGAAAACTTTCAACTTATCCCAAACCCGATGACTTTGTGTTTGTGCTAAAATATCCTGCGAACGTCATTTAAATCAGGCCTCATCATTAATTTATTTACTTTTTGTAACTCAAATACTGATTTGGCGAGTAAGCGTATTAGCGCATGAAAAATAACTGTTTCTATTAAATGAAGCGCTTAACAATAAAACAATAATTTGGAAAATCCTTTTTTTTTCGTAGCATGCTATAAGCTTTTTTTTTTTTTTTTTTTTTTTTTGTCGGGATGAGTGAAACTTTCTATAAGCTTGCTCTTATATCACATAATTAACCTCATTAGTGTATATAAATAGAGGGTTGTTATTTGTTCACAAATAAATAGATTTAATCTCCAATTAAAAGGTTAAATAGTTTACTTTATATAAATAGTTTACTATATCAAAAATAAATAAAATATCTAAAAACTATAACATTTTTGATTGTGGAAAAAACTAGCGAGTTAATGTCACCGTGTTTAAAATGGCCAACTTGTTCGATACATAAATACGTCCTTTTCAAGTAAAAACATTTAAATGCCCCCTAAACAAGTTGATCCTTTAATCGGTTTGTTTCATTTGCCCACGACATCCTGCGAACGTAATTTAAATCAGGCCCCATCATTAATTTATTTACTTTGTGAAATTCAAAAAACTGATTTGGTGAGTAAGCTTATTAGCTCATAAAAAATAACTGTTCCTAATAAATGAAGCGCTTAACAATAATAAAATTATTTGGTAAAATCCTTTTTTTCGTAGCAGGCTGTAAGTTTGCTCTTATATCACATAATTAACCTCATTAGTGTAGGGTTGTTATTTGTTCACAAATAAAATATCACCAATAAAAAGACTAAATAGTTTACTTTACATAAATAGTTAACTATATCAAAAATAAATAAAATATCTAAAAAATATAACATTTTTGATTGTGGAAAAAACTATCGAGTTAATGTCATCGTGTTTTAAAATGGCCAACTTTTTCTATACATAAAAACGTTCTTTCAAAAAACATTTAAATGCCCCTAAACAAGTTGATCCTTTAATCGGTTTGTTTCATTTGCCCATGACATCCTGCGAACGTAATTTAAATCAGGCCCCATCATTAATTTATTTACTTTGTGTAATTCAAAAACTGACTTGGTGAGTAATCTTATTAGCTCATAAATAACTGTTCCTATTAAATGAAGCGCTTAACAATAATAAAATTATTTGGTAAAATCCTTTTTTTCGTAGCAGGCTGTAAGTTTGCTCTTATATCACATAATTAACCTCATTAGTGTAGGGTTGTTATTTGTTCACAAATAAATAGATTTAATCACCAATAAAAAAAACTAAATAGTTTACTTTACATAAATAGTTTACTATATCAAAAATAAATAAAATATCTAAAAAATATAACATTTATGGTTGTGGAAAAAACTATCGAGTTAATGACACCGTTTTTAAAATGGCGAACTTTTTCGATACATAAATACGTCCTTTTCAAGTAAAAACATTTAAATGCCCCCTAAACAAGTTGATCCTTTAATCGGTTTGTTTCATTTACCCATTTTGAGTAACTACTTTCTAGTTTGCGAATGGTTTTGCCGTTTATCACAGTTCAACTTGTATTTGCATTACGTCTTATTCACCCAGTAAACAGGACTCAAATTAATCATTAAATCATCAAATGTCTCCTGCAACAGCTGCCGCCCTCCCACAGTCAGTGTCATCGTCAACGTGCCAGCAATTGAGTATCCTTCACCCAACTCGAGGATACTAGTTTGCTGCATGTAATTAGCGAGGGATTAATCGACCAAAACAAAATCAATATTGATTGTTCTGTTCTGTTTCCAGTTTCGTAATTATGATGGATTATTTAGAATTAATTGTGTGTGTGTCTCTTCCGGTCTCTCTTTCACTCGCTCTCAGCTTGATTTCAGTAGCAGCAACAGCGACGTCAGCATCAGCGGCATGCTACTCAATTAATATGGGATTAGAATGTAATACTGTGCAATTCCTTATTTACATTTCCACGAGACGACAACAGAATTTGCGCAAAGACTTATAATCGGGCGAACGTTTTTATTGAGGTTGCGGGAGTGCATTATCAAAGCCACAAGATGTAAATGGATCACTAACGAAATGGTTACGTCTGCAATGTTCACCTTCCATCTGGATGTCGATTGTCGAATACAAATGACTGACCCTTGCCAGTTGGCCACAGCACAACAACAGAAGTCAATCAGAGGACCACTCCTTGGGACACATCAATATAGCCCCCCGATACAAACACACTGCATCAAAGTACCATCATCATTACCATCATGGACGTCGGCGTCGTATCCATCGTTGTCGTAGTTGTAGTCGTCATCAGCAGATAAATGAGATGTAATTTCGATTCAATGGCCAACTAATGCAATTCGACAGCTCGTTCAGTATAGGAGACCGCATTTCTGGTATAGGGACCTAGCACCCTGTTAAAGCCAGTATTCCATTCCATTGTCATTGTCGAGTTCCTGTCTGGCGGCATGTTTGGAAGAAATACTCCTTCACCATTTGGCTGCACTATTATTCGTTGCAGGAATGTAAATAAGAATGCCAGATGGTTGGATACTTCACTTAGTCACTTACTCAGTCAGTCAGTTACTCTGGCCTCCAGAGTTGGATACCGATTTTGAGTGCACACACACACACATTGGTCTGAATACAATTTTTATTCGAGCGACGACAAATGAAAAATGAAGAGAGCGGGGGTGGACTATCCAAGAAGCAGCTAAACATTGAGTTGAATTCAATGATGATGCAGAGCACTGTGATCGGAACCGATGGCATCTACATCCACATGTGTGAGCTTTTTATTTTTGGCGTCTTCATGTGTAGTGAAAAGAAGACGTTGGACTGGGGGATGAGTTAATAAAAAAAAATCTTCAGGGGATGCGAGTTCATTCTGGTTCTGGAACTTGGTTTATTTTTAGTTCTGGATTAATTTGCAATTTCACTAAATGGAAATTGACAAGGTTAATTTGGGGGTCATTGACTGGGGAGAGAATGCATGGCAATTGCAGGCACTTTCAAGGCCTCTCTGGTGTACGGTTTTTGAGTGGGACATAAACAAGTTAATTTATGGTTTTGCTCGCAGCAGTATAACTATTGAATAGCTCACTTGAGTTTCAATTTGGAAATTGCTAGGCCTTGTATTTTTACATGCCAGCATATTCAAGTTGAAAGCAAATGCAAATAGTGCCGTTTTGGTTGGGTTGTTTAATTGATAGTGGATCAAATGCAGTATATCCCACTAGAAGGATTTCTGGTACTTTAATTATTTACTTAACTGGGTCTTGACCCATGGAGAGCCTCTGCCTGAGACACTGCAGCCTTCCACTCTGGGCGATCCCGGGCACAGTGCTTCCAGTTGTCCAGACCAAGCGCGCTAGCATCCACGATGGCTTGGTCTTTAAAACGGCGGTTCAGTCTTTATTGCGTCTTCGAACCTGGGGGATGGGAGTCGATTATCCTTTTTGGTGGAGCAGCGTTGTCTATTTGCTCGATGCAGCCGAGCAAATGTAACAGATAAATAAGTTGTTCAGGAGGAAGGATCACAATGATATTCCTTGTGTTCGAATCTCTCAGACAGCAGGGAACAGACAGGCAGTACTGACTGCTGGAATAAGTCCAGAAAGTTTCGCTTCAAAGGACGATTTTTTCGTGGTCGAGGACCCACAGCAGAAAGTGGATTTGCTGGGCGCTTGTTTCGAGGCCGTGTGTAGGGTGAACAATCCTGTTCGCCGTTACCACGACATTGAGAACAGGGCTCTGATGAGCCACTTCTATCTGCGCACCGAACTTGAGAATTGGCGATCTGAGAATAACGGATTCACCGTGTTTAGTGATGAAAACCATGCTAATGCAGTTGTCGCAAATGGCCGAGATGCATCGAACTTGTTCGTGTCGAAGGATCACTAAAGAATAAAAAGTCGGCGGGGATTGATGGTGTCCCAAACGTCATATTGAGACATTTGCCTCTGGAGGCTGTATATATTTTCACCACGCTGTTTAGCAATGCGCTTAATAATGCACATTATCCAGCGTATTGCAAGGTAGCTGTGGTACAGCCAATTCCGAAAAGGGTAAAGATAGGACGAACCCTGCCAATCTCCGGTCGATTAGTTTGCTTCCGAATATTAGCAAGGTCTTCGAAAAAGGTTGTCAATAGAGCCCTGTTGAAGTGCGTCGAGGACAATAACATTATTCCGGACAACCAGTTTGGTTTCAGGGCACGGCATGACACTATTCATGCCGCGTCGAAACTGGTTTCCGACATACAGTGAAATAAATGCAAGAACCAAT
The DNA here is from genome assembly GCA_949715645.1 of Portevinia maculata. Lineage (NCBI taxonomy): Eukaryota > Metazoa > Arthropoda > Insecta > Diptera > Syrphidae > Portevinia > Portevinia maculata. The sequence goes on from OX454526.1 coordinate 10,157,353, forward strand.
GCACGGGTGCTTGTCTGGTTGATTTTGAGAAAGCTTAGACACTGTATGGTTAGAGGGACTTTTCTACAAGATGACCAGGCGGGGGATGCACAAACCTTTGCTATATGTAATTTATAATATGCCTATGGGAAAGAAGTTTGTTTTCAAATGTGGCAACGTGACTTCGAGCAGAGTCAATGAAATTAAAAACAGCAGGGGGCGGTGAATTCTCCAATCCTGTTTAAAATTTACACGAGTGATCTGGTGGATTCACTCAGACATGTCCTAAAATTGAGGTCATTAACATGACTTTTGCTGCGTGACTTCGATCAAATTAAGGGATATGGCGACGACTGATGTTGAAAATCAACTTTTAGAAGACAGAAACTGTCTTGTTCAGAACTCCATTGGCTGGGGCCTCTAGGGATACCAGAAAAAACTGGAAGAAATTGGCCATTATTGGACAAAATGGGCAGCCATTAGCGGTGAGGAGCGTAGTAAGATATCTAGGTATCTGGCTTGACCAGTATCTATATTTCGATAGACATATAGTTGCTTGTCTTGCTGGGGCCAAGAAGGCTTATGCTTTGACAAGGAGACTGTTTCATAGCAGTCAACTTGACTCCAGAGTGAAGGTCCTTATAAGGCCGATCATCGCTTATGGTTGTCCATTATGGTTTAATATAGCGCCTAGTTACATACATGTTCCGAACGCCTGAATCCAACTATATTAAATACTATCCCAACAAGGTCCTATACCATGGGGCTCAGTTGAATAGGACTGACAATTTCCTTATTACGGTGACTCGTAAACACGTTGCAATAGATTGGTCTTTGGGGCTTACTACCCCAATGAAATGTACATAGAGAGTACGCTCTGATCTGGCTTTATCCCGCCGAAGGCACTTATCCATATTGATGCAAAAGGCCTGGTACAGACGAGGGACGGTATCCCCAATGCTACCGCAGCACGAGAGATAAGCGGCTCATCCGCGGCGGGGACGTCGCCAATACTCATGAGCTCCTTCGTTTTAGTACCGCAATAGCGGAGAGATGCAACAGCCAATGCGATTTCATATCTTGACTAAATTGTTGCCAGAATCAATGAAATGACGAATGTCCTGCCTGTCCTACCGGGAGCATCGAGAAAGTAAATGCCTCCCGTTCCATCGTCAACAACCTTCATCAGCGAATCGTACACGTTTTTCTGTTCGGCATTCAACAGCGCCACATTTGTTCGTACTCTTTCGGCCAGCTCATCTCGATCATAGTCTTGCTCCCGTTGCAATTCGTGATTGAATGCATCGTGCATCGACCGATTTAGCGCTGGTATTCGCAATGTCGACAGCAGGCTACCGCACATAAGCACTCACATGTCTTCGATCAGATCAGTTGATGGAAATCAAGTGATCTCAAGGACAATTTTGTTTACAATTAAATACTTGTGATTAATAACATATTTATTTGGATAGGGATTAATATTATGTTGATAAAACTCCTTCGATAATAATGCATTAATTTCGAACAAATTTGATTACCATAAAAAAAGGTTATAGTAAGTCAATCTGAAGAGATAGACATATGCTGCCGCGGATTTTTTTTTAGAACTTTTAAAGAGGAACAATTTCATTTTACATGAATTTTGCATAACTTAATCCGTTTACGCAGCGCACCCAACGGAAGCTCTCACAACGGTATAATTTTTTTCCGTTTTTGCAACATTTTCCATAGATGCTTCGCTCCTATTGATCGCAGCGTGATATCATAAAGCCTAAAGCCTCGACAAATGAACTATCCAACACAAAATTTTCAATTCAAACCAGTAGTTTCTGAGATTAGCGCGTTCAACCAAACAAACAAACAAACTTTTCAGCTTTATAATATAATAAATAAAATAAATATAAATAAATAAATAAATAATAAATAATAACAAAAACAATAATAATAATAATAATATATATATATATAATAATAATAATAATGATAATAATATATAATATATAATAAAATAAGAAAAAATAATAATAAAACAATAATATTAAAAAAATAATAATAATAATAAAGTATAGAAATAAGTATAGATATAAAATTTAAATAATGATGACGAGTTTTAAAATTTTTTCTCGATGAATATATACGAGTATGTTAGATTAGTTCGTAAAATAATAATAATAATTATAAGCATATAGTTAAGTTTAGAGCGTCCGCATAAGGACCAATAAATAAGAATAAGTATACTGTTAATTTCAAGTTAGATTCAATCATTTTTGCCTAGTATGTAAGTAGGGTACCGGGAAATACCTTCACGGGCAATAACTTCACCTCGAGTGGTAAACAACTTCACTTTTTTTTGTGAAGTTATTGCCCACTGACGGTGAGCAATTACTTCACCGTATTTCCCACCTATAAATTGAAAATTTGTCTATTATACCTGAAGAGGAAATGTGAAATGGAGTTATTTATCAGGTTTTTGTATAATTTTATAAATATAACAATTTTTTTTAGCAATCTATATCGGTGCTATGAAATAAGGCCTTGTGCAATAAGGCGTTATTTCACTTTCCATTGGTGCTGTTTTCAACAATTTGCCCTTGCACCTACTCCAAATGAAACAGTAACCCCAAGCATTGGAAGATTCTATTTGCATTCTAATTGCGATTTCGCAACTAATCCCATAAACAGTGCAATGCATATAGGGAGCATCATGCCCCCCCCCCCCCCCCGTCCTCTCCCAACCACCCTGCTTGTGGTCATTGTTTGATTAGGAGTAGGTGCGAGGGACGGTTCTTGAATTATCATAAAATGTTAAGAGAAATTATTTCTCACAAAAAAGTGAAGTTACACAGTTTAGGTGAAGTTATTTCCCTGTACCTGTGAGTAGATATCTAATAATGAATAACAAATAATTACCAAGTCAAAGTCAAATTCTCTTGCCCCGTCAACCTTACCTAACCTAACCCAGTCAAGCTCAATCTTGCTATCTGCACCGTCGTCACCACAAATCCAATTGAAAAATACAAACATCGATAAAATTTTGTGTTGGGGGTCCCCTGATAGGTGCCACCAATAAATACCCAGCCGATATAGCCATGACCACTCTATGCGACTCGGTGCGAACTTATTAAACTGCCAGTTGCTGAGAATGTAATTAAATTGTTAACAGACACACAAACAACACCAACAACTTTCCGTAATCGAATCTATTTCCAACTGCGATTTGATTAATTCGCAACATGGTTTTCCGCGGCAGGTTCGAGATTATTCACATGCTTCCCGCCGTGGCGTCACATCATCCACCGGGTAAATTGCAACATGATGCCAGCAAAGGCGCATCGAACTCTGCCTCCTTGTCCGGATAAAATGTCGAGATAAATGTGGCAAAACGATTCGTGCAACATTCGCACCACCAGATCCCAAAACGAAGGCTAACAGGTTACTGACTGCGCTGTTATTGATGAGGCATGCTGCTGCAATTAAAATTGAATAAAGGAATTCAATGGGATCTTACTGGCCGCGAGAGTAATCCAATTCACCTGCAGTGATGGTACGAGATCAATCAATGGGCCAGTTCGCATGAGTAATCCTTTGTGTCTTTCGTGGTTGGTGATGGGGCGATGCGCGCCGTGACGGCCCCCACAAAACAATAAATATTTGGGCATCGATTACTGCTCCGAGGAGGAGGTGTGAAGCGCTGCAATACTCTGCATCGACTAATCGCCCAAAAACATCTCACTCCGGCAGTCGATGATGCATTAGCATTTGTTGCTTGTGTCCGCCGAGTTCAGGAAATCCTCTGATGGTTATGAGACGAACAGACTGCAGTGCTCGATGTATAAGTCGTGATGGAGCCTTAACAGTTTTGCCTATGAGATCGCGGATTTGGCGTGGTACTTACGACGGGATGGAGTAGAGTTTGATTGATCTTACGGGTGGCCTCTTGCCTGAGGACTTTCCGGGCTGCCGTCCGCACTTCAGCCTCTTCTTGCAATACACTGAGTCGATAAAGCGCGACTGATGAGTTGTGTTCAACTTATAGGGTGATCTCCCCTTCTGGGCCGATGATTATATTTTAATTACTTCACGAGTAAAGGAATATGACTCTAGGTGAACACGACCTGCTTTACATGTAAACGCGGTACCTGTACCTGGTTTTAATTGCTAATTTTAGATGCTGAGATGCAGTCTCTGCTACGGGACAATGTTTTCCCCATGACCGAGGTGGGCCGAGAGAAACTTTCCCCGATTGCCAGGACGATATTTAATTGAATCGAATGCTAAAAGGATGTTGAATTAGTGTTTCGGGGGTGGAAATGTTGTCTGTATGTGTGTACTTCCTTATAATGAACTTTCAATGACGAGTTTGACGTAAAAGTTACGAAAACTGGTTCTTGTGATATCTTTTTGTTCGTTCTTCACCCCGCTCCTCCGGTGGTACGTAACTGGAATACGCAATGTAATTTAGTTGAAGGACTGTCTGTCTGTCGACTGCGCCATGGCTTTGTGTCTATTTAACGTGATTACTATGCGAGCAAACATTGCCTTGGCATTCACATTCGCAATTCGCATCTTGCAAGGGTGCTGGTGCTCTCTGCTTGTTAATTGGGTTCGTTCGGTGGAGCACATTTGGGGGGAGAGGAACCTGAGTCCTGAAGTTTGTGTTGCCTCATGAAAATTAGATGAGTGTATGTATGATGATGGAATTTCGAAAGGTGGGCTCGAGCGGGGTTGTGGTTGGTCTAAGAAGTAAGTTAAGACGTTTCTTTTTTCCTTGGGAAGCAGTGGGTTGGATGGGGTATCTACGTATCTATCGACTTCATTAGGAGTGCTTGCCTGTCTGGGAATGAAAAATGCGTTGAGTGCTAATAAATAATCTTACCAAGTGATTTGGGGTAACAACCCAGAGGGTGACTGAGATCGATGGGACTTAACTATTACAACTAAATTCCATGTCTTTGTGGGATTCAAGCTAAAGATTTGCAGCAAATTAGATAATTTGCCAGACTTAAACCATAAAGGAGTCAAAGCTGTGTTGGGATTGAGAAGATAACCTTTGGGCACAACAGAAAACGAATTTCTACATCGACATATTATTATGGATGACGGAAAGCGTTGGGGACGAGAAGGAGGACTCTTTTGAACAGTCAATCCAAGGAGGTATTGAATGTGGATTGGAATGTTACTCGAGTACAAAGCCAACTGACACGAAAGCAGAATTCAACCAAATTCTTATCTCAAAATGCTCATTCTTCTTTCTTCAATATATCACTCTTCCAATATTTCTCGAAGAGAGGAATCGACAAATGCCTTGCCATCAGACAACCCTAATTTTCGACATTTTTTCTTCAGAAAAACACATTCCATTTAAATCGTACAAAAATTGTATAAAAACATCATATAGAAACGGGACAACAAACAAGTGATGGCAAAAAAAATAATTAATCGATTAATTGGTCATGTGATTAATCGAATGGAACGATTATTAATCGCGATTAATTGCAACAAAATTAGCCGATTAATCGGTTTTTCGGTTAAAATTTGATATTGTCAGGAAAAAGAAAATAATTTCAAAAATACATTGTTTGTTGAGTACGAAAATAATTTATTAATGGCCAGTTTCACAGTGAAGGTTTAAACTTAAGTTCAACTGAACCTTAAACTGAGTTCAAATTTTTGGTTTAACTCGTTCGGTTTCACAGTGATATCTGAACTTCAGTTCAGTTGAACTTCGTTTAACTTGATTTTATGCTGGCAGCATTTTTCGTTGTTATTATATAATGTGACGTTATGTATCCAGTAAGTAACTTTCATGTAGTTTTTCTACTATCTGCCCTTGTCTCTCTGAAGCAAAGAACCGATGAATAAGAAGTACATACGTGAATAACGTCTTTTATTCTCGTTTTGACATTACTGCTTGTAAAATTGTTGGACAATTTTTTTCAAAGTACCGTTTTCATTCTTATTCTGACCAATGAAAAAAAAAAAATGGATCCAAATTCAGTGGCTGTGCAAAAAAAAGGACACGTAACTTTTCAACAGGAGATGTTGATTTGCTAATGGAATTAGTATTAAAAAACAAAAATATCATCGAAAATAAAAAAAAACTGATAAAATTCAATGAAAGCAAAAATCCGCGGTATGGGAGTCTATTGCAAATGATTTCAATGCAAAAAGTGGAACCCATTTCCGAGCAACAGATGTATTGAAAACCAAATACGAAAATTTAAAAAAAAGAGCGAAACAAAATGCAGCTTTAAAAAACCGAAAACTTTACGAAACTGGTGGGGGCCCCACGAATTCAAAACGGATGCCATTTTGGAAATTTTTGGGGACCAGGCCCTAGGTCTTCCGTCTGTCTACGACTGTGATATCGTTAACCCAATAGGTAATACAATAGAACCATCTTTTAAAAGCTGTATTGATACCTTAAATTACATTTTATCTAGATGCGAGGAAATCCTCTGCCACAGGAAAAAGAAAATATAAGCCAAGGTTTTAAAGGTTGGTTGAATGAACCCACATGTACCAAAAACATTTATGCTGCTAGAAAGTCCGGAGTTCTCACAACTCCGAAACGAAATTTGGCTGCCGACAAGTGGCAGGAGCGTGTTGAAGAAAAGTGTAAATTAGCGAGGCTGCAACTAGACAATGACGCTCTTCAAATGAAAGAAGAGCATGCAAAAAAATGCTTATTTTGGATGCCGAATTGCAAAAAATAAACAAAGAAATTGCAATAATGAAGTGAATGGCAAATCCAACCTTACATTTTCATTATTATTCACGTTATTTCAAGTTGCTATTCATTTTAGATAAATTAATCATGTTCCTTTTTTTACCCTACCCTATTCTGCGTTACAATCCCTGGATTCTGTCTCCACAAACTCTATCGTAGTCCGTGACTGTTGATCGTCTCTAGTGAAGATGGCGGAGCATTTTAACATTCAATTATGCTGGGTGCCAGGACATACAGACATTCCAGGGAACTGTAGGGCGATGAACTCACCAGACAAGGAACCATACTGCCCCTTCTACCTGATATAGGTTCACTAGGCATCCCAATTGCTACATGCAAACTCATGTTTATGAGACAGACCATTTAGAAATCTAACCTTAGGTGGACAAGTGGCAACACTTGTCTAGCGACAAAACAGATTTGGCCAAAGCTGGATCTTAAATGCTCTAAGTGTTTGATATCTCTGAACGGACTTCACATTGGTGCTATAATTGGTGTGATCACCGGACAATGTCTCATAGGCAGGCATGCAACAAGAATTGGCGTCCACACAAATGACTTCTGCAGAAGCTCTATGGACGAGGAGGAGGAGGAGGAGGAGACAATTCTCCACCTTCTCTGCACATGCCCTGCTGTCTCTCAAAGATGTAGGATATCTTTTAGAATGATCTTAGCGATCTCATTCACACCGACAACAAAAGTCTGTCAAGCTTCATCAAAAGCTCCAAATAGTTCAACGAGTAGGAGGATGCTACATCCGTGTGATATCATAATGGACCTGTCAAGTGTGTCGGCCTCTGCCGACCGCCACTATTACCTAACCTAACCTAACCTACAATAGCGTGATTGTCATATAAAGAGCCATTGCCAATTTTATTTTTGTTGTGCTAGACACTATTTCACTTACCTTAAGCGTTTTAGGATTCTTAGAGTGCTTCAGTTTTAAATGCTGCATCATATTGGATGTGTTGTTAGAGCGCATTTGTTGCACAACCGGCATTTCACATGCGTTGCATTTTCTCTTGAAAAATGTTTCCAAACATCGCTTCATATAGGAGCCATTTCACTGTCACAAGTACTTAGTTACACTTAGAACTAATAATCTATTTTTATTGGTTGTAGCTCTATTTATACCACTGGTTATGTGTGGCACATTCGCAGGGATACAATTCCAGGTACTGCATCCTTTAGTTTTCTGTTTGTTTTGTATCATATTAATGATATTAATGAATTTATGGCTCATTAATTAGAGTCGTCCTCGTCGGTCGTCTAATACTGATTACTTGTGAGCGCAGATGTTTTATTGCTAGTGTTTCCGCAATGACATGCGCTGTCTTGTTCTAGACAGTATTGCTTTAGTAGTGATGGTTTTCTTTCGTTTATTTTCGATTTTTTTTTGAACTAATCGATTTTTTTTATCGATTAATTGAAAGGGAAAATTCGATACAATTAAATCGTAACCCGAAAGACAATAAACCGATTAATATAAAATTTTCGATTAATCGTGCCACCACTGAAACTTGAACTTTCGTTTGGTCAATTGGAGCTCATCTCTCTGCAAACAAAACACCACACTGAGCGCAACAAGACAACCGAAGAAAGATCCTCGTAAGACTTTGTGTTCGTTTTAAAGCAAAAAAATAAATAAATAATCCTTCCTCATCTCCACTTCGGGTGCACACAATTTCCAAAATTATGTTTCCATAATACAATATTGCTTGCCAAGCATCAGTAGATACCGATACAATCTCCCACCACAGTGGAAACCGCACTTAACGGGACAGACTATCTCGTCTGGTGGCAGACAAAGTTTTCTTGCCAACTTTCTTTCAAGGACTAAGCACTAAACAAGCAGCAGACAGCATCAGAATCATAGTGGGGCCACGGAGTGAGTTCGAATTGAAATGATGCAACGCATCATTCAACAAGGACCAGCATTAACATATTCCCCACTGTCAATCAGTTGTGGAGTCCATTTGGCGCAAATGTTGCAAACGTGACAGTAGGACGCTGAGAAAGTCTCCCAGGGTCATGGAAATTGATATGACTATGCAATGAATTCTCTACAGCCAAGACCGTTGTCTATGCGGATGACATAGAAGACGACCGAAATGGATGACAGGGATGTCAAACAGTCAGTCTCAACAGGCAATTACGTTTAAAGCCATCATCGGATAAAATGAAGGAATTAAAAGCATACACCAGAGGAACGGAGCCACCATCACAGGAATCTAAAAATCTGACGTAGAAGATTTGCAGGCGCTGCTGCTACTGCCCCATTGAATGGGTGCTTCTCATGTTGGATTGCTGCAGTGGAAGTGGCTCTAAAAGAACAAAAAATTGTTCAAGTTGTCAGTTTTAATGGGATCTTCATGTTATTAAGCTGCGCGATTGTGTTTCCTGCATTATACCTCCGTTGTGCGACAGAGATTTCCTTTGTGTGGATATATGTATCTAAATACATAGGTAAGAATCCGGATTATAGATGAGTCTTACACTGCTACTGAAGCGCCGTTTCTTTGGTTATATTTCGTATGTCTGGTTCAAGTGGCTAAGTGTTGGGTAAGCACACCGGCGGCCATAACTTTAGACGGAAATAGCTGGGTGGAATTGTTAAATGCAGAATGACTGCTGCGAGGTGACAGAGACCCGTTGTTTATTTAGAACAAAAGCATTGTAAATTGCGCATGTAATTGTTTTTGGCTGCTCGAATGACGCGTGGAAGGAGCAATTCGATAGGTTTAAAGGAATGATTGCAGTTTTTAGATTGTCTGCGGGCGTGGAGCATATTAAAGGTATCTAACGCGGACGTTAGGTCAGAGATAACCTATATGAGATAGTCATCTTCGAGAGAGTCTCTCGTTTTACACCCATATTCGGTGCTCAAGTACACATTCTCAGTCTTTCATCTTTTTTAATGCGAAGTTAGGAGACCAGGACGTCATTATGGACCAGCAAAAGCCTCCTTGGTAAAAATTGGGGACTTAACCCCAAAGTGACACTATCGATGTACATGGCAATTACAAGACCTATCATCACGTGTGCAGCTGCCGTTTGGTGGTACAAAGCAACGCGGAGGTCAGCACAGGCTTAGCTCAATAAAATTCAGCGCCTAGCCTGTGTCTGTGCAATGAAAACTGCACCAACAGCTGCACTTGAAATTATACTAAACATCCCTCCACTTCACCTAGAACTCATGAAAGAAGCTATGGATAGATAGATAGATAGATAGATTCTTTATTTTTTCATCATAAAGTTTACAAATTGGTATACTTAAGAATAAGGACATGGCAATGCTACCGTCTGCCTGAGATGACATTTCATAATATGATTTAAAAATAAAAGAAATAATAAAAAGCAAAAATTTTAAAATATAAAGAAAAGGAAAAAACAAAAAAAAAAACAAAAAATGTTTAACAAAAGATATGAAGAAATATTATTATATAAAACAATGCTATCAATTTTAACGTGATTTGAAACACAAAATATTATACAATTTGGTTAATTTGATTAGCTGTTTATACAAAATTTTATCAATTTTAACATGATTTGATACCCAAGATAATACACAATTTGGTTAGAAATAGCTGTTTATACAATATTATCAATTTTAACGTGATTTGAAACACAAAAGAGATATTATCAAATTTAGTATGATCAGCAACAAAACAATAAATAGTTAAGTATAAAATTTGGTCAAAACTGCAATAAGTGGGTAATCGACTAAGTTTAATATGTGAAACTGTTACGGTAAGAAAGAGCATGTTGGCAATATTTAAAGAGGCTGAGCCAGCCCATTGCTCCATTTAAAATTTCAAAAAGTTTGTCCAAGGATATAAAACTTTCCCGAAAATGCAACCGGCGAATTTCTTGTAGAATAGGACAAGCAGCAACGAAATGGTATATATCTTCATTCACTCTTCCGTTACATAGATCACATAGCTGGGGCAAGTCTGATCGATGAGGTATAAAGTTCAAATTTAAAATTTCAACTCTTGCTCTAAAAATAATACTTATAACCGAGGCTGAAAATTCATTACTAAAGTAAGAGACTTCCGAGGGCAGTTCATGGTTTAAATGACTATAAATAGCTCTTGAAGTAGATGAAGATGCTCTGGAAAGGTTATCCAGAAACATTTTGTGATCCACCTTAGCAATCACATCAGAAAACTGAGCCTGCCAATCGGTCACATTAGTTTCTGTTAAGTTTAAACTTGTTTCGTAATATAAAGCTAGTTCGTTCCAGTTTTTAAACGGGGAAACATTCACTCGAAGTAATTTTCTTAAGATGATTTTGTGAAGACAAGTTTCACTTCTTTTCATCACTCTAGTAATGAAGTTCGCATTTGCCTTCAAATTTTGTATATATATAGGGACTATTCCTGACTCTACATATATGGCGTAGTTGGGTGTTGAGTTAGGCAAACGAAAAATCCTCTTAAAAAAGTTCCTTTGTACAGTTTCAAAAGCTTCGAAGTGTGTGTATCCGACGGGTTGGACGCCATATGCCATGCATGCATTTACTGTCGCGTTGAAAACTTTGTACTTGGACGTTAAATCAACATTTTGGTTCGAAAAAAACTTTGGCCACATTATATTAAGAGCCAATTTAGCTTCGTTGCTTTTTTCTTTGGAGTGCTTTAGATAGCTTAAATTGTAGGTCAAGAGGACACCCAAATATTTAAACTCTTGTAAAACCTCAATGTGTGTATTGTTTAGAGACCATTTTTCTTCCGCTCGCCTTCTTGATTGTCTCTTTTCAAATATAACAATCTTAGTTTTTTGGGTATTAATTTGCAAGCCCCAAGACTCGCAAAATGAACTTAGACGGTTTATTTGCAATTGAAGCGTGAAAGGATTATCAGCAAGCATAACTAGATCGTCCGCGTACAACAGGACTTTGATTATAATGTTAGCAAAATTAACTCCACCCGGAAGAAGCTCGCAGACATCATCTATGAACAGGGCAAATAATAATGGGCTGAGGATACAACCCTGAGGAACACCTGTAACTGTATCAAATCGATTTGAAAATGTGAAACCGTCCCATACCCTTGCATTTGTTGACGAAATAAGACTTGCATACACTTCGAGAAACTTTCTTGACAAACCAATGCAAGAAAGTTTGTATATTAAAGCTTGTCTATTGACTTTATCGAATGCAGCTTTAAAATCAACAAAGCAAGTGTATAGTTTCTTTTTTCTATCTATAAATTGTTGAGCAATGCTTGAAATGGCCAAGATATGATCCATGGTTGAAAAACCTGGGCGGAAACCGGCTTGAAAGATGCTCAAAAGACTGTTATCCTCAATCCATTTGGAGAGATTTTCATATAGGATTGCAGTGAAAGTTTTTCTTATTGAATTTAAAATTGAAATACCTCTATAATTTTCCGCAGCGTTAGCATCACCTTTATTAAAAATGGCAAAAATTACAGATTCGTTGAAACTGTTAGGGACACATCCATCATTGTACACTTTGTTATAGAAAGACACGAGGTAGTTTTTAAAATCAATAGTGCTGTTTTTATAAAACTCGACTGGTATGCCGTCTAGGCCAGGAGCCTTGCTGTTTTTCAATCTTTGGAGCGTTACTTCAAATTCGGGCAATGAGAATTCTAAATCCAGCTCGTTGACTCTAGTATCAGGTAGCGCGTAATCAAAGGTATGAAGGTCTTCATCAGCTGAGAGTAGAGTTTTAAAATGAGCTGCTAACGTCTCAGCTTCTAAAGAGAACTTCATACCCTGATTGCGCCCACCAAGATTGCGCACTGTCTCCCAAAATATCTTTGAGTTTGTGCAGTTTTCTAATTTCTTAGCCACGTTTTTTAAATAGGTGATTTTCTTAACTGAGCACATTTTTTTAAAATCATTATTAACGCGAAGATAGATGTTTTTGAAAAATTGAGAATTGGTCGTTCTAAACAGTTTTAAGTAAACGAACGAAAGGTTACGGAGATTTCTGCAATCCTTATCAAACCATACATTTTTAGCTACAAAAGTGTGTGTACTCTTCAACGCAAAAGGGGCTGCGGTCTTTATAACCCGTTCTATACTTTCACATACCACTTCAGACGAGACTGCGGATTGTTGGGGCAGAGATAGTAAGTGCCGAGAAAGGAGGCTTCTATAGAGGGTTGCATTGTTCTCCGACCACTTCAGCTTATTAAAACTAGAAGGTGTAGCTTGCTGGTTTAACTCCTTTAGCTGAATTTTAATTACAATTGGAAAATGAGGCGAGTAGTTGACTAGTGCAACTTCAAAGTCATCGATAATGTTCAGCCAGTCCCCTGAAATCGCAGCAAAGTCAATCTATGGTAAATGCAAATACGCTCATCACAGAAGATGAATTAAATTCCAACATTGCTCACTCTGCAATTCTACGGGAACTCAGAGAACCCGAACTACTTGGAATACACCTAACAGACAAATATCTACCAAGATATAATTTCCAACACAACTTCAAGGTTACATTCCCAGACCGTCTAATCTGGGAACAGAATAAACCTACATTTGTCAAAGATTCACATGTATGGTACAAAACGGATCGAAAACAAATGAAGGAGGTGGAGCAGGAGTATACGGTCCTCGCACTAAAACATGCATATACGCTCGTATGGACAGAAGTAGCACCGAAATCCACGCGATAGAGCTCTGCATTCGAGAGAATCTAAACAGACTTATGAAAAACAAAAACATCCATTGCAACGGCTCGTACGGGGCATTGTGGCCGAAAACGCAAGACAACGGATCGCGATGACAAAACTTTGATCCGTAACAGCGTCATTCATCCTTGGAAGACTAGCGGTGATCTTCAAAGGGACTTGGCGTCGGCTGGTGTGGTGGTGGACTCGTCCATTGTTAGAAGGCGTCTTTTAGATGTGGGCCGCAAGGCAAGAAGACCACTTAAAAAACAGCTTCTAACTGAGGCTATGATGAGAAAAAGGCTGCAGTGGGCAAAGAAACATAAAGACTGGTCTTCGGACGAATGGGGAAGTGTCATTTTCTCTGAGGAGAGCCATTTCGAAGTTCAGGGCTACCGGGTAAGTGTCGTGAGGAGAGTGACAAAGAAAAGCTATGACCTGGTTACATTATACAGGCCCCTAAACACCTCAAACGTGTGGTTTCACGACGAAGAAATAAGAAAAATTTGCGAAACATTGGTTTCATCCATGCCAAATCGAGTAAAAGATGTAATTGCTGCCAAAGGCGGCCATATAAATTATTAAATTTAAAAAATTGACAACATTTAATAAAAAAATAAAAAAAATTATAAAAATTTTGCCTGTCCCGATTAATTTGCACAGCACTGTATATTCTCTCCCCAGGGCGGCCCTACTCGTAATCAACGCCTTTGAAATAACATAAAAGCTGCTATGGAATTGTCTCCAACTCCTACAACTACTGGGCACCACAAACAATGTTTTATTGATTTGGTTGCCTGGACACATTATATACGAATGCAATGAAAAAGCAGACGAACTAGCCAGAACAGGATCCGCATCCCTATTTATGATGCCAAGACCATTCTGCGGGCTACCAATAAAAACTATAAAAAGTTGTGTTAAAACCTGGCTTGAGGAAAAGTAGCTCCATTCTGGAGGGAAACCGAAGGAAACATGCAAGCTAAAAACTTTATGCCAAATAGTTCCCACAAAAAAAACCAAACACATACATAGATACCACAACTAAGTAGAAGTCAGGTTCGACTAGCCAAAGGCTTCCTCACAGGGCCGTATTAAAAAACACCTTTATTTATTTATTTATTTATTTCATTATCCTCATATTACAATTTATAAAATTCAAAATAGTTAATATTGCAGCAAAGTTTTGAGAATAGTTAGTGAAATTTTGTATTAATTAACATTAATAGAGGCAAATATCACATTATATAAAAGTATTAATTGTGGGGTGAACAAATTAATATAAGAACAACAATTTTAATATATAAGAACAAAGATTAATTTTTTGAACCAACGACCATACCACGTCGAGTTAATCGGTTCTCGTTATATTTTCCCCACCCTGTTTAACAATGCGCTGAATAATGCACATTATCCGGCGCATTGGACGGTAGCTGTGAAAAAATGTAAAGATATGACGAACCCTGCCAATCTCCGGTCAATTAGCTTGCTTCCGAATATTAGCAAGGTCTTTGAAAAGGTTGTCAATAGAGCCCTGTTAAAGTGGATCGAGGACAATAACATAATTCCGGACAACCAGTTTGGTTTCAGGGCGAGGCATGACACTATTCATGCCGCGTCGAAACTGGTTTCCGACATACAGTGAAATAAATGCAAGAACCAATGCACGGGTGCTTGTCTGGTTGATTTTGAGAAAGCTTAGACACTGTATGGTTAGAGGGACTTTTCTACAAGATGACCAGGCGGGGATGCACAAACCTTTGCTATATGTAATTTATAATATGCCTATGAGAAAGAAGTTTGTTGTCAAATGTGGCAACGTGACTTCGAGCAGAGTCTTTGATATTAAAAACGGTTTACAGCAGGGGGCGGTCAATTCTCCGATCCTGTTTAACATTTACACGAGTGATCTGATAGGTTCACTCAGACATGCTATAGCGTATGCCGATGATTTGGTGGCATTCAGATCAGGTCCTAAAATCGAGGTCATTAATATCCTTTTGCAGCGTGACTTCGATCAAATTAAGCGATATTGCGACGACTGGAAGTTGAAAATCAACTTTCAGAAGACGGAAACTATCTTGTTCAGAACTCCATTGGCTGGGGCCTCTAGGGATACCAGGAAAAACTGGAAGAAATTGACCATTATTGGACAAAATGGGCAGCCATTAGCGGTGAGAAGCGTAGTAAGATATCTAGGTATCTGGCTTGACCAGTATCTATATTTCGATAGACATATAGTTGCTTGTCTTGCTGCGGCCAAGAAGGCTTAAGCTTTGACAAGGAGACTGTTTCATAGCAGTCAACTTGACTCCAGAGTGAAGGTCATTTGCTACGTGGCCCTTATAAGGCCGATTATCGCTTATGGTTGTCCATTGTGGTTTAATATAGCGCCCAGCTATATGGAAAAGATTCGGGTTTTGGAGAGACAATGTCTTAGGACCTGTCTCCGGTTGTTCCGAATGCCTGAATCCAATTATATAAAATACTATGCCAACAAGGTCCTATACGATGGGGCTCAGTTGAATAGGATTGACAATTCCCTCATTAAGGTGACTCGAAGGCATGTTGCAGGGGCGATGGCCAGCGACAATAGTCTGATCTTTGGGGCTTACTACCCCAATGAAATGTACATAGAGAGTACGCTCCGGTCTGGCTTTATCCCGCCGGAGGCATTTATCCATATTGATGCAAAAGGGCTGGTACAGACGAGGGATGATATCCCGGTATTATATCACCGCTTCCTCAGCGCGAGAGATAAGCGGCTCATCCGCGGCGAGGACGTCGCCAATGCTCATGAGCTTCTCCGTTTTAGTACCGCAATAGCGGAGAGGGATAAATTCGATACAGAAAAACAATTTGCCGAATTTTGGTGACTTTTTGAGGGGGGAGGTTAGGTTAGGTTAGGGTCAACATGCCCTCCCAAGACGGTGCGTTACTCTAGGTAACATCCTCTTAGTTATAAGTTCGATTAAGTTAGCTTGGGCGTTTCTGGGAGAGGCCGGGCTCGTCAACTTGTGGTAGTGCTTCCGGGAGTTGACTGGCGCTGTAAGGCTTCAGTTAGCTCAGTATAGCGCGTGTGCACGTTGACGACTGCCAGGCGCTCGGAAAGAAATTGGGATTTTGACCACTTGTTGCGCAAGGCAACGAGTGCTCAGAATCCTAATTATAGTTAGAATATGTTAGGTAGTTTAAGTAAGTAGAATAGGTAGTTTGTAGTTTGTTTTATATAAAAAATATAAAATCTTAATAATGGTACCGAGTTTTAATTGATTTTCTCGACGAATACATATGTAAGATTAGTTTGTAAATAGTTTTTAGGCCGAAAGGCAATAATTATAAGATATAGTTAAGTTTAGGGCGTCCGTATAAGGATCAATAAATAAGAATAACTATCCTGTTAATTTTAAGTTAGATTTAATCATTTTTGTCTAGTACGTAAGTTGATATTCAGTACAATTAAAAAATTAATTTAAAAGTAAAAAAAAAAGTAATCGGTTCTCGTTAGATCACCGCAATTAAACGACGTTGGGCGCGGTTAGTACGTAGATGGGGGACCGTTTGATAACAACCGCCTGTCGTTGGCCAGTCCCATCTACAGAGTTGAGGTAGATAAACGTGGTATTACAATGGACCTAAATTGGTCTAAGTGTGTCGGCTTCTGCCGGCAGCCACCTTCACCTAACCTATCCTAAAGAATAATTCATTACTTATAATAAAATTAATAACAAAAACCAAAATTATTACAACAAAAGATAAAATATTACACGATGTAGTGCAGCAAAATTTCAATATCAGTATGGTTAAACCCAAGAAGCCATTGTTTTACTTTTTTCATAAACGTAAGTAAATTTGCTATGATCCGTATGTCGTCAGGAATATTATTGAACAATTTGTAAGAAAGAATTGAATATGAGTTTCTATAGCAAGTGGTACGAAAGGGTGGAATGGATACAAGAGGTTGATGACGGCTCCGCCAGCTATAATCGCCATAGATCGGACTTTGCAAGTAACCACTTCTAATGAAAAATATCTTTAGGCCAGTTGACACTAAGCTTAGGTTAATAAAAACGCTGTTTATGCGTATTATAGATTATGCTACCATAGTTTACTGCAAGCTTGATTCCCATTCTCAGCACAAGTTGCTTGTTGCGTTTAATGATTTGATTAGGTACGTGTATGGGCTACGTCGATATGAACACATTTCACACTATCACAAACTGGTTCTTAGTTGTACGTTTCAGCAGTTCCTCGATATTAGATGTCTTCTATTCATGGACAAAGTTATTAACAGCAGAACCCCCATGTATCTTTTTGAAAAAATTCAATTTGGTCAGTCCTCTAGAACACATAATCTTATAATGCCCTCCTCTAGCTATCTGAGCTCCTCGGGTCTCTTCTTTGTGTATGTCGCCAGGCTTTGGAACTCGCTACCGGCCACAACAAAACAAATAATTGGGGCTACTAATTACAAAAATGCCGTAATGGAATACTTTGAATAAAAATGCAACAAATACTCATTTTAAATCTTCTTACTGTTCTTGTACGAGTACTACTCTCTATTTACCATCTTCTCTTCATAATCCCTTCTTTTCCTAATTATTTCTTCTTATTTTTAAGTATCTAATGTTTATATTAATTTTAGTCCTAGTTTTCATTAATGTTAAAAATTATTTGCTAATTTAAGTACTATAAAAGACCAAGTCTTATTTGTAAAACGTTTAAATTAAATAAATTGAATTGAAATGGAATTGACCTTAAAATAAAACAGATGCCTAACAGGGAGGATATCCATGCGTTTAAATAATACCATTGAGTGGGCTAAACTTGAAGAATTGCAGAGGCTGAATTTTACTCAAATAGACACTTCCGCAACAGCTTATAACGTACTGTAATTTCAAATGAAATATCCCATAATATATTATTTTTAGAACATTAAAATGGCAGAACTTCTGCAGGACGGTAAAAACAACGAATAGTGGAGAGCAGATATTGCTTCAAACTTTGGATTTGATAAGACCAACTCAAATTCCGGTCAATTATGACACCAAGATACTTAAAATCGTTCACGTTTTCAATTTTAAAGCAATTGACATGACAGGGAACACAAACGTCGAAAGATACTTTGGAACATGGAACAGAAAATGAACTATGAAACGGGTTGTATCTTGCACATCTAGAAGCATGGAATATGAACTCTATATCCGGATACTCCTGGTTAACAAGACTGAAAAACATATGTTTTGTTTTGTCGCTCACTAATAGCTTATGTTCACCAAACCAGGTTCTTAGTAATTCAAGATCATTATTTATATCAGCAACTAAATTTAAAGGGTTGACGGAATTGTATGCAATACAAAGATCATCAGCAAATGCTCTAACCCTCCCTACGAATGGCTGGCTAAATAGAGAGTTGATATAAATCAGAAATAAGATAGGTTCAAGAACTGAACCTTGAGGAACACCAAGATTTATTACGGTAGAGTTACTTAGTTCCGCTTCGATCTTTACGATTTGAATTCTGTCTTTTAGACAGGATGTAAACCAACTATGTATTTAGCCACGAAAACCCACATTAAACAGCTTGTTTAAAAGAATTTTGTGATCGACCATATCAAACGCCTTTTTTATATCAACAAAGAGCCCGGCACATCATCTTTTTTTTATCTAATCCTTTCTGTATGATGCAACAGAAATCTAATAGTGCGTCTTCAGTTGATAGCCCAGCTCTAAACCCGTACTGCATTGGACTAAAAACATGTATTTTGTTGAGATAATCCAAAACTCGTTTTTTAATGCACTTCTCAAAGACTTTGGAAATCGAAGACAATAATGTTATCGGTCTATAGTTCTTTTTGTCATTTCTGCTTCCTTTTTAAATAGAGGAATAACAATGCCGTATTTTAAATCATCCGGAAAACTACCAGACAGGACACTCAGGTTGAACAGATATTCCAAAATATCCACAATATGTAAGAAATATTTTCTTTTATATTATTTTATATTATTTTATTGTCAAATTGTATCACAACTTATTGTTCGTTATCTGTTTTTTATGTAAATTGCGCTACGCGTTTCGAAAATTTGTTTTCCTCGACAGGCGCTTGTACTAATCCTTGAAAGGATTAGTACAAGCGCCTGAAAGAATTAGTACAAGCGCCTGATGATGAAAACAAGTTTTCGAAACGCGTATCGCAAATAAATTTACATAAAAAACAAATAACGAACAATAAGTTGTGATACAATTTGACAATAAAGTAATATAAAAGAAAATTAAATCTCTCTTTACTTTACTCAACAGAAAACGCAACTGGAGACAAAAAACAACAAAAATGAAATTAAAATACAATCGTTACCACAGGAGTAAGAGGAATTTAAAGAATAGTCTTTAAAATCTCAGACCCAGAAATTGGTCCAAAGAAGAAGCTATTTCTTACAAAACTATTGTCTGGGAGTCTGGGTTCAGGACAATAACAATTCCATACTTTTAGACTATCTCTTTGTATATCCTGTTGCCTAACTAATGCAAAGTATTTATTAAATTCATTAGCTACCTCAGTAGGTTCTGAAATATTAATGTTACCGTTTTTTAACATAATAGTAGTATTTTGCTTTTTTATATTTCGATTAATGATGTCTCATTTTTTTTTTTTTATACGAGTACACTATCAGCTCTGTGTCGTGGTCTCGTGGAGTGCTTAAAGCAAGCAAATATCAAGAGCAGAAATTGCCGGCACTAAAAGTGCTGTTACAGGCTCATCATTTAGTGCAGGTGTTAGTAAGGACAAAACAATTAAAAATACAATAATTATGTACATACAAAATACTAACACAGACACAAAATAATGCAAACAATTTAAGACATTAAAGCATTATTACGCAAAATATTTTTTAGCTTAATTTTACTAACATGCAAGTCAATCATATGATCATTTAGATTATAGATTCTACTCATGCGACTAATAGGCTCATGCCTCCCATAATTCGTTCTATGATGGGGGCTTAACAATAATTCAACACTGCGTAAATTATGGGCACCACCACGAAAATTAAAGTCAATAGACGACAGCAAGTCAGGTGCATCTATTTGACCGGATATAAGCTGCTGCAAAAAAATGATATCGCTATTAAGCCTTCGTTGAGAAAGGGGTAACATTTGAAGTAGCTTGATACGTTGGCTGTAGGGAAGTCCTCTAAGTGAAAATCGAATAAATTTACGTTGAATGGCCTCTATTCGATTTGAATGAATGTTGTAGAACGGTGTCCAAACTTGAGACCCCCGCCTGGTGAAGTTGTAGAAAAGTTCCTCAAACCAAACAGTGTCGAAAGATTTCTCAAAATCAACTAGACAAGCACCCGTGCATTGGTTATTGCATTTATTCCACTGAGCGCCGCCCTGAAACCAAACTGGTTGTCTGGAATTATGTTATTGTTCGGAAGCAAACTAATCGACCAGAGATTGGCAGGGTTTATCCTATCTTTACCCTTTTTCGGGATTAGGTGGACTACAGCTGCCTTCCAATGCGCCGGATATAGTGCATTATTCAGCGCATCGTTAAACAGCGTGGTAAAAATATGAACAGCCTCCAGAGCCAGGTGTCTCAATACGACGCACCATCCATCCCCGCCGACTTTTTATTCTTTATTGACCCGAAGATTTCCAAAAGATCATCTTTCGACACGAACAACTTTGAGTGAATACATTACCATCGCACCATTGCCACCCAAAGACCAAACACTTAGCTTTTTGAGTTTCTGGTAGGAAAGTTGCATCCAGGCAGAAATACGACCTTATGCAAAGCGACATAAGGCCATACCATGTGAATGATTTTATGTCACATTAAAAATATTGCAAAATACAGCCTAATGTCGCGGCACACCGAACAGAACCTCCTTGCTCCACTGAACAAAATCTAAATTTGTAATTAAGTTAACCTAAACTATCAAGTTTGGCTCATAAGCTACTCGTATCTTCAAATTTAATGTGCGATTTCAACTGAAAATCCTGTAATGATTTTCCATGAACATTTCTGCAAACAACAAGATAGATACGTGACTATTTATCAACAGTCCACCGCATCAATCCTTTCTCTTGGTCATTAAATTTAATGCAATTATCGAGTTTGCAATTTTCCAAGTCCTTGACACAAAAGGAATATGACACACTGCATGGCGGCGCGGTTGCCAGGGTGCATTCACGAACACAACAAGCATATTATAATTACCGCAGTCCCATTCTGGTCGTATCTAATAGTCCAGTGCAAAGGGACTTCATTCAAATGCAATACCAAGAACAAGGGCCCATTGATGGCATCTCCCACTCACAATTAAATTTCTGCCAATTGGCTTAAAATCGATCTTATTTCAAATCAGAAAATAATTTCTCATTAATTAATTAGCAGCAATTCAAACGGTACAATGGCCAATAAATTCCCGACCATTACCATGTTTGTTCCGTTCTGACCGCCTTTATCGGATTTTATTAATTTGCCGTTAAGCAAACATTGCAACAAATAATTCCCCAAAATAACAGATTGTTGCGTAAACCGAAGATTTATTTTTCAGCTCGGTGAGGGTCCAGCCTCCCGAATTATCCTTGTCAAAAATAATTGAGAGACGTGTAAAACAAAACATCTCATTTTGGAGAACACGCATTCTCATCCTCATCGCTTTTAGATGAACGTGGAGTAGTTAAGTACATAGTGTATATGTATCTTTGTGCGAAAGCCGCTACCAAACAGCCAGTTGGCCTTTAAATTGATTCGTGTTGGACCGTCTCGTTTCGGTTATCTGCGCAAAGATAGGACGCTGGGGCCCACCTATAAAACTCATCAATCATGGGGTCATTCTGGCCAAAATCTTCGTATCAACTCTGGAATACTGAACCGCCTTGCTTCGACCAATTTATCAAAATCGAATGAGAAACAGACAGAATAACAGAGAGAAACAAATGTTATGTCAAAAATGCGTGAGCTGGTTGCAGGGGAGAGGAAGGGGTTGAGATGCCGCAATTAGTAGTTCAAAATAATTATTTTCAATTTGGGCGATTAAAATTTCAAAGATAACTGCTTGTGGATTCGTTATAAACACAATTGGAAGCGATATGAAATTTCGCGGAGCAGAAGCATGTGTAGTGCACCTGAAGAAGTTTGTGGACTGATAAAAGCTCTTTTCAATACAATGCATCAATAAAGAAAATTTTCTGACGAATTCCTATAGGAAATTTCGAAAGTGGCACCTGTATGTGAACGAGTACCCCATGGAGGTGGCAGCGTAATGTTGTGGGGATGTGTTTGCTTTAATGGCATCGGAGATTTGGTACCAATCGAGGGAACGATGAATAAGGATCAATATTTGCATATTTTAAATAATCATGCGTTTACTTCGGGTGACAGATTAATTGGACAGTCATTTATTTCACAACAAGATAATGCTCCATGCCACAAAGCCAAAATGATTACCAATTTTCTAAGGGATGTGGAAGTAAATACATTGGACTGGCCACCTCAAAGCCCAGATTTAAATATAATTGAGATTGTGTGGACATATGTAAAGAGAAACAGAAGTCCATGTTTGACAAGAACGCGCGAGGAAACAATCGCAGAGGTTGAAGGCCTTTAGAATGACATTTTTACGCAAACCCTCCAAAATTTGGTGAACTCGATACCAGGCCGATTGCAGAAAGTCATCAGTGCTAACGGAGGGTTCATTTTCCCTTAAGTTATGCCTTTATTTTTATAATTTTTTGTTACCAGTCCTTTTTTTCTAATGAATAATATTTTGTCAAAATACTTTTTTTCACATACATTTTTGAAGTAGGGAAAGGTCCGGAGGTTTTGACACGTTAAGGAACATTTGGAAATATCTTATAATCCAAATACAATTTCAAATTTGCAAAATTAACATAAGATGCAATATCATTTAAGCAATATAATAGCATTAATGATTAATCGATATAAATATTTTTAACAGAGTTGTAGGGATTTTCCCCAAACCTTAGAAAGTGTCAATTCCTCCTACCATGAAGGA
This sequence comes from Portevinia maculata, assembly GCA_949715645.1. Classification (NCBI taxonomy): domain Eukaryota; kingdom Metazoa; phylum Arthropoda; class Insecta; order Diptera; family Syrphidae; genus Portevinia; species Portevinia maculata. Next base: position 10,180,735 of record OX454526.1, read on the forward strand.
GGATTTGCCATTAACCTAAGGAGGTTTTGACAAATGATTATTTAACAACATTTTAAAAATAATACAACTTATATATCGCTTTTTTGATCAACAAATAATATTTTTTTATTTTCATAGCATATTAATTCTTTGATTGTTAGTTCAGTCTAGTTTTATTTAAGTTTAAGGGCGTAGAATTAAAATAACAAAATAAATTTAAGAACAGAAAAAACATTTCATAAATTAATTTAAATTTATTTATTTAAAATAAAATATAAATCGCACTAGACAACGAAAAAAAACAAACAAAACAAAAAAGATACTTCATAAATATTTAGTAAGTAACAAAAAATGGTAATAATAATAAATAATACTAACGAACATCAAATTCTTCAAAGTCCACATTAAAATAAATGTTTGGTTTGATTTGGAGCTACCAGGTCGATCAGAGGGCAACGGCAGTTTTGCTGCAATGTCAGCCCTTAAAGCTAATCCTATGTCTTCTACAACTGGTTCCAAGAAGCAGTTTTGGAACCTTTGGCGGCGATAATATTTAATTGTGTAAGGCAAGGAACTTGTCTCATTCACACTCTGAATGATGCCTACGTAGTAAAATATCTTGTTGCTATTGGTCCCGAATTCCACAAGCACGAAGTCATTAATTGTCGGATTAAATTTTAATTAGAGTTTCAAGATTTTACATTTGACAGTTGGAGGCTCTTCAGGTATCAGAATCGTCCTGAAGACTAATGGGGATTTTTTTTCTTATAAATATTTGGCATTTTTTACATTCTAAAAAAGAGTAGGAAGTTGTTTTACCGCACAATTTTTTATCTTGACTCATAAAGGAAGATTTGACACTTTGTCAATTTCTCCTTCAGCAAAAATGTCAAATCCTCCTTTTTGATTAAGTTTGGGACTAATACAAAAACAACTTTCGTATTGGTTCTCAGAATAAACTATTGTTTATTAATGATTTTAAAACCAATGAAGGTGCACTATATATCACTTTCAATGTCAAAAGTTACATAATTAAAATATTACAGTTGGATTGCTTACCATAAAATTTAGATAAAATGGGCACAAAATTAAAAAAGACGTCCACTTCGCTTATCTTCTAAACCACAGTGATTGTTTATTTATCACTCAAACCAATCGTTACTAACTTCGTTTTCTCATCATTTTAAGTGCTGCCTGGGTTTTAGTTTTTCAGAAATGTGCTGATGTCAGTTCCTCCTGCCTGTAAAATCCTCCCGACCTTACCCTATAATTTTTAATTTTAATACTATTATATTGAATTAAACTTATGTGTATTTTTTTGAAAGCTCATTATTAGATCACTATCATGAATTATTTTCAGATTTTTTCCATCACAATAAAGAAAGATGTATAGAAAAATGTGCAAAAAATATTTTTTTCTAGTCGTGTGGAGACTGAAAATAGGTACCCAAATAAATACAATCGATTTATATCTTCAGGTCACACATGTGTCATACATTTTGCAGCGACGGGTTAAGAAGAGCACTACAGCTTACTTACTTACTAAGGGTGGCGCTACAGTCCTCGGAGGACCTGGGCCTCAACCAAAAAGCGTCTCCAGCCAGCACGATATTTGGCCTGCTGTCTCCAGTTTCGCATGCTAAGTTGGTTAAGGTCCCCTTCCACTTGCGTGCACTACTCCACCGTCCCTCGTAAGTGGATTCGAAGATCTTCGGGGCCGGAGCATTCACATCCATTCGCCCTACATGCCCCAACCACCTCAGTCGTTGGACCTTAACTCTTCTGACCAAGTCGATGTCGCTGTACAGTTCGTCGTTGTATCTCCTCCATTCACCGTCTATGCAGACAGGGCCAAAAATTACCCGACGAATTTAACCTTCAAAACAACCAAGAGTGACCTCATCCGCTTTTACTAGAGTCAATGACTCAGCACCATAGAGAAGGACAGGGTTTATTAAGGTCTTATAAAGTGTCACATTAGTTGTTCGAGAGAGGGCTTTGTCACTCAATTGCTTTCTTAGCCCAAAGAAACAGCGATTGGCAAGAGTTATTCTTCGTTTAATCTCAGCGCTGGTGTCATATTCTGTATTCATTGCGGAGCCTAGGTAGACATATTCCTTAACCACCTCAAAGTTATATCTGTCTATAGTGACATTCTGTCCGAGACGTCCGTGTTGGGTGCCCTTTCTTGATGACCGTATATAATTTGTCTTGCCCTCATTGATCGCCAAACCCATCTTCGCCGCCTCCGTCTCAATACTCACGAACGCGCCAGTTACATCCCTCTGCCGTTTACCCTTTAGTTTTATGACTTACTGCTGGGAAAATATGTACCTGTTCACAGGTAGTAAAAGTATCTGGGTATCAAATTTCCAATAGGTATAAAGACTGAAAATCGATGGCAAAATGTTTGGTCTCATCCACGTGATCGCCAGTGTACACCCAGGTGAGTCTAGCGACACATTTAACATCTTAAAGCTGTCCAGCAAGTGTTTACGCGTCTGAAGCTCACCGGTATCTTAAAAGAAATATCAAATAGGAAATAATAGGAGCATGTACGTGTCTATCTTGTTTAAACTTAAGCACTCTGGAAATGTACGTTACTAGAAAACGTACTAAACCGCCAGGCACTACTTATCATAGTACTAATGCTGGGACGAACACAAATCCTCGCGGCAGAGCTATTCAGTTTCCGGGGGATAGCAAAGTAATGCTTAAGCTTAGGTGAAACCTATGTGTCGCGGGTTGGAACGTTGGAAGTGTGATTGGTCGTACATAGCTACGAGCTCGAAGAGATGATGGTTAGACGGCGGGTTGACATCTTAAGTACAGGAAACGAAATTTCAAAACACCGCAAATCGGGCTCGTTTCTTGGACGTTAGGACAAGAGCTTTCAAGATGTTCTACTAACGGACGGAACATGGTAAGAAAGGAATCGGTGTAATGCTTGCGGCAGAGCTACTTGGCAGCGTCTTGACCATTTCAAAGTCCAGTGATCGTTTGATGTCTCTTATACTGGAGATGCAAGGTGAGGTGTGGAATATCGTCAGTGCATTATGCTCCCCTAGTTGGATGCGGGCAGAGAGAAAAAAATAACTTTTATTTGTTGGCGGAGATTTGAACGGACATGTCGGGAAGTCAAACGAAGACTATGAAGACTGGCATGGGGGACTGGGATGCGGCACCAGCAACTCTCCGGGTGAAGATATCCTAAGCATGTGCAAGTCATACGGTCTTATCATTCTAAATACCAAATTTGTCAAACAAATCCGGCGCCTGGTCACTCACAGCCGCGTTGGAAATTAAGCCCAGATTGATAACCATTATGGTAACACGTTTCATGAAGCCTCGGGTTAAAGATTGTAAAGTGATCCTAGGAGAGGCAATCGCCCAGCAAAGAAGTAGAGGATGCAGAACGCAGAGCAATACTTGAAATTTCCTATATCAACCTTGCATGGATAGAGCCAAATCAATACTAAGGGCTTCAAAAGGACACTATCAACACGGCAAAGAAACATGGTGGCGGATAGATGAAGCTAAAGCAAGGCTAAGTGACAAGAAAGCGGCATTCAAAGCTTGCTCAAACTGCTTCACTAATAATGGAGATGATGTTCTATCCAAGCTCGCATAGAATTGGAATACAGACTTTACAAGAGGTTTGCAAAGAGAAAGTGCGATCAAATTCAAGCAAAGTGTGTGGAAGGTCTGTTCTTCTTCGGCTGCTGATAGAAACCAAGCTGACCACGAACTCCGACAAACCAGCCTGAACAGGGCACAACCATTTTCAAAATAGCGGGTGGTAATGGTGCAGTAGTAGTGTATTCGCTTACGGAATGGAAGGTCGTGCGTTCGAATCCCGGCCAAGTCCATTACCTTATACCGAATACATGAAATCGTTATCTCCCTAAGTAACTTAGACACCACCCGTGGAGAAAAACCCTACAACTGCACCCAAACACTTCTTTCCTATCTCTCTATTCTTTCTAATACCAAGTAGCTTACACTGTTTTCCTAGCATTATAAGGGTACTGTAACAACAGAAAAAAAAAATCCCTTTAGCGTAAGCAAATTATAAAAAAAAAAAAAAAAAAAAAAAAAAAAAAACGCTTAGAGAAGGAGAAATGCCCAGGACATCCGTTCGCCAAAGTTCATCAACAGTGTTCAAGGGCTGCTTCTTTTGGATGACGAAAAAATACTACGCAGGCGAAGGTATTGTCAGAGACTTCTAAATGAACAATTTCCTCAGATATATTTTCCGATAGTCGTTCCTAACAATGAAGAAGTACACGAAATTACTTTCTAAGAAGTTAGGAAGGCGGTCAAAGACTCCAAAAAGCGAAACTCAGTTTGGCCGGACGAGATACCTACCCTCTGAGTTCTTTAAAAATATGGGAGACATTGGGTCCAAATAGCTCATGATTTTCATCTCCAAGCTGGTGAGAGGCGATCCAATACTTACCCAGTGGAGCGAAAGTTTTCATCTTCCTTTGCACAGAGGAAAAGGCGAGACTGTGACAATTACCGTTCAATTAAGCTGATGTCCTACACCAGAAAGATCGTTGAAGGGTATAAGATAGCCGAATGCGAAAAATAATACGGCTATCTGAAGATCAGTGCGGGTTGTCGCAGGTAAATCAACCACCGATGCAATCCAAAGTATAAGGATCCCGATTGAATAACATCATCATTCCTTAAAGGATTTGCATATGGGGTTGGTTGATTTTTAAAAGGGCTTTGATCGACAACCAAGGGATCTGTTTTTTGTGGCACTGAGAGAGCGAGGAGATCAAGAAACAAATGAACAGATGATCATGGACATATATGAGGGCGTATAGACAAGAGTAAGATGCCCCGCTGTCATTGCCGATGAGTTCGCAATCAAAGTCGGTGTACACCAGCGAAGCGTCTTAACTCCCTTGATATATATACCAGTCCTTATTTATCAGCTTGGGGCTAAAGTGATGGACCCCAAAGTGCATCAGTTCTTCTTTGCTCACGATGGAGCCATTATTAGCAAAGATCAAACGTTCCTGCAACGAGCCCTTGATGTATGGGTGAACGTTTTGGAGGGGAATGGGTCCCGTATTAGTCGGCAGAAAGCAGAATACTTGTACTTCTCGTTCTCTGATCCACTCCGATCTAATCCAGAAATTTATATGAATTTAGAAAGCGAAACCGGCTGTGGTCATGACATTAAGGGTGGAGAAGTAGAGGGAAAACTCAGCCATTTTCCATGATCGAAGAGTGCCCATAACCTGAAAGAAAAGCTCTACACCGTAGTGAACAATTAACGGCAGCTGAGATGAAGAGGCTTCGCATGACAGCAGGAGTAACAATGTTTGATCGAATAAGAAATTCCAAGATCCGAGGAAGCCTTCACGTCATCTCCAAGAAAATAGAGCGCGATTAGCTCAGTTCGTACTGTCATGTTCAAAGGAGAGATCGAACTAACCCTGTCAAAAATGCAATATCACTCAACGTTCCAACGTTGCACGAAGTGAGGCAGGTCTAAAAACTCCTGGATCACACAAATGTAGCAACACCAGCATTTGATTGGCCTCAGCGACGAAGTGATTCAAAATCGGGAGGCCTGCCATTATTTTCTGAGGTTGAATCGGCGAACCCCATATGCGGACCAATAGGGAAGTTAAGTGGGAGGGTTACTTACTTACTTACTTAACGGGCTCCCGACCCGTGAAGAGTCTCTGCCTGAGACACAGCAGCCTCCCAACATCTGCGATCCCAGGCACGCGGCTTCCAGTTATCCAGACCAAGCTCTTTGGCTTGGTCTTTAAAACGGAGGTTCGGCCTTCCTTGCCTTCTCGAACCAGGGGGCTGGGAATCAAAGATCCTCTTGGCCGGAGCATTATTTTAGTCGACGTCATTAAGCTTTTTGGGCTACATTGCCATTTGTTTTGCTTAACCAAAGTAGCAGCGGTTTCCCAAGGTAATTCTCCGCCGGATCTAAACTAGGCTACCAACAGTGACGTTTTTTCCTAGGCGGTGGACAGATGTTTGTTTGTTTGTTGATAGCATGTACCTACTTGGTTTTGTCCTCATTTCCTTCATGATGATGTCGATATCGTCCGCATACCCCAATAGCTGGACGGATATTTTGAAGTTAGAGCCTTCCGTGTTGACACCTGCCCTTCGCACTATTTTCTCCAGAACAAAATTGAAGTGGGAGGGTTATGATCATAGCCTCCGCTATATTAAGGGAGAAGAAGAAGAGACTGTAGCTATGTAGGTTTGGTCTCTTGAAGACCAAAACGATTTGTCTGTTCTATAATCTTTGTTAATAGCTATAACGGTCCAGTGATATCGATATTGTCCGCATACTTCAGTAGCTGAAAGGATCTGCTGTAGATGGTCCCCCTATGCTGACCTTTTTGGCGCACTATCTACTCCAGAACAAGAATGATGAAAGAAATCCCGGGATGTGAGATTTTATTCACTACAGAATTTAGAATCAACACTGGTCCATTGTACTGCCAGGTAGAGACACCATTTCTTGTTTCAATGATGCATTTTACTCACCATCAACACCCCAGCGCCAAATACTTTTTTTTTTTTTAATTCTGGCTTGCCAAGGCGATTTATAAGGGGGGGGGGGGGGGACCTAAAAGATCTTTTGTACCGTATGGGCCAGAAAAGTTTAAACTAGTAGAATTTCCACTTTCCGTGTAAGGCGGACAATTTTACCAGTAGAAGAATTCTTTATGTTCTCGGGGCTCATTTGCTCCCTGAAAAAGATCTTCTTTCTAATTCCATTAAGGGCTGGACATTCACATAAAATGTGTTCAGCTGACTCGTCCTCTTCAAGACAGAGTCGGCACTCAGGAGAGTCTGATATTCTCATTTTGTGTAGATGATATCTTAAACCATGGTGACCAGTAAGGTAACCTACTAGGTTTTTGATATCGTGCCTGCTTAGGTTTTGACATTTGCTGGCATTTTTATTGAAGGGCCGAATAGCTCGTTTGGCCTGTCTTAGACCTGGGATGCTTTCCCAAAGATAGATACATTTTCTATGTTCCCAGCTTTTAATTGCTACCGTTGCTGCTGATCTAGGAGTGCAGCAGAAAGGTTCGGGACCTATGAAAGGTGTTTCTGAACCTTTTCTGGCCAGTTCGTCGGCCTTTTCGTTACCTTCTACCCCGACATGACTCGGAATCCACCATAATTTGGTCTTGTTTCTTATTCCGAGTGTTTGTAGGGTATTGAAGCAGTACATGACTGATTTGGAGTCAATGGTATACGAGCTAAGGGCGTTTATACCTGCTTGACTATCCGTGAAAATATGGATGGTTGCACCTTTTATGCCAGATAAAATAATGTGGCTGGCGCATTCTTGGTGTGGAGCTCTGCTTGAAATACGCTGGGGCTTTACCCATGGGTATCGTAAAGCGTTTGTGTGGTCCGTATATTCCCGCTCCTACCCCCGTTTCCATTTTAGAACCATCCGTACACCACCTTATGCCGTTGTGGCTGTTTGGTGGGTTATTACTAACCCATGCTTCTCTCTTGGGGATCTCCGTGGAGAACAATCACACAGGAAATGTTCCGCAGCGTCGTGGCTCTTTTCACATGGTTCACTATCGCTCAAACCTAGTAACTTAAGGGTGGTTGACAAAAGCGTAGTGGCTCATTAGAACGTCATTTGTAACATATTTTTTATAGACGTAAGAAGGTATGTATTCGTTTTGTCTGGCTGCACCCTGGTAATTCATGCGATCTGCGGTTGTGTTCATAAGAAACCGAACTATCAACGGAAGCACCGACTAAGGAGACAGGCAGATCTAACTGCTCCGGTCGTGAGAAGTCCTTCTCTGATCCATCTCTAGCAAGTTCGTCGGAATCCGAATGCCCGTGGTCCCGTAATGATCCGGGACCAAGACAAGACTTAGTGAACTCAGTCTTCCGACCGAAGATCTTGCATTAGTAAAGTAGGAAAAAATTCGCCTTTTGGTATACTGTCGAATATTGTGTTGCAGAGCGGCTTCCTTACTGAGGCCTATTAAGTACGGATGTTGTTTTAAATGTTTTATCCAGGATTTTTTAAGCCTGACTCTTTTTGTCTTTTAATAAAAATTAATTTCATACCCAACAAGCCTCCATTATTGAGATTTTTTTATAGACTTACCTCTGTCTCCTTCAAGCTTCCACCCGTGTCGAATTCCGAAACAAAAAGCAACTGAGTTGAAAAACAACTTTAAATATATCTTTCACGACTCCTCATTACACGTGACCTATTTATTTCCACTTAATCCGATTGTCAAATTGTTCGCTACGACCGTCCATTGAACAGTTTTTGATGAGAGAAATTCGCATTTTTATGTAAGCAGATCTATTTCTATGGGCTGATTAATGATATTTTTTTTACGACGCAATTTATTCATCGACCATTAATAAATTTTTGACAATAAAATTCTTTACAACATGACTCCGACAACTTAAACAAATGAAATGACAATTTTAAAGCTTCTGGCTGCCTTGGAAGCCCCATGCCCTTTAACATCTAATCAATATGCCTAATTTCACCGATACCCGATTTACGATCACTTCCCATAGAAGAGTTCATGACAGCTTTACGAGTAAAATGTACAAAAACAAAAAAATGACAATTAAAATGTCAAAATCAAATAAAACAACAGCCACAGTGAAAAACCCTATCAACTGCTTGCACATCCAAAACGGACATAAACTTTATTACACCAACACATAGCCGGTGATACGTCAAACTGTGGACCAGAACGGGTGGAACTGTCACCCCGAAGCATTGCACCAATTCATTGGCCCCCGTATAAACCGTAAATTAGACAGAATGCAATAAAAATTCTTGAAAAAAAAGAGAAAAACTGTCGGAGCGGTCGACGACTCGACGAGGCATAAAATCCGTGAATAATTTTATTGTTTGTTGATTTTTTGTCATAAAAGTGCAACATTTGCAGGGAGATGGTAACACACTCCCATACGTGCGGGCAAGTTTATGCCGGCAACATTCTTGTCTAGTGATACGACTAATGTTTAAAGCGCGACAATTTGTCGGCGATCGTAAATCTAATTTCGGCCCAACCTGACGGTTTATGGCTTTTTATTAGAGGACATTCAGTTGGAACCAGTATTGGAGGAAGTTGACACCTCAATGTAAACACAGGATGGAGGTGGTTATTCGATAACCAACCGTTCTATGGGGGTCAGTTTTATCGGTGCACGGGAAACCCAATTCAGATTGGAAAATGGCTTGTGGATAGGCTGCAACAGTTCATTGAAATTTCATTAATGATTTTGTGGATTTTGTGTCATTATTTTACGTCAATAGGTTGTGCAGACCTTTCATGGCATGATTATGTTGTTTGAGTGAACAGATTTCATCGGAAAATGCAGATGAAAAAAGGACAATTTCGGCAGTTTGTTGGCACTTTTTTTCTCGAAAATAGTTACGTGGCGATCTGAGCTGTGGCTTAGACTGGGGTAAGGTAATAGAGGGTTCGCAATCTGTTCACAAAATAACACCCATGTACGAGTTCTCACTTGTCATTGTGATTGAGCGGTGCCGTGACATAAGGCCAAGCGTCATAAGGCTAAATCTCGAAATTTAACCTTATTACCAAAATTACGAGATTTGGCCTTATGGCGCCTGGATTTATATCACGGCAGCTGATTGAGCTGATAACATTGCTTTCCGAGGTTTGTGAAAGCATTTTGCAGCAAGCTTTGCTCTCTCGATGAGGATTTTTACATCTACGAGGGTGGGTCAATAAGTCCGTGACTTTTGGAATAAAACACAGATTTTTTGATAAAAAAATAATTTTATTTTTCAACGTAGTCTCCCTTGAGCTCTATACACTTTGTCCAACGCTTCTCCAATTTTTTTATCGCTTAAAAAAAAAAATGATTTGTCGAGGTCCTCAAAATAGGCCTTTGTTTGCGAGATGACTTCATCATTGGAGTCAAATCTTTTTCCACCAAGCCATTTCTTCAGGTTTGGGAACAAGAAGTAGTCGCTCGGAGCCAAATCTGGAGAATAGGGTGGATGAGGGAGCAATTCATAGCCCAATTCATGGATTTTTGCCATGGCGACTGCACATGTGTGCACCCTTGCATTGTCTTGGTGGAAAAGAACTTTTTTCTTGGCCAAATGAGGTCGGTTTTTTTTCAAATCGTTATTAAATCGGTCCAATAAGTTGGCATAATATTCCCCATTGATTGTTCTTCCCTTTTGAAGGAAGTCAATTTTGTGAATTTTTTCAATTGTTTCGGGTGTAGAGACCTCAACTGGGCGTCCAGGACGTTCGGCACCTTCAGTGCTTGTACGGCCACAACTAAAGTCGGTAAACCACTTTTTTACCATTGAAATCGATGGTGCAGAGTCGCCATAGTATTTATCAAGCTTAGCCTTGGTCTCGGTAATGGTTTTTTTTCCCAAGAAATAATGCTTAATAAGCACACGAAATTCACTTTTTTCCATTTTCTCCTCAAATTAGTGAGTAGTCTGATAAAAATAGCTGTCAAACACAAACTAACTGACGCAGCAAGTTTAAATTTTGACAGGAGTCAACTGACAGATGCCTGTTGACAGGAGCAGTGTTGCTGTTTCAGTAAAGAGGTCAGAAATTCAAAAAGTCACGGACTTATTGACCCGCCCTCGTAGCTTAAAACCGTCGCATTCGCCTGAGACAATTTATTTAATTTTTTCCTGTTGGGGAGAGGAAAAATGCTTTACGCACCATGCAGAGGCCTGCTTGCGTTGATCATCCCCGTGTGTCCGGCCTTCTCCGCATGCTTTCGGGACATACGGACTAAAACTCCTCGCAACCCTGAGGTTTCTGACACACCCCCCTGGGACCGCTTTTTGCATTACTTCAAGGGGGTTGTTTTCATACACACTTTCGGGCTCACGTGCTTTCCCGGTATTGTTCTTCTTCTCTTTTCTTTCTTCTGAGAATATTTTCCACAAACTGGCAAATTATTCCCGAATTCAAGTCGCTCGCTGTCAACTATGTTTTCTGGGTTGATGGCACCAATGTTGGTTTCCAGGGCTGCGCGTTGGTCCTCCCATCTTCTGCAGGCAAAAAACGAGTGATGTGCGTCGTCTGTTGGAGAGTCGCCCCGTTTTGCCAATCTTATGGAGAAAGGCGTTGAAATTTCCGTGTCCGGTGGGGAATTGGGTGACGAAGTAGTTGACCTCACCGTCAGCCACATTTCTTATCAGCCTCGCTGTCCACCTTCCTCTACTTTCCGAGCTCCAGCGCTCTTGTCACTTCCGTATCGTTTGCTTTTCTGCTTGATCGATTACCGCTTCCAACCCAATTTCCGCCTTTCTGCCGCTAGGAGATCGATGGGAGTCACTCGGCTGGTTCCGACACCGTCCGGTAAGACTCCACGTCTTTGCACTGCCGCCATTTACCCGCCATTTTTTTATTCTTGCGGATGTGGATTCCGTAGCGAAGGTTACATTCGGTATGGTGCCTGTTTGCCCTGGGCTGCTGAAGGTCGGGGTGTTTACTACATTAGCTACGTTTAGGACTTGTCTCGCAGCCATCTCAAGTAATTTGCCTTTCTCGAGAGTCTGTAGTTGGCATTCCCCACTCTTGTGCTCTGGCGTTAAAGTCGCCAGCAACCAGGATCTCGCCTGTCGTTTCATTTAAGAAGTCCTCCAGGTCATCCAGTAGTTGGCGGAATTTATCGATCCTGTCGTTTGGGCTGACACAGATGCTTATAACCGTGAGTTCATCAGTCTTGACCCACGCGAAACCACTTTGTGTATCTTGGCTATTCAGGGAGAATATCCTTGTGTCTGGTATCCAGATTGCAGCTTTCCCAATAGATCCACTAACCAGTTTGTCTCTTTGTCTACGTACTGTTCGCTGATGATGACAACATTAATCTGTAATTCCCGCAGTAATTTATTCAGTAGGTTGTTAGCTGGTCGACTCCTATGAATATTTCCCTGTAAGATTCTGATCATTTTAGAGCCTTTTTCTTGGCATTTTCAAGTGCGTCTCGGAAAACTTGACACTTACCGGACCCCGGCATATGTTCTAAGGAACATGCTGGAGATTGCAGATCTGCACATAGACAGCACTTTGGTAGTTATCTGCAGTCGCTCTTTGATGGCCCTCTTCTCCACAGTTGAAACAAAGCCCTTGTCCTTTTCCGTCCGTGCCTTTACAGGTTGTCGGATGGTGTACGTATCCGAAAAACTTGAAGCATCTAGGAACTTCTACTCTGCGGAGCATTCTGCACTGAAACCTTCCTATTTTGATTCGAGGAATCTTCACCATCTCGTGAGCTGCTCGAGCGTTCATGTGGACTATAGCAACCTGTATTTCTAGATTTTTATTTGATGTTTTTTTCTTGATGGCTTCCTCAACCATTTCATCCAAGTCCCTGATTTCGAGTGCAACTGTATCTTCAAGGCTGCGAACCGTAGCTCTTTCTCCTAAAATGTCTCTGAGGGATTCCCAAAAGCCTCTTTGCAGTTTGTCCCCAGTCCCAGTTCTAAAAGGACTTCCCCTTGTTTTGTTGGGCGCACCGATTTGATGGCAGTTTTCGTTTGTTCGGGATTGGCTTTTTTCCAAATTTCCCGCAGGATATCACTGTATTTTTCCGTACCTTTTGGTTTGATAACGGGCCTGGATTTCCGATGTCTACTCTGCTTTTGTCTTGTTTTATTTCTGGGAATTTCTCCTACGCGTTGCTTAGTAGTAGGTTTGGGTGTAACTAGTGTTTTCCCTGTCTTCTTCTTGAGAACGTTTGCAAAACTGTCCTGTTATATGTTTGTTGCTTCACTGTCTACACCATCCGTCTCCAGCATTTTCTCCTGTTTTGATTTGTGTACTGGAATTGGAGAAATTCTAGTTTTCTTGCCAGTTTGTTTTACAAGAGGGCTAGATGGAGGTCTCTTGTTTCCGACTGGCTTTTCGAGTTTTTTTTTTATTTTTTGAGATGGAGTTGTCTCTTCTCCTGGTTTTTCGTCCGAGTTTGGTGGCGGTATATTCAGGGTTGGATTCAGAGTGGTTCGGACTTTTGCGTTCCACTTCATTTTGTCCAACGATTCCTCTAATGCAGCAATGCTGTTTCTGATGTCCACATGCTGACATTTTTTTTGCGTCGCACAGGCATTCTTCATCGTTTTTAAAATGTCGCAGCATTTCTGTACTTCTTTGGACATTGTGTCTTTGGGTTTTTGTTCTTCGGGGAACGAGGGGGGAGGCTGCGTTTCTATAGAACTCAAATCTACAAGATCTTGGGTAGATTTTTGGGCTTCAACTAGTCTGCTCCATTTCTCTTCACTCGAATTTCTTGGAGCCTACCTTTGGCAATATTTCCTTCTGGAATATATCCCGAGCGGCTGAAGTCTTTCCTGCTGTAGGTTTTTCTGCCGCCGGCTTATGCAGTTCTACATGGGTTTTTAGTACCGATGCCGACGGTACTCCTCTAAAAAGGATCTCTTCTGGGTTCACTTGTAGCTTTCTGTTCCGTTGGGGCCAAGTGTTCCACTCCCGGGGTTACGCTCTATGCTTTTTTTGGTTTTGCGGTCGCTGGATGACGACGTCACGGGGCCCGCTTGCTCACCCCTGACAGACACCAGTAGTGGGGATCCGACTCCCTGCACCGTAAGATTTCTCCTTGTCTCTTTACTATCCATATTTTGGTTTAGGTATATTCTGTGTTCCTTCACATGGCTGTTTTTGTTTGTCCACAGGTGGTATTTTATTTCCCACCTACACTGCATTAATAACAAGTATTAATATCGAGCGTTCCTCCATCCGCCACCTGAGGACGCAACCTCTAGGGGAAAAACAACAAAACCCCCAAGGGCACCTGTGATAATGCTACCTTAACAAAGGAAGCTAGCGAATTTCTCAATAGATTGTCCTGGAATATAAACTGGAATCGTTTTTCTTAAAGTGTTGGGAACCCTTTGTCTTGCCAATGTTGATCCTTAACCGGACTTTGCTCGCTTCGAGAACTACTTTGTTCAGGGCCATAATTCTGTACGAAAGAAAACAAATGTCAAAAGGAAATGCTAAACAATGATCAAAATAAGATGGCATCGTTCATCGAACTCCAAAAAGTGTGCCGCCAACAGAGCTGCACACAGTATATCACTGGTGGCTAAAAGAAAACCAACTGGTGATAGTATGCAACCTTAACGCACTCCACTTTGTACTTCTAAGTCTTGGGATATATTTCCATTATACAAGACAAAGCCCTAACTACCCTCGTAAGTGACTTTTATTACAACAATAAGCTTGTCGGGAATACCTCTCGCAAAGCATTCCAAACAAAGAATAGCCACTGGTCTTTCGTCCTTTTTTTCCTTTTACCTTAAGGATGCATTGATCAGACTAAGAACTACTTCTACTAAGGAATATTTTGTCCTCCATAAGTAAGTTCAAATTAATCTTGGAATGCAAATAGGTGCAGTATCATTTTTGGAGATCTTTTCATGAAAAAACGCACCAGTCTCAGACTAAAACCGCTTAAGAAAAATTGCTCCCAGATGCGATACCTTCAAGACAAAGAACCTCAAGGAAACTGCAGCGCCACCGGCTCAGTTGATACTGTCAACCTCAAAGAAGAGATCCTACGTACCCCGTAAATCAGATCCTGAACTCTATCTCACATTATTCAATGAGTTCAAATCTTTATCCTGCAACTTATATATTGACTACATAAGTAAAATGGAATGCTCTCTAAAATTGGACCCCAAACTTTTTTGGGGATTTGTTAATTCTAAGAAAAAAAACCGATGGTTATCCATCGAAACTTACTTACAATAGCTCTACAACTGCTGATTCGCTGGATGCAAGCAATATGTTTGCAGATTATTTCAGTAAGTCGTTTAGGGTGACCCCTCTTCACATAGATGAGCAATATTTTAGTTATCTAACTAGCTGTTCCCAAATAAGTTTTAGTAGCTTCTCATTTGACTTGGAAACAATTTTAAAATTTATTGCTTCTCTGAAGAATGATTATTCATCAGGTCCTGATGGCATTGCACCGATTGTTCTTAAAAAATGCAGTCATACTCGTACAATTGCTCCATATCTTAAGTATCTGTTTGAATTGTCCATTAGTACAGGTAAATTCCCTAATCTATGGAAAAGTGCTTTTATCACACCTGTATTTAAAAAAGGCGAACGTGGTGATATCACTAATTATAGGCCCATTTCAAAGCTTTCGTGTATCCCTAAGCTTTTTGAACAAATTGTTTGTGAAAAGTTAATATTTCTTTGTCGCAATATAATTTGTAATGAACAGCATGGATTTTTAAGAAACAGATTCAGTGTCACTAATATATTAAGTTTCTTGCATGATTGTTCTAATGCCTTGGAGAATAAGGGCGAAATGGATTACATATACACTGACTTCTCTAAGGCTTTCGACCAGCTGTCCCATGAAATAATCGAATTTAAGCTCAGGGCTTTTGGTTTCCCACCATGTTTCATAAAATGAGTTAATTCATACCTTAGATCAAGGGTTTATCAAGTGAAATTTAGAGGATCGCTATCTGTATCTTTCACAGCTCAGTCTGGAGTTCTCCAAGGAAGTCACCTCGGACCAATTCTATTTATGCTTGCCATTAATGATGTTAAGACATGTATAAATTACAGTAATATCCTGATCTACGCGGATGATATGAAAATATACAAATCTATCACTAGACAGCAAGACAGAATTTTTCTTCAATCTGACATTAATAGCTTCGCCAATTGGTGTGATAAAAACGGTTTATCCCTGAACCCTACTAAATGCCAACATATGACATTCTCTAGAAAGAATATACCTTCCACCTTTCAATATTCTCTGTCTCAACATATTATTTGTAATGTTGATAATTTTAAGGATCTTGGGGTTTATTTCGACCCCAAACTGGTTTTTGCTAAGCATATTAATTCTATTATTAATAAATCTAATTCTATGCTGTGCTTCGTAAAAAGGTGGGCGAAAGAATTTAATGACCCATACGTTACTATGTCATTGTACAATTGTTTTGTCCGTCCGATTCTAGAGTATGCTTCACAAGTTTGGACGCCGTTCTACAACATTCATTCAAATCGAATAGAGGCCATTCAACGTAAATTTATTCGATTTGCATTTAGAGGACTTCCATGGGATGATCCATTTAATCTTCCTCCCTACAGTCAACGTATCAAGCTTCTTCAAATGTTACCCCTTTCTCAACGAAGGCTTAATAGCGATATCATTTTTTTACAGCAGCTTATATCCGGTCAAATAGATGCACCTGACTTGCTGTCATCTATTGGCTTTAATTTTCGGTGTGGTGCCCATAATTTACGTAGTGTTGATTTATTGTTTAGCCCCCATCATAGAACGAATTATGGGAGGCATGAGCCTATTAGTCGCATGAGTAGAATCTATAATATAAATGATCATGTGATTGACTTGCATGTTAGTAAAATTAAGCTGAAAAATATTTTGCGCAATAATACCTTAATGTCTTAATTTATTTGCATGATTTGTGTTTGTGTTAGTATTTTATAGGTACATAATTATTGTATTTTTAGTTGATTTGTCCTTACTAACACCTGCACTAAATGATGAACCTGTGGGAGCACTTTTAGTACCGGCAAATTTCTTCTTATAAATATGACGGATTTAGTTAAATTAGTGACATGGAATGCGAACGGCCTTCTGCATAAGATGGACGAGCTCGAGATATTCATTCATAAATATGAAATTGATATTTGTTTGATTTCGGAAACTCATCTGACGAAAGAAACCAGCACAAACATTCGAGGATACATTGCCTATCACGCATATCACCCTTCGGAAAGGGCGAGAGGCGGGGCATCCTTGTTGATCAAAAATACCATTGAACACTCAGTCAGTGGAACAATCGAGCTTGACAAACTGCAATTATGCACGGTGAGCGTAAAAATTAAACACATAAAATATGATTTTGCAGCTATCTATTGCCCCCCACGTGCAACGATGGAAAGAAGCGATTTTATAAGTATCTTTGACTCACTTGGACGAAATTTCGTCATCGGAGGTGACTTTAACGCAAAACATACCTTCTGGGGATCGAGATGCATTTCAGTAAAAGGTAGAGTTCTTTACGAAGCCGGTATGGAATTGGGGGTAGACTTTCATTCCTCAGGTAAACCGACATACTGGCCCTCGGATACGGCAAAAACACCAGACCTCATCGATTTCTTCATCACGAAAGGTTTGTCGGGAAACTCTATTGTAGTTGAGGAATGCTTCGATCTTTCTTCTGATCATTCACCGGTCATTTTGACAATTAACGGCTGTCTACGAAAAAAAGAAGGTCCGCCCAGACTAACTAACATGAAAACAAACTGGGAATCCTTTAAAAAATACTGTGAAAGTAAAATCGATCTCAAAGTGTCTCTTCGAACACCCCACGAACTTGAAGACGAAGTCGATCAATGCTCAGCCTGGAAAAATACTCCCCATAAACGGAAAATAACCACAAATTGCGAAATAACATACCCCTTGGAAATCACGCAATTGTTAAAGAAGAAAAGGGGAGCGCGCAAAAGATGGCAACAATCTCGCGCTCCACAGGATAAAACCACTCTTAACTACCTTTGTAGTAAACTTAAGAGAGAAATTCGAGACTTTAAAAATCGTCAAATTTCTACATATCTTGGAAGCCTAACTGCGGATAAAAGTACAAATTACTCGCTCTGGAAAGCCATGAAAGGCATTAAAAAACCAAAAACGCAAGCGCCACCCATCAGGAAAATCAATGGAGAATGGGCGAAGAGTGACAAGGAAAAAGCCGAAATATTTGCAGAACATTTGGAAGAAACATTTAAACCATTTGATGGTCAAGCGTTGCTCGAATTTCCTGTCCTAACCGTGGCACCTGACAATTATAGAATAAAAAGTGTATCGCTAGCCGAACTACGCTTCGAAATAGAGAAACTAAAATTAAACAAAGCTCCTGGATATGACTTAATCACAGGACAGGTCCTTAAAGAGTTACCTAGGAAAGCTTTAATAAAGTTTGCATATCTTATAAATGCATCGTTCAGGTTATTGTACGTTCCACGACAATGGAAGGTAGCTGAAGTTATAATGGTTCCAAAGCCCGGTAAACCACTGAATGACAAAAAATCATATAGGCCAATATCTCTCTTACCGATAATGTCGAAGGTATTCGAAAAACTTTTGTTAAAGCGCCTACATCCGATTATCGAAGAACGTCGATTAATACCTGACCACCAATTCGGATTCAGGATTAAGCACTCTACAATCGACCAGGTTTACAGAATAACCAATGTAATTGAAAAAGCCCTAGAGGAGAAAAATATATGTTCTAGTGTTTTTCTCGACGTCTCTCAGGCCTTTGATAACGTATGGCATACAGGGTTGAAACATAAGCTAAGACAAGCTTTTCCGAAACAGTTATCTGATATCCTTAGTTGTTACTTATCAGACAGACTCTTTCGTGTAAAACACGGAAATGATTACTCTGAATTTAAAGAAATCGCGGCAGGAGTTCCCCAAGGAAGCGTTCTTGGACCGATCCTATTTCTAATATACACTAGTGATATTCCTCAAGAAGAAGGCACAACAGTAGCCACATTTGCAGACGATACAGCTATATTAGCGGTCAGTAATACCGTTGAATCAGCAACTAATAAACTCCAACGTTCTATTGACAAAATTCGTGATTGGACAAAGACTTGGCGTATTGCTCTCAACGAGGCCAAATCAACGCACGTGAATTTTACTTATAAAAAGGTAGACAACTTACCCATTTTCATTGATTCGGTACGAATTCCGTACGCAAACGAGGCAAAATATTTGGGTATGACACTCGATGCGAAATTAAAATGGAAACCGCACGTCAAGAAGAAACGCGAAGAGCTCGCCATTCGATGTAAACAAATGCACTGGCTGCTTGGTAGATTTTCCCAACTCAGCATGCAGAACAAGCTGCTTTTATACAAGCAAGTACTAAAACCGGTTTGGACATACGGTATACAACTTTGGGGTTGTACCAAATCCAGTAATATCAAAATTTTACAAACTTTTCAAAACAAAGTGCTAAGAAAAATAGTAAATGCACCATGGTTTATCAGAAACACTGATATCCACAGAGACCTAACTATGGCTACCGTCGAAGATGAAATAAAACATTTTGCCTGCAAACAACAGACACGCCTTCACGGTCATTGCAATATCACCATGCTACAAATTCGAGACGATACTAACCTAGTGCGCCGATTACAAAGGATAAAACCATTTGAATTAGCGCAATAAGATGTAACCGCGTGCTTATGGCGGTATTAGCAGGTGCCTCCACTGGGAAGCTGCCTGCCAAACGCGTAATTTACAGTTTAAATAAAACTACTAGATAGGAATAACCTAGTTGTAGTATGCAGGTTTCGAAGGGAGGTGGTTTTTGTTTTCTTATCTTAAGTGAGAAAGAGTCGCATGTACGATTTTCCACCTACCCCTATTATTCGACCGAGCCTAGTTCTGGTTCCAAGTCTCGTGCTTTTAACCAGGATAGGTAACTCTCCTAGTAACGATAATATTACTATGGCTTGGGAGTAATATTAGAAACTCTATAAAAAAAAAAAAAAAAAAAAAAATTCTGCTCGTGATAGTTGCTTGCTTTAAGCACTCCACGACACAGAACTGATAGTGTATAAAAAAAAAAAAAAAAAAAAAAAAAAAAAAAAAAAAAAAAACAATACAATATCAATCACGAAAAAGAAACAGACCTTACAACGCCTCAATCAGACGAATGCAACAATACCAGCGCTTTATTAAGCTAAGAGAAGATCCAAAATCGGAAGGCCCGCCGATACCTTCTAAAATCAAACCGGCGAACCCCACAGCCGGAATAGTTGATCCCCTTAGTCCAGAAAGAAGATGGCAAGCCATGACATGTCGTACAATGACTCATCGATAGCTAACTCTAATATCAGCAGGACTAAGATCGTTATGTCTGTATTAAAATGTTGGAGGCCGCCCACATTAGCTCATCATTATTGTTTTCGCTTCGTTAAAGATGGTTTCATTGACAAGACAGCTTTTTATCGAAGCAATCTAATAACTTAATAAAACTCTCCACCAATATTCCAACGGTATATTTTTGCTACATTTTGCTATATTTATTGACCCAAACACCCAATTGCAATCAAGGCTCCTCGCCTATGAATCGGCAGTCCGTGCTTCTTAATTGAGATACAAACCTAGCTATGGCTCAAAAAAATCTAGTTGTTCCTTAAATCATATCTTTACACACCCCTGCCCATAAAATGAGAATAAAAGCGAAGCAATACGCAACGAACCTGCAGCGGTCCACCAGCTACAATTGGCAAAAAGTAATTATGATTAAAATTGGAATTTATTGAATGACTGAACAAACGCGGATTAAAGCATCCTTCGGCTCCGCCTCCGTTGAACAATTTCGATTTGTAATAAAATAATTCGCCGTCATCGGGTTGAGCGATCTTTAAGGCGGACAGTCAGTGCGAAATGGCGGCACTATAGCAGGAAAACGATTCGGCCGTGTGGAATCCTGTGAAACTCCTTCAAGCCACAGCGAGAATAATGGAGTCACGACTAAATCAAGCAATCGATTTTCGATTTGAAAATGGAAATGCAACCAACACCCGTCCGACCATGAGTGCTCCTCGAACTCGAACAAAGTCGGCCATCCTCCTCCCAGTGACCCTTTTTATCTTGACGGGTAATTAAAGGCGGACTTGGTGTTCGCCTCACAGTTCATTTGTTTCCCACTTTAGAAGATGCAACGCTGATTGCTGATTCACGTGTTGGAGCTCGTTGGTCTTGTATGTGTGGTGTGTTCGCACCGCATATATGCGAGGAATTAACACCCCAAAATTTGAAATTAAGCCTCGAAATGAGCGTATTAGGAAGGCCATTATCGTGTGGTGCTGGAACATTCGTGTTTGTGGATTTTCTTAACGCGACGTTAATATCTGTGATCTTGATAAGCTGACCGAGCAACAGTCATACCGCAAAGGGGGAAATGAAATCCTTTATGACCATCCACTTGAGTGGAAGGATAATTTCATTTGTGCGATTATTTGCATTCTTACTGCGGTTGGGGAGACGCCGACGACGCACGTTTCGCAAAGAGAGACCGCGTCGAAACGTTCTTCAATTAAATTAGATTCTCGGCTTCGATTGCGGAATGTTATATACGACCGAAAGTGGAATGCAATTAAACTCGAAGATTGAATCGTAGTGGAATTTTAATTATGGGATAATAACTTTAACGATGATTTCGATTATTGATCTGATGATATTTATTTTTCGACAGAAATTTGTGCGAGAAGGTGACTGTTTTTAAATATTCGTCGATGTGCGCATGTATTTAAGGTTTTTGTCTTTTGTTGGTAGGTGGAAACAGGCCGACAGATCATGGTTAGCCCCAGTGGGTAGTTGATTTAAAGTATAACATCAAAATTATAGAGTATGAACATGAAGGTCACCAATATAAAAAAAATCATTCATTCATATTTATTGTTTTAATTATTCTTCTTTTTTTCAATGCACGGCGCTTTAAATTTTGCGAAAAGGACATATTTAACATTCGTCCATATCGAGTTTGTCGGTAATGTCGGAAACAACCATGAATTCAGCAATATTATTAAGCCGATCCTGCAGCATTGTTGGTCGCTCATTCTAACTGGATGATCCTTGAATCGTGAGCAGCAGCCGAACTTCGGTGCTCTGAAATAATCAATTCTTATTAGAGGTAGCACCTAAAAATAGATAATGAACCATTTGATAAGTTGATGAATAAAATTCGACTTCGTTCATATGTCCACCACGGGAACTTATGCAGCGGTCGATACGTTGAACCCAATTTGCCATGACTCGGCCGCACATTTCGACCGATACGGCCGCTTTTTCTCGTTCAATTTAGGCTCTGAGCTCCTCTAACGTCGCCGGCTTGTTGGCATGCATAGACCAATGATTAAATGTAGCCCCATAAAAGAAGTCTAGAGGCTTCAAATCGCACGATCTCGGCGGATAAAATACGGGTCCGTTTCTAGAGATAACACGTTCACCGAACTGAGACTGCAATAACTCGATTGTTGCACCCGCTGTGTGGCTTGTGGCACTGTCATATTGGAACAACATATCACTGATGTCCAATTCATGCAATTGCTCAAAGAAATAACGTCCCAATATGTCTCTGTAGCGAATACCATTTGCCGTAACGTGGCGGTCATTTTAATTGACGAAAAAAACGGTCCAATGACGCATCGGCATGAAAACCGCACTAAACAGTGACTTTTTGCGGATGAAGTGGTGTTTCCTGAAGCACACCAGGGTTACCACCTATCTAGTAACGCATATTTTGCTTATTGATGAAGCCGTTTAACCAAACATGCGCTTCATCGGTGAAAATGATTTTGCGATGAAATTCGTCATTTTCTTCCATTTTGTCCAGCCAATTCGAGAACGTACGTCGCTTCATATGATCAAGGGGCTTTAGTTCTTGAGTCAGCTTGATTTTGTTAGGGTGTAGACCAAGATCCTTACGCAAAATCCGCCATAATGTGGTCTGGGAGAGGCCCAATTCCTGAGAACGCCGTGAAATTGACTGATTTGGCTGTTTTTTCGACGGACGCCTCTACGGCAGCAATATTCTCCACACTTCGGGCAAAACGTAGTCTCACTGGCACAGCACCATCAAGCAGCGAATATTCTGCCTCACATTTTTTTACTAGACTATGAATTGCTTGTTGGCTGGGACGAGAATTACGGCCGAAAATTGGCATTAACGCTCTTAAAGTTGCGACCACAGACTCGGAAGTTCGGTAGTAAATTGTAATTGTTTGGAAACGTTGTTCCTTTGTCTACTTCACTATGATGAAAATGTTGATTTTACTGAACATTTTCGCATTGATAATTTGGTAAGCGGTTTAAGGGTGCGTTCACACTAAAAGTTTAAAGTTGTCAAGTCGCCAATGAAAGACCATTTACATGTTTATGTGTCTGTGGATATGACACTATCGCGGAGGTACGTTATTGAAGTTCCTCTTCAGAGACTTGGTAAAAATAAACTCGGGTTATTGGTGGATTTCGGTGTACCTGGTAGTTTTGCGCTGACTTGGTTGGACATATGTGGGTGCCGATGTGATTGTTTCAGCATACATCAACCGTAATGCTCCAACGCGTGGCCTGGTGATGTTGTGCTGACTTTCACCGGTGGACAGATGTCCAAGCCGGTCCAAACACGTTACTTATATCAGCGCCTTGTAATAGATTGTCAACGCAACCGCTGCAGCTGACGCTGTCCAATAACTGCCCCTTATGGATAGATGTTAGTCCTGTTATTGTCTCGACTCCGGAGATACCTAGCCATGCAAGCCGTTGTACCCTTATGAGCTTCTCTATTGCGATCTTTTGTGTGAACTTTGTCCATCATACTATGGAGGCGTCTGTAATTATGGATCCTATCATCACTGCAGATCCACTGAACGATCTTTGGAGAGATTCCCCAGGTTCTACTAAACGTGCGGCGACAGGCCCATAAATCTCTAGTAGCTTGCGTAATTGCCCTGTCAATGTAAGAGTTCCACTTCAGTATTTTGTCTAAGATTACTCCAAGGTATTTGACTTCGTCGGAGTACTCTACGGCCTTGGCCTTAAGTGAGATTTGACCAAGGTCTAAATTTCTTCTTTTGGTAAAAGAAACAATTACGGCCTTACTGGGATTGATGGAAAGATTTCCCTGACGCACCAGTCTAGAGCTGTTTTGCCTGCGTTTTGCATTTGTGATGTGACTTCGTTTGAGTCTTTGACCCTAACAATGATGACCATCGGCGTACCCAATTGTGATGTGGCCTGAATTAATCAATTTATGGAGAAGGTCATCAACGACCACTGACCACTGCAAGGGTGATAGTCCACCTCCCTGTGGGCAGCTCCTTACGGCTGAACTGATACTGAGGTCATTCCAGAACAAGGGGTTATTCTACGACTTTCTACGAGTATCATCGCTTTGATCCATTTTATAGTCGGTTTGTCTATATTGTTGTGGTGGAAAGCATTTGATATGGAGTCATATCCAGTGTTGTCAAAAGCACCCGTTATATCCATGAAGGCACATAGCACGGTCTCTTTGCACCGGCAGGCGTTTTTAATCCGTAGGGTTTAGTAAAGTATATCTGATACGAAGGTCGAGAGGGAGGAGGTTTAGAAGAACTCTGAGGGCATCGGTCGGACTTGACCGAAGAGCCCCGGTTGCACCAATCCCACCCGACCTCTAGACTCGATTGAGTTTAACGACCTTGTGGGCTTAACTTAAGGCAGACCATCTTACTAGTGACCCGTAGGTGAGGAAAGGACATATTACGGCTCTGTATACATCTATAGCGCTATCCTAGGCCGGAGTCCCCACCTTTTGCCGAAAGTCCTGCTACAGGCGTAGAAAGCGACACATACTTTCCGTTCCCTCGAATAGCCCTACAAAGACAGTAGCTCGTCGTACAAAAATGTTGGCGTGCAATGTAACTCTGTTTATGTTTCTATATCAGAGATCATTAAGCACAACAGTCGGACCCTTTCGTCGGGGAATTAAAACGCACTTGCCAATGAATGGGATCGACTGATAATGGGAACAGTCTATTAAATTGCTTTCTTGCCTTAGAGACTTGCTTGCAAATACTAGAAAGAACACCGCCTTGAAGTTTGGCAATGATTAGTAATGAAATATTCACTATACGAAATTCGCAGCAAATTAATGTTAGGATTCTTAAGGTTCTTCGTCAGAGCTGATCTTGCTTAAACGCCAGTTAAAGGTGTTGAGTAAAGAAAGCATTCGTTTGTCGCAATAATAAGAATTATTGTAAAGATTATGGTTAACTCGATGTTGACTTCTTTCTGCTATAATTTAAGTCCTGCCTTTCACTCTCAGCACAGCTTCAACTTTCTACCGAAGATATCCACTTTGTTGCAGCCCCTTTCGATTTTATTTTTCAAAATGAAATTCAATTTATTTTTCATCTTTAAGCTCATCTTTTGCCACCATGAACAAGACAAAACCCCACGGATTCCATTTGCCACTCCACATGTGCCCAGTTTTGCTTAAAACGATCGACATTTATCAGTCGCACCGATCGATTGTATCCGTTATTGGTTTTAGTATCGCGCAGCTTTATTAACCGATAATTTACGGTCTACTGGTGATTAAAATCACAGGAGGTGGTACCGCCATTATTGCTAAATACACCGCAACAGGTATCCCATGTTCATCCGTCTTGTTATTTTGTTTGGTTCTTTCGAGATTGCAACAATATTTAAAGGGATGAAGAGGGATATTAAAGAGATTTTTAAAATTCAATGAAAGTGGCTTAATGTATACAATGGAGCGGGATTGAAGTAAAGGGTTAGATGAACTACCTGACGCTTCGTTAGGTGAATTGCTTTTGTAGAAAAGTAGCAAAGCGCATTGCAAACATTCAATACAGGCGACTAATTTTCTTTACTGCATACGAAGCCAAATATGGTTTTTCACTTTTTTTCCTTTTATACTCCTTATTCTCACAAAAAAAAGATCTTTATACAACACAATTCTCTTCTATGCATTTCTGAGAACACATAGCGGTACTTTTCGCGCGAGTGCGACAAAAAACAACGAAGGTATTCCTACTTGTAGGTCAGTGGTTTGCTTGTTGTCGTTGAAAACGAAAGCGTGAATAATTTTCTGATTTGAAAAAATTATAACTTTGGTGTACGGTGAGTTAAGTGGTCATAAAAATATATTTGTGATTGGATACTTATTTCTCTTTGCCACAAATAAAATTTTATAAAAAAAAAAAAATATTATCTTGCTCGATTGAGAGGTAAAACTGCAGAAGCCATATTTGGCTTCGTATGCAGTAAGGGGTTGTAAATCTACACATTTTGTTCACTTGACTCTTGTTGTGGTGCACATGTTTTTTTTCGTTTTTTTATCGTTTCGTATGTTAATTTTTTGCTTAGAAAAATGGAATGCCGTCGTTTTTATGGAGGATCATCATTCCTTAACCCTGCACCCGTCCTTGGGGTACATTTGTACCCCAAGCTACTTTCAAACCAAAATTCAAAACATATCCAAACACAATATGACACTGAATCAATGTTTTTCTGATTTGCCAATTCTTCTTTTATTTGATAGATTTGTTTGCGAGCGAAATTTATAAATATTTTGCTTTCAAAAAGCAGATTAATCAAGTGACCACTATGCTTCTTTGGGGTACATTTGTACCCCGGCAATTTTTCCACGGAAAACGTATAAGTTCCGTTTTTTTTTCGTGATCGTTCATGCAATACAGTTCTTTTTCGAATATGACATGCTAAGCTTTGAATTCAGTAGTTTCTGTTCGGTTTTCAAAGTGCGTAGGTATACATGTTATCCGGTGAAATGAGTGAAAGAATAATTTTTTTAGTAAATAAAAGTGCTAATTATTGTGCATTGAGTGCATCCGAGCAGGACGAACTGGATTACCTGCTAGGCGGTGATGATGATAGATCGAGCAACGGTAACGATGATCATGATCACGACTGGGAACCAAATAATGGTGATTTTGACGATATTATATCTGTTCGTGAGGGCCCATATGTAAACGATCCGCCGTTGCCAGACATGGCTGCTCTTGATTTAGCCAACGATTTATTAGAGGATGTTCTTGGTGAAAATGCACTTGGTGAGCTGGTGGATGAGCCTGCACAAGCAATCGGTGCCAATCGTGGACAACAATATTTAGGTCAAGGTCGTGGTGACCACACAGTTTGGTGGTCAATGCCATCCATCACTGAAAAAGCACGAACCGATAGTCTGGCTGCTGATCGAAAATCTACTATTCCTTTCTGTACAACGACGTTTGAAAATAAAAAAAGACTCATTCAGGACCATTCTGACGACTTCAATAGTAGAAGAAATTTTATTGGCCACGAATCAAAAGGCCCGACAAGCCATAAATATGAATGCAGCCTTGCCAAATCCAAAAAAAAAAATACGGCCTTGGCGCGACCTAACAGTCAACGAGTTGTACGCTTTTATAGGTATTGTTATTTACGCGGGTGCAGAAAAATCAAATTTGGTGTAGGCTAAGGATTTGTTTGCCAAGGATCACATGCCTATTTATCGAGCGACGATGTCATTGAAAAGGTTCGAGCAGATATGTAGGTATCTACGGTTTGATGATAGCCGCACCAGAAGATTTCGATTGCAAAGTGATAAGCTGGCACCATTTCGGCATATTTGGACGCTTTTTATAAATAATGTGACTTTGAATTATAAGCCATCGAAAGAGTTGTGCATTGATGAACAGCTGCTAAACACACGGAATAGATGTATGATCAGACAGTATATTCCGTCGAAACCAGGTAAATATGGGATCAAAATAAATTGGATCGTTGATGCTCCCACTAGTTTTCCGCTGTTTGGCGAAATATATCTTGGCAGGCAGCCAAATGAATAATGGTGCTAATATAACTATGGATAACTTTTTTACGAGCTACGCCCTAGGAAAAGATCTCTGGAGAAATCACAAAACCACAATAGTTGGCACCATTCGTACCAATAAACGCGAAATTCCTATTCAATTTTCCTCGGCTGCCCAAGCTAAACAACGTGGCAAATTCGCATCGGTGTTCTGCTTCTCTGATGAATGTCAGCTCACTAGCTACACATCGAACACGCTAAAAAATGTAGTACTATTGTCGACAGCTCATCAGACAGAATATATTGATTCGAACTCGAGAACAAAGAAACCTTTTGTAATCTATAAACTATAACAAGTTCAAGGGTGGAGTCGATACCTTCGACCAAATGATTCGTGGCTATACGTGCAAACGGAAGTGCAATAGGTGGTCAATGTGCCTGTTTTATAACATGCTTGATGTGGGAGCATTCTGTGCTTTACGTTTGTTTGAACTGTGTCATCCATCGTGGCATCCACGCCCTTCCGACAAACGCAAAGTGTTCTTGAAGGAGCTTGCCTTAGAGCTGATAACACCACATCTCAAGGATCGATGCAAGCTTCCGTTGAACAAATCTACTTTTGAAGCGATGAAATTGATCGGCTTCAAGCCGCCGATTCCTCCTTCGACAATTCCTCATGCCAGTGAACAGGTAATAACAAAAGATTTTTTTTTGCACATCTACTCATGTAATTCTCTTCTCTTTATCCATTTTTATTTATTTTTAGAACAATCTGCAGCGATGTGTTCCTTGCAAAAGCGACCGCACTGCAAAAGTTGATGTAAAAACCCGCTCGGTGTGCGAATTGTGTTTAGTGCCCAACTGCCCAAAGCATTACATAAAGGTGTGCGAAGGATGTTACCTCAAGAAATTCATTGGCCCGTCCGATGATGACGACAGCAATGACGATTATGACAATCGACCAACGACTTCCACAGGCAGACCCGCAGCTTCGATAGTACGCAATCGTTCGCCATTGGCGCTGACAGAAGTCTACTATTTGTTAATCTTTTCTTTCTTATTCTACTTTTTGAGTAATTTTTTTTTAACAAAGAAGTGAATTAATTTAGTTTGCATTTAAATTCGAACTTTTTCCATGTAAATGTATTGGGGTACAATTGTGCCTCAAAGACGGTCCACGTAAATTTTTACCATGGACGGGTGCAGGGTTAATTCCATTCCTGGAGACGGATCGCGAAGCGATGATGAATTGGCTGGAGATTCAGATGTGGAGTTGGCGACAGAATTGCATACCTATCAATGATCGAAGTGTCAACGTTACGGTTGCGGAAACGGAATCAGATTCAGATGATGAGTCTCTTGCAGCGTTGAAATCAAAATCCGTGAAAAGCAAGACAAACAAAGGACAACGATGAAGAGCTTTTCAAATTTGCAGGATCGGCCGAGCTTCCAGAATATGTAAAAAAAAATAGAGACACCATCAGACTTTTTTTTTAAAAAAAATTCTGATGATTTGTTGGCTTTCATTATAGAGGAATCTAATAAAAAAGTTAATATCACAAAGAACGAAATGAAACAATTCATCGGGATGGTGATATTCATGTCTTGTTGTCAACTTCCATCATCCAGACATTACTGGAATAAGACGGTAGGACAACAAATGACATATGAAACAATAGCGTGCAATAGGTGGAAAACTATCAAAAGGTCAATGCATTTCAACTTCAAACCATTGGGAACAGAAGGACATGACAAACTCTTCAAAGTAAAACCCCTTTTGGAGAAAATAAGGGAACGTTTGCTCTTGATTCCAAAAGAAGAGTTCCTCGCCGTAGACGAACAAATTATTCCGACGAAATGCCGCCATGAACTGAAGCAATATAACCCACATAAATGGAGTTACAAAAATCAAGTCCTTACTGGAATTTCGGGATTAAGTTACGATTTTGATTTATTTAACAGACACCAAAGCAATAAGTGGTAACGTTGTCACAAGGCTTACGTCAACAGTTCATGAAAATGCTAATCCCAAGATTTTCTTCGACAACTGGTATAATAGTCCAAATTTGCAGGTTTATTCGTTGCAAAGTGGACTTTTGAAACTAGGGACTATAAGACTCAACCGAGTGCCAAACTCCAGAATTTCGAAGGAACAACTTATGAAGCAAGGACGTGGAAGTATGATGGAAAAGTGGCAACTATCAGTGGAGTAAAATTGAGTTTGGTGTCCTGGTTTAACAACAAAATTGTAACTTTAATGCCGCCTTATGTTGGAATGAATCCAGTTATAAATAAGAGCCGTTACTCCAGAAAGGATAAGGAGTACAAAATTATTCCTGCTGCACAACCTGTTGAGGTCTAGGTACAACAAATATATGGGTGGTGTCGACTTGCTAGATTTGATGCTGGGCTTATATCGCATACAATTACGATCCAAGATCGTCAACATGATTTACCTTTATTTGATTTTAAACTAGAAATGGTCGGAAGGAACCGCCAAATTCGTCAAATCACCTGTACTTTTCGTTCATTTACTTTTTGCCAAAAATGTAAAGCTTATTTGTGTTACAATGAAAAGAGAAATTGCTTTTCTAAATTTCATGGCGTATAAACACACAACTTTCAACCATTATTTTACTTTTTTATGATACAATGAATTGTTATGTTTTGTTTCATTTATTTATTTATTAAATGAATTGTTCTGTTTTGTTTATAAATATTTTTTTCTTTATATTTTGCTGCTTTTTTATATATTTTATTTACTTAAACTGAAATCAAAAATGTTCTAGTTTTACAACCGTTAATGCACACGAAGCCATATTTGGCCTGTATTCCTATTATTTAAACAAATGATTTTTTTTTGTGGTTTTTTAATAAAAGATGTCTTAAAACAGCCGGAAGAAGCTATTTAAAAAGTATTTTATTTTTTTTCTCTTTAAATAATAGTTCATGCAGTTGAGGGTTAAAGCTATAATCAATGAGCGACTTTCAGTGGGACAAACAGAGAATATATGCGTGGTAATTGGTAAAGGAACGCAAGTGGAAAAGAGGGAGAACATAAGTTTAATAATTTGCAGGAGAATTGAATTTCATCCACGGTATATTGGGTGCTGGTTTTTTCCTGCGAGTTGTTCTTGCCACGTCCAAACAGTACCAATCGATGTTTTGAAGCTAACTGATTGTAGAATGGGACGGAAATTTTTTATGGCAAGTTAATTTGGTTTATCAATTTCGATGATAAAAGGTTTTTCAGTTTGAAATGGTTTTCAGGTCTCATATGTGCGAGTGGTTGATTATATTGAACTTCTTTGAACTGAACTATAGTCAATGCTAAAATGACGATGAAGATTCATAATTGGGGGCGTTATGCTTCATCTCTGAAAAATGTATCATTTTCTTATGATTTGAACTGCATTCAAGTTGGAAATCGGGCCTTTATCTGTAAACGTTTTCATCCATTGATCTGACGCCAGTTTATTGACTACTTGGAGGGCTTTCAATCTGAGTTCGCGAATAGGATGCATGAAAAGGTGGTGGGATCGCGATTTTTATAAAAGACCATATCAATTATGAACGTTTAAATATAGAAACGGCATTGTATGAAAAACTTACTTTAAAGATGCAATATTATTATTATTATTATTATTTCTTCTTTATTTTTTCACTAATAACAAAAAGTGTACAAGTTATACTTTACTTAAGAATACGGACATGGCTATGCTGCCGTCTGCCGGATGATGCAATATAATTCAAGAGAAAGGGTAGTAAGTGCCCTTTATAGACCTCCGAAAAATAATACATGCAAAAAAGAACCCCATAGCAAATTAATTATTCTTGGGGACATGAATATAAACATCAACGATAGTTTAAACAACGAAGTACTTACTTTTACTTTTAAATTCATTTTTATTAATTATTAGCTTATATCAACTTACATACTAGACAAAAATGATTAAATCTAAATTAAAATTAACAGGATACTTATTCTAGAATATTGATCCTTATGCGGACGCCCTAAACTTAACTCTATCTTATAATTATTACCTTTCGGCCTAAAAACTATTTTACGAACTAATCTTACATATTATGTTTTCATCGAGAAAATTTTTAAGAAAACTCGGCATCTTTATCAAATTTTATATTTTTATATAAAAAAACAAATTACAAACTACCTACTCTACTTACTTAAACTAATTAACATATTCTAACTATAATTAGGATTCTGAGCACTCGTTGCATTACGAAACAAGTGGTCAAAATCCCAATTACTTTCCGAGCGCCTGGCAGTCGTCAACGTGCACACGCGCCGTCGTGAGCTGACTGATGCCTTACAGAATCAATCACCTCCCGGAAGCACCACCACAAGTTGGCGAGCCCGGCCCCTCCCAGAAACGCCCTAGCTAACTTAGTCTATCTTACAAACTAAGAGGATGTTACCTAGAGTAACGCACCGTCTTGGGAGGGCATGTTGAACCCTCCACCCTCAAAAAGCCACCAAAATTCGGCAAATTGCTTTTCTGTATCGAATTTATCCCTCTCCGCTATTGCGGTACTAAAACGGAGGATCTCATGAGCATTGGCGACGTCCTCGCCGCGGATGAGCCGCTTATCTCTCGCACTGCGGTAGCGGTGGTATAATACCGGGATACCATCCCTCGTCTGTACCAGCCCTTTTGCATCAATATGGATAAATGCCTCTGGCGGGATAAAGCCAGACCGGAGTGTACTCTCTATGTACATTTCATTGGGGTAGTAAGCCCCAAAGATCAGACTATTGTCGCTGGCCAAACAACGAAGTACGTTACTA
This sequence comes from Portevinia maculata, assembly GCA_949715645.1. Lineage (NCBI taxonomy): Eukaryota > Metazoa > Arthropoda > Insecta > Diptera > Syrphidae > Portevinia > Portevinia maculata. The sequence continues at coordinate 10,212,957 of OX454526.1, forward strand.
CCAAGATGTGCTGGCTTCAAATGGAATGTATAACATAATTAAAGGGGCTACAAAAGTCGATCCAAATATAGGAAGTTGCACACTTTCGACCATATCTTAGTGAACTTGCTAAACATTAAAACGTTTTCGGCTGTAGTAAAAAACGACATTTCTGATCACTATACTACTCTATATGGAGTCTACGAGGAGAGAATGGCGAACACCCCTATACAGGAAATAGTACGGACGAGGCATGTTAATCATCTTATTAGACCTACAGAATGGACTCAACTGCTAAATGAAACACACACTGAAGCACTCATGAACTCCTTAGTGCATAAAATGAATGAGATATATTCTAGTTCGAAAAGTATACATAAAGAAAGAGAGACAATGAATAGGACCGCATGGATAACCAGAGAAGTTATTGAAAGTTGCAGAGAATGGGATGCGTTGTATCGCATCCCTAGCGTACGAAGCCGCGTATAAAAAACTACTCAACCAAGTGAATACAAAAATTTCCCAAACGAAGGATCAGTATTACAAACTGCAGTTTGGACTGGTGAGATGCGACCCAAAGAAGACATGGGGATTAATTAATGAGGTATTAGGACGAAAAAAACCCTCCTTGGATGAAACCATAAAGAAACATTTTGCACAGAACTCAAACACAGATGCACTCGCGAAAGCAACATCTATAATTCATTCATGCAATACTATAGCATCCCATCAAAACACTCTACTACAAGACTCAATATTTCTCCGATATACTGATTACACTGAGGTAGCGGAGAAATAATGTCAGAACAGCCGATTTAAAATCGAATCCCGAAATATTTGTACCTTTACTGACAAAATTAATAAATATGAGCATCGACTTCGACACATCAATCGTAACACATAAGCTTAAAAGGGCAATTGTTAGGCCAACTTATAAAGGTGGTATTAAGAAGCATGTAGAGAACTATCGTCCAATAACAATTTTACCAGCTACAGACAAAATTATGGAGCAGATCATATCAGACCGTATAAGAGAATTTATAGAAAAACATCATATAATAAACGAAAATCAATACGGGTTCCAAAAAAGTAGAAGCATCAACCAATAGCTATTTTTCCAACTCAATCAACACCACCCTGAGTAACCGTCATCACACGTTAGTTCTATTCTTAGACTTTAGCGAAGCTTTCGATACCCTGGACCATAAAAAAACTTATCGATGCCTGAGGAAGAATTGGAATTAGATGGAAGATATCTGACTGGCTTTGGAGCTATCTGAAAGAAAGAACGTTTCAGGTTAAAATCAACAGTTCCTATAGCAGTTGGGAGTACTGCATGGGGTTCCACAAGCTTCCAAGCTTGGCCCTCTGCTTTTTATCTTATACACCAATGAAATGTTGAAGTGTTTGAAAAGAGGTGTTCCATTTGCCTATGCAGATGACACGGCAATCGTAGTATGTCATCTGTCCCTGGAAGAAGCAGAAATGGTGATGCAGTCCGAGTTCGATAAAGTAGGAGGATGTTGTCATGAAAATGGACTGGTAATCAATGAGCAGAAGACCAAATTAATGCACATCCGCAGCCAAATGTATCCAGAGTCAGGCATCAGCTTAAAAACATATAGATGCGCTAATACACAAAGATGCGAAAATATTAAGGTTGTTAGCACGTACAAATACCTCGGAGTCATCATAGACTCTCATTTTCTGTGGGAGCCACATATCAACGCCTTACGGAACAAGTTGCGGGGATCACTTTTCACGCTGCCATGTCTACAGAACAAATCATCTACTTGTGTACAAAAACAAGTTTACTATGGTCTTATAGTATCGAGATTCAGATAAAGCATATTAGCGTGTGGAGGCGCGTCGAAAACGCATATTGCAGGTGGCAATGGTGCAGTAGTAGTGTATTCGCTGAGGTAGTTTATTGCTTAAACTAAATTTTTCTCGCTCTGTCCTTTTAGATCTACCTTACTACCGTTATTTAAGCTTGTCTCGTTTGTTTCTTATTCAAACTGTTAAATTATGGAACTCATTGCCTCATGAGTTAAGACAATCTGTAATACTTCTAACTTTAAAACTGCAATCCTTCTATACTTCTCCACAACCTCCCCTCGCCAATAAATTCCTTTTGCTGATCTCTCCCATTTCGCCCCATTTCTTTTTCTATTTACACCGACTCCCTTCTTTGAGATAGCTTCCCATCTATTTCTTCCGTTGCAATTTATATTATATTGTTTTTAGTTTTCAGTAGTTGTCCAAATCTCTCTAAATGTAAAGTACTAAGTACTTAATAGATACAAATCTTAATGTACAAACCTCTTTGTTTAATAATAATAAATTGAAATTTAATTGAATTGAATTGAATTTTCTATCTCGTTTAGGTTCAGGTGCAAGACAGGCTAAGAATATTACTGCAGCGCCTCGCAAAACACAGCGCTTGTTGTCAAAAACGATTAAGGAGATAAATCCCTTCTAGACAATTTTAACATCCAGGTGTACACTTTAAGCACCTTGAAACTCTAACACAAATATCTGATCCACTCCGACCTATTCCACACATTAATATGAATGGAGGAGTGATTCCCAAGTGCGAAAAGTTAAAATATCTGGGGTCTATGATCAATAGCGACGCAAGCTGATAAAGTGGCGGGAAAACTCAAGTATCTTCCGTGATCGGAAGTGATCCAACGAACCCTGTCAAAAAAGCAAGATCAATCAACGTTCAAATACGAACGCGAAAAAGAGGCAGGCCTAAAAACTCCCGGATCACACAAATGCAGCAACACCAGCATTTGATTGGCCTCAGCGACGAAGTGATTCAAAATCGGGAGGCCTGCTATTATTTGCTGAGGTCGAACCGGCGAATCACACAGGCGGACCTGTGGGAATGCAGTTGAATGGAAGGCTTATGATCCAGCCTCACAGTCATTTATGGAAGATGATGATGAATTAAACCCGAAGTAAAAAATATTGTTATGGTGAAAGAACTCACAGCCAGCCCCTTCCCTCCACGACTGTGTCGCCAATACAATGGTATGTAGTCCAAAGTCCAATGGGGTAGTAGTCCACTTTGCATATTTTGAGAAGTAACTCCGCCTTTCAGCATAAAGGAATGTTTCTGCAATGTTGCCTGGCAATCGAAGGGTTCCCTTTCCCAACACTTACAATAAGTTTCGGTGAATAAATTTCCACCTATCCATCAAGCATACATTCAGATATGCATTAAGTGCCCAACTAGTCAACCAAATATCGCAATTCCAAGAATATTTTAAATGAGTTCTTCGAAACATCTCCCACAGAACTCGCACTGCCGACAACATACGAAAAGGTCAGTGACAACTCAATTTTATTGCTCGTCATCCATAAAACAAATGTTGTTGCCCCAAACCCCATCCACAGTCATTAATTTCTAATCAAATGCTCAAGCATTGCTCCAAACATACACATTAACTGCCTCGAAAGTCAAAACTGTCATTCAATTGCGTGTATTTAAGGCAATCATCTTCATTAGCGGTTCCATTCAAGAGTCATTCCAATCAAATAACACCACTGAAGCTCTGATAAATTGTAGTTTGAACTACACACAGCACAGGGCCCCCTGCGCGTTCACAAACATTTACATACCCATTTACGGGACGCTTAATTACGACTTCAAAAGTTTAAGACAATTTATTTTAGGTCGGAGGGCGACCTCTTCTACCAAATGCTCTGAACAACGTCCACACAATAACAATAAAAAAAGTAAACTTTTATAGTTTTTGTTTCCATACTTCTTTCAGTGATTGCTGCTTCGGTTGGGGCGGGCGGTTCTGGGGGTATTTTGTCGCACTGCTGCCTTCTATCGACAGCGCTGCCAATGTCGATTGAAGCATTGACACGAATTGTGAGAGATTCTTTGACTTTTATTGCCTCCCAGCGCCACAAGAATCCTTCGCCTCGCGCAATGGCTGTGTTTACCCTAAATGAGAAAATCTGGTCGCTATCGCAGATGATGAGATTGGGATTGTTTACTGATGACTTTGCCGATAGATTTGGCTGTTTGAAAGAGCACATTTAGATTGAATTTGAAAATAGATTGTTTTTAATCCGGTTTGTAATGAAAGCGGAAATAGGATTGGGAAACGGAAAGGCCGAAAGCCAGATGAAGTCATTTAAAGAGAGGCGTGACGAAATGGCTTAAGTATGCAAATTCAAATCGTTTGACCGGAAATGTATTGGGCCAGGGCGTGAAAATGCTTTTGAGTACGACAAAGCGTATAGGAAGAATTGATGGAGCATTTTAAAATACGTATTTTCTTTCACATCAATCTTTTAGTTCGTCTTCGTTAACGGCGAAATTATGATCAGGATTAAAGATACCATAACCGCGTTTCTACTGGTCCACCTATGAGGTTCGACGGCTTGACCCCAATAAACATCGGCAGGCTTTTCGATTTCGAATCACTTTTTTACTGAGGCCAATCAAAGTCTATGGTTCTTTTTCATCTTTTACGGCGAAATTACGATAAATATTAAATGGGTTATAACCATCTCACTTGACTGCATTCCCACTGATCGGCCGGTGGGGTTCGCCGGTTTGAGCTCAAAGAATATTGGCAGGCAAATAAAATGCTGGCGTGATTATATTTCTGTGATCCAAGAGGTTTAAGTCGTTATTTTGTTTATTGTTTGGTCCTCCTTTTTCGACACCAGCGATCTCCAGGCGTTTGCATGGATTTCCATGGATATTTGTGGGAGAGTTTCAAGGTGTTTAAAGTGTCGCTAGATACACCTGGATTTTAAAATTGTCTAGAAGGGATTTATCTCCTTAATCGTTTTTGACAACAAACGCTGTGTTTTGGGAGCGCTGTAGTAATATTCTTAGCCTGTCCTGCACCTGAACCCAAAAGAGATAGGAAATGCAATTCAATTCAATTCAATTTCAATTTATTATTATTAAACAAAGAGGTTTGTACATTAAGATTTGTATCTTTTATGGTACTTAGAGCTTTACAATAAGAGAGATTAGAGAAGAAATAGATGGGAAGCTATCTCAAAGAAGGGAGTGGGTATAAATAGAAATGGGCGAAATGGGAGAGATCAGCAAAAGGAATTTATTGACGTGCTGAGGTTGTAGAGAAGGATTGCAGTTTTAAAGTTAGAAGTACTACAGATTGTCTTATTTTATGAGGCAATGAGTTCCATAATTTAACAGATTGAATAAAAAACAAACGAGACGAGTTTAAATAACGGTAGTAAGGTAGATTTAAAAGTCCTTTCAGAGCGAGAAAAATTAAGTTTATTGAATAAATACGAATGTGATTGATTTTTTATGATTTTATGTAGGAGTAGGGGAGGACGGGGCACAGAGGACCAGCGGGGCACATAAGGCTTTCTGTTTAAAACGTTAAGTAAGTGACTCAGCCAAAAAGTTAAACGAAATAATAAAAGCGCCCATCTAGCTCCTCAGTTGGTTATTGTCTATCGTGCACGCGAGTGCTCTCCAGTGGAATAAATAAAAATTTATTGTTTTTTAAGGTAAGTTTATAAAAAAAATGTATAAAAGTGGGCGTGTTTACTATTTAAAGGCTATCCAAATAAAAATTTCATGTTTTTATGTCGAAAACAGTGAGTTTAGTGGTGCTTTGTGCTTTTTTAATTTTGTCTAATATTCGTACTCAAACATGTCAATAGCACTTTTTAAAAGGCATTCGTATTGGGGCACAGAGGACTAGGGTGGACCTCTGTGCCCCCTATAGAAAATAAACTCGATTAATTTTTGAATGTTTTTGTTCCAGATGGTACACAACTATAAAAAAATTGCAAAAAATAAAAAAAATACCACTAAGGGCAATCCCATTGGCAGAAGCTCGAGCTCATCCTAGGAAGACACAATGACGCCAATACTTGTTGCATTTATTGCACCGATACATTTTTTCAATCAAAAGATGAAAGCTGTATCCAGTGTCGTGGTTGTACAAAGTGGGCACATGATGCTTCGGCCGGAGCAGAGGACGACGACAACTATATAACGTGTTAACATGGCGCTTATTTAATTTGTTTAATTTTTACCAATGACGTTAATAAAATGTTTAAGTTATTTATTGATTTAAAGGAATAGAATAAATACCTACCTACATACATTGAAGATTATCCGTTGTTTTACTTTTGGAGCAGAAGATGTTTCAGATGTCGAGGACTACCTAGGTCCAATGGGGCATAGCGCACCAAAACACTTTTTATGCACTTTTAATTTTTAGAACATAAGTGATAAAGTTGTGATAGCAATTATTTACTTATTTAATGTTGACACCTAAAGGTATGTGGTAAGGAAATTTGAGCCTTTTTCCTTCGTTTAGTATATTTTAATAAATTGGCAAACGTTAAGTGGTCCTCTCTGCCCAGTCTTCCCCTACACAGTTTCTCGCATTAATTTACACTCGACAGCAAATAAACCGGGCCACCCGCTACATTCAAAATCTGATTCGATTTTCTTTTAAAGTATAAAACATACAACTAAAAAAGTAGTACCAACAGAAAGTGCGTTATATGTTGCATAAAATTAATGGTAACTCATTTGGATTATTCAATTAATTCAGTGTTTATTTAAGGTTATACAAAAAAGAGTCGTTTTCCAGTTGTGTTAATTAATCTAATCATAAAATGAAAACAAAAAGTTAATCCAATAACAAAGAAAAAATTTAAAAAAAAAATTGTGGTCAATATCTGGTATTGCCTCCTCTTGCTTGCATAACTGCCAGCATCCTTGCATTCATCGACCTCACGAGCCTGACGATGAAATCTTGAGGAATAGTATTCCACTCCTCTTCAGGTGCGATTCGCAGCTCTAGAAGCCTTGTTGGAGCAGGTATCCGGGCTCGAACCCGACGTTTCAGTTCATATCATAAATGTTCTCTCGGATTCAAGTCCGCGCTTCGAGCTGGCCAGTCCATCGTACGAATGCCGCCGTCCCGTAGATACTGGGTCACCACATATGCAGCATGAGGCCGTGCGTTATCTTGCATTAACAGCATATCCTGCCCGATATATCCTGCGGAAGGTAACACATGGTCTGCGGGGATTTCAGAAATGTAGCGATGAGAAGTCAATCCACGTGTACGGCCAATTGGTTCGATGAAAACTAAAGCTGTATGTGCGGTTAAGGAGATGCCGCCCAGACCATTACAGATCCTCCTCCATAAACAACAGTTTCCTCGATGCAACATTGAGAATAACGTTCACCAACGAGACGATAGACTCTCTGAGGTCGATCACTTACATGTAGCCTCACCCTGAACTTATCAGTAAAGAGTACATTACCCCTCTGCTCCAACGTCCAATCCCTAAGCTCTCCTTCGGACGGTATCTGAACTTATGAGCACTTGGTGTTCGTCCCGCAGACTTTGTTGGACTTGGACTGCATTTAGGCGGCGATTTCGCAGAACAGTAAATTTAATAAACCGATCGTCATCTGCTGATGTAGCCCTACGCCTGCCCACACCTGGACGTCGATCGAATGCCCCAGTCTCTAAGTATATTCTGTAAACTCGTTGCACCAAAGATCTGCTGATTTGAAGTCTTCGAGCGACCTCACGTTGCGCAACGCCTGCTTGAAGTAGTGCTACAGCTTGAGCTGCTTCCTGAGGTGTCGTATCCATTACTACCAACGTAAAAAAAAATCAAAAATACACGCGGCTGAACAAACACTGGACTAAATCTAAAAAAATTACAACAGACACTGACTAACCTCATTGTAGAAAAAAATCTAGAAAAAACAAAGCAAATCGTTAGCATTGTGTTTCTTGCTTGATTACAATGTGAGTTAACGGTACTTAAGAATACATTTAAAATCATTTCAATTGACATGAAAATCACTTTCTGTAGGCACCACTTTTTAAGTTGTACCTATGTATTATACTTTTAAAGAAAATCGAATCAAAGCGTGAACGTAGCGGGTGGCCCGGTTTATTTGCTGTCGAGTGTATTATTGAAGAGTGCAATCAAGTAGGCTTCTGGAGTGTTCGGAAATATGATCGTATCTACGAATGCCATAGATGTATCGCACTGCTGCATTGGAGGCTACTTGAAGCTTCCTCTAGGATAAAGAGTCGAGGGAGCAATAAACTACCTCAGCGTATGTTATCATGGGCAAGATAAAGGTTAACCCTAGAAAGATAATCATTTTTTTTATGACGTAAAAGATAATCATACGTCTCAGAGACGTATGGAACTTTGGTAGTGTATTTAATGAAACCCATGAACTTTTTAAAAAAAATATTAACGTTTTATTTATTTATGTAACCAACGACTATAACACGTCGAGTTAATCGGTTCTCATCAGATCACCGTAATTAAACGACGTTGGGCGTGGTTAGTATCTAGATGGGGGACCGTTTGAGAACAACCGCGTGTCGTTGGCCAGTCCCATCAACAGAGTTGAGGTAGATAATTATACGTGGTATCACAATGGACCTAAATTGGTCTAAGTGTGTCGGCTTCTGCCGATAGCCACATAAACCTAACCTAACCAAACCTATTTGTTTATGTAGTTCATATTAAGTAAAATAAATCAATGATTTAGTATAAATAAATATTAATTTGAACAATACAAACAATAAACTTAAGCCCCATTAAAAATCAACAAACATAGGGACGGGCTACAGTCCGCTTGGGCGAACTGTTGGATACCCTATTCTTATTCCTATCCCTCATAAGTGGGCGTGACAAAAGTCTAAGTATGGTTGAATTGTTAAGAACGCTCTACATATTTTGTTATATAACATTTAAAGGATTTTATCAAAAAAAAACGCTCCCTAGCTCAAACTTAGGTGTTTCAATAAAATTGTTTTATTTAATTGTGGGCGTGTCAGTAGGCGGATTTAAGAAAAAAATAACACATGAGAATAAAGGGCTACTAGAGAGTATATATTATAAATTTCAGCTCCCTAGCTCAAACTTTGAATTTTCAAAAAAAAAAAAAAATAATTGTGGGCGTTTCAGTGGGCGGATTTTGAAAATATTTACACATGAGCATAAACGGCCCATAGAGAGTATATACTATAAATTTCAGCTCCCTAGCTGAAACTTTGGATTTTCAAAAATTAATATACCCTTAGAATAGGGTAAAAAAAAATTATTTTATTTATTTGTGGGCGTGTCAGTGGGCGGATTTTGAAAATTTTTTATCCCGAGCAGTTTTAGGAGTCATAGATCATATATAAAAAATTTCAGCTTTCTAACTCAAAATTCGATTTTTTCCAAAATTTGGTTTTTTTGAGTTTGTGGGCGTGTCTGTGGGCGGATTTCAAAAATTCGTAAACTTGATTATTTCGGGACCCTAGAGAGTATATGGTTAAAATTTCAGCTCTCTAGGTCCAGTTTAAAGGCCCAATTTTTGGCTACAGACGGACGGACGGACGGACGGACGGACGGACGGACGGACATGGCTAGATCGACATTACTATCGATGCTGATCTTAAATATAGTAACTTTTAGGGGTCTACGGGCAATATTAAGGTATGTTACAAACTATGCGTCAAAATTAATATACCCTTAGAATAGGGTATAAAAAACAACTTATATTTTAAATGAACCTTAAAATTGACATTAAGTCACATTTGTTTGCCAAATTTTCATTTTTCGGTTTAAAATAAGTCTACTAATAAGTCTTTTTTTTTATTTTTTTTTTTTTTTTTTAAAAGGAAATCCAAATCCCAGACCACTCAGACTCGGTAACGGTCCATTGTACTACCAGGCAGAAATCCTTCTTTTGGTGTAGAGGCATGTGACTGGATGGCGTATGTTGTTGTTCCCCGTGGGGATTGAACCTGCACCGCACGGGTCACAAGCCAACACACTTTTTACTTTACTTTTAAATTCAATTTTATTAATTATTAGCTTATATCAACTTACATACTAGACAAAAATGATTAAATCTAACTTAAAATTAACAGGATACTTATTCTAAATTATTGATCCTTATGCGGACGCCCTAAACTTAACTATATCTTATAATTATTGCCTTTCGGCCTAAAAACTATTTTACGAACTAATCTTACATATGTGTTCCTCGAGAAAATTAAATAAAACTCGGCATCATTATTTAAATTTTATATTTTTATATAAAACAAATTACCAACTACCTATTCTACTTACTTAAACTACCTAACATATTCTAACTATAATTAAGATTCTGAACACTCGTTGCCTTGCGCAACAAGTGGTCAAAATCCTAATTGCTTTCCGGGTGCCTGGCAGTCGTCAACGTGCACACGCGCCGCCGTGAGCCGACTGAAGCCTTACAGCGTCAGTCAACTCCCGGAAGCACCACCACACGTTGGCGAGCCCGGCCTCTCCCAAAAACGCCCTAGCTAACTTAATCTAACTTATAAGCTAAGTGGATGTTACCTAGAGTAACGCACCGTCCTGGGAGGGCATGTTGACCCCTCCCCCCTCAACAAGCCACCAAAATTCGGCGAATTGCTTTTCCGTGTCGAATTGATCCCTCTCCGATATTGCGGTACTAAAACGGAGGAGCTCATGAGCTCTCTCGCGCTGCGGTAGCGGTGGTATAATACCGGGATACCATCCCTCGTCTGTACCAGCCCTTTTGCGTCAATATGGATAAATGCCTCTGGCGGGATAAAGCCAGACCGGAGCGTACTCTCTATGTACATTTCATTGGGGTAGTAAGCCCCAAATATCAGACTATTGTCGCTGGCCATCGCCCTTGCAACGTGCATTCGAGTCACCTTAATGAGGAAATTGTCAATCCTATTCAACTGAGCCCCACAAGCCAACACACTAACCTCTACACCGTCGCCACCCACTAATAAGTTTTAGTAATTTTAAATTATGTACGATTAAATTTAATGTAAGAATGGTACAGGTCACACACGCCCCCAGAAGTCCGGCATAGCTATAACTTGTTACCGCAGGTACTTACTATCACGCCTCGACCGTTACGGGCTAGCTCCGACCACCGACTGAGCTAGTTTAAGCAACCAACCCAATGAGGTTTATAGTTAAAAGAATATAACATTTTTTCCGAGCGTCAGACGTCTCGCAGATGTAGATTATCTTTCTGGGGTTAAGATCAGCCTTCGTCGAAATTCGGTCGGTTTGAAGCTATCACTAAGCCAAAGCTTGCGAAGACATCCGTAGATACGTCCAATCACGACATTGTTGTAATTGTATCCGCATAAATTTCTATTGATTACATAGCCCAGAATAGTAGCTGTTACTGCAGAATTCAGCTTACAGTTCGAGAGCCATAGATCAGGTAGATTATTGGTGTCAATGGTCTTATTAGAAATCGGAGTGAACTGCGATTTAGCTGGATTGACTGATAGACTATTCACCTCAGCCCAATTGTGGATTTTCTCAAGATCCTCGTTCAGTTGGGAACCATGGTCATTTTTATCATTCATTGGTAGAGCTAAAAAAAAGCTGCACATCATCTGCATAGAGGTGTACACTGCACAGCTGTATGTTCACATACGGATGGTAGTTCATTTATAAATAAGCAAAACAAAATCGGGCCTAGGATCGATCCCTGAGGCACCCCTTGATAAACAGGTTTGAATGCAGAGAGTTTTTCACCAGAAAGAACTCGTTGCAACCTGCCAGAAAGAGAGCTACGAATGAGTTGCCCAGCCCTATCACTAAAACCAAACAGATTTTTTAACTTCCAGTAGAGGACATCATGATTAACCTTGTCAAATGCTTTCGAAAAGTCTAGCATAGAATAGTGACGTTTCCTTTGTCAAAATCTTGTCCTATTTCATTAATAATGTTAACCATTGCCATAGGGCAACTTTGGTTGGCCCGAAAAACGGACTGGTAGGGGTTAAACAACCGATGAAGCGACAGGTGTTTTTGTATTTGGTTTGCTATCCGTTTCTCGAAGACCTTAGATAAGCACGGTAAAATACTAATTGGCCTAAAATCGCCAACAGAGATCGGATTGACTTTTTTTGCCATTGGTGAAACTCTTGCTATTTTCCACGAATGGGAAAAGGTCGAAGCTGTTAGTGGTTAATAATATGAGTTAAATGAGAAACAATATGGGGTAAAATTAGTTTGATAAAACGGATTGGTATACCATCCTCACCAGAAGAGTTAGACTTGACGGCAGTTCCACAAGCAGTGACAACATTTTCTGTTACCACCACAAAGTCATCGAAAGTCGGAACCGACTCCACAGAGTTTACACCCCAAATCGCAGTTTACTATACTAGTACCAGAGTCAAGGATAAAATCATTGCGCACATTAGGATCAAAATTACACTTTGCATCATTCCTACTACCGGAATACCAATTTTTCGTAAATTTGCCCATAGTTTTCTTGGAGATAGTGAAATGTTGAACTTTGAGGAATAAAACCTGACTTTGTAGAACGAATAATAGCTGTTGTATTATTACGCGCATTTTATATGCACGCCAGTTAAAGTTATTTGGTTTGTGCTTCCATTTACTATACAAATTATTACGAGCTTTCATTGCATCGACTACATCCGAAATAAACCGAGTGCAGCTCTCATTGCGTATTTTTATGGTTTTAGTTGGTACACACTGTTTCAAAATCAGAACTACAATACTTTGGAAAACATTGAATTTTACTTTTGGATCGGGACTTGTTCGGCACCTCATCCAGGGGGCTGGAATGGTGGCGACTTCGAGTTCGGTAGGGTCAATAGAACAAAATAGTAATCTTTAAACTTAAAAGAAGAAGCTACAGCAGGTTAAGAAAAATTTATGTCATACGTACAAGAAAGAAGATCATGACCCGAGACAAGATCCCACGAAATCTGGTCAAAGAGAAGAACCAGAGACGGATCAGAAACAATGGTTAGGTCGAGAAGACTAGGTGTGCAGTTTTTAGCGAATCGTGTTGCATATTTATTAATTATTTCCAGTCCAACAGAGCAAACTGAAGATCTGAATTAAAGTCACCACATACAATTATATGCTCATATAATGCTGAGTAATTAGATAGAGCCATGAAAAAAGGTGCAAAGAACAACAATATTAGACAAGAATCAGAAAGTGAAGATGGTAACCCTAAGATCTTCCATAGTATAGCATACGTACTAAACTAACAGACAACAGAAACCTACATGCAACGATAAAAAAAGAGAGTGCAGCATATGCATATAAATCAAATTCCACACTAAGCAAAATATTCACCAGGACAAAATCGAAGATAAAAAAAGAGCAACAAAACAATGTGGTCTATCAAATTAATTGCAAGGGAAAAACCAATCAAAAGTGCGACATGGTATATGTTGGAACTACGAAGAGAGCGCTTGGAACTAGAATAGCAGAACACAAAGCGGATATAAACAAAAAGAAGACAACAGTCACTGCACTCTCGCAACATATGATCGACAATGGACATATACCGGACTATTAAAACATTAGAATACTATACAAAGTAAAGAGAACAAGAAAGAGATACACGCTGGAAAACTTAAGATTCCAAGAGAGGCGAATGACGGCAATGAACACGAAAGAAGACCTGGACAACGTCAGCGCAAGTTACTTGGTTGCCATACAACCATTCTGATTTCCACCTGATCTGTGATATTTTCTAAAGTGATGTCGTTTATGTTATTTATATTTATATTTACTTATTTATTGAAATTGTGTTTTGTGTCGTTACAATATAAAGTTAAATTGAATATGTAAAATAATGTAAGTTTCGTTTCCATCAGATTGACACATTATTGATATTATGCTTATTATATGTATGTTTGGTTTGTTATTTAAGGTTTTAAATAAAAGAAAACAAAAAACCCCTGAGGAAGTTGGCAAGAAACCGACGAAACGTAGGGTGCAAGGATGGATTAAAGTGTTTTAATTGCATCGGAAACAAATAAGACCATTAAGCCGGAAAAAAAGGTTAACTAAAGCTTCGATAATTGCTGAAGACACAGGACACAATGCACTTATGACTACTGTCATTTATTTAAAGCATGATTTACTCTAGGTAGTCCCAAATCAACAGACTTGCACACTATTTTGCAGTTGAGTGCTGATTTGCAATAAATTGCCACACCACCTCCTATAGTTTTAGTGATCCTATCATTTCTAGATAGACTATATCCAGGTATGTTGTAGAGTAGATCCGAAATATCGGGCTTGAACCGAAATTCACTTCCACAAATAACGTCAACTGGAGAACAAGTGAACAGGTACTTTAATAAATCTAATTAGAATCATTAAGGCTACGCGCATTTAAGTGACATTTTTAGACAAACGTAGACTTCCGTTACAACCCATACTATTTAGTCGGCGGAAAGGTTCGTGGAATGGGTAAACACCCTTGAATCTCGTCAATAGAGTGCAATACTAAGCTCATCATCTTTGAAATTTATAATATAGACTCTCCATGGGCCCTTGATGGTCATGGTAAATATTTTCAAAATTCGCCCACTGACACGCCCATAACTTAAAAAAAACAAAGTTTCAGCTTGGGAGCTGAAATTTATAATATAGACTCTCCAGTGGGTCAATTCCCGATTTGTGAAAACGTGAAGTGATAAATAAGTTATCATTTCAGTTTTCACAGCAGTTTTTCGTTTTATCACTTCACGAACACGTCTTATGCGATTCTCGAACGCTTTATGATAAATGGCTGTCAGAGTGTGTACTAAAAAGTACTAAATGAAAAGTTCTGTCGTTTATCCGTCACTTTTTTCTTTTTTTTTTAAATAAAAATTCAATTTGTTTGTTGTTTTCGTCTTAAGAAGAATGTCCGGCATAATAATTCGTGTAATTGTTCACAATCGACGACGCACTGAACATAGGTATTTTGTATTATTAAATTATTAAACTTTTTTTTACAGAAAAAAAGACTAATCACTTGAATTTTTAGGAATAATCTGAGGATATTGAGTCGTTCCCTTCGAGATGGCCAGAATCCATTCGAAGTAATCACCGATGAGCACTTTATTCAGCTCTACAGATTCCCGAAACAGCTATGCATGGATTTGATAGAAGAATTAAAGCCATTTCTGACCCTTAACCAACGTACGAATTCTCTTCCATGTCATATCAAAGTGCTGAGCGCCTTTCGATTTTTTGCCACGGGTAGTTTTCAGCGTGCTGTTGGACAAGATTCTTTGTCATCTTTGTCTCAGACATCAGTGAGCCGTTGTGCGACAGAGATTTCCTCTGCTTTAAATAGAATAGCTCACAGATATGTGAAGTTCCCTACAAGAGATGAATTTCCAGGAATTAAATCTCAATTCTACGAGAAGTTTGGATTTCCCGGAGTATTACGGTTAGTTGATGGCACTCACATTAGAGTGTCAGCACCTCGAAGAGAGATCGAACATGTTTTCTACTGTCGAAAAGGTGGACATTCAATGAATGTACAAATTGTTTGTGGAGCGGACTACATAATTTTTAGTGCTAACGCACAATACGGAGGAATAGCCCATGATGCATATGTTTGGCGACGTTCAAGAGTTAAGTCAACCATTGAAAACATTTATAATGAAGGAGAGCGAAACTTTTGGCTTTTGGGAGATAGCGGTTACCCATTGCAACCGTGGCTTATGACTCCTATTCTCTCTACCATATCTGAGGCGGACAACAGATACAATGTCACTCATAAAAAAAACAAGAGCTCTTGTGGAGCGATGCATTGGTGTACTCAAGAGTCGATTTCGCTGTTTGGCAAAAGAGAGGGTGCTGTTTTATTGTCCGGCTGAAGCGGGAATAATAATTAATGCCTGTGTTGTACTGCACAATGCATTGGTTAGAGCCAGAGTTCCATTTTTGGAAGATATAGAGTTGGAAGATGACCACGAAGTAGATTTGAACGGCGAAAATGAAATACACCCCGCTTATAATCAAATTTTGCAAGAAGGCAGACGCATTAGAAACAGAATAGTTAGCCAGGCATTTGATATTTAAATAAAGCTTAAGTAAAAATTGTAAAAATAAAAGAACAATAAACATTAATGCATTTCATTTAGTCAACATTATTTTTTATTCAAGAGTGCTTGGAGCAATTCATCCAGTTTTTTACGAATATTGTTTTGGATTTCGTTGTTTTCCTCCATTAACTGAATTTTTTTTTCCTCAAGCCTCATTTTCTTCTCCTCTATTTCTCTATATGCGGCCAAGGCGTCGTCAGTGGCGTTATTTAATGTACGCCTTGGCCCTTTTCGACGGTTGTGTGTAGAAGTCGACGTTGATGGAATTTCATTTTCAGCTGAAGGATACAGCACGTCTTCGTCTTGAAGTAAAATATCTTCACGTTGGATCTGAAAAAAAGAGTATTATAATTTATTTTTAATTGAAGTTTTAAGTGCACCTTTAAACTTACGTTTATTGGCTCAAATCCGATCTCGCTCACGATGGCTGAGACCCCCTCCACGGCTTCCTTGGTAATAATATTTATTATCCTCCTGTCGAGATCCGTAAGGTCTTTTATCGGAATGGGTCCATTAACGCCGCTTTTCTGGCGCTGTCACGGCTTCGAACCGTTATTCAGTGTAAACATGAAAATATTATGAATTTATTATTGTTTCGTTGTTATTATTATCTAGTAAACTTACGTTAAATCCTTCCAATACTTCCTCCACTTCGGCCCATCTTTAAAGGTACCGCCTAAACTGTTTAGAAGGAAGCTTAGTTCCTTCCACTCATTATCACGGGTATGAGCACCGTCAGCTGTTGTAAATCTGGTAATTTAATTTTTTTAAGTTTCAATATTTTCAACGCAGAATATAATATTTATGTTAATTAAAGGTTACTTTTACTTACTTGTCATTGGCCAAATCGGGCCTGTTCTCCAGATAGTCTACTAAATATATTTTTTGGGTTTCTGAAGCCCTTTGCCCCCGTTTATTTTTCGAATCCATGACGTTTTCACACTTCTTCACAAATGAAATTGCTGTGATAAAAAACTTATCATATGAAAAAATTCTGACATTTGTTTTAATTTTTTCATAGATCGAGAATCGAATTCAGAGTGAACTTGTGAAAACTCTTTTCATTTCACAGTATCACAGAACGGGAATCGACCCCCTGGGGACCTTGATACTCATGTGTAAATATTTTCAAAATTCGCCCACTGACACGTCCACAATTTAAATTAGATGGAGCGAAAGAAGTTTTACTTCAGCCGTGTTGTCTTAAGCGCACTATTTTTTTTTTCATTTGGATTGAACCTGCACCGCACGGGTCTACACTGTGGCCACCCTATTTAAGTGGCATACACGAAAACCGTTATGACGATTTGAAAGTTCATTTAACATAGTGGACGTTAAGTTATCACTCGCACTGTATTGGCCACTTGAAGAAGTGTCTCACCCACTGTGCCAACGTGAGTAATCACGTGGTAGCAATTGTAAGAAATATGGTTGTTCATTCAAAACAACGCAAAGGAAGTTGATGTAAACAAAACCAAAAACGGCAAAATTGTGAGATTCCACATACAAAACCAAGTTAAATTATAAGTTTCTTGACAACACAATGTCAATGTGTCTTTCACCCTCTCTATCACCCATTTTCAGTCCAACTCTGCTTGTCAAAAAATGTGGAATAGCGTAACGACTACAATTATTGGCACCCCAAATTTTTGACCCAACTATTGGCACCCCATCACTCAACAGTGATTTTCTCAGTAAGCCATGGTCCGAAAAGTCAATTTTTTTGTTTTCAACTTGCATATTTTTCTCACATTTCTGCGTCATTAGTTTTTAGATATTCCTTTTTAGTTTTGTTTTACAAGTGAAAGTAAGAACACGTGCGACGAAAAAAAAGTCAAAATTTCCGTTATTTTCGTTAAGGACCTATAATTTTGTAAGTCTCTTATCACTACTTCCTTTTATATTTCTAAACGAAAACTTTTTTATTTACGATAATAATACAGGGGGGTGCCAATAATTGCATCCTATGTAGCTACAATTATTGGCACTGCCAATAGTTGTACTTTTTGAGTGCCAATAGTTGTATCTTTCAACCATTATTAATTTTAGCTTGAATAAAATGCCGAAAAAAAATCAATACGATGA
The DNA here is from genome assembly GCA_949715645.1 of Portevinia maculata. NCBI lineage: Eukaryota > Metazoa > Arthropoda > Insecta > Diptera > Syrphidae > Portevinia > Portevinia maculata. Next base: position 10,230,953 of record OX454526.1, read on the forward strand.
GCACAATCTTCAAAAAGCATTGCTTGATATAAGAGGCGGAAACATTTCCAAAAAAGCTGCTTCAAAATAATTCAACATCCCTAGATCAACTCTACAGTTTCGCTTAGGCTCTAATTTTAAAAAAATTCGTCCAGGCCCGTCCACAGTTTTGACAGATGAGGAAGAGTTTGTAATCGTAGAATGGGTGAAAGTGTGTCAACGAAAAGGATTCCCCAAGCGAAAAGAGGACGTCCTGTATGCTGTTCAAGATTTTTTGCAACAAAATGAGAGGGAACATCCATTTGGTATTGACGGGGTTCCAGGAAAGGGTTGGTTTAAATCGTTTTTAAATCGACATCGGCGTTTGACATTTCGGACAGTTGATCCTGTGTCGTCGGCTAGTGCTAATGTAGCTGTTACGGATATATTTGGGTGGTTTGATTCCATAGAAAGATATTTGGTTGAAAATAATTCGCGTGCAATACTTAAAGATCCAAGCCGAGTATTCAATGGTGACGAAACAAATTTTTTCCTTTGCCCTAAAGCTAAATCTGTCCTAGCTGCAACAGGAGCGAAAAATATATATGAGGTTGAAAGAGGACAGGCTAAGGCAAATTTGACGGTCATGTTTTCGTTTTCTGCTTTAGGGGTGATGTGTCCTCCGATGATCATATACCCATATAAAAGATTGAAGGACGATATTCGTAATACTATTCCAGATGCATGGGGTTATGGAATAAGTGAAAATGGCTGGATGACAAAACAGACATTTTACTAGTACATTTCCAAAGTTTTTATACCCTATTCTAAGGGTATATTAATTTTGACGCATAGTTTGTAACATACCTTAATATTGCCCGTAGACCCCTAAAAGTTACTATATTTATGATCAGCATCGATAGTAATGTCGATCTAGCCATGTCCGTCCGTCTGTAGCCAAAAATTAGGCCTTTAAACTGGACCTAGAGAGCTGAAATTTTAACCATATACTCTCTAGGGTCCCGAAATAATCAAGTTTACGAATTTTTGAAATCCGCCCACAGACACGCCCACAAACTCAAAAAAACCAAATTTTGGAAAAAATCGAATTTTGAGCTAGAAAGCTGAAATTTTTTAAATATGATCTATGACTCCTAAAACTGCTCGGGATAAAAAAATTTCAAAATCCGCCCACTGACACGCCCACAAATAAATAAAATAATTTTTTTATACCCTATTCTAAGGGTATATTAATTTTTGAAAATCCAAAGTTTCAGCTAGGGAGCTGAAATTTATAGTATATACTCTCTGTGGGCCCTTTATGCTCATGTGTAAATATTTTCAAAATCCGCCCACTGACACGCCCACAATCAATTTTTTTTTTTTTTTGAAAATTCAAAGTTTGAGCTAGGGAGCTGAAATTTATAATATATACTCTCTAGGGGCCCTTTATTCTCATGTGTTAATTTTTTTTAAATCCGCCTACTGACACGCCCACAATTAAATAAAACAATTTTATTGAAACACCCAAGTTTGAGCTAGGGAGCGTTGTTTTTTTGATAAAATCCTTTAAATGTTATATAACAAAATATGTAGAGCGTTCTTAACAATTCAACCATACTTAGACTTTTGTCACGCCCACTTATGAGGGATAGGAATAAGAATAGGGTATCCAACAGTTCGCCCAAGCGGACTGTAGCCCGTCCCTATGTTTTTTATCCATTTTTGATACAAAAACAAATTCAATTGCCAGTTATCTTTTTCGTTGATGGACATAGTACCCATCTCACACTTTCAAGTGAGCCAGTTATGTGTTCAACTGGGCATCATTTTGATAGCACTGTATCCCGATTTGAGCTGGCCAGAAACACCTCTTCGAAATGGTACAAAAACCCAGAAAAATAATAAAAAATAACGCCACATGGATTGAGGAAGAAACGAAGAAAAAACAAGAGAAAAAGAAAATTGAAAAAGAAAAGAAAGAAAGAAAAGCTACACGATTGGAGAAAAAACAAGCCCAGGAACTTGACAAAATTAATAAGAAGAAAATGAAAAAAACACCAAAACGTCAAACTCAAAATAATCCCCCAAAAATGTTACCACCCCCCCAAAAAAGAATGATTTCAGCCACAATGACAGCTGGTGCTTTAGCTGCAATAGAAAACTCTCCCGGAAAAAGATGGGTTTTGAAATTTACGATGAAATCAGCCAAGAAAATATTAGATCTTCGAGACCTCCAATAGTCGGAACCCATATCAAAAACTTGTTTTCAGATCAATCTGAAGACATTGGAGAAAACGTTGTTTGCAATGGCCAAATGTGTTTTTCCTGCACTAAATTCATGACCAAATTAGTTGGGTCCGATATGTGTGGTATAAAATGCTCAGGCTGCCGAAGGGAATACCACATTAAATGTTTAAAATTACTCACTTACACGTATATTCCACTTTTTTCTGTAAGGTTTGTTCACAAAAAAGGACCGAATATCCTAAATGCTATTAGTTTCTTAAAAAAATATATATGTATTTATTCATTTATAGATACTAGCTATTTGTTTTTAATTATAAAATAATAAAAAACGTGTTGAAAACATAAATAAAATAATAAACCCTTCATTAAAACATCATGTTTTTTCTGTTTTAAAGAGTGCCAATAATTGTAGTTTTTTGGGTGCCAATAATTATATCAGGCTGCCAATAATTGTAGTTTTTAGTAAGCTTTTTTTAAATTGGCATTTTAAATATATTTTCAATTATTAAATCTTTATTTATAATACTCAATCAATGCGAAATTTAATATTTTATACTCTGGTATACAACAGATTCCAATAGCTTCAGAAATAAAAATGCTATAGTTGATCAAAGTTGAAATTTCCTTAGGGGTGCCAATAATTGTAGTCGTTACGCTAATTAGAGAAAAATATAGAAAGAAAAACCTGAATGAATAACATAATATCTATACTTACAGGCGCTGGCCTGCCCAAAGAAAAATCGAAAAATACAAACTGGATGAACTGAAATGCGTGGCTTCAATGGCACATTGGATGAGTGCCCGCCTGAGAAGCAGCTGGTCTAGGTTCGAATCCCAGTGGAAGTAAGAAATGGATTTTCGGGATACAAGGAAAAAACACAGACCAGTACCATAGGAGAAAGGGAGTCTGATGATCGGTTCTGGCAAACCGAGAAACAGCGTTGTAACTCCAGCCGTCCACTTCACGTGGTAGCAATTGTTAGAAATATGGTTGTTCATTCAAAACAACGCATAAATTGAATTTCTTAAGATGGTACCTCAAGTCACAATGACCTGACAGGAAGCTCGCCAGCTTCCTAGTGATTAACTAACCTTATAATTAAATTTCATTAGGTACTCCTCTATTAAACTTTTAGATTACCTGAGCCCCGGAATATTTTTTCAATGGGCTTGAGCTTTTGTTCCCATTAAATAATCAGTCTCAGATTAATAGTCCAGTTGATACTGCAATAAGGTTCTGGTCCTAAGAACGTGGACTCTGAAAAAGCCCTATCTAGAGCATCCACAGCTTCGTTGCCTACGTTGCCTCGCTACCCAGGTACCCAGCCAAGTTTGACTTTTTTGTGTTTGGCTAGGGACTGCAGTGCATCGTAACAATACTTGACTGTCAAAGATTCAATTTAACTATGTGAACGACAGTACTAGAACTGCTGCTTGATTGTCTGAGAATATGTGTACTTTGACGTCCTTAATACCCTTTTCTAGATTCGTCCTGGATTTCAATTGTAGGTATAGACTTTAGCCTGGAACACAGTCGGGCACATTCCTATTGGTACCGAGACTTTTGTGTTGGACCCAAAGACACCAGCACCGACTATTTATTCCATTTTTGATCCGTCAGTGAACCAGACCAGACTTCTGGGGTCCAGCGGCGCAATACCATTGGCCCCGTTCGCATAGTCCAATATTTCTAGCTCAACAAATCTACCAAAACAATATTTCCTAACTATAGTGTTCACGATGGAACCCATGTTTGGAATTAAGTGTGTTTTCAGGTGTCCTACGAGGTCATTCTGCTTAAACTTGTATCCTAGCTGCAGCTTAATCGCGCATCTAGCAGCCTAATAAAGATTTGCAAGGGTCACTAAAACTTAAGGTCAAATTTACTTAGAGAATACACTACCTCATCATACATTCCCGCAACATCCATCGGCTACACTTCCGCACTCTGATTAATTCTAGACTTAACCCCTGATCGCAGTTAATGCATCTTCTCATGACATTCTTCGTCTACAATTTTCCGCCTCTTTGCACCTTTAATGTAAATCAACTTTCCGGACAGAAGACATTAAATTCACGGCACATGTTCTCAAAGTGTTATTAGCTTGTAACTCGACTGTAGTATGTTATTATGTAAATGTCTGCACTAATCTGCATTGCGGCGGCTCTCCGCAAGGATGGCGAATGAATTTCAAATTCGCAATCCAAGCAGAAAATTGCCGAGACTTTGCGCGGCCTGCAAAAAATAATAATAAATAAATAGACAGTTCTCCCGCTAGGAGTAGGCCATGGAGTAAGTGCCTTTCAGGAAATTAGACCGCAATGGAACACACAATTACAAGCGTGGTTAATTGTGAGAACCGACAAATCTGCATATGAGTTATTATGAGCTGATTGCAGCCAGGGTTGCCATATTAGAAACCGGAGAAGAGGAACATTTTAATTTTGAATTGAGAATCAGAAGTAGGTACAAAGAAGTACACCAACTAAAATAGTTATTATGTCGAGGTTTCATAAGTTTTTACAAAACATACATGGGGGTAAAAGTATTCATAGTAAATACTTGGTCCTGTGCACAGCACAAACCACTGCCATATATGTTATTAAGAAAATGCTTATGGGACAGAAGTTCGTGACTTCGAGCAGAATCTAGGCACATAAAACGGTTGACAACAGGGGCGGTTTAATCTCCGATCCTGTTGAACATCTATACCAGCACCCAATTGCTGCGCAATGAGTAAGGGATTTTGCGAGCACCACAGCGTTAGACTGAGCTGGGTACCCGGAACCAGAGTATATCCAGAAAAAGTCTACAATATGTGGAAGCAATTCAAAAGGATGTGTTGTAACCAGTAGCGACGCGTGCCAAAAATGTGTAGTCGTGCAGTGAAGTTATAATTGATTGTTAAGATCATTTTTACCAGTAAAAAGAAATTTTGAAATTAAATAAATAAATAACGTTTACATCGTTTTAAGATAGTTTATTTAACAATACGAATTTTTAAGGCTAAAAGAACAAAATGTTTTTTACATTTAGATTTTATTTATTAAACAAAAACCAATTCTTCATCACTTAAAAAAAAATAAAAATTACTTTTTAATAAACCAGCAATTGATAAGTACCTTCATTATTTTACTTAAATTCAAGACTAATTCTTCTCGACTTTTTTTTAAAATATTCTTCTTACATTTTCATAAATAAAATGATCTTTCAACGGATGAAGTTGTCAAAGGAAAGGTTAAGATAAGAAACCTCAATCAAGATTGTCTGGTAAATACCTTTGCTGTTTTACGCGAACAACAAGCAAAAATATCTTAGCGTAACACACATGTAGTTCTTATTTAATTTTTAATAAAAATGTATGACAAATTAATGTTTGTCTTTATTTAACGGAGCACCCCGTACCCTTTTGCGAAAAAACAGTCTTCCTCTTTTATCTCTATCTTACACAGTACTTAATATTTCCACACAGACGTACTTGCTGATAAGAACTGATAAAGAAAATGTCGAGAGTGTCCCTACTCATTATATGGATATACTTTGCACGCGACAAACTTCCAGCGCAAAAAAAACCCTTCTCGTTCGAAAGGGATTTGAACGAAACGGTGGGTACAAAACAGCATTTTTTTTGCTTGTGCATTCCTGACTTTCAATTGTATCATTTCGTTGCAGAATCGTTTGCACGAGTTGGATAGATTGATGCATACCTACACAAGATCAGGTGGTTTGAACGAAATGGTTGTTACAGCGCTCGATCTATGATTTACGAGTATATTGCTTCTGAATTCGTTTCACACATCATACCAAGCTCGCCTCGTTCAAAAGCGGCTTGAACGAAATCGCCCATACAACACGTGAAATTCTTTTTTTCATTGTACCTATACTTCCCATGGTATCATTTCGTTGCCGAATCGTTTGAACGAGTTGGAAAAAAGAGTTGGAAAAAAGCTACTGTGAAAATGTTCAAATAGGAAATACACGAGTTGGAATATGAAAAATTACAGCATTGGGAAGAAGAGTATAAATATATTGTATATAGTTTAGAAACGCAAAAATTTAGATAACTTCTTGTGAATGTTAGTCGTTCATATGAACGACTTGAACAATATGAGGCGTCGCCACTGGTTGTAACCCTTATGGAACGACCGTTGTGGAAAAAAGGGTGTATGGTAAGACGAATGATTGTGGGTTTTTTCATAATGCTTTTTTAAAGACGTATCGACTTGATCCTCGTTGTGTGTATCTTTTCACTTCATGCAGTGCTACCTGTTTTGCTTTTCTTTCAAATGGTTTGTGGCTAATTATGAACCTGGTTTTGCAATAAGGTTGGGTAGGATGTGCTTCCGTTTTTTCATAATGTATTTTCAAAGGCGAATTGACTTGAATTCTTGCTAGTCGTGCGAAACAATACGGGGTGACGCGTGTTAGTTTTCAGAGCAAACAAATAAGAGTGTATGGGGTTTTTAAAAGAGTTGACCTTTGAACTGTTTTTTAATTTAAAAATATTGTAATAAAGCGTGTTCAAATTTGAGGTATCATTTTAAATTTTGAATGAAAGACAATTGTTTGAAATATGTATTTATTTTTATTGGAAATTAATTTAGATTGGTTCCGGTTAATGATGAAAGAGAATGTCATCCAAGTGATCTCCTCTGCTGGCTCGGCAGACTGTCAACCTTTTACAAAAATTTTGAATTACTTTTTCGCATAATGATGGTTCAATAAGTGATATCTGCTCGATGATGTTGTCTTTGAGGTGTTGAAGACCATACAGTAACTTTTTTTTGGTTCCATTGGCCTTTCAAACAATCCTCTAGGATTTTATTCACCCAAATGCGACAGTTTTGTTTATTAACATAACCGCCAATTTAAAAATGAGCTTCATCGGTTAAGATAATTAGCTTGAAAAAATTGTCATTTTGTTGTTGCTTCTCTATGGCCCAATTAACGAATTGCCGACGCAATGCGTGGTCAGTTGGCTTTAATTCTTGTGTTAACTGTATTTTGTAAGCCTTTACATGTAAATGTGACTGCAAACAAAGTTGTTTGTTTGAGGTTTAATTGCTGTAAACGGCGACGAATTGACGTCATTGGATTATCAAGAGCGGACTCAAGAATGGCTAGTCCGAAATTGAGTCACATGGTGGGGCACAAGCTATCCACGGCCCTGTTGCCCAACTTGAACAAAAAGGTAACTGGGGCGATTTTAAAACTATGTAGGTAGATGTCAGCTTAGAATGACAATTGGCATCCTTTCCGGACATTGCATTCTAAGAAAACACTCCAAAAGATTGGAGTTCTACTTCTTTCTGAGTGTGAGGGCATTGCTCGACATAGAAGAAGACGCCTGGGCGCAATTTCTTTGAAAGTCTAAAAGAATTAGCCTTGAGTGACTATAACAAACTATTGAGTTTTTGTAGAGAATTAAAATGCTTTGTGAAAGAGCTTTATGATGATAACTGACGTTAAAGTTGGTTTCAACAGTGATCGCGATAGGCCTATTGTGGTACATAGTGTATCTATGGCAGCTATGGCATAACCCTGACTAACATAACCTTAACTAGCAAAAAGTGATAACTTATCTTAGGACTCTAGAAAACTGAAAGATTTACTAGGACATGGTAGGTAAGTAGGAAGGTAAATGGATGCCCTTGTGACTGGTGTCACGGCTCACTTAGACCATCAGTTTGGGTCCATTGTGCCCATTGTTGGGATTTCCCAAAAGCTTGAGAACCAGCAAATAAACAAAAACTATGCCGCTGTTACACAGCTCAGTGATCCGCTGTATTATGAGGAGTTTCCTTAGCTTAATATCGGTCAGATCCTCTAGCTCCTTAAAGAAGTAGCTGCCAAGAATCTTGAATCTGTTGGTTCTAAGGACAGGGCATTCACATAGTAGGTGAGGAATAGATTCTATCTCTTCGACGTCTCTACAGCTCCTGCAGTAAGCGTTGTGCATTATACTCAGTCGCTCCGCGTGTAGGCCCACTGATCCACCGATCATGACCATAGATTTCCTTTTGTTTACCGCTGGCCAAAGCTCCCTCGAGTGTCTGCATGTTTGAAGGTTGGTCCATAGGTTTGTTCTACTCATGGATTCAACATCGATTTTCCGTGTCAATTTACCGAGCGGAGTTTGTATGGATTTCAGAGTCAGAGATGCATCCATCTCCGATCTGCATCTTACCAGCTTGTCTGCTTCTTCGTTGGCGGAGATGTCCTTGTGCCCTGGTACCATGCATAGAGTTACTGAATTAGCGATTGATATATCGTTTAGGTGTTTTTTTTGCACTGTAACACCGCGCTTGAATAGACAACAGCTGACTCTATAGCCAGTATGGCCGCTTGGCTGTCAAAGTGTATAGTGATCTACTAGCGGCCAGTTTGCGAATCTTCACCTTCTTTGCAGCCTGAGTGATCGCAGCTGTCTCTGTCTGAAAACCGCTGCATTCATCGCTGATTCTGTAGGACACAGTTAGACCCAGAATCTCACAGAAGATGCCTGCAGCTGTAACCGTATCCATTTTGGACCTGTCAGTATCGATAGCTATTTCGCCTTCTTCCGTGACTTTTTGTTTATGCATTTGCATCTTTCTGGGATTCTGGTAGCGAATCTCCTTTTGAAAGCGAATGTGTAGTTGATAGTCAGTGGCTGTTGTTTCTTTAGCACTCTATCGTGCCTCGACGGATGCGTGTCCGTAGGGCCTGAAAGACCACAGTCCCGACTCTCTCTATTTGCAGGTCCACTCCATTGATCCTTGGTAGTTTAAAGTCTGATATTGCCCTTTTTCTTGTGAACAGCAGGATTTCTGTCTTGGCTTGGTTTACTCCGAGTCCTTTTTCCGCAACCCATTTGAGTAGAAAGTACAAAATATTTCAGTGTACAGATTCAAACCAAACAAAAGTCATGACACCAGTGGAAATTAAAGTAAACAATTTTAAACCGGAAGTCAACACTTAAATAAATCTGTAAGCTTAAAAAAAAGTGTACATTATGTGTAACCTCAAGATACAAGCATTTACTATTATATGGCTTCCAACATTAACTTAGCAAAAGCAATTATTGAATTCTTCTTCTCCCTTAATGACGGTGAGGCTAATATCAGGACTTCTGGGATCATAATCCTCCCACTTAACTACTACAACCCTACTGGTCCCCCTGTGGGGTTCGCCGCTTCGACCTATGAAAATAACGGCGCCCTGCCGATTTTGAATTACTTCGTCGCTGAGGCCAATCAAATGCTGGTGTTGCTGCATTTGTGTGATCCAGGAGTTTTTAGACCTGCCTCTCTTTCGCGTTTGTATTGGAACGTTGATTGATCTTGCCTTTTTGACAGGGTTCGTTGGATCACTCCTTTGAACATGACAGTACCGACTGAGCCGGGGGCGCTCCATTTTTGTCGATATAGGTACTTTGCCATGAAGGCTTCCTCGCATCTTGGAACTTCTTATTCGATTAATCTTTGTTACTCCTGCTGTCATACGAAGCATCTTTGTCTCAGCAGCCGTAAATTTGGCCCTAGTACTTTTTGTACGCTGTTCAACATTATGAACCGCGCCGGGTAAAGCTTTACTTTCGGCCGAGGGGTCATTTTTCGATCACAAAATATTGCTGGCTTTCTTGCCACTTCATCCACCCTACATTTACGCGATGCTTAATAGCGTCCTCACAGCTTACTTGGCTATTGATCATAGATCACTGATATTTAAACTTTTCGCACACTCCTCCATTCATATAAATGTCTGCAATAGATCGGAGTTGATCAGGGAACGGGCCGCATATGTGTTCTCTTTTCTCGGACTAATACGATACCCATTCCCCTCACTTCCACTCATACATGAAGTGCTCGTTACAGGGACGTGCGATCCTCGCTTTTGATGGCTCAATCGTCAGCAAGGAATAACTGATGTACTTTGGGGTCCGTCAGTTTTCCTTCAAGCAGATAATCAAGGACTATTATAAATATAAAACGAAGTAATACCCTCTGTTTTTGTAGACCGACTTTGATTGCGACTTTGATTGCGGTGACGCCAGCGGTTCATCTTACTCCTATCTTTACTCACTCAAATATGTCCATGATCATTAGTACGTAGGTTTCTGAAACTCCTCGTTGTTCTAGCACCCATAACAGATCCGTTGGTTGTCTATCAAAGGCCTTCTCAAAATCAAGTAACACAATATGCCAATTCTTTAAGGAATCACGATGTTTTTCCGTCATGATCCTTATACTTTTGATTGCATGGGTAGTTGATTTACCTGCGACAAACCCGCACTGGTCTTCAGATAGCCGTATTATTTTACGCATATGACTGTCTAATACCCGCTCAATGATCTTCATGATGTGTGACATCAGCTTGATTGAACGGAAAAAAGAAAGAAGACAACTTTCCCTTTACTGGTTAGGTATTGAATCGCCTCTCATCGATTAGGAGATGAGAATGAGCCATTTGGACCCGATGTCTCAGATTTTTTTCCAGAACTCAGACGGTATCTCGCCCGGCCCAGCTGCGTTTCGCTTTTCGGAGTCTTTGACCGCCTTCATAACTTCTTCGACAGTAGCGTCGTGTACTTCTTCATTGTTAGGAATGGCTCTCGGAAAATATATCTGAGGAAATTGTTCGTTTAGAAGTCCTTCACAATACTTCCGCACCTGTGTAGTATTTTTCGTCATCCGCAAGAAGCACCCCTTGAGCATTGTTGATAAACTTTGGTGAACGGATTTCCTGGGCAATGCTCTTTCTTTGAGCGGCAATTTTGAAAATGGTTGTGCCTCTTTTCAAGCTGGTTTGTCGGATTTCGTGGACTGCCTGGTTTCTATTAGCAGCCGAAGGAGACATTTTTTCTGACTCCCGATACAGACCCTCCACACACTTTGCTTTAATTTGAGAGCACTTTCTCTTCGCGAGCCTCTTGCAAAGTCTGTATTCCAATTCGAGGCGAGCTTTTTCATCTCCATTATTACTGAAGAATCAATCTGGGTTTCATTTCCGCCACTGCTGTAAGTGACCAGGTGCCGGCTTTGTTTGACGAACATGATATTTTAACCTATAGCGCCGTATGACTTGCACTTGCTTAGGATATCTTCACCCGCAGAGCTCCTGGTGGCGTATCCCGGTCCTCCATGGCAGTGTTTACAGTCTTCGTTTAATTTCCCGAATGTCTGTTCAAATCTCCGGCAAATTTTTTTTTATTGAAATTGATTGTTAACATTTTGTATTTCTTATACTATACGTATTAAAATAGTGTCAAATGCCAATTCAAAGGGCTTCATTACACATAGTTGAAATATTGGTGGGGTGACCCTTAAGACATTAACAAAAAGATATAGGAATATGTAAAATGCATTTAAAAAATTACAATTTAAATATTCATTTTAAAATAAAAAGAGAAAATAGAGAAAAAGACTAGTTACACCAAAATGTCAGAAAGAATAGCTTCCATGTTATAGTAATTGAATTAGAAGAGCCAATGTTTTACACATTTCTTAAACTTTCCAGGAACGGTTAATGACCTGATATGAAGGGGTAGTTTGTTAAAAAGGCGGCAGGATGAAACCAAATAAAAGTTACGAAATCTAAAATTAATATTTCCCGATCTAATAAAAAAAGTTTTTAATACCTTAAAATAATACAAATGACTAACTGGAAGAATTTTCATAGCACGGAACAATGGAAAACTAGGATGTCGACGGTGTTTGCGGCTAATTTTTCTCAAAACATTTTTTTGTAAAACTAAAAGAGGCTGAATCTTATTCCGATATGTCCCGCCCCAACAGGCTATACCATATTGGAGTTTCGAGTGAAAAATGCCGTAATGAATAATTTTTAATAGTTTCTCAGAGCAAACATTTTTTAAGTAAAAAAAATGTCGGAGAGTGCAACGAAAATATTTTTTCAAAGACTGCGTGTGGCTTACAAAGTTCATTTTGTAGTCAATAATGAGTCCCAAGTATTTGAACTCTTCTACCCTCTCCACTAAAAAACAGTCATCACTACAATGTAGCATGTTACTAAACGTGGTACAAGATGAAGCTGAGACACATGAGCAGCCAGTTAGTTTGAACTTTTTGCAACCCGTAGAGTGAAAGTAAAACTCCGCAAAAGGGTCATTTGTGGTCGATAGGTTAAAAAACATTATTTTAGTTTTAGAACTAATTCTCAGTCTATGTTCAGCGAACCAGATCCTCAATAAATTTAAATCCCAGTTTATGTCAGAAACTAAATTTAAAGCACTATCCGCACCGTAGGCACAGCCCACATCATCTGCGAAGGCAGTAAGTGTACCCTTAAAATCAAGCTCAAAAAGAGAATTAATGTATATAAGGAACAAAATAGGTCCCAACACCGAACCTTGCGGTACTCCCAAATTTAGAAACTGTACATCACTCCTGATTTCTCCAATTTTAACTCTTTGAGATCTATTTGAAAGATAGGATCTGAACCATTCGAGCATAAAACCACGAATTCCAGCTTTTTCTAGTTTATTCAACAAGATGGTGTGGTTAACCATATCGAATATAAAAGTTCTTCTTCTGGGATGTTCGTAGAGCAAATCTCTCAAAAATTGGAGAACGCATCTTTCGTGTTAGAGGCCAATCTACAATTGATCTTTTTCTTCAATGCAATTTTTGCTTTTCAAAAACGTCATCAAATTTTCTCCTGTTCCAAGGTGGGCTTCCAACGTTGTTAAAAAAGTCTTTAGCGCATCATATTCCTCATAGGGGTCATCAGTGTGTTTGTTTTATTTATTTTAAAGTTATGGATTATATATTTAAAAAAAAGTAAGTGATGACCCCCTTAGTCCAGGCCGTTTCCTTATTGCTAAAAAGAAAAAAGAAGAAGCAAATATTCCATTCAAAAAAAGTTAAAAATATACAAATATTAGATGTTCATTTTAACATTGAATTTTCGTGACCGACAAAGAAGTACTGTACCTTATTCTGAAAGAAGCCCGAATGGCAACCGTGCTTGCAGCACATCGATTGCTATAGCCGGGAAGGCATTTCCTTGCAAATTCTTAGGCGGGTCATAACAGTATTACTTTTACTTTTGTTTTAATAGGTACACCAGACTTGGGCTCCTGACCGTATAAATTGTCCGCTAACGAGCCGTGAAATTTATCGTGAAAAATCTAACCAACCGGCAGGAGAATGAAAGGGAGGCACCTCTCTGGTGCTGCAGCGTCAGCGACGGCTACACTCCAGAAGAAGCGCAGTGAAATGTTGCACTCCATTAGATGATGGCACGGGTAAACAGGCATTTCAGCCACCAGGTTTGATTGTATAGCTGTTCGAATGCGTTTTATATTTCACCTCATTGTGCAGCGGAGCTCATAAATTAATGGGCCTTGGTTTGGTGGCTAAATCGAATTGACAACGGCGAGGACTTAGGACATATCAAAAAGAAAGTAACCCAACTCGTGGACGGTGAAGGTATTCTACCGCAACTCCAACTCGAATATGTCCGATCGGGCGGCTTTTATAAGGAAAGGTTGTTCTCACCATGTGGGGACAGACGTTATAGCATTCGAAGTACAACCGAATTATCAGCAACAGGGCAATGGATGTGTGGACTTGTGAAAGGCCAATCAGATGATATCGCGAAAATGAATGAATGTTCAGTATGTAAGGTAACCGAGTGATGAACGAGGCCATTCATGCAGTTGTTTCATTCACAGTTAAAATGCATATTAATGGCTCAAAACGGAGTAACACACTTCTGGGCAATTGGATTCGGTACTACCTAATTTGAAACAGAGTCAAATCAATTAATTTCGATTGACTTGAATTGATGTGAACATGCACAGAAGGGCATTGCTCTTGAAAGTTTGTAATTCGGATATGACCCAGTTTATGGCAAACGACAAATTGATCTGAATCTTGACAAACAAACTTAACGCTTCGTCGTATTCAGTGGTTGATTTATGTCGCGCTACCCATTGGAGTGTTTGTAAACAGTTTTTTTAAAAATAGGTAAATCAGAATATTTTGTCTGTTAAAAAATGTACGCCATACATAGGCCATAGGGAGTAACGCATCGTTCTGGAAATGTTTGTTGATGATCCCTATCCCTTCAGGCTATTATCACTGGTCATCGCACTTAGAACGTGACACTGCAGCCTTCCATCCTCCGCGATCCTGGGTACGCTTCTTCCAGTTGACCAGACCAAGCACTCTGGCACCACCGATGACTTGGTATGTGAGACGGATGTTGGTTTCCCCTGTTGTATCAAACCTGGGAACTGGGAGTAGGAGATCCTTTTCACTTTAGCGTTATTGTCCATTCTCTCAATTTGTCCGAGACAATAATGTTCAACATATTTCATCTTTTCGGACTATATCCACATCTTACTTCAGCTCATATAGGTCGCGGCTATATCTGCTTCTCCACTCGACCTCCTCGCACGCAGTACCACAAATATCCGTCGTAGTAGTTGCTTTTGGACCTCCTTGCGGGTCAGTCACCTTGACGTGTGCACCATCATGGAACGCAAATTCGATGGTGCCGGTGCGGAGGCTTACGGCGTAAAGAGTCATCGGGCTATTCTGGTAAGGGACAGGCCGTCTGATGAGCGTCAACTAAGAACTGACCAGGACTCCACGTCCGCCCCCCCCCCCTTCCCACCTTCTCCGCTTTCTCTTTCTCCCCGATTACCCCCTATCCCCCTCCCTCAAATCCCTAAGTCCTAACTTCCCCAACAAACCCCTAATAGGCGCCGATAGATGCATGGCTAAGAGGGTACTTAGTCGCTATTTTGCAAACTTCGGATACCAGGCGACCTCCGATTTTAAGATAGCCTTCCTGTGGTTAGACGGCTAGACCACGGGCGACACAATATCCCGGATACTCGTGGGAATAAAAATTGATCCAAAACAAAAAAACCAAATAGAGAATGATGCCTCCAAGATTGCATCATCAACTAGGGATGTTTTAGAACACCCTGTCGATGACGACACGACATCTGTCAATGGGATAGAGACTGTAATCATCGACTCTGAAATGGGGAACCTGAAGAGAACTTGTCTCAACTCAGTGACTCTATTTCAGAATCTAGCACCATATGCAACAGCGTATTATCGGATGAAATACATCCCGATACAGAGGACGTAACTAAGACAGTCGGCAATGTGGCACGGACTGAGTCTGAGTACGTCAGATTCACACCATCGGAACAGCGCAGATTTAGGCGCGCGCAGAAGAAGGGGAGCAGCATTTAGCGGGCCCGAATCTATGCGAAACAAACGATGGTCAACAAGGGTCCCGAGGTGAAGCGAACGCGATCCGAGGATAATACCCCGCCTCAATCCGAAGCGAAGCGAAGTCGCACTGGGAAGACAACCGTCGACAAAGTCTCGTATAGCAATATAACGAGCTATGTCAGACTGGGGGTTGTACCAGTGGACATCGATCGTTATCCTCCGTCCAACGAACAAATGGGTTTGATACGAGAGAGGATTATGGATATCACGATTGAAAAACGTGACGAGGAGGTCAAACCAGCATTCTGCGGTACTACTTTCAAAGCCGGATGGCTTATGATAGTATGAGCGGACGCCATTACTGCAAAGTTGATGGAGACAACCTTCGCGAAGCTTAAGGAGAAATGCGGGTTAGAGGTGATGCTTGTGGGAGAGGAAAATTTTCCAAAACCACATGTCATCAGAGGGTTCTTCCCGCAGAGTACCGGGGTAGCTAGCGAAAGGATCCTGGCCTTATTAGACGCGCAAAACAGAGAACTAAACACGAGAACGTGAAGAGTTCTGCAAAGATCGGATGAGAGAGACATCGCTCATATGGTATTTGCAATCAATGACAGCTCCATGAGGAGACTTGTGGAGCTAAAGGGGATGGTCTCGTTCCGATTTGGACAGACCAAACTCATATTAAAAAGTGCTGATAAGACAGCCAAACAGGGCCCAAAAAATCCTCAAAAGCACATTACCAAAGCTCACGGCAGCACCGCAACTGATCAAATTGGGACCAGTACCAGTACTGTCATATATACTGCATATCAAAAAGCATGCCTCAGCACCCTCACCAATATGCGTACCAAAAGGGCAAATCCACGGAAGGCGCTCTGTTAAGACTAACTACAGAGATAAAAAACGCCTACCGTTGCAAAGAGATCGCACTTTGTGCCTTTCTGGACTTAGAGGGTGCTTTTGACAACACTGGATATGAATCCATATCAAATGCTTTGTACCATAGAAACATAGACAAACCAACTATTAAATGGATCAAAGCGATGCTGGAAAGTCGCAAAATAACTGCCTCGTCAGGTACGACCTCAGTTTCAGTAAAAGCCGTAAGGGGCTGCCCACAAGGGGGAGTACTTTCACCCCTCTTGTGGTCATTGGTCATCGATGACCTGCTACACAAGTTGAGCAATTTGGGCTACACCACAATTGGGTACGCCGATGATATTGTCATCATAGTCAGGGGCAAAGACTCAATTGGAGTCACAGCAAAAATGAAAAATTCTCTAAAGACAGCCATAGACTGGTGCATCAAGGAAAATCTTTCCATAAATCCCAGTAAAGCCGTCATCGTTCCTTTCACTAAAAGGAGGAAATTAGACCTAGGCCTAATCCAATAAACGACACGGTCGTAGAGTACTCCGACGAAGTCAAGTATCTTGGAGTAATCCGGCGAACTCTGAAATAGAAGATTTAACAAAAAGAGATACGACCGATCGCTTCGGTTTAAAGACAAAAGCAAAAAATATTTATTTGCATGAAGAGAAACGTCAAGTTAATACAAAAGATGAATGTAATAGATTCATTGCTAGAGAAGTTACTTTAAGAAATGATTTTAAAAAAGCAAATAAATAGATAATAAGGATGATAGATTTTCTTAACATTCCGCCCGCCTCGACGACTGTTTCAGGGCGTTGAAACTTCTGGATTGGGATGTCTGATGCGATTCTCGTCAGTGGTTGAAGATACTGGAAGTAGACACAGCTTTGATATTTGGAGTTTAAAAATGTTAGTCTGCGTTTTGATAGTAACTACGCGTATTAAACCATCCGACCCAGGATGGGTTTCGATGACACGAGCAAGAGGCCACTTCGATGGAGGATAACGTTCGTCCTTAAGAAGAACAAGTGAGCCTAGCTTGATATTAGGTGATGGATGATGCCATTTTACCATTGCTTGCAGTCGTTGAATATATTCGATTGACCATCGCTTCCAGAATCCTTCCAGCATTTGACGTATTAGTTGATACCGTGATAGCCTTGATTGTGGTAGATGCGTTAGAGATGGTTCAGGGATTGTATTGAGAGCTTCTCCGATGATAAAATGACCGGGAGTGAGGGCTTCTAGATCGGTCGGGTCTTCAGATAACAGACAAATTGGTCGAGAACTCAGCGCAGCTTCAATTTGAGCCAAGAGTGTGGAGAATTCTTCATAAGTTAGAATAGCTTCACCAACAACTCTCTTAATATGAAACTTAACAGATTTGACGGCTGCCTCCCACTTACCACCAAAGTGAGGCGCTGCTGGTGGGTTAAACTTCCATTTTGTCCCATTGTTTGCGAGCAGGTCACTTAGTGTTTGAAGATCCTTTGAGGCAGCGTCGAATAGTTTTCTCAACTCAGCATCAGCACCTATAAAATTCGATCCACAATCACTTGATAACGTGGCGCAAATACCACGGCGACTCGTGAAACGTTTGTAGGCAGCTATGAATCCCTCAGTCGTGTAGTCGGTAGATAACTCCAGGTGAACAGCTGATGTAGAGAAGCAAACAAAGACTATAAGGTAACTCTTATACTTTTTTGCTCCCCGTCCTCTCCAAGTGCTGATAGTAAACGGCCCTGCATAGTCAGCTCCTGAATGTAGAAATGGCCGATATGATTGTGTTCGAAGATGGGGTAGTTGACCCATGATTTGTTTGGCATTGGTTGCCCGATGACGTATGCAGACTACGCAACGATGTATGAAGCACCTTACTGGATTACGGCCGCCCATGATCCAGTATTGTCGTCTTAATGTATTCAGCCTGAGTTGAACTCCCCCATGTAATGTGGATTGATGAATGTTGTCTAGAACCAATGTAGTAAACGGTGAGTTCCTAGGCAGGATTATTGGGTGTTTCATATCTGGATCGATTTTTGCAAGGCGAAGCCACCCGCCAACTCGCAGTATTCCCTGCGAATCGATGAATGGTGTTAAGCGAAGCAGCGGGCTGCTTGACTTTAGCCATAATGAGGCCGAGAGTTGATTGATTTCTGTTGAAAAGTAAAGTGATTGCGTTGACTTAATCCAATAGATTCTAGCTTGATCTAGCTCCTCAGGTGATAACGATTTGGACTTGATTACTGATTCTCCCTTGATATGCTTGAAATTTGATACTGCTCTAATACACCAGGCTGTAATACGTAAAAGCTTCAGAAGCGATGTGTACTTATTGATGAGATCCCAGGTGTAAGATTGATTCACACTAGTTGTCGATGCAACGATATGAGTACGTTCTTCAAGATCAACATTTTCATTGAGCTTAGGCGTTAGTTGAGGCCAATGGGAAGAAGCAAGACGAAGCCAAGGCGGTCCATTCCACCAAATTTCGCTCTCAGATAGCTGACGTGGTGAGAGTCCTCGAGAGGCATAATCTGCTGGATTGTCTTCGCCAGATAGATGATGCCATTGAGCTTCCGGAAGAATCTCTTGGATTTGAGAAACTCGATTACTGATGAAATCCTTACATCTTGATGGTTGACCTTGAATCCAATAGAGCGTCGTACTAGAGTCCGTCCACAAATGAATCGGGGTTGATTTTTAACACATTCCTAACATGATTGACTAGCCTTGTTAGAAGTAATGCAGCCGATAGTTCTAAGCGGGGAATAGTGATTCGAGCAGTTCTTGATCTTTTTGGTAATACAGATTCTCTTCTTATTGGTGTAACTTTTGATTTCGACGCTATGATAGTAACTTGAGTGATATTTGGTGGCTGTACTACTCGAAGATACACGACAGCTCCAATTGCAGCTTGCGACGCGTCTGCAAAGCCGTGTATCTCGATTGATAGGGACGACGGAGATAGCCCGAATCGTCTGGGAACTGAGATGGATGAAAGATCCGCGAGCTGGTTGATACATTTCCTCCAACGAGTCTCTATATTAGAAGGAATAGGTTGATCCCAGCCTAAGTCGGATTGCTACTGCTATTGAAGAAAGATTTTGGCTTTGACGATAACAGGCGATATCCAACCGAGTGGATCGAAGAGCTGAGCTGTTCGAGATAAAACCCTTCTCTTCGTATATGTGGTAACTTCTTTGAACTGGGCAGGAATGAAAACAAATCTGTCTGAATTTGGCTGCCAATTAAGACCAAGAGTTCGATGAATAGGATGACCATCTATTGTAAGCGATGTTGACGTAGGTGATTTTTCGCTTGTTTGAATTTCTTCTAGCAATGCTACGTGGTTGGCAGCCCATTTTTGTAGCGGAAAGCATTCTGTTTTGAAGAAATTGATAATTTGTTTGATTTTGTTCTTACCTTCTTCAATGGTTGAAGCACCGGAATAGATGTCATCCACATAGATATT
Organism: Portevinia maculata; assembly: GCA_949715645.1. NCBI lineage: Eukaryota > Metazoa > Arthropoda > Insecta > Diptera > Syrphidae > Portevinia > Portevinia maculata. The sequence goes on from OX454526.1 coordinate 10,250,712, forward strand.
TTCCTTGACCAACTCCTTGGAAAACGGAAAGCGATACCCCTCGTCAGCAGCAAGTTGTCGTATGACACGATTGGCCAGGTAAGGAGCAGGTGAGGTTCCATAGGTTACTGTTGTTAGAACGAACTCGACCAGATCCGTACCTTCAAACCATAATATGTGTTGATAACTCCAATCGTCAGGATGAATTTCGATTTGGCGAAACATCTTCACCACGTCCGACGAAAAGGCAAATTTGTATTGCCGCCAACGACTGGGCACATCTGGTAGATCCACTTGTAACTTTGCGCCTTCGTGTAGATGATTATTTAGAGAAGTCCCTTGATCAGTCTTCAGTGATCCATTGAATACAACTCTAAGTTTTGTAGTTGTACTCGATTCACGAACAACACCATGATGAGGAAAATAGAAGACGTCTGGTGATTGATTGGCTGATGATTCTATAGATGATGTTTTGCGCATGTGTCCGAGATCTTCGTACTCTTGTATGAACTTAGAGTACTCATCGAAGAATGATTTGTTCTGCTTAAAACGATTCTGCATACGTAGAAGTATTTTGAGTGCTGGAGACTAAGAATCACCTAATGTTGATGGATGCGATTTAAAGGGCAGTCGCACAATGTAACGTCCTTCTGAATTTCTGGAATGGGTTGATTTGAAGATTTGTTCGCACTCTGCTTCGTCGGATGTCATTTGATTTGAAGAGGATTGAAAGGGTTCTTCCTGCATCCAAAATCGTGTTAACAATTCGTCGAGCTTAAGATCCAGATGACAATGACAACTATGCGCTCCGATTGATGATGAGATTGATGACACAGCGCCTGATACGATCCAGCCCAGTGATGTATGTTGTGCTATTGGAGCACCCGCTTTACCCTTTCGTAGACCCTCCAGCAAAATTTGGCCATATAACTGTACTCCTAGTATAAGATCCATACGTCCGGGTTGATAATATTGTGGATCTGCTAGCTTGATTCCGTGTAGATGCGACCAAATTTTCGGAGAAACTTTGGTTGTTGGAAGATGGCTGGTTAGTTTCGGTAGAATGTGTGGCTCGATATTGCAACTGAAGTCAGTAACGCACGACGATAGATTTAGTAAAACTGTACCTTTAGATTGAAGAGTTGAAGAAAAATTTGCTCCGATGCCAGTGATTGAAAGTGCTGAATGACGTCTCGTAAGATGAAGAGCCTGAGTTAGATGTTCTGACACTAAATTGATTTCGGAGCCTTGATCCAAAAATGCTCGTACTGTGCAAAATTCTCCTCTACTCGATTGAATTTTCACTAAAGCAGTTGCTAAAAGTACTGGTTGTGTACCAGATTTGGTGATACAGGTCACGTGAGATGATGCGGTGTTGCTAGACTATGACGATGGTGTAGCAGTCTCTGTTGATACTTTTGATGTGGATGTGGAACAGGATTGCTGAATTGGATGAATGGAGGTGTGATGACGTTCGTTGCAGAATTGGCACCTCTTCTTGGAAAAGCACTTTGCCAACTGATGATATCCCAGACAATTAAAACATAATTTCAATTGCTTGATTATTTCAAGACGCTGCTCGACACCTTTTGATTTATACATGGGACAAAGCGAGATGTAATGGTCACCTTTGCAGTTTGCGCATGTTTGAGCCGATGATTTAGTTGATATATGATGAGTTTTGGCCTTATTCCCTGCGATTTTATTTGATGTAACAAGAGACTTACTTGGCAAATTGGGCGAAGCACGTTCGGAAGCTTGAAGTGAGCGAATACGAGTGATGAGAAAGTCCTTGAATGATGTCCACGATGGTGAATCTTGAGAAGAACCTAGGGTTTTCTCCCACTCTTTGATTGAGACAGCGTCAAGTTTCCGTGATACGATATGCACAAGAATATCATCCCATTTGTCCACATCACGACCGAGTCCCTCCAACGATCCAAGGGCTTGATTCGTTTCGTTGAATAGAATTTCGAGTTCGGAGGATGATTCGGTAGTAACTGTTCTAGTCGAAAATAGGGAAGTTAGGGCTGCATCGACCAAAACACGTTTATTGTCATAGTACGACACCAATTCATCAAAAGCGATTTTGTAGTTTGCTGCAGTTAACGATAGATTCTGAATGCATTGTGATGCCTTTCCGATTAAGCATCCCTTTAAATACTGCAGGTTTTCGACACATGTAAGCGATGGATGATTACCGATTACAGCAATGAATGAGTCTTTAAACGGAACCCACTCGGAATATTCTCCATTGAATGATGGCAATCCCATAGTTGGCAATCGCACTAAATGTGATGGAAGCGAAATGTCCGGCTTGTCCTCCGAATGTTCTTTTCCGCGCGATGATGTTGATGACGATGATGGTTCCAGTTTAACAGACCAGGTGCTCATTATTTATCATTCTTTGATGTGACCGAGCCAAGTTAGTTGATGTTTTTTTCGCTTTCTGAACTACACAATTGATTTGAAGGTCGGGCGCAGTGGTAAGTATGTAGTAGAGCTGTGTCAATCGTGATTGATTCGATCTTTTTGACCCGATCACAATAAAGTATTGGTGATTGCAATCTTAATGCCCGAAGTCAATCGTTCATCGAGTCAATACTTTTGTTCTGTTCTGACTAATTCATTTCTTTATTACTGATTTCTTATCTACTGAACCAATAAATGTGTTAATATATCAAAATATTTTTATTTATTTCGGCTTATTTCGTTTTACCAACACATATTTGTTCTACAAAAATATCGCTTCTGTGCAATAACCTCCATTTCCTAATTATTCAAAGGTGTTTTAGTATTTTTGAGTGTATTCACTCTTACAATCCATTCGAATGTATCTGTCTCTATCGAAACTAAATTGAACGAATGATTGGGGTTTTTGATTGTATTGAAATTGAATGGAGCAATACAATACTCCCATGTCCCATCTGTCATTGATTGATTGAATGATTGATTGAAATGACCGAATCATTTTTTCAACCAATACTTGAACGATTCGATCATTAAATTTGAACGATTGACACAGCTCTAGTATGTAGGACTACTAATCGAAAGGTCCCCGGTTCAATTCCCGCCAGGGCCAAGTAAAATCTAGAGTTTTTCTTCCACTGCCCCACCTCTTGTGAACGTCTGTCAAACCCCCAACAATATTAATTGTCATGAGAACCTTCTCAAATTTACCGTTCGGATTCGGCTTAAAATTGTAGGTCCCTTTCCATTTCGCACAAGAAAGTGGTTGGGGAAGCTAGGTTTTAGGCCCTGAATTGCCTAATATTTTTATTTATATTTAAGTATACCCTATTCTAAGTGTAATTATTTTTCATAAAAACTTTAAAAATTTTATAGTTGTAAGATATAATATATCAAATCTCTGAGCAAGCTGCGTAGACGACTAAAAGTTACTATATTTATGATAAGCATCGATAGTGATGTCGATCTAGCATTGTTCGTCCGTCCGTCCGTCTGTCGGCAAAAATTAGGCCTTTAAACTGGGCCTAGAGAGCTGAAATTTTAACTACAAGGTGGCGCAAAAGTCATCTTCCTATCGGAAGAAGCATAATTTTTGCAAATGGCGGCAAATGTAAATTCTACTTTGATATTTGTGAAGTTAACTGATACAGAAAAAACTTAAGACACCAATTAACATAATCCAAAAGCAGAACCAAAGTTTTTCATTCATAAAAAAAATTACAGCGAAAGAACATCGGGTGACAACTTTTGCGCCACCTGACAATTTTTGCGCCACCTTGTATATACTCTCTAGGGTCCCGAAATAATCAAGTTTACGAATTTCTGAAATCCGCCCACAGACACGCCCACAAACTCAAAAAAAAAAAAAAAAATTCAAAAAAAAACGAATTTTGAGCTAGAAAGGTGAAATTTTTTATATATGATCTACGACTCCTAAAACTGCTCGGGAGATAAAATGTTCAAAATCCGCCCACTTGATTCATCCCACAATTAAATAAAACAATTTTATTTAAAAACCAAAATTTGAGCTAGGGAGCTAAAATTTATAATATATACTCTCTAGGGGCCCTTTATGCTCATGTGTTAATTTTTTTTAAATCAGCTTACTGACACGCCCACAATTAAATAAAACAATTTTATTGAAAAACCAAAGTTTGAGCTAGGGAGCGTTTTTTTTTACAAAAGCTTCGTTTTTTTTTCGATAAAATCCTTTGAATGTTATATAACAAAATATGTAGAGCATTCTGAACAATTCAACCATACTTAGACTTTTGTAACGGCCACTTATGAGGGATAGGAATAAGAATAGGATATCCAACAGTTCGCCCAAGCGGACTGTAGCCCGTCCCTATGTTTTAGATTGATTTGAAGATAAAAAACTAGCCAATTTAAATGTTGCAGATTTGGTCAGTGCACGATTTGAATACAGCTATGTATAGGTATTGGTTTTTCTATATTGACGGAAAAAATTTCCAAGCTGGTGGACGTTGAATTTTATGGCTATTATCTTCTCTGTTCATCCAGACTTGAAGTGTGTAGTATATTCGCTTACTGAATGGAAGGTCGTGCGTTCGAATCCCGGCCAAGTCCATTTCTTTATATGGAATATATGAAATCGTAATTTCCCTAAGCAACTTAGACACCACCCTTGGAGAAAAACCCTACAACTGCACCCAAAGATTTCCTTCCCATCTCTCTATTCTTTCTAATAGTAAGTAGCACCGAAAAGCATGCAATGAAATACGATATTGCCAGGAGCTGCTTGCTGTTAAATACAAATGCTTACGCTGTGTCTTTAGCACTATAAGGGTACTGTAGCAACAGAAAAAAAACCCTTTAGCGTAAGAAAATTTAAAAAAAGGACGGCAAAGCTAATGTAAATAGGATCTTTATCTAACAGAAGGAATTCCACGATCTACAGCTATAGTCTGCGGACTGACTAAAAGTACGGGAATCCACCAACATTAATTCTGAGATAGTCGGGGAGCGGTCGCGTACTGAGGGATTGGAAAATGTTTTTTAGAACAATTTGAGCAGCCCAAATTATAAGAGGCTTATCAAATTCTATAAAGTAATTGGGTGTTTTCAGCGAAAATGTTCGGGCTTTTCAATTTCGTGTTTTGATTCCATTGGTTCAGGTTACATACTACAGTCCTTGATTCTCTGCTTGAAGGAAAAAAGTGATGGACCCCAAAGTGCACCAGTCATTCTTTAATACGACGAAGCCATCGTTAGCGAGGATCACACGTCCCTGTAACGAGCACTTCCTGTACGATATGAGTGGAAGTGAGGGAATTGGGTATCGTATTAGTCCGTACAAAATCGAAATACTTGTGCTGCCCGTTCTCTGATCCACTCCGACCTATTCCAGACATTTTTATGAATGTAGGAGTGATTCCCATTATGTGAAAAGTTCAAATATTTATGAGGGATCTATGGTCGCGTAAGGGTAGGATGGTAGAATTGGCGGGAAAACTCAGCCATTTTCTGTGTGCGAAAAATGCCCCTAAGCTGAAAGGAAAGCTCTACACTGCAGTTGTGCACCAGACGCTCACATACGGTTCACAATATTGGACAGCGTACAAAAAGTACGAGGGCAAATTTACGGCAGCTGAGATACAGATACTTCGCATGACAGCAGGAGTAACAAAGATTGATCGAATAAGAAGTTCCAAGATTCGATTAAGCCTTTACAAACTTGAGTTACTCAAAGGAGGATTTCTGCCTGGTAGTACAATGGATCGTTACCGAGTCTGAGTGCTCTAGGATTTGGAATTCCTTTTAATAATAAAAAAAAAAAAGCCTTCACGAACCTATCTCGAAGAAAATGGAGCGCGACCGGCTCAGTTGGCACTGTTATTTTCAAAGGAGGGATCCTCCGAACTGTGTCAAAAAGGCAATATCAAGCAACTTTTCAACACAAACGCGAAAGAGAGGCAGGCCTAAAACTCCTGGATCACACAAATGCAACTACAACAGCATTTCATTGGCCTCAGCATCGAAGCGATTCGAAATAGGGAGGCCCGCTATTAGTTTCTGAAGTCAATCGGCGGAACCCCGCAGTCGCACCAGTAGGGATGCAGTTAAGTGGGAGGGTTATGATCCTTTTAATCCTGATCGTAGCCTCATCGGTATTAGGGGGGAAGAAGAAGATTCAAATGGTTCATAGGAACAATAACTTTAATGTTATGCGAATTTTTCATTGCGCCTATATCTTCTCAAAAACAATACAGAAGAAGTCGTATGAAGTCATTGTTCTATCTTTTCCAGAATTAACATTAGTTTTGGATCTACCATGAGGGAAAAAAACTATTCTGTAATAAGATATATAAATACAACCATTGGCCAATGTAATCATAATCGCTCCAAAGAATTTCGAAATTCATATCCAGCCCAATTGACACCCCCAGTTATTTGCCCATGGCTATAACACGTATAAGTTGCCTTCTAAATCGCACCATCGTAATCAGAAATCATCATTTATTGTATCAGTTCGCTGCTGCAGTGGATATGCTATCCTGCAAATCCTGATTTCGCGCGAGGCAAAACCATTGTTTGAGAACAAACTCCAAATTGAATCGTTCCATTCGGGCAAAACGAAACACAAAGCAACTATCCGAAGTTGGTCATTCTGGACAATTGCGAGAAGAAATCTCACTGCAGAGCACCACCCACATTGCACCTCCTGCACCGAACTACGAACGTGTATTATTGAATTCCATATCCCTCTCTCTGATCTGACAGACATGCGTTAATCGCATAACTTCTGGGTAATCAGGTGCCTACGCACAAGCTCTGCACATAAGTACGCACTTAAGCACTTACAAGAGTCACCTTTGCGTACTTAAGCGGCTGATACTGCCTCTTCCAGTCCAATCATGCAGGAAGCAACTTACAGAGATTAAAAAAAAGCGAAGTGCATTCATCTGAAGTGGAAGAAAATAACTCTCTCTCTCTCTCTTTGTTGGAAATGCTATCGTGCGAGTAATACAAATCGAATTAAGAAGTCATTAAGTTGGACGCCATTCGTTGTGCTACTGCTGCTCCGTCACAATACTGCAGTATGTAGAGGATTGAAGAAGTAGGTCTTTGCGCATTTAAGCGGATATAATTCAACTTGTCATCGAATGGGGTTCAATTCCGTTCGGTTGCGGTACGAAGGTGAGGCAGGTAGTCTTACTGGTAATATAATCTATGCGTGGGGTGACAGCACCGTACGACTTGTAATCCTTAAGATATGATATATACAGCGCTATTATTCGTATAGATGCCTTAGGTGAAATTGTGGTGCTTCCATGTAAACCGTGTTGAGGTAGACCTAGGGAGTAAATGGTGCGAACGAATTTTGGTAGCTTTGAGTTTTATTTGCCGAGAATTTGACTGACTTGATGAAGGTGAATTGGGCAAAAAGAAATAAATTTAAGAAAAAAAAAATTCTTGCCTTTAAAACTTTCAATGGGTACTTAGAATTCCTGTTACACCCGTTTCCTTTTGACTGTTAAATTCATTTTTTTAAATTTGCATCTTCTTTTCCTTTTTGTTCTTCTTAAACGATGGAGTAATGGGTTGGACTAGTGGAATCCTTAACTCCTCCACTTCACTGCATCCTTACTGGCCCGCTTTTGGGGTTCGCCGATTTAAGTATCCGAAGGCATGCCAGTTCTTTAAACTTACAAACTTACAAACTAGACAAAAATGATTGATTTAAACTTCAAACTAAGACACCACTCACCCGTGGGAAGATATTTGGGCTAAAGGCTTTCATAGCCCGAATTGAACCCCATAAGTTTTGCTCTGTGGTAACCTCATGTATCTTTCCTGTGGAATGGAAATCAGCCAAAGTTGTTCCTGTTCCGAAAACACCCAAAGGTGACGAGTTCAGACCGATCTCTATCCTGCCTTTTATGTCTAAAGTGTTTGAAAAGATATTGCAAAAACAATTAAGTCAACATCTTGCTTCCAATAATATATTGTATCCAAAACAATCTGGTTTCCGACAGAAACATAGTTGCACCACTGCCGTTTTAGGAGTGTCCGATGATATTCAAATGGCGGTTGATGAAGATAAAGTGTCATTTCTTGTGCTGTTAGACTTTTTGAAGGCGTTTGATACGATTGTCGACTCTACCTTGTGCCTCAAACTGTAGCAGATATACAATTTCTCGACGTGTGCTATAAAGCTAATATCTTCCTATTTGACAGACAGAGTGCAAGCTGTGGAAATAAACCACGTGCTATCGGGCTTTCTTCCTATAGTCAGTGGCGTGCCACAGGGCTCAATATTGGGACCATTACCTTTTTCCTTATATGTCAACGAACTTCCTAGTCTCATTACACATAGTTCAGTACATATGTACGCCGATGATGTTCAGATGGCACTGAGCTGTCCCTTGGGCTTAATTGAGCATGCCCCTACCTGTATAAATGAAGATCTGGACTTAATCGTGCAATGGTCACAAATTAATGGTCTGTTCCTTAATCCTAATAAGTCCAACTGCATTGTAGTCTCAGGAAAGCCTCTAGACCTGTCATACTTTCCTTCCATCAACCTTAGTCATGCCCCAGTAGAGTATGTGGAATCGGTAAAAAGTCTCGGTATGACCTTTAGTCGTAATCTTTCCTGGGATAAGCACATCCAACAGGCAGTAGAGAAGACCTATGGAGTCCTTCGAACATTATGGGGCTCCCACTCTTTCACTCCGCTCGAGACATGCACCCTACTCGCAAAAACATTGGTCGTGCCACTACTCACTTACGGTTGTGAAATCTTTGCCAATTGCAGTTATGAGTCCAAAAGGAAACTTAACGTTGCTTTTAATAGCATTGTACGTTATGTCTTTGGATTGCGCAGATTTGATAGAGTCTCTGCCCACTCAAAACGTTTATACAACATGACCTCTGATAAACTTCTCCTGTATCGTACACTTATTCGTTTTTCGGATATTATACTCACGCATCAACCCGCATATCTTTACGAAAAAAATAGATTTCCCTCTTCTAACAGATCCGGTCAGCTTACTGTACCTAGATGCAACTGTCTTGTATCTGAACGTCATATTTTTATATACGCTACTCGATTGTGGAACTCTTTGCCTCAATGTATAAGAAGATTGGATAATACCGCTAGATTAAAAAAAGAATTAAATACCTATTTTTCCCGCTATTCTTAGTTACACCTAATTTCTTTACTTATTTTTTGTGACTTTAGTTAATTTTTTCCTCTTTTTATACCGTATTCTAAGGGTATATTATTTTTGAGGCATAGTTTGTAACATACCTTAATATTGCCCGTAGACCCCTAAGAGTTACTATATTTAAGATCAGCATCGATAGTAATGTCGATCTAGCCATAACCGTCCGTCCGTCCGCCTGTCGGCAAAAATTAAGCAAAAACACGCTTAAATTAACCATATTTCAACTCACTCATATTCATCGCTATCCGATCTGTGCTTAAATCAAGCACGTCGGTCTGAAACTAGTAATTCGCCGTTTTTACTTCAAGAATTCACATGGTCAATTTAAGCATTTTTTTAAGTAGCACCACGTTCTTAAATTGATAAAAAAAAATGCTTATTATTAAAGCGCAGTATTACTGAATTAAGAACGCTGTGATTAATTTAAGTATATAAATTGTTGACTCTGATTCTGATTATTATTATGAATATTAACTATTGATTTTAGAACGCTTTTTCTCAGTTTAAGTCTAAACAATGTTAGATTGGTCAATCTGTCATTCTCAAGTTAGTAATTATATTCCCTATTACGGTTAGTGAGCATTATTGATTGAAGAAGCAAGTTCTATGAGAATGTTAAAAAAAACGACAGTTAGTTTTATAAACAAATTTATTTTTTTAATTCATATAAATTTTTTTAACACAACAATTCATAAAAAAAAATATACAAAACACTGAAAAAGTAATTTAAAAACAGAAACATATTTCATACATTTTTAAATACGCTATATAAAAGTCCATTATTTATTGGATATAAATGCATAGACATGCTATTAAATTCATTGATACTCGCATTTTCAGGCAGACGGCAGTATTGCCATGTCCTTATTCTTAAGTATACCAATTTATAAACTTTATGATGAAAAAATAAAGAATCTATCTATCTATCTATCTACTCGTATTTTTGAAACAAAAATTTTCGATATAACTGCCGACTTGAAAATGGAAATGCTTATCATATTTAATAATTTGTAATTCTTGACAAAGTATATATAGCTCTTCGTCCTCACGAAAAATAAAGCATACAATTTTAAACAAGGAATACAAATCGTGATTTTGAATTGCCAATACAAAATTTACTTTATACAATGTGTTTTCGTGAATAATTTTTGCCGCCATTTTATATTTTTTTAAATTTATATTATTTAGAAGGGTTTCAATTTTAAATACGAACTCTTTTGGCTGTTGTTATACTTTATAACATTCTAGCAGGCCTTTACCCTTTACGTTGTTTTGCAGCAAATTTAGTACATCATTAGAAAGAGGAAATACTTTATAATAATCGAAATATATAGTAATAGGCAGTACTCAGTGAAATATATTTGTCAAAATACGAGGGCGGGTCAATAAGTCCGTGACTTTTTGAATTTCTGACCTATTTACTGAAACGGCAACACTGCTCCTGTCAACAGGCATCTGTCAGTTGACTCCTGTCAAAATTTAAACTTGCTGCGTCAGTTAGTTTGTGTTTGACAGCTATTTTTATCAGACTACTCACTAATTTGAGGAGAAAATGGAAAAAAGTGAATTTCGTGTGCTTATTAAGCATTATTTCTTGCGAAAAAAAACCATTACCGAGACCAAGGCTAAGCTTGAAAAAGACTATGGGGACTCTGCACCATCGATTTCAATGGTAAAAAAGTACTCGTATTTCATTCAATTTTATAAAGATTCAGTGAGTACACTTTATTATTTCTTTTATGAGTCTTTAACAAATATATTTTACTTAAAAATTGGTTTAGTTACTTTTGTATTTACAATATTAGTATGGACTACTATGGATCGTGTAATAATAGTCATTAGAAAAGACCAAGACTATCTTGAATTGTAAGATTTGCAAGAACTTACCAAACCACAACAGGAAGGGCTGCTTGACTGACACTGGCTGTTGGAACTACACTCCTGCTCTTTATCAGAATCTTTATTTTTTCCTTTTTTATTCAACCAGGCACTCACCTTTGATGAATTTGAAATTGTTTCGTCGTCAATATTGTGCTAAAAAGGAGTAAAATTATTTCTTTATCTGCTTAGAAAAATGCAGGTACTTACGATATTTTTCTTCCACAAAAATAGCTTTTGCCGAAATTCAGCCCTTAATCCCACGTATGGAATAACAAACAGGTCGTCTTTACATACTCGTAAATATGGAAGACTTCGGTATGTGATATTTCCAGCTAAAGTTATATATATTAATTGCATATGCAGCCTACATGCATTTTACTATGATACTTTGTGCGCTCTTGATTTCTGCCACTAATCCTTTGCGACAATCGAAATAGATGTATTATTCGAATAGGATATCAAAACACTATACGCAATATACATAGAGTCGTCGTAGTAAAGGCAGTGCGTCTAGACAACTTACTATGTCAAGGGTTGCAAATATAAATTTTTGTGAATATAATCGAGAGAGCACTATATATACAAAAAAAGATCAGAAATTAATTTACACAGTAAATATTTATAGATAGGTATCTACAATATCTAACTCTTTTAAAAGATCTAAAAGTTTTGCATTGTCTTTTTCTTCATTTTTGTCACCACAATCTTCGAGAACATACAGTAAATCACTGGACTCAGAGAAATCATTAATAGCCATTTTTATACAAGGACAAAGACCGACGCGACACGAATGCTACACAAACAAAGGCAGAATGAGCTGTAGAGATCGAATGCAATTGAAGTACAATAATCAACACGTTTCATCCTTTATTGTTAAAATTGCATACTTGATTCAATTCAACACACTCTTAACTTACACTTAAACGAAGAAACTTGGATAACACACAATGTTATTTCTATCCTCTACATTCTTAAGATAAGAACGTGGTTTTAATAAGGAGAGCCAATCGAGTAAACAAAATTATATTTACTATACGCATCTGCTCATACACGAGAATCAGTAGGATCGCAGTTGCTGTAATTTATGGGCAAGAAATAAATTCCTTGTATTGAGTGGACTTTTCCTTAATGTAACTCTTTAAGTCCTTACTCCAGAGTTATTTTTACTCTGCGCATTCTTAGACTGAGTTAACATGAAAGAGTGTAGCAGTAATATTAACTGCGAAATCCTTAAATCGAATATGAAATACATGACGAAAAGTTGATCTGTTTGTTACACTTTTATTCCTTACTTTAAACCTATACGTGCTTAGAGTTAGAATCACTGCGTTACTTTAACTTCGCACTTTTTTAAATTAAAAGGGAAGGAATTTAAATTAAAAGGAAATCAATATTAATGTAATCATTTTGTAATAATAATGTGTGTTTTCTTAAGTTAATCTAACAAGTACTTAAATTCGGGTTGTGAATTTTCCCTCAGTGTACTCTCTAGCGTCCCGAAATAATCAAGTTTAAGAATTTTTGAAATTCACCCACGATTTTTGAGCTAGAAAGCTGAAATTTTTTATATTATGATCTATGACTCCTAAAACTGCTCGGCAGATAAAATTTTAAAAATCCGCCCACTGACACGCCCACAATTAAATAAAATAATTTTATTGAAAAACCAAAGTTTTAGCTAGGAAGCGTTTTTTTACAAAAGCTTCGTTTTTTTTTTTGATAAAATCCTTTAAATGTTATATAACAAAATATGTAGAGCGTTCTTAATAATTCAACCAAACTTAGACTTTTGTCACGCCCACTTATGAGGGATAGGAATAAGAATAGGGTATCCAACAGTTCGCCCAAGCGGACTGTAGCCCGTCCCTATGTTTTTCTCTATCAATGTACTCATAGCATCCATTTAGGTACTCGTACTATCTCGTTTTTATGCTTATCACTTATTTATAAGATATTGTGTCTTACTGTATAAGCAATTCAAGAAATAAAATAAAATAAATAAATAAAATAAATAAATAAATTGAAACCACCAAGTGGTTTCAGGATTGGATATCTGCGCATAGCATTTTTGTAGTCAGTTAACTGTATGTGCAGGAAATAAGGCCTCGAGATCAGTGTACATTTTGTCCGCATTGATAGTACGTCGATTGCAGGATTTCTGACTTTTTCTTTTTGCTCGTTCTATCGTTTTTTTTTTTTAAAAAAACTCCTGACCCGCCCGTCAGAGAAGATTTTAGGCTAGTCCGTTTTCCGCTTTTCTAGAAAAGGTAATAATGCTTCTAGCAGGGGATTTCTTCAAGTCTTCATTGCTTAAGAGTTTTTTCTTCGTTCAGAGGGCTGGGCATTCGCACAATATGTGCTCCGTGGTTTTCTCGTCATCGAGGCACAGCCTGCACTCTAATGAGTCGGCTAAATTCAATTTGTTAAGGCGGTATAGTAAACCGTGGTGACCTGTGAGGTAGCCTATTAGGTTTTTAATAGCATGCCAACGTAGGTTTAGGATCCAGCTGGCATTGTTTTTAAAGGGCTGGATGGCTCGTTTGGCCTGTCTTAGTGTTCCCAGCTTTTTATAGATAAATTAGTAGCTGATTTAGGTGTGTAGTATAAGGGTTCAGGTCCTGTGAAAGGGGTTTCTGAACCACCTCTGGCTAGTACGTCAGCTTTTTCATTTCCTTCAAAACCCCCATAGGCAGAAATCCACCACAGTTTGATTTTGTTTCTATGGCTGACTTTCTATAGGGTATTGAAGCACTGAAGGACTGATTTGGTCAATTGTGTGTGAGCTAAGGGCTTTTATTGCTGCTTGACTGTCCGTGAATATATGGATGTGAGCGCCTTTGGTACCAGTGTTGGTAATGTGGTTTACGCATTCTTGAATGGCGAGGAGCTCTGCCTGGAATACACTAGGGCTTTTCCCATTGGTATTGAGACGTTTAGATTTGGTCCGTGAATCTATCGTTAGTTTATTTAGTTTTTTTTTCATTTTTTGTAAATGGCGATCGATGCCATTGTTTGTCATACTCATATTTGACGGTGGATCCACCTCACCCGAACACATCTGGAGAATCGCAGCCAGGGTGCGCTTCAAAATGCGATTTAGAGCACCGAGTTGTAGTGCTCGAGCAGCATTCGCTCGTTCATTCGTCGTGGTCACTATCGTACTGGATCGCACAAAAATAACAGTTCCGCGTGAGCCGATCTGCGGTCATAAGTTCCAGTCTTGCGTCCGTTAACGCCACGCCTATTTTAGGAAAGGTGGGAAATACCAAAGCTAGGAAATAATTATTTCGTTTGGTAATTGATTACAAGCCAAATAAAAATTACAAGTAATTAGTAATTGATGTATTGATGAGTAATTTGATTGGGATTTCGGAATCTGTGTTTATTGGGTCAACTAATTTGACTATATGGTCTGAGGGTTTAAGCAGAGAGGACAGCCTGCACATCCTTAGTATTAGATTTACCCACCCACTTTTGCATGTGCCGGCACGTAGGAGTTCGTTGCTACACCCCATCTTGTATATTCATACCTAATTTCAGTTGCACAAATACGAATTAAATGTCATTATTGTCCTTTTTCGGAAAACATATTGCCAACATCTCTGATTGCATTATTCACCGATCTCACGCTATCCAAAAATCCTCTTCTACATGAGTCGAACCTCAAATTAAGATCAACGCAACCTCAAGACTGTCCAAACGGCTCCTCGTCTGCACGGCACGTTCACAAATTGATTGACGACCACACATGGCTTGCCCCAAACCAAAACCAATTATATTAAAACCGGACTTAGATGAAACGTAAATCTTCTCATGAAGAACATTTTCCATTGCTTGCGTTAAAGACTAACCCTTATAGTGACACGGTAATTGTTTAAACGTTAATGCACTCCACAACATACGCCCGTTTAAGAGTACCACCCGGAACTAGGACAAAAATACCTTCTTCTGCTGTTTTCCCAGTTTCAAACGTGGGTGGATAAGTGACAAAAAGAGGCGGCTTGCAAAACGTCCCGCTGTAAATTATTTAAATCAACCCACCGTCACTTTAATAGCTGCCCCACCGAGTAAAATAACACCTTCTCCCGCCACAGTTCACACGTGAGCCTGTGTACGAGAAGGAATATTTTTATGGAGGAAAATCGATTTCATGGGAAAAATCGCACATGACTCCTTTCCTTGGTACTACAACCACGACCCTTATTCCGCTCCTTCCATTACCATCACGCCATGTGCGAGGCAGAAAAAGGTGAGCTTTTGTTTCAGTTTGTCGCTTTCGAGTCCTGAATACTGAGCCATGATATTGGTGTTATTGTTGGCTGCAGCAACAACGTACACAAAAAAGAATCAAACACGCTTAGTGCGAATTAGAGGCAAATAATAAAAACACACACATCTCCCTTGTCTAAAGATGAACATAATTGAATTTCACCCCAAACATGTGCGGATCTGGCCCAATTCTATCGAATGAATCGATGAAAAGAAAACGATTTTCCGTCACACGGGAACGCCGAATAAATTCATTTTCCTTGCGCAAATCAAGGTTAATCTGGCAGAGAGGGTAACTCCAGTTTGCAAAATACAAACAGTCGCATATTTGTTTTCAAGGACTGACTGACAATCGAAATGAAATTGCTCATCACATATCGAACGCAAGTGCGGATAAGATCTTTCAATTTGCTCCATGCTCCTGTGAACTGACTTCAATTATCCAATGACATCAGCAGGGTTAGCGAAACGCTGATAGACGGTGATAGACAACGGCGACAACAAACGACAAGAACACTGAACCGATTAGATCATGAAATTTCGTCGGCACACAATGGAACAACAAAAGGATATCATTTTCATTTGATTAAATTCCATTCGGGCTTTTGTTTTTTGCCCGAGATGATGATGGTTTCCTTTCAACTGAATTTGTCATACAAATTTGCATTTGAAATGCGAGCGACAGAGTGGGTCCACATACAAACGCATGTCCTTAAGCCAAAAATGGTACGGTGGTTTTTGATTTAAACAAAGCCAGCAGGCATTTCAATGAGAACAATCGAGTTAAAAAGGACCATATTCGCAGCGAAGAAAAGAATCCAAAACAAGAGGTCCTTGAATCAGTTTTTATTTTTATACATCCGTGAACTCTTTAATCAATTGTTGTTCGGACGGTATGTTGAAAGCGAAATATTGCTCATACGAAGAGGGGTTGAGTTGATGGTGTGTTTGTGTGCCGTGCCCTTGCTGGTCACAATACCGCAGCACCACTATTATACGCACACTGAGTTTATTATACCGCAGTTTGAATTGCGTATCCTTTTTGTTGGTATCAAATTACGATGTCATAATTGTTGTCGGTAGCATTTGAACTCGGGTATTATTATTTTTTTTTTAATTAGCTCAAGTAGCTACCGCCGCCACCACGGGGAGTATATATGCAGCATTCCCTGCTGAGCGCGGGACAGTGCGAAGACAAAGGATTCAAGTTGATTTTAGCAAATGAGGGCAGGAATAATTATTTTGACCTTGAAATGGAAAATAAAAAGGGAATGCGATTTATGAAGTGCTTAAAGGATCAGACGGTTAACTTAGATTAAGGTACGGTTTGGGGGAAGACATAATTTTGGAAGGAATTTGCTGAGAGGAAATAACAGAGGAACACATCTATCCCAATCACGAGGTTTGTACGATTACGGTAAACACTGATCGGCCCGGTTTCGTAACTATGTGTACAAAGCAATTGCTAGTTTTGTTGGGTGGGAAATTTGAAGAAGTATTTTTTTATTTTTTTATTTTATTTATTTCAAAATCGCTTACAGAGTAGGACAAAAGTCTTGTAAATTTTTGAAAGCCTTTAAACTAATTTCAGAATTTGGGTTTAATGTATTTATTAAGCTATTTACAAAAAAAGAGAAAGCAAGCAATAAAAAAGAGGAAAACAAAAATTGAATATATAGATAGAGATTATCAATGATTTGCCAAATAGTTGAATAGTAAACATTTAAATCTTCTTGTGCTCTTTACACTTCTCATACTTATGGGCAGGGAGTTCCAAAGGCGAATAACATGGACGAAGAAGTGACGCTCAGTAATAAGAAAATTGTATCGAGGTAGTATAAGAGCAAAAGACCTTGTTGAATGAGGGAAGTTCAGCTTACCGTGTAAATAATCAGGCTGTTTTGTTTGAATGATTTCATGTAGATAGGTAAGTGAGCGAAAGTTTAATAGATTGTCTAGACTACAGCCAGAAATGTGAACAGCAAAAGAGTTGCAAGTCCAAGTTGCAAAAAATTTCACATCCATTTACTCGTAACATAATGGGTAGTAGTAGCGTTTTGGCAAGAAGAAGTTTGGTTTTTATGGGGATGAAACTTCGAGTGACTTGGAGAACACGGAGACTACCATACACTTTACCGATTACTTTAGTTAGGTGGTCGTTCCATGTGAGGGAACGATTGAAAACTATTCCAAGGTTTCTAGCACTGCCAAAATATTCGATTCTATCGTTTTCAAGATTCAGTGGTCTTAAGACTGATAAATTAAAGATCTTGCAATAGATGGGGAGAGCTGTTGATTTGACAGGGTTTAGGCACAGATGATTTCTCTTAGACCAGCGAGAAATGGAAGAAAGGTCCTCATTCATCAATGCAACGGCATCATTCTTTTCCCGAAACGGTCGACTTATCAGAAGCTGCACATCGTCAGCGTAAAGATGAATTAAACAATGTTTGACAACTTTTGGGAGCTAAAGTGAGAAGAGAATTGGGCCAAGAATTGATCCCTGTGGCACTCCATTCAAAACATTGAGAAAGATCAATGATTGACCATTTGCCACCACGCATTGTTGCCTTCCGCTAAGGTACGAAAGAATCAACTTACAAGACTCTATAGAAAACCCAAAGAAATTACGCAGTTTTTTACATAAAATTGAATGGTTAAAAGTGTCAAAAGCCTTTGAGAAGTCTAAAAGCGTCAGAAGAGTAATGTAAGGATCACATTCCATTGCGGTTCTTATTTCGTCAGTAACAAAAAGTAGGGCAGATTTGCAGCTGCGCTTAGGTCTAAAACCAGACTGGCAAGTGGTTAACAGGTTGTTAATCGATAGTTATGATTGTATCTGCTTCATAATGGTTTTTTCAAACACCTTTGATAGAAACGGGGGGATAGCAATGGGTCGGAACTCCGTAGCAGAACCCGTTTGCTTTTTAAGAACGGGAATAATTTTAGCCTTCTTTCATTCTGAAGGAAACTCGGATGTAGTCAGGATGCTATTGAATATATAAGCTATAAAGCGCAGTATATGAGGAAGCAATAACTTAACGAACTTAGGTTCCATTAGGTCGAGGCCAGCAGCATTCGATTTGATAGATAATATTGCTTCAACTATGTCTTCTTCACGTATTCTTATAAACCTCAGCGAACAGTTGACACCGGTTGATTCCTCTTCAATAGGGGAATCAACAGGTGTAGCAACGTCAAAGGTTTGTGGTGTGGAGATGAACTTTTTGTTGAGAGCATCACAATCGATGTTATCAGCAGACTTCATAGATTGCTTCCCAATACCGATTTCTCGCAGGTTTTTCTATAACTTTTTTCCAGAAACTAATGGACCAATTTTGTGTTCGTAGTAACGCATTTTTGTTGTTCTGATTAATGCGACGACTTGATTACGAAGTCTGCAATAAGATTTGTGGAAGTGCTCCAATTTGAACCGTCTCCATTGACTGTAAGCGGCATCTCGTTTCAGCATTAGAGCAGAGATGTCGCCATTCAGCCAAGGTGAGGACGTATGCTTAATGAGGCGGGTTTTTAAAGGAACATGGATGTCAAAAAGTTGATTGACGTTATGTCGTAAAAAACAAATTTGTTCGTTTGCATTTTCCATGAGGTATATTGAGTTCCAGTCTATGCAATTAAGGTCGCGTACCAGTTCGGATGTGTTTAAATTTGTATAGTCTCTATTGGAAACTTTGCTGATCAACCCGACAAGCTATATCCAGACTTACAAAAATTAAATCATGCTTGGAGAAACCGGGTGCCAGAAGCTGTGTGTAAAGCATAACCCTGCCAACATCGCTAGCAAGATAAAGGTCTAATAGTGAGCTAGACTCATTAGTATAGTGGGTAGGGGTGGAGTGGTTAACGGGGCTCAGATTAAGTGCCTTGAATAGGCTTAGAAAGTTTGCAGCCAAATGTTTATCCAGGAGATTGCAGTTGAAATGACCACACAGTAAAGTGTATGGGTAGCAACAAGAAATCGACTCCAAAGTCGTGATCAAAGGTAACGTGCTGATGTGTTTATATGGCCTGTAGACTGATCCAACCAAGATATTTTCCGTGTTAAAAATGATACTCGCAAAGAAATATTCCAGAGGACAATCGTTATCGGATTTACATACCAACCTACAATTAATCCCCTCACGCACATAAAGAGCGGCACCACCACCAGAAGTAAACTTCATATCAGCTCGAAAAAGCTTGAAACCTTTCAAACTATAGCAATCGTCACCTATGTCTGGCTGAAACCAGGTTTCGCACACAGAAACGATGTCTGTCTTAGACTCCACGAACAGGTATCTTAACTTCCCTAATTTATTGGTCAGACATTGCGCGTTTAAATGACATATCTTTAATCCATTATTTTGAGTCTGTAAAATTCGAATCATATTGTACAAATTCGTATTCATGCTACTGCCAGTGAACCCCCTGGTGTCGTTAGCTGCGCTTGCACTCGCAAGCATTTTAGTTGTGTATAGGGCAGAAGTATGAGAAGTAGCTCGAAGCGACGGAAGAAGTCATTATAAGAATAATATTTGAAAGTAAAATTTGGCAAAAAATTGTTACATTAAAGGGAAAATTAAGATAAAGTAGAGTAGTAGAATGAAATAGATAGATAGATATTTTATTTCGTTTATAATTTACAATTTGTTATAGCACAATTTACATAATTCAAATACAGAGATATGACAGCTTTATGTCTTTCTACTGAAAAAAGTTTACAAGTGACAAAAATTAACATAAATTAGAAAAATTTTTGTTTTTGAGGAAAAACAACGAGTAAAAACCTCAAATTAAGGAGACAAAAAAAAAAAAAGATGATAATAAATAAATAAAAATAAAATATACATGAATGTATAAATAATATAAATAAATAAATAAATAAATATATAAATAAATAAATAAGTAACTAAAGAAACAAATAAATAAATAAATAAATAAGTAAATAATAAATATATAAATAAATAAATAAATAAGTGAACAAATGAATAAATAAGTAAATAAACAAATAAACATAAATGAATTGACAAATAGATAATATCAAATTGACAAACAATATATTAATGTAATATAGAGATAAATAGATAACATACAAATGAATTAACAAAAAGTTGAATATTGCTCTAGTTAGTATGAGTAAGGTTAGTGATATTCAATATTTAATTGATTAATAAGAGGATTGTCTGGGATATCACATCTGATCTTAAATGTTTCTATTAGTTTGCGTATTCTGAAGGAGATCATTTCAACATTTGCTCTTGCATGTAGTAGAGCTGTGCCAATCGTGATTGATTCGATCTTTTTGACCCGATCACAATAAAGTATTGGTGATTGCAATCACAATGCCCGAAGTCAATCGTTCATCGAGTCAATACTTTTGTTCTGTTTTGACTAACTCATTTCTTTATTACTGATTTATTATCTACTGAACCAATAAATGTGTTAATATATCAAAATATTTTTATTTATTTCGGCTTATTTCGTTTTACCAACACATATTTGTTCTACAAAAATATTACTTCTGTGCAATAACCTCCATTTCCTAATTATTCAAAGGCGTTTTGGTATCTATATATACAATCAGCAGTTTGTTGTTATTGAGTGTATTCACTCTTACAATCCATTCGAATGTATCTGTCTCTATCGAAACTAAATTGAACGAATGATGATTGGGGTTTTTGATTGTATTGAAATTGAATGGAGGAATACAATACTCCCATGTCCCATCTGTCATTGATTGATTGAATGATTGATTGAAATGACCGAATCATTTTTTCAACCAATACTTGAACGATTCGATCATTAAATTTGAGCGATTGACACAGCTCTAGCATGTAGGTCTAGCGTAGAGTGATGCCATGGGAGGTTAAGCATCATTTTTAATAACTTGTTCTGTGCGATTTGCAACTTTTTAATGTGACATTCAGCACAATTACCCCAAACCGGGCAGCCGTACAATAAGATGGATTGAAAAATTGTTTTATGAATTAATATTTTGTTTTCATTTGAAAGTGATGACTTCCTATTTATGAATGGATATAATATTTTTATGCCAATATTTATTTTGTTAAGTGTTTGCATAGTGTGTTCTTTAAACGTCAGTTTTGAATCAATGTATACACCCAAGTATCTTACAGAAGGCTTCCACGCAATTGAATACCCATTGAAAAGCAGTTGATTTGCTGGAAGAAAACAAGGTCTTCTTTCTCGTGTGAAAAAGATAGCTTGTGTTTTTTCAGCATTTAGTTTTATTTTCCACTTTGTGTCGTACTTTTGCAGCGTTTCAATCGCATTTTTAAGATTCGTCTCAGTAATTAGACTGAACTCATGCGATGAAATTATAGCCGTATCATCGGCATAAATTGCTGCTTCACATTGAAAGAGGAGAGGAAAGTCGGATGTGTACAGATTGTAAAGAACTGGCCCAAGAACTGAGCCTTGAGGCACACCTGTGTGAAAGTTTATTACCCTTGATACACTACCATTTACATGCACAACAAAACGACGATTTACTACGAAACTTTGGATGATTTTACACAGGAACAAAGGGAAATTTAGGTTTATCATTTTGTATATAAGTCCATTGTGCCACACAGAATTAAAAGCTTTTTCAATATCTAGTAGGATCATACGAGTTGATCTTCCTATTGCACAGTTCATTTTAACAATATTGCACAATCTTAAAACTTGATGGGAGGTACCATGACCACCCCTAAAACCAAACTGTTCATCGGGATATAGTTTATGATCCTCAATAATCTTGATAAGTTTTTCTTTTAGGATTTTTTCGTAAATCTTACTAACACTACTAAGTAAACTTATAGGTCTGCAACTTTGAGGTTTATCAAGAGGCTTTCCCGCTTTTGGTATTGGGACTACCTTTGCCAGTTTCCATTTATCAGGAAAGTACTGCGTTTTAAGGCACGCATTTATAATAAATGTCAGAACTTTGATTCCCTCTTTAGGTAATTTTTTTATATATATATTTTTGATATTATCCAAACCACCTGTTTTTCTAATTTTCAAGTTATCTACAAGGTATTTTATATCTGTTTCCGAAACAAATTCCTCCAAGGGAGTGTCAGGGTTGTTTGCACTAAAAGCCTGTATAGTGTTTTGGACAAGTGTTTCAGTGCTTGGATCTCCTAAATGCTGCGATACTACATGATTTTCTGAGAAATTCGATGCAAGTGACTCCGCTTTCTCGGTGTCTGTATAAAAGGTAGTCAAACCATTTTTGAGACAGGGTATTTGTCTGTTTTTATTTTTAACAATTTTTACAATGTTCCAGAAGGGCTTTGCAGACTTATCTAGTGAACTTAATTTAATGTTCCATTCTGCGTTTCGAAAAGCCTGAATACTTTTATTTAATAATTTATTAGTTTTTGACATTTGAATTCGGAAAATAGGTTGTCGGTATCTCTGCCAGTTTCTTCTGTGCGTATTCCTTATTCTGATAAGTTCCAAGATGTGAGTTGGTAATTTTACACATTTGGATTTTATCGGAACTTTGGGAATACAACTATTAGCTGAATTAATAATATGCTCAGAAAATCTATGAATTAGGTCGTCAACATCGTGGTTATTTGTGATATTTTCTATAACTGTAGGAATTGTTCTAAGGTTTCTAATTACTTCGGTTCAATAAGTCGACCAGTTTGCATTTTTCAGGTCCTGATAATATTGCACTTTTTCGACACCCGACCGGAGAATATTACAGAGAACAGGATTGTGGTCAGAGCTAAGCTCATTAATAGAAATGGGCTGGGATATAAGACTTGACACGTTAGATACAAATAAATCGATAACGGATGGACTACCACGGGAACTAGCTGGAACATAAGTCGGACTGGGCGGGTACATAATGGACATTGGCAACATAACAGAAAGTTCGGACAAGACATTTCCCCTAGAATTGACTCTAATGCAACCCCAGTCTCTATGTCTACAGTTTAAATCACCTCCAATTAAGAAAGCACAGTTTAGACTAAACTGTTTTCTTAGGTCATTTCTAAATCGTTGTCTTTTTTCAACTGGTGATAAGCCTCCTGTAATTTTTCCTGGAAAATAAACACAATAAATCCTAACTTTTCTTAAGTTACTTAATGTTATTTCGACTCCTATGTTCTCTACATACGAGTAATTAGTTTGTATGCAAGGCAAAAGCTCATGTTGCAAAGATCTCCTAATCAAAATAGCAAGACCTCCACCTCTTTTATTTTTCCTATCTAACCTATAGCATTTATAAGAATGAAATAGGATTACAAAATAATTTGTTGTGTTGGTCTTGGTCATTGCTTACGGCAGAATTAGGTTGATGTCATTACGGCAGCTTCTAAACCTTCAACGTTGTAAACAGCAAAGCTTTCTCCTTCAGCTGTTAGTTTGATGAAAACAGAGCCATGTTTTGTGTACGCGCTGAACAGTTGGTGGTTATTCGTCATGCGAATAGCAAGGTGGAGAAGAGTTCGAGTTTTTTTTGGATAAGCTTTCATTCAGAAAACAAGAGCAATCGGACTCTATACCCAGGTCACGAAGCGAGAGTTGTTGGTGTTGTTGTTGCTTTCGATAAATAGTGATGCCCTTTAGTATTGAGTTCCTCTCTCGCACACTAATAAATTTTAGTATTACAAGTGGCGGAATTGGACTCTTACTGTTTCGAGAGCGTGAGCGGAAGATATTCGTCAGAGTGGGAGGTTTGCATTTGGCTGTTAAATACAGACGATGGAAGAGAAATGACTAACTAAACGAGTTTAAATGCGTGGAAAATAGCAAATTACAGCCGCGCCCCGCTGCGCCGATGGTTGAAAGTCGATCGATGAGAAATGTCAAACTTATATTTGCCGGTGCAATATGGGAAAAGTTCAACCGGTAGCTGGTTGGATGCTCCCGACTCGGTCGCTCAGCTAAGGTGGATTCGCGGACAAATTGGATAGTGAAAAAGGGGTAAAATGGGCGCTACGCAATCTTTTTGAAAAAGGAATTGTGAAACTGTTGGTAGAATTTTCTGACGATGAAATGCTGAAAATAAGATGGGATTGGGGTGAAATGAAAGAAGAAGATTTGGAGCAACGGTCGATTTATTGAAATTGATTTTAAAATTGCGCAACAGAGGAAAGATCGCTGGTAGGAATGGCCCGTATCGCTATTTCCCGAATTAAAAAAAGACAAACTGAAGGGTCGCGCGTCCCGTAACTCTCAGGAGATTTCCGGAATGAAAGCCTACCGGGTTTTCAGAACACAAACACAAACGCACTAATTAAAAGAACAAGTTGGTAAGACACTCTACTTATCTGTAATTTCCTGTTTCTCTAACACTCCTGTCCGGTATTAAAATGCGGGATTTCGCTGCCTGTCCTGCCACTTATCTCCTCAGCTCGTCTTCTGCCTTTTTCTTCCCTGGGTCCGTCCGTGCGGTCTTCCAAAAAATTTAAAAAAAATCAAAAACAAAGTCTAAACTCTAACAGCCATATTAATAAGAAAACACAATCCGCTCCCTCCCTAACACACGAGTTAGCTGGCACACGGATAGCGAACTTGTATGATAACTTTTCTGATTAATAAAAATATGTTTTCCCTGTGTTAGCTGTTTGCACTTTATCATTATTTCATCAGTTGGCACTCATTTCTGTGTATTCCATTCCGATACTATTGGAATTACTAAGGAGTCAACGCATTATGAAAGAGTAATATGCCCAAATGGGAGACAGTGTTTTCTCTCATTCTCTCAATGTTTCCACGCATGCATGCGCATTCTCTCAATTTCTGAATGCATAAACTACAATCTGAGAATGTGTGAAGTTATCCGCTCCGAATTCGGTGAGTTAAGTTCTCCACTCGTTATCACATGTCTGTGAAAGCTAACACACGTTTATTAATCAGAATTATGAGTTAACAGATGTGATAGCTAACTCGCCGCTTTCAGTTATTGATTAGTACGGGGGTAAAAGTCTAAGCCTGCTCGATTCTCAAAAGAAACTCTCTACTACCTCTGATGGTCAACCAAGAAGTGCTGGCTTGCCCACTTCGAGGATTATTTGTCCGTTATGGACCATTCAATCTCTCACTTATACCCCTACATTCAGCAATGACGGAATAGGAATCAATCAGAGGCGGCCAGTTAATCAATCTCATAGTAGGAAGGACGGAATAATGCCCAGCCCGGGGCGAAAAAGTGAATTGGGTATGGAAGTGGATTGGTTGGGAAGAAACACCACTTTTGCTTCCCCGTGGTTACCACCGGGTACTGGTCATGTCAGTCCAGGAGGAGAAATCCTAGGTACCTACATGAGCCCGCGGAAAGAGGCGAAACAAGGACGTTCGACGGATAAATGCCAAAATCAACGGCATCGTCGACAGTTGAGATGACAGATGATGTAAGGAGCTACTCCGAAATATTTGGAGCCGAGCAAGGATTTTTCAAGACCAGATCGCTCAGTAGCCCAGACTACCCACTGAACCATTGCATCCACAAACAACCAATCATCAAAAGTAAGCTGAATTCTTAACTTAAAAATAACTCCACAAACAAGCGCTCTCTGTAGGTAAGTGGCAAGTGCCTCATTAAATACGAAAAAAGATGCAGCTCGTACAAGAGGCAAAAAATACAAAATAAGTGAACCACCAGCTTTGAGTAACTTTCACACACCCCCCAGCTGTCAACGATTGTGTGCAACACACCCCATAACTTTTGTTCGAGATAAGCTATCGACAACTGCGCAACGAAAGTGTTGTTCCCTTATCAGCCCACTTTTTGCCTCTTCCTTTATTTTTTACTGCTCCAGTATAGCGAATGAATTATGCAAAGTTTTCTCTGCTAGAGGTACCATAAATATACGGGTGCTAGCGGCCCCTACCACACACCCAAACTACAAAGCGTTTGGTAAGCGAATGAAACTGCAACACAAAAAATGTAATTTATTTTCTGAGACGTCAACTTCTTTACGAGTGAACTGTATATGTGTATGCAGCCAGCACCAGCTCCCCAGCACCGGCAGCAGTAGCAGTGGCCTCAGTATAGAGAAAGCGTCTTAGCTGCTCCAATGCCTCCACTGTGTCTGCTGGCAGTGGCAGTACCAAACGGCTTTTGCAAAGGGTTGAGGGTGAATGGCAAATAAAAAAAAAATAATGCAACCAAGGGTGTTGCAATAAATCGTGAAACTTTATACCACTCCTTCTCCGCTTTATGTTCTTCCCTATTACAGTTGGGAAAGAAAAGGTATCCCTACGCCTCCATGGTCTTCCCCATTCTCCGCCGCTTCAACATCGATGCACATGTGCATTGGAGTTCGTTTTTTTTATATTCGGGAGCATTTTGGATGAGAATAGATGTTGCGGAGCGTGGAATGCGTTATCGATCTCCTTCATGGACGACGGCAGCGGAGACGCAAACGATGAATTGTGTTGCAACACACAAAAAAGTTTTTATGTGTTGCGCCATTTATCTAACATACGGGTGGACAAATGGGAGAGGTGGTGCAGTATCTGACCGATATTTATACAGCGAATCCTCCCATTCGATTCGAGCATTTGTATTGAAAAGTTTCCCTCGGTTTTGATGACACAAATGGATCGACATTTCGTCGCCTGGATTTTATTCGTTTAAGTTGGGGTTGGGAGCTGCGATTTTCAGGATTCCAAGACTGTCATAAAGAATGCCAGAAGTAATTGAGCGAATCCGATAGGGGATAATAATAAAAAAATTATATATATTTGGCATTGAGGACATATTGCGAAGGAGAAGGTAAGGACCAAAGTGTTCGAGAAATCCATTTGAAGTTTCGATCATTAAATTTGGTAACAATGCAGAAGAAGGCTTTGCTATGTAGATTGAAATGACAAGGATATTTTACGATGAACTGTTCTATTCTCTTAAAAATCAACGCAAACCATTTGGTATTCAAAACAGTCTCCTTGCCTTAAGAAAACAATAGGTTTCGAGGCTATTAAAAGTTTACGAGTGTACATAGTTCCCGGGATAGTCCTAAAATATAAAGTTTTATGCCCAAAATTAAGAACCAACATTTTTGAAAACTTGAAAAAGATAAAAGATAAGCTTTATTGATACTAAACCACTCTGCTGGAGGAGAGGTAGCACATGTTAAAGGCCTAAAATTTATCAATGGATATAAAGAACTAGCCAAGGTTCTGGATACGTTATCAGCGGATAATTTTTATTGAGATGTGGGGAATGACACATGTTTCGCATCATATTAACCAGCATATGAAAAGACGACCAAGATAATCTTAGGATGAATAGAGGCAACGAAACCTTCCCTTACATTCTGCGGATATCGACCGGGCACTGCAATATATACTTGCTGAACTAACTAATGCGAAAAACCTCAACGAACGTAGAAGAAGGCACAAGAGGCCAGTAATAGTCCATAGAAAGCTGATCGGGTTGACTCAGCCAGTGCTAAAAGGCGCCACAATCCAAATTTTCAATGAAGCAAAGTGTCTGGGAGTCATCCTGGATAGTAAACTTCTTCGGTCGAATCATGTTGAGCTGAAGACTGCCAAGGCGCTGCCGGTTTTCTAGCAGTGCAAGGGCATTTTCGGCAAGACATGGGGCTTATCACCGAAAAGAGTCCTATGGATTTATACGGCTATGATAAGATCATTTCTACCATACGAATCGGTTGTTTGGTGGAATAAGCGTTCACGTAAATACGTTACTGCTGCTTTCGACAAACTCCAAAGGAAGGTATGACTTCCCCAGCATGCCTGGCTCCGGCATATATGCATTATTGAAACTCCCGCCCCTTATGTTTACATCATGGGTTTACATCATGGGTTGCACAGTCGAACTTCGGCTGAAGCGCAACTACGAAGTCGAATTTCCTCGTGTTCAGGACTGGCTCTGGCCAGACTTTGAGCCTGGAAAGAAATGCAGTCGAATTTTCACGGATGGCCCCAAAACCGGTCAAGGATCTGGTGCTGGTGTCTTCTTGAAGAGCGACGACATTAGTCTTCTCTTTTTGTTAGGCAAACATGCGTCAGTCTTCCAAACGGAGACTTATGCTATCCTAATTGCCAGGGACTATGTTGCGAAGAACAAGTGGAGGGGGCGAAATATCTGCGTCTCTAGCGACAGTCAGGCTGCGCTAAAGGCATTGCTCAGCTCCTCAGTAGTCACCTCCAAAATAGTTCGTGAATGCAAGATCCTTCTGAATTCGGTCGGAAGGTTGAATTCAATTAGACTTGTCTGGGTCCCGGGTCATAGCGGGATCACGGGAAATGAGATCTCCGATGAACTTGCTTGACAGGGCTCAGATGGGGATTTATCAGGACCTGAATTGGCGATATCTCTCACTACGTCCTCGGTCAGGGCTTCCATTTAAGGTTGGGTTTCATATGAACACAATCGCAGATGGCATGACTCTCCAGGGTGCAGACTAAGCTAATTCTCCCCGACGTATGTAGGAAATCTGCGGCGTTCTTGTTGCCTCTCAACAGCAAAGACTGCAGACACACTATTGGCGTTCTTACGGGCCATCACGCTTTTGAAAAGAATCTTAAGGTGCTAGGCCTAAGCGATATCACCGACTGCGAAGCCAGTGGAGAAAGCGATGACACTGCGGAACATTTCCTCTGCGATTGTCCTTCTTTTGCTCGTATCAGGTTTCAGGTATTTGGGGCTGATGTGGTGAGTGCTGTAAGCCTAAGCTCGTTATCATTGAAGCGCCTTCTCGTCTTTCTTAGGAAATCGAATAAATTCTCTCAGTAAAAGTGGTGGGTCTAGTGTAGAAAGTCTGGCACCCCGACAAAAAAAGAAAAATAAGGAAAAATTGCATATACAGGGTGTCCCTTAATTCGTTGGCAATATTTTAAAGCATGATTTATGGGTATATTCTAAGGAAAAAATTGTTTTACAGTAAGGGCCTATCTCTAATTTTTATATCATTTATTGAGGATTTAAGAAAAGGCTTACTTGGGTGTACCCTGACCCATGTTAACGGTAATTGCGCTGTTAGTACTAATGATGGAAATTTCGTTTAGGCCTCTATTTTTAGAAGAAATATTAGCCTTTGTAATGGCATTTAAATAAATTTTATATCTTAACTCAGTCTTAAGATATCCAATTTTTAACCTTTTCCATTTTTCCTGCCCATGCTAATTTTTTGACTTTCGGTTCAATTTTCTCCAGAAAATGCGTAATAAACATAACGTTTAAATATTTTTTTTGAATGAACGGAACAATAGTAAAAATAAAAGTTTACTACAAGTTTGTGGAAAAACCCATAGATTTTATGATACTTGGGAAAACATGGAACAGGTCAAATTTAAAAAAGGGATTTTTTGCACGATTACAGATTTTCTCCATGCAGGACATCAGAAATTTTATGTCTGGAAACATTGAATTGCAAAGCTAAGCATCTGATGCTCATTTGTAACAGCTTCCAGTATTCTCTGATCAATCGAAGTTGTTCTTACTCGTGGAGCTTCCGGGTTAGGTCGTGTATTTGAAACTGATCCCGTTTCTCGAAGCCTTCGATATGTATTTCCAAATATGTACATTTATATTAGGAAGTCGTCGGTTTGGATTAAGTTTATGGCATCTTTGTCGCGCACTATTTAAAATTCCATTGCACAGCCCATAAACGTTGATAATGTCTGCGTATTCTTCGTTTGTAAATAAAGACATTTTAAAAAAACTTTTCTTATCAACTAACGGCTTGCCTTGACGTTTAAGATTAAACTGATGAATTAATTTTGATTTTAAATCTTTTATTCCATTTTTTTTAGGTAAGTCCTGACAGGTACTTAAATAAACCAACGGAAAACCGCTCTTATTGTCAACTGTTGTTAGAAATGTAGGTACAAAATCAGAAACCCCTTTTTTTACCTGCTGCAGGATTTCCTAAGGATCATAAAATCTATGAATTTTTCCTGTTAAAGTACACACATTAAAACAAAAATTACCTAAACCGGAAAAAAATCGTTTTCATTCATAACTTTTGCAACTTAAAGCAGTAAAACCTTTTTTCCCCATTTTTACCTGTTCCATATTTTCCCAAGTATCATAAAATCTATGGGTTTTTCTACAAACTTGTCGTAAACTTTTATTTTTATTATTGTTACGTTCATTCAAAAATAATATTAAAACGTTATGTTTATTACGCATTTTCTGGAGAAAATTGAACCGAAAGTCAAAAAATTAGCATGGGCAGGAAAAATGGAACAGGTTAAAAATTGGATATCTTAAGACTGAGTTAAGATATAAAATTTATTTAAATGCAATTACAAAGGCTAATATTTCTTATACTAACAGCGCAATTACATGGGTCAGGGTACACCCAAGTAAGCCTTTTCTTAAATCCTCAATAAATGATATAAAAATTAGAGATAGGCTACGCGCAATCAAAATCATCATTTGAGTTTTATTATTTTACTTTACTTCAAAGAATTATATATAGATTATAGTCCACCAGCTCTTTTCTTTACAATTTGCTTGTGTAAAGTAGAATGGACATCTAATTTAAAGCCGAATCCGAACGGCAAATTTGAGAAGCTTCTCATTATAATTGATACTCTTGGTGGTTTGTCAGACGTTCGCAAGAGGTGGGGCAGTGGAAAAAACGTTTAAATGTTACCTGGCCCCGGAGGGATTTGAACCTGACACCTTTCGATTAGTATTCCAATACACTAACCTCTGCGCCACTGCACAAAATGTGACACCCAAAGTAGCTCTTAGACATAAAAAACAAATATTAGACAATAAGTGTTTATAAAGGGCCTAAAACCTAGCTTGTCCGGCCATTTGTTTGAGTGAAGCTTTATCTATGACACGAATGGATGGGACGTCGATTACGAACGACACATTTTGAGAAGCTTCTTTGGCGGATTTTCGGCAGCGATGGGGCAGTGGCAAAAATTTAAACTGTTCCTGGATGGAGTTCTAACCTCGAACCCCTCGTTCAGTAGTCCAACGCACTAACTACCGAGCTACAACAAAATTTCTAAGACTTATTCTTTTGTGCTAATTGTGTCCTGGTGTACTGGTGTACTACCAGACAGGCCCTCCTAACTACCTGCCTACATAGATATCTTAAATCAAAAAGAACTTATGTTTCTCACAGATTTCGAGAAACCAAAGTATGATAACGACAAATACTTTACGGTCCTTATTTGTGACGCAGACGTAAGTGTGTTGGACTACTAATCTAAAGGTCTCAGGTTCAAATCCAACCGGTGCCAAGTAACAGCTAAAATGTTTTTTTACTGCGCCACCTCTTGCGAACGTCTGACAAACATCCAAGAGTATCAGGTTGGGTTAGGTTATAGTGGTAGTCGACAGAAGCCGGAGCCATAGACCAATAAAAAGGTCCATTGTCAGATCCAGCTTTGGTCAAATCTGTGTTGTCGCTAGACAAGTGTTCCTACTTGTCCACTTAAGGTTAGTTCTCTCAATGGCCTCCTTATGGAGTTTGCATGTAGCAATTGAAATGCCTACGGGAACTTTATCTAGTAGAAGGGGTAGTGTGGTTCCTTTTCTGTCGAGTTTATCAGTCCTACAGTTGGCTTTTTTGGTTTTTAAATAAACATGAAGCAAATAACCCTTCTCAGTTCTTACTTAACTTATCAAACCTGAGGCGATCAAGTTAACGAGGACTATTAGAATGAAAATGCTTTATTTCTCCTGTGCAGCCAGTCTTCCAGATCCACAATATCAAACAGTACAAACAACATCTTGTGGTCACTAAATGCAAGCACCGGGCAAGTGGCTTTGAGCTTGGAACGCACTCTCTTTGAAATAATAATAATAATAATAATCAAAAACTATTCACCCAAGCGCGGGGAGTAATATAAATGTTTGAGGAGCATTTTCATCAGCTGTGAAGTGAGTGAGAAAGAGTGGTGTGGAAAGAACAACCCCACAATTGAACCAGTAGGGAAGTGGGAGCCTTCGAAACCAGATCGAAACCTTGCTTTGATATTAGAAGACAAAGGTAGAGAATGAAGGGAACCCCTGTCCAGCCATTTAAACGCTGGAAGCCAACAAGGCAGCTGGCTCGTAAGGTAGGGCACGTACAGTGAGGTGTACGCAGCGAATTATTTACCAAATATAGGGAACTGTACACTGGCAATCACAAGGATGAGGCCATACATTTTGCAATCGATTTTCAATCTTTATACCTGTTGAAAATCGTATACGCCGAAACTTGTACTACCTATGAACAGGTACATATTTTCGCAACAGTAAGTCATAAAGTTAAAGGTTAATAATAGACGACCGTTGGAATTTCCCAACTAAATCAAAAAAAAGATGCGCCACATGCAAAATTTTCTAAAGAAAGGAAAAAATGAATAAAATGTTTACATTTCATGGTTTTAATATATACACTTATTTATTATGTTTTTCTACATTAATAATGAGTATGCCCGCAGTTTTTCGATATGACTTCTATAGGAGGGTTTGTAATAGAATCATACAGTTTTTTTTTTAATAATTAAGAGAAATTCGGGCCCGGGCATCACGAATAGCTTCGATTAAAGTGTCCTTGTCTTCAAATTGTCTGCCGCCTTCATACACTTTACGAGATAACCATGCCCAAACATTTTCGATTATGTTTAAGTCCGGTGAATAGGGCGGCCATGGCGAAAGTTCCACGTCATCTGATTGAATCCAACTTCTAACAACCCTGGAAGTGTGGATAGGGGTATTGTTTTGTTGGAATATCCTAGACAGGGGTCCGAAAATGTTTTTCACATTTGGAAATGACAGTTCCAGCAAACATTTGCAGTTCTTTCTGTTCATTATTGTGGACAAAAACTCCAACTCGATTGTGCCATAGTGGGTAATAGCTCTCAACACCATTACACCTGATGTCCTGAAAAAATAAGCTTCTCCTTTCTTAGATCATGGAAATAAAAATTGTAACCATCGGGGCCGCCCAGGTTAAACTTTTTGAAATAAAACAGTCAATGCATAACGAAAACGTTACGAAAAGTGTGATCGGGCAAGGCGAACGAAAGCTGATAGATGTAAGTTAGTGAAGATAGAAAGAGAGAGTTACGCTTCGTATATATTACTGTAGGGGCAAGAGAGAGAGGTGCGAGTACAGATTTTTGTTCTCTCTTTCTCTCATAGCCAGTTCCGTTTCTTATATAAGCAAGAGAGAGTAGTGCACGCGCACAATATCTTTCCCTCTTTCTCTCATAGCCAGTGCATGAAATATAATATATATCTCAGTCAGTAGTTCGTTTCCGAGTGATTACTTCGTAATTTCATTTCGTGCTTGAACAATTTTATAAATTAATATTTTGTTCAATATTCAATACATTAAATATTGTACGTTTGAAGTAAATAATATTGTAAATTCATTTTAATGCTCATATTTTGTGAATTTTCGGGTGAATAATAACAAATTATGGCAGGAAGTGACACAGACTCTGAATATGAAAGCGGTACTCCAGGACCATCAACTAAGGAAAATTGCGCATAAAAAGTGTGCGACAACATATTCAAGGCAAGACTTAAACCTAGTGAGACCCAATTAAATGATAATGAATCACGAGGGTGCGGGTGCGTATCTCATACTAGTTGATGGCGTCGTAGCGTCATATGCAGCGTTCCTTTTTCCTTGTCTATTTTCTCCCTCTAGGTAATTATATTACACATATATACCTATATAAACATATATGTTTACATACATAGAGTAGGAGCTAAAGAAGTTTTACTTCAGTCGAGTGGTCTAAAGCACACTCGTTTTTTTTCCATCCGAAAAGACAACGCGTTTCCATTTACGCTCCAAGCGACATGTTCTCTTGCAAAATTCATTCGATTCTCCTTGTCAGGTTTCTTTTAAAGTTTTCTTCTCTGTATAGTACCACTTTTTCGTATTATCCTTCGGGCCGTTGCTATGCTGGCTGATACTCCACTGTTGGCCCTTATTTTAGTCACTGGTAGAGTAGAATTTGAGGCAAGCCGTAGAATAACCCACTTTTCTCGCAATGTTGTTGCTTCTGCCGTGCGTCCTTTTTGATTTTCCCATTGTGTTGTGGATCCACAAGATAACTGTTTACAACTGTCTTACTTCTATTTAGCATCATTGCAATTTCTCTGCCTGAGAGTCCTAACTCCTTGAAAGCATTTCCTTTTTCTGTCGCTTTCAAAGTCTTTCCGGGACCCATTTTTTTAACTTAATAAAAACAGTTCTTTTAAATGCTTTTTTTAATATTCTTAACAAAACTTTGAAAAAATCGCTGATGGGAACTCTTTTAACGAAATAATGGCCCCAACCTTGTGGCGCATCTTTATATACGCTTTTCAAGTAGTTCATTGTTTGATCTTGGGAAATTCCAGCGGTCGTTTCTTATTATCGTTTTATTTTACGACTTACTGTTGGGAAAATATGTACCTGTTCACAGGTAGTAAAAGTTTCCGGGTATAGAACTTTCAACAGGTATAAAGACAGAAAATCGATTGCAAAATGTATGGCATCATACTTGTGATCGCCAGTGTATATCAGCTCCTTATGGCTCCATCTAAAAGGAGTTTCTATTCGTTTCGTCGTTAAAGGAAAGAAGAAATCCTGTACTGTCCCGAGTTTTCTGCACTGCAATACGGTTCAATTACCACGTGCCAGAGTAACTTTTATCCCGACTGATCGATCATAAGCCAAATCCTGGAAAATATGTGCATTTGAAGCGCATCATCCGAAGCTCTAATTTGCAAAAACAGAAAATGGTTGACCCACTATGGCCTTAAAGTAGTTCTTTTGCGAAAGCAATTCCACAAAATTATGCTCCATTTAAAACAATTGCTCTCAACTAAGAACAATTTAACACCTCAAAGACAACCTCCGATCTCCAATGAAATATGACCTTCTCTAACACTATAACCTGGAACTTGAACTTTGATCACGCCAAGAATCAAATCGTATTCATTTCGGTGCCAAGCCTTTCTTACAAATTAGCGCAAACTTTTCCAAAAGTCAACCGGGAAGAATCTTAGCTGCTATTTTATAGGTCACGAACTTTCCCTACACCATAAAGCACGCCGCTATTGATTAAGTGCCAGCATGAATGGATAATTCCTCATTCATCGACAGTCGAAACAAACTCAAAATCTGGGCGTGTTGGATACGATTCGGGAAGCAAATCCTCCAGAGCACTACACACTGGGTGTCCCTGTCCACACCTGGAAAAACGTCAAAACGACCAGTCGTTGCACAGCAAAGCATTCGCGTGCTGTCATCTAAGTGAGTATTCTGCCAAAGAAAGCACTCATAATTCGAAGGGGCGCGAGCGAGGTTATCGTAATTACAAACCTCCAAATCGAATTAACTTGTGCCCTTTAATGGAATCACGATCCAGACTTAGCGGCACGGTCCAGCATCACAGCGCACAGCTGTCCCGCATACTAGCTCAGCTTCTAGCGAGTTATTAGTTCATCGAAGCGAGGAGAAAACGCGCAAGAGGTGCGCCACACCACATCGAGCGATGATGATTGTCAACAACAATGCATGACATATGCGATCACAATGTTATGATTGTCGCAATTATGTTCGCCGCTAATCTGCGCGAACCCTGTGACGAGAGTTCTTTTACCATGTCACGTGGGTGCGCAATTGCGCACATTAATTGGGCGGCCCAGCGTTAGCGTCTACGTGAGTTTGGAGGGCCCATAAAGGCTTGGCACTACTCGAAATTCAAGAGGATGCGAGTATGTCTTCTTCTCCACTCCCTCAAGGGGAGCACGTCATTATCGGGGAATTTAGATTTGGCCTCAGCGACCACGGGGGAATTAGCGTTACAATTAATCGAGGTGAAAACAATAATAATTGTGCTGTGCTGTGGCGTGTTCTTCGGTGGCTGCCTAACAATTTGTCATAGTGAAGCGTTGCGGTTGATATGTCATTCGTGACAGTCTGAGATCGATTTCTTATTAGTTTTGTAGTTGTGGGTGTTAGCCAGGTACCGCCGGATGAGGACCGAGGTAATTGATGAATTGTAGAAAGCGATTGATTGAAGTGATACCAGGGGGTGTTGTCTGACATATAATGGATCAAATGGCTTCAGCAGAATTGATGAAAAAAGAGCAATCGAAAGCGAAACTTGTTGTCATGTTCTCTAAGAAGGTTGAGATCTGGAGGCTTCAATTTGATGAACCACATAGTTCTTACATGGGATACATTTTAAAGTTGTTTGCGTCACTTTTAATTTCGAAACCAATTTTATGATGACTTAATTTTGGTTTTAGTGGAAGGTATACTTGACCTTGAACTTTTAGAAGTATGTTTTGCATTTCATCACAAACTGGCTACCTCAATCGTTCATATAGTGTAGTCCAAAGTTTAATCGATTTTGGCTTTCGTCGAGTCTTGAATTTAGTAGTAGAAGTAGAAGCCTTTTCTCGTAAAGGTGGGCAGTCGATATGAAACATCGTTTTGGTAGGTTAGGTTAGGTTAGGTTACTGGGTTGACAGGGCAAGAGAATCCTGCGCCCATCACACTTAGGTCAATGTAGACCCTTTCTGATACCCTGGAGGTTATGATTCCCCTACCTAGGAACCAATGAAAAACCTATTGTAAACCAAGCGGGCTTACAAACCATCCCTGTAGTATATTAGGATAACCGTGGCCCAAATGAATGTGCATTAACTTGGTAACACTTTTATATGAACGTTGTTCAGCATATTGTAATATGTAAGACGTCAAGTAAGACGTCATTAAATAAACGAGAAGTACGCAGAACACACGTCTTTTAATATCCTCCTTAACATTGCATGGCGCAGTCGGTAATATAGATTTTCGAAAACCGCCAACATTGTGTCTGGATGGAAATTTGGGAGATAGTTGGAAGAAGTTTAAGACCCACTTCTCGATTTACGCAACCGCTACAAAAACGGACAAAGAGGAGGAAACAATCCGAATAGCAAGGTTACTAAGTTGCGCTGGGAGCGAGGCAATTGAGCTGTACAACACGTTCGAACTCACAGAAGATGAAGCTAAGAGTTATGATTCAGTACTTGATAAATTTGAACAATACTATAATCCTAAAACATCGAATATAGTGTACGAACGGTTTCTATTCTACACAAGGAGCCAAAAAGAAGGAGAATCCTTTGAACACTTCTTAAAAGACATATCGGCACTAGTAGATAGCTGTAATTTCGGAACTGAGAAGGATTCTATGCTGAGAGACCGCATTGTCCTGGGAATCGGAGATGGCACAGTCCAGGCGCAACTACTCAAGCAAAGTGATCTAACATTGGGAAAGGCGATTGAAATATGTCGGGTGGCAGAGATAACTGGAGTTCAAATAAAAATGATGCAGGGAGACGGGCTTACTCAACCTAAACAACAGGAGGTGGTGCATGCAGTGAACAAAAACGAGGGCAGTAGCATTGTTAATAAAAATTTTGACAAGAATTATACAAAAAAAAGTAATAATACAAATTATAATTCTAGATTTGCGAAAGGAAATGCAACTTCATCTGGGAACA
This sequence comes from Portevinia maculata, assembly GCA_949715645.1. Lineage (NCBI taxonomy): Eukaryota > Metazoa > Arthropoda > Insecta > Diptera > Syrphidae > Portevinia > Portevinia maculata. The sequence continues at coordinate 10,288,458 of OX454526.1, forward strand.
ACGGAAAAATTAGAGAACAAGGTTATAGTGACAGAAGACCATGTGCGTACTGTAATTACATTCACCAGAAAGGGAGATGTCCCGCATATGGCAAAAAGTGTGCTGCTTCCGGTAAATTTAATGATTTTGCTACTGTTTGTCAACAAAAAACGAAACAGGTTAGTGATCTTGCGGTAAAATATGACTCTGACTGTGAAAGTGTTGATGATGTGCTCTATGTGGATTCATTAAACAGCTTACAGACAGGTTTTTCATCTTGGACAGAAAGATTGCTTGTTCAAAATAACAATTTACTTGAATGGAAACTCGACACCGGTTCGCAGGTGAATATTTTACCCAAAACTATCTTTATGGGATTAGAACCCAGGCCAAAAATGAATGCGTGTGAGGTTAGATTGGAGGCATATGGAGGTTTTAATTTGCATGTTTTAGGAACGATCAAATTGAGAGTCAGCTATAAGCGCAATTCATATTCGCTAGATTTTATCGTAGCAAACGTAACATCGCAACCCTTAGGTCTTAAAGCATGTGTGGACATGGGTTTAGGTAAAATAATTGACTCGGTTGAAGAAGTGCATGCATCTGATTTCATTCGTAAAAACAAGGAAGTGGTCACAGGCTATGGACGATTTCCTGATAAATGTAGTATCGAGCTTAAAGATAATGCAAAGGCAGTCAGCAAGGCACCAAGGAGGCTACCTCTTAGTATCAGAAATAAAGTACAGAGTACACTAAAGCAAATGGAAAACAGGGGCATTATAACGAAGGTAGATGTTCCTTCAGAATGGTTGTGATCGAAAAAAAGGACAAGTCATTAAGAATTAAATGAGTGTATTAAAGATGAACATTTTATAATACCGAAGTTTGAGGATTTTAGAACTAAAATGAGAGGGATGAAATATTTCTCAGTGCTTGACTTAGTTGAAGGTTTCTGGCAGGTAGAGATAACAGAGGAATCTAAGAATCTCACAGTCTTTTCGACTCCATTCGGGTCCTACTGATTTAATGTGCTACCCTTTGGAATAAAGATAGCACCAGAAAAGTTTCAAAAAGTCAACACAAAATATTTTGGGGATTTAAAAGGAACATTTATATACATACATAGATGACATCATAGTAGGAGGGCAAACATTGCAAGATCATGACAGAAATTTAGCAAATGTCGTGGAGAGGGCAAAAACTTTCAACATTAAATTTAATCCTCGAAAATTACAGTATAGAGCTCAAGAAGTCAAATACTTAGGCCATATTTTTTCTGTTTCGGGTGTTAGGCCCGATCCAGAGCGAGTGAAAGCAATAAAAACAATCGCTATACCGAAAAACACGAAAGAGCTCCAAAAAATGTTGGGAACAATTAATTATCTTAGGAATTTTATTCCTCATTTAGCTGAACGCACACAGTCTTTAAGAGAACTCCTTCGCAAAAACGCATGCTTTTTATGGACTGCAACTTACACGAACACATTAGATAAGATTAAGGACGCTATTCAGAACAACACCATCTTGCATACTTTTAATCCAGACATTCCTATCATCATTCAATCGGATGCGTCAAAGTATGGTCTTGGCTGTTGTCTGTTACAGGACGGAAAGCCTGTCAGTTTTGCGTCTAAGAGCTTAACAAAGACCGAGATTGGCTATGCTCAGATAGAAAAGGAGCTGTTAGGTATAGTTTATGCTTGCACAAAATTCAGTGAATTCGTCTATGGAAACAAAGTTACAATTCAGACAGATCACAAACCTTTGCTCTCCATTTTGGGTAAGCCTCTGAGTTCCAACTATTCTTAAATACGATTTGAACATCGTTTACATTCCCGGAAAAGACTTGCATGTTGCAGATTTACTGTCGCGAAATCCAGAACAAGATAGAAACATAGAGCTGGAAGGCATGTTAAAGGAGGTAGTTCACAGCATAAGCATGAGCGATACAGCCAAAGGCAAATATGTATCACAGACAAACAAAGACAATATTTTAACAGAGTTAAGAAAATTATATGAAGATGGGTGGCCGAATTCAAAAAGCAAGCTACCAGATTATCTAAAATTTAACTGGAACATCAAAAATGACTTATATGTAGATGATGGATTAGTTCTGTATGACGGTAGAGTGTTCGTTCCTCAAACACTAAGAAAGGAAACTCTTAACAAACTCCATGATAATCATCTCGGTATAACCAAAATCATGTCGAGAGCAAAGACTCTTTTTTATTGGCTGTACATGGGAAGAGACATTCAATAATTTATAAACCGATATCCCATTTGCGAAAAATATAGTTGCGCAAACAATAAGCATCCAATGCTAACGCGTCCTATTCCCGAATATCCGTATCAGAGAGTAGCATGTGATATATTTGAGTTTAAATGTGATTCTTACTTAATTGTTATGGGCTATTATTCTAGATGGATAGACGTAAAAAAACTTCAAAATAAATCAGCTTTAAGCGTTGTTGATGCTTTTAAAGAAATATTTTCATCCAATGGGATTCCAGAAGAGGTTATATTTGATAACCAGCCCTTTAATTCTCTTATATGTCGCGAATTTGCTATCGAGTGGGAATTCAAGTATACTTATAGTAGTCCATATTATCCAAAATCCAATGGATTGGCGGAAAAAGGGGTGCAGATCGTGAAATAAATGCTCAAAAAATCAGAAATAGGGAATAAAGATTTTTGTCACTCTCTTTTAGAATATCGCAACACGATTGTGCCGAGCATTGGGTATACACCACCACAGCTCTTATCAAGTAGATTATTTAGAACAAAGCATCCAGTGGATACAAAATTTCTTTATCCAAAAGTAGTGAGTGAGAAGGTAGTCGGTAAAATGGAAGAAGCAAAGGTAAGGCAAAAGTTATACTACGATAGAAATGCTAATAGGAAAGAAGTAGATCGTAACGTAGGCCATCATGTTTTGTACCGGAAAGGGCAAACATGGGAAAGAGGAACAGTTCAAGCTAAATCGGAATCACCTAGGTCGTATTTTCTCAGAAATCAAAATAGCGAAATAGTTCGAAGAAATACTGAGCAAATAAGAAAGTCTTTAAATGCACCTAAACCGAAGAGTAATGTAAAGTAAAGTACTACAAAAGACTGAGTCTTATTTGTACATTGGAATAAAATTGAAATTGAATTGAATTGAAATTGAATGATGACGAAAACTATTCAGTATCATCAGGACATGAAGCAAGTAACAATCCCATAGCAAGTGCAAATAACAACGTAGAAAGAACTAGTGAAGATGCAAGCTGGAACCAAATTGTAAGTCCATCATCACAGTCACAGTTACAGACGATACCGCAAGATCGCGTTAAAACCAAATACGGTCGCGAGGTTAAGCAAACGAAATTCTATCAAGCAGGTGTGTGAATGCTGCCCAAGTATCCACTTTCAATCTCATCGAATATAGTTATAAATTCCTTTTATATTATTATTATCCGTACTTATGAGTACACATAGGCATCAATGAATTCTATGAATGAAGTAATTTACGCCAGTATTGTCGTCAATTACAATGCGCACTACTACGTCTAAACTTATATATATCTATAGACCAAGGTAATTTTCGTTTTAACCATTGTTTGGAAACGAAGGGATGTAGTATATTAGGATAACCGTGGCCCAAATAAATGTGCATTAACTTGATAACACTTTTATATGACAGTTGTTCAGCATATTGTAATATGTAAGACGTCAAGTAAGACGTCATTCAATAAACGACAAGTACGCAGAACACACGTCTTTTAATATCCTCCTTAACATTGCACCCGATGCATTTATGAACTTGTGCAAGTCGTTCTCAGACTTGCCGGAGAGTTCTTCTACGTCCTGGAAGAACCGTCTGCTGAGGACATTGTTTCTAATATGACAGAGTGCAGGGCATTGACAGGAAAAATGAGGGGCATCCTCATTCACCTCCTTGTTCCCGCATCCTCTACAGAGGTTATCTGTACTGAGTTTCAATTTCTTCGCATCAATTTCTTTTCCCAGCATGTCACCCTGTAAGAGAGGACAAAGATTTTTGATTCATTTGAAGGATTGTCTCGGTCTTTCGTTTGTCATAGTCGTATAGTGGCCACATTTTACTGGTTATGACACAGGAATCAAGGGCACTGTATCTTTTGCTGCCATCAGTATTTTATCGCCAATCACCTGTTTAATGTAGCAGGGTTGGGTTTTTACGGTGGTGTCAGCCTCCCTTACTTCAAGGGATGATCATTTTGTTGCTAATTCATCGGCTCTTTCATTTCCTGGGACACCACTGTGTCCGGGGACCCAACAGAGTCTTATAATGTGCTGCGCGCCAGGAACCCGCAGCTCTTCGCGACAGCGACTTACAATCGATGTTATTTCTGTGGCGGAAATCGATTTTATTGCCGCTTGACTGTCAATGCAGAAGGTAATATCAGGCTGTGGTATTGCCATCATTGCAACCTGTTTAGCGGCTGTTGTCACCACCAGAACCTCAGCTTGGAATACGCTGCTGTACTCGGGGAGTCTGATCGAGCCAGATATTCCGAATATGTCGGATTCTTGTACAAAAAGGTTTGGAGGTTTAAGATAAAGAATTTGGTAAGTGAACTGGTATCCGATCACTTAACTATGATGTAGGTTAACTTATTCACCTGAACTTATATGCATATTAGGTGCATATTTTTTTTAAATATAAATATTAGGCATTCACTGCCCATACCGGGCTTAAAACCTAGCTTCTCCAACAATTTGCTGTACGAAGTGGAAGGGACCTGCAATTTTAAGCCGAGTCCGAAGGGAAGCTTATCATGGCAATTGATACTCTTGAATCTATATCAGACGTTCGTAGGAGATGGGGCAGTGGAAAAAACACTTTTTTTTGATGTTGCTTGGCCCCGGTGAGATTTGAAACTAAGGCATTTAGATCAGTAGTCCATCACACTAACCTATGCGTCACTGTGCCCACAGAGGCTTTTTTTGGTGCACGGAAAACGAAATTGATTTAGTGGAAAAAGTAAATTTCCACAAGTATATGGCCACAACAATTCAATAACCGGCCACTTTGACAAAGAATCCGACTAGGTAATTTATTCTTTTTGGAAACTTTAACTCAAGCATCGAAATTTAAGTCATAGTTAAGTTAGTTAGTTAGTTATTTTTTATTTCAGCAAAGATATACATTCTAAACACTACTATTCCACAATTTACAGAGATGTGGTTATTACTACCTTACTACTGATAATCTTATATAATTGTAAATGAAAAATATCAAACTATATATTATATATTTAAGTAATAATTTGAGGAAAAGCTGATGAAAAAAACCTCAATAAGAGAAGTGGTGGTGGGCAACTTGATTTCATATATCACGTACATTAACAAGTACAGTTACTAAATAAACATAATATATAAATAGATTAACAATTATAGATATAATTGACAAATGTAATAAGTTAACAGATATGAATAGTTTAAGGAAACATATAAAATTTTAACAAATATAAATAATTTAACATATATGAATAACTGAACAAATGCAGACGATGAATTAATATCATAATGAAGTCAATTTTAATTATAGATAAATAAATAGATAAATATGTATATAAATAAATGACTAGATAAATGAATAAATAAATAGTAATAATTACAATAAATAAATAAATAATAAATAAATAAATAAATAAATAAATAATAAATAAATAAGTAATAAATAAATAAATAATAACAAATATAGTAAATTAATAAATAAATAAATAATAACAATAAGTGGAACAGGTAGTGATTTTATGTTTGTTTAATGTAGAAGACCTAACATCAAGGGGTTTTCAGAGGAGCTGCAAGACCAGCTGTAGCGATCAAATAATTTATTCAGTCTTACTGATATTTTTTCAATGTTTGAGATTGCATGCAGTTCTTTGGTCGAAAAATGCCAAGGTAAGTTTAAAATCATTTTCAATAGTTTGTTTTGGGTTATCTGAAGTCTACGTATGTGTCTCTTAGCACATTTGCCCCAAACTGGAGAACCATAAAACAAAATTGCTTGAAAGATTACTTTGAAAATGATGAGTTTGTTTTCCCGGCTCATTTTTGATCTTCGGTTTATAAATGAATACAGTATTTTAATTGTGATATTAACTTTCCTGATGGTTTCTTGGACATGAAGGCTAAATGTTAACGACTTGTCAAGGTGAACCCCAAGATACTTAGCACTTGATTTCCAATCCGCTTGTATATTATTTATTACTATTCTGTTGCTTGGTAAGAAGCAGACTTTTCTTTTTCTAGTAAAAAAGACAGCCTGCGTCTTTGAAGCATTTAATTTAGTTTTCCAATTGGCAAAGTATGTTTGGATGACATTTAAACCAGATTGCAATTTCGTTTCAATGTTTAAACAAACTGAATCTGATGAATAAATGCATGTGTAGTCTGCAAAAATGGCAATTTCACAATTGGTTAATTTTTTAAAATCGTGCGTGTAAATATTATACAGGATTGGCCCAAGAACCGAACCCTGGGGTACCCCTGCGTCAATTGAGAAACCTGCTGATAACCAGTTATTAACAGAAACTTTGAAAGAACGCCCTGATAAAAATTACTGGACTAATTTCACTAGGTAGATTGGGAAACGTAGGCTTAGTAGTTTGTGCAGTAAGCCATCGTGCCATACTGTGTGAAACGCTTTTTCGACGTCAAGGATAACCTTACCCGTAATTTTCCCCATATCGAAATTCTTTTTGATATGCCTCGTTATGCGATGAATTTGCACTGTGGAATGATGTGCTCTGAAACCGAATTGTGCTTCAGGTAAAATATTATACTCGTTGAGGTGAGTTGTTAGTTTTATTTTAATAATTTTTTCAAAGCACTTACTAAGCGAGCTAAACAAGCTTATCGGTCTGTAACTAGTAGGTAGGCAAGCATCTTTACCTGGCTTCAGTCATAGTTAATTTCTGGTCGAATATTTATTTATTTTATAAAAAAAAAAATATTTATAATTTAAAGGCTTTAATAAGGGCTTATATTTAAGACCGATAGATCTTCCAATCAGACGTTTGTTCGCCACCTTTTTGTTGTTTTACATTCATGTAAAAAAAATATGAAAAATACCTACAATAAAGGACAATGTACACGTAACTACAGTAAATGGCAACAAGAGGGCACAGAAGCATCACATTTCGTTTATTTAACTCGTTTTCTTGAAAAAAAAATTTGCAAACGAATGCGAACGTCATTGCGGCGATTTCAATATACACAATTCAAGTTGGCTTCGACACTTTGGTCAGATAACACCCGAAGGAAGGTACGTCGAGTATCATATCAGCAAATTTCACGTACTCCAACCACATCGTTAAAGGACAAACTCATAAAAGAACCGTATGGCAATACGAGAAAGTCAATTGGGAAAAACTAAACGGTTTCCTTAAGAGTTTTAACTGGTGCTTCCTCAACAGCGACGTGGATGCTGCTGCTGATATGGTCACACCTGGGCATGAAGTCTCTTATCCCTAACAGGATAAAAAGTATCAAACCCAAGGTTAACGCGTTCTGTGACTCGAGCTGTGAAGAGGCTATCAGGTTAAAAGAGGTAAGTTTTCAAAGCCAGCCCATCTGTGGAAATCCGAAAAATTCTCCTATGACCAAAAGTTGAGGCAAACAATACTACAAAGTCCCACGGGTATTAAAAACTTTTATTCATTTGTTAAAAAAATCAAAAATTCGGCCCCATCATCTATCCTGACACTAATTTACAATGATATTCCAGCTGTCAGCTCTATAGAAAAGGCCAATCGGTGTTGCATGACTGCCGACAGCTCATGTCGTGAGATGTTGGGTTAAGTCCCGCAACAGCAATCAGCTCATAGAATACTCCTTTGGACCAATCCACTTCCGCACTCGTACAGTGGCTACAGTACTTCAAGATCTTGACGTTCAATAATCCGCTGCTCCAGGTGGTATTTCCGCTATCGTTCTGAAGAGGTGTTCTGGCAAAACCATTGCGCAAGCTTTTCTTTCTATTTTTTTCTTCAGGGCTCTTCCCGAGGAGATGTAAAACGGCATTTGTCCAGCCTGTCTACAAAAAATTCGAGCCTTCATCTCCCTCCTCCTACCGAAAAATTGCAATTACATACTTCCCTTCTTTCCAAGGTCATGGAAACGCTGATAAACCGTCAGCTCATGAACTATCTTGAATTCCGAAAACTTCGTTATGACCCGGAAATACGGTTTTCGCAGCAATAGATCCATTGGTGTTTTGATGACTTATCTAACCGAAAAGTGGAACCAATCTCTTCACCAAGGTGGGGAACGTAAGATTGTTGCGCTTGATATTTCAAAAGCATTTGACAGAGTTTGGCACCAAGCTCTCTTGTCAAAAGTCCGTGCATTTGGAATCGATTAATGTTCTTCAATGGATTAGAAATAATCGTTCGGACCGGCTTTAAGTCTGCAACTCACCAAATCATTGCTGGTGTTCCCCAAGGTTTTGTTTTGTCTCCGCCTCTCTTTCTCATTTTTATATACAAGGTGGCGCAAAAATAACCTTCCGATGTTTTTTGGCTGTAATTTAAAAAAAAAATTAAAAACTTTGATTCTTCTTGTGGATTATTTTTATTTGGTCTTTTAATTTTTTTTACATCAAGTCGAGAATATGATGTCATGTAAATGGCCGCCGCCACAGTTGATTGTCATTGATGGCATTTTCCATCACTTTGGCCAAAACTTCCGGCGATAGGTCCTCACATTGTTGACGGATATTGTCTTTAAGAGCTGCAAGAGTCTGAGGCTTGTTGACATAAACCCGCGACTTCAAAAAGCCTCACAAAAAGAAGTCTGGAGCGGTCTCGCGAAAACGGGAGATTAGGCGCACGGGAAATGCATCATCCAGCAAATCGGTTGTGGCACGTGCAGTGTGTGCCGTTGCACCGTCCTGTTGGAACCACATGTTTTCCAATCCCAATTCATCAAGGTGCGGCAAAAAGAACTCGTTGATCATTCCTCTGTAGCGCTCACCATTCAAAGTAACCGTTTGGCCCGCGACGTCTTCGAAGAAAAAAGGTCCGATGACTCCTCCAGCGAAAACAGCACACCATACAGTGACTTTGAGCGGGTGTAATGGCTCTTCGTGGGTTACACGCGGATTTTCAGTGCCCCAGAAGCGTAAATTTTGCTTATTTACGTACCCGCTACCCGCTACGATGGAAATGGGCCTCATCACTCATGATTATTTTTGATGAAAAATCATCTTCCTCTTGGTGGTGATTAAGGATGGCTTGAGCGTATGTTAGACGCGATTGGCGGTCAGCAGCTAACAGCTGATGCACCGTCTGGACTTTGTACGGAAACATCTTCAAATCTTGTACCAAAATTCGCTGTAAAGACCGTCGACTGATACCCATTTGCGTGGCACGTCGTCTGGTCGATGTCGACGGCGCTTCCATGACATCTTCGGCTACAGCAGCAATATTCTCTGCAGAACGGCTACTCCGGGGTCTGCCACGCCTGGCAGCATCTCGTGTTGTGCCAGTCTCTTCGAGGCGAGCGGCTAAACGTCGCAGTGTTTCACCAGTAGGCGTTGGACGGGTTGGAAATCTGTGACGAAATTCACGTTGTGCCAAAGTCACCGACCGATTATTGCTCAAATAAATAGTCACCAATATTCCGCGTTCTGGAGCAGTGTAGCGTAACATTGTTTATTAACGTGTATTTCGCATGTGTTTACTACACAAATGTCAAAACAGAACTGACATTAGGGGCCAATCGCAAAATTTATAGCATTTTCTGATAGGAGGATTACTTTTGCGCCACCTTGTATAATCTCCTGTTTATTACCTCTAATCCAATCCACTCCTTTGCCGATGACAGTACCCTCAGCTTCTCATATTCGCTTCTTGGGTCACGCCCCTTATCTTCGGGTGTAGAACTGGAACGTATGTTAAGCTCATTGATTTCCATTTTGGAGCCATTTTTAATTTGGCTGCGTCCATTTTGCCCAGCTAACATTTTTGAATCAAACAGTGTTTAGGTAGATTGCTGCGCGGGTTTTGAAGAATTTTACTCTTTTCTGCGCTGTTATCAAGGATAGAATTTGGTGCATTGTTGCACTTTTGCGTGCAACCGTGACAAACCTCATTATTTATTACCATCTTTGTGATCTCCGAAATTGGTAAAGGTAATTAGGTTGATTTTTTTTTAAGCTCCTGACCCGCCTAGGCGAAGAAAATCGGTACGTCAACCTGGATAGATCTATTGTACCATAGGTTAGAGAACATTTTAGGATAATCCGTTTTCCGCTTTTCTAGAAAAGGTAATAATGCTTCTAGGAGGGGATGTCTTCAAGTCTTCATTACTTAAGAGTTCTATGAAGAAGTTGCTCTTTCTGATTCCGGAGAGGGCTGGGCATTCGCACAATATATGCTCCGTGGTTTCGTCGTCCTCGAGGCACAGCCTGCACTCTGAAGAGTCGGCTAAATTCATTTTGTTAAGGTGGTATCGTAAACAGTGGAGACCTGTGAGGTAGCTTATTCGGTTTTTAATATCTTACCTACGTTGGTTTAGGATCCTGTCATTGTTTTTAAATTGCTGGATAGCTCGTTTGGCCTGTCTTAGACCAGGAGTGTTTTCCCAGTATGAGATACATTTTGAGTGTTCCCAGCTTTTTATAGATAAATTAGTAGCTGATTTAGTTGTGTAGCAGAAGGGTTCAGGTCCTGTGAAAGAGGTTTCCGAACCACCTCTGGCTATTTCCTCAGCTTTTTCATTTCTTTTAAAACCCCCATTGCCAGGAATGCACCACAGTTTGATTATGTTTCTGTGGCTGACTTTCTGGAGGGTATTGAAGCAGTGTAAGACTGATTTGGAGTCAATTGTGTATGAGCTAAGAACTTTTATAGCTGGTTGACTGTTCGTCAATATATGGATTTGAGCGCCTTTCATACCAGTGTTGAAGATGTGGTTAGCGCATTCTTGAATGGCGAGGAGCTCTGCCTGAAATGCACTAGGGCTTCGGTATTGAGACGTTAAGGTTTGGTCCGTGAAAAGCAGCTCATGTGGCCGATTCCATTTTAGAACCATAAGTATACCACATTCATCCAATTTGGCGGTTCGGTGGGTTATTACCATGCATCTCTATTTGGTAGAGAATCGTTTATTAAAACAATGTTTTTTGCGGTCTGTAACCGCGCAGATCATGTCAAGTTCTGGAATTTCTGAGAGTAGCGTCATAAGTTCCGGATGGTCACTAAGATGTATCTAATTCGTTTGTACCAGACTTGCTGAGCTGCGTATTGCAACTTTACTTATGTATATATGCGTGGGTGTTAGTCCTATTATGGCTTCTACGACAGCAGTGGGCCGGCCCGCATGGCTCCGGATAAACCAAGACATGCGAGACGTTGTACCGTTTTGAGCTTTGATATGGCGGTTTTTGGTTTGTTTTGGTCCACCATATTATAGAAGCCTATGTAATGATTGGCATGACCATCACTATGTAAATCCATTGACTGATCTTTGAAGAGATCCCCGAGGTTTTACCGCACATGCGAAGGCAAGCCCATAAAGCTTTTGTTGCTTTTGTAATTTTTTTCTCAATGTGGGAGTTCCAGTTTAGTCCTTAGTCTTGAGAGATAACATAACATTTCAAGGATTTCTCCAAGATATTTGACTTCGTCGGAATACTCAATGGTCCATTCAGTGAAATCTGAGCTAAGTTCAATTTTTTTTATTTTTGTAAAAGGAACTATGATAGCTTTACTGGGGTTGTTGGAGAGATTTTCCTTGGTGCACCAGTCTAGGACTATCTTAAGGGCGTTTTGCATACGTGAGGTAACTGCACGGACTAAGGTAAAGCATTTGATGGTGTGGATCATACAATCCTGTTTTCAAACTAGAACATGTAGGCTTCACGACTTTATTCTTAAAACTTCTATCATTTTATTTAAGCGAAATATACCAATACGTTAAAAAATGGAATCTCTAATAAAGCCTTTGTAATTTTTGGTGTCGCTCAAGAAAGCCGTATTGGTCCATTATTATTTATTTTGTTTGTAAACGTCGTGATTAGGTTTTTGCCTCAATGTAATTTTTTAATGTACGCTGATGATTTTAAAATATATGCGTCGGGTTAAGATACTTACAGCTTTCAAACATTAAGTCGCAATCTAAGTATAACCTCTATAGCTGCCCCTTAACCCAATACAAGCTGTCCTTTGCAGTTTGGTATGTCTTGAGAGATTTCTTCTCGGAATCCTTCCACCATACAGATGTGCCATATGTCAAAATGGGCCTCACGATCGCTTTGTTAAAAGTGTACCTGATCCCCACGTATTGCCGAACGTCATTCGAAAAACATATTATAGTATATAGGTAGGACATAGCTTGGCCCCCATGGGGAACAACAACATACGCCACCCAATCACATACCTCTACACCAAAAGGAGGATTTCTGCCTGGTAGTACAATGGAACGTTACCGAGTCTGAGTGCTCTGGGATTTGGATTTCCTTTTTAAATAATAAAAAAAAAAAAAAAAAAAAAAATAGGCCATAGGACTAGCTGAAGGCAATATCTGTTGAATGTGCAAAGCAGAAGAAGAAAAAGCTCAGAATATTCTATGCCACTGTGACTGCCTTAAATGTGAACCGTACCTCGAAACAAACCACATGGCTGTAAGCTCGCCCAAAGACTAAGCTGAATTTGTCATTAAATCCGGTTTCATTGGAGAGCGTTAAAGAAAACGAGGAGATCACAATAGGCCCAGAGTGGTAGCAGGAATAAGGGCAATAAGTCTCACCTCAACTATAATCTAATCCACCTACACAAAAAGATAATACTGTAACTTCATTTTTAGTTCACTGCATCCAGTAACTATCACGTGCGGTCTGCACAGACTTCATAGCACTTCTGTAATCAAAAATTCTACCAGCTCTTAAGGTAGGCCTAACCTACTTGCAAATGAACTGCAAACTTCAGATTAGTATGCATTGCCTTTGGTGTTGACGTGGGAAACACTGACTTCTGACAGTGAGGTCCCAATTTTGGAACTGCAAAGCTCCGTACTGACAGTGAGGTCCCAACTTTTTAACTGCATAGCTCCGTACTTTCTCCGCTAACATTTCACAAATGCATAGGAGACTCGACTTTAAGTCACACTCAGAGGACTTAAATGCTTCAATTCTTGAGTGGAGACACCTTGCACATGTTAGAAAAACAAATAGAAAGTTCTAAACTTTTTTGCAGTTCAATCCAGTTTATTCTCCAGTTTATCCAGTTTAAAACTATTTACCCAGTTGCAAGCGAACAACTCATAACAGTAAAAGACCTGATCAGTCTCAAATTTTATGACCCAGAGCCAGCAAAAATGTCAGCCACTCAATTTCACCCCACGTAGGATGCACGTAATTAACGTCCAAGTGTCGCAACTCTTTCCGAGGGGCACAACTCAAAAAAAAAATACAAACCGCAGCCATCGGGGTTGACCAAGAGTCATAATCAAATACAAATAACCATAAAACAAAAACGGTGCGGTCCGTTCGAGTCATTGGAATCATTGTCATTGGCCAAACTGAACAAGATGCCACAGTCGTGAGACGTGCGAGTCCTGACCGACCACGACTGGGGTATGCACTCTCCACGAACAACAACCGACTGAGGGTGGCTACTGACAGGCATATTCAATGAAAAGATGACGACGGCGATGACCAAATTCATTGTCATCCCACTGCACGGTTTTCTCAAAAAAAAAAACAACAACAACAACAGCAATGGCATGCAAAAATGAAATATGACATTTGGCCGTCGTGGACACTGCATGTGCACAAGTTGTGGCTTCTTGGACGAAGCCAGCGTCTTCGTCGAGCGTCCAGCCGTTCCGCTATTTCGGACTTTATGACTCCTGGCGAACTGACTCATATGCGATCCATAATTTTCGAGTCCATTCAATGGATGTCAGTGGTTTATTGTCGCAGTGACTTAAATCGCACATTGACTTGTGACTCTCGTGAGTCCGGCCGAGGGGCAGAGTAAGCAGCAGAAGCAGCAAGCAGGCCACGGGGCCACTCGTTTAAACTGTGCGCATTCGGAAAATAGGCACCAATGAAACGTGCCCAGCATCTTGCTCTTGGCTAAGCAATGTGTGTCTCTATGTCGTCAGTACTCGCACAGGCAGAGTCACCGTCGTCCAGTTGTTCAGCAAAATTTATTGAGCGCTTAATTATAAATGCCGAACATATCGATAGGGAGGAGTATTCGCCCAATGACTGGTGGGCCCATTCAGAGCGCGCAGAGCAAGTCCCGATTTCCATGAAAGCAATAATCTGCGAAATAAATTTTAATTTCACATCCATTATTGGAGGATTTCTAGCAAGGACAACGGCATAAATCCTAAGTACAGCCATAAGCCAACAAGCAGCAACTCAACCAGCTTTCCAAGTGGACAGATATTTGCCGCTGTGATTAATTGCACTGAGTACAGAGTACGAGTATATAGCAAGTTGTCGGAGCGAGGCGACCCCGCTCTAGAAACTGGGGTGAGTTTTATTCATCCTCCGAGGATTTATGGGGTTAAGGAAGCGTTTTGACCGTATGGTAATGAATGGCGGTCATGGAAAAATTCGGCTATTTAAATGCATTCAGCGCAATGTGATTCCATTTGGTCCAAAGCATGAGAAATGTGTTTTCTTCGGATTTTATTGCGCAATTACGGTCCAAGGACAGACGTTTTGTAGGTTAGATACGTACAGTAAAATCAATTCATCACCATCGCCACCCCTCAATAAACATTTTAGTATACCAACTCGACCCAGATGAATAAATCTTCTTATTTTCTTAATCCGAAGCAGTCTTAAACTTGGCATTACCTTCTGATGGCATCTACACCATCCTTGTCGTAATTACTCAGACTTTCAACAGAATTACCAATCTTTGTGAGCCCCGAAAATTTAATCCATTTAATCCTGGTCGTCCGCCACTGCCACCCACCATCACACTTGATCATCGGGTGCCCCACTCAACCCTTTCATCACTTCATTAGCGCAACACGAGTGAACAGTTTCCAAAGAAAATCTCCCGCTATTTTGGCATCCACCCCACAACCCATCCACCCATCGATAAAACAGACAGAGAACTAACAGGCGAAAGTAAACACAAGTCCTTTGTGTAATGAAGGAGGCTCATGAGAGGATTAAGCACGACGTAATCCTCCCGTTTTGATGGGGATGCAAAAATATTAGCATTCTGCCCATTGAGGCTGAGAATTATAAAATTCCATGCGGAGAATCATCAACAGACAAATTAGATTTCCTCAACGGAAAGACCTTGGTTCTCCTTTGTCCTTCATATGTCATTGGTATATACAAATTCATACCGTTGGGGAGAAGAAATAAGTAGCTCGTCCTTTTCCGAAGAAATAAACAAACTAAAACTTTGTACAAAAAGTCATCTTGTCATCGACTTGACGATAATCCAATTCATGGTCAAAACAAGGATATTGGTGGGCCAAAAATGAAATCGACTTCTTCCAATCTCATCGGTTAGAAGAAAATATTTTATCAGTCTGACGACGGATTTAAATGATGCTGATCTGAATTTTGTTTTTTATGAAAGTTGAGCACTTCACTAATTCTCGTGTAGGGAACGAGCTAAAAATATCCCTGCAGCACTCCATTCATAAACAGCGATGGTCATAAAAGCCGAAGCGTCAAAAATCAAAGCTAGCTATATTTTTTTTTTTTTTTTTTTTTATAGAGTTTTTAATATTACTCCCAAGCCATAGGAATATTAACGTTACTCTCAGCAAGCTGAGAGTTACCTATCCTGGTTGAAAGCACGAGACTAGGAACAAGAACTACGCTCGGTCGAATAATAGGGGTAGGGTGGAAAATCTTACATGAGACTCTTTCTCACTTAAGAAAAGAAAAGAAAAACATAGGGACGGGCTGCAGTCCGATTGGGCGAACTGTTGGATACCCTATTCTTATTCCTATCCCTCATAAGTGGGCTTGACAAAAGTCTAAGTATGGTTGAATTGTTAAGAACGCTCTACATATTTTGTTACCTATATAACATTTAAAGGATTTTATCGAAAAAAAAAACGCTCCCTAGCTCAAACTTTGGTTTTCCAATAAAATTGTTTTATTTAATTGTGGGCGTGTCAGTATATGGTTAAAATTTCAGCTCTCTAGGTCCAGTATAAAGGCCCAATTTTTGCCGACAGGTAGAAAAACGGACGGACGGACATGGCCAGATCGACACTACTATCGATGCTGATCATAAATATAGTAACTTTTAGGGGTCTACGGGCAATATTAAGGTATGTTACAAACTATGCGTCAAAATTAATATACCCTTAGAATAGGGCATAAAAAACACCTCCCTTTAAAACCTTCATACTATAACTACGTTATTCCTATCTAGTAGTTTTATTTAAACTGTTAAATACGCGTTTGGAAGGCAGCTTCCTAGTGGAGGCACCTGCTAATATCGCCATAAGCACGCGGTTACATCTTATTGCGCTAATTCGAATGGTTTTATCCTTTGTATTCGGCGCACTAGGATAATATTGTCTCGAATTTGTAGCATGGTATTATTGCAATTTTTTTTTTTTTTTTTTTTTTTATAATTTGCTTACGCTAAAGGGATTTTTTTTTCTGTTGTTACAGTACCCGTATAATGCTAAGAACACAGTGTAAGCTAGTTGGTAGTAGAAAGAATAGAGAGATAGGAAAGAAGTGTTTGGGTGCAGTTGTAGGATTTTTCTCCATGGGTGGTGTCTAAGTTACTTAGGGAGATTACGATTTCATGTATTCGGTATAAAATAATGGACTTGGCCGGGATTCGAACGCACGACCTTCCATTCCGTAAACGAATACACTACTACTGCACCATTGCCACCCGCAATGTCCGAGAAGTGTCTGTTGTTTGCGGGCAAAACGTTTTATTTCATCTTAGACGGTAGCCATACTTAGTTCTCTGTGGATATCAGAGATTCTGATAAACCAGGGTGCATATACTATTTTTCTTAGCACTTTGTTTTGAAAAAATTGTAAAATTTTGATATTACTGGATTTGGTACAACCCCAAAGTTGTACAGCGTATGTCTAAACCGGTTCTAGTAATTGCTTGTATAAAAGCAGCTTGTTCTGCATGCAGAGTTTGGAAAATCTACCAAGCAGCCAGTGCATTGTTTACATCGAATGCCAAGCTCTTCGCGTTTCTTCTTGACATGCGGTTTCCATTTTATTTTCGCATCGAGTGTCAGTCCCAAATATTTTGCCTCGTTTGCATACGGAATTCGTACCGAATCAATGAAAATGGGTAAGTTGTCTACATTTCTATAAGTAAAATTCACGTGCGTTGATTTGGCCTCGTTTGAGAGCAATACGCCAGGTCTTTGTCCAATCACAAATTTTGCCAATAGCACGTTATAGTTTATTAGTTGCTGATTCAACGGTATTACTGACCGCTAATATAGCTTTATCGTCTGCAAACGTGGCTACTGTTGTGCCTTCTTCTTGCGGAATATCACTAGTGTATATTAGAAAACGAATCGGTCCAAGTACGCTTCCTTGGTCAACTCCTGCCGCGATTTCTTTGAATTCAGAGTAATCATGTACGTGTTTTACACGAAAGAGTCTGTCTGATAAGTAATAACTAAGGATATCAGATAACTGTTTCGGAAAAGCTTGTCTTAGCTTATGTTTCAAGCCCGTATGCCATACTTTATCAAAGGCCTGAGAGACGTCGAGAAAAACACTAGAACATATTTTTTTCTCCTCTAGGGCTTTTTCAATTACATTGGTTAGCTATTGTGTAAACCTGGTCGATTGTAGAATGCTTAGTCCTGAATCCGAATTGGTGATCAGGTATTAATCGACGTTCTTCGATAATCGGATGTAGGCGCTTTAACAAAAGTTTTTCGAATATCTTCGACATTATCGGTGTAAATGAATTTATCAAACTACGATAACAACAAAAACCGAAAAAAAAATATACATGATTACCGTGCTCTACCAATTTAATTTTATTGATGAGGAGATGCTTTCCGCGTGGTGGTCCGAAAAGAAAGAGTACGATTTTACATCGGTATACAACATTTAGTTGCAGAATTTAGTAACGTCAAAGACAAGTTATATCAACTTCTTGTTAACGCCATAGACTATGTGGTTGAACTTTCAAACCCCGAGGACGATGTCATCATCGTTGGTGACTTCAATCTTCCACGCTTAACTTGGGAAGAGTCAGACGATGGGGTTTATTTTATTTCGACCAATGCCACCTCTGAAAAAGAAATTTTGCTCACCGACAGACTTCTTGCATCCAATCTTCTCCAAATGAGTTGTGTAAAAAATGTACTAGGTAGACAACTTGATCTAATTTTCACATCAGACGCAGACAATACTGACGTAACTGAAAGCAATCATCTCCTTACTAAACTTAATAATTATCACCCTCCCATCTCACTCACATTCGCTTATAAGAGTGTAAACATTAACCCCGACTCTCTGACGCAGCGCAAATTTAACTTCCGTAAAGCAAACTTCGATAAACTCAATGATCTTATAAGCAATTTGAATCTTGATTTTATCTCTGATGACTTTCCAAATATAGATAAAGCTACCGCTACTTTCTACGATCTCATCCATAATTGTTTTTTACAATCTGTTCCAGTTGTAACACATAAAAACTTCGTTTCTTCTCCTCCTTGGTATAACAAAGAGCTCCGTTCTCTCCGCAATAGACGCAACAACCTCTGGAAAAAATTTCTCATGTCCAACTCGACCATAGACTTTTGCAATTATATCTCTGTTTACAACGAGTTTTGCATCCTGTGCGAGTCCCAATATATAAGATACATTAACCAAATGCAGTCTGACCTTATTTCGAACCCTAAACTTTTTTTTCAATTCATTAACTCTAAAAGAAAATCAGACGGTTATCCTTCAACTTTAAATTACCTGAACTCTTCGTCCTCTGATTCAAGAGCCATCTCTAACCTTTTTGCAAATTTTTTCGGCCAGGCGTTTCTCCTGATAATAGCGAAGTAGATTCCAATTACTTCAGTTATATGAGCAACTGCACCCAGACCTCCTTCACTGCAATGGACGTATGTCTGTCGTCAGTAGTTGACAAAATCTCCCAACTTAAGGAAGATTTCTCATCCGGCCCTGATGGGATACCTGCAGCTGTTCTCAAAAAATGTATTTCAAAAATAGCCCAACCACTTACTTCACTATTTCAGCTGTCTATCAGATCTGGTGTGTTTCCAAAATTATGGAAAGACTCCTTCATCATTCGTATTCATAAGAAAGGCAGTAAGAGCGAAGTCTCCAACTAAAGACCCATAGCTAAACTTTCCTGCATACCTAAACTTTTTGAGAGCATAGTTTACGACACACTCTACTTTCACTGTAAGTCATTTTTTCCCCTAGGCAACATGGTTTTCTGAAAGGCAAATCAACGACAACTAATCTTATTGAATTCGTGTCCAATACCATATGTGCCCTGGAGGCTGGCAAAGAAGTAGACGCAGTCGCAACCGATTTCAGTAAAGCTTTCGACAAAATATCCCATAATGTTGTCCTTTACAAACTAAAAATGCTTGGTTTCCCGCCCCTGTTTATATCATGGCTAAGTTCCTATTTAAATGACCGTCTTTATACAGTCCTTTTCAGATCGTGTGCTTCAAATCCTATTCGTGCAACTTCAGGAGTTCCGCAAGGTAGCCACTTAGGACCACTGATTTTCCTGCTAACCATTAATGATGTCGAGCTTATTCTTTCAAAATCTGACCTGGAAATCTACGCCGATGACATGCGGATTTCTAATCATATTTCATGTAACGCCGATGCTCATGCGCTGCAGTCCGACTTGAACAATTTCTTTACATGGTGTCAAAAAAATCTCCTTGAACTAAATGTAAATAAATGTCAAGCTATAACCTACTCTCGCAAACGCCATCCTTCGTCTCAACGGCAGTACTTTTTCAACAACGAGCCTGTCCCTTATGTAACCTCGATTAGAGACTTAGGTGTACTCTGCGACAACAAGCTTAACTTCCGAGCTCACATCGACAGCATCATATGTAAGGCTAACTCTACCCTTGGATTCGTAAAACGTTGGTCCAAGGAATTCTGTAACCAATATGTCACTAAGTCTCTCTATGTAACCTTTGTTAGACCTCTTCTTGAATATGCCTCCCAGGTCTGGTCACCGTACCATCACGTCCATGTTAAACGCATTGAAGCCGTTCAGCGTAGATTTATTCGTTTCGCGCTACGCGGGCTGGGTTGGACAGACCCATACAATTTACCGCCCTATGAAGACCGTCTTAAATTATTAAACATTCAAACATTAAACTCACGCCGCGATAACGCTGACATTCTATTCGTACATCAGTTATTAACTGGCTGTATCCACTGCCCAGTCCTCCTTGAAAAAGTTTTCCTTAATACTAACCCTCGTCGTCTAAGATCTGTACCATTCTTCTCCCTTCCCTACCATCACACCGAATATGGCCAACACGAACCTATGACTAGAATGCTTTGCAAAGTAAATAACTCCAAATCCTTTGACCTGAATCACTCTAAACACTCCTTAAAACATGCCCTCGTAACATCACCCTCCTCCCGACCTAACCATACTTATATTCAATGTTAGTTTTAAGTACATATTTATTTATTTATTTATTTATTTAACTTGTTAATCTTAGGTAATTTGCTTGTATTAAGCGTAATAAATTAAATTAAAGAGAACTTTAATTAACAGCTAGAGAGTATTATTTGAATGACAAAATATAAAAGAAATGTAAGGTAAATTGTAAATGTTCGACAAATGTGGAACTCAATGAAATTGAATTGAACAGAAATTTAATGAAATAAATGAAAATCATACTGAATGAAACAAAAAGAACTAAATAACGACTGCTAATCCTGAACAACCGGTAAAAGCGATATTGGCCTATATTATTTTTTCTCATTTAGTGGTTTGCCGGGCTTTGGAACCATTATAACTTCAGCTACCATCCATTGGCGTGGAATGTACAATAACCTGAACGATGCATTTATAAGATAGGCGAACTTAATTAAAGCTTTCCTATGTAACTCTTTAGGAACCTGTCCTGTGATTAAGCCATATCCAGGAGCTTTGCTTAATTTTGGTTTCTCTATTTCAAAGCGAACTTCGGGTAGCGATACACTTTTTATTCTATAATTGTCAGGTGCCACGGATCAAATGGTTTAAATGTTTCTTCCAGATGTTCGGCAAATATTTCGGCTTTTTCCGTGTCCCTCTTCGCCCATTCTCCATTGATTTTCCTGATAGGCAGCGCTTGCGTTTTTGGTTTTTTAATACCTTTCATGGCTCTCCAGAGCGAGTAATTTGTACTTTTATCCGCGGTTAGGCTTCCAAGGTATGTGGAAATTTCACGATTTTTAAAGGTAGTTTAGAATGGTTTTATCATGTGGAGCGCGAAATTGTTGCCATCTTTTTCGCGCTCTCCTTTTCTTCTTTAACAATTGATTGCGACCAGCGGTGGCGTCTACCCGTTCTAGTCAGGTTGAACTACAAGTGCACACATTCCGAGTGGCAAACGTCGACTCTGACCATTTTCTTATTGCAATTAAATTTAGAGCTCGACGTCCCACTTGATTTATTATGTCCCACTATACCGGTGCCGTGAAATAAGGCCTTACGCAATATGGCCAATTTGGCGTTATTTCTCTTTCCATTGGTGCTGTTTTCAACAATTTGCCCTTGCACCTACTCCAAATCAAACAGCGACCCCAAGCAGGGGGGTTGCAGGGAGGCGGCATGCCCCCATATTCATTGCACTGTTTATAGAATCTACTTGCGATTTCGCAACTAATCCCATAAACATTTCGATGCATATGGGGGCATGCTACCCCCCGCAACCCCCCTGCTTGGGGTCACCGTTTGATTTGGAATAGGTGCGAGGTACGGTTCTTCAATTTTTTCTCGTTAATTATGTTATACCTATCAATTTATGAACGTTAATAAAATATAAAATATTTCCAACTGTTTGTTTCATTCGGGACTTGTGTCCCATTTCCAACGATAAAAAATCGGGACTTATGTCCCACATAAGTGGGTTATAAGTCCCGAAAAAGTAATTAGGGACTTATGTCTTCGGGACTTATGTACCTGCGCCTGAGTTGTCC
The DNA here is from genome assembly GCA_949715645.1 of Portevinia maculata. NCBI lineage: Eukaryota > Metazoa > Arthropoda > Insecta > Diptera > Syrphidae > Portevinia > Portevinia maculata. The sequence goes on from OX454526.1 coordinate 10,310,599, forward strand.
ACCTTTTTCGTTTGATTTGACGCTTTTGGACTACTTTTTGCAGTGGTTCGTGTATGCTCGAAAAAGTGGTGGACAATTGGACCGACAGGATGGCGTTCATAAGGCGCAGTCGCGGATGCCATATGCCAGAAATTATTTTAACCTTCCGTCCTCACACATATTTTTTCTAATGCGCTTCTCACACTGGGGTATCACATACCCCATCCCAAAAGTATTAAAAAAATTTTGTTATTTTTTTTATTCATATTTTTATTTCATCTAAACAAAATTCAATACGATGAATAACATAAAATATAAAAATATTTAAAAAATAATAATTTCCAAATTAGGTTACAAAAAAAAGTTAATATAATAGTTTTCAACTAAAATCAGTCAAATTCATAAAAAGTTTTAAAAACTGTCGCATTACGCTTTCTAATACTCTTTCTTCAATGTTTACTCCAATGTATTGTTTTAACAGTGGGGTAAATGTTTGCTTTTTTAAACACAAAGTTAAAATTTTTTTCACTACATTCTATGCATTACAGTGAGTGATCAGTGATGATCCTCGCACATGGGAAGTCGGCATGTCACGTTTTCAGTTTTTTTTCCGATTACAGAAGTTACACAGTTTTTAATGTTGATTTTCATGATTCGAAGCTGGTTCATTTTTGGCTTCATCCCTTCAGCATCAAGGAAAAGCCTTTCAATGGATTCGTCTCGAAGAAAAGCCATTTTGCTGCGAAACTATAATTAATATTGTCATCTACAGTAACTTCCTTTATGGCTGAACAAACCCCAGACTTGTTTTATTAATTTTTAGTCCAAAACAACTAAAATACAAAACATTTCACTAAAATAATGTATTCACAAATTCCGAAAAAATACTAACACGCACTGCACACTGGGGTATATGATACCCAAGCTAAAACTTCGAAGCACGACTAAACACTTTAAAAAAAAATCTAAGAACTGAGTACCCTTGCCTGCTACTGCAGAGAATTTAAAATTAAATATACATACATAGGTATGGCATGCTTAGGAACATTTTTTAACGGGACCTGCACACTTTTGAAATCTATGTGGGGTATCTCATACCCCAGTGTGTGGTTGGAAGGTTAAACACTAAATGCCATGAAATTTGTGAGCTAATACAGCCAACATTTGGTCCTTCCATTAAATTTGTTGTTTTATTTTTAAAAAAGTTGTATGCCTCTTTAAAAAACACCCGACATACATAGTCAATATAAATGCAACTAAAATAAAAAAGCGATTTCGGATGTAAAACATGGTCGAGAAATTTAAACTTCAGGTACTATAAAGCACGGTACCGCTACGTTTTCTTTTCTTTTATTCGCATTCGACGAAATGACATTTCTTTTTAAATTTGAAAATTTATGTGCTTCATACACGAGTTTTATACAGTATTTATAATATGTTGATCAGCCGGAAAAAGAGAGAAATTTTAACATATTATTATTAACCAAAGGTCAAACATTTTTAAAATAAAATTTTAATGATATTTTTATAAAAGTTTACACAAATATTATTCTTTTTAAAATGCTTCATCTACAATTTGTTGTCGATATTTTGTGGCTGCTTTTACATAAGTTGAAAGTACATTCCAATCCAGACCATTCAAGCACAGAACAACTTCGTCTTCTGTAAGTGTAGATTTACCCCAATGAGCTCTTCTGATACTTCTCAAGATAGGACAAACTCCAATGAAATGCTGGACATCTTCTTTCACGTGTAAATTCATAAAGTGCATTCTGGGTTGATGTTGTCCGATCTATGCGGAATTTAATTTAAACGAAGAAGTTCCCCTTTGAACTTAAAAATTGACGAAATCATATCTAGACTATTTTGGTCATGGAAATAGTTTTGCTCCATAAGATCATGGTTGAGTATTCGATACGTACATCTGCTTTCACTCTGCTACGCTTTGAACCTACACTCCGCACGGTAAGCTTCATCAATATTCCTCAACACCTCCTGTGCATATCCTTTCCACAACTCTGCATTATACTCTGTTATCGGGACATTATGTTCTGCATTCAATCTGGACCATTCTTCGAAAAATTGAAGCTGTCTGCACTGCATGTTTTGCCACTATATGCGGCAGGCGGTGGCTCGGAAGCGCCATTGCTTTCAATATGTACACCATATGTAACCGAATGATAAAGATGAATTTAGGTGGCAGTAATGTTTCTAAATGCAACATATAATTTGGAGTGTTGTCTGGAAGCCTAAAGATTTTCTTTATAAAGTATCTTAACAGCTTTTCTACTTCGTCATACCGATAGATACCCCAAACTTGGGCAGCATAACATATACTAGACCGAACTGCAGCCTCAAAAGCTTTAAATTTCATACTCGATTGAATGTTTTTTTTTTGCCAAGTATCCCCTTTCAATTGCAGTTGATTGCTCTCTTCGCTTCTTTTAATTTTTCGTTAAGGTGGTACTTGAAAGACATTGTGCGTGTTAAGGTTAGCCCAAGATACTTATAGGTCTTAACAATCTCAACTTCCTCATTTTGCCAAAACCATTTTTCCTGTCTTGAGTACGTCCCAGGTCCATTTCAAATAATCATTATTTTGGATTTATCAACGTTGACTTTGAGGTTCCACATTGTACAGTATTGATGCAGTTTATTCATCGTCATTTGCATCATCATTGGGGTCTCCGCCAGAATGACTATATCATCCGCATAAAGTAGAAGCTTTATATGAATTCCATCAAATACGATTCCGCCCTGTAGGTACGAGTATGTTGTAAGGTCATCAAGAAAAATTGAAAAGGGGAGAGGAGAGGATAATAGACAGCATTGCTTAATCCCCATCTCTGATTCAAACCAGTTGGATATTTGTTCTCCATTCCATACTGCAGCCGTGTTGTATTTGTAAAGGCTTTGTATGATGCTTAGAATTTACGTCGATACTCCTAGATTGCTTAACTTGTAAAATAAATCTTTTCTTTCGATAGTATCGAAAGCTGCCTTAAAATTGACAAAGAATGCATACAACTTTTTGCCCTTGTCAAGGTAAGTTCGTGCTATGCTTGTCAGAGAGTTGAGTACTCTTTTCTGAAACCCGCCTGGAAATCGCTCAGTAAGTCATTTACCCATATCCAATCTGATGAATATTTTCATAAGGGAGTTCATGAAAGAAATGCCTCTATAATTGTTCGGATCATTCGGATCACCTTTTTTGAACAACGGATAAATTATACTTCTTCTAAAGCTGTCGGGTACCTCACCCACGTCCATATTATATTTATAAAATTGTAATTTGACGTTCGTCGCTTTGATATAAGTGAATGTTTCTTTACGACAAATAAGCTGCGTAAAGCACGCTAAAATATCTATGCTCAATATCAAGGATATGGTTTATGTCAAGAGATAACACGGGATCAGTGCTGTGAACATATTTCCATTCAAGAATAGCTTCAGCAGCAATTTTACTGTTTGCACTTTGAAAGTAATGGGTATGGGTGGCGACGGTGCAGAGGTTAGTGTGTTGGCTTGTGACCCATGCTGTGCAGGTTCAATCCCCATGGGGACAACAACATACGCCAGCCAAAAGAAGGATTTCTGCCTGGTAGTACAATGGACCGTTACCGAGTCCTAGTGCTCTGGGATTTGGATTTCCTATTTTTTTATTAAAAAAAAAAAAAATCGCGTTTCGTGCTCTCCCCATGCGCCACGTAGATACTACGTGCAATTTTAAGAAATATTCCAAATGATGCCCTAAATAAAATTGGTTCATCATGCTAATCAAAGGGAAATCATTACTCTAAAGTATCTACCACCACCGACACTTCGGAATGGCAATTGCCATAAATTGGCCCATTGCAAATGCAATCGATATTTCTTTGAAATACATTTATACTGTGTAGGGCAACTTTTTTATGGCACCATGTTAAATCGTCCTTCCTTACGACGACTTCCTTTACAGAATATAGCTCACGCATACCGCTAATGCTCTTGTGAGTAAAACAATTCAAAGCAATAAAATCGCATGCAGCCAGCGACGAGCACAGCATACCCCACGCAGTATATCCTGCGATGGAATAATGCAACAATGTTGTAGCACTTCTCACTGAAGAGTGCGCTTTGTTTGCCTTTTTCCAAAGCAAATTAATACTTAAATTCCAATTAAGGGGTTCCAATAAATAATTACACGCAGATTGCAGATTGCAACCTGAATCTGCGATGCTTGGCCGATTGGATTGGCGACTACAGGGAGCGCGAAGACAAAAGAGGATAACTTTTGCATCTTTGCAACAACCACCTTGGCCACCTTGTTTTGGAGGCATTCTGGTTTCATTTTTCCTTCTTCAATATTTTTTTTCCTTTTTTTTACGCTGGTTGTTCTTTGCTTTTGGTTGAACGATGCTGGCCGATATAAAATTTTATGAAGCAAAACGTTTCCATGTTTATTCTTGGCGTGCTGTAAGTATGCCATATGCGCCAGAAGGATATCTTCAACCGCTCATTTCGAAGATGTGTTTACTTTGTTTCCAGCTGAGGTGCCATACTCGGTGTTTCATTGGGCGAAATATGCAACTTGTCTCAGCTAGGCCTAGGATTATTTTATGATTTGTTTCGGATTTAATTGGACTTCGTGCGGTGGAGGAGAAGTGATGGTACTGGTCTCGTAAAATAAAAAGGCCTCAAGGAAGTCAAGACTGTTGTTAGTTTGTGAATTAATTTGAAATTTAGCCGGGGGATCGGCACTGTTTTATGATGGCTGGACATGGAAAGTAGCGATGGATTGCGCTAAGCCTGATGTTTAACTGTTTCGCTGTATCTGTTGTAAAAAAAATCGTACAAAGTTGCCTCCTCAGAGAGAGAGAGAGAGAGAGGATATTCTGATAGGTAGGGGATGATAGTTATCCCTTCATTAACAGAATATAAAATATTTCTCGAATGATTTATTTGTATTCATGGAGAGTTTAGTCACGAAAGTTCATTCGATGTGAGGTGGAGTTATTTGGCTCCATGCACTGGTTCAGAAAGTATTTAATCTCTTTTCTGGAAAGAGTGTGATCAATCAAATTTAAAAATGTCTCGGAAAGATTTAGAGTAGTGTAACAAACAATTTCAGTCATAAACCATGAGTAGAGGGCTATGCTGGCAAAGTTCAACTGAGGGTAAATCTTATACCCATATCCACACAGTTTATCGAAAACTGAGACAGAAAAATTTCTTCGAGTATTTTCATTATTATTCAGAATGATTAAAAGCAATAAAATATTTTTTTTTGTTATCTTAACATGGTCCAGCTTTACCCAAGTACGGCATCAGTATGGCTATAACTGAGGCCACGTAAAATGAAAACGTAAACATTTTAAAATGGTACTTTGGTCCACTAAAAACAAATATGTCGACCCAATTTTTGCCTCAAAATGTTGCTTATGAATTTTAAAGTGATTTGTCACAAAGAATTGAGAAATTGAACATTTTGTTTTTCGTTTTTGATTTTTAATTTTTTGTCGGGATGTGAGACTTTCTACACTGGAGCACTCAGACTCAATACTGGTCCATTGTACTACCAGGAAGACATACCACTTTTACTGTGAGAATTTTCTCGTTTTCCTAAGAAAGACGCTTCAATGATAAGGAGCTTAGGTTTACAGCACTCACCATATCCGCACAAAATACCTGCCACCTGATACGAGCAATAGTAGGACAATCATAGAGGAAATGATCCGCCGTGTCTTCGCTTTCTCCACACGCCTCGCAGTTGGTGGCATCGCTTAGGCCTAGCATCTTAAGATTCTTGGCAAAAGCATAATGGCCCGTAGAACCCCAGTAGTCCGTCTGCAGTCTTTTCTATTGAGAGATAACCAGAACGCCGCATATTTTTTACAGACGTCGGGGAGAAATCGTTTGGTCAGTCTGCACTCTGGAGAGTCATAACATCTGCGATTGTGTTCATATGAAATAGAACCGTCTATGGAAGCCCTGACCGAGGACGCATGCAGACATCTCGCCGGTTCAGGTCCTGAGAAGTCGTCCTCTGAGCACTGTCTAGCCAGTTAATCGGAGATCTCATTTCCCGTGATCCCGTTATGACCCGTGACCCAGACAAGTCTAATTTAATTCAGCCTTCCGATCGAATTCAGATAGATCTTGCATTCACGAACTATTTTGGTGGTGGTTAAGGGGTTAAGGAAGGCAGCCTGAATGTCGCTACATACGCAGATACTTCGCCCCCTCCACCTGTTCCTTGCAACAAAGTCCATGTCCATTAGGGTAGCACAAGTCTCTGTTTGGAAGACTGACGCATGGTTCCCTAACGAGAGCAAAAGTCTTATGTTGTCGCTCTCCATTCAAACACCAGCACCAGATCCTAGATCGGTTTTGGAGCCATCCGTGAAAATTCGACTGCATTCCTTTCCAGGCTCCGAGTCTGGCCAGAGCAAGTCCTGAACACAAGGAAAGTCAACTTCGTAGTTGCGCTTCAGCTGAAGTTCCCGTGTCATTGGATCGGACGGCATATCTATAAGACAGGAGTCGAAGGACAACCGTCGCGCAAGTTCATCAAAACTCCAGTTCGAGTTATACCAAAAAACATGAGAACAATTTGATTGTGCATCCCATGATGTAAACATCAAGGGTAGGGAGGTTCAATAATGCATTTATGCCGGACTCAGGACTACTGGGGAATCACCCGTGCAGCCGAGACATTTCTCCTTTAGAGTTTGGCGAAAGCAACAGCAACGTAATTACGTGAAAGCTTATTCCACCAAACAACCGATGCGTATGCTAGAAATGATCTTATCATATATCGATCTTATCGTATATAAATCCGAAGGACTCTTTTCAGTGATGAGCCACATGTCTCACCGAAAATGCCCTTGCACTGCCAGAAAAGCCACAGCGCCTTGGCAGTCTTTAGTTCAACATGCTTGGACCAAAGAAGTTTGCTATCCAGGAGGACTCCCAGATATTTTCCTTCATTGGAGAGTTGGATTTTGACGCCTTTTAGCATCTGCTGAGTCAATCCGATCAACTTCCTCCTTCTCGTAAAGAGAACAACCTCAGTTTTGAGAGGGTTGACCGAGAGGCCATTCCTAGTGCACCATTCGTCGATCACATCTAGGGCCGCCTGCGTCCTCGCACAGCCAGTCGCTAGGCATGATCCAACAGAAAGCACGGCAACATCATCCGCGTACGCCTGAGCGTATACGTTAGAACTGTTGAGTGCGTTCAACAGAGAGTCGACCAGCATGCACCACACCAGTGGAAACAGAACGCCGCCTTGCGGGCAGCCTATGTTTACCCCGCCAAGTTTATTTTTCGTACGGGAAAACTTTTTCTGTTCAACTTCTGTGACAATTCACAGAAATGATACGGATCGTGCCTAACATGTCTTCATTTCAATGTGTTCACTGTTTCACTATTGTTGGGTTCATAAGAGTTCATAAACAAAAAACCCAATGTTTTTTAAGCATTTTCGGTAGAACAGCGACCTGAAAATTCAAATTTTCCTGGACAAAAAAGACGTCAATTTTATTTAAGCGCAGTTAAAGGGAGTATCTATTATTTCTTCAATTTGAGCCCTAAATTGTGTTTATGTTTTTTCCCAAAACATGCGGAGTTCCCCAAGGTTTCATCCTAGAACCCCTACTCCTTTCCCTGTTTGTCAAAGAGTTGTCTTCCATCGTCACTAACTCCTATGTTGAAATGTATGCCGACGATACTCAGCTACACATGAGCTGTTCACCTGACTCAATCGATCATTGCGTCAGTTGCATAAATTCCGACTTGAATAAAATCTCTAATTGGTCGCAGCCAAATTCGCTTCTTATTAACCCTAAGAAGTCTAAATGCATTGTCATTTCAAGGAAAACCTTAAACACGCCATTCTTCCCACTTATCTACTTTAACGATGGCCCGATCGAATATGTTAATACCGTAAAAAATGTTGGTGTGTTATTTAATAAAACGTTAACGTGGAGTAATCACATTAGCTTAACAGTTGGCAAAGTTTATGGTATTCTTCGTTCTCTTTGGACGACTCAATACTTCACTCCCATGGAAATGCGGATCCTCTTAGCTAAGATCTTAATTATACCAACCTTAACATACGGTTGCGAAGTTTTCGGAAAGTGTGACTCCATTAGTAGCCGGAAACTTAATGTCGCCTACAACAACACAGCTCGATATATAGCGTAACGACTACAATTATTGGCACCCCTAAGGAAATTTCAACTTTGATCAACTATAACATTTTTATTTCTAAATTAGTTTGAATCTGTTGTTTACCGGAATATAAAATATTAAATTTCGCATTGATTGAGTATTATAAATAAATATTTAATAATTGAAAATATATTAAAAATGCCAATTCAAAAAAAAAGTTTACTAAAAACTACAATTATTGGCACCCTGATATAATTATTGGCATCCAAAAAAACTACAATTATTGGCACTCTTTAAAACAGAAAAAACATCAAGGGTTATTATTTTATTTATGTTTTCAAAACGTTTTATTTTAAATTATAATTATAAGTAAATATATATATTTTTAGGGAACTGTCATTTACTTCACTGTTTAAAAGAACATAGCTATTTATTTAATTAAAAGTACATAGCTATATATATTTGTAAACAAATAGCTACATAGCTGAATATTCATATTCATATCCATATTCATATTCATGTTTATTCGTATAGACTTATACAATAAGATACAATATCTTCTTAAACAGTATAAGCTTAATTGATTAATTAACATAGTGTGTTATGAAGTGAAACAGTTACAAAGTTACAACAGGAAGAAGAAAAAAAATAAAAAAAAGAGCTAACAGTAGAAATTAAATTTAATTCAGAGATATCATGAATTGATATAATGAAAATTCATAAAAAGTAATGAAAGAGAAGAAATAGAAGTTAAAAGAAGAAAAAAGAAGAAAAGAAGAAAAGTTTGCATAAGGAAAAATGAGTCATAAAAAAAGAACAATCATCATTACATTAAATAACTTACATAAATGTCTCCAAGTACGTCTTGAGTTTCATCTCGAATTGCGTTGTGCAGCCTATCATCCTTATACGAGTAGAACGGGGAAGAGAGTTCCACAGACGTATCGCATTTAAAAAGAATTGGCGGACGGATGTTAAGAAGGTATAATGTAGTGGCACAAGGTTTAACGACCTTAGAGAAAGTGGCTGACAGATCTTGTTGTAAAGGTAAGGTGGTTGACGTGTTTGCAATATACTGTGAACAAGTTTTAACGTTCTTAGCTTAAACATGTTGTCAAGAGTAATGCCGTATATTGATTTGGAAAATTGAGAGATGGGGTCATACTTTCGTAATCCGAAGATATACCTGGCTATACTATTGTACGCAACATTAAGTTTACGCTTGTGCTCATAATCACAATTGTAAAAAAGTATACATATTTTTTATAGGAAAATAAAAAAATATATTATTAAATTCATTACAAAATTTATTAATTAAAATAGTTAAATAAATAGATATCATTTATAAATAAAGGAACAAACATTAGTTTTTAATTCATTTCAAAATGAATTAATTAAAATAATTAAATAAATACTTTTTATATTATTTTTAAAGGAAACGAAAAATTAGTTGCTAATTCAAGTTTTTTTTCGACATTTTGTTCAATAAATTAATAACGGTTGAAGGATACAACTATTAGCACTCATAAAAGTACAACGATTGGCAGTGCCAATAACTGTAGCTACCTATGATTTTATCATTGGCACCCCCCTGCCAATAATTGAACCCTATTTTTTGTCTGGGGCCAATTATTGGCACCCCTTTTATTAACAAAATAATAACTTTTTTTACAAAATAAATTTAAAAGTGACTTCTTTAATGTATTATTATAGTAAATAAAAAAAGTTTTCATTCAAAAATATAAAACAAAGAAACTTACAAACCTTAACCGTCCTTAACGAAAACAAAGGAAATTTCTAAGGTTTTTTTTTGTCGAACGTGTTCTCACTTTCACTTATAAAACAGAATTAAAAAGGAAAATCTGCAAACTAATGACACAGAAATGTGAGCAAAATGTGCAAGTTCAAAACAAAAAATAAATTGACTATTCGGACCAAGGGTTACTGAGAAAATCACAATTGAATGATGGGGTGCCAATAGTTGGGTCAAAAATTTGGGGTGCCAATAATTGTAGTCGTTACGCTATTCGGTCTTCGAAGATACGACCACGTTTCACTTTTTTCTTACCGGATCGGTAATATTACGTTTGATAGACTTTGACAGTGCCGTACCATTTTAATGTAACATAATATAATTTATTCACGTCAACCCCGCAACCTTTTTAACCGCTTAACGTTTTGTGCATCTATTAGGAGTAGACAAATGTTAGCCCCGCGCTATTCTTGTTTAACGTCTCAACGTCAATTTTTTGTTATTGCCACTAGACTCTGGAACTCCTTACCGCGCCAAATCAGAGAAATAGGAGTGGAAAAGAGATTTCCTACTGAACTTAGATCTTTCTTGTCTGTTTCTTGTTAATTTTCCTTGTTCCTTGTAAATTTAAACTTTGTGTACTTTTTTTTTAATTTGTTGTTACTTGTTTTATATAATTCTCATGTAACTAAATCTTATTGTATTTATGAATTTGAATCGGCCGTTTATATTCTTATATTTTTAAATTTGTAAGTATTATGCTCTTCGTTTTATGGTATTCCTCATTATTCCTTGTAAATCGATTACTCAGCTTATCACTATTTTAAAAGATATAATATATCTTACTGTGTAAGCCTTCAAATATCTACTTAAATAAAAAATAAAATAAATAAAAATGTGCTAAGGATTGGAGATATTTGTATTAACATGGGTCAAGATTAGAGATGTAACGGAGATCCGGTTAGTATCCGTTATCCGGCCATCCGGCCACTTTTTTTCTATCCGGCTGCATTGCCGGATAGAGAGTAAGTATTCGGCGAATACCGGATAGGTAAAATAAATTGGGGATCTTTTGCTCAGCGGTTCCATTTCACTTTATTTGCTACAGGAAAGTTCAATAAGTATGTACCTATCGTAATATTTATTCATTATTAATAACTAACGTAATAAACAAGGAATACCAAAATGTAAAGAACACAAAAATTTCGCAAACTTACAATAAGTGTCTTAGTTCGACCAGTAATTTATGCCAACTGTGTGTTTTACAACAGATTCTCCTTAGCACTCTCCACATTCAACACACTAGCCGTACAAACAAATAACGGAACCAAACTAGTTACAACTTGTACACGTGTCGTGTTTGAACTAGAAAGCATAGCTATGAATGTATTCTGCTCTCGACAATATATTCGGCCGCCGGATATTCGGCTATCCGGCCAAAGTATATGCCGAATATCCGGTATCCGGTATTTAGCCAAATCACTATCCGTTACATCTAGTCAAGATACCTACACAAAAGTAAGTTTTTTTCTTAAGTTTTCGGTAAATGATGTTCACATTGGACATTAGACAGATGCGAACTGTAGAACGTTTTTTGTTTCTTAGATTATACCCAAGAACCATTTTCAAAAGTCTTGAGAGTTATATCGGACATTTTTGACATTTTTTATAAAATTTTTTATATTTTATTAAAAAGTTGAAAAATTCTAAATTAACTCTTCTTTTAAGTGAGACAACGTGCCTCATTTCTTTCCCTCAACATTTATAGCCCAAAACAGTTCTCCGATTTTACGGCAAATATGTATCATGTCAATGCAACAGATCATCTGAAGATATCATGATCCGAACGGTTCATAGATACTTTAACTAACAAGTTCACCTGAATGTTTGGTGTTTATCACGTTTTGGCATACCTAGCGCAGAATGTTTGACATCATCCCGAATGCATTATTCAATTAAGCACAACACACTTATGCGAGCATGTAATTCGATCTTCGATAACCACCAAGTCTCAACAAGTCGAACACCTTTTTGCATGCACAGCAGGTGAACACCGATTCTAGTCCCTGATGCCGTCTGACCCCATGTGCTGCCACGAATGGTTCCCGGAATACTTTTCTCAGCCTCTCCGCCGACGACGCGACGTAGGTAACCCCAAAATGATGGATTAAGATATCTCTCTAAGGAAAGTCTGAGAAGATGAAATTCCCAAAATCGAACACGACAACACACTCACTAAGCACTGTCATCGTGTTTGCCCGTTTCGGGCCAAGTTATTCCACTCAGACCACATCACACATAGTTTCCCAACAAGAGCGCTGCGAATATCCAAAATTCCCAGATTAAACACTGAATCTCCATCAGCAGGAGCAGTCGTACATATGTGAAGATACTCAAAGACCCCGTTCCTTTTGCGTGCGAGCTGCTAAAATTAAAAGACTGTGTCAGATCATAGCTGCAGATTGTCCACAGATAATGGTCAATCGGTGTATTCTGGGATCCACTCTTGCTCCTACTTGTATCTGAAGTGTCTCTGGTGGCGTGGCAGAGCATCGGAATGGTGCGGTTGTATTGGAGTGACACCTAAGGGTGTCGTGGCGGGACACCGTTCCGCGTTTGGATATTATTATTATGTCGCCTCGACGACGACGACATAATATATTCTGCCGCAGATAGGTGCAATGCTTGCATTTCAGTTTTCCTGGTATATTTGCAGATACTTAACGATGGTATTTTCACACTTAAACACACTCATACTCGTGCATAGACGGTCTATTATGCCTTGGCACAAAGGCCGATGCTGAGTTACAGATTAGATCCGCGATATAGCCAGCAATAACTTTTGTAAATATTATGAAGTCGTTGATGCACAACAGAGATTCCGCTGGAGATGGCAGCTATAAGTGGAGTGGAGTGCTGCAATAGCTTTGTTGAGGGCTGTTGTGTTCCTGCTACAATGATGTGGTAACGATAAAAGCAATAGCACCATCGATGAAATATTTAATAAGGAAATGCCATTATCGTCAAAATGTTACCTAGGAACTATGTCCGCAATGACAATGTGTTTAAAAAGAATGGGCACAGGAAGTGCTGCAGGAGAATGGCTGACATTTTGGTTTAAAAAATAAATTCAGAATTGGGTTATTGTGGAATTGCATGATGGAAATCTGTTGAGCTGTTCGCCACCTGCGTAGTATATATTCGTCCTCCATAAGAAGCTTTAGCATTGTTGATGAACTTTGCCGAAACATTCATTCAAAGTCTTCCTTTTTCGGAGTTGAGTTGTTGAGTCCAGATGAATCTGCTGACGAAAATTATTTTAAATCCTTTTTCCATAGGACTGGGAACAAATCAACTAAAATGAATTCGTATCGTAGGTCAAAAGTCTACCAGCGCTGCATCCGCATTGGTCTTGTGGCCCCTGTAACAACTTTTTTAAAATATTACCCTTCATATTGCATATTGCACTCCAACTTGCAACACACAATGTATGTATTCATACCCTCGAGAAACACTCAACAGTGTAGGGACTCTTACTGCAGCAATCGGGCTCAGGGGACATATTCAGGTGTGAGCTTTGTTTGGTGTTCGCTGATAGCTTTGGTGGCAAGCACACAATAGCCCCCGTGTTGTATGCCATAGGAGTATTGTTTTCGGCATTTACACTTCATCACGGTTGAATGAAACATTTAATTGGATGAAAATGTATCAAAAATGAGGAGGTGCCATAAGTGTCTCAGAGGAGCGCCACCCAAAAATTAAGTTGTGCAACTGTAAGCAGCTCCGCAAAATCTCTCTTCAACTGCGACACCTGTTTGAGGAAACTGCCAGAAGTTTCCCTTCTTTTTATGCCTGGCACTCTAGGAAAAACTTTGCGGTTAAGATGGCAGCAGTGTAGCAAAGACTACGAAAAGTTTACCGTCAAATGCCATCGCATGTTGACAGCGACAACGACAGCAGCTGCGAAAAGACACACGTTGTCGCACACCGTTTTTGCGGGACCTTTAGCTAAAGTAGCAATTTGAAAGTTTTAAGCAGATTTCAGAACATCTCAGCACTGATCGCCTCACACTAAGCCCACCCACCGACATAGAAGTAGCGAAGTGTGCTCTCAGGCTTAGCATTTAATCAAAGACTTTTGCTTGTAATTTTAATATTTAATTATTATTTAAATTAAGGGATTGGAAATGAACAAAACATCCCTCAAAGAAGAAGACGTTTTGGGATGGACCAAGGGGTTGTACTACGGCAGCCGCCTCCCCTACTCACCCACTTTTGGAGATTATACAAGCATTTTGTTTGACATTCGGTGTAAATGCACGCGAACGCAAATGTCGCTTGTGGTTGCGTCTGATACTTTTGAAATCGACAGGCTGAGTAGTTGGAGGTTTTTGTAATGACAAATTACGTGGTTTGTATATTAAATGCGAAATGGGAACTTTAACTTTGGACAAGAGTGCGTACGACATTGTGAAGGGTTTGGTTTTGTGGTTGACGCCGTTGTGTCTCGGCAGCATTTTTCAGTTGCGGATGAATTTATTAAGGGATGCGATTTTGTATGATTTTTGGGAGAAGTAGTCGAATGGAATCGACATTTTGGTAGGGTTCTGGTTGTGGGGGGAAGTCCAGTAGACTAATTAATCAGAGAACTGGGAAGAACCCTGTCGTCGTTTTCTCAATCCAAATGCGAATGCTGAATTGCAAATTACAAAGGCGGAGAAATTAACCAATGTTGCCAACAATAACACAACGATGGCTATTAATTTCAAAGACGGGAAAACTATCACCAAAATCATCTAAGCAGAATTAAACAAACTTAAATGCTGCGGAATAGTTGTAAGCAGAAATAATCTTCTTCTTCTTCAACTTTAACTGCGGATGGAAGGGTTCGCCGGCCCAACCTCAGAAAGTGTATTCTAAATAGATGTTCTTCTTCGCTTGCAAAACCACTGCGTAAGCTCTTCCATCGATCCTATTCTTCGCGGCTCTTTCCGAGACGATCGAAAGCTACATTAACGCCGTCCCAAAAAAACCCGACCAAACGCTGACCAACCGTCAGCTAATGAAATATCTTGAGTCCCGAAATCTTTTAATCACCGGCAGTTTCAGTTTAGCAGCAACAATTCCGTCCACTGGTGATTTGATCTGATATCTAACCGAAAAGTGGAACAAATCTCTTCACCGGGATGGTAAAAGTATACGATCGTTGCGCTTGATATTTCAAAGGCATTTAACAGAGCTTGGCATCAAGCTTCTTGTCGAAAATCCGTGCATTTTTATTCGATGAAACCTTCTTCAATGGATTAGAAACTACCTTTCGTACCGTTCAATTCAAGTTGTGTTGGACGCTTTCAAGTCTGCAACTAATAAAATAAATGCTGGTGTTCCATTTCCGTCCGTTACTTTTGATCCAATCCATTCCCTCGCTGGTGAGAGTACTCTCAGCTTCTCATACAAATTTCTTGGTACACGCACGTCATCTTCGGTTTTGGAACTAGAACTTTAACGGATGTTAAACTCATTTCATTCCGATCTAGACAGCATCACTCACAGGCGTACAACCAATAGAGTAGAACTTTATGCTTTCAAAATGAAGTTCTGCCTTCTATCATTAAATCAGCAAAACCCAAAAACTCTGCCATTATCCGTTAATGGCACTTGTATCGCTGGATCCAAACGACTTTCCATTCATGGTATGTGTGTTAATGACAACCTTTTTTGGAATGACCTCATATTCGATGTCGCCAAGTACCTACGCTGCGAAATGTCTAGACTTTCTTCAGTGGTGCAAGTAAAATGTTACCCCTTCTGGTCTGGCTACACTTTATAAGGCGTTTAATCCCCTCAAACTTAAGTAAAACGCTCATATCTGGGCCGGTGCCCCAATTACATATTTGAAGCTAAGCGGCACAATGCAAAAACGCGCGATAAACTCATTGGCTACCGAGACATCGCGAGATAGATTGACTCTCTAAGTCATCGTCGTAATGTCTCCTGTCTATCACAGCTTGGATCTCACTCCGTTCTTCTTAAATAGATTAAAAATGATATTGAAAACATTTCCAGTGTACCTCAGGGCAGCCACATTGGACTATACTATAAGAGATCTCCATTAGAAAAAGTTGATCTTATTTCTATAACTCAATGGTGTAGTCAAATGGAGTTTTTCTGAATTACAGGGTGCTAATCGTGCTACAAAAGCAAAATGTAATACATTTTTTAATCGGCGTACTTTTTTTTTTTATTTGGCAGTTTACTAATTAGATTTATTAAAATGATTCTTGGGATACCGAAAAGACCTTCATTTTCGTCCAAAGGGAATTAAGGCGGGAGTTTGGCGGCACTCCCCCGAGCAGATGAACCATTATAAGGCTTGTAAACATGTTTCTCGAATCTGGAAGCATCGCACGAAGACTGTACCATCGAAATCAAGACATAGTCGAGGCTGTAGCATCGTCCATTCAGGAAAATCCAAGCGCTTCGACCCGGAACTTATCGGCTCAAATTGGAGTTAGCAGACGGTGATTACAACGGATAATTCATTACGACTCAAACTTGTTTCTGTGCAAAGTCAAAATTGCAAGGAACTTAGACCCTCTGGATTAGTCCAGTCAAATTGTAGTATGAAGTGGAAAGTTCTGGTATAATTGTGTTTAGTGGCTTATTTTATGGATTAGGGACTGCTGAACACGAATCTGAACTTCTCCAACAAAATTTCGAATGGCAAATATGAGAAATCGTCAAAAAACCGCTGAAAATAAGGCTTTTTTGTGGTTTTCTTTCTACGAAAAAAATTTCTGAGGGTAAAATAAAGAAGAAGAAACTACCTACAATTTATGTAACAAACATTTTTTTGTACGCTCAATTGTTTTCACGCAAAAGAGTGTCAGCAAAAAATACCTACCTACATGAATAAATTCAACCCCTGCATGGTAACCGCACATCGCGCCGCGGAGTCGTAATTTTCGTTTCAGGAGTAGTTTTTTGTCGATTCTGGGTATTTTTCTTGAGATACATTGCAACATTATAACGGTAATCAGTTAGTTCTTCCACTCGTTCTTGTCTTTTTTTCTCTTAGCTTTCAAAGATTTTCGTTTTGAGTGCTTTTGCTTTCATTGAGATGGTATTTATGCAACAAATCGGTCGCAATGGCTAGCTCTAGTGAAAGTGATAACGATAGCAAGTGTTTTATTTGTGAAAAACTTGCAGCAACTGGTATAATCACAAAACAGGCACACGAGGATGCAGATACACTTATTGTAACCACAGCAATAGATCTCGCCCAACATCATAGATCTGTGGTTATTGTGGGTGAAGATGTAGATTTGCTGGTTATCATGATTGGTCGTTGTCGGGGAGTACATTCAAATGTATTCTTTCTTAATTCCAGCAAGGGGACAGTTGCACAACGAATTTTTTCTCCTGACTGCCATCCAGACCAATCTGTCTGTGACAACATACTGTTTTTGCATGCCATGGGAGGATGTGATACCACGTCAGCCTCGTTTAAAGTGGGAAAGATGCGTTTTCTCCAAACCCTAAAAAAAACCCTGCTTTAAACAACAAAATCGAAATTTTCAAAGATCCTACGGCGCAAGCTGAAGATATTACTCATACTTGACTCATCTTCTTCGCTGCGTTGCACAAATTGACTGATAAGGAAGGGACAACTTTGAGCAAACTAAGATACAAATATTATTGCAGGTCTGCCTATAAAACCAGAACCTATTTGGCGTCCTTACCTCCCACCGAAGCTGCTGCACAGCAACACTCCTTGAGAGTGTACTTTCAAGTACAGCAATGGCTTGGAAATGAAAAAGATCCTGAGGAATGGGGTTGGAAGAAAACCAGTAATGGTCTACAGCCAGTGCCAGCCACCAGCTCCAGAAAGGGTTTTAAAACTTATATCCTGCAAATGCACAAAGACCTGTCAGACCAACTGTGGATGCAAAAGAGCAGGCCTCAAATGTTCCAATATATGCCTGAACTGCGAAAACAGCTGCAACAACATGCCCATTGCAGAAATTGAAGAAGAAGCAGATGAAGACTTGGACCTCCCTGAAATACTTGAAGGTATCTACTTCATTTCTTGACTCGCTATAGCTACTCACTTATACTGCTTTCGGATCTATTCACTAAATTATGAGGTATTCGGAATTAGGTCACTGATTATTTGTTTATCCGTTTCAGGAATACAACCGGAAGGCTGCCCTGAATAAATTATGGAACCCGTGTCTAGGACTCTTATCAGTTCTTAGAGAAAAATTTATGGTTGCATCTTTAAAAATCGTATGAAAGAAGATTTTTCTACATGGAATTAAATATATATATATATATATATGAATAGACATTTTTGTTTGTTATTTTCGAAACATTTCAAAAACAAACTACTCCAAAAATGAAAATTACGACTCCCCAGCGCGATGTGCCGTTAATTTGAAGGGATGGTTCAAATTAATGATGTAAGTATTTATTTTTTGCTATTTTCGAAAAATGTCTGTTTTGCTTGATAGTTTGACACTCTTTTGCGTGAAAACAATTGAGCGTACAAAAAAATGTTTGTTACATATATTGTAGGTAATTTCTTCTTCTTTATTTTACCCTCAGAATTTTTTTTCGTAGAAAGCTTAATTTTCAAGTTATAGCGGTTTTTTGACGATTTCTCATATTTGCCTATCGAAATTTTGTTGGAGAAGTTCCGATTCGTGTTCAGCAGCCCCTAATCCATAAAATAAGCCACTAAACACAATTACACCAGAACTTTCCACTTCGACCCTTTTTTTTGCACCATTTGACTGGACCCATGAGACGGTTCTGCACAGAGAACGAGTAACTGTGTGGTGCGCAGTTTCATCAAGCTGTTTTGTGGAGCCATACCTCTTTGAAGAAAGAAAACGGTGTTACAGGAACTGTCAATGGGGACAGTTATGTAAAGATGTTCAAGGAGTTGTTTTTGCCCAGAAAGGCGCCGAAGAAGGATGTGTTTCATCAGAATTTGATTCCAGCAAGATAGAGCACATATAGCAGACCGGTTATGGCGGAGCTCCAACGAAAATTCAAAGTCAAATTAATATCCAGAAACTCCACTTTCCGCTCGCCACCAAGGTCACCTGAGGGGTGGCGACGGTGTAGAGGTTAGTGTGTTGGCTTGTGACCCGTGCGGTGTAGGTTAAATCCCCATACGCCACACATTCACATGTCTCTACACCAAAAGGAGGATTTCTGCCTGGTAGTACAATGGACCGTTAACGAGTCTGAGTACTCTGCGATTTGGATTTCCTTTTTTTTTTTAAAAAAAAAAAAAGGTCACCTGACCTGACTACACCAGAGTTTTTTGTATAGATTTATGTCAAGCAATAGGTGTACGAAACGAAACCAAGAAATTTGACTGAATTGAAGCAGTCCATTGAAACAATAATTCAGGCGACCCCGACTTTAAACCTTCAGGCTGCAATGAATATTTTTCTGATTAGGTGTCGCATATGCGTGGATGAGCATGGAGGTAATTTACGGTCTATCATCTTCAAAAACAATTGGTTATATAAAATAAAATTGCATTTTCTGTACAAAAATAAAATGAAATACATACATTGATTAAGAAAAAAGTTATTTGAATTTTTTATTGTAGCACAATTAGTGCGCCACCCTGTACTAAATCCTATATGTTTTGATTAAAATATTGAAAATCAATTTTTACAGAGATTATTGAGTCAAAAAGTTATTCTTGAATCTAATTTGAGTTTGCCAGTTCAATTTGCCCATGTTATTTCCAGATATAACTCGATGGTACGCTTTATGCGATATTCTACGTTTTTGATGATCCTAACACCGTTAAAACACCTTGTTTATCTTTTGTTAGAACTTTGTTAGAGTACTGTTTCGTTTTATGGAATCCCTATACACAAGAATCTTTCGAGTTGAATAAATTCGGAAAAGTTGTACAAAGTTTGCCTTGCGGAAGATTTTTAAAACCGAAATTTTCGCTTCTTATGACATCGGATATATTGATTCAAATCCTCTGATGTTGAAAGGAAAATTATATTTCACACTTTTTGTTTCGATGTCCTTAATAATTAGATTATTGACTGTCCGGTGTTACTATCAATGTACAATATTTATGCACCTTCTCGTAGTTGGCGTCCTAGCGATGGAAATTTGTTACTTACTTACTTACTTACTTATCATGAGGGTCTTATACAGAGTCTCCTTAATTTTTCTTGACAAGGCCTTACTAATCAATTGCTGTCTTAGGCCAAAGTATCAGTGATTGGCAAGTGTAATTCTTCGTTTCATTTCCGCTGTGGTGTCATAATCAGAATTAATAGCGGAGCTGAGGTATACAAAGTCCACAACTACCTCAAAATTATAGCTGTCTATCGTGACGTACTGTCCCATTCGTCGATGTTGTGTGTCCCTTCTTGTTGACAGCATATATTTTGTTTTGCCCTCATTCACCACTAAACCCATTTTTGCCGCTTCTGTGCTAATACTTGCAAACGCACCAGTGACAGCTCGATGTGTTCTGCCAATTATGTCAATGTCGTGAGCATATACAAGTAGTTGAACAGACTTTTGAAAAATTGTGCCTCTAGTGTTGGCTTGCGAGTTTCGCACAATTTTGTAATAAGTGTGTTTGTACTGTATGCAATATACGAGTACTTTTATGTGTATAAGCCTGCCTCGCCTACAAAGCTATGGGGCTAATTGAAAGGCTAGCCCAAACCGAGTAGAAATTGATGGCTGAAAAGACTAAGTGTTTTTTCGGCTAAAGAGCCAAACTGAAATTAAAACATAGGGGCGGGCTACAGTCCGCTTGGGCGAACTGTTGGATACCCTATTCTTATTCCTATATCTCATAAGTGGGCGTGACAGAAATTTAAAGGATTTTATCGAAAAAACTAAGCTTTTGTAAATAAAAACGCTCCCTAGCTCAAACTTTGGTTTTTCAATAAAATTGTTTTATTTAATTGTGGGCGTGTCAGTAGGCGGATTTAAAAAAAATTTAAGTATGAGCATAAAGGGCACCTAGAGAGTATATACTATAAATTTCAGCTCCCTAGCTCAAACTTTGGACTTTCAAAAATAAAAAAAAATAATTGTGGGCGTGTCAGTAGGCGGATTTTGAAAATATTTACACATGAGCATAAAGGGCCCCTAGAGAGTATATATTAAAAATTTCAGCTCCCTAGCTCAAATTTTGGTTTTTCAAAAAAATATTTTATTTAATTGTGGGCGTGTCAGTGGGCGGATTTTGAAAATTTTATGTCCCAACCAGTTTTATGGGCCAAAGATCATATATAAAAAATTTCAGCTCTCTAGCTCAAAATTCGATTTTTTCCAAAATTTTGTTTTTTTGAGTTTGTGGGCGTGTCTGTGGGCGGATTTCTGTTTAAAGGCCTAATTTTTGCCGACGGACGGACGGACGGACGGACGGACGGACGGACATGGCTAGATCGACATTACTATCGATGCTGATCATAAATATAGTAACTTTTAGGGGTCTACGGGCAATATTAAGGTATGTTAGAAACTATGCGTCAAAATTAATATACCCCTAGAATAGGGTATAAAGAGAAGCATGTACTGTGTTCAGTTTAAGATTCATTTTATTATGATTTGCTTAACCTATTTATACAGAAATCTTATTCTAATTACTTACATCTATTCACTAACACTATTATATAAAAGTGCTTATGCAGCATATAAATCTGTTTACAAATTCACCATCCGGCTGTACAATTTGACACTTTACACAAGGCGGCTCAAGGTGAAGCGGAATTCTTATCTCATCGCTTGTACCTTTGTGGGAATTTAGTGCAGGTGGATAGTGATTACAAAACTATCGTCTGGTCATGGGGAAAGCCCTTGTGTGGACTTTGAGTTGTTGTTCTTGTTGCCATGATTGGCATATGGAATAGTAATCTGTGAAGTCGTATATGTATCATGTTCGAATTTGTATTTTAAGGAATTTCTGTCTGTCAGTGATGGGTAGTAGTACTACTTAGTACTAATGTAGCTTAGTACGAAGTGTGGTACTACAATGTTCTCAAGTATGATATTGAAGAAGTCACATGACAGTGCATCACCTTGTCTAAATCCTTTTTTGACATCAAATGTCTCGGTGAGATTGTTTCCGACCTTTATGAAGCAGCGGGCGTTCTCCATCGTCATTCTGCACAATCTGATAAGTTTAACAAGGATACCAGAACTAGACATGGCTCTGTACAGCTCGTCTCTATAGAGGCTGTCATATGCGGCCCTAAAATCGATAAAAAGTTGGTGGGTATCGATTTGGACTTCTTGGATTTTCTCCAGGATCTGCCGTAGTGTAAATATCTGATCGGCCGTGGCCTTACCGGGCCTAAAACCGCACTGGTAGGGACCAATCAGGTCCTTGACGAATGGTTTCAGGCGTTCACATAGTACAACAGACATGATCTTATAGGCAGTATTCAGGAGACTGATGCCTCTATAATTGGCGCAGTTTAGAGGTTCTCCTTTCTTGTGGTTTGGTGGTTGGGTGTGTGTGAATAGGGCGGGATCCTGATCGGCATCAACTGGGCGATGGCCAGTATTCATAACTCTCGCACACACATCAATTGTGCTTATTTTACAACCGCCTGTTAGCCACCGGCTACTGGTCTCGCTCAGCCGAGCTTGACTTGCTGAACTTATAAGTGCGAGTGTTGAACACGAAGAAGTAGCAGCCCTGTAATGCTTTGTCGTAGCTGACTGTTTGCTCGAGTGTCAGAAGTCTTACATGAGTCCCTGAGAAGGAGGAAGTACGGCGGATGAATTCACACGTTTGAATCAACGGTGACGTCATCAGGCAGCATGGCAGATACCTTATTGAGATACTTCGACGTATTTGGAGCTGAGGTCATTAAAGATTTTCAATACTAGTCAACACCCTGTTGAAATAGAGATGGTGACGGATGAGGCGTTAATGGATCAACGGCAGCTCTCAAATCCCCGAAGCGGGTTAATGACTACGGAATATTCCGGCCCCTTTCGCCCAAGGGGTCACAGAAAGGGCCTGGCCCTCCAGGTTGGGGGTTGTGCTTGGAGTTAACTACCCAACCACGGAAAAATTAATAGTTACGAAGCAATCAAGAGCAGCGGATAAGGACCGATTCACTGTTGATGGAAATTTGTTAATGTTCCAATATCATAGTAAAAGTTATGCAAAACATAATCGAATTACTGATTCTTGTATTGCGTTTAATGAACTCGATCTTGTCATTGATTTTAATAAAAGTAACGCTGACATTAAGAAAGATATATGTATTAAACTTATTTTAAATCTTAGAATTATTACTAACTAATTCTACTTATTGCAAATCGTATTTATTTTTAAATTGTTGTTCCATAAAGTTAAGTAACTTGATTTAGGAAAGAAAAAAAGATATAAAGAAATATTCACGTCATCTATTTATCATGAGAATACATTTATTTTATCAGTTGAACTAAAAATGCTTACAGCTACACCTAATAGGCAAATGTTTCAAAAGCTTCCCAGTTTACGCAAACAAAGTGGGAGTCATCCGAATCAATGGCGTCTTTGTTTCGTAAACAATTTCATCACTTCCAATTCGCTTATCTGAAGTAATTTTCTGAATAATTTTGACACACAATCCAAACGTATTCCACAAACAACAAGGCACTCCACTATTAAGGTCAATTTAAAAAGATTAGTTAGCCACTTCAGATAACGACGACCTAACAATCTCACAACAAATTGGGGACAAAATACCCAGCAATCAAGTGCATCCCACTCAGAAACCCTCACTCAGCCTACAATCCTCTTATGCCGCCATATTTGAATAATTCCAATTATAAGTACGCGTACCGATCTTGTGTAGACAAAATGACAATGAAGATCAAGATCACTGCACCTCTTTTCTTCCAAATTAATCAGCGTTCCATGGTGGTCCCATGGCATGATATACCCATACACCTTGTCACCACACCTCCCCACAAAAGACCAGTTAACGTGGATTATAACCACACGATTGTTACTCAATATTGACAAGATCTTCATGGAATATTTGAACTAAATGTGTATGTACGTAGAGAATGTTTGTCGAAGACTTCACTTTAAGTGGCCTTGAGATTGCTGCAACTTATCGAAATTCAATCAAACAAATGACACCTATTCCGCTTTATCAGCGCAAAGATGTTGATCTGTGGAAACGATAAAAGCCCAATTAATTGATCTCGGCATTCTCAAAGATGTTTCGACTGACACTGGCGGTGATTCTGGTTGCGTTTCTCTGCGGGGGCGTCTGTGTATCTCTAGTTACGGGTAGCGTTCTTACCCCGCGTATAATTGGCGGAACGGCTGCTGTCAATGTAAGCCTGCCATGGATGGCTTCAATTTCGGAGAGTGGACAACATATCTGCGGAGGATCGATCATCAATAAACGAACTATCCTGACGGCAGCCCATTGCTTAATGGGAACTGATTCGTCAAAACTTAAAGTGCGAGTTGGCTCAAAGATCAGGTCAAATGGTGGCGAACTATTTTCTGTGGTCACCTATAAATATCACGAGGAGTTCAGATTGCCCAACTTAGACGTAAACGACTATGACATCGGTTTGATCCGTCTTAATAGGGATATCGAGTTTACGGACGACATTCAACCAATTGCGTTGCCTCAGCAAGGAAAGACTCCAGTCGATGGCGCCGATGCTCTCGTCAGCGGTTGGGGCTATGAAAAAATCTTTGGTAGCACAGCGAAGTACTTGCAATATACTATTGTATCAGTTATAGACCAGGAGACCTGCAAAAGCCTCTACAAATACGGCATTACGGATCGCATGATGTGTGCCGGAAGATTGGATGGTGGACACGATGCATGCATGCTGGACTCTGGTGGCCCACTGGTTGTGGGCAGGAGGGTCGTTGGAATTGTGTCATGGGGCATCTGGTGTGGTCTGCCAAATAAGCCGGGGGTGTACACCAGAGTCTCAGAGCTGGTGCCATGGGTGGCCGCCTACCTGAAGCAGTTCAATTAGGCATTACAATAAAGTTGTCTAATAGTAAATATGTGATTTTGCGTTATTGTCCAAAATATCAACTTTGTTTTGACATGAATCGTCAATACAGTGACCAGTTAAGTTTCCTACCCAATCTGTCCAGGAGCCATGCGTTGTCACTTTCGTGGCCTTAACAAAAATAAATATATGGCATTAACATCCCAGCCATTTGCTTGAGCGAAGTGCAAGGGACCTCCATTTTTAGCCCAATCCGAACGTCATATGATAATTGTTACTATTGGATGTTAATCAGACATTCGCAAGAGGTGGGGCACTTTAGGTGTTACTTGGCCCAAGCGCGATTCGAGACCCTTAGATAAGTATTCTAGCGCTTTAACCACTGAGCCCCACGTGGCCTACACGTACTCTAAAAAGGTCACTTAGTCGCGAAACCATTTGAGTATATTTCCACGTACTCTCTAGCTCTAACCATTGTCAAACATCTTTTAAGTGGCTTTGAGAGCCCACACCTAAGACAATACTTTGCTCTTAGTCAACCCTTTATCTGGCTGTTATCACTTTTAAAAAAACAAGTTAATGGCATCTACTCAACGTTATCAGCATTTCTGTGTTGAAGTAATAATAGCTCCATAAGACTTTCTAGGCACTCATAGCTTTTTAGACACTCATAACCATGTTTTGCCAAGCGGCGGTTCTTGTCGTGGTGTTGTTCGTCTTACAGGCAGCCCCCTATACAAATGGCAGTTCTATTACCAGTCGAATCGTTGGTGGAAAGGCTGCATTCGATATAAACGTACCTTGGATTGTGTCAATATCGAACTATGGCCGGCACGTGTGTGGGGGATCAATTATTAATAAGCGGACAATTTTGACCGCCGCCCATTGTGTAAGGTACATTGGTTCAGACTATCTCGAGCTGCTTAAAGTGCGCGCTGGCACCAAGACCAGATCCGTTGGTGGAGAGTTAATCTCAGTGGACAGTGTCAAGTACCACGAAAAATTCGAGGGCTCCACAATGGACTACGATATCGCAGTGGTTCGTCTTTCGAGGGATTTGGAGTTTTCGAACTTGATCCAACCGATTGGATTGCCAAAGTATCGAGAACAGATAATATCTGGTTCGGATGCCCTTATCAGCGGTTGGGGCTACTACACCCCAGTTGGCCCTGCAGCGAATTTCCTGAACTACGCCGTTGTGCCAATTATCAACCAGGCTACATGCAACCGGCTGATGAAATATGGCATTACCGATCGGATGGTGTGCGCCGGTCCGCTTGCGGGCGGAATCGATGCCTGTCAAATGGATTCCGGCGGACCAATGGTTGTGGGCGAAAAACTCGTGGGCATTGTATCATGGGGTAATAGTTGTGCGCTCCCAAACAAGCCGGGTGTGTACACAAGGGTCGCGGAGTTAGTGCCATGGGTGGCCGACTACCTGAAACAGTTCAATGAGATATTGTAATAAAGATTCAAGCTAAAGCAAAATGTGGTTGTGTTTGGTTTGGTGGTTATGTGTGTTACCTTGGAACGTACAATTAAAATGAACATTTCACGAATGGGAGGACAATGGTCGGTCGGCATTTCTTTATATCCAGCCGTACAAGGCTTCTCATTGCAGTAGCAAGAATGGTACGAGGAATGGTTAAAGTCTTCATTGCACAGTTTTTCTCGATATGGAACTCAACGCACCTGGTTCTGTCCGTTTACGTTATACATCGTGTGTACGACTCCTGCTGCTCCTATGTATATTTTCCTATGCACTAATTAAGATATTCGGACAGTGAATTGTTTGGTCAGGTTGACAGTTGGAATTTGCATTTAGCGTAGGTGCTGCTGCTGCGGTGGTGTTTCCATTTATGTGGCTTAAACTGCATCTTTGAAATGGTCAGTGGGTGTAGAAGAGACGGTTCTGTAACGTGAAGAAGGATTAATAGAATATATTCCAATATATAAATGCAACTTAATGTTGCAATCAGCTAAGTTCCAGAAAACGAGTGAAATGAAATCGAAAGTGAAATTGTAAATCGAGTGAATTTGTTTTCCGTGTTCCACATTTCACCCATTTTATGATATTCGAAACTTTTTCGAAATCACTTCAAGTGAAATTAAAAACAGCTTATCTGTCATTTGAAACGTCACAAAAATATATTTTTTGTAATAAATAGTTTGTTTGTTTTAAATTTCGTCTCGTTTTTGCGATTTATTTAGAAAATGAGTGCTGTGGTAATTGCCGTGGTGTTGCACAACATTTGTAGACACTTTAAGCTACAAAATGAAGAAGAAGAAAGTTTTGAGGTAGGGAACGAGGCAAGTGAAATTGAAGAAGACGACGAATTTACAGAGAAGCTGCAAATTTCAATGAAGACAGTCAAATAAGAAACCATACTGCTAATGGTATACTTTTTATTTGAAAAGGTTATAAAAAACAACAAAAAACTCAGTTCATTACAAATATTAGATAAATAAAAAAAAGGAACATGAAAATGATCATAAGTTCTTAAAAATGCAAGTCTTTCGCAATTTACGTTTTAGCTCTTATAAATATCGAGCTTCTTTTCTTTTGATTCTAATTTCCTTTTTATACCCTATTCTAAGGGTATATTAATTTTGACGCATAGTTTGTAACATACCTTAATATTGCCCGTAGACCCCTAAAAGTTACTATATTTATGATCAGCATCGATAGTAATGTCGATCTAGCCATGTCCGTCCGTCCGTCCGTCTGTCGGCAAAAATTAGGCCTTTAAACTGGCCTAGAGAGCTGAAATTTTGACCATATGCTCTCTAGGGTCCCGAAATAATCAAGTTTACGAATTTTTGAAATCCGGCCCTTTATGCTCATGTGTAAATATTTTCGAAATCCGCCCACTGACACGCAAACAACACGCTGGGGAGCTGAAATTTATAATATATACTCTCTATGGGCCCTTTATGTTCACGAGTTAATTTTTTTTAAATCCGCCTACTGACACAATAAAACAATTTTATTGAAACTCCCAAGTTTGAGCTAGGGAGCGTTTTTTTCGATAAAATCCTTTAAATGTTATAATATATCAAAATATGTGGAGCGTTCTTAACAATTCAACCATACTTAGACTTTTGTCACGCCCACTTATGAGGGATAGGAATAAGAATAGGGTATCCAACAGTTCGCCCAAGCGGACTGTAGCCCGTCCCTATGTTTTTTATTAGAATTTCTTCTTGATGAAATTTCACCATTTCAATATTGTGCCTCTGTGCTTCTTCATTTTTTGTTTCCAAAATACTTTGTATGTTGTCCACAAATTTTTGGAGCTTTCTGATAGTATGATCGATATATGGAAATAATTTTACTCTAATGTAATTATTATTATTATTTAATTACATTTCCAAGATGTCTGTCGTCTGCTTTCCACTATTTCACACCGATGGAAATGCTCGATTTGAAATCACTTTCAAATCGATAAAATCGAATTGTGGAACCTGCCAATTTCACTTTGTTTGAATATCGAAAAATTTGAAATCGATATCGATAAAAGTGAAATGTAGAACACCAAAATCTATTTTCGACCGATTTCGATTTCATTTCGAGTGAAAGTGAAATGTGGAACCTGGCTGAATGTCAGGTAAATTTATTTCATTCAAGCGCACTCTTTTCCTGGAAAAGAATTTGCAATGAGTTTTGAGGTGTGTACTCGTATATGCTCTTGATGCCATTTGCTCCCTATCTGCACCGCTTACTTAAGTGTGTGAAAATAGAAAGTTCGAATCAGTCACAGATTTTGATATGCAATCTGAAATCAATACCACATCTGACAGGTAAGGAATACCCTTTAACGCGCGCCGCTCGTCCGAAAACGCCAATCAACTAACGTTACATCAGAAAACGAACTATTGCGCACTTGTTCCGAAGAGACTCTGTATGCAAACCTTAAGTAGATACATCTACAAGGTGGCGCAAAAGTTGTCAGGTGGCGCAAAAGTTGTCACCCGATGTTCTTTCGCTGTAATTTTTTTATGAATGAAAAACTTTGGTTCTGCTTTTGGATTATGTTAATTGGTGTCTTAAGTTTTTTCTGTATAGTTAACTTCACAAATGTCAAAGTAGAATTTACATTTGCCGCCATTTGCAAAAATTATAGCTTCTTCCGATAGGATGATGACTTTTGCGCCACCTTGTAGATTGTCCACACTTAAGTGGAATCTAATGGATGTTTTTTAAACCCATTACCAAGTCGGGCTCAGTAGTTACTGTGTCGGACTACTAATTGAAATGTATTATTTAGAGTTTTCTCACTGGCCCACCTCTTGCGAACGTGTGACAAACATCCAAGAGTATAAATTGTCATGAGAAGCTTCTCAAACTTGCCGTTTGGATTCGGCTTAAAATTGTAGGTCCCTCCCACTTTGAACAAGAAGGTGGTCGGAGAAGCTAGGCCTGTATGGGGAAAAAAATATTTTTTTTGTTTTTATTTTTAGATAGGTATGAATGAACATTAACAAGTTGAAAGGCTCTATTTATAATGTAGGTAATTTACTTTGGTCTTTTTAACGCCCGGTGTAAGTTTTCAAACATTTAAGTCCTATCATTTTCTTAGTTTATACAAACAATTTTGAAGAAACACTTTTGGTAAGTTTCCTTTCTTTATTTTTAAAAGCATTCACAATTATTGATTTGTATCAGTTCGGAAATTTCAAAATTATTTGAAATAAAAAACATATTTGCCAAAGGTCAGTTCTTTCTGATGCTGCCTTTACCCAAACATTGCAAGTGCACAAACGATAATCGATCGACACATGCAATAGTCAAGAAAGAGCAACAGGGGCCGGAAGGAAAACCCTACGCTGTTGCTTTTTTTCGCTTTTTTCGTTATCACTGCCACCGGCCACCGGCACTGGCTCTATGTGGATTTTTTTTTCTTTCTTCACACACACGCGATTTTGTATTTTTTTTTTTGGCGAAACGTATTGGCGAGCCGGTAGGTATTATGTTTGTCGGTATAGTGGCACCGAAATTGCATATAAAAAAGACAACGCGTCCGCACACGGCGGGAGGCAAACATTGATAACATTGAAGGAAAAATATTTTTCCTTGATGCCCCAGGAGGTACAGGAAAAACATTTTTAATCAATTTGCTTTTAACAAAAGTGAGATCTACCGGAAAAATTGCATTAGCTGTCGCGTCATTCGGTATTGCCGCTACGCTTTTAGAAGAAGGCCGAACCGCACACTCTACATTCAAGCTCCCGCTGAAAATTGCCACCGATGATAATAACAGCGTCTGTAGTGTTTCGAAACAGACCAATACAGGAAAATTAATGCGTAACTGCTCATTAATAGTCTGGGACGAAGCCACCATGTCTAGAGCTGTGTCAATCGTTCAAATTTAATGACCAAGTTCAAGTATTGGTTGAAAAAATGATTCGGTCATTTCAATCAATCATTCAATCAATCAATGACAGATGGGACATGGGAGTATTGTATTGCTCCATTCAATTTCAATACAATCAAAAACCCCAATCATCATTTGTTCAATTTAGTTTCGATAGAGACAGATACATTCGAATGGATTGTAAGAGTGAATACACTCAATAACAACGGCACAGAAGCGGTATTTTTGTAGAACAAATATGTGTTGGTAAAACGAAATAAGCCGAAATAGATAAAAATATTTTGATTAGTATTGACTTATGGGTGGATGTACAATTCTGTTCTCAGGAGACTTTCGACAAATCCTACCAGTTGTGACTCGAGGAACACATGCTGACGAAATAAATGCTTCCCTAAAAAGATCCAACCTTTGGCCATATGTCAATAAATGAGTACTTAAAACTAACATGAGGGTTTCAGTGTCTTCAAGTGAGAACAGGCTTTTTTCAGAGATGCTGCTAAAAGTAGGCAATGGAGAGTTAATACAAAGTGATGGAAGGATTAATATAGAAAACCTTTGTGTTTTGATAGACAACATCCAAGAGTTGGTCAAGAATGTCTATCCCGACATTGATAATATAAATTATAAGACTATATCTTGGTTTAAAGAAAGAGCGATTCTGTCACCAACTAACGAATAACTAGAAAAGGTAAATAACTTTATTCTTTCAAAGATTGATGCGTCGACGCAAATATACTACTCGGTCGATGCCGTTCTCGATTTGGAAAAAGCTGTTCATTTTCCTATAGAATTTCTTATTTCTTTTAACCCGACTGGACTCCATCCTCATAAAATGGTATTGTAGGCTGTCCTGTCATTTTATTTAGAAAACTGAATCCACCTAAACTTTGCAGTGGCCCGCGTTTGCTGGTAAAATCACTAAGAACGTTCATAATAGAGTGCACAATACTCTCCGGATGTGGTACCGGAGAAGATGTCTTTATTCCCCGAATTCCTCTGATACCATCGGATTTACCGTTCCAATTTAAACGCTTACAATTTCCGGTAAAGATATCTTTTGCAATGACCATTAATAAATCGCAGGGTCAAACTTTTAACGTTAGATTTGAGCGTTGAGTATTTTTCATATGACCAATTAAATGTCGCTCTTTCAAGAGTAACCTCTAAAAAAACCATGTTTGTATGGTCTAATGACAAAAACGCTGTAAACGTTGTATATAAAGACATTCTGTACTATATTAAGTATCAAAATTGCACCCGTGCGTAGCCGGGGCGGGTCGCTAGTTGTAAATAAAAGCAACGACTATACCACGCCGAGTTTCGTTGGCCAGTCCCATCTACAGAGTTGAGGTAGATAATACATACGTGGTATCACAATGGACCTAAATTGGTGTAAGTGTGACAGCCTCCTGAACACAACCTAACCTAGTTATAAATAAAACCAAAAACAACTTTTTCGACCAGTTTTTGGGGTTTGCATGGAACTACAAAAAATTGAGTCGAAATTTTAACAGGCCTGGAATAAACAGCATCCAAGGCCTAAACTATTTATTAAAATATGTGCAAAGTTGTAGCTGCGTTTTTTGCGACTTTCTTATAACGAAATTTGTTTTAAAAAAAAATACTTGCATGAAAACGTACTGCTGCTTTATTGAAGTTATTGCAATTGTGCAAGGCGCTAGGAATCTGAAATTTTTAAGGTAGATTAAGTAGGATACGTTTTATCATCTTCTTGATTATCGATCGAACAAGAAGTTCCAAGATCCAAAGAAGCCTTCGGTTTAAAGAACATACGAGTATCTGAAAGAAAGTGGTTTCATAAGCTTCCAAGTTCATTGCCTTTAGTCCAGATGAAGAAGAAGATTCAATTTCAGGCGCTTATCCGCTCCACTTACCTTACAAATCGGAAATAAAAAAACCTATTAAACGTTAAAGAGTTCTTAAATCGATTTTGAATCAATGGAAGCATCCATAATGCTTGTATAAGTCCCTTTTAATAGGGCTTTCTGAAAGTGAAATGAGCTTAAAGCTTTGATAAATATTCTGCATTAAACCTTTCCAAAGTTTTATGGAAGCTTTACCAAAACTGACGATCAACTTCGGTTAAACGTTAAAACCGTAAACTGTTGTTTGGGCAATGAACTAGTCGTATTTAGTACTGTTATCCTCCACGCATCGTCTTTTTACCGTCACCATTTAAATGGGAGGAAACCTTCATTTGCATATTTAAATTTGAAACCCACTTAAGTTTGCTGACACTTGAAACAAATATGCTTATACTTGATCCCCTTTAAGATATAATCCACCCACACACACGTATGCACAATCTAATGAAACGATTCAAAAAAGTGGCTTGAAAATATTGACCCAAAAGCTTATTTGTGGTAAAAATGCTTCGTTAGGCCTTTCATCCCCATTATGTAACTGTACGCATCCGAAGTTTTTACGACTGCGAGGCAAAGCGTGTTAAAAATTGAGCGTGTAGGTGTAGGCATGGCACATAATGGATCAATGTGTGTATTTGCTCGTACATCCCTGCTCCTTGATTGCCACCCTTCACCATCGTAAATACAAAAACCAAGTAAATAAACATGCATATTACATTCCCATCCCATGTATGTACCTATACATAACATGTATTTGGGCAGGAGTAGGTACAAGCATAGCCGCTTTGCTTAATTCTGTATTAAAGGACACACAACAACTTTTTTATGAACGACTGAGTTTTATGTCGCAGGATCACAAACTTAAATGAACGAAAAAGTTATGACGTTGACACTTTTTTCGGGGCTTTTCCTCCTTGCTGGTGGCGTTCTCTTTTTTTCGGATCAACCAAGTTGCTGACAATATGACAGAAAGAACGTGTAATAAAGTTGCTTAACAAGCGGAATTATATTAGAAGTTCCGGGCTGAAGTGCGAACGGGTAGGAAGGGTCACAGGATTGAGCTAATGCGAAGGGTTCTGAAAAGTTCACTAACGTTGAGTGTTGTAGGTCCATGTTAGTGTGTGTGTTGTTCATACGACGAAATATTGGAACGACCCCAGTTGGTGTTTCATTTTTGCATTAACCTGGAACCAATTTCATTTTATTATCCTTGGAGTGAGATTCTAGCGCTCCGTACAAAGGGTTGGTTTTCGATCTCTTTTCACAGCCCCAACGTTGAACCAGCTTGGTGTTTATTTTCTTTTCCAATTGAGAATGGAATAATAATAGGGTGCTGCATATGCAGATATGGCTGTCAGGCTAAGGAGAAATACGAAGTGGCACCACATTTCACATCCTCCATACGCCATACCTGAACGAATGATGTACGAGTAGATATGTTGTGCGTTATTCAAGGAACAATGAACCAATTCGATTTCCTAACATGTTTTGATGTTCCTTTCTCGTCTTCGGCTATGGTGTCGTTGTCGTTTTTTGCATTCTGAATGAGGCACACAGCCTGCGCCGCACCACCCGGCCGGGCCAGAGGGCTGATTGTAGTTCGATTGGAGTTTACTTATTCAAATGGGAATACGTTTCTGTTGTCTCTGTCGATTGTTGCTTTAGCTGATTTTGAAGAGTTGAATGCACATATTCGTGCATGATGGAAGTTCCTGGACCGGAATTTCACTTGCTGTTTGGGAGAGAATTTTTTGTTTGCCCTGACTTGAGTCTAAGGTAAAAGCATGGAGGATGCTGTAGAAGTTTTTGAAGTAGCATCGATTGGCAGTTGAAGTTTAAATTCTGCCTTTAGGGTCGTTTTAAAGGCGGGCAAAGGGTTGTTTTTAATGGAAGTGAATGATAGAATCTCGCAATTGGTTGACCCTTTAATGGCAATTCAAGTAGAGTGCCACAAGGAAGGTCTAGACAACTACAGAATATTTAGTCTTAACAAAAGTTATAGGAACAGTTCTCGGCCTTGTGTGGAATATGCCCCTACAGGAAGGGTAACCAGTTAGTGAATTTAACCCTCCAATCAATCAGAGTTCTTTCTAATCTGCTGGAGAATATTTTGTGAAATGAACACTCAAATCATTTGCCTTCGTTTCATTTTTGTTTTGCTTTGTACCAGTCTAATAGACACGAACTAGCACTCAGGCTACTTAATACCTTAAGCTTTATTGAAGCATATTTGGTTGCAGCACGCGAAATATTCCATGGAAATCCCTCACTTCCTGCAACACGCCACAATATACCCTTAGAAGTTTTGAATTCAATTCCCTTCTAACGAAGCACAATGTGACAAAGAGCTCCAATCGAACAAACTCCATCCCCTCACCGTGGAACCAACCAGCCCTATTTGTACAATGCTGCCCCCGAACTTCCTCGGCGCAATTTAAATTGACAAACTACAACAGGAAGTTCGTCGAGTCAATGGTGTGTGGGTTGCAGAGTACCACCGATTACCCTGGTACGGCAAAACCCACTCACACCAACGATTCTTTCACCAAAAGAAATGCTAAAATTGCAGGAAAACTTGCTCAAATGAACAAGCGGAGAATGGTCGCATCTACAGGCACTTTTGGAATTGTTTCAAAACACACAAGCGCGACACAAAATTATTCACCAGCAATTTTTGCACACTCCATTGATACTGGTGTCCTTTGGTCCTTTGCATAACGTCCAAAACAAACCCTGTCATGTGCATTATGCTAAACAGGACAAGGCTTTTTGGCTGGAGTTGGCTACTCAACTAGCCTGGCCAATGAGGAAATTGGAGTTATCATTTACCACGGAGTTCCGAAACGAATGAATGAGTTTCCAAACATGGTACGAGTACAGACTAAAAAGGATGCAGGACTATATTCAATTGAAGCAATAAATTATAGTAAGTGCGGATACTTGCTCACTACTTTTATTACATTTATTATTATTGCGAAGTGGAATTTATGGCCTAGTGGTTTTTGGGGTAAACGAAAAGGCACGCAGCTAATGAGTTCTGGAAATGCGGTAGAAGTAATGGGCTTCAGTTGTGGAAATACCTTCACATACGTATGATTGGTCGATGTTCTTTTGAAATTCAACTTTATATTCAGCTCATTAATCTGTCTGGATGTCTTTTTAACTGCGCTCAGTGTTGGGGTAAACAAAGTAAGTGGTAATGTGAATACGCTGTAGGGATAAGTAAGGCATTGCCAACATTTTTGGTATCTTACGATTTGCACATAACGGGTGCGCCATCTCTTACATCGGTATGTGAATTAGCCGTGTTTCGGTGCTAAGTGTATACCCAGCTCAGCATAATTTTATACGTAAACAATAACAAAAAGGAGTGCTGAAGATAAAGAGGTCAGCAGTCGAGGACTGAGACGAAGTGAACATAGAGTGTTGATGCCATGAAGCGACTAGATGGCGGTAAAATAAGTTGGAAGCAAAAATATTCCGATTGTTTTGCAGAGATAGTGGATGTGTTCGTCGATTAAACAAAAAAATCTTCATTTCAAAAAAAATTATGCGAAGAAAATTAAAAAAAAAAAAAATTGGCAAAAATAAGCATCCGTTCTTTTCCTTGCTGTCAAACACAAAGGATTTTATGATGTTCAAAAATCTTTCAAAAAATACGTTTGGATTTGCATCCTTGCTTTAATAATAATCCAAATCGTTCTCTTTTAAAGTACAAACACTGCGAACACATCCTTAAAAATGAAAAGTGAATATAGAATACGATCTAGTTGTTTTATTGTATTATGCTGAGCTGGGTATACACTAGCACCGAAACACGGCTATTGAATAACTTAATAAAAAAAAAACGACTTCCATATATATGAAGTATTTTCATTTAATTTGTTCCTTTACAATTTTTTTTAATCACTTTTTCGAGTATCTCGGGCGGTATAGCGAAGATTTCAGTGCGAATGTTTGCCTTGAGCTCGTCAGTGGTCCGAGGCTTGCTGGCGTATACTTTGCTTTTCAAATATGGAGATCTGGGTTGCCAGTCCTTTCCGTTCTAGAAACTGCATTGTTTGATTTGCAGTGTAGCAGGGCGCACCGTCTTGTTGAAACCAGTAGCCGCCCAGACCCTTTTCACATATTTGTGGACAGACATAATGAGCCAACGTCCACCGATATCGATTCCCATCGACTGATCCCCCTTCTCTGAAGAAAATTGGCTCAATGATGGTTTCGACGCAAACGCCGGCCCAAAACAGTCACTTTTTGGGCATGCAATGGTGTTTCATGGATCTCGTGAGGACTCTCCGTTCCCTTAATGCAGCAATGTTGCTTCTAAATGGCGCCAGAGAATGTGAAATTGGCCTCGTCGGTCATCAAAATGTTCTTCCAAAAATCAGGTTCAGTGTCAACCATTGGAGCGAGTCTTTAGCCATTTCCAAGCGACATGGGCGGTCTGTCGGAATTATTCCTTGAGTCAATTACACTTATTACTCAAACAGATGCAAATCATCCCTCAAAATGCGCCGCAAAGTGGTTCCTCTGACGACAAAATACTGAGCGCATTGCCGATACGACACAGGTTGGTTCTCGGCAACACTCTCTCTTAGCGCTTCAACCAGTTCATTGGAACGTCTTGGAAGTTGATGAACGGCAGGTCGACGATCTCCCACTGTCCAGTGCTCAACACAATTCGACACCGAACGACGAATAATATTGTCGGACTGTGCTTGTTAGCCACGATATTATCGACGATATGCAGTTTGAGTTAGCACAACGGGACGACTGCTTTCAATTCACAGCGTCATTATTTCGGCTCGTTGTGTTGGGTGTGAAGCAATTCATGGTTAAATTGTGAAAATTGTGAATTGACATTTCAAGAACACGTCTACTCAAGTCAATCGGTTGATAAAATGTCAAAGTTATTTAAAGTTTACATACCGACATAAAAGATGGCGCACGCTGTATGTAGGTATAATAATATTGCCTTGGACTCTCTTATGCGCAGGCTTCTGGTGAATGATTGGCGAGATATGAGCGTATATCGCAGAATCCGAAGAATGATTGGCAATCTTGAAAGCTTATTATTGGATCTTCCATAGCTGAACAAACACAGGAGCAATAAAGCAAACAATTTAAGTTTTAAATAAGAATTGCAAAAAAAACTAATAAATTTGAATGATTGAATGAACAACAGTAAGTTGTGATTTTGCTGAAGTTACAGTGTGTCGTCACGACTTACCACAATCGATGATCAGAATCCTGTTTCTATGGTGGTGGTCTATTGTCCGTTAATTATTTTCAATATACTCCAGCCCTCACTTCGCATAGTAGCAATCACAAGGTACTGTTCAACCATTCAAAGTAAATTGGTCGAAGCTAAGCCAATGCGAATTGGCGGAAAGCTTAGCAGTCTAATTGAACGCGAAAAAGAGAGCGCCTGAGCGCAATGCACTCACCTCCTACCGACGCCAACAGTATGTGGAACCGGTATAGCGACATCATTGGAGAGGTAGCCGAGAGCACCCAGAGAAAAAAGCATGCGGTACGACGACGGCAAGTATGATGACTTACCGAACAAATTTTGGCAGAACCTGCACATGTACAAACGCTGCAATGCAAAACTATGGTAGCAAGGGAAGAGTATCGACCCAGGAGGAGAGAGGAGAAGAATATCCTTCGTCGAAAGAAGATGGTATATTCGCAGTCTCCCAGCACAAGAAGATGGAAGAATCTCACGATCGAAACAACATCTGGATATTTTATAAAAAGACAAAGCAACTGGCTGCTGGCTTTAAGACCGGAACGCAGGTCCTTCGAAACAGAGAAAGAAACTTAATCCCCAAAAACAGGAAATAGTAGATGCGTTTACGCAGCATTTCCAGTAGCTGTTTAATGGGCATCATGTGCAGAGTGTGACAGGGCAAGAAGAGAACCCACGTCTAGTCAACGAAGAGGTTAGAGTAACTGTAAAAAAGCTAAAAAAAAAACAACAAGGCTGCCCTCTCTGATGGTTTACCAATT
Organism: Portevinia maculata; assembly: GCA_949715645.1. Classification (NCBI taxonomy): domain Eukaryota; kingdom Metazoa; phylum Arthropoda; class Insecta; order Diptera; family Syrphidae; genus Portevinia; species Portevinia maculata. Next base: position 10,348,755 of record OX454526.1, read on the forward strand.
GAGCTTTTTATCATCAACGCAGAAGAAGTCATGCCCGATGACTATACTATCAGCTCCACATGCCCCATCTACAAGAAAGGCGATTCTATGACTTGCAAGAACTACCGAGGCATATCCCTGCAAAATATCGCATATAAGATCCTGTCCCACGTACTGTGTGAACGTCTAAAGCCGTTCTGCAACACACTAATCGGCACGTACAAGTGTGGCTTTCGGCCCGGCAGGACGACAATAGACCAAACCTTCACACCAAGGCAAATTCCGAAAAAGACTAATGAACCCGCCACCTTTTCATCAACTTCAAATCCGCATATGATACTCGTAGCATTCGCCGCTAGGAGCTCTACTTGGCAATGGCTGAATTTGGGATCCCGGTAAAACTAATCCAGTTGTGTCGAGTGACGCTGGAATGTACGTGCGGTGCAATGTGCAGTATGAAAAAAGTTCTCCCGAACTATTCCTAACCTGTACCGGATTCCGGCAAGGATATGAGCTGTCGTGTCACTTCTTCAATCTTGTTCTGGACCAAATAAAGTGCATCGCAGGCGTCAATACGGAAGGCACTAGCTTTAACAGATCCGTCGAACTCCTGTGGGACGATATCGACATCATCGCCCGATCTCAGCGTGCCGTGTTAGAGGATTTCATGGCGATTGAAGAGCAGGCAAAATTCGGCTGGACTTGAAATAAACGAGGACAAAATAAAGTAGGTACTTTCAACAAACAAACAAACATCTGTCCACCCACTAGGACATTTGTTTGGCGAAACAAATGTGTTAATGTGTCTTAAGCGGAAGACCGACTGCTGGACAGGAGACTTAACTTTAGGTTCTTTAGAAAGAAAAATACTGCTTCGGATATTTGGTCCTGTGTGCGAGGAGGGCGAATCGAGGAAAAAATATTACCGCGAGCTCTATGAGCTGAACCAAGATGGGAATATAGTCCAAAAAGCTAAAATAAGTCGACTCCATTGGCTCTGCCAAATCGAGCGAATGGACAATAATGCCGAAACGAAGATGATCTTCGACACCCAGCCCCCAGGTTCGAGACAACAAGTAAGACTGAACCTACGTTTTAAAGACCAATCCATCACGGATGCCAGAACGCTTGGTCTGGACCAAGCAGCGTGCACGAGATCGCGGAGGATGAAATGTTGCAGTGTCTCAGGAGAGGCTCTCCAAAAAGGATGACAGTGTTTCCCTCTCACTATCTTTGTAGTATTTCATCTTCTCCCCAAAATCGATAATTTAAAAAAAAAACAATAGGTACTTGCTACTTGATATGCGGCAACCTATACTGTACCGGCTTTGAACATAGTACCTACCTAGCACCTTTCCCTGATAAAATGTGTGCCTATCGCAAGAAGCTTTGATTTGCATCGGTGCACCCATATACTCTTTTGACAACAAAACCCAATGCGAATTCATTCCACCAATCATAATTATTAATAGAATATCCTCACAAAGGACAGCAATTGTAATTGCAAACATTTTTAATATTCACACTTCGTCCGCTCAACTGTCAATTAAACAATCACAATTAAATATATTTTCAATTAACGGGACGACATTTTTAATGAACTGCCATCATATCCGAGTGGAAACGGAAAGACAGCGTGCACCTCATTATGCGCTCCGTAAGTCACGTAAATCTGATAAATCAGCAATTTAGCAAACAGGACACGTTTCGATTAGCTTTATTCGACAATGGGCATCTGTCTGGCGCTGGGCCCGCACTTTGAAAAATTAAATTATACTCACCTGCAGTAAGATCAAACTAAGGGTGTCAGCCATGCGGGATGCTACGAGTGTACAGTACTCATATCCTTATTCATTAATTGTAAATAAAATGAAAAACCTTTTTTGTGTGCAGTTCCCCATAATACTCTACTCTCGGAACTTCGGAGCACTAACACCGGAAGAATAAAATACGGGATAGATCAGGACATACAATAAATACTCATGCACTTGTGTGTAGGTGCATTAATACGAGTATTTATAGATATACAAAGCGAACTGCACATCCTTTCTAAAAGAAAAAATATGTGCAAAAATAGTACACACGACTTCGTAGTCATTACGATAATCATGATTCCATCCTGGAAATGGCTGATGCTGCTGCTCGCTACAGTGGCTGTTGGTGGTGGTGCTATTCGAATGGCTTCTACCTACCCAGCTGTCGCAAGGACTGAATTCCATTCGGAAGTTGGACGTAAATATAATAAAATTTATGTGACTCCCTGTTAAACCTTAATCCTGCCATTGCGCGCCTTCCTATAGGATACATAATCCAAATTTCATAGTCATCATCCAGCCACCCCTTCTCCGCTTCAGTTGGATGCCACCATTGCCGTGAAACAGTGCAAAAAACCCATAAATAGAGAGAAAAGCTTTGCTCGGAATCCCACTTAACACCTGTAAAAGTGTTTTCTTGTGCCACCCACTGCGCGGTAGATAGTTCCGGAATCGGGAGTGCCTACTCATGACCCACTCCCAACTCGCTTAAATGCCAGGGGATTGACTGAATTGCTCGCATAAAAATCCCATTGTCGTGGGGCATTTAAAGTGTCAAAAAATGGAGAGCGAGTTTCGAAAAGCTTACCTCCGAACAAATAAAAGCCTCCGCACCGCGCACCCGTACGACGTGCGAATATGATTTATGCGGGCGATCATTAATCATCGGGGGTTGATTGTACCTCTAGTGTTTGGATAGAGGGTTAATTACATACAGTGTCTGAAATGGTTGAGAAAAAAAAGCAAAACGATACTGCTCTCGCAACCGAACAGCCAGAACATGACACAATACAACAGCGAACGGCAAAATGTTATGCACGGCGAAAAAGTCCTGTTTCACCAACAATGACTACGGCTACGGGAGAGTGTAACCGAAGCCTTTTTGCAAGGAAATGAATGTTACTTTTATCGGTGTTTGGAGAAGGCATGTTTGGGTTAATGATGGCGTTGCTGGGCTGTAAAAGGACACGATGTGCCGTCGGAGAGACTGACTGAGTGGAATGAAAAGGATGTAATGGATAAACTCCGAGCCGTTGGTACTTTTATTGTCTTTTGTTTGAAAGGGATTTCGTTATTTTATTTTCTCAAAAATGCGGATACTGAAGCTGCGGAACGATTTGGTGGTAATTAAGTGGGGAATGATGATTGGATTTTGTATTGTTTGTCTGGAGGACTAGGGCTTTAGAAACGCATGTAGCGCGGTATATTGCTTTTAATGTATACTATTTTGTATGCCTAACTAAAATCATTAGCAAGAAGTGAGGAAAGATGCGATCTATAAAAATTGTTGGCGTATGGTTATTGGTTGGTGCTTCTGTGCATTTTATGAAGGACTTTGACAGTGTCAAACACAAAGAAATCAATTTGTGCAGCAAACTGTCAACGTTATTCGGTTTCCCAAACTCAGCGGTTGCTCTTGTTTCGATGTATAACCAGCTTAGGAAATATTCGGTCTCAGTTAGTGATCAGTTGTCGGACTTTTTTAAAACAATAGAGGGGTTTCACAGGCTAAATGTCAACCCCTCGAAAACTGAGTTAGTTCTGTTTACGAGAAGACACAATATACCGGACTTCAATCTCCCAAAACCTGACGTAGTGGAACTGGCTCTTACGGACAGTGAGAATTATCTAGGCGTAATCTTAGATAGAAAATTAAATTGTAATTTCCACATAAGAGAAAGAATTAAGAAAGCGTATAACGCCCTCTTTATTTGAAAAAGAACAATAGGCAAAAAATGGGGCCTGAAACCCGCCATGGTACACTGGATATAAATAGTGGTGGTTATACCCATACTTACTAATGTGCTAGAGGGCAACTAACAAAAGAACCATAATTTTAAAACTAGCAACGATGCAGAGAACAGCAAGCATAGCCATCACAGGTGCACACCGTACTACTCCCACGGCAACACTGGACACCTTTCTGCACCTTATCCCGCTAGATTTAAAAATAAAACAACTAACTGGCAATAGCGCTTTGCCCCTTACAAATTTGGGTCAGTTTAAGGAATGCAGTTTTGGGCACCGCACGATCTTAACTGATGTCCTACTCAGAAATCCTATACGCACAGATGAAATTCCCCCTTGGTCGACTGCGCCATCCCGTATGATATATCATATCCGGGAAGGGAAGAGTGGCAAACAGATGCAGTCAGTGATGGTTCTAAGACAGGGGAGGGAACTTGTTCTGGCATCTTTTCTGTTGATCCAGACCTGAAAGAGTCTATACGACTCCCGGACACAAGCAGTGTCTTTCAATCGGAAGTTCTGGCTGTTCTAAGGGCGGCAGAGATAGTGCAAATGGAATCAATGTCGTGAAGGGATATCGCCATCTACATTGACAGTCAGGCGACACTTAAGGCACTAGAATCTGTCAACATCAATTCTGAGACAGTCATAAACTGTCGCACAATTATAAAAGCAGTATGCAAACGGAATCGTGCTGGCTACCGGGACACAGCCGTATAGACGGAAATGTCCAAGCCGACAAGCTAGCAAGAAAGGGAGGGGAAATGGAAAATAGTGGAGGTATAAACATTAAACCACCCCTTGGCCTTATTAAGGGAATAATAAATGAGAAAATCTTAAAAATGACTGACCTTTGATTTCAAAAATTAGAGGGGTATAGGGTGTCTAAAGCACTTTGGCCGCATTTGGACAAGGAAAGATCTAAGAAAATTCTCAAATTGAGCAGGGAACAGCTAAGAACACAAGTTGAGATTATGTCCGGGGCACTGTCTCCTAAGGAAGCATGCTGGGCGGCTTGGACTGGAGGATGTGGATACATGCAGGTTCTGTGGGGATCTACAAGCCGAGGAAGACATAACTCACATACTGTGAGTGGGAGAGTATAGCACGGAATCGTAGGAGGTTTCTAGGAGAATACTTCTTCGAGGAATTAGGGGAGCTAATCGGCACAAACCACAGGAAGCTTGTAAAATTATGCAGGAATATGAGATGTTTTGTTTAGGGAAAGTGTTTAGGTTTTACTCCTTTTGAAGTTTTGATTTCAATCGGTTCACTAGGGATAGCGATGGGCCCTTCTGGTGCCTAGTGCTGTATGCGAACTGCATACCCCTGTTTAACCTAACCTAACCCAACCTAGACAGGCTTCGACTCAAGGACCCCTTATATTCTCACATTGTGTAATTGAAATTTCCTTAATACTAGGTACCATTACAGTAAACTCGCGGTAGAGGGAACATCGGTTGAGTAAACAAGTACACACAAAATTGTATACAGGCTACTCCACGTACTGGACAATTGAACGTCTTGAGAGTGAACGCATATTTTTAACACAGTTAAAGACGAATAAACGTGACCAGCTGCTGAACAATATTTCCAGCAAATTTACCATTTGTTTTGCGTACCTTATTTGTATCTGTCATCGATCTACCTTTTGCAATCTAGGTTGGGTAAATATTCTGTTGCGAACTTAATTAAGCGAATCTCTACTTCGCAAGTGATTTCGTTAGATTCGCTACTCATAATGTGGGACCTAATGAATTCGAATGAAACATGGGCGAATCCGCCCATCGCTTAAACAGCTAATAGACACTCATTTCCCCGGTAATACGCATATCGCAGGTCTGAGACCTGCCACAAACACTGGATAAAAATAATGCTGACAATCATGATCTCTTATTAAAATAGAAATATTGTTTTAGTAATTAAATTTAATTTAAATTGAAGGAAAATTAGTTTTTTTCTTTATGAATAGTAATTGGGAATTCATTACACAACATATTTCGGAACGATACGACAAAAACTGGCGATCATTCTGAAAGGTTGCTTGACATTTATAGCCGTCACCTTGTCCGAGGTTGAGGTAGATTCCAAACCGAAGGCTGGAAAGACCTCACCTACATTTCTCAAAAATATCAGGCTAATTAGCATGATGAATTTTATGTTCGAAACCCACATGATAAAGGTATCCAACAGTTCGCCCAGGCGGACAGTAGCTTATTCTACATTTATATTTAAATGAAACATTGGATGCGTTCAATTCGCAAGGCAACTAACTATACGACAACGACACTAGCCTCTAGTAGTTAACCCTCTGTGATTGAACGAATATCAGCTGTACACCAAAAAATTCCAGTTCGAACAAGTGAACAAAATTAACCCTAATTCTTCAGAGAGCTGTCGGGCGCAGTTGCTCAAGGGTTAGTGTGTTGGACTACTAATCGAAAGTTTACCGGTTCAAATCCCGCCGGGGCCAATACAAATATATAGTCTTTTCCACAGCCAAATATCTTGCTAACGTCTGACAAACATCTATGTAAGAGTATCAATTGTCATGAGCAAGCTTCTCAAATTTGCCGTTCGGATTCGGCTTAAAATTGTAGGTGCCTTCTACTTCGAAGCAAATGGTTGGAGGAGCTAGGTTTAAGGCTCTGCATAAGCCATTAAAGGCAAATTTTTATTTATTTGTTTTCTATTCGTCAGGGAAGTACAGATGTCAAAAACATCGGTTTCATTTTGCTTCAGTATTCTAAGGTCTCCTGTACACGAGCGTCTCATCGTCAATGACACGCAATATGTTCAATGTATTGAAAGATTGTGTGCTGCTCAAATTTGTAACAGAGAGCAACTACATGAGGGGTTGCGACGGTGTAGACATTAGTGTGTTGGCTTGTTCGATACGGAAAAGCAATTTGCTAAATTTTGGTGGCTTTTTGTAGTGGTAAGGGTCAACATGCCCTCCCAAGACGGTGCGTTACTCTAGGTAACATCCTCTTAGTTTATAAGTTATACTAAGTTAGCTAGGGCGTTTCTGAAAGAGCCCGGGCTCGTCAACTTGTGGTGGGACTTCCGGGAGAGGAATGACGCTGTGTGTGTGCACGTTGACGACTGCCAGGCGCTCAGAAAGCAAATGGGATTTTGACCACTCGTTACGAGTGCTCAGAATCCTAATTATAGTTAGAATAGGTTAAATAGTTTAAATAAGTAGAATAATAAAGGTCTCTCTAGGAAGTTTGGAAATCTAATCGAAAAACTGTATGAAAAAACATTCTCAGTTGTTTGGGACGGCAAGCAGTTAGGATATTCTTTCGAAACGGTGACGGGCGTTAAACAGGGATGCAACTTCAGCCCTCTAGCATTCATCATGTTCATTGATGACATAACAGAATACCTAGGTGGAGGTATAAGAATGGGAGGGATCCTCATAAAAGCACTGCTGTATGCAGATGATTTGGTGTTGCTGGCAGACACTGCGGAGAATTTACAAAGAATGATTAATCAGCTACAAAGATACTGCCATGAGTGGAGGTTAAACGTCAACTTAACTAAGTCTAAGACAATGGTATTCAGAAAAGGTGGAGGAAGGTATGCAAGAAACGAAAAGTGGTTCTTTGACGGACAGGAGTTGGAAACAGTCAAATCTTACAAGTATTTGGGTATGAACATATGCAGCAACATGAACATGGAGCACCACTTTAAGGAGAAACTTACAGTGGCTAAGTCGGCGATGAGTGCAGCCTGTAGAAATCGTCTCGAAGAAAAACAAATATCGATTAGAATTAAATATCAAATATTTCAGGCTGTTTCCAAATCAATAATGATGTATGGGGCACAAGTGTGGGGTTATAAGCAATACGACACAGTAGAAAAACTTCTCCGGTTCTTTTTAAAAAGAGTTTTTAAATTACCGCAGTGTACACCTAATGATATGCTGTTGGTCGAAACTGGTCTGTCACCTATATTTACGGAAACGCTAAGACTCCACTTCAACTACATACAAAAAATTATGTCCTTGAGCGACGAAAGGTTGACTAAACGTGTATTAAATCATGTTTTACAGGCGAAAATATTAATAATAAAACTTTAAATATAGATGCGGAAAATATTACTCATTGGAAGGAAGAGTTCAATAATATCATTTCTGCGGTCGATGAGAAGATCCACGCATACTGTTGTGAAAAGGTAAAAAGTTCTATTCACCGAGGGATATATGCCAACTTAAACCACAGCCTATGTGAAAATAACTATTTCAACGAAAGATACTCTACGGAATTAATATCAACGATTTTCAAGGCCAGAGGAGAGATACTGAATTTAATTTTTATACCACACCGGGAAGACCTGCCAATAACCTGCTCTTTGTGCAATCTGCGAGAGAGGGAGAACATCTATCACTTTCTGGGCAGATGTCCTATTTTAAAAGAGTTCAGACTACAGACTTATGGGAAGCGAGATTTGGAAGAAGCTGAGGTGAGAACCATCTTAAATGGCTCAGACTGGCTCAAATTGTACAGTTACTGTAAAATAGCATTAAAATATAGGAGGGCAATTATAGAAGAATCTTTTTAAACAATTGTAAACATTTTGTCAAACCCGGGCAGACGGCTTTAAACCATGTCTTAAATTTAATAGTCATAAACAAATTGTAAATGAATTCTGGAATAATAAATATTTATCTTATCTATCTATCTTATCTTATCTAAGTAGAATAGGTAGTTTTTAATTTTTTAATTTATTTTATATAATATATAAAATTTAAATATATAAAAATTCATTTGCGGATTATTATTGGCGGAGATTAAACTTCTATACTTTGATAACAATATCATATGCCTGGCAACGTATTTAAATAAAAAGTCGTGCGTTAACTTGCAGGCGGCTCATTGATCTTAGGTACAACAGAAATTTAAAGGAGTGGAACTCAAAAACTAGTTAAGCAATTCATGAACATTTCAATCGGTGTTTGAAAACATTTAACAAACAGTTTGACATATTTAACAGAAATTAATAGGTATATTTAAAATTAATAAAATTAAAAATTCTTTAGACCGTATTCTTGACTTAGTTTTTGTCGATACTGAGTTTAGCGTCAACATTAGTAAATGTTTCCTTCCATTTGTGCCAGATTCAATTCACCATATTGCCTTGAACTTAGATTTTCAATTCTACAAATTTGTTAAGCCAATTTCTGTTTTAAACTTTAAGTATAATTTTCATAGAGCCAATTTTGGTAATATTACAAATTGTCTAAATGGTATTGCATGGTCTTCAATATTTGACGGCATAGACTTGAAACACTCATATAATATCCTGATCATGATAGTCAATGACATAATCGACGTAAACACACCTAAGGTTAAAGTTAGGACAAACTCAAAGCCCATTTGGTTTAATAAAAGATTAATCCATCTAAATAACTTGAAAAACAAGACTTATGAACAGTTGCGCAAATTATCTTCTGATCGAGAATTACTTCTGAAATATAGGAGGCTTCAAAAAGATTTAAAAGTTCTTAACAAATTTTTATATAAGCAATATGTCCTTTCAGTGGAATCAGACCTTAAAGTTGGAGTTTTGAGTTTCATCAATTGCAAAAAACAATCGACTGGAATTTCTAATAGTATGCAGTATAATGGCGCGTTGTCATCAGACCATTCAGTTATTTCCAACATGTTTGCTAGCCATTTCAAATCTGTCTATACAAACAATGCGCCTATCTTACGCGCAGGTACGATATAAGACTACTCATCGAATTCGATTGACGTTGGTAGCTTATATTTATCGATTTCTCAAGTAGTGGGAGCGCTGTCCGATTTAATATCCGACATGAGGGGAGACGTTGATGATATTCCTCCCATTATTTTAAAAAGATGCGCAGATGAGCTTTCCGTGCCCCTACATATGCTTTTCAATAGTTCCTTGGAGCAAGGAATTTTTCTAGATGCTTGGAAGAGCTCATTCAAAACACCGATTTAAAAATCTGGTCCCAAACAAGATGTTACTCACTGTCATGCAATATCGAAAATTCCAACTATCCCGAAATTGTTCGAAAAACTTGTTTGTAGTAATTTTACAGCTCTTCTTAAGTTCACAATTTATTCGTATCAGCATGGTTTTATTGCTGGAAGATCCACAGAGACTAATCCTGCAATTTTTACAAATTTTATCGCAAACAACATGGAAAATGGTATGCAGTGCGATGTCATCTACACAGATTTTGCAAAAGCATTTGATCGGGTAAATCAATGTACCTATTCTTCTTAAAAAATTGCGTAACATTGGTTTTCACTCAAGTCTCTTAGAATGGTTAAATTCTTATTTAAGAGGACGCTCGTAGTTTGTTAGGATTAATGGTATTGTCTCAGATCGCATTGACGCTACTTCGGGAGTCCCCCAAGGCAGCCATCTTGGGCCTTTGTTATTTCTTTTATTTGTTTATGATAATCCCAATGTCATCCTTTATTCTGAATGCTTAATATTCGCTGATGACTTGAAAATTTGTCGGTCTATTAAATCACTTCAGGACTGTTTATTGTTGCAGGAAGACCTCTATAGATTATCAGATTGGTGTACAATTAACTGTTTAAATCTTAATGTTTTAAAGTGCAATAGCCTCACATTCTGCCGGAAACGGACACAAATCCAGTTTACCTACGGTATAACAAGCATCTCATCCAAAAAAGACTTAGGCGTATTATTCGACTGTAAGCTCAATTTCATTAGTCACATAGACTACCTTGTCGCAAAATGCTGGTCAATGATGGGACTTATCTTGCGAAACTCTAAAGATTTTTCTGATCCGCATACCCTAAAATACTTATATTTTGCATATGTGATGTGTTACTTAGATTACTGCTCTGTTAACTGGAATCCATATTATATGGTTCACACTACAAGGATTGAGAAGATTGCAAAATGGTTTAGTAGAGCTGCGATAAAAAAGCTTAATTGTAATATCGACTTGCCACCATATAGTATTAGATGCCAACTGATTGGAATCTTGCCTTTATGTATTCGGCGGAGGTATTTTTCGATCATGTTTGTGAGAGACCTAATAACTAACCATATAAATTGTCCTTACCTGCTTACACAGATCAGATATCGAAGACCCGTGATACCAAAATATCAAAAATCAAGATATTTTTGTTGAGCCTATTCATAGAGTACAATATGGATATAATGAAACAATAACTAGATGCTTAAGAGTAGGTAATTCAGTTGGGAATCTCATTGATCTTCATTCTAATATAAGTAGAAATATGTTCAAAAATCAATTGCTTATGCTTTTAACAAACTTTGGTGAGGTTAATTAAGTATGTTAATAATTTCTCGAATTAAGTATGTAATCCATTAGAGACCCAAGTGTACCTTCGTTTGATGAAAATAAATAAATAAATAAATAAACATAAATTAAATTACCTGAGTTATTTCTAACATTGTCATTCCAATTTATAGCTATTTGTTCTTACCATTGTTAACAATCTTGTATTATTTTGGAAAACAAATAATTTAAGAAGCATTTATGTATTTTATTTGAAATTGATAAATTAAAGTAAATGATCTTCATATTTATTAATAGCGGTTAGGCTATGATCACTTGATCAGGAGTAATGGGATCATCTTCCCCCCACTTTACGTGCTCCAATTAATGACTATTGTTTGATCGACCTTTAACGACACCGGTTATCTTATTCGTGCCAACCCACGGAATTGCATGCCCACTTGCATGACAGTATCAAATTGTTGAATGTGTCGCTAGACTCACATGATCGGTAAAATTGCCTACATGTAATTTCTACCCTTATAAGTCACCTTTTACGGCGATCGTTGTTTTTAAGGGAGAGTATCAGTGATATGCTAAGCCCCTCCCTGCAAACGATAATTTAATTAAAAAATCTGTCTCTCAAATTCTCTCGCTTTTATTATATTTATCCGAGTCCCAAATTTGCATTTTCAAAGCTAATAAGAAGCTACCCCATCCGGTTCTCTCTACCAACGTACTCTTAATCTCTTAGAAATCTATCGCCTTTCGATAATGTTGTGTAAATCGCTCGACTAATCCCATAAAAAGCCATAAAATTGTCTAATCTTAACTATCTACGTGCAGTTATGCAACACCACCCTACCATTAACCCTTTTATTTGAATAATTATTATGAGCATTTGGGTGCAATCAAAATTGATTGGATTTTCAAGATTTCTGTTTAATCGCACCACATCGGTCGTAAAATAAAAGACAGAGCGAGAGAAGGACAAACAATCCGACACCATTACTCACTGCCTCAGAATGGTTTGCATAAGTGTCCAGCGGAGGGGCGGGCAGCAAGACGCGGCTGCCTGATTTATTCGAATCAATAAAAAAAAATTAGCTGTTTCTCGAGTCAAATTTTACTTCCATCGGGTGATCGTGATAAAATGACAAACGACGACCTACGTCGAATCGAAACAAAAAACACATCAGGACATAAGACGAATAAGACAAAACCAAAAGAAAAACAAACGCAACCAGTGCCATAAAAATGCCATAATTTTTTATCGGCTAACATAAAACCTCAAACAACATGGAAATCAATTAAAACGAATGGCTGATATTTTTATAACCTGTCCCAGGGGGAACTGAGCTGGGTTCATGATGTGGATGTAACCGCGCTTTCTGCGGCTGGGTTGGGATGAGAAAATTCGATCGTCGATCAAACTAAAGTCGGAGCCGTTTGTTTATTTTTTGGCTAAAAAGAAGATAAAAAATAAATACCAAACTCCTAAAGTCATGTTTGCCACTCCTGCCACAATTTTGTTTGTCCACAATCCGGCATCAAGTCAAGAGCTGACTGTTCATGGTTGCCCATAGGTTTAAGTTTAATTTGCATTGCCCTAGTCATGTGCGCAGATATCAGTCAATCGGGATACAAGACATGTCTTGTCTATCGTATGCTACCTACATTTATGTTGTTCCTACTCCTATTTGTTGCGAATCGTTTATAATACGAAGGAGTTATCTGCCACGACAATCGGGAGTCATGTAGTCCGTAAATATGTGCATTGCGCTGCAAGGAGAATTTGTCATTTTGGAGATTTGTATAGGTTGACTGAAGAAGAACCTGCAATAAGAACAAGCTTGTTATTTTCCCCTTAAGATATCAAGGGTGACTTTTCGATACTTTGTTGGATGATGATGATGATGAGGTCGGTCTTTTTATGCATTTTATTGGTTTTTGTAGGACATGTCGTTTCCTTGTCCATGGCTTTCTTTTTACATAGATTGGTTAGTAAATAATTAACAGTTAGTTAAGGAGAAAGTTTTCCTAGAAATTCGTGCGCTAAAATCTTATGCGATTGGTGAGGACGGAATGGACTTGCGTTTTATAAAAAAATAATACTTCCCCATTTAATAAGCTAATAAACAAATTGATTTAATTAACTCATTACCTCTTCAAATTTTCCGATTTGTTGGAAAAAAAGCAAAGGTCATCCATGTGCTCAAAAAGAATAGCCCCCAATTAGTCACCGATTTTCATCCAAAAATTCCTATCTTACCATGTTTTTCTAAATTTTTTAAAAAGCTTCTAGCGAAATAGATTTCGAACCATCCGAACCGTTTTAATTTATTATCGTCAGTGCAATCAGGTTTCTGACCAAAGCTGTTCTTAAGGTAATAATAATAATACCTAGGGGTCGCCCCATGGTCGAAATTCGACCAATTTATTCTATAAGTTGAAAAAAAAAACAAAGTCGACTGTTATACATATTAATCGGAAAATAAAATTTTTCGACATTGCATTCTCTGATTTCACATGATATAAAATTTTTCCGGCATTTTCAAGTAAGTTCAAGCATTTTCAAGTAACTTCAAGCATGTCCAAGTAACTTCAAGTATGTTCAAGTATTATCAAATGCATAACATGCACAGCAATGTTGTTGTTGGTAACTTCAAGTAACTTCAAGTATTTTTAAGCATTTTCAAGTAACTTCCAAGCATTTTCAAGTAACTTCAAGCATTTTCAAATAACTTTAAGCATTTTCAAGTAACTTCAAGCATTTTCAAGTAACTTCATCAAATGATATAAAAAATTTCCGTTCCGATTGGCAGATTATTGCCTCACACAGCAATTTTTTATTTGATTTATTTGATTATTATAAACATCACTGTACAAAGATTTAACTTATATAAAGTACAATGAGAGAAGAAAAGAATACCATTTGTTTAAATCATTGCATAAGAGATAAAATAAAAGAATACATAAAGTAAAAACTTAAAACTAAAAGCTGCAGCCAAGTTTGTGAGACGAGAGATATTAACCTTTAGAGTACCGAGTGGGGGACTTTGGGTCCCCCACGACCACGTTTTTGGCCATGCTCCGTTTAATAATAACTGTTTTTAATTCTTTTTTTAGGTAGTCGAATTTTTACGCATACACAATATAAATTCAACGAGATCTTTAATTTTTGGGAGTTTTTCTAGAACAAAAGAGTAATTTTCAAGGTAAGGGGGACCCAAGTTACCCCAGTTCGTACTTTAAGCAATTTTTTTTTTAATTGTTTTTATAGATAAAAATGGCAAAAAGTCGACGATTTCTGCACCAAACGGAACTAGAAGAAATGATGAATGACACAACTGAAAGTGAGGACGATCGATGTGACTCAGAAGAAGATTTGGTGGAGAATGACGTGGATTTCGTGCCTGATAGTGGGGATATATATGAAATAGAGGACGGAATTGAAGAAGAGAATGAGGAAGCTAATGAAATTCTGCAAATGTTGATGATGCTGATGTTGATGATGACATTCCCTCAAATTTAGATCAGTATGTTGCAAAGTCGGGCCGAATTTGGTCAAGGAAGCCATTTCCACAAACCCGCAGGTTACTTCGAAACATTTTGAGCGTGACTCCGGGTGTTACAAGTTATATGAGCCCAGCAACTGATATTGTTGAAATCTTTAACCTACTTATTACTCCAATCATGAAGGAAAAAATCGAATGGAATACCAATGAAGAGGCTCAGCGTGTTTCTGATAAGCACAATCAAAAATTTCCTTATAAAAAAAATATTTGGAAACCAGTAACTGTTATCGAACTTGATGCGTTTTTTGGAATATTGATATCTGCAGGAGCTCTTCATTGTAGACGTGAAAATGTTAAGGAAATGTGGACCACCGAACAATCCTTTCGAAGGAATATATTTACTGCAGCAATGTCGCGTGAAAGATTTGTTGCAATATCTCGCCTTATAAGATTCGACTATAAAACGACCAGAGAGCAAAGAAAGCAACTAGACAAGTTAGCTGCAATAAGGGACATATGGGAAATATTTACTGAGAATTGCCGGAAATCATTTTTCCCTTATGGCGAAGTTACAATTGACGAGCAGTTAGTAACCTTTCCCGGAAAGTGCCCGTTTCGGCAATACATAAAATCCAAGCCGGGAAAATATGGCATTAAAATTTGGGCTGCTGCTGATGTCGAAACATCCTACTTATATAATATGCAAGTATACACAGGAAAACTTCCCGGAGGAATCGCGGAAAAAAATCAAGGGACGAGGGTTGTTAAAGATTTGGCAGAGCCTTTATTTGGTTCCGGCATGGGTATTACTACCGACAACTTCTTCACTAACGTTGATTTAGCAGAAACGTTGATTACTAAAAACTTGACGCTTCTTGGAACTGTACGAAAAAATAAAACAGATACCCCTTACGAACTAAAAGTTTACAAAGATCGAGCTGAGTATTCTTCAAAATTTGCGTTTACAAAATCAATTGCGATGGTATCCTATATCCCCAAAAAAAATCGAATGGTTCATCTTTTGTCTACTCAACATGCAGACAATTCTATTTCTGATCTAGTTCATTCTAAGCCAACTATGATTTTGGACTATAATAAAACTAAAGGCGGAGTAGACAGCGCAGACAAACTTATAAGAGAATATTCTTGTGGAAGACGAACAAGTCGCTGGCCGTACAGGATTTTTATGAATATTTTAGATATTGCTGCAATGAATGCATTTATAATTTTTATAGAAAAAAATTCTCAATGGCAAGTTTCGAATTCTGCACGAAGAAAAATATTTCTTATATCGCTTGGACAGAAATTGGCTGAACCTAATATGAGACTACGACTTCCACAAGTCAAAAAAGTTCCACATGTGAGGCGTGCGATTGCGGCTTGTGGTATTGAGGTTGAGTCTACCAAGGAAGAAGAGGTCCTACCTAATGAAGGAAGTAAGCGTGGTCGCTGCTTTTTGTGCCCTCGTAATCGGGACAAAAAGTCCAAACTCAAGTGCGCCATATGCTCTAAATTCATTTGTAATGAACATAGAAAGGTGGAAACGAAAATTGTTTGCCTAAGTCATGGTATCTCATCTGAAAGTGATGAATAATCGTTATTCTTTTTAACATAATTTATTTTTATTTCCGTTTTTTTTTTAACTATTCTTTTTTTTAAAGTTAAAAGCCAGAAGAATTGAAATCTTTCATTTGAAGATATCTGTATTTCCATAAAACATTATAAAGAACTTTTTCCAATAAAAATTATAAACAACTCTATCTATAAAACATTAAAAACTATTTTTTTTACAAAACTTCACAAATTCGTATATACATATGTTTTTTTTAATGAATTTGATAAAAAAAACTTTTCCAATTTAATTTGATAATGTATTTATGCTTAAACTAATAATGAAATATACTTGACTACAGTTAAAACCTGACTTTAATTGGGGGGACCTAGGGTACCCCACTCCGTCTCTTAGGTCAAAAAATTTATTCGGTGCTCTAAAGGTTAAGTAATAAATAAATAAATGCGTCATGAATTTAAAGGACATAAAAAAAATAGAAACAACTTTAATTTACACCACGAAAATGTTCAAAACATGAATTTAAAAACTGTCTGTGTTCGACCTTATTCCTAACATGTATCGGGAGACCGTTCCAAAGTCTAACAGCATAAATGAAGAATTGTCTGCAAGATGTCAGGCAAGTGTTCGGCAGAGACCTAATAACCATAAGACGGTTGGAGTTAGACAACGTTATCTTTGCGAAAAGATAATCAGGTTGTTTCCAATTAATTATTTTAAAAATAAGAGCACACGACCGATATTTGAAAAAAGCTTCAAGACTGCACCCAAGTATTTGACGGGACTATAAAGAGATATGATCGTATCTCCGAAGGTTGAAAACAAACCGCGAGATAGAGTTAAAAGCCACTTTTAATTTTTGCATATAGGAATAGTCGGAGTCAGCAAAAATCTCACAGCCATAATAAATAATTGGAACAATCAGAGCTTTTGCCAGCTTTAGTTTTACTTGGGTGGGTAATAAAGATTTAATGACTGATAGTCCACGAAGTGATGCATCGATCTTAGAAACAACCCTGTCAATTTGGTCATTCCACGTCAATCTTGTATTAAAAAAACCTCCAAGGTTTTTCACAAGCGTGACATATACAAATGTTGTTGTTATTATAATTTCATCCAATTCGCTTCATTTTACCTGCTGTAATTCATAATGCGTGTTATTATAGATACTTTTTGTATTGTGCACTTCTATGTATTGCACCCTACCCAAATATATATAGTGTTTGCATATCTATGTGACGTATAATACTCGTAGCAAAAAAGGGGGGAAACACGTTATAGTCAACTCCGTATTAATATATAGATGTTTATTATTTCTTTGAACTTTTTAACGAATAACTTTACAATTTTCTTTCTTCTTTTTATATGTTTGACTGTAACAAATTTCAGAAGGTAATAATTATAACAGATCAGCAATATTGCTCTTCAGAAAATCTTTAAGTTTTCTTGTAAAATATAAAAATCTTGATTCCGCTTTTAACTCATTTGGTAGGTTGTTGAAGAAGTTCAGTCCTGCATACATCAATGAATCCCTGGTACTGCTTCTGTTGCACCGGATTGCATAGTAGGTATAAGTTGTTGCTCAAAATTCATCCATTTTAATGCTTCTGGCATTTGTTGTATTGGGGTATATCGGCTGCACTTACGGATCGACCGCATCGCTTTGTTTTGTAGTAGCTGAATACGCTGTTTTTTTGATTTTGGCATCCATATAAGATTGTTGCGCAATACAAAAGTGTGGTAACACCAAGACATTGTACAGCATAGTCGCATTTCCCATAGTTAAAACAGGTCTAATACGTTTAAAAAAACAGATTTTTTTTTAGAAATTTTTGCGCAGATATACTTTGCATGGTCTTTAAAGCTAAGATCAGTGTCTATAACAACCCCTAAGTACTTAATGTTCTCAACACATTCAATCCGGCAACCATCTATATAAACTGAAATGGGATCACATATTTTTATTTTTTTTTATTTTATTTACATTAAGACTCAGTTTGTTTGCTCTTAGCCACACAGTGATATATTTTTTAAGTCTGTATTTATTTTTGTACACATGTCATTTACGTCACTTCCAGTAATGTGTTTTAAAGTGTCATCCGCAAAAGATACAACTTTACAGACAACTTCAAAACACTTTATACATCATTTATATACAACAGGAATAAAACAACCCGCAAGATAGCACCTGTACTCCCAACTCGACATCCACAGAGTCTGATATGTAATCATCAAACTTTGTTCTTTGACTTCTGCCACGCAAATAGGATTGAAACCAAAGGAATCTAGTTTAGTTTGTAGTATTTGTCTATCTATAGTTTGAGTTTCGAACGCTCGCTTAAAGTCGAGAAATATAGCTATGATTCCTTTGCCTTTATGGATGTTTTTCCTCCATTTATATATCAGTTAATTTATCACTGTTTCACAAGAATGTTCGCTTCTAAAACCTGATTGTTCCTCAACTAACAAATTATTTTTTTCGATGTACTCCGTAAGCTTTTTCAAACATCGGCAACATATTGATCTGACGAAAGTTTTCACAGTTAACAGTACTTTTCAACTCGTATTTCTGTAGATTCCTTCCAACCGTTTGGAAAAATTCCATGACATAGCGATGAATTTATTATTTTCAGAAGTACTGGTCCTATTACTTCTAATGACTCATAAATTATGTAGCCATTCATCGCATGTATGTCTTTTTTATTATTGCACTTTTTTATAACATCACAGATTTTAAATTCATCACAGAATTTTAACTTAAATATAGCAGCTACGCTTATCACAGAACGTTCGTATTACACAAAAGGAATAGATTGATTTATATCACAAACACTTTTTACAAAGTAATTATTAAATTTATTAGCTATTTGTACTGGGTCGCTGACTTTCTCATGACCAAATTGTATATTCGCGTATGTTTTGTAAACATTCTGTTTTAATATAAATCTTTTTAGCATTTTCCAAATGCCTTTTTGATCACCTGTCTTGCTTTCAATTTGTTCACAAATGTATCTATTTTTGGCAGCTTTTATTTCTTCCTTATAGCTTTTGCATATATTTAGTTTTGTATCTGGTCCAGTTGTGTCCCGTACGACTCAATGTTGCAATCCTGAACGCTGTTATTTTGTAACTTTCTAGTTCTTTTGTGAACCATTTACATTTGCCCTCATATTTTGCAGGTATTTCAGACATCATTGCACCAATACAGCACTTAATTCAAGTATCAAACATTTCAAAAAGTGTTTCACTGTCATCAACAAAAAATAAGTTGAAGAATTCTACTTTTTCCAATAATCTGTCCAATGTTTCTTTAGAGTATGTAATTATTTTGCACTTTTTTTCTCTGTGTTTTATCTTTTTTACGCTATTTATTTCAATTTTAATTGTTTCATGATCTGATATTTTATTATCACAGTCGACTTTCCCTTTATTCTATTGCACAGGTTTATTTCCGTTAGAACATAGTCGATAAGCGTTTTTGAATTTTGAGTTATAAAGGCCTTGATCGGTTATAATATCTTCCATATTTGATATGTTATTGTCTTCAGCCAAATACTCTATATTGAAATCTCCGGTAATAATAACATTTCTATCGTTTTCAAAACACTGCGAGTACCAATTTGAGTAAGCTTCCAAAGTCATTGACAATGGAACTTGGTGACCTATATACATTACTCGCATTGTCCAGTTTTCATTTTGTATCTTAAATTTAACTTTTAAGGTTAAGTCAAAGTGCTTGATGATATTAGTATCCAGTATGACAAGGAATATCTTTCACTGCTGTGCTTCTCGAAGGCTTTCGACATGGTCAGTCATCAGGTTCTTTGTTTACAGCTAACACTTTATTTTGGTTTGAGTCATTCCTCAGTGTGTCTGGTTAAGAATTATTTTACTAATCGTGATCAACGGATTATTGCTAATCTTAAATATCTACTCTCAAGTATAAAATATACTTTCTGGAGTTCCCCAAGGTGCAGTTCTTGGCCCAATCCTGTTCTGTACATCTGTATGCCGATGGCGTGCAAGTATACCTGTCCCGGCCACCCGTGCTGGTCGAAGATATTGTGGCTAGAATAAATTCGGGCAAGTCTTTTAATGCAAAATGGTTTTAATTGACAATGGTCTGAATTTTAGTACAAAAAAAAACTTTATAACACTGAAGAGTTGCTCAACTCGCCGAGGCTTACATTTTCTGATACCGTGGTAAGTATTCAATGGGGGTGGCGACGGTGTAGAGGTTAGTGTGTTGGCTTGTGACCCGTGCGGTGCAGGTTCAATCCCCATGGGGAACAACAACATACGCCACCCATTCACATGCCTCTACACCAAAAAGGAGGATGTCTACCTGGTAGTACAATGGACCGTTACCGAGTCTGAGTGCTCTGGGATTTGGATTTCCTTTTTATTTAAAAAAAAAAAAAAAAAGTCTTCAATATAAAACAAATCGGTCCCTTTCCGCCACTGATCATGTACCTTATGTTACAGAGCGCATTTATGCAGGACTACGAAGGGTCTGACTGTTCTCTAGTTTTACACCTGCTAACACCAAACTGAGGATGATAGAGTCCCTTCTTTTGCCGATCTGTGATTATGCTTAAGTTAGTAAAAGTATTGTTATACTGACGCTTATGCAAATTAAAAGATATTATATCTTACTGTGTAAGTCTATTATAAATAAATAAATAAATAAATTGAAAATATATTAAATAACAATGGACAACCATAAGCGATTATCGGCCTTATAACGGCCACGTAGCAAATGACCTTCACTCTGGAATCAAGTTGACTGCTATAAAACAATTTTCTTGTCAGAGCATAAGCCTTCTTGGCCCCAGCAAGCCAAACAACTACATGTCTATTGAAATACATATACTCGTTTAGCCAGATACCCAGATATCTAACTACGCTTCTCACCGCCAAAGGTTGCCCATTTTGTCCAATAATGGCAAATTTCTTCCAGTTTTTTCTGGTATCAATAGAAGCCCCAGCCAATGTTGTTCAGAACAACAAGATTGTTTCCGTCTTCTGAAAGTTAATTTTCAACTTCCAGTCGTCGTAATATCGCTGTAAAAGCAATAGTAATATGCCTTCAGTTATTCTTTTTTATACCCTATTCTAAGGGTATATTAATTTTGACGCATCGTTTGTAACATACCTTAATATTGCCCGTAGACCCCTAAAAGTTACTATATTTATGATCAGCATCGATAGTAATGTCGATCTAGCCATGTCCGTCCGTCCGTCCGTCGGCAAAAATTAGGCCTTTAAACTGGACCTAGAGAGCTGAAATTTTAACCATATACTCTCTAGGGTCCCGAAATAATCAAGTTTACGAATTTTTGAAATCCGCCCACAGACACGCCCACAAACTCAAAAAAAACAAAATTTTTGAAAAAATCAAATTTTGAGCTAGAAAGCTGAATTTTTTTATATATGATCTATGACTCCTAAAACTACTCGGGGTATAAAATTTTCAAAATCCGCCCACTGACACGCCCACAAAAAAATAAAACAATTTTATTGAAAAACCAAAATTTGAGCTAGGGAGCTGAAATTTATAATATATACTCTCTAGGGGGCCCTTTATGCGCATGTGTAAATAATTTCAAAATCCGCCTACTGACACGCCCACAATTTACAAAAAAAACTTTTTTTAAAAATCCAAAGTTTGAGCTAGGGAAGGTTTTTCTTACAAAAGCTTCGTTTTTATTTGATAAAATCTTTTAAATGTTATATAACAGAATATGTACAGCGTTCTTAACAATTCAACCATACTTAGACTTTTGTCAGGCCCACTTATGACGGATAGGAAAAAGAATAGGGTATCCAACAGTTCGCCCAAGCGGACTGTAGCCCGCCCCTATGTTTTTTTTTAAAGTTCTTTATTCTTTTTGAGAAAAAGATATACATATAATATATAATACATTAAATACTTTCGTTAGAGAATAAGAACGGGTTAATCTGTAGCCAAGAGGTGACTAGAGGCGAATGACCTTTCAATAAAAATAGTAATGATTAATTGTGGGGTAAGTAGTACAACGATTTCTGTATAAATATCAATTAAACAAAGTATGAATTTAACTTATAATGCAGAAAGTTTTTGACGAATGAGCTATCCTTATTATATTATAAACTGGCTAAAAAACACAGCCATCTACTGTGACTGAAAAATGCCGCAGTTGTGCGCTCAGCACTAACATATGATTCACAATGTCACAATGGACACCATACAAGAAGTATGAGAGCAAATTAACGACAGCTGAGACGAAAATGCTTCGCATGACAGCAGGAGTAACAAAGCTTGATCAAATAAGAAGTTCAAAGATCCGACGACCGGTCCATTTTCTTCAAATAACATTCGGAATAGATCCAGGCCTACAAACTCCTGGATCATATAAATTCAACAACACCGGTAACAGCTGTAATTTTCATTTTTTTTATAATATCCACGGTCAAAATATCCTCGAAACATATCCACAAGAGGTGTCCAGAGTTTTAATTTTTTTGAGTTGAGGAGTCCAGAGTTTTAAAGCCTTTTACAGGCGATGCGGTCCACCCAGGTACTAATACAGGGTCAGGGTCGAAGTGTTGTTCAGAGTTGTAATTTTTGCGAGTCGAAGAGGTGTCCAGAGTTTTAAACACTTTAACAAAAAGCGGGCTACCCAGGCACTTTTATGAGATCAGGGGTCGAAAAGTTGTTCAGAGTTTTCATTTTTGCGAGTCGAAGAGGGGTCCAGAGTTGTAAACCCTATTACCCACGAAGCGGGCCACCCAGGTACCATTATGGGATCAGGGACGCGCGCAGCGGGCCACCCGGTACTATTATCGGATCAGGGGAGATTTTCCTTGAGACACTTTTGCGGGGGGATATTTTCCTCGGGATCGGAGCGCCTTCTGTTTAGTAGGGCTGTGTCCGATCGTGATCGACTAGATAGACAAACATAGGAGCGGGCTACAGTCCGCTTGAGCGAACTGTTGGATACCCTATTCTTATTTCTATCCGTCATAAGGGGGCGTGACAAAAGTCTAAGTATGGTTGAATTGTTAAGAACGCTTTACATATTCTGTTATATATGTAACATTTAAAAGATTTTATCAAGCAAAATCGAAGCTTTTGTAAAAAAAACGTTCCCTAGCTCAAACTTTGGTTTTTCAATAAAATTATATTATTTAATTGTGGGCGTGTCAGTAAGCGAATTTAAAAATAAATTAACACATGAGCATAGAAGACCCCTAGAGAGTATATATTATAAATTTCAGCTCCCTAGCTCAAACTTTGGATTTTCAAAAAAAGTATTTTTTAAATTGTGGGCGTGTCAGTTGGCGGATTTTGAAAATATTTACACATGAGCTTAAAGGGCCACTAGAGAGTATATATTATAAATTTCAGCTCCATAGCTCAAATTTTGGTTTTTCAATAAAATTGTTTTATTTTTTTGTGGGCGTGTCAGTGGGCGGATTTTGAAAATTGTTTATCCCGAGCAGTTTTAGGAGTCATAAATCATATATAAAAAATTTCAGCTTTCTACCTCAAAATTCGATTTCTTCCAAAATTTTGTTTTTTTGAGTTTGTGGGCGTGTCTGTGGGCGAAGAGAGTATATATGGTTAAAATTTCAGCTCTCTAGGCCCAGTTTAAAGGCCTAATTTTTGCCGACGGACGGATATGGCTAGATCGACATTACTATCGATGCTGATCATAAGTATAGTAACTTTTAGGGGTCTACGGGCAATATTAAGGTATGTTACAAACTATGCGTCAAAATTAATATACCCTTAGAATAGGGTATAAAAACAGTTGAATCAATTTTGGTGGGTCGGGAATTAGCTTACCCGTTACTTAGTTCCATTCCATTGAAAGTTGAACAATAGTGTTTTGACCGACTTACATAGGTTTAGGTTTTGGTGTATTAAGCAGGGACAGTAGGTAAATTTTTCCGAGGGTGGGTGGAAATGTTGAAAGACACTAGTGAAGCTAGTAATGTGGGACCCGCCATCCACTAAAACCACCTCCCTTTTTATTTACGACCGAGTTTAAACTCATTTAGCAAATTCTACTCTAATGTTTTTGAGTATGGTTGGTGGGATATAGCCCAATGGCTAGTCCCGAAGATATTTAAATGTACTTTATTTTCTTATTTCGCGTCTATTGGCGTTAAACTATTCCGATTTAGTTAATAATAAGCTACTAGGACGTAGGATTGGGGATGGGCGGTTAAAAAGGAAAGGAAAAGGGGTCGTTACTCGTTTTCTATCTACAGATATTACATAACCAAATCATTTGGCTTTAATCTCTTAAGCCTTCTTAATGTATTGCGATTTTCTTCCACCATGTGCTGTGTAGCAGTATTCACATGTTCGTGGATTACTTCATAATGCTTAACCGCATATTTTCTTAGTATATCTTTGACATACTCTAACCCCTAGATCTCTGTGTAGATTGTCATTTCGAATGTACCATGGAGCATTAACACTACCTCTTAGTACTTCATTTTGAAGAGTTGGATTCATTGGTAGATTCGATTTTTTCGTACAACCCCAAAGCTGAATTCCATAATATGTCCATGCTTATAAATCAGGAGTTTGTTCTCAATTGAAAGTTGGGAGCTTCTTCCCATTAGTTTAATGGGGACAGTAGGTATATACAAAAAAAAAATAGGTGGCTATTCAATTTTTGTATTTTTGTAAGTAGTTTATAATATTATGTTATAATTTGTAGTTTGTAAGAAGTTTTAGTTTGTTTTAATAATAAATAAAAAAAAGGCTAATCTAGTTTTGTAAGTTGTCTATAAGTAGTTATAAAAAAAAAATTCTTGCCTTAAGAGTAAAAATTGAAAATAGTTTTACTTTTAGGTGGACCAGTAGAAAAGCAGCTTAACCCTCCGTTTAGCGGTGAGCCAAAATGCGGTAAGTTATACTTTGTGGTCTGACAGACCACATAATCCATTTTGCAGTTGTGGTGCCATGAAAATGCGATATGGCCTATTCCTTTATATAGACAATAGAACATATGTTATAATATGCGTATGTATGCAGATTTTTTGCAGATTATCTTTATTGAAAGAAAGAAAGAACCAACAATTTTCTTTTTAATTTTGAATTTTTTTTTGTAATTTCTTTTTTAACCGTTTACAAAAAGATATCGTTGTTTTATGAGTTGATTAAAAATACATATGTATATCTACTGTTTACGAGCATATTTATAAAATTACTGATGTGATGGTTCATGTGCAACACTTTTCTGACATACCTTTTTTGCGTGCGAGTTGCAAATCGGGACTTTGCATCTAAGGCAATGAAAACGAGTTTTTCTGTTTTTTTATCTTGTTCATAGCATATACGACAAACAGGGCTGGAGGCAGAAGGAGCACACATAGGCTCGTTATCGTTAGAACGATTTAGTGACATCGTTGCTTTATATATTGGATGATTATATTGTGCCCAAAGTGACTTTACCTGCTGACTTGTGGCATGGAAAGCTCCGCTAAGCTTCCTTCAGTGGCTCCCAGTTTTTAATATTCTCTGGGTGACCAGTATTCCACTTTTCGGTAACGAGAATGGCTTTGCGATTTGTTTCTCGCACAATAATATCTACGATTTGTGGCGTTATGAATTTTCTGCAATTTGAAGCAGGATTCGGAAACATAAATTCTCTTGGGCCATGCTTAGCGATTTCCGTACGATTATGAGCCCTAGCACGTTCACTTGCCACCGGTGGTGTGGTTAGCCAAACTTAACCGTCCTTATAATGAACGTAATCGGCAACTGCAGCAGAGGGTACAGCTGGCCAAGTCGATTGTTCCCCTTCTGGAACGATTGCAATACGAACCTCTTCAACTTGCTCCTCGTTGTCGCTTGCTCCTCCATATGAACTTCAAGCTCAGCATGTTCTTCAGCATCTAAAGCATCAACACCTACATCACGTGGCAAAAATTCAGGGTCAATCTCATCTTCTCCTGTTCCAAAAGGATCCTGCTCGTCATCGTCGTAATTCTCCATAGCAAGAATAGCGGCTAGTCTTGCATTATATCCCTCTTGTTGATTAGCAGTAAGATTGCCAAAACTAGTGTTTCTGCGACCCTCTTTCAACAACATATCGATTTCACTTTCGTTCGGATTCATTTTCAAAACTATACAAACACTTGACGAGTAAAAAACTCAAAAAATCTTAAAACAAAACAACGCCCCGAGTAAAAAGATCTTTATACATCAAAAACGAAAGCAAAACTGTTCTGCTTGTAGTGTCGTCTCAAACCAAATAACAGCCGTTTTATTTTTTGTGGTCTGGTAGACCACTACGCTAAACAACGTTTAAACTTTACTTCAACTCTTTTTTTGTTCAAAAAAATAAAGCTTGGTACTTTAATATATATTGGAGTCGGCTCAGTACATCGAGCTTGACAAAGTCATGGCACCGTGGGCCGAAATATGAAGAGAAAAAAAAGTTACGAAACAATAAGTTTCAAAATGGTCTGGTAGACCACAACGCTAAACGGAGGGTTAACTGCCTGGGAGGGTTAAAATCGCTTTAATCCAGATCATAACCTCGTGAGTAGTGAAAATTAAAGAAGAAGAATTAATCCCTTGTACCTCGGCCGTGCCTATTTTTTCAGTTTTTGACTTCTACCACCTTTGTGGTTAACTTCGTTTAAGTCCCTTACGTTATCAAATTAGGTTGGAATGCACCAATCATAAAGTTCCGCCATATTGACACTACCTTCATTAACTCAAAAATATTTCTCTACATCAAAAGAGAACCCCATTCCCTTCTTCTAATGAGCAATAATTCCTCACCCACTTCACGATACAGCACCAGTACTACTCCCCGATTATGCATCTCAACAAAATTGAAAAAAAAAAATATTTAAAACGCTCATCGACATCATCTTGATAAGCTCGAAATAGTTTCATAGCCATGATACCTCCGACTATACCGACTCAGATATGTGCTTTAAATACTTATCTCTTCATCATTAGCTAATCTCCATACTCGTCATGCTTTACGCACGACTTCTTATCATTTATTAGCATCGATGTCAGGAAATGAGACCCTTTTGGTTGGCCATAAAATATCCATCTTCAAGATGAAACACATAAACCCCGCACAGCTAACGGGTCACTTTGATGAGGTTAAATATCAGATGAGGACACCGTTTTCCGAAATCGTCATTTTTATCTTCATCATTCTTCTGTTTTATTGGCTATCCAACCACATAACACCATCAGCGTTGACGAGAAGCAGCAGTATTAAAATCTCAGCTTAGTTGGAGATGATGATGAGTCTTATCCTCGTAATATAAGCCATCAAAATGGTTATGATTTGGTTGGAACATCGCACATGGCCGACTGTGACACGACGACAATAATTAAGCACGCGCATCCAAGTTATACATAGCTTTGGTTGGAACTTTTAATGGACTCATTTGGAAGTCAATTAAAAGCGGAATGAAAAAATTGAATAACTACGTTCGGACACGATCCAGAGAGTCGTTGTCGTTCATCGTTATTCAGTCTTATCATTTGGATTCGATTTTATTTATTTTTCCTCAGAACGACCCCGTTTTGAGTGTGCCAACGACAGGGGTTGCGTTTTAATTGCCACATTTGCTCGCTCGATATAGTTTAATTAAAAGGAAAAAAAAAAGTCTCCAGGACACTTTGAAGATAACTCAAGTGGCGGCGCGTCCAATCGAACGAGAGTAATTAACAAAATTAAATACTTTCTAGCTGGAGTAAGTCGTCATGAGGGTGACAATTTCCCCGGCATTATAAGGGACGACTACTACACTACTCCACTAATAGTGCAGATTGACTTTGTCCTTGTGTCTGTGTGAACTGCAATTAAATTAAATTAAATTGTTTTCTTTTAAGGGTTTTCCTGGTACTGGCTTTGTAGCCGTATCTCGTCGAGTGTCGAATCCGGACTTGAGTTCGAGTGTCTTTGGCATTTGCCATCGAAAATAATTAATTTCTTATCAGTTATGAGGTTATTCGTTCTCTTGCAGGGGATTCTTTGTTGGAACAGATACTTTTTTATCTTTCGTTTTCTCTTAATGGCATTTCGATTAAAGTGTGCGATTGTGACGCAAATGCACATAGGACAAACGACACATAAATTAATCAGGCAAATGTTTTGCCATTAAAAGTGCCTTTGAAGTGGCCTTTGAAGAAGTTTTTATTTGATCACGTGATCGGTAATTAGATTTCTGGTGAATTCTTTTCAATGAGTTGAGGAGGAAATCAAACTATATAAAGGGTCTTTCATTAAGGACTTGACAACTTCTTTTTTAAAAACATACAAACTACTTGAGATATGTCAAAAAAAAAATATTCGCTTGAATTACTATCAAAACATTTATGAATAGAATTCGACTTCGTTCATATGTCCACCACGGGAGCGTATGAAGCGGTCGATAAGTTGAACCCAATTTTAGATGACTCGCACATTTCGACCGATACGGCCGCTGTTTCTCCTTCAATATTGACTCTGAGCTCCTCTAACGTCACCGGCTTGTTGGCAATGACCAACAAGACTTCAATAACTCGACTGTTGCACCCGCTGTGTGGCTTGTGGCACCGTCTTGTTGGAACCACATACCACTAATGTCGAATTCATGCAATTGCTCAAACAAATAACTTCCAACATGTCTTTGTAGTGAATACCATTTACCGTAACGTGACGGTCATTTCCATCGACGAAAAAACGCCTCAATAACGCCACCGGCATAAAAACCGCACCAAACAGTGACTTTTTGCGGATGAAGTGCTGTTTCATGAAGCACATGAGGGTTCTCACCTGTACAGTAACGAAGAAGAAAATGCGCTTCATCGCTGAAGATTATTTTGCGATGAAATTCTTCATTTTCTTCCATCATGTCCAGAGCCCAATTCGAGACCGTACGTCGCTTCATATGATCAAGTGGCTTAAGTTCTTGAGTCAGCTTGATCTTGAAGGGTGTAGCTAAGATCCTTTAGCAAAATTCGCAATAATGTGGTCTGGGAGAGGCCCATTTCTTGAGAACGCCGTGAAATTGACTGATATGGCTGGTTGGCGATTGACGCCTCTACGGCAGCAATATTTTTCACACATCGGGCAAAACGCAGTCTCAATGGCACGGCAACATCAAGCAGCGAATATTCTCAATCAATTTCGTCCACTACTATGAATTGCTTGTCTACTGGGACGAGAGTTACGGCCGAAATTTGGGGTTAACGCTCTTAAAGTTGCGACCACCGACTCGGAATTTTGGTAGTAAGTTTTAATTATTTGTAAACGTTGTTTCTTTGCAAACTTCACTATTATAAAAATGTTGATTTTGCTGAATATTTTATCCTTGACAGTTCGGTAATCGGTTTAAGGATGCGTTCACACTGTAAGTTTGAAGTTGTCAAGTTGTTAATGAAAGACCCTTTGTGTTGGTATTCCACAATCAGTGGACTTCCTCTAATAATAGCCACTTACAGTTCTATATTCCTAGTCTTCTGCCACGCCCAAATTTCTCAGCACAACTAAGACACACTAAGGTGACGTTTGCCTAAGAGATAGAATGCGATTATTTTAAGGATATCGATCTGATTGGTTCCTTAAGTTTTGAAGGGGCTTAGAAATCCGAAGCCTTGCATGGGACCGTGATATAATGTGCAATTGTGCCCTCAGGAACATGCCAAATTGGTTGCCCTTGAGTTCAACGACGAAGAAACCAAATGCGTTATTTCAACAAACAAATAAACATCTACTAGAACAAACCGTCACTAGTAGGGAGTTCACCTCCTTCCGAGTAAACATCAACTCTACGAATGACACTTTAGTGAAGATCCAACAGAGAATTACAATATAAAACCAGGGTAAAAACTGCTAACAAAGAAGACCAGTTCTGCTGTATTGCGTCGAGTGCAGGATGATAACCAGGAAAGGAGGGCTAATATAGGGTTCTTTCGCAAGAAAAAACACTTCGTAGGATATTCGTCAGTTAGTAGGTACTGTATGCGAGTTGCAGGAGAAAATATAACCCCAAACTCTATGAGAATGTACCCAGACATTTATATACAGTATGAACTCGATTTACGCAACCCTCGATTCGTGCAACTCCTCGATTTGCGCAACACTAAATTTGTAGCACGTGTCGACTCTATAAGTGCAACTTTTCAAAAATGCTACCTCGATTTGTGCAACTTCTTGTGTTTATTGATCTGTTTTCTATTTGCATGTTCTCCTTTTGATTCTGTATTCCTGACGTTAATTTACAGTTAGTTTGTCTGAACAAAATTCCTTGTAAAAATAATTCACAAACACATAAAATGCATCTGTTTTATGAAAGGGAACCGGTCTTAGACAATTTGTGGCTCGAGCTGAATCTTGACCAGGGAAACGGGTAACGTTGAAGGCTTCTGAATATCCACAGATGGAAAAGGCTTTATATGGATGGTTTCAAAAGCAATACCTAAACACATTCCACTTTCTAATGACATTTTAAAGTCAAAGGCAATTCAATTGCACAATAAAATAAAGGAAAGACCATCATTTAACTCCAGCAATGGAAAGATTGCGAAATTTACCAAGGGTGATTGGGATGAGGAGAATGAGCTTCCATTATCTACACTATCTGCAAACATCATAAGGAAAAGAGAATTTATTGCATCCATTTCTAGTCTGCTTGTTGAAATTGTTCCCAGCATTATCTTCTCCAATGAAGAAATCATTGATTGGTTTCACGAAAACGTTGAGACATCTGGTAATTGTGATGATCCAGCAGAAATTGAGAGCGCTGATTAAGGTGAAGGTGAAGCTGAGTCGGTCCCCACTTTATCCAAAGTTAAATCAGAAACATATGTTTGCATTGGGCCGAGAACAACATTAAAATAGAAGAGATTTTATTGCTACAAAAAATAAAAGAGGGCAGTTTTAAAAAACAATAATTCGCAAAAAACTCAATCTAAAATATCTAACTTCTTTAAGAAAAAACCTTAATATATTCTGTATGTATCACATATTAATTTTTAAATAAATTTCGAACATTTCGTTTTCGCATTTAATAAAAAAATGTGTCCAAAAATAATTGTTTGTTTTGGTTTCTTTAAAGTTTTTTTCATAACATTGTCGCTATCTATAAGAAAATTAATAAGTATTTCAACTATAATTTGTATAAAAACAATACAACCCAGTAAGTGCCATAACCTCGGTTATTGCAACTGGCCCAATTTCTATTAGTTGCGTAAATCGAGTTTGTACTGTAGTTGAAAAAGCTAAAATACGTCGACTTCATACGCTTGGTCACATCGAGCGAATGGACAATAATACTTCACCGAAGATACAAACACAGTTGCAATTAAAGAACTTGAGGTAAACGTAAAGACTTTTGAGAAGGCTATGGATATAGCATACAAAGTCTCGTGCCCAGTTAAACGCAGTAAAAAACGCTTCCCCCATGGTGGAACGAAGATCTCTCTAGTCTCACACAGATGACTAGAGCGATTTTCGACATCTGCCACAAACACAATTTTTGGCGGCCTTATAAGGACTGTCTAAGTCTGTATAAGAAAGCCGTAAAGGCATCCAAAAAGAAGGCCTGAATGGACTACTGTCAGTCGATAGAAACCCTTAAGGACTCCGCTAGGCTAAGCAAAATTTTGTCCAAGTAGCACTCCAACCCTTCATTTCTGAAAAGATCAGACGGAGGATGGACAGAATCCCCAGCGGAGACCCTGGAACTCCTTATCAACACTCACTTTCCCGGATGCAGCGATATTAGTACGCAACCCGAGAGGCCTCGGCAAGTACAATCTGCTCCCAACAACAACATCACTTCCATAATTTCCGAGCAAAAGATTTCCTGGGCTATTAACAGCTTCTCTCCGTATAAGTCTCTAGTCATGCTACAGAAAACGTACCACACTCCTGGAGACGCGCCAGGGTGGTGTTTACACCAAAGGTGGGTAAACGCGGGCACGTATCCGCGAAGGACTTCAGACCTATCAGTCTAACCTCCTTTATACTCAAAACCATGGAGCGTCCATATGCGAAGTTCTCTGCCAGAAACATCGCTTCCCAAATCACAGCACGCCTATCTCAAGGGTAGATCCACGGAAACGGCTCTCCATGAGGTAGTGCGAACAGTCGAAAAATCCATACACTAGAAAGAATACACCCTAGCCTCCTTCTTGGATATAGAGGGAGCCTTCAACAACGTACACAGGGAAGCTATTCTTGAATCTCGGTCAAAGTTTCCCTCCGTGAAAAGTGATATAATGGGGAATGCTCTAGACTACAAATTGTGGCCTCAGCGTTAACCCGAGCAAAACCGAACTGATGCTGTTCACCACCAAAACCAAAATACCCGATTTTACCCTATCCCGCCTAAATGGTCAACCACTTACACTATCTTCCAGCGCTAGGTATCTGGGTATCGCGCTCGATCCAAAACTTAATTGAAAACATAACATTGAACACAGAGTGAGGAAGAACCTTTGGAAAAAAGTGGGGACTTCAACCAAAGATGGCCTTGCGGATGTACACAGCAGTAGTACGTCCAATCCTCACCTATGGATCACTAGTATGGTGGCCCAGGATTTCTGCCTGGTAGTACAATGGACCGTTACCGAGTCTGAGTGCTCTGGGATTTGGATTTCCTTTTAATATATAAAAAAAAAAAAAAAAAAAATGGTGGCCCGCGTTGAGTAAAGGTTACAACCTCACAAAACTTAAAAGATTGCAAAGAACAGCCAGTGTAGGCACCACGGGTGCACTGATGTCGGCCCCAACGGACGCCCTCACTGTGCTCTTGCACCTTTTGCCTCTTGACCTACACACAAAAGATACCGCACTATGCAGTGCAGTAAGACTCAGCGAATCGGGGTGCTGGACTGCAAGGCCATACGGCCACAGCAACATTCTGGACTCGCTGCCAGAAGGCATGGTCACGTTTCCAACCGACTACATCACATCCAAACTAAACTTCAAAAAAGGGTTTCAAGTAAGTTTCCCTTCCAGAGCTTGTTGGAAGATGGACGAAGTAGTGAAAGAGTTTGACACGGTCATATACACCGAAGGTTCTAAGATGAACTGTGGTGTGGGGGCCGGTGTCTACTCGGAATCACTAAAAATATCAATATCCCTTCGCCTGCCGGATTTTGCCAGCGTTTTCCAGGCGGAACTACTGGCTATCCGAGAGGCCTGCACGCAACTAGGGCGTGACACACCGTACAAACAAAACATTGCTATCCTCATAGATAGCCAAGCCGCCATCAAAGCTATTGACTCGGCTACCATATCCTCTAAACTGGTGCAGGAGTGCCGGAACGAGCTTGCGCGACTGGGCAAACGTTTCAGTGTTACACTACTCTGGGTTCTAGGGCATGGTAACATAACAGGAAACAAGCGTGCAGATGAGCACCGTCCAATTGGAGGCCAACCGGCCAAACTAGGTATTCCATTTAACACCCACTGTCGAAGCTGCGGGAATGTCCGGCACTAGCAAGAGCCAGACTGCGGGCACTGAATCAACCATTCTTCGACGACCTTAGCGATATATCAGGCTTCGGGCAAAGGGATACAAGATCTTATACGTTTTCTCAACTCCACAGGTTGGATATAGCCACACATCAAATTCTCTACAACCACTACAATATAGGTCACACGAGTCGTGGTAACAAAAAGGCACAACAAGTGCTAATTGGGTTGGCCGAACCGCCGAACCGCCACCTCTACTTACCTCAGCGAACATGATTTTCGACTCCCAGCCGCCTGATTCGAGACGACAAGGAATACCGAACCTCCGTTTTAAAGACGCTTGGTAGGGATGACAACTGGAAGCGGTGTGCACGAGATCGAAGAGGATGGATGGCTGTAGTATCTGGCTGGCAGAAACTCTCCACGGGTCGGCGACCCATAAGAAGTTAACCTTTGAGAAGAGTTTCCATTGATCCTGGTGGAAAACGTTGAGAATACCTATACGACAAAACTTTAAAAACTTTAACTTTCAAAGAACTTACTCGAAGTCGTGTTTAAGGAGTTGTCAGAAGCTTTTTTGTTCATCACATTTCTTCTATACAAGCATTATTGTATTGCAGCTTTTCAATGTCACAAATTAGTAATTTTTTTTAGCTGTACAGTTCTGCTCGGTAGCTCCACAATTACCTTACTTTTGAATTATTTTTTCATTGCTCATAATCCAAAATAGGCTCCTGTATTTATCGACCGAGTACTTTTCTTCTTCTTCTTACTTTTAGACGGTTCGTACTCCTATGATCATGACAGTACCAACTCGCCCCGACATTTTACCTACTAAATCTCGAAGTACATACATTTCAATCGCAAAGTCAATGATGATTACTTTCCCAAGTTTCTGGATCCATATCCATCGATTACTGTTACATTTGGAGTACCTACCTCAATCCTGCCGCAAATTCCCACACACACATGATATCTCCGTGGGTATGAAATACAAATTACGTAACACAGTTACCTACTTCATAGAATATCATTTGTATTCGGTTTGTTTCCCTTGTTCAAAACTTTGAAAAATATTTCTAACAAACTTATGAAGTCAACCAGGAGGCACCACACATCGAGAGCTCCTATCGGATCCAAAATACTGCATACAATCGAGAAGCAAATCTCCAGTGACCGAGTCCATGAAACCCCATTTCCGGGGTCCATTCAAACATGCTGCAGCAGTTATTTTGCGGTTCACCAAATTCCTATGAAAACGGTAAAATCATCGGCAGTGGTGAGCATCCTACTATACCATTCACGCTGACACATTTCCCAACGGAGGCCGAGACCGGCCAATCGACTGAAATAGAAAAAAAAATGTGGAAAATTTCGCTGGAAAATATCAATTTTCATTTTTCCACTCTGGCGGGTATAAATTGTAGTCTTTTCGCTCACTTTTGTATTCGTGTCCGTCCATGGAAATGTATTTGCCATCCCCTTGAAGGACCAAACGAAATAATAGCCGCGTGAGTATAAATGTTAATGCGAACGCATCGATCAGTGGGGCGCGATATCCTTTCAGAGCGATGAATTATTATTTGCCATAACATTTATATCCGCATCAGTGCGAGAATTTAATAAAATACCACCACTCATATTCAGCCAGGCTAGGCGAGAACCAATAAGAGTCCTACCTACCACCGGTGCCTACAAGTTGTTACTGGCCAATACAAAGGTCGAATTAACGCGTACCGATGCTGACTAACGAACTCGCAGTGTGAGATCGTTCAAGCGGGATGGCAGCCCATACAAAGTTGTGTAACTATTTCGCTGGAGCAGAGTCCTTGCAAATAGATTTTTTTTGGGTTAATTCAGTTCCTTTTATGACATTTATGGTGGCTCACTTTGGTTTCGATACTTTTTTAATGAGTTTTTATTCGAGAAACGAGACAAAGGATGTTCGAATTTCAAATATTTATACACCCATTTGTGTTGTGCAATGGTCAGTGCCGCCCGCCGCCGGCCGTGCGTCGCCAATTAAAATGAAATTACACCCAAGCGGGTCTAAAGCATCCGTCATTTCTCGTTAAAATTAGGAAAACACTGGCAATTCCTTTTAATAGAGGAAAATGAGAGGGGAACAGGAAACGAACTAAGCATTTTTATGAATAGAGACGTACGGGCCTACTGAATAAATTCCCAGTCGAGGAATTCAATGAAATCTTAATTTATGTAAATCAGCGACAGTTGGAGGCAATGTGAAGAAATGTCTGTCGAAAACAGTTGATTTCCACAGTTGGATGGGAAGAACTGAGGATAAAATTCAGGATAACGGGAGGAGAATCATTGAAATTCATTAGACAATTCTTCATCCCTCATTCATTTACAGTGTCCTTGGGGTGATAATTATTATGATTCTTTTTTTGTAAAAAGAACAGAATTAAGTCTTCTTGTTGCGATGAGAGTTCGTCTTAGTGTATTTACCTTCGCCGGAGGTGGTCCGTTCTAATTAGGACACATTTTGCAAAAAGTAATCTCAACGATTTTTATTTCGCCTGTATACGAGCGATTATGTTTCTTCGTTTTGGTTTTTTTGTGGGTGGTTATTTTATTTAATTGCATCATTAATTTAAAATGCCCCAAGGACATTTATGTTGGTTGTGTGTGCGAAAATTGGACGTTTGGTGTGTTTGTTTGTGACAAATTGCGTAGCGCGAATTGAGACTTGTTGACGTATATATTTCGTGTGTTATCACAGACCGAATGTGGGGGGAAAACTTCAAGACATGCAGCTTGAAAGTATGTTTAATATTAAAGGAAAGGTTCAAGTAGTTCAAACCGCATTTGAAGATGTAAGGGTAAACGGATGATGTGATAATGTTTGCAGTTTTATATTGAGTAGGTAGAGACCCCACTTTCGGAAATCATTATACAGGGTGTGGCTACATAACTTACTTTTATGAAATTGAAAAAAAAAGAGGTTATGTTGCCGCACTCTGTGCATGACACGACCCTTTTGATGCAACATGTTTTTTGCTTAGCTAGAGTTAAATCACTGATAAGTTGGTAACAGTCATAACACGGAACATGAGCAGATATATCGTTGCATCCATACATATAGGGGTGGCAACGGTGCAGTCGTAATGTATTCGCTTACTGATTGGAGGTCGTGCATTCGAATCCCGGCCAAGTCAATTAGGTACTTTATTTCGAATACATGAAACCTTAATCTCCCTAAGCAACTTAGACACCACCCGTGGAGATAAACTCTTCAACTGCACCAAATCACTTCTATCCTATCTCTTTATTCTTTCTAATAGTAAGTAACACCTCAAAGCATGCAATGAAATGCACCATTGCTAGGTGCTGCTTGCCGTTAAAAACTACAAAATGCTTGCGCTGTGTTCCTAGCACAATAAGGGAACTGTAAGATTTACAGTAAAGCCCTTTTAGCGTAAGTAAATTATAAAAAGAAAACAAAAATAGGGGTAAACAAAACCACACGCAAATGGAATAAGGGCTGTGATATGTACAGGTACACTTGTTGGGAACGAAAATTCTTTTAGTATGGTATAGGAGTTTATACAGTAGTACGCAGTTAATTCCGCCACGTTTTACTGCGTTTCCCGTTTTACTTGCATTCGAAATTATGCAAACTTACAATTTCATAGAAAATATATGGAACTTTTCCCGCTAAGTGCGTCCAGCTTAATTGCGTTTCCCGGTTAATTGCATTGATATTCTATTAGATTTATTCAAACATACATTCATTTTTCCCCGGTTAAATGGGTTTTTATACAATATACGAGTATTTAGAGCTGAGCAAAAGTGAGCTAATTTAGCTCAACGCAAAAAAAATTATATTTGTCAGCACTTTTTAAATGAGTATGAACTGTCAGTGTCTCACAAGAAAATATTTTATTCATTTGCCAAAAATTATACCGACCGAAAGTGGATAGAAAATTGTGAGGTAATTTCTTTCTTTTTAAAGGAAAAATTTAAAATGGGAATTGAAGTCGGTTCCATGTCTAAATCAGGCCTGTTTAAAAAATATAGATGTTCAAAGTCAACAAAAAACAGAATTATTCAGAAAAAGCAGATGGAAATATCTAAAACATGCAGAATGAAATCTAAGCGAGATCGAAAGGGAGCGTCCTATCCGCAAATATGCTACTTGAAAAGGCAAAACAGTTTGCTGTTCAAATACAACAAGAGTTTAGTCCTACTGCAGGCTGGCTGTGGCGCTGGCAAAGGCGCGAAGGAGTTAGTGTATGAAAAGTACACGGAGAAGAATCATCCACAAACTTAGAGAGTGCCGATGAGTTTTTCAACATCCACCTCTCCTTTAATCTGCAAAACCATTGCAGCGTCTTCCAAGCCAAAGGTCACTGCTATTCGCCAAGCCGTTGACTGGTAGGTGGTAATTATCACACCACAAAGTAATAACGTCATATAAAGGGTCTTTCTTTAGCGACTTGACAACTTCAAACTTTCAGTGAGAACGCATCCTTAAACCGATTACTAAACTGTCAATGTCAAAATATTCAATAAAATCAAAATTTTTGCATCATGGTGAGGTACACGAAGAAACAACGTTTACAAATACTTTAAATTTACTACCGCGGCGTTCACGCTAATTTTCGGCCGTCATTCTCGTCCCAGTAGACAAGCAATTCATAGTCTAGTGAACAAATCTGAGTCAAACTTTTCGCAGCTTGATATTGCCGTGCCAGTGAGACTACGTTTTGCCCGGAGTCTGGAGAATATTGTT
Organism: Portevinia maculata; assembly: GCA_949715645.1. NCBI lineage: Eukaryota > Metazoa > Arthropoda > Insecta > Diptera > Syrphidae > Portevinia > Portevinia maculata. Next base: position 10,387,062 of record OX454526.1, read on the forward strand.
GCCGTAGAGGCATCCGTCGCAAACCAGCCAAATCAGTCAATTCACGGCGTTCTCAAGAATTGGGCCATTCCCAGACCACATTATGGCGAAGTTTGCATAAGGATCTTGGCCTACACCCCTACAAGATCAAGCTGACTCAAGAAGTAAAGCCACTTGATCATATGAAGCGACGTTCGTTCTCGAATTGGGATCTGGACATGATGGAAGAAAATGAAGAATTTCATCGCAAAATAATCATCAGCGATGAAGCGCATTTTTGGTTAAAAGGCATCGTCAATAAGCAAAATATGCATTACTGCACAGTAGGGTGGAGCGTACAATTTTTTTTTTCGATTTTCATTTTCGAATAGCGTTAAAAAGTTGCATAATTACGTAAACTAACCGTAAAAAATAAAAAAAAAAAAAATTCACTTTTGTTAGCCCTCTACCAGAACTCAAAGTTTTGCAAAATTGGCAAAAAAGCCTTAATTTTTGTTTTCGACTCTTTAATTTTGAAAGTATAATTCCACAAAAAAAATATTCTAGACAAAAAAGAAAGATAATTCAATTTCCTATAAAAAAGATATGAAAAACTTTTATGTAAGATAAGCCATTCTCGAGATACTAATTAAAAGGCGCCATAAGGATACCACTAAAATCATTACTTTTAATGCAAATATTTAAAAAAAAAAATACAAGATTACAAGTTGATCGAAGTTAAGTTGTTAGGGCCAGAAAACGGCGACGTGAAGTTCTCCAAACTGAAGAATGTCTTTCATCCATAGAAAGTGTTTTTTTCGATGGAAGAAAAGACAAGACATTGGTTTGTGAAAAACGAGGTCAACGAGCTCACAGAGTGATCAAAGTAAAGGAGCATATTTCACTACTCACCGAGCCGGGTTCATACTACCTAGGACATCTACCTATAAGCACACCTTCTCCAACAGGGAAAACTATAGCGGACTCGATAAACTCCTTTCTTTCGGACCTAGACTTGAGCAAATTATCTGTTATTGGTTGCGATGGTACAGCTACAAACTCTGGATGGAGAAGTGGGGTTTTCCGGCTTATGGAGTTGAACTTGCGGAGACCGTTGCAATGGTTCATATGTCAACTACATGCCAATGAAGTGCCACTAGGTCATTTATTTATTAAATTGGATGGAGCTACATTAGGACCTCAACTATTTGTTCTAAATGTGTGACGCTATAAGCAAAGGTTCCTGTCCTATAGATCTCTCCAACAGAAACCCGGGAAAAATGGCGTACTCGAGAAGGTTAACAACTGCCAATAGCATATTGAGGCTTTATGTAGCCACATCGAATCGATAACTTGACAATACTTCTTAAATAATATATATTAAAAGTGTATGATCCAGTTTCATTCAGTATTAAAAAGGACAGTTCATTTAAAAATGGCCCAACGCATGTATTCAAGTTAATAAATGTGTCAAGATGTTTTAGTTCTGTTGTAAGGGAAATAATAGACCCCGTTACTTAACGCAATTCATATTTTGCACACCCAGAAAACATATTGATGGCAATGCTAAACGATGAAAGACCACATATTAGAGAATTAGGCTTAGAAAAACACAGCGAGTTGGGGGTTCAGTTAGAATTTTTAAACTTCCAAAATTAAATTGTAAAGCAAATGATTATCTTGACTTAATAATCTGGGCTGAATCACAAGTCACATCACCCCCAATGCTGGATCGAATGAGTGATCAGGAATTGGAAGAACTTTTCCAAAACAAATCTTCAATTGACATGCAATTTCCAAACTACCCTTGTCACACTCAAGCTGTTGAGCGCTGTGTGAAGATGGTGACCGAAGCTTCAACCACAGTAGTTCGTTAAAAGGCCAGAGATGGACTTATTAGATCAAAATACATTCTGGAAATATATTAGCATTTTCCCACACAAAAAAAAATTATAAATTATAATTATAATATATAATAAATTATTTACTATGAATTTTTAGGTTTCTATTTTTAAGTTTATGTAAATTTCTTGTCCTAATAAAGCTAATATATATTAATTTTTGTTTTCTTATTTCATTAATGATATAATATTAAGATATTTCAAACTTGTGGACGAATCTTTTGTTTAACAAAAAATTTTTTTTTTCAAAACCTCAAAACTTTGAGTCAAGGTAGAGGGCTAAAGAATTTATCAAAAAAAAAAAAAAATTTAATGTCAAATTATTCTACTCATCAAAATGCAACGAAATGGAGATATTCGAAACTGATACATCAACTTTTTTTTTTCTCCATACATTGACGCTCCACCCTACTGCACAGGTTAGAACCCTTATGTGCTTCATAAAACAGCACCGCAAGAAGACACTGTTTGGTGCGGTTTTCATGCCGCTGGCGTTATTGGGCCGTTTTTCTTCGTCGATGAAAATGACCGTCACGTTACGGTAAATGGTGTTCGCTACAGAGACATGTTGGAACGTTATTTCTTTGAGCAATTGCATGAATTGGACATCAGTAATATGTGGTTTCAACAAGACGGTGCCACAAGCCACACAGCGGGTGCAACAATAGACTTATTGAAGTCTCAGTTCGGTGAACGTGTTATCTCGAGAAAAGGACCCATCTATTGGCCGCTGAGATCGTGTGATTTAACGCCTCTAGACTTTTTTTTTATGGGGCTAGATTAAATCATTTGTCTATGCCAACAAGCCGGCAACGTTAGAGGAGCTCAGAGCCAATATTGAATTAGAAATAGCGAAATGTCGGTCGAAATGTGCGACCCAGTCATGAAAAATTGGGTTCAACGTATCGACCGCTGCATACCTTCCCGTGGTGGATATAAAGTCGATTTCCATTCAAAAATGTTTCGATAATAATTCAAGCCAATATTTTTTTTTTACATATCTGAAGCAGTTTGCATTTTATTTAAAAACGAAGTTGTTAAATCCTTTATGATAGAACCTTTATATCGGCAAGGTCAGGTAGCTATCAAGGCCCTTATATCCTGCACAAAATCCAATGCAGTGAAGGCCTGCCGCGTATCTCTTAACGAGATAGCCACACACCCTGGGTACTAGGTCATAGCGATGTCCAAGGGAATTGTGAAGGTAACGTATTCGCTAGAAGAAGCTCCTCTGGTACAAATAGCATAACTATGGACAACATTGAAGCACCAATGCCGTCTGCTAGGTATCACATCAACACCGATGCACTTAAAAAAAAACTTACGATGAAGACCCTTAGCCAGTGTAGTACCGCTAAGCAATCATTGCTAAAACTGGACCAGAGAGATCCAACGGACTTCTATGACACAAGAGAGGAATCGCTGGACGCTGTGCGATGGATTGGATTGGATGCCTCTGGGTCGCCGAGCGGCGCAAATGTGACGTAACTCCCGTAGTCGAAAGATTTCCAGAGCCAGGCGACCAATTTCTCGTTCAGCCTGTCTACTTGTGAGCGGGTTTAGTTGGCAAAGTGTTTCCATTTGATGACCGCTTGACGACGGCGTCCAGAGCCAGGCGACCAATGATTTGTTCAGCCTGTCTACTGGAGAGCGGGGGAAAGTTTTAATTGCGGTGAATAATATGGCGAATAACGTAGATTAACATAGCCTGGCGACTAATTGCTTGTTCAGCCTGCCTACACAATCCAACAGTATGTTAAAATAAAAAAAGGTGACTCCAGCTTTTTGGTTGTATGTTCACGAGCTTTATTAACAGACTGCCACAATTTAGAATTTACGCTGCCCTCTTATACCCAGAATTGCAACGGTGCAGTGTAAATCTTAAAAGTCAACATTAATTCTTTATTTCTCTGTTCGTTAAATTCTGTGTATGCGAAGACTTACAGTTGCGTGTTTTTGAAAGCATTTTTTTACATAGGAGATGTGCGAAGTTTTAAAAAGTTTTAAAAAGTGTGTACGGAAGTAATAACAATAATAATTGAAAAAATGTAAGTATGTAGTAAGTTTAAGAAAGGTAGTTTAGTGCTCGTATTAAACATGGCTGCTACAGTGAGAGCTATTTGGAATTATGGCCTTCGTTGGTAGGACAGATGGAGCATCTTTTTTCTTTCCCCCAAGTCCAGGTGCACTCAGACTCAGAACGGTCCATTGTATCAATACTACCATCAGGAATCGTCGTTTTGGTGTAGAGGTTGGGAAACAAGGTCTTATTCGTTTCTCTTCATTTTAATGAGTGGCGTATCTTGTGTTTCCCATGGGACTTGAGCCTGCACCGCATGACTCACAAGCCAACACAATAACCTCTCCACCATCGCCACCACTGCCCGAGCAACAAAAACTTAGTACCTATGCTTAATTGGGAGCTTACCAAAATAGGAGATGTAAAACTTTATTTAGACCTGCAGTCGGTCACAAAATCACAGCGTCTTCATACTTTGCCCTGCTCTTCTTTACCTCATCCCCGTAGTTACCATCCTGCCCAGGTAGAGTCGCATAAATTCGAACACTCCCAGTAGTCGAACAATTTTTGATAAAAACCGTTTAAACTGCGTTACATCTCTGATTTTCAAATTCTGCAAATGCGTAATTCTAAATGTGTTATTCGCCTAAACACTGAGAAGCTGTCAACTAGTACAATCAATGTCAACGTTAAAAAAATTGGTAGTTTGTGTTGAGATTTCAAAGAGTGCGGTCATTATAGGTATCGGTAGAAAAAAAAACTGTTGCGAGTGGCTTCTGAAACTGTGTGTTTTGGGTGAAAATTGAGGTAATTACAAGTACTTGAAGGTTTTTTCGTTATATAATGTCTTTTATTGTTCGTTAAAGTAAACGTTTGATCTTAAAACTTAATAATTTTATTTTATTTTGACTGTTCGAACATAGGGAACTAAATCTTTACGAGTTTCCTATTCGAACAGTGATGTACGAAAAATGGCAACTTCGTCTAAATAGTTTTTTGTAGTTCAGGCTTTCAATATTAACCTTCATCTCATCCTCAGAAAAAAACTTAGGGACGGGCTACAGTCCGCTTGGGCGAACTGTTGGATACCCTAATCTTATTCCTATCCCTCCTAAGTGGGCGTGACAAAAGTCTAAGTATGGTTGAATTGTTAAGAACGCTTTACATATTTTGTTATATAACATTTAAAGGATTTTATCAAAAAAAACGCTCCCTAGCTCAAACTTGGGTGTTTCAATAAAATTGTTTTATTTAATTGTGGGCGTGTCAGTAGGCGGATTTAAAAAAAATTAACACATGAACATAAAGGGCCCCTAGAGAGTATATATTATAAATTTCATTTCCCTAGCTCAAACTTTGGATTTTCAAAAAAATTGTTTTATTTATTTGTGGGCGTGTCAGTGGGCGGATTTTGAAAAAAATTTATCCCAAGCAGTATTAGGAGTCATAGATCATATATAAAAACTTTCAGCTTTCTAGCTCAAAATTCGATTTTTTCCAAAATTTTGCTTTTTTTTAGTTTGGGGGCGTGTCTGTGGGCGGATTTCAAAAATTCGTAAACTTGATTATTTCGGGACCCTTGAGAGTATATGGTTAAAATTTCAGCTCTCTAGGTCCAGTTTAAAGGTCTAATTTTTGCCGACGGACGGACGGACGGACATGGCTAGATCGACATTACTATCGATGCTGATCATAAATATAGTAACTTTTAGGGGTCTACGGGCAATATTAAGGTATATACCAAACTATGCGTCAAAATTAATATACCCCTAGAATAGGGTATAAAAACGTTGTCTACCCTTGTGTGTAGATTTCTACATATATGGGATTTTAGTGTTTTCCATGAATGTTTTTTTTTTTTTAATTAAGATAAATAAAAAAAATACTTCTATAATTTTATTCTAAAAAAACAAGTGAATATAAATTTAAATTAGTTTTTCATGGATGCATTTTACACAAAGATTTCGATTATGTTGGTTTTTGGAAGCAGCTTTTGTGCAAAAACAACAAATCGTCTCGTATATATTATTTTTGGTGGCAGACTTTTCTTCATAGCAAACGTGACAATTTGCTCTACCTTTTATTCGTAGTCGAACGGTTCTTGGCCTTTTTGGTGGATTTGATGAAGATGGTGTAGAAATATCATCTGAATGAATTCAAAATATCAATCATATTTGCGAATACAGCCATTGGCCATCTACATATTTGTTTTTTTATACCCTATTCTAAGGGTATATTAATTTTGACGCATAGTTTGTAACATACCTTAATATTGCCCGTAGACCCCTAAAAGTTACTATATTTATGATCATATAATAATATATACTCTCTAGGAGCCCTTTATTCTCATGTGTTAATTTTTTTTAAATCCGCCTACTGACACGCCCACAATTAAATAAAACAATTTTATTGAAACACCCAAGTTTGAGCTAGGGAGCGTTTTTTTTTATAAAATCCTTTAAATGTTATATAACAAAATATGTAGAGCGTTCTTAACTATTCAACCATACTTAGACTTTTGTCACGCCCACTTATGAGGGATAGGAATAAGAATAGGGTATCCAACAGTTCGCCCAAGCGGACTGTAGCCCGTCCCTATGTTTTCTTTTACAGCTGTAGCAAGAAAGCATTTTGTCAACTGTATCTACACCACCTACATCGAATGAAAACAAAAATCATTAGAGGACTTGAAATTTGAAGAGACATTGTATATGAACAAACCTTTTGTTTTATTGTAATACTCTATAATTGATGGTAACTGTTTTTCACGAGATTCCATTTGAATAGAGTTATGTATTGTACTTTCCAATACAGTACATTATTTTGCCTTCCAATGTACGAAAAAAGTGCTGTGTTGTCGGTAAATGAAAATGTAGATTGATACAACGTCCTTTTTTACATTCAAGAAGCTTTGGTGGAATGCTTCTTTTATTTTTTCTCAAAGTGTCAACCATTGTAAGATTTTTTGACAACAATTTTTGACCAAGATCATACGACGAAAAGAAGTTATCCATTGTTATGTTGTGACCTTTCAAACCATCAACGAGATCCAATGGAAAAACAGTAAAAACGCATCTTTGATATCACTAACACGAACTTGTGCATATCTTGTTGTTCCAGAACGAATAGAAATTACATTTTCATTCCGAGATCTGTTATGCTAAAATGGTTGTGGTTGCCAAACAATACCAATAGTTTGTTTCATTTGATTCACTCACTTCCTTTTCAACGTCAGAATCACTATTGTCTGAATAGAAGTCATCGTCATCACCAACATTTTCTTCTGGCACAAATTCTTCATCACTGTCTCAAGAAATATCACTATCATTACCATCACTTTCAATCAAAAATGCTTCCATTTCTTTTACTGTAAGATATCTTGGTCTCGAGATATTTTTTTATTATTATTATTATTAAATTCACAATATACACGCACAATGTTTACTTCCGAAAAGACTCAATGAAACTGGCATTTTTTATGAAATGCACAAATTATTCATAATGTGTAGAAATCTACACAACTAGGTAGTTAACGTAATTATAACAATAACAACCGTCATAAACTTTTTTTTTATGAGGAAATACGTTTTTTTTAAGTGAAATAAGGGTTATAATAAAGTCAGAAAATTCCAAAAATTAGAAATTAGTAATTTTTGAAAAAAAAAAACAAGAAAAGAGGTAGCTTATGTGTAGTTTTCTACACAAGGGTGGGATGAAGGTTAAAAAAAATTAAATAATTTTTTTGTTTTTCTATCAATAAAAGTAACAAAATCTTTAAGGCCAGTATTCGAACACCTTTTATCTCTGTGTTCGGATCAAAGAAACTGTATATTTTTGGTTTCCTTTGACCGAACAGTTTTTATAATTTCATTTATGTAGGAACTGTCTTACCACTTCTTGCCTCAAATTTGAAAACTAACTTATTTCAGACACAATGAAACGAAAGTATCAGACATATAGTGAAGCCTCGTTAGCAAATGCCTTAAAAGCTATTCGAGAGAATGATTTGAGCTTTCGAGCAGCGAGTAGGGAGTTTGGTGTGCCCATTACTACACTTCACGATAGGATTAATGGGAAAATTACAGACGGTCTTGGGCGGATGGGTCCATCTACAGTGCTTATAGAAAGTGAGGAACGCAAGGTTGTTAATTGGCTTATTAATATTGCCAAATGCGGATTCCCCCAAAAAATAAATGAGCTGTTAGATGTGGTTCAAAAAATAGTTAGATACGAAAAGCGAATAACTCCTTTCAATGATGATAGACCTGGCAAAAAGTGGTACTACAATTTTTTTGAAGTGACATAAAGAGCTAAGCCTACATGTTTCCGAATCTTTATGTAAGGCCAGAGCAGTTGTAACAGAAGAAAGTATTCGAAAATGGTTCCGAGATTTGGAAAACTATTTGATAGACATTAACGCTAAAGATGTTTTAGATGACCCTGCTCGAATTTTTAATGGAGACCAGACTTCTTTTAGTCTGGCGCCCAAAACAGGAAAAGTTATCGGTCCAAGAGGTTTCAAAAATTTATGTGAAGTAAAATTATCAAATGAAAAAGAAAACTTGACGGTACTTTTGGTCTTCAGTGCGAATGGAGTGACATTACCCCCAGAAATTGTATTCCCTTACTTACGAGATCCTCCATCAAAACTTGTTCAAAATATGCTGAAAGATTGGATCATTGGTCGTTCTGAAACAGGGTGGATGAGGTCAGAAACGTTTTAGGAATACGTCGCAAATGATTTCAGTGTGTGGCTTGTAAAGAATAATATTAAAAGACCGGTCCTTTTACTGGTTCATGGACACAAGTCTCACTTGTCAATCGCCATAAGCCAGTTTTGTTCCAATAATCAAATAATCCTTTATTCACTACCTCCGAACACAACACACATCATGCAGCCCGCAGATGTGGGAGCGTTTAAACGCATAAAAAGTGATTATAAGGCATAAAAAGTGAGGGAATGGCAGAGTTTGCCTGAAAATGTCGATACGTCCGTTACAAAGACAAACTTCTGTAACATATTGAAAATGGTCCTAGACAAAACTGATCGTTCTAACATTGTAAGAAACGCTTTCAGAAAATGCGGCATTTACCCTTTTGATCCAAGCGCAGTAGACTACAGCAAATGTGTACAAAACAGTTTGGAAACAATTGAACACATAACTTCAGATACTTTGATCGATAAAAAGAATGACCCAACTGTTCAAATGTTCGACACAACAGTTAAAGTGTTAACATCTCTTAAAAGCGAACTATTAACAAATGACTTCAACTTTGATCTTTTGCTTACGATTTTGTCAGATGCGAAAAACCACAATGAATTTTCGAAAACCACCAAAACCTACGAATTCCACACTGGCGCATTAACGCATACAACTTTTGAACCAGAATTAACACCGAATCTGGTAATCCATGAAGTCAATTTAGAAAGCAACAGCTTCCAGTTAACCCAAGCAACAGTTGAATCGGAATCATTGCAGAATATAGAAAACCACGATGTTTTGGATAACATCAATTTTGATTTTGCACAATCAGCGGAACTAAACATCGAGCATGGACCTTCACAATCACTTTCCGACTTAGAATCATTCCAAAATTCCTGTATTTTGATCATTTAAAATGAAAAAAGAATTTTGAAAATGCGTTTTACTATTTTTTTTAAGTTAAGTCTATACAAGTTAAGTCTTGTGTTCGAAATCAGGAAACTTTATGTTCCGCTTCAGGAAACAGGTGTTCGATTACTGGGGAATTAGGTTATTTTTCAGTTTTTATTTTTTTTTTATAAAAAAAAACAGTTAAAGTTACTGAAAAAAACTTTAATTTAATAAACAAAATTTGAGTTTGAGAAACTAATTAATTTTACATCACATATTTACGTTGAACGATACCCTCACAGTGAAAGATTGGTTTAATGTAAGCCACTAAGTGTTCGACTACTGGGGACATGACCCCACTCGTACATTTGAATGCAATTCTATTATCTCCATCAAAAGTCTGACTTGCTCGGGTTCTATAATAAATATAATTAATTGCATACATCTCTGTACTCTGTTCCAAGAGCGAAATTACATGTTCAACTTGCCTCTACACAAGTTGATGCACGCAAAACGCAAGCATTTTTGAGTCGCCATAACAAATGATCATCTCCTGTGACATGGCGACATTTTAATCCAGAAGCCAACAACCTGCCACAATCGTTCATTACATGAATGAAATTCTATTTTCAGTAAGCAGGCGCGTCTCTAATGCTAAATGCATGTAATCAACGCCCAAAAACAAGTCACAGAAACCCTCCTCTGTGGCTGTTGTCGCTTATTGTGCCGCTCCGACTTATGAATGCGAACGCGATCTATTTTTGGTGGGCTTATGAGAGCAATCAAGTCATTGTGCATACACTGCTCCGGTTGATGGAATTTTAATGATAAATTTATTGCGATCTCTTTAATTCGCAACGAATTAGGATTGCACACTGACAAAAATAGATGCGCACAGGCAACAACCATCAACCCGTTGCGTACGTGTGTTTGTTGTCCTGGTGCGTGTTGCAATTGTGTCCCGTGGCTGCGTGCACCGCAGCGGGAGACTTTGTTCTCTCATATAAAGATGTTATTCTGGGACAACTGTGGCGGCTTGAATTTATTATTTAATTAATATTTTTCGAAATTCATAAATGTTTGATGCCAAATGTAGGTGTACTTCTGGATGTTGGATGCTTGGTGTCTCATGGGGTGTCCTGCATATAAGACTGGGAATTTGTAATTAATCGCTGGTCGTGGTATGCAGTAATTGGGATATTTTTGTTTTCTTGCAACGAATGAATGCATCTGCAGATACCTGCTGAGGTATTGAATTGGGGAATCTAAATGGGATATTGGCAACAAAACCTGTAGCCAGTAAGTTGGCGATTGGGGTGTCCCTGCGAGTAGCTATTTTTAGAGGTACAACCATCTGGAAATGCCTTCCAGCTACAACTAATCAATATTTGTCACGTATTCATTGGCCTAATTTTGAAAAGCTTATAATTATCGGGCCCGCATTCTCCAATCTATTCCCGGTCGCTGGCATTTTCGACAACATTCTTCAACATTTAACAAAAAAAAAACACACACACACACACCGTCGTTTGGAAGCATTTTAGTTCTCAAGTGTTCTCCAATAAATAAAGCGAAAATCCCCAATTAATAAAGTTGAATTTTATTTGTCCGTTAGGACGCAAAAGCTTCTCTCTTAGAACAGCCTACAGCTAACTAAAAATAGCCGGAAATGCAAAGAAATTAATGAGGACGACAAATTTACGACACATAAACCCCAGAAGGTGGATGGGACTGTAATGGATTTGTCAATTTCAAAGCGAAACGGCGGCGACGTTCGAAGCAAAACTAAATTCGAGTCTTGGAGGTTGTAGCTTGTAGTCATACGCATGGAAATTACCCAACCCAAAGAGCCGTAAAATGACAGCTCTCATTAGCCAAAGTGACAGCTGGCGAGTAGGCGTTAATTTAAAAGGGGCACAAGTCACACGTTTTAATTGATACATTTTTACGAATTGACGATGGAGTCACATTCAGGAAACCCATTCCAAGAGTGTCGGATGATTTATGGACATTTAATTGGAAAGCATCGCCTAAGGTAGAAATGAAGCGAATTGTATGCTGGCAAAAGCATTATCTGCATTGAAATTTTTTAAAATGAACTTCAACCCCCCAAAACTGCCGAAGTGAGTTACAATAATCTCTGCGAAGTCGGGATAAAGATTCTACTTCCAGACGACATCCAATTGAAATGCACATCTTTATCTTGAGAAATAGAAAAAGAGTGTCACGGATAAGAATAGTCTTCCGCCCGCCAAAGGCAAAGACGAAGGAAAGAAAAACTTTTTTCCTTGGGCGCGAGGGATAAAGTTGGAAGGGAATCCATAGAAAAACCAAGAGAAAAGTTGGACTTGGTAAAAATACGAAAATAATTCGTCAGTGTATAGAAGATTATTGTTTTATGAGTCGGAGAATCAATCCAATGAGGTTTCTCTAGTCGCAAAGGCCAACAACCATGAGAGGATAATGAGGGCGGTTGCTTGGTGGTGGTGAGGAGTATTTTTCTGGTCCAACGCAGCGGATAATAATCGGCAACAAGGTTGTAGGGATCTGCAAGAGGAGAGTGCTACAATGGAATGGATTGCCAGGCTCTAGACGAGTGGCTGGAATAGTAAAATTACTTTACACCCAAAGGAATAAGCCAATGTTATCGCAGCTACTTATTCAGCTTCATCTAAAGTCAATTGTAAGCATCGCAAATTTATTTCGTTTTTCTTTACAGTTTATCAGCTTGCCGCGCATTTATTCCGCTGTAAAATAACTTTTAAGTGATTAGCTATGTGGGATAATAAATAAGCGTTGTGACTGAGCTGTCAGCGGGTGTAGGTTTTCTTTCGTACCGCATCTATTTGGTGAAGCGTGTTGGATTTGTTAACTACTTGCTTATTTACTTAGGTGGCGATACAGTCTGGGGTGGACCTGGGCCTCAACAACAATACGCCTCTCCAGTTAGCACGGTGTTTGGCTAACTGCCTCCAGTTGCGCACTTCAAGTTGGTTGAGGTCCCCTTACATTTGCGCGCACCACCTAAGGCGAGGTCTTCCTCCGGGTTGGAATCGAAGGCCGGAGCGTTGGTGTCCATTAGTTCTACATGTCCTAGCCGTCTTAGTCGACTGATACGTACTTTTTTTGACCAGGTCGATGTCGCTGTACGGCTCGTAGAGTTCGCTGTTAAATCTCCTCCTCCAAAGCCCGTCGACGCAAACTGGACCGAAGATCACTTGAAAAATTTTGAGTTCGAAACGACTTTCATCCGCTTTTGCTAACGTCCACGCTTCTGCGCCATATAGCAGAACTGCTATGATTAGGGTCTTATAAAGAGTCTCCTTAGTTTTTCTTGGCAAGGCCTTACTAATCAATTGCCGTCTTAGGCCAAGGAAACAGCGATTGGGAAGTGTAATTCTTCGTTTGATTTCAGCTGTGGTGTCATTATCAGAATTAATAGCGGAACCGAAGTAGACAAAGTCCATAACTACCTCAAAATTATAGCTGTCTATCGTGACGTTCTGTCCGATTCGTCGATGTTGTGTGTCCCTCCTTGTTAACAGCATATATTTTGTTTTGCCCTCATTCACCACTAAACTCATTTTTGCCGTTTCTGTGCTAATACTTGCAAAGGCACCAGTGACAGCTCGCTGTGTTCTGCCAATTATGTCAATGTCGTCAGCATATGCAAGTAGTTGCACAGACTTTTGGAAAATTATGCCTCTAGAGTTGGCTTGTGAGTGTCGCACAATTTTCTCAAGTATGATGTTGAAGAAATCACATGACAGCGCATCACCCTGTCTAAATCCTTTTTTGACATCAATGGTCTCGGTGAGATTGTTTCCAACCGTTATCGAGCGGCGGGCGTTCTCCATCGTCATTCTGCACAATCTGAAAAGTTTTTGCAGGTATGCCAAAACTAGACATGGCTCTGTATAGCTCGTCTCTATAGATGCTGTCATATGCGGCCTTAAAATCGATAAAAAGTTGGTGGATATCGATTTGGACTTCTTGGGTTTTCTCCAGGTTCTGCAGCAGGTAGGGACCAATCAGGTCGCTTACGAATGGTTTCAGGCGTTCTTACGGTGCAGCAGACATGATATTATAGGCTGTGGTGCAGGGAAATAACTTCACGGGCAATAACTTCACCTCGAGTGGGCAATACCTGAACTTTTTTTTGTGAAGTTATTGCCCACTGATGGTGAGCAATAACTTCACCCAAAATTTTGTGAAGTTATTTCCCACCTATAATTTGAGAATTTGTCTATTATAACTAAAGACCCTTGCACCCACTCCAAATCAAACAGTGACCCCAAGCAGGGGGGTTGCAGGGGGGCAGCATTCCCCCCTATATGCATTGCACTGTTTATGGGATTAGTTGCGAAATCGTAAGTAGATTCCATAAACAGTGCAATGCATATGGGGGGCCATGCTGCCCCCCTGCAACCCCCCTGCTTGGGGTCACTGTTTGATTTGGGGTAGGTGCGAGGTACGTTTCTTGAATTATCATAAAATGTTAAGAGAATTTATTTCCCACTAAAAAGTGTAGTTATTGCTGACCATCAGTGGGCAATAAGTTCACAAAAAAAAAGTGAAATTATTGCCCACTCGAGGTAAAGTTATTGCCCAGGTGAAGTTATTGCCCGTGAAGTTATTTCCCTGCACCATAGGCTGTATTTAGGAGACTGATGTCTCTTGTGGATTGGGCAAGCGATGCTGAGATTCCATTCATCTGGCATACTTTCTTCTGATCAAATTTAGGAAACGATTTGGTGTATGCTCTCCACCAGGTCATCTCCGGCTGCCTTAAGAAGCTCAAGATTTAAACTGTCTGGTCCAGCAGTTTTGTTGGACTTAAGTTTGGATAGCGCTATCCTCACTTCGTTTTGGTCAGGTGGACGGAAGTCTTGGCTTTCATCTTCCAGGCTGAATGGTTCGTTCTGCCCGACAGCATAATTTGTGTCGTCTTTAAACAGTCTGCAGAAATGGTTTTTCCATGTCCTCAGCACCGACTGTGACCCCAGTACAAGATTTCCTTGTTCGTCTCTGCAGGTCTCTGTTCGGGTCTTGTTTCCTTGACACGTTCTTCTATGCAGTGCCGCTTTTTAGGCGCTTTGTTTTGCTACATGCACTTGCCGGCACTCCTCGTCAAACCAGGGGTCTCGTGGAGGTGGTCTGGTAAAATTGAGCACATCAGTTGCGGCGCTTCTGATGGCTTCTTGGCATCGACGCTACTGGTCTTCGGCACTTGATGCTGGCAGCGTAAGACTTCTCGAGAAGTTGAGCGATACGCGATCGGTAAAGGTTCTGGCGGTTGGATTTGTTTAAGATATTGTAAAAAGCCTTTGTAAATCTGACTAGGAACTAGACGACAGTGCTTGAAAGGCAACTTGACACCATGAGAAAATGCGTAGGGATTCATTTATTTTTGCACAACTCTGCACGAGTTTTTGACTTATATTGATCACCAGCTCATTGCATTGCACCTGTTGTCACTAGTCAGTCTGAAAGACCAGTCTCTCGGTCTCTCAGACTGACTAGTGACAACAGGGCGGTTACTTTTTCTAAGGGGCACCATTTGATTGACTTCACCGACACTCCACGAGGGGAGGTTATTGTACGACTTACTAACATGGCTCTGATTCATCGGTTGGTCAAATCCTCGATACCCTTACAACATATTGCCTTTGTAATCGTGTCGAGTACTGTACTACAGTGGGTGATCAAAAAATTATAGACCAACATAACTTTTGTGATTTGTATTTTTAAAGCTTTATTTATTTATTCATATTAGAAGTGACTTATAAGCTAATAAAATAACGTAGTTTTATTAAGAAAGAGAACAGTGAAACTGAACAAAATTAGTATTTTGTTACATTGCCTTTTGCTGCTATAACAGCCTTAACCCTTTTTGACATACTTTCGATGCATTTAAAGCAATTAGTTTTAATATTTTCGCTCCTATGCCATACTTCGATAAGACGTTCGATCAATGCTCGCTTATTTGTATTTTTTTCCTTGCCTATTTCTGTCTTCATCAGTTCCCAAAGATTTTCTATGGGGTTAAGGTCGGGAGAGTTTCCCAGCCATTCCAGAACCTCGACATTTTTTTCCTGCAAAAATGCAGTCACTCTTTTTGCCTTGTGGCAAGGTGCAGAGTCATGCATAAAAACAAAATTGCCATTTGGGAACCATTCCTGCACTTGTGGTAACATTTTCGATGATAAGACCTGAATGTACTGGTCTTGACGCATGGTTCCTTCAACAATGTAGAGACGTCCAGTTCCTTGCCCACTGATGATTGACAAAACCATAATGCTTAGAGGATGTTTCACACGTTCTACTATGCATTCGCTTTTATATTTTTCGTTTGCCCTGCTCCTAACAAACTCGGACTTATCCGACAAAATCTGAACCGTTGATTCATCGGAAAAGCAGACCTACAAAAAAATGCGTGCCACGAAAATCGTTAAAATATCTCCAAAATATAAAAAAAAATCTATTGAAAGCCGACATATTAAGTTCTCACCTTTAACCAGTCTTCGGATGTCCAGTCCTTATGAGCCTTAGCCCATTTAATGCGTTTTTCCAACATCGCCTTTGTAAGGAGTGGCTTCTTTGCTGGACGGCGGCAAGCAAAACCCATTTCTTTTAGGCAACGTCGAACTGTCATATCTGAAATCTCAATTCCTGACTCATGGATCAAATTTGTTAGAACCTTACGTGGTTTCTTTCTATTCTTATCACAAATCTCTTTAATTTTGCGCTCATTTCGTGGCGTTGTTATTCTTTTTCGCCCAGATCTTCCGGCTCTCATAGGCCAAAGGGCAGCATTTTCGTCAACTTTTTTTTTTATCTTGTCCACAGAGGACTTTACTGCTATTTTCCTCTGAGAATGCTCAGTGTTTAATAGCAGGGTCTTGATTTCAGAAATATTTGCCGGTGGAAGGTCTTTTCTTCTACCCATGGCTTGAACGGTGTCCTTACCAAAAGAGCTCTATACGAAATTTCACACCCAAACTGAATGCACACAAACTTAAAAATAAGTAAATACACAACCTGTTTTTATCATAAATACCGATTCCGAAACAGCAACCTTGGATTTTTCAAAAAAAAAGCGTTAAAAAGCTCAAGAAATGAAAAGCTTACCCCATAAAAAAATGAGGCATCCACTTTGAAAAATTGCTGCCAAAAAATAAGCACTGCTTAGTGTTGAGACTTATTATTTTTTTAAAAGCTTATTACCGATAAATCCATTTTTAAATAAAGTAAATCTATTTTAAAGGTCTTATAATTCATTTATTTGCACTAAATCCTGAAAAAAATATATTTTTTAAGGTGGCCGTAATAATTTGATCACCCACTGTATATTCATTTAAGTCAGTTCGACCTACGTCGCCAAACTAAGAATGGAAATAACCCCTCTTTGATTCGCAATTCGCGCGATTTACGTCATATTTTTACATATTTTTATTTTTTAACGGTTTAACATTGCTTTCCTTTTTTTACTAACACTTTTTCGTTTAGACTGACCGAACCAATTGGCGATGCAAATCAAGGCATTCCTGTATTATAAAAAGGACTCTCAATGTCTATTAAGGCACCCAGGGCTATATCCCTGCATTGAAGCGATCGTTCCATCTGCAGCTTGGCTATCACTGTAGAGGTAGACACAGATACTTTGTTCCATCCACCTATTCCTCACAATACTTTATGCATACATATTGAGAAAGCGCCTATGTCCGCTTGGAAGACTGACCAATATTTTTCTATTGGGAAATGACACTTCACGAAAGCAACAGCACCTTGACGTGTTTTGGAGCCGTCTACGAAAGTGCGATTTCATTAATTTCCTGCCACACATCCTGTCTGAAACCATTCTTGATTTTGGCAAAAATCGATTTTAAAACTTTGAAGCAGCCACTCCGAATTATTCCAGACATTTGTATGAATGGAGGAGTGATTCCCAAGTGCGAAAAGTTCAAATATCTGGGATCTATGATCAATAGCGAAGCAAGCTGTGATGACGATATTAAGTATCGCGTAATCGTAGAGTGGATGAACTGGGGGGAAAACTCAGCCATCTTCCGTGATCGAAAACTGAAAGGAAAGCTCACAATGTTGGACAGCGTACAAAAAGGATGATAGCAAATTGACAGCAACTGATACGAAGATGCTTCGCAAGACAGCAGGAGTAACAAAGATTGATCAAATAAGAAGTTCCAAGTGGCGAGGAAGCCTTCACGGCAAACAACCTATCTGGAAAAAAATGGAGCGATACCGCTCAGTTGGTACCGTCATGTTCAAAGGAGAGATCCTACGAAAGCTCTCAAAGAGGTAATATTAATCAAAGTTCCAAAACAAACGCGAAAGAGAGGCAGGCCACAAAATTCCTGGATCACACAAATGCAGCAACACGAGCATTTGATTGGCCTCAGCGACGGAGTGATCAAATGCCGCTATTTTCTGAGGTCGAACCGTTAGCTAAATAACTAAAGTTGATGAATTAGCTACGCTAAAAATGCAATTCATCTTGTTGTTAGCTACCATGGCAACTAATTTTGGCTACTGGCTATTAGTTGCAGCTTGCAGAGGTTTTGTCACTAAGCTGAAAAGGTTGCAGAAGTTAATTGCGATGACAACTAAAAGTAGCTTCAGCTTTTGTATTGAATGTTATTTTACTAAAATGTCCTTGAACCTTTTTTGTAGCTCCAAGGACTGGGTTTTAAGGGCCTTTTTTTGTTGTTTCAATGCCCTTTAGTCAAATAACATCGAACATAGATATGCCGTGCGGTTTCTTAGGAAATTTTGAAAAAAATAACCAGTTTTTGGATTTTAAGGAGCTTTTTTGTTGTTCCAAGGACCTTAAAGTACTGATGTACTGTGCGGTTTTTAATGACATTTTGGAAAAATATAATTTCCTCCGATTTTGAGGACCTTTTTTTTGCATTTCCAAGGACGTTAAGGGCCTTTTTTGTTGTGTCAATGCCCCTTAGTCTACTAGCATTGAACATAGATATACCGTGCGGTTTCTATGGCAATTTTGGAAAAATATCCATGTTTTAGGTTTTAAGGACCTTTTCTGTTGTTTAAATTAATGACCTTTAAGTAAAAACACAGATGTTATACACATACACAGAAAAATTATTTTTTTAACATTTTTTTTTACCTTTTTTGTGGCACCCAGTAAAAATATCTATCGGGTTTTAAGGACCTTTTCTGTTGTTCCAATGACCTTTAAGTAAAATAACATTAAATACAGATATACTGTGCGTTTTCCATTGACATTTTGGAAAAATATAATTTCTTCCGATTTTAAGGACCATTTTTGTAGTTACAAGGACTGTGTTTGTTCCGCGCTGAGGCGAGCGACAAATTGACTTGCTGAGCTTACAAATAGGCGATTTGCAAGGGATTACAAAGAAATATTCAAGTTAGAAGAACTGAAATAGTAGTTAGAAAAATGAAACTTTATTTTACAACGATTCAAACAACGATTCAAACTTTCGTTGTAAAATAGAAGTTTATTAAATGGCAGTTGGCTGACGAGTTCAAACATTTTTGCCTTCCTTGAACCTGCTGATTATTTATGTAGAATGCTCCAGCTGTTTCCTTTGAGGTCAGTCACCCTGACCTATTTACCATTTTGCTGCAAACTATGGGGTGGTGTGTGTTGGTGTAACTCGTGTCCGAGTAGCGAAGTTGATCATCAACAATGCCCACCTTTACGGAGTGTGGGTCAGAGTGCATTGTTGATGATATGCATCTGCCTCATCTCCAATACGGCCATCATGCATTTTTATGGAGGTGATGACCACATTTGACAAAAGGCGGTGACATTTGTGAAAGGGAGAACGAACTATCCTCTTCGCTGGTTATGCATTTTATATTTGACAGTTCTCGGGTTTTTTTCGTTGCGTTGTGTTTTTATACCCTATTCTAGGGGTATATTAATTTTGACGCATAGTTTGTAACATACCTTAATATTGCCCGTAGACCCCTAAAAGTTACTATATTTATGATCAGCATCGATAGTAATGTCGATCTAGCCATGTCCGTCCGTCCGTCCGTCCGTCCGTCGGCAAAAATTAGGCCTTTAAACTGGACCTAGAGAGCTGAAATTTTAACCATATACTCTCTAGGGTCCCGAAATAATCAAGTTTACGAATTTTTGAAATCCGCCCACAGACACGCCCACAAACTCAAAAAAAAACAAAATTTTGGAAAAAATCGAATTTTGAGCTAGGAAGCTGAAATTTTTTATATATGATCTATGACTCCTACAACTGCTCGGGATATAAAATTTTCAAAATCCGCCCACTGCCACGCCCACAAAAAAATAAAACAATTTTATTGAAAAACCAAAATTTGAGCTAGGGAGCTGAAATTTTTAATATATACTCTCTAGGGGCCCTTTAAGCTCATGTATAAATATTTTCAAAATCCGCCCACTGACACGCCCACAAATAAATAAAACAATTTTTTTGAAAATCCAAAGTTTGAGCTAGGGAGCTGAAATTTATAATATATACTCTCTAGGGGCCCTTTAAGCTCATGTATAAATATTTTCAAAATCCGCCCACTGACACGCCCACAAATAAATAAAACAATTTTTTTGAAAATCCAAAGTTTGAGCTAGGGAGCTGAAATTTATAATATATACTCTCTCATGTGTTAATTTTTTTTTAAATCCGCCTACTGACACGCCCACAATTAAATAAAACAATTTTATTGAAACACCCAAGTTTGAGCTAGGGAGCGTTTTTTTTGATAAAATCCTTTAAATGTTTATATAACAAAATATGTAGAGCGTTCTTAACAATTTAACCATACTTAGACTTTTGTCACGCCCACTTATGAGGGATAGGAATAAGAATAGGGTATCCAACAGTTCGCCCAAGCGGACTGTAGCCCGTCCCTTTGTTTATATTTTATGTTGTTACTTTTTGTAATAATTTCCCTCTCGCTTTGTTGATTTGTGTGGTGTGCATTAAACCTAATTACTCGCGATGATTGAGATTATATTTCATCGGCGTAATTAGGTTTCTGCAAGCTCTCAATTTGTTGTTTCAATCACTACTTAGTCAAATAACATTGAACATAGATATACCGTGCGGTTTCTAAGGAAATTTTGGAAAAATATCCCTTTTTGGGTTTTAAGGACCTTTTCTGTTGTTCCAATGACCTGTAAGTAAAATAACATTGAACGCAGATAAACTTCGCGGTTTCCTATAACAGTTTGAAAAAACATATTTTTTCAAGTTTTTTTAAACCTTTTTTGTGGCTTCCAGGACCTTTTAGTAAAGTAACCTAAGGTCAAACAAAAGCAACATTCTTCAGTCGGCCATTGTTATCACGGTACAAATCGAAATTTTCCCAACAACCTTCAACTGACGACAACAATCTTCAAGCTATCCAACCCCAATTATTTAAAACTTATCGGAGCCAAACGTACTTCCACACAATCTCCCTGTGTGGTCATAAGGCTATTTGTATGTATTGGTAAATTATAGAGGAAAAAGTAGATCATATGCAAACACTGTTGGTTGACCTCTTTAACAGGCACGTTCCATTAAAAACTGTTGCAATACGGAATACAAAATGCCCGTGGTTCACACGTGAAGTTCACAGTGCCATGAAAGCTCGTAACAAATTATATGCCAGATGGAAGCTTAGGCCCTCAAGTCTAAACTGGGAGATTTTTTGTCGCGCTCGTAACTACTCGACGTTTGTGACAAGAAGAGCAAAAAAAAGATATTTTCTATCAAAACTGAGTACTGACCAAACCTCTAAGAAACTGTGGAGCAATTTACGCTCCATTGGAGTTGGGAAAAAGGCCGTTATTGATGGCGTGCCGAATGTAAACGACCTTAACGACGCATTTCTTACCAGATCTGTAAATAGTGCGTGCTTTACTCCGGATAGCCAATTACTTTGTAGCTCTGACTTTAACTTTGAAGTCGTCTCAGAAATTGATGTTATAAATACCATTCGTTCTCTAAAGTCCAATGCTGTAGGTAAGGATGGAGTACCTCCTCGCTTTGTGAAGATGATATTACCCCACATCCTAAGCTGTCTCACACATATTATGAATTTCTGTATTACGTCCTCTACCTTCCCTGATATTTGGAAAGTGGCTAAAGTCATTCCGGTTCCGAAAAAATCGCAGCCATCGGCGGCCACCGACTATCGCCCAATAAGTATTTTACCTTGTTTGTCAAAGGTCTTGGAGAAAATTCTTGCACACCAGATTTCAAGCTACTTAAATCAACACTGTCTGCTATCCCCTGTTCAATCTGGTTTTCGAGCACATCATAGCTGTGCGTCGGCTATGATTAAAATTCTTGATGATATAAGGGTCAAATATGATAAAGACAATATAACGGTGCTTTGTTTGCTTGATTTCTCCAAGGCCTTTGACAGCGTGGATCATAAGATACTATGCCAAAAGCTCAGGTTATATCTTGGATTTAGTGAAAGGTCTGTGCATTTGATAAATGCCTATTTAGAAAATCGCTTGCAAAGGGTTATTCATGATGGCAAAACCTCACGGTTTAGGTCATTGGATTCAGGAGTGCCACAGGGATCCGTTTTGGCACCTATACTCTTTTGCATTTTCATCAACGACCTACCTAAAGTATGCTCGAATGTGAACATTCATCTCTACGCTGACGATGCTCAGATTTACTTGTCGCGGCCAATAGGGCTCGTTGAGGATCTTATTGTTAGAATAAACGACGATCTGTCGGCAATATTCAACTGGTCATTATGCAATGGACTCGATCTAAATCCTAACAAATCCCAACTTATTCTTATCTCTAAGAAACATTGGGATACCAATCAATTGCCGCCTGTATTCTTAAATAATAAGCAACTTAAATTTGTTGATACTGTCACCAACCTTGGTTTCAAGCTAAATCGCTATCTTTCCGCCGTCGACCATACCAACTACGTTATTGGGCGAATATATGCTGGGTTGCGTAAACTTAGGTTATCATCAAGTTTTACTCCAGTTGACACTAAGCTTAGGTTAATAAAAACGCTATTTATGCCTATTATAGATTATGCTACCATAGTTTATTGCAAGCTTGATTCCCATTCCCAGCACAAGTTGCTTGTCGTGTTTAATGATCTGATTAGGTACGTTTATGGGCTACGTCGATATGAACACATTTCACACTATCACAAACTAGTTCTTGGTTGTACGTTTCAGCAGTTTCTCGATATTAGATGTCTTCTATTCATGCACAAAGTTATTAACAGCAGATCCCCCATGTATCTTTTTGAAAAAATTCAATTTGGTCTGTCCACTAGAACACTTAATCTTATAATGCCCTCCTCTAACTATCTAAACTCCTCGCGTCTCTTCTTTGTGTATGTCGCCAGGCTTTGGAACTCGCTACCGGCAACAACAAAACAAATAATTGGGGCTGCTAAGTTCAAAAATGCCGTAATGAAATACTTTGAATAAAAAAGCAACTAATACTCACTTTAAATCTTCTTACTGTTCTTGTACTACTCTCTATTTCACCATCTTCACTTCCTAATCCCTTCTCTCCTAATTATCTCTTCCTATTTTTAAGTTTCTAATGCTTATATTAATTTTAGTCTTAGTTTTCATTAATGTCAAAAATTATCTGCTACTTTAAGTACTATAAAAGACTAAGTCTTATTTGTACAATGTTTAAATTAAATAAATTGAATTGAATTGAATTGAATTGAATTGAATTCTCTCATAAATTTTAAATCGCATCTTTCGTGTTAGGGGCAAATCTAGAAATGATATTTTTCTTCAATAAAACATGCAACCCAACAAAATTTGCTCTTTTAAGCAAGAACAAATCCTTTCTTCCACGAAAGACTCCATTAGGAAACAACAACATCGTCAGCAAACCTTAATTCCAATCTCGTCTTGAGTAGGTAAAATATTTTCAACTTTAAATAACATTTCGGCAGTTCCAGCTAAATCCTGTATGAATTTTCGAATCTCTCCCGTAACTTAACAAAAAGAAAACAAAAATTACAACTCTCTGATAAAGTCCCGGGGGAGAATAGCTCAAATGGTTTGGTGGTGGCATTCCATCTACCTACTCCACCATAGGATCCCGATTCCGCTGCTTGATTTTAGCCAGCGGCCGAAACTCCAACCACAAAAAAAGGAGATATGACAGGTATTTCTTTGTACTCACGAAATATGATTGTTCATTACCATAAAGAGGGCGGAAAAGACGACTGGAATACACCTTCCACCAGCCGAGTTAGGAGTATTCGTTTCGATGATTTTTCCTTTTCCACATTCACCGGGTACAAGAGTGGAATGCTGAATGCTTTTCCAAAATAACTGACAAAATAAAGAAAAACCAAAACCCAAAGAAAAAGGAAAATGACGAACAATCCAAATTCCTTTAGGGTGACTTTATTATCTGTTCGTAGTCATTTTGATATTGCGCTCCCCCGCTCACCGTGCCACCCACACGCCATCCAATCATCTTCTATTCCTGTAAGTTTATTCTAAGGAACAAATTCTTTCAAAAAGGATTTTTTGTCTCTACTCTTATAAATTATTCATACCACGATGAGGTATGCCACCATGCTGACGGTACCATCATCATTTGAATGGGATGTTAGTCAGAGTTTCATAGAAACCGAGCTTAAAGGAGAACTGGGCGGATTAAGTGAGACATCCGTTTGGCCTTTGAACGGCTTTAAACGCCCCTTAATCAGTCATTCAACTAATCCCTAAAAAGCCGGTGTCTATACTTTTGATTGCATTTCGTTTACTGGTTGTCAAATAGTAGTCTTGTTGATGATGAGCTAAATTAAGGGAGGATAATTTTAAAAAAGTTCAACTTGTCAGCCTGCCAACTCATTACTTCATAATTTGCTCATTAATATCTCACTGTCATGCGAGGTGGGATGACTGAGTTAGATCTGTTGCCTTTGGTTAATCACTTTGTGCTTTTCACACATAAAAGTCCTGAAATATTTTATCTTGACTTGAAAAGATTTGAACTTGAAGACTTAATGTGATAATTTGAGTGGATACGATCCAATTTATGTGATCCATGAGGATTATTAAACTTTGTCCTGTCACTTTGATATAACTAAGCTTTGAGACTGAATGAATAATTCGGTGTACTTCAGAGTAAATTGGCTCTTGGTGGCAAAAATTCGACATTTGCATCAAAAGTTTATCAATATACTCGTAGCTACTGTGAATTCGAGTTCTTCTTTGAAGTACGATCTGAATACCAACAGTTGTATGTCGGGTGATTCGTGCAACTTGATAGAGAACTTTCATTGCCAGTTGGCGAAAAGGGCGCCGTGGCCGAATATAAAAATTTCACATATTAACGCGTTTGAAAGTGACATAAAGGTATACAGGGTGTCCCAGTTAAGCGGTTTAATCCCTTAAGGGGAGACTCCTGAAGTTACGCGGAAACACTTTGGGTACATCTTTACAGCTACAAAGAAGTTAAACCTAAAATTATGAAAGTTTGTTGTTCCATTTGTTTATGAAATCTTTGTCCTTAACGAATTTCCTAACAATTATGTTAATCAACTTTTTTGCGTACCATCAACAGAAGTTGTAGTAGAACCCATTTTTTGTCAGACAAAAAGGTCAAAAAGAAGAGCACCTACTGAAATACTTTTAAATCTCATGGATATTTTTTGATTCTGAAAAGGGCCATTTGGGAACAGTTTATGAAATATTTATAACAATTATTCGAAGTGCCAGCCTTCCATTTGAATACACTTTTGGTCGCGTTTAAACATTTCGAAAGGCAGAATAACGAGGAGCAGCGTATTCATATTTGGCATATAGTAAGGCCAAAATTGGCCCGATGGCGCTTTAAGGAAATGACAAACAGCCAAATACGGAATGCAGTTAGGCCCCAATGCAGGGCAAAAGAAAAAAAAGAAAAAAGGCCCCAAAAAGTGGAGCTAATACAAAAAAATCAAAAAATAGCCATATTCCATTTATGCCAAATGGCTCTAAGTCAATGCAAAATGGCCCCAAATTGTTAGCACGATTTCTTGAAGTGAAATATGCCTAACGAATGTCCCTTTGTAAGCTGTTATTTTTATTTGCTTGCCCTACTCTAAGGGTATATTAATGTTGACTTATAGATTGTACCATATCTTAACATTGCCCGTAGACCCCTTAGACCTTGCCATGTCTATCGTCAAAAATTAGGCCCTAAACCTCCAACCAGAAAGCTGAAATACTCACTAGGAGCCCGAAATTACCAAGTGTAGGCTAGGTGAGGTTAGGTGGCACACTTAGACCAATTTAGGTTCATTGTGATACCACGTATGTATTATCTACCTCAACTCGTAGATGGGACTGGCCAACGACACGCGGTTGTTCTCAAACGGTCCCTCATCTACGTACTAACCGCGCCCAACGTCGTTTATCCAAGTGTAAGCATTTTTTAAATCCAAAATTCGAGCTTGAAAGCTGAAATTTGGAATATATTGGGTTCCCGAAACACTTGTAAGCTATGATTTTTAAAATCCGCTAACTGAAACTCAAACATAGGGACGGGCTACAGTCCGCTTGGGCGAACTGTTGGATACCCTATTCTTATTCCTATCAAACACCTAGAGAGTCTATTATTATAAATTTCAGCTCCCTAGCTCAAACTTTGGTTTTTCAAAAAGATTGTTTTATTTGGTTGTGGGCGTGTCAGTAGGCGGATCTTCAAAATTGTATCTCCCGAGCAGTTTTAGGGGTCATATAAAAAATTTCAGCTTTCTAGCTCAAAATTCGATTTTTTCCAAAAATTTGTTTTTTGAGTTTGTGGACGTGTCTGTGGGCGGATTTCAAAAATTCGTAAACTTGATTATTTCGGGACCCTAGAGAGTATATGGTTAAAATGTCAGCTCTCTAGGCCCAGTTAAAGGCCTAATTTTTGCCGACGGACGGACAATATTAAGGTATGTTACAAACTTCGCGTCAAAGTTAATACACCTTTAGAATAGGGTATACAAAATAACACTTTTATCCAAAAGTCAAAAATTGAGTCAGGAAGCTGAAATTTGGAATAAATACTTTCTAGAGGCCCGAAATGCTGATGTGTAAGATTTTTAAAATTCGCTTTCCACTGTTTAAAAAATCGTTTTATTCAAGAAATCATTGAAAAAGAATGTCCTATTCTTCGCAAAGTCTGTAGATAAAGTCGTTTTGAAGAATTCCTACATGCAAAGTTTTCTGCCCTGCCCACTTTTTAGAACCGTTTTCGATATAATCATTCGATAACTTACAAAACGGTTATGTTCCGCAAAATATGTAGACCTTTCTTTCTTGACAATTCGCCCATACTTAGATTTTAGCCACGACCACTTTAGGGTGTATAGCATTAGCAATGTAGTCTTTTCCTGTGTTTTCTTCTCCTTTTTTATGCTCTCGTGGTCATGAGGTCTATGTTCGGCTTTGCAACTAGGTAGGGCATAAGCAGATGAATCTAACGTTATCCCAAAAACAGGCTGCCAGTAGCACGCATTGCATATAGGTATTAGAAGTATAGGGTGTTTTTTATAGAGGCATACAACTCTTTTTTTTTAAATAAAACACAACAAATTTAATGGAATGACAAAATTTTGGCTTTATTAGCTCACAAATTTCATGGCATTTAATGTTTAAAAATAATTTCTGGCATATGGACTCCGCGATCGGTCCAATTTTGCGCCACTTTTTCGAGCATACCAGGTCTTATTTCGTCAATAGTGCGTCGAATGTTGGCTTCAAAGTGATCAATAGTTGTTGCTGGTTGCCAACTCAGGTCCATTTCTTGAAATGATTCGGTCACCAAACTTTTGGCTCAACAAAGTCGTGGTTGCTTGCGCTGTTTGTAAGTTTCACAGAAAAAAAATTTCAAAATCTATTTCACAAATCTGAGTTTGTGAATTTGTTCTTAATCGTGTCAGCTCATATCTCAAACCTCTTTCTTTTTTTTATAATTTTGCTTACGCTAAAGGGGTTTTGTTGTTCTGTATAATATACAGTACCCTTATAGCGTAGAACCACATTATCCGTTTTGAGATATGGTCGGGTTTTGAAAGTACCGTCGTTTTAGTATTTTGGTAAACCTTACCATCATTTCAAGAATTTAAAATACTAACACAGATCAAAGTCGTTGAAGCCGTTTTTGAGAAAAGAAAAATTTGTGATATTTTTAAAAACTGCACATTTAAAACTTGACCCGCACAAATGTGCTACCTCTCTCTCATTAAATGGAACTGGGACAATTCTCACAAATCGCCTCAAGACTGAAGCATTTAAAACTGATAAGTTGAGAAGAACTTGATCAAAGAGTTCGATCTGATATGAGAATTGTAGTTAAATGGATTTATAACAGAAGCGTCACAATGGCATTTACTGCATTTGGAAAGGGCCCGATGCAATCCGTCCATGTACTACTACACCGATTTCGAACAAATTTCACAAACACATTCTCGGGCAAATAGCCAAGACTACCCAACAATTTGAGGTCAGTCGGTTTGGCGGTTTTGATTTAATTAATATTAGGCATTAACGGCTCATAGTTGACAGTTGGCAGTTGACAGTTGGCAGTTGACAGTTGGCAGGTGACAGTTGACAGTTGATAGTTGACAGTTGGCAGTTGCCCTAAATATATATAGGTATATATTTTTTTTAATTCATGTTTTTATTTCATCAAAACAAAATTCAATATGACGAATAACATAAAATATAAAAACAGCGCGGGCGTTAAGGAAATTAGGGCAAGAGGAAAAGGAGAGAAGCCGATGCACGTTGGTTTTGAATGTCTGTAGGTTATAATGTGTAGGAAAAATGGAGCGGGGAAGAGCATTCCACATTCGTGTTGTACGGCTGAGGAAAGATTCTTTGAACTTCACTGTACGTCCGAACACAGGCTTGAGAGTGAACTGATGAGCATTCCTTGCATGGCGGGTATTGCGGTTGAAATGTTCAAGGGGAGGAATGCAACTGGCTATTTCGTTTAAGCACTTATGGTGGAAATGACGATAAAATAACGACAAGCAGGAGACATTACGACGATGACTAAGAGAGTCAATCGATCTCGCGATGTCTCGGTCGCCAATGAGTTTTATCGCGCGTTTTTGGATCCTGTCAAGTAGCTGCAAATAAGTTATTGATGCACCGGACCAGATATGAGCGTT
This sequence comes from Portevinia maculata, assembly GCA_949715645.1. NCBI lineage: Eukaryota > Metazoa > Arthropoda > Insecta > Diptera > Syrphidae > Portevinia > Portevinia maculata. The sequence continues at coordinate 10,415,684 of OX454526.1, forward strand.
GTACTCGAGTTTCGGGCGAATAAACGCCTTATAAATTGTAGCCAGATCAGAAGGGGTGAAATATTTCTTACAACGCTTAAGGAAGCCTAAAAATTTCGCGGCGTTCTTGGCGACATCGAATATGTGGTCATTCCAACGAAGGTTGTCATTAACACACATACCGAGAATGGAAAGTCTTTCGGTTTCAGCGATGCAACTGCCATTGATAGATAATGGCAGTGTTTGTGGGTTTTGCTTTAATGACAGGAGAAAGCATTGAGTTTTGGAAGCATTAAATTCCACTCTATTGGTTTTACCCCACTGAGTTATGCTGTTAAGATCGGAATTTAATGAGCTTAACATACGTTGCCGTTCCAGTTCCACACCCGAAGATGAGGGGCGTGACCCAAGAAAGGAATATGAGAAGCTGAGGGTACTGTCATCAGCAAAGGAATGGATTGGATTAGAAGTAACAGACAGGAGATCATTTATAAAAATGAGAAAGAGAGTCGGGGACAGAATAGAGCCTTGGGGGACACCAGCATTTATTTGGTGAGTTGCAGACTTGAAACCGTCCAAAACAACTTGAATTGAACGGTCCGAAAGGTAATTTCTAATCCATTGAAGAAGAGTATCATCGATTCCAAATGCACGCATTTTCGACAAGAGAGCTTGATGCCAAACTCTGTCAAATGCCTTTGAAATATCAAGCGCAACGATCTTACTTTCACCACCTTGATGAAGAGATTGGTTCCACTTTTCGGTTAGATATGTCATCAAATCACCAGTGGACCTGTTGCTACGAAAGCCATACTGCCGGTCATTAAGAAGTTTTCTCGATTCAAGATATTTCATTAGCTGACGGTTTATCAGCGTTTCCATGACCTTAGAAAGAAGGGACGTAAGTGCAACTGGTCGGTAGGAGGACGGAGAAGAAGATTCGCCTTTTTTTGGTACAGGCTGGACAAATGCTGTTTTCCATCTTCCCGGAAAGAGTCCTGAAGAATAGGACAGATAGAAAATAATATATTTTTAATATTGTAAATTTATTTTATATATATATTGTACCGCATAAGTACTAAAAGAGACCTAAGTCTCATAGTACAGCCCGCTTACATTTAAGGTTAATAAACTGAATTGAAAAAAAAGCTTACGCAATGGTTTTGCCAGCGAAGGAGAACACCTCTGGCTTTGAATAGCCGAAAACTAATCCTGTTAGGGATAAAAGATTTCATGGCCAGGTGAATTATGTTTGTGATCATATCAGCAGCAGCATCCACGTCGCTGTCGAGGAAGCACAGCGACCAGTTAAAACTCTTAAAGAAACCGTTTAGTTTTTCCCAATTTGCTTTCTCGTATTGCCATACGGTTCTTTTTGGAGTTTGTTCTTTAACTATGTGGTTGGAGTACGAGAAATTCGCTGATATGATACAATGGTCTGACGAACCTAGAGGCGATAATACGTTCAAAGCGTATTTATCGGGGTGAGAGGTAAGAAACAAGTCCAATGTGTTGGCAGTTTGGCTGCTAATGTCCGGTATTCGTATCGGCTCATTTACAAGCTGAGTCAGGTTATTTACCTCAGCAAAGATCTCGACGTACCTTCCTTCGGGTGTTGTCTGTCCAGAATGGCGAAGCCAGCTTGAATTGTGTATATTGAAATCGCCCGCAATAACGATTTCAGAACGAGGATGAAGGGTCACAATTCTTGTAATGGAATCGGACAGGGCATCAAACTCATTATAAGTTAAATGTCTGTCCAAGTTGGGGCTTCTGTAAATAAAACAGTAGTAGATTAATTGCCTACGGTTAAAAAAAAAGTTAATATATAGTTGTCAACTAAAATCAGTCAAATTCATAAAAAAGTTAAAAATAATAGTTTCAACTACTGTCACATTACGCTTTCTAATACTCTTTCTTCAATATTTACTCCAATGTATTGTTTTGACAGTGGGATAAATGTTTGCTTTTTTAAACACAAATATTTTTTAACTGCATTCTATGCATTAATAGGTAGATATTTTTTTTTTGTTTTTCGGTCTTTTTTTCGATTGCAGAAGTTACACAGTTTTTCATGTCGATTTTCATGATTCGAAGCTGGTTCATTTTTGGCTTCATCCCTTCAGCATCAAGGAAAAGCCTTTCAATGGATTCGTCTCGAAGAAAAGCCATTTTGCTGCGAAACTATAATTAATATTGTCATCTACAGTAACTTCCTTTATGGCTGAACAAACCCCAGACTTGTTTTATTAATTTTTAGTCCAAAACAACTAAAATACAAAACATTTCACTAAAATAATGTATTCACAAATTCCTAAAAATACTAACACGCACTGCACACAGGGGTATATGATACCCAAGCTAAAACTTCGAAGTACGACTAAACACTTTAAAAAAATCTAAGAACTGAACACCATCGCATGCTACTGCAGAGTTTAAAATTGAATAATATACATAGGTATGGCATGCTTAGGAAATTTTTTAACGGGACCCACACGCTTTTGAAATCTATGTGGGGTATCTCGTACCCCAGTGTGTGGTTGGAAGGTTAAGTGGGAGGGTTATGACCTTTTTAAACCCAATCATAGCCTCACCGCCATTAACTAAAAAGTCACCCATTTTTGAGATATTGTTGGTTTCCTAAAGTAGCGTTAATCGAGTCGTTTGGAAAAAACTGAGTAAGCTATCTTCTGACACTCAACCCAAGTATTCAATTCATCAAAATTAATCAAAATCGTTTAAGCCGTTTTTGAGAAAAGTGCGATTTTCGAAAATTCAAAAAACTAACGTATATGAATACAAAAAATTATAAATAAAATATTCCAAAAATTGTTATATAGATATCGAAATAGTAATGTTGGTCGGTGTGAAAATTCAAGATATTAGGATTTTTGTAAAGTACCATTAGTCGGCTATTTTCGCAAAAAATGAGTTTGATATTTTCTTACCTTCTTACCTTCACTTTATACTTCAAAAACGTTCAAAAACGTTGGAGCCAGTTTTAAAAAAAGGTGTTGAAAAAACAATTTGTATGGTAGGTACCGTTATTTAAAATTATAAAAAATAACAAAAAACATAGGGACGGACTACAGTCCGCTTGGGCGAACTGTTGGATACCCTATTCTATATTCCTATCCTTCATAAGTGGGCGTGACAAAAGTCTAAGTAAGGTTGAATTGTTAAGAACACTCTACATATTTTGTAAAATAACATTTAAAGGATTAAATCGAAAAAAAATTAAACTTTTGTAAAAAAAAACGCTCCCTAGCTCAAACTTTGGTTTTTCAATAAAATTGTTTTATTTAATTGTGGGCGTGCCAGTAGGCGGATTTAAAAAATATTTAAACTTAAGTATAAAGGGCACCTAGAGAGAATTATAAATTTGAGCTCCCTAGCTCAAACTTTAGTTTTTCAAAAATCAGTGGACATGTCAGTGGGCGAATTTTGAAAATATTTACACATGAGCATAAAGGGCCCGTAGAGAGTATATATTATAATAATTTTTGTTTTTTGAGTTTGTGGGCGTGTCTCTGGACCATAGAGAGTATATGGTTAAAATTTCAGCTCTATAGGTCCAGTTTAAAGGTCTAATTTTTGCGGACAGACGGGCGGACATCGCTAGATCGTCATCGATGCTGTTCATAAATATAGTAACTTTTAGGGGTCTACGGGTAATATTAAGTCAAAATTAATAAACCCTTAGAATAGCCGGAAGTTATAAGCCTAGAAACCCCAAATACGAAGTTTGAACAAAATCTGTTTACCCATTCCATATACTCTTTACGCTAGGCAAATCAATAAGTTCGCCTTAGTGAAGAAGCACATAATTTGAAACCGAGCGGCATGAAGGTACTCTTTGAGTTCGAACCGGTTGCTCCACAGGCGGATCAGTAGGGATGCACTGAGTGAGAGGTTTATGATCCCTTGAATTCAGATCATAACGTAGTCGAAAAAAAAAAGATTGAATTCATCTGAGAAACCTGAAAACCTTTCTTACTTGCAACCTGTTTCCATAACATATGACTGATGATAGTTCAGAAAGATGTATCCCAGTCCATCGTCGTACCCACCAACAGAAAAAACAAATCATATCCAATATGGCAGCTTAAATTTATATATAATGTTCGTATCCATCCACTCTATTTCAAGCAGATATTAACTTTGTCTTGTTCAAAAGCCGTTGCCACTATCCTTGCGAAGGATACAAAAATGAACACCCTTCTGAACTGCAAATGAGATCGACTGTGTCTACAACACCATCAAACTGCTCCGGATCCAAAATGAACAATTGTGTATGTTCCCATTGGAGCATGTTTTTCGAATGCGAAAACTTTGTCTTGTTGCGCATTCCTAAACACATCCTGATGCTGGAAACCATTGCCGTCAAAGGCACAACATCAAGCCATCACCAACAACTCGAACGAACAACTATTGATAGTGCTACAGCATCCCATATCGTTTTTTGTGTGCGCTCCGCATGGCAATTTAACCCATCCGAGAAAAAAACTATGGAAGTCAACGGGCGAACGATTCGAATCCTTTCGTTCTTTATTCTTTGTGTTCAGCTGGAGCTGAAACATGCTCGCTATGCAAAAGACGGTGTAGGGAGGTGGAATCCAAATGTGCATCGGCGGGCGCCTCCCAAATATAGAGACGGCGAGCAACTGATATGTGGACAAAATTATAACTGTTCTGTTTGATTATTCACCATTATTGCAGGAGTAGTTCATGTCTGAGCTCTTTTCCAGGCAGGATGTGGTTGAGAGACCAGACAAACAATTTAAATGTAACTACTGTCGAAAATGTGGCTCTCTCCAGAGTTGGAGCATCATCAACAGCTGCGGGGCTCCACCGCATTGCTTCACAGATGGTTTTGATTACTTTTTTTTAACCCCATTTTGCCATTGAGAAAACGACAACGGTTACGGCACCCATGATCAACTGATAACCCGGTAGTGCTACTTCGATATGCATGTTCCCATGTGGAGTTATAATGGGTTCGCTCTTCGCTTTGCTAAGGAAGTGGTCGGACGAGCTCTTGCTCTGTCTGTATTATCTCCTCGGGCTTAATGAGTTCTGCGTTGGATGGAGTTGCGGAGTCCTGGAATGTTTAGGGGTGTTCGTCTTCTCCAATGGCTACGAATATGTGAATGGCTGTGTAGGAACGTTGATGTTCAATTAAGGGTAAGCAAGCGTAATGTTGCAAATATAGTTTTAATATGTGCAAATGGTCGAAGGGGTCAAACTCAGGCAGTAGAACTCCTTTCTGAATATAGTCGGGTAGCGGTGGTGGTTTGGTTTGTGGTCACCGGATTCAGAATGACCTCCGGGTTACAAGGGTGTGGGTGTATAAATGAAATGAGAACTAATTGCTTGCATGTGTGAATAATAATTTTTGGAGAACGTTGTTATGTGTTGCCCGAAGGTGGATTCGCTGGTTATCGGTTGGTGTAACGTTGCGTTGCAGCTTGTGTTTTTGAACGTTGTACGAACAATTAAACAAGGATATTTGAGGGTTCAAGCAATGGGTCATGCCTTTAGGACTAGAGGGAAATGTTTAATAGACGTTTAAAACTTTCTGGATCCCTAATGTGGTGCTAATAAGGCAGAAGCAGTTTTTTAATAGATTTCAACGACTTTTTGAAGAGTGGAAGATAGAAAAGGTTTGATTAGATAATGTTTTTTTGTTACTCACGAAGACCGTTATGTTGTGGTTAGTGCGTTTGATTAAAGTTAAATTAAACGATGTTCACTCTGCCCATCACTTGGCAAACATTCAAGATATATAAGTTGTTGTGAAAAGAATCTCAAATTTGTCGTAAAATTGTAGTCAAATTCCATTCAAGCCAAACCTATAGATAGAAATAGTTAAACGTCTATTTAAAACCTAGGCGTTTCATTGCTACGAAGCTCCAGAAATCTGTCAAGGAGCTGGGCGAGACTTTGGACTCTTTGGACTTTTTAGGTCGCTCCGTGAGAAACACATCCTAAGTACAGCCGAAAGTTTAAGTATTATACTTAATGATGTGATGTGAGTAAGAAGGCGGAGCTTTTACCTTAGACTTGAAGCAAATAAGAGGCAGAAGAAGTAATGCAGAAGCTGAACAAACAAGTGGGTTGAGTTCGACCCAGGAGGTCCAACTTCCCAGCGTAGTCTTCTTCTTCTCCCGATTTTGAATCACTTCGACGTTGAGGCCAATCAAATGCTGGTGGTGCTGCATTTGCGTGATCCAAGAGTTTGTAGGCCTGCCTCTCTTTTGCGTTTGTATGGAAACGATGATTGCCGTTGGCTTTTTTATAGGGTTCGAAGGGTTTCTTCTTTGAACATGACAGTACCAACTGAGCGGGTCGCGTTCCAATTTTTTTGGAGATAGGTTCTTTGACGTAAAAGCTTTCTCGGATCTTGGAACTTCTTATTCGACTAACCATTGTTATTCCTGCTGTCAGGCGAAGCATCTTCATCTCAGCTCATACCTCATACATTTTGTACGCTGTCCAACATTGCGAACTGTATGTGAGTCGCACAACTGCGGTATAGAGCCCTTCTTTCAGCTTAAGGGGCATTTTCCGATCACAGAAGATGTCTGAGTTTTCCCGCCACCTCATCCATCCTACGCTTACGCATTATTTAATGTCGTCATAATAGCTTGCCTGGAAAAATTCGAAGTGGATCAGAGAACGGGAAGCACAAACTTCTGTTTTGTTCGGACTGATACACCAATTCCCCTCCAAAACTTCCACCCACACATCAAGTATTCGTTGCAGGGACATTTGATCTTCGCTAATGATGGCTCCATAGTCAGCAAAGAATAACTGATGCACTTTGGAGTCCGTCACGGTTTCTTCAAGGAGATAGTCTCGGAATGTAATAAATATCAAGGGAGTGAAGACGCTTCCCTGCTGTTCACCGACTTTGATTACAAACTCCTCGGTGACGCCAACGGGGCATGTTACTCTTGTCTTTACTCACTTATACGTGTCCATGATCATATACACGTAGGTTTTTTTTGAACTCCTCGCTGTCTTAGCGCCACCCATAACAGATCCCTTGTCTGTCTATCAAAGGCCTTTTCAAAATTTACCAACACCATACAAAAATCCTTTAACCCTTCTGTCAATTATAAGATCTGGCCAGACCTTTTTACGTTTTGATGACAGTTTTACCCAAGAAGTTTTTATCCCAACTTCTTGAAACTCCATGATAGAGTCAACAAATATTTTTTCTTTGATTTGATGAATTTTTTATCTATATATATAAAAATCAAACCATATTTGAGTTTGTTGCCGGTGTTTGGCCAAACGCCTTAACCGATTCGAATGAAATTTTTTTCCATGAAAGGTGACGTCTGTACAAAGGGCACGCCAACATGCAGCATACGAAGGAGTTATGGGCAACTAAATCGGATCCAGTTTTTAGGGCGACAATGCCAGTAACCTGTTTTTGGGCTATTTCAAAGCTCATCAGGTTTGACGAGCGAAGAACGCGTGCTGATCGACAACAAACTTGCAAAGCAACTGCAATTGAGGAAATTTTTTGTATGCTGAATCATAATTTAGAGGCAGCATATTTACCTTCGGATACCATAACAGTTGATGAGCAACTTTTTCCGTATAGGGGAAGAACAAAATTCACCCAGTATATTCCATCGAAGCCGGCGAAATACGGTTTGAAGGTATGGTGGGTCTGCGATTCTACAAATGGGTATCCCTGTAAAGGAATTATTTATACAGGAAAAGAAGCTGGCCAACAAAGGGAAATGAACCAAGGACAAAATGTGTTACTTAAACTCTGTGGGAAATACAGGATGACAGGAAAAACCATTATTGCTAACAATTTTTCACAACGTTGCAAGGCGTTAAACAACGAAGATCAGCAGGATTGGGCTACGTCGGAACAATACAGCAAAACAAAAAGTGTATTCCAAAAGAAATGTTACCGCATCCTAACCGCCCTGTACTTTCATCAGAGTTTGGCTTCACGGACAATGTTACTCTCGTCTCATATGTGCCCAAGAAAAATAGAGGAGTTTGTCTCCTTTCGTCGCTCCACTATGATGCAGAAACAATAGGCCCCGGCAAAAAAAAACCAGCGATAATAATGTACTGTAACAAGCATAAAGCAGGTGTTGATCGAATGGACCAAATGCTTCAGGAGTTCATATGTAAACGGCAAACCAATCGATGGCCATTGGCTTTTTTTTATAATATCTTGGATGTCTCAGCCTTAGCTTCTTGCCTAATTTATAAAATATTAGAACCAAATGAGACAAAAAATACTGATCAACGTGGTAAGTTTCTGCATTGTTTGATCGAGCAATTGGCAACGCCACAGATAGAAGAGCGAATAAAGAATCCTAGACTTATGACAAAATTTTCAGTGAAGAATGGCATAGAAGCTTATTTTGGCAAACCATTCCAGCAACCTAGCACCAGCCAAGCACCAACAAAGAAAAAATCATGCTATATTTGCCGAATCAACGATAAACTGCAAAGAAAGACACGATTTTCTTGCACTGCCTGCTTAAAACCAATATGCCTTCAACGTAGCCAGCAGTACTCTAAATACAATAAATTTGTCAATCCTATATAAAATTAAGTTTTTTTCTTTTTCTTCATTGTTAAATTTTATATCTGATCATTTATTAAAAATAAAATATAAGAAAAAAGTACATAAGTTGCACATGTTTTATCAGTTTAACTTTCAGATAAAATATATGAAGGCCTGACCAGACCTTGTGGTTGACGGGAAGGTGGAATAATTTGTGATTCACAGAAGGGTTAAGGAATAACGATGTTTTTCCATCATGATCCTTATATTTACTTTGGATTGCATTGGTAGTTGATTTATCTGCGACAAACCCGCACTGCATTACGCACTATATTACGCATTGCGGGTGGCAATGGCGCAGTAGTAGTGTATTCGCTTGGTGATTGAAAGGTCGTGCGTTCAACTGCCGGCCAAGTTCATTACTTTTCGTCGAATACATGGATAACTAGATCTCACTAAGCAATTTCGACACCACCCGTCGAGAAAAACCTTACAACTGCACCCAAAAACTTCTTTCCTATCTCTCTACTCTTTCTAATGCAATGAAATACGATATTGCCAGGTACTGCTTGCTGTTAAACAAAAATAGGAACGGCTCTTGGAAAATAGATCTGAGGAAATTGTCCCACCTCCCACCTGTGCAGTATTTTTTCGTCAACCACAAGAAGCAGCCCTTGAGCATTGCTGATAAACTTTGGTGAATGGATTTCCTGGGCATTTCTCCTTCTCGGAGCGACTATTTTGAAAATAGTTGTGCCCTGTTCAAGCTGGTTTGTCAGAGTTCGTGGACAGCCTAGTTTTTATCAGCAGCTGAAGAAGAAATTTCTTCTAACTCCCGATACAAGCCCTCCACACACTTTGCTTGAATTAACTTCCCGGCATGATATGAATATTGATTTATTTATAATTTTTATACCCACATACTCTCTAGGCGCCCGAAATAATCAAGTTTAAGAATTTTAGAAAGTTGAATTTTTTTATATAGATCTTTGACTCCTAAAACTGCTCGGGAGATAAAATTTCTAAAATCCTCCCACTACATGCCCACTATCGATTAAAACTATTTTATTGAAAAGTCAAAGTTCGAGCTACGAAACTGAAATTTATAATATAGACACTCTAGGTGCATTTTATACTTACGTTTATATATTTTTTAAATCCGCTCACAATTTAAAAAAACAATTTTATTGAAAAACCAAAGTTGAGCTAGGGAGCGTTTTTTTACAAATGCTTCGTTTTTTCGATTAAATCCTTTAAATGTTATATAACAAAATATGTAGACAGTTCTTAACAATCAACCATTTGTTTTTTTTATTTTTTAAAATAAAAAGGAATTCCAAATCCCAGAGCACGCAGACTCGGTAACGGTCCATTGTACTACCAGGCAGAAATGCTCCTTTTGGTGTAGAGGCATGTGAATGGGTGGCGTATGTTGTTGTTTCCCATGGGGATTGAACCTGCACCGCACGGGTCACAAGACAACACACTAACTTCTACACCGTCGCCACCCACACACAATCAACCATACTTACACTTTTGTCACGCCCACTTATGAGGGATTGCAACAAGAATATGGTATCCAACAGTTCGCCCAAGCGGACTGTAGTCCGTCGCTATGTTTAATTTCTGATATGATTCGATCAAAAACCATCATTATTTCTTTAGAAAATAGTTGAACAGGTTGGAGTCAGTGGCGGCCTTAGCCCGCCAGAGGCCCGGGCGGCAAAGCTGAATGAGGCCCCCAGCTTTAAAACAAAGGAGTTTTACAAGCTTTTTATTCAGTATGTATAAATAAGTGTTTATGTTTATTTCGTTAAAATCTGGCAAGTGAAATTTAAATTCGAATTAAATTATTGAGGCTAAATAAACACACATACCTACAAAATGGTATGGATATGGCTGAGGAAAATAAAATACGAATCGATCGACCAAAAAAATTTGATAAAATAAATTTAAATATTTTTTATAGCGTGTTATATGTGTTTTCGTGCCTTCAATTTACTGAACTCCTCAATAACTTCTGTGAAGTCGATTTCTTTGGAAATTTTTCTTTCTATTGAAAGCACGGCTAGATTAACCAGTCGGTCTTGATCCATTGTAGATCGAAGATAAATTTTAGTTAGTTTAGGTTTCGAAAAACTCCTCTCGCATATACAGGGTAACGATACACTGAAGTCCCATTTTATTATACATTGAAGGATTTGGGGGCCCCTCAATTTCGTAGACCCCGGGCGGGCGGCCCCTTCCGCCCCCTGGTTAGTCCGACACTGGTTGAAGTGTTTGTAATTCGTCTTTACACATCTCATCGAACACCACTTTTTCCAGCAACTTCTCCAGCCTCTTTTATAAAATATTCCAATGGATTTTGTCTCATTTTTTGCAAAGTTTTGAGCATAACATCTATTAGTACGACGGAACGGGCAAGGATAATATCTTCTTTCTGAATTTCTATATTCTCTCGATTGATTTCGCGGGGAATATTCGCCCAAATAGTTAAATTAAGAATAATGTTAAAATCCTTTATAGCACTAAAGAGATAACCTGTCTCGTACTTAGCTTCTGGACCATGAGAAGTTTGCTTAACTTCCTCTAAGGCTTCCGCTATTTCTGGCAAATTATTTAATAGCGCATTCACAGCAACATGTTTCGACGACCATCTCGTGTGACTACTTCCTTATAAATATGTTTTAACGTATTTTTTCATCGTGTCCCACCTAGTAGTGGAGCCAACAAAAAAGCAATATACTTTTTGAATCAGTTCAAATAGGTTAATAGCTTCCTGTCATGATGAGGTAGAATGAACACCTACAAGATTTAAAGAGTGAGCCAAGCACGGTACGAACTCGGCCAGCTCATTCCTTTCTGCAATCCTGGCTTGTACTCCTTAATGGATGCCGACCATATCCAATATCTAAATCATCAAATGACAATATTTCTAAAATCTGTTGACAAATGTCCTCTCATGTCTTTCCAGCAACTTCTATGAAACCAATGAAACTTTCTTTTATTTCACACAGATCGCCAGTTCTTTTTACATATCGAATTACATGACTCACTTGTTCTGTATGGGATACATCTGGAGTGCAGTCGAACATTATCGAGAAGTATTTGGCTTCTTTGATGTCATTTAAAATGCTATTTCTAACTGTTTTTGCCATGATGTCAATTATTTTATTCTTTTTTGTCTTTGATAAATATGATAGATACTTGTCCCTTTTTTAAGTGTTGTAATTGAAACTTAAGAGTTATGTTTGGCGAGCAGGGAAATTAAGTTCAAGAAGTTACCTTGACTGGGCTGAAGGCATTGTGTGATGAGATCGCTAGGATTTTCGTGGGACCCGCGAAAAGAAAGAAAGGCAAAGACAAGAGGTTTCGAACATAGCTTCATCCCTTTCGCACGGTTATCAGACTGCCGCGATCTGCGATTCCTGCGGGCGCGTATTTTGAACTATGCCTATGCGCCTCGCGAATAATAAATGTTAGTGTAGCACGTCTCACTCCGCACTCTGGGTATCGGTCGAGTTGATATGGAAATTAAATTTCTCTACTTTTATTTATTCCGTTTTCAAAGTTAAGTAAATGATGAGTTGTCTATTCGTCTGTAAAGTGTGAATTTTGCCGCCCTCTGAACTTGCCGCCCGGGGAATAGGCCCCGGCTTGACCCGGGACAGCCTCTTCTTAAAATTTGAAAAACATATTGTGGAACTTCAAATTTTTAAATATGTTGTTAACCACGATTTTCCTTTTCGAACAAATTTCAATTAATTACCCAGTACTAGGAAGTTAAAAGAAATTTTCAAAAACTGCCCTTCTCAACAAAGTTTTTGAAAAATATTTCTTATGCAAGTATCTTCCCACCCGCAGCCAAATGATTTACTCCATGTTTTAGAAAACAGCACAGTTGCACTTTTGCGCCGTTAAAAGTAACAGATGCTTCAAGAGTATCAATAGAAAATGACCTTATCTCCCTGTTGGTACTAATTTAAGTTTGCATCCTCAGCAGCTTCATTGATATATTCCTTCTAATCCGATAGAAATCAAGCAGTTAAGACACGAACCATGCCATGTTCATGTTAATTTCTAAAATAGCTCAGATCCGAGTGGTCCTTCTAATGTATTTATATATAATGGACAGATATAATTAGTTGACATATCCTAAAACCTTGGCATTTGGTTTGATAATAACTTGAGGCGGAAGTTTATGTGCGTGTTCGTGTTGAAAAAATATATGGTTGTCTTCCAAAATTGTGCATGTCACATTATAACACTCCTGTCAAAACAAGATTAATTATAGTGAAGTCTCCTCTTGTTCCAATTTTATAATTTGGGTCTGCAGTGTCAATGTACTGCTATGCGGAATCCAGAAGAAAACATAATATCGTCTTTGATAATGTTGCTCGTTAAGTGTATGGTGTTTGGCGCCAGTGGTATGTATTCTGGGATAAATAATTTTGATAAATACTTAGATTATTGAACAATAAAATACTTGAATACTTGTATAAAAAACATAATTTCATGAAACTCAAAGTACTCATACGATAAACTTACTTTTTATTAAATTTTTCTCGTACTGTAACGAAAATTGCTCCACGTGGCAAAAGCATTACAACCGAGCATCAGTTTTGTGGTGCATGGACAAAAGTCCATAATTTTTTTTTTTTTTTTTTTTTTTTTTTTTTTTACACTATCAGCTCAGTGTCGTGGAGTGCTTAAAGCAAGCAACTATCACGAGCAGAAATTGCCGGCACTAAAAGTGCTCTCACTGGCTCATCATTTAGTGCAGGTGTTAGTAAGGACAAAACAATTAAAAATACAATAATTATGTACCTATAAAATACGAGTACTAACACAGACACAAAATAATGCAAACAATTAAGACATTAAAGCATTATTACGCAAAATATTTTTTAGCTTAATTTTACTAACATGCAAGTCAATCACATGATCATTTAGATTATAGATTCTACTCATGCGACTAATAGGCTCATGCCTTCCATAATTCTTTCTATGATGGGGGCTGAACAATAATTCAACACTGCGTAAATTCTGGGCACCACCACGAAAATTAAAGCCAATAGACGACAGCAAGTCAGGTGCATCTATTTGACCGGATATAAGCTGCTGTAAAAAAATGATATCGCTATTAAGCCTTCGTTGAGAAAGGGGTAACATTTGAAGAAGCTTGATACGTTGACTGTAGGGAGGAAGGTTAAATGGATCATCCCATGGAAGTCCTCTAAGTGCAAATCGAATAAATTTACGTTAAATGGCCTCTATTCGATTTGAAAGAATGTTGTAGAACGGTGTCCAAACTTGAGAGGCATACTCTAGAATCGGACGGACAAAACAATTGTACAATGACATAGAAACATAAGGGTCATTAAATTCTTTGGCCCACCGTTTTACGAAGCCCAACATAGAATTAGATTTATTAATAATAGAATTAATATGCTTAGCAAAATCCAGTTTGGGGTCGAAATAAACCCCAAGATCCTTAAAATTATCAACACTACAAAGAATATGTTGAGACAGAGAGTATTGAAAGGTGGAAGGGATATTCTTTCTAGAGAATGTCATATGTTGACATTTAGTTGGGTTCAGGGATAAACCGTTTTTATCACACCAATTGGCGAAGCTATTAATGTCAGATTGAAGAAACATTCTGTCTTGCTGACTAGTGATAGATTTATATATTTTCATATCATCAGCGTATATCAGGATATTACTGTGATTTATACATGCCTTAACATCATTAATGGCAAGTATAAATAATATTGGTCCGAGGTGACTTCCTTGGGGAACTCCAGACTGCGCTGTGAAAGATACGGATAGCGATCCTCTAAATTTCACTTGATAAACCCTTGATCTAAGGTATGAATTAACCCATTTTATGAAACTTGGTGGGAAGCCAAAAGCCCTGAGCTTAAACTCGATTATTTCATGGGACAGCTGGTCGAAAGCTTTAGAGAAGTCAGTGTATATGCAATCCATTTCGTCCTTATTCTCTAAGGTATTAGAACAATCATGCAAGAAACTTAACAGATTAGTGACAGTGGATCTGTTTCTTACAAATCCATGCTGTTCATTACAAATTAAATTGCGACAAAGAAATATTAACTTTTCGCAAACAATTTGTTCAAAAAGCTTAGGGATACACGAAAGCTTTGAAATAGGCCTATAATTAGTGATATCACCACGTTCGCCTTTTTTAAATACAGGTGTGATAAAAGCACTTTTCCATAGATTAGGGAATTTACCAGTACTGATGGACAATTCAAACAGATACTTAAGATATGGAGCAATTGCATGACTACATTTTTTAAGAACGATCGGTGCAATGCCATCAGGACCTGATGAATAATCATTCTTGAGAGAAGAAATACATTTTAAAATTGTTTCCAAATCGAATGAGATACTACTAAAACTAATTTGGGAACAGCTAGTTAGATAACTAAAATATTGATCATCAATGTGAAGAGGGGTCCCCCTAAATGATTTACTCAAATGATCTGCAAACATATTGCTTGCATCTACTGAATCAGCAGTTGTAGAACTATTGTAAGTAAGCTTCGATGGATAACCATCGGTTTTTTTCTTAGAATTGACAAAACCCCAAAAAAGTTTGGGGTTCGATTTTAAAGAGCATTCCATTTTACTCACATAGTCAATATATAAGTTGCAGGATAAAGAGATGCAGGACTTATGCGATTGTTAAACTTCTCTTTCAAAAGATCGATTGAGTTCGTTGCTGTATGGCATGTTGGACCATCCTGTTGAAACCATATATTCTGCACATCAATATCTTCCAGCTGACTTAACAAAAAGTTTCTAATCATCGCTTCCATCCACAGCAAATGCATCTTCGAAGAAAAATGGACCAATTACGCCACCACACCAAAATCCACAAAATACAATAACTTTTTTTTGGTTTCGTTGGCCTTGCAACCAATCATCTAAGATTTTCTTCAGCCCAAATGCGACAGTTTTGTTTATCGACATAACCGCCAATTTCAAAATGAGCCTCGTCGGTGAAGATAATCATTCAATTAAAGAACATAATAGGTACCCAAAAACAACACAAAGTTAGCATACGCTCAACACCTAATAGACAACAACCACAATTACAATAGCCTAGAAACAAATTTAGTACCACTACATATAAAATAAAAAGGTAAACACCTCGACGCAATAGAAGAATTCGAAAAATATAAAGCACACAAAACAGAAAGAGAAAACCTGCTAAACGACAAACTAACATTAAAAACATAGGGACGGGCTACAGTCCGCTTGGGCGAACTGTTGGATACCCTATTCTTATTCCTATCCCTCATAAGTGGGCGTGACAAAAGTCTAAGTATGGTTAAATTGTTAAGAACGCTCTACATATTTTGTTATATTTGAAGGATTTTATCAAAAAAAACGCTCCCTAGCTCAAACTTGGGTGTTTCAATAAAATTGTTTTATTTAATTGTGGGCGTGTCAGTAGGCGGATTTTGAAAATATTTATACATGAGCTTAAAGGGCCCCTAGAGAGTATATATTAAAAATTTCAGCTCCCTAGCTCAAATTTTGGTTTTTCAATAAAATTGTTTTATTTTTTTGTGGGCGTGGCAGTGGGCGGATTTTGAAAATTTTATATCCCGAGCAGTTTTAGGAGTCATAGATCATATATAAAAAATTTCAGCTTCCTAGCTCAAAATTCGATTTTTTCCAAAATTTTGTTTTTTTGAGTTTGTGGGCGTGTCTGTGGGCGGATTTCAAAAATTCGTAAACTTGATTATTTCGGGACCCTAGAGAGTATATGGTTAAAATTTCAGCTCTCTAGGTCCAGTTTAAAGGCCTAATTTTTGCCGACGGACGGACGGACATGGCTAGATCGACATTACTATCGATGCTGATCATAAATATAGTAACTTTTAGGGGTCTAAGGGCAATATTAAGGTATGTTACAAACTATGCGTCAAAATTAATATACCCCTAGAATAGGGTATAAACAAACCAACTATTTGACACAGCCATCAACAGTATAAGACAAAAAGAGACAAACATAAATAACACCATAAAAACCAAACCATAAACCAAAAAAAAATGTGACATTAAAAAAGGAAATAAAGATAATTAAAAAAAGTTTAAACAAAACCTTCTACTCAAAAATAATTACACAACCGGAGACGAACAAAAATAACAAACATAGGGACGGGCTACAGTCCGCTTGGGCGAACTGTTGGATACCCTATTCTTATTCCTATCCCTCATAAGTGGGCGTGACAAAAGTCTAAGTATGGTTGAATTGTTAAGAACGCTCTACATATTTTGTTATATAACATTTAAAGGATTTTATCAAAAAAAACGCTCCCTAGCTCAAACTTGGGTGTTTCAATAAAATTGTTTTATTTAATTGTGGGCGTGTCAGTAGGCGGATTTAAAAAAAATTAACATATGAGCATAAAGGGCCCCTAGAGAGTATATATTATAAATTTCAGCTCCCTAGCTCAAACTTTGGATTTTCAAAAAATTGTTTTATTTATTTGTGGGCGTGTCAGCGGGCGGATTTTGAAAATATCTGTACATGAGCTTAAAGGGCCCCTAGAGAGTATATATTAAAAATTTCAGCTCGCTAGCTCAAATTTTGGTTTTTCAATAAAATTGTTTTATTTATTTGTGGGCGTGTCAGTGGGCGGATTTTGAAAAAAAATTATCCCGAGCAGTTTTAGGAGTCGTAGATCATATATAAAAAATTTCAGCTTCCTAGCTCAAAATTCGATTTTTTCCAAAATTTTGGTTTTTTGAGTTTGTGGGCGTGTCTGTGGGCGGATTTCAAAAATTCGTAAACTTGATTATTTCGGGACACTAGAGAGTATATGGTTAAAATTTCAGCTCTCTAGGGCCAGTTTAAAGGCCTAATTTTTGCCGACGGACGGACGGACGGACGGACATGGCTAGATCGACATTACTATCGATGCTGATCATAAATATAGTAACTTTTAGGGGTCTACGGGCAATATTAAGGTATATACCAAACTATGCGTCAAAATTAATATACCCCTAGAATAGGGTATAAAAATGGAAGATAATCAGTTGACTTTTATTCTTATGTTAACTGCATTTCGTATGCCTTTGGGATCATGACGAAATCTCGAATGACAAAAATCTCGAAAAAAAACTAATTTTTAATCCGGAATGCAAAAATCCCGAATGCACAAAAATCTCGAAAGACGATATCTCAAAAAAAAAAGTAAATTTGAGATTTTTTTCTTACCTATTTAAAGAGTTCAAACTTAAAAAAAATGCATTACATATTTAGTTTATTCAGCAATTTATTTTTTTTCGGTAAATTAACAACAACAAATCAATATTTAACAAAAAAAAAACATTATAAAAAATTGTAAAAATTCCAATAGTAAATAAGGTGCCGAAATAACGCCGAATTTCCATGTTCGGTCTTATTTCCCTTTACCAAAGTGAAATAAAGCCGAATCGGCCTTGTTTCGCTTTCAATTCATTTACACAATCAGGTAAAGATTCCTATCCTAACCGTTTTCAGATTTGCACCCCTGAAAACCTCGCACCTACTCCAAATCAAACAGTGACCCCAAGGGTGGTTGGAGGGGGGCAACATGACCCCGCAAAGGGATTGCACTGTTTATGGGACGGGTTGCGAAATCTCAAGTAGAATAAAGTCGATCTCCGAAATCTTATTACTTTTTTGTTCTACTAAATACATTTTTTTATACCCTATTCTAAGGGTATATTAATTTTGACGCATAGTTCCGCCCACTGGCACGCCCACAATTATTTTTTTTTTTTTTTTTTGAAAATTCAAAGTGAGCTAGGGAGCTGAAATTTATAATATATCCTCTCTAGGGGCCCTTTATGCTCATGTGTTAATTTTTTTTAAATCCGCCTACTGACACGCCCACAATTAAATAAAACAATTTTATTGAAACACCCAAGTTTGAGCTAGGGAGCGTTTTTTTTTTGATAAAATCCTTTAAATGTTATATAACAAAATATGTAGAGTGTTCTTAACAATTCAACCATACTTAGACTTTTATCACGTCCACTTATGAGAGATAGGAATAAGAATAGGGTATCCAACAGTTCGCCCAAGCGGACTGTAGCCCGTTCCTATGTTTTTTCTTTTTTTTATAATGGACACGCACTAAAGGGATTTTTTGATACCCTTATAATGTATAAGCTACACAGCGCGGGCGTTAAGGAAATTAGGGTTAGAAGATATCATAATGTGTAGGAAAAATGGAGTGAGGAGGAGCATTCCACATTCGTGTTGTACGGGTAAGGAAAGATTCCTTGTATTTCACTGTACGTCCGAATACAGGCTTAAGGGTAAACTGATGCGCATTCCTAGCATGACGGGTATTGCGGTTGAAATGTTCTAGGGGTGGAATGCAACTGGCTATTTCGTTTGAGGACTTATGGTGGAAATAACGATAAATTAACGAAAGGCAGGAGACATTACGACGATGACTAAGAGAGCAATGTCTCGGTCGCCAATGGAAATAAAGTCGAGAATAGAAAAATTTGAGGTACCTTTTTTACAGTTGCATAGGCAGTTTTCTAGCCAATCGTGGATGTTCAAGAGTAGTAAATAATCTCGAATGAATATATTAATTTTCGCGCGAATTGTAACCATTGTCTCAAAAATTAATATTATTCATTCGAGATTTTTTTTCTACTACTTACTTCTTACTTAACGGTCTCCCGACCCGTCAAGAGTCGCTGCCTGAGACACAGCAGCCTTCCATCCTCTACGATACCGGGCACGCTGCTTCCAGTTTTCCAGACCAAGCGCTCTTGCATCCGCAATGGCTTGATCTTAAAAACGGAGGTTCGTTCTTCCTTGCCTTCTCGAACCTGGGTGCTGGGATTCGAAGATCCTCTTAGCTGGAGCATTATTGTCTATTCGCTCGATTTGGCCGAGCCAATGTAGTCGACGTATTTTGGCTTTTTGGACTACATCCACATCTTTGTACAGCTCATAGAGTTCACGGTTGTATTTTCTCCTCCATTCGCCCTCCTCGCACACAGGACCACAAATCCGCCGAAGAATTTTTCTTTCGAAGGAGCCAAGTATCAGCTCTCCCTTCCTGCTTATCGTCCAGCATTACTCGGCGCCATAAAGCAGAACTGGCAGGATAAGAGTTTTGTAAAGCATACATTTCGTCCTCCGAGTTAGGAGTTTTGAACCCAGTTGTTTTGCCAAACCGAAGCAGCAGCGGTTTCCTAGGGTAATTTTTCGACGGATCTCCACTAAAGTGTCATTCGTGGAGTTCATTTTTACTCCGAGGTAGATGAACTCCTTAACTACCGCGAAATTGTTGCTATCAATAGTGACGTTTTGTCCTAGGCGGCGGACAGATTACGAATTCGGCCATTGCCATATAGAGCTCCTGACGATGTGTACTATCATACGCGGCTTTGAAGTCGATGAATAGGTGGTGTGTATCGACTTAAAATTCGTTGGTCTTTTCCAGGATTTGCCTGAGTGTGAAAATTTGGTCTATAGTCGATCTGCGTGGCCGGAAGCCACACTGGTACGTGCCGATAAGTGTGTTGTAAAACGGTTTAAGACGTTCACACAGTACATTGGATAGGATCTTATATGCGACATTAAGCAGGGATATGCCTCGATAGTTCTTGCAAGACATAGGATCGCCTTTTTTGTAGATGGGGCATTTGGGGCTGATAGCCCAGTCATCGGGCATGTTTTCTTCCACCCATACTTGGCTGATGATTTGGTGCATGCGTCCTACCAAAACAAAGCCGCCGTATTTGAAGAGCTCCGCTGGTAAGCCATCAGAGCCTGCGGTTTTGTTGTTAATTTTTTTTTTTTGGTTTTTGTATTTCGAAATTATGCTTTCGAGATTTTTTTTTGAGATTTTTTCAATTCTAGATTTTTGTTGGATTATTGATTTCTAGATTTCGTGGTAAACCCTATGTCTTTACATTCAGATCTTTGTTCAAAATGTTAAACAAAGTTGTTGGTTTGTGCTTTAAATGTTGTGAGCGACAAAGAATTGACGTCCTTGGCTCTTCAGCAACACTTCTGCTAACAGCTGCAATATTTCCACTCGAAAGACCACGATGATAGGCTTTACTTATCTGATCTTGAACCGAACCAGTTTGTTCAAATTTATGAACGATAAGTTTAATAGCACGGTTTGATGGAGCATGTTCTCTACCGTATTTTGAAATTTTCTTTCAACTTCTTCAAAACTTTCATCATATTTAAAATAAGTTTTAATAATAAAAACACGTTGCTCAATAGTGTACCGATCCATTTTAGGTAACGAGAATGTATTTACTTAATACCTGAAAAAACTTCAGTGTAATCTAATAGCTGTAAAAAAAGTGGCGGACAATTTAAAATGATACGTCAAATTTGAACAACCTTTACAATGCATGAAATAGGCGATGAGCCGAATTCCACCGAATTACCAGAAATCACGCAGTTGTATAACTCGACAAAGCGTGAAGTGGACACCTTGGACCAGCTGTGCCACACTTATTCTGCCGGTAGAAAGACGCGCCGTTGGCCACTTTGCTTGTTCTATAATTTGCTAAATATTGTGGGATACAACTCGATGATCCTTACGCACCAAACAAAGAAAAATTAGAAAACAGAAGCCGGTACCTAAAGAAACTTGCGCTCGATTTAGTAAGACCACATATGGAACGTCGCTTAGAAACTCAAACTTTGATATGTGAACTCCGCCAGACAATATGCAATTGACGAATGGTAATGTTGGAAAACGCCCTCTGGATTGTGGTAGAAGAATTCGGATATAGACATCGCTAGCTGTCATCCACAAAAAAATACGTACATCTTGCGCGAAATCTTTGGGTAAATATTTAATTTTTATTCTTTTGCTATTTTCTTAGAGGTAAGTGGGCTTTGTGCATATTATTAGTGTATATATCTTTATTATGTTTGAATTACAGGTGATTGAAAATGAACAATAAAGAGGAACTAGTCAAAGAAATCAAAATTTCTTTGTACGATGTAGTGCAGTATTTTGATGGTATGAAGCGATCTCTTCGAGAAGGTGAGGAAATTTTTAAAGCCGGCTGGATCTATGCGATTGGAATATCACCGCCTCCATCAGTGGATCAAGTGACGGGACTTATAGTCACAGCCTCGGCTATGACTTCAAAGCTCCACGAAGTAAAGCTGAAAAAAATTAGTGAGCAAAGTAAATTTTGGGTATGCACTTGCACCTGCAAGGCCGGTGAAGGAAACAAGTGCAAACACATAGCTGCATGCCTGATTCGGATAATTAAGTTAATATATTCTTTCGTATACATAATTCCCATTTGATGCCAATATAATTTTTTTTTCTATAGAGAACCGAGGCTAGAGATGATAAGCTGTACGGAGCTGACGCAAAAATGGGGAAAGGCTGGAAAATTGTTCGTCAAGCAATTCAGCTCAATCAATGCAAGCGACCTGTGTCATGCAAGAAAAAAAGTGAGTATACGCAATGATGAAGTTTCAAAGTCGGAAGAAGAGGATATTTTTAGGGACTTTTTAGCAGGTATGTAATTTATTTTCAACAATGTACTATTTATTTGTATGTTCCCAAAAAAATCTAGCAACACCCACAAGCGAACTGAGCAAGTTCTTCTTTTGTCTTCGATCATCTGGAGAAAATTTTGAAGCAGAGGAGAAGAAAGAAGAAACAGACGATTTTTTTCATTTTATCGTGGGCTCAAATGCCTTACGACAGTTTGTTCCACTAATGGAATCTTTCCTCACGTCCTCGAATGCTAAACTTTTTCGAGAGATATCGAAAACTCGAGAAGAAGCTGCTCAAGTTTGCAGAGCTACTATAAACCAAACTAGTGCTCAGTGGCTAGTTGAGAGAAGAAAACGAATTACTGCAAGCATCTCTTACCAACTTTTCACATATTCTTACAACAAAGCTCCAAATTGGCCCAAAAAGTTGTCATCTATCTATGATAGCAATTTTAAAGGCACCGAGGCGACACGGTATGGGCATTATGCTGAGAAGTTGGCTAAAGAGGTGTACAGTAAACGGTACTTACTGTTTGAGTCGGGCTTAATTATTTCCCTCAATCTACCATTCCTTGCTACAAGTCTCGACGGTGTGGCATACGATGGCGACGAATGGAGATTGGTAGAAATTAAGTCTCCAACTAAGGGAAAAGAAGTGTCAGCAAAGGAATTGTTGCACACACTAGATTACCTTCAACGAACTGATGGTATGTATGTTTTAAAACAAAAGCACGCCTACTATGGTCAAGTCCAATTGAGTCTAGCTGTTCTCAATTTAAAAGTTTGTGATTTCGTAATATTTAGTTCTTTTGATAATTCAATGGTCGTTTTTAATATTTATATGGACGAAGATTTTTTGAAAACATATATTCAAAGACTTTGCCAAATATATTTTGAAAATGTGATACCTTTTTTATTAAATTAAATTTATTTGTTTTTTGATGTACATATTCGTTTTTTTTGAGAAAATTCTTTTGTGTTTATTGTTTTTATTCTTGTATGTTTGTTTGAAAAATATTTATGTTTAATTTGTTATTGTGGAGTTTTCTTATTTGTAGCTGAAAAAAAAGAAAAAAAAATCAATAAAGATAAAAAAATTGAATTTATATACAAGTATTGTTTTATTTGGACTTTTACACTTACCCTAGAAACTTATCATCGCTGATTATCGAAGAGCTCAAGTTGGACAAACCACACAAGACCACCATTATATCATCCATATAAGGTAATACCGAAACGTGAACTTTTTCAGATAGCACTTTATAAATTTTCAATCTGGCTATACGTCTCTCAACATGAACTCGCGCTGCAGCAATCTTGGTATTCCTTTCAACGTCTTGTTTCGTAAACTTTCCAAAATTGAACTCAGGTCTTATCATCTCGATTCCAGCTTTGGAGAGCTCGTCACCTATCAGGAATCCTTTATCAACCATAACGGCGTCTCCTGGTTCAAGTTTCTCCACTAAGTCCGTGAGATTGAAAATGGCTTTGTCTGACGATTTTCCAGTCGCAACCTCGCTCAAAAAATTAAGGGCTCCAGAAGGAGATACGCCGATCAAGACTTTAAGCGTATGCGAGCCTTTGTAGTGCGAATAAGTGCAAGTTCTACATGTGAGACATCTGAAGGTCACAGTTCTCATCTCAGTACAATCGAGAACAGTTCTTACATTTGGAAATTGTTCGAAACATGCTGGAAGGCTTCTAATATTCTGGTCCCTTGTTTGCCAGTATATCAAACATTTGGTGACTTTAGCTAAAAGCTGAATAGTATCAGCAAAGTACAACTTAGCCGTCTTTTCACTAATTTGAAATGATATAGCCAGCTCAGCAAGGGAACAATTTGATTTTAGCTTGTACAAAGAGAGAAGAATTCTGTCCTTCATAGACATGCATACCTTTTCGTCTGTTCTTATCCTCGTACACGCTTTCAGCAATGTGATAAGTATGTGCATGTCGGATAGTCCAGTCATTGTCTTTAGCTTTTTTTCTGTATCCCACAATGATGTGAACATGACAACAGAATTTAAATTTACTTGGACTCCTTTATTTTCGGTTCTTGTACAAGTATTCATCACTTCACATACTCGTAGTTCTTCATTTGGTGACTCGGACAATTCTAAAAATGCCTCCTCCTCCATATGTGTATTCCTGAAACGGAAAATCGGTAACTTATAATAACATAATAAATAGAAAACAATTTGGCTTTACCTTCGGTTTATCATATTAATTGAACGAACCAAAAGCCGCTTTCCTCTGTCGATCATTATTTTCTGTGCACCAACTGAACTTTTAGGCAGATGTTTTGTAGGAAATGCTCCTTTAGCTAACATTGTTTTGCACCTAATACCTTCCCGTCGAATTGGTACCAGTATTTGCTCTTCTTTAAAATGACGACTGCAGATGAAAAAATATTTTGGAAATGGTTTCCCCATTCGAAGTGTTATTGACCACTTCTTCAATGAAGTTGTGGAATTCCGAACTTCCTTTGGAATGTAGTGCATGGTAATTCCATTCCCTTTATAGTTATTGCACTGAGGCACTCCACAGTGAGCAAGATTTCTTTTCTTTTCAGATTGTCCTTCCATGTTCGGGAAGCAAAAACATCACCCGCTTAGGAATATATCAAGTAAACAATAAATACGCACATGCCTTGGCAGTGTAAGTACTTAACATTAAACTTACTATTTCTCACTTTTCTGTATTGATTTTTTTATGATTTAATGATTTTTTAATTTAAGTTTCTACAAAAACACTTAATCACAGTGACAAATATATGCAACTGGCTGTGGGCTGTCAAAATCTATATCTAAATCCACATTCTTCTATTGCTCACCAGGTGTTTGCCTCCGGTTGTCAATATACAAAAAATAACCCCAGCAGCGGAAGAATCAACAAGGCCAGCTCCTACCACGGGAAAATGTGCATTTTTTCCAAGCAGCCGCGATAGAAAATCGGGGATCAACTGTGCTCTGTGCAAAAAATTCATTTGTTTCTGCACCAGAATAAAATATGTCCAACTTGTGCAAAATAATTTTACTTTATTTTATTTTTGTAAAAAAAACCTATTATTGAATTATAATTGAAGTTTCTTTTAGGATTTTGCCAAATAATTTTTTATTTTTTTAAATGTGTTTTTTTTTCTTTGGGGTACGGTTGTACCCTAATGTAGCAAAGTAAATTTGCTAAAGAAGTGTTAAGTGTAGCTTTCCAGGGTTAATAATGCAGGCTTAGAAGATTTATGCAAATTATTTAACAGCTAGAACAGAAGAGAACGATACTAGGCCATTGGTCAACAAACATCATGCCACGTAGTATTGTTTGATGAGAACAACATTCTATACCAGTACTTAAGAGTATGAAATTGACTATATGTTATGTTTGTAGAAACCGTTCAATAAGAAACTTCAATCAGATTACGATTGATGCTGCGTCTCCCAAATCTCTGACAAGAAATCCATCATTTGTGATGAAATCGGATTTGTTTCTGATTCCTTTGAGAGGAACTTTCAATTTCCGACCTTTTGTTTGGTCATGTTAACTCCTTGCGTGGGATATTCCGAGAAACTACCATGAAATCGTTGTCTTCTGATGGGGAAACAATTCATCTCGAAATCGCATGTGAGATAGGAAAGAACCAATAAATTAGTACCCGCCGAGGGAGTACTCGACAGATATGAGAGCAGAGAAATGATTGATGGCCACACCCAGCGACCCACGATTCTTTTTTTTTTTTTTTTTTCTTCATCCGATTCGTGCTTTTGTTTTGTGGGTCAAAACAGTCATTCACTGTTCTATTGTGTTGGGCTGACACATGGACATCTCGTATATGATGTCATGCCTACCGAATTGCTCGCCTCCGAAGATGATAAACGACCAAGAGTTGCTTTTCCAGTCGTGTTGTATTTTTTTCCGTTTTTCCTAATCGAAACTCCATCAGCGACTTGCTTACAAGGACACGTCACAATCATCACTGCGATAAATCACGTTCCAGACCAATGGTACGCCGTTTGTTTGAGTGCGATATATGCTGTTTGAACCGCACAATAATTAACGGGATCTTGAGATACAAATTTAATCACTTGTATGATTTTTATTAGAGAGAACAGCGAATATCTATCTACATGGAGCGCCGCGCCGCTAAACCCCCCCTCTCCCGTGCTTAAGCATTGAAAACGTGACTTTTCAATTCCTATCCCGAATTTTCGAACATGAATCGTTGGCGTATGGAGGGAGGATTGTACCGGGAATACATGTTCGATATTTCATGGGGAGGTGTCAGAATGTTTTGATTACTGTTAGATGCGAGAAGATCAAAGCGAAATCCAAAACTAATTAAAACATGATGATGAGCACACATGGCTGGGGCATTGCAGTTTGCACAATCAACCGACTTTGTAGTCATAATTTCCTCATCATGACTTGGACAGGAGCGAAGGGATGTGAAGGCGAAGTAATCAGTTCAAATGTTGATTTTGTACATGTTGTCGGATTCGGATTTGTCGATTGGAATGTTACTAAGTCGTTACACAGTGCGACGTGACATTTAGTTAAAGTCGACGAATCCGATATGGCTATATAATTAAATTGATTTAATAAGGGGCTTGTGTAATTGCGTGCCTAATGACTGCGACTGATGATTGCATATGTATGTCTGAATGTGATTAAAGTGATGACTATGATAAATGTAAGAGGCATTGTTGCGATAGAGTTATCTAAAATGTTGTAGGATTGCGTTTTGGAATGCGAATTATTTTGTAAGGATGATAATTTTGTTTTTATGGAAGCAAGGAACATATTGTGGTACAGATGGGTTTCTGACCGCAACTGTCGAAAGTGTCATGGTGGGTGAGCCCCTCATAATCATTCCAATCGGACGGCATAGACGAAATTAATAAACTCGAATTAATTATGGAATTCACGAGCTTGTGCAGGGGGCCTATTTAAGGTCCCTAAATAGGTAGTTGATCGTAAGGGCAATTTTTTTTAATCTGTAACAACACTTAAGCACACGTCAAAATCACTAGGAGTGCTTTTTTACTCAAGCGTATACAGTCTTAGCTAAACAGGGTAAAAAAACGCTCTACTGTGACTTGGCAGCACAATGACATTTCGTAAAACTAGAGTATGTATGTACCTATTAGTGATGGAAATTAATGCTATTTTTGATTAACTTAATTAGCATGCGATTTTTTAATGCTTAGCGTGTGAAATGCTAATGCTAAATTAATATGAAATGTCATTAAAAAGGAAAGTGAAATTTTTTTTCCTACAAATTTAATATTTACACACAGTACGGCAATGAGTCTTGTTACGGAGCAGTGCACTGACCCTGTATATAAACAAAAATTTATAAGCACAGCTGATCAATTTCCACTGACCCACATTTGTAACTTTTCCCTCATTGTGCAGATTCCGTCCATCCTTTACACTTCACTACCTGCAAAGAAAAACAGACAAATTAAAGAAAAAAGAATGTAAACAAATAATTTCACCCAAGACACGAAGCGTACAATATGTATTCCGGCAGCCAAACCTCAGTTAAGCGTAGATGAAACTTGCATTGTCCAATTCCTAGATCATTTCCCTATGAATAATAATAATATTAATTCTAAAATCAAAAATAAAACTAACAAAAACTCCATACTTATAATCCTCTCCAATCGTTCGACAGCCACGATGTTTTGACAGTTTGTGTTTTTTTTTTGTTACGAGTTTGTCTGCGCTTTCTCCTTTCTTCCAATCTCTTCCTTTCCTTGCATATTAAAATGCTTTCTTTTAAAATTTCCCCAATTGGAAACTGATGGCTCGATTCCAACCCATTCCCGGTTTTGTGTTGTGTAATCGTGTAGGTATACGTTTTTATTTTATATTATTTTATTTTTTAAGTGATTAGGATTAGATTATGTATTTTATGACTAGGAGTATTTATTTTATTGACTACACAAAACGAAAGAACGAATCTTGACGACTGGAAGGTGAACTATTTCTTTCTCCTTCCAGGATTAGCTGAATAAAAAGGGAAATTAGAAAGGTATAGATAGACGGAGAAAGGAAGGAATATAGTATAGAAAGAGGATAAAGAAAGAAAGAAAAGAAATGAACAAGATCTAAATACAATATATATGTACAACATTTCACGGTCAACTGATCACAGCTGTGGATCTTTATTATTTCTGAGCGGTCGTTGCCCTTAGGATTAATTGGATTTTTTTTTTTTAAGAAAAATTTGCTTGCGGTTGTTTCGCCAGTACACTGGCAAAATTATTTTCGAAATTACTTTGGTGAAAAAAAAAAATATATATATATAGTCAGATTTGATTTTAAAATAATAACTGACACTCAGGTGGTTTCAACTCCGATTTGGACAAGTTGTGCAGCAATGGGACTGGTGGACGAATAGAGTCGCTGCAGAGGTTTGAGTCTTGGTTGGGCCACCACTTTTGGGCTGGTGCTCAAACCTCTGCCTTTTTTGTTAACCTTGGGCCTTAGCGTCTTGGTGCCGTGCTGGGACAGTCCCCCGTGGAGACCAGCAAAACCGCTTCAACGGGTTTAGGTTGTACGGCCACAGAGCCGCAACCAACCAACAGACAAAACAACAACAACAGTGAACAAAGACAATTTGAAATAAAATAACTACGAGTAAAATACAAAAGTGACAACATTGAACTGTGAAACATATAATATATACAAAAGGACAATAATATACAAAAATAATATACAAAAAGAACATAAAGTGCAGTGCGTAGTGCTCTCCTCCGCCCCCTGGTTTGTGGCAACAACAACCACACGCACCACCAAGTGCTGAAACCTACCCCCATTAAACGCAGTGGCGTAAAGTTTAAACACTGGATTTTAGTTTAATTTTCATTTTTAATCTGTCTGGAAGCCTTATTTTTTTGTTTTAGTTTTTATTGAATTCTTTTTTTTTGCTTTTTTGAATTGTTTTTTTAAATCATAGTTTTAGTTTTGGTTTAATTTTAATATTAGTTTTTCGAGATTAGGTACCTAAGGTTAGGAAATTTTTCATTTTTTTATGTGAATTCTGCCCTTAAGTGATAGTGCGCGTCTCAGAGGCCGTATTGGCCATCATCCATCAACGTTCTTCGTCGTGCTGGTGCCAGGACAACGGGGGACCGTATAAAACCGTGAGTAGTTTTAAGTTTTTACATATTTTTTTGGATTCCTTTTTTTTTAGTTTTTAAGCTCCTTTAAGTGCGGAATTTTAGATTTAGTTTTTTTGAAGTTTATGATTTCGTCTGCGATAGTTTTAAGCTTTTTATATTTAATAAATTTTGGATTAGCCTGTCATGGCATTAAATTTTTTTGCGTTTGATATGCATTTAACGATGCGCGGCTAAAGTTTTTTTTGCATTTGGTGTGTGAACGACTGTGAAGGCCGTCCTTCTATAGGTCGACAATGACATAACAGGACAATACAAACTTTGACGACATGACGCGACGACATACGAACTTTCCACTACGTACATACTGACATAAATTGAGACTGGAGGGTTCGTCGAGGGGCTATCACTCACAACATCGGCCAGAGTGATAGCTAAGGTTGTGTCGAAAGACACAAGGGTGGGCTGGCCAACCTTTGCCAATAACATCTGGCATGTTTCGGGTTCATGACGAACCCGGTATCAAAGAGAGATTTAGGGAAACCGAGTTGCGGTTAGGGTAAGATAGTTTTAGTGTAGTTTTAAGTTTGTATTTGTATTTGTATTTTATTTGAACTTATTAATACACGATACTACAAGATTTATAATCTTAAAATTAAGTATCTAGTAATAATACAAAACATTTTAGGGAAAAGGAAACTTATATGAAAGTTATTAAAAGTACATTTACAAATTAATTGATATTATTATTATTATTATTTTTTTTTTTTTTTTTTTTTTATATACATATATAAAGATTGTATTCTAAAATATTTCCTTGATAAAATTAGGCTGATTGGTGTTGAAATATCCTTCTCTCGAACATGGTTAGTGAAGTAATTGTCTGCAATTCGACAGGAAGAGAATTCCTGAGTCGAATCGCTGACACAATGAAGGAGCGTTCTGCTATTGTGTGAGAAAAGCGTGGAAATATCAAGCAAACTCCTCTACGGGACTGAGAAAAATGTATCATTTCACTTAAGTATACCGGACATTTGTTGTGAATAATACTATGCATCTTTAAAAGATTTCTGAAGGAGTAGAATTTATCCAGGTTGATACCCAGAAGAGTAGAATTAAAACGTGAAACACTGGTATACCTACGGACATCATATATGTAACGTATACAATCATTAAACGCAACATTTAGTTTACGATGACATGGAAGGATAGACATTACAATTGAACGTAAAGAACGGAACAATCAGGCTTTTTACTAGACGCAGTTTCATGCTGGGAACCAGCAGGTGAGATGAACATCTTAGGGAACGAAGACCGGCGTAAACTTTCCTAATTGTGTCAGAGACTGCATCACAGCAACTAAGGGATGAGTTAATGCAGAAGCGCAGATATTTAACCTTACTGACATACGGAATAGTTTTGCCACCTAGTTCAATAGCTGGAAAATCAAGTGAATTAACTTGAGATCTCGAGAGGATCATAGCCTCAGTTTTCACTGGATTAAGCTGAAGTTTATTTAATGTAGACCAGCTTTGAATTCTCCCTAGATCTTCGTTAACTCGAGCAACTTAATCTTCCATTAAGCCTATAGGTCGAGCTAGGTATATTGAAACATCATCAGCATACATCAGCACTTTGCAGTTTACAACCGATTCAGGAAGGTCATTAATAAAT
Source organism: Portevinia maculata (assembly GCA_949715645.1). Lineage (NCBI taxonomy): Eukaryota > Metazoa > Arthropoda > Insecta > Diptera > Syrphidae > Portevinia > Portevinia maculata. Next base: position 10,446,543 of record OX454526.1, read on the forward strand.
ATTGAAAACAGCAGCGGGCCCAAAACTGAACCCTGTGGCACCCCGGAATTTACAACCGATGGTAAGGATGTTCCACTCACAGTTTCGACAATCTGCACCCTATTTTTAAGGTATTCACTCAATAATTTAATGGCAGCAGAGGAAAAATTATACTTATTTCTAAGTTTGGCTAATAAGATTGAGTGATCAATGCTGTCAAATGCTTTAGTGAAGTCCAGGAGGACCATAAGTCCAAAATTGCCAATATCAAGTGCAAAACGTAGATCAGAAGTTACCTTCAACACGGCTGATTCGCAGCTGTGATTTTTACGAAAACCTGACTGCCATTGCGATAACATTTCATGCAAAGCTAGATAGTTTTGTATTTGTTTAGCAATCATTTTTTCCCAAACTTTGGATAAAAAACACAAAAGACTAATGGGCCGGAAATCTGCGGGGCTCGACGGATTCACTTTTTTGGGGATTGGTACAATAGTGGCTTTTTTCCATTGCTCAGGAAACTGACAGGAGTAAATACATGCATTGTAAATGTGCAACATAAATCTTAGTATTAATGGCAAAATCAGCTTTATAAATTTTGGAGAAATGCCATCATGGCCGAGAGCATTTGATTTGACTGAACTAATGGCATCCAGAACGTCGGCTACCCCTACACACTCAAAAGAAAAAGACTGGTCAGAGCTCTCATATCGTGACACAACATAGGGTTCGTTTACAACACTGGGAGATGGAGCAAAAAATCGGCTTAGTTAGCTTAGTTATATTTTAGGGCTTAGCTTTTACTGTTAGATTAGTTAGCTTAAGCTTAGGCTGGTTAGGTTAGTTCGCGTGCTCCTTCCCTTCTCTCTCTTGGGTATCGGCCCAGGTCCTTGGACATTTTCTTTTCCTTCATTTTTGCTTTTCTATCTTTTTTGGTCCGTCCGTGGTCTACGTAGAGTAACTTCCTTCCTATTTTTCTCTCTTTTCACAACTTTTTGGCATGGACAAAACGTTTGTTGAGCAGGTGGTATATGGTGAGGGGACAAGAACTACCCCCGTCCGACGAGCTGAGCCGAGCAACCACAAGCATGCCGCGTCCTCCTCACCTGTATCGAAGTTGCCCCTGTGGCTCGACCCTGGTTCCCAACGTAACAGTCTTCAAATTGGTTACAGATGTCATGTAAGAGTGCCTTTTTTGAGCACGATTACAACTAGCCGCGTTATCAGTCCCATCCACTTTAGAAAAGAAATTCCAAAATGCATTGGAAGATCGCATTCGGGAAGCCATCGCAATTTCTTTATTTGACTTTAAAGAGGGAAACGAAAATTGAACTTTTATTTCAGACTAATTAAAAGCGAACTTACGAATCTCTCTGGTAAAAAATTTAGTACGATCACCAGAAATAAAAAATGAACAATCCTAATTTCAATACAGGTAAAGCTCGAAATTTAGAATTCGCAGAAATTAGAATTGCTTGGAAATTAGAACACAGCTTTACCAAAATGTACAGCTTGGAAATTAGAATTCTAATTTCAGAGCTGAAATATTTTAGCTCATAAGTGGAGATCGACAGACGGTTGAACTGTATTCAAAGACAGACATTCTTCAAGTCAATGTTTGCCTCCGTTTCAAGGCGATAAATGCGTCTAGACGGCAGCCGTAATAACGGAACCTTTCCGCATTCCTTATTTTGATTTCGTTCAATGCTTCCACAAGTAGAAAGGACTGTCAGTACCTCGGAAGGCATAAGGGTGTTCAGAACAAAGTTTAATTTTTAAGTCTCTTTGGAAAATGCCTCCAATTGAAAAGAACAGAAAAAAGAACACTCTGTCTTTGTCAGTGAAATCGGAAATCATGAGAAAATTCGAAAAGGATTTTCGAACAAAACATTGGCTACGCAATATGGAGTGGCACCATCTTTTATATCTTATATAAACAAAAAAGAAGTCATTATAATGGACAAAGTAAAAAATGCTTATTTGCCACTAAAAAAAGACTCTTCACGTTGCTGAATTCCCTACAATGGAGAGCAAACTTTGCGCCTGGATCTTGCGACAACGCCAAAGGAACTATGTTATAAATGGGCCAATAGTGAAGCAAAAAGCGGTAGCAATTTTGGAGTCATTAGATTGTAACGCATCTTTCAATGCAAGCGATGGATGGTTGCAAAACTTTAAACGACGTTTTGGGCTAAGGCATCTCAAAATATGCGGCGAGAGATTATCATGTAATGTGAATGCGGTTATGCCCTTTCAACAAAAATTCGACTACAAAATTCAGCAAATGGGCTTGACACGGGATCAAATTTACAATGCAGATGAGTCTGGACTCTTCTCCAGATTGCTGCCTGACAAAACAATTGTCACGAACAACGAAAAAAATGCTCCAGGACTCAAAACCACTAAGGAAAGAATAACTTTCATGCTGTGCTGCAATGCTTCCGGGTCCCACAAAATTAAGCCGCTTGTTATTGGCAAATCTAAAAAGCCAAGATGTTTCAAACATTTTGAGAACCCACTTGAGTACGATTCATCGAAATCCGCGTGGATGACCACATATATTTTTTAAAATTGGTTCAAATCATTCGTGCGACAGGTTCTAAAAACAAAATGTGTGAGATTCTTAATTTTTCTAACACCTCATTTCACAAAGGTTCGCGACTTTATGGATGAACACAATCTGCCGATGAAAGCATTACTCCTGCTTGATAATGCAACAAGCCATGAAGGAATGCAAAGCGATGATGGGAACATTGTCGTGATGTTTCTACCAAATGTTACGCCAATTTTGCAACCCATGGACCGAAATGCCATATGTTTGACCAAACTTTTTTACAGACAAAGTTTGTTGTCGATGGTTATTGCAAAGGAAAATGAGGGAGTTGCAGATATCCTTAAGAAAAATTCAATAAGAGACGCCATTCTGTTTCTCAAATCGGCTTGGGATAAAGTTACAGCAGAGCAATTGGAAAAGTGTTGGAAGAAAATATTTTATCGCGAAAATGCCGGCAGCTCCGAACTGGTTGAGCCATTGGGAGATATGGACTTCGATGAAGATGACGATGTGCCCCTTGCTAGATTGGTTCCGAACGTTCACGTTCAGGACACAATTCAACTGCTTAATCTTCTTGGCCAGCCTGTTACAGCTGACGAATTTAAAGTGTGGAATGCTGACAACATTTCTATTGAAGCCCCTTCAACTGAAGATGATTCAAGCGTAAGTGCAGCCGATTCAGAAGAAGATCTTGCGGAAGAAATTTCCCATAACGATGCAATTATTTTTGCAAACGGTTTGTTGACGTGGACTAGGCGGAACAGTGTTCCAACATCGGAAATTGTTTCTATCCAGAACGTTCGGGATAAGCCGGTTAAGCTTTTGGCAAACAAAGGAAAAACACAGTCAACCATGCTCGATTTCTTTCAACGCAAATAAACAATCATTGTTTAAAACTGTATCTTTTGAGTTTCTTTTTTCTTTGAATAAACTTTACATAGGTATAAATTATTATTACTGCGACTTATGTTTTTACTTTGGAGGTGAGAATAAAGCTTAAGCAACGATATCCTCTCTTTATAAAAAAATGCTTGGAAATTGGAAATTTTCGATAATTAGAATTCGCCTAAATTTTTTTTTCTAATTCTCGAGCTTTACCTGTATATGAAATTAGCAGACTTATACATTAACCCAATAAGTGAATCGCATTATTCGCGTTATTTCCCTGAAGATATTGCTATTTCATTTAGCATTAGGATCGTCAAAAAATATTCATTTGCTTAAACAACAAAAATTCGCAAATGTGCCTTCTCCTTCATAACAAAATGTGTTGCTATAATGAGAAGAAAAGCGTAGTTTTCCGTTTTTGTTAAATCGAATGAATTATGCAGTTAGAGCAGTGGAACATTTCAAAACGAAATATACGTCAGGAGTAAGTGTGTACGCAATATTCACAATGTTTGTTTTCGTTTTGAAAATCCTACTTCCTTCTTTCGCTGTGTGTACCTCTGCAGTTGGGAGCTCTTTTCATCTTCTTGTTCTTGTTTTATCTTTCCCACTTCTGTCTTCATGTTTTATTTCGATCACATCATTTTGTCATTGGTTGTTTTGTTTGACATTGACAGAGACAGATACACACTGCATACTGCAGAAAAATAGCTTAGCACTCCATCAAATTTAGCAAGTTATTTTCATACTGCTAATGCGAAAAAATTTTCATCGTGAATTAATTTTGCTAATGCTAATCATCCCATCACTAGTATGTATGTACATATATCGAACCTGGAAAAAAAAATCAAAATAATACTCTGATCAAAAATATAATGAATTGCAACTGGTTCGGAAATGGAACTACAAGTGGTTTGGAAATGGCAGCGGTTCAATTATTGTTTTCAGGCAAAAATAAAACTTCACACGCTAGTAAAATTTGAGGGTATGTTTCAGTTCAGAAGGTGAGAAATGTCAAAGTTTTGACATTCGATAACAAATGTTATCGGCTACGTAGAGACCGATGTTTGGAAGCACTGATCTATACACGCTGAAGGACTTAGAGGCGATAGTTATCCCCGCTAAAGTAAGCTAAGATGTGTCTTTCCCTTCGGCGGTGTTTATATTGCTTGGATTGTTTACTTTTATTTGTATTTTGGTCAACCAAATTATTAAAGAAATCAACATTTCGTTTTATCTGCAATAGCGCGTGGTTACAATGACATTTGGTGAACTGTCAAAAACAACAGCCCAAATTTTACTCTATTATATTTTTCTGTTGCAATAGGTTCGGGATAGAGCTAAAAGACAAATCTGTTGAATCATTTAAGTCAGTAGGTCTAGGTATATTTCGTTGTTGTGGTGCGAGGAAATGTTGCATTTTTGCAATAATACCAGACCAGTTGCATTGGATCGTGAATACCCCTGTGTTTGTAACAAATGTTGACGCGGGCATCCTAAGTGGTTGATCCGTTTGACTTTCGAGCGAGGGGTTCGAGGTTCCTTCCATGAACGCCTGTTAATTTACTGACCAACCTCATGCAAAAGTCTGACAAACATCAAAGAGTGTTGGCTGCCAGGAGAAGCTTCTTAAATAAGACTGTTAGTCCCCTTGTCAAAAATATAACATCGCACAAACAAATGTCGGCAGCAAAAGTAAGAAACAAATGTTGTTAGATACCTAAAATTTGTTTTTGGACAATAACGTCGAGAATGGAAACAACATAATAATCTAATGAAATGCGTTCCGTCTTGTATCTAGAAAGGTTGAGGAATGCTCACACTTGCTACTGCACAAGAATGAATTATGACTGTACATACCTATTTATACTATGCTCAGTTCTGACGATGAACGAATATTATCAGCTCGAATGTGCTAGTGAAAAGTTTTCTCAAAACCTCCTCAGTTTGAATGAACCCGATAAGCTTCAAACTGAACTCAGAAAATGATGAAGTCCAAAAACAAGGATGTAGGTATAGATGCGGCTGTAGCTGCGGTGTCTGATTGCATTCTGTGCATAGAGTATTAAACTATTTTCAAGTTGAAAGAATAGCTAAATTTTATTTTAAATTGAAACTTGAAGTGAAGTGAAACTTCTTATGTGCAGGTAACGTGGTTCACGTTACAAAGCGAACTTTCCCAAGCGTCGTAGTGAGCCAGCTGCCTCTGGAGGTTGTAGATATTTTTAAAACGCTGTTTAACAATGCGCTAAATAATGCACATTGGAAGGTAGCTGTGCTACGCTCTATCCCGAAAAAGGGTAAAGATAGGACGAACCCTGTCAATCTCCGGTCGATTAGTTTCAGAAGCAAACTAATATTATCAAGGTCTTTAAAAGTTGCCAATAGAGCCCTGTTGAAGTGGGTCCATTCCGGACAACCATTTGAATTTCAGGACGGGGCAGGACACTACTCATGCCGCGTCGAAAGTGGTTCCCGACATTCAGTTGAATAAATGCAAGAACCAATGCACAGGTTAAAGGGACTTTTCTACCTCTGCTATATTTAATTTACAATATGCTTATGAGAAAGAAGTTCGTTGTCAAATGTGGCAATGTGACTTCGAGCATAGTCTTCAAAATTAAGAACGGTTTACAGCAGGGGGAGGTGAATTCTCCGATCCTGTTTAACATTTAATCGAGTGATCTGGTAGGTTTACTCAGACATGCTATTGCGTATGCCGATGATTTGGTGGCATACAGATCAGGTCCTAAAATCGAGGTCATCAACATTCGTTTGCAGCGTGACTTTGATCAAATTAAGGGATATTGCGACGACTGGAAGTTGAAAATCAACTTTCTGAAGACGTAAACAATCTTCTTCAGAACAATATTGGCGGGGGCCTTTAGGAATACCAGAGAAAATGGAAGAAATTGGCCATTATTGGACAAAATGGGCAACCATTGGCGATGAGAAGCGTATTAAGATATCTCGGTATTTGGCTTGACCAGTATCTGTATTTCAATAGAAATGTAGTTACTTGTTTTGCTGGAACCAATAAGGCTGAAGCTCTGATAAGGAGACTGTTTCATAGCAATCAACTTGACTCCACAGTGAAGGCCATTTGTTACGTGGCCTTTACAAGGCCGATCATCGCTAATGGTTGTCCATTGTGGTCTAATATAGTGCCTAGTTTTATGGAAGTCCAACTATATTAAATACTTTCCCAACAAGGTCACATACGATGGGGCTCAGTTGAATAGGATTGACAATTTAATCATTAAGGTGACTTAATGACAAGTTGCAAGGGCGATGGCCAGCGACAATACACTGATCTTTGGGGCTTGTTAGCCCAATGAATTGTACATAGACAGTGCGCTCCGGTCTGGCTTTATCCCGCCGGAGGCATTTATCCAAAGTGCTGCAAAAGGGCTTGTACAGACAAGAGATGGTATTCCGGTATTATGCCACCGCTACCGCAGCGCGAGAGAAAAGCGGCTCATCCGCGGCAGGGACGTCGCCAATACTCCTTGTTTTAGTACCGCAATAGCGGAGATTGATAAATTCGATACGAAAAAGCAATTCCCCGAATTTTGGGAGCTGTTGAGAGTGGAGGGGTCAACATGCCCTTATTGGAATCAGCATTATATTAATTATATTAGCTATGTGCGCAAAACTATGCTCCGAAGCATCAGGACGAAACTCGACACATCGACATGGTAATTGAAGGAATGGTACAGTGGATTAGTTGCTGCAGTATGAATATCTGAAGCACAAATCAATCTTGAACATATTGGCAGCAACTAAGTTCAATGCACAATCGCGGAAATCTAATTTAATTTAATTTTGGAACACGAATCTAACTACCGCGACGAACCACTCACATTTAATATTAAGAACTGTCAAAAAAAAATGTGCCGAGTGTCGATCGCGTGAAGCGAGCTCTCTCTGTCTAACGACCTATAAATCCGTAAAAGAATGTTTTCGATCTCGTCCAACACATTGGGACAATTATTTTACTATGGCTCATACCAGTGATGGAAATCGACTTTTTTCGATTGTACTGAACGCTGAAACAAAATTGTACTGAAAAAGACCAAATTGTACTGGGCTCTTATGGATTAATGTAAACAAACACACAAATTGAAAAATAAAATTTATTTATTAGAACAAAAACAAAAAAAAATTAATTTATTATAAATATTGAGGTAAAAAAAAGCTTAATAAATAACGGAAGGATCTCCGTAACACAGTTAGGTAGGATCATTAATCAACATTATATGAGTTTTACTCTAATCTAAGAGTTCTTCTTTTTGAAGAGAGTTGTTTGTAACATTTTTATTTAAAAGATCTTTATTAATTTTAAAACTGTAACAACATTCATTCTTTATAAGATTTTTGGTTTCTATAAGTGCAGAACACGTTGGAACTTGTAACCGATTTCTTAATTTAGATTTAATTATATTTTGATACGAAAAAATTCTTTCAACGTTTGCTGACGAATGAGGAACACAAAAGGCACCCTGAACAATTCGATGAATATTTTGAAACATAAACTCATTGCATTCATTTTTTAAAAGGCCAATTTTTGACCAAAATTCTGATATGGAAAGATTTCTCAGTTGTTTTATATATTCACAGTCAGCTAGAGCTCTATATTCGTTGTTTACAACTTCAATGTTTTTGTGTTCATTAGGAAAAAACTTTAATACAAATTGAACAATAGAGTTAACTTGACCATCCAGCACTGCACTTTGTGAGAAATTTTGAAGTGCGTTTAAGAAAATGTCATCGAAATCCAATCTTCTTCTTTTGTTTTTAACTAAAATATGTAATATGTATCTCTTAGTAATGTAAGATTATGTAAACTACCTTTCCATTATTGCACAGAATTATCCTCGACTCGACACCAAAACAAAACACCAGAACCACGGCAGACGAACGCAACAACCGACAAGTTTCCGTCTTTCGTTTTCGAATTTAAGGGAAAAAACAAATGTCATCGAATGACGTTCAGATGTCAGTATTTAATATCAAATGGGCGCATTCATTTCATGTAGGGTAGATTTTGATATTGGGTAATTGGGCTTTGGGAATGTTCGCATCGCACATACATTTTTTTATTCAAGGGAGATAAGAGAAAATCAACTGAAGGAATAATATATATCAATTTTAACAGACAATTCAAAATTGTACTGAGATAGGCAAAGATGTACTTGTGTACTGAGAAAATCAAATTGTACTGAATTCAGTACAATAGTAAGCCTTTTTCCAACACTGGCTCATACAATGAAGAGAGAGAGACCGCATCAAACAATATATCTTTGCTATCTCACCAAGAAAGTTTTTGCACAAATTGTACATAAATCTTTAAATGTATTTGGGTAAGAAATGTAAGTTAATAAATGGGTCAATGATTCCGAAGATACATTAGCTGTAACACCCGAGATTTCATGTAAAGGTACTTTGTCAGACTCAGGCACTCACCACTAGATCGCCAACGTACAAACATTAAAATTCATATTATAACGTTCGTCTAACGAGTTTGAATTAATTATCTCTACAATCATTAGCATCGAATTTCAACAATCAATTCGAAACACCGATGAAAATGTAAATGGAAAATTACTGCGTTAAATAGTTATTAGGCCAAAAGCAATAATTATAAGGTTATAGTTAAGTGTATAGCGTCCGCATAAGGACTATAAATGTAGGATAAGTATCCTGTTAATTTTAAGTTGGATTGATTAGTAGTAAGTTGATATTTAAGAACCATTAAAAAACGAATTGAAATAACAACAAACCGAACTTCATAACCTACATTAAATTCCATTTATGCAGGTGGTGCGGTTTACAAAATTGTAGTCAGAACCCCTTACGAAAATAAGGGCTTGTGGGTTTTTGCTTTTAGCAGGGTGGGTCTGTAGCGGCAGCTTTAAACTGGCTCGCTTTCCAAGGACATTTTTTTATGGGTTTTAAGGATCTTTCTGGGCTTCCAAAATCCTCTTGGTAAAATAACATTGAACACATAAATACTGCGCGGTTTCCAAGCTCACTTCGCTTTTGATTATAGAACAAAGATATTGAACTTTTCGCACTCGGGAATCATTCTTCGATATATAAAGGGTCCTTCATTAGTGACTTGCCAACTTCAAAATGTCAGTGTGAACGCACCCTTAAACCGATTACCGAACTGTCAATGTCAAAGTATGAAGTAAAATTGAATTTTCATCATACTGAAGTACACGAAGAAACAACGTTTACAAATAATTCAAATTTACTATTGAAATTCCGAGTCGGTGGTCGCAACTTTAAGAGAGTTAACGCAAATATGCGGCTGTAAGTCTCGTCCCAGTAGACAAGAAATACGTAGTCTAGTGAACAGGTTTGAGTAGGAATATTCGCTGCTTGATGTTGCCGTGCCAGGGAGACTACGTTTTGCCCGAAGTGTGGAGAATATTGCTGCGGTCCGTCGCAAAACAGCCAAATCAGTCAATTGCACGGCGTTCTCAAGAATTGGTCCTGTCGCAGACCACATTATAGCGAATTTCGCGTAAGGATCTCAGCCTACACCCTTACAAGATCAAGCTGACTGTTGGAAAATCCACAATCACTTTCTTAGTTTCTCTTAATTGCATTCTCTTATACTTACACTAACATGTATAGAAACTGATAAATACGTAGAGTAGATCAAATGATGAGTCAGTCAATTTTCATAGCCTTAATTGTATCTACGAACTGTTTTTTTAAGTCATACGGTTAATAAAGAATATTCCTTTAAATTTCGGTCTGCTCGTTTTCCATTATTTTTCACACGAAGTAAAGCCATTTGATCATATAAAGCGACGTACGTTCTCGGATTGGGCTCTGGACAAGATGGAAGAAAATGAAAAATTTCGTCGCAAAAACATCTTCAGCGATGAAGCGCATTTTTGATTAAACGCCTTCGTCAATAAACCAAATATGCGTTACTGGATAGGTTAGAACCCTCATGTGCTCCATGAGACAGCACTTCATCCGCAAAAAGTCACTGTTTGGTGCAGTTTTCATGCCGGTGGCTTCATTGGGCCGATTTTTTTCGTCGATGAATATGACCGTCACGTTACAGTAAATGGTATTCGCTACAGAGACATGTTGGAACGTTATTTCTTTGAGCAATTGCATGAATTGGACATCAGTGATATGTGGTTCCAACAAGACGGTGCCACAAGCCACACAGCGGGTGCAACAATAGATTTATATTTATTAATTTTCAATATAACTAGACTTAGAGGTTAGTGCGTTGGACTACTGGTTCGAATCCCACCTAAAAACACCTAACATTTTTTCAATTGCCCCAGGAGTATTAACTAACATGAAAAGTTTCTCAAAAATGTTTCCTTCGGAATCCGCGGTATTTTGTAGATTATTTCCATTCATGTCCAACACAGAGTACACACAAATGGCTGGAGAGCTATGTTTGAGGCCGCGATAGATAGATTTAAATGGCAATGAGTCTTGTTAATGTAGCTTTCATCCCTTAGCCGATTGCTATCACAATGGACATATGCGTTGCGCTGTCGAAAACTCCTCTAATCCCTCGAAAATTACAATCAGAATACTTTTTGCCGATGAAATTGAAGTTATCCCAATGGGAGCCGTTTCACAGCATTCTAGTAGAATCTATCTTCAAACGTAAAAAATATGGATTGGATACATTGATGCTCATAAATTGACGAAAATGCTGAACAATTCATAAAATTGTCCCTTTTAATTACATAAGCAGGTTCAATTGCTCAATTTACCACATTTCTTCACAAGCATCGCTGACCTCAGAGATTCTGAGTCACACTTCGCCCCAACACAAGTCCACTACAGTACCTGTCAGTGAAATTTATTTTTAGTGGCCTCTTCCTATTTACTTCATCGGACAACCATTACTAAATCCATCTGCTGACTTTCCACATGGATATACAGCCAGCAATATACCTAGAGAAGACACTAATCAATTTATCCCAGAAACTTACCGTCAACGCCGTAAGCAATAGCACATTCTCGCATTGTATCGACTCTCGTATAGGTAAGTTCCAGGTACACTCTGGACGATCTTGACATATAGATATCGAAATCAGCTACCCTCCTCCCAGCAACCATGTGCACTATGAGCCATCGATAGAGACAACCCCAGCACTAGAGGAACAAAGAAGAAAAACTTTCAGCAAAACAAGCGTATAACAGCTTCGCAAATGGACAAATTTATTGCCTGGGCGGCGACATATAGTCCACACTGTGTTAATAGCCCATAAAAGGATAATGTCAGCAGCAATGAAAGACGAATGACTTGCTGCACTCGTTGATGGTGGTGGTATCTTGACTATCCGGCCGTTCTACCCTGTGGAAACTATTTTACCAAAGCGAAGGATAATATTATCGAGATTCGAAAGGCGACCCGAGCAAATGACTTTTCGACCAAGTCCAGAAGATGTGCACAACAATCTTACAGCAGAAGCAGGAGGCGGGCGACGAACTTGCTCACATCATTCGGTCATTTATCACGGAACAATGGCCATGGATGATGTGGACGCTGGACCACCAGACGGAGGCACAAGCACAAAAACCTGTGAGTCCATTAGGGTCAGAGTTGTCTTGTCTCATATATGTTGGCCAACTGAAATGGCAGTACCGGTCAGAGCTAGAGCTCTGATATCATAATTGCCATTTTATTGGGTGGTGTCAATGTCAGATTTCAAGGGAAACATTTTAAAAGCATTCAGGCAGAGTTCATCTCGTCGGCAAGACGATTCGACGTGGCCTGCGATTAATGTTCGGCATCGAATGTGTCGCGTTCCATTCTAGGTGCGATTCAATTATTTACGGCTGATGCTGAGTGATGTCACTGTGGGTTATCAGCAGGGAAAACTGATTTATCCTGAGAAGTCTTCGAAGGTTACAGATACGAGGCAAAAGGATTTCATTACACTGTTCCTTAATGTTCGTGATGGTGGTGCGGTCACTGGACGAGACGATGAGCGCCGCCGCTGACATGAAGGTGGACAGTGATAATCGCGAAATGTCACAACTAAGTGCACACTATGATATCGCAATGGAAGACCGGGAAATAAATTAAAATGGATTCTGTTTGTGGTAATGGAGCGGTGTACCCAATGCAATTGATGTTGGCTCTTAGGGGTCTTCAACGAGATACTAATATAAAAATGACGCGCTATCATAGTGCAGATATAATGTGGTCAGAGGACATTGTGTTTGTTGTTTCGTTACTTAAAAGGAATCAAAATATTTTACAAGCCGAGTTTAACAGGCTGAAACTGCGCACCGCAATAGATTCATTTTAATCTTGCATTTTTCAACCTTTGCTTGTAGCCTTGGCAACTCTGTGATATTTCTGCTCAAGTTCATCTATACCAGGCTCTCCGTGCTTTCGAGAAGTCTGGTGAATGCACAGTTTTTCCAATCTATCCGTTAATAAAACTAAAAGGCGAGAAAGTGTGAAGGGCTTCGTAGCAATGTTTCAGCCCCAGTTAAAGCCATACGTCTATGCAGGAAAGGAAGGCAAATACTAAACTCTAGGGGCCCATTTAAAAAAAGTCGTTATATCGACAAAGTTGATGGAAATGAAGGTCGTATACGCCTACTTTTCGACGCCCCACTTGTGGGGGTATTTTAAACAAATTGGTAACTTTAGGTCATCTATCTATATATATAAAAATCAATCCATATTTGAGTTTGTTGCCGGTGTTTGGCCAAACGCGTTAACCGATTGCAATGAAATTTTTTTCCATGAAAGGTGACGTGTGTACAAAGGATGTTTGGTATGTACGATATCTGTATCTGCATCGGTGTGTGAATTATGGTCATTTGAGTGAGTACACATGCATATGTGCATATGCGTGTAAATTCCGATGCAGATACAGAGACCGCACATATAAGAAACCATCGTACAGACGTCACCTATTTTGTTATCCGAACGCGCATATGCAAGAGGGAGACCAGACCAACGTTTCAAGCCTATTGTGGTGTTTGTGCGTACTTTCATTCTTGAGATACCGTGTGTTCAATGTTTTATTCAAATAACTCTTATTGAATTTGTTTGCTTTTTTTTTTGTGAATCGGACATCGGAAAGTTGCTTTTCCCACATTGATAACAATAAATGTGAAAGTGAATGAAAAGTGATTCTATCGCAGTTTTTTACTTTCATTTTGTTGTTTGATTCGCACAAGTAAGCTGACATAGGCGCCTGCCAGACAAAAAGCACCTACCCTAAGCGGAACAGGTTGAGCTCAAATCGGGCAATCTTCGGTATTGGCCTGAGAGTGTTTCTGTGAAGTTTAGTCAAAATCGGTCTTCTTTTTTTAGGGCAGCAACATAGGTACGCCAGATACCCTATAGACAATAATAAGGAAGTCTACTCGAACAAAAAGTCGAACGTAATCACGATAAAATTCAGTGCGAAACTTGCAATGTTCATTTTCATCTGCTGTGTGCAAAAATGCAAAAAAGTGACGCAGTGTATATGAAGAAAAATCATATCCCATATCGCTGCGGAAAGTGTACTACACAAAGGAGAAATTCTATGCGCTCTCCTCCACGCCAGCATCAACGATCACACAGTGAATCCACCATCGGTGACGACGATTCAAGTGCAGCCGAACCCACCGCCACCAATGCACCGGTTCTCTCAGCGAATTCTAACTGCTTGCGGCCGTTAGGCAAAACTCATAGCAGCTCTCCGTTGGGTGTCACTTTAGAGGTACTGTATGAGGAAATTGTCGCACTGAAAGAAATGAATATCAATGCACTCTCCCTCATTAACGATCTTAAAATCGATAATGTAATGCTATCCAACAAAGTGTCTGCTCTTCAAGGAATTGTCAACAAGATGCAACAAAAACAACTGCGTAAGAGTATCGACATAGTGGGAATTCCTTATATCGAGACTGCAAATGCCTTGGATAGTGCAGTGAAGATATTGCAAGAGGGCTTGGGCACGCGAATCAGCTGTGATGACATCAAATCATGCTTCGTAAAGACAAACAAAGTGCAACGTATTGGTAAAGAAACTCGTCCGAATATATTGTGTGTGAAGTTTAAAACATTTGAATGCAAGGAAAGAGTTATGAAACTAAAAAGCCAGAAGGATTTGTCAACTAAATTGCTTGGTCAGGAACTAAAAGAGCAGCGGATATATCTAAATGATAGTCTAACCAGTTACAATCGATTTTTATTCAATAAAGCCAAACAAACAAAAGTGGAAAAAAAGTTTAAATTTCTTTGGATACAAAATGGTGAATTGTTAATGAGAAAAAAAGAAGGTGACAAGTACTTTAAAATACGTTGTTTGGAAGATCTTGATAATTTATCATAATCTCATGTGCAAACTAAATAATGATTCTTTTAAATAATAGTATAATTGATGATCCTCTTATTAGAAATGTAAATTACCATTCTTGTAACTTTGATATTAAAATCTTTCAAAGTGTTTTTCATAACAATCCACATAAAAACTTCTTTATTATCCACCAAAACATTAGAAGTTTACGTAAAAATTTTGATTTGCTTATTGCGCATCTAGAACTATTTGAAAACAAACCCGACTTAATTTTTATTTCCGAAATTTGGATATACGAGCGTGAAAAGGACTTTTATAATGTGCCCGGCTACAAATTTTACCCTAATTGTAACAATGATTATGCAGCCGGTGGTGTTGCCTTCTTCATTAAAGAAAATCTAAACTGTGAGTATGAGTTCGAATGTTGTTCATTTCGTAGCTCCGATATGATCAAAATTTATTGCACTTTAGAAGCACAGAACTTTGTTTTTCTGTGTTTTTATCGTTTTCATGATAAAAGTAAGGACGTTTTCATTGGCGATTTAACTTCAGTTTTAAGTAGGGAGAATGCCCGTAATCTGATCATTGTGGGTGATATGAACATAGATATCCTAAGTACCTCTTTAGATACATTACATTATATGAGCTTAATGTCGGCGAATGGGTTAGAGTCTTGCATTAATGTCCCAACAAGAATTTCGGATTCAACTGAAACTTGCATTGATCATATCTATGCCAGACTTGATTGTAATGCTAATCTATCTCTTGTCAGCATTGTGTCTGATTTCAGTATTACTGACCATTGCATGACATGCCTCTTTATCTCGAATGTAGTTAAATCACCTACTGTAGTGAAAACTCCTATCAAAACCAACAATCGTATTGACTTTGTTAAGTTAAATGCACGCTTGCTTCATGAAACCTGGACTCTTGTTTATAGTGAAAATGATCCCTCTTTTGCCTTCGACTATTTTGTTGACATATTAAAGACACATGTAGATATGTGTACGGAAGCTGAAGCACGCCGAAGCTCTGCTGCTAGGAGACTCAAACCCTGGATGACCAAACATCTATTGGAAAAAATTGGAATCAAAAATAAATTACGTATTAAATGCGGAAAACATCCAAGTGACACTAGGCTTCGGAAGAAGTATCGAAACATGTGCAAGAATATTAAAATTTTAATTCCTTTGTACAAAGAAAGCTATTATGTAAATAAATTCAATGGAGCTAAAGGCGACTCAAAGCAGGAGTGGGAAGTCATAAATGAATTATTTAATAAAGCTGTTCCTTCTAATACACCGGCGTGTATTAAAATTAATAATAATGAAATCACCAATCAAGCTTTGATAGCCTCCAGCTTCAATGATTTTTTTGCTGAGGTTGCTTCAAACACGCTTTCAAATGCAGGTTTTAAAGATGAGAATTTGCATTGTCAAGATTGCTGCCTGAATTGTGAGAGTAACTTCCATAACAGTTTTTATTTCGAGCCAATAACATCCTTCGAATTGCACAAGCAGATTATGCTCCTAAACAAATCAAAATCTTTCACTCGAAATAGTTACTCTAATGCTTTTATTAAAATCATAGCTTATAACATTGTCGATGTCCTGGCACACATTTTTAATAAAAGTGTATACAATGGCATTTTTCCTAAGAGCTTAAAAATCGCGGAAGTTAATCCAATCCTAAAAAAAGGTGATTGCAAAGATGTTAATAATTATCGACCCATATCCCTCCTTCCCGTTTTCTCTAAATTATTCGAGAAAGTTATCAAAAATAGAGTGGTGAGTTTTCTGGAAAAGCATTCCTTTTTCAGCTCAAGTCAATTTGGCTTTAGAGCTGGTATGTCAACAGAAGATGCTCTCTTAGTTTTCTGTGAACAAATTTATACAAGCTTGGCCAAAAAAAAGACCACTGCTGCGTTGTTTATAGACATTACGAAGGCTTTCGACACAGTAGATCATACTCTGTTACTCTTAAAATTAAGGAAAGCTGGTTTTCGTAGTTTCATTCTGGCTTGGTTTTCCTCATTTCTTCAAAACAGAAAGCAAGTTGTAAAAATAGGTCAATCTTTTAGTAACTACCGTAATATCGAAACGGGGGTCCCACAAGGATCGGTCCTGGGTCCTGGGACTATTAAGACACTGGTTTAAAACACACAAGCTGGTTATCAGTGCTAAAACAAAAGTTATGTATTTCAAACTCCCACGGCTAAATAGTTGCCCTCCACCATTAATATTCCACAGTTGTGACTACAAGAATATGTTGTTAAGTACAGAAACCTGTGTTACAAGTCCAAATATAACAACTTCTTTTGATATTGATGAAGTTTGTTCGCCAAATTGTTTCCTAATAGAAGGTGTATCTACTTTTAAATATCTGGGTCTTCTTTTTGACTCTCAAATGAATTAGAACTCACATACCTTGCTGTTAAAAAATTATATGTTGAGAGCTACTTATATAATGTATCATCTAAAGAGGTTGTGCTCCCAAAAACTCCTACAAACCGTATATTATGCCTTAATACAATCAAAATTGCAATATGGTCTGGAGTGCTGGGGTGGCACTTACAACTATAATTTGCACCCTTTGTTCATATCACAAAAACATGCTCTCCGAATTATATGGAAAAAAAGGCGTCGAGAACATACTTTTCCGCTTTTCCTGAAGTCAAAAATACTGCCTTTAAAACATCTTTTCTTCTACAAAGTCCTGAAAATATTTTTCCGAAGGAGTGGTAACTTGCCAAACCAAGAAATTCCTATTTATCAACTTCGGAGTGCTGAAAGAAGAATCGCTTTCATTCCGCCTCATAGTACCCAACAGTTTCTAAATTTCTTTTCATCGTTAGCGCCTAGATTATACAATAAATTACCGCTTGTAACTCGGCACATTTCACAGTCCTTTTTATTTAATAAACAAGTTAGACAATGGCTCTTCAACTTTGACCAGGCCCAGATCAATACTCTGATCAGAATTGTTACGTAAAATTTAATATATAACTCACCGAGTTTTTCTACTCTTTCATCACCCCACAACCACCTATTTTTAAATTTTTTTTTGTAGTGTAATATTTATTTACTCAAATCACTTCATTCGCCACTAGTTGGCTAAAGGTTCTTATCCTTAGTCTCTATAGAATGTAAAGATATACAACAATGCATATTGGCCAATAGAATTCTCGGGCACGGGCAAAGCCGGGCGGGTGCAGCTAGTTATGTTATAAAGCAAATCATAAAATTCTGTTTTGGAAGCTTAACCACAATTTCGGATTCGGATTCAGTGATAGCGCAGTATTAGCTTGTCTGTTTAGTTCTTCTGCTTTTCCATTGCCTTCTTATCCGCGCAGGCACCCAAATCAATTGAACTTTGTTTGTGGTGCCCAGTAGTTGTAGGAGTTGGAGACAATCCCAGACCAGTTTTGAGGTTATTTCAAAGGCGTTGATTGCGAGTAGGGCCGCCCTGCTATCGGAGAGAATGTATATGTTTTTATTTTTAATAAGTCTGTTTAGATTCTCTCGAATGCAGAACTCTATCGCGTGGATTTCCGCCTGAAATACTGTGCTGCTGGTGTATATGCATGATTTAGGGCGAGGACCGCATACTCCTGCTCCAAGTCCTTCATTTGTTCTCGATACTTCTGTATACCATACATCTGAATCTTTGGCAAATGTAGGTTTATTCTGTTCCCAGTTTAAACGTTCTGGGAATGTAACCTTGAAGCCTTATTCCAACCTTTCAAACTCCCTTTTCTCATCATTGATGATTTGAAACGCAGTTGCAAAAATAAATTACTCTTAAACCCATCAAAATCCCAGATTATGCCGATATCCAAGAAAAAATGTAACCTTCTACCTGATTTAAATCGAAATAGTAGTAAAATTAAAGCTGTAGAGTCAACTACTAGTCTTGGCTACACAATTATTCGAAATCTGTCTCGCTACAATCACACTAACGCCAACGTATCTACGGATGCCTTCGTAAGATATCCCTAAGTGCATATTTTACTCCGCTGGAAACACGATGAAAGCTGGTAACTTCTCTAATCTTGCCCCTCATAACGTATGCTGAGGTTGTATAGGGTGTTTTTGTATGGAGGTATACAACTTCTGATAGGGACAACTGTCAAACTAGCTGTTACACTAATAAAGTGTGTTGGACTTTTTTTCAGTATACTTTGGCAAATCACCATGGAAAGACTTACACTAGAACAACGTTAACTAATCGTCGAAATTTATTTCCAAAATTCGAGCTCTGTTCGCCAAACTTAACAAACAGCGCGTGCAACCATGACTTTGTTGAACCAGACGTTTGGTGAACGAATCATTCGAGAACGAGAGACCTATGAGTTGGCCACTTCGTTCGTGTGATTTGACACCTTTGGACTACTTTTTGTGAGCGTGTGTCAAAACTCTGGTCTATGCTGATAAACCAGCAACGATTTATCACTTAGAAGCCATGTATGCTCGAAAAAGTGGTGCAAAATTGGACGGACAGGATGACGTTCATAAGGCGCAGTCGCCGAGGCCATATGCCAGAAATTATTTTTAAACATTAAATGCCATCAAATTTGTGAGCTAATAAGCCAAAATTTGGTCATTCCATTAAATTATTTATATCTATTTGCTGATCATCTTGAGGAAACACCATTTCCTATACAAACTACAGAAGAAGATTTGACTGTGGTTTAAAAAACAATCACAAAACCATATCTACTAAAAATAACACTGCAAGAGTTACAGAACGAAATCAAGCAAAAAAATCACCAGGTTATGACTTGACAACAGGGCAAATATTGAAAGAATTATTTAAAAAAGCTTTGCGAAAACTATTACATATAATTAATGCAGCATTCAGACTTCACTTAAGTATGTCCTAGAAGTGATAATAATTTCAAATTATTCCTAAAGAGACTCAAACCAATAATAGAGGACAGGCATTTAGTCCCAGTCCACCAATTTTGGTTTAGAGAGAAACACTCGACTATTCAACAAGTGCATAGAATTGCGAGTATTATAGAAAAGGCACTGAGAACTAAAAAAGTTTGTTCGGCCATTTTTAACATCCCAGTGGAATTTCTTGTTTTAAATGTAGCCCAAGCATTTGATAAAGTTTGGCATCAAGGATTGGAATGCAAATTGAAAGCGGATCTTCCTGATGAGTTCTAATATTGCATTCTTAAATCATACATTTCAGACAGGTATTTCCGTGTAAGATATGAAAATGAATACTCGGACCTGAAGACGATAACGGCAGATGTACCACAGGGCAGTATCCTGGGGCCAATCTTGTATCTTTTGTATACAAGAGATTTGCCTGAACAAGAAGAAGCTAGCCCTGACACTTTTGCTGATGACACAGCAATAATGGCTACAATGCAGAAGACGCAGCACACAAACTACAAAGATCCGTAAGGTCTATTAGTGACTGGACGAAATGGAGAAAAAAAAATCCATGAGAATAAATACGTTCATATTAACTTCACCAATAGGGAAATAAATACGGTAAGAGTTAAAATAGACGGAATAGAAGTACCGTATGCAAATGCGGCCAAATACTTAGGCATGATGATGATGATTCAAACTTTTCAAAACAAATTACTAAGACGTAGTGTTAATGCTCCATGGTACATCCGAAATGACAATCTACACAGAGATCTAGGGGTAGAGTAAGCATTGTGACGTAATACACGAACATGTGAATACTGCTATACAGCACATGGTGGAAGAAAATCACAATACATTAACAAGGCTTAAGAGATTAAAGCCAAACAATTTGGTTATGTAATATCTGTAGATAGAAAACGAGTAACGACCCCTTTTCCTTTCCTTTTTAACCGCCCATCCTCAATCCTAAATCCTAGTAGCTTATTATTAACTAAATCGGGATAGTTTAACGCCAATAGACGCGAAATAAGAAATAAGAAAATAAAGTATATTTAAATATCTACGGGACTAGCCATTGGGCTATATCCCACCAACCGCTCTCAAATACATTAAAGAAAAATTTTCTAAATGAGTTTTAACTCAGTCGTAAATAAAAAGGGAGGTGGTTTAAGTGGGTGGCGGGTCCCACACTACTAGCTTCACTAGTGTCTTTAAAGATATACTCCCACCCTCGGAGAAAAAAAAAAAACATTAAATTTGTTGTGTTTTATTTAAAAAAAAAAGTTGTAGGTATGCCTCTATAAAAAAACACCCTATTTATAGTAGTCAAGACTCGATATCCCAGCATTGGAAGTAGCTTTCAACGACGCGGTACAGGACACCCACGGCACTCGTAGATATGCCCATATAGTTGAATACACTAGGGATTTGCTAGGCTGTAATTCGCATCAGGAACTGTATATTCTTACATAAAATTATTACTAATCAAAGTTCGTCTTATTTGTATAACAGGCTTAATTTTACTCGCACGAACCAAACCACCAATTAAATACCCTATCGCGGCGATTTTCTCAATTCGTCGCGCTTGTTTTTTATTCACGCCGTGAGACTATCCAACTCCTTACTCTCACATACCGAATTATTCAATTTTTATACCCTATTCTAAGGGTATATTAATTTTGACGCACAGTTTGTAACATACCTTAATATTGCCCGTAGATCCCTAAAAGTTACTATATTTATGATCAGCATCGATAGTAATGTCGATCTATCCATGTCCGTCTGTCCGTCCGTCGGCAAAAATTAGACCTTTAAACTGGGCGTAGAGAGCTGAAATTTTAACCATTTACTCTCTAGGGTCCCGAAATAATCAAGTTTAAGAATTTTTGAAATCCGCCCACAGACACGCCCACAAACTCAAAAAAACAAAATTTTGGAAAAAATCGAATTTTGAGCTAGAGAGCTGAAATTTTTTATATATGATCTTTGGCCCATAAAACTGATTGGGACATAAAATTTTCAAAATCCGCCCACTGACACGCCCACAATTAAATAAAACAAATTTTGGGAAAAATTGAATTTTGAGCTAGAAGCTGAAATTTTTTATATATGATCTTTGGCCCATAAAACTGCTTGGGACATAACATTTTCAAAATCCGCCCACTGACACGCCCACAATTAAATAAAAGATTTTTTTTGAAAAACCAAAATTTGAGATAGGGAGCTGAAATTTTTAATATATACTCTCTAGGGGCCCTTTATGCTCATGTGTAAATATTTTCAAAATCCGCCTACTGACACGCCCACAATTATTTTTTTTTTATTTTTGAAAGTCCAAAGTTTGAGCTAGGGAGCTGAAATTTATAGTATATACTCTCTAGGTGCCCTTTATGCTCATACTTAAATTTTTTTTAAATCCGCCTACTGACACGCCCACAATTAAATAAAACAATTTTATTGAAAAACCAAAGTTTGAGCTAGGGAGCGTTTTTATTTACAAAAGCTTAGTTTTTTCGATAAAATCCTTTAAATTTTTGTCACGCCCACTTATGAGATATAGGAATAAGAATAGGGTATCCAACAGTTCGCCCAAGCGGACTGTAGCCCGCCCCTATGTTTTTTATATGATCTATGACTCCTCAAACTGCTCGGGATATAAAATTTTCAAAATCTGCCCACTGACACGCCCACAATTAAAAAAAAACAATTTTATTGAAAAACCAAAATTTGAGCTAGGGAGCGTTTTTTTACAAAAGCTTCGTTTTTATACCCCATTAGCGGTATATTAATTTTGACGCATAGTTTGTAACATACCTTAATATTGCCCGTAGACCCCTAAAAGTTACTATATTTATGATCAGCATCGATAGTAATGTCGATCTAGCCATGTCCGTCCGTCCGTCCGTCCGTCGGCAAAAATTAGGCCTTTAAACTGCACCTACAGAGCTGAAATTTTAACCATATACTCTCTAGGGTGCCGAAATAATCAAGTTTACGAATTTTTGAAATCCGAATTTTGAGCTAGAAAGCTGCTCGGGATAAAAAAATTTCAAAATCCGCCCACTGACACGCCCACAAATAAATAAAACAATTTTTTTGAAAATCCAAAGTTTGAGCTAGGGATCTGAAATTTATAATATATACTCTCTAGGGGCCCTTTATGCTCATGTGTTAATTTTTTTTAAAGCCGCCTACTGACACGCCCACAATTAAATAAAACAATTTTATTGAAACACCCAAGTTTGAGCTAGGGAGCGTTTGTTTTTGGTAAAATCCTTTAAATGTTATATAACAAAATATGTAGAGCGTTCTTAACAATTCAACCATACTTAGACTTTTGTCACGCACACTTATGAGGGATAGGAATAATAATAGGGTATCCAACAGTTCGCCCAAGCGGACTGTAGCCCGTCCCAGTGTTTTTTTTATAAAATCCTTTAAATGTTATATAACAAAATATGTAGAGCGTTCTTAACAATTCAACCATACTTAGACTTTTTTCACACATACTTATGAGGGATAGGAATAAGAATAGGGTATCCAACAGTTCGCCCAAGCGGACTGTAGCCCGTCCCTATGTTTAAAAGTGCAATTCTTCTATATTTTTCCGCACACCAACAATAATCGACATTATCTCATCTCACTCCTCAACTTAGTTCCAAGAACTTTTTGTATACTAGTCTTAAGGATTAAGTGAAATTATAATTACGAAGTTACACTTTTAAGTACCTAAAAAGATATTATTTTAATGTACAAACCATTTTAATGAAATAAATGAAATGAAATGAAATGTTGTAAAAAAAAGTTCCAAAATGGACAAAGTCTTTTAACTCAATACCATACTCACTTTGGGGGATAGGAATATGGGAAGGGTATCCTAGGGTTCGCCCAAGCGCAAGGTTGATCGACGTATGTTAAAATTATCTATGTCTCAGTTAATATTGCACATTATTTGGACAACTGAATTAAGAATTGGGGCAGGAAAAGCCCACTACCGCAGTTAAAATTGGTCTTTATTCTTTTTAAAATAGTCGAACAAACTAAAGCAGATGAAGAACCGGATAACTTCACTTTTTAACATTTGGAGAAAAATCAAAAAAAATGTTATAAAAATTTAAAAAAAAACCAATTTTCACATATATTTCTTATTTTCACAAAAAGATCCTAAAATGAATTTCGTACATAGATAAAAACCAAAAAACAAAACAATATTTCATAGAAAAAAACAAAAAACAAAATTTGGAGCTGTCCGTTTCTTGCACTGTATTTGATGAAATTCAAAAAGAAGCCTGCATATTATCATCTTCATAGTCGGAGATTTCACCAACAGGATGTTGCTGTGCCTCCGAACTTTTATAAAAATGTATATCAGTAGGAGGAATATATTTCTTGGCCAATAAAATGACATCCTCGTACTTTTTTGGGTTGAGGGTGTACATTGTTTGGAATGTAAATATTGGGTTGCCTTGAACGCTTGCCTTTGTTTCGGCTTAGAAGTTTGTTAGCGGCCCATGATTGAAGCGGACAAATTAGTAATATTACCTTTTTTAGCATAAACAAATCTTCGATATTTGGATATAGTCAATTTTATTTTATTTTTGTTGGTGATTGTTTTATTTGAAAAATGGACATCGGCTTGTTTTAAAATCAAATATGTTACCTTTGGTCACTGGTATTACGTTGAATCTTTTGGAACACTTTGCTACCAAGTTTTACCAATCTTTTGGCAAACATAGGGTTCAACTCTTCTCTTTTGTTTTTTCGGTTATACCAAACAAGCGGTCGCATGGCAAAAAACTATGTCCCGGTTCTGCTAAATGAAGCTCAATAACACCAATATTTCTGAAGTTAACAAGTGCATATAAATATTGGACGAGAGTATTGTTCTTATTTTGAGAGCCGCAATTATGGGAAATTAAATATAATCTTTCGTTTGGACCCTATTTGCCGATTGTTTCATCATACATGAACATGTGGCTTTTTTTTTACTCCATTGGTAAATGCATTGAAAACCCACAGCTGTATTTTTTATAAAAGACATCACCAGATGGTATAAGTGGAAGTGGCAAATTTTGCCGGAAGTCAAAAGTTAAATCTTCGACTGTGTTATCTATTATGCATAAAGTACTTTTTCTTTAGCTTTCCTTTCGTGCAGACTTTTTGCTAGTTTAAGAGAGCTTCGTTTTTCTTCTGACTCAGCTGCTGCGATTTTTTTTATGTGGGTGTCGCACGTCTGACAATCTAGGTGGAAAAGGAAAGCTTGACATTTTAAGCAAAATATTCCCTGTAGAAATCGTATGTTAGGGCTTTGGCTTTGGGTTCATATTTTGTTCATTTAGCAAAGCAAAAACTTCAGGCTCATGCTTTTGCAAATACAGATCGTGCATGATCTTCACATTTAGCTCAGAAGCTCGGTATCTCGATTCATTAGACTGGCTGTAGTGAGGGGAGCTTTTAGGGAAGCTTTTAATGTGCTTATCGATGTTCTGAATGATTTCATCAGGAATTTTATTTGCCCTATTCGAGTGCCGACCTATCAAAAATACGGTGCAGTTATATTGTTTAGTAAAAAACCTGAGAGTCTTTCTATCCTCCTTTTATGGACACCATGAATAGAACAAAATGCGCTTTTGCAAACTTCGATTTCTTTTTGGAATAAAATATTTGTTTTGAAATTTTCTCACCTCATTTTCACTGGCAGAGCGACGTCTTTGGACAGGACGTATTATACCGCACAAATAAGCGTCTTGTTTTTCTTTGTTTCCTCAGTCATAAAACTCCTTAAAGACACTTGCAAATAAATCGCTGTTTCTGGCATCAAAACATTTATTCTTACACCTGCAGGGCTGACCCATTTGTTTTGCTGGCACAGTACTCCCATTGCTGTTCTTATACTCTTGCCTTCCGCTCTCCTCCTTTTCGATTTAACCATTTTTCACATTGTCTTGTTTTGTACACGTTTTTTTCCTAAATAAAAGTTTAACTTTTATACGTTTGAAAAAAAAATAATATCTTATGATGATTTACCCTTTTGAACAAACAGGTAATGTTTCTTCGCTTGATGAGGATTCATCTTCAGAATCATTCACATACTCTGAACCGATACTGAAAATTCTAATTCACTCATTTCACTTTCTTTCTAATAAAAGGTGTAAAATGATATTAAGACAAGGACACCGGCAAAAGTTGAACTCCACTAATGATACAAATATTTTATACCTATGATTTTCGGAAAGCTAACTATGACGGTATGGTTGATTATCTTTTGTCTTTTTCTTGGGATAACGCTTTTTGTCCTTCAGAATTAGAATCGTATAATTCTCTTTTGTAAGCGTTTTGATGAGGCAATTGATAGATATGTGCCTAAAAAGCGTTCTAAAAATAATTCTTACCCTGCCTGGTATAATAGGAGGTTGACCAATCTCAAAAATAGAAAAAATAAGACTTACATATTGTATAAATCTGATACAAATAATTCTGAACTGCGTATAATATATTTAAATCGTCAACGAGAATTTGTCTTCTCCATAAATTCTTATATCGAAATTATCTGCTTTCTATCCAAAGAGACCTCAAATTAAATACCAAGCGTTTTTGGAATTTTATAAGCTCAAGGCGTAAATCAAGTGGATTACCTAGTAGTATGAAGTATCAAGATACAATTACTACTGATGTACCTACAATTTGTAATTTATTCGCTGACTATTTTCAATCGGTTTACTCTTTAGATACTCCCCTATCCAAAAGCTACCTTATACGAGTAGAGTTGTCAATATCGGTTCTTTAGTTCCTAGTCTATCTGAAATTGAAGAGATTTTATCTAAATTGGATGTTAATAAAAGTGAAGGGACTGATGGGATTCCAGCTATTTTGTTAAGGAAATGTGGTATTGCTATATCTCAACAAATTTCATGGATTTTTAATCTCTCATTAGCTAAAGGGCAATTCTTGGATTGCTGGAAGGTTACTTTTTTATCGCCAATTTTTAAATCGGGCTCAAAACAGGATATGACCAATTATAGACCCATTTGTAAATGTCTTGTATTCCAAAAGTATGTATTATATTGTCAACCATACTTATTTAGAGAGTGTAACAAGAAAGAAAGACCTAGCAGTAATTTTAGATACTAACCTTTCCTTTTTCCCGCATTACGATTTTATTATAAACGAAGCTTATCAAATGCTTGGTTTCTTGAAAAGGAACACAAAAGAATTCTCAATATCATATCCTTTTAAATCTCTGTACAATTCTCTGGTAAGGGCAGTTCTTGAATACTGTACCATTGTTTGGAATCCTTATTATAAAAACTCAATTGATAGAATCGAAAAAGTTCAGAAACATTTCACGAGATATGCATTTTACAAGCTTAATTGGAGGATTGCAAGGCCTTCTTATTATAGCAGATGTTTATTGTTTGGTATGCAATCTCTTTATGATCGTCGGGTTTATTTTTCTGTTATGTTTATAAGATACATCGTAACATTTCATATCAATTGTCCTCCTTTACTAACATTAGTTAACAGTGTGCACCCTCTAGAACTACACGCTACCGGTTTTATTTTTATGAGCAGTTGCATCGTACAAATTATGGCCGTAATGAACCCATTACGTGTTGCACTAGAGAAAAGAATTTAGATAATTGGCAATAGGATTGATTTTAATCTTGATGTTTCGAGAGATACATTTAAAAAAAAAATTGTTAAATCATATTCAAATTTTAACTTCCTAAAAAATATAAAAACTTAATCTTTCTTTCAGTAATTTGTATATATTAATTGTAAAATTATAATCAAAAAAATTGTACATAATAGTAATAATGTAAATTATAGAAATATTTATTTAGTTATATTGTATATTTCCCCCCAACAAAAAAAACCGCAAGCAAAATATGCCTGGCCTGCTATCATCTAAAAAAACATTTAATTTATTTCAAAAAGCTTATTTAGTGCGGAACAAAAACAAGGCAACTCCAAGAGTTGTCTTATTTTTCTTTTTGAAGTCGAAGATAACTCCAAAACGTTTTTTTTGTACCTTAGAATCAAAATATTTGAATTTTTATTACACCAAATTACGCAGGATTTTTTTTTTAAATCAGCAGCAGAAAACGGTTTTCGGAAAAAGTGGAGTTATCCTTGTTCGTTAAGAATGTTGTTTGATTTTAAGATAAGAGGAAGAACTCTCACATTGTTCACTTTAGGCGCAAAGGAACGATAGTAATAAAAGAGAATTTACTCAATCCTAATCCCACTCGTAAATCATTGCAAATGCACACAAAATCACCAGATAAGGGATACTCATAGCCGGCCCACCCTTTAAGATGCTACTGCGACCTTTTTTGCACGACTTAATCCAAACCAAAGAAAGCAATCGGAACTTAACACGCACATGTCCAAAAAACGCCCTCTTTCGTTGGAGGGTGGATAATCAAGAAAAATGAATGCAATAATCTTTCGCATTTCGCATCGTTTGCAGGGGGATTGGGTGACGGGAGAGTGGATCGCTTTATGCACTCAATTTAGCTTTTACTGATTTACTGATTATGTGCGTTTCTTCTACCCTTACATAGAATGTATATCAAAAATCAAGGCACAAATACTCCTTGCATGACAAATTCGACGGATAAAAGTATTTCCAACACCGTAATTGCGTTTACACCCCTCTTCCTCCGGAAGCGAACAAAAAAAAAACTGAAAAGCTTGAAAATTGATCCCCTGTTTCAGTGATTTGGGACATTCCATCGATATGTTGCCGTCTGAAATTCAACCCCCATCAATCCGACTTCATCCCTTTTCCCCCGATCAGGAGTCTATCTCACACATGACACGGAGATCCAAAATGCTTTGCGATTTAATCGAATATCGGGAATTCTGTTATCATCCTTGCGAGGATATTTGCGGCGCTTGCTCTGGCGGGTGCATACAATTCCTTCAGTAATCAATAAAAGAATTTTAATTACAATTGAGTCAGCCACACCGTCATTAAATTGATCGGACATTTTCACGCGTGCCGTGTACCCACAAAACGCGCAAAGGCTGCGTTGCGTTGGTCTGTCATAATTTTCCCGCGATTTTCATATTTAATGAATTCCGGAATGGTATTTCCGATTGTAGTTCCGTCACGGTAAGCAGTCTGTCAATTTGTCAACTCGCAATAAAACGAGCATCAGCGGCTGTGGAATCGAATAAAAGAACCACCTCCAACGACTAGGTGCTGTCAGTGCGGACAGAGTGTGTCCTTTTCCTGCTGGTGTAGCAATTATTTTGATTGAATTCGGATATGAAAGCACACAATAGGGCGGCCATTGTATAGAATTTTATCATTAATTATGAAGGCGCTATAAACAAGCACACCCGTTGACTTGTGTTCAAGGAATGCCGAAAAGTTCTTCCATGCAATCGGAGTCCTTATACTCGACAATTAACTCGGTGGTTTTCTTAATAGGAATTATATTTGGAAAGAACTGAATGGGCAGATGATACCTTTAAGGACTGGTAGCCTTTATATAAAGTTTTGGAAATGTGTTCCTCTCTCCCCCTCTACGCTTCCCTTTTCCATTAATAATAATGAAAACTTTCTTCATTTAGCAGCAGATCTCCCTTTTTTGTTGAAAACTAAACTGTTATCAGTTAAATTGCCATTTAAATTTGTTCGCGCTCGTCTTTCGTTGCCCCCTCCTCCATTAGCCACGCACAATGGAATGTTCATGATTCCTATACTTTGCAAGCCATGAAAGGCGAATCAGCCCAAATCAGTCCCCTGCAGTGTCAATCGAAGCAAAACAACACAACACAGCATCCAAATTGCATCTCAACCCCGTCATAAATTCGATGCGGAAACAAACACGAAATGGGAACCATCCGCTTTATCTCGGTACAGCCTCCCTGCACTGTGTGCTGCGATACAACAGCTCCCCAAGTTACCAATTCCATGTGAGTAATTTATTTATATTTTTGACGAGGAAATTGTTGTTATTGCTGAATTTTCAAAATGGCCAGTCACGCCACCCCCACTGCCAATCACATAATTATTGCTGCGTAGGGTTGCGATGCAGCGATGGGGTGATTTATTGCAACTCTGCAACTTCATTTTCTGCTACATACCTACTACTGTTGCTGTGGGCAGACCGTCGAGCTGTTGCCATCCTAATAAATACACGGCGACTGTATAAGTGTATATCACGTTGACACCTAAAACTAATTCAGCCTCCTCTGCAGGATATTTTCCCCGGGCTAGGACGACATATTGTCATCCGAATGTATGGAGTGGTGGTGCGAGCATTTGAAGGGATGCAAATTTAAGCCAACAAATAATCGAAGCTGGCAGTAAACCATTCGAAATGGGTTTTAAACTGCCAGATGCCTTCGTATTTATGAAGTCGACAATGACAATGATGCCAGGCAAGCGGAGCAGATTTATGAGCAATTTTTTTTAAGGGAGCCGCGGATACCTAGCAGGGTGAAATTTTTTGTATTTTATCACTTTATTATATGCCAACAAAATAGGAGTCAATAAACTGTATAGACTCGGTCGTAGCTAAATGTTGGCAGAAATGTTTATGCTGCGACATATTTGCGTTAATGAAACATTTCTGAAAGTCGTGGCAATTCTGAAAAAAGGTCTAATGGGGCAATTGGAAGTCTTGAAGATGGGCTAAGTGTTTGAACAAAAGTTTCAGCATTATGTCGGTGCTGCCATTCATTTCCATTTCAGAGAATAGAGGACACATTTTCAGAATGATTGAAGGGTGACTGTAAGCGGAATCCATTCAGCAATTTCCTGACAAAGTTTCTGTGAAAATTGCTTTCGGTTCATTGAAACCATAATTGGTTGGTTTCCTTTTCTTCTGTCTGATATGTTTTGAGCTAGGGCGTAGATTAATGTATTCAAATATATGGTTTCGCAGATGAATGGTATTTGTGCAGAAACATATGCTTAGGGAACGACGAGCTTACTTAAGGATTACTCATCTAAGCCACAGCAAAAACAGTGAGTAAGACTGAAGCCGTTTAACGTGTAAAATTGCAATAAATAAGTAAGCTTGGCATTCTCTTTTGAGAGACATCTATTATTGTTTTGTAAAATGAGTTATTTGGAAAGCAAGGTTACGTATCATGACTTCTGTTTCTATTATTTTTGACATGGAACGAAAAAATGAATAAATTCGTTTGCGTGGACGACTTCGAGGGTTAAAATGGTTTCAAACTCTGGACATCCATTAGACTCATACACCAGGCGGCCTTCGGCATTACATGGGGTTGCTTAGGGCAATTCTATGAGGGCCTGTGATTTTTTATTATAACAGGGTTTATTTTCAAATATAATTTGAATTTAAGATGAAGTAATGGTCTGGAGTTAAGGGTTATTATTCTCCCTTCTTCACTGTGTTATGGCATGTATGACCCGGGAGTATTTAGGCCTGTTTCTCTTTTACGATTCTATGAGAGCGCTGATCGATGTTGCTTTTTTGACAGGGTTCGAACAATCTCGTCTTTAAACATGACAGTACCAACTGAGCCGGTCGCATCCCATTTTCTTTAAGATATGTTCTTTGACGTGAAGGCATAATCGTATCTTGGAATTTCTGTTTCGACCGATTTGTTTCTCGAACGGCGGCGACGGTATAGAGGTTAGTGTGTTGGCTTGTGACCCGTGCGGTGCAGGTTCAATCCCTATGGGGAACAACAACATACGCCACTCATTCGCCAGCCTCTACACCAAAAGAAGGATTTCTGCCTGGTAGTACAATGGACCGTTACCGAGTCTGAGTGCTCTGGGATTTGGATTTCCTTTTATTAAAAAAATAAGAAAAAATGAAAAAATAAAAACAAGATATGTTTCTCCTGATCAAATGCGAAGCATCTTCATCTCAGCTGCCCTTAATTTGCCCTCATACTTTTTTTAACCCTATCCAATACTCTAAACCGTATGTGTGCGCGGGGCGTACAGCCTTTTTCAGCTTAGGGGACATTTTTCTTTCACAGAAGATGGCTGAGTTTTCCAGATACTTTTTTCACCATTCGCATACGCGATGCTTATTGTGGTCATCACAACTTGCTTCGCTATTGATCATAAATCCCAGATATTTGAATTTTTAGCATTTGGAAATCACTCTTCCATTCACAATAGGCCATTCTGAAATAGGTCAGAGTGAATCATAGAACGGGCAGTGCAAGTTTTCTTTTTTTCTGACTAGTTCGATACCCATTCCAACCCACCTGAAGACGTCTACCTATACATCAAGGGACGTTTTGTCCTCGCATATGATGGCTCCATCGTCAGAAAAAAAACTGATGCACTTTGGAGTCCGACACTTTTCCTTCAGGCAGATAATCAAGGACTGTAATAAAAATATCAAGGGACTTAAGACTCTTCCCTGGTGTACATCGACTTTGATGGCAAACTTCCCGCGCAGCATCTTACTCTTATTTTTACTGCCTCATACATGTCCTTGTCCATGATCCTCTGTACGTAGGTTTCTGGAGTTTAACTTATCTAAGCGACACCCATAGGTAATGTTAGCTTAAATAGGGGTATGCTGTTCGCATAGACCACTAGGCACCAGAAGGCGCCATCGCTATCGCTAGGGAGGCGATTGAATTCAATATGAGAAAAACTTAAACACTTTCCCTAACAAAACACATAATATTCCTGCTGAATTTTACCAGCCTCCTGTAGTCTGTGATGCTCAACTCCCCTAATTCCTCGAAGAAGTACTCTCCTAGAAACCTCCACTCCTTGCTATACCCTCGCACCCACACAGTATGTGCGTTATGTCTTCATCGGCTTTCTAGGCTTTATAGGGGCTTGCAGGTCCCCACAGAACCTGTATCTATCAACATCTACCAGTCCAAGCCACCTAGCATGCTTACTTAGGAGGCAGTGTCCTGACATAATCCCAACTACTGTTTTAAGCTGTTCCCTCCTTAAATTGAGAATTTCTCTAGATCTTTCCCTGTCCAAATGCGGCCAAAGCGCTTTCGACACCCTTTACGCCTATAAATTTTGCCATCTTAAGTTAGCCATTTTTAAGATTTTCTTCTTTAATTATTCCCTTGATAACGCCAAGGAGTAGTTCGATGCCCACATATCCACTACTCTCCAGTTCTCCTCCCTTTCTCGCGATTAGCTTGCTCATTCCTTTCTATACCGGTGTGTCCCGAACTCGATGGCCAGCACAGTCTTACTCTGTTCGGCCTGCATACTGCTTTTAGCATTGTACGAGTACGATAGTTTCTGACTGTCTCAGAATTGATTTTAAAAAGTTCTAGTGCTTCAAGTGTGGCCTGACTGTCAATGTAGATGGCGATATCCCTTCCGAACATTGATCCCATCTGCATTATCCCTGAGTTTCCGATTGAAAGACACTCTTTCAAGTCCCGATCAACAGAAAAGATGCTAGAACCCGTTCCCTCCCTAGTCTTAGAACTATCCATCTAGATAGCAACCTCATTTGATATTGTGACTGCATCTCTTTGCCATTTGTCCCGGATATGATACATCATACGGGATGGAGAAGTCAACCAAGGGGGACATTTCATCTGGCAGTATATGATTTCCGGATAGCACATTAGTTAAGATCGTGCGGTGCCCAAACTGGGAGTCGGACAGAATCCTGAAAAACGTAATCCCGAAAGCCCAAAATCCCGAAAATCCCGAAAAGCCACAATCCCGAAAAGCCACAATCCCGAAAACCTAAAATTCCGAAAACCACACAATCCCGAAAACCCACAATCCCGAAAATCCAAAATTCCGGAAGACCAAAATCCCGAAAATGAAACTAAAAATTTTATTGTAGCAACAACAAAATTTGGCAAATTTATTTAACAAAATAAACAAAATAAAAAACTTCAAATAAATAAAATATAACAAAAACAGTAGCCGTCAATAAGCAGTTTCTCACGCTGTTTATTGGTTTTCACGATGGACACGTTCATTTCTACTTAATACTTCAAATACAAAATGTCACTGATAATATAAAGTTTTTAATTATAAAGGCATGCACGATACTTACTTTGTATTACGTTGTTCACTGTCTAACAACAATCGTTAGTTGTTTTGAAAGCGGATCTCAATGCGACGTCATTTACACTGATTTTGCCAAATCATTCGATAGAGTCAATCACAAAATCTTAATGCAAAAATTGGAAGGTATAGGATTTCATTGAAATCTACTGAAATGGTTTGAGTCTTATTTATGTGATCGTTTTCAATATGTTCAAATAAATAATGTCATCTCCCATCAAATTCATGTTTCCTCTGGGGTTCCACAAGGAAGCCACCTGGACCCACTTTTGTTTTTAATCTTAATAAATGATATTCCACTCCGTATCTTGTTTTCCCAGAAATTGTTGTTTGCGTACACCTTCAAGAAGACTTTCACAGACTCACACAGTCTGGTGCAAAAAAATCGCTTGTCTCTAAATGTTGCAAAATGTCAAATTATGTCATTTTATCGTCATCTGTCTCCGGTGTTCTACAATTATAAAATTGACGATATACCTCTCACAAGAATAGAATAAAAGAAGGACCTTGGCGTTTGGTTTGATCGTAAACTTTAACTTCAACCTTCATATTGATTTTATAGTAGCTAAAGCTAACTCTATGCTGGGATTTATTGGGAGAAATTCCAAGGAGTTCACTGACCCATACACTCTCAAATCCCTCGTTATTGCCTTTGTACGATCTGTTTTGGAATAGTGCTCTGCTATATGGTGCCCTTTTTATAAAACAAGTTCACAAAGGATTGAAAATATCCAAAAACGCTTCACAAGACTAGTCGTTTATCGTCTACATTGGAATATTCGAATGCCACCGTATGATGCACGATGTCAACTTATAGGCTTACTAAAGCTGTCAGATCGCCGTAAATATTTTTCGATAAACAAAAAAGAAGAGGACAGAATACTGAACGACAAACTACTATTCAAAACAAACGAGCTATATGACACTGCAATAAAGCACAGCACATAAACAACA
Source organism: Portevinia maculata (assembly GCA_949715645.1). Taxonomy (NCBI): domain Eukaryota; kingdom Metazoa; phylum Arthropoda; class Insecta; order Diptera; family Syrphidae; genus Portevinia; species Portevinia maculata. Next base: position 10,481,136 of record OX454526.1, read on the forward strand.
AGAAAAAAGAAGAAAACAACAATAGACACCTGCATACCCGAAACAAACTGTCAAACAGAAGCGAGACAACATAACGCCAACACAATAAACAATAGAAGAATAGTACAAGCGCCTGAAGATGAAACTAAGTTTCGAAACGCGTAGCGCAAAAATTAAAAAAATATAAATAACGAACAAAACTTAAGTTGTGATATAATTTGATAATAAAATAATAGTATAAAAAATAAATCTATCTTTTTACTATAACTTCACTCAACAGAAAACGCAACTGGAGACAAAAAACCACAAAAATGAAAACACTTGTCTATTTAACATTGCAAATAAAATAAATTTTAGCAAATTTTTCATTTTATATAATTTTTCGGGATTTCGTTTTCGGGATTCTATTTTCGGGATTTTGGCTTTTCGGAATTTTTGGATTTTCTGGATTTTGGGTTTTCGGGATTTCGGTTTTCAGGATTGTGTCCCCAACCCGCCCAAACTGCATAGCGCCACACGCCACCCCTAAGAGATCTTTTTGTTGTCCATCAAATGGTTTTTCAAAATAAACCCAAATTTCTTCTCCCTAAATGACGGTTTGGCTATGATCAGGATAAAAGGGATCATAACCCTGCACTTAACTGCATCCCGACTCTTTCGCTCGTGTGGTTCGCCCTTCAAAATTAACTAAATACCATATCCAAGTCCTTTAAGGAATCAAAATGCTTTTCATCATGAACCTTATAATTAGTATTGCAACTCTAGTTGATTTAGCTGCCACAAGCCCGTGTTGGTCATCAGATAGCGCCATTATTAAACGCAATGGGCTTTCTAAAGCAAGCTCATCGATCTTCATGGTATGTGACATTAGCTTGATAGAACGGTAAACATTACAGCCTTTGCGTATCGCCTTTTCCTTTGCACAAGGGCAGAAGATATCTTTTTATCAGTTTAGATAAAAGAAACATGATGATCTGAACCCGATGTCTCCAATCGTTTTCCAGAAATCAGAGGGTATCCATATCCAGTCCGGCCCAAAGGCTTTTGTAGTCTGTGACTGCCTTCCCAACTTCTTCGACACTAATGATGGTTACTTCTTCGTTGTTAGGATCGGTTTTCGAGGAGAATATCCGAGGAAACTTTTCATTGAGAAGTCTTCTACAATATTGTTGCCACCTGTTTAGTATTCCGTCGTCATTGGCAAGAAGCAGCCCTTGATCATTCTCACTAAACTCTGCCGAACAGATTTCCTGGGCATTGCACCTTCTCTTATCGGCTATTCTAAACAGGTTGTGTCCTTGTTCAAGCTGGTTCATTGCAGTTCATTGATAGTCTGTTGTTTATTAGCAGACAAAGAAAATATTTCCTCTAACTCCCCAAATAGATATATAGACACACTTTGATTGAATTTAGGCTCAATTCCTCTTCGCGATTCACAATTTAATTTTCAAAGCTAATATAGGATTTCAAAATGCCCGATAAAAGTCATTGGCGATCGTAACACCGCGAGATCAACTGACTCTCTTGGGAATCATCAGATATTCTTCTGCATTTTATTGTATTATTGGTATATATCAAATGATCAGTTGGGCATTTTACCCTTCAAACATTTCAAGCTCAAAAGATGACATTCCGGGAAGGTTCACCCACGAACTTGAACTCGCATGTACATTGAAATGCAAGGAAGCGCTCAACACCAATGTGAATACACTACCGAGCTCTGTTGTTCATGACCATTGTTACTTACACGCATTCAAAACCAAAGTTCATTGGTTTACTTCCTTTCTCGTTTGCATCCTTTCTCCTTTTCTTTTAGTCCTTGTGGTTAGGTTAGGTTAATTTGGCTGTCAGCTAATAGCCAACACACTTAGACCAATGAGGTGCATTGTGATGTCACGTGGATCGTTGGATTTCCGACCTCAACTCGCTTAACCAAGAGGAGGTTCTAATGAAGCGCGATAGACTTCTAACATCTGTGTTAGCTAAGTCACTGAGTTCATTAAGGAAGAAGGCTCCTAGATAGAGATGTCTTTTATGGGACAGTGCAGAACATATACAGAGGAGGTGGAGTGTAGTCTCCTCCTCCTCCTCGTCCCTGCAGCTTCTACAGAAGTCACTTGAATAGACGCCAAGCCTTGGTCGCTGGACACGTATTACTACCTCTCCACCTAAGGCATCCAACAAACGTTGAACTGCTCTGCCATCTCTTCAAGAGATGAACGGCAGTCTATGGCTACGATGGAGTTTGAAGATACTGATTGAAGGGACAGCGCGGCTTGTCTGTCCCAGAAATACGGATCTCCTTAGTGGATATCACATTTCTCTTCAGCCACGACAAGACTTCCTTAATCGCCATGATTTCCGCCTGGAACACGCTACAAGATCAGAAAGACGGATAGTGAGACTAGTATTTAGTCTTTCTGAGAAAACACCCCCACCTACACCATCAGTAGTTTTTGATCCGTCGGTGTAGAAGTGGATCGATTTATCCTCCATGAATATGCTTCATCCTTCAAAAATGATTTGGTGGGGATAGTGATTTGGAAGTTCTTCCCGAACTATAATTAGGGTTCCTTGGTAGAGACTCAAGTGAGTACAGAATGATAGAGTGTCTAATTTTCGTATTGAAACACTGTGAGGTAGCTTTTAAGCGGACAGCGGAACTGGCAGTTCTTTGCCTGCTAAAAATATCGAGGAGTGTCAGATGAAGTGAAATGTCCACTGCAGTGGAGGGAGGCTTTCGGACTAGCCCGTGCTGTATCATTATTTACATTATGAGAATGTACAAAATCGGCACACAAATTATGAAAAAAATACGAAGATAGATACAAAAGAAGTCCGATTCAGTTGGCGAGAAATCATAGTGAATACTGATTTTTCTTACTCTACTTCGGATTCTGGTCCTAATTTCCGAGCATCGCTTTTTCGCAAACCTAATCTTCATATCTCTTCAGTTTCTGCTTAATTAGAACTAAAATAAAGAATGTGTGTTTAATTCGCCTCCTTTAACTTTGAACCAAAAGTCACTGAAAAGTCTCCAGTTAAAAAGTTTGCCAGTGACAAAATCAAAATGCTGATATCTATCAATAAGTAACAACAGAAACAATGTATGACTTCTAATTGTGACTTGGAAATTATTTTTAGACCCATCATTGGTTTCCCTACTTTCATCGACAACCTATCCAAACATCCATTCACTATCCATCCATCCGCATTAACTCATTGGAAACAATTAACTCAAGCGTCCAGCAGTCTATGCATTAAGCTTCTTCTGCAATCAAACTTTCGATACCCGCATATTATCCGTCATCGACTTAACACCATAAATCCAATCTTTATTTTTATAATCCATCCATAGCGAAACTTTTCAACCATAATTCGCTTCATGTTGCGTAAATTAAATTCAAAAAAACCTATGTCCATGCCTCTCCATCACTTGAAACACAAGGAAACACTCATCAGCACCACTAAGCGCCCTCAACACTTTTCCAAAATGCAATTACACAACATCGAAAGCTTTTAATTTATAACCCTTCCCGTTTATTTAATGGATATTTTTTAGTTTGTTGTGTTGCCTGCTGCGGAAATCGTGGCCCTAATATCCGGCTGAGACCTTGCTACTGCCGACTCCCTAGGAAACTTGAACTGCATCGCACTTGGCTCCCACTCTCCAGCTACACCGTATGCACTTTCAGAGGATTTATAACGAGATTCCAATTAAAAAGTTTTGATTTGGTTATTTGCATTTATGAGCGAAACTTTTTCTTGCCGTAGCTCCGCATAAGAGAATGGGCTTTGTTCACCGGTGGTTGAGAAGATCCTTCTTTGGACAGCCTCCCCTTTCCGTTGGTTTTGCAACAATTCTTTGACTCAATTGTAGTATTGTTATTTTTCCTCGAAGGGAAAGATAGAAAAAGGACAGATATATTAGATACAGAAGTAGTTTATTTTGAGAACATTTTTAATATTTTCAGATCAACCAGGACAGTTACTAAATGGAAGAGCCTCGGGAGTTGAAAAGATATTTTTCGATTAAAATTGCTTTTTTGTTTGGTCTCACTGCAGTCACAGAATTATGGAAAGTAGCTCAAGCCCTTAAATAAACACTCGGTTGCTTACAATTTTATCCAGGGTGGATGTGGAATGGATTTTTCTGGCGATTCTCCTTTCGTTGTTTTGGGCGACGTACGTTTTTAGTCAAATAAATTCAAAGATCTCGCTATGGACAAAGTGTGCGTGGCGAAACAAGAGATTAGATGCCTTAATAATGGCATGACTAGAGTGACTGGAAAAACAAGAGAAATAATTAAAAACCAGCAGTATAAGGTGGATAGTTAAATAAAAATAACGACCATGACGATAACTTTTTCGCTTTAATAAGAATTGGTTTGGAATTTCATTTTTTTAGTCGCCATTTTCTATACTCGTAAACTTGTCAGAATGGATTTCGATCTTAACATGAATACTTAACGGGCTCCCGACCCGTGTAGAGTCTCTGCCTGAGACATTGCAGCCTTCCATCCTCTGCGATCATAGGCACGCTGCGTCCAGTTGCCCGGACCAAGCGCTTTGGCATCCGCGATGGCTCGGACTTTAGAAACAAAGGTTCGGTATTCCCTGCCTTCTCGAACCTGACGGATGGGAGTCGAAGATCCTCTTATCTGGAGCATTATTGTCCATTCGATCTATGTTGCTGAACCAATGTAGTCGACAAGATTTAGCTTTTTGGACTACATCACATCTTGGTGTAGCTCATAGAGTTCGCGGACGTATCTTCTCATGCATTCGCCCTCCTCGTAAATATGGCCAAACATCCAATGGAAGACTTTTCTTTAGAATGAATTCAATTTTAGCTCCTCTTACATACTAATAGGGAGGGTTCGATAGAGCGTGCATTTTTCCCTTCGATTCAGGGGTTTTAAACCGTTTCATGGTGATCAAAAAATGTACAATTTTTTCCTTAATGCTGCATCTTCGGAGAAGTTCACCAAATCTTGTTCAACAACCATTGAAAATAGTGGCCTCAATTAAACTTTTGTGGAGCAACTCCAACTTGGTTCCATAGAATAAAAACACATGTTTACTCGTATCTACCTACTCCAAAATGGATGCGGGTACAGGTGCAAGCATCTTCTGTGAGACTCTGAGCCTGGGCGTGTCCTTCAGAATCAGCGATGAATGCAGCGTCTTTCAGGCAGAGACAGCTGCGATCACTCAGGCTGCCAAGGAGGTGAAGAAGCGCAAACTGGCCGACAAACAGATCACCATATACTCTGACAGCCAAGCGGCCATAATGGCCATGGTCAGTAGTTGTCAAATCAAGGGCGGTGTTACAGTGCAGAAAACAACTAGAAGAGATATCAATCCCCAACTCGGTGACCCTATGCTTGATACCAGGGCACAAGGACATCTCGGGCAACGAAGAAGCAGGCAAGCTGGTAAGATGCGTATGGGAGATGGATGCATCTCTGGCTCTGAAATCTATACAAACTCCACTCAGTGCAGTGACACGGAAAATCGACGTTGAATCAATGAGTAGAACAAACCTACGTTGGACAAGCCTCGAAACATACAGACACTCAAGGGAGCTTTGGCCAGCGGTAAACAAAAGGAAATCTAAGGTCATAATCCAGCTGAACCGTAAAGACATACGCACACTGACGGGGGTCCTCACAGGACACCGCGCAGTGGGCCTTCACGCGGAGCGGCTGGGCATATTGCACAACGATTACTGCAGGAGCTGTAGAGACGTCGATGAGACAGAATCTATTCGTCACCTTGGAACAAACAGGTTCAAGATTCTTGGCAGCTACTTCTTTGAGGAGCTGGAGTATCTGACCGATATTGAGCTGTGAAAACTCCTGAGATTTACATATAGATCCGGGCGGTTCTAATAAAGCGGGCCACTGAGCTGTATAACAGCGGCTTACTTCTTGTTTCTTTGCAGGTTCTCAAAATTTTGGATATCCCAACAATGGGCACAATGGACCCAATTTGATGGTCTAAGTGAGCCGTGACACCAGTCACAAGGCCATAAATTTACCAACCAACCATCTACCTACTACAGTGCTGTGAAATAATGTCAACGAAAAATGGCCAAATGTTAACAATTGGCCTTATTTTGCTTCGTGAGAGTGGCAGCATGCCCCATATACATTGCACTGTTTATAGGATTGTGATCTCGCTACTCATCGCATAAACAGTGCGATGCGTCATTGGCCTTCTTTCACTTTCACGAAGTGAAATAAAGCCACACTTTATGTGGCATTTTTTCACCCCTACTACTTAACCATACATCAAGTGAATTGCAATGGAAATCGATTCTAAAATGTAATTACCATTCATCTTAAATCAGATATGGGTGGCAAAACCTTTTCACCCCATACTGCCTTTTTTTCCTTCGACAATTAGACATATAAATGTAATAAACGAAAATATTTCGAAGCTGGAAAAATGGAACAGAAAAAAATTATTCTCTAAATGTCGTTTTGCCGGAAAAAAATTAACGTCGGATACCAATATCTATGAACGACACATAGCCGCACCCACAACAAATTTCTGCATTTTATACACCCAGCCAATATTTTGTTGATTGAATTAACAAATCATTTTTAACAAAAGCAACTAACTTATTTCAAAAGTTTTCCTAAATCTCCTTTAGCTCGGAAGAAACCTGGCCAACAGTTTAAAATACTCGGGTGAGTGTTGGTTTTTGGCAAATTTAAGTTTTCATAAATTAATATTTTATTTTTGGTATACATTTTATTGATTTGAAGAATGTTGAATCTATTTTAAAAACCGCATTCAAATCCGTTGGGTAGATTCAGAGTTTTGCTTCTACCTACGTAATATACCTACTCGAAGTTCCATTTGCCTTTTTATAAAAGTAAGTGATTGTATCGTGTCCATCGTTATTTTTATTACTTCCATGCAGATTTACGCAATATCTAAGGATAGCATTTCCATCTCATGAGTTTATGGTTCATAAAGGATACGTTTATCTGTTGTACTTGCAGCCGAAATGGTGAATGATTTCACCATCGTCGAATCAGATAAATATCCGAATGCAGGCAGATAAAAGAAATTCAGGTGATTTATAATGTGTATCGGAAGTGTCTAAAGTTTGGATAGGTTAGGTTATGTTAAGGTTGCTGTTAGCTAATAGCCAACACACTTAGACCATTGAGGTCCGTTGTGATACCACGTGGATCGGTGGTTTCGACCTCTACTTGCTAAAACATTTGAAGCTACTAATGAAGCGCGATAGACTTCTAGCATCTGTGTTAGCTAAGTCACTGAGTTCACTAAGGAAGAAGGCTCCTAGATAGAGATTTCTTTAATGGGAGAGTGCGGGACATGTACACAGGAGGTGAAGTGTAGTCTCCGACTCCTCCTCGTCCTTGCAGCTTTTACAGAAGTCATTTGAATAGACGCCAAGCCTTGCTGCGTGCTTGCCTACTAGACAGTGTTATGTAATGACATCTATAGCAGAGCCGGTTAAGTAAGATCAAACAAAAAGAGCCTCGCAGATCCAGCTTTGGCCAGATATGCTTGGTCGCTAGACATGTACTACCTGTCCACCTAAGGTTTGTTCTCTCGACTGCGGATAGCTTAAACATAAGTTTACAACTACCGATAGGCATACCTAGAAAACCTTTATCAGGTAGAAGAGGTAATGCGGTTCCATTTTTGGCGAGTTCATCTGCCCTACAGTTCCCTGTGATGTCTCTATGTCCCGGCACCCAAAAGATGTGAATATTGAACTGCTCTGCCATCTCCTCCAGAGATGAATGGCAGTCTACGGCTACGATGGAGTTTAAAGAGGCTGAGTCCAGGGACTTTAGCGCGGCTTGACTATTCAAAAATATACGGATGTCCTTAGCGGATATCACATTTCTCTTCAGCCACGACAAGACTTCCTTAATCGCCATGATTTCCGCCTGGAATACGCTACAATGATCAGGAAGACGGAAAGAGAGACTAATATTTAGTCTTTCTGAGAAAACACCCCCACCTACCCCATCACTAGTTTTTGATCCGAGTTTGGATAAAACAAGCCCGAAATAAATTCCTTTTCCACAACATAAACTGTCCGCGGGAAATGCTGCTTCACAAGGTCAAGGAACATTTTCTGGATTCCTAGATACACCCTTAGCATCTAGAAGTGTTTTATTAGATCCATAATGCTGAATGTCGGAATGTGTACTTCTGTGTATCTACATGTAAGATAGAGAACAATTTCCTATTGGCCAGAAACCCAGAGTTGAGTGGTATTGATTTGGTCGCTGACACAAGGGATTTCATCTTATCATTTTGTAACTTATTAGTTTGGATCATATGGTGTATGAATAACGTTCCCATATTTGTTTCGCTAAAATACAGGATAAATTGGAAAATATATGTGATTTTTTTATATTTTCGTTTATATATTTTTTGCATATCTTATCTTAAATTTTATAATTAATTAATTAATCTTCAACCTCTTCGCTATACTTTAAACTTGATCGGATTTTTCTAAGCATTTCTGGTAGTATTTTTAACCAGTTAAAAAATTCCAAGCAACTCATTTTTAAATTTATTTTTGTAGTAAGAATAGCTTTTAATGTCTCAATTCGAAGATGTGTTTTCTCCTCCGTCCACATTTTATTCATTGCTGAAAAAAACTCTTTCAACAGGAACAGTCACACCCGGAAGACATAAAAACAAACTCGAAAACAGTCGCCATTTCCTTATATTCACACTTTTCAGTGCCCAAATGATTGAAAACTTCAACCCATCGCTTTGTTATTGGTACGTTTTGTTCTTTCCATTTTGTAATTTGAGTTGTTAAGCAAAAATTTCTGATGTAGCAAAATTCTTTGTGCAACTAACACGAAGGGTTCAAAAAGATGTAAAATGCGTTTGGTGGCCGCACCGAGAGCTTAGAACCGAGTCTTTGCATATCCCAACAGTTTTAAATATTCAACACCAGCCGTTTCACAAAATCTTTCAGTGCTGTTTCGTGTGTTATATAAATATAATAAAAAATATGAATATAAAAATATGAATATAACGACAATACATTCGATATCAAATCGAAATACATCACAAGCTAATTTCCAAGAATTGTGCACAATGTGAGCCACGCACCCGATTCCAATTAAATGTGGTAGCCATTGTTTCATTCTGAAAAAGACATTGTTTTTTCCGCCTCGGTTTTGGCCTCCAAAATTTGCTTTGGCATTATCCGCGCAGAATGCAATAATTTTTTTAATTTCAAAACGTATTCTTCAGCTGTTCTTTGCACCAGCTCATTGATTATTGTTGATGTTTCTCTGGCTTCCGACAACACTTCCAAAACTTTCACACAGACACCAAAATTCGGAAGAAAATATCTGACTAGAACGGGAAACAACTTTATTGAACCGCGATTTGACGCGTCCACATAAACAGAAACGAAATGAACTGCCTTAATTCTTCGTAAAGAGTTTTCCTAATTCGTGGATCGAAAACAACTATTTACTTGACATTTAGTTTGAGAGTATGTAAACTTTTTAATTTTGAAGCACGTACGAAATATTTTTGTGGCACAATCAGAAGATTTGAAGCTGTGATTTTCTTTTATGGTGTGAAATGCCCAGGTACCTTCCATTGCAGCAATATCGGAATCGACTGTGGATGGGAAAAATGAACTAATCCTTTTGCTTGTAGATGCTGCAGACAGCGCTGACAGATGTTTGTCTGTTTTTAAATGTTGCACAATGTCTGCATTTCCACCTGAAGCTATCACAGAATATAACTATCCGATTTGCCTTTTTCGAAAAATGGATATTTTGCTTTAAGATTTTCATTGAAAACACACTTTCCTTTTGTAGTCTTTGCCATTTTTACGAATTAAGTTCACTTCACTGAATAACCTTTAGTGCATTTGGATACCTATTACTCTTTTGAATCTTGGTAAGAAAGATGTTTGGTTGTGAGTTTTAAAGTGTTATGGTAAATTTAAGGAGATGAACATAAAATAATTTTAAACTCTGGGAATCTTGAATAGGGAGTTGTGAGTTCAAATGATGCCTCCATTGGATTACAGGGTTTTAGTAGTAAAATACAGGAGTGATATATTGGCATGAGAAAACAGGATAATCCTGCGAAATACATAATAGATGGGAGCGTTATGTATGAATCGAGGACTGATTATCTATCAGTAAAGTTAGCAATATCTCTCTTGCTTTTGGGGTACCGGGCGAGTATCTATCAAGTCTCCCTAATCATAAGTACTTCCGCCTCAAATAAATCACAGGAATCCGAGGGTGGGAATGATTGCGAGACATTTAGTTCCGCTGAGAAGATACCCGAGCCGACTGCGCATTCCATCTTCGAACCGTCGGTAAAAATCGCTCGCTTGTGGTTTATCGGAAACGATCCATTTTTTTCATTTCGTTCGGGATGGGAAAAGTCTTGGGCGGATTTGTTTAGGTTTTGTTTGGGCGTTGCGAATTAGTTTACATTTGCAGACAGATCTGCGGGTAACTACACAAGCACCTAACCTTAGAGTTTTGATGATCGGAACCCAGATTCTTTTACTGCGCATCAAGATGCGGTAAATCGGATGTGAAAGTCTAGTGGGAGGAATTTGAAATATCGACCCCAAAGATAAAGTGGGGTCATAGAGTTCGCGGTTGTATTTTCTCCTCCATTCGCCTTCCTCGCACTCCGGACCAAATATCCGACGGAGTATTTTTCTTTCAAAAGAACCCAATATTAGCTCCCCTTATCTACTTATCGTAGGGTGGCGACGGTGTAGAGGTTAGTGTGCTGGCTTGTTATCCGTGCGGTGCAGGTTCAATCCCCGTGGGAAACAACAACATACGCCACCCATTCTACAGCCTCTACACCAAAAAGGAGTATTTCTGCCTGGTAATACAATGGACCGTTACCGAGTCTGCGTGCTCTGGGAATTGAATTTCCTTTTTTATAAAAAAAAAAATCTACTTATCGTCCAGCACTCGGCGCCATAAAGCAGGACTGGTGGAAATAAGGTTCGATAGAGGATGCATTTTGTCTTTCGAGTGAGGAGTTTTGAACCCATTTGTTTCGCTTATCCGAAGTAGCAGCGGTTTCCCAAGGTAATTCTCTGCCGGATCTCCAGTAAGGTGTCATTCATGGAGTTGATGTTTACTTCTAGGTAGATGAACTCCTTAACTACCTCGAAGTTATTGCTATCAACAGTGACGTTTTGTCCTCGGCGGTGGACAGATGTTTGTTTGTTGATAGCATGCACTTGGTCTTGTCCTTATTTACTTCAAGACCAGCGAATTTGGCCTGATCTTCAACCGCCGTGAAAGCCTCAAACGCGGCACGCTGTTAACGGCCGATGATGTCGATATCGTCCGCATACACCAGTAGCTGGACGGATCTATTATTGAAGATAGTGCCTTCCGTGTTGACACCTGCCCTTCGCACAATTTTCTCCAGATCAAGATTGAAGAAGTCACATGATAGCGCATCTCCTTGGTCCGAATGATGAATGTTATCATGTGCACCTTTAAAGTCGATGAAAAGGTTGTGGGTCTCGACTTGAAATTCATTGGCCTTTTCAAGGATTTGCCTTAGTGTGATGATTTGGTCTATTGTCGATCTGCCGGGCCAGAAGCAACACTGATACGCGCCGATTAGTGTTTTGCAGAAAGGCTTCAGACTTTCACACAGTCCGTTGGATAGGATATTATATGCGACATTAAGCAGGGATATGCTTCGATAGTTCTTGCAAGACATAGGATAGCCTTTATTGAAGATGGGGCATATGGAGCTGATAGTCCAGTCATCTGGCATGCTTTCTTCCACCCATACTTGGTTGATGATTTGGTGCATGCGCCCTACCAAAACATGAACTCCATATTTGAAGAGCTCCGCTGGTAGACCACCAGAATCGGCAGCCTTATTGTTCTTTAGCTTTCTTATAGCTAAGCCAACTTCTTCTATACTGGTTATCTTCTTGCCCTATCAATCTCTCTACATGATGCCCATTTAACAGCTGTTGGAAATCCTACTTAAATACATCTACTATTTTCTGCGCTTTGGTGACTAGGTTTTTGTCACTGTTTCGAAGATCCTTCGTTCCGATCTTAAAACAGTAAAAAGGTTGAGAAACGATGCTTGAAATACTACAATGGAAGATGTTTGGAGGAATCAAAAAAAAAAAAAAATATTGAAACACATCATTTATTCGTCCTTCTAGGCAGACATCTAACGCTTACCATCTCAGGGTGCTCTTGTCAACTGCCAGGATGTTTGCATACATTTTGAAATAAAAAAAAAATGGAAACTTTGGAACACGCTTTTAAGATAGGAACACATCTTTCCGAAGAAGAAACACTTATCTCAAAAGCATATCGGTGCGCTAGGCATGCGATATCGGTTTGCCTTTAGGGATAATCACATTTTTTTAAAAAAAATATCTCTAAATCAAGGTAGAAATATTTTGCTCATATAAAAAACATACGATGTCCAAAAAATAGGACAATTGATTTATCGAAATTGGAAAGTGATTGCCTTTCAATTTTCATATCTTTTTAAGTGGAAACTATTTATCATATTTTATGAGAGCTATTCAGCATGTCCTTGTTCCTATGCCTCCCAATGGTGTTTTTTTTATTTAGTTAATCTCCTTACAAATAGATCATTTGTTTCCTAATGTCTGCAAAATGCTGCCATAAATCTAAGAGAGACCCAAACTAGTAATCTATGTCCTTCAGAAGACAAGCATCCGCCACAATTTGTCATTTGCTACTTTATGACCAAAAAGTGAGGCGAATTTATAAAAAGTTCCATAATATTGGTGATGATTAATCACTTCTTAAACAATCCACAATCAAGATCAAACTTTTATTTTCATCTTCAAGGAGCAAGAACAAGAATAACAAAAAAACTTAGTATCTTTTCCACCGAATCGAATCTGGAGACGTTTTTTTTGTATTTTTAATAGTCCACTTGACATCGCTCGAATCCAATCCGGTATCAGTTACGTACAAGTGCTTCATCATGACCTTCGCGCTTGGTTGGCCCAGCCCAGTAAAAAATAAAAATTTTCCAAAATCAACAGAGTCACCTCATTGCTTCCAGAGCGGGCGAGGGCTCTGATACAAAAGCTGGCAACGCGAACAAACAGCAGTGACGGCGACGAATCAACATTTGTTTAGTCTATTCGATGGTGATGAGGAAGACCGTGTATTGTTTCGCTTCAGCTCCGGCTATGGATTGGGAAGGGTATTTGTTTCTTTTCCTCTCGATTCATCGGAAAAGAAATGCCATATTTGCGGTTCAAAATAAGCGAAGCATGGTTGAGAAATGTCATCATCATCGCTGTTGCCTCATTATTGCAATCAGCTGAAAGTGCCACCTTAGGAAAACAACGCCATCAATGCGGGCACCAGCAGCCATTGAAGGTAGTTCAACAATGAGTCTTCTCGAAGACAACAACAACAATTCCTTTTGAAACTAAACGGGAAAATGAAGGGAGAAACTAAGCCTTGAACAACAATAACGCTATTGTGTCCGACGGCCATAGGAGAGGCAACAGGCAGTTGGTGTGGTTGGGGCACTTTGAAAAGCAGTACCTATATTCCTAGAGCGTGGTTTGTGTTTGTGTTTACCTTTCGTTAAGCCAAAACAAATCCGTTGACAGATGACGGTGAGGCCGTTGCGGCCTTATTAAAGGCGCTTTGATGGCCATCCACTGTTGGAGGGTTCCTTGAAATATGCCTGCGTCATGATATTATGGCAGTGATGATATAGCGATGGATCAGTGCTTGCAGCAGCGTATCCATTGCTGTTTGCATTATGAGTATTTCGTTTCTTTGAAAAGTCAGAGCTTACTTTTGTCCCAAGGGATTGTTTTTTTTTGTATTTTTTCTTGAGAGATGATGTTTGAATACTGAAACGGGAGTTTTGAACGATATCCTGTTTTTCTACAATTAATTTATACGGTCAACAAGTACTCCAAGGTCCAGGTACGGGGGCTGTGACAGCTGGAAAGTTCCCCACCACGTTTATAGAACATCAGCGAATTCTGCATTGAGTGTGTGAATCTGAAATACACTGAACTCTCATGCTGGCACCCATAAACATGAATCTGTTTACACGCGGACCAAGGCAGATTTTACAGTGATCCAGGAGATCCAGGAATGCAAAATCGACAAAATGCGATATTTATAACAAAAGGACCGTAGTATGATTTTTTTATAATGTGTATAATGATTTTTTACTACCCTTATCAAGCAATAGCTACACAGCGCGGGTATTATGGAAATTAGGATTAGAAGAAAAGGAGAGATTCCGAAGCAGGTTGGTTTCAAATGTTTGTAATTTATAATGTAAGTAAAAAATAGAGCGTGGAAGAGTACCTATTCCATATTCGTGTTGTAAGGCAGAGCAACAGCAAGTACACAACTGCAAACGCTGCCGTGCAAGGGAAGAATATCGAGCCAGGAGAAGGAAGGAGCTGCGTGGTAGGGATAGGGCCAACGCAGCCTCCCGGCTACAGGAAATCGAATATTTCCACGATCAAAGCTACATCTGCAGGTTTTGTAAGAAGGTAATAAGACTGAAACGCAAGCTCTTCCAAATAACGAAGCAAAGCTAGCCACCAAAGCGCAGCTGCTATAGGGCGAGAAGTAAACCCAAGCCCATTCCATGCTTCAATAAAGAAACGCATTCCCCACTACTTGCGATTTCGCAACTCACCCCATAAAGAGTGAAATGGCCCCTGCTTCGGGTCACTTCATTTAGAGTAGGTGCGAGGTTTTATTTTAGCACTTGGCCTTATTGCACTTTGGGTAAGTGAATTCGTATGGCCTTATTTCACTTTCAGAAAGCAAAAAAGGCCACATTTTCAAATATGGTTATATTTCGTTACGCATTATTTCACAGCATCCCAGAAATCGGATTATTTTGTGCTTGGGCTGGGCAATATGAGGTGTCACCTACCAGATGTGATTTTCAAAACAGTGTAAAGAAAAATTTAAGCTGCATATGAACCTACTAATTGAACCTAATTTCGAGGAATGGGAATCAGAGGCTTTTACGAAGGAGTTCGAAGCATAGATGTGGGACTCTTTTACTTCACAGAATTAGGTTTTTTTATTTTTTTCTCTTTGCCAAAAGAAAACACAATTTATTTTTGTATATATAATAATGAATTTGCCATCGTAGTGAAAAAAGACTTAGTATATAAGTTCATACCAAATGTTAAAACGAATATATTCGAATCAATTGGCATTGAGTTAATGTTACATGATAATACTAAATCTAAAATTGTGTCTGTTTACTCCCCTGGTGGGGCTTCCAGCGCAGAAAAGGTTAGTTTCTTTAAGGCCGATTTAAAAAGACTTATAACAAGTAATGATAAGTTTTTACTCGGGGGTGATTTTAATTGCAGGCATCGTAATTGGGGTTGCAGAAGAGCAAACAAATGGGGAAATTTGTTGATGGATATCTCCATGAGATATCCATGAGATATCCAATAAGCTTGCTCTATCCAAATGGCCCAACCCATTTCCCAACAAACATAAACTCCTCGCCATCGACATTGGACTTGATCATAACGAACTCGCCTGAAAACGTTACGCAGCCAATAGCTATTAATGCATTGAGCTCGGATCATATTCCTATACACTGTGACATCCTTCTAAAGAGTAGAAGAAAAGATGTGCAATATTTAGATTTTAAACATGCAAACTGTGATAAATTTAGAACCGAAATCAAACACCGTCTTCGAAACACAGCCTGTGATATAGATAGCATAAGTAATCGTGGACAAATTGATAAAGGTATTCAATATCTTACAACATCCTTCCTAAGAAATTAAAAGTGACAAGGACAACTCTTCTTCCACGACATATCTTAAATTTAATTAAAATTAGAAATAGATTAAGAAGTCAGTGGAAAAGATATAGGCAGGTAAATGACTTCATGAAATGGACCAGCATACACGACAAATAGCTGCAGAAATTCTAAAATTCAGAAACAAAAAATGAAACGAAAAACTATGTTCCCTTGATCCAAATTCTAAACCATTCTGGAAAATAGCCAAAATTCTAAAAAACAAAAACAAATTTATCCCTCATTTGGCGGATATATTTGCGAAATCATTTGGGAAAAACTTTAATAATCCTTTAATCAGCGGAGACAGCTCGGCTAACAATGTAGTCGAAGAGTCTATGAATGTGATCAATAGATCCAATGTCACTTTGCGAACAGACGTATTCGCCTTAAGTGAAGATGTCCAATTTATTATACAGGATATGCGTAGTAATAAATCACCAGGGTTAGATACTCTGAAAATTCTTAT
The DNA here is from genome assembly GCA_949715645.1 of Portevinia maculata. Lineage (NCBI taxonomy): Eukaryota > Metazoa > Arthropoda > Insecta > Diptera > Syrphidae > Portevinia > Portevinia maculata. The sequence continues at coordinate 10,497,442 of OX454526.1, forward strand.
TTGAAAGAGTTACCAGTCATTGGATTAATCTTTATAAAATTTATTGTTAACGCTTGTCTCAAGTTGCATTATTTTCCAAGTAAATGGAAAATAGCAAAAAGTATACCAATAAAGCCTGGTAAACCACCTAACAACCCAAATAGTTATCGTCCAATAAGTCTTCTGAATAGCCTAAATAAAATATTAGAAAAAATTATCAAAATAAAACTACTTGCTTTTCTTGAGTCTCACAATGTCCTGCCAGACCAACAATTTGGATTTAGGCAAGGTCACAGCACTTCTCATCAGGTTCTTCCAATCTGCTACCACATCAAGGATTCATTCAGGGCAAAGCAATCTACTGGACTGGTACTCCTGGATGCCGAGAAAGCTTTTGGCAGTATATGGCATAACGGTCTTCTTCATAAGCTGAAGTACTTTAGCTGCCCATTATATCTTATAAAGGTTATACAAAGCTTTTTGTCAAATAGAACATACCAAGTATATTTAAATAACATAAAATTCTGCTCAAGAATAATTACTTCAGGAGTACCTCAAGGTTCAGTATTGGGCCCGTTGCTGTATATCATCTATGTCGCGGACAGGACTTCCCATAAATTTGGAATTTTAAAATAGCAATGTTTGCAGATGACACTGCTATTTATAGCTCAAACGATGTTGGCCATGTAATTGAAAGCAACTTGCAACATGCCCTAGACATCATTGTTGATTATTTCAAAACATGGAAAGTCAAGTTAAACGCTGACAAAATCCAGGCCATCTTTTTCAGTAGGAAAAGAAAGTCCTGTGATCTTCCTCTTGGTCAGCTACAAATTACCCACTGTCATGTCCCGTGGGTTAATTCTGTCAAATATCTCGCTGTATATCTAGACAAGACATTGACCTTCCAGGACCATATAACAAATACGCTCAACAAAATAAGTATAGCTACTAAGATACTGTACCCTCTTATATGTAGGCAATCACCCCTGAGTAAATTCAACAAGATTACAATCTATAAAGTCATCTTTCAAGCCATTATCCTGTATGCTTGTCCGGTGTGGGGAACGTGTGAGAAATCACATATCAAAAAACTTCAAATTGCACAAAACAAAACATTAAAAATTATGGTAAACCTTCCCTGGCTTTTCTCAACCCAACTTCTACATAAAGAAACACGGATATACTACAAGCGTCAAAGAAGATTGAAGTTCTCAACCAAAGATTCAGCTTATGATGTAGCAATTCTAGTAACATGTTGATAAACAATTTAATAAGGCAGTAAGCGCTTTTTTACGTTTTATGTGCACTTAAATATTATTTAATTATTTATTGTTGTTATTACTTATTTATTTATTTATTGTTGTTATTATTTATTGATTTATTTAATTTATTTAGTTCAGCAATTTTACGTTCACTTAAATATTATTTGATTATTTATTGTTGTTATTATTTATTTATTTATGGTTGTTTGTTATTTATGTTTGTTTATTTATTTATATATTGTTTTCATTATTTATTAATTTATTGTTGTACTTATTTATTAATTTATTTAATTTATTTAGTTCAGCAATCCTGGCAGTTTCATAGTTTTAAGTTTAAAACTTTAATCATCATAGTTTCCTTCAAACTTTTTATCCGAATTGGTAATTAATTTCATAAAAACTTTAAAAAATTTCAGTTGTAAGACATAATATATCAAATCTCTGAGCAACCTGCGTATTTGTCAAATTTTGTAAAGCCTTAATCTATGAATAAAAATCATATCTATCTATCTTGTTTTTTTCTCTTTGCCAAAAGCAAACACAATTTATTTTTGTTCTGAGAAATAATGAATTTGCACTTTTATTTGTAAATCCGTATTAATAGTTAATTAGCAACTTAAAATCTTTGAGCTACTACTAGGAGAAAGTTAAGTATATTTGCGACTGTCTCCGACCATTGATTGGCTACAGCTGTACACGATCGTCTGTTTTGTTCTTGTCCTCTTTCTTGTGTGTGCGGCAGGGTTGTGACTTTACTGCAATTGCAATAGATCTACTGCTTTTTTTTCGAAAAATAAATCCACTGCCTTTAAATAAAATCTACTGCACTTTTGGTCTTACGAAATCATGCAATATGTAAATGTAATCCACAAAATATTTTTTTAATTCTATCACTGAATGCAGTCAGTCTCATTCTTCCTGATGAAATCCACCTATTAAATAATTATAATGTTCATACGGCTTTCGGCTATATTTTGATGAGAACGAGAAGTGACCAGAGTATATCCATATAATGAGTAGGGACACTTTCTACATATGCATTTCCTACTACTACAAAGAAAAATGCAGAAAAAAACCTACAATATGTGGAAGCAGATCAAAATCATGTGTTTTAACGCTTATGGAACGACCGCTGTGGAAAAAACGGTACACAGTATATTTTGAGTGTACATGCGGCATGCTTCGTAAGACGAATGATTGTGGGTTTTTTCATAATGCTTTTTTAAAGGCGCATCGACTTGATCCTCGTTGTGTATATCTTTTCACTTCGTACAGTGCTACCTGATTTGCTTGTTTTTTAAAATGGTTTATGGCTGGTTTTTCTGATTTTTTTTTACTAATTACACCTAATTATGATACTCTACAATTATCCTTCAGTTAAAAATATGAAAATAAATGTTTCTTCTTTGCTTCGATTTCGTTAAAAATAATGCAATCCGGTGTTCGGCCTAGTAACAATAAAAATGATTTGAATCACTATTTGCTAGTTTTTATAGTTGTTGGTCACACTGGTTTTGCAATAAGGTTAGGAAGGGCGGGCTGTGCTCACGTATTTTCATAATATATTTTTAAAGGCGTATTGACTTAGATTCTTGTCAGTCGTGCGAAGCAAGTGAAGAAAACACAATACGGGGTGACGCGTTTTAGTACTCAGAGCAAACAAATAAGAGTGTACCTACGTGTTTTGAAAAGAAAAAGCTCAACTGTTTTTTTTAATTTAAAAATATTGTAAGAACAATTGGGAAACATACTTTAAAGTGTTTGGCTTGCGGTCGAGAGGAAAAACAAATTGTCTGGAAAATACCTTCGAGGTTTTACGCAACCGAAGAGGAAATAACAAGTAACTGACTCCATTTCAATTCATTAGTTCATTTTAACCCTAGAAAGAGAATCTTATTTTTTAGTACTGAAAAGATAAACATGCGCCTGCGAGGCGCACAATTAAAAAACGTTTTTTTTACAAAATTAAATAAATATTTTTTTTTATTGTTTTATTTTATTGTTACATTATTAGCAATAAAGTAAAACATAAACATATATTATTAATTTTTCTGTTTTTTAAAGAGAAGTAGTATTTTATAAATCCATAATAAAAAGGAACACAAAATTAGAGATCTTCGGTATTTACTTTTCATATGCTGATAATAGCGCATTACCATAACTGAAACATAGGGGCGGGCTACAGTCCGCTTGGGCGAACTGTTGGATACCCTATTCTTATTCCTATATCTCATAAGTGGGCGTGACAAAAATTTAAAGGATTTTATCGAAAAAACTAAGCTTTTGTAAATAAAAACGCTCCCTAGCTCAAACTTTGGTTTTTCAATAAAATTGTTTTATTTAATTGTGGGCGTGTCAGTAGGCGGATTTTGAAAATATTTACACATGAGCATAAAGGGCCCCTAGAGAGTATATATTAAAAATTTCAGCTCCCTAGCTCAAATTTTGGTTTTTCAAAAAAAATATTTTATTTAATTGTGGGCGTGTCAGTGGGCGGATTTTGAAAATTTTATGTCCCAAGCAGTTTTATGGGCCAAAGATCATATATAAAAAATTTCAGCTTTCTAGCTCAAAATTCAATTTTTCCCAAAATTTGTTTTATTTAATTGTGGGCGTGTCAGTGGGCGGATTTTGAAAATTGTATGTCCCAATCAGTTTTATGGACCATAGATCATATATAAAAAATTTCAGCTCTCTAGCTCAAAATTCGATTTTTTCCAAAATTTTGTTTTTTTGAGTTTGTGGGCGTGTCTGTGGGCGGATTTCAAAAATTCTTAAACTTGATTATTTCGGGACCCTAGAGAGTATATGGTTAAAATTTCAGCTCTCTAGGTCCAGTTTAAAGGCCTAATTTTTGCCGACGGACGGACGGACGGACGGACGGACATGGCTAGATCGACATTACTATTGATGCTGATCATAAATATAGTAACTTTTAGGGGTCTACGGGCAATATTAAGGTATGTTACAAACTATGCATCAAAATTAATATACCCCTAGAATAGGGTATAAAAACGGTGGTACTTACCGAACCGGAACGACCGTCAATCGCAAGTATAAATTAGTTGGGTTGGTTGAGTTGGCTTAAAAAAACAAGTTTGTTCGAGCGTCGGTTAAAAGAAGAAAGCAATATATATATTTCGCGGGCGCCTCCGAGGCGCAGTTTATCTTTCTATGGTTAAAGAACATTTTCAGCAAAGTACATGGAGGATATAACCTATGGAAACTGCAGCCAACTATGAATTAAGAGCTTCCCGACGTTGAAATGCAGTTACAATCATCCAAAGAGAAGGACAATCTGAAAAACATTTTCAAACCCCAATCTGGCCATAAAACTGTTGATTTTGGTAGCGAAAATGCGTTTTATTATTTTGCAGGCTACATTTAAAAAAAAACGTCAAAAACACAAGCGTGAGCTGAAATTAAGTCAGAAACGTAGTGTTTGCTCCATATTCACAGATTTCAAAGAAACTCTTGTCAAGAGTTTTTAGATACGATACAGAGCCTGGAGCAACAATTTATTTCTCGTTTTCCCAATTTGTACTTTTGTTATAATTTTGAAATGAAAATGTATAATATATTAAAGAACGAATTTGATAACTTTTGCTGTAAAAATCCAAACAACAAATTATTAGAATTTAGAAAAAAAATTAAGACTGATATGAATAGCAACTAGTAGGAATTGAGGCAGTTGCAACAACCGAGGTTGTTGCACTTACCGGGTTACAGTTTTTTAAATAAAAAATGATGATAATAGCCATTTTACTATGTTTCTGTAGAGGTAATGACATGGATGTACTAGGTGGCGCAAAAGTCATTAGCCTATCTAAAATTTAAGACATCAATAAACAGAATCCAAAAGCGGAATCGAAGTTTTTCATTAAAAAAAATTACAGCCGGGTGACAACTCTTGCGCAACCTTGTATTTACAAAAGAAATTGGTCCAGGTCCAACAAAAACGTTAACCGAGTTCGTACTGTATATGCATTTTTGTTTTGTTATGTTTTAAAGAAAAATAAAAGTTTATTTTATTATTTTAAATTATTTATGTGTACATATATATATTTTGTTTTACTTATATTTTGAAAATATAGAAATCTACTGCGAAACAGTTGAACCTACTGCCTTTTTTTAAATCTACTGCGGACATCTTTTCAAAAAGTCCCATCCCTGGTGTGCGGTCGACGTTGCTTTCTATAGTCAACGCTGTATATCATCGTCAGGGTTAGGTAGTGTCATCGTAGTAGTTAGTCTCTTCGCGTCCTACATATATTCAGAAGCGGGCGTCTAGTCTTCTAAATAGAATAAAACATATCTAAATCCTTCCGCCTCCTCAATTCACTCAACTTCTTCCTGATAGAAGGCTTGGCAATTAGGGAATATTTCGACAGCCAAAAATCATAATTATTTTCGTCGACATTCAGACCGCGATAGAGGATCTAGTCAAATGAAATTGTCGCGCTCTAGCCGTGCGTCGTTTCAAGATCACACACCTCTATGTTTTCGGACATAGTAACATAACCACAGCTGCGAAGACTCAAACGAGAGTGAAACCATTTTTCTTGCAGTTCTTCGCTATTGACCAAAGCTAGACATCGAGCACATGACAAACCATCCTCTGAAGACATAAGATTCAATGAAATCATCGATTTCCACCAACCTCACAGGCTCGTTTTGAGCTCTACCTCAAATTTCCACATAGCTATGTATCAACATCGTAATTCATAGTTGTTTACCAATCAACATTGCATCCAACTGGCCCACTCAGCGTAAACCACAACTGTTAGCAGACTGGGGACAACGATCGCGGTTGATCGCACGACCAACCACCAAGGACATCAATTGCGACACCTTGCTGACTCGCCTTTGTAATAAGCAGTCATATTATTATGCATTTCATTGTATCTTAAGTCTAGGTAACCATTTGCTGTAATTAACTTTAAGTATAAAAGAGGCATAGCTATTATAGCCCAATAATAAACGTCAATCTTTTTTGATCCATCGATTGGTGCGTTTGATGATTCCACTTTATCCACAACTCATCATTTCATTTCTAGTAAACAAGTTCAACTGCGTGGCTTACAACCTAGCATACCGACACAAGTGTATGTGCTTATTATCAACCAATCAGCTGTTCAATTCAACAGTAGTTGTATAAAAACGGCACTAATTGCGTTTGGTTCGGTAGGGAGCCGAGAATATCAGCCAATTCACCTCTATACACCTTCCTTTGTAGACAACCTCGTCTAAGAAATCGGGAAAATCTTAGTATATTTAAGTCGAGTGACTTCTGATCATGACATTTTATGGAAGTTGCACCTGTGATTCTTTATACAGGCGCCTTGTGGTCCTGATATAGGTACAAACTGTCTTTCATTACATCAATCTTAGTCCTGACATTACTCGTTTCCTCGAACACAGCGAGATTTCAATTTATTTCAAAATATTATTTGCACAACTTTAAATATGGCTTAGTTTCCACATCCTCGCACCCTTTTCACACAATCGCTGTCTAAATTAATGTCATGCTATGAAGTAGGTACTCGGAATTTACCTCAAAATGTTAGTTCCCTCACAGTTGGATACCGCACTAAGTAGTTCTAAAGTAACATTATACATGAATTTGATGTTCCCAACATGAAAAAGCCACAAAATATCCTTCAATATTAAATTCAATTCATTTCCGGCCGCTGTTTCAATCCACAGCGTTGGAAAAATTCAATTTTCGACCTCATTTCCGCGGAATTGCCTGATTTGTTATATAGCATAGAAAACAGGAGCAAAAGGAGCGATGCATATGCAAGTTTCAGTACCATCCTGAACACGCATAAATGTAAAATCCTGCGATCCACAAATCTGAAATGAAAACATCATTTGTCTGCCACTCAGTGAAGCGACAAATTTCCATAACGCGTCGGAGCAGAACAATAAAGCAATGATGACGCAGGCGAAAGCAGTGTCACAGAGGGGGAAATTGTGACATTGCCATCCTGGCGAAGGATTGAATATTTTCCACCTCACTGCAGCTTTTCCATTCTACAATGTGTCCATGGCTTTTTAAAGCCCATTTCTAATTCGAAGAGCAATCATTCGCTATTCTTCTGCTTGCTCCTTCATTAGGCACACACATAACCCCCGCTCACCCATACACCAGTGTGTGGTAAAAGATGAGTGTCCTTTTTTCTTTATTTGTTTAAACTGGGATTCTTTTTGTTCTGTCTTCGTTGTTGGCAAATGCCATAGAGGAAGAAAAACAATACAAAATCCTTTCGTATTTTAATAATTTGTCACACAGTGTTGCAAAAGGACTCACATATACTCCTCGAATCCAGTGCGGCATTATTTTCTATCCTCTTGATTATTTCCTCGCATTTGTCAAAGGAAATGGTTACAATGAATTCTGGCGTCTTTCGCACATATCCGCATGCTGTCTTCATTATCCTTGGAGTGCCTTCGATGAGGGCGCGACAATGGAGTTGATTATCGTCGTTCATCCCACCCTAATCCATCAGGCACTGTGTTGCGCGATGTGATTTTTTTCTGTTCTCCATGACATGTCTTCATCTGACATCTAGTATCTAGCAATCGCCCTCCAGTCTCCAGAGGAGGGTTGTTGAATAGGTGCGTAGAGAGTTCTTGGGATAATGGCGCTAGTGAGAGGTTTTCACTTTGTTTTCCATTTCCGTTTTCTTCCGCTCCGTCGTCCTCGTCGTCCACGGGAGTATGTGTAAGTGTGTTTGCAAACTTTCAGCAACAACTGCGTCTGGCGATTGAGGGAGTAAAGTACCCTCCATAAGTGTTTGTGGAACACTCAAGTTTTCTCATTCTTTTCCTTATAACAGTGTCCTTGCCATATGCTTATCGCTGCACGACAGGGGAGCGCAGCGGATCTGGGGGTTAACAGTGCAAGTCGCATTTGAATGCGTAACTTTGCGGTTTGTGGTCATCTCGTGTGGTGAAGATAAGTTTTGTTGTTTCAAAGCGAAACCGGGTCAGTGTTTGCGGTCAACATCTCATGCGAGGCGATGGCAAATGATGCAGCAAACGTCGAGTGCTTGGATCTTCCATAAATCGATTACGACACTGAACTGCTTAGGAGCATCCGGATGATGGTAATGAGGTTTTCTTAAGAGGGATAAGGACTCCGACTCCCTGTTGAACCATGTAATCGTTGCAAAGTTGATCAACTTTTAAAGTGGCTGCAGCTCATCCATTGAACCTTAACCGAGTTGGACTTGGTAGGCCGGATCATTGGAGGCTTTAAAGTTTTAATTGTGTTTGGCCATTTGGGTAAGTATAGTTACAGTTGGAGTAGGTATATAATGGGATCATGATGATGGCATTAGTTGGTGTCGGTTGAACGATTGATTGGAATACATTTAAAGTGGTCATTGATGAGGTGCACTTTAGTCAAAAGTGATACATCTTTAAAGTGGGTGAATACTTAAATCCATTTTCTATTCCTTTGTATGAATTTAGCCTGATATGACTAGGGATGGTAATCGTTTAGGAAAAGCACTTGAATTTGCGAGCTGCCAGTTTTATTTTCCATCTTAAGACATGTCAATGCAGTTCTTCCGAAATATGTGTCTTAATTCCATTATCAAAAATAAAATAAAAATATGTTAGGCATAACGGCACATGCAGGGCCTATAACTAGCTTCTCCAACCATACTTGTTTGCGAAGTTTCATTTTTGGCACGAATGGTAGGCTAGGCACCTTGTTACACTTTGAAGTCGCGAGCAAACTACTAATTAAACGTATATAAAATACGCGAAAATATTGCGGTCCACACCGCCAAATCGAAATTTAACCTAACTGTCAAAAACCGATGTGTAACTCCAGCAAAAAAATGCTGGATTAACTGTGGCTCAGTTGGGGGTGGGTTCGATAACCGAGCGCTGATGAACGAGCTGTAGGCCTTTACCGAATCTAGAAAATTACGTGAAAGGTACTTACTGACTTCCTGTCGTCGAGGAAAATCTTTTTCCCCGAACGCAATAAGTGAATTGGGTGCCACACAATTTTTTATTGATTGGGCAATTGGAAAATTGTGAAACCGTGCTAAACCAAAAAAAAAGAGAAAAACAAAAAAACCTAGAAAATTCCGACCAACGGAAACCGCTTTCAGCAAACTGAAAACAAAGAAAAAGTCGACCCTTTTTTTCCACAACGTTATAAATGCCACGGTGGAGCTTGGCAAATTTTATTAACCGCTTTTTGGACTGCAGTTATACAAAGGAGAAATGAAAAGCCGTTTTAGAAATGGCGCAAGACCGCGATATCCCGATAGTTGGAAATATTCTACAAGCAAAATGGGCACGTTTCCGTTGATTTTCAGGGATTTTGACGGAGCCCGACCCGGCCGAGATTTATATTTCCTCCGCACGATTCCCCAACTACAAATGAAATAAATAAATAAATAAATAAATATTAGGCATTAACGACCCATAGAGGGCCTAAAACCTAGCTTCTCCGACCACTTGCTTTGCGAAGTGGAAGGGACCTACAATTTTACGGCGAGGCCGAACGGCAAATATGAGAAGCTTCTCATGACAATTGATACTCTTGGATGTTTGTCAGACGTTCGCAAGAGGTGGGGCAGTGGAAAAAACTCCAGATGTTACTTGGCCCCGGCGGGAATTGAACGGGGGACCTTTCGATTAGTAGTCCGACACACTAACCATTGAGCCACTGCTTCCCTAACTAACCTCACACAAAATCACTCTACTTATCTGTTTTTTTTGTTTCCTCTCGTCTTCCTGAACTCTTGTGAATCCAGACTAGTCCCTTGGATATTGGTCCTGCCTATATCATTAACCTCGTTCCTGATATGCTATTCCTTTCTTATACGCTCCTTAATACCTCTACACTGCCCTTCTCGACTGTTCCTTTTTGTTTTGTTTGTTTTTCTTCGCTGTCGCAACCAATTACTACTTAAAAAATCCAAATTTAACATAAGAAAAAGATTGTCTCTTACGATCGCTGGTCAACCAAAAAGTGATTGCCAAAACTTTTGTCCGGGCAGTCGTCCGCTGTCCCCACTCAGTTCTCACTAGACACTGAAGAATGTCGTATTCACTTGGGTAGGTCGTATTTTTTACATCGTCCGCAAAAGTATTCTAGTTCTCGAGTATTTCATCCTGAATTGAAGTTAAAAGTGCGAACAAACGAAACATAAAAGACGTTAGAATTTGTTATCGAAGTCAAAATAGAAATTAACTTTTCGCTACTAGTGCAGTGTTCGAATCATTAATATAAAATTTAACAACATTTTCTTGTTTTCGTTGCTTCGTCGTTTCGCCTGCTCTACGCTCTCTTGCTGTTTTTATTTATTTTTTATTTCTCTCGCCAATGTTCTGCTGATCATATCGCATGAAATTGGAACCAGAGCCAAAGCTCTTCAAAACAAACCATCAACCCCATCTCAACCGAATTCACCGATGCCAACCAAATCCACCGCTGGTGCTGTAAATTTGGCCCTGGAAATGTTTGGTGAACGCCTAGAAAGACACCGCCTCCTTTTCACTGCCCACATATCGGAGGAATTAAACACCATTCGCAATGAATTTCTCTCTAAAATTCAGATCATTCAACAAAACTGGTCAAACCGCTTTGATTCTCTAAACGAAACAATTGCTAATGTCATCGAGCGTGTTGAGAGAGTTGAAGCATGTGTAGCAGCTGATAAAACAATTGCTATAGAGAAAGAGCTCCTCTCTTTGCAAAAACAACATGATGTATTAGAGCGGAGGGACATTGCGTCTGATGCTGTTCTATTTGGTATCCTGGAACAACCAGAGCAGAGAGCAATGACCATGTCAATTATGTCATCAGCCGTATCTATGGTTGCCTTCCTAAGTTATGGACTTGTGCCAATTTTATCCCTCACTATACGAAATTAAAATTAATGAAAACGTTACTGGTTCCCATTTATAAATTATGCAGAAGTTGTCTACTGTATGCTTGATTCCTTATCACAAAATAAGCTTCAGGTTGCATTTAACGGAATTATTCGTTATATCTTTAGACTAAGAAGATATGACCATGTATCAGCTTACCAAAATAGTATCTAAGGATGTTCATTAAGGCAATTTCTTGATGCTAGAAACTGTATTTTTCTGCATAAAATAATATACTCAAAATCACCACGATATCTTTATGAAAAATTACAATTCACACAGTCGAATAGAAATTTTAACTTAATAATTCAGCCTGATAATTATAATAACTCGTCGCGTCTTTTCTTTACTTACGCCGTTAAGCTATGGAACTCCTTGCCTGAACACATCAAGCGAGCATCGGGAACTCTTAAATTCAGGACACCTATATTGAAATATTTTTCTGAAAAGCAGTAGAGGTTTCTTCCTTCTTTCCTTCTTTATTCTTCTCTTCTTTTCTTTTCACCACTAAATTTTACTCCTCTTTTAAATTAAATTGTTAATCTACTTTCTGCAAATATTATAACTTTAATACGCATACCTACCTACTTATGTGAAAAACTAATGCTGAATTAATTAATTTTGTTACTGCTCTATAAAGACTATGGGCCTCATGCATAAAACGTGAGCTTGAGCTCGGACTCGATTTTTTGAGTAAAAGGTGCTTGTCGTATGCATAATAAAATTTGATGTATTTACTCACTGCTCACGTTTGATCTCGTCTTACTCAGTTTGAACTAAGTTAGATGAGCTTGTGCTCCTTTTCATATGAATAAAAACAAGCTTTTGCTTTCTTTTGTGAGCTCTTGCTCAAATTTTGTTGAGCCTGCCTTATAGTTGACTCGCGTACACTAAAAATGAATCACGGCTGAATATTTTGTGCCACAAAGAAATACAAAATGTTATCAACAGCGTAAAACAAATTTATCAAGTGAGGATACAAAATTATACAGGTTTGTATTCTTAATTATTATTTTTATTTTTTTTATAATTAATAATAAATGGATAAATACATAGGTTTGATGATAGTAGCATCTGCTGGTTGGCTAATTATTTTTTTTGAGGAGTCAGAAGAAACACGTGGTGGTGCGCTCAGCAACATTGATAAAATTCCACTGTATTTAAGATTTTGTGCAGATCCTGGATTCCAAAATGGTATAGCCACAGATATTGGAGTCCATCAATCAACTGTGTCGCGAACTATTGCGGAAGTTGCGAAACTTATATCTGCCAAAGCAAGCGAGTGGATAAAATTCCCGAAAGAAGCAGATAAAATAAAACATCCTCAAATGAAATGGCAAGCAAATTATTGCTTTCCATTTGCAATTGGAGTGATTGATTGTACTCATATAAAAATTAAAAAAACCCTCAAATCAAAGCGATGAGTAGATTAGATTTAGATTTTATAAGACTTTTATTTCAAATAAATATTTAACAATGGTAAGTTTAACTAAGCCTAATTGGTTTGGCCTAAGACCGTCTACCAGGTTGACAATATAATTAAGTCTCAAATTTATTTCCAAACAAAATTAAATAAGGTAATACTATTAACAAAAAAAAAATATTAAAAATCTCCCTCTAAGATTCGTTTTCTATATTTAAGTGCGGCTACGGTGAAGTTGTATAAAACATCCGATCCTTTTTCCCCGTTTAAAATATTTAGTGCTTCTCCTTCATCTAAGACAGCTTTTAAAAAAGTCAAACTGCGAATTTCTTTCAAAATTGGGCAGATTGCAAGAAAATGTAACACGTCTTCTCTAGTCCTCATGTTGCAAAGTTCGCAGAGTGTTGGTAAATCCGTACGGTGGGGTATAAAATTTAAATTAACTAGCTCTCCTCTCATTCTAAAGATCGTACTAATTTTGTCCACAGAATAGCAGTTAAGGAGGTATGTTTTTTTCATTTAGCTGATAGTTCAGTTTACTATAATAATTCCTAACCAGCGAGCCTCTAGCATCTTCAGTATATCTTTCATACAAGATTTGGCCTAATTTCTCCAATAACGAATTAAATTTCTCCCTTAGAGAAGAAGGTTGTTCATTTTTCTGGATAGCCAGATCCGTTCTGCAGTCCGATGCAATTTCCTCCCAAACTTTGCACATATTTCCGTTCGTTCTTATAATATTTTTCAGTATTATGTTTGGTATCCCTGTTTCTTCAATTTCCAATACTTTTATTACATAATTAAAGTGTGATCTCAACGTAAGTAAGAACATAGGTGGAGTACTAGTTTCAACATACAACATATAATTTGGAGTATTATTTGGTAAACGGAAGATCCTCTTTAAAAAGTAGCGCAGGCTTCATAAGATTTATAGCCCCAAACCTGAGCTCAATAAAGTATGATTGATGTAGCAGTTGAACGAAATACCTTTTGCTTCGCACTATGTGAGATGTAATTGCTACTAATGCAACGTTCCCATATCGATGAAATAGCTCGCTTCGCATCCGCTAATTTGTCCTCAAGGTGTGTTTTTACATTAAGTTTTGCTGAGACTAACATCCCAAGGTATTTGTACTTGCGTACAATTTCTACTTCTTCCCCATTTGACATCCACTTTTCCGAACGAGAGTAACGGCCACCTCCATCTCTAAAGATCATAATTTTGGATTTCTGCAGATTGACTATAAGATTCCAACTCTTACAGTATATGTCGAGTCTGTTAATCATCCGCTGAAGCCCGTCCACAGAATCGCTCAAGAAGACGATGTCATCCGCGTACATCAAAGCTGGAATTGTTACTCCATAGATATTTATCCCACCTTGCACAGCATCAGTCACATCATTAATATACAAAATGAAAAGTAAAGCACTGAGAATACACCCCTGCTTAACTCCCATTGAGGTTTCAAATTCTTCAGAGGTCAGCTCTCCATCCCACACGAGTGCAACGTTGCTCTCATACAGGGCTCTCAAAATGCGTATAATTTTGGTTGATACCCCAATTTTCGTTAACTTGAAAAAGAGAGCTTCGCGCGATATCGTGTCAAATGCCGCCCGAAAATCCACGAAAAAGGCATACAGTTTCTTGTGATTATCTTTATATGAAGCGATGAGTATATTTGTAGAAAAGGCTTCCACTCTATTAATGTGCAGGCAACTTGTGATGGAAAAGAACTTTTTACAAGCCTTGACATATTCTGGCCTGGTTCAGTTCATGACTCACGCATCTTACGAAACAGCGAAGTAGGTAGGTATGTAGAATAATGCAAAATGCAACGAACGATGCATTACTTCTCGGGGATGAGGGCTATGGAATATGCCCATGGCTAATGACACCATTCCGGAACCCAACAACTGACATAGAAAAAACATTCAACAAAGTGTTTACAAGGGAACGTGTCATTATAGAACGGTGTTTTGGGCAATTGAAGCAAAGATTTTCGATACTTCAATACAAAATTCGTGTATTGACAGAGTTAGCGCCCCACGTAATAGGCAGTTGTTTCATTTTGCATAACATAGCTAAATTTTTAAAACACGATAATATCCTTATTAATGACGATTAGGTACAACAATAATGATGTATGGCAATTAGGAAATGATACGAGTATCGAACAACAAACAGCAAGAAATTCAGAAGCTGGAAAAAACAAAAGGAGGATGATCGCAAATTTGTTATCAAATTAGTTTATAATAAAAATAATATAAATGAAAATATGAATATATATAAACGTAAATACAATTCACTTTTTTATACAAAAATAAAATAAATGTAATTCACTATTAGGCATTAAATATTAATTAATTGCATATTAATAAAATTCAAAATTCATGGAACTGCAAGTTTCTTTCCACAAGTTTTTCTTGCAAAATCTGCATTTTTGTAGAAAGCAGTTTGTTTTGCTTTAACAAAACAAGCCTCTGCAGACTTTGAAAATTCAACTCCCTTGTCTTATCAGTTTCATAACGACTCAAAACTGCTGTTGACTTTTTGTTAACCTTCAAAAATAAACAACATATAGAAAAATGTAAAAAAAAATAAAAAAAAAATACAGGTTGATCATCATTATCAGTGCAACGGCGCTTTCTTAGCTGTTTTGCTACTGATGTTGCACTTGCTTTTGTTTCTGATGTTGTTGTTGCTGATGTTTCTTCTAATGTATCAAACGTACAGTTGTCATCATTGGTTCCAAGAGAGAGATGAACTGTAAAAAAAACGAAGAGCAAAATCAATAACAAGTTTTGAATTCGATAACGGTACACTTACCTGGAAGTTTGTTTGTTGAGCGATTAGAATTAGCACAAAGCAATTGTGACAAATCAGTTTCCCAGTTTTTTAAAATAATTTTTTTATTGCCTGTTTTATTAATGTCTATTTTATTTTTTATGCGACATTTCATGTTAGCTATTTTTTTTATTATGTTTTTCCCCGTTAATTCAATGTCAAATATTTGCTTAATTTCTGTTACACATGTTTCTATTGTTTTTTTTTTTTTTTATTTTTAATGCATGGTAATTGACCCTTTTCTAGTAAATATTTATTTTGTTTTATTTTTTCTACTAAAAATTTAGAAATGTCGTCAGTTTCTATTTTATTATTATTATTTGATTTTACTTCTACTTCACTTTCACTTGACGACATGTTTCCACTTCAATAACAATTAGATGTTTGATCTCCCTTTGCTCAAGTAATTGCAATTGGTTTGAACTCATTTTTATGCATCCAAAATTGAGCAAAAGCTGTTGCTGTTTGATCGAACTCGACTTACGAGCAATTGCTCACCTGCCTCAACTCAGCGCTTTTACCCTATGTCTTACTTGTACTTAATGGTAAAATAAATTGAATTGAATTGAATTCAGTTGTATCGCTGAAATTGTCAACTGTTTCATACCTCCCCATAGTCACGCATACTTGAGAAGGGGAATCAACAGCTCCCACTCGTTAATTCAGCTGTCGCTCTGAGAATACCAACCGCTGTTCCTTCCCCCCTCCATTCACGCGCATTTAGCTGCCGTTTTCGCTACACTATGTATTTGCTACATAAGTGCGCTGACATGGTCCCGCTAATGCTCTCACGCGTTCACACGTTCGAAATCGCACTTGTAGGAGGCCTTCAGTGACTAATTCGCCGGCCGACCCTGGACCAATGTAAACAAATTAAACGTTGACAATTCGCGATTTTGAACGAAAAGAATCTTTCGAGAAGAACATTAAGTTGATTAATCTTTTGAAAAATGCCCAAAGTGCATTGTTAAAATAAATTTACAAGTTTTTTAAATAAGTTCCCTCCCTCTTACCAATCCCAAAGAAGGACACACCTGGAACAGTAGGACCCTGAAATCCTAGCAATCTCGGTCGAATCGCTCGCAGGTTTTGGGGAATGGGGAAGTGATATTCTTGTGCCAGCGCTTACAGGTGGTTTGTGTTTATTTTGATGATGTGTATGCCCTTTGCATGTGTCCCTGGACACTAGTTAATTGCACAGTTTTTTCCTTTTAGTTGCGGTCGTTTGTCTGGCCACTTTTCGTCCTCGTAACTATCATGGCTTCTGATTGTTGGTTTTATATGACCAAGTGTTATATGGTGCGCAGTGTGTTTGACATGGTGTTTTGGGGTGCGTATACATGGCCGTTCGCCCGTCATCCCTTCCCCCATCGATCGTGACACCCTACCGTGACTTTGGTAGTTCGGGGCAATTGTTATCAGAAGGGGCCGTCCGCTCGCCCTCCTCAGTTGCATCACAGCCCATTTGTCTGTGTTTGAAGCAGTTGGTTTGCGTCACCTCCGTATTCAGACCGTCGGTCTGTTCGGAAGTGTAGCAGTGGATGTTTATACCACTCCGCCGTTGCAGACAGTCCGTCTGTTTGGAACGTGTTTGGATGGCGTACACCACTCCGCCGTTGCAGACTGTCCGTCTGTTGGGATGTTCCCATTCGTTGGGTGCCCGTCTGTTCGTGGGGAGCCTACTGCGCCGCGCGTTGGCCCTTGACCGAGTTGGTTCCTCTGCTTTGGACCACCGGTCCATGCCCAAGTGTACCTGTTATGGTTTTGTCCCCAGGCTCGAGAGAAGTGGGACAATGGCTGATGGCACCACGGGTGCCCTTCCACATCTTTAGATCTACGCCAACCCATGTAAAGACGGAATTGGTAGGGTGGGTAAGGAAACAGAGAGTGGTCCTTGTTGCGGAAAACTATACCGCGACAACCTACAATTTAATCCCGACGGCAATTTTGAGAAGCTTCTCATGACAATTTATACTTTTGGTTGTTTGTCAGGCTCAATGTTGGACTACTTATCGAAATGTCCCAAGCTCAAATCCCCCCTGGACCAAGTTCAAGTAACATCTAGATTTTTTTCTAAAGCCCCATCTCTTGCAAACATCCGACAAACATCCAATGGTATCAATTGTCATTAAAAGCTTCGCAAATTTGCCGTTCGGAGTCGCCTTTGAATTGTAGGTCCCTTCCACTTCGCACAAGCAAAGGGTTGGAGAAGCTGGGTTTAAGGCCTGTATTGATCGCTAATGCTTAATATTTATTTATTTATTTTATTAGGCATGAGGTGAGGCAGTGGAAAAAAATGCAGGTGTTACTGGGACCGGCTTGATTTGAACCTGCGTTAGTAGTACAATGAACTTGAGCGTGGCAACGGTGTAGAGGTTAGTGTGTTGGCTTGTGACCCGTGCGGTGCAGGTTCAATCCCCGTGGGGAACAACAACATACACCCACCCATTCTCCAGCCTCTGCACCAAATGGAGGATTTCTGCCTGGTAGTTGACCGTTACCGAGTCTGAGTGCTCTGGGATTTGAAAAAAAAAAAAAACAATGAACTTACCGCTTCAAAATCCGCTCCAAAATTAAGCTTGAGATGGGAAAAGTCCTTGAATATCTTAAATTCGATTTTTGGCCACAAATATTTAGTTCCCTAAACCTGACAACGTTTTGCATACAATTGACAACTGTCTGTAGGAAGCACTATTGATTTTCAGTTCGACCAATAATTGCCCTCACGGTTTAAGCGCACTTAAAATATGGTGGAACGGTAGGTACCTAATTTATATATTTACATGCAAACATAATAGTGTCCACTGACCCAGTTTTCTTTAAATACCTTTGAATATGTTCACCATATTCGTGAATCACGAAGTGCAAGTGTTGATTTGTAGTGAATTGGATCTAATGAAGTCTCAACCTTATTAAAACTTATCGCAAAATTCAAAGGCCTGTAATTTTAACTCCAGCAAATGAAGTCATTTTGTGAAGTTCTATGGATTTCACGCTCTAACAACCCCAGCATAAGCAATAACCGTCACGCGATTATTGGCGAATATTAGGTATATCATAAAGCGTCGCGGAAGTAACGTTACTCAAAGTGATTTCTTTCAGCTAGTTTCCGGTCTCACTTTCCGGCGTCGCTTCTTAATTCCCGTTCATGACCTGCCCGACTATGCATGTTCCCATGCCAAAGCTGTTTCTACCTCATGTAATGACTTTATTAACAAATCACTCACTCAAGTGGCTAATCAAAGTTCTAAAAAAAAAGAGAAAAATTTATCCCTGAACTGGCAGTCAGGAAATTCTCCAGACATAAGAAAGACGTCACTGGAAATTGCGCACTGCACATCTACTGTGTAGTGTGTAGTGACCTAGTACCGACTTCCATGTGTGTGCTGTTTTACAAACAATAATTACCGACGTTTCTGGTACAATACAAGTACAGACCCTAGGTAATTGAACCCAAGTATAGGTATCTTAGTTGCATAATGTGCTCAGGCTTGAGTGGCGGACAAAGGTGCAGAAACATTGAACAAGAATCACGCAATTTTCTTGTTCCAAAATAGTGGGTTGCCTGGGGTTGCTTGGGTGTGTGCGAATTCCTTTTTGGGGGATTGGTGCACTTAATTTTGGCAATTATCCAAAGACGCAGGTTCGGATTTAACAAATTTCATGTCGTTGTCAGCTCAGCGTGCGTAGTGTTGGTTAACTATATTCTCGGTACTTGGTGGCGCTCTGTTTTGCCCTCTGAAGCGGACAACTTTTAAGTGGTTCTTCTACATTTTGTCGCTGGTTCATCCACCAAACTAAGGCGAGAAGTTGTATTCTTGATTTTTTCATTCAACTAAATGGAGCAATTTCAGTAAACTTAAGTGCCGCGTTATTGGTGTCAGGAATAAGTGGAAACTTCAATGGGGTAAGGAGAAGTTGATAGGACAATAAAGTTCTAAACAGTATGTGCAGAGGGCCCCAATCATATAAATTAAATTATTGTACCTTCATTTGACTTTGAATATCTGTCTTTTAATTGATTTAAGTTAAGGACCAAAGGCTTAGAAAAAAATTTTGGGATTTCTTGTATTCCTTAAATTATAGATCATGCAGAAAAACATCATATCGACTTCTATGTGCCTTTAATGTCACACGTCTCTGATGCACTTCTATGTTCCTTTAATGTCACACGTGTGTGATACTTGAAGAGCATCTCAAAGATAGATGGCTGATATACGACACTGCGGCAGGAGCCGCACCAGGGATCACTTTTCGATCTAGACCAATGGAACAAATGACTTATAATGAATTTACCCGAGACAACCTACTTGGAATTCTCTGCTGACGATATGACCGTAGTGATTTGAGCCAGGGAAACCGAAGACACTTGGAGAAAGTTGAACCAATTTATGCGCCGCGTCCCTTGCTGGATGGATTAATATATACTTAACGTGAGAATACAAAATAGTTCTCTTTACAAAAAAAAAGATTCCGTGGAACATTAAATTCTAGGTTGGTTCCGAGAGATCTCTATTTATTTTTTAAAATATAGATGAAACTAACTATTCTGTGTGTATGAGCATTACCTCCATGTAAAATTGTTTGAATAATTTGTAAATTAATTTCTATTCTATAAAAAAAACCCTATCGCAAAAAAAACTTCTTTCCTATCCTCCTATTGTTTCAGTAGTAAGCAGCACCCAAAAAACAGGCAATGAATCTGTTTTATAATTGAAGGTTCTGAATTAACCCAAATAAAAGAAATGAAACGAAGTCAATATGAAAAACAGTAAATGACAATTTATTGAGCAAACGAAAATTAGGTGTGGTCGGATCGATGGTTAGCAGCAAAGTCAAAAACCAGAGCCACGAATTCCAAATACAAAAGCTCAGAGAATGGACTGTCTTCTAATACTCGTACATATAAAATTTTAGCGTTACGAATTTTTGCCGAAGAATACATATAATATTTGAGTGTGTACTCAGTAATTTGCAATGCAATACAATTTAGTTAGAGCGATAATGTAAGTGTATTAAGTTAGTATGTATTTAGACAAAAATTAGAATAAACGTTATGAAAGAGTTAGAAAATATAAGAGTACAATTACGATGCAAGGGTGCACACATGTGCAGTTGCCATGGCAAAAAACCATGAATTGGGCTATGAATTGCTCCCTCATCCACCCTATTCTCCAGATTTGGCTCCGAGCGACTACTTCTTGTTCCCAAACCTGAAGAAATGGCTTGGTGGAAAAAGATTTGACTCCAATGATGAAGTCATCTCGCAAATAAAGGCCTATTTTGAGGACCTCGACAAATCATTTTTTTTGGAAGGGATAAAAAAATTGGAGAAGCGTTGGACAAAGCTTATAGAGCTCAAGGGAGACTACGTTGAAAAATACAAATTTTTTTTTATCAAAAAATCTGTATTTTATTCCAAAAGTCACGGACTTATTGACCCGCCCTCGTACATGTTAGATGAACAATTAAGCAGTAAATTCAAATTATGCAATCAGCTGGTTACAAATAGGGTGAACATCTGTTGTTTGTACAACTGGTACGTATATTACAGAACAGAATCTGTGTGCTGCTTGCAGCAACGAAAATGCCTGTGCTGTGGCAACACTATAAGGGTACTGTATCAAATACAGAAAAATAAAAAATCCCTTTAGCGCACGCTAATTATAAAAAAAAAAAAATATGTACATATTGAATAAAGAAAAAATTGAATTGAATTGAATTGAAAATACAGGGTGACGCACCGATTATGCTACAATAAGAAATAACTTTTTTTTTAATCGATGTATTCCATTTATTTATTTTTTATTGTATAGAAAATTCCATTTTATTTTATATAACAAATTGGTTTTGAAGATGATGGACAGTATATAACCTTCATGCTCCATCTACGCATATGCGCCACCTGATCAGAAAACTATTCAATGCGGCCTGCAGGGTTGAAGTCGGGATCGCCTCAATTATTGTTTTAATGGACGCCTTCAATTTAGTCCAATTCCATGGTTTCGTTTTGTATACCTCTTGCTTGACATAACCCCATAAAAAAAGTCTGGTACAGTCAGGTCAGGTGACCTTTGTGCTTTGAAATTCATTTTTTATTCATTGTTAAATATCTACTTACATACTAGACAAAAATGATTAAATCTAACTTAAAATTAACAGGATACTTATTCTTATTTATTGGCCCTTATGCGGATGCCCTAAACTTAACTAAATATAACCTTATAGTTATTGCCTTTCGGCCTAAAAACTATTTTACAAACTAATCTTACATATATATTCCTCGAGAAAATTTACTAAAACTCGGTATCATTATTGAGATTTTATATTTTTATATAAAACATATTAAAAACTACCTATTCTACTTACTTAAACTACCTAACATATTCTAACTATAATTAGGATTCTGAGCACACGTTGCCTTGCGCAACAGTGAAAAAGGTGAGAAAACAACGAAATCATTAAGGAGGCTTGTGGCTAACGTAGGAGGACTAATATCAGGCAAGATAAGATTGCTGTGAAATTCGTGCCAAGGCCTTCAGGGAAGAGGTGCCCTTCGGTTAGAACCCATTGACCACCTGCAAAAGCAAGAAAACATACACATGTGCAAAAGACGATAGAATAGGGAAACAACAGCAACGGCGCATGCCAACTAAACAGGTCTCACAATTTTTAGGCAACAAACAAGTTAAAAAAAAAAAACAATATAGTCCTGAACTGTCCGAAATTGAAGAAAAGAGCATTGTTTTACACTCTCGGATGATAAGGATTATCTTTGTCTTAGACATCATAATGAGTTATGATTAGCAGTTATATTACCCGAAATAGTGTTGTCAGGTTCCACCGAATCAAAATCGGAGATTTCGCAAAATCACTCATAATCTACATCGAAATCGGAAAATTTCCCGTACATCTGGAAGTTTGGAAATCTCTTACGAAATCTACATGCAATCGACGGATTTTTAAAGCAAACACACCTTTCGATACAAGCATCACTTGTTTTTAATTGGGCTTTCGAACTCTTTCGAAATTGTCATAAACATTATTTTTCGCGGTATATAACTTTTTATTTACAATGATAGTTGGATAAATCTGTGGAGAATTATTTTTTAACCAAAACCAATGATCCTCTATTTTTTTGTGCCATTTTCTGTGAATACTTTAGTTACATAACAGTAGGAGTAGCAAACCTTGGTTAAATAATAGTTCAAAGATCATTGGAAGCCTTCATATCTCAGAGAAAATACGTTGGTGCTCTCATGTTGTTTCATTCAAAATTATAGGAATCCCTTCAAAAATAGCGAAAGAGAAGCAGGCCTTAAAACTCCTGTAGATATCACTCGTAAATGCAACACAACCCGCATTGGATAGGCTTAAGTGACGAAGTGATTCGAATCCGGGAGGCCTATATTCATATTTTTAAGTTCAAATCGGCAAATTTATGAAGATAAATAATTAAATCTATAGTCTTACTGATGACAGCGCCCTTAAATTTTCATTGGCGACAGAGACATCGCGAGATCGATTGACTCTCTTCGTCATCGTCGTAATGTCTCCTGCCTTTCCTTATTTTATCGTTATTTCCGCCATAAGTGCTCAAACGAAATAGCCAGTTGCATTCCTCCCTTTGAACATATCAACCGCAATACCCGCCATGCAAGGAATGCTCATCAGTTCACCCTCAAGCCTGTGTTCGGACGTACAGTGAAGTTCAAAGAATCTTTCCTCAGCCGTACAACCCGAATGTGGAATGCTCTTCCCCGCTCCATTTTTCTTACACATTATAACCTACAAACATTCAAAATCAACGTGCATCGGCACCTCTCCTTTTCTTCTCACCCTAATTTCCTCAACGCCCGCGCTGTGTAGCTAATACACTATAAGGGTCCCAACAAATCCCTTTAATGCGGGCTTATTATAAAAAAAAAAATCAGTGCTGCTCGTCAAGCAGTGCTTATCGTCAAAAATGCAAACAGGTTAGGGATTAAGTAATACTCCAACATCTGGAGTCGGATTTCCTAGCAATCTCCTAAAATACTCGACAGCATTCAAAGTCGAGCAGTATGCCTATTTGTTGACCCAGAATCGACATCCAATCTCCTGCAACCAGCTCATCGAAGATTTGCTGCTGACCTTTGCCTACTCTAAAGGCACTTATATGGCAGATGATCTGACGAATTAAAGAAAATGATTCCTAGAAACGCATCATTTGATCGCCAGGACATCATTATTTTATAAATGTATCTGTAAATCAAAAAAACAACCAAATATTGTGACACTGTAAGGGTTATTTGAAAGCATCTCACGGGACATTATTTAGTGGTATTTGGTTGCCTTTTCTGCGAGACTAATTAAAAAAAAAACAGAAGCCTAAAAAATTGATACCTGGAGTGGGTACCTACCGGTCGATATCCTAAATTAATATTTGACTTTTAAATTAATTTTTTATTGCTTATTAAACATCAACTTACATACGAGACAAAAATTATTAAATCTAACTTAAAATTAACAGGATACTTATTCTAAATTAATAGTCCTTATGCGGACGCTCTAAACTTGACTATAACCTCATAATTATTTCCTTTCGCCCTAAGATCTATTTAATGCAGTAAACTTAAATTTATGTTTTCTTCTTATAAAGGATTCGTCCAAGACTTATTTTACAGATGTTAAGAAAGCAAACTTACTCGGCACACATTTTTCAAAAAATCACCTGGTTTCTCAGCATGGGTGAGTTTGTAACAAATGAACTTTTTGGGGAACACAATCGACAGATTTAACATGTCAAATAAATTGACGCCTTCTCATGCATTAGTAGCTGAAGAAAACGTTAGTGATGTAGTCAGCAGCCTACAAACCCGAAAAGTAGGAGGACTAGACAAAGTTCAAAATGCATACTTAAAACAACTTCCTCAGGTTGGAATTTAATATCTAACATTCGTTATTAATGCATGTTTAAAATGCAAATACTTTCCTCACTGTTTAAAAAAAGCCTTGGTTGCCCCCGTTCTTAAAGCTGGAAAAGCCCCAGATATATCTGAAAGTTACAGGCCAATAGGCCTACTAAGAAACGTTAGCAAGGTTTATGAAAAAATAAAGATATCCTGATTTTCAATTCAGTTTTCGAAGCTTTCACAGCACTTCACTCTCTATGTACATTTCATTGGGGTAGTAAGCTCAAAGATCAGGCTATTGTCGCTGGTCATCGCCCTTGCAAAGTGCCTTCGAGTCACCTTAATGAGGAAATTGTCAACCCTATTCAACTGAGCCACATCGTATAGGACCTTGTTGGGATAGTATTTTCTATAGTTGGATTCAGGCGTTCGGAGCAACCGGAGACATGCCCTAAGACATTGTCTCTCCAAAACCCGAATCTTTTCCATATAACTAGGCGCTATATTAAACCACAATGGACAACCATAAGCGATTATCGGAGTCACTCCGAAGTCAAGTTGACTGCCATAAAACATTGTCTATGTCAGAGCATAAAAATTCTTGGCCCCAGCAAGACCAGCAACTATATGCCTATCGAAAAACAGATACCGGTTTCCACTGAATGTCGCAATTCGTAAGCAAACTTTTCGACCGGATATTGCTAGTGTTCTTCCTATCTTTACCCATTTTCGGGATCAGGTGTGCCACAGTTACCGCCCAATGCGCCGGATAATGTGCATTATTCAGCGCATTGCTATACAGCGTGGTGAAAATACTGTTACATCCAGGCTAGGATTCGAAAAGATAAAACGTAATTCTATTTAATTAATCTTTATTAGTTCTCTTTCAATGTCTTTTAATTCTTGATTATTATTCTAATAATTCACTTATTTAATCCAACAATTCACTTTCACCATTAATCCCTTCAAATAAACAATCACTGTTCTCTTATTCAATACTTCCACTTTTTCTCTAAACTTTTCACTCCTGTCATCTATCGCACTTCTTTATCGCGGTTCAAAGCAAGAATGTCTTGGGTGCTCCTGCGACACCTATTTATATCTCCTAGTGACACCTATCGAAATTTCCAGATTCGTTGAGTTCAGAAAGTTTGGGAACATCAGATGTCATAGTTATTCAAACTGGTTTTCAAATGCTGCCAAATATCGATTATCTTATATGGTTATATTGCTCTCGACTAGATGGCGCTGCAAGTTGACTAATTGATGATGAATGTCACAGTTTGAGCAAACATGCAACAATACCTATAGCCTGAAGAGGTGGCAGGTGTCTTAATACGACATTTGGGACATCATCCGCCGCCGCCGACTTTTTATTATTTAGTGACTCGAAGATGCACAGAAGATCATCCTCTAACAAGTGCGATGCATCGCGGCCATTGCCGACAACTGCATCAACATGGTTTTCATCATTGAATACGGTGAATCCGGTGAATTACTCACCACAGCGACAGCGCTTTCCTCAATTTCGTGGCGGCGAAGAGGATTGTTCGCCGTATACGCTGCCTCGAAGCAAACTCCTAGCAAATCATTTTCCTCCTGTCGTTCAAAGCGACACTTTCCGGAGTTATTCCAGGAGTCAGTACTGCCTGTCTGTTGGCTGGGCGAATCGGACACAAGGAATATCATTGTGATCCTTCCTCCTGAATAAGCTATTTATCTGTTCCTAAATTACTACCGCTTACAAAATATGTACACAAATTTTGCTTCCTTTGCAAGATTCGCCACATACGAAATCGAGTTCAAATAAATTCTGCCACCTCTTGTTCCTCCCATCCCTATTGCACTTCCATCATTAATTCAATCTCTAGCTTGGCTGCATATAGTGCATGACTGCGTATTCGGAATACGAGTTAACCCCAAACCATGCGAACATAACGACTTTCTGTCGTATCTATACTCAGTGTACTCTCCTCGGCCATTAAACGGAACATAATAATTTATTGACTACTTGGGCAAATATTTGGCAAAATTACATTTATTCTCGAAAACATAACTTAAATACTAATTTCGGGTTGCAGTTATTTAAGCACACACTCACACAGGCGCACCCCCATAGCATATAAATAATTTAAAACGTATACATAAGCGGAATCTCCACCACCTGCGTGAGTGTGCGTGAGCGCCCATTGAGCTCATATCGGTTGGAGGATAGCACTCTGAAATAATGCGAGGTTAGTTGACTATCACCGATCATCCTTGGGCATCACTGTAGGGCAGGTGGAGGGTAGGCTTTGGGTTAACTGAATTAATGCAACAGTGAACATTTTAAAACCGCATTAGAATACACAACAGATTCAAATTGGTAAATACTTGAGCTGCACTCACCTCACTCACCCAGACCGCGTGCGCATGGATGTGATGTTTCCCGGCCCGCAGCCGATAACTGAATATTCGAATAAAGGACTCCTGGGCAAACATTTAATCGTTCGATTTAAATAATTCAATGCGGCAGACGGATAATTCAATTGCATCTACGACCACTGCCCGTATGGCCAACACTACCCCTACCCTTACCCCCTACCACGGTTGTTATTTATTGGAATTGGCCTCGAGAATGAACCTTAGACCGTCGTCGGCCGTTGTGCATTATTGTTGGTCATCGGCCATGGGCCTCGTTAATGCGTTAAGGTGTTGTATTTACAAAACTGAT
Source organism: Portevinia maculata (assembly GCA_949715645.1). NCBI lineage: Eukaryota > Metazoa > Arthropoda > Insecta > Diptera > Syrphidae > Portevinia > Portevinia maculata. Next base: position 10,524,464 of record OX454526.1, read on the forward strand.
ATTTTATGCATTAAATCGTACCGCAAGCACCGTAGGTGTGGGTGTGTGATTGACTGCCCCCCCCCCCCCCCCCCCCCCCCCCCCACCTAAAACAATGAAATCAATCACTGAAGGATGTAAATGTCAAAAAGAGCACGGCTATTCCGGCACCGAGGAAGGAAACACGAAATTTGTCCCGATTTCGCTATAAATGCATCGTGGTATGAGATTGGGGTTAGAAATTCCGTTCATAATTACAATATTGCTCACTCAAGGGATGGGGTGGTGCGGGCTAACTTGACTTAAGCCTTGCAGCATGTTTGGGGGTAGTTTCGTCCTGGCAATGCACACAATGTTCGGTGTCCCGCTGTATTGCAATGACGCACTCGACTGCTGCTGCTGCATCGAATTCTAGTTCACTATTTTGATTATTTCATCTGAATGGATGGATTGTAAGAGCGCAAGGATAGGCGTGCGCCATTTGAACGCACAATTTACGATTACAATAGTGCAACGCCGCCGACCGATTTAACTTTCAATTTATGGACAATGTGTTGCCCAGAGACTATTGATGCGCGATAGCGCTTTTGTTGTATCAGTAGAGGTATTTAACGGACACGAGGACGAATGAATGATGACATTTACATATTTGCAATGTAGTGACGCGTATTTATGCAGTAATTGTTCGCATTTTAGGGCAGCGCTGCTGGGTTACGAGCTTGGGTGTGCGTGGTAAAGTGCAACATAATTTAAAACCGGAATTCTTCGTTGTTTTGAAATTATAGATTTGAAGTTGTTTTCGGATATCTTTTTCTTGGATTAAACATTGTGAGGTGTTTCTCCAAGGGCTGGGTGCTTTTGTTGCATCCAAATAGACACGTTAGTTTCGGTGGGGGGGGGGGGGGCACTATTTACCTTGTTTTAATCCACGAATATATCTTACAAGTTACAACTATGAGGTGTGTACGAACAGAAAGAATATAAAATGTTAATTCGGGTATCGGAAAGTGCCTCTTATTGGAATTTCTGCGAAAAGATTGACACACTAGGTGAAACCAGTAGGGCGGTTAAAGTTCTGCATAAGGGCAAACCAGCCAAATTAGAATCACTAGGGAAACTTAATGGCACCTTCACTGAAACGAAAGCCGAAACTCTTAGTCATCTGTTGGAGTCTCACTTTCCGGGTAACCAGATAACAATTGGCTCACAACCAGCCCCGATTACCGATAGTGGGAGTGAGCCAAGCCAAACAACTCGGCGTACTTGGTATTTTTCGAAGCCCGTGGTAACGACGGAAAAGTGTATTTAATAGCCTCAAATACGATTTTGCGTCGTTTAACGGCTTCAAAACGTCTGGCATGCCGTAACAAGGTACAAACCAGTGCTACCGACTATGAAGAGAATCATCACCGTTGTCTTAGCACTGGCATACATATCAACACCCAGGCGTACAGTAAGACTGACATTAACACCAAAAATTGGCAAAAATGACTACTCACTAGCCAAGAGGTTCAGACCAATCGATCTGACTTCCTTCTTGCTGGAAAGTAGGAAGCTTCATTTGCACAAAACTGCTTTGCGAATCCATCCCCTATCTCAGATGCAACATGCCCATCAACTCGGAAAATCCTGCCAGGCTGCGCTCTAAAATTTATACTCTATGCAACAAAAATTGTCAGTACAGCGAAGATAGGATGTTTGTATCTCAGTCTGGTTGCAATGACTTACATAAATCGGTCCCTATTTAAAGCTCTCAGAGGGTTGACGTAGTGCGTATGATAATTCGCCATAACTCAGAGAGCAATTCTATTAGGGTTACCATCTTACAATTTTAAATTAAAATATTGCGGAACGAAATAAATTCCGTTTATCTTTTTCCTTTTCTGGTAAGATAATAATAGCCGCGTTTTTTTAAGGGTATCTCCAGTAGACAAACAAAATATATAAATTTCGTAACACAAAACGAAAAATATATCACTGTAATCCAATTTATTCATTATAAATATTGTAAAATATAAAATACTAATTTCTAATATCACTACTCAACTAATCCGATGAGTAATTACTGCTACTGCTCTCCAAATCTATTGGATTAAGGTCACAGTGATAGGGCGGGAAGCGAAGCACTTTATGTCCTGCATTTTGAGCCATTTCATCCACGACGTATGTTTCATACTTGGATTTGTAACGTTTAACGACTTCAAGCAACCCATTGTATGATTGCATCCCTACCTAACTTAAGATCTTCCTTTTCTGAATTCCCGTATTCATTGGCAAAACAGGCGTCATTCATCGGAAAAACAAAGACATCATACAAACAGGTAAATAATGAGATGAAAGGATGTATTTATGTTTTTTTTTTTAAACAGTTTGCGACATAAACTCAATCAGCAAGATTTTCTAAAAACATTTCCCATTCCTTTCCGCTTTATGTATATTGTGAAAGATAAACATAATCAGGTAATTAGAATACAAAATTATATAACCACGACGCAATGTAATATACCTACCTAAGCAGATGGTAAAAAAACTGCACTTGTGCAGCTGTACAATACAAATACAATCAAATTAAAACCGAATGGCAACACCCCACGTATTAATTCGTTCTCAAAAGCACCAAAACCGAAAGTTCTTTGACAAAATCCATAGAAAAACCCTTAATGATATGCTTCATTGTAGAGATGATAATAATACTCTTCTGATGTGCTTCAGTCACACACACTGCTTATTTTGGTGGATGATAATAGCAAGCGAACACAAGACGATCATGCTCATTCCTGGGTTGCAAAAGTCGATACGATTGTACTTTGTCGATACACTTGACTTCGCTGAAGTACACAAATACACTTTTATACAATTCGATACAATTTTGCGCTGCCAACAAATATAACAGGATATGTTCTTTATAAAATATTATTTTCTACAAAAAATCAAATGCAATGTATTCGATCTTAGTTGAATTTCGCTGAACACACCCATTTTCTGTAATTCAATGCAAAAAACCTATTTCTCGCTTGATTAGTAGCTTGTTATTTGTTTTATTTTTTCGAATCAGTTGGTTTGGTGCAGAGTATATCTATAATGAGTAAAGTATCGACACTCTCTCTACATATGCATTTCCTACTAGTGCAAAGCAAAATGCAGACAAAATATGTGGAAGGAGGTCAAAAGGATGTGTTTTAACTAGTGTTGAAACGAATAGTATATTCGACCAGGGCCGTGCCCGAATAGCCGAGTATTCGGCCAAGCTATTCGGCCAGATTATAAAGTTCTGAAAAGTACGAACACAGTTGGGGCGAACATGGTTGATTGAACATAAGATCATTCTACACAAATTCCACTATTTTTCGGACACAAACCTAAAAGATTTTTCTTATCGCTCCATTAAGTTTATATTCTTTTCTTTGTCTTTCACGAAAAATATCCTTCAAAAAAAAAAACAAAAACACCAAGCTATCGATGTTCGAGAAAAAACATTTGCTTTGTTTTTATTCAGTTTTAAAAGCTTAAATTAATTCAAAATTACCATATTTTTTGGTATTTTGCTCTTTTTTCTAACTATTCGTTATTCGGACGAATAGTAACTCAATATTCGGTATTCGGTCGAATAGAAAATATTGGCCGAATGCCGAATAGTAACCGAATATTCGTTTCAACACTAGTTTTAACCCGTATGGAACGACCGCTGTAGAAAAAAGGATACACAACATATTTTGCCTGAACCACTTCATGCGGCGTGCTTTGTAAGAGGAATGATTGTGTATTTTTTCATAATGCTTTTTTAAAAGCGTATCGACTTTATCCTCGTTGTTTATATCTTTTCACTTCATGCAGTGCTACCTGCTTTGCTTTTTATAAAATGGTTTTTGGCTGGTTTTTCTGTTTATTTTTTTACGGATACACCTAATTATGAACCTCTACAATTACCCTTCAGTTAAAAATATGAAAATAAATGCTTCTTCTTTGCTTTGATTTCGCTAAAAATAATGCAATCCGGTGTTCGGCAAAAATGATTCCCTTTATATGCCAATTTTTTTATTGTGGTTGGTCACACTGGTTTTGCAATAAGGTTGGGTCGGCGGTGCTTACGTTGTTTCACAATGTACATATTTTCAAAGGCTTATTGACTTGAATTCTTGCCAGTAGTGCGAAACAAGTGAAGAAAACACAATACGGGGTGGCGCGTGTTAGTTCGCAGAGCAAACAAATAAGAGTGTATGTGTTTTTTAAAAGGATAAAGGTTAACTGATTTTTTAATCTAAAAATATTGTAATATATCTATCAATACTGCTGAAATGATCGAAAGATTAGACAGGTTATACGTTATTTTTAATTCGTCTAAGTTTAAATACCCCAAAAAACTCAGAAGGATATTTTTTGAAAATGAAGAGCAAGTCAATTTCTTAAATGAAATGAATATTTTTTATAAATATTATTTTTTTGATCAGTCTGCAATGTAACTAAAAAGATGCGATTTTTAAAAGGATGGCAGCAGAACATAAATGGGCAGATCGATCAGAGGCTTGATGGTGAAAATAGGTTGTATCGTAACAACTTGTTTAAGTTTAATAACACCACTGCGCTTTTGTAAAATGCGTATGGAAACAGCGCTTAACACAATTTGGGGTTGGTGCCTTGGGCAGGCTTTGTCAGTCAACCCGAGGCTGTGATAATGCTGTTCACAACTAGTAGATGGATACCTAAAGTAAGGTGCGCTTAATTCCTGGTCACTTATCCGACTTTCTAAAGCAAGGATATGCATTCGAAAATTGCCTTCCACCCCAAAACTTACCTTTCCGGATCATATAGAGGATAGAGCCTCGAAGGGCCCTATCATAATCTGACATAGGATATTCAGCAGAACCAGGGACTTAGTCCCAGGTTAGTTATTGGATATGCACGTGCATCGCTAGGCCATACCTAACGTAAGGTGCGTTCGCAAGGAAGAGCGCTCTTGTCGAAAGTAGACATATGGTCGTCGGGGGAGAGCCGCTTTTGAGTTCTCCTTCCACGTCGACTGAAATGGGATATTGAAGGGCATAATTGCTTGAGGCCGTGTGATACCATCGGGGACGATTACTCCGAAGCCGGAGGCTACTCCAGAGGCTGTCAAATAAGACTCTCTGCAGCCTTGGGTGGACAAACAACTCTTTTTCCTGCAGAAATCTTCGCGATTGCCAGTGCCGGCAATAGCCTGTTAGGGAGAAGGATAAACGGCGCTACCTTAAACACCTGCTCAGATACCAAATTGCTTCAAGAACCTATTCGGCTGATATGAATCACGTCACAAATTATTGAGGCTATCGTTAAGCCGAACAGGCTGTGAAGGTATTACACTGGATGGGGTTCCTGGGTACACAGGTATCTAGGGTAATACAAGCACAGATGCTCTTGTCAGTAAAGGCTGATCTACAGCATACACAACATTGGCATGATCTTGCCTTAAGTAGACATTTGAACTAGCGAGTCGACGATCCACCCAAATATTTGCTCAGATCGAATAGGAATGACTGAAGATCATTAATGCTCAGTTTCCAAAAAGCGAGATAACTTAGTGTGACTGAAGTTGATATATTCAGTAGTTACAGATAGATAGATTGGTCAACTTGTAGCCTAAATGATTTGCCTATGATTAGACATTCATATGCCAGAGAGCTATGCTTGTTGAATAGGTTATTTTCCAGCGTTTCGGAACCTCAATCTACCTCTTCGTCGGCAATAATGCTGTTCTGGCTGCAGAGCACGGACTCAGTGGCTAAGTGATATGAACGTTTTTCCGCCCGTTACAACAGCTCAGCAAAATTCATTAACCCTTCGATTAAGCAGTTGGCATTTAAGTACCTCCTCACACCCTCTTGCTACGTATTTTTGTTTCAGAATTTTGCAATTTAATTGTCAAATAAAAGAAAACATCTGCAGCTGCGAACTCCGCTAGCAACAGAAATGCAGAGCGGCACACCGCGACGTGTGTCACTCACATAAAAGCACCCGCATGCCTTAGTACCCCGCCCAGCCAGGGGTGAGATGAGAATAAACCGTGGTGCCCTAACAACTCACAACCACTCCATTTCGTAATTAAATGCAATCTGCTTTGGTTAGACAAATCCAGCTGAGAAAAAAAAAATCAACATTTAGTGCAAGGGATATAGAAACAGGAATACACTCTCTGGACAAATGTAATTTTCTACATGACCACTTTTAATTGACCCCCGCAATGGCGAGAAAGATTTTCTTGTTCACCCCTTAAACGCGCACCCACCCCCATTAAGAGAATGAACTAGATCCGACACTTTCTTGCGCTTAATTTTATTAGTCCTTTGTCCGCAGTGATTGCATCAGCAGATGACCCTTTGTAAACCGTGTCGTCGTCAACGTCGTGGTGGTGGGGGTGGGCTGGAATTAATTGGCCTCCTTAACCTCATGCAAGCAATTTCATTGACAACAACAACGGAACCGCCTCCGCGTATCAATCAACTTGCCAGATTGTGCTAACCTGTCAATTGCACAGCACCACAACACCGCAAGGATTCAATTACACCGAGGACAATGGCGTCTCTGCGAGATGTGAGCTCGAATATCGCCGCTCGGCTAGAATCAATTTTCAATTGAGGGGCTCGATTGAGGTTATATCGCCGAAAGTGAAACGTACATTCTCCAGTTCCTACTTCCTCCGTGGTACTTAATGGAATAAGCAATGGGTATACAGTACGGTATACGGAGCTAGTGAGGTGCTCAAAATTGAATTTATTTCCATAGTGAACGGTCTTTATTTGTTGGTCCTTTTCTGTGCTCGAATCTTATTCTTCAACCATGCTACCGCACCATGCTGGGTAGCTGTGCATTAGAATTACAAAGGAACACAAATTTACTTGAGGCGTTGTCGGCTAACACCAGAACCATCACCAATGCCACCTAGCAGCCCCATCGTCGTCGCGTCATCATCATCATCACCATCGTTCGCCCTCGTTTATTGTTAAAACCTTTATCGCTGCCGTTCGAGTGAAAAGTAAATACGCAAAGGAGGTTCTGATATGTGAGAACGTTCGATTGGTAAGCAATCCTGCTGCGGGGGCACTTTTACACTTTTTTGGCAGCACCCTCGAAATAATGAGGAATGTTTTAGTGGTGGTGCGGATCGGAGTACTGGAAGCTTGAACTTCATATATTGCGCAGAGGGAATTTTTCTTTTTAAGGATCTTTGTTCCGCGCGGCAATGGTGGGGCGCTGGGGTATCGTCCTAGTGAATGTACTTACCGTCAATTACAATGCGGTACATGGAGTAATATGGTGGCTTTTATGATGTCGTTCGAGTACCTTTCTAAATTGTCGCGGTGCTGTTCTTGATTGCATGCTGTTATGAGTGGATCCAGGATATGGGTGATACGGTGATGTGTTCGCGAAAAACCTATTATCAGATTCAAATTTTTCCCCTTCTTCATATACAATAGCGAGGAACTGATGTCATAAATTATGGGCGACACAATTTTATTGGGTTAACATACTTTTTCCATCTTGCTTTTTGGCGAAAGTGATGATTGATGATGGGTGTGTGTTAATGCCTCAAGTGGAGCGGAAATTGAAGCTTGCGATGCCATGATTTGGGCACGAATACGGGTGAAGGTGGGGTTGAGGTCAACATAAATCATTTCTAAAAGCGGGAATCTCAATTTTCCAAAATTGTTCAATAGGAATTTCTCGATTTAATGGCTTCGGAGTATGGGCGGGATGTCACTTAAATGAACATGTCGGCAGCGATTATATGAAAGAATTATGCATAAAAGAAAAGTCTGAAATATGTTGGATCGCGTGTACAGATTTGTCCATGCGTTCAGTTAGATGTAAGTAGGAGGAATAGGTAATGTGTTCATTTTTAGCAAAATAAACTGACGTCTTGAGATGGCTGTAGTAAAATGCGTATGGAGCGCTTAACATAGTTGGGGTTTGGTGTCTTGGGCAGGCTTTGTCAGTCAACCCACTAACGCTGGGATCCGAGATGGCTGATATCAGGGTACACACATTCATGAGTTATTCATAATCAATGAGCTTTCAAATGCACAATTATAAAACACACGCTCGTGAGCCATTAGCCGGATACATTTTTACTAAGCATCACGCTCACGAGCATTCGCATTTACAGGAACTTACTGGTGGGCGTGAGTCAAAAATAAGTTGATTTAATGAGTCACGTCTTAGGAGTTGTTTGATTCGAGCATCAAAAAATGATTTAGGGCTCACTTATTATAAACAATCATCTGTGTGCCCTATCCAAAATGTGTTTAGCTTCTGAGTACCGACAACTTAAGAAGTGCGCGCATTTGTTAAAAATTGGAATTTTGTATATTATTACAAAATATGAATTTATTTTTGAAGTAGAGCTTCTAAGGAGCCTTTCATTAGCGACTTGACAACTTCAAACTTTCAGTGTGAATGCACCCTTAACCCATTTATGCCCATTGGTGCACCAAAATACATAGTTTTCATTTTTGAATTTTAATTTTTTTTATTACCCCTAAGTAGACCGTTAATGGCTAATTTAGTTTTGCAAATAGTAGGCTTTATCATTTGCGTCATTACAAGTTCATAAAAGTGCTGAAAAGTTGGAATTTTATGTTAAAATAAAAAAATATATATTTGGAAAAAAAAAATCTCAATCTACATAGCAAAATGGCAGAGTAAGTAAAAATCAACAGTGAAAAGTATATAATTTAAAATTATTTGTTGAGAACAAATGTACCCAAATATATCAAAACAATAATAAGACAATAAATGTAATTGTGGAACATGTTACAATGAAATTAGCATGGTGCGTTAACGCACCAATGGGATATGCGGGTGAATAATAGCTGTTTTATTCAATAAAGGCAAAAAAGTCTTACGGTGGGAGAAATTTTTGAAATTCTCGAAAACTTAACCGACGATGATAAAATCCCGGACCAAGTGAAATGGTAATAACTCCGCCAGAAGATGATTACCTTACCGATGAGGAATCAAGAGAGGAGGAAAATTTGGATGCCAACCGACTGGGCTGTAAGCAGCTTAGAGCTTGTGGAGAAATTGAGTTTTTGACTGAAAATTACTATGTAGAAGCTATTCCGTAAGTACCTTGTGGATCAACAAAAGCCAAAAAAGTCATTCAGGAATGGAAAAGTGGAAACGAATATAGTCTCCCACTCAACAGTCTGATAAATACCAATGGTTTTGCTGAAAACAGTTATCCTAAGCCACTTACGTTATCTTCGGAGAGTCATCCGATAGGGTTTTTTTGAGCTTTTTATTGATAAGGAAATCATCGATCTCATCGTTCAATACTCAAAGTCATATTCGCTGGTAAACAGGAATAAAACTTTTGATGTTGATCTAGATGAGATCTTGAACGAATGTTTCGGGAAACTAGCGAAGATCTCTATAATGACATAGTTGTCGGGGCAATGCGCAAAAATACTCAATATACTCTCCAACAGATAAAATGAAAAAAGTAAGAGTAATAATGACAGAGAAACATATATTTCTAATACATATGTATTTTATATCATTTAACAGGTGGGTTGCTGCATTGAAATATGGATACTGTCTACAGTTCCGAGTATATCAAGGAAAAAGCCAAGATCGAGAACTTTCGTTGAGTTTGGGCGAGTCGGTGGTTCTTGATTTTAGCAAAACATTGGCAAAGGAATTTCCTTCGTCTAAGTTTGCATTTTTCTTCGACAACTTTTTTTCAAGCCCCGACTTGCTTGCTAAATTATCTTAAATGGACTTCGGTGGAACAGGGACTCTACGTGAAAACCGGGTCAAAAATATATCTTTTGAAGTTTTAAAAAAGGAAAAGAGGCTATTTTGATACCTATTACGACAAAAGATACTGCGAAATATTGACTCGAAAAATATCTTTTCCTTATACGAGTAGGTCTGAAACTAAAACGTTGCCGACTATGCAAATCACATAAAAACAAAATCTGTGGTCACTGTAAAATAGCACTCCATGACAAATGTTTTCCGGAATACCACCACCACAATTAAGAAAAGACTTGCGCTATAAGAAATTTAATTACTATCGCTTCGTGGTCAGAAATAAAATGAAATATTAAAAATATATATATATTTTTTTAAGCCGCTGTATGCCCACTTGTGCGTTAACGCACCATTCTTAAGACCGAGATATCTCCAATACTACTAAAATAAAAAAATATTTTTCTTCGCAATCGTTTAAGCTCATTCGCTACTACGTGGAATCTGCAAAAACGTGTGCACAAAATAAGAAAAAATATAATCTGGGCATATATGGGTTAAACCGCTTACCAAATTGTCAATAGCTGTGTTTCTTTGCACGCGGATATTGGGATGGCATAAGAAAACGACTATCGCCGCTTAAGAATTCATCAAAAAAAACTTGGCAGCACACATGCACCTATGACATGCACTGTGACACAGCTGTAAGTTGTAGTTAAGAAATTTGTATTGAAAATCCTGAAATTGAAAAATATTTACTTCCGCCAATTGAAATTGATGCCAAGCTTATTCTAAAATTATGAAAAACAATTTCACATTAACAGTTTTGCTAAATTCAATTACCTTTATAATGAAGTTTGAAAAAAAAATAATAATAACATCCCGAACAAAATATTCGGCGGGATGTGTTAGTGGTCGGCTGGATGTCAAACTTTGACATTTCCTGAAAAATTCATCGCATCGGTTCATCAGAAACGAAGAAAATGAGTTTTGGAAGCACTGTTTATCCCCGCTAACTGACTTAGCGGCGATATCTATCCCCGCTAAAGTTAGCGTATATAGGATAAGTTGTTGTTGTCTATATCCGCGTATCCCTATATCCACGTGCAAAGAAACACGGCTAATATCAAAATATTCAGAAAAATCAACATTTTCATCATGGTGAAGTAGAACGTTTACAAATAATTAAAATTTACTACCGAAATCCACGTCAATTTTCCGCTGTAACTCTATTCCAGTAGACAAGCAATTCATAGTCTAGTGAAAAAAATTGAGTCAGAATATTCGCTGCTTGATGTTGCCGTTCCAGTAAGACTACGTTTTGCCCGAGGTGTGGAGAATATTGCTGCCGTAGAGGCGTCCGTCGCAAACAGCCAAATCAGTCAATTACACGGCGTTCTCAAGAATTTGGCATCTCCCAGACCACATCGAATTTCGCATAAGGATCTTGGCCAATACCCTTACAAGTTCATGCTGACTCAAGAACTAAAGCCAGTTGGTTATATGAAGCGACGTACGTTCTGGAATTGGGATCTGGACATGATGGAAGAAAATGAAGAATTTCATCGCAAAATCATCTTCAACGATGAAGCGTCAATAAGCAAAATATGCATTACTGGACAGGTGAGAACCCTCATGTGGTTCATGAAACAGCACTTTATCCGCAACAAAGTCACTATTTGGTGCGGTTTTCATGCCGTTGGCGTCATTAGGCCGTTTTTTCGTCGATGAGATGGTACATATAATTGAAATTAGTTTCAAACACTTAATGGGTTTTACTGTCAGATCCGCTATTATGCATAAACAAATTATTAGATGATTGCACTTGCTCTCAGCCTGGCCAGTGTAAAAGTCGGACTAGTCGCGGTTGCCAAATCGGAGCCAAAGTTACTAAAAGCAAGGATGCGGTGGGGCACTCTCGACTGACGCTCAACACGAATGCTACATATCAAGTCCATATTGCCGCGAGCCTCGAAAGCTTCTAACCTTTCTGATGGAAAATATAGGTGGTACCACGGCAAGCAAACGCGAACGGTGAAGGGAAATAACTTCACGGGCAATAACTTCATCTCGAGTGGGAAATAACTTCACTTTTTTTTGTGAAGTTATTGCTATGCTGCCTCCCTGCAAGCCCCCTGCTTGGGGTCACTGTTTGATTTGGAGTAGGTGCAAGGGCAAATTGTTGAAAATGGTGCAGGGAAATAACTTCACGGGCAATAACTTCACCTCGAGTGGGCAATAACTTCACCTTTTTTTTGTGAAGTTATTGCCCACTGACGGTGAGCAATTACCTCACCGTAAATTTTGTGAAGTTGTTTCCCATCTATAATTTGAGAATTTGTCTATTATAACTAAAGACCCTTGCACCCACTCCAAATCAAACAATTACCCCAAGCAGGGGGGTTCCAGGGGCAGCATCCACCCCCCCATATGCATTGCGCTGTTTATGGGATTAGTTGCGAAATCGCAAGTAGATTCCATAAACCTATGGGGGCGCATGCTGCCCCCCTGCAACCACCTTGCTTGGGGTCACATTTTGACTTTGAGTAGGTGCGAGGTACGGTTCTTGATTTATCATAAAATGTTAAGAGAATGTATTTCCCACAAAAAAGTGAAGATATTGCTCACCATTTGTGGGCAATAACTTCACAAAAAAAAGTGAAATTATTGCCCACTCAAGGTGAAGTTATTGTCCATGTGAAGTTATTGCCCGTGAAGTTATTTCCCTGCACCGTTAAAAACAGCACCAATGGAAAGTGGGAATAATGAAAAATTGGGTGCATTGAAATAACTTCACGGGCAATAACTTCACATGTGCAATAACTTCACCTTGAGTGGACAATAATTTCACTTTTTTTTGTGAACTTATTGCCCTCCATAGGTGAGCAATAACTCCACTTTTTTGTGGGAAATAATTTCTCTTAACATTTTCTGATAATTCAAGAACCTTACCTCGCACCTACACCAAATCAAACAGTGACCCCAAGCAGGGGGGTTGCAGTGGGGCAGCATGACCCCCAAAGGCATTGCACTGTTTATGGAATCTATTTGGGATTTCCCAACTAATCAAATAAACAGTGCAATGCATATGGGGGGCATGGTGCCCCCCTGCAACCCCCCTGCTTGGGGTCACTGTTTGATTTGGGGTGGGTGCAAGGGTCTTTAGTTATAATAGACAAATTCTCAAATTGTAGGTGGGAAATAAGTTCACAAAATTTACGGTGGAGTTATTGCTCACCTATGGTGGGCAATAAGTTCACAAAAAAAAGTGAAATTATTGCCCACTTAAGGTGAAGTTATTGCCCATGTGAAGTTATTGCCCGTGAAGTTATTTCCCTGTACCGAAAAATTGGCCTTATTACGCAACGCCTTATTTCACGGCACCGATATAAATTACTAAAAATGAATTGTTATATTTTGTTATAAATAATATTATACAAAAACCTAATAAACTCCATTTCACATTTCCTCTTCAGGTATAATAGACAAATTCTCAAATTCTAGGTGGGAAATAACTTCACAAAGTTTACGGTGAAGTAATTGCTCACCGTCTGTGGGCAATAACTTCACAAACAAAATAAGTTATTTCCCACTCAAGGTGAAGTTATTTCCCGGCACCAACGCGAACAACTCATGTTTACGGTGAAGTAATTGCTCACCGTCTGTGGGCAATAACTTCACAAACAAAATAAGTTATTTCCCACTCAAGGTGAAGTTATTTCCCGGCACCAACGCGAACAACTCATGCCAATTATGATTACACATGCCATTATCATTGATGACTGCAGGATCTGAACAGTTGAACTTCGACACAAGTATTACAGAAAGCAGATTGCAGCATTGCGGAATCTTCGGGCCCTACGACCTTTGAAACTTACCGTCCTTGTAGTCACCGAAGTGGGATATATCAAGCTACTATGGTGTAATACTAAAAGGGCAAAAGTGGAGGCAAAGAGCTTACGAAACATCACAAACGAGGGCTGCAAAAGTTGAAAAACAGAAAGTAGAGAACGAAAGGCGGGGAGGCTGACTAAAGAAAGGTGGTCGAACACTACTATGTCACATAGTTTCTCACCGCCCATGGTTAGTTAAACGACTTCTTCCACAGGATCGGCAAGACAAACAGCCCAGTCTTCCAGTTTTCTCCAGCAGATGTCGCAAGCCACATTTTCTTCTTACCGCGGGCGTCCCACAGGGATCCGTACTGGGGCCGCTTCTGTGGAATATCATGTATGACGGAGTCCTACGATTAACGCTACCTGGCGGAGTATCGATAATTGGATTTGCCGACGACATTGCCATCGTGACAGTAGCTAAACAGATCCATGAAGTGGAATCAGCTACAAATGAAGCAATTTCCAGGATAAAACACTGGCTAGTATCCGCCGGACTAGAACTAGCCGATCATAAAACAGAAGCAGTCCTTATAACGAGTCGAAAAACTATTGAATTTGCCAATTTCCAGGTGGGGAACCAGATCATCAGATTCAAAGGAGCAGTCAAATATCTAGGAGTCATGCTAGATAACAGACTGCAGTTCAAGACGCACGTTTAGTATATTACTACGAAAGCATCGCAAAACACAGGGAGCTCTCTCACGCATACTACCTAATATTGGTGGCCCTGGATACGCTAGGAGGGCCGTTTTATCAAGAGTAGTCAGTTCAGTTCTCCTTTACGCCGCCCCGGTTTGGGCGGGGGCACTAGCGGCAAAAGAAACAAGAAGGAAACTATCATCCGCATACAGGCTTAACGTGTTAAGGACAATCGGAGGTTTTCGAACCATCTCGGACGAAGCGGCCTTCGTCATAGCTGGAATGATACCCATAGAATTTCTAGCGGGCGAGATGTTGACGATCTACAACAGGAAAACGTCGGGCGGACAAGATGCAAGTGAAATGGCAAGAATTAAAGTGGAAAAAAGAGCAGCTTCAATTGCTATACGGCAAACCAGGTGGGACAACACCACAAAAGGCAGATGGACATACAAGCTGATCCCGTCAATCGAGACCTGGACAAAGCACACGGAAACAGCAACTATCACCTTGCGCAGTTCCTGACTGGCCACGGCGGCTACCGCAAATGCCCAGATTGTCCAGACCAGGAGGAAGACACGGAGCATGCAGTTTTTCGTTGTAGGCGATTCGTAGCATGGAGAACGAATCTACCGAATCCATCTATCCTAATAGATCGTATGTTGCAGTCGGAGGACAATTGGACGACAGTTTGTAATCTGGTAACAACTATCCAAAATGAACTGTGGAGAGTAGAAATGCTTAGGAGAGCATCAGAAGCAGCAGAGGCGTCAGAAGCAACTGACACAAGACAAGACGCATAGCATGAATTGCAAATCAGCCCCGCGATGTAATACCTAAACAGCAGTCCCGCGGGGAGAGTGGTTGGCGTGTGCTGGGTATGGATTAGTACGTGGGCGCATTCCTGGCATCGATTATTCGGGTTTGCGAATCGTGCATGCCATCTTTTGAAGATTACCACAACCATTGGCACAGCCAAGAAAAAAAAAAAAAAAAAAAAAAAAATTTCTTCGCCTCTATTAGATGGAAAACTTAACGACGGGACCTAAAAAAGAGCTTCTGATCCGCTCCATCACTCTGGAAACATAATCGAAAAGATGCTTACCAGCTATCACAACTGGAGCCGAATCTATTATTTCGTCCAAAGAGAGGTACCAGGCGGGTCTAGAGGCCATCCGCACGCAGAGTTGAATCTGCGAGAAGCTCACAAACCAAGGGTACATATTGTTAGGTTTTACTTCCGCCAACAATATTTTTCCTAATTTAATTTAATTTTTATCACTTGTAAACTTTTTTCAGTATAGAAAGACATAAATTGTTCATATCTCTGTATTTAAATTATATAAATTGTGGTATAACAAATTGCAAATTATATCCGAATTAAAATATATCGTATCTTATTTTATCTAAAACGTTATCTTTCACATTGTATTTGCATTGGTTTTGTACAGACTGACGAAAAGTCCATATAGCAAGACAGGCTTTATTTCCTACAACGAGCGAAGCTACAAAGGTAGCTGTAAGAGCAAAACAAAAGGATGAAAACCGGCATTTGGAAAAAAAAAAAAATATTGAAATCAAGACTAACGAAAATGGACACTGAACTCTTGGGTAGGTGTTTTTCACTCAGTTTGCGAACACGTTTCAGAGAATTGTAAGCGAAAAGAAAAGTCAGAGTAAAAGTTTTCATAAGCTAGTTAGGCGTTAGGGATGGGGGCAAAACGGGCGGGCCAAAAATGGAAACTAATTTTTGTCTTAGTTTTTAACTCCATCTCCATACGCCAACAAAAAGCTTTCTTCTTCTTCTTCTTCTTATTCGTTTTCTTTTTCTTCTTCTTCTTATTCGTTTTCTTTTTCTTCTTCTTCCTATTGTTCTTTTTCTTCGTTTTCTGTAAGGCCGATGTGGGTATGATCAGTGGCCTATTTCACCAACTTACAAATTTGTATTTACAAGCATTTTTTAACAACATTTGTGATTTTGTTGATTTATGTCGTTTCACCAAACTGTGGGTTTTATAAATTTGTAGTTGTATTCTACAAAGGGAAATTTGTGGGAATGTTTCCATTTTCGTTTCACCAAAAGTTATTTATAGTTGTAATTTACAAGTTACAAATTTGTGAAAAGTTGACTTATTTGTGAGTTTACGTTTCACCAAAGAAAATTATTTTCAAATTTTGTGTAGTATGTGAGAATATTTTACAACTGAAATTTGACGTGTAATTCCTCCTACAAATTTTGTTTCATATTGAAAGTAATCGAAAACATTGGGACGGGCTACAGTCCGCTTGGGCGAACTGTTGGATACCCTATTCTTATTCCTATCCCTCATAAGTGGGCGTGACAAAAGTCTAAGTATGGTTGAATTGTTAAGAACGCTCTACATACGAGTATTTTGTTATATGACATTTAAAGGATTTTATCAAAAAAAAACGCTCCCTAGCTCAAATCAATAAAATTGTTTTATTTGATTGTGGGCGTGTCAGTAGGCGGATTTAAAAAAAATTAACACATAGAATAAAGGGCCCCTAAAGAGTATATAGTATAAATTTCAGCTCCCTAGCTCAAACTTTGAATTTTCAAAAAAAAAAAAAAATAATTGGGGGCGTGTCAGTGGGCGGATTTTGAAAATATTTACACATGAGCATAAAGGGCCCATAGAGAGTATATACTATAAATTTCAACTCCCTAGCTGAAACTTTGGATTTTCAAAAATTAATATACCCTTAGAATAGGGTATAAAAAAATTATTTTATTTATTTGTGGGCGTGTCAGTGGGCGGATTTTGAAAATTTTTTATCCGAGCAGGAGTCATAGATCATATATACAAAATTTCAGCTTTCTAGCTCAAAATTCGTATTTTTCCAAAATTTGGTTTTTTTGAGTTTGTGGGCGTGTCTGTGGGCGGATTTCAAAAATTCGTAAACTTGATTATATCGGGACCCTAGAGAGTATATGGTTAAAATTTCAGCTCTCTAGGTCCAGTTTAAAGGCCTAATTTGTGGCGACAGACGGACGGACGGACGGACGGACACGGCTAGATCGACATTACTATCGATGCTGATCATAAATATAGTAAGTTTTAGGGGTCTACGGGCAATATTAATGTATGTTACAAACTATGCGTCAAAATTAATATACCCTTAGAATAGGGTATAAAAATGTCTTTAAAACGAAGGCATAGTATGTAGTAGCGATAGTAGCGAAAGTGACGATCATGTCTCCATTTTAAGAAAAAAATGTAATTTCGGAGTTATTTAATTTTAATGAAAAATTTCGCCTGACTCGATGCAAGTCCGAGGAAATAATTGCAATTATTGGGCCACAAATAGCCGACACGACTGAAAAAAACTTTGCATTAACACCAAGGCAGCAGTTTCTCACAGGCTTGGGAATGGGATATCTAAATCGACAGTTTGCAGATATGTTTCTCGCGTTTGTGCAGCAAATGTTAATTTATTGTTTGAAAGTGTTGTATGTTGGCCACATAAACACGAAAGTATTTGTGAAAAGTCTTACAATATTGCAGTTAAACAATGTTTATTTTCTTAAGTTTTGCAAAGAATTTTCTTTCTTACAAGGTATGCCATGTGTTTACGGATGTATAGACGGAACCTTAACAAACATAGATGCCCCTGGCGAGTTTGAATCTGTATATGTGGAAAGACATGGACAGCACTGCATAAAATTTATGTTGGTATGTGGGGCGGACTATACCTTTTATAACGTATATGTGAATTAGCCGGGAAGTGTGCACGAATCAAGGATGTTTCAAAGAAGTCCCTTTTTTCAAAATTTTAAAGTGGATTTCGACCTTTTTCTCATTCTGTTTTGCTTGGGGATAAATGATATCCTTTAAAGGATTGGTTAATAACCCAAATTTTGAGAAACCCAACTCCTGAAGTTGATCGTTATATTCGTGCACATAAATCAACTCGCAGAATAATACAAAACGCGATTGGAATTTTGAAAGAGAAATTTCCGTGTCTGACGCACTTACGATTGCAATCCATGAAAGCAGTTACTGTTATAAAATGTTGCATCGTCTTAAACAACATTTCCCGACAAGCGGCAGATAGATAGTATTATTGAAATGTTCACCACACTGAGGATTTGAACGACGCAGATACTCAAAATGCTGAACATTTTGATGGCCGGGCTTCCTTAGAATATTTTTTAAATCACTTTTCGTTAGCAAAGATCATATTAAATAACGAGACTTTTGAACTTTAAATGAAATATATGCTTATTTATTTTATTTTTATCTTTAGTAGTCACTTAATTTTAAAGTGTTTTCTTTCAGCACTTTTATCTTCTCTTCCAGATCCGCAGTCCGAAAGTGGCATTCCTTTTTCAAGGCGGCAACTGCAAATTATAAATTTCAAATTAAAGCCTCCTTTTCTTCAATCGAAGAATATCCGCTTGGTCAGTTAGCATTTTGTTGTTGCGGTTGGGCTTTTTTGATGATACTTGAGGTCTGATTGAATTAAAAAATACGTTCATATATTTTTAAAAATAATTGTGAGAAACAAGCACTTGCATTTACCTTATTTCGCCTTCAATATCCCCTACGTTTGCGCACTGGGGTGGCAGATGGCAGTACCTCTTCAGTAGGTACTGAAGATGACTCATCAACTATACCTTGAACTGTTGGCGATTCTTTACCGATAATATCAAAAATGATATTATCGAGATCGGTTCAAATGCGACTGGCTAGTGCCATCTTGAGAACCAGTCTTCTTTGAATTATCAAGTTAGGTAAAATATAAAAAAAAAAATTAAAAAATTAAATTTATATGTACCTACCAGAGTAGCCCGTTTTTAATTTTGCCACGCAATCGAAGATATTTCCAATGCTTTCCATTTTGAATTAAGAGGATAATGAAATTAAAATATCTTTCCAAGCGTTTACTTCACCCAAATAAAACCTCCTTCTTTTCTCTAATCAAGGAGACAAGAAAAATCTTATTTTGCCCATTCATTTTAATTCCGGGATTGCACGACGATATTCCATAAATTTGTGAGAAAACACTTGTAGATTACACATTGCACAAAAACCCGGTGCAACAGGAATTTTTACACTTGTAATCAACATGTTTATTCTTACAATTTTTGTTTGTCAAATCACAAATTTGTGGGTTCATATATTTGTATTTGGCGAAACGGAAAACCAGATTACAAATTTGTAATTGTGATTCACAAGTACAAATTTGTGGTTTTAATTTGTAGTTTGGTGAAATAGGCCCCAGGATTTAAGGGGTAAGTACCTTTCCACTTTGTCGGGCGGAGTGGCTCCTTGGTTTGTGTCGGACTGCTAATCTAAAGGTCCCGAATTCAATTACCGCGGGCCAAATAACATCCTGCGTTTTTTTCCACTGCCCAACTCTTGCGAACGTCTGACAAACATCCAAGAGTACCTATCAATTGTCTTGATAAGCTTCTCAAATTTGCCGCTCGGATTCGGCTTAAAATTGTCCACTTCGCACAAGAAAAGTGGCCGGAGAATCTACATAGGTTTAATGCCTAATATTTATATATTTCTTTATTTTTTTTAACCTTTCCACTTTACTGCATCCCTTCTGGTCCGATTGTGAGGTTTGCCGTATTGACCACAATGAATATTGGCAGACGTCCCGATTTCAGATCACGTCATCACTGAAGCCAATCAAGCTGGTATTGCAGTTGGGTGGTCCAGGATTTTAAAGGCTGTTAATCTTATTATGTTTTTTGACATGTGCATGCTGCAATTATTGATTATTGTTTGATCGCCCTTTTCCGACACCGGTGATATCCAGTCGTGTCAACATAAGGTTTTGCAAAGCACACTTATAGCAGTTTTGTATGGGCATATTGTAAGTATAGTATATAGACTTTGTCCAAAAAACTTTGCCAAGAACACTTTTTCCACTTCCAATGCCATCTTTGATTAGACGGCGCGAACGGTAGGATATGGCTAGATCAAAATAACTTTCCATACTGTAACACATAT
This sequence comes from Portevinia maculata, assembly GCA_949715645.1. Taxonomy (NCBI): domain Eukaryota; kingdom Metazoa; phylum Arthropoda; class Insecta; order Diptera; family Syrphidae; genus Portevinia; species Portevinia maculata. The sequence goes on from OX454526.1 coordinate 10,544,691, forward strand.
ACAGTAATTTCTAGGTGTCTACCATCAATATTAAGGAATATTAAAAGCTATTGTTTTGAGAGTTTGAGTGTTGGTACTATTGGTAGTTCTGCTTGCTCAGAATCAGCAGTGCCTTAAACATAGCAAAATTAAAATCTAAAACAAAAAACCAACTGAAACATCAACGCAGTCCACAAATGAGGTATTGACTGCCCTATTCCAAAATGGGTGACATGGCAGAAAAACACCATGTAAGGAACAACGGGCTTCCAAGTTTTATTGACTTTCAAAAACGTGTCGATGTCAGTTTCACCTGTTACCATCGCCTTCTATTTTCATTTTGCTACATATGGAAGATTAATGTATCATTTCGTGCAGGCACATGAAAGAGGATCCTTCCCTGCCTAATGATGATTTCTGACTCATGTCACAACTTGAAGTTATTACTTCTTCACTTTAAAAGTTCAACCGAAACACACACACACGCACACATACACTTGTAGTCATCTCATGGGTCGGAGGGGTGAACTTCAATTAATTTCCATTAAAATACGCTGAATGGAATTTAATTTCTTTCCTCTGATCAAGAGGGAGGTGGCGAGCTCTACGGTCCCAAAGGACCAAGTCTAATTTTTTTATTATTTTAATTTTTCTTCTTAGACAAATGGATGTAAGTGATGTTGATTGCTCCCCCTCCCATACGTATATACATCCATCTGATGGCTGTACAAATATTTTCATCCCCTTAAGGAAGGGGGTTCTTGTTTCTGTTTTTTTTTATTCGTCGCGTCGTCGGTGTTTTTGAAAAGGTCGATAGCATGCAAACAATGAAAAAAAGAAGATTTGCAGAGGACCAGCTAACATTGTCTGGGATGAAAATTGGAATTGATGATGGTAGTATTTGCCGCGCTTCGTTACACCAGTTGAACTGCAAAGGCGGTCCCAAGTGCACGGTAGCCCAAACGCTGTGTTGTGCTTCTAAAACAATGAATAAATTTTACATGGGGTCCGCTGTGGGGCGACTTTAGACGAAGACGAAGGTTGGCTTCAATATTTCATCCCTCATGCTCTCCGAAGACGGCACTTCAATGTTATAATTTACTATTCATGAGATAAGGATAAACGGTTGGGCAGAAAGGACGACGGGTAGTAGGTATCTAGCGTCGTTTTGACAGAACAATTTTCCGAGAGCATATAGAAAGGACTATTTCCGACGTCGTCGTCGTCGTTGCCGTTGCCATTACAAAGGATTCAGTGATAAATGATCATGTAGGTACTCGATTTTTTCTGTTTCTATATGCACCGAAAAACATAATTTTAATTGGACTCTCTTAGTTTCATCCTTTCAGCACTTGGCCTTCAGAGATGTATAAGTCCCACACGTTGAACGCTTGATAGTCATGGGGAAAGTTTCAGCTTTTAATGGGTGAGGCACACCTAAGAACACCACGAATGTGGGCGCGCGCAATGGTTCATTGGTAAATATGTTGGACTACTAATCGAAGTCATATTGGTGCAAAAGTGGGAAAAACTCTTTAAGTTGAAAGTTGGGCTTAGAATTTGTTGTCTGTATGTTTTTCTGAAGTTTGGGACACAAAGGCTCCTAAAGTTAGACAGTACCAGCCACTGAGTGAAAATGGTGTTGCGCAAATAGCTTCCTCGTAGATGTTTTCGATATCTTTTCCAAATTTGTGGTTCATCCCAGCGTTGTAAAGCTTTAAGATGAAAGCTCTTCGATTGATGTTATCAGAGGCGGCCTTAAAATCAATGAAAAGGGGTATAATTTCTTGTTTTGCTCAATAAATGTGCCAGCAATGTTTTGGAGCACATTTTGCAGTCTATGGCTGAATAGCCATTTCGAAACCATGCTTGATACTTTTTGATAGATTTGAGTTGATAGTGACAAGGTTACTCCTCGATGATTTACTGGAACTGCTATATTGCGTTTGTTTTTGGATTATATATCCATAAAATCTTCTTTAAATTGCTGCGGTATTTGGGACTTTTCCAATATTTGGTTAAATATTGTGGTTATTTTATCGATGAGGGTGCCCTCCATTCACGAGTATCAATTGTCATTGGAAGCTCCTAAAATTTGCCATTTTGATCTCTTCCACATCACACAAGCAAATGGTTTGTGAAGCTAAATTCTGTGGCAAATTTGGATATCAATCCAAAACAATGATGGCAACAAACTCGAGCCACAGAAGATAAGGCGCACCTAAATCGACTGTGTCACTTGCTAACAAAGTTTATTAGAAATTTTAAAAACCAAGCAGCCAACAATTACCTTGAAAGCCTAACAGCTTGAAAAGAATCGGTCTGGAATTATATTAAAGCTACAAAAAGCCAAAGATAGCAGCGTCACCTATAAAGATAACCCCAGACGTCTGGGCTAAAACCGACAAAGAGAAGCCGAACGTTTTCGGCGCCCACCTAGAGGAAACTTTTAAGCGGTTCGATGATCAAGAACTTAATGAAAATATTAGTGCATCCGACAGAACAACCGAAAATAATGTCTTCAAGCCAAAAAAAGCTCCGGGTTACGACATCATTACGGGTGAACTACTAAAAATGCTACCTCGGAAGCATTAACGAAGCTTCTTCATATTATAAACGCAGCGATTAGACTGAAACACATTCCGAGCCAATGTAAAGTCGTGGAAGTCATTATGGTTTTAAAACCAGCAAAACTACCTAATAAAAAGAAGTCTTTAAGACCCATATCACTTCTTCCAATAGTTTTTAAAGTTTGTGAGAGGATATTACCCAGACGCTAACAACCAATTATAGAAGAAAACCGTCTCATACCTGACCACCAGTTGGGGTTCAAAAGCAAACATTCAACTATTGATCAAGTGCATCGGATAACTGACGCATTTGAGAAAGCTCTCGAAGAAAATAAAATATGCTCTGCCGTATTCTTGGACGTTTCGAAAGCATTTGATAAGGTGTAGCACGAAGGCCTCAAGCTCAAATTAAGACAAGTACTCCTCGAACAGTTATATAAAATAATAGTATCCTATTTACAGAATAGACTCTTTCGTGTCAAACACGGAAACAAATACTCAGAATTTAAAGAAATAAGGGCAGGTGTGCCGCAAGGAAGCGGTCTTGGACCCCTTTTGCACCTGTAATTTACGCGTGATATATCGCAAACCAAAAGTATTACAGTAGCCACGTTCGCCGACAACACTGCTATACTAGCAATTGGTGCAACAACCAAAGAAACAACAAAAAAAAACTACATGGCGCGCTTAATCTTCACATGGACAGTATCTACCCGGGTAGATATTTCAATTTTCATCTCTAAAAATCTCTTCGATTCCTCATTAGATTCTGATGCGGTTCCGACTCAGTGACTAACTTTATGATTTATTTCAGATTATTAGGTACATACTTGGAGAATATTTTGTTGTATTATTTTTTAAGTTTTGTGTTTTTTTTTTCTTACATGGACAGTATCTACCCAGGTAGATATTCCCTGAATTTGGATGAAATGTGCTGGTTAGTTTGGATACAACATGTATCATGCACCTGTTATAGCTAAAAAGTGCACACTTTTATGTAAATGCAAATAGATATAGCAAATATTAATAAGAATAAAACAGTTTTTGTACCGTTGCTTTGACAAATATAAATTTATTCATTTGTTCAAGTGACACTTTTCACATTTTTAGCGCATACAGGTTTTTTGCAGCTGACACAGGCCTGACGCGTAGCACGTTTTTTTTATTTTGTTGGTAGCACATATAGCACCCACCTTTTTGCCGTAAGCGACCACTGGAATCCCGCCCTTCTGGATCGTTAGGAGTGAACTCGTCATTAGGCTTATCTGTATTTATTGGGTGACCTAACAAACACTCTGGTAAAATTACATGTCACTCTGTTATTTTGTTCCCGAGATCTGATATGTGAGATGCACAGATTCTCATCCAATTCTTCAAGAAATTTACGCCTTTGGCTTTGCTTCACAGCTGCACCGCGCAGCGAATTGTTTTTGGAATAAATGATATAGGCTGCAAGTCGTGAAAGGTCAAGCAAGTTATAAAACACAGCCTGTGGCCATCTATAAGTTTTTCTTGGCTCAGCATTTTGTCAATAACGTCCACTCCCCCTTTATTTTTATTGTGGTAGTGGATAAGGATAGGAGCACAATACAACATTTTGACTGAATCCGAACTCAGAAGATAAAGGAACCCGGTCTTTCGATGGTTTGAACTCACGAGGTAGGAAGCGTTTGTTTTTTTAACCTGTTCCGACAATCGACAATTTCCAGGTAAGTAATTCGTTTGCTAGTGGAAGAGTTGTGAAGAAATTGTCCATGGTCACATTTCGTCCACTATTTTTGTATGGTACAACCAGTTGTTTCCTTATTCGCTCACCTTGATTCACATCTTTGCTGCCATTCACCTTCCCGGTATATATTTGGGTATCCTGTTGATGAATTACAAGCCCACTAAAATTTTATTCCGTACTTGGCCGGTTTCGATGGCATGTATTGGGTAAACTTCGTGTGACCTCTATAGCGATACAACTGCTCATCCAGTGTAAGCGATTCGTAGGGCCTAAAATTGATCTTCAAATTTGAATATCGAAGACATCACTAATAGCAGCAGCTTTATCACTGGCCATCCGAGATTCGACAAAAAAGAGAGATGCACTCAAAACAAATCAAATGGTTAAGGCACACATATGAAGAAAAACCGTTATCTATAGAAAAAAACTTTAAAACAGTAGTCAAATAAAAAAAACTATTGAAAAATTATACCTTTGCACGGAAAACTGCTGTCGGGTAGAAATAACTCATACGAAATGCATGTAATATTCTTTTATCTACCACGGTAGATACTGTCCATGTGGGTACACAAAAATGTCCGTTCGTGTGAAGGTTAACCGGGTCAATGAATGAACAAAATCATGGAGGATCGCTCTTAATGAAAAGAAATCGGTCCACATGGATTTTACATAAAAACGATCAAATAACTTGCCTTTTTTTATAAATAAGTTCCGTTTGCAAATGAGCCCAAATATCTCGGAATGACTCTCGACACAAAGTTGAAATGGAAGTCGCATGTAAAAAGAAATACGAAGAACTTAAGAACAAATGTAGAGAACTTTATTGGTTACTCGGAAAATATTCCAAGCTTCGAGAACAAGTTTTTATTATATAAGCAAGTGTGGTTAAGCCCGCGTGGACGTTTGGTATACAACTATGAGGTTGTACCAGTGAAATCTATAGTGATAAGATCATTCGTCAATGCACCGAGGTACATTAGAAACGAAGATCTCCATAGAGATCTCGGAATTCCCACGGTTAAGGAAAAAACTAGAAATTGCGCTCTAAAGCATAGAAATCGATTATTTGGACACGTCAATAACTCGGTCTTTGAAATTCTAGACGAAACACATTTATTGCGGTGATTACGACGAACTAAACCTATCGACTTATCCCGATAATCTTCAACCGCATTAAAATTGCGGAACTAGCAAGAACTATCGCTAGAAAGTTGCATGCCAAACGTTTAAAATTTCGTGAGAACAAAATTGCTTGATAAGTATTAACTTAGTTGCAGTAGGAAACAAATTTGTAGGAGGGGGTTTTAGTAAGTAAAATCTCACACTACTATGAGCACGCGCCGACGGTCATAAAGACACTATTATGAAGAAGATTTCCACCTGCCTCTGAAAAAAAAAAACAAAACTCTATCAACTTGATAAGCTGGATAGAGCCATTAACACACCTTGATCACCTTCGAGTCATATTTTCACTCCAATGTGGACTAACAGGTGTTTGATCGAACTTAAGATGTTTTTTGGTTGTGTTCTAAGGCGAAAGATACAACTGGGGAATTGGTAACAAATTTTAGAAATTTTATTTTCAGCAGAACTTAGAAGCAGCAAACGAGAAAGACGAATATTTTTGCCATCAATTCTTGAACAACATGAGCATTGAAAAGGTTCCAAACGTAGAAGTTTGCAAAGTGCGAAAATATCCAGAGATATTTCATACAATTCGAACCTTGAACCTTACACTCCAACAAAAAATTTTTTGCCTCTTAATGAAAATGTAACATCCTACTCGTACTTCCCAAAGCTACAAATGTTTACTAACACTTGTTTTCCTTAATATGGCACCCCGACTTTAGCTCGAACACCACTCATACCACAGCCACCCTAAAATCGAACTAATACTTGTGTAAACAAAAAGAACAAACGAACAACATGTTGCCGTTAGCCAGCATATATAATACACACTCTGACATGAAACTTCAACCGATTCTGCTTAATAATAATTCATAATGCCAGGAAAGTTGACTTTGAAAAATGTTCTTTAGCCCTGAAACAACTTACAACACGGGCACATATCGGTAGTCAGCTCGAGTTGATTGGTACCCCAACCCTCTTCGTACAACCGCAATATCGTGTGGGATAAATGTTGAGAAAAGTTGCTTACTTCCGCCCCACAGGCTAAACTTCTGCAAAGGTAAACCTCTCAACTTTGATTTGAATACATTTGCCAATCACCACCACTGCTCCAGTTCACTTAAAATTTTACGTCGTCGTCTGTGGGCTGTGGGAGTGGGAGCGCTTCTCAAACTTTTCTTACAAATGAAGCCACTTAACCCTTCCGCTTGACCCGACTCGGCGAACAACAAAATAAAAACCAAACAGTTTCCTTCGAACCTAAGTTTGAGTCTTCGGTTGTTTGGCGGTTTCTGGGAGGAATGCCAAATGACAAAGACCAGTGGGGGTAAGATAGCTGAGATTTTTCTTTCTTCCTTCTCTTCTTTCAAGTTAAATTTGCGGTTGAACACAGAGCAAGAACAGAGAGCGAAAGTTAAAGAAGTACTCGGTGGTCAGAGAGTTTTGCTGGGCATTTGATTCGATCGCCTCCTAACCCACTTCAGAACCACACTCTTCTCCATAAATCGGTTAGTGGACGTTTGAAGCCTTCAATTAAGGATACTTTTCCTTGAAATGGGTTTTCTTTCATTTCGAAAGTAAACGGAGAAAGGAGGCAAAAAATGTAAAACCCAACCGAAGGCCAATAGCAAAAGTCTATACTTCCAAAGAGTCGAAGAATCTGGTGTCCAAGACCAAGTCGCCCAGCAAATACACACAGACACAACCCAAATGCCAATTATGGGAGCGGCGCGGCGTGGCGGCGGTTGGAGGTCCATAAATTTTAGATTTCCATTCGTCGCTAGTCAAGGGGAAAATTTGTGTGCCTTTCAAGACGCCATAAAGAGTTGAGTTTATGACAATTTATTCTGCACCGAGGATGAGCAGTTTCGATTATGAATTTCAATGAGCTTGTGTGGTTGGCCCAGTGGGGTGAGCTGGTGGTCACTGGGACAGGGTCAGATATAGGGGGCACATGCCATAACCGCTCTTTTGAATTTGACATTTTTATCTCTTGATTATCTAGACAAAGTTTGTTTGGAGACAAAAAGAAGTTATGGTGACCGCAATCGAATTGCAAATGGTAGGCAGCGACTAGGAGGTAGTTATTGACGATTTACCGAAGCCTTTGTGTGATTATGCATTTTATTCGGCATTTTTTACCCAACGTTATTTAAGAACATAAACTGTTTCGAAGGATTCTTTTTACCCTTTTTTTATCTGCAGAAAGGGAGCATGCATAAATACAAAGGAAACAGTGGGGTTGATAAGGCTTCCGGTGAGTTTGGCTTTGCTTTGAATTATTGATATTATTATTTTATGGAACATCCGGCTTAACGTTAAGAATATAGGTCTCGATGTAGGTGCTCAGTGGAGTGTTCAAATGAAACACAAGAAAATACACATATACACGTACCTACTGTTATGGATTATGCTGAACAAATTTTTGGATTTTGTAGTTCATGACTAAAGGTTTTTTTCTATTTAAATACCAGAGCTATTTTATTTTTAAATTCATTTTCATTGTTTTATTATCTTTTTATTAATCTCAGATAAATGTTATAAATCCAAGTTCTTCTTTCCTTTAAGGCTAGGTAAGGATCAGAATTAAAGGGACTTCAAGATGGCAGTCCCACTGGTCCGCCTGTGAGGTTGGCCGGTTCAATCTGAATAAACATCGGCAGGCTTCCCGGTTTCGGATCACTTTTTAACTGAGATAAATCAAATGCAAATTTTATTGCATTTTTATAACCCTGGTATGTAAAGTGAACTCTTTCAAGCATACCAAGCACTTTGAATTATTGATATGATGTTTAAACCTGCGGTGAATGTTGCTACTTTGTAGCCAAAATACCGCTAAATATAAATATCCGCCTCTTGCCCGAAATAAAAATCGTCTCAACCAAATTTGATAAGCTTGCCATTTCTTCTAATCGTCCAAGGACAATACAGAAAAAAATTTCGACCAATGTACCGAAGTTCATTAGGTCTCAGCGATCTCGTTTGACATCGTTGCACCAATTATTTCCTATTCGTTTATATGATACTTGTTGGGGCAGAATCACCATCATCATCTTCAACATCGCCATCGTCATCATCATCGTATATTACCATAGGATAAACATCACAGTTGTAAATATTTGTAATTAACTATAAAATTGAAATACTTAATATTTAAATCTGGCGCTTAGTTTAGACCAGTCACCATATTTATTTCCTTCATTGAATTCGCCATAAAATTTTAACTTGAAAAATAACATAATGTCTCTCTCGCTGTAACCAAAATCCGCTTACATACTTTTGTATAAATACGCTCTGTATTTGTTGGATTGAACAACTTACGACTGTCGTTCGCTAATAAGTTGCATTATCGGTCACATATCTTCCTTTAATCACCTTGCGGTAAAATACGCCAAGATACCTTCATATTCATCGGCATTCGGTCAATGGAAACAATAACCAGGACCAAATCTTCCTTAATCGAAGGATACCAAGAAGGTTCAAGAATTAGCCACCGGAATTTACAATAATAAGCAATGTAAATAATATGATTTAATAAATCTGTAATGCTACAAGCACACGACATGTAAAAAGCAGCATGTACATGCGGCACTGACGTCACGAAACAATGCCCATGGTTGTCGCATGTTCGGAACATGCGAGAATGGTGACATATGATAAATATCCCGCGTACACGACATTCGAAATCTGTCCCAAAATTTGCAAGTTTGCATGCGAGAATAGCGGTCGCATGTGATGTTGCCGCATGTTTATACATGCGAGCAGAAAATATGTACTACCTGTTTGTAAACACGTGGAGAGGGGTGTATAGGCGCGAATGTTGAACAAGATGAAAAAGCAACACAATAATGGTCTGTCTAAACATAGGGATGGCTACAGTCCGCTTGGGCGAACTGTTGGATACCCTATTCCTGCCCCTCATAAGTGGGCGTAACAAAAGTCTAAGTATGGTTGAATTTTTAAGAACGCTCTACATATTTTGTTATATAACTCCTAGCTCCCTAGCTCAAACTTTGGTTTTTTCAATAAAATTGTTTACTTTAATAATTGTGTGCGTGTCAGTAGGTGGATTTAAAAAATACTTAAACATAAGTATAAAGGGCACCTAGAGAGTCTATATTACAAATTTCAGTTTCTTAGCTCAAACTTTGACTTTTCAATAAAATTGTTTCATTTAATTGTGTTGTTGGCCCATTTTAGAAATTTTAACTCCCGAGCAGTTTTAGGAGTCAAAGACCATTAGATACAAAATTTCAGCTTTCTAGCTCAAAATTCGATTTTTCGAAAAATTTGTTTTTGTTGAGTTTGTGGGCGTGTCTGTGGGCGGATTTCAAAAATTCTTAAACTTGGTTATTTCGGTCAGTTCTAATGCCTAAGTTTTGCACACAAATTTTTTTTTGTATGATCTATGACTTCTAAAACTGCTCGGGATATAAAATTTTCAAAATCCGCCCACTGACAGGCCCACAAATAAATAAAACAGTTTTTTTGAAAATCCAAAGTTTGAGCTAGGGAGCTGAAATTTATAATATATACTCTCTAGGGGCCCTTTATTCTCATGTGTTAATTTTTTTAAATCCGCCTACCGACACGCCCAATTAAATAAAACAATTTTATTGAAACACCCAAGTTTGAGCTAGGGAGTGTTTTTTTTTATAAAATCCTTTAAATGTTATATAACAAAATATGTAGAGCGTTCTTAACAATTCAACCATACTTAGACTTTTGTCACGCCCACTTATGAGGCATAGGAATAAGAATAGGGTATCCAACAGTTCGCCCAAGCGGACTGTAGACCGTCCCTATGTTTTTTTTTAATTGCTTGGCTTACTTTCTTTGTCACGATGCAAACTCGACTAATAAAGAATACAAAATTACATGATTTGCATTTTTCTCAACTGCTCGTACCTAACTAACTGCATTTTTTTCAAGGTACCTAATACTCAAAAACAACATCGAGATAACGAAACCGATTTGACTATTTGCTGTAGCATTTGGAGTGGTCTTCTTAGTTTCTCTCAGGCGTATATTTAGGAAATGTATAGTGGGACATACTCGTAAGTCCCGAATTAATTTTTCGGGACTAATGTCCCACTTAAGTGGGTCATAAGGCCCTAATTGATTTCGGGACTTATGACCCACTTAAGTGGGACAAAAGTCCCGAAAAATGAATTCGGGGCTTATGTCTTCGGGACTTATGTCCCTGCGCCATAAAAAACAGGCTGATGAGTCTCAGAAGTCTTTCATGAGCTCCTCAGAAAGAGGACGTCCGGCGGATGAACTCGCAGGATTGAATCAACGGTTTCCTCGACAGTTAGGATGATTGTGGAACGGCAGCTCTCACATTTCCAAAATTTGTTACTGGCCACTGTCCTGGGGCAAAGGAAGGGGCCGGGTTGGGGGTTGTGCCGTCTGGGTAACTTTCCGACCACGTCATTTAGTTATGAGAGAAATACATGCCACCTCGGAGAATGTATACTATTTAATGGCAGCCAGATCCGAAACGTCAACGGAGAACGATTTAAACGACATGCGGACGCTGTTCACCGTAGATGCCACTCCAAAACTTGAGTCTATCCTCGAGCGGTTCTGGGCCAATATAAGCGCGATCCAGGAAATACGATGGGTACAATCAGTCAGAATCAATAACATTTATAGCTCCCAGAAAACTATAGCACTCGGTGTTCCACAAGGATCTGTTTTGGGTCCTATATTGTTCTTAATTTATGTTAATTCATTATTTGATCAACCTTTTAAAGGTAAAATCACAGCGTTTGCTGATGATACTGCTCTCTCGTATTCAAGTAAAGGGTGATTTTTTAAGAGCTTGAGAACTTTTTTTTAAAAAAAAAACGCATAAAATTTGCAAAATCTCATCGATTCTTTATTTGAAACGTTAGATTGGTCCATGACATTTACTTTTTGAAGATAATTTCATTTAAATGTTGACCGCGGCTGCGTCTTAGGTGGTCCATTCGGAAAGTCCAATTTTGGGTAACTTTTTCGAGTATTTCGGCCGGAATAGCCCGAATTTCTTCGGAAATGTTGTCTTCCAAAGCTGGAATAGTTGCTGGCTTATTTGTGTAGACTTTAGACTTGACGTAGCCCCACAAAAAATAGTCTAAAGGCGTCAAATCGCATGATCTTGGTGGCCAACTTACCGGTCCATTCCTTGAGATGAATTGTTCTCCGAAGTTTTCCCTCAAAATGGCCATAGAATCGCGAGCTGTGTGGCATGTAGCGCCATCTTGTTGAAACCACATGTCAACCAAGTTCAGTTCTTCCATTTTTGGCAACAAAAAGTTTGTTAGCATTGAACGATAGCGATCGCCATTCACCGTAACGTTGCGTCCAACAGCATCTTTGAAAAAATACGGTCCAATGATTCCACCAGCGTACAAACCACACCAAACAGTGCATTTTTTGGGATGCATGGTCAGTTCTTGAACGGCTTCTGGTTGCTCCTCACTCCAAATGCGGCAATTGTGCTTATTTACGTAGCCATTCAACCAGAAATGAGCCTCATCGCTGAACAAAATTTGTCGATAAAAAAGCGGATTTTCTGCCAACTTTTCTAGGGCCCATTCACTGAAAATTCGACGTTGTGGCAGATCGTTCGGCTTCAGTTCTTGCACGAGCTGTGTTTTATACGGTTTTACACCAAGATCTTTGCGTAAAATCTTCCATGTGGTCGAATAACACAAACCCAATTGCTGCGAACGGCGACGAATCGACATTTCACGGTCTTCAGCAACACTCTCAGAAACAGACGCAATATTCTCTTCTGTACGCACTGTACGCATTCGTGTGGTTGGTTTAATGTCCAATAAAGTAAACTGAGTGCGAAACTTGGTCACAATCGCATTAATTGTTTGCTCACTTGGTCGATTATGTAGACCATAAATCGGACGTAAAGCGCGAAACACATTTCGAACCGAACACTGATTTTGGTAATAAAATTCTATGATTTGCAAGCGTTGCTCGTTAGTAAGTCTATTCATGATGAAATTTCAAAGCATACTGAGCATCTTTCTCTTTCACACCATGTCTGAAATCCCGCGTGATCTGTCAAATACTAATGCATGAAAATCCTAACCTTAAAAAAATCACCCTTTAGAAGCTTGCTTAACATATGTTGTGACGTAAATTATGACCTAGACTAACTTAGGAGATGGTTTTTGCAGCACAAATTAGTTATCAGCGACAAAACAAAGTTTATGATTTTTAACTTGAAGGGTTATTTTGCGGATATTTTGCCATTTTTTTACCATTCTACTAATTGTTCACGTTTTTGTTTATCTGACTCAGGTCAACGTTCCTTTAACTATTTGGCATCGTGCTCCAATAAATGCTTTAGAATTGAGTGTGTTGATAACTTTAAATACTTAGGTATTATATTGGACAACAAACTGAGCTGGTATAGTCACACAATTTATCTCAAACACTACTTTAACAAAATGGTGAGACAATAATTATATCACCTAATCCTTTATTGCAATCAACCATTACTGAAGCTTGTGTATAATGGACTTTTAAAGTCAAAGCTGCAATATGGGATAAGCTGTTGTGGTGGTGCCTATTTTAACAAAACTGATCCATTACTTATAAGCCAAAAGCATGCCGTTAGAATCATATGCAGGGTGAATCGTAGAACTCCGAGTTTTGATTTGTTTAAGAACCATAAAATTCTTCCGTTAAGGCACCTTTACTGCTACAAAGTCCTTAAAATATTCTTTGATAATTCGGGATTTTACGCTGTAAGAAATAACGAAAACTATAGTTTGCGAGTAAACGCCAGACATTTTGTATCTGCTCTTACAAATAATAAAGCCCATTTTGCACGATTTTACTATGCTACCGCACCTCGTCTCTTCAATTCGCTTCCAGATACTGTTAGCCGTGAGAGACTGAAAAGTGTATTTTTGAAGTGTAGAAAAAATTGGATTATGTCCTTTGATTATTCAGCCATAAATGGTCCCCCATCAATAATCAATAATTAGTAAATAATTTTAGTAATTTCCGTCCTACATTCGACACTTGTCATTGAACAACTGATTGTAGTAACTATTTTATACTCCCTTTTATTTTATAAATAAGTAGATAATGTAAAACATTTTAATTTGTATAAAATAAAGAAAAAAAAAAGAAAAAAAAAAGATATATATAACGAAATGGAAATAATGCGGCATTTATTACAGCTGCCATACAAGATTTATATAAGGGTCTGTATTTGTCCTGATGGGAAATCAGGCTAAGGCAAAAGTTAACTTAAAACCTATAAGTTAACGCCTGGCTGTAATCTGCAGAGAAGCTACATTTCCATACATAAGCCTAAAATGTGCACATGGGCCTACCGACGAGGCTGAAGATTCAATCAAAGAGGAGTTTCATGACCTCCTGAATGGAACCTATGGAGCCTCTCTGGAGTACGAATCCAAAGTGGTATTCGGGGATTTTAATGCTAATCTCGGTAAGGAAAACATCTTCGGCGGATTAATTGGTCAGAACAGCTTCCACGATACGACAACAGGTAACGGTTACTGACTAATCGTTTTTGCAGCAGCTCGTAATACGGCAATAAGTAGCAGTAGGTTTCCAGGGCAAGAGATCCACACAAGAACCTTGCGTCGCACCGCCAACCAAATCGGCTATGGCATAATCGATTTGAGGCATGCATCCAACATCTTCAACGTGCACACATTCCGAGAGGCAAACGTCGACGCTGACTATTTTCTTGGAAGGAAATGCCCTGCCAGGTGACTTTTTCTTGTTCTGAAGTATATAGTGCGCAGGGCAGGTGTCAATTAGGAAGACACAATCTTAAAGAGATCCGTCCAGTTGCTGGGGTACACGGATGATATCGTAATTATTGGCTGCGCCCAGAGTGCCGTGGTAGATGTTTTAAGGCGATTAAAGAACAGGCGAAATTGGTTGGTCTTGAAGTAAGTGAAGACAAGACCAAGTAAATGCTATCAACAAACAAACCTAGAATAAAACGTCACTTTTTATAGTAATTACTTCGAGGTTGTTAAGGAGTTCATCTAACTTTTATGTAGGTAGGTAGGTAAATCGATGCCCTTGTGACTGGTGTCACGGCTCACTTAGATCATCAGTTTGGGTCCATTGTGTCCATTGTGTCCATTGTTGGGATTTCCAAAATTTTAAGAAACAAAAAGTATGCCAAGCTCAGTGGTCCGCTGTATTAGAACCACCCGGATCTATATGTAAATCTCAGGAGTTTCCTCAGCTCAATATCGATCCGATTATCCAGTTCCTCCAAGAAGTAGCTGCTAAGGATCTTGAATCTGTTTGTTCTAGGGGCAGGGCATTCACATAGTAGGCGACGAATAGGTTCTATCTCTTCGACGTCTCTACGGCTCCTGTAGTAATCGTTGTGCCCAGCCGCTCCGCGTGTAGGCATCTAACTTTTAGTAAAGATTAACTTTACGAATGACACCTAAGTGAAGATCCGACAGTAAATTACCTTTGAAAACCGCTGCTACGTCGGTTTGGCATAACAAATTGATTCAAAACTCCGGACTCGAATCTTAATCTCGACAGTTCTGCTTTATGGCGCAAAGACTGGACGATAAGTGGGAAAGGGAGCTTACATAGAGTTCTTTTTGCTCTGTCTTTGATTTGGTTCTGTATCCGAGGAGAGCGAATGCTGGAGAAGATAGAGCAGCGGTCTCTATGAGTTTTACCAAGATGTGGATGTTGTCCAAAAATCTAAATCACGTCGACGTCGAATGGACAATTATGCTCCAGCTAAGACGATCTTCGACTCATAGCCCAAAGGTTCCCGAAGGAAAGCACGACCGAATATTTGATTTAAAGGCCAAGCCATCTGGACAAGTGGAAGCGGCATGTCCGAGATCACAGAGGATGGAAGGCTGCAGTTCTGCAGGTAGACTTGTCACGGGTCGGGAGCCCATAAAGCAAGTAAGTAAGAAAGTGCATTTATTTCTCGTTGGAACTTAATTATTTAGGATCCAAAAGGAAATAAATCCCTGCTCCTGTTTGTGTATATTTTTCAAGTTTCATTGATCTTGAAAGTCTGTTCATTACAAAAGTGCACTTTATTCATCGAATTTATCTTAAGCTATCTCTGCAGAAGGACTTTCTGCGCATGGCACATCCCATTATGTAGTAATTGCATACTTTCACAGTTGATGAAGAACTTACCACTGGTCCTATATCGCAGGAAAATAAATTGCAATGTTTTGCAATACAAAGGCTGTTTATGCCACATCTAACCAAACCCATTCGATCCAGTTACATCACAATGTAAAACAATGAAGTCCTTCCGCAACATAAGTCGATCCGCAGAAAACATTTACATGATCACCGAGATAGAACGATTTATGACCTCCAACTAACACGAAAGAGCGCAGCACACCAAAGTCATATCAAACGAGATGCTGACTCAAAAGGAAATCCACTGAATCATACACATACTTGCGGTGGAGTACATTCATCTCCGGATGAACTCCAGCTAGAAATTCAGCTCCGAATATTCTTGCCAGCATTCTGTCCCATAAATCAGTGCACGCCTGGCAACGGTGGACAAGCAAACGAACACAACAGATTACCCATTGTTACAGAGTGGTCGTCGTTGTTCCTTCCACGCTAAATATAGTTATTAAGTGAACCTCAGCCTCGGATAGCATTGTCGTCCATTCAAATCTTGCGAGCGCATCCCGCCGCAATCACAAAGGAGACCGCTCGCTCTGGTTTATTGCCGTCCTCTTCATAGGCATCGTCAACTGCTTAGATCGCGACCAGTAATTCAATTTACGAAATGACAGCATCACTGCTGAAGAAGCGGGGTGGATGTGAATTCATCTCCTTAACGTATGTAATTGTGATGCACACGCAGCACTACTCGTAATTGATTGATTCAAGTCCAGGTTGTTTGGTTTTTGTCGTGACTTGTGGCTGGATACTAATTTCCTTTAAAGAGTTGGTTAGCAGCCGTAGAGTTGGTGTCACCAGTCCACTTAGGAGGTACGCGCATACTCGTATACCTGATGTAGCCACATCCATCCTCTAACCGAGTGTTAATTGCGTGCTACGTCTCGAAAGATTAAGTGGCCTAACGTTGACGCCTGGAGTGTCGTCAGTGATTGACAGAACGGCATTCAGTTGCATGTCCGTGTCACACACTACCAACTGATTTCCAATTAAAGTCGAATTCCTGAACGAGCGGCTAGTTTTGAGACGTGATCTCCCATTAATTGCAACTTCCAATCCAATCATGTTGTTTCGTATTTATGAGTTCACGTCAGAGGGTCCTTTGGCATATTTTTCCTGGTCCAAGGAAAGCCATTTATTGTCATTAGCTAATTGACATTTATGCGGTGCATAAAATTCGTCGTCGCAGACCTCCTCACGCACCACAATGACCAATGTCAAGGCGGCTGTTCAGTAAATCTAACACTACCCCTATCCGATTCGAAACAATGGTGGGTAGTTGGCTCTCGGGAATTCTTGTGTTCATAATTTAATAAAATTTCTCTCAGGGAGGATGATGCTCATTAAAAATAATTCCCCTGGCAAAGACAGCGAAGGAACACTATTTGAAACCTCGTCTCATGCCACGGGAGTCTGACAAATGACCGAGTTTATGCCGCGTGTTGGAAGAAGTGAGGGTGGATATGGGACGACGCCGTTCTGGCAATAATGAAAGTAGGATTAAGGCGACAAAATCCTTGCAGTTATTTTTAAACTGACTTTGCATCTCGTTGTTGGTAATGGTGGTTACTAATTGACAATAAGCCAAAGGTATATGAATATAGGGGGTTGGGTTTAGCGCATATTTTAATGTAGACGTTAAAGAAATTGTGTATATTCATTTTATTGAAGATTCGCGCTTAAATAACCTCCAAGTCGAACCTGCAAGTATATATAACTTACTGCAAAGCATTTGTTGCAACTCTTTCAATTTAACAACACAATTGACGTGACAGACTTTCTGCAAACTTCCAAGCCTGCTTTAACAAATCAGCCACACCAAATTCTCTCATTATCCTCACATCTATCGAGCCCACATTCCGTGTAATTACGTCCTTTCGGCATAGCTCCCAGCCCTAAACTATTCGGAAATTTAAAATACCACGCCAAGCTCGACGAACACATTTTCAGACCCCACCTGAACATACAAACCGCACAGTCTCTCCTTCGTTTTCTCTTTGCCGGTGGATTATTTGCTGAATTAAATTAAACCCACCTATTTTGGTTATGTCCTTCGTCCACCAAACATGGTACAGCTCCCATCAGTAATGTAATTAGTTTAAAACCCCCCATTGGTTTGACAAAAGTTATTCCTTACAAAGTTTTTGAACACCTCCTTGTCCTGTCCGAATCCTCGGGTAGTAAATCTAATTTAATTTATTTTTCTTGGTTCGTCCTGATGCTAACATCCTACATGAACGAATATTCCTTGTGCCGCACTGTCCGATTCTCTTTAACATCCACCTGACACAGCCGCCGCAGCCACAATCGCTCATTGACCGTCTTTAAATCTCCATCAAGTGGATACCGTAGGTTGTTCCGTTTTTGGCTCCGAAGGATGACACGTTCAGCACCACCAACGTTTCATCATGTTTCCTTCGATTCCAAATAATCATTCTAAAAAAAAGGACGAAGCAACATGCTCTGCCCTTTCCTTCTTCAGAGTCCTTACTATGGTAATTGAGGGATCCAGAGCCACACAGTGCCATTACCAAAGAGGAAAAACTTCGAACACAGGATATTTCCCTTTTGGCAGTTGATTCTGGTGGGACAGCACCATATGGGAAAACATGGACAATTTCGTCTGATACCAAGAAACAAAAACATAGCTGTACAGCCAGGAAAAAAAGAACCATAACGGAGCGATAGGCGAACCCGAAACCAAAGGCATCCTCTGAAAACACAGAACATTTGCATATACTAGTCGCCCGAGAGGTTATGTGCTTCTTGGGGTAAACCAGTGAGTTGGGTGGTGGATGTATGACATGAAGTCGTATTGTCGCCTGCCAGTCTGTCAGTTCAGTCGCTGTCGTCTTCATCGTAGCATCAGCATCACAACGAAGAGAAACGGAATGCTTTGACATTTGCATAAAATGTTTCTAAAGCTCCGCAGGGAATTCCTCTGACTTGGCCATGTGTTTTGTGACTCGGCTGCTGCTGATGCTGCAACAACATTCGTAGGAGAGTGTTGGCGGGCATATGTTCACCTCTTACAATTGGAGATGGAGTGAAGTCCTGGCTACCCCCAAAAAGTCGCTTTTGCGATTATAAATTCAAATTTCATACACCCTGGCTTGTCCATGGGCGATGGACGAAATCGTCCCAAACTAAAGAATGGGAACGAAAACGAGCCTGATGATTGGTCCGTTCTGACAGTGTTGATGGCTAAAGCCAAGTAATTCGAGGCGACGTCTCGAGGCGTTGCGCATTTTTGGGAATTTTAATTTGATCCGACATTGGAATCCTCATGGGACTGGAAATAGGTATTCGGAGAGTTTCCCCATTTGTTTTGTTGTTGCAAAAATCATATACATATTATTTTTATATGTATATTGAACTACACGTTTGTTTCACTAGAATACTTTACCACTGCGCGACACTTCACCGACCGCCCTTAACTGTCGATATGGAATGCGATATTAACTCATTCAGCTACATCATTCGATCGAGTGGCACACTACTCCTAACCTATGAGTGGAATAGAAATCGCCACTTAGTGCAATTAAGACTTTTAAGATAACTGTAGGTTAACAATATGTGGGTACAGGTACTCCTATATGCGACTTTAGAGTGAGAAGACTTTCCAGTAATATCAGTCAAATTTAAAGCCAAACGTTTTACCTGAACATTTTACATGGCTGCCCACTTGGGATCGGACATCGGAGAGTTTAATTTATGTAGAACTGTAGCAGCCATCTTTATCTTTAATACGAGTACCTACTTACCTTTCTAAAACTAACTATTTACATTTCTTTTCTCTTATTGTTAATAATCGCTGAGCCATTATTATTGTTAGTAATTCCAATTTCAATAACATTTATATTTTTTCTTACTATTTGAATTACATCAAATTTTCTTCATCAGAAGGTATATTTTTACTTTAAGCACCTTTGAAAACTTTAAAAGCACATTTCCTATGTTAACTTTAAAAATGCTATCAAAAACACGCAACTGTAAATCTTCGCATAAACTGAATTGAACGAACGGAGAAATAAAGAATTAATGTTGATTTTGAAGATTCACATTGCACCATTGCAATTCTGGGTATAAGAGAGCAGCGTGAATTCAAAATTATTGCAGTCTGTTAATAAAGCTTGTGAGCACACAACCAGAAAGTTGGAGTCACTCTTTTTATTTAAAACATTCTGTTGGATTTGTGTAGACAGGCTGATCAAGAAATTGGTCGCCTTCTATTGGCGTCTATTGGTTTGTTGGACTACTAATCTATGGATTTTAGGTTGAAATCACGCCGAGGCGCAGCAATGCCTAAAGTTTTTTCCCACGCCCCACCTCTTTTGAAAGTCTGGACATCCTTTCAAGAGTATCAATTGTCATAGAGGAGCTTTGAAATTTTTTGTTCGGAGTCGGCTTCAGATTTTATGGCCGTTCCACCTCGCACAGGCAAGTGCATGGAGAAGCAAGGTTTAAGGCCCTACATTGGTCGTTAATGCCTAATATTTGCTTAGTTTTTGAATGGAAGGCAGTTGTGTTCATTGTCGGTCTTTCGCAATTAAGGAGAAGGATGCTTTAAAAATTGAAAAGCTTAATCAAATGCCCCTCCTCAAGGAATTCTGAAGGAATTAAAAATTAGATTAGTGTGAATAGTGTCAACTGCCGTTCCCAAAGTACATAAACCGGATTATACAAACAGCCCACAAGTCGAAGCTGAAATAGCCCTATATTTTTATTTTGTGGACCAATCCGGCATCCAAGAGACATATTCACAATTTATCATATTCCCGATCAGAATCGGCAGTAATAAGCAGACATCTGTGGGCATATTTAAATGTGCGTTCCTAGGTTAGCTGAGGTTAGATTCCGATGACTGTAAGCAAAAGTGTGAAATTGCACGCATAGTTACCCTGTTATTAAGTGTGTTCTTTTGCCCGCGTATATAGGATTGACACGGATTGAAAGAACGACCATCGCCGCTTAAGAATTCATCATAAAAACTTGGCAGCACAGATGCATCTTTGACGTTAATTGACACATTAGCTGAAAGTTGGTTAATATTTTGACATATGTCAGAGAGTGAGAGAGAATTGTATTGAAAATCCTGAAATCAAAAAATATTAACTTCCTTCTTGTAAGGTTAGGTTAGGTTAATGGGTTGAGGGGTAGGTTAAGCCTATACAGGTCACACTTAGGTCAATGAAGACCTACCGTGATGGCCTGGGGGTTATGACTCACTTGTTGTGGAACCTTTGAAGCAATAGATTTAATAGCCATCCTGAGGTAGTTATGAATCTGTGCAGGTCATTCACAGACTTCCCAGCGAGTTCTTCTAAGACTCGGATGAAGTAACTTCCGAAGATTTTATTTCTTAAGTGGCAGCGTGAGGGACAGTGAAAGAGGAAATATGGAGTGTCCTCATGCTCATTCTCGTCTTTGCAACCTCTGCACAGGTCATCTGTGCTAAGTTTCAATTTCCTTACATGAGAGCTTAGCATGTAGTGCCTGGTGAAGACACTCAGTAGAGAGGAGAATGATTGTTTATTAATTTGCAGAATTCTCACAGTTTTTTTCCTTGTTATAACACACGAGTCGAGCTCACTATACCTTTTGTTTGCTGCTATCAATATTTTATTCCCGATTGCCTATTTAAAATTATGGGATTGGGTTTTGACTGAAGTGCCTGCGCATATCCCGTTTGACTGGGTTTCCAGCTTTGTGTGTGGCTTAGCCGAAGACCTAATTTTGGGGCAGATTCTTGAACAAATAGATCGAGGGCCTTAAGTTGATTTCAAGCCCTGCTGTGGAGGCCGATCTCATCGTCCCCGTGATGCCAATGCAGGCCATTCTTTGAATCCTAGTCATGCTACCAGACCAAGTTACCAAATGTCAAAACTCGCATTGTCAAAATTGGCCATTCGATCCCTACGTTTGTAATGATCGAATTTCGGGTATGTATTTCCCTTGGCGGATTAAATGATAGGGCACTTAATCACTCACAAACCCAACATAGCAACTACCCCAAACTCGCACTTTTTTTTAAGGAAATTAAAATCCCAGAGCACTGAGACTCGGCAACGGTCCATTATACTACCAGGCAGAAATCTTCCTTTTGGTGTAGAGGATGGAGAATGGATGGCGTATGTTGTTGTTCCTCATGGGGATTGAACCTGCACCGCACGGGTCATAAGCCAACACACTAACATCTACACCGTCGATCCCTAAAACTCGAACCTACCCCAAATCCAATAGCGGGTTGCAGGGGGCACCTTGACCTCCATACACATTCCACTGTTTAAGTGATGCAAAAATCCATTTTTTTAATATTATTATTATTTTTAAAGAGCCACAATCTCTGATGAACACTCGAAAGCAATGACAATGCAAACAAAAGTACTGCCAAAAATAATGAGAACGTTCAATTTGCAAGGCAAGTGCGAGTTCCCTACTAGTTAACCCTCTATCACTTGCTAAATGATCGTTACGAGAGTTATTCGATCAATGAAAAAGGTTTAAATGGTTACAATGAGTTTTCTTTTTCCAAAACAAGAAATGGAAAAATTGCCAGAAATTTTGAAATGTATGCCAGAAATTTCTGGACACAATTTTGTATGAAGAATTTGTTTTTTTTTTCTTAAGTCTGGCGTAATTTCCGAGAGCCCATTTGCAGTGTGTTGAAAAGAACACTTCAATGGCCTCCCCCACCTCACAATCAGCAATATTTAACTTTTATTGAATACTACATATTCAGTGGCACTTCGTCAAGTTTACGGTGCGCATAATCGTCCATCTGAGCAGCTAATATGCAATACTATGGATCGATTCATGACCACATTTACTTTTTACTATAATATTCACCTAAATCGGGCCCGTGCCGTGCGTATAGAAGAAGCCATCGTCGCTGTAGACGTTAGTGTGGAGAGGGCCCGAATTTATCAATCCGACGCAGTTCACAGCAAATCGGTCACTGCCCGTTCAATATACTTGGAAACTTTTAAGGAAACTTCTTAGCCTACATCCATATAAGATCCAACTGGTGCAAGAATTAAGGCCAGCAGACCATCAATTGC
Source organism: Portevinia maculata (assembly GCA_949715645.1). Taxonomy (NCBI): domain Eukaryota; kingdom Metazoa; phylum Arthropoda; class Insecta; order Diptera; family Syrphidae; genus Portevinia; species Portevinia maculata. Next base: position 10,567,352 of record OX454526.1, read on the forward strand.
GCCGTGTGTTCTGTCAATGGGCTGAGAATCAAGTAGAAGTTGAACAAGATTTTTGTCGTCAAATCACCTTCAGCGATAAGGCTCATGCCTGTCTTCACGGGTTTGAAAACATCGAGATTTGTCATTTTTGGAGTGAGCACAATCCTCATGAGACTCCTGAGACTCCATTACATCCCGAAAAAATCACCTTTTGGTTTGGTTTACATGCCAAAGGCGTGATCGGCCCATTTGTCTTTAAATCCGAAACCGGTGCCAACATTACCGTGAATGACGAACGCTACAGGCAAATGATTCGCGATTTTTTTTTATTCCTCATGTCATTGGAAATCATTTAGAGAAGAAATGGTTCCAATAAGACGGCACAACATGCCATACAGCGCGTGCAACCATGACTTTGTTGAGTCAAATGTTTGGTGACCGAATCATCTCAAGAAATTGACCTGTGAGTCGGCCACGTCGTTCGTGTGATTTGACATCTTTGGACTACTTTTTGTGGGGGTTCGTCAAATCTCTGGTCTATGCTGACAAACCAGCAACGATTGATCACTCAGAAGCCAACATTCGACGCACTATTGACGAAATAAGACCTGGTATGCTCGAAAAAGTGGTGCAAAATTGGACCGACAGGATGGCGTTCATAAGTCGCAGTCGCGGAGGCTATATGCCAGAAATTATTTTTAAACATTAAATGCCATGAAATTTGTTAGCTAATAAAGCCAAAATTTAGTCATTCATTAAATTTTCTGTGTGTAAAAAAAGTTATAAAAAAAAGCGGCCAAATGCGAGTCGGACTCGCCCATGGAGGGTTTACGGTTTACGCATAAGGTTTATGTTTATGAAATTAAATGTTTTTTTTATATATTTGAGTTGATTGAATGAGAGGTAAATTGCGGTTTACGATTTATGACGTATTAAAAAAAAAACTACTTACTAGATCTCGTTCAAACCAATTTTCTGTGGAAGTTTGCATGGTAATGTAAATCATATATTTTTTTTAGTTTTATCATTCCCTTATTTTAGAAGTTACAGGGGGGGGGCACATTTTACCATTTTGGAAGTGTCTCTCGCGCAAACTATTCAGTTTAGAAAAAAATGATATTAGCAACCTCAATATCATTTTTGAAGACCTATCCATAGATACCCCACACGTATGGGTTTGATGAAAAAAAGATTTTGAGTTTCAGTTCTAAATATGGGGAACCCCCAAAATTTATTGTTTTTTTTTATTTTTGTATGAAAATCTTAACGCGGTTCACAGACTATGTAGATGTACTTACCAAGTTTCAACAGTATAGTTCTTATAGTTTCAGAAAAAGTGGCTGTGACATACGGACGGACAGACAGACAGACAGACATGACGAATCCATAAGGGTTCCGTTTTTTGCCATTTGGCTACGGAACCCTAAAAATATCCTGTATAAACAAAAGCTATTTAAATGGTAACAATCGTTGAAGAGAATGTATTTGTGAATTAAACATAGGGACGGGCTACAGTCCGCTTGGGCGAACTGTTGGATACCCTATTCTTATTCCTATCCCTCATAAGTATGTGTGAAAAAAGTCTTAGTATGGTTGAATTGTTGAGAACGCTATACATATTTTGTTATATAACATTTAAAGGATTTTATAAAAAAAAACATAGGGACGGGCTACAGTCCGCTTGGGCGAACTGTTGGATACCCTATTCTTATTCCTATCCCTCATAAGTGGGCGTGACAAAAGTCTTAGTATGGTTGAATTGTTAAGAACGCTCTACATATTTTGTTATATAACATTTAAAGGATTTTTATCAAAAAAACGCTCCCTAGCTCAAACTTGGGTGTTTCAATAAAATTGTTTTATTTAATTGTGGGCGTGTCAATAGGCGGATTCAAAAAAAAATTAACACATGAGCATAAAGGGCCCCTAGAGAGTATATATTATAAATGTCAGCTCCCTAGCTCAATTTGAATTTCCAAAAAAAAAAAAAAAAAAAATTGTGGGCGTGCCAGTGGGCGGATTTTGACAATATTTACACATGAGCATAAAGGGCCCATAGAGAGTATATATTATAAATTTTAGCTCCCTAGCTCAAACTTTGGATTTTCAAAAAAATTGTTTTATTTATTTGTGGGTGTCAGTGGGCGGATTTTGAAAAAATTTTATCCCGAGCAGTTTTCGGAGTTTCGGAAAAATTTCAGCTTTCTAGCTCAAAATTCGATTTTTTCCAAAATTTTGTTTTTTTTTGAGTTTGTGGGCGGATTTCAAAAATTCGTAAACTTGATTATTTCGGGACCCTAGAGAGTATATGGTTAAAATTTCAGCTCTCTAGGTCCAGTTTAAAGGCCTAATTTTTGCCGACGGACGGACGGACGGACGGACGGACATGGCTAGATCGACATTACTATCGATGCTGATCATAAATATAGTAACTTTTAGGGGTCTACGGGCAATATTAAGGTATGTTCCAAACTATGCCTCAAAATTAATATACCCCTAGAATAGGGTATAAAAACAACGGAAATATTGCACTCCGCCCCGAAGTTTAAGTGTTTATTTGGGGGCAACCTTGGAAGCGACGAGCACACGCCGCCAGCCTAGAATAAAAAGCACCTCAAGACACTGTGTTTCAGAAAAATTGATAAATCCATTTTTATTGACATTTGGAGTAGATACTCAGAGGGTAGGTATCTCGTCCGGCCCAACCACTTTTAGGTGGTTTAATCACAAAATCCTCATGGAATCCCTTATCGCTCAAGCCAATGGCGCGTGAAAGTCACCCAATCTTCAATAATCCATAAAGCGCAGTTCTTGTGATGTTGGGAGCGAAAACAATTTCAGACCTTTCCATATTGTCCTTTCTCCCACCACCAGCAGTCAACCACTTCACATCTTTTCTGGGAGAGCTCATCCACGAGGATCTGATCTGCAGCACGATTTGAAGGGACCTAAGTGTGAGCATAAATAAAACGTTTGCGAATCTTATGATCCCTTTGGGATTGCACTGCAATGTGATTCACGTACACCTACATTGTAACGTAGTTTTCCCTTGAGTATAGATACGCATGTGAAACGGGACTGTAGCATGGGGTTGATGTCGAAGGAAAAGGCATGCAAAGGTATGTCATCTGCTTTCCTCCTCTCCCTTGCGTACCGTAATAAAAAGCAATTATCCAACGTTGTTTGTGTACGGGTATGGTAGTATATCATTTACGTTTATGTCGTCGAAGACGTCGGCGCAGGGTTTTATGCGTAGCAGGTCCCGTCAACCCGTTAAGCTTTGTAGGGATTTCATAGCCCTCTATGTATGTGTTCTCTTGGTAACCCTAAAGCCAGGGAATAAACCTAATTTCTAGAGCAGAATAAAAAATTTCTTCCAAAATGTTTACCCTTGCAGTTGGACCCCTTCCCAACGAAACGTAATGGAATAAAATTTATGAGATCCTGAAGGAATTCTCCTTGAAAGACAAACAATATTTATTTAATTTTATCTTCTTGTCTGTTATTCTTGCTTTTGTCGTAGTTGTTTCGTTTCCTCATCTGAGATTAGTGATGGTACTCTTGTGCAACTACCACCACTTCAACCCCCTTCTAGAGTCGAGTGTTTTTTTACGATCTTGTGTACGTTGCTCGTTCCTTAGCGCGCATAGACTTTGTGTGCATTTTCAACAAGGATAACAATGTGTTTTCGTAAACGATAATAATGCACACTAACATCCTTGTTCAACCACTGCAAGGGAATTCCTATTACTCCAGGCCAACTCCCCTTGGTTGGTTTGCCATAATACCGTTACCGCTGACGGAAAAGCATGCCTTCATCGACTACATTGCAGATAATGACAAGTTTTTATTATTTTGGAAATTGTTTGAAGAATAACGAAGAAAAAAAGTAATAAAATCCTTTTTTCAATTGTGTGTGTTTGTTTTTTGTCCCTCTTTCAGATAAATGGGTTGGGTATGTATCCCTTCATGAGTTTGTTAAAGGACAACGGGAATGAGATGAAATTTTTAAACATTTCATTATTCCAAATTTGAAAATACACTACACACGCTTCCTTTTACATATTGCATCGTTGGATACATTCAAATACACTTTGCCCATAACTTATAACACAGATACACACATACACAATTTGACAACCGCGAAAAGTTATAAACTCATATGGAGGAGAAAATTTTAATGCCTGCGGTTGACTATGGGAATTTTAATTTTGGTTTTATTGCCGCCCCCAGAAATGTTAAGTTTGTTAGCTTTTCTGCTAAAAATGCAAGAGGGTTCAGCAGGAGGTGAAGCAAGTGCGAGTGCTGAGTGCTGCTGCCGTTGCTCTGTATGTGTTTGCATAGTGTTGTTCGATTCGTACAACTCTTGGCCTGGTTAGTGGTGATGTCGGTGTGGTGGGTTAGTGGTGGCTTGAGATCCTGCAAGTTTATGTGCTTGGGGTGTTGCTTTTTTGTGCGGAATTAAAGGTTCGTTAAATTTCTTAATTAGTTTTCCACAGTTTGAAAACTGTTCAGGATACAAAGTTTCTTTTTGAGTACAATCGGCGCGCCAAGGACGCGCAAGTCAAGATTGATGGCAGTAGGGAAATATTTAACAAGTTATGGCAGGGAAAGAGTTTAGAGAAAGCGCTTTTGAAAAGAGTTAGAAAATAGTGTAATTTTTTTGTGGAAGAAAGGCTTTCGGTGTTAAACCTACGTCGGAGAACAATGGCGACTATAAATATCCAATATTATCTCCATTGAAGTTGAGCGTGACATTGTGCTATAGCTCAAAGCAGGCAGGCTACAAATGCTGACATTTGATGAATTCATATACGGTTAACGTGTTGAGAACCTCTACAAATCCACCAAACTCTCCTCTCTCTTTCTTTCGAATAGTCAGTATCACATAAATCAAATATTTTTTTCGGATATACATACCCATGTCCTTTCCAAGAGCTGTTCATAGATAACAATGAAGAAGTACCCGGGATTACAGTTATCACAAGCCAGACATGTTGGCCTTCGAAATAGGATCCGATCAGGTGACAACGAACTATACAGTCAGTGCATGTGCATGGGAACGAATGCTGAGTAGTCACATCCACCGCAGGTTACATGGCGCAATGCATGCGCTAGATATCGGATGTACACACGCGCCGCAGACATGACGAGACGAGATAGCTTGGTCAGCACTATGAACGGAGGAATGGAAGGCAACGACGACTGGTCAGGTTGATTGGGAAGTCAGTTCGTTTTGGGATGTAAGCAAGTGCAGTCATAATTGTAAAGATTAGCTAATTATAAAGATATATAAAAACATTTTGTGAGTTAAATTCTTTCGATCGTAAGTCGAACTAGTGTGAGTGCCTTCGGGCACAAGTTCGCGGTTATTTTTGGAACCCTCTTCAAGGATATCTTTAAGTTTACTATCGAAGAACTTGTGAGGGCGGTAAAAGACAAACAAAAACAAAAGTGTTTGGACCGGACGAGATACCCTCTGAGTGTGTACTGCAAATGTCAATAAAAATGGATTTATCAATTTTCTCCGGATTCTCTGACACACACCACCCATATGTGCAAATGCACTAGGCACCAAATTCCGGGGCCCATTGCTAGGAGTAAGAAAATTTAATTTTACATTGAGCGGATACTGCCATTTGCATTTGAAACAAAAAAAATGTTCAAATAAGCCCAAAATAGGAACATCCATGACACCTGTGCTGGATTTTTGCACATTAACTTACATCACATGCAATATTGCAGTTTCAATGAGAATCTAACACAAAATAGGGCGCTTTCTGTAAATCTTACACAGGACGCTTGTCTGGCAGGAGCCGGCCCTGCTGACAAATAGTGTCTTGACCCTGTAAGGTGCTTTTTATTCTAGGCTGGTGGGGTATGCTCGTCGCTTCCAAGGTTCCCCCAAAGAAATAATTAAACTTCGGGGCGGAGTGCAATATTTCCGCTGTTTTTTATTCACAAAAACATTCTCTTCAACGAATGTAATCATTTAAATAGTTCTTGCTTATAAAGGGTCTTTCATTAAGGACTTGACAACTTCTTTTTTTTTAAATAAAATGCAAACTACTTGAGATATCTCAAAAAACGTATTGCCTTGAATCCCTTTCAAAACATTTATGAATGAAATTCGATTTCATTCATATGTCCGCCACGAGAACGAATGCAGCGGTCGATACGTTGAACCCAATTTCCGATGACTCGGCTGCACATTTCGGCCGATACGGCTGCACATTTCGGCCGATACGGCCGCTTTTTCTCGTTCAATATTGGCTCTGAGCTCCTCGCCGGCTTGTTGGCTTGTTGGCATAGACCAATGATTTAATGTTGCCCCATAAAAAATGTCTAGAGGCGTAAAATTGCACCATCTCGGAGGCCAATAGATGGCTCCGTTTCTCGAGATAACTCTTTCACCGAACTGAAACGTCAATAAATCGATTGTTGCACCCGCTGTGTGGGTTGTGGCACCGTTTTGTTGGGACTTCATATCACTGATGCCGAATTCATGCAATTGCTCAAAGAAATAACGTTCCAACATGTCTCTGTAGCGAATACCATTAACCGTAACGTAACGGTCATTTTCATCGACGAAGAAAAACGGCCCAATGACGCCACCGGCATGAAAACCACAACAAACAGTGATTTTTGCGGATGAAGTGCTGTTTTATGAAGCATATGAGGGTTCTCATCTGCAAAGTAACGAAGAAGAAAATTCGCTTCATCGCTGAAGGAAATTCTTCATTTTCTTCCATCATGTCCGGAGCCCAATTCGAGAACTTACGTCGCTTCATATGATCAAGTGGCTTACCTAAGCTCTTGAGTCAGCTCAAATTTTTTCACTAGACTATGAATTGCATGTCTACTGGAATTACAGCAGAAAATTGACGTTAACGCTCTTAAAGTTGCGACCACCGACTCAGAATTTCGGTAGTAAATTTTAATTATTTGTAAACGTTGTTTTTTCGTCTACATAAGCATGACTTCATTTAAGAGTATAAAACTGTCCGAGTTGCCAAGTCCAACTGTTTTGTTTATACAAGGTGGCGCAAAAGTAATCCTCCTATCAGAAAATGCTATAAATTTTGGAATTGGGCCCCTAATGTCAGTTCTGTTTTTACATTTGTGTAGTAAACACATGCGAAAAACACGTTAATAAACAATGTTACGCTACACTGCTCCAGAACGCGGAATATTGGTGACTATTTTTTTAATTTTTTTTTTAAATTACAGCCAAAAAACATCGGAAGGTTATTTTTGCGCCACCTTGTATATAGACAATTAATAAAACATTATGACAGGTCATTATGATATTGTTTTTATTTAACTTCACTTCAGTGGCTTTCCAAATAAGCCTGACTCGCTGGTTGATCGCCTCATCTTCGTTCGCCGGTCGACCTGCCAGTCCCTTATGTATGTAGTATGTATATAAATGGTTCAGTTAGAATACAGTGCTGGCTTACAATAATAATACTTAAACATCCTTCCCTAAGTTTTGTAAACTATACTGCTAGAGATATTCTTAAAATGTTACATTCTGTATTACTTCAATTTGCTTTAAATTCAAAACTTTACGCTTATACTAATTAAGTAACAAGAGTGATTTGAAACAGCGATTTTACATACTAAGATAATAAATGGAAAAGAAATTAACATTAAACAAAAATTGAATTCAAATAAATCGTTGAAGTATTAGGCTGTCAATTCTCAAGTATAATGATCAGGTGGCCTTATACACCTGCCATACTTTGTCTTATAAATTTGTGTCTTGAAGTGGTCATCTCTATTTGGCGATGGTTGCTTATTTGTTTCGGAAGTATCTGCATTCGCATTGATATCCTTCTGGTTTGTGAAGAGTGAAGCGCTACTGTCGATGATATTGCCTGGGTCTATAGGTGTGTTTATTAAACTCTTTCGGGCAATAATGTCACAAGAGTTTTTCCGATAAATGTTTCCCCTTTCGTCTTCTAGCACGTATGATCTAGGGTTATTGTGTTGTGAAATTATTTTTGCGGGATACCATAATGAATTTTGTTTTCTAAAGTTCACGGTTTCTCCTATTTCAAAACTAACACGAGATTAAGCAGTCTTGTCGTAGTGTTTTCTGATATTATTTTGATAGTTGCGAATTTTTTCTGGTATGTTTCTTATAATTGTCGGCTGTAATAACTTTTTCTTTACCGGTAATAAAGTTCTACAACGTCTACTGAACAGAATTTGTGATGGAGAAACTCCTAACGCACTAATTGGAGTGTTGCGGTATTCCAGCAAGGCTGAATATAATTCTATACCCGATTCTTTTGATTTTTTCATCAAATTTTTGCAATGCCTACAAATTTTTCAGCAAGCCCATTTGATTTTGGGTAATAGGGGCTACTGAACGTAATTTTAAAAAATAATTGCTTTGATAAATCAAAAAAGATTTTTGAATCAAAGGGATTATTGTCGCAAACTATTTCCTCAGGAATCCCATGCACACTAAAAATAATTTTCAAATGCCTTATAATTTCATTCATGCTTTTGTTTTTAAGTTCAAGTATTTCTAACCATTTGGAAAAATAATCACCCATAACAAGATGTACTCGTACCTCCAAATTCCATTATGTCCATACCTATTTTAGCAAATCTATATGGAGGAATCGAGTGAAATATAATTGGTTCTCTCCTATTTTTTCTGTTGAATTTATTACAAACTTCGCATGCAAGTAAAAAGTTTTCAATGTCAGAATTGATAGTTGGCCAGTACACCAAGTCTTTTGCCCTTTGTTTTGTTTTTTGAATACCACAATGAGGGAGATGTAACAGGTTTAAAATTTCTGGCTTCATTGTATCTGGTATTATAATTCTATCTTCGTAGAAAAGTATGTCGTTCCCTAAATTAATGTCATTTCGAATTCTAAAATATGGTAAAATACTCGACTGGACTTTTGATTTATCCGTTGGCCATCCATTTTTACAAAAATAAATAATTTGTTTTAAATTTTGATCTATTTGGGATTCCTGTTTTATCTTCGATTGTTTATCTTTGCTTACATTCAACGAATGAACGATTTCATTAAAATCTTCATCTTCACCGATAGGAGCTAGTCTGTCTATCATATGATCTTGACAAATAGTCAGCAATATGAAGATATTTGCCTGGTACAAATTCCGGACTCAGTTTATATTTAAGGAGTTTAAGACGCATTCTCTGTAATCGCGTGCTATACACTTTCGATAGTTCTTTCTTAAATATCGATATGAGAGGCTTGTGGTCTGTTTTTACCGAGACTTCTCGGCCGTAAATGTAATAATGGAATTTAGTCGTTGCGAAAACAATACTTAGAAGTTCTTTCTCAATTTGAGAATAATTCTTCTCCGCTTCACTTAAGCTACGTGAAGCATAACTAACCGGAACATTCTCTTGTAGTAAACAAGCTCCCAAACCACACTGAGAAGCATCGGTCTCTATTGTCACACTCTTATTTTCGCTAAATAATCTTAAAGTCGGTGCGTTAATAATCAAGCTTTTAATTTTCCTAAATTCAGTTTCATGCATAGGTAGCCATTCAAGTTCTACGTAATTTTTCAACAACTCTTTCATACTTTTGCACTCATCCGATAATTTTGGAATAAAACTACGTAAATAGTTTAAGACTGATTGTAACCCTTTCTTGTTTTTCGGAGATTCCAAGTTAACAATCGATCGTACCCTATCCGGATCCGCTATACATCCTTGCTTCGAAAAATATGGCCTATATATTTTACGCTGTCTACTTTATATTGAAACTTTTCCAAATTAAATTTGATATTTAAATATCGAGCTCTTTCGAACACATTTTTTAAATTTCTATCATGTTCTTCTGAGGTTCTGCCAAACACTAAAAAGTCGTCAATGTAAACAAATGTATCTGGAAGATCCCCGAATGCCCTAACTGCGTATCTTTGAAATGCTTCAGGAGCGATTTTAATGCCGAATGGTAAACGATTAAACTTATAACACCCAAATGGAGTGCTAAAAGTAGAAAAATGGCTTGATGGGTCATCAAGTTTTATTTGCCAAAAACCCTGTTTCATATCTAGAACCGTAAAATGATTCATATCTGTAAGTTTTGACTTCAATTCATCCAATCTTGGTATGAGTTGACCATGTGTTACTAAAGCTTTATTTAAATCCTGTGGATCTAAATACAACCTCAACTCTCCGTTTCGTTTTTCAACAATCACGAGGTTACTCACCCAGTTTTTTGGATGTTGCACCGGTTCTATAACCTTGATTTTGACTAAGTCTTCCAACTGTTTTTTAAATTTTTTCTCGAGGGTTGAGGGTATTCGCCTAGCTGGCTTAACTGTAGGAGTAACTCCATTTGGAAAAGAACCAAGCCCCTCAAAAATATCTTTGTATTCTTTTAAAAACCGAAATTTTTCCTTTTCGCATAAAACATCTACTTTTTCCATTAGCCCAAAATCACGACATGCTTGTAAGCCTACAATGGGAACTGAATCAATATTGACCACAACAAAGCTTGTGTTAGCTTTAAATTATACCAACTACTTTCAAGTTTAACTACACTTTGGACTTGTTTCATACCTCTCACCCCGATAAATACGCTTTGAACGTATTATCGCCTCTAGGTTCGTCAGACCATTGTATCATATCAGCGAATTTCTCGTACTCCAACCACATAGTTAAAGAACAAACTAACCAACGACCATACCACGTCGAGTTAATCGGTTCTCATCAGATCACCGTAATTAAACGACGTTGGGCGCGGTTAGTACGTAGATGGGGGACCGTTTGAGAACAACCGCGTGTCGTTGGCCAGTCCCATCTACAGAGTTGAGGTAGATAATAATACGTGGTATCACAATGGACATAAATTGGTCTAAGTGTGTCGGCTTCTGCCGACAGCCACATAAACCTAACCTAACCTAACCTAAAGAACAAACTCCAAAAAGAACCGTATGGCAATACGAGAAAGCCAATTGGGAAAAACTAAACGGTTTCTTTAAGAGTTTTACTTGGTCGCTGTGCTTCCTCGACAGCGACGTGGATGCTGCTGCTGATATGATCACAAACATAATTCACCTGGGCATGAAATCTTTTATCCCTAACAGGATTAAAAGTATCAAACCCAAGGTTAACGCGTGGTGTGACTCGAGCTGCAAAGAGGCTATCAGGTTTAAAGAGGTAAGTTTTCGGCTATTCAAAGCCAACCCATCTGAGGAAAGCCGTAAACAGTTTAAACGAGCCAGAAATGACTGCAATGCCCACATTAATCGTGTCAAATTCTCCTATGACCAAAAGTTGAGGCAAAAAATACTACAAAGTCCCACGGGTAGTAAAAACTTTTGGTCATTTGTTAAAAACATCAAGAATTCGACCTCATCATCTGTCCCGACACTCATCTACAATGGCATTCCAGCTGTCAGCTCTATAGATAAGGCCAATCTGCTTGCTGCTCACTTTGCAGTCAACTCAACGCTTCCAGATTGTGCTTTGTCTCCCCCTGTACTCGAGCGCGTAGAATTCTCCATGGGACCAATCCACTTTTGCACTCGTACAGTGGCTAGAGTACTTCAAGATCTTGACGTTCACAAATTCGCTGGTCCAGATGGTATTTCCCCTATCGTTCTGAAGAGGTGTTCTTCTTCGCTGGCAAAACCATTGCGTAAGCTTTTCCATCTGTCCTATTCTTCAGGACTCTTCCCGGGAATATGGAAAACAGCATTTTTGTCCAGCCTGTACTAAAAAAAGGCGAATCTTCTTCTCCCTCCTCCTACCGACCAATTGCACTTCCTTCTTTCTAAGGTCATGGAAACGCTGATAAACCGTCAGCTAATGAAATATCTTGAATCGCGAAAACTTCTTAATGACCGGCAGTATGGTTTTCGCAGCAACAGGTCCACTGGTGATTTGATGACATATCTAACCGAAAAGTGGAACCAATCTCTTCACCAAGGTGGTGAAAGTAAGATCGTTGCGCTTGATATTTCAAAAGCATTTGACAGAGTTTGGCACCAAGTTCTCTTGTCGAAAATGCGTGCATTTGGAATCGATGATACTCTTCTTCAATGGATTAGAAATTACCTTTCGGACCGTTCAATTCAAGTTGTTTTGGACGGCTTCAAGTCTGCAACTCACCAAATATATGCTGGTGCCCCCAAGGCTCTGTTCTGTCCCCGACTCTCTTTCTCATTTTTATAAATGATCTCCTGTCTGTTACTTCTAATCAAACCATTCCTTTGCTGATGACAGTACCCTCAGCTTCTCATATTCGTTTCTTGGGTCACGCCCCTCATCTTCGGGTGTGGAACTGGAACGGCTCATTAAATTCCGATCTTAACAGCATAACTCAGTGGGGTAAAACCAATAGAGTGGAATTTAATGCTTCCAAAACTCAATGCTGTCTCCTGTCATTAAAGCAAAACCCACACACACTGCCATTATCTATGAATGGCACTTACATCGCTGAAACCGAAAGACTTTCCATTCTCGGTATGTGTGTTAATGACAACCTTCGTTGGAATGACCACATATTCGATGTCGCCAAGAACGCCGCGAAATGTCTAGGCTTCCTTAAGCGTTGTAAGAAATATTTCACCCCTTCTGATCTGGCTACAATTTATAAGGCGTTTATTCGCATGAAACTCGAGTACAACGCTCATATCTGGTCTGGTGCACCAATAACTTATTTGGAGCTACTTGACAGGATCCAAAAACGCGCGATAAAACTCATTGGCGACCGAGACAACGCGAGATCGATTGACTCTCTTAGTGATCGTCTTAATGTCTCCTGCCCGTCGTTATTTTATCGTTATTTCCACCATAAGTGCTCAAACGAAATAGCCAGTTGCATTCCTCCCCTTGAACATTTCAACCGCAATACCCGCCATGCAAGGAATGCTCATCAGTTCACCCTCAAGCCTGTGTTCGGACGTACAGTGAAGTTCAAAGAGTCTTTCCTCAGCCGTACAACACGAATGTGGAATGCTCTTCCCCGCTCCATTTTTCCTACACATTATAACCTACAGACATTCAAAACCAACGTGCATCGGCATTTCTCCTTTTCCTCTCACCCTAATTTCCTTAACGCCCGCGCTGTGTAGCTAATACATTATAAGGGTCCCAACAAATCCCTTTAGTGCGCGCTTATTATATAAAAATAAAAAAAAAAAAAAAAACACCTACCGGTATAATTTTGTTGCCCCATACGTCTCAATAACTATACGAGATGGTAAAATTTGTTTGTGATGTTTGATAAACTTTAAAAATTTAAAAGGCAAAACATTTATGGAAGACCCGGTATCAATTTTAAATTTTATAAAAGTATCTTGAAAACACAAGTTTTCAAACCATTCGCAAGGATTTCGATCAGGTTTACTCTTCATGCAATGTAAATACAAGGTTTTAAAAGCGGCTTCATTACCTGAGTCAATGGAATAACCAACATCATTATATTTCTCCACCTCATCATCCTCCTCCGCATCACCATCAACAGCAGCCTTCAATTCATTAGTTCCATATGTTTTCTCTGATCGCCTTGCATTGCATGCCAAATAGAAATGACCACGTCGCTTACAAATGCTACACAATTTGTTAAATGCTGGACATCGATTTTTTAAGTGAACAGTTAGACATTTGTTGCATCTTATTTGTTCCCTAGCGTTCCTATCATTAGAAAAATAATTATAATTTTTATTATATTTATTGGAAGATCTATTTGAATTATTAAATTTGTCCTGCGTATAATTATACTTTGATACATCCCTCCCTCTTGTCCTCATTTCCGCAACTGAATGATCCGCTAACCCTGCTTCTTGATGCACTTCTATTGCCCTTGAGCGCTCCAGTTCAGCTACTCTGCACATGTTTACCGCAGTTTCCATTGTTAGCACCGTTATATTCATTAATTTGTTACTTAATTCCACTTGATTGAGTCCCAGTATTACGAAATCCCTGATCATTATTTTCTTTTTCCTCTTTAAACTCACATCCCTCTGCCAAGTGCCGTAATTCGGTTAAAAATGAATCAACATTTTCGCCTTCTTTCTGCTTTCGCTTATAGAATTTCATTCTCTCATATATGATATTTTTCTTTGGATTGCAATATTTATTGAATTCTTCAATAACTTCACCTAAAGTCGCATTTTCTTTTGACGAAATATGTAATATTTTTGACGAGCATCTTGACCTATCAAATTTAATAGAATTGCTATTTTAATTTGATTAGATTTCTTATCCTTTTCAGAGGCAGTCATGAATGTTTTAAAATCCCTCAAAAAGTTAGTGGCCATATTTCCTTCTAGTAGAAGTGGTTCAGGTCTGTTGTAATCCATAATTCCGCTGTCTGTCACAACTGCTTCAAAATTTCGTTGTTCGATAATGCCTTTGTACTCCTTTCTTTCTGTAGCACTTTCTTGTTAAGCTTCTTGTGAAGTGTTTTGTTCCTCTATTTTTTCCACGATTGATATCATCTGCGTAGATAGTTTTATTTTCTATGTATTAAATTTTAATCAACTAGATTAGTTTCGGCTGCGCCATTTTTTGTTTATATATAGACAATTAATAAAACATTGTGACAGGTCATTATGATATTGTTTTTATTTAACTTCACTTCAGTGGCTTTCCAAATAAGCCTGACTCGCTGGTTGATCACCTCATCTTCGTTCGTTGGTCGGCCAGCCATCCCTGATGTATGTAAAATGTATATAAATGGTTCAGTTCGAATACAGTGGTGGTTTACTATAATAATACTTAAACACTAACCACTTGCGAAACCACCTCAAGCCAGTAGTTTCCAACATTCTGAAACGCTAATTTACCAAATCAGTTTCATAAAAACTTGTTCAAGGTGGCGCAAAAGTTATCCTCCTATCAGAAAATGCTATAAATTTTGCGATTGGCCCCTAATGTCAGTTCTGTTTTGACATTTGTGTAGTAAACACATGCGAAATACACGTTAATAAACAATGTTACGCTACACTGCTCCAGAACGCGGAATATTGGTGACTATTTATTTGAGCAATAATCGGTCGGTGACTTTGGCACAACGTGAATTTCGTCGCAGATTTCCTACCCGTCCAACGCCTACTGGTGAAACACTGCGACGTTTAGCCGCTCGCCTCGAAGAGACTGGCACAACACGAGATGCTGCCAGGCGTGGCAGACCTCGGAGTAGCCGTTCTGCAGAGAATATTGCTGCTGTAGCCGAAGATGTCATGGAAGCGCCGTCGACATCGACCAGACGACGTGCCACGCAAATGGGTATCAGTCGACGGTCTTTACGGCGAATTTTGGTACAAGATTTGAAGATGTTTCCGTACAAAGTCCAGACGGTGCATCAGCTATTAGCTGCTGACCGCCAATCGCGTCTAACATACGCTCAAGCCATCCTTAATCACCACCAAGAGGAAGATGATTTTTCATCAAAAATAATCATGAGTGATGAGGCCCATTTCCATCTTAGCGAGTACGTAAATAAGGAAAATTTACGCTTCTGGGGCACTAAAAATCCGCGTGTAACCCACGAAGAGCCATTACACCCGCTCAAAGTCACTGTATGGTGTGCTGTTTTCGCTGGAGGAGTCATCGGACCTTTTTTCTTCGAAGACGTCGCGGGCCAAACGGTTACTGTGAATGGCGAGCGCTACAGAGCAATGATCAACGAGTTCGTTTTGCCGCAACTTGATGAATTGGGATTGGAAAACATGTGGTTCCAACAGGACGGTGCAACGGCACACACTGCACGTGCCACAACCGATATGCTGAAGGATGCATTTCCCGGGCGCCTAATCTCCCGTTTTGGCGATTTGCACTGGCCAGCAAGATCGCCTGATTTGACCTCTCCAGACTTCTTTTTGTGGGGCTTTTTGAAGTCGCGGGTTTATGTGAACATGCCTCAGACTCTTGCAGCTCTTAAAGACAATATCCGTCAACAATGTGAGGACCTATCGCCGGAAGTTTTGGCCAAAGTGATGGAAAATGCCATAAAAAGGGCTCAAATGACAATCAACTGTGGCGGCGGCCATTTACATGACATCATATTCTCGACTTGATGTAAAAAAAATTAAAAGACCAAATAAAAAAAATCCACAAGAAGAATCAAAGTTTTTCATTTTGTTTTTAAATTACAGCCAAAAAACATCGGAAGGTTATTTTTGCGCCACCTTGTACAATATCAAAACTATTAAACGAGCAAGGGTTAAAGTGAAAGCCCACAGCTTTCTAAAGTATGTAGTCTGAATAATTGTATTGTTACGCCTGCTGCTGCTCTTTCTCAGAATGAACCCAATGAATCAACTACAACTGATAACCTCTATCGCCGATGGAGAAGATTTCAAGTACCACAAATGTTGACCGAATAATTTAAAAGGATGAGAAATAGAGTAAATTTGATTATTAAAACAGCTAAGTCTTTGTATTATAATAATAAATTTAATTCAAACCGTTCGTCGTCTTTCCTTTGGAAGTAAATACAAAAAATCGGAGTGTGCAATAATACTAACATGCAATCTAATAATGTTATTGATATTGAAGAACTGAATAGGACTTTTACCAAATTGTTTCTGTTTTCTGATGTCCCTTTGTCCCTATCCGAAAATGTCATTGTAAATACGTCTGCTTTTCTGTTTGATGTATGTAGTTGATCCGTTTACAGTTGAAATGGCGATTTGGTCCATAAAATCTGACAGCGTGGGCATGGACAACATCTGACCAAAATTCTTTAAAATTATTTTACCGTATATCCTTAAATATGTGACGTATATCTTCAATACCATCCTTATGACTTCCACCTATCCACAGCTTTGGAAACAAGCTAAAATAATTCCAATCCCCAAAAATAGAAACGGAACAGAATATCGACCCATTGCCATCCTACCTTTTCTATCTAAGGCGTTTGAATCAATTATTTGTGCTCAAATTAAACATTATGCATGCACATATTATCCTATGCGGTCTTGTTTCCGCTCTGGTCACAGCTGCGTAACCGCTTTGCTTAAAGTCACAGACGATGTACGGGAAGCTATAGACCAGGATGAATTAACTCTGGGAACGTTAGTTTATTTTTCGAAAGCATTCGATTCCGTTCGTCCTGAAATACTTTGTAATAAACTTCTGTCTAACTTTAACTTTTCCCACCTTTCTCTAAAGTTAATACTCTATTACTTAACTAAAAGAGTTCAATCCGTCTTCCACAGTCAGTCCTTATCGTTTGCCCTATCTGTTCATTATGGTGTGCCCCAAGGCTCAATAATCGGTCCTTTGTTATTCTCTATGTTCATAAAAGACCTACCACTTGTTATTAAAAATTGTCGTTTTCATATGTATGCTGACGATGTACAAATTTATATTCATTTTCCAATTGGTTTGATGGACGATGCTGTGGAAAGAATGAACGAGTACCTCGCTTCTATAGTCAGGTGGTCTTCTGATAACAGGCTTCTCCTAAATCTCTCTAAAACAAAATCTATCCTAGTTTATAAGCACTTACTTTCGTCTCGCCTTATTAAATGGTATTTATGTAGAAATGGTGTCTAAGATTAAAAACCTTGGCATTATCTTCAACAATAACCTCACTTAGAGTGACCACATTGACTCTGTGATATCCATAATTATTTATGGTGCTCTGCGGGGTTTATCAGTTTGTCGGGACAACTTACCTACTACCGTCAAACTCAAATTGGTAAAGTCTTTGATCGTACCACTAATCATGTATGGCTGTGAGTTGTTTGCTAGCACAGATGCTAACTCCAGGCGTACGCTAAACGTTGCTTTCAATTCAATCGCACGATTTATATTCAATCTACGTAGATACGATCATGTATCGAGCCACGACAAATATTAGGATGCAGTCTTGACCAATTTTTAAATTTTAGAGCTTGGGCAATGATATCCAAAATTTTAAACGAAAAATAACCGGTTTATCTATGTATGTATATAGTATAATCGTTTTTTCTCAGTCTCTTCGTTCTAGTGATATCAAGCTAGTGATGGCAAAAAAAATCATTAATCGATTAATTGATCATGTGATTAATCGAAGGGAGCGATTTTTAATCGCGATTAATTGCAACAAAATTAACCGATTAATCGGTTTTTCGGTTAAATTTTCGGTTAAAATTTGATATTGTCATGAAAAAGAAAATTATTTTAAAAATAAATTGATTGCTGAGTACAAAAATTATTTACTAAGCGTTTAATTCACTAAATTTAATTAAATTTATGCATAAAGAAAAAAAAAATTATTTGTTAAAAACTCAATTCAAAAACAAGATTTCTGACAGGGGTTTCTTTGTTAAACGATTCCGTTTTTCCGTAGTAGTTGCACCTGCTTTAAAAAAAAGGCGTTCGGATGGTACGGAAGTCCCAATCAAAAAGCAATATTTTTCGGAGAGAGTGTATAGCTTAGGGTAAACGTATTTCATCTCTTCCCAAGCATCAACCACATTTCGTTTTAACTCGAGAGCCGTAGCATTGAGGAGGAAGCTTAGTTCGTCTTGAGGATGCGCTAATTCATTGTCCGTTCTTCGTCGTTTGTGGGCCAAAGTCTTATGGTGAGCCCATAAATCGAATTCATTAATCAATCAATCATCAACCGCCATTTCGCATGCGTTGCATTTTCTCTTGAAAAATGTTTCCAAACATCTCTTCGTATAGCAGCCATTAGTAGGAGTACTTACTTACACTTACAACTAATAATCTATTGTTATACATAGATTGTAGTTCTATTTATACCCCTGGATAGGTCATGTGTGGCACATTCGCAGCGATACAATTCCAGGTACTTTTTCGTCTCTGGGTTTTTAGTAGCGTTGGTTTTCTTTCGATTATTTTCGATTATTTTTTTGAATTAATCGATTTTTTTGTCGATTATTCGAAAGGGAAAATTCGATACAATTAAATCGTTAACCGAAAGAAAATAACCGATTAATATAAAATTTTCGATTAATCGTACCATCACTATCTAATGTTTACACTTGCCCGATATCACGTAGGCAAATTTTCATTCCCCTTTTTTTCATTCAACTTCCCCTTAATATAAGAACCTAGGTCAAACACAGGAGTTTTTTGTCTTTACTCTTTTTTTAGTATTCTTCATTGATGTTTTTCCCGTTTAACGTAAATTAAATTTTCTTTTTAATGAGAATGTCCATATTATTTATTTTATTTTTAGTTTTACTTAAAATGTTCCCATATTTGTTTTTATTATTATTATTTATTTTATTTTTTTCTATAAACGTAAAATATGTCGTTATGTATATCCATATGTTAACTGTGCACTCTTAAAGAATGTTGTTCTTATTGAACAGCAAATTGTTAAGATAAATAAATACAAATACAAAAATACAAATACAAACTGTCATACCCTTTTATCCTTATCATAGCCTCACTGACATTCAAGCAGCTGCCACTGTCATACCCTAATTTTCACAATGTAGACTGAATTCATGAGGGGATAATAAGTCGGCTTATATTGCCGCTTCGCAATGAGGTCATTTTGGAAAATCATATGGATATAACTGGTCCAAGAACACAGCCTTGGGGAATGACAGCGGAAATACAATTTGATCCGAAACACTACTATTTGACTATTTTCTCGTAGAAAACTTTTTCATAGATTTTACTAAGTCTGCTCCGTAAACGTATTGGTCTATAACTTTCTGGTCTGTCAAGGGGTGTACTATTTGGCTATTGATATCTTAAACATTTACACATATCGGGTTGGCAACTCTGCTACAAAGTGTATAGTTCAATTACAAATCTGCTCTCGAAAAATTCTTAAATATAACTAGCCAAAGTTCGTAATTAATAATTAAAACTGTATAAACAGGTGTGTCGACTGTCTGTTTCTATAAATAAAACAGCAAAAGCAGGTAATCCTAATTTATTAGCTGTGAAATAAACTTTCCAAGTAGACACCTAAGTCACATGACTGACAACAAAAGGAAAATCGATCAAACGTCACCCGAAAAAAATATTTATCCACTTTTTAATATCAAAAGACCATCAAAGGTTTATAAATCCCAACAGACAATGTCGATCTCCCAATCTGACCTTGATAAAATCAAATCCATTATTGAGGCATCGCTCAATACAGGACTCTCCAAAGCGACGGCCAATCTAGCAACAAAAGACGATCTCAACAAACTTAGCAATGAGATACACTCGCTAAGACAACAAAACCAGGAATTATCTGAAAAAGTGCAGCATTTCGAAAATCGATGTTGCATTCTAGAAGAGGAGCTTGAACTACAGAGCAGAGAGATCAGAGGGAAAAATATTATTTTCACGATTCCAAACGACCGATCTGACCCCCAAGAAAGTATTCATAACATAACCACACTTTTGCTAGGCTCTGATGCAGACCAACAACAAATGCCACAAGCCGTAAAACTTAGTGAAAACAAGAAAATAATTAAACTCAAACTTAGCACTGGTTCCAATGAAACTGCAATGCAAATGTTAAAAAATTCCTTGAAGCTAAAAGGCACAGGCTGCTATATCCAACGAGACCTTAGCAAACAATCACAAATCAAACGTCGAATTCTACTCGGGTATCGAAAAGTCGTCAAAATAATTAAACCAAGCGAAGCAGTATTGATTAAAAACAACAATTTATTAATTGGTAATAGAACATTTTATTTAGACAATAATAACAAACTTAAATATAATAACACAAACGGAGAAAACGAACTACAGAATACCTACGGAAAACTCAATTTTAATGCTGTCAACGAAACTATGTTGTCAAACAGACGTCAGCGTGAATGGCCCAAACCAGATGCACCAGTGATGCCACTTTACACCGAAGGTCCGGAAGGTAGTAGTGTCATACAAAACTGAGAATTAAACGTCGTCAGCTCAAACAAATTTATCTCTGCAAATATTTTATCTTACAATATATCTGGATTAAGTAATAAATTATTATTTGTAGATTTTTTTAACTATGTTAAGAACTTTGAAATTTTCTTTTTATTTGAAACACATTTAACAAGCGATAATTTAAGTAATTTTAATAAATATTTCGATGGCTTTAAGTTAATTTGGAGCGAAGCAAGTAAAACCTACATAAAGGGGCGTGCAAGTGGAGGAAGCCTGTACGGGATAAAAAAATCACATTTAAAAACTTACGATTTTGATGAATTTGAAGGAACTACCGTAGTAAAATGTGTGACACAAAATAATAAAACATATATCGTTCCATCATATATAAACTGCAACAAATGGACTCACGACTTTGAGAGGCTGTGTAATACAATGTCATGTTTAGCTAGCAAAAACGTTATGCTGATTGGAGATTGGAATTCGAGAATAAGTGACTCACAAACCACTATAGTGCAAACTGTAACAAACCCTAGTATATGCTGTACCAATAGGGTATCTAAAGACATAGTCTGCAATAAAAATGGAACAGATGTACTAGAGCTGCTCCAAATGTATGATCTTATTGTGTTAAACGGCTGTACAGAAGGTGATAGAGAAGGGCATTACACATTTGTCGGAGGGCAAGGCAATTCAGTTATTGATTTTTGTGCTGTTAACAACGACTGGACTGGGAAAATTAAAAAATTTGAGGTACAATACAAAACTTTTTCGGATCACATGCCAATCGTGGTTGAAGTTGATGGTGAAACACCCTCATATCACAAAAACCTGCCCCTGCTACCAAGACTTAAATGGAAATCCGAAACAACAAATACCTACCACAGGTTATTAGACAGCTTGCTCTCAGCAAATAATTCGATACCTGAAGAAACAGAAACACTCGCAAACCAAATAACTTGTTATATAAGAAGTGCTGCATCAAACAACATTTCAAATATAAGGTCACCATTTAAACAAAAATGGTTTGATAGAGAATGCATAAATACTAGGAAGAAATCATTTGCCCTTTTGCGTGTCTGGAGAACTTGTAATGACCCTGATGTTAAAAAGTGGTATAACCAAGTGAATACCCACTACAAAAATCTATGCCTAGCTAAGAAAACTGACTTCGATAATCAGCAAGCTCTCTTACTTAGTCAAACCAAGTCTTCGAAGGACTTCTGGAGAATAGCAAGGGAGATTAATGGTACAGTTTATCAAATAGGTACAGGAGTATCTGCTGATGATCTATCCATATATTTTAAACATCTTCTACTGGATAACTCAAACCTTTCTTTCTCGTATGCGGACCCCCTCATTTTCGACGATTCCCTAGATGGTGAGGTAACAACTGACGAAATTAATAATGTTATCATGAAATCCAAAAATGGAAAGGCGCCAGGCGAAGATGGGATTCCATACGAATTCTACAAAAATGCTAGTCCAACATTAATCAACTATTTGAAAGTTCTCTTCAACAGTGTGTTCTCGAGCGCAGACATCCCTTCATCGTTTAAGAAGTCCGTAATATTCCCCATCCACAAAAAGGGTTCACTAGAAAACGTAGAAAACTACAGGGGAATCTCATTCATGAATGTGTCAGCCAAGATATTTTGTGGCATACTTGTAGGACGATTAGAAAAATGGGTAGATGAAAAAAATATTCTGACAGAGCGTCAAGCTGGATTCAGAAAAAACTTTTCAACCGTTGACCAAATATTCACATTATCTGCGATTATAAGAGCCTTTCAAGCCAGAAACAAGAAAATGTACAGCTTTTTTGTAGATTTCAAGGCAGCTTTTGATCTTGTTAGCCGAAGCGCACTCTTCTATAAACTGTCTCAGTTGGGTATCTCTACAAAATTTCTTAAGACCATTAAAAAAATGTATGCCGAAACAAGTGCAGCAGTCTGGGATGGAAAGGATTTCTCAGAATGGTTTAAAACACAGACTGGTGTAAAGCAAGGGTGTCCTCTTAGTGCCTTATTGTTTTCTCTATTTATAAACGACATAGAAAAAGATTTGCCTGGTGGAGTACGAATTGCTAATACCGTGGTCAATGTCTTGCTATATGCCGATGATCTTGTTCTACTCTCTGAATCTCCTGAAAATCTCCAATTGATGATAAATCGTCTAGCCAGCTACTGCAAAAAATGGGGACTAACCATCAACACCGAAAAATCTAAAATTATGGTCTTTTCCCGTTCACCACGAGTGCAAAGTGGAAATAGATGGTTTTACAATGGAAACCGATTAGAGATTGTGAAGGAACTCAAATATTTAGGAGTGAAACTGAACCCAACCCTAGAATTTGGTAAACATCTAACGGATAAAGCCAAGTCTTCCCAAAGCTTAGTGAATCTATCATGGAAAAATGTTTTTGCAAATAAGCGGATTCTCCTCTCAACGAAATACAGAATATTTGATTCAGTTGTTAAATCAACTCTTTGTTACGCCTCTCAAGTTTGGGGATCAGACGAGTACGAAGTAATCGAGAAATTCCACAGGAACTTCTTGAAAAAATTATTCAACTTACCAATGAAATCGCCGAACTACACAATCTATTTGGAAACGGGTCTTCCAATGCTTTTTACAAGCACTCTCAAATCGCAAGCGGATTACATAATTAAAATAGGTTCGTATCCAGACTCCCGAATAACCAAAAAAATGCTATCTTATGAATTAAGAAACAAGGACTGGTGGGCGTCAAGATGGTTAAGAATTGGAAACGCGTGTGGAGAAACTATTTCATTCGATCTAAACAACCTGGACAACTTAAAGAACCAACTTTATCGAATAATAAATAAAAATGAAGATGCTATTCGTGTGCGATTTATAGAGAAAGCTCGTGAATCAGATAGCAGAGTATTGTATTCTCACCTGAACTTCAATCTAAAGGATAAGAACTATTTCAATGACTCACTCAACTATAGTGAAATATCTCTTATTTTCAAAACAAGGTGTGAGTTGATTGGTTTAAATGGCAGCCCATATAATGGAAGCTTCAACCAGTTTTGTAATATTTGCAACTTAAAAGCGAAAGAAGACTGCTTTCACATTATTAGTGTTTGTCCAATCTACAAACCACAGAGACTAGCTTACTTCGGAAAAAAATTCCTTACCATGCAGGAGACAATACAAATTCTGAACGAGTGTGATTGGAAGAAGTTATTTTCTTATATTAAATCCATCTACAAATACAGGTCGCTATTAATAACAGAGTATTATGATTGATTAAGTTTATTAAAAAAATAACTATATTGTTAAAGTTACAAATGTAGGTACATGTATAAGCATTTTGCTAACCAAACTGACGGGTAAGCCATAGCTTTAAAATTCATTCTAACTTGTAACTTATGTAATAAGAAAATATTAAATAAATGAATTTCTTACTTACTTACTTACTCTTAAACATGCAAAATAAAGCATAGGTACCTACCATGCTAAGAAAGATATCAGAACAGTGAGTAAACAGCTTGAACTTATCTTTTTGCATACAACCGAATACCGTGAGACGATAGTGGTCTTGCGTTATGAGGGATCAAACATTTCTTTTAATTTAGAAACCCAGTTCCCTTAAAAAACACTCCTCAATATACATAGGTATCTTTAACCAAATATACTCAACTCTGAGCATAAGTTCTTCCCACTTCCAAGTATGTTAGTCAACCATTCGCCTATATATTTCCCTATACGCATATGCTTGGCTCGTTTCGAACTTTAAGATATTCAAAATACCCCACCAGACTTTACGGAGCTATGTAACATTGCCATTTCCATTAAATACTTTAGCAAAGGAAATCAACCATCAACCGTCCTAAAAAGTTATAATCTTCCGGACACGAACAGTTTAATCTTCACCGTTTTGCATTGCTCTGCTTCTTTTGGGCCGCACAAGGATCGCCATTTTATATAGGTACCAATTTCACATATGGACTGTAAATAGCCTCATTTCGACGTTCATGCTCCGCCACAGCGAACCAGACAAGCAAATTCGTATTTAAATGATTAAATTTTATCGGATACGCGCCATATTCAACGGAAGGAAATCCTTTCCATCGTCCTCCACAACTTGGTGGCATCGATCCGCTTCATCCATCAGCAACAACAACAATAACAATGAAAATTCAGCAATCGAATGGAAACAATGAATAATTCCACATAATCCCGCAACCACAGCACTGTACACACAACACAAGTCCCTTGTCTAATCCTTTTTCAGGGATTAAATTCTTTTCCACGAAAGCAATGGATGATTTCAGGCACCCCAACCACAGGTCCTTCTCTGCATCTTGTGCAATTCAATGTTTACTTTTAGGATTGCGTGCAGCCCTCATTTGTACCGTTGTACAATTGCCAATCGACAAGGACGACCATCGGATCGGCCAACGCTAAGCAATACCAGTCAGCCATTGTTGCTACACACCACTTTGCACTTATGTTTGCAGTCCTCAAACAGACAGAGGTACTCCATGTCCACTGTTGATGACAAATTTAATTTCATCGCCTCGCCGTCAATGGGGTTGATTATTATGCACTGTATGCCTCTTCTGCGACAGCAGAACTACAACAGGACAGAACCCTTTCTTCTAGCAGAATAGTCACATGCACCTGTGTGAGTCGGTGAGTAAAGAGAGTTCTGGTCATAACTGAAAAACATAGGGACGGGCTACAGTCCGCTTGGGCGAACTGTTGGATACCCTATTCTTATTCCTATCCCTCATAAGCGGGCGTGACAAACGTCTAGGTATCGTTGAATTGTTAAGAACGCTCTACATATTTTGTTATATAACATTTAAAGGATTTCATCGAAAAAAACGCTCAAATTGTTTTATTTAATTGTGGGCGTTTCAGTAGACGGATTTAAAAAAAATTAACACATGAGCATAAAGGGCCCTTAGAGAGTATATATTATAAATTTCCGCTCCCTAGCTCAAACTTTTAATTTTTAAAAAAAAAGGGTTTTTTTTTAATTGTGGGCGTGTCAGTAGGCGGATTTTGAAAATATTTACACATGAGCATAAAGGGCCCCCTAGAGAGTAAATATTATAAATTTCAGCTCCCTAGCTCAAATTTTGGTTTTTCAATAATTTTTTTTTAGTTATTTGTGGGCGTGTCAAAGGGCGGATTTTGAAAATTTTATATCCCGAGCAGTTTTAGGAGCCATAGATCATATATAAAAATTTCAGCTTTCTAACTCAAAATTCGATTTTTTCCAAAATTTTGTTTTTTTGAGTTTGTGGGCGTGTCTGTGGGCGAATTTCAAAAATTCGTAAACTTAATTATTTCGGGACCCTAGAGAGTATATGGTTAAAATTTCAGCTCTCTAGGCCCAGTTTAAAGGCCTAATTTTTGCCGACGGACGGACGGACGGACATGGCTAGATCGACATTACTATCGATGCTGATCATAAATATAGTAACTTTTAGGGGTCTACGGGCAATATTAAGGTATGTTACAAACTATGCGTCAAAATTGATATACCCTTAGTATAGGGTATAAACAGGATAAATATTAAAATTAAACATCACCGGGAATATTTGCGATGCCAACAGAGGGCTATTTGCATTCTGCATCCTTTATTTTGTTTGGGCGTTTGAGTGTTTGTACGGGTTTGTGTCACACACACACAAAAGTCGACCAAGGAGCACCCGGTATCTAGGGCTTGAGGTGTGTACCATTGCCATAAAGCAGAACCATCCAGCCATTAAGATCCTGCGTTGTGCAAATATCCTCTGGGTTTATTATTTTTTGCTGGCTGGCACTCGGTTTGCACTCCTTCGTTACGGAATAGTTAATTCCATTTGGTTTGATGCCTTTGTGCGAATGCGGTGCAGCGGAGAGGATGCGTTGCCATTGATCGAGCTCGATACTGAGTTGGAGAGTATAGCGAACAAAGTAGTCGTACATCCAGAAACGGACACCGACACACACTTTGTGGCGAGGAGAGCTCTTTGAGCGCGAAACGCTATGTTAACATCTAATAATTGGAATACCTGGTCGCTTCGGTTTTCATGCGTGTGCTTGCTTGGTTAGGAGAGGTTCTGGTTCGGATTCGGATTCTCCCCCACGTAATGGATTTTAATTTTATTCTTACTCATCAGGGTCTAATTTCTCGGATGTACTTATCTAAGTATGTACATGTGTATGCTGACGTGCATCTTTGAAACATCACCAGAAGCACGAACGGAACGGGCCCGGACATCCTCATTATTAAGCAAGTAAATGCTTCTGTTCTGCGGACGAAAATCACTTTGTAGTGGATTACTTTGAGCGAAAAACGAAAAAACAAAACGATAATACTGTGGCAGCCGGCCGGCGCGGCGCGGCAGAGTGTCGACATTGGCTGGAGTCGTTTGCAATAAGGGATGAGGTTTGTGCACAATTTGTTAATGGATCAAGTAGAGTGGCTTGCATTTTTTCTTTGTCAAAAGGACGAAGTCGGCGTATGCTGATGGATTGAAGTGTTTGTTTGAAGTTGCAATGGGCTTAGATTATTGGCAAACAGCATTTTGTTTACCATCAACGGATTTTTGAGCAACTTTGTTTCAGTTTGGAACGTGTACCTACTGAAGTAGGCTTTTTGAAGTAGAATTGGGGCGACAGTCGTCCGAGAAAATGCAGACAGTGAGTATCTACTGATATGGGTAATAATTGTGGAGTATAATGTATAATGCGAATGCCAGCAGTCACATTGACACTGAGGGGTGGGAGGTTACAATGACTCAACGAAAATGCGAGCGGGCCGGCGGAGGAGGTGGTGGCCTAAAGTATTACTGACCTTTTAATAAACCATTTGAACCGCTTATAGAAAGATGGATTCAGTTTAATTCCAGTATTTGAGCTGGCACCAAGTAAACATTGCCCAAAGAAGGGTGGTCGGGCTTGGTTCAATCCTAACAAAGTACGTGATTGCCAAAGGTACGACCATGTTTCGCATACGGGCATATTTTTCAAACCTATCAGCAGATATCGTACTAGCCGTGATATTTTTAGCCGGACCCTACACGGACATACCATCAGATCCCTGATTAGAGTTTGATGCTAAATGTTGCATAATTGTCCCACAGGTTTTAGCAATTTAACAAAAGTTCCATAGCATGTTTCTATGTCTTTACCGCACCGCGATGGGAACATTGAAAGTAGAGAAATTGCCTTTACTAGAATTTGCTGCGACTTTCGACAATATATTGTGTTCTTTTAGAAATAGAAGACCCCGCCTATGCCAAAAAAATAGATGGATTTATTTAACTCTGAGAAACAAGTCCACGTTTTCCAGGCTGGGACTAACATGTAAAACAATTTAAGCAGTTAAATTTTTCCCAGAGTGGGACATCTCGGCGCAGGGACATAAGTCCCGAAGACATAAGTCTCGAATTCATTTTTCGGGACTTTTGTCCCACTTAAGTGGGTTTTAAGTCCCGAAATCAATTCGGGCTTTATGACCCACTTAAATGAATTCGGGACTTATGTCCCACTATACCGGTGTCGTGAAATAAGGCCTTACGCAATAAGGCCAATTTGTCCTTATTTTTCTCTTTCCATTGCTGCTGTCTTACTATTCCTCTTCAACTTATTTGCGAGGCTATGATTTAAATCAGAAGGATAATATCCCTCCCACATAGTTGTATCTATAATATTCCGCGTGTGCGGTTTATCGGTTCGACATACAAATGTGCCGAGACCCTATTTTGGGATTGCTTTGCCACTGAGGCCAGTCAAATACTAGTGTTGTGCGTTATCCAGAAGCTTTCAGACCTTCCTGTTTTTTATGATTTCTACACTTGAACACTCCTCTTATTGTTATTTGATTTTTCTTTTACGACACTGGTGATCTTCAGTCATCTGAACGCAATGTTTTTCATGCGCACTGTTTATTACGAAAAATGTGTCGCTGGGCTCACCTGAATGTTTAAATTGACTTGAAGTGATTTCGTCGCTTAGTTGCTTTTTAAGACAACCGCTGTTTATTGGGGCGCCCTGCAGTATCATTCTTAGCCCTTCAATGAACGGGACAAACAAACTAATTATCTGTTAATCGCAAGTTTATTGCACTTCAAAGAATAAAAGAAAATACTTTCAGAGCAACGAAATTGCTAATGAGTTAGCTCGTTAATACCCTACTTGGTGCAGGGATATAAGTCGCGAATTATTTTTTCAAAACTTATGTCCCACTTCAATGTGAAATAATTACCAAATTGTCATCGTCGAAAATGCGACACAAGTCCCAAATGAAAAGTCGCACTTTCAAGGCATAAGGTGTAAAAAAAACTTCGCACCTACTCTAAATTCAACAGTCACTCCAAGCAGGGGTGTTGCATGGGGGCAGCATGCTCGCACACATTACCCTGTTCATGGGATATTAACAACTTCTGAGCTAATGTCAATGTCTTCATTGACAGCCAAGCGGCAACAAAAGCGATTTCCGCCACAGAAATAAAATCGAAGCTTGTAAGTCGCCGTCCCAAAAAAAAAATACGGGTTCTTAGCGCGCAGCACATTGTAAGGCTATATGGGAT
Source organism: Portevinia maculata (assembly GCA_949715645.1). Taxonomy (NCBI): domain Eukaryota; kingdom Metazoa; phylum Arthropoda; class Insecta; order Diptera; family Syrphidae; genus Portevinia; species Portevinia maculata. Next base: position 10,596,692 of record OX454526.1, read on the forward strand.
CTCGGACTCAGTGGTGTCTCAGGAAATGAAAGAGCCGATGCCAGCAAAGGGCCATCCCTTGAATTAAAATATGCTGATACTGTTTCCTTAAACAGGTGATTGGGGATAAAACACTGGTGTCAGGAAACGAAAAATGGAGTGCCCTCGACCCCTGTGTTATTACCAGGAAAATGTTTCCACTACATAATGAACAAAAAACTGAGAGAATCCTTCAAATGAACAAAACATCATTGTGCTCTCTCGTGGGTTTTCTCATCGGACACAATATGCTGGGCTATCATGCAATGAAATTGAAACTCAGCACAAAAAGATTTCGGGACTAATGTCATTGGCGACGGTGTAGAGGTTAGTGTGTTGGCTTGTGACCCGTGCGGTGCAGGTTCAATCCCCATGGGGAACAACAACATACGCCACCCAATCATATGCCTCTATACCAAAAAGGAGGATTTCTGCCTGGTAGTACAATGTTACCGAGTCTGAGTGCTCTGTGATTTGGATTTCCTTTAAAAAAAAAAAAAAAAAAAAAAAAAAAATGTCATTGCACCTCTTGTTTAAAGGCCCAAAACTCTTATGCGGCCGCCAAACAGCAACATCAGAGAAGACATAAACTGTTGGGAGCTCCAAATGCGGCTGTCTTACTGCAACTATATTCAGTTATCGGAAAAAGGACTACAACACCTGCATGCCCAGCTATATTGACAGAAGAAGGCTAAAATATGAAAATAAGACTTAATAGTGCGGGCCATTTGCTGAAACGAATCATAAATATTGAATTCAACATAAGCACTCAAGTGACGGTTTACATGGAGACGAAAACACGTAAGCGTTTATGTTTCGTTTAAGCAATAAATTCACAGACGACAACAATCTTATGGTTCCATTGGAACCTAGATTTGTAGCATAATCAAATTACTCATCAGTGATGGGGAACCTATAAAAAATAGCATTAACGGCATTAACCCTCTCCAACCATTTGCTTTTGCGAAGTAGAAGGGAGCTACAATTTAAGACCGACTCCGAACGGCAAATTTGAGAAGCTACTCATGATAATTGATGCTCTTGGATGTTTGTGAGACTTTCACAAGAGGTAGGCCAGTGAAAAAATGCGTTATATGTTACTTGGCCTTGGCGTGATTTGAAGCTGAGACCCCGCGATTAGTAGTCCAAAGCACTAACTACTGAGCAACACGTAATCCTTTCTCATACAAAACTCGCTATGAAATAATATATATTAGTTTTAGATTTTACATACATTTTATACAAAGCGCTTTTTAAATTTGAAAGCCGTTTGTTATACCCAATTGGCTTATGGGAAAAAATCTAGAGAAAACGTCTTTGACTTCATTCATAAATAAAGAATACGCAACAAATATATTTGAATTGGATACTTTAGTTACCCAATCAAGGTTATAAGAAAGTTACAATATAGAATTCTAGAAAAACAATATTTTAATTAATTTTTACTTTTATGCGTGCAATAAAAATTACCGATGGACATTAATATTTGAAATCTAAGCTTTATAAATTGCTACATCAGAATTAGGCGGAATATAAGACAAAAATAAAAAGAGGTTCATAACGTCATGACCATTTGACAAAAAGAATTTGACTCTTACAGATCTGTTCAATCATACCAGAAGAATCTGAAAGTTGAATAGCTACGTCTGCTATCCAATGTTGATGATGTTGATCACTCGTCGCCACTAGAATAGGACACCCTGTACACTAGGATGGAGCGATAATACATGAAGATTTTTTTTTTTTTCGACGGCATAGCGATAAAAAGTTGCCTTTCAGTGAGTTCATGAAACGCACAAAAAGTTATTTACCAGTCTTAATGTTTTGAGGTGCCCCAACAGAGAAGAAAATCAAAAAAAAAATCCATTTCCTTATAAATTAAAAAAATCAGTATAAACGCTTTTATTATGAAATTATTCAGTAACTAAATATTAAATTGCTTTTATGTATCAAAAGAAGGCATTTGTTGACGCGAAAGCAGTCTTGCCCTAATAAAACCATCTCGTTTATTTTCCCCAAAAACTGCACTTGAAGCTTATGTCACTACCTTGACGCAGCGCTCTACGGCTTGTGCGTGGCATGGGAAATCTTTAATGTTCTGATAGGTGGCGAGACCATCTTTATCAATAGCTTTCAACTTTTCATCAGATATATTTGTGGTCAGGGTAGGCTCAGTTATCTCACAGTTTTGCCACATAGTAAGATGAAAATAACTTTTTGCATCGAAATTAAACGTAGGCACTTGAAACTTTCGAATTTCTCGAGCATTTTCTGACTTGCCTTCAAAATTCTTCGATATGCCAGCTCTCGTATAATTTATTTTTCATTTCCAAGCATAGCAATAAGAAGATTTCCTGGGTGACCGAAATATCCATTTCGTTGGATTACCTAGTCAACGATTTTCTTCAAATTCGTGTCCAAATAGCGACTTAGACTTATGGTTTGCCACAGGTGCTTAGCTCCGTTTATGGAGCCATGGGATTACATGGTATCAAAAACCACATTTTTCCAGACTCTCATTATGTATGTGGCTAATATCACTAATTTTTCTTCGGGATTCGTTTTTTTTTTTTTTTTTTTTGTCGGGGTGTGTGAAACTTTCTGCACTGGAGCACTCAGACTCAATACTGGTCCATTGTACTACCAGCCAGACGCACCACATTTTACTGTGGGAATTTACTTGTTTTTCTAAGAAAAACGAGAAGGCGCTTCAATGATAAGGAGCTTAGGTTTACAGCACTCACCATATCCGCACCAAAAACCTGCCACCTGATACGAGCAAAAGCAGGACAATCACAGAGGAAATGTTCCGCAGTGTCGTCGCTTTCTCCACAGGCTTCGCAGTTGGTGGTGTCGCTTAGGCCTAGCACCTTAAGGTGTTTGGCAAAAGCGTAGTGTCCCGTAAGAACGCCAGTAGTCTGTGTGCAGTCTTTTCTGTTGAGAGACAACAAGAATGCCGCGGATTTCCCACAGACGTCGGGGAGCATTTGCTTAGTCTGTCTGCACCCTGGAGAGTCATGCCAACGGCGATTGTGTTCATAGGAAACCCAACCGTCAATGGAAGCCCTGACCGAGGACGCAGGCAGACAGATCGCTGGTTCAGGTCCTGAGAGGTCCCCCTCTGAGCCTTGTCTAGCAAGTTCATCGGAGATCTCATTTCCCGTGATCTTATGACCCTGGACCCAGACAAGTTTAAGTGAATTCAGCCTTCCGACCGAATTCAGCGATATCTCTCATTCACGTACTATTTTGGAGGTAGTTAAGGGTTTGAGTAAGGCCGTAAGCGCAGCCTGACTGTCGCTACAGACGCAGATACTTCGCCCCCTCCACCTGTTCCTCGTAACATAGTCCATGGCCATTAGGATAGCATAAGTCTCTGTTTGGAAGACTGACGCATATTTGCCTAACGGAAAGAAAAGTCTAACGTTATCGCTCTCCACGAAGACACCAGCACCAGATCCTTGATCGGTTTTGGAGCCATCCGTAAAGATTCGACTGCATTCCCTTCCAGTTTCAGAGTCCGGCCAGAGCCAGTCCTGGAAGCGAGGAAAGTCGACCTCGTATTTGCGCTTTAGCCGAAGTTCCGGTGTCATCGCATCAGACGGCGTATCCATAAGATAGGAGTCGAAGGACAACCGTTGCGCAAGTTCATCAAAACTCCAGTGCGAGTTATAACAAAAGCCACCTCTTGTAAGACGTGAGATAGCCTTGATTGTACATCCCATGTTGTAAACATCAAGGGGCGGAAGGTTCAATAGTGCATCTAGGCCGGAGCCAGGCGTGCTGGGGAAGGCCCCCGTGCAGCCGAGACATACCTGCCTTTGGAGTTTGGCAAAAGCAGCAGTGACGTATTTACGTGAAAGCTTATTTCACCAAACAACCGATGCGTATGCTATAAATGGTCTTATCATGGCCGTATAAATCCATAGGACTCTTTTCGGTGATAAGCCCCATGTCTTGCCAGAAAACAGACAGCGCCTTGGCAGTCTTCAGCTCTACATGTTTGGACCAAAGAAGTTTGCTATCCAGGATGACTCCCAGATACTTTGCTTCATTGGAGAGTTGGATTGTGACGCCTTTTAGCACTGGCTGAGTCAACCCGACCAGCTTCCTCCTTCTCGTAAAGAGAACAACCTCAGTTTTAAGAGGATTGACCGAGAGCCCATTCCTAGTGCACCATTCGTCTATCACGTCAAGGGCCGCCTGCGCCTTGGCGCATACAGTCGCTAGGCATGATCCAACAGAAAGCACGGCAACATCATCCGCGTACGCCTGAGCGTAAATATTAGAACTGTTGAGTGCGTTCAACAGAGAGTCGACCATCATACACCACAGCAGTGGAGACAGGACGCCGCCTTGCGGGCAGCCTCTGTTTACCCCCGCCATAACATAGCGGCCACAATCCGCATCCGCAACCAACGTTCTATTCATTAGCATTGCTTTAATCCACAACACCAATGGTTCGTATACGCCGTGTTATCTGGCGGAGCTGCACATGCTATCAAAAGTCGCATTGTCAAAAGCACCCTCAATATCGATGAAAATGCCCATAGCGTATTCTTTTCTGTCAAGCGCGCCTTCAATTCTACCAACTAGATTTTGGAGCGCAGTCTCGCAGGATTTTCCGCGTTGATAGGCATGTTGCATCGGAGATAGTGGGTGCAATCGCAAAGCACCTTTTCGCACGTGAAGCTCGACCAGCCTTTCCAAGCTTTTCAGCAAGAAGGAAGTCAGACTGATTGGTCTGAAGCTCTTGGCGAGCGAGTAGTCACTTCTGCCAATTTTTGGTATAAATGCCACTCTAACTGTACGCCAGGGTGTTGGAATGTATGCCAGTGCTAGGACAGCGGTGAAGATTTTCTTCATAGTCGGTAGCAACTGGTTTTTACAATGTTGCAGCATGGCTGGGTATATTCCATCCGTACCAGGCGACTTGAAGCCGTCAAAAGACGCAAAGGCGTATTTAATGGCCTCGTCCGTCACCACGGCCTTCCCAATATACCAGCTACGCCGAGTTGTTTGTCTTGGCTCACTCATAGTCTCGGTAATCGGGGATGGTTGTGAACCAATTGTAATCTGGTTACCCGGAAAGTGAGACTCCAGCAGATAACTAAGAGTTTCCGCTTTCGTCTCAGTGAAGGTGCCATCAAGTTTTCTAAGTGAGTCCAGTTTGGCTGGTTTGCCCTTTTTCAGAACTTTAATCAACCTACTAGTTTCACCCAGTGTTTCAATCTTTTCGCAGAAATTCCTATAAGAAGCACTTTTCGATACCCGAATTAGCCTCTTATATTCCATCTGCTTCGATCGGTAGAGATTCCAGTCTGTCTCTAAATCAGTCTTGAGTGACCTATAACCTTAGAATTCGATTTGCTGTTATAAGCCATCTAGAATGGTTAAGGGGTCCATGTTCAATATTAGCAAAATCGGTAGAAAAAACACCAGTGCGTATCGTAGAGATATTTTTGGTCGGTACTCAAATTGTTGTTGGTAATTTCAGGTAATTGTGTAGGAATGACGGCAAATGGGACTGTTGGCATTGTCTCACATTTTTGTAATTCAGATCCAATGGCACCTGAAAAGCATTTTGGTTCAGTAGTTTTCCCATCCAAATGTAGCAACAGATGTCGCAGTGGTAATTCATTAGAGTGCAGCTGGCATATAAACCACTGTAATGGTTTATTAATTTCTTCTTCCATCAGATGAACAATACCATCTTTAAAACCTGTATTCACTACTGTTCCATCGCAACCAACAACAGCTATTTCAGTCAGTTTTACTGATTTGCATTTCATGTGAGTTATTATAGAATCTTAAATTCCTTTAGCAGTTCCCAACTTACACGTGACATGCCCAAAATAATTGCTTCAGGCTCCGATAAAATCACATAATGGTCTTCTACTACTCTTTTTCTATAAAATTTACCATTCTTTTGGATATTAACCAATGTTTTATCCTTTCTTCCATCGAAATACATACCGCATAGGATTTTCTTGCAATACGATCGCAGGCAAGGGCTAATGATGGCAAATTTAATCTCTTCTTTTTTTTTGTGGCGGCGCAGCTTTTTGTTTGATAAATTTCCAAGACTTCCTGAGCCAATCTTTCGCATATTTCATGAACTGTTGGCTCTTTTGTTGATTTTTCAGGCTTTAGATCATATTAATTTAATGAATAGATAATTTTTCATAACCTCATTATAAGTAGGTAATTATTGAGAGGCGGGTAAATTCTCTGATAAACCAAACACAGGACAGGTCGTCGTTTGTCGGGTTTTGACTTGAGACATTTTTAAGAAAAAATGTGTGCTTTGCTAAAATATTACAATAATTACTTCAACTGTGAACAGAAAATTGAAAATATACTACTTACATGAGGAGAGGATTAATTCTTGATATTAACCGAAAAAATCAAAGCGTTTCACAAAAGAAATAGTAAACTCGCGCTACCACTAAAATATTTAATGGATACGGTTCAAGATCAATATTTTTTTATATAATACTAACAGGCCAACACTGAGAATGTCATTTAGCCTTCACATGATATTTTTTGTGATTTTTTGACCAAATTCATGAATTTCTCCAAAAAATTAATGATGTTGGGGGCACCTCTAAACATATCGTGCGACAACTAAAATTTTAGGTGTATATTTGTGAGTTAATAGAGCAACTTTTTACAGGTATGCCAAAGCAATTGTAAAATTTTCAAAAAATCGCTCCACCCTACTGTACACTCTATGTATTTGCAATTGCTCATAACTCGAAAAAGGAATGATAAAATAATGATATTATGTCAGTTATCTTTGTAGATTAGATTAGATTAGATAGATTCTTTATTTTTTCCATCATAAAGTTTACAAATTGGTATACTTAAGAATGAGGACATGGCAATACTGCCGTCTGCCTGAATCTTTTTTAAATTATCTTTGTATAACTCTTCTTCTTTCTCTGTCACAAAATTACAAGTCCTGGAAAAGAGCCGTTGTATGTTTTTTTCCACTTTATGTTACGAGTAACATTCGTTGGAATTAAAACAACATTTTTGCGCCACTTGAATAGAACATGCATTTAGTTTGATCATATTTTTAGTTGATCAATTTTTTTTTGTTAATTTCGACTAATTAATTTATAAAGAAAACCTAAAATGGGTCGAGTAAAAGCATTAACCGACGCCGGAAAAAGGACAAATCAGAGCTTAAAAGGGCACTGGCTAATCTATTGCCAAAATAGCTAAAACAAATCGAGGGGAACCGACACGTTATATCCACATTTTTAAGTAATGAGTATGAACATGGAAAAAAACATGAAAGGCCGGACACACAGCGTGCTTACTAATGTGGAAAGGCGCATCAAAAATCAGGGATAAATGCGGTGCCAAGGCAAGTCTTACAAATATACGTCGTGTTATTTCGAAAGCTAAGCATCTAAAAAGACTGAAAATTAAGAAGAAGCAACCTCTCAATCCGGTTCGAAAAGAGCAACGACTCAGGTTTGTCGCACACATGTGACCTGGACTTTGGAGTGGCATAGAGTAGTCTTGTCCGATGAAAACAAATTTAATTTGGAAGGCCCCGATGGCTATAGCTACTATTTCCATGACCTCCGCAAAGAAACACATTATTTGGACCGACTGCATAGCAGAGTTGGAGGTGTGATGGTGTGGGGGCCATTTCCTGTTATGGAACCTGCCAACTACAATTTATGTCAACCACAATGAATGCGTTGTCTTACAATGGCATACTGAAAAAGGCCTATTCATACTTTCATACCCTTTTTGGACCTCTGCCGTGGATTTATCAACATGATAATGCGCCAGTACATACAGCTCGGGTAGTTAAAACCTATATACAGAGCCAAAATGTGGAGTTATAAAGCTGGCCGCCCTATTCTCCGGATTTCAATATCATTGAAAATGTTTGGGGATGGTTGACACGTCAAATATACAGATCAGGACAACAAAATTCGAGTATACCCGAACTAACCCAAGCCATCGAATTAGCTTTGGAGCTCGATTTCACTGAATTATTTGGCTAATTTGTATACATTCCTTCCAAACCGGATGTGTGAAGTTTTGGAACAGAAAGGTGGCTCAATACACTGTTACATTTTTTTTTTCAATGTAAAATACTCCAGTTATCTTAAATTTAAGTTATTTTTGTAATAAAAAGAGTCAGAAATGTCTAAAATGTTTTTTTTTTATTAAAGTGTCCTATTCAAGTGGCGCAAATTTTCGACCCCGCATTTTGCCGATTTTTGGTTGATGATATTTTGTTAAAACTTAAAGCTTTAGCATTGAATCTTCCTTTCGATCAAATTACAGCAATTGAATTAACTTTAGTTTACAAAAAAAAATTAAGTCATTAAGCATGTTTGGTTTGGGAGCAATGAAGGATAGAAAACAGACGTAAGGGATGTCCTATTCAAGTGGAGAGGAGTGTAATCGCCAATAACACACCACCACCTCGTATAAGATCAGTAGACGTAGAACATCAAATAGTGAATATTTTCATTTAGCCAGGTTTCACTTATAGCCCAGTCATTTTAGGTTTATCTGCGGAAAAATTTCTACTGAGCTGAATTTTTGTATACACACCTTTATACCGGCGTTGTAATGAAGATGTGAAAAATCGACATTAATATCGTGCCGGATAAAAAAGTCACAAAGGTCAAAAGGTCACGAAATCAGTTTTTCGCAAATATCTAGCGATATATTGCTCGGAGGTCAATAGAGGTCATTATAAAAATTGTTTGTCGTGAAATTATCTACAAAAATTTGTGTGTAAAATTAACCGTTTTTGGAGTAGAGCACTGAGAAAACGAATACATTATGACGATGCACTCGTTTCCCCACCACCTGCGAGCTAGAATGCAAGGCCCGTTTTTTGGTTTCCCTCATAGGCATAATCCATGATATGTAATAAGAGGTTTTTTTATTTAAGAGTGAATAATGTTTTATTTGAATACTGAAAAATACAAGAAAAAATAAACTTTTGTATATAATTTTTTTTTTGTCATTAATTGTCGATATCTTCAGGTTCTATATCATTAACAGTGATATGATCAGGATTAAAGGGATGATTACCCTCTTACTCAACTGCATCCCTACTGGTGCGCCCATGGGGTCCTTGGGTCGATGGCATAGTCATTATTATTAGGGGCAACGATGCAAACGAAGTCACAACACGTATGAAAAACGCCTTTAAGGCGGCCCAGACTGGTGCAACAGGAAAATTCTTTCCATCAATCCAAGCAAGGCTATCCTAGCTCCATAACCAAAAGAAGAAATTTACAGAAGACAGAAGGCTTATTTTTGAACTTTCACATCTTCTTCTTCATTTAAAGGCGGTGAGGCTTTGATCAGGATTAAAGGGATCATAACCGTCCCCCTTCACTTCATCCCTACTGGTCCGCCTGTGGGGTTCGCCTGTTCGACCTCACGAAATAACGGCAGTCCTCCCGATTTTGAATCACTTCGTCACTGAGGCCATGAGTTTTTTGACCTGCCTCTCTTTCGCGTTGGTATGGGAACGTTGATTGATATTGCCTTTTTGACAGGGTTCTTAGGATCCCTCCTTTGAACATGACAGTAACAACTGAGCCAGTCGCAGTGACTGTATTTAATTATTCAATATTACCATCAACTCTAGCGATACTAGGATTTTTTAATGTTTGTAGACCACACCTAGCTTCTACTACATCACCATCCGATAACAATTCATGGCATATAAAACATGCATCACTCATTATAAAAACTGTTGAATAATGAAACTACTAAAATAATGTCTTTAACACTCAAGAAATATTTTCCAACTGAGCTAAATACAGTCGCACAGACAGTAGCAGGTATAAAGGGACGGGTCCCGGAACAATAAAATACAGAGCATCTGCCAGTGGAGGTCGTTTGTATAATATATAGTAGATTTTACTAAGTTCCAAAACCTCTATAATATAAGTATATTTTTCACAAAACGCCCAAGTATCAGAGAGAAGTTTTTAAGACACTTAACAACATGAATAAAGAGCAATAGAGTTTACGCCTTGGTGTACGGTATACAATGCCGCATGTGAGTGCATTCTAGTCGTATTCTCAGCGCTCTACTAAAAAAACGGTTAATTTTAAAGAAAAATGCAAGAGGCAATTTTTGTAGATAATTTCACGACAAACAATTTTTATAATGACCTCTATTGACCTCCGAGCAATAGATCGCGAGATATTTGCGAAAAACTGATTTTCGTTTTGACCTTTTTAACTTTTTTAGCCGGCACGATATTAATCGATTTTTCACATCTTCATTACAATGCCGTAATAAAGGTGTATAAAAACATAGGGACGGGCTACAGTCCGCTTGGGCGAACTGTTGGATACCCTATTCTTATTCCTATCCTTCATAAGTGGGCATGACAAAAGTCTAAGTATGATTGAATTGTTAAGAACGCTCTACATATTTTGTTATATGTATAACATTTAAAGGAATTTGTCGAAAAAAAACGCTCCCTAGCTCAAACTTTGAATTTTCAAAAAAAGTTTTGAAAAAAAGTGGGCGGATTTTGAAAATATTTACACATGAGCATAAAGGGAACCTAGAGAGTATAATTATATTATAAATTTCAGCTCCCTAGCTCAAACTTTGAATTTTCAAAAAAAGTTTTTTTTTTTTAAATTGTGTGGGCGGATTTTGAAAATTTTATATCCCGAGCAGTTTTAGGAGTCATAGATCATATATAAAAAATTTCAGCTTTTTAGCTCAAAATTCGATTTTTTCCAAAATTTTGTTTTTCTGAGATTGTGGGCGTGTCTGTGGGCGGATTTAAAAAATTCGTAAACTTGATTATTTCGGGACCCTAGAGAGTATATGGTTAAAATTTCAGCTCTCTAGGTCCAGTTTAAAGGCCTAATTTTTGCCGACAGACGGACGGACATGGTTAGATCGACATTACTATCGATGCTGATCATAAATATACTAACTTTTAGGGGTCTACGGGCAATATTAAGGTATGTTACAAACTATGCGTCAAAATTAATATACCCTTAGAATAAGGTATAAAATTTCAGCTCATTAGGAATTTTTCCGCAGATTGGGGTTTAAAATGCCTAAAATGACTGGGATATAAGAGCGACGAAAGTAAATATATTTACTTGCGGACTCACTTGAATTGGAAGCCAATCTAAGGATAATTCTTTTGTCTGCATCTGGTGTGGCTCTTACTTTTAAATTCATTTTTATTAATTATTAGCTTATATCAATTTACATACTAGACAAAAATGATTAAATCTAACTTAAAATTAACAGGATACTTATTCTAAATTATTGATCCTTATGCGGACGCTCTAAACTTAACTATATCTTATAATTATTGCCTTTCGTCCTAAAAACTATTTTACGAACTAATCTTACATATGTGTTCCTCGAGAAAATTAAATAAAACTCGGCATCATTATTTAAATTTTATATTTTTATATAAAACAAATTACCAACTACCTATTCTACTTACTTAAACTACTTAACATATTCTAAGTATAATTAGTATTCTGAACTCTGGTGTGGCTCTTCCTTACCTACCTTTCATGTTGTTGTCTGCAATTGTGCGTAGATTGAGTTAGTATTCTGCATTTCCATCCATTTTTTTTTTTAATTGTAAACAAAGGTGGTAGTACTCATTCACTGCTAAGCCAAAAATAAAGAACGAAACAATTTAAAATTTGTTTTTTTTTTATTTATTTTTTCTTATTCTTGCGTTTGTAACTACATATTTAATTGACGCAAAAAAACATAGCCTTTTCTTTGAAGAGAAGCAAAAACACCTGAAAATTGCATTTTAAGATTTCAGCATTATTCTTGGTAAAATATCATCCTCTTAATTGTTAAGGCTTTCGCCAAATTAAAAAAATAAATTGTTTCGTCAACTTACCAAAAAGCAAGGCCCTTTTATCGAAAGGAAAACGATTCTTTCTGTTCAAGTGACGCGAAGTGTGTTTTGCACATTTTCCAAAAGAAAAGTCATTATGAGCACGATGCAGTTATTCTACAGAAATAGTTTGCATCCATAGAATCTAAATATTGTATTAAAAAGTCAGCTTTTGATATTAATGCCTACCAATAGTGTTTTTTGCAAGCCTTATCTCGAAATAAAAAAAATGTAAGTGTCATTGTCGTAATCAATATACAGAATTGATGTTTGGTGGAATACAAAAAACCTTATCAGTCTAAAGTTTTTAAGACTGTATGCAACCAGTGTGCACATTTACTCGAATTTTATTGAAATTTAGATCTAGTGTCTCTCGCCAGTTTGTCTCGCTATGTGCGCGTGTATATTGGTGCTCTGCGTACTTGGCGCGATCAGTGGATTGTTTTACTTATACCTGTCGTGGAACTTTAATTTCTGGAAGAAGCGAGGCGTTAAAGGCCCAGAGCCTAGGCTAATCTATGGGAATGTACCGAGTGTAATTAATCATGCTCGGCATATCGCCTTTGATATGCAAGATATATACGAGTGAGTGCTTGAAAACAGTCCTATTTGATTTTCAAGTAAACCTATTGTTTATCACAGAGCGTGGAAGAAATCTGGAGAGCAATTTGTTGGCATCTTTATGACGCGAGAACCACAAATATTGGTCATAGCTCCCGAATTGACTCGCGACATTATGGTCACCAATTTTAAGAGCTTTCGGAGCAATGAGCCATCGTTGTGGGTAAGATCTATGACTACTAGTAACTCCGACAAATAAACCCCAAAATGTTTATGGAAATTAGTAAACAAGCTCATTATACTCTATCCCAAGGGTAAATCAATTTCGACTCATCGTCTGTAATATGTCTGAATATTGCTTGTAGATAAATTTGTAAATTATACTCTCTACGAAATGATTAAGTGTAAAGATTTTTCAAATTCGCTAACTTCCACGCCCACTATTTATAATAGGTTGGATGAAATTGTTGATGCGATTTCGATTCGATGCAATTTGTGCTTTGGTTACCGATGGCCGATTTAAGAATGTCGCATTTATTTGACACTAGGTTATTATACCAAGAGGTCGTTGAAGCCCCTAAGAAGGTTCTTAAAATCTGAAAAATATCATAGGATACCGCGCAGTATACCTGTGTTCAATGTTATTTGACAGACCAGTGAAAAAGGTCATTGAAACAACAAAAAAGGTCCTTAAAAACACCATTTTTTTTTATAAATGTCATTAAGAACTCGGCAGAAACTTAACAATTATACATATTTGTTATCCCTCCACACAGCCTATTATTTATTTTAATTCATGTTCAACAATTACATACGTACAAAGGGTTTACATGCAGCGTTGTTTTTTTTTCAAATTGTGGCTTAATTCAAAATTTACAAAACTAATTATTTTTGGGCAGATCACATAATATCTGGTAAGCATTCCTTACATATTAGGTATGTAAATATTAGATATTTAAACTCTTACTTGGGAATAACTCTTCCACTCATATCTGGAATAGGTCGAAGTGGATCAGAGAACGGACAGCAAAAGTATTCTGCTTTTTCGGACTAAAACATACCCATTCTCTTCCAAAACTTCCACCAATACAGCAAGTGCGTCGGAAGTTTAATCCTTGCTAATGATGGCTTCATCGTTGCAAAGAATAACTGATGCACTTTGGAGTCTGTCACTGTTCCTTCAACCAGATAATCAAGGACTGTAATAAATATTAAGGGACTTAAGACGATTCCTTGGTGTACACAGACTTTGATTCCGAACTCCTCGGTGACGCCAATTGGACCCGATGTCTCCCACCTTTTTCCAGAACTCAGAGGGTATCTCGTCCGACCCAACTACTTTTCTTTTTTTGCAGTCTTTGACCGCCTTCCTAACTTCTTCGACAGTAATCACTTCTTCATTGTTAGGAACAGCTCTCGGAAATTATTCATTAAGAAGTGCTTCACAATACTGTTGCCATCTGTGTAGTACTTTTTTTCACCTACAAGAAGCAGCCCTTGAGCATTGTTGACCAACTTTGTCGAACTGATTTCCTGGACATTTCTCTTTCTCTGAGTGGCTAATTTGAAAATGGTTGTGCCCCTGTTCAACCTGGTTTTTCGAAGTTCGTAGATCGCCTGGTTTCTATCAGCAATCGAAAAAAAAATTTCTTCTAAAGGTCCTCCACCCACTTATGTAGCTTGAATTTCGAACTTGTCTGCCAAATTTTTTTTCAAAAAATATTGACAGGTGACATAATTAATTGTCCGTTAAATACAACAACAAATTTGTCATGACTATTTTATCATTGTCAGATGATGCGAAAATGTTGAATATTTTGACATTTTGGCCGTGGCATTGTGGTAGGAAAAGTTTCTCTCTCCCAAGAGCTGTTCCACCATCAGATTGTATAAACTTCCGACGCAAGGAGGAATCGACCTTTTTGAAACGCCCTGCCCATCGCCAACTACATGATACTGAGCTCCACTTCCAAGATAGTGCAATGCAAAAAGAATTTCGGTTTCAACACAAGAGAGTGATTCGGTCAAATTATCAAACTCATTTTCGGTATTCACAAATTCATCTATCCCGCTTATAAAAGATAATTCTGATAAATTTTGTACATCGGTCTGTACAGCTGTATCAGATTTTTGTTTCTCTTCTGAAGTTTGTTTGAAGTTTGTGGATTTGATAAACGTGTAGAGATTTTGCAAATCTTTGAAATCCGAATTATTGTTAACGTTGTTTTTACATGCCTCTAATTGTTTAACTTTCTTATATACAATTATCCTGCAAAACTGGTCAAAAGCATCTTGTTCCGGATGATGACTAAAATAATTTCGCATTTTCTTATGGGCTAATTTTGTGAATCTACCAAGACGTTTAGAGAAATTAATAGCTGTTTTGTCCCACGGAAAAAGGCCAGAAGCCCAAAACTATTTACCAATGTATTTGACAAAATAATTGATTTGACAATATCATGTAGCAGGCGACCAAATAAATCTTTTGTTAAATTTTTGCCAGGATTATTGCGTCTCCATTCCAAAACCGCATTATTCTATTCGTTTTTAAGAGGCTTAAATGCAGCAACATCGGCTGGTTGTAAGATTCTTGTTGAGTTGGGATACAAGGCGATCAGAATTATACCCAGTTGCACAGATAGATGACTCAGTTGTAACGTTAGGTGAGTACTGTGTCCGTCCACGAAAGAAATGAAAGGAAGCTTAATTTTTTCGATGACCAAAAACGGGTCACTTTCGAGATGTATTTGTAAAAACAATCTCTCTGGTAAAAAAATTAGTACGATCACAAGAAATAAAAAATGAATAATCCTTATTTCAATATAAGAAATTAACAGACTAATACATTAACGTAATAAGTGAATCGCATTATTCGCGGTATTTCCCTAAAGATATTGCTATTTCATTTAGCATTAGCATCGTCAAAAAATATTCATTTGCTTAAACAACAAAAATTCGCAAATGTGCCTTCTCCTTCATAACAAAATGTGTTTCTATAATGAGAAGAAAAGCGTAGTTTTCCGTTTTTGTTAAATCGAATGAATTATGCAGTTAGAGCAGTGGAACACTTCAAAACGAAATATACGTCAGGAGTAAGTGTGTACGCAATATTCATAATAGGTCCGTTCGCGAACTAATATGCAAACGTAAATTTATATAAACTTTCGTGCAAAACTACACAAACGCGTTCGCGTACTGAGAAAATGGTAAAAAGATGAACGAAAGAAAAATGTACTTTCGTTCGTTTTTCTTCACACAGAATTTCAGCTGGCAAGAAAATGAAAACTGTCAAATGATGAAATCCTATGAGTTTGCCAGCAAAAGTAAACAGCTGTTGCTTCTTTTCAAGCCAAACTACGATGTTTTTTCAACTTTTTACACAAAAGCGTTCCCGTACTTTTCTTAGAAATGAGAGGATTCTCTCTCGATTTTGGAGATTTGACACTTTTCATTTTCGTACACATAAAGTACGCGAACGGACCTAATGTTTGTTTTCGTTTTGAAAATCCTACTTCCTTCTTTCGCTGTGTGTACCTCTGCAGTTGGGAGCTCTTTTCATCCTCTTGTTCTTGTTTTATCTTTCCCACTTCTGTCTTCATGTTTTATCTCGCTCACATCATTTTATCATTGGTTGTTTTGTTTGACATTGACAGAGACAGATACACACTGCGTACTGCAGAAAAATTGCTTAGCATTTCATCAAATTTAGCAAGTTATTTTCATGCTGCTAATGCGAAAAAAAATTTTATTGTGAATTAACTTTGCTAATGCTAATCATCCCATCACTATTAAATACTCTGCTTGGGTCATCCAAAATTGCAAAGTTATAATTGTCTACTATGTATTGTTGAATCGAATTGAACCACGCAAAAATATCCGACAACGCTACATTCGCGCTAGCACAAGATACAGGATTGCTCTAAACTTAAGTGAGGGATGCCGCTTAAGAAAGGCATCGAAACACCTTTTTCCTGGAATATTAGCTTCTCCAAATGGATGTGAATTGTTTGCCGACGCTTAAAACATCTTACTTTCGCTTTGGAAAACCTTTAAGTTGACAAAGCTTTATCATATTAACAATTGTTGCCTCCTCCTCTTGCGATAAAACTCGAGACGGGCCATGACCGGGTTTCTTAAAAGTGCCACCAAGGCGAAATTGAATAGTTGATCTTGGTATGCCGTAGAATTCCGAAGATCTCTTCTTTGAAAACTGTCCGCCTTTTATTGCCAAACGAGCTAGTTGGAGCCGATCCTCATCATAACTTTTCTTCTGTTTAGGCATTTTCAAAAATCTGAAACAAATAACCGTCGCAAAATACAGTTGTTGGCACCTTCAAAAGTACAGTCATTGGCAGTGCCAACAACTGTAGTCCAATATAAACAAGTTATTGGCACCCCCCGGCAATAATTAAATATTTTGCTTTATTTGATACAGTTACTAGCCCCCTCTTTTTAAATATACTAGCAGGTAATTGAAATATTTAAACTTAAATTAATAATATTTTATATATTGCCATTTGAAATAGCTAAAGTTTTTATTCTTATTTCGAGAATTTCAGAAAAAAAAACATAGGGACGGGCTACAGTCCGCTTGGGCGAACTGTTGGATACCCTATTCTTATTCCTATCCCTCATAAGTGGGCGTGACAAAAGTCTAAGCATGGTTGAATTGTTAAGAACGCTCTACATACGAGTATTTTGTTATATAACATTTAAAGGATTTTATCAAAAAAAAACGCTCCCTAGCTCAAACTTGGGTGTTTCAATAAAATTGTTTTATTTAATTGTGGGCGTGTCAGTAGGCGGATTTAAAAAAAATTAACACATGAGAATAAAGGGCCCCTAGAGAGTATATATTATAAATTTCAGCTCCCTAGCTCAAACTTTGAATTTTCAAAAAAAAAAAAATTAATTGTGGGCGTGTCAGTAGGCGAATTTTGAAAATATTTACACATGAGCATAAAGGGCCCATAGAGAGTATATACTATAAATTTCAGCTCCCTAGCTGAAACTTTGGATTTTCAAAAATTAATATACCCTTAGAATAGGGTATAAAAAAATTATTTTATTTATTTGTGGGCGTGTCAGTGGGCGGATTTTGAAAATTTTTTATCCCGAGCAATTTTAGGAGTCATAGATCATATATAAAAAATTTCAGCTTTCTAGCTCAAAATTCGATTTTTTCCAAAATTTGGTTTTTTTGAGTTTGTGGGCGTGTCTGTGGGCGGATTTCAAAAATTCGTAAACTTGATTATTTCGGGACCCTAGAGAGTATATGGTTAAAATTTCAGCTCTCTAGGTCCCGTTTAAAGGCCTAATTTTTGGCTACAGACGGACGGACGGACGGACGGACGGACGGACGGACATGGCTAGATCGACATTACTATCGATGCTGATCATAAATATAGTAACTTTTAGGGGTCTACGGGCAATATTAAGGTATGTTACAAACTATGCGTCAAAATTAATATACCCTTAGAATAGTGTATAATAATACTTACCAAATTGGAAGTCTTTAGTGTTTGCGCTTTAATTTACGAATATCGACTAAAGTTAGCATTTAATTAAGGAAATGAAGGAAAAGTTTACAAATTTATTATATTTTTGGAAAAACAAAAATATTCCTCATAAGAAGCAACTGAAACACAGCAAATCACTACTGAACAGAGAGGTGTCAACTACTGTAACAAAAAAAGCGTGTCAACTACTTTATCCGTTACGCTAGGTACTTGTCCATTTCAATATCAGAACTTGACCGGAACTCAATCGGTTGTCAATTACATATTGACAAATTTGGGAAAAAATCAAAATTTCGCTAAGACACCTCAAAACCGGTCTGGTGGCTAAAACGTTGTATAGACCTGTTGTTATGAAGGACATTCTGTTTTAACGAAATTTATCGCAAAAAAAAATCTTTTTTGTGGCAAACAACTTTGTAAGGAGAATTGTTGAAAAATCATCGACACTTCCATCAAATTTATTAAGTTGAATTTCAAATAGTGGATTTCAAAAATCTTTCTTGTCGATCATTTTAGACCCCTAGAAAGTATATTTTTCGAATTTTAGCTCAAATTGTCGATGGACAGGCGAATATGGCAAGATCTTCGACTATTTAACAACAAAAATAAGTTTGAGTCTTATTTAAGGACTAATGTCACCTTCAGGTGTCACAATTTAGGATTCTTTCATTGGGAGAATGTTTGTTCGTGCCGTGACTATTAACTGTTAATGACACTTTCTCTTCAGATAAATAGGAAAATAGAGGACATTTCAGTAAGAAATCCTTTCTTCTCATGCGCTGAGCGTTGGAAGGAACGACGAGCCGATGTGTCGGGTGGAATCACTGTGAATAGAATCAAGTTAGCCTACCCTATCGTGAAGCAGTCCTGCCAAAAAATGACAAATTATGCGAGAACAGCGTCTGATAAAGTTATTAATTGCAAAACCGTAAGTATCTATTTCCTGCCTCATCTAAGAAACATAATATAAGATGCATATTTTTCTATCTTTTTCACAGCTCTGCTACAAGTACACAACTGAAGTTGTGGCCGACTTCGTTTGGGGCATAAGTTCGGACTCGTTTAATACTAACGTAACTTCAAACCACATGTTGAACATGTCCAGACATATGTTAGATACTACATTCATTGCTGTAGGATTCTATTACGTTTCCCGACTGTTTCCACTTATCAATAAATTTATTAAGAAACGGTTCTTTCCCGAAAATAGTGATAAATTCTTTTCGCAAGTCCAAAAAGATGCTGTGGAACTGCGATTGAGCAATAAGAACGACCGTCCGGATTTCTTGAATTACCTCCTCCAACTACAGGCAAAGAAGAATATTAAGCACCTTGATATGGTGGGCTATAGCTTGACAGTGCTATTGGATGGCTTTGAGACAGCGGCGTCTGTAATGTATCACACGTTGTACTATGTAAGCAAATGCAATAGAGAAAGGCGATGAATTTGTAATGTCTGTTTTTTTCATAACATTTTAAGTTGGCCGGTAGACAAAACGCCCAACAGAAATTGAGAGAGGAAATCAATGCTAGTTTGGATGATGAGGGTACAATAAGCTATGAAGCCCTGGTTGACCTGCAATATTTGGATCAGTGTATAAATGGTAAGGTTTGTCAAGCATTGCAATCTTAGTAGATGCGATCTCAGCACCACCGGGACAGAAGATTCTACTTCATTCTTTCATCAATAAGCACTTCGACCTATAAGATCTTTTGTGCCCTAGGGGCCAGAAAAAATTGAGGTTAGTAGAATTTCTACTTTCCGTATAAAGCAGACAAGTTTATCAGCAGAGAACTTCTTTATACAGGGTGTCGCACCAATTGTGCTACAATAAGAACCTCAAATAACTTTTAATCAATGTATTTCATTTATTTATTTTTCATTCTATAGAAAATTCAATTTTATTTTATAAAACTAATTATTTTTGAAGATGATAGACCGTAAATGACCTCCATGCTCATCCACGCATATGCGACACCTGATCACCAAATTATTCGTTGCGGCCTGAAGGGTTCGCCTCAATTATTTATTATTTATTGTCTTTAACATCTTTAAATAACTTGAGAGTTACTGTTACACCGTTTTTTTCAAAGAGGTATGGCCCCACAATGCACCTTGATGAAACTGCATACCACACAGTGACTCGTTCTGGGTGAAGTACCGTCAAGTGGAGTATTTCTGGATTAGATTCACCATATGTACGGCAATTTCGCTTATTTAAAATCAAAATGGGCCCCATCAGGCAAAATTTCAGGAGAATAGGCAAATCCAGAGGGTTTAATTTGGACTTTGAACTGAAACAAGTTTAAGTCATCATGAATTATCCGTTGTAATGACCGTCTGCTAACTCCAATTGGCGCCGATAACTTTCGAGTCGAAGCGTTTGGATTTGCCTAAATCGGAGCTGCTACAGCCGCGATTGTGTCTTGAACTCAAACATAGAAATCTCGATGGTACGGTCTTCGTGCGATGCTTCCAGAATCGGCAAACATGTAAACCAGCTTCATAATGATCCATATACTCGGGGGAGTGCCGCCAAATTCCCGCCTAACTTCCCTTTGGACGGAAATGAAGGACTGCAAAGCATGTAATAAGCCTAAATAGTAACCTGCAAAATAAAAAAAAACAGCCGATTACTCACATAGAAAAAAAGTTATTACGTTTCGTTTTTGTAGCACGATTCGGGCGCCGCCGCCCTGTATTTGCAGAACTCAGTTGCTCCCTGAAGAAGATTTTCTTTCTACTTCCATTGAGGGCTGTATATCCAAATAATATGTGATCAGGTGTTTCGCCTTCTTCAAGACATAGCCAACACTCTGTAAGGTCAACTTTTTTCATTTTGTTTAAGTGGTATCGTAAACCGTGGTGACCAGTAAGATAACCTTTTTGATATCATGCCTAATTAGATTTAGACATCTGTTGGCAGCCCAGCCTTTTATTGCTGCGGTTGCTACTGATGAATGGTATTTCTGTACCCTACCTGGTCAATTTGTCAGCCTTTTCATTAACACCAAATCCCTCATGGCCCAGGACTCGCCATAGGTTGGCGTTGTTCTCTAAGCCCAGCGAATGGTATTAAGAGAGCGTTTGACTGATTTGGAGTCAATGGCGTGCGAGCTAAGGGCATTTATAGCTGCTTGATTATCCGTTAATATATGGATGTTCCTGCCTTTAATACCAGATGTTTAAATGCGGCTGGGGCGTTTTTAAAGGGCGTAGAGTTCTGCTTGAAATACACTGGGGCTTTTCCCCATAGGTATTGCCATATTGAAATTTCCATTTAAGAACCATCCGTATACCACTTAATGCCGTTGTGGCTTTTTGGTGAGTTTTTGCTAGCCGGTGATTCCCTATTTAAGATCTCTGTTAAAAACGGTTAATTAACCCCCCTATTACGACGGACTTGAAATGAATTAACATTTAAAAGTAGGAAGCACTTTTAACATATTACAAATCAACTGAGATGTCATACAACTCAACTTTAAAACAACCGAATTCATTTTTTTATTATATGAGACAACCTTTTTTAGTTGTTTTAATTATTGTTAAACGTATTGCCTACTTTTAGATGTATCTTTAATTCGAAACCAAAAGTTCGATTCGCTAACCCTAATAGAGGGGTATAGCATATGGTCTTATGAAGGCTCTTATATCAAGTTCCGGAAGTTCATCGAATAGGAACATTAGTTTCGGGTGGTCGCTAAGCAGCTGTGGGTCAAGTTCGCATGGCCCCGGAGATACCTAGGTACTGTATCCTTTTGAGCACTCCGAAGGGTTTAAAAAAATAGCGGTAGAACCTCGCTCCATCGATCCCAGATGTCGTCTAGGGGCAAATTTATCCGAAGAGTTGCATTGACGGGCGTTTTGTAAAATATTCAAAAATCTGATTTGACAAAATTTCTCTAAAAATTGGAGACCCAAAAGTGATATCGAGGAGCTCAGAAATGGCTTGATTTTTTGACCTGTGAAATAATTAAAAATTTGCTATGTTATTGCAACTGTGCAAATACAATCAACTAACTTGTAAACGCCGGCCAACAACAAAACTCCAAAATATGCATGAAGCAAATTCGTATGCATTTCTTCAAGGTTTTTATTTTTCAAGCGCCCAAAAGTATTCGTGTTATCTAATATTATTTTTTCAATATTTGGTGGAAAAAACAATCACTGGTGGCACCCGACCTCATTCTCAGCACATTCGAGGCTGCATTGCGTCCTTTTGTTTCTTGAAGTGGAGTGGGCCTCCAAACAATATTGTAATTTGGAACGAACATGGAATCAATATTTTGAGGGAAAGATCAGATCCAGATGTAGATCCATGGTCGAAAAACTAACAGGTGGCTCGTAATCAAATCATCATCACTTTGTCTGCCAGATAAAAAGTCTTCATCATTTTCGCTATCCATATTCAAAGCCACTTCAATCTTTCCATCTGACAAATATCTAGGCCCGGCCATTAATCTTACTAAGGAAATTATTCATATTACGCAAATTCCAAAAAAAAAAGTGGTCTGGGTGCGACCCGCAAGGTCCACACGAAGAACTATAAAATATGATTCGTTCTCTCGTGAAAAGTTCGCAAAGGAATTTGATTTCTGATTCGATCGCGAACCATATTTTTCGGTTCGTTTAAAAATAAAATTCGTTTTCGCGATCAAATCAAATCTGTTGCGATCTGTAAAATATAGTTCCTTCGCGAATTTATCACGTGCGAACTATTTGAGATCCGTTCGCGAATGGTTCTCATAAGAAAAAAAAGTCATTTTACATGAAATTATATTACATATTTTAATACTGAAAGAATATAAATGAAAAGTATTTTTATTACATATTAAGATTTTGGAATAAATATGCATTCAGTTTAACTACAAAACATTATTATTGTTTCTTTCGATAATTTGTTTCTGTTTTTTGTGAAAAAAACTGGTACAGCGCTAATAGCCCGTTCAACAGAGACTTGAGTTGATGGCACCGCCAGCACTACTTGTGCAAGTTTTCCTAGAAGAACGTCTTTGCTGCTCAATGTTTTCCAATGCTCAATTTTCTCTCACAAAGTAAGCAAGTTGATTCGTCAGCTTCTTCATTATAAGAAACATATTAATTTAACTGAAATGTTTTTATTTTCCCCATTTCAACCAAAATAATAACTTTTGAAAGTATAAATCGCGAATCGAGAATGATTTGTTTAATGGATCTTTACGGATCCTTATCGCGACCGAACCAAATTCTACCTGAATTTCTTTTTTCCGATCTCTCACGAACGAGAGATACAGAAAAACATAGGGACGGGCTACAGTGCGCTTGGGCGAACTGTTGGATACCCTATTCTTATTCCTTATCCCTCATAAGTGGGCGTGACAAAAGTCTAAGTATGGTTGAATTGTTAAGAACTCTTTACATATTTTGTTATATAACATTTAAAGGATTTTATCAAAAAAAACGCTCCCTAGCTCAAACTTGGGTGTTTCAATAAAATTGTTTTATTTAATTGTGGGCGTGTCAGTAGGCGGATTTAAAAAAAAATAACACATGAGCATAAAGGGCCCCTAGAGAGTATATATTATAAATTTCAGCTCCCTAGCTCAATTTGAATTTTCAAAAAAAAAAAAAAAAAAAATGTGGGCGTGCCAGTGGGCGGATTTTGAAAATATTTACACATGAGCATAAAGGGCCCATAGAGAGTATATATTATAAATTTCAGCTCCCTAGTTCAAACTTTGGATTTTCAAAAAAATTGTTTTATTTATTTGTGGGCGTGTCAGTGGGCGGATTTTGAAAAAAATTTATCCCGAGCAGTTTTAGGAGTCATAGATCATATATAAAAAATTTCAGCTTTCTAGCTCAAAATTCGATTTTTTCCAAAAATTTTGTTTTTTTGAGTTTGTGGGCGTGTCTGTGGGCGGATTTCAAAAATTCGTAAACTTGATTATTTCGGGACCATAGAGAGTATATGGTTAAAATTTCAGCTCTCTAGGTCCAGTTTAAAGGCCTAATTTTTGCCGACGGACGGACGGACGGACGGACATGGCTAGATCGACATTACTATCGATGCTGATCATAAATATAGTAACTTTTAGGGGTCTACGGGCAATATTAAGGTATGTTACAAACTATGCGTCAAAATTAATATACCCCTAGAATAGGGTATAAAAAGGGATACAGTTCGTTCGTGAGAGAACTATACATTTTTAATGATCGAACATTTTATCGTTCGCGAACTTTATTTTTTATGGTTCGTGAGAAGATCGATAAAGAACGATAATGATCCTTATTTGATCGTTCGCGAGCTATATTTTACAAACCCTGCTAACTTCCCAATGACGCTCTATATATGTAGGTTTTATAAAGTTCAGAAACAAAGTAATGGTATAGATTGCGGAGCATTTGCAATCTATTTTGCAACATTGTTATGCTACAAGAAATTACCAGAAAACCAAATTCCGTATGATGTATCAATTATGAGGAATCATATAGTTACGATGCTACTAAATAAGAAATTATTTCCTTTCCCAAACGGTGGATGTCGGAAATAAATTTATTACACTCGACATAAATAATCCCATAATGTCAATGTTATAATGATTTTCCCAATGACAAATGACAGCAAATAGTAAAAAAAAGCAAATTATTTTAATTATTTATGTATTTACTAACAAAAAACGGCTGGACTGATTTCGCTGGGTACTTAATCAGTTCTGAGTTACGTTGTCGAGATAATCGTGGCGAAAGATTCCGAACTCCCATACGAACTTACGCACATACGTACATACACACAGCCAGACATCTCTATAAAAATGTTGGATTTGGATTCTAATGACCTTGAAACGTGGAGATATGTCAAAATCCGCGATTTACAAAATCGGCCCCTGAAATAGTTTTGCGTCTAGTTTTAACCAACAAAATTGACAGAACATTGACAGTTGCCCGCAAAATTAACCCATTGAATGCATGGTGTAGAAATCTGTATTGTATTGTATTGTATTTATTGCAGCAGAATATTTATACATTATTTTCTTAAACTATATTGCACAATTTACAGAGTTATGGTATAAAACTACCTTACTACTGATAATCTTTTAGACATTTTAATAAAGAAGAAGAACTAATTACTCGTAACAAAGTATTTGAAGGAAAAGCTACAGGAAAAAACCTTCATTAGAAAAAAAAAACAGAAAAATAATTAAACAACGATAATAATATACAACGTAGATTGAAGAGAAGAAGGGTGGGCGGTGCGGGACCTTTTTCAAACCAAGCTTAAGTTTTACATATAAAAAACAAACTAAAAATGATTATTATTTACATCAATGTGAATAAATAAATGAATAACTAAATATCAAAGGGAAATCTAATAAATTAACATGAAAGCAAAATAAACGATAAACGAAATAAATAAAATAAATAAGTACAATGAACAGGTAAGAAAATAAATATAATATATTGAATAAATAAATATATTAAGTTAATTGATACAATAAATAAATAAACTAAAATTATAAAATAATAATAAATAAATAATGTATATAATAATAAAAAACAACAAGTAAGTAAATATAATAAACAAAATAAATAATTACAAAAAATCATATAATAAATAAATAAATAATTACAAAAAATCATACAAATAGTGAATAAAGGAAATAAATAATTAAGTTTAATATCACATAATAAGTTATATTTTAAATAAAAGAACTATAACTATAAAGCTAGGTTTGAAATTAGAGGGTTATCTGAAGATAAACAAGATGTAAGATAACGTTCATTAAGCTTGGCAATTCTAGTTGATATCATTTCCGTATTTGAAATACCACGAAGTTCAGCTGTTGAAAATGACCATGGAAGCTTAAGGATCATTTTCAAAAGCTTATTTTGAGCTACTTGGAGTCTGCTAATATGACTAGCTGCACATTTACCCCATGCTGGTGAACCATAAAACATAATTGCTTGGAAAACGAATTTAAAAATCAGCAGCTTGTTTTCATTGCTTAGTCTGGACTTCCGATTTATAAAGGGGTAAAGAGTTTTAGTGGTTATATTGATCCTTTTAATTACTTCTTGTACATGCAAGCCAAAGGTTAAAGTTTTATCAAGATGGACTCCAAGATACTTAGCACTTGAACGTAGAAATCTACACCAATGCTGTCAGACTGAAGTTTCAGAAAATGATGGTTCCATCTATGTTTAGAATAGTGAAAGCATTCGATTCTAGTACACTAAGCATATTAAAGTCACAAAACTCCGGGCATGAATTTAGGCGCATTTTAAAATAATCTACGAAAAAAAAAGTTGTGTTCTACACCAACAACTGGAAAATTACCCACTGCAATGGTTTTTTTTTGTAAAGCGTTCGACTTCTGGATGTGTTTGGCTTCGGACATAGGCCGACCTATGTGGGAAGTTGTGAAACTATGCAACAGTACAGAGCCATTGAATTCAGGTAAAAGAACAAACAGATACATGTTTTCTACAACGCCATAAAGGTACGATCAGACGGTCATCCAAACTTGTCATCCGGATGACATGCTGACGTCAGAGAACTTTTGTAATTCGGTTGTCATCTGCATGTCATCTGCGAGCGTGTCATCCGCTAGATGACACCCGATCACACAGTGTCATCCGTTCGGTCATCCGAGTGTCATTTTGTCCCAAAATGGATGACACGCTTGCTTTGTCATCCGATTGACATGACTGGATGACATAGCCGGATGACAGCCGATCACACGAGATGACACTAATGGCACGGATGACACTAATGGCACTCATGATACTAATGACAATTTTTAATAAACGTCAGTGCCAAATGAAAAACTAACAGCGAATCAATGAAAGATAACATTCTCGAATTTCTATGGCGGGAAATACGTTTCGCGCGAATATTTCATAAAAAGTTTATAATTAAGCCAATTTTAACAAAATAAAAGGAGTCTGGCCTAAGAAGGAGTATCCAAACCATGTTTTGGAATACTAAAAAGTTATCAATATATTGAGATTGTGTACAAAAAATAAAAGTGAAACTGTGAAAATCGCGTTGTGGCAAAATAAATACTTTTGTTTGGAAACAAATTAAGTTGAACAATTTTCTAAACATTCCTTTATACTACATACTAAATACAATTGAACAAGACAATTTATTAATAACAATATTATAAAATAATATATAATAAAATGTCGAAAAGAGATTTGGAAAGTATAATTTTATCGGCGTATTTGTTGGAGAGCAGCACCGACGACGATTTTCTGGCTCGAAATTTGCCCAAATGGGCTTTAAAATGACTACGCAGTGATTGCTATTTAAGACGCGCCTCGACATCGTCAACACCCTCAATATTTATATTGACCGCCACCTGTTTCCAGGAATCAATTTTGGAGTTCGGAATTTTAAAATCCTTCCGCACACTATCCCAAACTACAGGATTATCCTGAATAGCTGCAATTAAAGCAGACTGTCTTTGACGGTCCCAGGAAAATAATATTTTTCTGCTCCTTTTTTTCTGAGACCGTGGGTGTTTTATTTTTGACCTCAATATTTGCTTCACCGTCGTTGTCACTCATTTTATAACACAGAAACAAAATTAGCTTTTTACTTTTTCAGTGATACAAACGTGTTATCCGATGTTAGATGACAATCTGGAAAATCAAGTAATGTCATCCATGGGACCTTGTCATTCGGATGACACGCTGTCACAGAATACACGGTCAACGAAATCAGTCATCTGGATGACATAGAAATCGTGTCATCTATTATGTCATCCTGTTGACACGTTCAATGACATGCCGGATGACAGGCAATCACACGGGATCACCACTTTAGGACAAATTCTACGTCATAGTGACCTCAGGATGTCATCCGGATGACAAGTTTGGATGACCGTATGATCGTACCTTAAGGCTCCGTTGGAGCACGGTCTTTATTACAGAGCTTGCAGTCCCCTGAAAATTTAGTGGATGATTAAATGGTGTCTGTAATCAACATTGTTTTTACCCGCTTTCGCTGTGTGTCCCAATGTGTTCCAGATCGAAGTTCGCCATTGAGATCTGCGCCAGGATTAACCTACAAAAGGGTATAAAGGGTGCATACATTATATTCTCAGTCAAGCAGCATTTTTAGCACTTTCGTCTAGTTCTATTGACTCTATGACTGTCAAGTTGTGTTAAGGTCAGTGGACAGATGATTGTTTTCTTGTTGGCAGAATGTTCTTGGTTTTGATTTCGTAGTATTCAAGACCAACGCCTGTTTTTTAATCGCCACGGAAACTTCTACCACAAATTTTTTTTGTTTGCCTTATTCACCAACTGAGGTTTTTGTGGCTTTGGCCCCGTTGTATAATTTTCTTGCTCCATACTTACGTATATTTAAAGACACTTCTTTCTTCCCTAACTTTCACAGAAACCATACGTGTAATAACTCCAATACCAGTGTTCTCTAGAATGTGTTCGGACCCAACCTACTTGGAAAATGGCGATGGAAAAAGCATTAAAATTGAACCAGGAATGGTATTACATATCCCTGCGTATGCACTCCACCGTGACCCGGAGACATTCCCAAATCCAGAGGAGTATATTCCGGAGCGTTTTGCAGATCACCGAGCAAAGGATTTGCAACAAGAAGGTCGCTTCTTTCCTTTCGGGGATGGACCACGTATATGTGTTGGTAAATTGACAAACTTGAATTTTACTATCCACAGTTCTAAATTTCAAATCCATTTAGGAATGAGATTAGGTCAGTTGGAATGCAAGGCCGGCGTTTTTGAAATAATAAAGTCATTTCACTTGACAACGGTCAAGCGAATAGTAACTGAAGAAGTTAATGCGACTGCATTTATTATTGGCTTATCGGGAGACTTATTCCTTGAGTTTGAGCCAATCAACAAATAAAATGGACGACTATATATATTGCGTCTTTTTTTATTTAATGTAATTCCTTGTACCGAATGTAAATTCCACCTTTTAGATTCAAGATGAACCCCTTAGGTTCTATGGAATTATCCGCAATGGTTCTACCTTCATCCACAGTAAGTTGGAAGTGTTTGACCACTTCAGCTACAGCCGCTTTCGCTTGGGCCAAGCCAAACTTCATACCTGAAAAGAAAGCTCATATGTATAGCAATACTTGGGCCTTTGCGAGAAAATACCTAAGCATATCCTAGGACCATCACCGAATGGGAAATAACAGCCAAGATCATTGTATTTTTTCGTTGCACCATTTTCTTTACTAAACCGCTCAGGGATGAACTTTTCCGGCTCAGCAAAATACTCATCGTCGTGATGGTAGGAGTAGATGGATATCAGGACGATGTCTTCCTTCTGAACTTGAAGTTTCGATCCATCTGTGTTAACTAGCTCGCACGGATTCGTACAGATTTTTGCCATAAATGCCAGTGGTACAAAGATCCTGAGGGTCTCTGGAAGAATGGAAGCATTTCAAAGCATTTAAGATAGGAAGCTGCATGCAAATTCTCACCATTGATAACCTGATCCAGGTAGGGAAGCTTAAAAATGTCGTCAAATGAAATGGAACCGTCTTCACCCGAGTTTTCCAACAACTCTGCGCGCAGTTTCTTCTGGCACTCTGGATTCCGGGATAACTGAGGTTGAAATGAATGCAGGAATACATTTGAAATTCTTTTTTAACTTACCAAGAGCAAACAGTGACTTATGAGAGCGGCCGAAGTCTCAAAGGCGTCAAACAAAAAAGTTAAGTTATGAGCCACGACATCTATTGTGCTGAGATGATTTTTCTCCTTCAATTGAATAATGTGCTCTAAGAAATCCTGCCCTTTGCCCTGATTTCTTCGAAGTTGTAATGACATTTCCGTCAATTGGGTGAAGAATTTGTCAGTCAGGAGTGGAAAAAAGCGAACGCTGTAAAGTCTCCTTACAAACGGAAAGATTCCAAGGACAAAGAAGTAAAACACCGCATTGAAAGTCTGGTGAATCATTCTCTTTGACATATCCACGAAGGTACAATCGCCGTTCTGGAAGGCGTTGGCTTCAATGCCCCAAACAACACCGGCTACCACTTCGCCAGTGAATTTTAGTGACAACTACAAGTATGATGATTTATGAAAAGTGGCTCATAAAGCAAATAAAACTTACATCCTTCGTCTCTATTCCATCTTTGGCATCGTTGGGATTGTCTTTGATAAATTGGACGAGCTTTTTAGCAGCCAGATCAATTACTGGATACATCGCCTTAGTCTGGGTGCATCTTAGTCAAAAAATAAAACTTTTTTCAAATCTTGAAACACTCACCTTGGATTGTGTGAGTCCCGGAACAATTTCAGCACGCTTAATTTTCCAAGCGTTTCCCCTCAAAACAAAAGGATTTGCTCCAGAAATCGGTTCAATTTCTTTGTTCATCTGTGACGAAAACAATGTTGGCAAATTTAACATTATTCCATTTTGTCAACTTACCCACTTGGAAGACTCATTGTCCATGAAGCAATTGAACTTATTTACGAGAACCTGCCTTGCTAGTTCAGAATCAATTATCATAATTTGTGGATTTCTTGTCATAAAGACGCCGACAAACTTGGCTTTGCCCTTAAACTTCCTTTTAAGAAATGTGATTTCATCAAAATACAGCTAGGTACTGTTACTAGGTCTCACCGATAGATAACGTCAAGGTCGCACACAAAATTCTTCTTTCCCATGACCGTGTTGTAAAAGGTACCAAATAACGGCAGTGGCTTTGGCCCTGGAACACCACGTATCTTCCAGTAATTGAAATTAGCTGTCAAGTAAAAATACAGCACCGCGAGAAGTACCGAAACTATTGTCAGGAGGAAGATCAAAAAGGCCAACATCTTGTATGACTTTGTGAAGCTCTTCTTAGACACTGCGGCAAAATTTATTCATCCCTCCCAACGATGCGATTCAGATTTTAAACAGACCAACAGAGTGTAAGTTGAATGACATTCGAACTTGTTGTTTGCATCGGGCGGCTTATCGAAGAAAGATTGCTTAGGCTAATTATATAATTTTAATTTAAAAAGTAAATAAGCACAGATAACGATGCGAAAAGAAAACTAATAAACATTTAATTCAGATTAGTGCGCCAGGCAGTTCGATAATCCAAATAGGGCCTTGAGTCTTAAAAACCTTGTGGCGGGAAAGGGGCATTCCACGACCTATGCGTAAGCATGGGTCAGATAGGATACAGGACAGGATGATGCTATAGCAGCGGTTGGCACGCTTGCGGTGCACGGCATCTGCTCGTCGGAGGGGTGGGATGTTGCTGCTTTTCCCTTGCGCACAAAATATCGTGCCGAAATAATAAAAACAGGAGAAATGGGATGGGTAAGGGGACTTATGACCTCGCGCATTACAGGATATCAATGATCATTGACCATTGGTACTATTGCAGGAAAAAAATTTTGGTAAGAAATAAGGAAAAGGGGGTACCTATATGAACTTCATCAGCGGTGGCGTGTCGTGGGTGTGTTGCGTACTTTTTATCGTTTATACTGAGAGGTACGGCTCTCAGTTGGGTTTACCTGTGTTTGTTTTATCTTTGTAATCCAATTAAAAACACTTTTATTTGTTACTTTGTTGTTTTTCTTTAATCACTTATAAACTATTAACATTTGTTTTACTTAGTTTAAATTAAATTAAGTTGAGTTTAATGATTGATCGATAAGGAAAAGAAGGCACACAGTGGCGGAGGGATGTAGACTTTTGAAATAGAAGACCGCACTGTTGGTGAACAAAAAAAAGAGTTGTTTTTAAACGAGACCGCACTGTTTGGCGGATGGAAAATGAGTCCATGATGGGAAGACCGCACTGTTTGGCGGGTGATAAATGAGTCGAAAATACCGCTTATTCTGGTTGAATCGCACCTGAGATACGGCATTTTAGCGTGGGGAAATGCACCACAACAACAAAATCTAAAAGCAACGGTTATAAGGATACAAAAAATGGTATATCGATCAAAGCTACGCATGCATGATATTGATTGGCATGAAATCGATAGCAGGACGAGACTACTTAACATAGAAAGACTACATAAGCTGGAGGTAGTATCACAATTCGAAGATGACACCATCTTCAAGATACCAACACAGCAAACTGTCAGCACAAGAAGAAGGTACCAAAACAGATATGGTATTCCGAGAAGCTGTAACGAGTACGGACGACGAAAATATGATGTAGCGATTCCCCAAATATTTAATGAATTACCCGTGAATTTTCGCAACTTCGAAAAACCAATTTTTTTGAAAAAAGTTAAACAGTTTTATCAAATAGTGAACAGTTTTAATGCAAAAATACTCAATCCAAAAAAAATAAAAAATTAATTAGAAATGTTATAAGAACTAAAAAAAAACAAAAAATAATATCCTTCCAGAAATAATCTTCTGCAGACAAACCCATAAGGCTTTGCAGATTTAAATTTGAATAATACACATATCACAACAGATCCTAATCCCTTGGCAAAAAAAACATCATAAAATCCTTTGTGTTTGACTGCAAGGAAGAGAACGGATGCTTATTTTTGCCAATTTTTTTTTGATATAAAGATTTTTTTGTTTAATCGACGAACACATCCACTATCTCTGCAAAACAATCGGAATATTTTTGCTTCCAACTTATTTTACCGCCATCTAGTCGCTTCATGGCATCAACACTCTATGTTCACTTCGTCTCAGTCTTCGACTGCTGACCTCTTTACCTTCAGCACTCCTTTTTGTTATTGTTTACCTGTAAAATTATGCTGAGCTGGGTATACACTTAGCACCGAAACACGGCTAAAATTGCAACATCGATCGTGGGGTTAAACATCTTGCATACAAAGAAGAAAGTAAAGAGGTTGTAAAGTGCTTGGTATGCATCAAGTGGTACACTTTACAACACGTGGTTTGACACCTGGAGGGACCCACCCCTTGCAACTGGCAAGTGCAATTGCTCCGTGACTATTCTCTCTTCGATATTTTGAGAATAAGCGTAACGACTACAATTATTGGCACCCCTAAGGAAATTTCACCTTTGATCAACTATAACATTTTTATTTCTAAAGCTATTTGAATCTGTTACTTATCAGAGTATAAAATATTAAAGTGCGCGTTGATTGAGTATTATAAAAAAAAGATTAAATAATTCAAAATATATTTAAAATGTGCATTTAAAAAAAGCTTACTAAAAACCACAATTATTGGCACCCTGATATAATTATTGGCACACAAAAACTACAATTATTGGCACTCTTTAAAACAGAAGATACATGATGTTTTAATGAATAGTTTATTATTTTATTTATGTTTTCAAAAAGTTTTATTTTAAATTAAAAAATAGTAGATAAATATAGTATTTATAAATTAATAAATACATATATATTTTTCTAGGGAACTGTCATTTACTTTAGTGTTTAAAGGAATATAGCTATTTATTTTATGAAAAGAAAATAGATTATCAGGCATTGTGCTATACAAAATTCGTAAAAAGCTATATAATTTTGTAAACAAATAGCTACACAGCTAGATATACATACTTTTTTTTATAGAAAAATTAAAAATAAATATATTATTTAATTCATTACAAAGTTAAATAATTAAAATAATTGAATAAATAGATACTTATATCACATTTTTAAATAAAGGAACAACAATTTGTTTTTAGTTCATTGCAAAATAATTTAATAAAAAGAATAGATTAAATTATTTTTATATTATTTTTAAAGGAAACAAACAAAAATCATTTTCTTATTCAATAAAAATTTAATAAATTAAATTATTTAAACAAATAGGTATATATGTATTTCTTTTAAAGTAAAACTTAATTTCATCAAGCAAGGCTTTTTGAAGATCGTTCTCGTATTTAAGATTTTTTTTCAGCATTTTGTTCAAACTAAAATTAATAACAGTTGAAAGATACAACTATTGGCACTCATAAAAGTACAACTATTGGCAGTGCCAATAATTGTAGCTACATGGGATGTTTTTATTGGCATCAGTGGCGAAGCCTCATATTGTTCAAGTCGTTCATGAACGGCTAACTTTCACAAGAAGTTATCTCAATTTTTGCGTTCTCTAAACTATATAAACATAATCAGCCCTATTCATTAAATTTCGCAGTTCATTTATAATATAGGCTCTAGAGTGGCCCTTGATGCTCATGTGTAAATATTTTCAAAATTCGCCCACTGACACGCCCACAATTTAAATGAGATGGAGCGAAAGAAGTTTTACTTCAGTCGTGTGGTCTTAAGCACACTCTTTTTTTTCTTGGCGCCGGTTTATGTGTATTTTTTTTTTGGTAATTATTTTTAAATGAAATGTTCCTTGTTCGTTATTTTTTTGAATAAAATAAATAATAAGTGTGTTTACATACAGCCCTATTCATTAGATTTCCTTAATCAACTGATTAACAGTGTCTCCACTAAGTCACGTCAAATGAGTTAATTTGGCTTTAACTTAGATCTCAAAAAAGTTTATTCATAAAATTTATTTTGCCATGTAGTAGCTAATCAATCAATTAAGCGAAACTAAGCTGAAAACCTGGCAGCACTCTCGGTCTTCTGTGTTACTTTCAAATTTTGACAGCTCATATAAATTTGGGAACTGGGGAACTGAGGTTAAAATGTATTCAAGAAGAGCATGACTCGGCGATGAAGAAATTTTCTCATAAATGAACAATTGTTATTTGTATTATTTTAATAAGCTTTATTAAAAACAATCATTAAAAATGTAAATGAACAAATAATCTACGATTGATTTCTCGTCGGCTTGGGTTTGACAATATTGGCCAATCTGCTTCAGCTTCCTCTCGATTATAAGGTTCTATAAAGGTAGTAAAAAAGGTAGGTATTAAGTGGTAAAATGAACTGTGAATGGTATTATTGCCTTGTAGTTCGTTTAAATAGAGTGCTAAGTTATGAAGAACTGCTAGCGCTATTACAGTAGTTTTAACGGAATCTATAGGCCCTCTCATACCATTGAGCAGTATGCGAAACCTTTGCTTCCAGACTCCAAAACATTCTCGTGCCGATATGAGAAGCGTTGTATCTCCATTCTTGTTCTGTTCGAGGGTTCAGTATGGGAATAAACAGATACGATGAGCAAGCATATCCGCCGTCACCAAGTAGACGTCCTTTAAAGTCTCCGCGTTCAAAACGCTTTTTAATGCGACTTTCCCGAAATATACGAGAATCGTGTGTACTTCCGCGCCAATGACAAACAATATCTCTAATTTTTAGACACGAATCGCAGACAACCTAAAGAATAATTTTACTTAAAGATGATTAGATTCACGTATTAACAGCAACGAACTTGTGTATTTATAGAGTAATATCCTTTCCTATTTATGTAGTATTGACTTGCATCTCCTTTTCCTTTTTGAATTTTGATGTGAGTACAGTCAATCGCACCTATTACATCAGGAAATCCTTTGATACTTCTGAATTTTGAGATCACATCAATTTGTTCTGAAGCCAGTGATGGCATATTTATATAAATTGGTCTTTTCGAGGCAAATGCTCTCGAAACCTTCGAACATATTCGGCTGAGAGTAGGTTGGCTAAATCCATGAATATCTGTGCTGTCGTCTTGAATCTACGAAATGAATAGAGGATTACATTTTAAGCGGCTTGGCTTACTTCATTCCGACCCCAATATCGAATAGCTGCCATTACCTGAAGTTTAACATCGATATGCCCACCTCTCCGGTCACCCTCCAGATCACCTCGAACGATTTCAATTAGTTTTTTCATGTTTTCTTTACAGAATCTATATTTATTTCTGAATTCACTTTCATTGAGATCAAAAGGGTTAAAACGTGGCTTATAGTTTTTTAAACGCCTTCTGTTACCAATATTATTGTTCAATATATTAAAATTATATAAAAAATTCGAAAACGTATCTGCCATATTTATCTGGTTTTATATTCTTTCTGAGCACAACGGGAAAATGGAAGTTAATTCACTGCTAAATGCGAAATTAGGCATTTAATTTTTTGACATTTGATTAAGTGTGAATTATCTTTAAGAAAAGTTTTTGAATAAAGTTTTCTTAAATTAAACTAAAATTAGGTCTGAATCAGCTTTAATTAAGTGTTATGAATAAGGCTGAATATGTATACTCTTCTTCCCATTGCTGTAATTTTTCATATTCCAATTCGTGCATTTTCTATTTGAACATTTCCATACAGAAGTGAACTACCTACCAACCAACCGTAGCTTTTTTCCAACTATTCTTTCCAACTTGTTCAAACGATTCGGTAACGAAATGATACAATAGCCGTGTTTCTTTGCACGCGGATATAGGGATAATTTGAAATTTGCATGTAAAATACAACAACAACTTATCCTATATACGCTAACTTTAGCGGGGATAGCTATCGCCGCTAAGTCCTTAGCGGGGATAAACACTAAACAGTGCTTCCAAAACCCATTTTCTTAGTTTCTGATGAATCGTTGCGATGAATTTTTCGGGAAATGTCAAAGTTTGACATCCCCCCGACCACTGGCACATCCCGCCGAATATTTTGTTCGTGATTTTATTATTATTTTTTTTCAAACTTCATTATAAAGGTAATTGAATTTAGCAAATCTGTTAATGTGAAATTGTTTTTCATAATTTTAGAATATGCTTGGCATCAATTTCAATTGGCGGAAGTAAATATTTTTCAATTTCAGGATTTTCAATACAAATTTCTTAACTACAACTTACAGCTGTGTCACGGTGCATGTGTGCTGAATTTGATGAATTCTTAAGCGGCGATGGTCGTTTTCTGATGCCATCCCTATATCCGTGTGCAAAGAAACACGGCTAATGGAAAGTATAGGCACAAAGAAAAAAAAAATCACGTATTGTCATTTTGTTCAAGTCGCTTTTGAACGAGGCGAGCTTGGTATGATGTCTGAAACGACAAAACAAAACATAGATCGAGCACTGTAACAACCATTTCGTTCAAACCATCTGATCTTGTGTATGTACTCGTGCAAACGATTATTCTGCAACGAAATGATACAATTGAAAGTAAGAACGCACAAGCAAAGAAAATTCTGTTTTGTATCGACCATTAGTATGTTTACATGACCGAATCGAAAAATCGAATTGAAACTGAATTGGTTTTCGAGGCGGGTTTTCACTCTCACCGAATTGAGAGATTGAATTGAAGTAGAATTCAGTTCCACACTTCCTACTTAATACGTATTTTGGACAGCCTTGTGTTAGTGGCGACAAAAATCCCAGTCAAGTGAACATAACAAAGGAAAACAAAGAAGGCACGCACACACACTCTCACTCGATATCTCGATCTTTCAATTTGCGTTTACATGCTGATTTTCAATCCAATCGCAGAAAATTTTGTGATCGGATTGAGTGTATCCCTCAATCTTTCAATCTGCGTTTACATGGAATTCAATTCGGATTGAATCCGGATTGAATCTCTCATGTAAACGGGATACATGTCGTTCAAATCCCTTTTGAACGAGAATGTTTTTTTTTTGTGCTTGAAGTTTGTCGCGTGCAGAGTATATCCATGTAATGAGTAGGTAATCTCTCGACGTTTTCTTTATCAGTTCTTATCAGCAAGTACGTCTGTGTCACAGAATTTAAGTAAAATAATAAATATAGGTATAGCCCGTCCCAAAGTAAAACAATGATCCCAACATGCGCAGTAGCAATTTATTTAAGGGATATTTTCTCTTTTAAAGTATTTTTGATCGCATGAAATTGTTAATGCTTTCTCTACTTTATCTTTTTTGCAGCGATATTATGTTTTATAATGTTGATAACCGCTCCTGCTTGATTGCCTATTGGATTTCCATTGCCAATAGAATCCATAATGGTGTTTTTAAGGAGTATTTTGGTTTACTGACAAAAAATGATTGCTGATGTTTCCCTGCATTTATATGAGGTTTTTTAAGTTATAATAGGTATAGTGTGGTAAAGGTCATGCAAGTCATAAAAGAAAAGAAAAAATTATAAAATCATGCAAAACCATGTAAAAATATACCTATTATGCACTTGAAAAAATGGGTTATTAAATATGGGTAGACAATTGGAAACTTAGGCCTTTCCATGAAAGTCGTATCGGGCGAGCCAGGTCGATTTTAAGTGAGTAGAAAAGTGACCAAACTTTTCTCAACTAACCTAAAAATCTACCTGTCTACCTGCGTTCGTTCGAAGACCTGCGTGCCCATGCACAAAGTATAACGGAAATTCCATTTCAACCCTTTTTAATTGTTACTCAAAACTCTGGCTTTCGTTACTAAACACATATTTGAGAAGTGCCCAGCAAATTTCCCTTTTCTTTGGGGTGGGTAAATGTGTATCTTTTGTATGCGCCTATGACGGTTCAGTGTGGACAATTGGCGCGTTCAATTTGCAAGTTAACTGCAAGTTCACTACTAATTAAATTTCTATCACTTGCCAAACGATGGTCACGTGAGTTATTTGATCAATGAGAAAAGGTAAAAAAGTAGTCACTAGTAGTTGACTTGTAAATTGAACGCGCCCAATCACTCATGTCTCGATCGTCGATCGGAGAAATGTTTTCACAAGCAGGGGTATGTTTGTTGAAGGAAATGCGCACATATTTTTCTTAGCTGTAGTTCTGGTTGGAAAAGTAGTTTTGTTGTCGCTAAGCGAATAAAATCCCTGATGTAAAGAGACCTGCGCAAGAAATTTTCACTTAAATTGGGACGGGCTATACTTATCAATTGCTCGTTTATTAAAACGTAATTTATATTTTTTTTTAAGTGATGAAGAATTGGTTTTTGTTTTATAAATAGGTATACAGTGAACTCTCTCATAAGCGGACACTGACGGTACCAAGAAATTTGTCTGCTTATTAGAAGTGTCCGGTTATGAGAAAAAATATTTCATTGACAACCTTGAAAAAAGAAACAAGACATATGCATTTATGGCGCCTATAACATTTTATTTTAAAATGGAATGCATTTTTTGTGATAAACATTAATTGTAGGTAATAAAAAGGATAATAACAAAACATAAACAAGAAAAAAGCCTTTAAAAATTCATTTTTGCATTACATACTTGAAACTGTATTTATGCTTCAAATTATGCATGCACTTACACACAAACCTACGTATTGCGCTGCGCCACGAGAATTTTAGTCGCATAGTAGACAGACGGCCGCCGACGCCGCAGCCTACTTTGTTTACTTTCTTTACCGTTTTTTTTTAATTTTTTGCTGGGTATCAAGGGCAAAGAGCAAAGAAAAGGAAAAACAGCAAACAAAATAAAAGACAACGACGTGTGCCAAATGCGTTTTGTCCGTTTAAGAGAGAGTGAAATTCTATTGCGGCTATGAAAACTGGTGTCCGCGTCCGGTTATAAGAGAGTCCGTTTATGAGAGAATTATTTACATTAAAAATTGTGTAGATTATTCCGTTCTTTGAAATTTGTCCGGTTATGAGAGGTGTCCGCTTATAAGGGGTGTCCGTTAGGAGAGATTACACTGTACCTACCTATGTAATTTCAAAATTTCTTTTTACTGGTAATAATGATCTTAACAGCTATACATTTTGGCTACACATTTTTGGCACCCCTTTTATTAATAAAATAATAACTTTTTTTTACAAAATATGTTAAAAAGCTTTTTCTTTAATGTATTATTATAGTAAACAAAGGAAGTTATTATTAAAATATATTAAAGGAAGTAGTGATAAGAGACTTACAAAATTATAGGTTCTTCATGAAACGAAAGGAAATTTCGAAGATTTTTTATTTTTGTCGCACGTGTTATCAGTTTCATTTATAAAACAGAACTAAAAAGGAAAATCTAAAAAACTAATGACGAAGAAATGTGACAAAAATGTGCAAGTTCAAAACAAAAAATAAATTGACTATTCGGACCATGGGTTTCTGAGAAAATCACTGTTGAATGATGGGGCCATTGCCAATAGTTGGGTAAAAAATTTGGGGTGCCAATAATTATTGTAGTCGTTACGCAATCCCTGTTTCACGATCACATGCACAACAGACATCACTATGAACTACCACATCTCAACAACTTTACGTTAAACTAGCACATATTTATTAGTGGAAATTAAGGGTTTTCAAGACATATTTGGGGTACTTAATAGCGATAGTGTATAAAGGTAAGGTTCATTCAAAAAAAGGTGACATTTAAGCAATAAGATTAATAGTACTCACTCCATCCCGCGCCGAAATTTTTGCACAAAGTTCCCCCTGAATGACTAGATGATAAAAACAAACTTTTCTGTGACTTTCTAGTACTTAGGTATAAGCATTAAGCATGCATGTATGCAAAGGAAAATTAAATAATAAAATTGTTTACTTTCTTAGACTAAGATTAAGGTAGTAGATTAAGATGTTAGATATGTACAATTAGGTAGATCTTTAAGTATTAAAATAGACACTTATACACCACGTTTAGTATTATGCATATATGCCCATAGCGAGTTATCGCTTTCTATATAATATATATTATGCAGGTATTCCTTGATGAATTTTTTTGGAGATGATGCACACAAAGATGGCTTGAAAAGAATTTTAATGAAGGGGTAACTTTGTATGCTGACCAATTTGATGATTTCTTGATTGATGGGTGGTTATGCTTGATGGCTTGGCACGTTTCCTTCATCAAGTTACAGCTCTGCGCATGCTTTTCGGAGTTATGGACCGCGCATGAATAGCTTGGCGTCGCAGGTTTTCCACAGATTACTCTTGGTCTGGAGTGAAAATAGCTCTACAGATCGGGAATTTTATAGGCGTCAGTAAAATACATGTTGCGGACGCTTTTGGCGCTAGTTGGTTGATCGAGTTTTGCCCAAGGATGTGCCTATATATACTCGTATATCTGTTATGCACAGTAAGTACGCTGAAACGCTCTACTAAGTAAACTAATTGAGTTTGGAGGACAATATTTTATTTGCACAGCCTTACCTCAATTAAAAGCAAAGTACATTAACTATGTCACGTGCCTTGTCAAAGCACGATTATTCATCAAAATTTCAATAACCAAGAAGATTTGAATGTTTTTTTTTTTGTTTCTTGGATATTGTAGGCGAAGTCTTTATCAGTACATGCACACTGGTTATAAAAAAAAATATCTAACCCAAATGTCTTTGGCACGAAGCGATCAGTATAAAGTGCAGCCAAGAAAAAGGGCGCGCTATGCTATTGCCACTAATATAAGTACTAAGAAATTTTATTTGTATTAGACAAAAATATAGGCGAAGAATAAACAAAATACTGGTTTTTTGAAATGATTATTGCACAGCTGGTCAGAATGTTTGTGTCTTGAAATGTGTTGTTTGCAGTTATTTTTTTGAATAGGTGGAGTATATTTCCGAAATTCAACATTTTTCAATTTATTTGTTTTATTCTTATTTGTTGAGTACGCCACAACCTCCGAACTACAGCCCCTCAATAGCCATTTCCACAAAACCGATCAAATGCTTACCAATTCAGCCGTAATGCAATTTTTTAACAACATAAGGTCCTGAATGCCAAAAAAAAGCAAAGCTAGTTGATATTTAGTCTATTCTGGGTAACTCCTTAAATCGAAGGTAAATTCCGCCTTTCAGGATTAAGATGAAACCCTTGGGCTCTAAAGAGTTATCCGCAATAGTCCTTGTTTCATCGACCGCGACTTGGAAATTTTTAATCACCTCGGCGATAGCTGATTTTGCTTGGGCCGTTCCAAATTTCATACCTGGAAAAGCCGGTTTTATTTGTGGTTTACTTAAAAAACCGTACACTGGGACCTACCAAAACACATTATCGGACCATCACCGAAGGGAAGATAGACTCCAAGATCTTTTTACTTTTTCGTTCCGCCATTTTCTTTACTGAACCGTTCTGGAACGAATTTTTCGGGATACGGATAATACTCCTCGTCATGGTGATGAGAGTAAAACGATAGTAAAATTATGTTATCCCTCTCAATTTGAAGCTTCGTTCCATCTGTATTGGTAAACTCATAAGGTTCTGTACATATCTTAGCCATAAATGGCATTGGTACGAAGATTCTGAGGGTTTCTGTGAAAAAATAATAAAAATACTGAATCCAATCTGTAAAGGCTGCTTCCCACAAAATCCATACCATTTATAACCTGATCCAGATAGGGAAGCTTAAGTAGATCATCAAAGGAACAGTCAGAGTGTTCCATCATTTCCCGTCGCAGTTTGTCTTGAGCAGCTGGATTTCTGGACAACTACAAACAAATATTAAATGGGTTAAGTGAGCAGTGTCCTCTCTACAAACCAATAACAAACAATGACTTATGAGTCCCGCAGTGTTCTCGAAGCCTGCAAACAAAAATGTCAAATTATGAGCCACAACATCTGTGGTGGAAAGATTTTTCTTTTTTTGTAGCTGCAGCAGATGCCCCAGGAAGTCAAGCCTATCCTCTCGGTGCTTGCGTAGTTTAATGGACATATTTGTCAGTTTAGTGAAGAACTTGTCCGTCACAACTGGGAAAAATCTAACGCTGTAAAGACGCCTTGCAAAGGGGAAGATTCCGATAAAGAAGTAGTAAGCAAACGCGTTAAAACTTTGGTGAATCAACTTCTTGTCCAATCAAGTATGCGGAACTCCACGCTTCTTCCAATAACTAAAGTGAGCTGTCAAGTAGAGATAAAGGGTAGCGGCAAGCAGAGACAGCAGGGTCAGTAGAAATATGAAAATTTCCAGCATTATTTCAGACATTCGACTCAGACAAGTGTTTCGAAGAAACTAACGCAAACGCTGATGCCGACGATATCGTTTAAATAGCATTTGCATGGGCGGTCGATGCCATTGTTTTTTTAGTGATAAGTTAATAATTGTTTACAAGTGGGGCAATGCAAAAATTTACTTTGTCTGGCTTATCGAGCGGATGCATTGTTTGTGCTTGTTGAATACCCTATTGCTATTCCAAACCGCCTTAAAGCGGGCGTGGCAAACATCTAAGTATGTGTGAATTGTTAAGAAAGATATTGTCTACACATTTTTGTACACATAACTGTTTCTTGCGTGTTTTTTAAAAAGATTTTATCGAAAAAAACGCCCCGTGAAAGTGACAAACAACTATTTACGAAGGAATAGAGTACTTCGCGACAACGTCAAAGGCAAATGAAAATAAAAACTTACAACAGAATAAAATGAAGGAAAACAATGACAAATTTGTATGAGGGGAGACTAGTTTTGTGCTTTCGTAAAAAGTTTATAATAAAGCGAATTTTAACAAAAAAAAAATCCAGTACTAAGAAGGAGTATCCAAACACTATTTTTATACCCTATTCTAAGGGTATATTAATTTTGACGCATAGTTTGTAACATACCTTAATATTGCCCGTAGACCCCTAAAAGTTACTATATTTATGATCAGCATCGATAGTAATGTCGATCTAGCCATGTCCGTCCGTCCGTCCGTCCGTCCGTCCGTCCGCCTGTAGCCAAAAATTAGGCCTTTAAACTGGACCTAGAGAGCTGAAATTTTAAAAATATACTCTCTAGGGTCCCGAAATAATCAAGTTTAC
The DNA here is from genome assembly GCA_949715645.1 of Portevinia maculata. NCBI lineage: Eukaryota > Metazoa > Arthropoda > Insecta > Diptera > Syrphidae > Portevinia > Portevinia maculata. Next base: position 10,640,142 of record OX454526.1, read on the forward strand.
GAATTTTTGAAATCCGCCCACAGACACGCCCACAAACTCAAAAAAACCAAATTTTGGAAAAAATCGAATTTTGAGCTAGAAAGCTGAAATTTTTTATATATGATCTATGACTTCTAAAACTGCTCGGGATAAACAATTTTCAAAATCCGCCCACTGACACGCCCACAAATAAATAAAATAATTTTTTTTACCCTATTCTAAGGGTATATATTAATTTTTGAAAATCCAAAGTTTCAGCTAGGGAGCTGAAATTTATAGTATATACTCTCTATGGGCCCTTTATGCTCATGTGTAAATATTTTCAAAATCCGCCCACTGACACGCCCACAATTAATTTTTTTTTTTTTGAAAATTCAAAGTTTAAGCTAGGGAGCTGAAATTTATAATATATACTCTCTAGTAGCCCTTTATTCTCATGTGTTAATTTTTTTTAAATCCGCCTACTGGTACGCCCACAATTAAATAAAACAATTTTATTGAAACACCCAAGTTTGAGCTAGGGAGCGTTTTTTTTTGATAAAATCCTTTAAATGTTATATAACAAAATATGTAGAGCGTTCTTAACAATTCAACCATACTTAGACTTTTGTCACGCCCACTTATGAGGGATAGGAATAAGAATAGGGTATCCAACAGTTCGCCCAAGCGGACTGTAGCCCGTCCCTATGTTTAAATACTAAAATGTTCACAATATATAAGGATTGTGTACAAAAAACAAAAGTGCACCCGTGAGAAACGCGTTGTTGTGGCAAAAAAATTGTTGGTTCTTAAAATTAATTAAGTTGAGCAATTTTCTATACATACATTTCATACTTATTAATACAAACAAATAACAACAATTATTTAATAACAAAATTGTACAGAAAAAAGCGGAATTTTTTGTAAATGGCTGCATCAAGAGCTGCACAAGCGTTTATGGTCAACAAGTTCTTTGTTTTTACTGTTTATTTTTTGCTTTAATATACTTTCTCATATTTATACCCTATTCTAAGGGTATATTAATTTTGACGCATAGTTTGTAACATACCTTAATATTGCCCGTATACCCCTAAAAGTTACTATATTTATGATCAGCATCGATAGTAATGTCGATCTAGCCATGTCCGTCCGTCTGTCGGCAAAAATTAGGCCTTTAAACTGGACCTAGAGAGCTGAAATTTTAACCATATACTCTTTAGGGGCCCGAAATAATCAAGTTTAAGAATTTTTGGAAATACGCCCACAGACACGCCCACAAACTCAAAAAAACAAATTTATCGAAAAAATCGAATTTTGAGCTAGAAAGCTGAACTTTTTTACATTTGATCTATGATTCCTAAAACTGATCGGGAGATACAATTTTTAAAATCGGCCCACTGACACGCCCACAATTAAATAAAACAATTTTATTGAAAAGTCAAAGTTTGAGCTTCAAATGTTATATAACAAAATATGTAGAGCGTTCTTAACAATTCAACCATAATTAGACTTTTGTCACTCCCACTTATGAGGGATAGGAATAAGAATAGAGTATCCACCAGTTCGCCGAAGCGGACTGTAGCCCGTCCCTCTGTTTGTTTTTTTCATACGATTTGTGCAACTTTCTTAAATTTTATCATTCAAGTTCTTCCTGACGTTTAAGATAGTGATTCGGCACTTTAGAAAGAGATAGCTTGGTGAACTGGTCTATTGTTAAGAACGACTTTGCAAAAATAATATGACTTTCATTTTCATTGGCTTCTTCAACAAAACGTTTTATTGAAATAGGGTGCGTGTGAGTAAGTGGATTTCAACAATATTTACACTTATGATGGAGAGTATTATGTTTCAATTTCAGCTTTCTTCCTCGAATTTTGATCTCTGTGATTACACTTTTTTTTTAAAGGGTGGGCGTATCAGTAAGCAAATTCTAAAAAGCCTTGCACTATATCATTTTAAGCCCCAAAGCAATATGTGTTCCAAAATTCCTCTATCTTGCTAAACTGTTTATTTTTACATAAACTCCTTACAACAAAAGCTCCAACTTACCTGTATTCTAAACTCATTTTCACTCAATCTGTAAAATCTAGAAATCTTATTGTTCCACGTTTCATTTATACTTGTTCAACCACATTTTTCTTTATGCATACAATAAGGTTATGGAATTCTCTACCATCGCATATAAAACAACATTATCCTTATAGTAAATTCAAAGAAGCTATGTTGACTTTTTATGTGATTAAGGCTTGTTAACCTTCAAAATCCTTTCTGAAAATTGCTTGTATTAAAAATAAGACTGCTTATTGTAATTTGTGTTATTCTTGTTAATGTACTGGGCTTTTTCCTACCTTTTTAGTATTTTCTAAAATGTTAAGGAATTTATTGTTTAATTATCCAAACACATCTATTATTATTTGTTTTTGTTGTTTTTCTATTTGTAAGTACCTACTTCAAAAAGATTTACTCTTACTTGTACTTTATTTATATCAAATAAATAAATTGAATAATTACACACTCCCGCTCAAATGAATATGTTCAAAAAAGGTGTTGTAATGTTTCTTCTATGTCAGTCTATTGCATTTATATTTATTTCTTTTACTTGCGTTGAACCTTCAATTGTTTGCACGCACATAACATCGAATCGAAAAATAACGCGATTTGTGAAACGGTAAATTATAATTTAGTGTTTATCATTCAATTCCCCATTAGCACTGCATTTTTTTGGCTCATCAGATTAGGTGTGAGGGCAATGACTTCAGTTTGTGATCTTTAGCGATAACGGATCGAAGTACATTTTTTTCTTTTTTTAATTCAAAATAACTTCCGCTGTATTTTTGTGAAATGGGTCGTGGGAAGCAATTGAACGATTTTTAAAAAGGCCAAATAAAGGGGTATTTGGAATCTGGGCTAAAACAGCTCGAAATTGCTAAAAAAAAATTGGTCGGGGCCAATATGTTGTTAGTAATTTCATTCGTTATCAATCCAGGAGGTTTTCAATACGCGACAACAACGGCAGATAGAAAACTTATCATCATACCTAACTGCTTCAAATTCTCAACGTTCTGCTGCCAAAATCAGGGAAGAATGCGGAGTCAATGCAAGTCTGGCAACTGTAAAGGGGGTTATTCGGAGTGCCGAGCATTTGAAGAGGCTGAAATTAAAAAAAACACCTCTCAATGATATGCGTAAAGCTGCACGCCTTCGCTTTGCTTGAAACCATAATATAACGTAAGCAAAGGAGTTGCACACGGTCCTGTTGTCCGAGGAATTCAACCTGGATGGTCCGGACGGCTACTACTACTACTTTCACGACCTGAGACAGGAGGAACGCGTGTTCTGGTGGCGTAATGGTTTTGTTAGGGGGGGGGGGGCAATATCGTACAATGGAACTTGTGAGCTGCAGTTTGTATCATCAAAAATGAAAGTAAATGTATACAAAACTGTACTACAAAAGGCTTTCGACGTTTCTGAAACGTTTTCGGATGGATTCCATGGACATACCCGCACTACAACGCTCCCATTCAAACAGCTAGGGTAGTGAAACGGTGGATAAACGACCATACTGTAAAATTGCTTGAATGGTCGCCGTACTCCCCGGACACATATTATTGAGAACGTTTGAGGGCTGTTGTCCCGAAGAGTTTATGAGGGCTCGAGACAATTCGATGGTTCTGCGACTCTGATTGAAACTATTAAAAAACCTGGTCTACGATTTCGCTTAGGGATATTGGAAAATATTATAAGTCTTTGCCAAACCGAATGTATGAACTCATTTTGAACCAAGGACGAAGCACAAAATACTAAATTAGCAGTAAATACATACTTTATACTTATATTAACAAGAAACAAAGCTGTGCATTTTTTTAATGCTAAGTTCCTGAACCTATTCAAGTCAAAATAAATCGGCTTTTTTTGCTATGTTTTAAAAAAACTAAGTAATGAGTATGTTTATACGTGTTTTCGACACCGCATACTTTTGTGTTTCATTAATAATTAATTAATTTATGCAAAAAAGTTAATTTCATTACAATCGGTAAGTTACTTGAAGATATATTGGCATATTACTTTTTAGAAGTGTTGAATTCAGTTGAGCGGGAGGGTACGACTCGTTGATACAATTTTCGAGGTTATATCCAATGCTGGGAGCAGCACACATTATTAAAATGACACATCATTGAATGTGTTTTCCTGTTTTTCGACTTTTTTGCACGTGCGACTATTCAAATGAACCGCAAAAATGCATACATTTTATCATGGTATACGAAAAAGGGAGCAAAACGTCCGTTATGGGTAAAGTGACCGCTTTCGCTGTCTCCAGCGCTTGTCAAAATGCCGCCCTTTAGCAAATAGACCAAAATATGTTATTAGAGACAAACCTCGACATATTCCATCAAAGTCGGAAAACGATGACTTCATTAAAAATGGAATGTCCAAATTACAAGAAACTGACGCTGACGTTGTTCAGGAAATAAAAACTGCTGCGGTAGAATTTTATAAAACTAACAAACAATACTTGGATCAGTAAAGCCAGTTCAATGCAGAACTTGAAGTTTTTAAGTGGGCGAATGCAAAAAAAAGTCCTTAAGTCTGGAGAAGTACAAAATGTGACCGATCTGCTGATTACACAAGGATTTCTTAGCAGATTCAGTCGAATGATGATTAGTTCCATCTGCATATTATAAACAAGTCGTTTTTATTTTCTTGTTTTTTTTTAGTAAATCGTTGAAAAATATTGTTTTTTAGTACCTAACTAGCTACTTTTTTAACAATAACAATTTGAAACTATTTTTTCCCGCTGACAAATATAAAAAATGTCTGCGAATGGTGATTAATTTCAATTAAGTATTATAACAAATAGTTCTTATTTTCTTGTTTTTTTTTTTTAATAAATCGTTGAATAATCTTGCTTTTCTTTATACTTAATTCCACAAGCGTCCCGCTTTGACATAAAAAAAAATATGGTCACGTTAGTAATGGGCCATTTGTCGAATTGAAGTTTTACTTATTTTATTCAGTATTAATGTACCTTCCTGCTGAATGCCTTTTCTTGTCCCATTGGTGCAAATAATACAACACAAAATTAAGTTCTAAAACATAACTCAGGTGCTGCTATGCGTTGTATCGTTCTTGGATGGTTGGCTTGAACTTTTCTTTCAAATAGCCCTAACGAAAAACGTTCCACGCTGTTAATTATAGATCCTGGCGACCGAAGAAGTGTGCATGTGCTTAAGCAATAATTGTTCACTGCATTTCAAAGTGGAATAGAACAGTACGAGCCATCAATTCATTTGTCATTTCCCAACAGAGTGTTTGCAATATTTTCAAATATTGGATCCAAACAACATGTGTGTCCATAACAATTCCATTATATTTTATATAAGTTCTAAAAGCAAAGTCAAATAACGAGTTGTTAGCCAGCCTTGATCGCTATGAAGCAACCGCTTCAACACGATACTCTTTCCACTTAGGATATTTGTCCTGATTGCGAAGTAAAATTAATTACGGCTGTCGGGAACTCCTTCTGGAAATTTTCTAAAATCTCTGCTCCAAATTAACTCCAGACGTTTGGTAGACTTGAGTGCGCATTCAACCCCAAAACTTCTGCCGAATATTTTGCAACACACTTTCAAGATTGTCATGAGTTTCTCCATCGCCGACGATGCAGCGGCAACCTCACTCGTATATTTATATATACTTGTTAAGTTCTTTTCGCCAAGTTATTGACGTTAGCTGCGCGCTATTTTGCTAGTTGTTATTTGCCCGCAATTGCCAGCGAAAGGAGACTCTGGAGTCCTGAGCCAGGAATGAAATTACGCTAAATAAATACGACTCCGAGACGGCTCTCTTGCCGCTAAGAACTTCTTAATGCAATCAGAGGTGAATTTCTCCATCACTGAATGCGCTACCACTCGTAATGTGTTGCCCCTGTAAAGTGCACATTTCAATGCATTTCGAGGGGCGAACTGTTAAGTGCCGCTCCCTGGAAGCTGGAACCCGAAACCCTAAGCCTTAAGTGCTCTTTTCGTCAAAAGTGGGAGTGTAAATGGGCGTTGCGAACTCGCCAAAAATAACGAGGAGGTATTATCTCACCTGCTTCAACTTGTGCACAATGTGCATTCGCTAAACAAACGCAGCGCAGGTTTGAGGAAGGGCGGTAGTTGGCCCAACTTTGTATTTACGACAATCGTACAAAACGGGTTAAACTTTAAATGAACAAAACTTTCTATTGCACTTTTCACAAGAAGAAGTTTCTCGGGCGAGAAGTGTGTGTGTGGTACGGTTTTGTCGGCGAGGGATGGCAGTGGCAATGGAGTTGCCCAAAAAATGCATAAATCCATGTACAAGTTGTACGCTTTGTTGTTTAACTGCAATAGAATTGGCGAGTATTTTGCATTTCTCCGGCGAAGGTGATTCTGATGGATACTTGCAGTGCATTAGAGTGTCGGTGGTATAGTTGAATATTGTTGGTTCAACTTTGATTATTAATTCAAACTCGGTTAGGGTTTGACTTGTTACTATATATAATTTTTATGCTGAAAAGTTTAAACGAATGTGTGCATTTATTTTGAACTTGTGATCCTTAGGAATGTAAAGTCAAACAAACTTGCTTAAATGGGGGCCACTGCAGCAATAACTTGACGAAAGCATTCGGAATTAAAGCCAGGCTTTGAATGTGATGGGACTCCAATGGTATGTATGCAAAAACAGGATTGTAGAATATTGTAATATTTGACCTAAGTGCTCTCTACTATAATTGCATTAATTATTCCGTTCAATTCAATTCATTATGTGTACATCTACAACATTCAAGAGTCATACTCATAGTATACGTCTGAGGTTTTCTGGTAATTTAGCTGAAACTTTAGCTATATAAAAGTTCTTCCATTAAGGACTTGACAACTTCTTTTTTAAATAAAATGCAAACTACTTGAGATATCAAAACATTTATGAATGAAATTCGACTTCGTTCATATGTCCTCCACGGGGACGTATGCAGCGGTCGATACTTTGAACCCAATTTTCGATGACTTGGCCGCACATTTCGACCGATAGCGCCGCTATTTCGCGTTCAATATTGAGATAACACGTTCAATGAACTGAGACTTCAATAACTCCATTGTTGCACCCGCTGCGTGGCTTGTGGCACCGTCTTGTTGGAACCACATATCACTGATGTCCAAATCATTCAATTGCTCAAAGAAATAACGTTCCAAAATGTCTCTGTAGCGATTACCGTAACGTGATGGTCATTTTCATCGCCGAAAAAAATGGCCCAATGAACCCACCGGCATGAAAACCGCACCAAACAGTGACTTTTGCGGATGAAGTGCTATTTCATGAAGCACAAGAGGGTTCTCACCTGTCCAGTAACGCTTATTGAATGCGCTTCATCGCTGAAGACAATTTTGCAATGAAATTCTTAATTTTCTTCCATCACGTCCAAGCCCAATTCGAGAACGTACGTCGCTTCATATGATCAAGTAGCCTTAGTTCTTGAGTGAGCTTGGTCTTGTAAGGGTGTAGGCCACGATCCTTATCAAGTCGGCTGATCGGACAAAGTTTACAACACCATCTTTGTTAAGAGTAGAGTCAGCGGATCGGACAACGTCAACACACCTGCTCCTGACCAAATATTATCGGATGATCGAGCCGTAGGGGAAGATCGTTACCCTTCGTACGCGGGGCACATTCATACAGTCAAAATAAAATTTGAACGAAACAACGTACGGTCTTGCTTTTGTATGTGTGTGTAAGTCGAGGTACCAACTTTACGTCAACGTAGTATCGCGCCATTCGCACCGGTGAGAGTGAAGTGACAGGCACGAACGTGTTTTCGCGCTCGGTAAGTAATTTTTTGATCAATGTTTTTGTCTATAGTTACCGTAGATAAAATAAGTTTTCGTGTAGAGTTTTCTATCAGTAAGTAGCAAAATATACTGATACGTTTTCAATACTCAATTTATGACGTTTTCCTATTAATATTAAAAGAGGTTATATTTTGTTGTTATTTAGTGTGTTAGTGTGCTAATTGTTAATTTTAATGTTAATTAAATTTAATTTTTTAGTAAGAAGTAATAAAACAAACAAAGGACGACGGCCAGAAAAGTCACATATTTATACTGACACACCCGAAAAAAGCTAGTTGAACAGAAACACAATGAAAAGGAATTTAAAAAGCTAGAACAGGATAGAATGGCTGGGCCATACAAATGAGACGTAGTTTAGCTGATTTTAATTTAAAAACGAAGAACAAGAAAGCTTAAAACACAGAGTGATGAATCTGATTGTGATGGATCTGATATAAGATTTCAAGAGAGTTCAACTCCTATCACAGATGAAGATGAAGCCTAGCATGACAATTTTGAAATGAACAGAAGCCAATTGACACTAATACCAGAAAATATTAAAGACGGTTCGTTTATTTTAGTGAGGTTCCCTAAGAAAAAAAGTATTATTTACTATGTAGGAAAATTTGTCGGTCACTATAGTCTGACTGAATTTAAAGTATCTTATCTACGAAAGAAGCCAGGCTTTTCGCGGACATTTGTTTCCCTAATATTGAAGATATTCATACTGTTTATATAACTGATGTTGAAATGATTCATCCTGAACCTTAGCCTCCAACAGTTTGTACTTCTAGAACATCAAAACTTTTCACTTTTTCAGTAAATTTTACTAATTTTACTGTTCAATAGTTTTTATTATCTTGTTAATTAACAAAAACTTTTTGCAGTGCTAGTCCGCACCAAAGATTAAAAAATGTGATTCTAAATTTAAGATAACTAATTTACGTAGAAAATGAAGCAATTTTATGTTTTATTGTTAGAGGAAAGTAATTTAATTTTCGTTAATTTTAAGAAAAGTCATTAAAATCTTGTTTTACATAATAAAAGCTATGTAATTTTTGTTGACTATAAGAAAAGTATTTTATTTTAGTTTAAGAGAAGTTAAATCTTCATTTTTGTGTTTAGTTTCATTGCTAATAAAAGAATTTTGATTTATATGTGTCGTTTTAATCGCGCGTACGGAACTACCCCACAGCCTACGAAGGTACCCCCAACACTGTATAGGTGCCCCGTTGTTGGGGCAGATTCGTACATATTCCAGATTTTAGTTTAAATCATAATTATATTTAAAACATCAGATGAAATCATCTGTCATTTTTAACTTCCCAATGGAAGTTCTTGTAATATCTACACGTTTCAAGGTCACCAAAATCCAAATTCAACGTTTTTATAGAGATGTCTGTCCGTGTGTATGTACGTATGTGCGTATGTACGTATGTGCGTTCGGAATTATCTTTCGCCACGATTATCTCGAGAACCAAAGATGATATTGACATTTGACCGGATTTATTCGAAGCGTAATAACGTAACTAAGAACTGATTAAGTTTCCAGCGAAATCGGTCCACACATTTTTTTATATGAATCTCAGATAGTTAGACTATAAATTTAAGCTGTCAGGTGATTGATTCATGAAAAAATAAAAAATAAAAAAAATAAAATCGTCGCTTGAAAAGCAAACTGACATAAGTCAAAATTTGACGATTTTGAGTTAACTATACAGAACGAATCGGAAAAAAAAACACAATTTTTCTATCAAACCGTCATAACTATAACTCTTAAACTGACAGCATGAGGGCACAAGTGTCGTTTTGAATTTAAGGAAAAACCCCTGTTGTTTTCCCAGCTAAATGACTTTTTTTCATTTGTAACACTTTGCTTCTAAACAAATTATGAATTCGTGATAAATAAGTTTCTTGAAAAGTGACACTTTCCGTGTTGTGTCATTTTGCCTTGAAACAAAACTAGTTTACGAACTTCAAAGTTATTTTGATTACTTTAATTACTTTAAGAAGTGTCGTTTTACCACTAAGCTAGGTTTTATTTTATATAATTTTATTATAGTAGATTTTTTCATTAAAAGTTCCTATATTTTTTATACCCTATTCTAAGGGTACCTATATTAATTTTGACGCATAGTTTGTAACATACCTTAATATTGCCCGTAGAACCCTAAAAATTACTATATTTTTGATCAGCATCGATAGTAATGTCGATCTTGCCATGTCCGTCCGTCCGTCCGTCCGTCCGTCTGTCGTCAAAAATTAGGCCTTTAAACTGGACCTAGAGAGCTGAAATTTTAACCATATACTCTCTAGGGTCCCGAAATAATCAAGTTTACGAATTTTTAAAATTCGCCCACAGACACGCCCACAAACTCAAAAAAACAAAATTTTGGAAAAAATCGAATTTTGAGCTAGAAAGCTGAAATTTTTTATATATGATCTATGACTCCTAAAATTGCTCGGAATAAAAAAATTTCAAAATCCGCCCACTGACACGCCCACAAATAAATAAAACAATTTTTTTTGAAAATCCAAAGCTTGAGCTAGGGAGCTGAAATTTATAATATATACTCTCTATGGGCCCTTTATGCTCATGTGTAAATATTTTCAAAATCCGCCCACTGACACGCCCACAATTATTTTTTTTTTTTTAAATTCAAAGTTTGAGCTAAGGAGCTGAAATTTATAATATATACTCTCTAGGGGCCGTTTATTCTCATGTTTTAATTTTTTTTAAATCCGCCTACTGACACGCCCACAATTAAATAAAACAATTTTATTGAAACACTCAAGTTTGAGCTAGGGAGGGTTTTTTTTGATAAAATCCTTTAAATGTTATATAACAAAATATGTAGAGCGTTCTTAACAATTCAACCATACTTAGACTTTTGTCACGCCCACTTATGAGGGATAGGAATAAGAATAGGGTATCCAACAGTTCGCCCAAGCGGACTGTAGCCCGTCCCTATGTTTTTAATATAACTTAATACTATTTAAAGTGTGTTGTTTCCACAAAATACGCAAAAAAATACAAATGGTTTTATTTCAAAACAAAACGACACTTTTTCACACTTTTTTCTTAAATTAGTAGCAATTTGGATGTAAAACGACATAAGTCAAATTTTTTTTTTTGAAAAACGGCTTTTGTAGTAACTTAAATATACCACTTGAAAGAAGAAAAAAAATAATACTTTTTTACTTTACAACTTTTTGGTATTCATTGAAATTCAAAACTAAAATGATTTTTTTAAGTTATGAGAAACTTCAAATGGCTTTTCTCAAAATACAAGGTGGCGCAAAAGTAATCCTCCTATCAGAAAATGCTATAAATTTTGCTTGGCCCCAAATGTCAGTTCTGTTTTGACATTTGTGTAGTAAACACATGCGAAATACACGTTAATAAACAATGTTACGCCACACTGCTCCAGAACGCGGAATATTGGTGACTTGGAATATTGGTGAATTTTTTTTAAATTACAGCCAAAAAACATCGGAAGGTTATTTTTGCGCCACCTTGTATATGTTTTTTGACTTATGTCAGTTTGCTTTTCTATCGACGAAATGTGGAAACCGTACGAAAGGTCCACACCTTCCCCTACTCCTTTATCAGCCCCTATTAGTATACAGTCGGAGGATCGGATACAGGCAACAACATCAGCTCCGTTAAGAGTAGGGTCAGAGGTTTGGGCACAGTCAACAACAGCAGCTCCTGACATGGTCTAGTCGGCGGATCGGTAGCGAAGACAACAAAACCAACATCTTCCAGATAAATTGCATCAAAAATTTAGACTTTCTTGCGATCAGTATTTTTTTTTTTCGTATGGTCTACAAGGTAGTTTTGTTCCAGCAAGCCGGTGTGAACTTGGACCGGAGTTACAAAACTGGTCTGAGTATTTGTTTGCCCGTATGGTCGTGCTCTTGGTGGCTTGATGGCGAGGGTTGTGTTCTCTGTTGTATGTGTCGTGGTGGTGATACGATGTGTGTCCAGTGGTGTTGGTAAGGGGTTCGGCTAGTTTTCCTTGGTACTGGTGGTACTAATTACTAGTGACGGCGTATTGGGTCTGATGGTGTTGGTATTCGGAATTGGTCAGTGTGGTCGATCAGGAGCTCAACTGGTTGAAATTAGGTCGTCTCGGTAGGAGGAATTTTATAATTTGTTCATACAGGGTGAACGAAAAGACTCTTTCCTATGTAAACAATTAATAACTCTTTTATTTATAGATATTTTTGAGTTATTTTTTTTTCGTACATAAGGCTTGGGAGATTTAGCATAGAGCACTAGAAAATAGCCAGTAAATAATTTGTACTCAACTAATAATTTGTTGATCAAAAACATCCCCGTCGTAAGGGGAAAGTGTTGCAACCGATACTGAAACATCGATACGACGTTCAACACAATTTGGCTTATCGCGTGGCACGATTCAGCGGATTTTGAGGAAAGATCTACACCTATACCTTTACATGATCCAGTTGGTCCAACAGCTCAATCCTGGTGAGCCAGAAAAACACCTGAAGTACTTCAGATATACTTAGGAAAACGTTTTTTGGGCCACCCTGTATATGCATCGATGGACCTTTTTGAAAAGGGTTCAACAGAAATTTTAAAACTGAATATGATATTGTTCCTGGAGGTAGTTCTGCTTTGGGATGATTGATGTACACCAAATTCCAATGCACAACCATAGTGTGCACCTTTCTTTAACAGATCGAGAACATATAAAATGGTGCTTATGTGAGTGTAACCAACATGGACATTCTGTTTTGCAAAGTTAAAGTTCAGACGGCAGATGCCACGAACCGGATTACTATTGCAGTAAAAATTATGCAGAATGTGGGTGTGTTTCAATTCAATTTCAATGTTCAATTTCAATTTTATTCCAATGTACGAATAAGACTCAGTCTTTTGTAGTACTTTACAATACGGATAATTATAGATAATAATAATAAATCAATCTTAAAGCTAATCTCACAATATATAATTTTTTTTTTTTTTTGGAATTTACAATACATTATGTATATAATTCATAATGATAATAATACATACATCAATCTTACACCTAATATTACTACAACAATTTTTTTTTTTTTTTTTTTTTTTTTTTATCGAAAGAAAGAAAAGATTGCAGTTTTAAAGTATGCTGTACCAATTATTCTTTTGATTGAGGAAGGAAGGGAGTTCCATAGCCTGGTTGCATGCACAAGGAAAAGTCGTGAAGAATTCAAGTAGTTGAAAGCCGGTACTATAAGATTAGTAGTTCTAAGAGATTGAGCGAATTGCAGTTTATCAAAAACGTAATGAGGCGCTTTATTTTGCATGATTTTGTGCAAAAATATACAGCATCTTGCATCAAGAAACTGCTGTAGCGAGCATCCAAGGACCAGTTGATGGTAATGTGAGATGTGTTGGTATCGTCGGAGGCCATACACGTATCTTACCATGTCATTAAAAGCTACAAGGATTTTATGTTGGGAGTGCGAGTCAGGCTTACAATAGACCACATTTGCAAAGTCAATTATAGGTACTAATAAGGTTTTTATGAGTCGTAGTTTGGTATTAACTGGTGTTATATCGGCAAATCGCCAGAGTCTACGTAATCCAGAATAGATTCTTCCCACTATGTAGTTAGTTTGATTAACAGCTGAGAGTGACCGATTAATTTTAAGACCTAGACTGGTGACACATTCAACAAACTGTAGCTGGAGTTGGGAGAGAAAAACTGGAGGCAGGAGTGAAGTGTCAATGTGCTTTTTGGAAATAGCAATAAGTTGAAACTTAGCCGGATTCAATGTCAGACCATTATCAATGGACCACTTGAAAATTGCCGTAAGATCTTCATTAATCCTACAAATTAGATCCTCCTGTAAGCCAATCGGACGGGACAAGTATATTTGTACATCATCAGCATATAGGTGCAGCGATACATTTGAACAAACATTCGGGAGATCATTTATAAATGTGCAGAATAGTAATGGCCCTAATATTGAACCTTGTGGAACACCCATAAGTAAGTTTGATGGCGCTGATTCTGCTTGGCCAATCTTGACCTTTTGGCAGCGATTGCACAGATAACTCCTAACCAGACGCACAGCTCTATCATGAAAGCCAAAATAGTATTTCAGTTTTTGACAGAGAGTTTCATGGTTAACTCTGTCAAAAGCCTTTGAGAAATCCAACAGACAGAGAACAGTAACGTTATTCAGGTCATATTCACACCTAATATCATCAAGGACTTTGATCAATGCAGTTTGGCAGCTGTGATTCGCACGGAAACCAGACTGAAGTGGTGACAGTAAATTAAACCTTTTAAGGTAATTCGATAACTGTGAGGCCAGAATTTTCTCAAGGACTTTAGACAGGCAAGGAAGAATGCTAATTGGACGAAAGTCAGAGCATGAACTTGGGTTGGACTTCTTAGCGACAGGGATGACCTTACCCATTTTCCAGATTTCAGGGAATGATGAGGACGCAATGCAGAAATTTATCAATTGCGTCAGGACGCTCAAGACGTGTGGCATAATCATTCTTATGAAACACATTGGCACCCCATCCTCTCCAATAGCATCTGACTTAATGGATCGAATGCTCTCCGCAACAACAGATTCAGAGACAGTATCAAACTCGAACACTGTGGATGGATCACAAACAATTTGATGGTTAGGAACAAAGTTCAATTCTTGGATATCTCTCAATATGAATGACTTATTCAAGTCATTAGGATCAGGAAAATTACAAATCATCTCCTTTTTTCCAATACCAATTGATCGAAGATTGCTCCATAGCTTGCGAGACGTCTGCTTTGTATCCAACTTTGACACATAAAATCTTTTCTTTGCTCTGCGAACAACGAAAGTCGCATAATTTCTTGCACGGCAAAATAAATTCCAACTGTCGTTAGTAGGGTTAAGCTTCCATTTCAAATAAGATTTTCTTCTTTTTTTAATTGAACTTAGAACATCAGAGGTAAACCAGTGGCACTTCTTGCTACGAACTGACACCGTTTTAAGGGGGACATGTTTTTCAAACAGTTCAATTACCATAGATTGAAAATATTCAACTTTTTCGGTAGAGTTGGTAAAATTATGACAAAGATGCCAAGGAAACTCAATTGCATCAGCTTGCAGCGCATAGTTTCAGTTTGGCAACTGAAAACATATATTAACTTGTCTTTCAGAGAATTCGTCGTACTCGGGATTTCAGTACGAATTCTGGAAGTGCTATCACAGAATCCGTCGTACTCGAAATGTTTGCTACGGATTTCGGAATTTGTAAAAAGTGGTATTACGCAATTCGAATGATTCGGAATCTTGACACTTAATTCTATATATTAGTTAGTAGATAGTTAAAAACTTAAGTGTTAACTTAGAATTTCGGCGAGTAATTATTTTCGAATTTTTGAATGAACAACAGTAGCTTGTGATTGCTACCAAGTATAGAGGGAGCTGGAGCTAAAGCTGAATGACGGCTTTCCACAAACGATCATCAAACTCCTTTTACTGTGGGTGCTGGTTTTTTTCCACTCATTATTCTCAAAAAAGAGGAGGGTTATAAGCAACGATTGCAAACACAATTGACTCCATTTTTGCATTTATACTTTAGGAAACTTTAAATATTCCAAACGAGTTTCAACAGAAGTAAATAATTCGCACAATTTGTTTCCTTTCTTTATAATTTGCGTACTGGAACCAATCACTTCACTAGGATGGTGAAAGTAAACTAAATGCGCTTGATATTTCAAACGCATTTGACAGAGTTTGGCATCAAGCTCTCTTGTTGAAAATCTGCGCATTTGGAACGGATGATATTCTTCTTCAATGGAAACGAAACTTCCTTTCGGACCGTTCAGTTCAAGTTGTTTTAGACGGTTACAAATCCACAACTCACCAAATAAATGCTGGTGTTCCCCAAGGATCCGTTTTTTTCCGACACTCTTTCTCATTTTTATGAATGATCTGCTGTCTGTAACTTCTAATCCAATTCATTCCTTTGCTTATGACAGTACACACAGCTTTTCATATTTGCTTCCTGGTTCACTCCCCTCTTCTTCGGGTATGGAACTGGAACGGTGAATGGCACTTGCATCGCTGAAAACGACAGATTTTCAATTCTCGGTATGTGTATTAGTTCCAACCTTCGTGGCAATGACCTTGAGAAATATTTCACGTCTTCTGATCTGGGTTACAATTTATAAGGCGTGTATTCGACCCAAACTTGAGTACAACGCTTATATCTGGGCTGATGCTCCAATCAAATATTTTGAGCTGCCCAACACGAAATCGCTTGACTCTCTGAGCCATCGTCGTAATATGATATTTCCACCAAAAGTGCTATAATGATTTAGACAGCTGCTTTCCACACCTAGCATATTTCAACCGCAATAACCGCCAGCCCAGGAATACGCATCAGTTCGCTTTTAAGCCTACTTTCGGACCTACAGTGAAAAACAAGGAATCATTCCTTAGCCGTACAACGCGAATGTGGAATGCTCCATTACGCTCTATTTTTCCTACACATTATGATTTACAAACATTCAAAACCAACGTGCATCGGTTTCTCCTCCTTCCTTCTTTCTCTTTTCCTTCATGCCAGTGCTATGTACATAATTATGTACATTATAAGGTTAAAAAAAATACCTTGTACACGCGCAGGTTATAAAAAAAAGGTCCTGAACTCATCTACTGCACTCCAATATGAAGGATAGAACATTAAATATTGATTTGTTATTATAAAACACATATCTCTTTTTTGGCTGCTGGCTTAACCCATTCACAGTTTAATTTATCTTAAATGGAAAAAATATTTTTGTTATATAAATCACAATCTATATCTATATATCTTTCTGTTTATCTATCTAATGAAATTTGTGCACTAATGTCCCATCTTTTAGGAACGCAATTCTGTACCAACTTCTGTGTCAATGGAGTGGAACATGAGTCCTTAAATCGATGTAGGATGTCTTTCTTGATGGAGTGAGAGGTAAGTCCCATTTCAGCACCCAAAGCAGAGCTACGATCAGGAACAAAGGTTATTGAATATTTTTGGATTCTAACATATTAAACATGATGCAAATCTGATTGGGCCAGAGGACCGAGTGACAGCTGAAACTGCTCGAGGAAATATTGCCTAAAATCAATTTCAACCATTTTTGATAACGAAAATGTCTGTTTTGTATCCCTCCCCTCCATTGCAATCAAAGCGCTGAGCTCAACAAATTGGTTTTCTAAAAATAAAATCAAAATCCATAATCATAAGGAAAATCAATTAATATACCCATAATTTGATTTACGCTAATTATAACCACTCCAAATTCTAATTTAAATTAAATAATATCTATCCGGGTAATTTTTATTTTTATTTTTCCTGTCTCTGAATTATTCTCTCTATTAGTGCGAAAATAATAGTCTCGTTTCTCTCAAGCCATATAATAGGTAGGTACCTACCATTAATTGGCTTTGTACAACAAGCCAACAACTGTCCGAGCGGTCCGGCATATCGCTAACTACCGGCCAATAAATCAAAGCGTAAATTACTTCATAAAAACTTTGACCATTTTAGATTAATTTCGCATGTCAGTCTAATCGCATTCAACGCAACAGTAGGCAACAGGAAAAAAAATGTGTAAATATCCTGTGACCCATGAATGCACGAACGCAAAATAACCGTAACGAGGACACAAAAGCAACTCTGCCCATTATATACAGTAGTCCAGAAACTGTCGTTTCAACTATCGCCATTATAATAATTGCATAAAATAGCTTGCATGCAGGGACGAATCGGCGGCGGCGGCGGAATGGAGTCGCACTTTGAACTGTGAATAAATATACACCAGCAGCAGGGCGAGGCTCGATGGAAGTAAAGTGGTGGTTACTATTTAAGCCGTATAAGTTTGACATCGTAAAAAAAAGCTTAACCGCTATGACCTACGGGACGCTGAACAGCGAAAATCTTTGTGGTTTGCTGTACTCCGATTTTTAATCGCTCAAAAGGACAAACTTTGAATAAAACCATATCTTTGCTAGTGGGGATGAAGGAGAAAGGAGTCCTGAAATAAATCGACTTTTCCCATAAAAGTCGACGCTGATTAAAAACGGAAAATTTATAATTAATGTTCCCAATCCGACGTCATCATTGCTGCTGCTGTAAACGTCCGTTATGAAGGGTGGGCAATTTAGTTCGTTGTTTGTGTCACTTTGTGGACTTATAGGAGACTGTTCAATATTCCAAAAAGGATATGTTCAGTTATTCGTTTTTTCTTACAATCCACTTGCTTTCTAGTTCTTATTATGTGCAGATAGCCCAGCCCCATGGTGCTAATGATATGATATCTCATTTGAGCTTAGTAGGGCTAAGGACTAGTAAAATCTCTCATGTGCAATCATACGTACGAAATTACTGTCCATTAACTGAGGGTGTATTTTTGGCAGCCGATATGTCTACCGGGTGATCGAAATTTCGTGGTAAAACAGTCCAAAGTTTTGTGCGTGGCCCTAGGAATGGTCAAAAGGCACCTTTTTTCCTCTTTTCCTTATCAGCGGCATCTAAAAGGAATTATAAACATAGGGACGGGCTACAGTCCGCTTGGGTGAACTATTGGTTACCCTATTCTTATTCCTATCCCTCATAAGTGGGCGTGACAAAAGTCTAAGTATGGTTGAATTGTTAAGAACGCTCTACATATTTTGTTTTATAATATTTAAAGGATTTTATCGAAAAAACCGAAGCTTTTGTAAAAAAAAACGCTCCCTAGCTCAAGCTTTGGATTTTCAAAAAAGTTTTTTTTAAAAATTGTGGGCGTGCCAGTAGGCAGATTTTGAAAATATTTACACATGAGCATATTTGGCCCCTAGAGAGTATATATTATAAAATTCAGCTCCGTAGCTCAAACTTTGGTTTTTAAATAAAAAAAATGTATTTAACCCTCATCCCACCCTTGTGTAGAAATCTACACATAAGCTACCTCTTTTCTTGTTTTTTTTTTAAAAACCACTAATTACTAATTTCCAGAATTTTCTGACTTTATTAAAACCCTTATTTTACATAAAAAAAACTTATTTCCATATAAAAAAAAAGTTTATGACGGTTGTTATTGTTATAATTACGTTAACTACCTACCAGTGGCGTGGCGTGGATAATTTTAAAAGGGAAGACGTTGAAAAATTTAGTCACCTATAAAAATAAAAATCTTTAAAACCTGAAATAAAATAATTTTTAATGGGGATATTGTATCCACATAATATGCATTCCACATTGACTTAGCAAAAATATTCTAGCCACATTTTTTATTCAAGTCATTAATATTTCAATCAACAATGAGCTTAAAGCATAACAAAAGTGTCTTCAAAAGAAGCCGGTCTTGACAGACGCATGATACAATAACTTAAAAAAATTCAGCATAATGTGGATAGTAATTTTAAAATAAGAAAATTCAGAAGAATTATATGCATAATTCTTTATATTTGTTAAAATATAAAAACGATACAAATAATAATGTCAGCAATAAAAATAAATCAAAATTAAAAACAGCTAAAATTCACACACTTAAAAAAAAAAAGTGAAAAGTTTTGTTAAAATATTAGTTCTTTATAATTATTTGTATTCTAATGCTATTCGACGATCTTTTTTGATAAACTCTGCCAATACCCTTTCATAGAGGTTTGGTCTATTTTTAATTTTAAGAAGAAGTCTTCTTTCTATCGATATGAGGGCTAAATCAGAGAGCCTATCCTCGCCCTGTGAGTTTCTTAAATAAGTATGAATTCTTTTTAAAGCAGAAAAAGACCTCTCAACGGAGGCGACGGAAATGGGAAGTGTTAAAAGTAAACTACTTAAGTTTAAGACTTGAGGGAACACTTCTTTCAATGCTTCACTATTCAAATGGTTGTGAAGGTCGAGAACCTCAAACTGCCGAAGTGACGACGAAGAATATAAAACATTAAGTTAATTTTTTAATGCCGTGAAGTCAAAAATTCTAGGAAAAAACTTAATTAGGGAAGATATTTTTACATCTGGACTGGAACGAGAAAAAGTGTCATACTTCAAATTATTTAGTAAATCCAAAAATGTAAGATTACTAAATGATTTATATCTGGCATTTATTTGGCTAACTATATTGTTTTTAATTTCAACAAAAAAGCGCTTATAATTCGTCTTCAAATCGAAGTCAAGCAACCTGCGTTTACGTGGAGGTTCGATGCAATCATTTACCCTGTCATAAATAACTTCAAACATATTTAAAAAGTCAGAGCTTATCCATGACTCAAAACGTTCGATTTCTTGCTTGGCATAACTAACGTCTGTTTGTTTTTTTTTTAATTAAATTAAATAATACATCGGTCTTTGCAAATATTTCAGAAAGGGTATGAAGCAAAAAACAGAATTCCTTGCTCTCTAATTTATTTAATAAACTTTCTGCCATCGAAAGTGTGTCAGTATCCCATTCCCTAGAGTCATTAATTATTTTACTAAAAGTTTCAATTATATCTATTCTACAGTTAAAGATTACGTTTATTATTCTTGAATGATAATGCCTTCGAGTTTCCGATACTCCTGGCATGCGTCGATTGGAAATTTGTTTTAAAAGATTGGACCGCTTTGTGGATTTATTAAAAAATCGTACGATGCTATTAGTATAGCCAAAAAATAGTTTAAGTTCTGCTATGTTTTCTAGAGATCGGGATAGTACTAAATTTAAAACATGTGCATAACAAGGAATAAAATTTGCCATCGGGCATTCATCAAGGACCTTCTTTTGAACACCACCCCCCTCGCCGGACATAACTGCGGCACCATCGTAGGATTGTCCTATTAACTTTTCCTTGCAGTCGTATGTTTCAAGAATTTTAAATATATGATTGGATAACTCATTTGCATTACGACTTGCGCTAACGTCAAAAAATCCAAGAAATCTTTCTTGTATACCATCCTCTGACAAGTACCGAAATATGGCACTCAGTTGTTCCCTATGACTCAAATCTGGTGTTTCGTCGATCATAATCGACACGAACCGAGCATCCTTGATTTCCGTTTTAATTTCGGATTTAATAACCGCCGCGATACTAGGTATCAAATCGTTTTGAATATCGTTGGATAAACCTGAAAAAATTGGATTGTGTGTACTTGAACACTGCTCTAAATGGGATTCCAATAAAGTGTCATATTTAGATAAAAAATAAACCGCTTCGACATAATTGCCACGATTATCTGAACTAGACCTTTCATCATGACCGCGAAATGCTAACTCCTGTCTGCCTAATAAAATGACCGTGTCAATAAAACGTTCCATTAGTTTCCGATTTTTATCTACTTTTTTATTATGAACAACGAAAGAATTTCCTAAAGAAGTTTCAATGCGATTCGTGCCGAATTCGTGTAGGGATAAACAACAACGAATATGTTTTTCTGTCTTAATATGTTTTTTCGAAGAATTAACTAAATTATTTATATCAGTGAAACCCGTTCGGCTCCAAACACTGGCGGAGTTTGAAAAAAGAAGACAAGGAAAACAAAACATTTTATTAAGCTTGCAACTCCCAGTTAGCCACTTATATTTTTGGTATAAGGAAACATTAAAATGTGTCACAAAACCATCTCTCCTTTGGTAATTAATATTTATAAAAGGCATAGAGCGCCCTACGTCTATAACTTTTTTTTTATCAAGAAAAGATAGCTTACTAAAACTATTTGAATCCTCCAGGAGGAAATCAGTTAAACAGCAATCTACACTAATCAAAGACATTTCCAAAAAAAAATCTAAAACTGCACTAAAATTAAGAAGCTAAAATGTTTTTATCAGTAAGTTGGTAATAAAAGAAACTAAAAAATTACACATTAACCTTCACTTTCACTTTCACATCTAACTTTTCACTATTTTAATTTAAGATTTTATCAAATTGGGTTTACGAAACACTAGATTTTTTCAAGTTATTGCACTTGTGCAACGCAGTCTGTCAATAAATTCCAACTGATTCTAAATTAAAATTTGAATTCCTGCTTAAAAAAAAAAACAAGTGTCGGTATTTTATTTGACATGAACTTCTCTTAAGCGATATGCTGAATGTACTCTGCTGACAAATTGCCATAATATTCTACCATATTTTATTTCATAAGACAAAAGTATAACAATAAATTTGTAAAAACATCGAAGCATTAACTATCACAAGAGAGAAAAATGAAAGCTCAACTTCTTACATCAACACGCATATCAATATCAACATCAAATTCAAAATCAAGAATCAACCCACGTAACACATTCAGATATTATGTCATAAGAAAAAAGAAATAAGTCAAAGAACACCGTGTTATTAGACACAATGTTGCAAAAAAAACGAGTCAAACGTAGCACCTGCATTCCTGCAACATGTTGATATCTTCCGATTGAAACGCAATGCTAATCGCAAAAGGGAGAATGAAATGAAACAATTCCAAGTATTCAGCGTGAGATTTGGTTTATAAGACGAAATGTAGCGTCTTTTTCTTTGAATATAAAAGCGGGTGTTGAACAAAGAGGATCGGAACCGCAATGCTTGTAGAAGAAAGGGATATAAAACAAGTAAATAAGACGGAAAAATATTTTTTATTCTATTATAGAGAGCAGCGGTAGTTGAAAACCTTTTACTAAGAGTATTTTTGTGACTCTTCGTTGGTTTGTTGTTTGTGATTTGTGGATTGTGGAATGTGGTTGAATCTTGATTCTTGAATGAAGTATGAAGATACAGACGAGAGGTAGAATGAAAATATTAAACTTATTCGATAGCTTATGTGTGAGTGTGTAGATTTTATTTTATAATTAAAATACGGGACGGGTTTCATTTTTCATATATTTATTTGGCAGATAGTGCTTACTTTTGGTGGATTTTTAAAAGGGAAGACGGTAGGAATCGTGTTATATGGATGCCACGCCACTGCTACCTACACATATGAATAATTAGTGCATTTCATATAAAATGCCAGTTTCATTGAATCTATTCGGTAGTGAACATTGTGCGTATATATTTAATAATAATAATAAAAAAAACTATGTCGAGACGAAGATATCGTACAATTGAAGAAATGGATGCATTTTTGAATGAAAGTGATGGTAATGATATTGATATTTCTGGAGACAGTGATGACGAATTTGTGTCAGGAGAAAATGTTGATGATTACGTCGAAACCAGTAAAATATGGATTGAAATTCTGGTTGCTGGTGTGTTTTGTTTGGGAAATTCATCAAATCCACGAAAAATGACAAGAAGCGTTCCACTACAAATAAAAGGTAGAGCAAGATGTCACATTTGCTATGAAAAAAAGTCTGCCAGCAAAAATAATAATATATGAATACGAGACAATTTGTTGTTATTGCACAAAAGCTGCTTGTGAAAACCAACATAATCGAAATGTTTGTGTAAAATGCATTCAAGAAAAACTAATTTAAATTTATATTCACTTGTTTCTTTAATAAAATTAAAGAAGAAGTATTTTTTATTTATCTTTATTAAAAAAAAAAAAACATTGATAGAAAACACTAAAATCCCGTATGTGTAGAAATCTACACACAAGGATAGACAACGTTTTTTTTCTGAGGATGAGATGAAGGTTAATTGTGGGCGTCTCAGTGGGCGGATTTTGAAAATATTATCTCCCGAGCAGTTTTAGGAGTCATAGATCATAATTATATAAAAAAAATTCAACTTTCTAGCTCAAAATTCGATTTTTTTGAAAATTTTGTTTTTTTGAGTTTGTGGGCGTGTCTGTGGACGGATTTCAAAAAATCGTAAGCTTGATTATTTCGGGAACCTGGAGAGTATATGGTTAAAATTTCAGCTCTCTAGGTCCAGTTTAAAGGCCTAATTTTTGCGTCAGACGGACGGACGTGGCTAGATCGACATTACTATCGATGCTGATCATAAATATAGTAACTTTTAGGGGTCTATGGGCAATATTAAGGTATGTTACAAACTATGCGTCAAAATTAACATACCCTTAGAATAGGGTATAAAAATGGGGTGATTTGGAAGGCTCAATAAGTCAAGTTTCTTCATGTCCTTCTTGATCGTTGTCGGCAAAATTATGATCAGAACCATAATGCCTGAAACGTGCCGTGCTAGAGGCTCTTTTTCGTCGATTGAAGAACAGTCGAAATTGATTCGTCTTGGAGTTAATGAGGACAAGACTTAATACATGCTATCAACATATAAACAAACATCTGTCCAACGCCTAAGACATAACGTCGCTGTCGATAGCAATAACTTTGAGGTAGTTAATGACTTCACCTATGTTGGAGAAAACATCAACTCTACAAATGATACCTTAGTGGAGATTCGACAGACAATTTCCCTAGGAAACCGCTTCTACTTCGGTTTAGCCAAGCAAATGAGTTAAAAACTCTGCACTCGAAGAACAAAATGCATGCTTTTTATACCCTATTCTAAGGGTATATTAATTTTGACGCGAAGTTTGTAACATACCTTAATATTGGCCATAGACCCCTAAAAGTTACTTTATTTATGATCAACATCGATAGGAATGTCGATCAAGCCATGTCCGTCCGTCCGTCCTCGCTGGAGAAGCTGTTCCAACATGATTTTATGTTAATTCGGTATTCTATTGAACGAAAACCTATACAGCTTTGCATATGATCCTGCATTTTCAACATCATTGCACTGTGGCCGAAAGTTGTGAGTTTATTTGCTGGCGTGTTGCTTTAAAAATAGATTCTTTCTCCAAATGTTGTACTCCTGCACATGGTTTCAATAAAATATAGAGTCTCATAATTTATTCGAAAGCATATCTCTGTCCATTTCCAAGTTCTTCAGATGGATAAGCTATCATAAATTATTTCTACCTCTCTCCCTCCCTCTTCTAGACACAAACTTACATTTTTTGGTTGTTAAAAATGTCTCTAAAATAGGACAACAACTTAACCGACGATTTGTTGGTTGGATTTTGTTTCAACCCCAAATAAACAATACAATGACCCGAGGGAAATATGAAAACAAATTAGCACATCTTTCTTTGACTGTCCATTCCACGAAGTCACAACACAATAAACATATATCATTCCCCCCGTGACTAACCACACTTTGTGATAGCTATCCTTGCAGGGTGTATTCCCAAGGTAGTGATCTGTATCTACGCTCCAGTGCAACGTTTTCCAGTAACTCGTGTTTCCCATAAAGGGTTTTACAAGTTTGTAGAGAAAGTAATCAGAGTTCTTTTCGACAAAGTGTGCTTATAATGAATTTAATCAAGAATCTGTAAGGGGGAAAAAGATAGAAAGAGGAATTCAGGAGTGGCATACTGCCATGAGTATGTAAGTCTCCATTTTATATCAGAATTTAGGTTAAAAATCTAAGTTTTAGAAATATCCCCTTAGAGAAATATCGATTCTACTAAAGAAAGAGAAACATTAAATGACCATCGTTCACGCGGTCAGTCAACGGGCATGATATTGATAGATATTGAAAAAGCCTTTGATTTTGTATGGCACAATGGAATAATATATAAAATGTTACACTTCGAGTTTCCTTTGTATTTATCAAAGTTCGCAGAACGATAAAATATGATTCGTTCTCTCATGAAAAGTTCGCAAAGGAATTTGATTTCTGATTCGATCTCGAACCTTATTTTTCGGTTCGTTTAAAAATAAAATTCGTTTTCACGATCGAATCAAATCTGTTGCGATCTGTAAAATATAGTTCGTTCGTGAATTTATCATGCGCGAACTATTGGAGATCCGTTCGCGAAAGGTTCTCATAAGAAAAAAAAGAGTAATTTTACATGAAAATTACATTACATATTTTTATATTGAAAGGACATATAAGTAAAAAGTATTTTTATTACATGAAAATTTTGGAAAAAATTTGCAGTCAGTTTAACTAACAAAACATTATTTATTGTTCCTTTGAATAATTTGTTTTTTTGTCAAAAAACTTGTAGAGCGCTAAAAGCCCGTTCAACAGAGAATTGAGTTGATGGCACTGCCAGCACTACTTGCTTCCTAGAAGAACCTCTTTGCTGCTCAATGTTTTCCAATGATCAATTTTCTCTCACAAATTATGCAAGTTGATTCGTCAACTTCTTCATTATAAGAAACATATTAATTTAACTCAAATGTCTTTATTTTCCCCATTTCAAGCAAAATAATAACTATTGAAAAAATCGCGAATCGAGAATGATTTGTTTTATGGATCTCTACGCTCTACGGATCCTTATCGCTACCGAACCAAATTCTACCAGAATTTTTTTTTTCCGATCTCTCACGATCGAGAGATACAGACAAGAAAGGATACAGTTCGTTCGTGAGAGAACTATACATTTTTGCAGATCGAAAATTTTATCTTTAGCAAACTTTATTTCTTATGGTTCGTGAGAAGATCGATAAAGAACAATAAAGATCATTATTTTATCGTTCGTGAGCGATATTTTACGAACCCTGGTACGGAGCAGGTTCAATTCCCATAGAGAGCAACAACATACGCCTCACATTAACGGAGAAAACGTATGACAATTTGTTTTCTAAGACCTCTACACCAAAAAGAGGATTTCTGCCTGGAAGTACAATGGACCGTTATCGAGTCTGAGTGCCTTGGGATTAGATTTCCTTTCAAAAAAAAAAAAAAAAAAATTACGCAATATGTTTAACAAACTAGGTGTGGGGTAAGTTAGGACAGGTCGAAGAAGTTTTGCAAAAATCAAGTTACGAAGAGGAAGAACAGCTGAAATGTAATTGTCTGATGTGCATTAAAGTGTTTTCTGAAAGTTTACCGGGTGAGGAGTGAGTACGGTGCAATATGCCGAATATAGGCTCATTCGAAGTACTCACCCTGTCGTCTTTATTTGCATGAAGTGTAATAGCGACTACGATTCTTATTACATTTTTTTGAAGTAAAACTTCTTTACGCACGCTTGACTTGGGGAGTAAGCTGGTGAATGCGACACGAAAGTGTAGCCCAATGAAGACTTCCGGCGTAACGGAAGTGTAGACAAACGTTGACTTCCGGCGTAACGAAAGTTTCGACTAATGTAGACTCTTTTGTTACAACCCATACAATTTAGTCGGCGGAAAGATTAATGGAATGGGTAAACACCCTTGAATCTCCTCAATAGAGGGCAATACTAAGCTCATCATCTATACAAACCGATCCAAAGGAGAAAGCTATATCTAAAACAGTTGCCGACAGATGGAATTTAAAGGAAGGAAGTAAAGTCATTGTGTCCATGAATCGCAGTTCATTAGTTGGAAATATAGAGCGTCACCGTCATCGTCAGATTTTCAGCGTCATCGTCAGATTTTCAGGTCGGACGATTTGAGCTAGGGAGCTGAAATTTGTAATATAGACTCTCCAGGGGCCCTTGATGCTCATGTGTAAATATTTTCAAAAGTCGCCCACTGACACGCCCACAATTTAAATTAGATGGAGCGAAAGAAGTTTTACTTCAGTCGTGTGGTCTTAAGCGCACTAATTTTTTGTATTATTTGTTTAACGTCATGGAGTTTCTTTTTATTTAAATTCTGTATTTACTTCTTATGTTTTGAAAAACTAAAAGAATAAAATTCCGCCGTTATTGCCAATCTATTTTTCCATTTTTCAGGCCTTGGTATAATTAACCCTACACGCTGGATCAACTTGACCCGCTATTGGGGCAAGGTGGACCACTTGGACTTGGCGCATTCGGGCAATATTATATAATCTTCGATTACATGTATGTATTCAGTTTTTTTTTTCAAATCTTATAAAGAAGCTATAAGTCCATTCTTTATATTGATGCCAGCTTCATTGTCGTATTATGAATAGGATACTATTTAGGAGACTTGTAGTAAAAAAGTGGAACAACTAGATCCGCCCTACCCTAGTAAAATAGGCTGACTAGTTCTTCAAAAAATGCCACAATAACACTAATCACCAGTTACCAGGTCATTACTCAAATGGACCATTACTGCTGAACATTTGGGTGCCGAAACCTCGTTAATGGTTGGTGGAAGGAGGGGGTCAATTTGAATAGCATTCCTTTTACGGGAGTGAACAAGCAAATTAACTCTAAAATGTTTCGACAATAAAAACACATCCCCATCCGAACTCAGCCATCAAATCGAGCTTGCTTCCCTTGATCCAGTTAAAAAAGTTTAATTTAAAAAAGGCACTAAAATAAGAGCGATGTGCACCCACACAATGCTACCTAGAACACGAACATAATTTATTGCTTTAATTTAACATTCATTAAATTTTTATCATAATTTACGACTCAATAAAATGGGTACCGCATCAAACCATGGGGGTTGGCCAACTTTATCTAACGGACAAAACGGCGGGATTTATGCGTCCATCATCAGCCCGCCAGCGTGTTGTGAAGGAAGTAGCAACCCTTTGCAATCCGCAATTGGCTTCTGTCACTCATCCAAAAGTTATTAACACACAAAAAAAGTGTGAAACTCTGTTAGCAAATCCCTGACACGTGTGTGTGCACGTCAGGAAGATACCGTCAACCGACCAATCAAGTCGACTGCATGGGGAGTGTGCTAATTTCCGTATTTGTTTCCCAACGTAACATCTAGTCGGGGGGTAGTAGCAGAATGCAGTTTTGTCATTGTTCCTCCAGATGCTGCCACGTATCCGTTGGAGAAACATTCGTTACATGAGTTCGTTAGGGTGCCTTCTCCAAAGCCCCGGACTTATTACTGCACGTATACAAGAATTATGATAGAATATATCTTTCCCGCCCAACGCGCAGCATCTCGGAACGCCAACGCCAACACAACACAATTGAATAAGGGACGTTGCTCATTTCTTTTTGTTATACAATTTTGCTGTGTGTTGTTCTTCTTCTTCTTTCCTCACAAGACTAGAAAAATGTTGAACGATGGACCTGTGAGGGTTGGGGTGATGTAGAATACACAATATAGTCGACTATATTCGGGGTGAAAACAATAACGTGTTGTAACTTCTTATTAGATACGAAAGATACAAATAAAATGATAAAAGTGATGATGTCGGTGGAAAATTGTAACAAAATTCGCTCAAAGACAGGCAGCATGATAGGTGAATGGATGGGCTGTAATGTGGGGGTGGTTGGGTGTCACTGACAATTGTGCTGGTTCTCCCGCAACAATGAACCAAACCGAAACCCCAATACCAGGGCGTAAATAAAAGAAGTAATTTCGAGTAAATAATGATAAAAACTCTGTCTTTTCTGCACACACATATCCGTATGTTGGTACGAATGTACGAACTGGGATAGCTACGCTGGGAAATATTTTTCCATCAACGCATGATGTAGGGTTGGGGGTGACCCAAAGGTGTGTGCATGAAAATAAGTCAAAACAAATTCATTTCAAGAGAAGATACGAGCACTGGAAAAATATGAGGCGCGCATAGATAAGCAGAATGACGACGAAGCAGGGAGTTTTCGATGTGGAAAATTGCATTAACATAAAATGTGCTTTTCTAGCGAGGGTGTTGTTATTTTTACCGCCCCCACCCTAGACATGCGGCAAATTGTATGCAATCTCTTTATACGTTACACGTTAGTAAGTAGTTGTATCTTCCTTATTATAAGTAAAACGTTTTATTTTGACAAAGCAAACATGGCACATACTTTGTTAAAATCGAGTGCATATGCGAGAGATACAAATTTGTTTCATTGTTCCGAGTGATATACTTATATCTTTTATAGAGAGCATGGTCAGTATGTGCATTAGGGTGGTTCATTTATGTTTCAGCCCTCCTCTTAAGGAAGGTTTATTTATGTGGACTCATAGTTTATATGCCTTAATATTGTTCGAAGACCCCTTAAAAATTGCAATATTTTTGTGATCATTTCCCAAAGTTATGTCGATCTAGCCACAACCGTCAAACAGGCACTAATTTCGAAGCCTTCAAATTCGAGCTACAAAACAGAAATTTGGAACAAAAAATTTACTCTCTAGGGGCCCTTCTGCAACCCCCCCCCCCCCCCATGTTGGGGTCACTGCTTGATTTGGAGTAGGTGCAAGGGCAAATGGTTGAAAACAGCACCAATGGAACGCCAAATTGGCCTTATTTCACTTTCACATCATTTCGTGACCCATAAGTCCCAACTTTTACTTCTGGGAGTTATGTCCCACTTGAGTGAGATATAAGTCCCAAATCAATTTGTTCCATTTTCGTCCCGCTTCCTTTACAACCAAATTCGAACAGAGCCTTCGAAATGGAATTCAATAAACCTATCCTGCTGCTGAGATTAGAGATCTCTCCTAAAATTTGGGACTTATGTCCCATCTTCGACAAAATATTTTGGAACTTATGTCCAAATGTGGGACATAAGTCCTAAAAAAAAAATTTGAGACTTATGTCCCGGGGACTTATATCCCTGCGCGGAAATAGTGTAGATGGACATGCTTTAAAGCTCGTAAGGTATGATGAAACAGATAGGGTGGCTTGTGACCCGTGCGGCGCAGGTTAAATCCTCATACAACATACGCCACCCATTCTCCAGCAGGGTAGAAGGGTTAAAAACTCTGGACACCTTTTCGGCTTATAAACCGGGCGGCCGTCGGCCTCATTATGAAGGTGCTCAGGGCACCGCTTCATTTATTCATTAGAATATATTATTTTTGTGAGCCGAACAGGTGTATAGAAGCGGGCCAGTCATGTGCTGTTATCTGTTGAACCTTTTCATACCTTTTGAGCTTTGAAACACGCCGTATAGCGACCCCCTGATCAACTGCATGTGAGGCCGAAGGCCGGACTGTGTATGTGTCGTAGAGCTGTGTCGAAGAGCTGTCCAAGAGTTTTTACCCGAGAAGCGTCACATGAACTAGCAAACATATACTGCTGCCAAAGTGAAATAAGACCGAATCGGCTTTACATCAATCTATCTGTTCCAGAAGTGGCGAATCCCTTCTTAAACGTAAAAAAAAATAGAAAAAAATTGAGGAATATTGCAGAAATCGGGCGGAGAAAACATTATTGTGGTTAATAAAATGCACATTTAAGTGGAAAGAAAAGCCGCTGATGAGTAGGTTAGGTTAGGTTATAGTGATAGTCGACAGAAGCCGATACACTTAGACCAATAAAAGGTCAATCATGATAGAACACGGATATATCTTCTTTCTGCTCTTTTAACCAGTTGGTGCTTTTAATAAAGCTTGAAAGATTTTAAATGTCAATGTTTATGCGATCGTTTAGATCATTGTAAATGAAAGATCCCAAATGAAGTTTAAGTCTTTGAGAGAGAGCAGGGCATGAGCACAAAAGATGGAGAGTATACTCCTCCTCTTCCTCGTCCAAGCAGCTTCTGCAGAATTCATTTTTATCGACGCCAAGCCTTGTTTCATTTTTCCCTATGAGACAGTGTCCGGTGATTACACCAATTGTATCACCAAGGTGCAGTCTGTTCAGAGAGATCAAACACTTAGAGCATTTCAGATCCAGCTTTGGCCAAATCTGTTTTGTCGCTAGACAATTGTTGCCACTTGTCCACCTAAGGTTAGTTCTCTCGATGGCTTCCTTCATAAACATGAATTTGCATGTAGGAATTAGAATGCCTAAGGGACCTTTATCAGCTAGAAGGCGCAGTATGGTTCCTTTTCTGGCGAGTTCATCAGTCCTACAGTTCCCTGGAAGATCTTTGTGTCCCGCACCCAGCACAGCAAAGCTCATTGGTGATGTAATCTATTTTGCTAGGGAGCATTCTGAAATTCGTTAGAATAGAGGAGTGACTGATTTCATTCTCGGACCACTGTAAAGTTGTTTAAGGCAGACAGCCGCCCTAACAGACGCTTGCTTACCAAAGATGTTAAGGGGTGTTATGTGAAACAGAATGTCCATTGTAGCAGAGGGAGCAAGAGTGCACCACTCATGCAGGGACACGCTGATCGTTGGACTTTGCCAAGCTTATCGGGATTTATCGCTTTGTCTAAGGCAGTCCACCAAACAACTATCCCGTATATAAGTAACAGTCTTATTACCGAGTTGTAAGGCCACTTGGTGATGCGTGGTTGAATACTCAATTTATACCGATGGCTTTTTTGCAAGAGAAGAGTGCTACCGTAACTTTTAGAACTCTTTCTTGTATGTTAGGTTTCCAGCTAAGCTTCTTATCCAAAATGAGACCCAAGTACTTAGCTTCATCAGAAAAGCTTGTGCCCTTGTTTGAGGATTGTCAATGTGTAGAATTTTAAATATTCTAGTGAACAGTTCGGTTTTGTGGGGGTTGACACCTAATCCACAACGATTTGCCCATGTCGTTTGCTTGAGGACACCGTTTTGGAGAAGTTCTTTCGAGGTATTTAGGTGCTTCCCTGAGACTACAATTGCAACGTCATGTGCATAGGCAATCCGCCTGTAGCCTTCAATATCCAGGCACATTAGCAGCACGTTCACCAATAAGTTCTAGAGAAGGGGGGAGAGGACTCCGCCTTGCGGAGTTCCTCTACTGACAGATCTTCTGGCAGATCATCCAGTTTTGAGATTATAATCCGGCCTGTGAGCAGTTGATTAACAAGCTCACCAAGTGAGTCACATACTTTCAGATCTTACAGTGCATTTGCGATCGCGGATGTTTTGACGTTGTTAAATGCCATTGAGCAGTAAAAACTAAAAATTTAAATAGGTATAAAAAACCTGAGAACCTGTTTAAAGCAAAGAAAATCAATAAAAAAAAGTGAAAAGGTTCATCAATAGATCTTGATAAAGCCGTTTACAGGCATTTGTACGTTTTTTTTCTATAATTTTGTTATGAATTAATTGTTTCTGATCGTTTTTATTAAGTATTATAAAATTTATTTTTATAAAGGCTGATTTTTTTTCCTTCAAAGCCCTTAATTGCTATTACCGACATCACACAAACCAATCCAGAAGCTTTGTAAAACCTAGACGTCGACTGGCTTACACTTGCTACAAATTCTAATAAATTCTAACCTGCAGACGACACTGAATTTTTGAGAAAGCTGTTTGGTTGTTTCACTGAAAAACTACACATACAATCGCCACTTCAGCCAACATCCGCTACGCAATTCGGCAGCCATCGCGGTGCTCTGATCACTTACAAGGGTTTTAAAATTGGATGCAATAGCAAATTAATAAACCAAAAGAAATATCGATGGGTAATTTATTGTTTCATCCAGTTTGGGGATTTTTTTTTGTTCTTCTTTTTAATATGAAGTCGATACGCTTCAGGCACTTCAAGTATACACAGTCCAGACTACTTAAGCGGTCCCTAGACGCTCAATATTATTGTGCAAAATATTGCACAATATTATTGGCTAGGCCCCCAGACGGTTCAATATTTTATACAATAATTTAGTTGGCAGCTGATACTTGTGTAGACAACATTGAGTGATACTCTTTTGCTGGTGACATTTTCACTGAAATCACTCGCGGAGGTATTTAGGTATTCTTCGACACTTGAAAATTAAATAAACAAATATTGTGCAATTGTACCCACAGACGATACAATATTTTATATTGTGCAATAAATATCAAAAGGGTTTTGATTTTCCTCAATATATCGCACAACCTTGCAATATTATCCATAGACGGACAATAATATTGAGCGTCTAGGGACCGCTTACATTTGGGCCGGCAATAACTTTGAAATTTAAACAAAACATATGAAATTTCATAAAATAGCCACTCATTTGTGTTTAATCGAGAGAATACATTCTGCGATTTGGTAATTCGTTTTTCAACACATTTGTTTTTCAAAAACGGTCCACACTAAACGGTCTCAGATAATCGTTTATGTCAAGTGCTCAGAAGCTTCATTTTGAAACCAAATCTATAAAATTTGGTACAGTTGCTGATGCGGGTACGTCAACACGATAAAATTGCAAAGACTACTGAATAAAAATGACACGGACGGTTTGCAATCTGACTATTGGTTTAAGTGTCTAAAATTATAACTAAGTCAAAAAATAACCGTTTAGAAAATTGATCAACTTTATTTGTTTTCAAACAAAAATATTTTTTTGCTACAATAAAGCGATTCTCCCTGATTGATTTTTTTATTTTTGTAAATAATCCGATTATATAACTAGCTTACTTTTTAGTATTCAAAAATACCGTTTGAGTATGGCTTCTTAACTCTGAAACTTTTTTTGTAATTAATTGCTTTATTATAACCTCCTTAAGAAATATTGGCGCAAAACTCATCCCCGCCTTCGAAAATTCACCAATGTTTTCCTGCAATGATTTTTATCATTTGACACTGACATTGTCGCGAAGTACTCTACCTATTATTTTGTGACACAACTATAACCAAGGGGAAATCTCAAAATACTTGAATTTGAAGCAAAAAGGATAACTTATATTCACATTGTTTATTGGTGCGGCTCCAATATATGAACTGTTCGGTTATATGAACTGATCTAATAATCATTTGTTCATATAAGTGCTAATTCTGGCAACCGATTCAACAAATTTTGAAAAAATAACAATTTGACCAAAAGCAATGCAGGTATTTTTTATTAAAAGACTCAGAAACACATTAAAAACATAGGGACGGGCTACAGTCCGCTTGGGCGAACTGTTGGATACCCTATTCGTATTCCTATACCTCATAAGTGGGTGTGACAAAAGTCCAAGTATGGTTCAATTGTTAAGAACGCTCTACATATTTTGTTATATAACATTTAAAGGATTTTATCGAAAAAAACCCTCCCTAGCTCAAACTTGGGTGTTTCAATAAAATTGTTTTATTTAATTGTGGGCGTGTCAGTAGGCGGATTTAAAAAAAAATTAACACATGAGCATAAAGGCCCCTAGAGAGTATATTATATAAATTTCATTATTATTATTATATATATATATTATTATTATATATATATATATTTAGCTCAAACTGGTGCCGTGACATAACCCCAAGCGTCATAAGCCCAAATTTTGAAATTTGGCCTTATGTCGCATTGCGAAAGTGACATAAGGCCAAATTTTAGCATTTGGTATTATGGCACATTGGAAAAGCGTCATAAGGCCAATTTGGCTTTATGACACTTTCGCTTGGTGCTGTTTTCAACAATTTGCCCTCGCACCTACCCCAAATCAAACAGTGAGCCCAAGCAGTATGCATTGCACTGTTTATGGGATTAGTTGCGAAATCGCAAGTAGACAATGCCTATGGGGGGGCATGCTGCCGCCCTGCAACCCCCCTGCTTGGGGTCACTGTTTGATTTGGAGTAGGTGCGAGGTACGGTTTCGAAAATTTGGCTTTATGTCCCTTTCCGGATTTGGCCTTATGACGCTTTGTGAAAGTGACATAATACCAAATGCTGGAATTTGGCCTTATGTCACTTTCAAAAAGCGACATAAGGCCAAATTTCGAGATTTGGGCTAATGACGCTTGGGGTTATGTCACGGCACCCTCAAACTTTGGATTTTCAAAAAAATTGTTTTTTTTATTTGTGGGCGTGTCAGTGGGCGGATTTTGAAAAAAATTTATCCCGATCAGTTTTAGGAGTCATAGATCATATATAAAAAAAGCTTTCTAGCTAAAAATTCGATTTTTTCCAAAATTTAGTTATTTGAGTTTGTGGGCGTGTCTGTGGGCGGATTTCAAAAATTCGTAAACTTGATTATTTCGGGACCCTAGAGAGTATATGGTCAAAATTTCAGCTCTCTAGGTCCAGTTTAAAGGACTAATTTTTGCCCACAGACGGACGGACGGACGGACGGATATGGCTTGATCGGCATTACTATCGATGCTGATCATAAATATAGTAACTTTTAGGGGTCTACGGGCAATATTAAGATATGTTACAAACTATGCGTCAAAATTAATATACGCTTAGAATATAGGGTATAAATACCAAGGAACACCTTGAAAAATGCAACGGACTCTGGGGACTTACTACTTAACTCGATTCTACTTTCGAATCTATACGAAAGCTAATTGCAATTCTACTTTTGCTGTGCTATATACTCAATTACAATCGAAAGTAAATTATGTCGCCTTTAATGTCTTTAAATTTCTAGTTTTCAAACGAAACTTGGACTTAAGTTGACAGATAAATTGAAAAGAAAAATCAAATACGATTGTTCAATTGTTCATCAAATTGTTGTATAGGGTATTTTTTGTAGAGGTATAAAACTTCTGATAGGGATAACTGTCAAACGAGCTGTCATACTAATAAAGTGTGTTAGACTTTCTTTCAGTTTACTTTAGCAAAACACCATGGAAAGACTTACACCAGAACAACGTTTACTAATTGTGGAATTTTATTTCCAAAATTCGCGCTCTGATCGCCGAACTTATAGAGCACTTCGTCAAGTTTACGGTGCGCATAATCGTCCATTATCGATTAATGACCATATTTACTCTTTGTGAAGAAGCCATCGTCGCTGTAGATGTGAGTGTGAGAGAGTGACCGAATCATCTCAAGAAATGGACCTGTGAATTGGTCACCTCATTCGTGTGATTTGACACCTTTGGACTACTTTTTCTAGCGGTACGTCAAATCTCTGGTCTTATGCTGATAAACCAGCGACGATTGATCACTTAGAAGCCAATAATTCGAAACACTATTGACGAAATGAGACCTGGTATGCTCGAAAAAAGTGGTTCAAAATTGGACCGACAGGATGGCGTTCATAAGGCACAGTCGCGCAGGCCATATGTCAGAAATTGTTTTTAAATATTAAATGCCATGAAATTTGTGAGCTAATAGAGCCAATATTTGGTCATTCCATTAAATTTTGTTGTGTTTTATTTAAAAAAATTGTTGTATGCCTCTATACAAAACTCCCTTAAGAATCGAGTAACATAGTTGGGTCCCTGGTCTGTCGCATGGAATTGTACGCAGCGACTCACTCAGCACAAGCAGAAGTGATGCCGAACGCCCGGGACGTCTTAATAAAGTCACAACTGAGGAATGAAATAAAAAAAATCCATAACTTTGTGTTGGAGGCCCATCAAGTAAAGACAGCCTTGAGAGCGTGCTCCAAAACGGAATATGAACGGCATAATCTTTATTGGATATTTCAATGATTATTGGATTCATGAAAATGCTACCTCACTTGACGAGAAAAAAAAGTTCTCTTTCACCACGACCATGCAGCATATCCACTTGTCGAAGTGCGTTACGAACTGTTTTTTTTTTTAAATAGGAAGAAATGACTCATACATATATGTTTGGGATCGATTTAATGTTTAGCTCCTTAGGTGATTGGAAAAACTTCTCCTAGACATTCCACATTTCTTCAACATTGTTAGTTAGATACTTTACTATTTTTCGATTGAAGCGAAATTTATTCTGTCGAATTAACTTGGGTACATTCGAGTTCTTCGTCCTCCTTGGTATCAGCAAACATCAGGAAGAATGTAACTTTTAATTGGAAAATACAACTCTTGCCAATCTTTCCCCTCCTCTGCCCCATCGCCCTTCCAAATCCAGGAAGTAACTTTATCTTCATTAAAATTATAGCAAAAGTCCAAATGGTAATAAAACTACAAAAGCGGAATGCATTGAATGAGCTAATAAAAGTGACTGCTCTCCGTTAGCTGTGTGTCCGTCAGTGGTGCTCGCTGGTACACACCAACCAACCATCATCCATCCATCCTATGAAGAACAATGAGGTGTAATAAAATCCACTCTGGGTCTACCGACTATAAGCGAGCGCTGAGAGCCGAGAGCCATCACATTGCCATGTCGGGTAAAAGCAATACAACGGCATCCAGTATAGAAGCATCCCTTCGCGTCCAAATTGGTGTCATTATCATTAAAAAGCAGAGAAATTTCTTATCTCGCACACCGGAATGCCTCTCTCTCTATCGCGCGCTCTCTTTCTAGCATACACTTTGTTAGGGGTCGGTCCGGGTGTGACTATGATAAATTTTATTGCCGGCTTTAGTTCGGGGAATGCAAGCAGAATGAGGTTGGTGTTCTTGGTGGGAACTCCCTTACTTCGTCATTGATGCATGATGGTTTGAATTTGGGTTCGCTGGCAGGAAGAAACATCCTCGAATCGAATGGAATCCGTTATTTTTAAATTAAATTCATGTTGTTCCGCTCGTGATAAATTGACACCATAAAAGAAGATGATCTTAATTCGTCTTTGTGTTTTCTGGAATGGATTATTCATTGAACAAGGTAATAAAGTAGGACATGTAGACTCGAATTTAAATCTATCAAAATGGGGAGGAACAAGGTCATGAACTTTGTGTATATATGTTGTCTCGTAGCAAAAATGAAACTCATTTAACCAAAGGTGTGCGACATCTTTACGAGTAAGCTTCCTGGTGCACAGTTCCATCGCACCCCTTTTGTGTTGGTGTGACCAACTTTCCGGCAATTTGAGCAGGGCTGGAGTCAGACCAGGCTCTACCTGACAGATGAATTATGTTTCAATTGTGTACACGACAGTGTGGTGGCGGCAGCGGTTTATCCGCACCGACAGGAGCCCATGCGCGAGCTCGTGCCGTGGACAATGTTTATTTAGAAATTGGGAAATCGTGCTTCGTTTGCATAGTATTCGAACTTTTGTTCCGCTTTTGTTGCCGGTTCGCTCATTGTTGTCGTATGTCTTTTTCTGCGTTGGCCGGCACCTAAAATCTTCTTCATCCTTGTGTAGTTGTGGGATGTGGTTCTTTTGGTGTAGCGGTGCTGTTGTAGTTTTCAGAGCTCTAGTTCTTTTGTTCGAACATGCATTAACTAGTCACCGTCACCGTCACCATTGCCGAACGGCCGAAACCTTTAAGGGATTGTCGGTGGGGGGATTTTGTGCGCGGGGAGATGATGGTGTTTCCTTTTGGCTGAATTTAACGGTGGGGCACATGTAAATAGAGAGATTTCATGCACTCGAGGCGATACGGAGAATTACCTACAGTGGAGTTGTTAGGTAGCAACAATGTCAAATGTCTAAGGGTGATTACATGCTACTCAAACATGAATGGGGCAGTTGCATTGATAGTTCTTTCTGTGTGTACTGAGGAGCAAAGCGGAATCAAGTGCTTTGTAGTTTAAGCTAACTGAATGACGGAAAAGTAAGGAATTAAGTGTGTTATCTACGCCATAATAGGATTGCTTTAAAGCTTGTTTATCGGGGCTTTTCCTGTGCATCGTCGACCGGTTCGATGATACATTTTGGAACAGGGATTTAGGGGGATTATGTTCCTAGTTTCAAGTCAATACATTTTATAGATGGGTGTACCTATTTGAATTAATAAACTTGGTATGTTGAATATCTTTGTAGAAAATATTTATTTGATCGGAGTTAGTTTGCCCAAGTTAAGCATTATCTTGGAGGTTAAAAAATTAATGCACAAAACTCTCCGGCAATCTTCTTATTCTAGCAAACCGGTTCAATGAAGTTCCAGAAATGTTATCAACTTGGGTTAACTGCAAATTACAAACCTATGGCTGCCAAGAAGGCAAACACTGAAAGGATTCACAGAAACAATGGCAGGCTCAAGTAACTGTTTGAAATCTCAATAGAGCCTTCGCCATTAATTGACTTTATTCAGCCTTTGCAACGAAGATTTAAAAACATCAGTAGT
Source organism: Portevinia maculata (assembly GCA_949715645.1). Classification (NCBI taxonomy): domain Eukaryota; kingdom Metazoa; phylum Arthropoda; class Insecta; order Diptera; family Syrphidae; genus Portevinia; species Portevinia maculata. The sequence continues at coordinate 10,679,397 of OX454526.1, forward strand.
TATCTAAATTTCTAAATTCGAAATGGGAATTACATTTTTTGCTCTATTGTGCAGCTTTTGACAATACCTTAAAATATAACGTGCACAGGACTTTCTCGGTTTTGTTATAATCGTTTTTCAAATCTAAAATATAAAATCAATGTTTGCCTGTATCTATAGTTGTTACCTATTGGCACTTGCGCGAAAATTTCTGACAAAGTACCAAAACCGATTTTTAGGTGGCGCTGGCGCGCGAGTCCTATCAGATAATTACACTGGTCTACAACAAAGTCCTCTATTAAATAAGAATATCCAGAATATATCTGTGGCAATAAGTTAAAGTAGCTTATGTCAATTTTTGTCACTTTTCAGTATAAGCAAAACAAGTTTGGTTTACCCTTTTTTACACATGTTTTATTTTAATAAAAAAATAACCTTAAGGGCTAGACACATGAATTTTTTTTTCAGTAGAGACAGTAACAATGTTCACAAAGCCTTATATTTATTTTATTTATATCGCAGTCCAATTTTCCGCAAAAAATATTTTTTAAACTTAAGCTTTTTAAAAAAAAAAACAAATAAAAGTTAATGCACTCACTTAAGTGACATAAGATGTTTCAATAAAATCGTATTAAATATTTTATGGGCTTATGTCAATTTAAGCTATTTTAAAAACTGATAAAACGAATCATGCTCTTACATAAGTTCTAAGGCCTAAAAAAATTATAGTTTTTAAAACTTCACTTCTAATAAATAAACACTAATTGCTCAAAAGTTTGCTTAATAACAAAACAAAAAATTCCATGCAGGCTTGAAAAAAAATATGTTTCTCAAAAAAAAAATTAAAATATTTCTGATATTTCCCTCAAAAAATTAAAAAAATGCAATAAATTAGTATTTAGTATTATCATTATAAATTAATTTAAAACTTAATAACTAAAATTAAAAAAAAAATACTTTGTAGATTTCATCACAACTCGTAGTTTTAAAAGTCTTAAACGATTATAGGATTAGGATGATAACGAATGATTTTACCCTTGAAGTAAAAAAAAACGATTAAGAATTAACACAAAAATATTTGAAAACGTCCTTACCTTCAATTACCATCATCTGAAATTTCACCATCCGTCAAATCAGGATGCGTATTTGCGATTTCAGTAGTTTTGAGATTGAGATAAAACTCATGGTTCTAGATGATAGTAGTTCTAGCAAATCTTTTTTCTTTTCTTTGCTGATGACATTGGGCCCGGAGTAACAGTTAGGAATTTGAAAAGCATCAACGACATTCACACCCCGTTTTTTTAATATTTAGTCTCTTAATTGCCTCATTTTCATCTAGACTCATTTTGAATTGAACAATGCCAAATTCTTTGGTAAAGCGCAGCCTTTTAACATTTTGCCAGTTGAATTTGCTTTTGTCGTCAGAAATCTTTCGCCAAATAAATTTTTCTTTCGATGTTTTGGCAAAGTCTAGGAAGCCGCGTGGTCAGAATCACACTCCATATGAGTGTGACCAGGTACCAGATATTTATGGTCAATCACTTCAATATTGGAATTGTTACTGAAAACCTCAAACATTGTAGCAACATATCCATTTTTGTTTTGACCTACGCAACAATCACTGTAAAAAATGAGATGCTTTACGTTTTGTGGAATTGTTTGGAGGTGCTTGAAGACGCAAGATGATATCTCATTTCCTCCGCGGTTTGCCACAGATTCATCCCACATGTAACAATAAGCTTGATTAGTAACACAATCGTGAAGGGTTAAGTTGTACGTCCATAGTTGCCTTTTGTAAAACGACACGTTTGTTCTTAAACACGGTGTGGGCAGACTGAAATATTTTTGAGAAAGTAGAAATTGAAGCCACTGTCTCGTATTTTTCGCAATTCAAGTTGTACATAGAAGAGAGTGTTAAGTCACTGTGAAAGTATTTTTGGCTGCTGTCTCTTCGGGTATAGTGCGATTCGTACGCTGGGAAACTGTTAATGTGATCTCGGATCTCGTTTTCTTGTTGAATCGTAATCCTATTGGACACCCTACGCCCTCGTTTGTCTGGTTCTGTTGTTGTCCCCGATGAATTGATCTTCTTCTTTACAACAGTTTTGATAAATTGCTCCGTTGCGGATAAAGTAGCACGAAAACATTTTTGGCAAACTGAAGTTCTTTTTCCATGGGCTTCTAAGAAGTAATAGTTCGAAAAATTTATATTTCTTGGTCTAGTAAGATGTTTCGACGTCCGCTTAAACTTAGTTTCCGCAACAACGATGAGACCACAAACGTAGGCGTGTCGCAGGTTGTAGTTGCCCAGTGCCCAATACTTTTCAAATATATTTTTTTGATCCTCAGTAGTAATTTTTGATCTACAATTTTTGCTACAAATCCCTAGCGGCTTAAACTCCCTGGCTTTCACAGTTTTTCCGGTGGGCGTTATATAAGCCTTTCCAGTGTTTCTTTTCACTTTCTTGGTAGCTCTATTTTCTTTTGCTTCTTTAACACAGCCATTGGATGTTATCACTTCACTATCACTATTACTCACCATATGCTCCTGATGTTCAGATAAATTTCTTTCCAAAAGGGCTCAGACTGCCTTGTGTTCTCACTGATGACACTTTCTTCACTCTCACTGTCTGCACTGGGAAGAAAATCAGGATCCTTTACGCTGTCATCATCACCATCAACTTCAAAAAGAGGAAAATGTTGGGAAACCTTCTCAACATCGAAGTTAACTCCATAGTTATACGATGATGCAGTTTCGTTTAAAACTGGGCTTTCAAAAACATCGGTATCTTCAAAACTAGCCCCTTTTAATGGGATAGGTTCTGTTGGACATAAAAAAAATTACAAATTTTAATCGTTTTGAAAACTTTTAATAAGTTAAATGTTACTCAGTATCTTTACTGCATCCGATGAGGCTTTTTTTAATGCCATAGACAGTATTTTTCTTGATCGATTCATATTAACTCACTTAAAAGGCCTTGCGTAATACAATTTTGAGTTTTTGCGACCACTAGGAAAAAATGTATCCTATATTTAGCATAATTCTTCGTTAAGAAATAGCTCGGTTGAAATAGCTTAACAATATCTTGAATAGCACTTACCTGTTCGAAGACCTTTTCAGAAATGAAGATATTTTTATATTCACTTAACTCACGTAAAGGCATTTATTTGCATGAAGGAAAATAGCTTATGTTTACCTAAAAAAACACTAATATTGAATTTCAAAGGAGAAAAATAGCTTATGTAACTTAAGCTGTTTTAAATAATTGGGTTTTATCAAAAAGAAATTTTTTTAAAATAGCTTAAGTCGACTTAAGAACAAATTTGCTGCAATTTAACATTGGGTAAAAATAGCTTATGTCGACTTAAGTGATAAACTTATTATGTTTTCATAAGTCAAAATAACTTATGTCATGCCTTAAGTTGTTTTAAAAAAATACTTATTTTCCAAGATTTCATAAATTTTTTCTCGATCTAGACTTAAGCTATTATAAAAATGCAATTGCGTACCAAAAAAACTTAAGCTGTTTTATTTTTTTTAAATGTAACGGTTTTTAACCGACGTAGAATAACGAGACCCAGACTAAAAGAAAACATAAAAAAGGAGAACATAGTGAACCAAAAAGCTCGATTTTCGCTTAAGTCGACATAAGCTACTCTAACTTATTACCACAGATAGATAGTGACGAGCTGAGTCTAAATCTGCTTGACATTTATTATGTTATTGGCACCACCAGCAACAATTAGGGCTTTTTCCCTAAATAACAACATCCGCCGCTGGCTAAAATAAATAAATACCCATCTGCATTGAAAAATTGAAACTCAAGAATTCAAGAATTGAATATTCGAAGTACTCGTGGAACGTCTGTGCTGATTTAAAAGTTATACAGGGTGCGCGTCAATTGGGCAACAATAAGAAATTCAATGTATTTCATTTATTTTTTTTATTGTATAGAAAATTCAGTTTTATTTTATATGCATAACTAATTGTTTTTGAAGATGTTAGACCGTAAATGATCTCCATGCTCATCCACGCATATGCGACACCTGATCAGAAAATTATTCATTGCGGCCTGAAGGGTTGAAGAAGGTTATTGTTGTATTGGACAGCTTCAATTCAGTCCAATTCCTCGCTTTCGTTTTGTACACCTCTTGTTTGACATAACTCCATAAAAAGAAGTCTGGTACAATCAGGTCAGGTGACCCTGGGGGCCAGCGGAAAATGTAGTTTCTGGATATTAACTGGATTGGAATTTTCGTTGGAGCTCCGCCATAACCGGTCTGGCTATGTGTGCAGTTCTCCATCTTGCTGGAACCAAATGCTGTTGAAACGGATACAGGCGCAGTTTTAGTTAAACGAAACTCGTTCAACATCTTTAAATAACGTTCCCCATTGACAGTTACTGTTATACCGTTTTCTTCAAAGAAGTATTTCCCCACAATGCAACTTGATGAAACTGCGCACCACACGGTGACTCGTTCAGTACCGTCTCGTGGAGTTTTTCCAGATTAGATTCACTCCAAATACGGCAATTTTGCTTAATTACATTGCCGCTTAGATCAAAAATGGGCCTCATCAGACATAAACATACAATTTATCAAGCTGATGTCTTCTTCGGCTTAACTTGCTTCCAATTTGGACTTTGTATGGGAACAAGTTTAGGACATCATGAATTATACGTTGTAATGACAGGCATAAAATAGGGATCTCGATGGTATGTTCTTCGTACGATGCTTCCAGATTCGGCAAACATGTTTACCAGCCTCAAAATGGTCCATCTACTCTGGGAAGTGCCACCAAACTCCCGCCTAAGTTCCCTTTTGACGGAAATGAAGGACTGCAAAGCATGGTACCGCTGTACTATCCAGATCCTCTTTTCGGTATCCCAAGCATTCATTTTAATAAATCTAAATACGAGTATCACTCTGCCAAATAAAAAAAAATAAGCCGATTACTCACATAGAAAAAAAGGTATTATGTTTTGTTTTTGTAGAACGATTCGTGTGCCACCTGGTACCTAGCAATGTTAGCTGGACTACAATTAGGATATACCAAATTTTGTTGTTTTTTATGCAAATGGGACTGTCAGGCAAGGGATAAACACTACGTAGCTAAAAATTGGACCCTGAGAACGGGTTTCACCCATAGAAACGAAAATATTTTTTAAGAACCTTTAGTACAAAGTTATAGCATTTTTCTACCACGACTCTATATAATGCTGGAAGCTGGAACTTTGAAGAACTTTGGCAAAGTAATGAATAAAGATGGTGAAGGCTTTCAATACCTTAAATCCAAATTCCCATGAATAAGCGACGTGACATGAAAAGAAATGCGAAAGCTTATCAAAGACCAACATTTTAAAATAAAGTTGAGCAAAGCTGAAAAAAGAACATGGACCGCTTTTCCTTAGTTTTTCTTCGAAAAAAACTACCAGGAAATCGTCAAAGAACTTCAGTGTTCTTATAAAGCTCTGAAGTTGGTGGTGGCGATGGTATAGAGGGTAGTGTGTTAGCTTGTGACCCGGGCGGTGCAGGTTCAATCCCCGTGGGGAACAACAACATAGGCCACCCATTTAAGGAGACAAACGAATAACACCTTGTTTCTCCAACCTCTATACCAAAAACCAAAAGGAGGATTCTGCCTGGTAGTATAATGGAGCATTACCGAGTCTGAGTGCACTCGGATTTGGATTTCCTTTAAATTCTAAAAAACAAATAGGAACGGGCTACAGTCCGCTTGGGCGAATTGTTGGATACCCTATTCTTATTCCTATCCCTCATAAGTGGGCGTGACAAAAGTCTAAGTATGGTTGAATTGTTAAGAAGTCTCTTCATATTTTGTTTTTTAACATTTAAAGGACTTAATCGAAAAAAACGAAACTTTTGTAAAAAAAAAACCCTCCCCAGCTCAAACTTTGGTTTTTCAATAATATTATTTATTATTAATTATTATTATTATACTATTTGTGGGCGTGTCAGTAGACGGATTTTAAAAATATTTAAACGTAAGTGTAAAGGGTATCTAGAGAGTCTATATTATAAATTTCTGTTTAATAGTTCAAACTTTGACTTTTTAATAAAATTGTTTTTGTGGGTGTGGCAGTGGGCGGATTTTAGAAATTTTATCTCTGTAGCAGTTTTAGGAGTCAAAGATCATACATACAAATTTCAGCTTTCTAGCTAAAATTTCGATTTTTTCGATAAATTAGTTTTTTTTCGAGTTTGTGGGCGTGTCTGTGGGCGGATTTAAAAAATTCTTCAACTTGATTATTTCGAGCTCCTAAAGAGTATATGGTTAAAATTTCAGCCCTCTAGGTCCAATGTAACGGCCTAATTTTTGCCGACAGACGGACGGACGGACGGATATGGCTAGATCGACATTACTATCGATGCTGATCGTAAATATAGTAACTTTTAGGTGTCTACGGGCAATATTAAGGTATGTTAGAAACTTCGCGTTAAAATTAATATACCCTTAGAATAGGATATAAAAATAATACGGAAGGGAATTCTCGGACAAGTCGAGTAGCTCGTGTTACTTTGTCGCGCGACCGATCGATAGATAAAGTGATCGTTCGTATGATGAGCGAAGTGCAACATAATTGAACAAATAATGAATGACCATAAATAAGCATTTTTTGTTTAGGCCGGAAGTGCTGTACATTGACGCTGGAAGTGGCGAGCTGAAATAGCAATTTGTGCGGATCTTTATTGGGACATTCAATTTATTATTACAAAGTTGCAACATTGATCGTAGGGTTAAATATCTGAATAGGAAGCAAGAGGTTGTAAAGTGCTTCGAATGCATCAACTGGTGCACTTTACAACAGCTGCAGATTTTTTTTTGGATTAGTTGCGAAACTCCATAGGAAAAATGAAGAGAATACGACCTGTGGGGTTCGCCGGTTTGACCTCAGCTAATATTGGCGGCCGCTCCGTTTGTGATTTCTCCCCTTGGCTGATTTAAAAAAAAAAGTGCTGGTTTTGGGGGGCGCTACAGTGATATTGTTTGCCCTTCACTAATTGGGGCAGTTTACTTATACGGGGGTTTGGCGGTTCGAACTCAATTAACATCGCAAGGCCTCCCGTTTTCGGAACACGTTTTTACTAAAACCATCCAAATCTTTTGGTCCATTTGTGTGATTCCAGAGCTTTTTCGTTAACAAAGAGGCAGGTTATTAACGAATTGTTTGTTCGTCCTTTTAAAAGGGGGAATGAAATTATCCATTAATAAACTCCCAAAATGTAAAAACAAACTAATTTTGGCGATGTCCACATTTGCACACATCCAAACTCGGGGCTACCACAAAACATACAGTGACTAGAAGCTGTTGGTTGCAGGCGGCTTATATTCCCAGGTGTTAAGTTTAACAATAACAAATGCTTATATCAATCCACAAATTTTATCCTTGAATTTTAAAAGCTATTAAGTCTTAAACGTATGTAATCGCTACCAAATTTTCTCACTGCTATCTTTGTGTTGGGCCTTTTTAATGATTTTTTTTTTTGAATTAGTTCCCGGAAAGTAAAATCTTACCATTTGGGGTCATTATACCCTATTCTTAGGGTACCTATATTCATTTTGACGCGAAGTTTGTAACATACCTTAATATTGCCGTAGACCCCTAAAAGTTACTATATTTATGATCAGCATTGATAGTAATGTCGATCTAGCCTTGTCCGTCCATCCGTCCGTCCGTCCGCCCGTCTGTCGGAAAAAATTAGGCCTTTAAACTGGACGTAGACAGCTGACATTTTAACCAAATGCTCTGAAATTTTTTAATATATATCATCTTTGACTCCTAAAACTGCTATGGAGATAACATTTCTAAAATCCGAACACTGACACGCCCACAAAAACAATTATATTAAAAAGTCAAAGTTTGAGCTAGGAAATTTATAATATAGACTCTCTAGGTGCCCTTTACACTTAGTACGTTTAAATATTTTTTAAATCCGTCTACTGACACGCTCACAATTAAATAAAACAATTTTATTGAAAAACCAAAGTTTGAGCTAGGGAGCGTTTTTTTACAAAAGCTTCGTTTATTGGATTAAACACTTTAAAATGTTATATAACAAAATATGTAGAGCGTTCTTAACAATTCAACCATGCTTAGACTTTTGTCCACACCCACTTATGAGGGATATGGATAAGAATAGGGTATCCTACAGTTCGCCCAAGCGGACTATAGCCCGTCCCTATGTTTTTTCATAATTTAAAAGTGAAATTTCTTTCTTCCTCCATTCTTCGGAAACAACATATTTTTGGCGGAATGAAATTGCCGCCGAATTCGAAATGACTCCAAAAAATATTAAAAAAGGCCCCAAAACAGTGCGAAAGCACCCCAATCGGACTACACAACGTTGATGTTACTTCCTATATAATTTTCTGGGCCCTTCTTCATTTTTTGTTCCATTTTTAATTGGGGCCTTTTTTCATGGAGCCCAAGGATCTGCATAGTTACAAGATGTCAAATGTTAATATGGCCATGAAGTGATTTTTCTCTAAAAATGCCTTTTAACGATAAGCGCTGTTTTTTGGAGGACGCTGCAGCGATATTTTTAGCCCGTCCCCGAAAGAGGAAATCCGCAGAACCTTAATCTGAAAAAAGACATGATTATAAAAAAGAAAATACATAATTCTAACCAAAGAAAGAAATGTCTATATTGGGGAAAAAAAACCAAAAATTAAAAATTAAAATATTGAGAATTAAAATTATGAGTGCAATGTGCCCATTTGTCCCCGCCTATACCTAACTCTACCAATATTCAGTGGTAGATCCATCAGAGGGACAACGTAAGGTACAACGTGAGCCCATTGTTTCACAAAACCCAACAAGAAAGAGTCCCAACTCCCAACCTAAATGTTAGCAAACAACATCTCAAATGCAAAAAAAAAAAAGGAAAAAGAAAGACAGACCAAGTGTGTGTGTGTGAGAGAGAGACGTCCGAACGAAACACTCGTAGGTACTCGTTCTCGTACCACGGCGCGCGTCGAATGATTTGTGATCCCTTCGCAGTATTCGCGTACATAAGTGTATGTATCTTCCGTGTCGCCAATGTAAACCGAATGTCACTTATTTTCTCCATGTCCATTAAATACCTTTCAACAATTTTAAATTTACTGCCTGAACTGTTCCGATGGGTGGTGCAATACAATACAGTATATAGCGTACCGGTTGGTCTTACCCGAAAGGATCAAGATGACCGCCCGACGAACTGTGAGAGGCGGCCTCAAAATATTTCCCGCAAAAATATTAAAAAATATCATTTTCTCGTTCAGTTGTCGCACCGCGAGCGGTGGCTAGTTGTCTCCGGTTGTCTGTTCCATATTTGCCCCAAAGAACGATAAAGGATTCCCGTAGGATTCCCTGTCTCTTGAAATACCAGGTTGACAACCACAATTCCGTTCGGCAGCCGCCGAATGGAATGGAAACATTTCGTTCAGACTACTCTGGCCGTACGACGCGTGTATAGATAGCGGAGTGACTGGGAGGGGGGCAGTTACATGGAAGGAATGAGCTCCTCGCATTCAAGGTGGCTAAAGTCGACAATCGGACGGACATCTCTAAGATATATGTTTTAGGCTGAGGTTGTCTCTTTGTTGGTGAAAATTTATTACCCTTCCAGGTTGTGCCAGTGCACATCGCTTTACCGATGCCATACACTGCTGCTACTTTATGCTCTATTATGTTTCTTGTGCATGGATGTGGATGTGCCTGTGCAGAAGGAAGTGCACACAATTCATTTTCAGTTGTTTCTTGTTCCTTGATCCAATTTCGTTTGGGATAGTGTTGCATTCAAACGACCGACTCGGCGGCATGCAGATGAAAATATCACTGTGGCGGTTGGACTTTCCTGACACCACCCACCATCCGTCGCAAGTGTTGGCACCATCAGTCTTGACTGCCTGCAAATCTTCTCTCACAAAACATGGGACAATGTTATGGAAATTTGATTCAAGTGCTGCCGACGATCCACCAGTGAGTGACGTCTTTGATTATTCATAACCAGGGATTATTTGTCAAAGTCCCTTTCAAGTCTCCTCTCTAGATGCCGACCTTTGCCGACTGAGATACTGGTCGATGCTGGCCGCAGAAGATTTTCATCGGAATCATATCGGTGCCGCCAGTTTCCGAATTTAATTTATTGCTTCGTCGATGCCATGGTTCATTTTAATAAACTCGGATGAGATGAATTTAGATGCGCACTGTGTATGCATCAATCAGGAGCGATAACGGTGAGGGAGTCCGATGGTATAGGAGAAAGAAGAATGGCATTCAATTAAGGCGGACGCAGATTAATTGTTGTCTTGAGTTTGATTCTTAATTTCGTTTGTCTTGTGCTTGGAAAGGGGAGATAAGGGATACTTTTTTTCTGCCGTCTAGGGTTGTTGAAATGCGAGGCATAAGGGTAAAGTTTTCGAAACCTTTTCCCTCACGTAGTTAATGAAAGTTGTAGAATTTTCTTAGTTAATTACGTCATGCAAATGTTGAGGATTTGGTGTTTGTTTAAGAAATAAGGAAGACTGGCCTGGGCTGGGTTAATATCTGATTAGTTATATTGGACTGAGAAGCGAACCCGACATGCCAAATGTGCGGTACTAGTAGAGCGAGAGGCAAGTTCCAACTTAGGACTTGAATACAAAATACGAAGGCCATTCTTCAAGCATCGGGGACAAACGGATGACTACAAATTTTGAAACACGTTTGAGTAGACCATTTGGCTTTGGGAAGCTTCTACGGCAATTAAATGATCTTCTTCTTTCAAGAAAGCCAAGGGACCATTACTCTCCCACTTAACTGCCTTCGTACTGGTTCGCCTGTTCGTTCGCCGGATTGGAATCAACATACATCGGCAATCCACCTAGTTTTGGATTACTTCATTACTGAGTCCAATCAATGGCTGATGTTGTTGCATTTATGTGATCCTGGGGTCTTATGCCTGCCTCTTTTTTTACGATTAAGACACGTGCATGATCCCATATGTGATATTAAAGGGTGATTAAATTTTAAGGGCCGAAGTTGATTTTGAATAAAACACAAATTATTTAGGAAATTATTGTCATTTCTTTTTATTATGATAATATTGGTATGGTTCAATTATGTATGGAACAAAATATCGGCCAAATGGCCTCGGCGACCTCGGCGGCACACCTCTATCCGATGGTCCAAATTTTCGATGACGCTGAGGCATAATTGAGGTTCTATGATGTCGATGTGCCGAACTATCTCATCCTTTAGCTCTTGAATTATTGCTGGCTTATCGACGTACACCTTTTCTTTCAAATAAACCCAAAGAAAGAAGTCCAACGGCGTCAAATCACATGATCTTGGCGGCCAATTGACATCGCCACCACGTGAGATAACACGGCCATTGAATTTGTCGCGCAAAAGAGCCATTGTTTCGTTAGCTGTGTGGCAAGTGGCACCGTCCTGTTGAAACCACATATCGTTCACATCCATATCTTCCAATTCGGGCCATAAAAAGTTCGTTATCATCTCACGATAGCGAACACCATTCATAGCAACTGCCTGACCAACGTCATTTTGGAAAAAATACGGCCCGATGATGCCGCCAGCCCATAAACCGCACCAAACAGTCACTCTTTGTGGGTGCATTGGTTTTTCGACAATCACTCTTGGATTATCATTCGCCCAAATGCGGCAATTCTGCTTATTGACGAATCCACTGAGGTGAAAATGTGCCTCATCACTGAAGTTGATTTTCTTCGAAAATTGATGATCCACTGTTGCCATTTCTTGCCACCATTCTGACCATTGACGACGCTTGAAATGGTCAAGAGGCTTTAGTTCTTGAGCCAATTGCACCTTGTAAGCGCGTAAATGCAAGTCTTTATGCATAATGTTCATCAACGACGAGCGTGAGAGGTGCAATTGTTGGGCACGACGACGAGTTGAGGTGGACGGCTCTTCAGCCACACTATCGCGAACAGCAGCAATATTTTCTGCAGTACAAGCTGTACGAGCATGCACTGGTGTTTTCACATCTCCTACAGACCCGGTTTGCTCAAATTTTTGCACGATTTTCCCGATTGTACGCATATTTGGACGATTAAATTGACCGAAAAAATCACGAAGTGCACGATATGCATTTTGATTTGAACGCCCATTTTCATAATAAGCCTGAATAACTTTAACGCATTGCTCGATTGTGTATCTTTCCATGGTTCAAATTGAGTTAGTCTGAAATTGAGAAATGTCAAATAAAATGCAGAAAAAAACTTGACGTATATGTGTGATTCACGTTCAACATCGGCCCTTATAATTTAACCACCCTTTATATGATCTTTCTTTTATGACGCCGGTGAACGCCAGTTATGTCAACCCACAGATTTGCACACTTCTGGGAGAGTTTCAAGAAGTTGAATGTGTCGCTAGGCCCGCCTGAATGTTAAAACAGCTTTGAATCGATTTCACCCCATAGTCGACTTTTACGACAAGCGCTGTGTTTTTGGGGGCGCTGCTGTCGTATTCTTAGCCATCCCTGCACGGGAATAGAATGATGTACTTCCTAAGTTATCCAATGGTCTCCCGATCCCGATCTAGTCTCTGCTTAAGACACTGCAGCCTTCCATTCACCATAATCCCGAGTGCGATCCTTTCTTTTTGTCTTGAGTCTGGGGCTTGGAGTTGAAGATCCCCTTCGCTATAGCATTATTGAAGGATGTGCTTTAAGACGACTCGACCTTAAATGTGTGACATTCGATGGCCGAAATCGGTGAAGGGAAATAACTTCACGGGCAATAACTTCACATTGGCAATAACTTCACCTCAAGTGGGCAATAATTTCACTTTTTTTTGTGAACTTATTGCCCACCATAGGTGAGCAATAGCTCCCCTTTTTTGTGGGAAATAATTTTTCTTAAAATTTTATGATAATTCAAGAACCACCCCCGAACCTACTCCGTTGTGTCGCGTGACACTGGAAAACACGAGTTGTAATGTGCAGTTTGGAAGCAGCTCTTGCGGGTGGCATTGGTGCGATGGTAGTGTATTCACTAAATGATTGGCAGATCGTGCGTTCGAATCCCTGCCAGTGCCATGAAGGGCAAAGGGCAGGTGTCAATACGGAAGCTACTATCTCTAATAGATCCGTCCAGCTACCGGGGTATGCGGACGATATCGACATCATCGGCGTTTCCAGCGTGCCGTGTAAGTGGCTTTCACAGCAATTGAAGAACAGGAGAAATGAGGACAAGACAAAGTAACAACCAACAAACATCTGTCCACCGCCTACGAGAGAACGTCACGGTTGATAGCAATAACTTCGAGGTAGTTAAGGAGTTCATCCACCTAGGACTACACATCAACTCCACGAATGACACCTTAGTGGAGATCCGGCGGAGAATTACCTTAGGAAGCTATCAAACGCTAATCCTGCCAGTCCTGCCTTATGGCGCCGAGTGCTGGACGATAAGTAGAAAATGTGTTCTTTTGAAAGAAGATACAACGGCGAACTCTATGAGCTATATCAAGAGGTGGATGTAGTCCAAAAAACTAAATCACGTCGACTAAATTGGTTCTACCACATTGAGCGAATGGAAAATATTGCTCCAGCAAAGAGGATCTTCGATACAAACCCCCTGGTTCGAGAAGGCAAGGAAGACTGAACCTCCGTTTTAAAGCAAACTTCTTTTCTATCCTTCTATTCTTTCATACAGTAAGTAGCATCCAAAAATAGGCAATGAATCATTTACTAGGAGCTACTTACAACAAACAAAATACCTGCGCTGTGGTTTCCACTATAAGGGTACTGTGTCATAGAAAAAAGAAATCCCTTAAAGTATGTTGTGTTATTTAGAGTCGGGTACCTTCCTTGCATTGAGCTTAATACGAGCTCCAAACACTTGGAAACTAAATTGCGTTCCCTAAACCGAGGAAAAATAACAAAATTTAATTGGTATGTAGTTTTAGATCTCGTTCGGATTTTCCCCAAACTAATCTTAATAATGTTTATTTAGTCAAATGCGAAAATACTTTGCACTTTAAATTCTTGAATTTGAATAACAATTTTGCATCCCAAACACCACTTACCTACCAAAAAACTTTCCCCCATCCGAGGCCAATGCTAGAATTTGATTCGATACAATTCTGCTTCAATTTATCACAAGACATGTGCTAAGCCAGTCGGGTGTCTTCTAACCCTCAAAAGAAACGACAATATGCCTAGACACAAACATTATGAGTGAGATCCTCATAATATCGTATTTGGCACGTATTGACAAGACCATGGCATACCAATAAATTCCATTGAAAGGAGCAAAACTCCTCGCATTGCGGTTGTTAGTGTATCCCATCCCAATGACTGATTCATTAGCATTTTGCCACTGTGAATGGCGGTGTGTATGAAAAAATCCCGTGGCCAAAATTGCTTTGTCCCAACACCCATCACTGATGTCTTTGAATGAAGTTTCCGGTACAACAAAAGTAAACATACGAGTAAATGGAAAAGTCGTTGCGGGGTATTGAAAAAAATTCAAAATTTAACAAAATATCCTTCCGATAGGTGATGCGCAAAAGTGTAGGTGGGTGCCGTGTACGTACGATACTTCCTAGGAATTCCATTGAGTTTGATTGTCATAAATGTAATTGAGACTGCCAGCGAACAACAACGAAGAAAAAAGGAAATAAACGAAATAATCCTTAATAATGTAATCCCACATAGTGGCACGATAAGGCCATATTACCTACACCTCCTGAACGAAATCGAAAGGAGTCAACCACCCTATACTAAATAAATAAAAAAAAAAAACTCCACACACTCCTGCATACAGGACTACTACAGGAGTGTAATAAATAATTTTATTCCTAACGCGTTCCGTTTTCGTCTTCTCTCTCATAACGCGTGGCTCACATATTAAATGCGCGCATGAAATTGGAATCCTTCCTTGCACTGCAGGAAAATAAAATAAATGGAATGGAGCTCTGACAACTTTATTCCCCCCACCATCTTCACGCTCATCCCAGCGACACTAATTTTCCAAGAACCTTGCAATCGGAGATTCAAGACACGTTCGGGTGACGAACCTTTTAAATTTGGCAGTTCCGTGTGTTATATTAGTCGACATTTCAAAGGGATTAAGATGACTACGATGGTGATGGTGGCGGCGCGCACGGCTGCGAGGTGAGTTCACAAGTGTGGGTCGCCACGTACCGGATTTGTTTGCCTAGAAAAACTTTTTCCGCTGCCTGCATTGACTCGAACATCATAATAGACTCGCTGGCTGCTATTGACTACACAACTTGGACCCTTACTCCCCTGAAAAAATACCAGTCTCTGAGGGGGATTTTCTTTCAGCTGCAGGCTCATTATTATTATTTAGCTACTTTGTGTGTGACATGGTTTTCTAAGAAGTCACCACCAGCAATAGTGAAAGCAACAGCAAAGGATGTGACAGGTTACCGCCTTGCATTCGCAAATTGGTCACAGTCTTTGGCAAACGGTCCATGTCTGACAATTATAACAGCGACCATAAGCATTCATAACGGTCGGCGACGAATGCGTTTCGCAGTCATTCCTCCCCATTTGACAGTATATCCGAAACGAACGCAATTTCATTTTCATTTCACGGATCAGGTGGCAGGATTTTTTTTCCAGGATGCAGGAACGGGGCTAGAGATTTGCCGATATTAACTTTATTTTTGCAGAGTTAATCGATTACGCGGTGCAGGCCGTCCGAGGAGGGTGGATCGAAATCTGGCGGTGGTGCACTGTCTTAATCATTCGAATGGAAAACTATCATTGAATTGAGGGTGAAGTAAATGGGCCCCATTGAGCTGTTATGTTTAATGTTCCTCTACCACAGCAGTGATGTAGATAATCCAAATAATATAAAACTGACGCGGGGCTATAGAAAAAAAACAAAATGCTATATAAAGAAGGGAGACTTGAAATGTACATTCATAGGCACAATTAACCGCCCACCCAGTATTTTTGGTATTTCCTCCTCGAGCTCTAATGACTTCTTGGAGCCTATTTAGAAGTCCATCCATTATATCGGGTATATCTGTTTGGGGGATGTTGTCCCATTCCTCTGCTACAGCTGTCTTGAGCTCCCTTATGTTGGCATTGGTATTCTTGCCCGAACCCGTCGTTTTAGATTGTCCCATATGTGCTCTATAGGATTCAGGTCCAGGCTGCGCGCTGGCCATGGTGAGGTTTGAATACCGACTTCTTCAAGGTATTCAGTGACCGATCTCGCGACATGACAACGTGCGTTATCTTGCATTAAGATAAAATTCTCTCCAATAAATGGCTCGAAAACGATGGCATGTTCTTGGAGAACTTCCTCCACGTACCTCTGAGCATTTACAGCTCCTCTATCGAAGATCACGAGCCCGGTGCGAGCCTCGTAACTGATACCTCCCCATACCATTATCGACCCTCCCTGATACCCCACTGTTGCGGCTATGGCACATGGAGCAAACCTCTCATTTCATCGCATGTACACTCGCATACGACCATCTGTTAATCGTAGGGCCATTCTGCTCTCGTCTGAGAATAGTACGTTCTTCCACTGATCAATGGTCCAGTTCACATATTCTTGAGCGAAGCGAAGTCGAGCTCTACGATGTTGTGGGAGCAATTCGGGGGCTCGGGCTGGACGAAACGATGCTACATCTCTTTCTGCCAGTCTTCGTCTTATTGTTCTTTCACTTACACTTGCGTTTCGCACTTGGAGGAGACGAGTACGAGCTTGAGCAGCTGTGCTAAAGCGATCTCTTAGCACATGGCTTACAATTAAGTGATCATCTCGAGCGGATGTGCATCGATGTCTGCCTTGGCCTGGGCCCTATTCCACAAAACAAATTGTCAACTTAACACTTTGCACATTATCAAATTACATTTTTTGGCAAAGTGAAAAGTGCTTCTGTCCCACAATATTCTTTGCAAATCTCACTTTGCACTAGCAAATTTTTGCAAAGTCTCTGCGCTCTTCTGCAAAGTCTTTGCGCCTCCTGCAAAGTGAGTGTCCAAAGTGTTCCACAAAGCATTTAATCATCTTTGCATTTCTGTCATATCACTTTTCACTTTACATTGCTGTTGGATCACACAAACACCCCATACACACCAACAACAACTACTTTCACATTCATCAAAATAATCAACCTAAACTTAAACATTAACTTACAGTGCTGTGCAAATTGATTGGGACAGGCAAAATTTTTATCATTTTCTTTATTTTTTTATAAAATGTTGTCAATTTTTTAAATTTAATAATTTATATGGCCGCCTTTGGCAGCAATTACATCTTTTACTCGATTTGGCATGGATGAAACCAATGTTTCGCAAATTTTTCTTATTTCTTCGTCGTGAAACCACACTTCAATTATTGCACAAATAAGCTTCTTTTTGGTAGTACAATCCCTTTTCCTCAGCCTTATTTTTATTATGGCCCAAAGATTCTCTATTGGGTTGAGGTCTGGAGAGTTGCCTGGCCATTCGAGCACCTTAATTAGTTCTTCCGCAAAGAATGCTTTCATTTTTTTTGAAGTGTGGCATGGGGCAAGGTCTTGCTGAAAAATTGCATTTCCGGTAGGAAACTGTCTTCTCATGGTCGGTAAGAGCATGTGGGTTAAAACGTCAGCGTACTTGATGCTATTCATCATCCCTTCAATCGGCTTTAAGCTTCCAGGGCCCAAGGAGGTGAAACAACCCGAAAACATTACTTTGGGGGGTGTTTAGGGGCCTGTATAATGTGACCAAGTCGGAGCTTTTCTTTGTCACTTCTCCTCACGACACTTACCCGGTAGCCCTGAACTTCGAAATGGTTCTCATCAGAGAAAATGACACTTCCCCATTCGTGCGAAGACCAGTCTTTATATTTCTTTGCCCACTGCAGCCTTTTTTTCATCATAGCCTCAGTTAGAAGCTGCCTTCTAACAATGGACGAGTCCACCACCACACCAGTCGACGCCAAGTCCCTTTGAAGATCACCGCTAGTCTTCCAAGGATGAATGACGCTGTTACGGATCAAAGTTTTGTCATCGCGATCCGTTGTCTTGCGTTTTCGGCTACAATGCCCCGTACGAGCCGTTGCAATGGATCCTGTAGCCTTGTGCAACGCTATGATCCTACCCACACTTGATTTTGGAACTCCAACATCATCCGAAATCTTCCGTATGCTTTTGTCAGTGTGCTTATGCAAAGCAATGATTGAAGCCCTCTTCTCAATCGAAATATCCATTTTCAAATTTGTTTCAAACGAACCAACCAAAACTAATAAAATATCGGATAACAGCTTCATGACACTAAATTTTATAAATGCACAAAAAACTGCAACTTACCTTCGCGAATCCAAAAGAAAATATTTGTAATAATTAATTTGCAAAAAACCTTACCAAAGTTTAAAACAGTAACGCGAAAATCATAGCCTACTTACGATTATGTTTAAAAATCATGCCTGTCCCAAGTTATTTGCACAGCACTGTACCTATATTCATTAGCACTTACACTCATATACATACACATAAACAGAATCCAACCGAAGCATTTAACATAGGGACGGGCTACAGTCCGCTTGGGCGAACTGTTGGATACCCTATTCTTATTCCTATCCCTCATAAGTGGGCGTTACAAAAGTCTAAGTATGGTTGAATTGTTAAGAACGCTCTACATATTTTGTTATATAACATTTAAAGGATTTTATCAAAAAAAACGATCCCTAGCTCAAATTTGGGTGTTTCAATAAAATTGTTTTATTTAATTGTGGGCGTGTCAGTAGGCGGATTTAAAAAAAATTAACACATGAGCATAAAGGGCCCCTAGAGAGTATATATTATAAATTTCAGCTCCCTAGCTCACTTTGAATTTTCAAAAAAAAAAAAAAAGAAAAGATTGTGGGCGTGCCAGTGGGCGGATTTTGAAAATATTTACACATGAGCATAAAGGGTCCATAGAGAGTATATATTATAAATTTCAGCTCCCTAGCTCAAACTTTGGATTTTCAAAAAAAAAAATATTTATTTGTGGGCGTGTCAGTGGGCGGATTTTGAAAATTTTTTATCCCGAGCAGTTTTAGGAGTCATAGATCATATATAAAAAATTTCAGCTTTCTAGCTCGAAATTCGATTTTTTCCAAAATTTTGTTTTTTGAGTTTGTGGGCGTGTCTGTGGGCGGATTTCAAAAATTCGTAAATTTGATTATTTCGGGACCCTAGAGAGTATATGGTTAAAATTTCAGCTCTCTAGGTCCAGTTTAAAGGCCTAATTTTTGCCGACGGACTGACAGACGGACAGACATGGCTAGATCGACATTACTATCGATGCTGATCATAAACATAGTAACTTCTAGGGGTCTACGGGCAATATTAAGGTATGTTACAAACTATGCGTCAAAATTAATATACCCCTAGAATAGGGTATAAAAATTAGCGCCTAAAAACCAATGTTCGCCATATTTTTTTAATTTGCTCTTTGTACTAAAACTTAAAAAACAAAACTTAATAATGTACTAAATAACTCTCTTTGATATTTGAATGTAAAAATAAAATTGTTGCTTGATTGGTAGTCGTGTCATTGGCACCAGCAACATCAACAAAGAACAGTCTTCCGACTATTAGAAATTGTTAAAATGAGCCGCAAAATAAAAACTGAATAAAAACTTGCAGTGTTATATGTGATAAAAAAAAAATATTTTAAAAACAACAAATCAAGCAAATTAGATAAACAGGCTGCCTGGGAGGAAGTTTTAAGTAAAGCCCAGTCCCTGCAACTGGCGTCGGCCCCAACAAAAAATTTCAAATTCAAACCTATGCGAGGGACAGTTTGTGTGGGCTCTGGAAGATTCGGACATTGGTAAGTAAAACAATTTATTGCCTACAAATAGCAAATAAAAAATTGTTTCAATTTTATTTAGATTTATCCGTCAATTCAATTTTGTTAATTTTCAGAGTAAAAGGGATAACGCCCGAAAAACTGGGTCCGGAGGTGGGAAGACCAGCGTTGTGGATGAAGCTGACTTGACCTTATATAAGTTATTTTAGATGAGAATTCCTCTTGAAAAGAAACTCACTCGTTGTTGACTCGGTATCAAGTGATCTTTATTAAAATTTCATATTGAACAATCACTTAATTCTACTTAGTTCTACCTTAGCTTAATGCTTACGCCTGCACTTGGGTTGCCAGCTCGTTGGAGGTTGCCGGTTATCGCCTGGTTCAATGTCCAGCGGTTGATGTTCGGTGTTGAGTTGCGAACGAGGTTGCGGTTGAATGCCCGCCGCTTTACCTATGTTGAATGGCATGTGTTTTGGTGTTGGGTTGCCGGCTCGTTGGAGGTTGCTAGTTATCGCCTGGTTCAATGTCCAGCGGTTGATGACGAAGCGTCTTATGTGTTAACTTATATATATATATATATTCTGGAATCAGACTCACCTGTGTTAGATGGACTGAATTTGCCAGAATACTATGGAAACTCAGATAATCTACCATCAGGTGAGTCTGATTCCATAATATCGAGAGGAAACCCCTGCCCACCCACCTCAAACCCAAGGAAGAGGAAGAGCTCTACCAAAATTTCCAAGTGAATCTTTGGATAGAGAGATGAAATGTCGGCTGGAGCTCCTGGAGGTTGAAGTTTACCACAGGAAACTTCAATGCCTGAAATTAAAGAGGGTGCTACAACTTCCAGCCTCTGCTATAACTCGCGAAATTGCAGCGGTAGAAACGCCGAGGAGTCTGTTGTTTGAGGAGTTTTAAGTTTTTTATGTGTTTAGTTTTATTTATTATTATTTTTATAAAGTACTAAAGGGTTTTTCAATAAGAGCGCTACAAAAGTTTTTTTTTAAATAAAACAAAAACCGTTTTGGATATCAATGAAATTCTTTATTCCTGTGAAAGTACGTTCGATGCCATTATGTATGGAACTCGATTTCTTTTGCATGGCCACCACGGGCACCCTTGCAGAAGTCCAGACGCTGAACCCAATTTTCGACGGTTTTCAAGCATAGATCGGCCGATACTGCTGCAATTTCACGTTCGATATTCGTACGAAGTTCATCAATCGTCGCTGGCTTGTTGGCATAGACCATAGACTTGACGTAGCCCCACAGGAAATAGTCTAACGGCGTCAAATCGCATGACCGAGGCGGCCAAGCGACTGGACCATTTCGTGAGATAACACGGTTTCCAAACTTGGTTTCCAATAAATTGATTGTGGCATTCGCTGTGTGGCTTGTGGCGCCGTCCTATTGGAATCACATGTCCTCCAAGTCCATATCATCCAATTGGGGTCAAAAATATTCGGTTTTCATTGAACGGTAGCGATTCCCATTCACAGTAACGTGCCGGTCTTGATCATCACGGAAGAAGTGCGGCCCAATGACGCCGCCGGCCCATAAACCACACCAAGTCGTAATTTTGTCGGGATGCAATGATGACTCATGGAGTACGTGTGGATTGCTGCCTGACCAATACCGCATATTGTGTTTATTGACGAAGCCATTCAGCCAGAAATGAGCCTGCTGAAGATGATTTTTCCATGACGTAGTGCTCTTAACGTGGAGGCCACTGACTCCGAACTTCGGTAGTAAATTTTAATACTTTCGACTCGTTGTTGGCTCGTATATCTTTCTACCTTGAAATGGCAAACCTTACTGAAGAGAAATGTCAAAAAAGCGGCAAGAAACTCTGCGTCCTTTGCTGTATCTGTCGCTCTACTTTTGTAGCGTCCCTGTTGAAAAACCCTTTATTTTCCTATTTATTAATATAAATAATACGTGAATAAACAATACGTGAGTTCCATATTTTTGCTTCTTATATTATTTATTCTCTGAGATCTTAATCTCAAACCCCAAAAATGCCCCAAAAAAGCAACGCTTTTGCAGTGGAAAAAGGTCAAAGCCAAGAAAAACAATTTTATTTCAAACAATTAGGAAAAGTATTGCAGTAGAGAAGTAAGCCTTTCCATTCCACTCGCATGATCCATATTATTAAGGGCATCATTTTCTTCTTCAGCATTTTCCAGATCCAATTCCTCGATTTCATTGTCAGTGTCTTCAGTGGGTTGCATGTTTTCACTACTGCTTTCGATGCTACAGGCTATATTGTGTAAGATGTCACAAACAATAATTACCTTACCTACAAACTCAGGCCTCAGTCGCAAATAATTTTGACACGGGAATCTTTCTTTAAGAATGCCAAAATTATTTTCAATTATGCACCCCTTTTTCTTTGTGGCCACGATTGAAACCAACCAACCACACACCCAAGGGAATCCACTCATCATAAAAAAAAACTTTACAGCAATACCACTGACGTCATCGGGCCATCCGATCGTACTATGTTTTGAAACAAAACGTCTATTATAACGTCGACAACTCTATGGATGGTTCTGCAAATTGTTGATTTTGCAACACCATGTATAGCTGCAACACCATGGTACTGGCAACCATTTCCGAGCCAATACAAGCACAGTAGCAGTTGATTTTCAGCCGACAAAGCATGATTGCGCTGTGTATTGTGCTCTAATTTTTCTCCAATTTTATTTAAAAGGAAATCAACTTGAATTTGATTTAAACGAAAGCACTCTTTAAAATTAAAGTTTTGTAGTCCCGAAAAATTAATTCGGTCTCTATAATTTCTTGTTATAAGCGCGTCTTCACTATCGTCGAACAAAAACTCACGTCTTAACGTTTTGAAAGCTTCACTAGTTAGAACAATATGAATTTGTAAGGCGATCGTTTTCCTTGCAACCTTTGACAAATTTATCAAAATTTGCTTTGCAAAAATAGAGTTTACAATTTTTGTGGAACGAAAAAGCATAATTGTTTGCAAAATCTTTGCAAATTACACTTTTTAATATTAACTTTTCACTTTGCACAAGAGAACGTACGTGGAACAGAAATTGCAAAGAGAATATAAAAATTGCAAAGATTTTGCAAATTACACTTTCAATTTGAACTTGTCACTCATTAAATTTTATTGTTTTGAGGAACACGAAGTTTTGCAAATTGACGAAAAATTGCATATGTGCAAAGTGAAAAGTTGATAATTTGTTTTGTGGAATAGGGCCCTGGGGCCTATAACACAGAACAACAAGTCAACAACTCAACAGGCACTTGTAGAATTATGTTTATTTGACAAGTGTAGATTAAAGCTGTAACACAACAAAAACCGTAACAATTGTTAAAATCGAAAATTTCCCTCGATATGTTGAATCAGTTTAACAAGTCAGTCTTACACGATGAGTCGGAGGATTTGTGCAGAAAAAAAGATAAGCCTCCTATCTCAAATAAGAGAAAACAAACATATTTTGTTTGGTGCATTCTCTGATATGTTAACAAAAACAAATAAAAGTGATAAATGGCGTGAAGTATTTATATTGGCACAAAGTTTAAATATAGTTCCTGAAGGAAAAGACTGGACGTATATCAGTGGCCTATTTCACCAACTTACAAATTTGTATTTACAAGCATTTTTTAACGACATTTGTGATTTTGTTGATTTATGTCGTTTCACCAAACTGTGGGTATTACAAATTTGTAGTTGTATTCTGCAAAGGGAAATTTGTGGGAATATTTCCATTTTCGTTTCACCAAAAGTTATTTATAGTTGTAATTTACAAGTTACAAATTTGTGAAAAGTTGACTTATTTGTGAGTTTACCAAAGAAAATTATTTTCAAATTTTGTGTAGTATTTCAGAATATTTTACAACTGAAATTTGACGTGTAATTCCTCCTACAAATTTTGTTTCATATTGAAAGTAATCGAAAAAATGTATTTAAAACGAAGGCATAGTATGTAGTAGCGATAGTAGCGAAAGTGACGATCATGTCTTCATTTTAAGAAAAAAATGTAATTTCGGAGTTATTTAATTTTAATGAAAAATTTCGCCTGACTCGATGCAAGTCCGAGGAAATAATTGCAATTATTGGGCCACAAATAGCCGACACGACTGAAAAAAACTTTGCATTAACACCAAGGCAGCAGTTTCTCACAGGCTTGGGAATGGGATATCTAAATCGACCGTTTGCAGATATGTTTCTCGCGTTTGTGCAGCAAATGTTAATTTATTGTTTGAAAGTGTTGTATGTTGGCCACATAAACACGAAAGTATTTGTGAAAAGTCTTACAATATTGCAGTTAAACAATGTTTATTTTCTTAAGTTTTGCAAAGAATTTTCTTTCTTACAAGGTATGCCATGTGTTTACGGATGTATAGACGGAACATTAACAAACATAGATGCCCCTGGCGAGTTTGAATCTGCATATGTGGAAAGACATGGACAGCACTGCATAAAATTTATGTTGGTATGTGGGGCGGACTATACCTTTTATAACGTATATGTGAATTAGCCGGGAAGTGTGCACGAATCAAGGATGTTACAAAGAAGTCCCTTTTTTCAAAATTTGAAAGTGGATTTCGACCTTTTTCTCATTCTGTTTTGCTTGGGGATAAATGATATCCTTTAAAGGATTGGTTAATTACCCCAATTTTGAGAAACCCAACTCCTGAAGTTGATCGTTATATTCGTGCACATAAATCAACTCGTAGAATAATAGAAAACGCGATTGGAATTTTGAAAGAGAAATTTCCGTGTCTGACGCACTTACGATTGCAATCCATAAAAGCAGTTACTGTTATAAAATGTTGCATCGTCTTAACCAACATTTCCCGACAAGCGGCAGATAGATAGTATTATTGAAATGTTCACCACACTGAGGATTTGAACGACGCAGATACTCAAAATGCTGAACATTTTGATGGCCGGGCTTCCTTAGAATATTTTTTAAATCACTTTTCGTTAGCAAAGGTCATATTAAATAACGAGACTTTTGAACTTTAAATGAAATATATGCTTATTTATTTTATTTTTATCTTTAGTAGTCACTTAATTTTAAAGTGTTTTCTTTCAACACTTTTATCTTCTCTTCCAGATCCGCAGTCCGAAAGTCGCATTCCTTTTTCAAGGCGGCAACTGCAAATTATAAATTTCAAATTGAAGCCTCCTTTTCTTCAATCGAAGAATATCCGCTTGGTCAGTTAGCATTTTGTTGTTGCAATTGGGCTTTTTTGATGATACTTGAGGTCTGATTGAATTAAAAAATACGTTCATATATTTTTAAAAATAATTGTGAGAAACAAGCACTTGCATTTACCTTATTTCGCCTTCAATATCCCCTACGTTTGCGCACTGGGGTGGCAGATGGCAGTACCTCTTCAGTAGGTACTGAAGAGGACTCATCAACTATGCCTTGAACTGTTGGCGATTCTTTACCGATAATATCAAAAATGATATTATCGAGATCGGTTCAAATGCGACTGGCTAGTGCCATCTTGAGAACCAGTCTTCTTTGAATTATCAAGTTAGGTAAAATATAAAAAAAAAAATAAAAAATTAAATTTATATGTACCTACCAGAGTAGCCCGTTTTTAATTTTGCCACGCTATATCGAAGATACGATGGCGGGTCAATAAGTCCGTGACTTTTTGAATTTTTGACCTCTTTACTGAAACGGCAACACTGCTCCTGTCAACAGGCATCTGTCAGTTGACTCCTGTCAAAATTTAAACTTGCTGCGTCAGTTAGTTTGTGTTCGACAGCTATTTTTATCAGACTACTCACTAATTTGAGGAGAAAATGGAAAAAAGTGAATTTCGTGTGCTTATTAAGCATTATTTCTTGGGAAAAAAAACCATTACCGAGACCAAGGCTAAGCTTGAAAAATACTATGGGGACTCTGCACCATCGATTTCAATGGTAAAAAAGTGGTTTACTGAATTTCGTTGTGGCCGTACAAGCACTGAAGATGCCGAACGTCCTGGACGCCCAGTTGAGGTCTCTACACCCGAAACAATCGAAAAAATTCACGATATGGTGTTGGCCGACCGAAGATTGAAAGTGCGAGAGATTGTGGAAGCCGTAGGGATCTCGCATGGCTCAGTGGTTTCAATTTTGAATGATCACTTGGGCATGAGAAAGCTTTCCGCAAGATGGGTGCCGCGTTTGCTCACAGTCGACCACAAACGCAATCGTGTAACAACTTCACAGGTAGGTTTGGCGTTGTTTAATCGCAATATGGAGGAGTTTTTGCCCCGTTTTGTAACCGTGGACGAAACATGGATCAATCACAACACACCAGAGACCAAACAACAGTCAAAACAGTGGGTTTCTAAGGG
This sequence comes from Portevinia maculata, assembly GCA_949715645.1. Classification (NCBI taxonomy): domain Eukaryota; kingdom Metazoa; phylum Arthropoda; class Insecta; order Diptera; family Syrphidae; genus Portevinia; species Portevinia maculata. The sequence goes on from OX454526.1 coordinate 10,705,523, forward strand.
TGAATCGGCGCCAAAGAAGGCCAAGGTGGGTTTGTCAGCCAATAAAGTTATGGCGACTGTTTTTTGGGATGCACGCGGGATAATCCACATTGACTACCTTCAAAAGGGAAGAACAATCAATGGGGAATATTATGCCAACTTATTGGACCGATTCAATGAAGATTTGAAAAAAAAACCGACCTCATTTGGCCAAGAAAAAAGTTCTTTTCCACCAAGACAATGCAAGGGTGCACACATGTGCAGTTGCCATGGCAAAAAACCATGAATTGGGCTATGAATTGCTCCCTCATCCACCCTATTCTCCAGATTTGGCTCCGAGCGACTACTTCTTGTTCCCAAACCTGAAGAAATGGCTTGGTGGAAAAAGATTTGACTCCAATGATGAAGTCATCTCGCAAATAAAGGCCTATTTTGAGGACCTCGACAAATCATTTTTTTTGGAAGGGGTAAAAAAATTGGAGAAGCGTTGGACAAAGTTTATAGAGCTCAAGGGAGACTACGTTGAAAAATAAAATTATTTTTTTATCAAAAAATCTGTGTTTTATTCCAAAAGTCACGGACTTATTGACCCGCCCTCGTATTTCCAATGCTTTCCATTTTGAATTAAGAGGATAATGAAATTAAAATATCTTTCCACGCGTTTACTTCACCCAAATAAAACCGCCTTCTTTACTCTAATCAAGGAGACAAAAAAAAATTTATTTTGCCCATTCATTTTAATTCCGGGATTGCACGACGATATTCCATAAATTTGTGAGAAAACACTTGTAGATTACACATTGCACAAAAACCCGGTGCAACAGGAATTTTTACACTTGTAATCAACATGTTTATTCTTACAATTTTTGTTTGTCTAATCACAAATTTGTGGGTTCATATATTTGTATTTGGTGAAACGGAAAACCAGATTACAAATTTGTAATTGTGATTTACAAGTACAAATTTGTGGTTTTAATTTGTAGTTTGGTGAAATAGGCCCCAGGGATGTGTTTTGGCAAAATTGTAGGAAATATGCTGTGGTAAGTATTGATTGCAAAAATGTCGAAAATGCATAATGAAAACGGAAAATTATTGAAAGGCCAAGTTAGATAAAGCGAAAAAAACCGGTTCTGGAGGAGGTAAAGACTGCAAACTGAGTTCTTGCGATAATATCGTACTTGATATTATTGGGGGAGAGTCAGAAGCTATAATTGGCCTCGGAGTTGAAGACTCTATGGACCCAGGAAGTAATGGTTCGGGCTAACAAAATCTCATTTGTTTTTACATATTTACACATATTTGTATATTGTTTTTTTCTCAGATTCTCGTCCTACTGGAAGGGAAATATGACGCAGAGTAATTCTGCGCCTCTGTCTAACCCTGTGCGCAAAATAATAGGTAGACATATTATATAATACTCGTATATGGGTAGATATATGTAGTGATGATTTAGTTTTAATATAAATAATTCCGCCGTTACAGCGAGAAAGCGATTAGCCAGAAAGGAATGTCCAATCCTTTTAAAAAAACGTAAACTTATGATCCAACATTTAGAGTTGGTTAATTATAAATCCAGACTGGAGATCGCACTATTGGAGCAAAAATTGAGTTATCCTCCGTCGACTTAAACCAAAAGTTTGGCGGATGGTGAAGCGGGAAAAAATGATGATGATTTCCATTTTGAGGATGAGAACCCTGGTACTACGTTATATTTAGACCAATATTGAACATTTTTTTTATTAATACCTAATTTTGTTTACAACGTAAATGAAATGTTTATTTTTTAATATGAAAATTAAAGGAAATGAATAAATATTTTGCGTAAACATAGCCTGTTTATTTTTATTGCTGATTTGGAAATAATACATTCGCTTCATTATTTGTTTCTTCTTGCTGTTGAGGGTTTTCTTCTCGCACCGTATAGGTGTCGATCATATAGCTACGAGACATATTTAGATTTTGATTTTTATTCATTCCATTGAAATATAATACATTATTTATTACAATTTATTAAATATGTAAAGTAACGTTTAAAGATACAAAATTAAATAAAAAAAAAAGAAAAATAATAACAAGTACTTCAAAGAATAAGTAAATTGTAAGTGTTTTTCATCAGGAAATGAATAGTTAGATACATTCTATAGTTATAAAAAACTAGTTCCGAATGTATCGAGTTACAGTACAACAAGATATAATTCAATATTCGAGTATTTATATAATTCAAAAAAGAATATTGGTGTATAGGGATGATTTGCAATGCATGGTGACCATTTGTGACTATATAATTACGTTAGATAAATTATAAATCTCCTTCAAGTCGTAGTTAAAGAGCCACTGTTTTACTTTTCTGTTAAACGACAAGATATTCTGAGAGCGCCTTAATTCAATGGGTAATTTATTAAAAATACGCGGTGCTACAGAGGAGTAATAACTCAAGAATAGTTGAGTATTGTGCGGGGGAACACAAGCAAGACTCCTTACGGAGCTACGAAGACCGTAGAGATTCGGATCATGGTTTAAAGAATAACCGCTTCTTGAGAAAAATATTTTTAAGACTTTGTAAAAGTAAAGATGCTTTAAAGGTAGTATAAAGGCATGAAAAAAAAGTGGAAAACTGTGTTCATGGCGTCTTCTGTTCCAGATAATTCTGAGCAAATGCTTTTGTATTACCACCAAAGGTTGTATTTTGTTTTTATGTGTGCCTCCCCAACAAGTCAACCCGTACTGTAGTTTGGATTGGACCAGTCCATAATAAACTGTTTCTAAAAGTTTTCTAGTGCAATATAGCCTCAAATGGTACAGTATTTTAGTGGTTTTTAGAAGGTATTTCCTTAGCGAAGAAGTGTGAGAGCTCCAGTTTAACCTACAGTCGATTTCAAGACCCAGATACTTGAAGACCTCTACATTTTCTACAACAAAACAATTTGTCGAGCAGCTATTGTTGGTATTATACGTAACTTCAAAATAAGGGTTACAGCAAGTATCAGAACTTATAAAGGTGTTGTTGCAGTTCGCACTATGAAAAGTGAAAACTGGAAATTGTGAGTTCAGAGCAGATATGCTAAAAGACATTATTTTAGTTTTATTGCTCACGACTAACTTATGCAAACTGAACCAATGCCGCAATATTTCTAAGTCGTAGTTGATATCGGCTGCCAGATCTAAGAGGGAGTTGTTAGAGTAGGAACAACCTATGTCATCGGCAAACCCAGTAAGTTTACCTTTCATATTGCATAGAGTAGCACAGCATTTAAATATATTTGCAGCAAATACGGGCGCAACTCGCAGGTGATTCAGGCATGGGAACTTTTCTTTCAGAACTCCGAATGCACACTCAACTAAGCGCCGTGTTTTTTTATGAGCCCTGTTGTATCGGAAAATAGATACTGTGTTTGCGATTGAGGTTGAAGGGGGCATTAACCACGTTTTTAATGGGTAAGCCCTGTCGCCTAATATTACGGCATTGGAAAACGGTCTCCATCCACTTTCCATTTTTTGATAAAGCATACTATTCCGCAGTACTCTTGCATCATGAACACTGCCCGGTCAGTTAGCACTAACATAATAGAATCTTAGGTCTGGTCCACATACTGCCATACAATTCAGCGAATGCTTACCATGCCGATCAATGAAAGCTGATTCATTGTTTGAAGGTGCATCAATGTTGACCAAAATACATCGATCGCACCGCAAACTTCCGGCATTCCACCTTTTTCAAAAAACTCCTGTATGGTAAGGTGTATAATACCAGGCCAACACACTTGTTTCGGAAATTCAATTTCATTCACTGCAGAAGTGTCATTTTGCTAACACCGTGGACGTCACTTATAACATGGTACTGAGATCCAGTCCCAAACCAATGCAAGGCTATTAATATTTTCTCCCTAACACTAAGCGCCTTGCTTTTATTAGTTGGCGAACGCAATTTATGTGAGAGACTTTCAGTCAGGTAATCAACAACTTGTACTGGCACACGAAATTTTTCAACGAACAAATTGGAATCTATTTCCAAATTTATTCTGTCTTTAAATACTTTTATATTTCGTAAATTCTCACTGTCACTGTCTGACTCAGAATCAAAAAAAAAAAAACATTATTAATGGCAAATTGTTAGGTAGCTATTCACTAAATAAATTTTAAATGACCTTCCTGTATCACACTTTGTAAACACTATTGCAAATGTTTATTTCTAACAAGTCGGTCACCGTCGGTTAGAATTAATCAACTTTTTAACAAATGCATTCTCTTTTCTTTAAGCACTTGTTGTTTCCAGTTACAGAAACAGTAGAATTATCAAATTTCCCACTTGTTAAATTGCTCTAAAACAATTGTTGAATTTCGCTTGTTTAACAAGCACTTGCTGTATTGTGTTATAGGCCCCTGGTCTCCTATTGTAAGAACCAGTCTAACGAAATCTTCTGATGGCGTCCCGGACGGTAGTTCGAGCCACATTAAGTGTCCGCGCAATCCAGCGTTGGCTGTATCCACTATCCGCAAAAACCACAGCCCTCGCTACTTCAGTGTGGTCTAACGGCACTTTTTTTGGGGTTTGAATAATAAAAGTTCACAAACACTTATTTTACACCTTGCAATATCCACAAATAAAAAGTTGAGAAATAAGAACCACATTACTCAGATCTTCAAGAATGCCAAAATGCAACTGGATCACAAAAGTGCAAACAATGCAAAGATAGGAGACAAAAATAAATTTAGTAAAGCTAGTATTACACGATATGTTGAATGAACATACGTATGTTCACAATGATATGCCAACAATTCTCAACAAATATGCATATGTTCGTCTGGCGTATGATGGCCTATCACACGATATGTTGAATCTGTCCCAAAATAGCAAATTGTTTGTTGACAAAATATGCTAACAAACAGTTTGCTATCATATTTTTTCAGCACACAGAAGACCTATCACACGATATGTTGAATTCGGTTTGCTGAAAAATTTGAAGACCCGTATGATTATATGCTGAACAAATTTACAGATCGCGATTTGTGCGTGTTGTATTATCGATTTTCTGCGATTCTGGTGAAATGTACGTGTAGTCTATAAAACTGTAGTGTATAGTATACGTTAACAAACGAAACCTAAGCTGATACCAATGTTGCCATATTCACAGTTTTAAATGTAAATTACAGTTTTTTAGACAAGCTTACAGTTTTTAAAATTACCTCGTAGTACACATTACAGTTTTTTTTTTTAATTTCAATAAAAGTTAAATTTTTTTTTTAATTTCTTTAATACAAAATGAAAATGTGATTTAAATCGTAGTATGTACTATCGTATTTAAGCTTGTTATTTTATTTAAAATGATTTGTTTTGTGTTATTTTTTTATTAATAAAATTTAAAAAAAAAACGAAAATCTTTTCGTTTTTGAAGGTTACAGTTTTTTGGTTGAAAATACAGTTTTTTTTTGTGAGTTTACAGTTTTATAAAAAAAAAAAATCTGACAACATTGCTCAGACAAACAACGACAATAAACACGCGCAGTACCGATTCCCATGGAATGAGCAGAATTGACATGCAACACCTCACATCGTATGAACTTCCAAATTCCAAGTATGCTGACATTAGCCGCGTTTTATTATCCCAATGATCTTGATACGGATCCGATCTGATAATAAAACGATCTGGATCATCAGTGGCAAGTTGTGGCAACAGTTGTTTTTAACACATAACAGACGATACCACGTATTTCAAGTTTCGATTGGCACTCAGCCATCTTGCAAATATAGGGTACAATGTGACGTCACAATATGATCGCTTGTTGTGTCGGGGGTGTTGCCATTTGAATACAAATCAACATACATTTGGCACTCAATATTTTTTTTCCAGAAACTATGTTCAAATGTTATGTTCAAATATGTAACATATTAACAGTATTGTACTGCTAATATTTCCATTAATTTTTGTGTATTATATTACGAAGCAAAACGTCTCAAAAGTCGCAGTGGTAAATTATTCGAATATGAAAATATGCTAATTGATTTTTTGTGTTATTAATAGTGTTTCATATTTTGGTCTGGCAATATTATTGTGTTCCTATAATTTCCTATAATTTAAATAAGCAACGCCACGAAAAAACAGGTAGTGAGTTTTGTAATTACATTTTGGATCACGATTAATGATCCCGATAAATAGCAAGATCCTGTGTTGTTTTTGTTTTACGTATTAAATTGATCCAGATCCAGATCCGCATGGATAATAAAACACAGCTATTATGTCTGGAGTGAACCCAACGTGGTCGACAGAGTAGTATAAATATAAGTGTACAGTACAGGTATCATCAATGTTCAGTTGCTTAGATAAGGTTCAGTTGCCTAGTCCATTAGAGTTAAGTGTCTTGACTTTTGAAGTAATAAAGTTTTTTTTTTTTTTTTTATATTAAACCCATATACACTTCGCTTCAACTGAATAAGCACAAAAATTTGTTGACATTTGTTGTCCATTTTTTCAAAACCTTGTGCCGTAATATATCATTTGATGATGCTAACTGTTTGCTTGTGATGTTGAGAAAATAAATCAGAAAGAATAACTCAAAAAGTACCGATATTTTTTCTCTGGCTCTCTTGCAAAGCTTTCAATATGGAAAAATGCAGTTTTATTTTGCGTCAACTGAATAGACACAAGGTAATTATTTTTACTGCTTATGAGTATTATGTGGAGATTGGCACATTAGATCAACAGTTGAAGTGCTTTAAGTTTTAAGTGAATTTTATTTGATTAATTGTATTTCCGCGAAAAATGGGTTGATCAAAATCTCTAAATTGTGTTGAAAGAGCTAAAATCGATTTACTAAAACAACAAGGACTAACCGGGCGTTCTATAGCTGCCAAAATTGGACGAAGTTTTAATGAGGTCTATTCTTATTCTATTCTCATTTAAGAAGGAAAGATTCGTACGGAAAAAAACATGAAAAAAGTCAAAAAACGGCAACAACAGCAGTTGATCGAAGAGCAATTATAAGATGTGCTTAAAATTCCTGCGACTCTGTGGCAAAAATAAAGCAGAAAGCCGGTGTTATTGCAAGTGTTTCAACAGTGCGAAGGGTTATCAATAGTGCCAAACATCTAAAACGGATAAAAATTCAAAAGAAACCACCAATTAACGAGAAACGGAAGTGTATGCGCTTAGAATTCTCTAGACTCCATATGAGATGGGAAAATGAATGGCGTCACGTAGCTTTTCGGATGAGAAGAAGTTTAATTTTGATGGCAATGATGGGTTTTACTATTACTTCCACGATGTGAGGAAAGAAGAACGATTTTTAGCGTGGTATCATAGTCGAGAAGGTGGTGTTATGGTATGTTGAACAGTTAGCTACTATGGCAATGTTGAGCTTGAGTTCCAAACCTCAAAAATGACTGCATTAAGTTATAAAGGAAATTTGGAAAGAAATTTTCCTAAATTTGCAGGCATTTTTGGACCCATAAACAGGACTTTTCAGCAGGTAAACGCCCCCATCCACAAAGAGCGCATAATAAAAAATGGAAAAGGGGAGCAGAATGTGGAATTGCTTCAATAGACACCATACTCACCGGACCTGAACCTTATAGAAAACGTTTGGGGATGGTTAGTACGAAAAGTTAATGAGTCTGGCCGTCAGCTTGAGATCAGAGAATCCCTTATTGCAGCCATTAAATTGGCCTGGAGGGAAATTTCGCTGGACTACATAAAGAGGCTGTACGGTTCCATGCCGGATCGAATTTACGAAACTATTACGAATAAATGCGGCAGTACCCACTACTAAAATTAACCAACAAAAAAATATTTTAAGAAAAACTTGTTTCATTTAATCCCAACAACTTTTATTTCCAATTTCAATATTTGTGTCTATTTAGTTGACGCAAAATAAAACTGCATTTTTCCATATTGAATGCAAGAGAGCCAGAGAAAAAATAGCGGTACTTTTTGAGTTATTCTTTCTGATTTATTTTCTCAATATTATAAGCAAACAGTTAGCATCATCAAACGTTTTATTACGGCACAAGGTTTTGAAAAAATGGATAACTTAGCTTAGAAAATGTTTGTGCTTATTCAGTTGAAGCGAAGTGTATGTACATTTAAAATTAACTTATACTGTAGTTTTAATAATAAATATTGTTATTTACATTCTACAGTATCTCTATCTACGTATTTGATTCATCGTATTTATTTTAATTATCATTTCATTGATTAAATTGTATTTGTTTTTATGGTTTTTGTTTGTTTTAGTTGAAAAAATAAAATGCGTGCAAAAAAGAGCCCTCGCTGTAATATTGGCCATGTGGGTATTCGACGATGACGACGAAGAGGAATTGTTTCGGAAGCAGCGAAAAGTTTGGGTAAGGAATTGGGTCATGCTGCGGGCCGAAGAAGGATTTTGTGCAAAATTGTACCGCGAATTGCGCGAAGTAGAGACGGATTTGCATCGAACGTTTGTGCGCATGACCCCTGAGCAATTCGACCATCTATAGTGCGTACCAAAACAGTTGGCCATTCTACTGCGCAGGTCTCTTAAAATGTGTTTTACAATCTCTTAAATTGCAAAAACAAGCATAAAGAGACGAAAATGGGCGGAGCCATAATAAAAAACGACGTATACCCTGCCTTGTGTTCAAGATCGCTGTCGCGATCTCACTGAGGGTGGTTTCTTCATTTTCCATCTTTTATACTGAAATTAGGAGCGGAGGAAAAATATAGACCATTATATGTCAACTTTACTTGGAGGCAAATATATTGTTTCGTTTTTTGTCTTGTCGGTTCTTTGTAGGAGTATGATGTGATCACGGTCGGATAGATTAAGCAAAACATTGCACATGAATTGATTGTGTGACTGTGTCTGTATGAAGGTGTACGGTTTTAGATTTAAACCCTATTTGCTCATTATGCTTTCGTTGATCATTATTAATTGTGACGTGCATATTGATCATGTAGGTACTGATATTGGCACGCAAAGTAAAGTAAATTGCAGTGTCACACCAAATTTTTTTTGTTTATATCATTGAATTTGGGCGAGGTAGGTAAATTTAATAAAAAATTTACAATTTGGGAATTTTTTGGAAACGTAAACGATTTTATGCCCAATAACAATGGGCACGATTTTCTGTCACAAAAAAGAGGATGGGGTATTAAACGGTTCGTTAAAGACAAAATGGTGAACGTTCTTGATTCTTCAATAATTTTTTTTAAGAAATGCAGTTTTTAAAACTTATTGAACTACCCACCACTTTTAAATTTGTAACCTTGATTAAAAGTGTAAATTATAGCGAGATAAAATTGACGATGAATTGCAAATATAAAACAGATTTACAGCGAGCAGCAAAACAAAACACCAGTATACCAAATGGGTGGTTCGGTTTGGTTTGAATTAAGAAGTAAAAACACACACGTTTTAGTACTAAGATAAAAATATTTATTGATTTTGCTACCTATATATGAAATAGTTAATATTAATGTATATTAAATTGAATTCGAAGAACTGTCAGTTTCATAATCGGTTGAAGAATCATCTCCTGGATTGATAATTATTGCATCCGACATAGTGTCCCAAATCTGCTCGTGTGAAAAGTATTCCTCCTCTGTCCTTATAATTTTTTTACAAACTTTGCGCCAATCTTCAACTGTTATTTTTGAAAATTCTTCTTCAGCTAGTTTCTGAACATCCGATAATCTAAACGTTGTATTTCGGCTTCCGACTCTTCCCTTGACTGTTGCCCAGATCTTTTCAATAGGGTTGAGATCTGGATGATAGGGTGGCAATCGTAGTACTTCGTGTCCCGCGCCGTGAATCATATCGTCAATCTTATGCTTGGGGTGGTGATTAGTCCGATGTCGCTTTATAAGGTCATAAAGTTCGACTTTGAGCATTTTTGAAGAATGCGGTATATTGTTGACGGAAAGCTATTCTAACATCTCCGATTTAACGGAAGCAGAAGTGATTTGCTTGTGTTCCCATTTGTTGTGATATGATGCGTTGTCCATTACAATAACCGATGGTTCCTCTAGGTTATTTAAAACTTGATCCTTCATCCATTTGGAGAAATTTTCAAAATTCATCTCATCGTGATAATCTCCTGTTTTCGACCCAGATTTAAATAAAAGCAAGGCATTATTCACGAAGCCCTTCGCTCCACCTGCATGCGCCATTATCAGCCTTTGGCCTTTTGAAATTGGCGCCTTTAAACCTTGACTGGTGCCGTCAGTCCATGCCCTTGGCCTTGTGTGAGAGCTGTGAATATAGCTCTCGTCCAAATAAATAATCTCATATCCTTCTGACCTGTACTCCCGCACCTTCCTCAGATTTTTCACTCGTAAAAGTTTGATTTCATTTCTTTCGCAAAGAAATTTACGGTTGTTCTCCGTTTTCCTATAAGAAAATCCATTTCTTTTTAAAATCCTATGTAGCGACATATTGCTTAGGTTCGGCTCCAAATCTTCCTGCACCCGTTGTCTTAACATTTTTAATGTTATCATCATTTTTTCTTCAATGTGGAAGTTGTATATAATTCGCCGAACAGCTGTGATACCAAATTCGTCCAATCCAGTTTTCCATTTTGTATGTGGTAATCTTTTAGTTGGAGATTCAATAGCGCCTTTCTTCTCATATTCTTTAATTATCCTTCTTATTGTTCGGGCCGAAATTCCCGTAAACTCCTCTGTCTGTGAATTTGCGTATGTGATGGGATTATCTATACATAAATTCCTAGCTTCTTAAATTTTTTTGTAATATATCCTAACAACGATCTTACGTCCTAGACTTCCTATTGGTTTTCATTTTCTTGAAAGATCCATGACAATTTATTTTATTTTAATAAACTTATGTCCTAGCAATGCTTTTGTTTTCGTGAAAGTGAATTCCAAATAGGAAATCCATAATATATATGCGTTATCTTAAAATAAAAAACTCTAAAAACCAATCAACAAATTTATTCCTTGCCCCTACAGGTAACCAAATGCAAACACTAATCATGTCGTAAAACTTTTACACTTAAGTCAAACAGGTAAAATCAAACATCATAAAATTAATGCTAACCAAGCACACCACCCATACAGGTACCTAGCGCTAAACCACGAAATGTTCAACCATAAAAAGGGTTGGGAACCCTTTCAAATACAATCGGACTTCTAGGTAGAAATGTATAAAAGTCGACCTCATAATAAAAAATTAAGTTTATTTAGATATTCAACAGCATTTTAGTTCTAAGCACTGTAAAGTTGGGTTACGCATTGTAAATTACAGGCAAAAACGCTTAGTGATTAAATCTCTTTCGCGTCATTTTTGTTCTCTTAAATCCTCTCTCTGCGCAATCGACAGTTGGCCAACTGTTTTGGTACGGACTATACTTGCCTTGGTGACACCGCACATTATGAAGCAAGACACGGTGATGCGCAAAAGCGTTTCACCATTAGAACGACTTTTATTGATTAGAAAATTTCAATTCACTGCAGTTCCTTTTCCGCATACCGCAACCAACCATTTCGATAATTATCCCAGAAGTGCTGGATGTGCTCTACAAAGTACTCGTAGGCGAATATGAGTATCTTAAGGTTTGTGTTGTCTTTCCATTTGGTTCCGTACATTTATTAATTCGAATTCCGGTTTCCAGACACCGACAAATCCAGAGGCTTGGTGACTCATTGAACGTCAATACAATGACTTGAAATGGTTTTATGATTCGTTATGATTTTTTTTTCAGTCGACTGTCCCTACTCATTGTAATGGATATACTCTGCTAATGACAAGCTTGTGTTACTGCACAGATGTTCCTAATGATGGCGTTGTAAATCCATTAAAAACACTGTCCGTCTCTTTCATTCTCGATGTCGGCGGCGTTGCCAGTCGCTAACAACAATAGAAACACAAAAAACACGTGCGGAGCGTTCAAAATGTATCGAAACTTCAAAAACATCAAAACCGTATGCTGAAAAATGTATGCTCACGAGCCTACTTTAGCTCGTCAGCATACATCATACGAGTCAGCATACGCCGAAAATTTGTCCGAATGTTAGCAAACGGTCCCAAAAGAGTTATCACACCATTTGTTCAGGTCACCAACATACATATGCTGACTAGCCAACAAATTTGTCAACAAACAACTTTTAGCATACGTATGATGAAAATTTCCGATATCACACGATATGTTGTGATTGGGACACATTTTTCAGCAAACGTTTGCTGATTCAACAATCAACATATCGTGTAATACTAGCTTAACTGTTTAATTCATGCTCAAAGAACCCAATAGACAAAATGAAATCATTATGATAACCGTTACTTTACAAAAACACACATAGTGAGACTAAACATACTCGTAGGTGGGCGATTAATTGTGCCTATGAGTGTATAAGTTAATGATTTACTTGTTGCAAATCATAAAAAAAACAAATTTTAACTTTTTGACAAACCGGTACACTTTATTTGAAATGATATGGCTTAGCCTATTGACATTATAACTACGACTCAACTCTAAAATTAATTCTCCTTGTCTTTTATACCGTAAGTTGCCTTGCTTGCTTTGGTGGTATTTGCTTGGTCAGCGGCTTGCGGTCGTTGCTTGGAACTCTGTCTGCAGTTAATCCTTTCCTGGAATTCGGTTGCAATGCGGGTAGTATTGCACGTGCCGGATGAATGTGTCTGGAAGATATGTTACCATGCACTGGATGGTTGATTTGGAGCGTGGGAGCGAGTCATTTGAATAAGTGTCGCGTTAACATATATAAGAAAGAGTAGAGAGGTAGGAAAGAAGTGTTTGGGTGCAGTAGTAGGGTTTTTCTCCATGGGTGGTGTCTAATTTGCTTAGGGAGATTACGATTTCATGTATTCGATATAAAGTAATTGACTTCAATCACCAAGCGAATACACTACTACTGCATCGTTGCCACCCGCAAACGTTGCGAACGTCTGACAAACATCGAAGATTATCAATTGTCAAGAGAAGCTTCTCAAAATTGCCATTGTAGGTCCCTTCCACTTTGCATGAATCTAAACTTCAAAAGGTGGAACCTAAACACTTCACTTCACTTCACCACACCGGCAAAACATCCAATCTCCCTGTAGAATTTGACAAGCTTCCTGTAGTCGGTGCAGCGAAGAAGTGTTCCCATAGAAATCGTCTACGATTTCGTGCTATTTGCTCACACACACACAGTATGTGCGTTATGTGCTCCTTGGCTTACAGGTCGTCACATAATCTGCATGTATCCACGTTTACATGTCTAAGCCGCCTAGCATGCTGCATTAAGAGACAGTGTCCCGACATAATCCCAACCACTGTTCAAAGCTCTTCCCTACTCAATTTTTGAATTTCCCTAGATCTTTTCTTGTCAAAATGTGGTCAAAGCGCCTTAGACACCCTATGCCCACCTAAATTTTCCCATCAAAGGCCGACTATTTTTAAAATAATGCAATTAATAATTCTCTTGATGACGCCTAGGGGTGCTTTGATGTCCACACATCCACTAGTCTCCTATTCCTCTCCATTTCTCACCTGCTCAAAGAGGCAGGCTAAATGATATCAATGTTGTCCATTAAATGTATCACGGACCAATTAAATGATAAAGAATGCTAATCGCCTTCTGTATCTCTTGCCATTGTCGAGGTGGCTGCCAAGAGTGAATACTAGGTGAATGCCGCATTCACTTCACGCACACATCCCGAGATTCCTGTCCATCCTACTGTACGACATCTAGATCCATATTCATTTGCAAATTTTCACTTACCTATCTGGAGAATCACTTTCAACGTGATACGTGGTCAAGCCTTATCACACCTCCTGCCCACAGTATGTGTGAACAGCACATTTGCATATCGCAGCTACAATCATAATGCATCGAATTGCGTGCGGGTGGTCGGTCGGAGGTTGAAACTCACTCTCCGAATGCGAATATCCCTTGAATGAGTTGAATGCCTGATTACGAGGACGACTACTGCAACATGAGTTTTAACTTTAGACTATTTTAGTAGCCATTACCTTAACTATTGCGATTCCAAAGCATAAATACGTCACAGGGTACAAGACGCTGCATAAATTAACCCATCAGGATGTATTTTTTACCTTCCCAAGGAAAAACGTATATTCCTATAGACTGCCTGCAGCATAGTAGTACCCAACTTCAGGGCATGCACCGAAAGCACAAACGATGAGGGGAGGGCCTACCCCATGATTTATTGCAGCTTGGTCCGAAACGTGGCTAGTAAGTTGAACTGCTTTCCAGCGCAGTAGGATGGCGCTTGCATTCTTCACACACAAACACAGGAAGACTACTACTTGCATCTGGAAGACAAGTGGCACTTTGTCCAGGGCAAAGTGAATATAATGAATCGGTCATGTTTTGCTTGCTCCTCCGCTTCCCATTTCGAAGCAAGGTGTGGGCTCAGGCGTAATTAATTGGAGCGTCGCTGTACTAAATTCGACAAATTTATTTCTCGTGCGCTGCCTTCGCACCGCTGGACACGTCAGCCACAACTGGACCGCGCAATGTGGGATACCCGCGTAAAATGAATGATCGATGTGCAAACTTAGAATCGAATAATAACTTTGACAAATTAAGATGTCCCGGCCGTTAAGTTGGGAATGCCTAGAACTAGTCCCTGGAACAGATCAGATACAAATCGAACATTGCCACCACACGTCCGATATGTATCTACAATAATGACACGGCGACGCTGGACTTTTATTATTATAACATATTATTATTGCCATCCTGGGACTTTTTTTTTTGGAATTCATTCAGTTACTTGCCATCCTGTCTACGGTTCTCAAACTCCGTGTGACAAACATCGGCGCGAGTGGCGTAATGGGCCAAGATTAATAGAGACAGGTGAACAGCATCGTTCTGTCAGATAAATCACGGAGAATGTAAATGCAAGACTAAGGAAATCTCTCATAAATAATTCAGGTCCTTGCAGTTACAAACTGATGCAAGAGCGTAGTGAATTCCTTTTTAATCATTCATTCCTTTGGCCGTCGCGTGTCGGTCGCTCGTCTTGTTTATTTGGTTTACTCTGCTAAAGTTGGAGTAAGAACTAGAGGAACTGCAGTGCAGCTTTGTGGAGAAAAGAAAAAGAGTAAAGTATCGTAAACGAAAGGAAAAAGAAAGTGAAACAAGAACAAAGAATGTGGCAAGGTGGCGTTGCTGCCGAGGAAATGTTGAGGAATAAGTTTCACTGTTGCATGTTAATGGTGTTGAAGTTGGTTTGTGTCAAAGTGTATGTTTATCCTTTGTGCCCACATCTTATTGCATTTCGTTGTGCTTTCTGCTGGGGCTTGGGGGTGGTTGATTGAGAGCCAAAAAAAATGGACAAATACAGCCGGGGCACAAACAATTTGGTAACCACTCAAGTTGGACACTTCACTTCAATGCGATTCCTTTTTATTAGCCATTGAAACTGTGTCGTGTAGCACTGTTTTGTGTGCTGCTTAAAATAGGACATTATAAGCTTGTCCTTGCTGTTGAGATGACGCAGCCACAAGTTTCTATATCTTCACTCAATGCAGAGGTATTGGGGTAATATGGCTGACGCTGCATAACAAGTGTTGGTTTTGTATTGGGTACTAGAAGTTATTGTAACGAGAAGACGTGGTTTTAAAATGACGCTTAATGAGGTATGAATCTGTTACTAACAAATTAGGCAGTTGGTCAGACATACTACTCCATGCGTTTTCAATGAATGGCGGAGCCATATTTGTCCCATATTTCGCAATATGGCCTTATGACAGGGCACCGAACTGAAATGCCTAGCTGGAACAGGAATAAGGCAAATTTGTGAACGGCAACAAAACGACGGCGGTCGTAAAAGGTCATCAGGGATGACAACTCAAAACACCTTTACGATTACAACGTGGAGCAACATAATGAACTCGCCCACATCTACACCCTAGTAATTGTTCTTCTTTTTTTTGTAACGACGAGGTTATAATCTGGACTTAGGTTACGTTAGGTTGTAGTGGCAGTCGGCAGAGGCCGACACACTTAGACCAATGACAGGTCCATTGTGATACCACACGGATGTATCATCCTCCTAGTCGTTGACCAGTTGGAGCTTTTGATGAAGCTTGACAGACTTTTGATGTCGGTGTTAATCACATCGCTAAGATCATTGTAAAAGAAAGATCCTAAATGGAGTTCACGTCTTTGAGAGAGAGAACAGGGCATGTGCAGAGAAGGTGGAGAATTGTCTCCTCCTCCTCCTCGTCCATACAGCTTCTGCAGAAGTCATTTGTGTAGACATCAAGCCTTGTTGTATGCCTGCCTATGAGACAGTGTCCGGTGATCACACCAATTATAGCACCAATGAGAAGTCTGTTGAGAAAGATCAAACACTTAGAGCGTTTCAATCAACCTTTGGCCAAATCTGTTTTGTCGCTAGACAAGTGTTGCCACTTGTCCACCTAAGGTAAGAATTCTCAATGGTCTGCCTCATAAACATGAGTTTGCATGTAGCAATTGAGATGCCTAATGAACCTTTATCAGGTAGAAGGGGCAGTATGGTTCCTTTTCTGGCGAGTTCATCCGCCCAACAGTTCCCTGGAATGTCTCTATGTCCTGGCACCCAGCATAGGTAAATGTTAAAATGATCCGCCATCTCCACTAGCAATGATCGACAGTCATGGACTACAATAGAGTTTGTGGACCCACAATCCAGGGATTTTAACGCAGCTTGACTATCTGAGAAGATCCAGATGTCCAAAGCGGATATCACGTTCCTCTTCAGCCACGATAGGACTTCTTTAATCGCCAAAATTTCCGCTTGGAACATGCTGCAGTGATCAGGGAGCCGAAAGGAGAGGCTGAGGTTCAGCCTGTCAGAGAACACACCAGCTATAAAAGTACGGTATAAAAGTGGATCGATTTATTTTCGACAGGGGGACCCACTTCCCAGAATGTTCTGGGAGGGATCTTGACCTTGAAGTTTTTGTCAAGAAGGGTCTGAGCGGTGGTGTAGTCTATGTTACTAGGGAGGATTCTAAATTTTTTAGAATAGATGCATGCCCGATTTCATTCTCGGACCATTGGATCGTTGTTTTGAGGCGGATAGCCGCACTAGCAGCCACTTAGGTTAGGTTAGGTTAGGTTGTAGTGGCTGTCGGCCGAGACCGACACACTTAGGCCAGTGACAGGCCCATTGTGATGCCACACGGATGTATCATCCTCCTACTCGTTGAACCATTTGGAGCTTCTGATGAAGCTTGACAGACTTTTTATGTCGGTGTTAATGAGATCGTTAAGATCATTGTAAAAGAAGGATCCTAAATGGAGTTTACGTCTTTGAGAAAGAGCAGGGCACGTGCAGAGAAGGTGGAGAACTGTCTCCTCCTCCTCCTCGTCCATACAGCTTCTGCAGAAGTCATTTGCATGGACGCCAAGCCTTGTTGCATGTCTGCCTATGAGACAGTGTCCGGTGATCACACCAATTATAGCACCAATGTGAAGTCTGTTTAGAGAAATCAAACACTTAGAGCGTTTCAGATCCAGCTTTGGCCAAATCTGCTTTGTCGCTAGACAAGTGTTGCCACTTGTCCACCTAAGGTTACAGTTCTCAATGGTCTGTCTCATAAACATGAGTTTGCATGTAGCGATTGGGATGCCTAGTGAACCTTTATCAGGTAAAAGGGGCAGTGTGGTTCCTTTTCTGGCGAGTTCATCCGCCCTACAGTTCCCTGGAATATCTGTATGTCCTGGCACCCAGCATAGGTGGATGTTAAAATGCTTCGCCATCTCCACTAGAGATGACCGACAGTCACGGACTACGATAGAGTTTGTGGACCCAGAATCCAGGGATTTTAATGCAGCTTGACTATCTGAGAAGATCCAGATATCCGTAACGGATATCACGTTCTTCTTCAGCCACGACAGGACTTCTTTAATAGCCAAGATTTCTGCCTGGAACACACTGCAGTGATCAGGGAGTCGAAAGGAGAGGCTGAGATTCAGCCTGTCAGAGAACACACCACCTCCTACCCCCTCGTCGGTTTTGGATCCATCGGTATAAAAATGGATCGATTTATTTTCGACGGGTGGCCCTTCCCAGAATGTTCTGGGAGGGATCTTGACCTTGAAGTTTTTGTCAAAAAGGGTCTGAGGGGTGATGTAATCTATGTTACTGGGGAGGATTCTAAATTTTTTCAGAATAGATGCGTGGCCGATTTCATTCTCGGACCATTGAAACGTTGTTTTGAGGCGGATAGCCGCACTAGCAGCCACTTGCTTGCTAAAGATGTCCAGGGGTGTCAGGTGAAACAGAATGTCCATTGCAGCAGAGGGGGTAGTGCGCAGTGCACCACTCATGCAGAGACAAGCTGTACGTTGGACTTTGCCTAGCTTATCGCGATTTATCGCTTTATCAAGGGCAGTCCACCAAACAACCACCCCGTACATAAGTATCGGTCTAATTACCGAGATGTATAGCCAGTTGGTAATGCGGGGTTGGAGCCCCCATTTGTTACCAATAGCTTTTTTGCAGGAGAAGAGTGCTGCTGTAGCTTTACGAACTCTTTCCTGAATGTTAGGTTTCCAGCTAAGCTTTCTATCCAGAATAAGACCCAAGTATTTAGCCTCGTCTGAAAAGACTAGACTTGTGCCCCTGATAGAGGGGGGATCAATGTATGGAACTTTATGTTTCCTAGTGAATAGAACAAGTTCGGTTTTGTGGGGGTTAACACCCAACCCACAACGATCTGCCCATGTAGTTAGCTTATTAAGAGCGTTTTGGAGAAGTTCTTTCAAGGTGTTTAGGTGCTTCCCTGAGGCGGCAATTGCAACGTCATCTGCATAGGCAATCACCCTGCAACCCTCCTTTTCTAGGCACATCAGCAGCTTGTTCACCACTAAGTTCCAAAGGAGGGGAGATAGGACTCCACCTTGTGGCGTACCTCTACTGACAGATCTTCTGGCCGATGTCATACCCAGTTTCGAGTTTATAATCCGACTTGTGAGAAGTAGATTAATAAGCTCACCAAGTGAGTCATCCACCTTTAGATCTGACAGTGCATTTGCGATCGCGGATGTATTGACGTTATTAAAAGCACCCTCAATATCCAGGAATGCAACCATAGTGTACTCCTTATGGTGAAGGGAGTATTCGATTGAGCGTACTAACGTATGTAAGGCTGTTTCAACAGATTTGCCTTTGCAATATGCATGTTGAGCCGTAGACAAAAGTCTTGTATCTATGTTAGTACGTAGATGGATATCAATTAACCTTTCTAATGTTTTTAGAAGGAATGACGATAGGCTTATGGGTCTGAGATCCTTAGGATTTACATGGGAACATTTACCGGCTTTGGGTATGAATACGACCTTTACTTCTCTCCATAACAGCGGAATGTATGCCATTTTTACACAGCTTTTCAGGATTATCTCAAGCAAAGGCGAGATGATATCCGAGGTGTTTTGAATTTCAGCTGATATTATGCCATCTGGCCCCGCGGATTTGTATGGTTTGAAGCTGTGTATCGCCCAGAGCAGTTTGTCCCTAGTAATCAGACCTTTAAAGTTAGTCGTACGTGCAATTGACCTAGACAGGTTTATATTGCTAGTAACGTGGGAGCTACCTGGGAAATGTGTATCCAGTAGTAGATTGAGCGATTCTTCGCTGGAAGTGGTCCAGGAGCCGTCCGCCTTTTTTAAAAAGCTAGGCATACCTGGGTTGGTTGAGAGGATTTTTCTTAGCCTAGATGCCTCCGAAGATTCCTCTATTTTTCCACAGAAGAGTCTCCAAGACGAGCGTTTGGCTTTCCTCAGTTCCTTTTTGTAAGCATTGAGAGATGCTTTGTATGAAGCCCAGTCGGTTTCAGCTTTTGTGGACTTGGCTTGGTTGAACAGTTTTCTACAACTGCTTCTTAGAGGTCCTAGTGCTGGGATCCACCAAACCGGCTTCTTTTTGCCTCTAGGCCGTGTGAGCGGGCAGGCAGAGGTCAGAGCCTTATTGAGGGCCAAGGTGAGTACCCTGACCTTCTTATCTAGCTCTATGGTGTTCCGGGGAGGACTAAGGAGTTCAGATTTCATTGAACTTTTCAGCACTTCTCTATACTTGAGCCAGTCAGTTTTCCTATAATTTCTAAAAACTGGCTGGCGGGGAGGGTCATCGGCTAAGCTGAATTGAATGTAACGGTGGTCACTAAAAGAGTGTTCCGCCGAGACTTTCCAGTTTACAATTTCCTGATGGATTGAGTCGGAGACCAGAGTTATATCTAGAACCTCCTGTCTATCTTTTGTAATGAAGGTAGGTTCACTACCAGTGTTACACACAATGAGATTAGTATTAAGAATATAATCAAAAAGAGACTCACCTCTGTCGTTGATGTCAGAACTGCCCCATACTGAATGGTGCGCATTGGCATCACATCCAATAATGAGACCAGTTTTTTGATGTTCAGCTGCCGCGATCAGTCCCTCTAGGTTGACACCAGGCAAGGACCCTACGTGGTCATGGGCCAGATAAGCCGAGGCTATCCAATGGGTGCCGCGAACAGTCTCTAGACTCACCACGGTTGCATCACGGTCGCTGAAATTAGGGAGTAAAAATACATTTAAGCTACTTTTTGCCAGTATGCAAGTTCTAGGTTTACCTTTGTCAGTTGCATACAACAATTTGTATCCATGAGTCCGGAGTCCTCGAACCAGGTTGTTAACAATCCATGGCTCTTGGATCAGGACCATATCTTCTCCATCTCTAGAAAGACGGATAAGAAGGGAGGCCGAAGCCTTTTTGGAGTGGTGGAGGTTGGTCTGTACTAATCGCAACATTGATCGTCGCAATCAGGCAGAGGAGTCCCCACCACGGTGTTATTTGAATTTGAGTCAGAGTCAGAGGACGAGCCTAAGAGCTCGGGGGCAGAATGTGAGGTGGTGCTGGTGTTATGCACCTTGGGTTTTTTGGAAACCGAAGTGGTTTCTTCCACCGATCTCTGGCGCTTGGACGTGAAGTCCTTGTTAGCGCTCTTGTCCTTCTCTAGGAAGCCTTGGGCCCATTTTAATTTGGCGATCTGCTGTGGTGTTCTGTTGGTCTCCAGAATATCTCCAAAGACCTTCAGAGTTCTTATGGCATTTCGCCTGTCCTTGTAGTACGCCCTCGAGGGAGTGCGTTGTCGCGAACATCCACTACGAGACGTACTAGGATTTGTAAGGCTAGCAACGGAAGGGCCATGAAGTGCCACAATCCTACCGCTGCTAGGAATTGCTTTGCCTATATTAGGCTCACTGCTGCTGGCAGCAACTGGACCACGATTACTCACAGTCGCAGTGCTACTCTTTGTTGCAGGAGCCGCGTCAGTAGACAGCAAGGTCGCCGTACTACCGCCCGGTTTAGAAGAGATACCGGTCTCGATGTTTTTATTTTTGTTTTTGTTTTTGTTTTGTTTGTTGTTCATATTTTAGACCCACGAGTAGCGGAGAAAGGAGGTCGGCCTGCACAGAGATCCGCAGTATGCAGGTAAGGCTGGTTAATCCGGAGATCGCCAGGTATCCGGATACTCCGTGGGCGACTGAGCTATTTTTTAAACTGGGCCCTCAGCCTGGCCGACTTTCGGCACGGGTCGTATAACACCTTAAGTCCAGCCCAACGGATAATGAAAGGGAGAAGGAGTGAGAGAATCAGAGGGAGGAAATCAGGAGAGAGGAGGGGTAGGGGAGAAAAAGGGGGAATTGGGGCAGGACGGAATGTCCTTGGGCAGTTCTTAGTGGATGTATGAAACATCGTTAAGCCTCCACACCGGCACCATCAAAGGATGGTGCACTCGACAAGGTGACTACCCTTCGTGGAGGCCTGCCACTTGCTTGCTAAAGATGTCCAGGGGTGTCAGCTGAAACAGAATGCCCATTGCAGCAGAATGTCCATTGCGCAGTGCACCACTCATGCAGAGATACGCCGTTCGTTGGACTTTGCTTGGCTTGTCGCGATTTATCGCTTTGTGTAAGGCAGTCCACCAAACAACCACCCCGTACATAAGTATCGGTCTTATTACCGAGATGTTTAGCCAGTTGGCGATGCAGGGTTGAAGCCCCCATTTATTACCAATGACTTTTTTGCAGGAGAAGAGTGCTGCCATAGCTTTACGAACTCTTTCTTGAATATTTGGTTTCCAACTGAGCTTTCTATCCAGAATGAGACCCAAGTATTTAGCCTCGTCCGAAAAGACTAAACTTGTGCCCCTGATTAAGGGGGGATCAATGTATGGAATTTTTTGTTTCCTAGTGAATAGAACAAGTTCGGTTTTGTGGAGGTTAACACCCAACCCACAACGATCTGCCCATGTAGTTAGCTTGTTAAGAGCGTTTCGGACAAGTTCTTTCAGGGTGTTTAGGTGCTTCCCTAAGGCGGCAATTGCAACGTCATCTGCATAGGGAATCGCCTTGCACCATCTAGACTTAGGGGAACATAACCTACCCACTTCACTGCATCCCGAATGGTCCGTCAGTCGGGTTTGCCGGTTTGACCTCAAAAAGTATCAACAGGTCAAATCACCTCACTGAACCCCATAAGATGCTGGTATTGTTGCATTTGTGTGATCCAGGAGTTTTAAGGCTTGCCTCACTTTCGCGATTGTAAAGGAACGTGGATTGATATTTCCATTTTTACGGCAGATTTTCCAAAAACCAGGCAGATTCGCAGATACTCGTTTCACATTCATAATTTAAGACCAAAAATGAATAACGGATCTGATTTATATTTTTTACCGAAGAAACTGTGAACTGATGTTATTTTAAATTACTTAATAAAAAATATTTATAAAGTCCGATTTTATAAATCGTCGCTGTACATTTTCTTTGACAAAAGAAAAGGCTTCCTTCTTCTTTATTTCAGCTGCCGTGCAATAGCCTTTTACTTTTTGTACGTTGCCAAAACTTTGGTGTAATGCCTTCCTTTCAGCTTAGTGGGAACGTATCGGCCACAAAACATGAATGAGTTTTCCCGTCACTACATCCACCCAACGCTTACGCAATGATTGATGTCGTTTTCACAGATTGCTTGAGTATTGGTCATGATGGATCGCAGATATTAAAAGTTTTCGCACTTGGGAATCACTTTTCCATTCATACTATTGTCTCGAAGATGTCGGAGTGGGTCAGAACGGTCAACTAGGGATTCCGTCTTTTTCGCACTACTTCGATATCCACAACATCAACATCATTCATGAAGTGCTTATTTCAGAGACATTCGATCCTCACCTGATGCACTTTGGATTCCGTGACTTTTCCTTCAAGCACATAATCAAGGACTGTTCAAAATTTCAAGGGACTTAAGGTGCTTCCCTGGTATATACCAATTTTGATTTGGTACTCCTCAATAAATCCTGCGGGGCATCTCAATCTTGTCTAGCAAAGCTGTTAGACAATTAAATAATTAGTTACCTAAAGATTTATATATTTTTTTTTTTCATCGGCAAAGATCAAAATAATGCAGTGTTTTAAACAAGCCTTAACTTCATTAATGGCTAGTATAAATATAACTGGTCCTAGATGACTTCCTTGTGGCGCTGTGAAAAATTTGCCAGCGGTCCTCTAAATTTGACTCGATAAACCCTTAATCTTTCCTATTTTTTATGATCTTCTAGCGGAACCCGTGGCAGGCGCCTATATCAGCTGACGTTTTTCAATCAAACGTCGTTTTGGTAGCCCGTTTATTATTATTATTTTTTGGATTTTTTAATTTTCTGACAATTTAGTTTCATTTTATTGCATACTTGGGAACAGTGCTCTATTTTATCACTTAAGGCGTTCTTTTTCAGTCATATTTTCTTATTTTCTTACACCAGTGTCAATCGTAAATAAACTTCATATTTTTAAGATTAATCCAGACACCATAAAGAACACACTCACAAAATTTCATCAAAATCCGTCGAGCGACTCGTGAGCCTATAAAGGACACACACAAAAAAATTAGTGATTTTTATATAAATGTAGATGTTCGACCTCGAACAAAGAAAAATGTTGAAGACAAACTAGAACTTTCAATAAAGTAAAAACCACTGTTTTCTAGAACGTTATAAAATGATTTGATTTATTTAGTCATTGCCCTTAGTTTTATATACAAATTCCAATGTGACAGTTGTCGTGTTCTGCCGAATTTCCCTTCTTGGATGTTTAGGTCTATGAGTGGGTGCGTTCGGTACATGGGTTTATGTCAAGACATTTATGTCTCAAATAGTAGATTTATTCCGATGTTAGTAAAACACCGACTTACATTCAAGTGGAACTAATAGATTTGCAGTGTGATAGTGCTTTAAAAGGCAAGTTCAATAAATTCGACAGTTTCACATTTTATACAAAGTACTTCAAAAAACAAATTAGCTATCTCATCTTAGGGAGCCATGCTGCCCGTATTGTATTCATGTTTGGAAGTTCATATTGTAACGCGACGACAAAAATTCTCCGACAACACCCTGACCGAACGCACTGGCGAAGAGTACAAATGTGCCCCTGATAGCCACCACTGGATGTCCAGTAACATAAATAACAAGTCACCATCCACGCCTGGCTGGCCGAGATTAAATATCTTGACCATTTTTGATACACTTGGAATTCACACCGGCTGCTTGCAGTAAAACCACCTATTAGACCACCCGAAATGCCATGCGGAAAGGTTCCTCACTCGCTGATTGTGGGAATACCAAGACCTAAAGATGCAAACAACCTGCAGGCAATTACCAGATATACCCAGCCAAATTTTACCGTGCAATCGTAAGATATAAACTTTATTTTCTCAACCCCGTAACACTCTGACGGAGTTGGTGTCGTCGAACCGATCCGCCGTTCAGACCGCGTCAGTTTTGGTATTGTGCCTACGCCCAAACCATCGTCCCCAGATCCGAACGGAAGTGGTGTCTTTGACTGTCCGATCCGCCATCTAGTAGGAGTAATTGTCGTAGACCTGATATCCGATCCGCGGAGACAGATCGGGAACGACCTGGCGACGGCGAGGAGACCTCTTTCCGACTCACAAAATCGTTTCACGTCCAATGCATGCACATTTTCCCCTCCTTACCATAACCGTAACCCCGGTTTACGGAATAGGTATTGTAAAAATGTAATACAGGTGATTAAAAAGTTGCAATAAATATCTATTTGTGGATTCTGCAACTGTACTCCTCCCGAAGTTTTTATGTTTTCTTTGTGGAAACCCTGGCACCGGCGAGCACACCCTGGCCCAGACAAAAATCACACATCACATATGTGTGGGAACAGCATATTGTGATGTGCTTTTTGAAAACACAAAGAAAACATAAAAACTTCGGGTTTTGTTTTTAACAATGAGGATTAATATTTAAATGTAAATACCGTCTAAGACTTACAGATGGACACCATACATCGAGGAGATAATGAAGCCTAACAGACTTTTCGGCTTTACACGTCTTACTTTAAAAACAAAATCAAAATACCATAATCCTTTCGGAAAGTAACTTTCCCGTAACGCAAATCCAGTCGGAGACTCAATTTACGTTAATAGTATCCATTTTCCAAACGTATATAAATATTCCGCGACGAATATTGTCGGATACTATCGGAGAGAATTGGAGATTACGATGCAGAAAACTAACGCAAAAATCGCATATCATCGCAATGAACCGGTGCGCGTTACGTTTTTTTCGGAGAAATGTTCCGAACACAATGAAGCAAAATTCCGTGATGCGTATAAAATCGGAAAGTTTTCCTTTCGGAATGGATACCACGATAGGGACGTATAAATTTTTCCTTCAATAGGTAAAATCATTTTTTATATAAAGGGTCTTTCCTTAGCGATTTGACAACTTCAAACTTTCAGTGTGAACGCAGCCTTCAACCGATTACCGAACTGTCATTGTCAATAAAATTGGTATTCAAAAAAATTAAAATTTTCATCACAATAAAGTACACCAAGGAACAGCGTTTACAAATAATTAAAATGTACTACCGAGATTCCGAGTCGGTGGTCGCAACTTTAAGAGCGTTAACGCCAATTTTCGGCCGTAATTCTCGTCCCAGAAGACAAGCAATTCATAGTCTAGTGAAAAAATTTGAGTCAGAATATTCGCTGCATGATGTCGCCGTACCAGTGAGAAGTTCGTGAGTGGAGAATATTGCTGCTGTAGAGGCGGCCGTCGCAAGCCAGCCAAATCAGTCCATTTCACGGCGTTCTCAAGAATTGGGCCTCTCCCAGTCCATATTATGGTGAATTTTGCGTAAGGATCTGGGCCTACAGCCTTTCCAGATCAACCTGACTCAAGAACTAAAGCCACTTGAGCTCTGGACATGATGGGAGAAAATAAAGAATTTCATCGCAAAATCATCTTCAGCGATAAGGCGCATAAAATATGCGTCACTGTTCAGGTGAGAACCCTTATGTGCTTCATGAAAGAGCACATCATCGACAAAAAGTCACTGTTAGGTGCGGTTTTCATGCCGATACCGTCATTGGGCCTATTTTTTTCGTCGATGAAAATGACCGTCACGTTACGGTAAATGGTTTTTGCTACAGAGACATGTTGGAAAGTTATTTCCTTTAGGAATTACATGAATTGGACATCAGTGATATGTGGTTCCAACAAGACGATGCCACAATCCACACAGCTGGTGCAACAATCGAGTTATTGAAGTCTTAGTTCGGTGAACGGATTATCTCGAGAAACGTACCCCTCTATTGGCAGCCGAGATCGTGTGATTTAACGTCTCTAGGTTTTTTGAAGTAAAACTTCTTTACGCACGCTTGACTTGGGGAGTAAGCTGGTGAATGCGACACGGAAGTGTAGACCAATGTAGACTTCCGGCGCAACGGAAGTGTAGACCAATGCAGACTTCTGGCGCAACGAAAGTGTAGACCAATGTAGACTTACGGTGTAACGGAAGTGTAGACACACGTAGACTTCTGGCAATACCGAAGTGTAGACAAACGTACACTCTTTTGTTACAACTCAATAGAGGGCAATACTAAGCTCATCATGTATCCAAACCGATCCAAAGGAGAAAGCTATATCTAAAACAGTTACCGACAGATGGAATTTACCGGAAGTGAGTAAAGTCATTGTGTCTATGAATCGCAGTTCATTAGTTGGAAATATAGAGCGTCACCGTCATCGTCAGATTTTCAGGTCGGGCGGCAAAAAACCAAAGTCAGAGCTAAGAAGCTGAAATTTATAATATAGACTCTCCAGGGGCCCTTGATGCTCATGTGTAAATATTTTCAAAATTCGCGCACTGACACGCCCACAATTTTTCAGGTCAGACGGAAAACAACCAAAGTTAGAGCTAGGAAACTGAAATTTATAATATAGACTCTCCAGGGGCGCTTGATGCTCATATGTAAATATTTTCAAAATTCGCCCACTGCCCACAATTTAAATTAGATGGAGCGAAAGAAGTTTAATTCAGTCGTGTGGTCTTAAGCACACTCATTTTTTTTATGTGGCTACATTAAATCATTGGTCTATGCCAACAAGCCGTTGACGTTAGAGGAAAACAGAAACAATATTGAATGAGAAATAGCGGCCGTATCGGTCGAAATGTGTGCCCGAGTCATCGAAAATTGGGTTCAACGTATCGACAGCTGCATACGTTCCCGTTTTGGACATATGAACGAAGTTTTTTTTGAGATATCTCAAGTAGTTTGCATTTTATTTAAAAAAGAAGTTGTCAAGTCCTTAATGAAACAACCTTTACAAAGTATGGCATGATTTTTTTTTATTATGGCCCGCCGCCATGCTTGGAATGAATGGCACGAAATGGCGATTAATGAATGTGTTTGGCACCCTTGCTTTAGGGAATTGCGATATATTTCCATCATTATCCTTATACTTTGGGTTGCATTTGTAGGTGATTAAAGGCCGCTCAACGTTCTCCATGGCATGTGACATCACCTTTAAAAGAGCGCGTATCACAATCTAGCGTATCGCCTTTTCTTTTGTACACCCGTATACTATGGCTTACAGCTACCTTTCCTCCATCCGAAACTCGGGAAAGACTAGTGTGTACTGCACACTCATAATGCTGATTTTATCATAATGCTGAAGTTGTGTACGGCCATCCTGATTCGTTATCGCAACGGAAGCTACAGGTAGCTTTTAATGATGCCATTAGGTACATTCATGGGCTGCAAAGATATGACAGGATATCTGTCCACTCTCGTAACTTTCTTGGTTGCACATTAACGCAATACATGAATACGAGGAATGGCATAATATAAAAAATACGAAAATGCCACCTCATTTATACGCTAAATTGAGTTTCTCTCGCTCTCGTAGAATATTTAACATTGATATCCCTATTTTTCGCTATTTGAATTCCTCCCGATTGTTTTTCATTCATGCGATTAGGCTATGGAATTCACTGCCTTCGCGTATTAAAAGCCTATCAAGGAGTGACCATTTCAAGGCAGCAGTTTTTGTTAATTTTTCGTCGCAGCAATAAAAAAGAAAAAAAAAGAAGAAAGAAATGAAAAAAATATTAAATATATCCTACTACCTCCCTCATATCCAGTCTTATATTTCCCACTTCTTTAGTTTTAAGTTTTTGTTTATAATATTGTAAATTTATTTTATATAAAGGGTTTTTCAAGAGGGACGCTACAAAAGTAGAGCGACAGGGACAGTAAACGACACCGAATTTCTTGCCGCTCTTTTGACATTTCTCTTCAGTAAGGTTTGCTATTTCATGATGGAAAAATATACGAGCCAACAACGAGTTGAAATTATTAAAATTTACTACCGAATTTCGGACTCAGTGGCGTTATCTCACGTGGAAACCGTGTTATCTCACGAAATGGTCCAGTCGCTTGGCCGCCTCGGTCGTGCGATTTGACGCCGTTAGACTATTTCCTGTGGGGCTACGTCAAGTCTATGGTCTATGCCAACAAGCCAGCGACGATTGATGAACTTCGTACGAATATCGAACGTGAAATTGCAGCAGTATCGGCCGATTTATGCTTGAAAACCGTCGAAAATTGGGTTCAGCGTCTGGACTTCTGCAAGCGTGCCCGTGGTGGCCATGCAAAAGAAATCGAGTTCCATACATAATGGCATCGAACGTACTTTCACAGGAATAAATAATTTCATTGATATCCAAAACCGTTATTGTTGTATTTAAAAAAACTTTTGTAGCGCTCTTATTGAAAAACCCTTTATATTGCACCATAAGTACTAAAAGAGACCTAAGTCTCATTGTACAGCCCGCTTACATTTTACATTAATAAATTGAAATTGAAATTGAAAAATTGAAGTACATCACCATCTGCGCATCGGTGAAGGGATACATCGAATAATTTCAAGAGGATCCATCAAATTTACGCAGATTATCTTTCTAAGGTGGATCTCTTACGATTTGAATATGACGCCCATTAAAGGGATTTATTACAACCCTTATAATGGCAGCTAAATAAATGAAATTAACTACACAGCGCGGGCGTTAAGGAAATTGGGATTCGAAGATAGGGAGAGACGCCGACCGAGGTTGGTTTTGAATTGTAGTGTGAAGGAAAAATGAAGCAGGGAAGGGCATTCAAGATTCGTGTTGTCTGGCTTAGGAAAGATTCTTTGTATTTCACTGTATGTCCGAATACAGGCTTTAGAGTGAACTGATGCACAGTCCTTGCACAGCGGGTTTTGCGGTTTTGTTCCAAGGGAACAATGCAACTGGCTATCTCGTTTGGACACTTATGGTGGAAATAACGATAACATAACATGAGAGTCAAGTGATCTTGCGATGTAACGGTCAGCAATGAGTTTTATCACGCCTTTTTGGATCGTGTCAACTTGCTGCAAATAAGTTATTGGTGCACCAGAGCAGATATTTTTTTTTTTTTTTTTTTTTTTATTTATTCATCATAAAAACATAACATTTTGTATACGTATCTGTGAAGCCTATGGCTTATCTGCAGAAGATTAATCTTTAACAATTTTAATTTATTTAGTAGCTTAGTATTTAAAATTCAAGTTAACATTATAATATGAAACTAGTTAATAATTTGCGGATTTTAGCTTGAAAGAAAATTATGTATAAAAAATCTAGGTTTGCAAGTTTATTTCATTATTTAAGAAAAAGTTTTTAATCGCTTTTTTTCTAGTTTTAAAGTTTACAATGTTCGTTAGAGCACGTGGAAGGTTGTTGATTGTCTCAGGAACGCTGTATATGAGTTGTCTTCTACCATACTTATTAAAAGTGCTAGATACTTGCAGCATACCTTGAGCACGTCGTCTAGTGTTTACCTCATGATTCAGTGGTCTAACAAACCGAATGTCGTTATAGTATTCCAGAGTGAGCGTCATCTTGAAAATGTCTTCCACACTCAGAACTTTGAAGCTTAATTCGTTGTTTCGTGTATTGCAATTGACTTGCTTTAACGCGGATTTTTGAAGTTTTTGCAGCTTTTGTATATGGGTTGACGATGCGTTACCCCAAGCAAGAACACCATATCGCAGTTTGGACTCAATGAGTGCATAGTATACCTGTCTCAAAGCGGGCACCGTTGCATGGTATTTTAGGTGAGCTAGTGCAAAGATGGCCTTCTTTAAATCCATACGTAATTTATCGATGTGTTTGTTCCATAAGAAGTGACAGTCGATGATGACTCCTAGATATTTATAGCTGTCAACAGCTTCGATGACTTCTGAGATGGAACTAGGACATGCATCATTCCTCATAAAAATTGGTATATGCGTCGTTTTGAAACTTGGATTTCTGATGTGCACAATCTTTGTTTTCGATGCGTTTATCACTAAACCGTTGTCGTGGCACCACTTTACTGCGACATCCAATTCTTCCTGCATCACTGCTGTAGCTCTTTCTAGGGACCTGTTACACACCACGATAGCTGTATCGTCAGCAAAAGCAAACGGTATACTTTGTTTGAATGCTCGGAGAAGTTCATTTGTATACAGGATGAATAGGATTGGCCCTAGTTTTGATCCCTGTGGGACACCATATTCCACATTACTTCTGTCACTCTGTACATCACAAATTTTTACGCAAAATAGCCTGTTGGACAGGTAATCGGTCAACCAATCCGCCATTAGTCCTCTTATACCAATACGTTGAAGCGCTACAAGAAGTGTTTTGTGGTTTAAGGTGTCGAATGCCTTACTGAAATCCATGAAGAGTACCAACACGTGATGACTTTTGTTCAAGCTCTGGTTGACACAATTCGCGAATTCTGCTAACAGTTTACTCGTACTTTTATTTTTTTGAAAACCATATTGACTTTTATGAATTGGAGCATGAATGCCAATAAAGCTATTTATTCGTGAAGTGATAACACTTTCTAGACATTTTTCTATTACCGGTAGTATTGATATCGGTCTATAGTTACTGAGCTGACTTTTATTTCCACCTTTGTAAATAGGCCTTACTACAGCTGTTTTCAAGATGGTTGGTATCTTTGATTGTGTCAGACTTATGTTAATGAACTTGCTTATAATGGGTGCAAATATGTCGGCGTTTTTCCTGATATCGGCCGCTCGAATTCCATCAATTCCTGGCGATTTATCTTCACCCAGCAAACTTATTATACTATAAACTTCTTGAACGTTTGTTGGTCTTACGAACATAGTTTTTTCCAGTATTCTATTCGTATTAACATATGTAATTGAGTCACAGTGATGGATAATCTTCTTCGTCTGAGTTGAAAAGAATTTTGCAAAATCATTGGATAAAACATGCGGATCAGTAGAAAAGTTTTTATTCAAGGACTCATCAATATTTAATTTTTTTCTTCCCAGTATTTCATTTATTAATCCCCACGTTTTCCTGGTGTCTGTCTTAAATTGAATGAACTGGTTTTTAAAATAATTGGATTTATGGGATGATATTTCTTTGTTTAAATGGTTTCTAAAATGCTTATATTCAACTTCAAAGCCTTTGTTAAACCTGTTGTTTATCCACCTACGGTATAGCTCGTCCCTTCTTTTGCATTTAACAATAAGACTCGCGGTCATCCAGGTGTTGTGATTTCTTTTACTTGTTATTGATTTTGTGCATGTTGATTTTTTATATATATCTTTGAACTTTGTAACAATTTGTTCGTACATTCTTTCAGCATCATTTTCGCTCATGATAATTTCCCAATTTGAGTTCTGCATTAGTTGGTTAACTTTCCTATTGCATATATACTTTGTATTCACAACTTTTTCTATTACTGTGTTTGGAGTACCAGTGGAGTAAAGTACAGGGTAATGGTCGGTCATCCCGCTTTCTATTACTAACGAGTTCATCTGTACATCTGTTTTGCTGACCAGGATGTGATCAATCAATGACTTCGATCCTTTTTTAGGTTCAACTCTTGTGAACTCTGTTATAACGTTCATAAGCCTTGATGAGTAATGTATTCAAGTTTCAGGCTGATAAATGTCTTTTAAATCGTAGCCAGATCAGAGGGGCTGAAATATTTCTTGCATCGCTTAAGGAAGTCTAGGCATTTCGCAGCGTTCTTGGTGAGATCGAATATGAGGTTACTCCAACGAAGCCTGTCAGTAACACCTACCGAGAATTAAAAGTTATTGATTTTCAGCGATGCAATTGCCAATCATGGAGCTTGGGTTTTGCTTTAATGACAAAAGACAGCATTGCATTTTGGAAGCATTTTATTTCACTCTATTAGCTAAACCCCACTGAGTTATGCTGTCGAGATCGAAATTTAATGAGCTTAACAACGTTGTCGTTCCAGTTCCATACCCGAAGATGAGGAGCGTGACCCAACAAACAAATAAAAGAAGCTGAGGGTGCCGTCATCGGCGAAGGATTGGATTGGATTATAGGAAACAGACAGGAGATCATTTATAAACATAGGGACGTCCGCTTGGGGGAACTGTTGGATACCCTATTCTTATTTCTATCCCTCATAAGTGGGCGTGACAAAAGTCTAAGTATGGTTAATTTGTTAAGAACGCTCTACATATTTTGTTATATAACATTTAAAGGATTTTATCAAAAAAAACGAAGCTTTTGCAAAAAAAACGCTGCCTAGCTCAAACTTTGGTTTTTCAATAAAATTATTTTATTTAATTGTGGGCGTGTCAGTAAGCGGATTTTAAAAAAAATCAACACACTACCATAAAGAGCACCTAGAGAGTATATATTATAAATTTCAGCTCCCTAGCTCAAACTTTGAATTTTCCGAGCAGTGTTAGGAGTAATAGATCATATAGAAAACATAGGGACGGGCTACAGTCCGCTTGGGCGAACTGTTGGATACCCTATTCTTATTCCTATCCCTCATAAGTGGGCGTGACAAAAGTCTAAGTATGGTTGAATTGTTAAGAACGCTCTACATATTTTGTTATATAACATTTAAAGGATTTTATCAAAAAAACGCTCCCTAGCTCAAACTTGGGTGTTTCAATAAAATTGTTTTATTTAATTGTGGGCGTGTCAGTAGGCGGATTTAAAACAAATTAACACATGAGAATAAAGGGCCCCTAGAGAGTATATAGGTATTATAAATTTCAGCTCCCTAGCTCAAATTTTGAATTTTCAAAAAAAAAAATTAATTGTGGGCGTGTCAGTGGGCGGATTTTGCAAATATTTACACATGAGCATAAAGGGCCCCTAGAGAGTATATATTATAAATTTCAGCTCCCTAGCTCAAATTTTGGTTTTTCAATAAAGTTGTTTTATTTTTTTGTGGGCGTGTCAGTGGGCGGATTTTGAAAATTCTATATCCCGAGCAGTTTTAGGAGTCATAGATCATATATAAAAAATTTCAGTTTTCTAGCTCAAAATTCGATTTTTTCCAAAATTTTGTTTTTTTGAGTTTGTGGGCTTGTCTGTGGGCGGATTTAAAAAATTCGTAAACTCGATTATTTCCGGACCCTAGAGAGTATATGGTTAAAATTTCAGCTCTCTAGGTCCAGTTTAAAGGCCTAATTTTTGCCGACAGACGGACGGACATGGCTGGATCGACATTACTATCGATGCTGATCATAAATATAGTAACTTTTAGGGGTCTACGGGCAATATTAAGGTACCTATGTTACAAACTATGCGTCAAAATTAATATACCCTTAGAATAGGGTATAAAAATGCGAAAGAGAGCCTTGGGGAACACCGGCATTTATTTGGTGAGTTGCAGACTTGAAAGGTTATTTCTAATCCATTGAAGAAAAGTATCATTGATTCCAATTGCAGGAATTTTGGACAAGAAAGCTTGGTGCCAAGCTCTGGCCAAATGCCTTTCAAATATCAAGGGCAACGATCTTACTTTCACCACCTTTTTTTTTTTTTTTAATCCAAATCCCAGAGCACTCAGACTCGGTAACGGTCCATTGTACTACCAGGCAGAAATCCTTCTTTTTGGTGTAGAGGCATGTGATTGGGTGGCGTATGTTGTTGTTCCCCATGGGGATTGAACCTGCACCGCACGGGTCACAAGCCAACACACTAACCTCTGCACCGCCGCCACCCATTCACCACCTTGGTGAAGAGATTGGTTTCACTTTTCGGTTATATAATTTTTTTTTTTTTATATAATTTGCGTGCGCTAAAGGGATTTCTTTTTTCTGCAGTGACACAGTACCCTTATAATGGTAAAACCACAGCGCAGGCATTTTAGTTTGTTGCGCAAGTAGCTCCCAGCAATTCATTGCCTATTTTTGGGTGCTACTTACTGAAAGAATAGAAGGATAGGAAAGAAGTTTGGTGCGATGGGATTTTTTTCTCAACAGGTGGCGCCTAAATTGTTTTAGGGAGATCAGTTTTTGTTGTGTGTATTCAATTTATAAAAATCATGGCACTGGTCGGGATCCGAACGCACGACCTGCCAATCGCTTAGTGAATACACTACCATCGCACCATTGCCACCTGCCAAATATATATAATGTCATTTGTCATCAAATCACCAGTGGACCTCTTGCTGTGAAAACCGTACTGTCGGTGATTTAGAAATTGTCGGTATTTAAGATATTTTATGAGGTGACGGTTTATCAGCGTTCCCATGACCTTGGAAAGAAAGGACGTTAGTGCAGTTGGTTGGTAGGAGGAGGGAGAAGAAGATTCGCCTTTTTTGGGGACGGGCTGGACAAATGCTGTTTTCCAACTTCTCGGGAAGTGCCCTGATAAAAAGCATAGATAAGCTTACGCTATGGTTTTGCCAGCAAGGAAGAATAATTCTTCAGAACGATAGGGGAAATACCATCTGGACCAATTGGATGTTGTAAGTTACCTACCAAACTATCTAAAGCTACCTCCCAAAAAGCTAATGACACCATATTTCCTTAAACACAAGGTACCT
The DNA here is from genome assembly GCA_949715645.1 of Portevinia maculata. NCBI lineage: Eukaryota > Metazoa > Arthropoda > Insecta > Diptera > Syrphidae > Portevinia > Portevinia maculata. The sequence goes on from OX454526.1 coordinate 10,740,686, forward strand.
TTAATTTCAATGAACAAATGCTGTACGCCTTAATAGTATTCTCAACGACCTTATAGAGGCTTTGGGATGAATTATATGAAACAGACATGAAAATTTTTTTTGATTCTCGATTTCGTATCTCTCAGCTTAGGTACTGGGGCGATTGCATCAAACCCAACGAAAAGTCGCAAGAATCAAGTTTTGAATGTAGGTATGCTTTCGTTTCATGTTCTGGTTCATGGGTCTGTCTTTATGACGCCATTACATCCAAAGGACAACTGCATTCAATGCCATATATCAACCCTATCGGACGTCCCATGAGCTTAAGCTAATGCAATTTGCATGCAGTTCCATTCTACCATCCATATGCGTATTGCTATACAACAGGCCATAGAGCCGTTCATTGGAAACTCGTTAAGGTACGAGTACCTCGCAATTTAGACTGTGTGGCACTAAACGTCGAATGCTAAAGTGTATGCAATTTTATACACTTCATCTCCCATCAGAACAGCATCATTTAGTTTATGTAGAATTTGCTCCGAAATGAAAGCGAAGCATTATCCTTGCGACTCTGTAATGTCTGTCATAATCGAAGGATAACGTTTCGTGGATGCGTTCAACCATTGGATGCTGCTGATGTGGCGTTGCCCAGCATATGCCTCGCATCAGCAGAATCTCGATGATGCACTTCGCTATTCTACATTTTGATACTTGGCACAAATATCCTGGCATTTGATCCCACCTCTCGACCAAACAGCCAGTTCTCTCTGCTGACCTGTCGATCGGGTGGTAGGTATCTAACGCAGGTCTAGGTATAGGTCGAAACCCATGCATATCGATGGCAATTAACGCGGCCCTCTAAGTGTAATAAATTCATTGTATCCGGCCTTTCACTGTTACATACTTATAATTTAGTACGACTATGGCGGTCGGTGTGGTGCTTATCGTTAAATGGATTATTATGGTATTCTAGGCCGGCGAGTCTAATAACAATCGAGGGTGAGCAACGCCCGTTAAACTCTCCACCAAAAACGTGCTTTTGAAATGGAAATTATTATATTTGATTATGTTATTTACTGAGAACTTTTGTGTGAATAATGTGAGGTTAGTTCTGAATTTATTTAGCTTGTCGGTGAGTGCGACATATTGGAAACAGTTATAAGGTTGCGCCATTTGCGACCATAACTGAAAAAAAAACGGATAAATAAGTTGCTTAGGAGGAAGGATCACAATGATTTTCTTTGTGTCCGAATATCCCGGACAAGAGCGAACAGAGAGACAGTACTGACTGCTGGAATAACTCCGGTAAGTGCCGCTTCAAATGACAGGATAAAGTCGATTTGCTAGGTGCCCCTGCTCGTAACAACCACGAAATTGAGAATTGGCGATCTGAGAATAAAAGATTCGCCGTATTCAATGGTGAAAACCAAGCTAATGCAGTTGTCGCCAAGGGCCGAGATGCCTCCAACCCTGTTGAAGTGGGTTGAGGACAATAACATCCTTCCGGAAAACCAGTTTGGTTTCAGGGCGGGGCATTACACTATTCATGCAGCGTCGGAATTGGTTTCCGACATTTAGTGGAATAAATGCACGAACCAATGCACGGGTGCTTTTCTGGTTGATTTTGAGAACGCTTTCGACGCCATATGGTTAGAGGTACCAGGCGGGGAATGCACAAACCTTTTCTATATGTAATTTATGGAAAAGAAGTTCGTTGTCAAATGCGGCTACATGACTTCGAGCAGAGTCTTTGAAATAAAAAACGGTTTACAGCAGGGGGAGGTGAATTCTCCGATCCTGTTTAACATTTACACGAGTTATCTGGTAGGTTTACTCAGACATGCTGTAGCGTATCCCGACGATTTGGTGGCATACAGATCAGATCCTAAAATCGAGGACATTTACATTTTTTTGCAGCGGGAATTCGATCGAATTAAAGGATATTGCGACGACTGGAAGTTGAAAATCAACTTTCAGAAGACGGAAGCAATCTTCTTCAGAGCCATTATTGGACAATGACTGCCGGTGAAAAGTAAGGTTAGATATCTGGGTATCTGGCTTGACCAGTATCTGTATTTTGATAGACATATAGTTGCTTGTCTTGCTGGGGCCGAGAATGCTTATGCTATGACAAGGAGACTGTTTCATAGCAGTCAACTTCATTCTAGCGTGAGGTTCATATGCTACGTGGGTGTTATAAGGACGATCATCGCTTATGGCTGTCCATTGTGGATTAATATAGCGCCTAGTTATATGGAAAAGATTCGGGTTTTGAAGAGACAATGTCTGAGGGCATGTCTCCGGTTGTTCCGAACGCCTAAATACAACTAAATAAAGTACTATCCGAACAAGGTCCTATATGATGGGCTCAGCTGAATAGGATTGACAATTTCCTCATTAAGGTGACTCGAACGCACGTTGCGAGGGCGATGGCCAGCGACAATAGTCTAATCTTTGGGGCTAACTAAACCTATGAAATGTACATAGAGAGTACGATCCGGTCTGAATTTATCCCGCCGGAGGTCATCCGTACTGATGCAAAAAGGCTGGTACAGACGAGTGATGGTTTCTCTGTATTATATCATACCGCTACCGCAGCGCGCAAGAGATTAGCGGCTCATTCACGGCAGAGACGTCGCATATGCTCATCAGCTCCTCCGTTTTAGTGAGTTGGATAAATTTGATACTTGATGAGGGGGAGGGGTCAACATGCCCTCCCATGATGGTGCGTTACTCTAGGTAACATGCTCCTTGTTAAGATAGACCGACAACTTCTTGTGGACTTGTGGTATCCGGGGGATAACTGACGCTGTAAGGCTTCAGTCGGCTCACGGCGGCGCGTGTGTACGTTGACTACTGCCACGCGCTTGAAATGCAATTGGGATTTTGACCACAGTTGCGCAAAGCAACAAGTGCTCAGAATCCTAAATATAGTTGGAATACTTTAAGTAGTTTAGTAAGTAAAATAGGTAGTTTGTAATTTGTTTTTATAAAAAAATATAAAATTTAATAATGATGCAGAGTTAACATGTGAGATTAATTCGTGAAATAGTTTTTAGGCCGAAAGGCAAGAATTGGGCATCTCCCAAACCACATTATGGCGTAATTCGCGTAAGGATCTTGGCCTACACCCTTACAAGATCAAGCTGACTCAAAAACTAATGCCACTTGATCATATGAAGCGACGTACGCTCTCGAATTGGGCTCTGTATATCATGGAAGAAAATGAAGAATTTCATCGCAGAATCGTCTTCAGCGATGAGGCGCATTTTTGGTCAAACGGCTTCGTCAATAGGCAAAATATGCGTCACTGGGCATGTGAGAATCCTCATGTGCTTCATGAAACAGCACTTCATTTGCAAAAAGTGACTGTTTGGTGCGGTTTTCATGCTGGTGGCGTCCTTGGGCCGTTTTTCGTGGATGAAAATGACTGTCACGTTACGGTAACTGGTATTCGCTACAGAGACATGTTGGAACGTTATTTCTTTGAGCAATTACATGAAATGGACATCAGTGATATGTGGTTCCAACAAGACGGTGCCACAAGCCACACAGCGGGTGTAACAATCGAGTTATTGAAGTTTCAGTTCGGTGAACGTGTTATCTCGAGAAACGGACCGCTGAGATCGTGTCATTTAACGCCTCTAGACCTTTTTATGGGGCTACATTAAATCATTGGCCAACAAGCCGGCGATGTTAGAGGAGTTAAGAGCCAATATTGAACGAGAATAGCGGTCGGAATGTGCGGCCGAGTCATCGAAAATTGGGTTCAACGTATCGACCGCTGCATATGTTGTCGTGGTGGACATATGAACGAAGTCGAATTCCATTCATAAATGTTTGATAGTGATTTAATTTCGATGTGTGATTTGTTGGCCAAATTAAGTTGCTGTTTAGTCATATATTTCGTGTTGGAATGAAAGATTATTCCATTTACTTTCCCAACGTTTAGGCGGGGGTTGCCACCGTCCTCAGAGAATCTTTATTTCGTACACAAAAAAAAAAAAAAATAATAAAACAGAACATTTAGTGAACCAACCAACTATTTGATGGAGACTATTAAAACTTACAAATTAAGTTTAAAAATAAATAAATAAGTAAATAAATGGAGGCAAAACAAAAGAAGTGAATAAATAATTTAAATAAAACCGTCAGCTGTGTTAGCACTTCGACCGGGTGAAGTCTTGTCCTTAACTGTGTGTCAGTTATTGTTTCGGTATGAGATAGCAGTAGACTGCGGAGATGTTCTCTATGTCCTGCTTCCTGTTCATGTTGTTTTTTTTTTTTAAATATGCAGGGTTGCCAGGGTGAGGCGTTTGGATTTGTGTTTTTCGGTTTGTAAAATTTCTGTGCTGTCGAAGTCCGGTCCATGGTTTGTTACAATGGTATGGCTGGCTACCGCTGTTTTGTTGGGGTTGCCTGATTTTATGTCGGATTTGTGGTTTGAGATGCGTTGTATGAGTAATTGCTGTGTCGTCCCAACGTAGCATAAATTACAAGGTTCATAGTCCTTTCCTTGGCAATTAATTTTGTACACTACGTCGGTAAGTTTTCCTTTTTCCGTTCTTTGCTGTAAGTTTGGAGAACAGTGTCACAAGAGTCGGATTAGACTTGTACGCCAGATTGATGTCCTTAGTGGTGGTACGGTGTCAGAGAAAAATGGTCCGAATAACCTCTCCGGGAAAACTGTTGTCCTTCAAAATACGTGTGTCAATTTTTTTCGTTTGCGTTATGGAACTTTTCGTCACTCAGTGCAAAGAACTTTCTGATTAGGTTGCCAGCAGTGTTAATTATAAAATGTTTCGGTTGATTTGACCGAAAGTTTACTAATCTTCCCGATTTAATAGTCTCCATCAAATAGTTGGTTGGTTCACTAAATGTTCATTTTGATTTATTTATTTGTTGCGTACGAAATAAAGATTTCCCTGAGAAAGGTGGCAACCCACGCCGAAACGTTGGGAAAGTAAATGGAATAATCTTTCATTCTACAAGAAATATATGACTAAACAGCCGAACAACACAATAAAGGATAGTGATTTAAGCCAAGATATTTAGATATCTCAAGTATTTTGCATTTTATTTAAAAACGAAGTTGTCAATGCCCTTAATGAAAGACCTTTTACAAAAAAGTTGTTAAGCACACAAAAGGGTAAATATTTGCATCACATTACTAACATTAAATTCACTTGAGTTTTATTAACATAAAATTATCCGTATGGTCTTTTTATTATTTTCATCCAAAAAGTTATAGGCAATAAACTTTAAATGCTGTTTGCAGTTTGTCAATAGTTGTGTAAGGAAATTTGTTCAATTTAAAACTTTGATTTTGGTTTTAAGATCCTGTGTTGGTCGAAGACTAATGATTTGGATTTGTTGTTTTTATTGAGCATGCGTGGATGGTCCTCAAGGAATAAGTTTCAACTACCTTGGCAAAAAAGAAGTAGAATAAGCTAACATTTTGTAATGACAATATTCACTGTTAAAAAAATCAGCTAAAGTTGTGATTATAAAAATGATAGCAGCCTTCTAGAAAATAAGTGTCGGCTTTTGTGGTTCGATTAAATCACGAGAGTTGAAATGTGATTCAGGTCAATTAACCTAGTCTGGATGTAATTTGCCTCGGGATACTCCAGGGGAAATTGTACCTTCCATTTCTATCACTAAAAAGCTGTTGTACCATCAAGACAATTTCCTATTCTTTTGATACCGTTCGATTGAGATACATTTATTGTGTGCGAGTACAACATCTTTCAGTTGCCTTACAGAAGAACTCTTGTTAGAAAATGATTTTGCTAATAAAATAAATAGTTTGTGTTGCGGATATTCACCATTGTTATTGCGGTAGCCTATTCCAACCGAATGAGAAGCTGTTTATGCTGGAAATCTCATCTTCCAGCCTTAGAAGGACCCATAATTGGTCTATTAATCAAGTACACTCCTAACAAAATTTATTTTCCTTCAGTTCACCCCACTTTTAAAGCGCTCACAATTTGAAAATAGAATATATTCGTTAACTCTAAGTCAGCCGACTTCCTGTCATTGTTCCCTTCTTGTGCCGTCTCTTTCAATTTCAATTGTAGCTGTCGGCATTATCAAGCGTCACCTCCAGATTTTTGGCATACTCAGCAGAGCGAAAACATTTCTTGACCAACGCCCTGCAACATTGCGACCAAGTTTCTTGCCACCCGCCAACAGTGAAGAACTTTACTGAAGAGTAAAATTTCTCATCGGCTTTGCTTGCGCCTTTCACAACTTACACCAGCAGACTTGCAAACAAAACACACACGTACACACCAAAAACTCCCTATTCACCGGAACAATGACTTTGCCATGGTCTAACTTTAAAATACGAATCCAACTCCTCCTTGGGCGGTTTTATCAAAGGCCTCTTGGCATTGAATAAAAAATATAATTCCACAAAAATGGCTGAACAAAAAGACGAAAACGACATCCTCACTCACAGAAAGGTACCAAACTTCTTCCAAAAAAAGGACGAAACAGCAAAAAGTCGCAAGGACCATCATCGGTGTGGTGATGGTGATGGTTACCCAAAAGGAACAAAAGTCCTATTCATCGAAACCATTCCGAAGGCATTTCATTTCGAAAGGGTGCTTCGTTGGTTATTGCTGTTGGAATCATTTTCGAGTATACTCACCGCACTCGAACAAAAATCAGGATCCAACAGGCGGGCTATGCACAAGCAAAAACAAAGGAAAAACCGTCGTCCCACAAAACGAGCACAGCTAAAGTATGCCCACGAAATCAAAGTCAAGAGTTTTTCCAGTCGAAGGAGCTCACAAGGATTTGCATCACACGGCAACACCGCAACCACCACGTGATGTTGACAATGCACATGTACACGAGAAACGGCCTTAGGGTGGCCTCCGTTCAGCGTTAGCGTTGGCATTGTTTCGCTTTTAGTTTATTTGTAATTCGGCTGTAGCGGGTATGATAGGGAGGGCTTGTACCTATGCATTGCCTTAGACCCAGGTCAGTCACCTCGTGCATTTAGTTGGATTCCTGACTGCTGAAGAGCTCCTCTATTCTCCTCAACTTTATCGCTACAATAATTGGAGCTTCATCAGGGGAGTGCGGATTAAATGGGTGGTGGATTTCGGATGGATACAAAAAATAAACACAAAAAAGATGCCTTTTATCCTTCGGAATGCATTTACTTTTATTAGACGTCCATTAAACCTCACATTTCCAAAGCGAAGTAATAAAGACCGGCGAATTCGAGTGCGGAGTACGTTCGAAGTGGATTCGTTCATAAAATCAAGGAGCGCTTTTATTTTTAACGAAGCTACGATAGGAATAGTAAGCCCCCGAGGGATTCATCAGGCCGACATTCGTAAATATCCACTCAAGGCGATAGGGGAGCCTCCTCGGGGGAAGAGTTTCCGTAAACACTTTTATGAGCATTCGGACCGAGCCCTGGCAGTGTCCAGTGTCGTTCAGTTCCCCGCCCACAAGAAACTCCTAATGGAGCTCTTTTTTTGGATGGCCGAGCGGGTGGGTGGACGCATTTCAAAACGCATTACAGGATGTGACCTCCGATGTCACTCAACATAAATCCAGGAACCGGATTTCCATTCATTTCGTCAACAACAACATGGCAGCGTAACAGAGAGCCTCTGGGCGTGAGTACCGCGTGTTCAGGGTTAAGGGGGGTCCATTTGAGGAAAGTGCTCGTAAAATCCGATTGCTGGTAGATTGTCTTTCACTTTTTGTACTGAGACACACACGTACACATTTTATCCAAGCACACTCATCTTCTTGTGCAGCAACTGCTGTGCTGTGTATTTAGTTTAACAGACCGGCTTCGACTTCGTCCCAGACCAAGGGAGGCTTACACACAGTTGCGTTACACATTATGGAGAAATGTGGTGGACATTTTTGACATCGTACACGTGGTTTATGATCGTCGTACGTGGAACTCATGTCGCAGTCATGCACACAGAAAACGACCAGAAGGACACATAATGTTCCAGTTTGTCGCAGTTGCTTCCTCTGGGCTGTGTGCTGTGTATATATGGACATCACGACAATATCAAGTATCGGAATGGGGAAAGGCACACAAATGACATTTTGCATGGGTAGCAATAAATATTGCATTAAATTAATTACGCCGGTTTTCGCAGTGCGTTTGTTCCCTGGTCTAGTGTCCGGTTTGGTGCTGTCTGACGATCTGTCATGTTTGTGGTGAATTATGTTACACATGTCGTGACGGCAAACTCACTGTCAGAGTTTATTTTCGATGCGACCGCCGCCTGTGGGCCACGGTAATGTTTGGGGTGCGAAAATAATCGCGCACACTTTGTCTACCCGATTATTGGGCAGGTTTTGGGGGTTCCTGTCTGACTGGATGCCGGATGGGTGTGTGTGGGATCTGGTTGGAAATTTGTGGCCAAATGGACATAAATGTTGCAATTGAATTTGCTGTTCTTGTTCACATTCGCTTCGAAAGTGGAATCGAGGGGATTTTTTTGATTACCTTTCAATTTCAGGTTGCTTGTAGCATTGAGAATGTGCTTTTTTTTCCTGCCGGGCCAGAATTCAAAGCATGTGTGAATAAGAAGTCAGTGTGGCCAGTGCAATGGAACCTCGTTCGCAGGTCCACAAAAGCTTTTTTCTGTCTTCTGACCTCACTTTTTGCTGACCTGAAATGCGCTGGAGGTTTTTTTTTATTAATGTGTTCTCTGACTGCGATCGAATGGATGAAGCTAGTCGGCTCCTGGGACCCTTATAATGTATTAGCTACACAGCGCGGGCGTTAAGGAAATTAGGGTGAGATGAAAAGGAGAGATGCCGATGCACATTGGTTTTGAATGCTTGTAGGTTATAATGTGTAGGAAAAATTGATCGGGGAAGAGCATTCCACATTCGTGTTGTACGGCTGAGGAAAGATTCTTTGAACTTCACTGTACGTCCGAACACAGGCTTGAGGGTGAACAGATGTTCAAGTGGAGGAATGCAACTGGCTATTTCGTTTGATCACTTATGGTGGAAATAACGATAAAATAACGACAGGCAGGAGACATTAGGACGATGACTAAGAGAGTCAATCGATCTCGCGATGTCTCGGTCGCCAATGAGTTTTATCGCGCGTTTTTGGATCCTGTCAAGTAGCTCCAAATAAGTTATTGGTGCACCGGACCAGATATGAGCGTTGTACTCGAGTTTCGGGCGAATAAACCGCTTATAAATTGTAGCCAGATCAGAAGGGGTGAAATATTTCTTACAACGCTTAAGGAAGCCTAGACATTTCGCGGCATACTTGGCGACAACGAATATGTGGTCATTCCAACGAAGGTTGTCATTAACACACATACCGAGAATGGAAAGTCTTTCGGTTTCAGCGATGCAACTGCCATTGATAGATAATGGCAGTGTTTGTGGGTTTTGCTTTAATGACAGCAGACAGCATTGTGTTTTGGAAGCATTAAATTCCACTCTATTGGTTTTACCCCACTGAGTTATGCTGTTAAGATCGGAATTTATTGAGCTTAACATACGTTGCCGTTCCAGTTCCACACCCGAAGATGAGGGGCGTGACCCAAGAAACGAATATGAGAAGTTGAGGGTACTTTCATCAGCAAAGGAATGGATTGGATTAGAAGTAACAGACAGTAGATCATTTATAAAAATGAAAAAGAGAGTCGGGGAAAGAACAGAGCCTTGGGGGACACCAGCATTTATTTGGTGAGTTGCAGACTTGAAGCCGTCCAAAACAACTTGCATTAAACGCTCCGAAAGGTAATTTCTAATCCATTGAAGAAGAGTATCATCGATTCCAATTGCACGCACTTGCGACAAGAGAGCTTGATGCCAAACTCTGTCAAATGCTTTTGAAATATCAAGCGCAACGATCTTACTTTCACCACCTTAGTGAAGAGATTGGTTCCACTTTTCGGTTAGATATGTCATCAAATCACCAGTGGACTTGTTGCTGCGAAAACCATACTGCCGGTCATTAAGAAGATTTCGCGATTCAAGATATTTCGTTAGCTGACGGTTTATCAGCGTTTCCATGACCTTAGAAAGAAGGGACGTAAGTGCAATTGGTCGATAGGAGGAGGGAGAAGAAGATTCGCCTTTTTTTGGTACAGGCTGACAAATGCTGTTTTCCATCTTCCCGGGAAGAGTCCTGAAGAATAGGGCAGATGGAAAAGCTTAAGCAATGGTTTTGCCAGCGAAGAAGAACACCTCTTCAGAACGATAGGGGAAATACCATCTGGACCAGCGGATTTGTGAACGTCAAGATCTTGAAGTACTCTAGCCACTGTACGAGTGCGAAAGTGGATTGGTCCCATAGAGAATTCTACCCACTCGAGTACAGGGGGAGACAAAGCACAATCTGGGAGCGTTGAGCTGACTGCAAATTGAGCAGCAAGCAGATTGGCCTTATCTATAGAGCTGACAGCTGGAATGCCATTGTAAATGAGTGTCGGGACAGATGATGAGGTGGAATTCTTGATGTTTTTAACAAATAACCAAAAGTTTGTACTACCCGTGGGACTTTGTAGTATTTTTTGCCTCAACTTTTGGTCATAGGAGAATTTGACACGATTAATGTGGGCATTGTAGTCATTTCTGGCTCGTTTAAACTTTTTACGGCTTTCCTCAGATGGGTTAGCTTTGAATAGCCGAAAACTTACCTCTTTTAACCTGATAGCCTCTTTGCAGCTCGAGTCACACCACGCGTTAACCTTGGGTTTGATAATTTTAATCCTGTTAGGGATAAAAGACTTCATACCCAGGTGAATTATGTTTGTGACCATATCAGCAGCAGCATCCACGTCGCTGTCGAGGAAGCACAGCGACCAGTTAAAGCTCTTAAAGAAACTCTTAAAGAGTACGAGAAATTTGCTGATATGATACAATGGTCTGACGAACCTAGAGGCGATAATACGTTCCAAGCGTATTTATCAGGGTGAGAGGTAAGAAACAAATCCAATGTGTTGGCAGTTTGGCTGCTAATGTCCGGTATTCGTGTCGGCTCATTTACAAGCTGAGTCAGGTTATTTACCTCAGCAAAGATCTCGACGTACCTTCCTTCGGGTGTTGTCTGACCAGAATGGCGAAGCCAGCTTGAATTGTGTATATTGAAATCGCCCGCAATAACGATTTCAGAACGAGAATGAAGGGTCACAATTCTTGTAATAGAATCACACAGGGCATCAAACTCATTATAAGTTGAATGTCTGTCCAAGTTGGGGCTTCTGTAAATAAAACAGTAGTGTATTAATTGCCTACGGACATGGAATTTTAGCCAAATGAAATTAAATTCTGGGTCGGCACATTGGCCATATTGAGGCTGAAGTTGGTAGGCTACGTCACTACGTATATAAACGGCGATAACGCGATGGGGAAAGAATAAAGGCACTAAGTTGTACCCAGGTAGACTAAACTCTGTTAAATCAGAGCCAACGCTAACCTGGGTTTCACTAAGTGCCAAAACAGCTGGTTTGTTGTGAAAAACATGGGCGTATAATGAAAAAAAAATCTTTCTCAACCCACGAATGTTGCTGACATCCACAACGACATTCCTACACATTACAAAAAACAAACGTAAAAAAAACACAACTCCGACGCTAACTAAGCATAGGCCGTGAATTGAAAATATACGTTAGATTTCCAAAACAATCTACCGCAGGTGTTATGCCCGTACGGTAATTTGTTTTCGTCCACCAACAGAATCGACAACTCACGACCCGCTATTCGCCCGATGCTGCCTTTACCCAAGCATTGCAAGTGCACAAACAAATTTGAAGTATTTTTTATTCCCGCCGAGTTTGCGTCCGGCATTTTTTTTATTTTACTCCAAAAATGATGATTTCTATGATTTCGCAATGCCAAATTACCTAGCGAGGCAAACCGGAAATAAAAAAAAAACATTACTCAAAACCACAGTAAAACTAAGTCCCGTTACTTTTCCGTCCTAGTCTCGATTTATATGATAAATGACCGTCACATAGGTGACGGTGAATCTGATGATAAAGGGGTTGAAAAGTCTGGGGGATAGACAAACATGAATGGTCCACAAATTGCGGTCCGATTATTATACCCTATTCTAAGGGTAGGTATATTAATTTTGACTCATAGTTTGTGACATACCTTAATATTGCCCGTAGATCCCCAATAGTTACTATATTTATTATCAGCATCGATAGTAATGTCGACTGGACCTAGAGAGCTGAAATTTTAACCATATACTCTCTAGGTCTAGGGACCCGAAATAATCGAGTTTAAGAATTTTTGAAATCCGCCCGCAGAGCCCACAAACTCAAAAAAAAACAAATTTATCGAAAAAATCGAATTTTGAGCTAGAAAGCTGAAATTGTTTATATATGATCTTTGACTCCTAAAACTGCTCGGAGATAAAATTTCTAAAATTCGACCACTGACACGCCCACAATTAAATAAAACAATTTTATTGAAAAACCAAAATTTGAGCTAGGGAGCCTTGTTTTTACAAAAGCTTCGTTTTTTTTTCGATTAAATCCTTTAAATGTTATATAACAAAGTATGTACTAGACTTTTGTCACGCCCACTTATTAGGGATATAAATGAGAATAGGGTATCCAATAGTTCGCCCAAGCGGACTGTAGCTCGTCCCTATTTGTGTATTCCTTTTTGGCCTTTGTTCGCAATTTTTTCTGTTTGCTTCGTTAGTCTGTTTTGCTCGGGAAGGTTTAGCTCGCCGCATACATTAGTAAATTGTATATGAATTGCATTCTAAAAAGGTGAAAGCAAAAATGAATGAATCGCATGAATTGGTGAATCCTGAAAGAATGACAAAGAAAGAATAAAAAACCTACCAACGTGCCCAATTTAAAAGAGCTTGCGTGTAGGTCACTCATCGTATAACTCATGGGTTTCACTGTCATTAAATCTCCTTTTTTCTTAGTATCTTGAGTAGGGGTTTCAAAACGGCACACAAGAACGACGCAGGAAACCAGCTACTTCGCCTACATACCTTCCAACAAAACAAGGAGAAGGAACATTACCCACCATGACCATGACACAGTTCTTATCACGGTTAACAAACAAGTGCATCAATAATCCCATTATCTGTCATCATCAATCTAATTTCAGCACAAGCCCAAAACATTAAGTTACAGTTGCAGAAACTGTGGCACAGATTGCTGGCAGTGTTCATTGCAAATCACACAAATTGGCAGCAACCTGTACCTATACAATCGATCATCTAACAAGGTCATTCCGTTGCCTCTGCTGCATTCATCTTCGACATCATTCATTCGACTGTTTGTACCAGCTACAAGATACAGATACAAATCCACTCTGAAGAGATATTTTAATTATAGAATTCTGCGTCCCAGTTTACTTTGATTTCATCTTTAATTGAGCTGATTGCTGATTGTACGTTTGGTTTGCGCCTGTTTTGATTATTATCCTCTTTTTGCTTCTTAAATCTTGTTGACTGCTGCTACAAAAAAGACGCTGACTGGAGTTGGGCCTACAGGAACGATTTTCCACAATTAACTGTGGAACGGAAGAAAGCGATGTGCTCCAGTTTTGCTTTGCCATTTGTCCTCCCGTTATCAATTCATGCTCTTCGAGTGAGTGCATTTATAGAGCAGCAGTAGCAGTGCTTGTGCTTCTCCTTCGCTTCTTTCGCAAAGCAACGGATATTTAATTTTCTGGGAATTTAATTTCGCAATTTAATTCAATCATCGGATAACGAGATTCGAAAAGTGCAGAGGGCACCTGCGTTAACGTAGGATGCAGCATGTCATTTAATGTCATCGGGAGAATGAAAAAAGGAAAGAGAGAGAGCGAAAGAGAAAACATACAATCTTACCTTGTTGTTGACCCCGAAGACAAGCACTTTCGAACAAGAAACAAGGTGAAGTGATTGCCTTCATTCGTTGCCTTTTCTATTTTCTTCTTGTGATCTGGATCCTTGGAGGCAACACCACATACGCACACCAGCCATATGTCCCAGTCCCGGTCTCGGGTACTCAAGTTCATTGGTGAACATAGGTGTGTGCACACGTTTGTCTCGGAATAGCTGAAGCAAGAGAATGAAAGGGGATGTGCCGAGAAAAACAGCCTTCGTCCTTATGCCAAAAATCGATTATGGCCCTAATTGCATGTTGGGTGGTAACGACGACGGTGGATACTAGATGCTGGATATGCGCTGAGTATCCTTGGTTGTGTGTCATTATCATTATCCTTTCATGCCGGTTGACACTTTCTGGGTCAGAGGCGAATTTATCTTTCCGAACCAAGTAAACGGAACTGAGAGAGTTGTTTAATGGGCCTCACGGTGGTTTATGATGGTTCGGTTGCGGAAACAAACATACCATTCAGTTTGCAGGACCACTTTTTGCTGGACTGCAGTTGTCATATTGTGTACATTCGGACAGAGGGTGTACACTGTGAGGATTGAACTTTTCTGCTGGTCATTCAATAACTTTTAATTGCCACCATTAATGGTGTGTATCGCAAAGTGGTGTGGAACAGCGGCATAGTTGTAGTTGTTCAATGTGTGATGTACCTAAAGTGATCGCCAGTTATACTTTCTTACTGAGGGTAGCCCTGGTCCTAATCCTCGTATGTGCACTTCCCAAGGTCTTCGCCTAGAGAATACATTAACTGCCTGCAATTTGTTTCAACACTTAACGCTGGCTAAGAGAAGTAATGTCAGTTGTCATTCTATGCTGTTTTTGCTGACTGTTCTTGTCACTAGGCGGCGGTCACCTCCCGGCTATAGCATTATTGTCCATTCGCTCAATGTGTCAGATCCAATGTAGTCGACGTGATCCTTTTTGAACTACATTTACATATCTTTACAGCTTATAGAGTTAGCGATTGTATCTTCGCCTCCATTCGCCGTCGCAGACAGAACCAAATATCCGACGGAGTATTTTTCTTTCAAAACAAGCCAATATTAGCTCCACTTTTCTACTTATCGTCTAGCACACGGCACAATAAAGCAGGACTGAGAAGATTAAGGTTCGAAAAGCCCATTTCTTTTGCCGAAATGAAGAAGCATGGGTTTCTCCATCTTATCTACAATATGGTGCCATTCGTGGAGTTTATGTGTACTCCAAGGTAGATGAACTCCTTAACTACCTCGAAGTTGTTGCTATCAACATTGACGTTTTGTTCTAGGTGGCCAGATGATTGTTTATTTGTTGATAGCATTTCCTTGGTCCTTATTAACTTCAAGACTAACCAATTTCGCCTGTTCTTCAATCACCGCAAAAGTCTCCTACACGGCACCCTGGCTACGGCTACGTCTGAACGGATCTAATCAAAATAGTACCTTCCATGTTGACACTTGCCCTGCGCACTATTTTCTCCATAACAAAATAGAGGAAGTCACATGATCGCGCATCTCCTTCTCGAAATCCGGTGCAAGTTTGGAATAATTCGGAAGAGCTTCTTCCACACTGCACATTATACCGTGTGTTTTCAAGTGTCATGCAACACAGCTGAATCAGTTTAGCCGGGATCTTATATTCGGAGACGGAGAGCAGTCAAAATTATATAAATTCAATTGTATTGGAAATAAAAGCTTTTTATAAGGTAGTGTGAAAAAAAGTGTTTGAATTCCTTTGAACTGTTGGACCAACCTCAGGTTAGTGTTCGAGTTTTTATTTGGTGTCTTCGGAAAGGACTTATTTAACTACGAATATATAGGCTGTCAAATGTCACACTAATACTATAACAAAAAGAAAAAAACATCTGGTTTTGTTTTCGATTGGGCACAATAAATCTGAGATCTGAGAGCAAAGTCCAAAAAGCATAAACGAAAACGACATAACCAACTGACGTTATCAGCGGAAAGAAAATTTTCAAAGGCTTTTTGATAAAATTAACAGCTTTAATTTTAATCTTACTGCGTTATCTAATATTGAAGATGCAGTAGGTTCTTTTTAGTCTTTGATGGATAACTGTATGAAAAAAGTGATTCCTGTGAAATCCTTTAGGAATCTGAAATCGTCCCATCCCTGGTACACTAAAGAGCTCAAATCGACACGAAACAGACGTAATAGGGCTTGGAAGAACTATTTAAAAAGTCTCTGCTTTATTTTACATTACTAAATGAATTCAATGCTTTATCCTGCAACTTATATATTGACTAATAAGTAAAATGGAATGCTCTTTAAAATTGGACCCCAAACTTTTCTGGGGATTTGTCAATTTTAAGAAAAAAAAACAGATGGTTATCCATCGAAGCTTACTTATTAGGGGAGACTAGCTTAAGATGACATACTTTTTCTTTATAGCTAAAAATAAAACAAATCTAGTTGACATACCAATGAAAACAAAGTCAATTTAGTTTATTTATTTATTTATAACTCAAAATTAAGCAATTCAAATATAATATTGGTAATTTATAGGTATCATTATTCAAAAGAAAGTCCGCAGCCCTGTGTAAGTTGACATATATCCGGGTAAGATGGCATACCTCTAATATTCTTAATTTTCAGTGCAGAGTTCACAAATGAACTGCCTTACTTTCTTCAATGGCCTGAGCCATATTATCTTTTGACCTAGAATGCCTGGTTGATGTCCTTTTATAGTTGTAACTTGGCATACTAAAAAAAAAATTAATACAAAATACTAACTTCGGGTAAGATGACATATATCAACTTGGACGATCGAGCGTTATGTCATCTTGCGCGGAACGGTTAAAAATGGTTTCAATTATGAATGCACAAATACTTCACGATTAGGTACTTTAAATCACATAGAAATTACATAATACATAAACAACTGTACCGTAAAACACTTTAGACAACACACATTACTCACCTTGGCCTAGATATGCGTCCTAACAAAAAAGGCAAACAAAATTTTTTTGGGAGCGAAATGTTTCTTGCTGCTCTTGTCAAAAGACAATTCAAAACTGAGAAAAGCTACAATATACTGGTTGTTGACATTGTAAAACTGTAAATATGGGCGTACTCAAAAGCATTGTAACGGTTATGGTTTCTGAGAAAAGGTAAGTATATCATCTTATCTGGATATATGTCATCTTAAGCTAGTCTCCCCTATAGTTGTACAACTGCTGATTCGCTAGATGCAAGCAATATGTTTGCAGAACATTTCAGCAAGTCGTTTAGACCCCTCTTTACATATGATCAATATTTTAGTTATCTAACTAGCTGTTCCCAAATAAGTTTTAGTACTCGTAGTATCTCATTCGATTTGGAAACAGTTTTAAAATGTATTTATTCTCTGAAGAATAACTATTCATCAGGTCCTGATGGTATTGCACCGATTGTTCTTAAAAAATGTAGTCATGCCATTGCTCCATATATTTATTAAGAAAATATATAAATCTATCACTAGTCAGCAAAACTGAATTTTTCTTCAACCTGACGGTTTATCCCTGAACCCTACTAAATGTCAACATATGACTTTCTCTAGAAAGAATATTCCTTCCACTTTTCAATATTATTTGTCTCACATATTCTTTGTAATGTTGATAATTTTAAGGATCTTGGGGTTTATTTCGATCCCAAACTGGTTTTTGCCAAGCATATCAATTTTATTGTTAATAAATCTAATTCTATGCTGGGCTTCGTAGAAAGGTATGCGAAACAATTTAATGACCCATACGTGTCTATGTCGGTGCCGTGAACTAAGCCCATATGAACTAACGCCATAATGGTGCTAATTCATTTTCAAATGCGAATTAACGCACACAAGTTGTATATAGATACTTTTTGATATGTGAAGCTTTTTCTCACCTACAAAGTTGGGGACTTTCAATTTCGCTTTTTTATGGGAACCCCTGGTTGGATTTGTAGTATGTATGCAAAGTTTTGTTTGGATTTAAAAAAAAAAACCTTTTAGATTAAGATTTGCATATACCCAACCTCGCACCTACTCCAAATCCAGCAGTGACCCCAAGCAGGGGCGTTGCGGGGGGGGCATCGTCAAAACATAGGCATCGTCCAAACATAGACGATTATGCTGCGGAAAGCAAGAGTATCGTCAAAACGATCTCGTCAGGCAATACTCGACTTTTTTTTTTTTTTTAACATTCTGGCTCGCCAAGGCGATTAAATATGGAGCACGACCTAAAAAAAGATCTTTTGTGCCGTGTGGGCCAGAAAAGTTTAGACTAGTAGAGTTTCCACTTTCCGTGTAAAGCGGACAATTCTACTAGTCGAAGAATTCTTTATGTCCTCGGGGCACATTTGTTCCCTGAAAAAGATCTTCTTTCTAATTCCGTTTAGGGCCGGACATTCACATAAAATGTGTTCAGCTGACTCGTCCTCTTCAAGACAGAGTCGGCACTCAGGAGAGTCTACTATTTTCATTTTGTGTAGATGATATCTTAAACCATGGTGACCAGTAAGGTAACCTACTAAGTTTTTGATATCATGCCTGCTTAGGTCTAGGCATTTGCTGGCATTTTTATTGAAAGGCCGAATGGCTTGTTTGGTCTGTCTTAAACCTGGGATGCATTCCCAAAGATGGATACATTTTCCGTATTCCCAGCTTTTTATTGCTGCCGTTGCTGCTGATCTAGGAGTGCAGCAGAAGGGTTCGGGACCTATGAAGGGTGTTTCCGAACCTTTTCTGGCCAGTTCATCGGCCTTTTCGTTACCTTCCACCCCGACATGACCCGGAACCCACCATAGCTTGGTCTCGACTTACGGGCATGACCCAAAGGACAACGTGGTAAAGTTAGAATTAAAACATAGGGACGGGCTACAGTCCGCTTGGGCGAACTGTTGGATACCCTATTCTTATTCCTATCCATCATAAGTGGGCGTGACAAAAGTCCAAGTATGGTTGAATTGTTAAGAACGCTCTACATATTTTGTTATATATTATTTAAAGGATTTTATCAAAAAAAAACGCTCCCTAGCTCAAACTTTAGTGTTTCAATAAAACTGTTTTATTTAATTGTGGGCGTGTCAGTAGGCGGATTTAAAAAAAATTAACACATGAGAATAAAGGGCCCCTAGGGAGTATATATTATAAATTTCACCCCCCTAGCTCAAACTTTGAATTTTCAAAAAAAAAAAAAAAAATTAATTGTGGGCGTGTCAGTGGGCGGATTTTGAAAATATTTACACATGAGCATAAAGGGCCCATAGAGAGTATATATTATAAATTTCAGCTCCCTAGCTCAAACTTTGGATTTTCAAAAATTAATAATACCCTTAGAATAGGGTATAAAAAAAATATTTTATTTATTTGTGGGCGTGTTAGTAGGCGGATTTTGAAAATTTTTTATCCCGAGCAGTTTTAGGAGTCATAGATTATATATAAAAAATTTCAGCTTTCTAGCTCAAAATTTTGTTTTTTTGAGTTTGTGGGCGTGTCTGTGGGCGGATTTCAAAAATTCGTAAACTTGATTATTTCGGGACTCTAGAGAGTATATGGTTAAAATTTCAGCTCTCTAGGTCCAGTTTAACGGCCTAATTTTTGCCGACAGACGGACGGACGGACGGACATGGCTAGATCGACATTACTATCGATGTTGATCTTAAATATAGTAAATTTTAGGGGTCTACGGGCAATATTAAGGTATGTTACAAACTATGCGTCAAAATTAATATACCCTTAGAATAGGGTATAAAAAGCTGATCAAAAGCTGCAGATTTTTTTTTTTTTTTTTTTTGATATTAGGAAATCCAAATCGCAGAGCACTCTGACTCGGTAACGGTCCATTATACCAGGCAGAAATCCTCTTTTTGGTGTAGTTCGGGAAAACAAGGTATCATTCGTTTCTCTCCATTAATTGGTGGCGAATGCTGTTGTTCCCATGGGGATTGAACCTGCGCCACACGGGTCACATGCAACCAGACTAACCTCGACATTATCGCCACCCCTTAGCTACTGCTGGTGTGATGTAATGGCTACCGTGAATTAACGCCGACTTTTTAAATTCGGCTTTATTTCACTGTCCGAAAGCGAAATAGCGCCGAATTTTCGGTTTGGGGTTTCTTCCCCATTGACGTAGTCAACTAACGCCGATTCGGCTTTGTTTCGCTTTGGCATAAGAAAAGGGTGTTCAAATTTCACCTATTATTTTAAATTGGGCGCCACTTTTTTCCAGTCATTATATTACACCGAAGTTTTTTTCAGGTATGAAGTAAATACATTCCCGTAAGTTAAAATGGATCGGTACACTAAAGAGCAACGTGTTTTTATTATTAGAACTTATTTTAAATATGGTGAAAGTTTTGTAGAAGTTCAAAGAAAATTTCGTTCTAAGTACGGTAAAGAAAATGCTCCGTCAAACCGAGATATTAAACTTATCGGTCATAAATTTGAAGAAACTGGTTTGGTTCAAGATCAGGGAAGTGAAGCCTATCATCGTAGTGGTCGTTCGACTGGAAATATTGCAGCTGTTAGCAGAGGTGTTGCTGAAGAGCCAAGGACGTTAATTCGTCAACGGTCACAGTAATAAAACCCCAAACCACCAACTTTGTTTAACATTTTGCACAAAGATCTGAATGTAAAGGCTTTCAAAATACACTTAACACAAAAATTAAAGCCAACAACTGACACGCCGTTCGTCAGAAATTCGGTAATTGGGCCATAGAGAAGCGACAACAAAATGACAATTTGTTCAAGCAATTATCTTCACTGATGAGGCTCATTTTGAAATTAACGGTTATGTCAATGAACAAAACTGTCGCATTTACGCTGAAGAAAATATTTGAGGATTGTTTAAAATGCCAATGAAACCAAAAAAAGTTACTGTGTGGATTTTGATGTGGTGGCGTAATTGGTCTATTTTTCTTCGAAGATGAAAATGGCAATGCAGTTACTGTGGATGGAGCTCGATATCAAGCGATGATTAGGAACTTTTTGTGTAGTCAATTGGATGATATTGATGTGCAGAATATGTGGTTTCAACAAGATGTTGCAACATGCCACACAGCAACGAACTCAATCGATCTTTTGAAAGAGAAGTTTAACAATCGCATAATTTCCCGAAAAACAGACGTGAATTGGCACCAAGATCATGCGATTTAACACCACAGCATTTGTTCTTATGGGGTTTCTTGAAGAGCAAAGTTTATTCCGATAAGCCTCAAACTGTTCATCACCTCAAAGACAACATCATCGAGCAAATATCACTTATTGAACCATCATTAGCGAACAAGTGATTCAAAATTTTGGTAAAACGTTGACAGTCTGCCGAGGAGGTCACTTGTACGACATTCTTTTTCATTATTAACCAGAACCAATGTACATTAATTTCCAATAAAAATAAAATCAATATTTCACACAATTTATGTCTTTCATTCAAAATTTAAAGTGATACCTCAAATTGAAACACCGTTTATATGTTTACTTGTTCATAGACTCATATCCTACAAAGAAAGTTTCCTGCTCACATAGAATGTAAAAATGAACATCTGTATAAGTAGGTCTGTTAATTTTATTCAGAAGGCCAGCTTCACTGGAAAAAGGGTTTCAATCTATGGACATCTCTTCGATCACCAAGCTGCCTAGCATCGCCCTAAACACCTGCATGTGAAGCCAAAGGACGGGCGGTGTATGAGTTGAGAGATGTCCAGAGTTTGAAACGCTTTTAACGCGCGAAGCGGGCCACGCTGGTATTGTTTTCTGTTCAACTATTTCATACCTTATGACCTATGAAGCATGTAAATGGACATTATGTCAGTTTCAGACGAACGCTTTTTCAAATCGAAAGCACGCCGAACAAAAGAAATACGTATTTCGCTTTCTTAAGTAAAATGAGACCGAATTTTAAAAGTCGGAGTTATTACACGGCAGCGATATAATGATAAGGTAAGGTAAGGTAAGGTGGCTGCGAGGGCGTGAGCCCAGGCAAACTTAGGCCGCAGCTTCGGCCCGTTGTGATACCACAAAAAGGGGGGGGGGGGGGGGGGTGTTCTGCCGGTCGTCGCTCGGCCTACTGGGTTCCCTATGATTGCCTCCTGCGAGGTAGTGGTTTTATGGGGGGAGATACTCCTGAAGGGGTCAGGGTGTGCGGCGTGTATTTCGCATAGGTTGCGATGTATTGGAGTGACTAGTGCAGTTGCGACTCTCGCCCGACATCCGAACCAAGGGTTGGGATCGAGATGAGGTGATTGATGCAATCAAACCACAGGCCGATCCCAAATTCTGCGCCGCGGAGGGGCAGCTATTGCTACCTGATCACCGGGGGAAGGGAAGAGCCTTTTGAGATGACTGTTACAATCGAACCTCAAACTGCTCTTCACTCTCTTTGCAGGCAACAACGTGCCGGGGTGACTGATACAGTCGAATCCCGAGCAAGCTATTACATTCCTTGGAGGGGGGTCGGGGTGTACCGGCTGCACAGTCAAGTAGTGGGTTGAAAGACTGTGTTGGAGGGGGTGACCGAAGGTGGTCCAACCGTGAGTGCCACACGCATCGCGGGGTTGTGCGGCTTGTGGCGACTGTTGCAGTACGAGCCTCAAGTTACACCATTCCGCGGGAAGGGAGCAGGGAGGGGCGGATTTGATAGTCGATTTGGATTATGGTGACTGAGTTCGGGGGTTTGTAGTACGGGTTTTGAGGCATGGGGGAGAGACAGAGTGTGGTGACTGTTACAATCTAACCTCAACTCTGTTCTCGTTTTGTCTGCATAGCGGGAAGGCAGCAAGTACTGTCTCGCCCTCGGAGTGGAGTTTGGACTGAAGTGACTGATACAATCTAACTCCAGTGAGATCTCTTTTCCTTTGCAGGGGAATCGGTTTGTGGTTATCTGCGGGAGGTGAGCGGGATGGGCTCAAGTCATCGTCCAATCCGTCCTCCATTTCAGTTCAACCATTTGGACCTAGTGACGAATCTGCTGATGCAGCCGATATCTGTCTCACTGACATCACTTAGATCATCGAGGAAATAGTTGCCGAGGATTTGTTTCCTTGAATTGGCTACTGCGGGGCAGTTGCACAGGAGATGTGTGATGGTTTCTTCCTCTTCGACGTCTCTACAGCCAACAACTGTTGATGAATTTGTGCGCCTATTTAAGTGGGGTTTGATATTTGTCCTTCAGTTATCCTCATAGATATAAAACGACTCTGATGATTATGATTGTCTGATGCTGATGGTTTGATGATAGTGTTAAATAGGAAGTTAAAATCTTCAATTTTCATTCACCTTTGTCCTTATTGTAGCTCTTCCTTTCATTGTTTATTCAGACTAAATGGCTTTGCAATTGATGGCGGGGATAATCATTTCTCACTGAAATTACCGCCTGATTGCTGATAGTAAAAACGTTGGCTCCTCCAGTTTCCTCGTACACTCCAGCATTAATTATCTACATATAATCCAAACAAACATATCAAAAAGATATTGCTCACACTTTAAATTCCAGACACACTCAGCCGCTGTGGAAAAATCGAACCAACCCGTATTTTGTCTTGCTCGGCTTATGAAGGAATAAACACCTCTCATTCCTCCGATCTGATTAGGGTGTCAATCGACGTTGAGGTTTTGCCAATTCCTTGCCCGTGAAATTGTTCAATATTGTCACGTGTTTTGAGTGTTTGATCTACGATGCACCTGTAGTACGCTGTGATGCGCCTTTTTTGGTACTGGGCTTATCCAAATCCGTCGCCAGAGTATAATGCAGATGGCTTCCAACTCTTCTGACAGAGGCGACAACGATGACGGAGAAGACGCCGTGCACACAAAAGGAACCGCATTGATTTTCCACCTTGGTCCTTGTTATTTTCCTTCATGCTTTTTTTTCGGTTGCACGTTGCATTATACTTGTAGCTCGTAGCTGCCCCAAAGTGGAACGTGAAAACCCCTCCAACCGATTCTAGGTGTCCAGTGCTGTGCGGAATTCAACAATAAAAAAATGGATTTCTGGTCTCGATATGTCCCTCCGCTGCGGGATATCTTGCGGCTGCATCATGATGGAGAAACGGGCTGGTATCGGTGATACGCTCTGTGGTCGCTTTGCTTGGATGCGCGGTTACAAAAAAGTGGATTAAATAATGATTAAGAAATGTCAAGAGATATGAAAAAGCTTTTGCCGCCAAGGCGTGTTGCAAAAAAGCCTCAAACCAGACCAATTGTGCATTTTTTTTTTGCTTGGAGTGGTGTGCGTCGCATTTCCTGATTGTTTTTTGTTGTGTTTTTTACTGTCAACGGTTATAATATTTTATTTTATGTGAAAAAATATTTATAGAAATTTTTTTTTGTGAAGGACAGCCGAATGATGGACAGACTGAGATGAGATGTGGGATTGGGTTTTTTTTGCTCCTCGATTTTGGGATACTGAATGGCCATTCCAGTGAAATTGTGTGGTGATATGTGGTATTTATTTTTGGCAAGTCTTGCCATGCTTTTCTTTAATGGGTTGCTGGGTTTTGATGCGCGCAGTTAGGGATAATCGGTGATGAAATGTGGGAAATTTATGGATGGAAGTTGTCTAATGCATTGTTAAGGAATTATTCCTTTCTCATATCGTGTTATGTGACCAGTTACGGATCCAGGACTCAGTAAGGGGGGGTGGGAGGAAGAATCGTGATCGAGTGAATTAAGCAACAAAGTTTTCTTATTCCTACGTTTGATTTGTTGCAGTTATTAATAAATATTATATATTTCTACGTTACGTAAAGGTGTCACAGCAAATAATTTAATATATTCCTAAGTCTCTAAATACGAGCATATATTTCCCATGGAGAAGACTTAAAACAGTGAATCCAATTCTGTTTTCGAAAAGACAAATTCAATACCAAAACTTTCAGGATTGGCAATCATCATTTTGTTAACTTAATATGAGAACTCCTCGTAGGTGTTTGGACATAGTTAAGTATTTTTCAGTTCATTCGTATTCCTGATCATAGCTTCCAACATGGTTTTGCATGTTTCAGTATTCACAAGTAGATTGTTGCGAGAGATTGGGTGGTGCGTTATGCTTTTGCCGCAACTACTCACAACTATACTCCTTCCGGAAATAATAGTCGGTAGAGCGCTTATTGGGAAGGAGAAATATTGTCAGTGCGGTCGCTACGTTCTCTTAGTATGCCACCATTTGGTGGTCTCTTTGATTTGTGACAGTCAATATTGGAATCTATGGCAACCCTGAGAGAGCTTTAAAGAGCGACAAGTTTATGTAAAGCATTATAGCCAGAGGGAGAAGCAAACGTCCTATCTTCACTGTACTGACTATTAATTCCGGACAGTGTATAGATTGAGGCTTTTCTATGAGGTAGGGAGATAAATGTGAGAAATCTTGGATCCAAAAACTTCCAAACTCAAATAGGAGGAATAAAAATGGGCAACGATTTTTTTTTTATTCTTAAGGCACATTGATTTTGGACATCTATTGTATCAAAGAAATTCGTCATTATTTCATTTTTCTCGAGCTATAATGTTTTGCAATAACAGCAGCCAGTTTTATCTTCAAGTTTTAAGATTTCCTTGACTGAAATCTGGTGGAAACGATTTCATTTATGCGGACAAGCCTCCATATGCAATTCACTAGTTTATTGAAAAAAAACTTATCCAAATTCATTAATGATTTTGATTTGCTTTTCGACAATTCGTCTACTTCAAAGTTTCGATGGTGTTTGGATGTTTTTATATGGTTTAATAATTAATGTGGCCAAAGTTTATTTTTAAGGCTTTTAAGACAATAGGCCAGTTCCACTTACAGAGTTTTCCCAGACAAAAACTTTGTCTTAATCTTGTACAGGGTGGGTCAAAAGTGACTTCCTAATTTAAAATGATAATAACTTTTATAGATTTAATTTTTTATTAATATTTTTTTTAGAATCCCAAAGTATGATTAATGGAGTTTTTTTTCGGCTATTTTGACTTTGAAATTCATTTTTTTATTCATTGATAAATATCTACTTACATACTAGACAAAAATGATTAAACCTAACTTAAAATTAACAGGATACTTATTCTTATTTATTGGTCCTTATGCGAACGCTCTAAACTTAACTATATCTTAGAATTATTGCCTTTCGGCCTACGAACTATTTTACGAACTAATCTTACATATATATTCCTCGAGAAAATTTACTAAAACTCGGTATCATTATTGTGATTTTATATAAAACAAATTACAAACTACCTATTCTACTTACTTAAACTACTTAACGTATTCTAACTATAATTAGGATTCTGAGCACTCGTTGCCTGGCGCAATAAGTGGTCAAAATCCCAATTGCTTTCCGAGCGCCTGGCAGTCGCCAACGTGCACACGCGCCGCCGTGAGCCGACTGAAGCCTTACAGCGTCAGTCAACTCCCGGAAGCAACACCACACGTTGGCGAGCCCGGCCTCTCCCAAAAACGCCCAAGCTGACTTAATCTAACTTATAAGCTAAGAGGATGTTACCTAGAGTAACGCACCGTCCTGGGAGGCCATGCTGACCCCTCCCCCTTCAACAAGCCACCAAAATTCGGCGAATTGCTTTTCCGTGTCGAATCTATCCCTCTCCGATATTGCGGTACTAAAACGGAGGAGCTCATGAGCATTGGCGACGTCCCCGTCATGGAGGAGCCGCTTATCTCTCGCGCTGCTGTAGCGATGGTGTAAGACCGGGATACCATCCCTCGTCTGTACCAGCCCTTTTGAATCAATATGGATAAATGCCTCTGGCGGTATAAAGCCAGACCGGAGCGTACTCTCTATGTACATTTCATTGGGGTAGTAAGCCCCAAAGATCAGACTATTGTCGCTGGCCATCACCCTTGCAACGTGCCTTCGAGTGACCTTAATGAGGAAATTGTCAATCCTATTCAACTGAGCCCCATCGTATAGGACCTTGTTGGGATAGTATTTTATATAGTTGGATTCGGGCGTTCGGAACAACCGGAGACAGGTCCTAAGACATTGTCTCTCCAAAACCCGAATCTTTTCCATATAACTAGGCGCTATATTAAACCACAATGGACAACCATAAGCGATGATCGGCCTTATAAGGGCCACGTAGCAAATGACCTTCACTCTAGAGTCAAGTTGACTGCTATGAAACAGTCTCCTTGTCAGAGCATAAGCCTTCTTGGCTCCAGCAAGACAAGCAACTATATGTCTATCGAAATACAGATACGGGTCAAGCCAGATACCCAAATATCTAACTACGCTTCTCACCGCCAATGGCTGCCCATTTTGTCCAATAATGGCCAATTTCTTCCAGTTTTTTCTGGTATCCCTAGAGGCCCCAGCCAATGGAGTTCTGAACAAGATTGTTTCCGTCTTCTGAAAGTTGATTTTCAACTTCCAGTCGTCGCAATATCGCTTAATTTGATCGAAGTCACGCTGCAAAAGGATATTAATGACCTCGATTTTAGGACCTGATCTGTATGCCACCAAATCGTCGGCATACGCTATAGCATGTCTGAGTGAACCCACCAGATCGCTCGTGTAAATGTTAAACAGGATCGGAGAATTGACCGCCCCCTGCTGTAAACCGTTTTTAATTTCAAAGACTCTGCTCGAAGTCACGTTGCCACATTTGACAACGAACTTCTTTCCCATAAGCATATTATAAATTACATATAGCAAAGGTTTGTGCATCCCCCGCCTGGTCAACTTGTAGAAACGTCCCTCTAACCATACGGTGTCGAAAGCCTTCTCAAAATCAACCAGACAAGCACCCGTGCATTGGCTCTTGCGTTTATTCCACTGAATGTCGGAAACCAGTTTCGACGCGGCATGAATAGTGTCATGCCTCGCCCTGAAACCAAACTGGTTGTCCGGGATTATGTTATTGTCCTCGACCCACTTTAACTGGGCTCTATTGACAACCTTTTCAAAGACCTTGCTAATATTCGGAAGCAAGCCAATTGACCGGAGATTGGCAGGGTTCGTCCTATCTTTAAATTTTTTCGGGATAGGGTGTACCACAGCTACCTTCCAATGCGCCGGATAATGTGCATTATTCAGCGCATTGTTAAACAGCGTGGTGAAAATATCTACAGCCTCCAAAGGCAGGTGTCTCAATACGACGTTTGGGACACCATCCATCCCCGCCGACTTTTTATTCTTTATTGACTCGAAGATGCACAGAAGATCATCCTTCGACACGAACAAGTGCGATGCATCTCGGCCATTGGCGACAACTGCATTAGCATTTTTTTTCGGCTATGTATGGAATATAATGCCCGTCAAATGAGCACCAGCTTAGTGCTCACAGAGACGGGGTCTTTCTAGGGCATTTTCCATAACACTTCGTAGGACATCTGGGCTCAGCGCCTGTATTTGAGCACGAATGTTCTCCTTCAGCTACGGGATAGTGGTTGGTTTACTTACGTACACTTTACCCTTCAAATAACACTACAGAATAAAGTCAGGTGCAGTCGAATCCGGAGATCGTGGAGGCCAATTAAATCCTGAATTTTTGGAAATTAAACGAACTGTGTAAGCAACACGTTTTCGAGGATCTCCTCGCTTTGATTCTTGCCCAAATTGGATTTTGTATGGAAACAGCTGCAATTCGGTTCTTAGAACTCTTCGCAATGAACTGCGGGACACACCGAGTTGACCAGAGCGCCTTTGTGTCGATGTTTCTGGACTCGCCTCAAAACTTCCAATAATGCGTTCCACATCGAGCTTGAGGAAAATCAACTACAGTTCCTTGTTGACGAAATCTTGCTATCAGTGCCGTAATCAAAAAAAAAAAAAATACGCCGATAAGCTCTTTGGGTTAAAATAATCCAGTGATTATTTTCAAAATAAAATTCAATCAGTTTGGTCCTCTCTAAAGCGTTGTTGTTCATTTTAGTAAATCTCCCAAGTTTGTTTTATAAGTTTATACCTTAAAAAAGAAAAGAAGAAAAATGAAAAACAAAAGTTATGATTTTTTCAAATTATGAAGTCACTTTTGACCCACCCTGTATAACAAAATATGAAGACCGTATCCTTCTTAGCAATTAACCCATACCTACTTAAATTTTTGTGACGCCCACTTTATGGGGGATATGAATAGGAATAGTATATACATCAGTTCGCCCAAGCGGAATGCAGCCTTTTCACTATGGTTTTTTTTTTAATTTTGTTTACCGGTCTGAAGTTCCTTATCCAAATGGTCAAACACAAATCAAATACACCACAAAAGTCTGAGAGTCTTTACTACTTTGCATTTTCCAATGTTTTTCAATGAACAAAAAAAAAAATATTTTGCTGGAACTAATGGGTTTTCGCATTCACGCATAGGTCTTATGAGGTGATTACACGTTCATAATTTAATTTTTAGAAAGTTTAAGTTCTTCGGCTTTGAAAAAAAATTAATGATTTTTTTTATGAAGCATGCCTTTTTTAATAAATTTCTAAGGAGCCTAAAAATCGCCAAATTTTGAACCGTAAAGACCCAAAATGAAATAAATCTCAAATCGCAATTTCAAGGAGCGAGTGAAAAGTTCGAGTAGCTAATTGGCGATAAATAACCAGTGCTAGCAACACTGTGCACAAACGCACCGGCACGAAAGAGAAGCAAATATATCATTAGAAATACAATGGGACAGAAAACTTAATGATCTTGTTTATACCCTATTCTAAGAATATATATAAATTTTGACGCATAGTTTGTAACATACCTTAATATTGCCCGTAGACCCCTAAAAGTTACTATATTTATGATCAGCATCGATAGTAATGTCGATCTAGCCATGTCCGTCCATCCGTCCGTCCGTCCGTCCGTCCGTCGGCAAAAATTAGGCCATTAAACTGGACCTAGAGAGCTGAAATTTTAACCATATACTGTCTAGGGTCCCGAAATAATCAAGTTTACGAATTTTTGAAATCCGCCCACAAACTCAAAAAAACAAAATTTTGGAAAAAATCGAATTTTGAGCTAGAACGCTGAATTTTTTTATATATAATCTATGACTCCTAAAACTGCTCGGGATAAAAAAATTTCAAAATCCGCCCACTGACACGCCCACAAATAAATAAAACAATTTTTTTGAAAATCCAAAGTTTGAGCTAGGGAGCTGAAATTTATAATATATACTCTCTATGGGCCCTTTATGCTCATGTGTAAATATTTTCAAAATCCGCCTACTGACACGCCCACAATTTAAAAAAACCTTTTTTGAAAATCCAAAGTTTGACCTAGGGAGCTGAAATTTATAATATATATGTACTCTCTAGGGGCGCTTTATGCTCATGTGTTAATTTTTTTTAAATCCGCTTACTGACACGTCCACAATTAAATAAAATAATTTTATTGAAAAACCAAAGTTAGAGCTAGGGAGCGTTTTTTTTACAAAAGCTTCGTTTTTTTTTGATAAAATCCTTTAAATGTTATATAACAAAATATGTAGAGCGTTCTTAACAATTCAACCATACTTAGACTTTTGTCACGCCCACTTATGAGTGATAGGAATAAGAATAGGGTATCCAACAGTTCGCCCAAGCGGACTGTAGCCCGTCCCTATGTTTTTTTTTTAATATTCGTATTTGCATCAAACTGACTGATGACAACATTCTTCAAGTAGGTACCTACATATGTATTTCCGTCAAGTCCTACCTATTTTCCATTTGCGTCCCGTGGTATTCCGTCTGTTCTAGATTTATTCTTAACAAGCAAAGCCAATTTGCTTTCGCATCCTGTTGCGTTAGCACAACTAAATTTAGATCACAGTCCTCTTGTAAAAAGCATTGAATTGTTTGTTTTTTTATTTGAGGATAGCAGATTGGGGTCGTTTTAAATCACAGTTAAATAACAAACTAAGGAACGTTCCATGCAACTTGGAAAATATAACATATGTGGAAAATGTTAATGACAACTTAGATACATTTACTGAGGATGTTTTAATTTCGGCTGAATCTAACTTACCCAAAGTACCAAAACAAAATAATAATGCATTTATGAAAATTCCGGATTATATCTTCAATTAGATCCGCATTAGGAATTCCCATAGACGGCAGTGGCAGTGGTATCGCCAAGCTATGCACTCCGCTCTTATGAAATACTTCAATAAAATCATAGCCACTGAAATTGTATATCATCGCAACAAGGAGTGGAATAAAATACTAAGCAAATTATATAAACATTCGAAACCTGTTTAGAATATTCTCAGAATGGTGGAAAATAGAAACAGACAAATTCCCAGCCATCGTGTTTCGGACAAGGCCTTTCACACAGACAATGATAAAGAAAATTACCAAAGTGATTCCCAAGCCGGGCAAACCATCTGAAGACCCTAATAGCTACAGACCGATAAGTCTTCTTAGCAGTCTCAGCAAAATCTTTGAAAAGATTCTCAAAAAAAAATTATTAGTATTAATTGAGGACAAGAAACTGTTTCCCAATGAATAATTTGGATACAGAAGCCATCATAGTGCCGTTCAATCAAGTCTGTAGAAGCAACAAATATGTAAAAAGTAAAAGGTCAGAACATAAATCAACTGGTTTAGTGCTTCTAGACATTGAAAAGGACTTTGACTATATGTGGCGTGATGGTCTCGTCCATAAAATGTTGTCTTTTGGCTTTCCGTTTTATATAGTAAAAAACGTTCGAAGTTTTTTTTGTCAAATAGAGGTTTTTGAGCGTACATTAACAAGTATTGCTCTGAATTAAAATTGATTACTGCTGGTGTTCCCCAAGGAACACTTTTGGGCCCAATTTCCTACAACATATCCACGTCTGATTTTCCAAAGCTTCCCTCCTGTGAGACAGCAATTTTTGCTGATAACACAGGCTTTTTCTTGTCGCATGAATTGGTTTCACAATTGAGACAAATCTGCAAAATGCAATCGAGGTATTACTCATTTACTACAGCAAGTTTAAAATTAAAGTTAATACTAGTAAAATGCAAGCAATTTCGTTCGCCAGTAAAAGAAGAGTTTGCTATTAACCTAGTATTCCACTCAACGTCAGGGGAGACTCCATAATTTTGCAGACATATTTCAAATATCTGGGAATTTATCTGGACCAACGGCGTACTTACAAAGAACACTTTTGGAAAACAAATCAAAAAATTCAAATTGCAATCAAAACGCTCTATCCGTTTGTTTAGGTCCTAGGTGAGCCTTGGGAACGAATTAATATTATACAAAGTGATATATGAAGCGATACTATTCTATGGTTGCCAAGTATGGGATGATTGTGCAATTTGTCACAAGAAAAAGCTGCAAGTAACGCAAAACAAATTGATCAAGATGATGCTTAATCTTCCTCGATATCACTCCATAATAAACTTGCACCTTTTGGCGGATGTTGAATTGATTTCTGATAGGTTGTACTAAAAGAAAGTTTTTTAAATAACTATCATATACCAGATGATTGGTTGGTTGGTTAGATAGACCCTCGATAAGGTACAATTAGACCAGAGAAGGTCTATTGTGATGCCATTTGGGAAAGGGTAGCTACAACCATCTACTTTTCTTTACGAAGTTATTAATATCAGCCGTGCAGGCATTGTTTAGATCATCTAGATCCTGGAAGAAGTATTTACCTAAAGTAGCCATCCTGATGGCTAGTGCGGGTCATTTGCTTAGGAGGTACAGGACTGTCTTCTCCTCTTCCTTATCTCTGCAACTTCTACAGAAGTCGTTATAGGGAATGCCCAGTCTCTGAGCATGTCTTCCCATTGCACATTGTCCGGTGATTATGTTTGTAAGGGTAGAGAAGAGAGGGTTCCTCTTTTATGTTTTAGAAGTCTGTTTGACCTTCTCTGGTCCAGCTTTGCCCATAATTGTCTAGCGGTGCTACACTGGCTAAGTTGGTTGCATCGGAGGTTTGCTTCTTTTATCTCGTCGGCGTGGATGAGGTACCTACGAGTACCAGATGACATTGGTACATCAATGCTGTCTATAGTTATGCTATTTGTACCAGAGGAGCCTTGTCTAGCCAATTCATCAGCCTTACATGTACGCATCAAAGGGTAGTGTTATACTGTGTAGCTTTCTCGTTAAGAGATACGCTGCAGGCCTTCAATGCCTTTGATCTTATTGGGCTATACCAGATAATCCACTAATTAACCAACTGAAGGTGTAACTATAAATCAATGTACGTATCTAGACATGTTTTTTATTTTTTACTATATATTATATTCTACATATTATTCATTATTATTTGTTATTATTTATTATTATTTAATATTATTTATTATTATTTATTGTTGTTTATTATGATAAATTGTTATAGTTTAGTTTTACTTATAATTATTTATTATTTACTTATTGTTGTTTCTTTTATTTATAATTATTTATTATCTATTTTTTTCTTCGTTGTAAATATATAGGTTTTTCTCGTTGGTTTCCTTTAGAATAAAATTTAAAGAAAAATTGTAAAAACGTAAAATGTATAAATGACAATGCTTCAGAAAGAAAGATAGAAGAAGTACTATATTAAATCTCTGTGCATTTATTGTGAATTGGGCGTAAACCTATGTAAGTTTTACAACGAATAAATGATCTATCTACGTATTCTTCAGACATCAAAAATTAAAAAAATGATTAAATGATTTTCGTTAAATTCATAATTTCGTCTTGATATGATAAATTAATTATCTTACTGAGCCTAAATAACAGTCAGCTATAAATGTCGACTAGATATTAGTTAATGGTAAATCTAAGATTTAGTATAGAGCTTTGACAGAACTCTACCAATAAACAAGTTCACCTCGTTAATAACTTACCCTAGCACTTTCTTTCAAATCTATTAAAATATTCTTATTAAAGTTTTTGTTATCTCACACTCACGGTCACGACACAATTGCGAAAACAGAAAAAGAGAGAGAGAGAGCGACAATGCACTTGTCAAATTTATTTCTCTATACCTGCCTTCCCAGATCAGTATTGCCGTATGTCTATTTTTGAAAGTTAGTATGTAAGTACTTTGTATTGTTTTATTTGAAAGCATTTTTTTTTAGGAAGAGCATCCAATAATTAATTGTAAGCTGAATTTTCGGGAAAATTTGTATATCAATTTTATCAATTATAAATAAATCGAGAATGAACTTAATAAAATGTATTGACTACTAATTAAACTACCCCAAATCTCTTCTAAGACACAAGATTTACCAGTTAATTAACTATTACATATCTCCTTTTTCCTTAATGGCGGTGAGGCTATGATCAGGGTAGAAGGGATCATACTGTCTCGCCAGATGGACCTCGGGATATAACGGCAGACCTCCCGATTTTGAATCACTTCGTCATTGAAGCCAATCAAATGCTGGTGTTAATGCATATGTGTGATTCAGGAGTTTTTTTGGCCTGCCTCTCTTTCGCGTTTGTACGAAAAAGTTGATTGATATTGCCTTGTTGACAGGGTCATTAAATCTGCTCTTTAAACGTGATATTACCAACTGAGCCACTAAGCCGGTCGCGCTCACTCCTGCTGTCATGCGAAGCAACTTCATCTCAGCTGCCTTTAATATGCCCTCATACTTTTTATACTCTGTCTAAAATTGTGAACCGTATGTGAGCGAAGCGCCGCCAACTGCGGCTTCAGTTTATGGGGCATTTTTGGTCGGGTTGGGTTCGATATACCGCTTTTTATAACCGCGATTCTTAAAATCCCGCTTTTTATAATCCCGCTTTTTTAAAATCCCGTCTTTTAAAATCCGGCCTCTTATAATCCCGTTTTTTATAATCCCCTTTTTTTATTATCCCGTTTCTTATTATCCCGCTTTTACAATCAAAATTAGTTGCTTTATTTTAAAAATCGCACGATTTTTTAAAATAAAGCAACTACTTTTTTATTTTATTAGTTCAAGTGTATTATAAGCAATGCAACGCAAAAAACCTGTTTTACTCATTTTTTTCTATTTCTCATTAATTTTTTTACAGCGCGTGACTTTATAACATTAGTTTTTTTATATAATTTTTCTTGTCCATTTCGTAATTTTTGTATTTCAGTTTGCACCACAATTGCTTCCTTTCTCAAATCTGCAATGAGTTTATACAAGCCAGCAATTTTTCGTCCAACCAAAACTTTCAGTCTGCGATGCCACGCTTCAGCATTATTTAGTTTTCTCCGGAATTGTTTTTCTGCACTGTCATACACTGACCAAAAGTTAGGAGAGTACTGCACTTGTCACCTTCTATAGCGAATGTTTTGTAAAAAAAACGGGATTAGCGGGATTTGGCGGGATTTTAAAAAGCGGGATTATAAAAGATCGGGATTTTGAACAAGCGGGATTTTAGAAGACGGGATTTTAAAAAAGCAGTATTTTAGTAGACGCGATTTTAAAACTTTTTTTTCGGGATTTTAAAAAGCGGGATTCCGATACGCTCCCTTTTTGGTCACAGAAAATGCCGCCACTTCATCCACCCTGCACTTACGCGATTCTTACTATTACAAATATGTATTTTAATGTCGTGAAAAGGAGATTGTAATAAGTAAAAGGATTTAAAGTAACAAAAAGTTTGTTTTCGATGGAATCACTTTAAAACCAATATGCGCTTACATAAAAAACTAAAGTTTATTAAAACTCGGTGACCTAGCTAAGGCCATCATTTTGACTTTTCATCCTTTGGTCATTTACTAATGCTTTTCTGTTTTTTATTTGACTGAATCTAAAAACGAAGTTGAATAATACTAAAAGAGGACTTTAAATTGAATATTCTATTTCCTCAA
Source organism: Portevinia maculata (assembly GCA_949715645.1). NCBI lineage: Eukaryota > Metazoa > Arthropoda > Insecta > Diptera > Syrphidae > Portevinia > Portevinia maculata. The sequence continues at coordinate 10,776,168 of OX454526.1, forward strand.
TCGTGAAACTATCATCAAGATAAAAGAGATCATAACCTTTGTAATATCGGTCATACTGCTCATATGCAGCCTTACATTAAACTTGCAACTCTGACACTTAAGGTTGTGAAGTTGGTAGCGTTTCAATTCGTGGGTCAAAAAGTAAAATCCCAATGACTGATGGACTTTTTCCGGTATTCTAATCTACGAGTATAATAAGTTAGTTTTCTTGATTTGTTTTGGCCATTATATTAAAAAAAAGGTTTTTTATCGCATTTTATACCTTCCCACTTAACTGTATGTGAGATTTGCTGGTTCTTTAGCTTTATAACTAAGGCCAATCAAATGCTAGTGGTGTTGGTTCTGTGCGAACCAGGAGGTTTGTAACCATTTTTTTTTGTTAAGTTTTCGACACTGCATGCTCCCAGTAATGATTATTGTTTGATCTTCATTTTACGGTTCTGATGATCGCTAGTCTGGTCAACCAACGGATGTGCATGTACATTTGCGGGACAGTTTCGAAATGTTAATTGTGTCGCTAGGTTGATATTCGACTATTCGTTTAAAGTGGGCAGATTTTCTCTTTAGCAATAACTAAGGCCCAGGCCCACCACGGACTGTAGCGCCACAAGTAAGTAATAACTAAATGTGAATATCATTAAGGTCCTCTGTTAGTAGTTTGCAATGTATTTTTCCATTATAAAATGACTTTAAAAATATATAATTGACTAGACATAAAATTTAGTGTTTTCTCATTGATTCACTGGTAAACAGTTGTTTACACGAAAAAAGAAACATTCCAAAACAAAATTGTAAAGTTGCTGCATTGCAAGCGGACGGTGATGTTGCAGTGTGTTTGCGCCTTAAGGATACGCGTTTCGGGTATCAGACCACAGACGGCGCAGTAAAATGCATATCATCGTACGCCTTGCACATGCAAAAACTACTCGTATATATACGGCCGTCGCGCTTGTGCGTTCGCATTCGTTCTTCATTCTTTTTAATTCTGTGGCATACCACATACATTCATTCGTTCTTTGATTGTGGCACTTAAGTAAAAAACTCTTTTTGTTCAAACTCAGCGGCATGCGATTTGCTGCCAAATTTATAACGTAAAATAAATCTATTGAAAGTCTTTAATTAAAAGTGTTTGAATTGGCATTTTTATTTTCGTGGACACCTATAGAACGAGTCCCAAGTACAGCGATTAAACAACAGTGGTTCTGTCGCAGGCAGTTTTATACTTGATTGTAAATGTGTTTGCCTGGTGGCGAAGGTTTCTGTCGGATGGGTTGATGACTGACCAAGTAGGAAAGGCCACAGCCTCTCCCCTTGAGTGAGTCGTCACAGCCCAGAAATCCCGGAGATCGGGTGCCTGCCCAGCTTAGGCTGAGCAGACACCGGGCTCGGAAAGGAAACCGGAAGAACAGATGGTTCTGGCTAAGAACGCTGTTTCTAAGACCGTCATGCGTGGTGAAGAACCACATCCTGCACGAGGTGCCACTGCTTCCGACTAAATATGACGGATCTAGAGCGGAAAACTCGATAAAAACCCGTAATCCCGGGTAAGAACGACCGTGCTCAAGGGATGGCACAATGTTATGGTGTCTTTTAACGGTGAACTCTAGATACCTGGGGATCTCTAGTTTCAATTTAATTCCCCTTCTCTTTATACATGGGGTGCGTACAGAGCGACATCCTCTTCCCGCTTACTCGTGGGTCCAAAATTAACAATAACAAACAAAAAACAAACAAAGGATGAATGAATGACAAAAAATGAATCGAGCACCATGAACTTCAAAAAACCGATTCTCAAACAACGACAACAACATTGACAAAAATGACGGAGGAGAAAGAAAATTTTCTACTCCAGGAAGCGTCAACTAGTAGGGCAGTTTCAGCTGGGGGAAGCGTAGGAACGGTCGATCTCAATCTTGAGAAACTCTTACTTGAAGAGGATGACAATCGCTCCATCGCCAGCTCATCCAAATTTTCAATATCGTCTACTGCATCGTTGAGGAAAAAACTCTTAAACTGCAAAAACACGATCAGTAAGCTGAGGAAAAAACATACCCTAGAGGACAGAGAGAAACGACGGCTTCAAAACGCTCTTGATTTTATGGAAGGCCAGTCTTTGGACTGCGACAAGCCCCGTGCTGACTCGCCACAGAAGACAGCCTTCCCCGAAGCTTTGAGTGAGGGTGCACTCATGCGACCACCAATGCCTGTGATATGCTATAGCCTATCAGGGCACGGGTCTGTCGCATCTGAACCCGCCAAGGAAGCAAACGTGGTAAAAAACGTTTCACCGGGAGAGACCAACTCGACGCTTGACAGTTTGCGCAAGGTTGTCGATAAGCCAAACATACCTGTAACGGAGGTAAACCCGGCGATTGACAAAAAGCAGTCGGACCCAGCAAAGCAGCACAAGAACGCGTGCCGACTGCTTAATAGGTTCAAAAACCGTGACCCTTGCTCCTTCACGGAAAGGGAAACGGTATAGCTAGCTAGGGCTCGGGAGACTATAAAGTCGACCGAGGCAGCGTGGCGAAGCAGCCTACAAGACAGGACGCAGAACCAGACAGGTAAAGGGAGTCTGACTGGACCAAGGGAGAAATGCCACACGCCTTTCGCCTTGAGTAGGTCGGAACCCGAAAAGCCACGTGCCGATCCAGCAAAGGATACGTCCCAAACTGGAAAGGAACCTGTCGACTCCAAGAAGATTCTGCCAAAAGGTCGGTCAGGGCCTAGCTCAACTAGAGCGCAGGCCTCTGGAGGGGTTATCGTGAGACTGACTGCAGCAAGGACGAAATGCCAAACCCCTTTCACCTCGACTGCAGCTGGTCCAAAGAGCTCGGTAGCTGCCCCAGGCAAGGATTCGTCCGAACCTGAGGGGGCTCCTGATTGCTCCAAAAGAGGTCGGCACGACAATACACTCTCCCCGGTTGTAGGCAGGCAGGCTAAAAAACCAAAATATGCTGGAAAGGTGAGGGAAGGTCTTCATGTCGCAATTATCGACCTTGGAAATCCAGAGCGAAGACTTACCGAAGACCAATGGAAACTGATCGAACTTCGAATCCTAGATGGTGTCAACGATGCTATTCTGAAGGCTGATGGCACAGTCCTTCTCTTTGGACAGCTAACTACCTTCAAGGGATTTAAAATCATCAGAACCCTGGATCATCCGGGGTGAGATAAATGGACTGAACTATAAGGATCTGGTCGTCTACAATACCAACACACCAGATCACAGTAAGAATCGCACATGTATTGTCGCTAGAAAACAGATTAATCTATTTCTCTTATCTAGCTGCAGCAATACAGACCAGACAGTAGTCATATGGGAACGAGCAGGTAGAAGCCCGCTGATACTCGCGTCGATTTACATGCCACACGACTCTCCAGGAAGTCCACCGTCCGATCTAACCAGGCTGCTGGTTGTGAAAGCTGAGCGTTAAAAATGGGATTTCATCCTATGATGCGACGCCAACTCCCATCATGCTCAATGGGGTAGCACCGACACAAATGTGAGAGGTGAGTCCCTTTTTGAATTTATTATTGAACACAATATATTGATAGCCAATAGTGGCAAGGAACCAACCTTTGTAACTAAAAATAGACGTGAGATATTAGATGTTACACTCTGTAACAACTCACAAACTATGAATGTGCGAGAATGGAAAGTTTCTACTGAAGCATCCTTTTAAGACCACAGGATTATAGAGTTCCTAACGAAAGAGAAAGCAGACCCGATAAAAAAATTTAGGAATACCAGATTGACAAACTGGGATACATTCCTCAAAGAAGTAGAAAAGAATAGTAGGAAACTTCAACGACAAACACTGGTCACACCAGATGAAATCGACGCAGGTACAGAATACTTAAACAAAATTCTGACAAATGCGTACGTTAAAGCCTGTCCTTTACGGACATAAAGAACACAAAGCATCCGCCATGGTGGACAAAGAACTTGTCTAAAATTGGGACAAAAACTAGAGCTCTATTTAATGCAGCGAAAGCCTCCAATTCCCCAACGGACTGGGACCTGTACAAGGCCAGTCACAGGAAATTCAAGAGCTTCATAGTAAGTGCTAAACGCATGGCTTGGCATACATTCTGTAGTGACATCGAGAGCACAATGGAATCTTCCAGGCTTAGGAAAATTCTGTCCAAACAACCCTGTGTTCCAGGTTTTATTAAGGACAGTTGCGGAAACTGGACACAGTCCTGCACAGAAACCCTCGAACTCTTATTACAGACTCACTTTCCAGGGTGCACCCCGAGTCTAGGTAATAACTTAGAGGCGGATATTACTCCTACAACTGTTTCAGTGGTTCCAGAAGGAGAAATAACCGAAGAAAAGCTTAACTGGGCAATTGATACACTATCTCCCTACAAATCACCTGGGAGAGATGGGATTTTTCCTACTATGCTCCAGAAGACAAAGACCGTCATCATACCGGTTCTCAAACGACTTTTTACACGAAGTCTGGAGTGCGGCTACATTCCTAAAGCCTGGCGGGAAGTGAAGGTGGTATTCATTCCGAAGGCAGGAAAACCTATTCACATCTATGCCAAGGACTTCAGACTGATAAGTCTGACATCTTTCATCCTAAAAACGTTTGAAAAGCTAATAAACATCCATATTCGCAGTCGAATCGACTATAGCGTGATCTCCACCGCCCAACACGCTTACATTAAAGGCAAAGGAGTGGAAACTGCGCTACACGACGTCGTCAGCACTATAGAAAAGTCTCTCACGGACAAAGAATACACACTTGCAGCGTTTTTAGACATTGAAGGAGCATTCAATAATCTGGAAACGCGAGCAGTGGAAAGAGCATTGCAGAACTCCAACGTCGATCTGTCTCTCACTAAGGTGATTATGAGCCTGCTCAATGGAAGAACATCAATGCAACACTAGGCGATAATGACCTAAGAGTCGTGGCGTCCAGAGGCACACCACAAGGTGGAGTCATATCCCCCTTACTCAGGGTCCTTGTTGTCAATGAAATACTCCTAAAGTTCAAAAACAGAGGGGTCAAAGCAATTGCATACGCGGATGACGTAGTCTTGCTTGCGACAGGAAAATTCCTATCAACTTTGAGCGAACTGTTAGAAAACTCCCTGCGGACACTCACTACGTGGACAAGAAAATGCGGTCTTGGGATCAATCCACAAAAGACTGATATGGTGTAGTTCACTAATAAAAGAGGAATATGTACCAGAATTCAAACCACCAGAAATTGAGGGAATACCCTTGAAGGTGGCGGAGAGTGCGAAATATCTGGGAATTATCCTCGATTGGAAGCCAAATGTTAGGAAAGCGGCCAACGCTTTCTACGCATGTAACCGTATCTTCGGAAAAAAATGGGGTCCAAACATTAAAATAATTCTGTGGATGTATACGGCAATTGTGCGACCAATACAAATACGGCAGCTTAGTCTGGTGATAAGCCACAGACAAGGCAACCAATCTCAAGGTGATGGCAAAAATATAAAGACTAGCTTGTATAGGGACAACCAGTGCAATGAGAACAAGACCAACCGCTGGCTTGGAAGCCATTCTCAATCTGCCACCGTTGGATCTATACATGCAGGAATCGGCTGCAAAAAGTGCCTTGAGGATCAGCCAAACAAACAGCTGGAACCCGAGTCATTTTGGACATGCACTGATTCTGAACATGTACATAGGGAACAACGTCATATCTCACTACATGTCTCCTTACCTAGATTTCGAAAAACCATTCTCTTGTTCATTTCCGAGCAAGGAGGAATGGTACGCAAACTAACCCATGAAAAGGAAATCGATTTCCATCTTTACAGACGAATCATAGATGAACTGTGGAACGGGTGCTGGACTATTCTCAGAGGAACTACACATTAACAGATCGATTAGATTACCTGATCACTGTAGTGTATTCCAAGCAGAAGTCTTAGCAATCACTGAAGTCGCAAGCATGATATCAATGATGGCGATACCACGTAGTGATATTACCATATTTATTGATAGCAAGGCGGCCATTAAAGCGGTGTCAGCTACCGAAATCAAGTCTCTGCTTGTTCGCCGTTGCCGCGAGGCGCTCAAAGCTCTTGGCTCGAAGCACAAAACGAGTCTCTGCTGGGTCCCTGGACACAAGGATATATTCGGTAACGAGCGAGCTGACGAACTGGCAAGAAAGGGGTCTGCGATGGACCATGAACAGGCACTTCAGTCGGTTAAACCACCACTCTGCAACCTCAGAGAATGAGTGGAATACAAAACACGAATGAAAGCCAACAACAGGTGGTGGTCACTAACCACTTGTGACATATCACGCAAGCTGTGGCCAAAATATAATAAAGGCCGAACCAACAAACTTTTACGTTACGACAGGACATCGCTGTCAAAGTTGATCGGTACTCTTACTGGCCACAACCTGCTAAGGAATCACACAATGAAACTAAATCTCAAGGATGACGACATCTGTAGAGGCTGCGGTGATGAGGAAACCCATGAGGACACACCTCACTTTCTCTGTCACTGTCCAAGCCTTTGTCACCTGAGGAACAGAACACTTCGAAGATATTTCTTCCAAGACATTCAAGAACTTTCTGATGTCTCACTATAAAAATCTTTACAGGTTTATACGGACATCCAAATGGCTGGACAAACTGGAGTAGGAAGGAAACCAAGGACGAAGGACCAAGGCCAGAACAGCGAGGCCAACACTCCCAACAAAGCGTATCACAATGGGACCACATGGACCTAAGTGTGGTGTAGCAGATTCGCTCTGTTCCATCAGCCCGTAAACCTAACCTAACCTAAATGTGTTTGCCTCGCTGATTTTTAATTTAAAGTCTCTTTTCCAAAAGTAGCTTAAAGTTATGTGAAGGGAAGGAATTTTAACAAAAAATATACCTTTTTTTTTTTTTGCACAAAACTTATTAGAAAAAAACTTTTTTATACGATTTTCTCGCATGAACCGACACAGGAGTGCTACTCTGAACGCCCCAGCAGTAATCAACAATCATTTAATGTCCTGATGTAAGCCATCTCCTCTTTCCTCACTTAAATCACACAGATTTTCAATGAAACAGTCTAAATTCCTCCCCTTCACTCTGTCCGAGAGGAACAATTCTATTCACCTTAGTTTTTGGAAGTTGAATTGCGATATCTTGTGCTTCCTAGTAAAAAGGACTATTTTCTTAAAGTTTTTTTTATTACTTTCCCGTATCAGTACGAACTTCAGACAGTACTATCTGTCAAACCAATTGTCATAATGCAGTCAGTGCTTTTTTTTGTTCAGTCTTTGCAATTTCATCGTGGGCACATTTATCGACAATAGCGTTACCAAATTCTAGAAATTTGCACTTGCACCATATTCCACCCGACAACCGAACACCTGAAACCGCTTTACCGTTGGCCGTATTGTTGACCGTTTTTGCACAACAAAAGTGTTTTAAAACTAATTAAATAATTACAGAATGTATTCTCACGATTGAACACCAATAAATGGTTATTTAATGAAATTTCATGTGTTTTGTTCAAAATCAAATTTAGTACTGGCTTAAAAAAACACTATGGTCACTTTACCTGTATATGCAGTGACACTTATCCTACCCATTGAACCAAGTTTCTTCTGGAAAGACTTAGTAACGAACTTTTTACTCATTTTAACAGCGGCGTCGTCTTATCAAAAATACGCATTCGCCTTGCCTGTTTGTCTACCTTCTACAGTGATTTGTATACCCTATTCTAAGGGTATATTAATTTTGACCCATAGTTTGTAACATACCTTAATATTGCCCGTAGACCCCTAAATGTTACTATATTTATGATCAGCATCGATAATAATGTCGATCTAGCCATGTTCGTCCGTCCGTCTGTCGGCAAAAATTAGGCCTTTAAACTGGGCCTAGAGAGCTGAAATTTTAACCATATACTCTCTAGGGTCCCGAAATAATCAAGTTTAAGAATTTTGGAAATCTGCCCACAAATCAAAAAAACAAAATTATGGAAAAAATCGAATTTTGAGCTAGAAAGCTGAAATTTTTTATATATGATCTATGACTCCTAAAACTGCTCGGGATATAAAATTTTCAAAATCCGCCCAATCCGGCCACAAAAAAATAAAACAATTTTATTGAAAAACCAAAATTTGAGCTAGGGAGCTGAAATTTATAATATATACTCTCTAAGCTCATGTGTAAATATTTTCAAAATCCGCCTACTGACACGCCCACAATTTAAAAAAACTTTTTTTTTGAAAATCCAAAGTTTGAGCTAGGGAACGTTTTTCTTACAAAAGCTTCGTTTTTGTTTGATAAAATCTTTTAAATGTTATATAACAGAATATGTACAGCGTTCTTAACAATTCAACCATACTTAGACTTTTGTCACGCCCACTTATGAGGGATAGGAATAAGAATAGGGTATCCAACAGTTCGCCCAAGCGGACTGTAGCCCGCCCCTATATTTCTTTTTAAGCTCAGAGCAGTGCACTGAGCTGTCAGAAAAAGATCTATTTGTGATGTAGTCTTCTGAGTGTTCAACTTGTGTTTCTTTTTTGACTCAGAGTGCGCTCCGTGAACTCTGAATAAAATGACCGGGTGGGTGAAGGTAAAAGCTGAAGAAAAACAAATTAAAATGGCTGTCTTTTTTGCGTTAAATGTTACACGAAATTATTTTTATTAAAAATAAACATGATTGCTAATCGTATGACAGTGAAGTGCTCCAGTGTGTTTCATAAATAAATCGGAGCACTCTGCTGAGCTTACTCTGCTCGTACTCGACGTGCTTAGGCTCTGCTCAGTGATATGCTAAGAGTTTAAAAAGAAGAACGCCTATAATTGACTACCTTATTCGGCTATTCGCCATTCAGCCGCTTTGACGCATTTATTCCAAAAGTGCGTAAACATGATCTGCAAGGCATTTGATTTGAGAAGAATGGTACCATATGTCAGACTGCCGGCAAAATCGTCGAGTTATTGAGGGATGACAACATTTTCTGCAGAAATTGACCTGTGCCTAGACCTGGACGCCGTGGGAGCATTTTATGTGAAAGCATTTAAAGTAGGTATAGTTCGTTTATGCGGATAAGCCAACAACGATTCCATATGTCCGTAATTATTTTCATCATTAATGCTGTGGCTCATATGCTCAACTTATGTGTGTTTTATTTCAATTTCAAATCCTACAGCTATTTACTATCTCCTCCATAGACAAAGATATCACTATTCCAACCCATTACCACTCTTTAGAGCCATTGAATATTTATTGCTATGCTAACCTAGCAATAAAGGTCATATGCATGACTCCTAGCAATATCATCTAGCAGGTATACTTATGACCTCATACCGAGGCACAACCATTTCACAGAGAAACATACTACTGCCTTTGTTTGAATGAGAAAGTAGAGCAACACCATTATGTTCGTATCCTATGTTTACTCTCATAACAGCAAACACCATTCCAAACAGCAGCAACAGGAGCTACATTACACACGACGGTATCTCGAACGACATGCTATAAAAATTGAATACCACCCATGCCAAAACCAAAACAACGGATCGTGCGAAGCCCTCATAAACACCCTCATGATCATCCTGGCCACTGTCGTTATCATCCTCATCATCATCGTCTTTTTCAGACTGCAGCGGTAGTGGCCACGCGCATAAATGTCATAATTTTGCGATCGCGATATCGTGAGATTTCAATAAATGTCCGACATGCCAATAAAGATGCCAACCCAGAATTGACTTCCGTAGCGAGAAGACAGGCGTACACCGCAGCAACAACAAAGGTTGCAGCTGACACCAGTGCATCCGTAAAAGTGGTGCTAATGAGTTGCCCACCGGCTGATGTGGATATCGACTGCGAGGTATTTTAAGTGTTCCTCTAACATTGTTCTTTATCTTTGTGGCCGTTATAGCACGATGGATGGCCCGCGAAGAATATGAGGAAAGGATGATCGTGGATATGGGTTTTACTTTAAATAGGATCGTGATGTGGTGTAGAACTTTGGCGAAACAATATAGAAGCGTCAATTGATGGGGATTTCTGCCATCAGACAGATCATGTCAAAGGATAACAATACAAGGTTTTGTCTTTGGTTGAGGCGCCTGTAACTGGCATTCGATTTCACTAGCCTGCTCAGGGTTGGGGGTTAGGCTTAGGCTAGTCGTCGTTGATCAAAATTGATTTATAAACAACGTGTAGGTTTTAGACGCGCGCTGGTCGGGAATGCATGGGGAACCGCTGATCTTTGCAACCGGTTTTATAGGAATTGCGTTTGTTTGTCATTTTATTACGTTTTAAATTTATATTGGAATTAGAAAATAATCTTGAACACAGAAATACTGCGCGGGTTCTAAGGGCAGTTTGGATAAAATACCCCTTTTCGGGTTTTAAGGACGTTTTTTGAAGATCCAAGTTGGCTAAATAACCTTGAGAAATACTGCACGGGTTCTAAGTAGATTTTGGAAAAATACAATTTTTGAGGACCTTTTTTGAAATTCCTAGAACTTCTTGGCTAAATAAGCTTGAATATATTTAAACTGCGCGGTTTCTAGGGACATTTTGAAAAAAATATACTTTTTTCGGGCTGTGAGGACTCCTTTCTCAGTACTGTCGTGGGTGCAGTGGCGCAGTGGTGTTGGACTACTAAATTTCTCGGGTTTAAATCCCACTGGGGCCAAGTATCTCTTGCGAACGTCTGACACACATCCAAGCGTATCATGAGAAGGTTCACAAATTTATTCATATTCTTATTCCAGCAACAATCTTCTAGTCTATCTTATACAGAGAGTCCGATCAACATTGTCTGATGTAATATACACTCATTTCGTTGAAACCTTTGATATATCATACTGTCTTGATATCCAAACTGAAAAATAGGTCTTCACTTTTGCGTTTTGAAATGGATGGAATCCTATTTATCAGGGCGTTTTCAATTTGTGTCAATCTCCTTTCAAAGCCAATTTTTGTATCGTCGGAAGTCACATTAGGCCGCTTCTTTTCCCTTTTTTTATTAACGGCATGCCTGATATTTTCTCAAATACCATTCGCCTTTTATTTGCAGACGATTTTAAACTCCTAAGACATATTCAATCTGAAGGATGACTGCCATCTGTTGAAAGATGACCTTGATAGACTGGTAGAATGGTGTACGTTTAATGACTTGTTCTTAAATGTCTTCAAATGTCAGTGTTTTTCTTTCAGCAGATATTCCTCTCCTGTTGCTTTGAATATAAAATTGGAAGCATTATTCTTGAAAGAGTTCTTGGAAAAAGGATCATTGAGTTGTATTCGACCCTAAATTTGATTTCATTAAACATACTCAGTACATTACCGCCAAAGCTAATTCCATGCTTGGTTTCATACAACGTTTATTTCGCAGATATTTCAGATCCCTATACTCTAAAATCGGTGTATAGCGCCTACGTCAGATCTCTTTTGGAATACTGTTGCGTAGTATGGAATCCATACTCCGCCATTCCAAAAGAATCGAAAATATTCAAAGGAATTTCACAAGACTCGTTGTTTGGAAACTTGGCTGGAACATTGTAATGCCATCGTATACTACCCGGTGTCAGCTCATTGGCATTCAATCGCTCGTAAATCGTTGTAAAATATACTCAATAATGTTTATTAGTTACATTTTGTCGCATCATATTAATTGACCATCACTTTTGTCATTATTTCATTGTCATTTGTCATTTTGTCATTGCACCATCTCGCCATCTAAGGGAACGTTTCCTATTTCTGAAAGACGAATACAGGGTGATATATGGACTCAATGAGCCAATAACACGCTGTGTCATGGAACCAAATCGCATTGCAGGTGTTATTGATTTCAATTTCCATTTTAGTAGATTCTCTTTGAAAGTTAACCTACTGTAGTATTTTCATCTAATTTTTGAATGCTAATGCTTTATGTATTGAATAGTACAAACCTCATAGATATGTATTTCGGTAGTCTGTAACATAATTATATCTGATTGATTTAATAAATAAATAAATAAAATAAATAAATTGACAGTTCGGATTCTGCTTAAAATTGTAGGCCCCTTCCACTTCGCACAAGCAAATGTTTGGAGCAGCTAGTTTTTCGTTACTGTATATTAATTTGAATGCCAAATATTTTTTTTTAAACACATGCTGAGCATGGAAACTTCTGTTTTGAAGATAAGTGATATGTAAAATTATTTTTTACACTTTCAATAAGTATTATTAACTGATACGTAAAGGGTCTTTCATTAGCGACTTGACAACTTCAAACTTTCAGTGTGAACGTACCCTTAAACCGATTACCGAACTGTCAATATCAAAATATTCCGTAAAATCAACATAAGTACATAAAGGACGTTAACGTTTACAAACAATTAAAATTTACAACCGATATTCCGAGTCGGTGGTCGCAACTTCAAGACCATTAACGCCAACTTTCGGCCGTAATTCTCGTCCCAATAGACAAACAATTCATAGTCTAGTGATCAAATTTGAGTCAGAATATTCGCTGCTTGATGTTGCCGTGCCAGTGAAAATACGATTTGCCCGAAGTGTCTGGACATGATGCAATAAAATGAGAAATTTCATCGCAAAATCATCTTCAGCGATGAACCGCATTTTTGGTCAAACGGCTTCGTCAATAAACAATATATGCATTACTGGACAGGTGAGAACCCTCATGTGCTTCATGAAACAGCAATTCATCCGCAAAAAGTCACTGTTAGGTGCGGTTTTGATGCCGGTGGCCATGGGATTTTTTTTCGTCGATGAAAATGACCGTCACCTTACGGTAAATGGTATTCGCTACAGAGACATTTTTTTATTTTGTTATTTTAAATCTGATTTTATTAATTTTTTACATTTCATTAGCTTAAACTAACATAACATTATTTTCAGTAATATAATACTATGAATAAAACATGTTTAGATGTCGCTCCTTACTTTAAGGTACAAAATCCTAAATTAGTGTTAAATGACAGATAAAGTAAATTAATAAAATATCAAAAGTTCTGATGTGGGGTGACAATCAGTAACTAAACTATAAGAGAATAAAAATAAGATTAATTCAATCTATTTGCTATCAACAATCAAAATTCCATGAAGAGTCATAAAGTTAAGTAGGAGAATGAAATAACGCAAAAGAGGGTAACTATGCGGCCTTTTTAAGATAAGATTCTTAATACAGATTCAATGCTAGCACGATCAATAGTAAGTAAACATTCCTTAATTTTTCGTGCCCTAATATTATTTCGCAAATTGTAAGTTTGATTACTTCTACTTGGAATATTTCCACTTTGTCTAAAAAATTCCCTGAGTACCTTAAAAACATACAAATGTCTTATTGGTAGTATGTGAGGTTTTTTAAAACAAGGGCCAACTATGAGAGCGACGATTACACCTAAAGATAATACGGACTATATCCTTCTGAGCAATCATCAAACAGGTCTAAGAGCACTAAAATACGATTCACCCCAACTGATAATTCCAGCAATAAGGTTTAACAAGATACAGCTTACGAACAACTAAATTCATATTCGATTTTATAGGTTGAATTTAAATATGATCCTTCCAGTTTAAATTATTGTCTATTAAGACTCCAAGATATTTGAAGTTCTTAACTGACTCAATTTTAAACAATTATCAGAGCATGAGATGGTACTATAAATATTTATTTTACCACACGTATGAAGCGGTAGACTAAATTGTTTACAGTCATGACCATGAACAAAAAGATTATAATCAAATAAAACATTATTAGATATTTGAAAGTTTATGAATTTTGTTTTTTCGCTAATTATTAATTTATGTGCCGCAAACCACGACCTCAATTTTTCTAAGTCCCATGCAATTCTTGCAATACATTCAAAATCGCTTTGATATGAGTACGTAAATGTTATGTAATCAGCAAAAACAGTTACTAAACCATTTAATTGCTGACTAAAAAGCGAGTTTACATATATCAAAAAAAAAGCGAACCCAGAACAGAGCCTTGGGGGACTCCATTTTTTAAAACACGAGGTTCACTAATGATTCCATGGACTTTAACTTTTTGTTGCTAAAAGGCATGTCTTAAACCACCATTATTAAGAAAGTGATATTTTGGTTGTGTCAAGCGATAGCTCTTTGAATTTAATAGTTTAATTTAACTTTTATTAATTCTTAATAAAAGAAAATAGAAAAATTGTGTTCGTAAAGATAGAGACTTTTAATTTGTGCTATATTCTTTTCCTTATATGTGCCAAATAATCGGCAATATCAAATTTAATTATCATCGATTAAGAATAATTGGGCATAATTGATTTGCACTCAATCATCTCCACATCTCTCTTTAAAAAAAACGTTTCTTTTCCCTGAGTAACTTTATAAAATCTGAGCAATGTATGTATGTAGTGAATGTTCGCAGAACCTTCCCAGCGAAGGAGACTTTGTGTCATGTCACAAGTGCAAGAATAAAATGCACTTTGGGTGTACAACTCTATCTGAAAGGTTATATAGAAAAATGACGACGGCCAAAAAAGAAGAATGGCGTTCTCCTACATGCAGAAGGGAGGCTGCAAATCAAAATATATTGGGTGATGATCAAAACAAATGTCAACAACCTCAATCAACACCACCTCAACCACCACCAAAAAGAACGAGAAACATTAGTCCCATCGACGCAATGACAAAGGGAAATGACAGCAACAACTACAACACAACAATGATTGAAGAATTGAAATGTCTACGAAAAGAGATCGTTATTATAAATTCCAGCTGTGAATTTGTTGCATTTAAGTATGAGTAAATAAACACACATATGACCACCAACAACGATCTTCTCAAACAACTGTCTGAGGAAATCAAAGAGCTCAAAGAAAAAGATCAGCAAATAGCACATATGGAAACAAAAATAAATACACTGGAACAACAACTGTTGAAAAACAATATTGAAGTTAAAAACGTTCCACCAATGGCTAATGAAAATTTGACTGAAATAATACAAACAATTGGTAAAACTATGAATTGCGAAATAAACCAAACAGACATCACATATCTACCGAACTAACAGAAAACACCCACAAAAGTCAACCATCATCGTCTCTTTCGCAAGTTATAAACATAAAGAGAACATGATAAAGCATGCCAAAACCATAAGAAAACTACACCCTCCGAAAATAAGAGATAACATTAACAACAATGCAAACAGAGAAGCAATAAGCGACACATTGGTATATGTGAATAATCACTTAACTCCAACAAATAAACACTTGTTATGGCTCGCCAAGAAGAAAGCCAGAGAGTGCAGTTGGAGATTTGTATGGGAGGCTGCGGGTAAAATTCTGGTGAGAAAATCAGAGAACGGTGAAGTTATCTACATAGAATCTACAAACGACTTAAATAAAATAACCATATAAAAAAAAAAAAAAAAAAAAAAAAAAAATCTTTTAATCCTCACACATATTAGAAACAGAAAGTTAAATAACAATAATGATTGAAAACACATATAATGAAACTGACATAGACTTTAGGGTGGTGCATGGTTTTAGCAGCATAGAAAAAAATGTATTTGAAAAAACAAATTTTTGTTGTATATGTTTAAACATCCGATCAATGAGAAAAAATTGGAACACTTTTCTGGCAGAAATCAGTGGTGCATTACATTTCATTGATGTCATTGCTCTCAATGAAATCAATATAAAACATGAAGAAAACAATATTTACCACATTGAAGGATTTAACTCTGAATTTGTTAATAGAAAATATAGGAAGGGTGGAGGTATTGCATTATTTATTAAAAACAATATCTCATATGAAAGACAATATGTAGATACTGTGTATTATGAGAGTATTAACATACAAATTGAAGGAATGGGCGGAAAGAGTTATATTCATGCAATTTACAGACCACCAAAGTTAAGTATTGATGAATTTATTACAGAATTGGATAAAAATATTGAGAACAAAAAAGAGGTCATAGTTCTAGGCGACATGAATATTGACATACACAATTCATACGACAAACATGTGATTTCCTATTTAGAAATGATGGCATCAAAAGGATTAATGAACGTGATAAAACAAAGTACGCGAGTTGATATCGATGCAAATACATCAACGCTCATCGATCACTTATTTGTCACCATAACAAATAAAGATATTATATCCGCTGTAATCGAAAGTAACATATCCGACCACTACGCATCGATGTACGCAACAAAAACTAGTCAGATTACCAATGACACTACCGAAAATCTTACGAAAATACAACAACACAAAGTAAATCAGCTGGTAGAACAGATCAATTGGCAATCTCTGTGCTGCGAAAATGATATTGAAATACTATACAATAATTTTGTAGCAAAAATGTCAGATATATACAAACAATCTAGAAAGATAGCGACATACAAAATGAAACGTAAAAACAAACCCTGGATAACACCTGAAACGATCGTAATGTGCAGGAACAGAGATAAACTTTACAGAAGATGGAGAAACAACCCATTGAATAAAAGCTACGAGAACGAATATGAACACCTACGTAACTCAGTAAACAAGATAATACAGGCAACGAAGTCTAACTACTACAAAATCCAATTTGACAAAGTTAAAAACAACCCCAGGAAGACATGGAATGTGTTGAATGAGCTATTAGGAAGGCAAAAGCAATCTGTAGATGATGTTATTATTTCAAACTTCACAAGCAATAAGGAGCTGTCACAGGTTACTGAGGAATTTGCCGAACTTTTCTCAATGCAGGCATCTAAATTAATACACAGTTGCAACCTAATAACAAGCAGTCACCAAAATATGTATCTGGAGCAATCCATGTACTTAGAAGAAACCAGCGATGCAGAAGTTTACACAATACTGTGTCAATTAAAGACAAATCAAAGTCCAGGAATAGACAACATTAGACCAGTTGATCTAAAGCTAAATGCTGTAAAATTTGCACCAGTTGTGAGAACAATAATCAACAGAAGTTTCGAAACATGCCATATACCCAGCATACTAAAAACATCGGTAATACGACCAATATACAAAGGTGGAATTAAGAACCAGATAGAGAACTACAGGCCAATATCTATTCTACCTGTTGTAGAAAAATGTATGGAGGAACTTTTCGTAAAGCGCTTAACAAATTTTATTGAAAAACACAAAGTTCTCCATCCAAATCAATTTGCGTTCCCAAAAGGGAAAAGTACTGGAAGACTACTAGGTGAAATGTCAAATGAAGTAGCTATCGGTCTTAAAAAGAGCCATCATGTATTAACACTGTTTATAGATTTTAGTAAGGCGTTTGACACACTTCCACATGAAAAACTCATCGACAGCCTATATAGAATAGGTATAAGAGGAAATGTCGCTAAATGGATTAGAAATTACCTAACAGAAAGAACAATAAAAGTAAAAGTATCCAATACAATTAGTGTTTCAAAGCAAAGTACATGCGGAGTACCCCAAGGATCAAAACTTGGTCCAATTTTGTTTATACTGTTCACTAATGAGCTTTTACGAATGTTTGAAAGAAATACGGTTTTTGCATATGCAGATGATCTAGCAATCATTGTTAAACATAGGTGTCTGAATACGGCGATCTCACTACTGCAAGAAATATTTAACAAAATCGCTCGATGGTGTCATGACAATGGTTTGATAATCAACTCCGGAAAAACCAAGGTAATGCACATACGAACGCTGAATAAACCAACCTCTGATATAAACATCTATCATTACATCGAAGACTGCTCCAACTCAAAGAAAAGTGAACCTATTGAAGTAGCCAGAAAGATAAAATACCTTGGAATCCTGATAGACGATCACTTCATATGGAATGAACACATATGTTATCTACGACTCCAGTTGAAGAGTGCTCTTTTTGCTATGGTGTACCTAAAAAGATATACGAATACAGATGTCCAAAAGCAGGTTTACTACTCGCTTGCTGAGTCTCGTATACGATATGGTATTTTAGCATGGGGAAACGCATCCAAAACTCATCTTGATAAGATCCTGAACCTCCAGAAACGCCTAGTGAAAACAATTAACTACAGCGGACAATGTCTACGTGTACTAGACGTCAAATCTATACTCAAGATGACAGCAGTTCTAGAATTTTATGATGACATCCGATTTCAACAAACAATACGTCATACCCAGAACACGAGAAGACGGGCTCAACAACTCCTGGAATTTCCACCGATTTTTAATGAATATGGAAGAAAACAACTGAATTATATCATGCCATCGATACTAAACTCTACCAAATGATTTGAAATGTATACTTAACCATAAAAAACGTAAAAAAGAAATCAAAGCACATTTTCTAGCTCTATCACTTGTCACATAGATTCAAAAATGTCTGTTAAATAATACTGGTAGTAATTTAAAAAAAAAAAAAAAAAAAAATAATAATAATAATAATAATAACAATTATTTACTAATATGATACGCACAATCAGAATGTATACTTTCATAATTGTTAATGAACTATGTGTTTAATTAACCACCTGCCGATAAGCCTTAGCTTTGCAGGTAACCCATCATAAATTGTAACATTATTAACTTCATATGAATTAAATAAATAAAAATGAAAAATAAAAATAAAAATAAAAACTGTAAGTAGTTCCCCGGAATCCAGCATTATACAGCTTATTTAGTAAAATCTGGTGATCATTCATATCAAATGCCTTAGTCATATCAATGAACAAATCCATTGTGGAATGATTATTGTTTAAACCTACATATAACTGAGTGCACACCCTGAGAATAGCGTCCTCTGTTGATATCCCACGCCTAAACCCAAACTGATTCATCGAAAAGAACTCATTACGTTCCAAAAAATGTAGCATTCTAACCTTAATCAATTTATCAAAAAGCTTCACAAACGTTGGTAAAAGAGATATAGGTCTATAGTTCGATACGTTTCTTCTATTGCCTTTTTTGAAAAGAGGAATAACCTCAGCACATTGACGGGATTGAGAAAAACATAGATTACTGATACTTATATTGAATATGAAACTCAACACATCTGCCACTTGCGACAAATGTTTTGTAATAAAATATTTGTTATTCTATCGATATTATGAGAATTTTTATTGCTTAAAGACATTATAGCTTTATGAAGCTCACCCGAATTAATAGTGTTAATCACAAAACTGTTTACTTGCGCTCTATCAACAAAACCATCTGATAACAAGTTGCAGTTGCAGGAGCTATAGACTTCTAAAAATGGCTTTAATTGTTCCGAAATTTCAGTTGGAACATGTTGGAACGTTATTTCTTTGAGCAATTGCATGAATTGGACATCAGTGATATGTGGTTCCAACAAGACGGTGACACAAGCCACACAGCGGTCGCAAAAATTGATTTATTGAAATCTAAGTTTGGTCAAGTGTTTGCATTTTATTTAAAAAGGAGGTTGTCAAATCCTTATTAATGAAAGACCCTTTATAATAATGATGATAGAATAAACAGAATAAATAAAAATTACACAATTAAGTGGAAAAGAATTTAGATGTTAAAATTTTATTAAAAATATTAATTACAATTCCTGTAAACAAATCAAAAAAGATAACAAAATATAGGCAGATTCATATCACTTCTACAAACTGAACTTTCCATTTAGAAGATGTATTTGGTGAAACTTCAATTTAATAAGGAATACAAGGCTTTGGAATCAAAAGAACATTGTCGCACTTGCTCAAGTCTATATACAAAACTTGCCACCAACTATCTAGGTTAGATACTTCTCCTTCAGGCTGCAAACATTTTGCCAGCTTTCAAAACTACATTCCTTGTGAATTCGTAATCATACAATCCTCACGTGGTTATTAATTCTTGTTTAATAGCCTAACAATAGTAGGTTGATATCAAGATATCAGAACTCACATGGCATGGAAAGGCAAAACTTCCCTTGCATCCCCTGGTTACTTGCAATTTCAAATACTAATCAAACATGCATGCACATACTTTCAGTCTCCTAACGGCACGTGGAAAGTACTGATTTCCCTTTCGATACGTTCAGTACGAGTCAACTTCAAGGGTTTTGGGACCCTTTTAAAAAAAAAGTAATTTTCAAAAATTAGTGGTTTACCTTGCTCCCAAACACAAACTATATGCACACACAATGCTTTGCTTATTCAGTCCCATCGCAACAGTTCCTTCCATATCCCATGGGATGTATTGGCCCACACCGATGCATCCCAACGGCCGCAGCCATGCATCTATGTTACCTATTCACTTGTCCATCCAGTCCATGTTCATCTGACAGTCATCTTGTACAACGCTCGACTTATCGCAAATAAATGCATCTACGTGCAAATGACTTAAAAGCCTTTTACAATAACGCCCGGACAGGTAGGTAAGGCACATCGCAGCAATCTGCTATTTGCACAGCTTCGTTGCAATGTGACCGACAGTGTGGTTCAGTTTGTCATGGTCAGCTTCGGCCGTTGTCCGACGAACCGATTGAGACATAATTCATGGTAATATTCTGGGCTAAGTGCCGATTATCTGTGACGGTGCGGGCAGACATGTGGTAGGTGATGCTGCGGCCGTTGGTGACTGGATGACTTTTTGTCGTGAAATTCCCTAGCATTATTATAGAGTCGTTCCGGAACGCGGTATTGGTCTCACGATGCATATGCATCTTCAGTGCTCTGCAGTGAAAGAGTGCTGTACTCTGGTTGTGGGATACATATGAGTGGAAGCGCTGGCTACGCCAACGCGAATTTATTCTTATTGTTTCGTCGGTTTCTTAAGCCATGTAATCAGATGTGGCAGTCTATTGTCCTCGGAGTAACATGAATTCGATTGGCACTCTTGTGAGTGTGGCATTAAGATTGAAAAGCTAATTGAAATGGAGACGTACAAGAGTGTGGAGTGGTGCTTGAATCAATTTCATTACAATAAAGACCGTGTTTTTTCTTGTCATTGCCAGGTTAACTTGGTTAGACTCTCGCAGACAGTCGTCACGTTTGAGAGACTTAAGGATAAGCTGTTTCTTGACTTCCCAGTACTGGGTAAGTTAATGTAATTAGTCGGAAAATGAAATTCGTTATTGAGGAAATATTTAAAAATTTGAAGGTCCACGATATGTTCCTCAAATATTTTTAAGCTTAGTGGCATTTTTTGGTCACAGAAGATGGCTGAGTTTTCCCGCCACTTCACCAATCCTACGCTTACGCTATGTTTGATGCCGTCATCATAGCTTGCTTCGCTATTGATCATAGATCCCAGATATTTGAATTTTTCGCAACTGGAAATCACTTTTCCATTCATATGAATGTCTGGAATAGGTAGGAGCGGATCAGAGAACAGGCGGCACAAGTATTCTGTTTATTTTCGGACTAATACAATATCCATTCCCCTCAAAAACGTCTACCCATAGATCATGTGGTCGTTGCAGGGACACATGATCGCCGCTAATGATGTCTACATCGTTAGAAAAAAATAAATGATGCACTTTGGGGTCCGTCACTTTTCCTTCAAGCAGATAGTCAAGGACTGTAATAAATATCAAAGAACTTAAGGCGCTTCCCTGATGTACACCAACTTTGATTGCGAATTTTTCGGTGACGCCAGCGGGGCATTTTTCTCTTGTCCTTACTCCCTCATACATGTCTATGATCATCTGTACTTAGGTTTCTGGAACTCCTCATTTTCTTAGCGTCATCCATAACAGATTCCTTAGTTGTCTATATCAACCTACACTATATACAAATCCTTTAAGGAATCACGATGTTCTTCCGTCCTGATTCTCACACTTTGGACTGCACCTGTGGTTGATTTACCTGCGACAAACCCGCACTGGTCTGCCGATAGCCGTATTATTTTCCGCATTTAGCTATCTAATACCCTCTTAACGATCTTAATGGTGTGTGACATTGGCTTGATTGAAGGGTTATTATCGCTTTTTCCTTTTGTACAAAGGAAGAAGAACAAGTTCCCTCCAGTAGTTAAACATTGGATCGCCTCTCCTCAGTTCGGAGATGAGAATTATGACCCGATGCCTACATCTTTTTCCAGAACTCAGAGGATATCTTGTCGGCCTTCCTGACATCTTCGACAGTGGTACTTTTTCATTGTCAGGAACGGCTCTCGGAAAATATATCCCAGGATATATTTCTTCATTTAGAAGTCCTTCACAATACTTTTGCAACCTGTGTAGTATTGTTTCGTCATTCACATGAAGCAGTCCTCGAGCATTGTGGAACATTGGCGAACGGATTTCCTTGGCATTTCTCTTTCTTTGAGAATGGTTGTGCCCCTGTTCAAGCTGGTTTGCCTGGTTTCTATCCGCAGCCGAAGAAGAAATTTCGCCTAACTCCCGATACAGGCACTGAATACACTTTGCTTGAATTTGAGCGCACCTTCTCTTCGCGAAAAAAAAGACTCTAGCCAAGCAAGGTCGTTGTAGGTGGCAAGAAAATTACTTTAACATTCGGATGGCTCAAAGTTTTTGGATGGCCTGGTCCATTATCCAGAATAAATAGCATTTTAAATTCAATATTCTTCCTTTTTGCGTATCTTCCTGCATCCGGTACAAAGCATTGAAGAAACCAATCTTCAAATACACTGTAACTCAAGCTTTCGTATTCGCGCGCCAATAAACAGGAAGAGTAGACTTGTCGATCATTTTCATACTTCGAGAATTTGAAGAACAATGTATTAACATGGGTTTGGTCATGTAATCACTTGATGCATTAGATACTGCCAAACTGTATTTAGCCGGTTTAAATCCCCGCGTTTTTTTTTCATTTTTCAAAATAAAAGTCCGTTGCTGCATCTTTTTCCAATCCAAACCAGATTCATCCGCGTTAAATACCTGGTCTGCCGTATAGCCCCCATCTTTGTTAATTTTTAAAAGTTCCTTGGAAAATGCGGTAGCGGCTACTGCATCCACTGATGTAAGTTCTCCTTGAAGTTTTACATTGTGCAAAGAAAAACGGACCTTGCATTTTTCGTACCACCCTTTTACTAGCACAAAATTCAGTTATAGAAGGCTCCTTTCAATATAAATGGTCAATGGCCTTCAGATGTGAATACGTTTTAAGAGCTTTCTGTTTTATGACGTTTCCATCCAACGGCATCCTCGTATGACCACAATCTTCTATCCAAATCATTATGGCTTTTTCGGTCTTCTTTAAAAATATATCCCGGATAGGAGCAACTCGCTTTGCACTTACAGATGACCCAACACAAACACTCTATTTAATTTTCTTTACATATTGCTTAATTGTTTGAACAGTCGACTTGTTTAAATTTAATGTCCTTGCAACGACACCTGACTTTTCCCCATTCCTCAGCCGATCCAAAAATTTTACTTACAAAATTTACTCCAAAAGTTTTACCTTTTCAGGTAAACTTTCATTTTAGGTTTTATATCTTTACACAGTTGTGTGTTATCTTGCATGACTAAAAATATTTGGCTCTATTATACCAAAAATGATGAGTTGTAGAAGTACGCGCTATAGGACGGTTTGACGCAATTTGTACCGTGTTATAAACCCTAACTACTGTACATTATAAATTTTAGCTTCGTAGCTCAAACTTTGACTTTTCGATAAAACTGATTTAATTAACTGTAGGCGTCAATGAGCGGATTTCAAAAATTTGCTGCCGAGCATTTTGGGCTAAAGATAATGTATTAAAAATTTTAGGTGTCTAGCTCAAAGTACAGTTTTTCTGACAAATTTGTTTTTTTGAGATTGTGGGCGGGTCATTGGGCGGATTTTAAATATTCTTAAACTAGATTTCGTTGGGCCCCTACATAGTATATTGTTAAAATTTCATGGCTAGGTCGAAATAACTTTCGATGCTGATTACGAGTAATATTAAGGTCCGTTACAAACTATGAGTCAAAATTAATATGTATACCCTTAGAACAATACATTTCATAATTTTTTTGTAGCTGCACAGATGTTCCCAAAGTGTTTAAGACATGTATGCCCTTTCCAAAATGTACAAAGTACCTATTGTACCTATAATAGCTTGAAAGTAGTTTTAGTTTAGCATACTCTATTTTTATTGGCCTTTCGGTTTAGAGTTTCATTGCCCTCAATTAAAGAGTGAGGTCAACCTTCGTAGCATGAGATCTCGAACCGCCCAAAAGTAATAGCGTTTCCATATCCATCTGCTTCCTAGATCTAAGCACCTGCATAGTCGTTAATATAATATGTACATATTTCTTAGAGTATTCTACACTCCCGCTCAACTGAATAGGTTCAATACTTGTAAACAGTAATATGGCAACATCTCTTCAACCAACTTACCGATTTTAATGAAATAAATGTTTTTGCATAAATTAATAAATTATAAAAGAAACACTAAAGTATGCGGTATCTACCACACGTATATATCGTCGGCTTACAAGCAAAATTGACTAAGTGCAAAAACGTAGTTAGTCAGAAAACGCAAAACAAGTTTTTTGTTTTTTTTAAATCCTTGTAACCTTTATGATGATAACTGCGATTCTTTAAAAATTTTGTTTTATACTTAATTAATAATTATACTTTAATATAGACAGTATGATTTGAAAGCTGAAACATCAATTAAAATAATTAAGGGCTTTTGTTTTGTTAAAAACAACAGATAGTTAATTTTTCCTGAAAATAAGTTTGCGTTAAGAATAATATAGACAGTTGCTCTCTATGTAAAATCTACAATTAAAATATGTAAAAAGGCCAAATTTGTGTTTTTATTATGCAATTAAAAAAATATTTTGTTGAGAACAATGTTGATAATACTTATAAAAAATTTTACTCACGAATGAGTGTGAACTTATTTCCAATTCAAATGTTCCTTCAGATTTGAAGAATAACAAAAGAAATGTTTGTTCAGCCTATTGTATGGCTATGACTGAAAGTCAAAAATTAATACTCGTATATATATAGTCAACTATTACTAGTATGACTATATATATTTTGTGGAGTTTCACCCAGATGTGGTGGTTTGGGATCATCAGTGGATAATACTTATAAAAAAAAGATGGTGAAAGAAAAAAGAGTTACTCATCGAAGTCGGATTCTGTCTCAGCACCTCTGCTGCTTCTTGGTGGTGATCTATCTTTGCAGAAGATGGTAAACAATTGTAGGCTCCAGTTGTACAATTTCTTCTGTATAAAAAGTGTTAAGAGTGTTTGTCGTATTGGTCTCCCTTAATTGTCTGGAAGCAGTTATTTTCATTGTCTTGAATTTTTCACCATAATTGTATTAAAATTTGATTACACCTGGCTGCATTTTCTCGTAACGCATGCATTTAAGTTTAAGCAATTAAACTCTGTTACCATCTTCATCAATGCAACGATTTTTAATCAATTTTTGGCAAACTTTCTTAGGTTTTTAATGTCTGCGTACGAGAGTTCTGTGACTTTATAAGGAGGCGCTTATTTGTTCCCTTTCTTTGAACGTGCTACTTTGAAAATATTGTTTTGGCCTTGTCTTATTGTAAGTGGAACATGTTAAGCAGCTGTCTTTTGTCGGCTTAAAAAATGACAAATTGTAATTTTGACAGAAATACCGCCGATATGTGATTTCCGATACAGAAGCAATGGATTCCGCTTGATACTTTTTCAAAAACAAGCTGTGCATTTTGTCTATAGACAACTTTTCATCTAAATATTTCCTCTTAGAAGATTTGCTACAGTAACTCGGTAATTGGAAAGCTTTCTATGTGGACTTTTATTTCATCAAGAACTTTTTTTGGTGTTTTATTTGATGGAGTTATAATACCACGTTGGTCAGGTTTTATAAAAGTCCCAAACTCACTTCTCCCATACATGGCAGAGTCAATTGGCCCATGGTTGATGTAAAGAGTTTTCACAAAGAACTTTTTATATCCCACCTTTTTTTCACTTGAGTTTCAAAAAAAAATAAGTTCTGCTGTATTCTTACTTCTTTACTTCAGTGTTGGTAGTTCGATGTTTTACGGCACTTTCCAATATACGATATTTATCATGAAATATTTTTGGCGTTTTACATTGCAGTACTCCCTACACATTTGATTCCGCATAACTTCAGTAAAACGTTCAGTACATTGGAACTTGCATTTACTGCAATTAATGGGCCTCGGCATTTTCGGCGCTTTGTCTTTACCGGATGTTTTATATGGCAATCCACGACTTCTCTTTTCTTTATTTATACTACGTTTCCAATAGACCACAAAATAACTGTCAATTTGGAAACAAACTTGTGCAAGTTTATTCCTGCATAAATATGGAACTAAGAAAAAGCGGATTTTTGTTTCTGGCAAAATTGACTATCTGAAGTTGGTCAGTTCTGCCTGAATTTTTTGTACACGAACACAGATAGTCAACTAGCCATTCTAACTGGATTGCATATTTCTAGGCAAAATATCAGATAGTCAATTCCACTGATTCACTAATCACATTCACTAATAATAAATCCGTCCGAAAACGTTTGAGAAACGTGAAAAAGCCGTTTGTAGTGCAGTTTTGTATGCATTTGCGTTAATTTTTGATGATACAAACTGCTGCTCACAAGTCCCATAACACAATATTGCCCCCACACCATTACGTCACCTGCACAGGTGTGGTGACGACTTAATACGCGTTCCTCCTTTCGCGGGTCGTGAAAGTAGTAGTTGTAGCCGTCCGGTCCATCCAGGTTGTTTTCTTTTTCGTCGGAAAACAGACCAGTGTGCCACTTCTTATTCCAAGTCAAATGGTCTCGAGCAAACCGTAGGCGTGCAGCTTTACGCACATCATTAAAGGTGTTTTTTTTTCACTTTTAGACTATTCAAATGTTGGGATATCGAATAATCCATTTTATAGTTGTCAGACTTGTTCCCTTATTTTGGCAGCAGAACGTTGAGAATTTGAAGCAGTTATGATGATAAGTCTTCTATCTGCTTTTCTTGTCGCGTAATGAACCCCTCCTTTCATATTATTTCCATAACGAGATTGATTACGAATGAAATTACTAACAACATTTTGGCTCCCACCAATTTTTTTTTTTTCGTCTTTTTCCAAAAACGTTCAATTGCTTCCCACGACCATTTTACAAAAAAACAGCGGAAGTTTCTTTCAAAAAAATTTACTTCGATCTGTTATAGCTAAAGATCACAAACTGAAGTCATTGCGCTTGAACCTAATCTGATGAGCCAAAAAAATGCAGTGCTTTTGGGGAATATAATATAATATATAATTCTAATTTACCGTTTTACAAATCGCTTTATTTTTCTCTTCTATGTTATGTGCAAACAAATATAGGTTCAAAATATGTAAAAAAAGTAAATATATATGCAATAGACTGAGAGAGAAGGCACATTACAAACCAAAATTTGTTGAACCTATTCAGTTGAGCGAGAGTGTATGTATACTGTTAAAATTCGTATGTTCTTAAATTTATCGTACCATATTTTGCTAAGTTCTGACGATTGCTAATAAGACAAGAGTTTGATGCAATAAAGACCTGAAATAAGAAACATCGGCCAATATTTCATTTTAATTGTTTGCTTCTGTCCGTCTTACAATAGTTAAATAAGAGTATGTAAGTAAAATGCCGTTTTCCAAGTTAAGTACCTACAGGGTTCAATAAATAATTAATACTTTTTTTTTTTTTTTTTTTTGCAATTTGAATTTTATGGGAATCTCGTGAAGTATTGCTGACTGTGGGTGCTGCAAAATTTAAAAAGCCCAGTGTGGCACTGAAACTTAATACACACGGAAATACCGGTATTCCTTTATTAATTTATGGTGGTAAAATATAAAATCCTTCTTCAAGTGAAATAAATTCCTTTTTGAAATTATTGACTGTCACAGTTTAAATCGCTTCACCCAGACACTCCGTTCCACGTGTTTATAAACAAGTAGTTTCTTGATTTAATTTTACTAAGTTTTTTAAATCCTTCGATAATATGGGAAAATCAAAATGCAATATGAAAGAAGGCTACAATGTTTATGTTAAAAAAAAAAATTTGGGATTAGGTAGATAAATCAATTTTTATGATAAGGTCATTCCCGGCAAGGCCATAAAATTAGTCCTTTTTTCGTTCCACCTGTTTACAAACAGTAACTAAATCTACGTAATAGATGCTTAAAAGGTAATAAAACAACACAATTTTATTTGGAATAAATTAATTTGGGTTTTATTTAGATTATAACAATAGTTTTGAATAATGGGTACTACCTCCCGATCGTTGTATCACTTGCAGGTGACAATGGTGCGATGGTCCGGACAACCAGTTTGGTTTCAGGGCGAGGCATGACACTATTCATGCCGCGTCGAAACTGGTTTCCGACATTCAGTGGAATAAATGCATGAACCAATGCACGGGTGCTTGTCTGGTTGATTTTGAGAAGGCTTTCGACACCGTATGGTTAGAGGGACTTTTCTACAAGTTGACCAGGCGGGGGATGCACAAACCTTTGCTATATGTAATTTATAATATGCTTATGGGAAAGAAGTTCGTTGTCAAATGTGGCAACGTGACTTCGAGCAGAGTCTTTGAAACTAAAAACGGTTTACAGCAGGGGGCGGTCAATTCTCCGATCCTGTTTAACATTTACACGAGTGATCTGGTGGGTTCACTCAGACATGCTATAGCGTATGCCGACGATTTGGTGGCATACAGGTCAGGTCCTAAAATCGAGGTCATTAACATTCATTTGCAGCGTGACTTCGATCAAATTAAGCGATATTGCGACGACTGGAAGTTGAAAATCAACTTTCAGAAGACGGAAACAATCTTGTTCAGAACTCCATTGGCTGGGGCCTCTAGGGATACCAGAAAAAACTGGAAGAAATTGGCCATTATTGGACAAAATGGGCAGCCATTGGCGGTGAGAAGCGTAGTTAGATATCTGGGTATCTGGCTTGACCAGTATCTGTATTTCGATAGACATATAGTTGCTTGTCTTGCTGGGGCCAAGAAGGCTTATGCTCTGACAAGGAGACTATTTCATAGCAGTCAACTTGACTCTAGAGTGAAGGTCATTTGCTACGTGGCCCTTATAAGGCCGATCATCGCTTATGGTTGTCCATTGTGGTTTAATATAGCGCCTAGTTATATGGAAAAGATTCGGGTTTTGGAGAAACAATGTCTTAGGACCTGTCTCCGGTTGTTCCGAACGCCCGAATCCAACTATATAAAATACTATCCCAACAAGGTCCTATACGATGGGGCTCAGTTGAATAGGATTGACAAATTCCTCATTAAGGTCACTCGAAGGCACGTTGCAAGGGTGATGGCCAGCGACAATAGTCTGATATTTGGGGCTTACTACCCCAATGAAATGTACATAGAGAGTACGCTCCGGTCTGGCTTTATCCCGCCAGAGGCATTTATCCATATTGATGCAAAAGGGCTGGTACAGACGAGGGATGGTATCCCGGTATTATACCACCGCTACCGCAGTGCGAGAGATAAGCGGCTCATCCGCGGCGAGGACGTCGCTAATGCTCATGAGCTCCTCCGTTTTAGTACCGCAATAGCGGAGAGG
Organism: Portevinia maculata; assembly: GCA_949715645.1. Classification (NCBI taxonomy): domain Eukaryota; kingdom Metazoa; phylum Arthropoda; class Insecta; order Diptera; family Syrphidae; genus Portevinia; species Portevinia maculata. The sequence goes on from OX454526.1 coordinate 10,805,582, forward strand.
GATAAATTCGATATAGAAAAGCAATTTGCCGAATTTTGGTGGCTTTTTGAGGGTGGAGGATTCAACATGCCCTCCCAAGACGGTGCGTTACTCTAGGTAACATCCTCTTAGTTTGTAAGATAGACTAAGTTAGCTAGGGCGTTTCTGGGAGGGGCCGGGCTCGCCAACTTGTGGTGGTGCTTCCGGGAGGTGATTGATTCTGTAAGGCATCAGTCAGCTCACGGCGGCGCGTGTGCACGTTGACGACTGCCAGGCGCTCAGAAAGCAATTGGGATTTTGACCACTTGTTTCGTAATGCAACGAGTGCTCAGAATCCTAATTATAGTTAGAATATGTTAAGTAGTTTGAGTAAGTAGAGTAGGTAGTTTGTAATTTGTTTTTTTTAAATAAAAATATAAAATTTGATAAAGATGCCGAGTTTTCTTAAAAATTTTCTCGATGAAAACATAATATGTAAGATTAGTTCGTAAAATAGTTTTTAGGCCGAAAGGCAATAATTATAAGATAGAGTTAAGTTTAGGGCGTCCGCATAAGGATCAATAATCTAGAATAAGTATCCTGTTAATTTTAAGGTAGATTTACTCATTTTTGTCTAGTATATAAGTTGACATAAGCTAATAATTAATAAAAATTAATTTAAAAGTAAAAGTATGGTGCGATGGTAGTGTATTCACTTTAACCAACGACAATACCACGTCGAGTTAATCGGTTCTCGTCAGATCACCGTAATTAAACGACGTTCGGCGCGGTTAGTACGTAGATGGGGGACCGTTTAAGAACAACCGCGTGTCGTTGGCCAGTCCCATTTACAGAGTTGAGGTAAATAATATACGTGGTATCACAATGGACCTAAAATGGTCTAAGTGTGTCGGCTTCTGCCGACAGCCACATAAACCTAACCTAACCTAACCTAGTGTATTCACTAAGTGATTGGCAGGTCGTGCGATCGAATCCCAGCCAGGGCCATGATTTTTATAAATTTAATACACAGAACAAAAACAGATCGCCCTAAAGCAATTTAGGCGCCACCTGTTGAGAAAAAAATCCCATCACACCAAACTTCTTTCCTTCCTTCTATTCTTTCATACAGTAAGTAGCACCCAAAAATAGGCAATGAATCATTTGCTGGGAGCTACTTACAGCAACAAAAAAAAACATAGGGACGGGCTACAGTCCGCTTAGGCGAACTGTTGGATACCCTATTCTTATTCATATCCCTCATAAGTGGGCGTGACAAAAGTCTAAGTATGGTTGAATTGTTAAGAACGCTCTACATATTTTGTTATATAACATTTAAAGGATTTTATCAAAAAAAACGCTCCCTAGCTCAAACTTAGGTGTTTCAATAAAAATGTTTTATTTAATTGTGGGCGTGTCAGTAGGCGGATTTAAAAAAAATTAACACATAAGAATAAAGGGCCTCTAGAGAGTATATATTATAAATTTCAGCTCCCTAGCTCAAACTTTGAACTTTAAAAAAAAAAAAAAATTAATTGTGGGCGTGTCAGTGGGCGGATTTTGAAAATATTTACACATGAGCATAAAGGGCCCATAGAGAGTATATACTATAAATTTCAGCTCCCTAGCTGAAACTTTGGATTTTCAAAAATTAATATATACCCTTAGAATAGGGTATACAAAAATTATTTTATTTATTTGTGGGCGTGTCAGTGGGCGGATTTTGAAATTTTTTTATCCCGAGCAGTTTTAGGAGTCATAGATCATATATAAAAAATTTCAGCTTTCTAGCTCAAAATTCGATTTTTTCCAAAATTTGGTTTTTTTGATTTTGTGGGCGTGTCTGTGGGCGGATTTCAAAAATTCGTAAACTTGATTATTTCGGGACCCTACAGAGTATATGGTTAAAATTTCAGCTCTCTAGGTAAAGTTTAAAGGCCTAATTTTTGGCTACAGACGGACGGACGGACGGACGGACGGACGGACGGACGGACGGACATGGCTAGATCGACATTACTATCGATGCTGATCATAAATATAGTAACTTTTAGGGGTCTACGGGCAATATTAAGGTATGTTACAAACTATGCGTCAAAATTAATATACCCTTAGAATAGGGTATAAAAACACCTGCGCTGTGGTTTCCACTATAAGGGTCCTGTGTCACAGAAAATAGAAATCCCTTTAGCGCACGCAAAAACAAAAAAGAAGCCTGAGAAGAGATTTATATAGTTCTTCCAAGTTATTTAGTGAAATTACGCACCAAGCATATTTTAGGCTTCAATTATTTCTTCCAGGTTGGAGTATTGCTTTCTTCCTTCGCAGACCTTTTTTGAAGTCATCCCCACACGTTTTCCATGATGTTCAGGTCCGTTGAATATGGCGGCCAAGCCAGTAGGTCTACATTTTGACTCTGAATCCGAGTTTTGGTTATTCTTGCGGTATGTATCGGTACATTGTCCTGTTGGAAAATCCATCTGTGTCCACCAAACAATTCGGAAAAATGAGGGAAACTCATTCCAGTATAAATTTGCAGATAATTGCTCCCCATACCATTACTCCACCTCTCTTGCTGTGTCTTCTATCCAAGGTTATTTCATCCTTCCTCAAATGATGGAAATAATAGTTATATCCATAATGTCCATCCAATTGAATCATTTTTTATCTGAAAAGACAACGGTATGCCACTCTCGACTTCTCCGGATGTGACTTATTACAAAATCATGTCGCTGACTTTTTCGTGCTGCGTTCAATGGTGGTTTCTTTTCCATATTTTTATGTCTAATATGGTTGGACTGGTGTATCAGGCGATAACCAGTTGATCTACTAGCTTCAACTCCAGTTTCTGTTGATTTTACTTAGGGAAATTCTTGAACTGGAAGCATCTCTCAGTATCGCCCGTCGATTCTTACCTGTTGTTGCTCTGATTATTCCTCCTTTACAGTTTTTTCCACAATTGTCAGGGTCCTTAGCAACAAACGGTCCTTTTCCAATCTTACCGGCTATAAAACGGATAGATTTGCCTTGCTCCTTGTAAGCTCGAATTCGGCCTATATTCCTACTTGGTTCATGAATTTATTTTACCGATAGTTGTTTCTATGAAATAATGTTTTGAACTAAGGTCCCTGATAACAGCTAGATTTATTTAATGTTCGTAAACAGGTGGAACGAAAAAAGGACTAATTTTATGACCTTATTGGGAAAAGCATCATAAAAATTGAATTTATCTGCCTAATCCCAATTTTTTTTTTACAACATAAACATTTAAGCCGGCTTTTGTACAGCATTTGGTTTTTCTCATATTACCGAAGAATTTTAAAAATTTCGTAAAATTAAATCAAGAAACTACCTGTTCGTAAACACGTGGAGCGGAGTGTACATCTCCATCGAATGAAGTAAACACTTTCAGTAAAAATCTTATATTTATTCTTCTGGGAAAATACAAATTTTATTATCGTTAGGACAAGGCTCCATGGATTCCCGCTTCGGCTTGCGTGTGGGCCCATTAAAAAAAATCGTCTCGTTTTCGGAACCATTCGAACAGAAAATAAATGCCGCCAAAACTTCAATGCATTTCCGTCCCCGTCACGATTATATCATTTTGAATGAGACCACCTTCAATATGATGGAAGGCTTCCCTCGCTGGACAGCTAGCTGGGCACTATTTACACAGATCGGATACGCGGTAATTATACTTTTTTGTTGTGTTCGACGTCCCCCCACCGAAGGCTATCGACATGCAGAATGAACGGTTTTTGCGTTTCTCAGTTCGGGTAGGTGGCTAAAGGCTGGATGTGTATTGACATGCGAAATGAATTGCCATTTGGATGGATGGATGCCAATGAAAACCTCATCATCGTCAGACAATATGCTGTGGAATTCAGGCCGACATTCCATTCATTTCTCATTTTTCGAATTAATCGGGATTCGGGATGGCATTCCTGCGTCGCGTCGTCGTCGTCATATGAAAACTGAAATCCCGAATTGACAGATATTTTTGTCTCGATGAGTATGGGCAGAACTACGTTCGTGATTTTCATCGATATGCATGCGGGATGTGCATGGTAGTAGCATCACATCAGTCGCAGTCACCGCCGCGCCCGTTTAATCGGCGATAACATCTGCAGGTCTGCTGTGGTAACGTTCCAGCTGGCAAAGCCACATCGATAAACCTGTGCAGCTCCTTGCCCTGCTGTGCGAACGGGCGGACTTATAATTACCACCTGATCATACTGAACTTTAATTGCTGAATCTATTGAGCTAAATGAGTAATTTACAGTCACGTTGGCCATAAATTAATATATCAATGGTAGATTCTGGTTTGCGGTTGCGGATATGTTTTTCTCCGTTCATATGTGACAACGTCGTCGGTTCGTGATTTAATAAAGTATCTATTGGTAGTCCCGTAGTAGTTTCTATTGATATCGGTTATCGAATGGCGTCCTCTCTAAGCAGCGCAGTCGTTGGGCTATTCATCGTAGCCGTCGCGTGATCTCTGGCGATTTTGAACTATTCGGCCCGAAAAGTTGCGTTCTCTCCTCTGAACTTGTGGGGATATTGATCGCTTGTGAACATGCATTAAAGATCGCTTCAATGGATTGTTTTACACACGACCACGGGGAGAGAGATGATCGCGCGCGAGAGAAATGGCCCATACACCGACCGCAGACCTCGGATACTATTCGGTGTTGGTGGTAATGTGCACGCGGGACACCACCAGCACTGTTCCGTGCTACGAATGCGATGATCGCGTAAAATTGATAAAGATCACTTTGAAAAGCATGTTGTCCCGATCGACTTGCCCTCCCGCTGTAGCTTATGTCTGCTGTGCCGTTGGAGTCGGTAGCAGCCGGCCGGTGTAGGGGTGTTACGGTTGGAGGTGTCTCTAAAGGTGACTACCGGTAACGTGTTAGAGGCACGTTTTCTTGTGTTTTTCTTCCTCATCGTCTGAGATCCCCGGATAGTCGGGTGCTCGCACTCATACTCTCACATGGGGCAGCAATGAAATATTGATCAGAAAATTATTTAGTGCAACCGAGAATCGGTACGAGGAAGTGAGTTTGATATCGCTTTGCCGACTAATGTGTGCGGTGTCTTGATGATGGCTTGATGCTTTGATGCAAGGTGTAAGAAGGTAGGAGGTTCCCTGGCTCTTGGCCTTCATCTGGCTGAGTTCCTGGTCATTACCTGATAGATTTTCCTCTACATGGGAAAAAAAAAGAAATTTATGTAATGACCCGTAATTAAGTGTGAAGTAGGAGCATGGCGTGCGAACAAACGACATTTTGTAGCACAAAATGGGGACAGGAGGCTCGGAGCGGGGCTACTGCAGTGCTACTTGTCTTCTACGTCGAAGATGGGACTGCTGCTAATGGTGATGGCTACTTATCATGTGTTCCTGCCTGGATTATTGGGGCGATGTTGAATTTGTATTTTGTTTTCCTTAGTGGTCAGTGGCTCTTAATTTGTATGTCGATTGCGATTAAATTGGACGGACGTTAGAACAGGCAAAGTGGAGAGAATGAAAAATGGTTTTACAAGAAGTTCTTTGTGGTGGACTATATTTAGGCAACGTTGGGTCAACATTTTACCAGGGATACCAGGCATGAATTTTTGTTTTGTTGGTAGCAAACAAAATTGGAAAGCAAACCTATATTAACCAAACTGCACAGGCCAATACCAAAGATTGCTTTATTGGTTAAAGGGACTCCAGTTTTTTCTCCTGCATGGCTTTGTCCGCTCACGCAACTTTGTTGCTCCGCTAAGGGTAGGTGCAAGTTCTCTGGGAGGCGCCTATTTCAGCTTACTCTTTCGAATCGAACTGCAACACGAAAGTAAGAAACTTCGATAGAATCACTTTTCATTTCATTTCATACCGATTGTTATTAGCCTCGTTTTTTTAATCAACTGAAAAAGTGCAGGCTGTCATTAGACATTTCGGCTGTTTTCTCCATTAAAACTAGTATATAGTGAACCTGAAAATTCAATTACAAAATACTACTCAGATTAAAAATCTAATTAAACCACCGTTTCGGGCAAGAAATTGCAACTTAAAAAACAAAACAAAATTGAATGCGAAATGACAAGTGGTTTGTAAATTTTGTTGGAATTAATAAAACCTCGCACGGAAGTAACATTTGGGTTTATGTGTCAGTTCGGTAAGTGAGAAATGTCAAATTTTTGACATTCCATAACAAAAGTTATCGGAATAAGTCGAAAACGGTGATTGAAGGCACTAATATCGTCGCTTTCACGGCAAAGTGGCATAAGTCGAAAATGTATGATTTTCAGAAGAGACGTGTAAAGTTTTACGTCACACTAAAAAATTGTTCTCTTGTTAATTAAAAACAATATACAAAATTTGTTTACATGCAATTGAAGTGTTTTTCTTCCTCTTCCAGGCAGCATATAATGTTTTATAAAAAAAAAAACAATATTTAAAAAAAATCCTTCGTACTTACGACGTTTTGCGAAAAACCTGATATTTTTTTAAGTGTTTGTTTTCTTATTATGGTGCAAAAGTGTCGTTTTGCCCTGAAATTAAATTATTTAAATTAAAATTCAAACAATATTACTAAACAGCATATTTATTGATTCATATTATTTAAGTGGAACATAAAAATACCTCTGCTGAGAATAGGTGACAAAAAATAAATAAAAAATAATTAAAACTATTAATATAAATAAATATTGGCACTTCAGTTTGATGAAAAGTTAAAAAGGAACTTAAAAAATCCATTGATATACATATATAGATTAGCTAACCTGTTAATGTTAGATATTTAGAAAAAAGTGACAGCACATTTAACTTTTAGTAACTTTTAAGTCCTTCATAAAAATCTTTATAGAAATGTGGGATTTGGTATTTTTGAAAAAGCTTTAGAAATCCTTCCTTCTTCTTGGATGAAATTCCGCCAGCAGTATTCGGCAACGGTATCAATACTAGATTACAAATTGGCTCCAGTGATCTTGTATTTTTTCTGATTTGAATTTTTTGGAAAACCTCATCAGAATATGACGTTTCCACAAAAAATTCGCCAGGTGAATTTTTCTGAAATGTCATAATTTTTATATCTCCTAATTTAAATTTTTGTTTCCTATCATCAATTGAAAAGTTGGATCCCATATTTCAGACAAGTTCTTGATGTCATAAAACGATGTATGATCCAGCTCATGAACATTGTATGGACATCCCGTCTTCTTTGCTGTTCTAATAAGGGTTACGTATTGGTCTGGAGTATATATTGGTGCTAATTTCAGTGATCTTTTTACAGTACGCTCTATAACCGAATGAGCAGCATCACCCTCATTTTGTGAGTGACCCTTAATGAGGAATTTATGAGCAACACTCCTAAGGTTAGGCAGGACTTGAGCAGCATACGCATATAGGGAAATATTAAACTTATTTTTCTGCTGTCCACAACAATTATCGCTATAAAATATAACATCGAATTCCATTTTTGCCTTGTCATTCAGTTTTTGAAGGTACTTGAATACACAGGTGCAGATTTCATTGGCTCCTCTGCCTGATTCTCCCTCGTGCCAAACAAAACAATCAACCTCTTAATTTTCAAGTTGACACACAGTGAAATTGAAAACGTTGAGTTTAGATACGTAATAAAATGTTCCGGAATCACCTCTGGGACACTGGAGTACAGCCTGAAGATCATACACTGCAACAAATAATGAATCTCTTATAGACTGTTTGTCACGGTTTTTTTCTTGTTTCGATAATGCTTTTTCTTCCAAGTGCTTGTCATATTTCTCTTGCAAACTTGTTTTGTCTTCAGCGTTCTCATATGCAACGCAATCTTCACACTGGTCCTTTTTTGGGGTATGGAAAGATATGTTGTAATCATTCTTGAATATTCGATAGTATGACGAATAACTCGCATATGGAACGCCCATCTCTTTGCATTGATCAACATAGTTACTGTATAGTCCGGAAACTGTGTTACCTCCTTCGATATACTCTCTTGTTGAGCTCGATCTGCAAAAATGGCTTGGCATGCGTGGAATTAAGTCTATGTGCTGCTTCACTCTTTTTTCGCTCTCAATATCAAGCTTATTATATGGCTTGTGCTTGCCTATTTTATTGATGTCAACTATGTTTGTAATATTTAAGTCTGTCTTTGCGAGTACCGTCCTAATAGGTCTTTCATTTATTCCTAGAGTTGACATGAAAAAGACTTTGCATACCCGTATGCGAGTGTTTTCGATAGTAACATAAAATGCATTGTTATAACCTTGTGGTTTCCTCTTAGACGACTGTTCGAAATCTCGGATACACCTATATTTAGGCCTGATTTTGTTGTAAGACCCAGCAAGAAAATTTCTTAGCTTATTGATACATCCTAAAGCCCAGTATCTTTTAAAAATATTAATTCTGTTTTCTTGACTCACCTTAGAAGAACATTGCAGTTGACAATTGCAAACTGGGCCAATTTGTCGGTCAGGTATGATCTTCTTATTTTTAGAAGAAGATACGTAGGACAGTCCTAAACTTCGTAAGGTCTTAGCTTTAGTTCTTTTCCATTCAGCCCTTTTTTTCTTACGATGACCAATTTCTTCTTCATCCTTTTCAGAAGTTGGTATATCTTCGAGGTTGCAAGGTAGAAGAAAAGTCGTGTATTTGTCGACATCATTGGAAGAAAAATCTTCACCTGAAGATGACACCTCATCTATGGAAGATTCAGGATTTTCAAAGACCTTATTGGATGGCTCAATATCCTTTGTACCACAAGGTTGAAGTCCGAGATAAGTTAAAGCACTGGATCCAGGTTCAAGAACACTTGGCCGACTAGATGCAGGTTTCGGTAGGTTATGAGTACTTGCAGAAGAATCTTTGTACGTGCTTTTCTTTTCGCCAAAGTCGTTTTCAAATCGCACTGGAGATTCTCCATGTGAAGACGATGACTCATCCGAGGAAGATTCAGAAGAATCAATATCCTTTTTGGAGGGAAAACCTTCTTTTCTATCATAAGGTCGAAGTTTGTGATAAGTCAAACCAGGTTCTGTATTGATTAGCTGACTAGATGCGGATTCAAGTCGGTGAATGTTATTAAAATATTCGATGTTCATGTTTTGCTTTTCGCTTTCCACAGTAGTATCATTCTATGAAAAATTATTCTCAGTAGAACTATTTTCTTAAAGCTACATGAATGTTCATTACTTACTTTTGACTTTTGAGGCAGCCTGATATTTAGAGGATCTTCTTGAAGATCGTGGGAAACGTTGCCTTTGGAATTTCTTGACAAATTGACAAGTAATTCGGATCGACTAAGAGTAGCTCTATAAAATATGAAGCGACAAATATATAATATCTATAATAATAATAATTCTCATTAGTTAAGTTTGGTAGGTATGATGACTTTCAACAAACAAAACTGACGCATTTGCGCTTTTGAGCCAATAAAACCAATAAAAAACAGAGGCATTATTTTTCAGGAAAATCGCCGCAAATGAAAAAAAGACTCCGATTTTTCCACGAAGTTAATAAAACTTCGACATAAACGAGAAATGTCAGTATGCAGGTTAAAAATTTAATAACAAGAATTGCTGGTATTGAGTGGTGTTAAAGCAATAATTAAACTCAATTATAAAACTTTGTAAACACCCTATATTATACAATAGCTTTCTAGCGACATCTTTTAACTAATATTATTATGTCAATCTAAGAAAGTCATCATCTTTCTCTTTCACTTCCTTTTTCTTATAATTTGTACGTTTTTTCACATGCTTTTAACCTAATAAACTCGTTCATTCCTTTGTTAGTCTTAAACGCAATCAGATCGTCTTTTACTCCATCGATTATATTTAACAAGTGGCAAAACGACAGAACTCAAAAGTGTCGTTTTGCCATAAAAAAAAATCCAAAATTTAGAAGCAAAATGTCATTATCCAAAAGTGTCAGTTCTACTGATTTTTTTAGTGGGAAACCTTGCATATTTTTGTGTCGATAAATAATGCATATAAAAAAATGTCGAAATGGCACAAGAATCTTACCTGTTTGTTTTTGTGTATCTTGACATTTTTGGAAATACGCCGTTTTGATAAAACAAACACAACCACTCGCGACAAAGGTTAACGCACAACTAAAAAAATAGCATTAACGCACAAAAAATTGCAGGGTTGTTAGTAGGAAATCCAAACGACACTTTTCACAACGTGGAAAGTAGAAGAAATTAAATTAAGCCAATTAGGCAAAAAAAAAACAAATATTTTTTTGCGGTATTTCTGTATACTTAACTCAAAAATGACAAATTTCGACTTATGTCACTTTGCCGTGAAAGCGACGATATATCCGCTTAAGGACTTAGTGGTGATAGTTATACCCGCTAAAGTTAGATAAGTTGTTGTTTTATTTAACAATTAAATGTGAATAAGCGTGTATACACTTGAGAAAAAAAAACTCAACTGTAATCGAAATTACCGATTCCTGATGAGAAAAACTATTTTCCGATGTTCGATTCGCGAAAAAATAGACGCAACTGCGGAGAAAACACGATCAGTGCTTAACAAATATATATCAGAGCTGTTGATAGTAAAAAAAAAAACTTTATTATAAACATTTCACAGCGTTAGTACATACATCCATTATGATACGAACAAATATCAGTTAATATAGTTTTTCGTAACTCCACTTTCACTTTCACTCCTTCTCTACTTAGCGGGGCTAAAAATGTAATCAGCAATCTTATCAAACCGTAACAATGAAATATCAAGATAACAGCGGCAACAACCGAGATTAACTTACATTTTGTCCAAGTTTGATGTCAGTCGGTCCATCGGTTCTCGAGTTTAAGACGCCCGTACCACGAACGAACCTTTTTTTATATTTTAACAGCCATATTAATAAAAAAACACTATCCACTCTTTAACACACGAGTTAGCTGGCACACGGATAGAGAACTTGTCCATATGATAACTTTTCTGATTAATGAAAATATGTTTTCCCTGTGTTAGCTGTTTGCTCTTTATCACTTACAACATGGCAGCACTTTAACAAATTATACTCAAGAATCGAATGTATCTGTCATATTTCATCAGTTGACACTCATTTCTGTGTATTCCATTTTAATACTATATATATTATAAAAGAGTAATATGCCCAAATGGGAGACAGTGTTCTCCCTCATCCTCTCAATGTTTCCATACATGCAAGCGCATCCTCTCAATTTGTGAATGCATGGCATGAACTACAATCTGAGAAGGTGTGAAGTTATCCGCTATATGCCGAATTCGGTGAGTTAAGTTATCCACTCGTTATCACATGTCAGTGAAAGCTAACACACGTTAATTAATCAGAATTATGAGTTAACAGATGTGCTAGTGCTAACTCGCCGCTTTTCGTTGTTTATTAATACGGGGGTAAGATTATAAATTCAGATAATTTAAAACTTATTAAAATTAATGAAGCCGAAAACTTAGAGCTTGCGATAGAGTGTTGGTGTCGGGTCGATTACTCCACGAGGAGAGTCCAAAAGTGCTGTAGGCGAAAATCGAAAGTCAAAACGTCAAGTAATATCATGATGGACAAAGAAGGAAACTTCACTGAACATCATCTAGATCTTACAGGAATGTTGTTCCTAAAACACATCAACTTCGATTGTGTTTAGTTATTTTATTAGCAACCTAGCTAGCTGCCTACTTTGGCTAAACATGGAGAAGATGGAGAATAGTCTCCTCCTCCTCCTCGTCCAAGCAGCTTTTGCTGAAGTTATTTGTATAGACGCCAAGCCTTGTTGCATGCTTGCCTATGAGACAGTGTCCGGTGATTACACCAATTGTACATAGCACCAATGTGCAGTCTGTTAAGAAAGATCAAACATTGAGAGTGTTTCAGATCCAGGTTTGGCCAAATCTGTTTCGTCGCCAGGCAAGGGTTGCCACTTGTCCACCTAAGGTTAGTTCTCTCAATCTCAATGGCCTCCCTCATAAACATGAACATGAGTTTGCATGTAGCAATTGGAACGCCTAAGAGACCTTTATTAGGTTGAAGGTGCAGTATGGTTATTTTTCTGGCGAGTTCATCAGCCCTACAATTTTCTGGAATATCTCTGTGTTGCGGCACCCAGATAGGTGAATGTTGAGTTGCTTCGCCATCTCTGCGAGAGATGATCGGCAGTTTAGGACTGCAATGGGGTTTGTAGAGCCAGAATCCAGAGATTTTAGCGTAGTTTGGCTATCTAAGAAGATTCGGATGTCCATCACGTTCCTCTTCAGCCACTGACTTCTTTAATCGCCATTACTTCCGCCTGGAACACGCTGCAGTGATTATTGAGACGAAAAGAGAGGCTGACATTCAACCTGTCAGAGAACACACCTCCACCAACCCCCTTGTCGGTTTTGGATCCATCGGTGTAAAAGTGCATCGATTCATCTTCGACAGGGGGCCTTCCTCCCATATTGCGCTGGGATGTTGACTTTGAAGTTTTTGTCAAAACGGAGCTGAGGGGTGGTGTAGTCGATGTTGCAAGGGACGATTCTGAATTTGTTTAGAATAGAGGAGTGGCCAATTTCATTCTCGGACCACTGCAACGTCGTTTAAATGCCGCCAGCCGGACTACCAGCCGCTTGCTTACTTAAGATATCAAGGGGTGTCAGTCAGGTGAAACAGAACGTCCATTGCAGCAGAGGGAGTAGTGCGCAGTGCACCACTCATACAGAGACAAGCTGATCGTTGGACTTTGCTTAGCTTATCGCGAATTATCGCTTTATCTAAGGTAGTCCACCAAACAACCACCCCGTTGAGAGACAAACGTCAAAACCATTCTGAATATCTCAGCAGTGGAAAGAGATAGAACAAAATCGATAACTAATTTGAAATGAGCGAAAACATAATACTGCATACCTAGTTTAAAAAGTGAATTTTGGCCTATACGCTAAATCAATTTTGAGCCAACGACGGTGAACACCTAACACACCACATGGGCTACTTGTTGAAAGGGCGAAGGCATCGCGGATTAATCTTTGCTTAAGATCCTGGGTGCTGATATAGAGACCGCTAAGCATCTAATTTCCTCATCACTGTCTTCTAAAAACATAATATTTTCACATGAGGTACCTACCTATTTTTTAAATCTTAGGGATGTAGCAGACGTACAAAACTTCAAACAGAAAAAAACCCCAGTCGTGACATGGGAAAATCTTCAGGACACCTAGCATTAAGTGCTTTGATAACATCACCATAGATAGACAGCGATCGAAAGGATACACAGTTATGACCCTATTGTCGGCTCCCAGAAATTGCCAGAATTTTTTTTACTTAGCCAAAATTGGAAAAAACACCAGAAACAAAATTTAATTTTTAATTTCAAAACAAGACAGTTTATGAGTGACAGGAGTTTGGAGAGGGGAAGGGTTAGGGGGGGGGGGGGGGGGCAATTGGCAATTTCTCCAAATTATTTTGTCATTCCATTTATAAAATGCATATAACGATAGACATTTTTTTTGTAAAAATACCAGACTTTTGCAGGAAGCAGACCAGAATTTTGCAAAAATAAAAAATATGGCATCATTTCCGGGAGCGGTTTTTTTTTAAATGTGTGCTAGGGCAATTATTTCATGACCCAGCCCTTGCGAGAGAGGCTTGTTACAAATTTTGTTCTCCAACACGGCCCCATTCTTATTTGCAAATAGTTTTATCTATTTTGACGGCCAAATGTTTTTTTACAAAATTACCTTTTTATACCCTATTCTAAGGGTATATTAATTTTGACGCATAGTTTGTAACATACCTTAATATTGCCCGCAGACCCCCAAAAGTTACTATATTTATGATCAGCATCGATAGTAATGTCGATCTAGCCATGTCCGTCCGTCCGTCTCTCGGCAAAAATTAGGCCTTTAAACTGGGTCTAGAGAGCTGAAATTTTAACCATATACTCTCTAGGGTCCCGAAATAATCAAGTTTACGAATTTTTGAAATCCGCCCACAGACACGCCCACAAACTCAAAAAAACAAAATTTTGGAAAAAATCGAATTTTGAGCTAGAAAGCTGAAATTTTTTACATATGATCTATGACTCCTAAAACTGCTCGGGATAAAAAAATTTCAAAATCCGCCCACTGACACGCCCACAAATAAATAAAACAATTTTTTTGAAAATCCAAAGTTTGAGCTAGGGAGCTGAAATTTATAATATATACTCTCTATGGGCCCTTTATGCTCATGTGTAAATATTTTCAAAATCCGCCCACTGACACGCCCACAATTAATTTTTTTTTTTTTTTTTGAAAATTCAAAGTTTGAGCAAGGGAGCTGAAATTTATAATATATACTCTCTATGGGCCCTTTATTCTCATGTGTTAATTTTTTTTAAATCCGCCTACTGACACGCCCACAATTAAATAAAACAATTTTTGAAACACCCAAGTTTGAGCTAGGGAGCGTTTTGTTTTTGATAAAATCCTTTAAATGTTATATAACAAAATATGTAGAGCGTTCTTAACAATTCAACCATACTTAGACTTTTGTCACGCCCACTTATGAGGGATAGGAATAAGAATTGGGTATCCAACAGTTTGCCCAAGCGGACTGTAGCCCGTTCCTATGTTTTTTCAAAAGGTTTAACTCTACTTAATCTTCTAACTAAATTGTTGTTATTAAGTAGTGGGACTATTTCTAAATTACCATGTTGCGAAGCCTAACTTTATGTATTCTTGCGACCTTCCGAACCTCGTACTCTACCATTTAAATTTTTAGATCCCCATGTAGATCACAATTACGTTTGTACTACGGCGCCATAACGTAATACTTTGTTTTGAAAGCATTGTATGCTTTTAAGATTTGTCTTTCTTGTGCTCCCCTATAACTAGAGGCCATATGTCAAAAATGGTTTTAATATTTGCTTGTCGAAAAGCAGTATGTTGTAGATTGAGAGGCATGAATTCCTCCTTATGAGCCAATACATTTTATTGTATCGTATATTTAGTTCATCTCGTTTTTTTTTTGACATGTGTTACTTAGATACTTAGCTGAGTTCGAATGCAGCATTAATTTATTATTTATGTACCTACACAGGTATGTGTTTTACGTTTTTATTCGTAAAGTTAATATGAACCGACTTCAGTTCATTTAATTTTATTTGCCATTTTTTGGTCCATTTGGATATATCATTTAGTGTCCTTTGCAGTTTTTCTGTAATTTCCTGTGCGGTTTTTCCAACTGCAAGTACAGCAGTATCGTCTGCAAAAGTGGCAACAGTAGTTTCGTCATTTTGTGGTAGGTCGTTCGTGTATAGAAGGAACAGTACTGGTCCCAACACACTACCTTGGGGTACACCAGCTTTGATGTGTTTCAATTCGGAGTACTCATTCTCTTGCTTAATTGTAAATAATCGTTGCATTATATACGACTCTAGTATTTCATGGTACTATTTTGTAAGATATTTTCGTAGCTTACGGATTAATCCTTTGTGCCAGACTTTATCAAAAGACTGTGTTACATCAAGGAAGATGGTAGATCATATTTGTTTTTGCTCTAAAGCTTTTTCTGTTATATCAGTTATTCTGCGGGCCTGATCTATAGTTGAGTATTTATTTCTGATTCCAAACTGATGGTTTGGGATCAATGTATTTCCTTCTAGAATCGGATGGAGTCGTTTTAGGAATTTTTTTTGAATAGCTTAGACAGGATTGGCAGCAATGATATCGGCCGATATGACGTTACTTCACTGGGCAATTTTCCCGGTTTAGGTACCATGATAACTTCCGCAACTTTCCACATGCGCGGAACATACCTTAGTCTGAATGCAGCATTTATTATCTGTGCTATTTTTTTCATACCTTTTTTAGGCAGTTTTTTCAGAATTTCACCCGTCATTAGATCAAATCCCTGGATTTTTGTTCGGGTTGATCTTTTCTTTTATTTCTTTGGCTATTTCCATAGAGGTTACTGCTGGAATCGATCTCTCGTCTTCGCAAATTTCTTCCGTTTGTTGGGAACTATCATTATCGTCGCATGGCTTCATAACACTAAGATAGAACTCACGAAATCCATACATGTCCTGGAAAAGTTGATCGTAGAGCATGCTCTATTCGTATCAACCTCCAATCCCACACCACGTGACCCTTGATTCTTAATTACATCTCGTTTTGAAGGCAAAGAGTAATAAAGAAACATCAATGGCGTCGAAATATTTAGCAGCATAATATGTAAACACAGAAAAAATAATCGGCATAAAGAGCAAATCATTTTATTGTGGTTGTGCAAAATTTGGTCGCAAATACAAGGTGGCGCAAAAATAACCTTCCGATGTTTTTTGGCTGTAATTAAAAAAAAAATCAAATAAATAGTCACCAATATTCCGCGTTCTGGAGCAGTGTAGCGTAACATTGTTTATTAACGTGTATTTCGCATGTGTTTACTACACAAATGTCAAAACAGAACTGACATTAGGGGCCCAATCGCAAAATTTATAGCATTTTCTGATAGGAGGATTACTTTTGCGCCACCTTGTACTTGCTAGCAAAAATTGTCAAGTTTGACGTCCTTGCCACTGATGGTAAAAAGCAATTCGAGCTTAAAAGTGCATCTGGTTCTAATTTCAAGCACGCCAAAAGTTTAAAATCGATCAGGCCCATCGTTCATACGCCGGAAGATACTCACATAAAGATCGGAATAACGTTCAACTCTATGCAAAGCAAACGTGCCTATTGCATATTTGAAAATTTCTCTATCTTCAAGGAATGATGAAATTCTCTACATCAAGAAAACTTCTAACGAAAGCAATACCTGCCACCCTCCCACAAAGGCAATTGAAAAGGTTTCTTCAAAAAAGATAAAGTTTTTGGTTCTTTTCTTTTACGAGGGTTTGGTTCCTCGGGTGAAGAATGATTAACAATGAAAAAGTTAATCTGATTAAGTTAATGAGTCTTTGGTCTTAAATTGCCAATTTTCCTTGCACAAAGAGATGGACTAAAAGTTTTAAATTTTTAATGGCCAATCGATAAGTGGGATAGAGGTCTAGGCATTGTGCGGGACGAGGCGGTTTAAATTTAAGGTGAGAATTTTCATTGCGTTTCCACGCCTAAGCCGGTAATGAATTTGGATATTGTTAAGTGGCTGATGGAAAAGCTAATTTGGGTCAATAAAAGGCAGAGTAGGTGGAAAAAAATGAGTAATTGCCTACTGTTTGAGGTTTCCAACGATATGATTTGAAAATTGCTAAAGGCGTCTTCGATAAATCAATTGCCAAGTAATGATTTCTTTCCCGTCATCTTCATCTTAATAATATCCGGTGACAAACATTCACTCGAAAACTATGTAACTCATATAGGTTGCCTCTTGCTGGTCGGTTGGGTTCATCCCTGCTTTACCCATCTACCTGATTGCAGCGCACAAAAAAGAAGAACTTGCATAACAAATCAACCATCAACAAACAAGCGAATCGGGTCCCATGTGGAATATCTTTGGAAAGCAATAACTAATATTGCCCCTCATAAATCGCGCGGAGTCCTCGAGGATATTTGAGTTGTGTTATATGTTGCCGCAATGTTTGCATCTACAAACATTGCTTTCTCTGGTTAATAATACATCAGTGGTAGTAGTAGTTAAGTTAGCTAGAAAAAGTCGTGCACTGGCCTCAGTATCGTCCTGCTGTCGTCGCTGCCATAAAAACCGAAATTGAATTTCAATCATCAATACATACATATGTGTCCGTATGTATGTAAGATTATCAGGAGGACTACACACATACCGAAAGAACATCTCGATAGTGTGCTCTCTATTACTTTCTTTGTTCCATCAGGCTGTTCTGGGGGTGGTAAGGCGGTGGTGGGGGGATCGATCCATCGAGACCGAGAGAAAGTAAAATCCTCCAAGGAAAAGGAACTTTGCATGTTTATTAAAGATCAATATTTGCATTAACTAACCACTCGGGTATACGGTTTTGCCCCATCGATGGGAGAAGGAAAAGGGTTACACTTCGCATGTATGTACATATGTACTGCCGAATGGGTCACAAAGGATGCCTCGTTTACAACGCATATCGTTCGCCAAACACCCCATCATATTTAGCCCGCAATTTATTTTCCTATGCGAATTGTATTGTTGCCGAAGGATGAGGAGCCGAGATATATTCTTCACGTTATACCGTTATATGCATTATCCTTTTTGCCCGCCCCGGGCAAAACAGATGTTTGTATGTGTGTTTGTATGTTGATTATTGAATCGAGATTCCCAGTTGGCCCGTTAGACTTGGAAATTATTATAATGCACTCTTTCCTATACCTATACCAATGTCTAGTCCCGTTTCGCATTGGAAACACGTCGGGCAAGTGCATGGCTTGGTATTGCCTGTGCATTTATTTTGCATTTTTGAACGGAGAAGATAACTCTCACGTTGTCAAATGTATCCTTACGCTGCTGCTCATGAATATGCATGTTGTTCCGCATGCACCTTTTTTCCCAGAAAGAGAGGACTCTTAAGGATGGATATTTTTGCCTCGTACCTACCCGGTTCGATGAGTACATTTTAATATCGAAGTCAAATAACGTCGTAAATTTGGACAGTGGGGTTGGGTGACCTCAGCAACACTGTTTGTCGCCTTAAGGCAATATCATGTGATTAATTGCAAAAGTGATTATTTTCGAATGGAATTTTGGGGTGGAATATATTGGAGTTGTTTTGTTATTTAATTGAGCGGAAAATGTTATCGAATTCCTTTTCATAGCAGATGAATGATGTGGAAGTTGTTAAAAGCTTATATTTGTATAGCTATCTGCGTTTGCCCCAATTCTCAGAGTAAATATGCGAATAGGAACGGAGTCCTTGTTGTACATGTGCATGTGGGATGTCGAAATGAAATTGATTAATTAAATTGTATCTACAGATGATGTTAATGGCGTTTGGAGTCGTAGGGTCAGGGAATGCTTTGTACGTGCTTGCATGGGAAGAAGCGTGGTTTTCCAAAACAAGGCTGCGATTTTTATATTTGACGAAGAGAGTGTGATGCGTTCGGAACAGATATAAACAAATTGGCTAGCTTGCAGAAGCGGGGTTGATTAAATAAAGTTTTAGCACTTAATTTAATACTAACTACACGCAGAAATCAGGTATTTAAAAAAATCTGGTATTTAAAATTAACCAACTTTACGTTTAAAGGATTTTATCGGAAAAAAACGAAACTTTTGTAAATAAAAACGCTCCCTAGTTCAAATTTTGATTTTTCAATAAAATTGTTTTATTTAATTGTGTGCGTGTCAGTAGGCGGATTTAAAAAAAAAAAATAAGCATGAGCATAAAGGGCCCCTAGAGAGTATATACTATAAATTTCAGCTCCCTAGCTCGAACTTTGGATTTTCAAAAAAATAAAACTTTAAATTGTGGGCGTTTCAGTAGGCGGATTTTGAAAATATTTACATATTAGCATAAAGGGCCCCTACAGAGTGTATATATTATTAATTTCAGCGTCCTAGCTCAAACTTTTGTTTTTCAATAAAATTGTTTTATTTAATTGTGGGCGTGTCAGTAGGCGGATTTTAAAAATGTTATCCCCTGAGCAGTTTTAGGAGTCATAGAACATACACTTGGCTTCAACTGAATAAGCACAAACATTTTCTAAGCTACGTTGTCCATTTTTTCAAAACCTTGTGCCGTAATATGTATATCATTTGATGATGCAAACTGTTTTCGTATGATGTTGACAAAATAAATCGGAAAGAATATTTCAAAAAGTACCGCTATTTTTTTCCGGGTTCCCTTGTAAAGCATTCAATATGGAAAAATGCAGTTTTATTTTGCGTCAACTGAATAGACACAAATATTGAAATTGGAAATAAAAGTTGTTGGGTTTTAATGAAACAAGTTTTTCTTAAAATAGGTTTTCATTGGTTAATTTTGTTAGTGGGTACTGCCGAATTTATTCATAATAGTTTCGTAAATTCCATCAGACATGGAACCGTACAGCCTCTTCATGTACTCCAGCGAAATTTCCCCCCAGGCCAATTTAATGGCTGCAATAAGGGATTCTCTGTCTTCAAACAGACGGCCTGACTCATAAACTTTTTGTACTAACCATCCGCAAACGTTTTCTATAAGGTTCAGGTCCGGTGAGTATGGCGGCCATTGAAGCAATTCCACATTCTGCTCCTCTATCCATATTTTTAGTATGCGCGCCGTGTGGATGGGGGCGTTGTCCTGCTGAAAAGTTCAGTTTATGGGTGCAAAAATGCCTGCAAAATTAGGGAAATATCTTTTCAAATTTCCTTTATAACTTAATGCAGTAATTTTTGAGGTTTGGAACTCAAGCTCAACAGTGCTATAGTAGCTAACTGCTCCCCATACCATAACACCACCTTCTCGACTATGATGCAGCGCCAAAAATCCTTCTTCTTTCCTCACATCGTGGAAGTAATAATTAAACCCATCAGGGCCATCAAAATTAAACTTCTTCTCATCCGAAAGAGCTACGTGACGCCAATCATTTTTAAAACTCATATGGAGTCTAGAGAATTCTAAGCGCATGCACTTCCGTTTCTCGTTAAGTGGTGGTTTCTTTTGAATTTTTAACCGTTTTAGATGTTTGGCATTATTGATAACTCTTCGCACTGTTGAAACGCTTGCAGTAACACCGGCTTTCTGCTTTATTTTTGCCGCAGAGTCGCAGGAATTGGAAGCACATCTTAGAATTGCTCTTCGATCAACCGCTGTTGTTGCCGTTTTTGACCTCCTTTCATGTTTTTTCCGTGCGAATCTTTGCTTCTTAAATAAGAATAGACCACACTAGAACTTCTTCCAATTTTGTCAGCGATAGAACGCCCGGTTAGTCCTTGGTCTTTTAGTAAATCGATTTGAGCTCTTTCAACACTATTAAGAGATTTTGATCTAACTGTTTTTCTTTGAAATACAATTAATCAAATAAAATTCACTTACAGCACTTCAACTGTTGATCTAATGTGTCAATATCCACAGAATACTCATAAGCAGTGAAAATAATGACCTTGTGTCTATTCAGTTGACGCAAAATAAAACTGAATTTTTCCATATTGAATGCTTTGCAAGGGAACCAGGATAAAAATAGCGGTACTTTTTGAATTATTCTTTCCGATTTATTTTCTCAACATCATACGCAAACAGTTTGAATCATCAAATGATATATTACGGCACAAGGTTTTGAAAAAATAGACAACGTAGCTTAGGAAATGTTTGTGCTTATTCAGTTGAAGCAGAGTGTATATAAAAAATTTCGGCTTTCTAGCTCAAAATTCGATTTTTTCGAAAAATTTGTTTTTTTTTAGTTTGTGGGCGGATTTCAAAAATTCTTAAACTTAATTATTTCGGGACCCTAGAGAGTATATGGCTAAAATTTCAGATCTCTAGGTTCAGTTTATAGGCCCAATTTTTGCCGACAGACCGACGGACGGACGGACATGGCTAGATCGACATTACTATCGATGCTGATCGTAAATATAGTAATTTTTAAGGAGCTACGGGCAATATTAAGGTATGTTACAAACTATGCGTCAAAATTAATATAGTCTTAGAATAGGGTATACGAATGGTGCAGGGAAATAAGTCCACGGGAACTAAGTCCACTGAGGGACTTAGTTCCCACTTAGTGGGAAATAAATCCACTTTCGGGAAGTGGACTTAGTTCCCATGTTAAGTGGGAACTAAGTCAATTTTTTATGGGAACTTAGTCCACATTCAAATATAAGAAGAGGGAACTAACATCCAACATTTAGAATTAAACAAAAAAACTGTAAAGTGCAGTTAGTTATCACACTCTTTAAGCAAAGTCTTAAGCTTATCATGGTGACATAAAGCCAAAGTTTCAAAACCGTACCTCGCACCTACTCCAAATCAAACAGTGACCCCAAGCAGGGGGGTTGCAGGGGGGCAGCATGCCCCCCCATATGCATTACACTATTTATGGAATCTACTTGCGATTTCGTAACTAATCTCATAAACAGTGCAATGCATATGGGGGGGCATGTTGCCCCCCTGCACCCTCCCTGCTTGGGGTCACTGTTTGATTTGGAGTAGGTGCGAGGTCACGGTACCTATATTACTCTGTCTCATTTAGAAGTTAATTTCTATTTTGTTAATAAAAATTGCAAAGTACCTACTTGACTCTTTAATTTTATTTTGTTCTTAGTCGACAGTGAGAATTTACTTCACATTAAAAGGGAACTAAAACCACTCAGAGTTTTGGGAATTTATTTCCCACCTTACATGGGAACTAAGTCCTCTTCCCGAAAGTGGTTTTATTTCCCACTTAATGGGAACTAAGTCCCTCAGTGGACTTAGTTCCCGTGGACTTATTTGCCTGCACCTATACGAATAACCGATTTATGTCTTTTCCCCCGAAATTTGCTCGGTTGTGAATAGCAAACTAACTCGGTACCTTAACCAACTTACTTTGTTGTTATTTGCCGATCCAGTTTATAAAATTGAACCAACTTATTCTGTTGTTATGAGCCAACCATCTCTGTTTTTATTAGCCAACCTAGTTGGCAGAATTCAACCAACTTAATCTCTTGTTATTAGCCAACTGATTTTTTTAAAATTAGCCAACCTACTTGGTTGCATTTAACCATCTTAATCTGTTGTTATAAGCTGACTGCTTAGTAAAATTTAACCAACTTACTTCAAAATTAGCCAACCAACTTGGTTACAATTTAACCAACTTACTCTGTTGTTCCTAGCTAACCTTCCTGGTTGAAATTAACCAACTAAAAGGCATGCCACTAACCAACATTACTTAGTTGAATTTAACAATCTCAAATGGTTAAAACTAGAAAACCTTCTTCGTTGAATTTAGCTAACTCACTTGGTTGGAATTAGCAGTTCTCCTTGGGTGAATGTAACCAAAATACTTACTTGTTATTAACCAGCCTATTTGAAACCAATTTGTTAATTTTCTTGGTTGAAACAGCGAACCTAGTCAGTTTAATTGTTTACAACATTCTTGGTTGGAAGTATCCAACTCCTGTACATCTGAAAAGTAAATCATCTTAAAGCAAAAACAAATTAAACCCCTTTTAAATTATTATACAAAATTACTCAACGGTTTAATACTATTTCCTATTCACGTTAAAATTATTTTTTATTTTTTAGTTCACTTTTATTTTGACATATGCCACCTGCATTTAACACAATGAGTATCTGATCTACTACAACAGCTTTGCACCGGTTCACCAAGGAATGACTCAATTATTATTCAATAACTATTATACCGCAAGCAGCATCGTTCGTAATTGTATGTGTATAACTCAATAAGAATCAGCAGCATGATTGTAGAAATTAACCAAGTTCAATGTTGAAATCAACATACAGTCCGTAACAATTGGATAGCCTCACATATTGTTTTTTTTTTAAACAAACTGTTTCGAGAGCTCTTTGATGTGTACCCAAGGAAATTTGCATTGGGTGACAAGGTAAGAGCGAGAGTTTCTGAGATTAAGACAGCTTTTAACAATTTTAGACTGTACTTCTAGTCACACACCGTTATTAACTTTTGCAGCGTCATAATTCGTGATAGAATGTGTATACACTGCCGTTCATCTGAATAGGTTCAACTTCTTTTTAACCTTTCTGTTAGCCTCTCTTTATATATATTGCAATAGCACATATTTGTTATACATATAATGAAAGAGCATCATTATACGCTTAGTTTGAGAAAAAAAGTGTCTTAAAGCTTACCGTTATTCTGACACGCTAGCTTGGCCATATGCATTCATAGAAACAAACACATTTTTTGGCTCATCTGAATAGGTTCAACGAATGAAATGGAATAAAACGAGAATAGTAATTGTAATTTAATAATTTATTTTGCACTTTTGTATAGTTGGGTTTGTAATAACAATAATTAATAATGAGTATTGCCGCCTTTTTTTAATAAAGTCTCGTAAATTCGATCTGGTATAGAACCATACAATTTTTCAAGGTATTGAAGCGAAATTTCGGTCCAAGCTTTTTTAATTGCTTCGATTAATGACTTTTTGTCTTCGAATTGTCGCCCTGACTCGTATACTTTACGTGAAATAAGTCCCCACAAATTCTCTATGATATTTAGGTCAGGGGAGTATGGAGGCCACTCCAGCAGCTGAACATTTTGGCTCTCAATCCACTGTTTTACCGTCCTCGCTGTGTGGATAGGGGCATTATCATGTTGGAATGTCCACGATATTGGTCCAAACAGGTCAAAAATCTATGGGAAAGCCTTTTCTAGCACACCTTTATAAGAATTTGCATTCATTCTCGGTGTAAGAAATTGGAGTTCGAAGGTTCCGTATAGATGGAAATAGCTCCCCACATCATGACACTGCCTTCATAGCTATGCAGACGGTTTAAATAATGTTCCTCTTTTCGAAGGTCTTGAAAATAAAGATTATAGCCGTCAGGACCCTCTAAATTAAACTTTTTCTCATCTGAAAAAATCACTTTATGCCACTCTGACTTCCACGACATGTATTTTTTACAAAATTGGCGACGAATTTCTTTTCTCGAATCATTAAGCGGTGGTTTTTCTGAATTTTTTTTCTTTTCAAATGTTTAGCAGTTTTAATAACCCGTTTTACTGTCGCCAAACTACATTTTACACCTGTTTTCATCTTTATTTTTGACGCGGAATCATGAGAATTGGAAGCTGCTCTGATGATTGCTCGACTATCGGTTCTTGATGTGGCCCTATAACTTCCACCTTTCATATTTTTTCCATAATGTTCGACATTTCGCAAATAACCGCTTACTACATTTTGACTTTTGTTAATTTTTTTCGCGATGCACCGTTGGCTTAGGCCAAATTCTCGAAATGCTTTTATTTTGCCCTTTTCTTCCTCGCTTAAAGATTTTCCGCGACCCATTTTGTCGTTAACATGTACAGGTACACTCAACAAGGTTAATTAGCAGAAAAAAATCTGAGTACAATTGACCGACGCAACTACACGCAAACTAACGTTTTTGCTGTTGAACCTATTCAGATGAGCCAAAAAATGTGTTTGTTTTTATGAATGCATATGGTCAAGCTAGCATGTCAAATTAAGTAGGTTTTTCTTAACCAAGATACTCATTTGGTTTGGGAAATGTTAATCTAGGAACTTCTGGGAACTTAGTTGAAAACAAAATTTAGTGTGTTATTTGCAACTGTATTTAAAAGGGTCTTTCATTAGCGACTTTAGAACTTAAAACTTTCAGTGTGAATGCACACTTAAACCGATTACCAAACTGTCAATGTAAAAATATTCAGTAAAATCAACATTTTTATCATGGTGATGTACACGAAAGAAAAACGTTACAAATAATTAAAATTTACTACCGAATTTCAGAGTCGGTGGTCGCAACTTTAAGAGCGTTAACGCCAATTTTCGGCCGTAATTCTCGTCCCAGTAGACAAGCAATTCACAGTCTAGTGAAAAAATTTGAGTCAGAATACGCCCTGCTTGATGTTGCCGTGCCAGTGAGACTACGTTTGGCCCGAAGTCTGGAGAATATTGCTGCCGTAGAGGCGTCCGTCGCAAACCAGCCAAATCAGTCAATTTCACGGCGTTCTCAAGAATTGGGCTTCTCCCAGACCACATTATGGCGAATTTTGCGTAAGGATCTTGGCCTACACAATTACAAGATCAAGGTGACTCAATTAACTAAAAAGCCACTTGATTATATGAAGCGACGTACGTTCTTGAATTGGGCTCTGGACTTGATGGAAGAAAATGATGAATTTCATCGCAAAATCATCTTCAGCGATGAAGCGCATTTTTGATTAAACGCCTTCGTCAATAAGCAAAATATGTGTTACTGGATGGGTGAAAACCCTCATGTGCTTCATGAAACAGCACTTCATCCGAAAAAAGTCACTGTTTGATGCGTTTTTCATACCGTATGCATCATTGTGCCGTTTTTTTTCGTCGATGAAAATGACCGTCACGTTACGGTAATTGGTATTCGCTTAAGAGACATGTTTGATTGTTATTTCTTTGAGCAATTGCATGAATTGGACATCAGTTATATGTGGTTCCAACAAGACGGTGCCACAATCCTCACAGCGGGTGCAACAATCGAGTTATTGAGGTTTCAGTTCGGTGAAGGTGTTATCTCGAGAAACGGACCCGCATATTGGCCCCGAGATCGTGTCATTTAACGCCTCTAGACTTCTTTTTATGGGGCTACATTAAATCATTGGTGTAGTATACCAACAAGCCGGCGATGTTAGAGGAGCTCAGAGCCAATATTGAACGAGAAAGAGCGGCCGTATCGGTCGAAATGTGCGGCCGAGTTATCGAAAATTGGCTTCAACGTATCGACCGCTGCATATGTTGTCGTGGTGGACATATGAACGAAGACGAATTCAATTCATAAATGTTTTAATAGTTGTTTAAGCCAATCGAATTTTTTTAGATATCTCAAGTAGTTTGCATTTTATTTAAAAAAGAAGCTGTCAAGTCCTTAATGAAAGATCCTTTGTTTAACCTTCTTAACACGGTGGCCTTAACAAAAATTACGCATTTACTTTCTGCAGAGACTTAGTTTATTTTAACAATTTTTTTTAGCAGAGCCGAAATCGCATTCGGTTTTTTCTTTATTTATAAATTACTAGCTGCACCCGCCCGGCTTTGCCCGTGCCCGAGAATTCTATTGGCCAATATGTTCGAGTAGACTTCCTTATTATTGTCTATATATGTTGTCGTATGTTGCTGCGCCTAAAAAAAAAGAGAACCGATTTTGGCCAAACTTCACAGAAACACTCTCAGGCCAATACCGAAGATTGCCTGATTTGAGCTCAACCGGTGAAAGGGACTGCACGTTTTTCTCCGCATGGCTTAGGCCGCTCGTTGTTCCGCTTAGGGTAGGTGCTTGTTGTCTGGCAGGCGCCTATGTCAGCTGACTTGTGCAAATCAAACAAAAAAGCGGAAGTAAAAAACTTCGGTAGAATCACTTTTCATTCACTTTCACACCGATTGTTATCAATGTTGGAAAAACATCTTTCCGATGTCCGATTCACAAAAAAAAATGCAAAAAAATTCAGTAAGAGTTATTTGAATAAAACTTTGCACAAACGATATCTCAAGACTGAAAGTGCGCACAAACATCACAATAGGCTTGAAACGGTCGTGTGGTCTCCCTCTTTCATATGCGCGTTCGGATAAAAAAATAGGTGACGTCTGTACGATGGTTTTTTATATGTGCGGTCTCTGTATCTGCATCGAAATTTACACGCATAAACACATATACATGTGTACTCACTCAAATGCCCATAATTCACACACCGATGCAGATACAGACATCGCACATAGAAAACATCCTTTGTACAGATGCCACCTTTCATGGAAAAAAAAATCATTGGAATTGGTTAACGCGTTTGGCCACACACCGGCAACAAACTCAAATATGGATTGATTTTTATATATATAGATTTATAGAAACGTTAAACGTAAAACTAAAGGAACTTTTCATTGATGCAAAAAAAATAAATAACAAACACGAAAGTCTGGAGGTGCTAACCTTTAGGACCATAAATGGGCTTTTAACGTTAGAATAGAAGTGTGCCTGTGCCATCTACGTAAGAATGTTTTAAAAAAAAACTGTTCCTAAAGCGGCCCTTACACGGTCAATCGAATGACATCAATCACTAGCATGTGTTTGTGAAAATGTATCTGTATGAGTCACACACATTTGGTGAGGTCTGATTGACGAAAATCAAAGCAAGTTTGATTTTGCATGACGAACGTTGATATGTGTAAGGGTTGCATTGACGTAATTACTTTATTGTGTTTTGTGTCACGGAAGCGAAAACATGTCTGGCGTCAGCGGAAAATTGAAGGACGATGAAGACCGAGCATTTGTATCGGAATTAATTGAAGCGTAGGTATCGGTCATTACCGAGTTTATGGGATGTCAAAGGGAAAGATTATAGCGACCGAAACAAAAAAATGCAACCATATGAAGTTTTCATGCAAAAGTATAAAGAAAAGTATCCTGATACACAAAAAGCGGATGTCACCAGAAAAATAAATACATTGAGAACGAATTTTCGGCGCTAGCTAAAACGTTTAAATGAATCAATTCTTAAAAGATTTCCATGAGTGAAGTGATTACTTTTTTTTATACCCTATTCTACGGGTATATTAATTTTGACGCATAGTTTTTAACATACCTTAATATTGCCCGTAGACCCCTAAAAGTTACTATATTTATGATCAGCATCGATAGTAATGTCGATCTAGCCATGTCCGTCCGTCCGTCTGTCGGCAAAAATTAGGCCTTTAAACTGGACCTAGAGAGCTGAAATTTTAACCATATACTCTCTAGGGTCCCGAAATAATCAAGTTTACGAATTTTTGAAATCCGCCCACAGACACGCCCACAAACTCAAAAAAACAAAATTTTGGAAAAAATCGAATTTTGAGCTAGAAAGCTGATTTTTTTTTTATATGATCTATGACTCCTAAAACTGATCGGGATAAAAAATTTTCAAAATCCGCCCACTGACACGCCCACAAATAAATAAAATAATTTTTTTATACCCTATTCTAAGGGTATATTAATTTTTGAAAATCCAAAGTTTGGGCTAGGGAGCTGAAATTTATAATATATACTCTCTATGGGCCCTTTATGCTCATGTGTAAATATTTTCAAAATCCGCCCACTGACACGCCCACAATTAATATTTTTTTTTTTTTGAAAATTCAAAGTTTGAGCTAGGGAGCTGAAATTTATAATATATACTCTCTAGGGGCCCTTTATTCTCATGTGTTAATTTTTTTTAAATCCGCCTACTGACACGCCCACAATTAAATAAAACAATTTTATTGAAACACCCAAGTTTGAGCTAGGGAGCGTTTTTTCGATAAAATCCTTTAAATGTTATATAACAAAATATGTAGAGCGTTCTTAACAATTCAACCCTACTTAGACTTTTGTCACGCCCACTTATAGGATAGGGATAGGAATAAGAATAGGGTATCCAACAGTTCGCCCAAGCGGACTGTAGCCCGTCCCTATGTTTTAACCACTCCTTCACCCAAATTCTCTGTTTTCTCGACATTTTTCACTTTTTCCTCTTTATGCAATGTGCAAGAGCAATATATGCAATACAATCGTCCGTTTCACTCATCGCACATCCGTGCACCACGAAAACTCACAAAAACTAAAAAGTTTACGTCAATCGATTGAACTGTGTAAGGGGTAGCGTCAATCCACACATACACGATGCATGATGTCAACCGATTGACCGTGTAAGGGCCGCTTATGAGGTTTATCTGCAGCTGCGTAACCTCTGTTTCCTTTTTGTTTGTGTTTGCAGCTGAATATGAATATAACATTTAACTGAGAGTCATTTTCGATTATTTAGTTCCTTCAAATGGAGGCTGATTTTCATGTACTCGTATCTACATACAATTGATATTGTTCTGAATTGTTATCTGTGGTTTTATGAGTTGCATTAATCGATGTAGGCACTGTTCTTCGATGTAATGTACTTTAAGGCCTTAACAAAATTATATAATTCTTCTCTTATCAAAAATTTTATTCAAACCGTGAATCGGTATCTTGACTTATGTTTGCATAACTGATAAAGGTTTCGTGTTTATGTTTAATCTTATCAAGTTTGCCATCTCCTAATAGTTACTGAGTTAATCTTATCACATAAGGCTTCAGCTGTAAAAACAAAATAATTTAAAATAAGTCTGACAATGTTTGAAGTTGCGATTGCTGTGATCAGTGTTGCTTTGGCGCTGATATATCTTTACCTGACATGGAACTTCAACTACTGGCAAAAAAGAAAAGTCCGTGGGCCCAAACCAAAAGTTTTGAAAGGGAATTTTGAGAAAGCCCATCGAGGAGAGTGCAACTTTATTGAAGAACTACATGAAATCTATTTGTAACTTGATTTAAGTCGATTGCAATGGCAGCATTATAAGTTAATCTTTTTTTCTAGGAAATACAAGTCGAAAGAGAAGTTTGTTGGTGTCTATGTGGCGAGGTCTCCCCGACTGTTCATTCTGGATCCATCGCTAGCTCTTCAAATTTTGACGACAAATTTTAGCAGTTTTCACGATAATGAATCATCAAAATGGGTAAGCAATTTTAATACAGAAAGGTAGAGTACCTGTAATACTGAACTGATTCCACAAAACATAAGGCTAGGAGCGCATATGCGTTTCCCTGTCGTTATTTCTCCGTGCAATTTCTTTAAACTCGGTTACGCTAATGGGGCTTTGTTTTTTCTGTATGTGTATGTACAGTACCCTTATAGTGTTAAAGACAGCGCACGCATTTTTTGTTAAACAGTAAGCACCTAGCAATGAAGTATTGTATTGCATGATGTTATGTGCTACTTACTATTCGAAAGAATAGGAGGATAGGAAAGAAGTTTTGGTGCTTTTGTAGTATTTTTATCTCCACGGATGGCGCATAAATTGCTTAGGGAGATTTCTATTTATTTGAATTCAATTAAAAATCATGGCCCTGGCCGGGATTCGAACGCACGACCTGCTAATCATTTGGTGAATACACTACCATCGCACAAATACCACCCGCAAAGTGCGTGCGCTTATATTGAAAAATGTGCCTTATACTTTTTGCGATTGAATAGTCTTGCAACGGAAAACGCGTTTGCGCGCCTTGCCTTAGGCTTCTGTAAAATATGGCTGAACGCCGATAAAATTGTATCTATTAATTATTACATCACAAGTACCTACTGCCATGTGGAAAAAATATATATTTGGCATTTACAGACCATGGCGGGCCTTAAATGTAATTTCCCGAACCACTTTTGAATGGGAAAGGGACCTACAATTTATTGTAAGCCGTATCCGAACGGAAAATTTGAAGAGAAGCTTCTTATAACAATTGGTACTCTTGGATGTTTGTCAGACGTTCGCAAGAAGTGGGGCAGTGGCAAAAACTTCATGTGTTACCTTGCCCAAGTGAGATTTGAACCGGAGACCTTTTGATTAGTAGTGCAACACACTAACCACTGAGCCACTGCGCACTCTGCGTGGTGCCAGCCCTATGATTCTGCTTGCAATTGACCGAAACCTTGTTCACTCCTTTTCTAGTCACAACCAAAAGCTGAACCCCTTCGATGTAGCAGTCCATTTGTTTCCGTGTGTGATGCTTGGAAAGAAAAGCGTTCGGAGATCAATCCAGCATTGACCAGTAGTAGGGTAAGGCCCCCTTTAGAAGAAAAAAAAATCCTCCTCTAAGTCCTATTATTTGCAGCTGAAGTCCTTCTATCCGGTGATGCAAAGCGCAGCGAGCAAACTTACCAGCTTCATTGAAAGCAATCACAATGAAGTCGATGCCAAAGAGGTAGGTCCGTAAAGACTAATAGAAATAGAACTACAAATCCGTGCCAGCTTTCAGGTAGATTTACAATTGAACTGATATCAGACTTTATTTGGGGCATCAAAGCCGACGCCTTCAGTACCACCACTCTAAGTCCCATTCATAAGATTGCCACAGATATGGTAAATCAAGCCGTCATATGCGTGAGCTACTTCGGCCGAACTGCAGCCTGGCCATGGTTAAGAAAATGGAAACCGGAACGTTTCTTCCCGGAATCATCCGATAAGTTCTTTACTTACCTCACAAGAAGTTCCATAGCTCATCGTCAGGATAATCCTATTGACCGCGCTGATGTTCTAAGTCATCTCTTGCATCTCGGGGACAGGAAACACTTGACAGAAACCAAGCTAGCGGGACACTCAACAACGGTTCTGATCGATGGTTTCGAGACAGCTTCCAATGTGATAGCTCACTGTTTATTGTTGGTAAGAATGTGAAGTCATTTCCTTTAAGAAAATCTCTCAACACTTTTTCAGCTTGGAAAAAACAAGGGGGCTCAGGAGAAGTTGCGAACGGAAATATTGAACAACCTCAACGGCGATGAAAGTTTAAGGTTCGACCGAATAAATGATCTTTCATATTTGGATCAATGTGTTCAGGGTAAGTAGAGCATCGACATTTGT
This sequence comes from Portevinia maculata, assembly GCA_949715645.1. Taxonomy (NCBI): domain Eukaryota; kingdom Metazoa; phylum Arthropoda; class Insecta; order Diptera; family Syrphidae; genus Portevinia; species Portevinia maculata. The sequence goes on from OX454526.1 coordinate 10,837,458, forward strand.
CAAAATATAATAAATGACTTCATACTTCCAGAAAGTCTTAGAATATTCCCTCCACTTTCGTTGTTATCCAAACTTTGTACAACACCAATAACACTCGAAAACATTGATGGAGGAAAAGTTCGCCTAAAACCAGGCGACATCGTGTACATCTCGTCGTACTCCTTTCATAGAGATGAAATGATTTATGAGAATCATGAGGATTTCATTCCAGAACGGTTTGACCCGGATGCGGGTGGGTATGGAAAATACCGCGATATGGGAGTGTTCTTGCCATTTGGCAATGGTCCGCGGATGTGTTTAGGTCCGTTGCTTGTTTCTTTTTATAATGATAATGCGAACTTATTCAACACGAAATATGTATTCTAAGATTACAGGAATCAAGCTGGGCTTAGTAGAAACGAAGGTCGCTATAGCTGCAATTGTACGCAAATTTGAAATATCGGTGAGCGAATCTACAAGACTTGACAATCGAGTGGCCCCAAAAAGTTTTCTGCTCAGCTTAGAGGGAGGTATTATTTTAAACTTTAAGAAGTTGTAAATAAAGGTGGGAAGGGGTAAAACGATTTTGAAAAGAGTTTTGGAAAATAAAGCAAACATTTTTCGAAATGTATTTTTGCTATGTTTTCGTTGTTAATTGCGTGTTATACCTACATATATGTATATTCAAGGAAAATACAAGGACGAAAAACATATATGTATCTATATAAAAGGATAAAAAAAAACAGGATCAGTGGGGGCAAGCGCTGGAACTTACTTCCTTAATTAGGGTGGCGCTACAGTCCGGGGTGGACCTGGGCCTCAACCAAAAAGCGTCTCCAGAAAGCACGATCTTTGGCCAGCTGTTTCCAGTTTCGCACGTTAAGTTGGTTAAGGTCCCCTTCCACTTGCGTGCACCACCTGAGTCGCGGTCTTCCTCTACTGCGCCGTCCCTCGGGTGTGGATTAGTAGATCTTCCGGGCCGGAGCATTCACGTCCATTCGCTCTACATGACCCAGACACCTCAGTCCTCGGACCTTCACTCTTCTGGCTAAGGCGATGTCGCCCGTACAGTTAGTCGTTGTATCTCCTCCTCCATTCACCATCTATGCAGACGGGACCAAAGCCCAGTTGCTGGAACAGTGATTTTTTTTTTGTCGGGTTGCAAGACTTTCTACACTGGAGCACTCAGACTCAATACTGGTCCATTGTACTACCAGGAAGACACACCACTTCTACTGTGTAAATTTACTCGTTTTCCTAAGAAAGACGAGTAGGCGCTTCAATGATAAGGAGCTTAGGTTTACAGCAATCACCACATCAGCACCAAATATCTGCCACCTGATACGAGCAAAACCAGGACAAACACAGAGTAAATGTTCCGCAGTGTCATCGCTTTCTCCACAGGCTTTGCAGTTGGTGGTATCGCTTACGCCTATCACCTTAAGATGCTTGGGAAATGCGTAATGGCCGGTAAGAACGCCAGTAGTCTATCTGCAGTCTTTTCTGTTGAGAGACAACAAGATTGCCGCAGATTTTTTATAGACGTCGCGAAGACATCGATTAGTCTGTCTGCATCCTGGAGAGTCATGCCATCTGCGATTGTGTTCATATGAAACCCAACCGTCTATGGAAGCCCTGACCGAGGACGCAGGCAGACATATCGCCGGTTCAGATCCTGGGAAGTCCTCCCCTGAGCCCTGTATAGCAAGTTCATCGGAGATCTCATTTCCCGTGATCCCGTTATGACCCGGGACCCAGACAATTCTAATTGAATTCAGCTTTTTGACCGAATTTAGAGCGATCTTGCATTCACGAACTATTTTGGAGGTGGTTAAGGAGTTGAGCAAGTCCTTAAGCGCAGCCTGACTGTCGCTACAGACGCAGATATTTCACCCCCTCCACCTGTTCCACGCAACATAGTCCAGGGCCATTAGGATAGCAAAGTCTCTGTTTGGAAGAATGACGCATGTTTGCCTAATGAGAAGAAAAGTCGAATGTTGTCGCTCTCCATGAAAACATCAGCACCAGATCTTTGATCGGTTTTAGAGCCATCCGTGAAGATTCGACTGCATTCCTTCCCAGGCTCAGAGTATGGCCAGAGCCAGTCCTGAACACTAGGAAAGGCGAATTCGTAGTTGCGCTTTTCCGGTGTCATTGCATCGGACGGCATATCCATAAGACAGGAGTCGAAGTACAACCGTCGACCAAGTTCATCAAAACTCCAGTGCGAGTTATACCAAAAGCTACCTCTTCTTAAATGTGAGATAGCTTTGATTGTGCAACCCATGATGTAAACATCAAGGGGTGGGAGGTTCAATACTGCATCTAGGCCGGAGCCAAGCATGCTGGGGAAGGCCCCCGTGTAGCCGAGACATTTTTTTTTGTTTTTTTTTAAAAGGAAATCCAAACCCCAGAGCACTCAGATTCGGTAACGGTCCATTGTACTACCAGGCAGAAATCCTCCTTTTGGTGTAGAGGCATGTGATTGGGCGGCGTATGTTGTTGTTCCCCATGGGGATTGAACCAGCACCGCACGGGTCACAAGCCAACACACTAACCTCTACACCGTCGCCACCCTTAAAGCCGAGACATACCTTCATTTGGAGTTTTGCGAGAGCAGCAGTAAGTAAGGCGCAGGCACTTCGACCTTAAAAATCTTTTGTAGGTGCCGTGACATAACCCCAAGCGTCATAAGCCCAAATCTCGAAATTTGGCCTTATGTCGCTTTTTGAAAGTGACATAATGCCAAATTCTAGCATTTGGTATTATGTCACTTTCACAAAGCGTCATAAGGCCAAATCCGGAAAGTGACATAAAGCCAAATTTTCAAAACCGTACCTTGCACTTACTCCAAATCAAACAGTGACCCCAAGCAGGGTGGTTGCAATAGGCATTATACTGTTTATGGAATCTACTTGCGATTTCGTAACTAATCTGCAACCCCCCTGCTTGGGGTCACTGTTTGATTTGGAGTAGGTGCAAGGGCAAATTGTTGAAAACAGCACCAAGCGAAAGTGTCATTAAGCCATATGGGCCTTATGACGCTTTTTCAAGGTGTCATAATACCAAATGCTAACATTTGGCCTTATGTCACTTTCACAATGCGACATCAGGCCAAATTTCGAGATTTGGGGTTATGTCACGGCACCCTTTTGTACCATATGGGCCAGAAAAAGTTTAGACTAGTAGAATTTCTACTTTCCGAGTAAAGCGGATAATTTTACCAGTAGAAGATTTCTTTATAACTTCGGGGCTCATGTGTTCCCTGAAAAAGATCATCGTTCGAATCCCATTAACGGCTGGACATTCACATAAAATGTGTTCAGCTGACTCGTCCTCTTCAAGACAAAGTCGGCACTCAGGAGAGTCTGCTATTTTTATTTTGTTTAGATGATATCTTAAACCATGGTGACCAGTAAGGTACCCTACTAAGGTTTTGGTTTTAAGGACTGAATGGCTCGTTTGGCCTGTCTTAGACCTGGGATGCTTTCCCAAAAATAGATACATTTTTTGTGTTGCCAGCTTTCTATTGCTGCCGTAGCTGCTGATCTAGGAGTGCAGCGGAAGGGTTCGGGACCTATGAAAAGTGTTTCTGAACCTTTTGTGGCCAGTTCGTCGGCCTTTTCGTTCTCTTCTTCCCCGACATGACCCGGAACCTACCATAATTTGGTCTTGTTTCTTAACCCGAGTGTTTGAAGGGTATTGAAATAGTACATTACTGATTTGGAGTCAAGTATGCGAGCTAAGGGCGTTTATAGCTGCTTGACTATCCGTGAATATATGATAAATTAATGTGGCTGGCGCATTCGTGAACGGCGTGGAGCTCTGCTTGAAATACGATATCGTAAAGCGTTTGTTTGGTCCGTATATTCCCGCTCCTACCCCTGTTTCCATTTTAGAACCATCCGTATACCACTTTATGGCGTTGTGGCTGCTTGGTCGGTTATTTATTACTAATAGGGCCCATACACTACACATGCCTGCATGCGCAAACAGTGCTTGCGCATGCAATCCGCCAGTGTATGGGGTGATCCATGTGTTTGCGCAAGCTGCATGAGCAATATCAACATTTTTTGATATTTTCTTGCTTGCGCATGCAGGCATGTGTGGTGTGTGTGCTAGTTTGTGCATGCAAGCACGATTGCACTGGTTGTACTCGTATGTTCCCAATGACAGTGTCGATATCATCCCAGATTGAAACATTATGCTTCTGCCGACCTTTCATCCGTTAATGCAGCAAGATTCCTCTTTATTGCATCGATCGATTTAATTGTCAACTCAATTAATTTTTTTTTACAGTCCCAGCCGCTGATTTCTCTTTGAAAAAATGCAACTTAAACCTTGGGTATAGGACATAATAATTTGTTTTATGTATGAACCTACTCCTAATCATTTCCTATTCAAAAAAAAAAAAAAATCCGCCTAGCCCTTTGCAGTGTAAGTCCAAAGGAAATATTAGGTCCGCTCGCGAACTAATATGCAAACGTAAATTTATATAAACTTTCGTGGAAAACTACACAAACGTGTTCGCGTACTGAGAAAATGGTACTTTCGTTCATTTTTCTTCACACAGAATTTCAGCTGGTAAAAAATGAAAACTGTCAAATGATGAAATCCTATGAGTTTGCCAGCAAAAAAAACAGCGGTTGCTTCTTTTCAAGCCAAACTTTGACGTTTTTCATCTTTTTACACAAAAGCGTTCGCGTACTTTTCTTTGAAATGAGAGGATTCTCTCTTGATTTTGAAGATTTGACAGTTTTCATTTTTCTACACATAAAGTACGCGAACGGACCTATTATCAACATAATTTTTAATTACTTCTATTCTCAATACAAATAAAATCCTTTCCTTTTTCCTTAAAAAAAGGTCTAACATATTTTGTACCTAGCCATCATACGCATATCTACACAAAAATGTATGTATGAATATGTGCGCCTACCTGATACTAATATAATAATTAATATTAGGATCGGTTGTGAATCCTAATATTATTTGCAATAGGTACGTATTTGAATGCGTTTTGTACCTAGATTAGGATTTTGTACGGAGTACTTATAGAGTTGTTTTGGGTGTGACGCATTTACATAGCGGACAATGTATATAGAGTACAATGTACATAGAGAATGGTACTATAATATCTACGATGTTCGTATTAGTGGTGTGGAATATATGGAAACATAAGTAATATCTTAATGAAAACTAATATATCGGTCACAACCCTAGTTGATTTTGATTAGACCAGATCATATTGAAAATGTCGCAGCAGTGGTGTCGGAGCTGGACATTTTTTTAATGTTGTCTGTTCAGTGGTGAACACCAGTGTTGTTCCACGACGCGTCGTTTTTAATTGTCGACACTCTCATGTCGACAATAGCGTCGTCTATGTCGTCAATGTCGTTAATGTCGTTAATGTCGTTAATCGCGTCGTCAATGTCGTCAATGTCATCAATTGGATTGTCAATGTCATGGAAAACAGCTGTTAATAAAACGTCTCTAGTAATAGAAGTAAGCATACGCACAAGGAACAGGACAGGACTAATAATAATAATAATTTATAATAAATAAGAGTAGGTATATCTAATGGCTGGACGACAAAAAAACAAAGCGTATGAAGAACTTGGATTTGAATTGGTCAAGTTCAATAACAAACATGCAGCGTGTTGCAATAATTGCAAAAAAAATCTCTTAAACACTGCTGAAACTCGCCTCAGAGCACACAGGTAATAATTTTGTGCGTATATTTATTATTCTTATGAACACTTTTTCTTTATTCATTTATTTAGAAATGTGTGCAAAGTTTCAAATACAAAAAATGAAACCAATAACGCAGATTTGTTGACTGTTGTTGATGCACCACCGGTTGTATACTACATAGATGACGAAGTTATACTTTTAGATTCTGAATCTGATGGTTTTGCTCTTGATGTCAGTGTAAGTTATTAATGCAATAAAATTGAATAAAATATTTACTGGTGTTCTTTAGATGGAAAGTAGTTCGATTGCAGCCAGCAGTAAAGAACAGCAGAATGTTCTGGCATATTCTATGAACGTGAAAACAAACAACTCAGATTCTATTTCTTTTACAAGACCGAGCTCGGCAACATCAAGTTATAGCAGCGGCTCATCATTGCCATTACTAACTTCATTTGCAAAACCAAATAAAAACAGGAAGCGTTCATTATCTAAACCAACTGCCAACTCCTCAGTCTCTGGCTTTGTTGACAGATTGTCAGAAAATGAAGAAGTTGTATTAAATGAATCTCTGGCTCAATTTTTCCTTGGATGCAATATTCCATTAAGTGTTGTAGAGTCTGTTCATTTTAAAAACTTCATAAAAAAAATTGAGACCAGCATATGCAGACAAAATTCCTGGAAGAAAAGTGTTATCAACCAAATTGCTGGATAATGTATATGAAAAATGTTTATCTTCATCCAGGGCTACGATGAGTTCCGATTCCGTTTTATTGATTGACGGTTGGAAGAATTCCTCCAGTAATAGTAAAACCGTCGTTTCCATGCTGCATAGCGCGAATGGTGAACAGGCATTCTTAGAAGTTTGGGATCTGACAGGAGAAAGTGAGACAGCGGAAAAACTTGCAGATATTGTGTCACAATCTGTAGATATAGCAGATAAAATGTATTCTACACATGTTTATGCAGTGGTGTCGGACAATGCTAGTGCTATGAAAAAAATGGGAAAAATAACAAAACATTTCGTTTGGAAAAGCAATTGCAGTAGCCATACAGGAAACCTACTCGCCAAAGATATTTTAAACAAAGAGTTAAATCTAAAAGTCACATCTATTTTAAAAGAATATAAACAAGCAGATTTAGAAAAAAAAATTGTTGAAAAAGGTGGAACCAGAATTAAACTTCCATGTGAAACACGATGGTGTTCACATCGCGATGCGTATATTTGCTTGATCGAAAATGCTCAATTTATGAAGGTGATTGCAGCTAATTCAAAAGTTAAAGAAAGTATTGTTGCATTGCTTTTTGATTCAAAGTTCATGGATGATGTTAAAAGCAGTATACGTTTATTGGATCCGATTTGTAATTTGATTAATAAATGCCAATCATCAAATTTTTCTGCAGCAGAAGCAGTCGAAATGTGGCTTAATCTTCAGTTGCCTGATGAATTTTCTGAAAAGCTTAAGTCAAGGCAAGAACTGGCTTTGAATAAATATGCTTTAACAGCTTTTTATTTGCATCCATTCTTAGATAACACAAAACTAAAAAGTCAACATAATGACATTATTTTCGATTTTCTATTTAAAAGCCTGGATGCAACTGGTATTGAAGAGTGGGATAGCTTTCGGAATAAATCTGGTTTCTTCAAAATGCTATATGAAAAAGGTATAAAAAAACCTCTTGTTTTCTGGAACATGGCAGAGATAAAATACCCAGCTTTAGCAAAACTAGCAAGAAAATTGTTGCAGATACCTGCTTCATCTGCTCAAATTGAAAGACTCTTTTCAAGCTGGGCTCATGTTCATTCTCCTATAAGAAATCGTCTTTCATTTGAAAGATCAAAGAAGCTCTTGCACATATATTATTCGCTCAGAATCAAAGACGATTTCATCAAAGAAGAAGAAGAAAAGGATTTTGAATAATTGATTGTTAAAATAAAACGAATTTTGTACCCATTATAAAATAAAAAGCTATATTTCAAATTTCAACTGTCTTAATTTTCATAAACCTGTAATGTATTGCTTGATTGAACTATTGTCGACATGTCGTGTCGTCAGTTTTGAATTAACGACATGTAATTGACGACGCGTCGACAATTGCGTAGTCTACATGGTGTAGTCTACGCGGCACAACACTGGTGAACACACGACTGAAGATTGCGCAGTTTGCATGCGTAGTGTGTGGGGAAAGCGTGTTTGCGCATTTTTGTGCTTGCGCATGCAGGCATGTGTAGTGTATGGGCCCTATAACCCATGCTTCTCTCTTGGGGATCTAAGTGGAGAACCGTTTATTGAAGCATAGTGTTTTTTGAGTGCGGTCTTTGGCCGCGCAGTTCATGTTAAGTTCTGGCAGTGCATCGAGAAGGGTCTTAAGTTCCGGATGGTCATTAAGTCTTATCTCGTTTAACTGTATTAGACTTATTACACTGCGGATCGGTACTTTTTGAATGTATATGTGGAGAAGTGTAATTCCTGTTATTGCCTCTATGGCAGTTGGTGGACAGGTTCGCATGGCTCCGGAGATACCTAGGCACGCAAGCCGTTGTTCCTTTTTGAGCGTCTTAATTGCGATCTTTTGTTTGGATTCTGATCACCATACTATGGAGGCGTATGTTATAATGGGTCTTATCATTACTGTGTAGATCCAGAGGAAGATCTTTGGAGAGATTCCCCAGGTTCTGCCATATGTGCGGCGACAGGCCCATAAAGCTCTATTTGCTTTAGTGATTTTGTTGTTAATGTGAGGGTTCCAGTAAAGTCTCTTATCCAGGATTACTCCAAGATACTTGACTTCTTCTTTTGGTGAAAGGAACGATGACAGCTTTAATGGGATTTATGGAAAAATTATAATTGATGCACCAGTCTATGGCTGTCTTTAGAGCATTTTTCATTTTTGAAGTGACTCCAATTGAGTCTTTGCCCATAACAATGATGACAATATCTTCGAGGGTGGCGACGGTGTAGAGGTTAGTGTGTTGGCTTGTGACCCGTGCGGTGCAGGTTCAATCCCCATGGGGAACAACAACATACGCCACCCATTCACATGCCTCTACACCAAAAGGAGGATTTCTGCCTGGTAGTACAATGGACCGTTAACGAGTCTGAGTGCTCTGGGATTTGGATTTCCTTTTTATTAAAAAAAAAAAAAAAAAATCTTCGGCGTACCCAATTGTGGTGTAGCCCAGATTGCTCAACTTGTGTAGCAGGTCATCGATGACCAAGGACCACAAGAGTGGTGAAAGTACTTCCCCTTGTGGGCAGCCCCTTACGGATGTCACTGATACCCAGGTCGCTCCTGACGAGGTGGTAATTTTTCGACTTCCCAGCATTGCTTTGATCCATTCCTACAAATATAGCATGGAACTATTAATTTCAATAGAACTTTTTTAAAATGTCAATGTATTTCCAAAATAATTCATTATTATATTTTAAATAAGACTCCATACGCAACAGATAATTTGTTTATAAAAATGTATTCAGGACAACAGTTTTGTTTGGATAGGTTTTATTTATTTAGCAAAACCAAGTTGTTATTGGACTTTCGAAAGAGTTTGTAAGCTTCGTTTTCTTATCATTAAGGTTAGTTAAGCTTCGTTTAAACCAAGCAGCCTTAGCATTACGATCTGTGTTAAATATACTAAGGTCCATTTCATTTGCAGTCGAGTCTTGTCTATTCGGACCGAACACAGCCTTCGGCTCTCTTTTAATTGCGATAAGAAACTTATGATTGATATTGCTATTGCTTTAGCCCTGCCATCCCAAAGCACATCCATTATCGACAGCGCTTCATCGAAGGTTCAGTAAGGAGTCGATATAACAATGATCCATCATGCTGAATTTTTGAAGGATCGCGACTCCCAGCACAAGCCATAGTTCGATACGTGTCACTACACTTCATCCTAAGGCAAATATATCAGACTATTCGTCACATTATCGTCTAATGGCAATGTAATTGCTAGACGTGAACCATTTTGCGTCAAGAAATCCATTGTTATCAGGGCGAACAAATCTCTATATGAGTTAAGTAGTTCCTATTCCACTACTTGCTCCATTCATCACATCAGCGAACCGAACCAAAACGATATTCCCATCCATGAACCACTTGAGTTGCTTCGCCAACAAATGCGCCGGCTTCCTCGGACCAGGATAATTATGCAAAGCATCGCATCGTTAATTTGCCGGTGAATTGTGAGTAATTTCTGGCGAAGAAGAGAAAAACGCCAGCGATAAGACTAAAATCATCGGAATTGTTATGTCAGATTGTGCGGAGCGATTTGGTGCAGTTTTGGATTTATTGGCTCTATTACCCAACCCGAACCATTATAATTCGTTGCTAGCTCCCATGCTATCCCATTAAGATGATATATATTCACGATCGAGCGATATGCAAATTTTGCGCGCGATGGTAATTTCGCTCCAACACTGGACTTTGTCTTGGTTAAGTGCTTCCAGTTTGCCAGCCATGCCAGTTGGGAATTCATTTTACGAGTACTGGACCTGGACACAACATTTCCAATGTGAACGAAAATCAGTTGTTGATATTTATTGCATGGTGGATGTTCAATATCAATGCTGCTCCTTTTGGCATCCGGTAAGGAATTCCATTAGACTAAGTACAATCGAACATCATCCAGTCGAAATGATATTATTGGATCCTCCGAAGTATGTCCCAGTACCAGGAAGACCGGCTGGTAGCACACGCATCACTATTCGCTCAATTCATGTGCAAGCATAATCCTTGAGAGCCTCAGAGAGCCGGCATTTAAAATCTCCAAACATCAGAAATGGAAGCTTTATACGATAATAGAGCTTTTGCAACTCAAATCTAAAAGGATACCCAGAGGAAAATATTTACAAATCACTTCAATTGCTTGTACCAGCAGCTTGAGCAACTTCATCACCTTACGGTTCTCGTAATCCATGCTGGCAGTCCTCTACATCTACACAACCAGGGAACGCTGGACAAAGAACTAAATGCTCCGGTTTTGCTTTTTTGCATTGCCCATTGCCATTGCATCAATCAAGAGACAAATACAGAGAGATAGGATGGCTGCTTATCTTGTCCCAATGGTCAGGCACAAAATGTGTATTCTGCAAGCCGTCGGTCGTCACCACTCATTGAGATACAGGATTTGCATTCAATTTCCTTTATGTAGTTAGGCGGATTAGTTGCCCAAAAATACTTGTGGTTTTGAATTTTGTAAAATATACATAAGCAATTCCATTTCCGGTTACATGTTGTCCTGGGCAAGTGAAAAAATTCGGAAGATTTTGATTTTTTTTTGTGAATGAGAAATTTGAATGCAAAATAGTATCCGGCAAAATAGGAATCGTTGTTGTTTTCAAAATTGCTTAAAAGAGTTTATGGGTCAGTGAGAAGTGTTTTGAATACGATAGTCAAGGCTTCGTTAAAATAACTGCCACACATCTTTTGAGTAAAATGGTTCCTACGTTTAATGAAGCGGGTGCCTGGGAAAATGGCGGTACTGCACGATTGTATAGGTTCTATAGGCGACAGGAAGTGGGATTGTTTCATACCCTATTTAAAGATTTGCGAAACGATCCAAACATATATTGAACTAATGGATACTTATATACTTAGTGAGTACTACCGAAATAAATGCTAGCTGCAATTGAGGATGCTACTTATGCCGAAGAAGAAAATGTGTTTTCTTCGCTTCCTGGAGAGGTGAACTCACTAATTTATCGCGAAACTGGAGATTGTGGCTTACTCCTTCCACTACTTGTTGATGAAGGGTTAGATAGTAGATTGGTTTCGTTATTTGGTTAAGTTGTTGCCGGTAAGAAGTGGGCTGATTAGGAGTGTTGAAGACTGACATTATAGATTGAAACTGATTTGTTGAAGGAACAAAACAATATGATTGCGTATAAATTGGAAATTCCGGATGAGAAAACTGAGGTGGATGAGCGTGTGCTGCCTTCTTCTTTTCATTTATGTCTCCTACATTTAAAACTCCCCTTTGGAACTGAAGAAATTCCTCGTTGTTGAATTTTTGAAGATGAGGCATCAGACTTTGAAAGCAAGCCATTCTACTACAAGCTTTGCCTCCTTCTTAAGCAAATTCGAAATTCTAAGTTCGACCTCATCAGGTTTTTCACGTTTTCTGGCTTTTGATGAACTTGTGGATTTTTCAGCCACTGGAGTAGAAACTTCCAGAACATCAGCGGAAGCTTGCAGTTCCACGATTTCTTCACCTTCCTATCCTGTTACGACCTCTGCTTCATGCTGGTCTCTCGTTCTTCATAGAGTTTACTTAAGAACTGCAGCTGATCAAAATACACATATTTCTTCATATTCATTGCTTTTGAGAGACTTTTCTTGTTGGGTCTGACCTTCTTCTTGTATTTTGAAAACGGGTCTCGAAGATTAGTCCATCTCCTTAATACTTCATTACCTAAAATAACAAAATTAACAGGTCCATCTATCTTACTAAAATTTCAAAGTTGTACTTTCACTGGTCTACACTACAGTTATAGAATCCGAGTCTCAACGGCAAGTAAAATAGTGCAAGATGTATGCAAAGCAATCTGGGCAAATTTGAGAGGGGAGTGCATTCCAGCCCCAACAGCAGATATGTAGAGCTCGACAGCTTCTGGACTTGAAAGTGCAGCTAATTTCCCACATTGCATCGGAGCAGTCGATGGAAAGCATATCCGTCTTACATGCCCGTTTAAAGCAGGCTCAATGTACTTCAACTATAAAGAATATAATTCTGTTGTTCTAATGGCAGTTGCGGATTCCAAATATAGATTTGTTTATGTGACTCTTCAGTCAGTCTTCAGTGCGGTCCAGTTTGTGGGAGTCTTTAGAAAACAAGGAGCACGAACTGCCCGAAGAAAAACCTCTGCCAGGTAGAGAAAGTCCAAACATCCCTTACTTTTTTCTCCGAGATGAAGCTTTTGGACTCCTTCCTGTTCCTTTGGATTAACACATCTTACAATAAATAAAAGAATATTCAATTATCGGCTGTGCAGAGCAAGAAGATATGTTGAGTGTGCCTTTGGCATTCTCACTAATACAAAATAATTTTTATTTATTTTTCAATATAAAACACAACACACAATTTATTTTAATTATATTTCTTATTTTATTTTTATTAAATTCCTCTATGAGGAAGCTTAGGAATATTTATATTTTATTCTTATTAAATTCCTCTATGAGGAAGCTTAGGAATATTTACAACCGTCCACTGGCAGCTCCACTTAATAACTAACTTATATAATACAAAACGAACTAACTTATATACTACAACTAGCATTACCACTAACATGAAGACATGAACGCTGATCCGTTAATCCGCTGCTTGGCTGGAATTTCTTGCTGTAGCTTAACGGGTGTTTGCTATGCTATGCTTGGTGATGCTGCGGCCACACTTACTGTTCTGATAGTGCAGCTTCTACCGTTTGCAGCATTACCACTAACATTGAGATAACGCTGATCCGTTAATCTGCTGCTGGCTGGAATTTCTTGCTGTAGCTTAGCGGGTCATTTGTGCCTTGGAAAGCGTTTGGTGGTTGTTATGCTATGCTTGGTGATGCTGCGGCCGCACTAACTGTTTTGATAGTGCAGCTTCTACCGTTTGCATATTGACAGCTATGAAACCGTGTGCCTAGTGACTTTCCGTACGCCGAAGCATTTTTATTACATGTATTTGATGTGACCATAACTTACATAAGTAACGCATATTTCACCGACTTATTAACGTACAACCTGACTATTCTGTAATTATAGTAAATGCTTGCATTGTATAACATAATTTTGTACTTCAGAAAGATGGATATAGAGATGAAGATACAATGTGTATCACAGCTTTGGAAGACTTACCACAAGCCAGAACTATTAGAGGAGGACTGACTGCTAACAATGTGAGAAACCTGTATTTTAAAAATATAAACTTTAAGTAATAAGAATTTAGTATGTATACTGGATTACTTCTTTGAAAAAATAATAGCAGATGCACCTACGTATACCTACAAAAGCTTAAATAATTATTATCCAAACTTTACTTAACGAGCGCATTTTTATCACTGGGATCAAGAGGTGAGTGCTATGCAAACCTCATGGCAGGCATCCTTCGTAGCTTTTCTGTCTTTGAAAGTGTCCAAAAATTTGTCCCACAGCACAGGTCTTCTTGAACTAGTGGAATCAACACCTGCATCTATATCTTGCATTATTTATTTACTTTATAATGAAAAACAATGAACAAATTGCAAAAACAAAAGGCTCGACGACCACTGATCGGACGGTTTAAGATCGTGCAAAGTGAAAGCATTCATTTGAAAATGTATATAACTGAGCTTTCGGTCGCCGTCCGGTCGCCGTAATTTTAGTCGCAGTGAACGGCTGAGAAAGGCAGCCGAACGGCGAAACGCCGTCGACTTGTAGTGTGAAAGTAGCTATGCCCCGATTACCGAGACTATGAGTGAGCCAAGACAAACAACTCGGCGTAGCTGGTATATTGCGAAGGCCGTGGTGACGGACGAGGCCATTAAATGTGCTTTTGCGTCTTTTGACGGCTTCAAGTCACCTGGTACGGACGGAATATACCCAGCCATGCTGCAGCAATGTACAAACCAGTTGCTACCGACTATGAAGAAAATCTTCACCGCTGTCCTAGCACTGGCATACATTCCAACACCCTGGCGTACAGTTAGAGTGGCATTTATACCTAAAATTGGCAGAAGTGACTACTCACTCGCCAAGAGCTTCAGACCAATAAGTCTGACTTCCTTCTTGCTGAAAAGCATGGAAAGGCTGGTCGAGCTTCACGTGCGCAAAACTGCTTTGCGATTGCACCCACTATCTCAGATGCAACATGCCTATCAACGCGGAAAATCCTGCGAGACTGCGCTCCAAAATCTAGTTGGTAGAATTGAGGGCGCGCTTAACAGAAAAGAATACGCGATGGGCATTTTCATCGATATTGAGGGTGCTTTTGACAATGCGACTTTTGATAGCATGTGCAGCTCCACCAGACAACAGGGCGTAGACGAACCATTGGTGTTGTGGATTAAAGCAATGCTAATGAATAGAACGTTGGTTGCGGATGCGGATTGTGGTCGCTATGTTATGGCGGGGGTAAACAGAAGCTGCCCGCAAGGCGGCGTCCTGTCTCCACTGCTGTGGTGTATGCTGGTCGACTCTCTGTTGAACGCACTCAACAGTTCTAATATTTACGCTCAGGCGTACGCGGATGATGTTGCCGTGCTTTCTGTTGGATCATGCCTAGCGACTGTATGCGCCAAGGCGCAGGCGGCCCTTGACGTGATCGACGATTGGTGCACTAGGAATGGGCTCTCGGTCAATCCTCTTAAAACCGAGGTTGTTCTCTTTACGAGAAGGAGGAAGCTGGTCGGGTTGACTCAGCCAGTGCTAAAAGGCGTCACAATCCAACTCTCCAATGAAGCAAAGTATCTGGGAGTCATCCTGGATAGCAAACTTCTTTGGTCCAAACATGTTGAGCTGAAGACTGCCAAGGCGCTGTCTGTTTTCTGGCAGTGCAAAGGCATTTCCAACAAGACATGGGGCTTATCACCGAAAAGAGTCCTGTGGATTTATACGGCTATGATAAGACTATTTATAGCATACGCATCGGTTGTTTGGTGGAATAAGCTTTCACGTAAATACGTTACTGCTGCTTTTGCCAAACTCCAAAGGCAGGTATGTTTCGGCTGCACGGGGGCCTTCCCCAGCACGCCTGGCTCCGGCCTAGATGCACTATTGAACCTTCCGCCCTTGATGCTTACATCATGGGCTGTACAATCAAGGCAGGTCTTACAAGAGGTGGCTTTTGGTATAACTCGCAATGGAGTTTTGATGAACTTGCGCAACGGTTGTCCTTCGACTCCTGTCTTATGGATATGCCGTCTGATGCGATGACACCGGAACTTCGGCTAAAGCGCAAATACGAGGTCGACTTTCCTCGCGTCCAGGACTGGCTCTGGCCGGACTCTGAACCTGGAAGGGAATGCAGTCGAATCTTTACGGATGGCTCCAAAACCGATCAAGGGACTGGTGCTGGTGTCTTCGTGGAGAGCGATAACGTTAGACTTTTCTTTCCGTTAGGCAAATATGCGTCAGTCTTCCAAACAGAGACTTATGCTATCCTAATGGCCATGGACTATGTTACGAGGAACAGGTGGAGGGGGCGAATTATCTGCGTCTGTAGCGACAGTCAGGCTGCGCTTAAGGCCTTACTCAAACCCTTAACTACCTCCAAAATAGTACGTGAATGCAAGATATCTCTGAATTCGGTCGGAAGGCTGAATTCAGAGATATCTTGCATTCACGTACTATTTTGGAGGTAGTTAAGGGTTTGAGTAAGGCCTTAAGCGCAGCCTGACTGTCGCTACAGACGCAGATAATTCGCCCCCTCCACCTGTTCCTCGTAACATAGTCCATGGCCATTAGGATAGCATAAGTCTCTGTTTGGAAGACTGACGCATATTTGCCTAACGGAAAGAAAAGTCTAACGTTATCGCTCTCCACGAAGACACCAGCACCAGTCCCTTGATCGGTTTTGGAGCCATCCGTAAAGATTCGACTGCATTCCCTTCCAGGTTCAGAGTCCGGCCAGAGCCAGTCCTGGACGCGAGGAAAGTCGACCTCGTATTTGCGCTTTAGCCGAAGTTCCGGTGTCATCGCATCAGACGGCATATCCATAAGACAGGAGTCGAAGGACAACCGTTGCGCAAGTTCATCAAAACTCCATTGCGAGTTATACCAAAAGCCACCTCTTGTAAGACCTGCCTTGATTGTACAGCCCATGATGTAAGCATCAAGGGCGGAAGGTTCAATAGTGCATCTAGGCCGGAGCCAGGCGTGCTGGGGAAGGCCCCCGTGCAGCCGAAACATACCTGCCTTTGGAGTTTGGCAAAAGCAGCAGTAACGTATTTACGTGAAAGCTTATTCCACCAAACAACCGATGCGTATGCTATAAATAGTCTTATCATAGCCGTATAAATCCACAGGACTCTTTTCGGTGATAAGCCCCATGTCTTGTTGGAAATGCCTTTGCACTGCCAGAAAACAGACAGCGCCTTGGCAGTCTTCAGCTCAACATGTTTGGACCAAAGAAGTTTGCTATCCAGGATGACTCCCAGATACTTTGCTTCATTGGAGAGTTGGATTGTGACGCCTTTTAGCACTGGCTGAGTCAACCCGACCAGCTTCCTCCTTCTCGTAAAGAGAACAACCTCGGTTTTAAGAGGATTGACCGAGAGCCCATTCCTAGTGCACCAATCGTCGATCACGTCAAGGGCCGCCTGCGCCTTGGCGCATACAGTCGCTAGGCATGATCCAACAGAAAGCACGGCAACATCATCCGCGTACGCCTGAGCGTAAATATTAGAACTGTTGAGTGCGTTCAACAGAGAGTCGACCAGCATACACCACAGCAGTGGAGACAGGACGCCGCCTTGCGGGCAGCTTCTGTTTACCCCCGCCATAACATAGCGACCACAATCCGCATCCGCAACCAACGTTCTATTCATTAGCATTGCTTTAATCCACAACACCAATGGTTCGTCTACGCCCTGTTGTCTGGTGGAGCTGCACATGCTATCAAAAGTCGCATTGTCAAAAGCACCCTCAATATCGATGAAAATGCCCATCGCGTATTCTTTTCTGTTAAGCGCGCCCTCAATTCTACCAACTAGATTTTGGAGCGCAGTCTCGCAGGATTTTCCGCGTTGATAGGCATGTTGCATCTGAGATAGTGGGTGCAATCGCAAAGCAGTTTTGCGCACGTGAAGCTCGACCAGCCTTTCCATGCTTTTCAGCAAGAAGGAAGTCAGACTTATTGGTCTGAAGCTCTTGGCGAGTGAGTAGTCACTTCTGCCAATTTTAGGTATAAATGCCACTCTAACTGTACGCCAGGGTGTTGGAATGTATGCCAGTGCTAGGACAGCGGTGAAGATTTTCTTCATAGTCGGTAGCAACTGGTTTGTACATTGCTGCAGCATGGCTGGGTATATTCCGTCCGTACCAGGTGACTTGAAGCCGTCAAAAGACGCAAAAGCACATTTAATGGCCTCGTCCGTCACCACGGCCTTCGCAATATACCAGCTACGCCGAGTTGTTTGTCTTGGCTCACTCATAGTCTCGGTAATCGGGGCATAGCTACTTTCACACTACAAGTCGACGGCGTTTCGCCGTTCGGCTGCCTTTCTCAGCCGTTCACTGCGACTAAAATTACGGCGACCGGACGGCGACCGAAAGCTCAGTTATATACATTTTCAAATGAATGCTTTCACTTTGCACGATCTTAAACCGTCCGATCAGTGGTCGTCGAGCCTTTTGTTTTTGCAATTTGTTCATTGTTTTTCATTATAAAGTAAATAAATAATGCAAGATATAGATGCAGGTGTTGATTCCACTAGTTCAAGAAGACCTGTGCTGTGGGACAAATTTTTGGACACTTTCAAAGACAGAAAAGCTACGAAGGATGCCTGCCATGAGGTTTGCATAGCACTCACCTCTTGATCCCAGTGATAAAAATGCGCTCGTTAAGTAAAGTTTGGATAATAATTATTTAAGCTTTTGTAGGTATACGTAGGTGCATCTGCTATTATTTTTTCAAAGAAGTAATCCAGTATACATACTAAATTCTAATGCAAGATATCTCTGAATTCGGTCGGAAGGCTGAATTCACTTAAACTTGTCTGGGTCCCGGGTCATAACGGGATCACGGGAAATGAGATCTCCGATGAACTTGCTAGACAATGCTCAGAGGGGGACCTCTCAGGACCTGAACCAGCGATCTGTCTGCCTGCGTCCTCGGTCAGGGCTTCCATTGACGGTTGGGTTTCATATTAACACAATCGCAGATGGCATGACTCTCCAGGGTGCAGACAGACTAAGCAAATGCTCCCCGACGTCTGTGGGAAATCCGCGGCGTTCTTGTTGTCTCTCAACAGAAAAGACTGCAGATAGACTACTGGCGTTCTTACGGGACACTACGCTTTTGCCAAACACCTCAAGGTGCTAGGCCTAAGCGACACCACCAACTGCGAAGCCTGTGGAGAAAGCGACGACACTGCGGAACATTTCCTCTGTGATTGTCCTGCTTTTGCTCGTATCGGGTGGCAAGTATTTGGTGCGGATACGGTGAGTGCTGTAAACCTAAGCTCCTTATCATTGAAGCGCCTTCTCGTTTTTCTTAGAAAAACGAGTAAATTCCCACAGTAAAATGTGGTGTGTCTGCCTGGTAGTACAATGGACCAGTATTGAGTCTGAGTGCTCCAGTGCAGAAAGTCTCACACACCCCGACAAAAAAAAAAGCTATGCTTTTGCTCACGCTACTAAAAATATTTCGCCATCCGAATTTTTGCCGCCCGGCAGAAACCGGATAGTGTGAAAAGATCCTTAGGGTCCCGAAAATAAACAAAAAAAACTCAGAAAAAATTGTCCGCTCATTTTTCATTTGTAACAATTTTTTTGGGATTTCATTTTCGGTTTTTTTTATTTTGAACGTAAATTGACACTATGATGATCCATGCCCGTTGCCCGTTTGAAGTAAGCAATAAATTAAATGTAGGTAATTAAATTTGCGACAGATATAATTATATTTAAAGAAAAAATCAATAATCGGGAACTCATAATACGCTTATCGTTCCGAATCAAAATCTGTCGAAACTACATGGAAATGAAAAGATCTCAAAATCACTTACTTTTGGGAGAGATTACCTACGTGAGGTTGTGGGTATGAGGATGGTACTCATGAAGAGTCCGAGAGTGCAGCACGTCTATAATACACACAGCCGTTGCAATACATTAAAGGTGACTAGCGCAGTCGAGATTTCAGCCCCACTCCCGAACCATGGGTTAGGATCAGGGTGAGGTGAGTGATGGAATCGAATCTTGTTCTGATCCCATTTTACTGAGCAGTGGACTGAGAGCTACTGCATCCTGATCCACGGAAAGAGGAGCCCTTTGAGATGACTGTTTCAATCAAACTGATCTTTATTCTCTTTGCAGGTGATTCTGAGCCGGCATCCCCAACGCTGGTCCTATTTTGTCTGCTCAGCGGGTTATGCTATCTAGCTTTCGAAGTGAAGTGCTGATTGAAGTGACTGTTACAATCAAACCGCGGTCAGTCCTCTTTTCTTTGGCAGGAATACAGGTTGGGATGACTGAACCCAATCGAGACCCAACCCGTCGCTCAAATCACTGGTGGGCATCAGTGTGCGGTTACAGTGGATGCAATATGCTGAGACCGACTGGTGCAGTTTAGCTCAGCCCGACCCCCGAATCAGGGTTAGGATCAGAGTGAAGTTCACTGCGCAGCGGAGGGAGAGCCGTTTGAGATGACTGTTTCAATCGAACCTCATACTGATATCGAGTCTCTTGCAGGTGATTCCGAGTCGGATGACTGGTACAGTCGAGCCTCAGCAGAGATGAAGATGCTTCTCATGTCAGTAGGATGAACAAAGATTGATCGAATAAGAAGTTCCAAGATCCGAGAAAGCTTTCACGTCAAAGAACCTATCTCGAACAAAATGGAGCTCGACCGACTCAGTTGGTAATTACTTGTTCATAGGAGAGATCCTACTAACCCTGTCAAGCGACCCAGAGGTTAGTGTGCTAAGCTGGCTGATACTCCGCTCTTGGCCCTTATTTTAGTCACTGGTAGAGTAGAATTTGAGGCAAGCCATAGAATAACCCGCTTTTCTCGCAATGTTGTTGCTTATGCAGTGCGTCCTTTTTGATTTTTCCCATAGTGTTGTGGATCCGCAAGATAACTGTTTACAACAGTCTTACTTCTATTTAGCCTCCTTGAAATTTCTCGGCCTGAGAGTCCTAACTCCTTGAAAGCATCTATTTTTTCTCTTTCTGTCACTGTCAAAGTCTTTGTGGAACCCATTTTTGTCAACTACATAAAAACAATTCTTTTCAACGTTTTTTTTAAATATTCTTAACAAAACATTTTGTAAAAAATCGCTGATGTGAACTCCTGCAGCGAAATATTCCCAATGGCCTCTCCTAGTACCCCATCTTTTTATACGCTTTTTAAGTAGTTCATTGTTTAATCTTGGGAAATTCCAGCGGTATCGTCTTATTTACCCTTTAATTTTATGACTTACTGTTGGGAAAATATGTACCTGTTCACAGGTAGTAAAAGTTTCTGGGTATAAAATTTCCAACAGGTATAAAGTCTGAAAATCGATTGCAAAATGTTTTCTTGTGATCGCCAGTGTGTTGCGGTGAGGAAAGTAAACATTTATGTTACCAAAAAGTACGTCGAATTACGTGTTTAGAATTGTTTTCTTATGTCTTAGAAACAGATTGGAGTTCCATATTTTCGGTGGGGCGTTTAACATTGTGAAATGTATATAATGCCCTAGTTGTAAAAGTGTTAGACGCACAAACCAATATATTGAAATATATACTTATTAGCTGTTCTTTCATTGCTTATTTTCAAAAAAATGACACGAAAGTACACAAGGATAACACTGCTGGCATTATGGACAGCAAAAGATATGAAAAAAAAACTACCTGCATATTAGGTTCAAGACCGTTGTTTCGGAAGACTGAATCCACTGCACATTTTGCCAGTGCTGGTTATATGAATTTCACACGATGTACATACAGTTACAGTCCAAATTGCAACAGTAACATCTGAAAGCAGAAGAGACACACATTTTTTTTTCTTGATAAATCCGCTTGCCCTATTGCCTGACACTGCAACCTTAAAGATCTTTTGTGCCAAAGAGGTGCCTTGTCTTTAAAGATGACTGAACTCCCTAGTGAAAGGCATTACGAAATTTGTGGCAGAGTTTCGAAGCTCCGCTTGTGAACGTATCTCCCAGTGAAAGATTCGTTGTCTAAGCTAATGGAGAGCTGTACATTCACAGAGACTGTGCTCAGAGGTTTCCTCGTCCTCCATGCAGAACCTACATTCTCTCTCCGGACTAAAGTTCATTTTATTGAGATGATATCTCATGCCGCACTGGCCAGTGAGAAAGCGTACCAGCTTTCTAATATTATCCTTATTCAGCATAATTATTTCCTTATAGGAATAATTAAACGCTTCGATTGTCTTAAAGCAGAGAAACTTCGCCAATGTTTAAGATGAAGCGGTTGTTTCCAGTTTAACCTACAGCAGTAGCCCAATTGACTCTGCAACCCTGTTCTGGTCCAAAGAACGCAGATTCGCTCTGGGAAGCTCGTCTGCAGATTCGTTGCTGGCCTTAGTGCCTGCTATACCCATCTGTATTTGGCTAGATGTTGCAAGGCCTCGTAGCAATTTTTATTTACAGTCAAAGGGGCCCTTGCGTTGGACGACAGCGCATGTAGTGCTGCTTGACTATCCGAAAAGATATATATATTAGCGCCCTTTTTTTATAATTAACTTACGCTAAAGGGGTTTTTGTTTTTCTCTATTTGTACAGACACTTATAGTATTGGAACACAGCGCAGCCATTTAACAGTAAGCAGCACCTAGCAATAAAGTATTGCATTGCATGATTTTAGGTGCTACTCACTTTCGAAAGAATAGGAGGATAGGAAATAAGTTTGGTGATTTTTGTAGAGTTCTTTACTCTACGGGTCGCGCCTAAATTGCTTAGGGAGATCTGTATCTACGTGAGTATTCAACTTAAAAATCCTTGCCGTGATTCGAACCACCCGCCCTTAATTCCCTTATTGGAGTTTAAAACAGCGCAGATCTCAATGGCATGGACCTCTGCCTGGAACACCGTGGGACACATTCCCATAGGTATCGAAAACTTGGTGTTGGGTCCAACAACACCAGCTCCAACTTCAGATTCCATTTTCGATCTGTCGGTGTGCCATACCAGACTTCTCCGGTCCAGTCCTGGAACATCCTTGCCCCATTTAGGACGGTCCAATATTTCTACCTCAAATAATTTCCCAAAACTGTATTCCTTAACCATTAAGTCAGCGATGGTGTACGTTTGGGATTGAGTTAAGTATGTTCAGGTGACCCACGACCCACGAGGTCGTAACAATACAACTTACTAAGTAACTATATTTTCATATTTTTCCCTTGGGACGTTTAAAAACTAAATTGGGGCTTTTTACCGATTTAAAAAACTCAGTCAAACTATTTTCTCTCAGGCCTTTGATAAAGTATGGCATACGGGCTTGAAACATAAGCTAAGACAAGCTTTTCCAAAACAGTTATCTGATATCCTTAGTTGTTACTTATCTGACAGACTCTTTCGTGTAAAACACGGAAATGATTACTCTGAATTTAAAGAAATCGCTGCAGGAGTTCCCCAAGGAAGCGTTCTTGAACCGATTCTATTTCTAATATACACTAGTGATATTCCTCAAGAAGAAGGCATAACAGTAGCCACGTTTGCGGACGATACAGCTATATTAGCGGTCAGTAATACCGTTGAATCAGCGACTGATAAACTCCAAAGTGCTATTGACAAAATTTGTGATTGGACAAAGACTTGAGAGCAATATCTCAACGAGGCCAAATCAACGCACGTGAATTTTACTTATAGAAGTGTGGACAACTGACCCATTTTCATTGATTCGGTACGAGTTCCGTACGCAAACGAGGCAAAATATTGGGGAATGACACTCGATGCGAAATTAAAATGGAAACCGCACGTCAAGAAGAAACGCGAAGAGCCCGCCATTCGATGTAAACAAATGCGTTGGCTGCTTGGTAGATTTTCCCAACTCAGCATGCAGAACAAGCTGCTTTTATATTTACTAGCAAGTACTAAAACCGGCTTGGACATACAGTATACAACTTTGGGGTTGTACCAAATCCAGTAATATCAAAATTTTACAAACTTTTTACAAAACAAAGTGCTAAGAAAATTAGTAAATGCACCATGGTTTATCCGAAACACTGATATCCACAGAGACCTAAGTGTGGCTACCGTCGAAGATGAAATTAAACATTTTGCCCGCAAACACCATGCTACAATTCGAGACGATACTATCCTAGTGCGCCGATTACAAAGGATAAAACGATTTGAATTAGCGCAATAAGATGTAACCGCGTGCTTATGGCGGTATTAGCAGGTGCCTCCATTGGGAAGCTGCCTACCAAACGCGTATTTAACACTTTAAATAAAACTGCTAGATAGGAATAACCTAGTTGTAGTATGAAGGTTTCGAAGGGAGGTGGTTTTTGTTTTCTTATCTTAAGTGAGAAAGAGTCGCATGTAAGATATTCCACCTACCCCTATTATTCGTCAGAGCCTAGCTCTGGTTCCAAGTCTCGTGCTTTTAACCAGGATAGGTAATTTGAAGCAAGCTGAGAGTAACGTTAATATTACTATGG
The DNA here is from genome assembly GCA_949715645.1 of Portevinia maculata. Lineage (NCBI taxonomy): Eukaryota > Metazoa > Arthropoda > Insecta > Diptera > Syrphidae > Portevinia > Portevinia maculata. Next base: position 10,861,420 of record OX454526.1, read on the forward strand.
CTTGGGAGTAATATTAGAAAGAAAAAAAATATTTTTTTTTTTTTTTTCAATTAAAAAAGAAAAAATGAATTAAAATAATTTCTTGTAATTTGAATAGCCAAAGTTAAGAAAAGAGACTGTTTTAATTTAATACAATAAAAGAATTTTATTTCATTTTTTTAATTTATGATTTAACTTGAAGTTTATTTAAAAGTGGGGCGTAGTGTTAGACTACGCCTCCCAGCAAGTAATGAGAAAGCTTAAAGTGTTTTTTCCGAGTGTTAAAGTCTTTTCCCAAAGCGTTACGTTAAAACTGTCTGCCGTAGAAATTGACGAAGAGGCGAATTAGGAACTGTCTTGAACGAAGCATATCGAATTAAGCACAAAGAATTCAAAAAATAATCAAACCTTGTACAAAATCTTTGCGTTAAAATCACTTAAACTGCCTCCCCGCTTTAGTGCAAATAAAAGGCGTCACTTTTCCCCAAATCACACCTTTTATAATAACGGCAAGGCCTACTTTATAGACTGTCATCAATTTGCTAGATGTAATAACAAAAACTCAATAACAATTCAATTTATCAAATCTACCGAGAGAGATGTCTTACTGGTAATTTCAAATGACTTAGACAGATGTAGACGTATTAATGTTGGCACTCACCTTTCTGCGTCACCCTCTGCAGACATTTTCAGTGGAATTGTGATTCCATTGCCGCCATCCTTTGCCATAGAATAAATGAATCCTAAAAAATGAATTTAGCATTAAACCATCCCCTGATTGTTGTAGCGTTACATTATTATTGTTATTATTGCGCACCGCCCCACCCGCCATCGGCTTCTCATTCCATGAAATCACTTGCTTGGCTGTTTGCTGCAGCGGAGGATTCTGGCTCAGCATCAGAATTGGATTCGATCTCGTCATACTACCCACGCCGCAGCAAGGACTTAAGGAATTTACTTGCTCTGGAACTGTTCTCCCGCACAAAAGGGTGGTAATGGTGCCGGAGCGAATGTACTGATTCCTTATTCAATTTTATTGACGATTCATTCATGAATAAACATTGAAGGGTGTCAATAAGCTTCGAATTAGGGGATGAAAGTTATTGCTTTTGCCGAGAAGTGGATGTGGATCTGGTGATATGTGCACGTTTCGCTGCCTGTTAAAACTCAACCGTCCTTCGATTGATTGCGGTGGTAGAGGGCGGCAATGGAGTAGCGCTGAAATGAAATCCAATTCGCATTATTGTCCTTAAGACTGTTATTCTTTCCTGATTTAATTTTGGTGTTTCTAAGTTCGTGAAGGAAAAAAAAAATAGAATAAGGAAAGAGACGCGCGTAAAAGAAGCAATAGAGCAGAACACCACAGTTGGCCATGATTGATTTTTGTTTTCTTTTGAAATTGAATGAGGATAGCTGGCAGCACAACCCACAGCTCCCATCATCGGTGGTTGGAATAGAAAAGAGCGTATGTTGATTGCAGACACCATAATGCCACCCCAATGGACAATATTAATCAGAGGATGGACCGAATTAATATTATCTTCAGTCCGATCAACCCTTAAAAAGGCCCGACTCGCCTACAAAGGTGAACAAGAAAGTCAATTAATGGCATCGCGTTTGGTGCTGCTTATTTCTAAGCAGACGTTGTAAACACACAGAAACGGCTGACTGACAGAATTACAATTACCACTGACATCTCTAAGGCTTTAAAACGAGTCTTGCTAAAATAGTCATATGTGAACGGGACTTTTAATTAAAATGTAAAAAAAATTAAATGGATATGGAATGGAAAAAATAGCATAGTTACTTGTGCCGGAAGTTATTTGACCCACTCCGACCTTTTCCAGACACAGTGATATTTATTCGGATCTCAACTATGTATCTCAAAGAAAATGCAGTGGGCCCGGCTCAGTTGGTATTGTCGAGCCGAAAAAAGACTCCCTCAAAAATCAATTAACAAATACCAAATAAGTATGATATTTGGTAGCTAACGTTTTTGTTGATGTTTATTTAATACATATAAGTATGGTCCGGATTTTCATGCTCTAAAAAACACAAAATATGCGCCTAAAATATACACTTAAAAAGATTAAATATGCCATAAAAAATCCAAAATATGCTGCAAAAATAGTCCAAATTAAAGAAAAAAAAAATGTTGTCTTCTATTCATACAAAGTTCTCACAGCAAAAAGTAGATAAAATTAACATAAAACATAAAATTCAGGTATTTTTATCAAAAAATAAATAGTATTAATAATATGTACATTAGTTTCGTAAGTAGGTTTTGTAAACATGAATCATGAAATTTTTTCTTAAGTTTTCAAAATTTAAACCTTGGTGAATTGGGGTCAAAAAACATTTCTACATGAAAAATGACCTCTCCTCGTCAACAGACGTTAGTGGAGCAATTATTAATGAAACAATCTCATTTATTGAATATTGAATATCCAAGTACTGTTCTTCATTCGCATTTAAGGATAACATGGTGGAGATATTTTTCATTTTCATATATCCTTCGTTTTTTTCAAGAACATTTTATATTTTTTTACAAAGAGACCCATTGGACCCTACTGCATTCATTTTTGAAACTGCTTCGTCCATTCCACCCCTCTAATTTTACTATAGTCTCACTGAGAAACAAATAATTTGAACTTATATAAGCCAATTGACTTTTTAATAATGGCTGGTTTAAAATGTCTTTCGTTTTTTTTTTAATGGAAACAACATCAAAGTCATCAAATTCCCTAACAACGCTTTCAAACTGCTCAAAATATTTGGCATAATACAACACTGCACTAATCCATGTTCCCCATCGTGTTATAATGTGTCAACATCTTTGAAGTTGGATATAATTTCTTCAGCGACTCGGTGAAGTCCATGAGCCAGACAAGTGACATGATTTATTTTTTGATAAAATACGAGTACTTTCAATGTACGAGCTGCTTTCACCATTATGTAGGTATAAGGCGCTGCATCCGTTAAAAACAAAAGGATTTTATTTTTGTCTATATTAGCCGTTTTTCTTTGCACGCGGATATAGGGATAATTTTAAATTTGCGTGTAAAATACAACAACAACTTATCCTATATACGCTAACTTGAGCGGGGATAACTATCGCCGCTAAGTCAGTTAGCGGGGATAAACAGTGCTTCCAAAACCCATTTTCTTCGTTTCTAATGAACCGATGCGATGAATTTTTCAGGAAATGTCAAAGTTTGACATCCCTCCGACCACTAACACATCCCGCCGAATATTTTGTTCGTGATTTTATTATTATTTTTTTTTAAACTTCATTATAAGGGTAATTGAATTTAGCAAATCTGTTAATGTGAAATTGTTTTTCATAATTTTAGAATATGCTTGGCATCAATTTCAATTGGCGGAACTAAATATTTTTCAATTTCAGGATTTTCAATACAAATTTCTTTACTACAACTTACAGATGTGTCACGGTGCATGTCATAGGTGCATGTGTGCTGCCAAGTTTTTTTTTTGATGAATTCTTAAGCGGCGATGGTCGTTTTCTGATGCCATCGCTATATTCGCGTGCAAAGAAACACGGCTATTGTCTTCAAATAAGTTTACAGATTCGTCAAAAGCTCGAGCGATTGTAGCATGGTTTGTTTTGTCCAGCTCAATAACATTGGCTAAGTATTTCTTTTTGCAAATTTCCTCATCTTGATGTAAGACACCAACAACTACGTTAGCAACAAATCGACCCTGTATATCAATGGTTTCATCAATGGAAACCTACAAAAAATTATCTTTTAGATTTATTTTAATCTCATCGAAAACACGAGTAAACACTTTTTCAACATAGTTTTTTCTTATTGTAGATTCGTTGGATATAATTTCTTTTGTGTACTTTTTGAAAAAATCTATCAAATATGTGTTGTTAAGTTTTCTAAAGGAATGTCGGCATATGAAAAAAAATTAAGGTTCGTTTGCATTTCGTTGAAATCAATTTTTTAAGTGTTTAAAGTTTTTTTTTTTGAAATATGCACGAAAAATATGCATTTATTTTTAAAATATGCTCAATAAGCCAAAATATGCATTTATATCAAAGTATGCAAAAATATGCGGTAACGATTGAATGCCATTTTAAAGCAAATTTCTTAATTCCGAAAACTATGTGTTTCATTTGCTTCCAAGGCTGTCTAAAAAATATATGCATTTGCATAGAAATCTTGGCCCTGCATATAAGTCTTGGCTATGTTCATTTTACCCGTACGAATTCATCAAAAACGGTTTATTTTCAATTATTAGGTTCCGGAAATAAAAAGTTTATTATCAGCTTGGCAGGCGCATATGTTAGATTGATTTTTCGAATGGAACAGTATTTTGGTGACTCTCTTCGTGGCAGTAGCGTAGCGTGCGTTGGGGCCGAACGGGGCAGTCCCAATTTATGCCGCCCCTAGTAATTTTTTCACACACTAAAACAAAAAAAAAACCTTTGTCTACGGTTTTAAGCAGTTATACGAGTACCTACACATATGCAGTGGCGGACTAAGCCCGTCAGAGGCCCGGGGCGGCAAAGCTGAATGAGGCCCCCCTAAAAAAAAATGTAGTTTTACAAGCTTTTTATTCAGTTCACATTTGTATGTAAAGTGTGGTTAAATTGTAAGGGCCGATGTTGAATGTGAACCACACCTAAACGTCAAGTTTTTTTCTGCATTTTATTTGACATTTCCCAATTTCAGACTAACTCAATTTGAACCATGGAAAGATACACAATCGAGCAACGCGTTAAAGTTATTCAGGCTTATTATGAAAATGTGCGTTCAAATCAAAATGCATATCGTGCACTTCGTGATTTTTTCGGTCAATTTAATCGTTCGGTCAATCGGAAAAATCGTACAAAAATTTGAGCAAACCGGTTCTGTAGGAGATCTGAAAGCACCAGTGCATGCTCGTACAGCTCGTACTGCAGAAAATATTGCTGCTGTTCGCGATAGTGTGGCTGAAGAGCCGTCCACCTCAACTTGTCGTCGTGCCCAACAATTGCACCTCTCACGCTCGTCGTTGATGAACATTATGCATAAAGACTTGCATTTACGCGCTAACAAGGTGCAATTGGCTCAAGAACTAAAGCCTCTTGACCATTTCAAGCGTCGTCAATGGTCAGAATGGTGGCAAGAAATGGCAACAGTGGATCATCAATTTTCGAAGAAAATCATCTTCAGTGATGAGGCACATTTTCCCCTCAGTGGATTCGTCAATGACCAGAATTGTCGCATTTGGGCGAATGATAATCCAAGAGTGACTGTCGAAAAACCAATACACCCACAAAGAGTGACTGTTTGGCGGCATCATCAGCCCGTATTTTTTCCAAAATGAGGCCGGTCAGGCAGTTACTCTGAATGGTGTTCGCTATCGTGAGATGATAACGAACTTTTTATGGCCCGAATTGGAAGATATGGATGTGGGCGATATGTGGTTTCAACAGGACGGTGCCACTTGCCACACAGCTAACGAAACAATGGCTCTTTTGCGTGACAAATTCAATGGCCGTGTTATCTCACGTGGTGGCGATGTCAATTGGCCGCCAAGATCATGTAATTTGACACCGTTGGACTTCTTTCTTTGGGGTTATTTGAAAGAAAAGGTGTACATCGATAAGCCAGCAAAAATTCAAGAGCTAAAGGATGAGATAATTCGTCACATTAACGGCATAGAACCTCAATTATGCCTCAGCGTTATCGAAAATTTGGACCATCGGATGGAGGTGTGCCGCCGAAGTCGAGGCGGCCATTTGGCCGATATTTTGTTCCATACATAATACCAATATTATCATAATAAAAAGAAATGACAATATTTTTATTTTTTTTTAGATAGATTTTTATTTCGTCATAAAATTACAAATAGCCATCACACAATTTAGAGTACAGATATAGGGTATTTATATTTTTCAACTGCAAAAAATTTTAAATATTCTAAATACTATTTAATAAGCTCAATGATTTAATTTAATTTTTGAAGGGAAATAACGAGAAAACCTTTCATTTAAAGAAAAAAAAATATGAAAAATATAATATAATCAAATTAAAAAATAATTTTGATATTAACTTACTTGCTAAATAAATAAATTAAAATTAAAGTAAATTTAATAAATAAACGAATATGAATATAAGTTAACATAAATTAACATTAAAGTGAACTTACAAATTAATTATTAAATTTGTGTATAAATTAAAAAAAAAAAAGTAAATAAATTAACATTGAAGTAAAAAAAAACAAATATATAAACAAATTAGTAAATAAATTAACAAAACAAAAAAAAAATTATTAAATATGTATATAAATTAACGAATAGATTAATAAACAAGAACCTATGTTCATAGATGCATAGTTCGACCACGGTCAAGAACGGACGTTTTACTTAAAGTGTTGTGGGTTGCGCGCTTTTATAAAGTATTACGGTCAACTGACTCAAGTCATCTTTTTCAAAAATGCATTGTTTAATTTGCGAACAAACAATTGTCCGAAGTGATGTATCTAAAATTACTCGTGGCAATTGCAGTTCTATATTTCACTGTGCGTGTGCGAACATTAATCCTAATGACATCGAATACATGGCCGCTAGCAATATCAAATATCCCTGTGACAAGTGTACTACTCTGCGTCGAACATCGCTACAACCACAAACAATAGCTCAAACCAATGCTACAGCCATACCACTACCAGCTTTAAAACAACAGCGACATCAACAACAACAACAACAAATAAGCGAAAACATATATTGACAAATATGTATTTGTATATACGAGTATGTAAATTAACAAAAAAATAAATAAAATAAATATATATACATAGATACATGCATAAATAATTTAACAAATAAATAAATTAACATAAAAGAAACAAAGATAAACGAATAATTCAGGTATCTGGAAGAGAACATGACGTGTAAGTCAGTCTTATTATTAGTTAGCATTATTCAAAGCATTTATTAGGGGATTATCGGAAAAGTTGCATTATGATGCAGAACGTTTCAATAAGTTTTCGAATTCTATCGCAAATCAACTTAACATTAGCTCTGTTATGCAAATCAAAGGTGGAGTAGTGCCAAGGAAGGTTCATCATCATTTTTAATAATTTGTTTTGCTGTATCTGCAATTTTTTGGTGTGGCAGTCAGCGCATTTTCCCCAAACTTGACAGCCATAAAGCAAAATTGCCTGGAAAATAACCTGGACAATATTTTCCCAAATAATTTGTGTTTTATTCAAAATCAACATCGGGCCTTAAAATTTAACCTACCTTTATAAATAAGTGTTTATGTTTATTTCGTTAAAATCTGGCAAGTGAAATTTAAATTCGAATTAAATTATTTAGGCTAAATAAACATACATACCTACAATATGGAATGGATATGGGTGAGGAAAATAAAATACGAATCGATCGACAAAAAAAATTAGATACTTCTGTGAAATCGATTTCTTTGGAAAGTTGTCTTTCTATGAAAGCACGGCTAGATTAAGCAGTCGCTCTTGATCCATTGTAGATCGAAGAAAATGTTTAATTAGTTTAAGTTTCGAAAAACTCCTCTCGCATAATGCAACCGAGATGCAAATGGTCAAGATGTATTGAAGTATGAGCGATATATAGGGTAACGATTCACTGAAGTCCCATTTTATTATAAATTGAAGAATTTGGGGGCCCCCCAAGACCGGAGGCCCGGGGCGGGCCGCCCCTTCCGCCCCCTGGTTAGTCCGCCACTGCACATATGTATGAATGCCAATAAAACTGGTAAAATTTCTCTTCAAAATTTTGTTAACTGTTCGTACTACTTTCTAGCAAGTGAAGCAAAAATGAAGCAGCAAATTTAAAATGTTCCCATATTGGTTACTTTCCAATTTCCCAATCTCTAAGCGGTTAAAAATTGCTTACCTCTGGATATCAAATTATCAACGATAATGGGAATTAACTATAATTATCTAAATTAAAATTCTTTTGAAAAACCGGATTCAATTATTATTTGTAATTTATTTTCCATTTGTTTATTTTTTTCTTTAGCTTTTGAAATTTTTTAATTTAATTACATTAAATTATATTGCGTTAAATTAATTTTCTAAATTAATTACATTCAATTATTTTAGTTTAATAATTAATTAAATTCATTAATAAATAAATAAATAATTTCATAACTTAAATTTGTTTAAAAAAATAACTTTTAAATGAAAGGATGAAAGCATTTAATTTAGTTTTTAGTCAAAGGGAAACAAGTTATATAGGTATGTACGTACATATGTGATTAATTTTTTTTATTAACAGGAAACTTTTTTATTGATTTACAAAAAACTTCTTTAAAATGTTATTTTCCTACTTTTCATCAGAGCAAAATCTCTTATTATTCTTTCAGTATCGATGGTCTCTGTGATTTCCTGCTCTATAGCTATGATATCCAGATTAGATAGCCTTAGAGTGCTCATTGTGGACCTTAAATAATTTTTAATAAGCTTCAATTTTGAGAAACTCCTCTCGCAGCCGGCATTACTTATTGCGATTGTGAGAAAAAGACGAAGCATTATTGTTATGTTAGGCAGACTAACTTCCAGTCTAAACTGTAATATATATTTTAATAGTTCGAGTGGGCTTTTATTGGCGAGTTCATTTTTGTTTTGCCAGTAGAAGAAGTAATTGCTCTTAGCAGTACGCGTTCGATCTCAAATTCATCCTTATCAATGTCATCCTCATGAGGTGCAACATCTGAATTGCTTTCATAGTTTTATCTAAGAGTTTATCTGGGTTGGGAAAGACGAACTTTGTCGCCAAATTTCGTAGCTGTATTTCAGCACTGACCCTGTCTAAGTTCATTTTCATAGGATAAAGTAGCGTCTGTATTTCCGTCACTAAAAATATGTATTTCTTTTTAATTTTCCTGGGACGTTCCATTAAAATTCCAAGTTTTTCACATACATTTTTACCATACGTAAAAGCACCGTCTACCAATTCATATCGTTTTTCTATAAGGAAGATCTGTAGCAATCTCATACTTGCATCTATATTATTAGGCCACTTTCCCATATCATCTAAACTTTTAGCTGATTCCAATGCTTTATCGGTCTCATTGTCAATGTGTTGAATGTCAGAATCAGAGATAGAGCCGGAGTCGGAACTATAACTATTGAGAACTATATATTTGAACATGTCGTTACAAATTGTGAAGTTGTAGGAATTTTGTTAAAGTACAGCAGCATTTGTATTTACAATAGAAGGACAAGGACGTGAAGCTGAAGGTGACATATTTGAAGTACTAACTTCAGGTAACAGAATATCTTTGTTGAGTTCTCGTAATACTTTAGAATCTGAATTTTCAACTTTCAAAATATCTGTTGGAGATTTTTATTGGAAATTAATGTACATTGGATCCGGTTAATAATGAATCCTGGTGGCCAATTCATGGTTCCGTTTAATAATGAATCTTGAATTCTTTGTTCTGTTCTGTTCTTTGGAAAATTATGCCATTGTTAAACTTCTCTTTCAAAAGATCGATTGAGTTCGTTGCTGTGTGGCATGTTGCACCATCCTGTTGAAACTACATATTCTGAACATCAATATTCCAATTGGCTTCACAAAAAGTTTCTAATCATCGCTCGATATCGAGCTCCATCCGCAGTACCTAACTGCATTTCCATTTTCATCTTCGAAGAAAAATGGACCACTTATGCCATACAGTATCTGCGAAAAAAGTGATTCAAAATGTTGGTAAGAGGTTGACAGTCTGCCGAGTTAGAAGAGGAGGTCACTTGCCCGACATTCTTTTTCATTATTAACCGCAACCAATGTACATTAATTTCCAATAAAAATAAATACAGATTTCACACAATTTATATCTTTCATTCAAAATCTAAAATAATACCTCAAATTTGCACACCCTTTATTAGATACCTCGAATACCCTAATAAAAGAAAAAACAATATATCTTATTCGCACGAAACAGTCTGCAGCTATACACCGCTTACAGTTGCATACGCAACGCATACACACAACTACTAGCGAGAATAGAGAAAAAGAGTATTTTCGAATGCTGAGGTTGTGTACCGTGTTATAATTTTTTGTGTGTGCTGTAAAGGGTTGTCATTTCTGATAAAATGTAGTTGCATACTTGCACTAGGGAGCAGCGTTCATTGGATTTTGTCGTTAAGCAACACAAGGAGTGCCTGATTACTTACTGTAAAGCATTGCTAATGCTGGTAAACTTAATAAATAAATTCGTTGGACTGAAAAAAGAATCCGTTTAGTAAATTATTTTACATATTTAAAAAATTAACCTGCCGCCCCTGCGCACCCACCGTCCGTGGCCTGTGCCCCCTTGCCCCCCCCCACTCTCGCTACGCCACTGCTTCGTGGGTAAAAAGTATTTAAACCTTTTCTTTGCATGTTTAAGCGCTCTCAAGCAAAGTGTATGTCAGCATACGTTTTTGAATCAAATAGCATTTGGATGGACCGCTTCGTGGTGTTTAACACTTTGTATACCCTATTTAAAGGGTATATTAATTTTGACCCATAGTTTGTAACATACCCACCTGCCCGTAGATCCCATATCACAATATTCGTGATCAGCGCCTATTGTATTCTCGATCATTCCCGTCCCTCCGTCGGCAAAAATTACTCCTTTTAACTAGAGTAAGAAAGTTGAAATTTTAACCATATTCTCTCTACGAGCCCGCAATAATCAAGATTAGGAATTTATAAAATCCGCCAAGAGACACGCCCAAAATAAATAATTTATCCAAATATTTGATTTTGAGCTAGAAAGCTGACATTTTTAATATACGGTCTCTAGGCGCCGAAAATACTCTTGAGTTTGAATTTTTCAAATCCGCCCACTGTTTAAAAATAGGGACGGGCTACAGTCCGCTTGGGCGAACTGTTGGATACCCTATTCTTATTCCTATCCCTCATAAGTGGGCGTGACAAAAGTCTAAGTATGGTTGAATTGTTAAGATCGCTCTACATATTTTGGTTTATAACATTTAAAGGAATTTATCAAAAAAAAAACGCTCCCTAGCTCAAACTTGGGAGTTTCAATAAAATTGTTTTATTTAATTATGGGCGTGTCAGTAGGCGGATTTAAAAAAAATTAACACATGAGAATAAAGGGCCCCTAGAGAGTATATATTATAAATTTCAGCTCCTTAGCTCAAACTTTGAATTTTCAAAAAAAAAAAATAATAATAATTGGGCGTGTCAGTGGGCGGATTTTGAAAATATTTACACATGAGCATAAAGGGCCCATAGAGAGTATATATTATTAATTTCAGCTCCCTAGCTCAAACTTTGGATTTTCAAAAAAATTGTTTTATTTATTTGTGGGCGTGTCAGTGGGCGGATTTTGAAATTTTATATCCCGAGCAGTTTTAGGAGTCATAGATCATATATAAAAAATTTCAGCTTTCTAGCTCAAAATTCGATTTTTTCCAAAATTTTGTTTTTTTGAGTTTGTGGGCGTGTGGGCGGATTTCGAAAATTCGTAAACTTGATTATTTCGGGACCCTAGAGAGTATATGGTTTAAAGGCCTAATTTTTGCCGACAGACGGACGGACGGACATGGCTAGATCGACATTACTGTCGATGCTGATCATAAATATAGTAACTTTCAGGGGTCTACGGGCAATATTAAGGTATGTTACAAACTATGCGTCAAAATTAATGTACCCTTAGAATAGGGTATAAACAGCATTATCGAAAAATCTAAGTTTGAGCTAGGAAGCTGAAATTCAAAGTATATACCCTCTAGGGGCCCTTAATGCATATGTGTAAATAAAGGGTCTTTCATTAGCGACCGGACAGTTTCAAACTTTTAGTGTGAACGGCACCCTTCAACCCATTACCAAACTGTCGGTGTCAAAATATTCAGTAAAATCAATATTTTTATCATGGTGAAGTACAAAAAGGAACAACGTTTACAAATAATTAAAATTTACTACCGAAATTCCGATTCGGTGTGGTCGCAACTTTAAGAGCCTTAACGCCAATTTTCAGTCGTAATTCTCGTCCCAGAAGACAAGCAATTAATTAACTAGTGATAAAATTTGAGTCACAATATTCAGTGCTTGATGTTGCCGTGCCAGGGAGACTACGTTTTCTCCGATGTGTGGAGAATCAGTCAATTTCACGCCGTGCTCAAGAATTTGGCCTCTCTCAGACCACATTATGGCGAATTTTGTATAAGAATCTTGGCCTACACCCTTACAAGAACAAGCTGACTCAAGAACTAAAGCCACTTGAACATATGAAACGACGTGCGTTCTCGAATTGGGCTCTGGACATGATGGAAGAAAATGAAGAATTTCATCGCAAAATCATCTTCAACGATGAAGCGCATTTTTGGTTAAGGACCTGAACGCAGACTCTTCAAAACAGCGCCGGAGACTTAGTCACCGAAGCGCAGGGAGAAGAGAATGTTTTGAAGCAGCATCTCCAACAGCTGCTAAATGGGCATCACGGCCTGTCAATGAAGATCAAATTTCACCATCCAGTATAGAAGAGGTTGGCTAAGCTGAAAGTCAAACAACAATAAGGCCGCCGCCTCTGATGGATTACCAGCGCAGCTATTCAAATACGGAGGTGATGTTTTAGTAGGGTGCATGTACCAAATTATCAACCGAGTATGGGTGGAAGAAAGCATGCCCGATGACTGCACTATCAGCTCTATATGCCATGTTTTTAAGAAAGGCGATCCTATGTATTGTAAGGGCTATCGAGGCATATCTCTGTTAAATGTTGCATATAGGATTCTATCCTACGTACTGTGTGAACGTCTCCAGCCGTTCTGCAAACACACTAATCGGCATGTACCAGTATGGCTTTCGGGCCAGATCTACAATGGACCAAATCTTCATACTGAGGCAAATCCTAGAAAAGACCAATGAATTTCAAGTCGAGACCCACCTTTTCATCGAATTTTAAGCCGCATATGATAGTATGCAAAACTGATCTAATTGCGTCGCCTGACACTTGAAAAATTGTGTAGTTTGGAAGCAGCTCTTTTGAATTATTCCAAACCTGTACCGGATTTCTGCAAGGAGATGTGCTATTATGTGACTTGACTTTTGGAGAAAATAGTGCGAAGGGCAGGTGCCAACACGGAAGCCACTATCTTCAATAGATCCGTATAGCTATTGGGGTATGCGGGCGATATCGACATCATCGGCCATTCCCAGCGTGTCGCGTTAGAGGCTTCCACGGCGATTGAACAACCGGCGAAATTGGTTGGTCTTGAAGTAATCAACAAACAATCAAACATCTGTCCACCGCCTAGGACAAAACGTCACTATTGAAAGCAATACCTTCGAGGTAGTTAATGAGTTCATCCACCTAGAAGTAAACATCAACTCCACGAACGACACCTTACTGGAGATCCGACGGAGAATTACCTAACGAAACCGCTGCTACTTCGGTTTAGCGACAAAAAGGGTTCAAAACTCCTCATTCGAAGGACAAAATGCATGCTCTATCGAATCTTAATCCGACCAGTCCTGCTTTATAATGCCGAGTGCTGGAAGGTTAGTAGAAAAAAGGACCTTTCATTGGGTTCTTTTGAAAGACAAATACTTCGTCGGATATTTGGTCCTGTATGCGAGAAGGGCGAATGGAGGAGAAGATACAACCGCGAATTCTATGAGCTGTACCAAGATGTGGATGTACAGTCAAAATCGGTTATAACGACTTTCAAGTGACTGACGAGTTTGGTCGTTATAAGCGATAGGTCGCTATAACCGATATCAAGCTCTATATACATATCAATTGTAAAGATTTTTCTTTTTTGCCTTTTTTTGCCTCACAAAATAAATTAAACTTCTACAACCGCTTCACACTGAAAAATTTGCACTGAGTAAAACTTCCCCAACGTAGAACAAGCTCAATAAACGCAAAAACAAAAAAATAACGTCTACAAACGGTAACTGTAACATATCCCAGATTCTACGAACTTAGATACATTGCATCTACAGAGAATCACTTTATCGTTCTAAAAAAAAATCAGTTGCGCCAACAGCTGCGTCGATTTTAGTCGTTATAACAGATATTAAATTCTTAAAAAGGGTGAAATCGGTCGTTGAAAGCGATATGTCGTTATAAGCGATGTCGTTATAAGCGATTTTCGTTCATTGGAATTACAATGGCGCTGATTCGGGACCTAAGAATTTGGTCGTTGTAACCGATACGTCTTTATAACCTATGTCTTTATAAGCGATTTTGACTGTAGTTCATAAAGCTGAATCACGTCGACTGAAAGCACCGTGCCCGGGATTGCCGGGGATGGAGAGCTGCTGTGTTTCACGCAGAGACCGTTCACGGGTCTGGAGCCCGTTAAGTAAGTCAGTATTAGAAAGCACAGCTAACTGCTACACTATTTGGAAATTGTTCAAAAATAATTAGGTTATCTAACAAATTTCACATTCATAAAAATTTGTATTTATCCTTTTACAACAAAGGCAAGCCTCAAGTGCCGAATCGTCTCTGTATTTTCTGGACAGCTTACTCGCACCCATATTTTTGTGCCTCAGATTGAAAATCAAAATCTTAGTGTTTGTAATCTTCGTCAATTACTTGAGCACTCCACCTTCTTAAGTAGGTATCCTTTCATGCCGCAAGGGTTCTTGTACTGCCAATAAGAATTCAATCAAATCCAAGTGAGAAGGAGAAGAAGGACTTTTCCTCATAATATTTTCTTGAGAAACGGATTAAAATCAAAAACAATCACTAACCTTTCATCGATCCTTGATTTTTCAAAAATCCCCTTTTCAGGTACTTCAAAACTAATCTGCAGACAGACCGATGCTAGTCTGTGTGTGTTTATCTACCACCCCCGAGAATAAAGTGTAATCCACATAAATTGGAAATTATAACCCTGTGCGAATCACACAAAGAGCCTGAATCCACCTCAACTATGTACTTGACCCAAAAAGGGAACAGAACAGAAAATATTGTTGTTTGATCCCTGACCCCACCCGAAGGATTTCACAAAACATAAACATGCAAACAATCATTACGGCTTTCAAAAGGATTTCTTATACAAGTGCCCTCTATCTCACACATAGCCTCTGGCATTTATTTAGGACTACCTCCTTCACGGCCGTTTACGAGTGGGAGATGTATGTTATCCCGTTTTACAGAATTCCCTGAGCTTTGCACAAATCCAATTCTAAGCGACATCTTGTCATGGTTTCATGTGCAAACAGGAAACTGGTTCTTCACTTAAACTGGAGCACGCACTGGCACGCTATGCAATAACTGGCTTTAGTTGCATCGATTATCGTCACCGATTTCCAGATGACACATGACGACTTAACGGATTCATTTATGCAGCAAATCATTCAATTTGTGTTTAATTGCAACAGTTGCCAGCAAACGAAGGTACAGTCGGACTTAAGGAAGGAAGTCTAAGTGGGGTTCGACGATACGACTTTTACTTATCTCCGTCTGTGAATACCAGCGGTGCAGGTGCCTCGTGTTATAGGTGAATGCGATCCTATTACTTATCTGGCACTAGCACCAGCTTAACATGCGCGCTCGTTGTTGGCAAACTTGTCGCGCCAACTGACTCAATGGCTGCACTGGGCTGGTTTAAGTTGATTTGTCGTGAATGCCGCTCCAGAGCATGGACCGTTCATGTTTATAGAATTTCCGTTGGCGTTTTCCCTCGAGATCTCATTTACATTCCCGTAAGCTCGCCGTACCGAACGACTTAATCCAATTGAATTGAAATATTTGTGATAACCTGAGACAAGTATGGAGCGATAAATAGTCGCCAGAATAATTTACAGCTCCGGTTTAGGACTCTCACAATGTACAAGTCGAACAGCGGCTCATAGCAGGCTGGCACTATATCACTCCACGGTAGACGGACAACAGACAGAAGCCCTGTCTGGATTTATAAATAATTTACGTGCGATAATTACGCAATTAACGAAATATGAAATGCTTGGGATACGATTAGGTGTGCATGCGATTGTTTTGAGAACTAGTTGCCTCGCCAGACTTTTGCAAGCCAATTTTTAACTTGACCACAAAGTTCAGATCGTTTATCTGCAATAAAAATCAAATTCTCTTGACAGGTCTACGCTTGTAGATATTTTGACAAGTAGCATAGGCTATAAATTACTGTCATGATGAATGGAACGAATTTTGCGGTAAATAGCTAGAGAAGTCGAGTTAGTTTACAAGTGTTGTCAGTTGTTTACTCGTTCCTTCTCAGCTTGCTGAAAGGTACTGGGTCGATAAGCTTTTCACGTCCTAAACAATAGTCGTATGGACACTTGGACAGACCATATTAACTTTCGTTGGTACACTGGCGATCACAAGGGTGAGGCCATACATTTTGCAATCGATTTTCAGTCTTTATACATGTTGGAAATTGTACACCCAGTAACTTTTAATACCTGGGTACAGGTATTAAAGTCATAAAATTAAAGGGTAAATAAGAAACGACCGCTGGAATTTAACAAATTTCAAACAATGAACTACTTGAAAAGCTTATAAAAAGATGCGACACTAGGATGAGGCCATTGCGAATATTTCGTTGCAGGAGTTCACATCAGTGATTTTTTCCAAAGTTTTGTTAAGAGTATTTAAAAAATTAAAAAATAACTGTTTTTATTTAGTTAAAAAAATGCGTTCCGGAAAGACTTTGACAGCGACAGAAAGAGGAAGACTATGCTTTCAAGGAGTTAAGACTCTCAGGCTGAGAAATCGCAAGGAGGCCAAATAGAAGTAAGCCTGTTGTAAACAGTTATCTTGCGGATCCACAACACTACGGGAAAAATCAAAAAGGACGCACTGCATAAGCAACAACATTGCTAGAAAGGCGGGTTATTCTACGGCTTGCCTTAAATCCTAATCTACCATGACTAAAATAAGGGCCGACAGCGGAGTATCAGCCGGCAAAGCAACGGTCCGAAGGATAATACGAAAAAGTGGTACTATACATAGAAGAAAACTTAAAAAGAAACCTGTTTTGAGGAAGTACACAAGGAGCATCAAATGAATTTTGCAAGAGAACATGTCGCTTGGAGCAGTGAATGGAAACGCGTTGCCTTTTCGGATTAAAAAAAGTTTAACCTTAACGGCCCCGATGGTTACAACTTTTATTTCCATGATCTAAGTAAGGAGGAGCTTATTTTGGCAAGACATCACAGCCGTACCTCAGGTGTAATGGTGTGTGGAGCTATTCCCACTATGGCACAATCGAGTTGGAGTTTTTGTCCACAGCAATGAACGGAAACAACTACAAATATTTGCTGGAACGATCATTTCCAAAAGTGAAAACCATTTTCCGACCCCTGTCTTGGATACTCCAACAAGACAATGCCCCTATCCATACTTCCAGGGTTGTTAGAAGTTGGATTCAATCAGAGGACGTGGAACTTTTGCCATGGCCGCCCTATTCACCGGACTTAAACATAATGTTTGGGCATGGCTATCTCGTAAATTGTATGAATGCGGCAGACAATTTGAAGACAAGGACACTCTAATCGAAGATATTCGTGATGCCTGGGCTCAAATTTCTCTTAATTATTTACAAAAAAAAGTATGATTCTATTCCAAGCCGTCCTATAGAGGTTATATCGAAAAATTATATTTATTTTATTTTATTCATTTTGTCCTTTCTTTCGAAGATTTTACATGTGGGCTCATCCTAGAGGCGTATCTTTATACCCTATTCTAAGGGTATATTAATTTTGACGCATAGTTTGTAACATACCTTAATATTGCCCATAGACCCCTAAAAGTTACTATATTTATGATCAGCATCGATAGTAATGTCGATCTAGCCATGTCCGTCCGTCCGTCCGTCCGTCTGTCCGTCTGTCGGCAAAAATTAGGCCTTTAAACTGGACCTAGAGAGCTGAAATTTTAACCATATACTCTCTAGGCTCCCGAAATAATCAAGTTTACGAATTTTTGAAATCCGCCCACAGACACGCCCACAAACTCAAAAAAAAACAAAATTTTGGAAAAAATCGAATTTTGAGCTAGAAAGCTGAAATTTTTTATATATGATCTATGACTCCTAAAACTACTCGGGATAAAAAATTTTCTAAATCCGCCCACTGACACGCCCAAAAATAAATAAAACAATTTTTTTTAAAATCCAAAGTTGAGCTAGGGAGCTGAAATTTATAATATATACTCTCTATGGGCCCTTTATGCTCATGTGTAAATATTTTCAAAATCCGCCCACTGACACGCCCACATTTAATTTTTTTTTTTTTTTAAATTCAAAGTTTGAGCTGGGGATTTGAAATTTATAATAATATATACTCTCTAGGGGCCCTTTATTCTCATTTGTTAATTTTTTTTAAATCCGCCTACTGACACGCCCACAACTAAATAAAACAATTTTATTGAAACACCCAAGTTTGAGCTAGGGAGCGTTTTTTTTTGATAAAATCCTTTAAATGTTATATAACAAAATATGTAGAGCGTTCTTAACAATTCAACCATACTTAGACTTTTGTCACGCCCACTTATGACGGATAGGAATAAGAATAGGGTATCCAACAGTTCGCCCAAGCGGACTGTAGCCTGTCCCTATGTTTTTATACGCTTTTCAAGTAGATCATTGTTCGGTCTTGCGAAATTCCAGCGGTCGTTTCCTTTTTACCCTTTAATTTTATGACTTCCTGTTGGGAAAATGTGTACCTATTCACAGGTAGTAAATGCTTCTAGGTATAAAGTTTCCAACAGGTATAAAGACTGAAAATCGATTGCAAAATGTATGGCCTCATGCTTGTGATCGCCAGTATTATAACAGACGATCTTGAACTTGTCTCGGCACAATGTGTCAGAGTAGGTGAGAGCAGCGTTTGACTCGTTCTATTCGGAAGGTGCTATCGGCGATAGCGTCATTACATATTTCATATTTATTTAGTTGAAAACTGATCCTATATCATCTGGACCAGATTTTTAGAAACGCATAAAACAATGTGAGAGTTTTTTACAGAGGCATCCAACTTTTTTTTAAAAAATAAAACACAACAAATTTAATGGGATTACCAAATTTTGGCATTATGTTAAAAAATAGTTTCTGGCATATGGCCTCCGCGACTGCGCCTTATGAACGCCATCCTGTCGGTCCAATTGTACACCACTTTTTCGAGCATACCAGGTCTTATTTCGTCAATAGTGCGTCGAATATTGGCTTCTAAGTGATCAGTCGTTGCTGGTTTATCAGCTTAGATCATAGATTTGAAGCCCATAAAAAGGTGTCAAATCACCCGAACGAGGTGGCCAACTCACAGGTTCATTCTTGAAATGATTCGGTCAAAAAACGTTTGGCTCAACAAAGTCATGGTTGCACGCGCTGTATGGCATGTTGCGCCGTCTTGTTGGAACCTTTTCTCCTCCAAATGATTTCCAATGACATGAGGAATAAAAAATCACCAATCATTTGCCTGTAGCATTCGCCATTCACGGTAATGTTGGCACCGGTTTCGGATTTAAAGACAAATTGGACAAAAAACACTGATTTTTTCGGGATGTAATGGAGTCTTAGGAGTCTCATGAGGATTGTGCTCGCTCCAAAAATGACAATTCTGCTTGCTTACAAACCCCTGAAGCCAGAAATGAGCCTCATCGTTGAAGATGATTTGACGATAAAAATATGGTTCAACTTCCAGTTGATTCTCAGTCCATTGGCAGAACACACGACGCAATTGATGATCCGCTGGCTTTAATTCTTAGGCTAAGATCTTTCCTCAAAATTTTCCAAGTATTGGACGGGCAGAGACCGAGTTGCTAAGAACGGCGTCGGAACGATATATTCGGGTCCTCTCTCACTCTCACGTCTACAGAGACGATGGCTTCTTCTGTACGCACGATTTCGATGGCTCGATTTCTATAAATATTATCACAAAGAGTAAATGTGGTCATGAATCGTATGCATTGCGTATTAGCTGCTCAGATGGATGATTATGCGCACCGTAAACTTGACGAAGTGTTCTATAAGTTTGGCGAACAGAGCTCGAATTTTGGAAATAAATTTCCACGATTAGTAAACGTTGTTTTGGTGTAAGTCTTCCATGGTGATTTGCCAAAGTATACTGAAAAAAAGTCAAACACACCTCATTAGTATAACAGCTAGTTTGACAGTTATGCATATCAGAACTTTAATACCTCTATGAAAAACACCCTATATATCACCCGGTAAGGTAGTTAGGTACATAATTTAAAAGCAGAATCATAAACTTCTTTGAATACCACATAGTGAGTGATAGGCGACAGAGCGACAGAGCGGCAGAGCGAAAGTGTGGCAAGTTATAGCGACAACTGGTCATTTATTGAGCGAAAACGCTTGAGCGGCTGTATATAGATGTATACATCTGGACATTAACAGAACAAATAAAACAAAACGCAAGACCAATGACTTTACTAACCTTGTTAATCTGTCTAGTCAAAACAAGGAATAAATATACGAGTGAATTGTGTCGTCGAGATAGAGATCTTTTTTTATCTTCAAGCTCATCAGGGAACTTTCAATTGGATGGTGTAGATAGTTTTCTAGTTTTGTAGTTTATTCCATCAGGTATATCTGAGGTTTTCCTGAAGGTCACACAAATAACGGTGCCGTTTCCACGCGAGGTGAAACTCGTGATCCCCAATTGAAATGGGAACGTCCGAGTGATATCTGTTGAATTTTGAGGAACAACGTCCAGAAGAAGCCGGTGTAATGCGTTAAGCGTTTGCTCGACACGCCGACTGTTTCCGGACGAGCTCTAGACGAAGGCGTTTGTAATAAGCAGGATACAGAGTGTGTATGTGTTATCGATAGTAACTTTATTTTTTCTTTAGTTCTTTGGATCTGTTCTATTTTTTTGTTGTTCTTCTTTTATTCTATTTATCACTACCATATTTCTTTTTGTATTACATATCCACTTACCTTTAGAAATAACTGGAATTTTGAATTTCGTTCCGATTGGCATTGGTATCTCTGATTTGTTTTTTTTTTTAATGGAGAAAGCTAGTCATAAGTTATTATAAGGTCCGTTCGCATACTAATATGCAAACGTAAATTTATATAAACTTTCGTGCAAAACTACACAAACGCGTTCGCGTACTGAGAAAATGGTAAAAAGATGAACGAAAGAAAAATGTACTTTCGTTAATTTTTCTTCCCACAGAATTTCAGCTGGTAAGAAAATGAAAACTGTCAAATGATGAAATCCTATGAGTTTGCCAGCAAAAAAAACAGCTGTTGCTTCTTTTCAAGCCAAACTAAGACGTTTTTCAAATTTTTACACAAAAGCGTTAGCGTACTTTTCCTTGAAATCCTCTCATTTCTCGATTTTGGAGATTTGATACTTTTCATTTCTTTTCTTTTTCTTTTTTACACATAAAGTACGCGAACGGACCTATAACCTAGATTTATAAAAATTGAAATATATGCGATAAGAAAAAGTGAAAAAAAAACTGGTTTATATTCGAAGATAGTTTCCCAAACGCGAACCCCTTTGGAAGGTCGCGATTCACTCAAAAGGGAATTTTCAGGAAGCCGAGATAAATTGCGTGGCTCCCATATACTCGTACCACCATCCTCTCACGACGATCGGAACGGTATAACGTTCCTCTTACGCCACGATAGTACTTTTTAATTGCCATAATCTCCGTCTGGAACACACTGCAGTGATTAGGGAGTCAAAAGAGGGGCTGAGGTTCAAGCTGTCAGAGAACACACCTCCAGCAACCCCATCGTCGGTTTTCGATCCATCGGTGTTAAAGTGGATCGATTTATCTTCGACAAGGTCGCCCTCCCCAAATCTCCCAAAATAATCTGAGGGGGATGTTGACTTGGAAGTTTTTGTCAAAACGTAGCTGCGGGGTGATGTAGTAGGCGATGATTCTGTATTCCTTTTATAATAGAAGAGTGGGCCGATTCCATTCTCGGACCATTGGAAAGTTGCTATAAGTCGCACAGCCAAACTAGAAGCCGTTTGCTTACCAAAGATGTCAAGGGGTGTCAGGTGAAACAGAATGTCCATTGCGGCAGAGGGAGTAGTGCGCGGTGCTCAACTCATACAGAGACACGTTGATCGTTAGACTTTGCTAGGTTGGGTTAAGTTCAAACAGGGGTATGCAATTCCCATACAGCCCTACGCACCAGAAGGGCCCATCGCGATTCCTAGGGAACCAAATGAAACCAAGACTTTAAATGGAGAAAAACCTTAAAAACTTTTTCTAGACAAAGCCCAATCTTCCTGCAGAATTTTACTAGCTTCCTGTGGTCTGTGCCGCTCGGCTCCGCCAATTCCACGAAGAAGTATTCTCCTATACGATTCCGTGCTATACCCTCGCACTCACACAGTATGTGCGTTATGTCTTACTCGGCTTGTAGATCACCACAGAACCTGCATATATCCACATCTACCAATCTAGCATGCTTCCTTAGGAGACAGTGCCCCGACATAATCCCAACTACTGTTCTAAGCTGTTCTTTGCTCAATTTGAGAATTTCCCTAGATCTTTTCTTATCCAAATGAGGCTAAATAATCGTGATTTCAGTTTTAATTTTCTTTATTTTTCAATTAAATATTTTACGTTAATAATGGTTGAAAATTCTTAATCAAAATATAACAAATTTCAAATTACAAAATTAGGATTTGGACTGGTCTCGTCGACGGATGAAAAAGGTAAGAGACGAAAAAAGCCGGCGAGACATATAAATATGGTGGTCGGCAGTAGCTGATAACAGGGCAGCCAACTGTTGATCTTTTTCTTTTTAATGCTAGGGTTTACATGGAAAGGTAATTTTAATAAATCGGCTTTTTGATACAAACAGAGGCCAAAGTGCTCTAGAGTCTAGACACCCTATGTCCCTCTAAATTTTGCCATCTAAAGTCAGACATTTTTAAGATATTCTAATTGATTATTCCCTTGATAACGCCAAGGGCTGGTTTTGGACTTTGCTAAGATTATCATGATTTTTCGGTTTGCCTAAGGCAGTGCACCAGACCCGGCCAGACCCCGTACATAAGTACCGGTCTTATTACCGGGATGTATAGTCACTTGGTAATACGGGGTTGAAGACCCCATTTATTACCGATGGTTATTTATGCAAGAGAGGAGTGCTACAATATCTTTCCGAATTCTTTCTTGTATATTAGGTTTCCAGCAAAGCTTTTTATCCAAAATGAGACCCAAGTATTTAGCGTCATAAGGGAAAGACTCAGCATGTGTCCTTGATTGAGGAGGGTCAATGTGTGGAATTTTATATTTTCTAGCGAATAGAACAAGTTCAGTTTTGTGGGATGTCAACTAACCCTAAACGATCTGCCCATGTCGTAAGCTTGTTGAGAGCGTTTTGCAGAAATTCGTTCAGGGTGTTTAGGTGGTTCCCTGAGGAGCCAATTGCAACGTCTTCCGCATATGCAATCACCCTGCAGCCCTCCCTTGCTAGGCACATCATAAGCTCGTTTACCACTAGGATAAAGAGAAGGGGGGATAGGACTCCGCCTTGGGGGGTTCTTTTACTGACAGATCTTCTGTCAGATGTCACATCCAGTTTTGAGTTATTAACCCGACTTGTGAGCTCACCAAGTGAGTCATCTACTTTAAGAGTTGCCAGATTCGATCATATATGGAAATCATTTTTTTAAAGCTATTCACACAACCGACAAAAAAGATGGCACACCTGATATTTTTTCTGGCATAGCTGAATGAAATAAAACGTATTTGTGTTTCTTAGAATACATATATTTCAAATCTCAGTAATAAAATGACCTGACCATTAAAACTTATTAACAATATGGTAAACTGAAGCACTGCCGTCATTGCCATTGTAGTTTTCCTCTTCAGGTAAGTAAGCAATTTTTAATGTTAATTTTGTGTAAATAAATGAGGCGTTTTGAAAATAGTCTTATTAAGCAGTAGTTTTCAAGTTAAAGAACCGTAATGCGCCCAGTATTCGCCCACAGAGCAATTTCCAGCTTTTTGTTGTGCTAATTTGATGTGAAAATAAAGGAATCCCAAAATTCATTTGAACATATTCCATTGCTGGGATTTTAAGTGGATATATAGGGTGATTTTTTTAAGGTTAGGATTTTCATGCATTAGTATTTGACAGATCACGCGGGATTTCAGACATGGTGTCAAAGAGAAAGATGCTCAGTATGCTTTGACATTTCATCATGAATAGACTTACTAACGAGCAACGCTTGCAAATCATAGAATTTTATTACCAAAATCAGTGTTCGGTTCGAAATGTGTTTCGCGCTTTACGTCCGATTTATGGTCTACATAATCGACCAAGTGAGCAAACAATTAATGCGATTGTGACCAAGTTTCGCACTCAGTTTACTTTATTGGACATTAAACCAACCACACGAATGCGTACAGTGCGTACAGAAGAGAATATTGCGTCTGTTTCTGAGAGTGTTGCTGAAGACCGTGAAATGTCGATTCGTCGCCGTTCGCAGCAATTGGGTTTGTGTTATTCGACCACATGGAAGATTTTACGCAAAGATCTTGGTGTAAAACCGTATAAAATACAGCTCGTGCAAGAACTGAAGCCGAACGATCTGCCACAACGTCGAATTTTCAGTGAATGGGCCCTAGAAAAGTTGGCAGAAAATCCGCTTTTTTATCGACAAATTTTGTTCAGCGATGAGGCTCATTTCTGGTTGAATGGCTACGTAAATAAGCACAATTGCCGCATTTGGAGTAAAGAGCAACCAGAAGCCGTTCAAGAACTGCCCATGCATCCCAAAAAATGCACTGTTTGGTGTGGTTTGTACGCTGGTGGAATCATTGGACCGTATTTTTTCAAAGATGCTGTTGGACGCAACGTTACGGTGAATGGCGATCGCTATCGTTCAATGCTAACAAACTTTTTGTTGCCAAAAATGGAAGAACTGAACTTGGTTGACATGTGGTTTCAACAAGATGGCGCTACATGCCACACAGCTCGCGATTCTATGGCCATTTTGAGGGAAAACTTCGGAGAACAATTCATCTCAAGGAATGGACCGGTAAGTTGGCCACCAAGATCATGCGATTTGACGCCTTTAGACTATTTTTTGTGGGGCTACGTCAAGTCTAAAGTCTACACAAATAAGCCAGCAACTATGCCAGCTTTGGAAGACAACATTTCCGAAGAAATTCGGGCTATTCCGGCCGAAATGCTCGAAAAAGTTACCCAAAATTGGACTTTCCGAATGGACCACCTAAGACGCAGCCGCGGTCAACATTTAAATGAAATTATCTTCAAAAAGTAAATGTCATGGACCAATCTAACGTTTCAAATAAAGAATCGATGAGATTTTTCAAATTTTATGCGTTTTTTTTTTAAAAAAAGTTCTCAAGCTCTTAAAAAATCACCCTTTATCAATACATATCATTTAAGTACCTCCCATCAGTCCAACATTATGCAAACATCACAACAACAATATTTCTATATTTATTGCCACAAATAATTGAATGTTATTGCATAATGACCGGGAATTTATTTACTCACTCTTCAAGTAATTTATTATTACCCACTTTGCCGGACCGCATGGATTAACCGCATCGGCATAAATCAACCATTAAGATAGCATTTAAACCAATTAACCGTACCGCAGCAATCCGAAATCTCGCATCACAATCGAATCAAAAACTCACAGTGCCTCAATGGATGACCGACAAACGTCGTCGCCTTAATTTATGCCCTTGCGCAATGTCAAGCGCGACTGCGATGGATGCTCCTTGGAGTCGGATGCATTCTTCCGATCCTCTGGTAGCCGAAAATTAAATCAAGAGCCGCAATATTACCGAAAGTGTACCTCCTGTTGGGGCACGCAATATACGAACAATATCTCCGCAGCTACTGCGCGCTGCAAATCGCTGCTCGGTAACCATAAATCATCGAGCGATTTTCATTATTTATGAATCGCAAATCCCAAAAAATGCCCGGATTTGTTTTTATCAACTCGGATAATCGATAAATCTCCAAGGAGTAGTCAAGCACACACAATTCCCTCTAGTTTGGGCTCGTCCGACGTGCAGACATCTCATCCCGAAACGGCCAAGTCGAACGTAATGAAATATAAAAATAAAATTTCCACAATAATTTACGTTCTCGGGTTGTCGGCCAAGGAGTATGAGAAGGAGGTTGCGCCATTGGACCTGAATTGGAACAGAAGCAGCGTCAGCAGTAGCTGCAATTTGGGAAAATTGAAAATTGTATATAAATTGAGTTCGGTCAAATTGAATTTGCTCTGGAAATGGCTATCGTCGCCGATGGTAAATGCATGGTATTGTGGTGGATCCGTGGACTTGCCATATAACATATCCAAGCGGAGAAATACGCGGAGAGCAACAGCAACTTGACTCGTCGGCGGTCAACTACAAAAGACTTTGACGTGATGGCGGTGGAGAAGGCCGTTGGCGGTACACAACAATGCCCAAGTAGATAACAGGTAACACAAAACAACGATCACGATGAAGGCGACTTGAATTTGGACGTGGATGAGGACGAGGATAACGACGCACACTGGACGTGGACACCCGACTGATGTGCTGAACTAAGGCAGGAGCACTGCTCTGCCGACAAACGAAGTAGCATCATCCATCAGCAGAAGTCCGACCGGCAAAGTCGACCTGTGACGAGGTCAGCCACTGGACTTGGCGATTTATTTTTGACTTTATTATAGCCTGCGTATTCCCTACGAAACGGAGGGCCACTTCCATTCTGACAGAATCCTTCAATTAGCGGACATCGTCTGTCAGTCAGTTTCATTGTCCGAAATGTTTATTTGAGAGTGTTTTCGGTTTTGATTAGAGGCCCTTATTGTCATTCGCGATGGATAGATGGAGGTAGGCAAGGGCACAATCTCGCCGAATGAATATGTATCCTTTAAGTAATTTTCATTCCAAATCGAAGTTGTGTTTGCATTCCGGTTTGTGGTTGTGGATGAGGATAATGCTTATTATGCATCCCAGGATGAGCGGGAAACAAGAACGGTACGCTTGGAATGTAATTTACTTCGGAATCCGTCCACCAATCGTTGAAGAAGCCCTTTAAAATAAACTCATATCAATTTGCTGATTCCTTTGATTTGGATATGGCGAGAAAACCAAAAGGACGCGATGTGTACGTTGATTTTTTGCCTAATGGAACATTAGGGGAATTGCCACGGACTTATGATGAGAGATCAGTTTAAATATTTAATGAGATTTTGGTATTCCTTTGTGGAGATCAGGAAAATAGGTAACTGATGGTTAAATGGTAGTAGTAATTTGTTTACTTCAAAATTATGGACCCATTCAACCAATTCAAAAGTCATCCCATAAGGTTGGAGCCTGAGCAGAGAGAAAGACTTCTTTATTATACGGGGCTATTCTGCAGCTTATGTTCTTGAAGTGTGGTAGATAAAGCAATGGATTTAGCTGATCTAGTAAATAAAATTTGTTTCCTTCTGTACTCAACAGTACGAGGAGGCCCGGAAACACTAAAGTCGTAACAACGTTTTCCACTCATTAGCGTCAACCGCCTTGAATTTATTAGCTCATTAGCGTCACCTCACCTTGTGTCACAGTGGGTGTCCTAATCGATTAGCTCATTCATCAACGTCTTCCCTTATCACAGCAGGCAGCATAGCATCAAAGATATCCGCTTTAGTCGATTGTTTTGAGAAAACATTTCCGCTGACTCAGAGCGTTCTCCGGAATTCGAGACAAATGTCTCCAATTATTGGTGGAAGGTTCGACTGTTGCCAGCAAGATACACAGACGATTAGTTAATGTTCCACAAGATTTGCGCCTTCAGTTACAGTGGGGGAGTATATTTATTTATTTATCGCATTTCGGCAAATGTCTGTTTCATATTCGTCAATGTCCTTGCGAACAATGCGAGGCATTTGCTTGATTTCATTTTGGCACCCATCCTAACTCGCATACATGTACATAAACCCGGGTAGACTCATTCAATCTGTTTTGAGAGCCCAGGAAGTTGTGTTGGTGGTGAGATGGGGAGTATTTACAAGGATTCAACAATAAAGCGCCCTCCTCGCAAAATTGGAAGCCGAGAGCCAACACACATCGTCGACAACGACAACGACGACGACATGCCTTCTTCTATTGCAATCCACTTAAGGTAATCCGATTTTGTGTGCGCCATTATTGTATTTGCGCGACATATCAAGGATGTGCGTCCTTGTTGTGTCGTGATTGCGCTATTTCGTAGTTCCTTTCCTTGGCGAGATATGCGACGGAATGCGACGAAAGGGCGCCGGGGGTTGCCAACACAAAAGGACCTCAATCGTGCACAGCAAACGTATGACTTCCTTGCTTCTTCTGTAAGTGACAGTGCTAAGATTCTCTGTCACATTGTTGTGCACTCTCATCGCGGTGGTGTGCTGGTGGATTCCGTGTGCCAGTGTCATGTCTCTGAGAAGAGGATTCGGTTCAATTGTATGTATGTGTATCAGCAGCTGGAAAAATGGGCATTTTTCATTCGAAGGAATGGAAACAGGACTCAGCCTTGCCAACCTGACGTATGTCATTCGTCGACTGACATTTAATTCAGTTTCACCAGCTGAGGACGGCGAATCAAATAGGCTGCCTCAGAATTTCCGAATTGCGGGCGCCACTGTTGCTCACTCTTAGTCGTTGGCGCTTTGGGGTTGGTCGTGAATCCTTGATATCCCCCGATACGCCCACCTTTCAGCAATGAAATTTAAATGGGAATCGTGTTGCTGGAACGCTATCGACTGATTCACATCAGTTACGACCCTCGCAAGCATATTAAATGGAAATCCCCCCCTGACTTATGCATGGGCATTTGTATTCCATGGGGGTGGATACCGAACGCAGGTGTACGAGCTGCACTCGCGATGTAATAAATCGAAGCATCGAAAGCGTTCCGAAATAAGCGCTCGTCGAACGCTAAGTTGTAGGGGGTTGCGCTCTCGACGTTTTCGTGCTGCCACATCAGAGAAACTGGAACGTGTATCCGTTGTAAACATGGAGGATAGACTGCACCATTCAGGTACAACAAGAGGGCGAATAGGGGGCATAAATCACACTTCGCAGGTGCTTCTGTTTTCATTTTCACATGGAATTAGGTTAACATCATGAATAATGAAAATCAATTAAAGTAGCAGGAAAGAGCTGAGTTATGTGCTTCGGAAAGATACAAACAGTTTAGGTTTGATTGGCGCTATATTTAATTTTTTTTTTTTAAATTGTGGAAAATTATTCATCAATGAAGTATCAGATTGGAGCTTCCCGAACGAGGTTGTGATCCAAGTTGATTTGTGGCCAAGGTTTCTAAAAAAAAAACATCCTCCGAAAGAATTACACAATAATTATGAAACCTGTAATTTTCGGGTTTCGGTAGTTCCATTAGGGCAAGACTCATATTTTGCGCATCAAATTAATTTTGATTAAAATACCTTCCTTAGGCTGTGTCCCAGATGTTTCGTAACATGATTTCTGCATTTGCATACCATCTTACGAAAATTACATAATCATCCGGAGGAAGATATCCTCACAAAGTAAACAACAAATGTTGAACACTGTCTACACTATATTAGAGTAGCTACTGGCTCACTCAGTCGTCTAACTTTTCCCAGTAACCATAAAGGACTCATTTCGCAAAATAATTGTCAACCACAAGCAGTATTACCTACCTTAGCTTGGTCATACCGGAACGATAGGCATACATATATCTTACACACAATTTGTACGACTTATGACATGGCCAAATTGTTCGTCGACAGCAAAGCTAGAGCTATCCAATAATCCCGCAGGACAATGAATCCTTTTCATATAACCGCATTCGCATGCATAGCTATTCGCCTATACCGCAGACGACCACTCACAAGATGCACAAAGTGTTCTTTATCGGACCGCAAATGAATTTCGTGTTTTTGTAAATTGCCTACAGTTCTTAAGTCCTCCCAGTATTGGCTTGGAAGATAGTATCCTCCTTGGCTTGACGTAGATTCATAATACGTTCATGCATGGAGTACGCCCAAATGTTCGGTGAACCTGTACGTCTTCGATGAGCTGGTAAGCGTCGTTGCTTTGTGGATCCTTAATTGATTTTCATCCTTTTCAAACAGAAGCCGGAAGTCAATTGACAGGCTATTATTCCAAAACGCACATAACAACAACACATGACAAGGAGGAGAAGGTAGATGTGGGCAGTCCACTAGGTGGCTGGCCGGCCGGCGGGCGGCAGCTACAAAATCATGTTCTATCAGATTTCCAATCTAATATTCTGCCTGGAATTTAATATGCCGTTATTATTTGCATCGCCTAAGTTAAAGGTTACTCCTAATCCAGTAATGCAATGCAAACAGGAAGGATCAGTTGAGGTTACAATCGAAGCATGTAATATGCCCAAATTGAAATGGCTGTTTGGTCGGTTGGATGGCTGGGATATCGAGGAATGTCTGGTCATGAAATTGGCTTGCTTGTTCATTGATTTCGATTTGCAGAGGAATGTATGTTCTCCGCCCACAAGAAATGTCTTGAGGAATAGTTTATTGCTATAATTAGGATCATTAAAGCGGTCCTTTCAAAGTGGACCTAAATTATATATGTGGAACTTTACCGAGAGGTACACATTATATTAGTTTGTGCACAAATTGTTTAAGTGTTTAATTCCAAATATAGGTACATTCTTTTCGTATCAAACATACAGCAGTATAGGCTCCGCAAAGATTGAACTGTCCGGTGCGACATTTGCTTGGAACTCCTAAAAATCGTTTCCGGAATAATTTCTTCGGTTGAAAAGCTCGATGGAAAATCGAAAAAATGTTGCGGCCTTACCGCGGCTTTAAGGACTTACAGGCACAGGGAGTGGTTTTCCAGAAGGGAGAAATACTCAATGTTCTCTGCTTCTTTAATGAGGGTCTGGATTAGGGGTATAATAATCCTCCCACTTTACTGTCGAGGGTTCGACCTCAAAAAGAATCGGCAGACCTCTCTGTTTCAGATTACTGAGGCCAATCAAATGCTGGTGTTGAGGAATTGGATTGCGTTATCCAAACCGGGAGTCTTAGATGCATACACCTAGACTTTGTTGATGGTGCATCGTAGGTACAGGGTGGCGCACGAATCATGCTACAAAAACAAAACGTTATAACATTTTTTCTCTGTGAGTAATCGGCTTATTTTTTTTCCTTTGGCAGGTTACTATTTAGATTTATTAAAATGAATGCTTGGGATACCAAAAAGAGGATTTGGATAGTGCATCGGTACCGTGCTTTGCATTCCTTCATTTCTGTCCAAGGGAAATTTAGGCGGAAATTTGCCGGCACTCCACCGAGTAGATGGACTATTACGAATCTGGTAAACTTGTTTGCCGAATCTTGAAGCATCGCACGAAGACCGTACCATCGGGATCCCTATGTTCGGGTTCAAGACACAATCGCGGCTATAGCATCGTCTATCCAGGCAAACTTCATCAGTGAAAATTGGCAGACCGTCATTACAACGGATATGTAATGTAAATAAGCAAAATTGCGGTATATGGAGTGAATCTAATCCAGAAATACTCCATGAGACGGTAGTGCACCCAGAACGAGTCACTGTGTGGTGCTCAGTTTCATCAAGGTGCCTTGTGGGGCCATATCTCTTTGAAGAAAACGGTGTAAGAGTAACTGTCAATGGAGACCAATGAGGTTATGGCCGAGTTCCACTTTCCGCTTTCCCCCAAGTCACTTGACCTGACTGCACCAGACTTTTTTTAAGGAGTTATGTCAAGCAAAACGTGTACAAAACGAAACCAAGGAATTTGACTGAATTAATACAATTATTGAGGCGATCCCGACTTGATCCCTTCAGTCCGCAATGAATAATTTTGTGATCAGGTGTCGCATATGCGTGGATGAGCATGGAGGTTATTTACGGTCTATCATCTTCAAAACCAAGATATATTATATAAAATAAAATTGAATTTTCTATACAATAAAAAAAATGAAGTATGTACATTGATTAAAAAAAAAGTTATTTGAATTTCTTCTGTACATGAACCTAGATTCGAATGATCGATAAAATGGACCGTTGACCAAGCAGACTCTCTTGGTTAGTAAAAAGCTGCCTTCAAAAACTTTCTAATGCAAACTATACGCGCTTATTAAAAAATTATTTCTTCTATCCAAAAAATGAGTGGGCTTAAGACCACACGACTGAAGTAAAACTTCTTTCGCTCAATCTAATTTAAATTGTGGGCGAATTTTGAAAATATTTACACATGAGCATCAAGGGCTACTGGAGAGTCTATATTATAAATTTCAGCTCCCCATCTCAAACTTTGTTTTTTTTTTTAAATTGTTTTTTTAAATTGTGGGCGTGTCAGTGGGCGAATTTTGAAAATATTTACATATGAGCATTAAGGGCCCCTGGAGAGTTTATATTATAAATTTCAGCCCCCTAGCTCTTTTTAAATTGTGGGCGTATCAGTGGGTGAATTTTGAAAATATTGAGGTATATAACTTAATTGGTGCGGTTTGCCGAGGGATGGCGTAACTTGTATAATTCCATTGGTATTATTCCATTGGAACATGCGTTTTAAAGCTACTGTCATTGTACGTCATTTCAGTATAATGTCATTCATTTGAAACGTAAACAACAATAATTTTTTTTCACTCAAATATGTCGAACTTTGTGCCTCTTCATTACTTTAATATGAAGAAAACTGCTGCCGAAAGTCATCGTATTTTGGTGGAAGTTTATGGTGAACATGCTCTAGCTGAGCGAACGTGCCAAATGTGGTTTGCACGATTTAAAAGTGGTGATTTTGGCTTGGAAGACGATGAACGTCCTGGGCAGCCAAAAAAGTTTGAAGATGCAGAACTGGAAGCATTACTCTATGAAGATTGTTGCCAAACACAAGAAGAGCTCGCAGAATCTTTGGGCGTCACTCAAGCAGCCATTTCAAAACGTTTAAAAGCAGCTGGATATATTCAAAAGCAAGGAAATTGGGTTCCACATGAACTCAAGCCGAGAGACTTCGAAAGGCGGTTTTGCATGTCCGAAATGCTGGTGATGAAAAATGGATCCATTACGACAACCCTAAGCGCAAAAAATCATATGTGCAACACGGCCAACCAGCCAAATCAACGGCAAAGCCGAATATCCATGGCGCGGGTAATGCTCTGTATTTGGTGGGATCAGAAGGGTGTGCTGTATTATGAGCTGCTAAAACTGGGTGAAGCCATCAATGGACAACGCTACCAAACACAATTAATCCGTTTGAATAGAGCAGTAGCCGAAAAACGCCCGGAATATGCGACCAGACACGAGGCAATATTTTTCCATCATGACAACGCTCGAACCCACGTTGCTATTCCGGTTAAGAACTACTTGGAAAACAGTGGATGAAAAGTTTTACCTCACCCGCCTTATAGCCCAGACCTTGCCCCTTCTGACTACAATTTGTTCCGGTCAATGCAGAACGCCCTCACTGAAATACGGTTCACATCAGAGCAGAATATCAAAAATTGGCTTGATTCATTCTTGGCTGCCAAGCCGGCGCAGTTCTTTTGGGATGGGATCCACAAATTGCCAGAAAGATGGGAAAAAGTCATAGCTTCAGATGGGAAATACTTTGAATAATACTATTGTACATGTTTTTCTTAAATAAACGTTTAAATTTTGAAAAAAACCGCACGAATTAAGTTTTAGACCAATATTAACACATGAGCATTAAGCGCCCCTGGAGATTCTATATTATAAATTTCAGCTCCCTAGCTCAAACTTTGTTTTTTTTTGCCGTCCGACCTGAAAATCTGACGATGACGGTGACGCTCTATATTTCCAACTAATGAACTGCAATTCATGGACACAATGACTTCCGGTAAATTCCATCTGTCGGCAACTGTTCTCCTTTGGATCGGTTTGGATAGATGATGAGCTTAGTATTGCCCTATATTGAGGATATTCAAGGGTGTTTACCCATTCCACGAACCTTTTCGCCGAAAGGTTGTAACAAAAGAATGTACGTTTGTCTACACTTCGGTATTGCCGGAAGTCTACGTTTGTCTACACTTCCGTTGCACCGTAAGTCTACATTGGTCTACACTTCCGTGTCGCGTTCACCAGCTTACTCCCCAAGTCAAGAGTGCGTAAAGAAGTTTCACTTCAAAAACTAGCTTAGCCTAGCAATGAAGAGAGTACGCATACTTATAAAGGGTCTTTCGTTAAGGACTTGACAACTTCTTTTTTAAATAAAATGCAAACTAGCTTCTTGAGATTTCTCAAAAAATTGTATTGGCTTGAATTACTGTCAAAACATTTATGAATGGAATTCGACTTCGTTCATATGTCCACCACGGCAATGTATGCAGCGGTCGATACGTTGAACCCAATGTTCGATGTCTCGGCCACACATTTCGACCGATACGGCCGCTATTTCTAGTTCAATATGCACTCTGAGCTCCTTTAACATCGCCGGCTTGTTGGCATAGACCAATGATTTAATGTAGCCCCATAAAAAGGTCTAGAGGCGTTAAATGACACGATCTCGGCGCCCAATAGACGGTCCGTTTCTCGAGATAAGACGTTCACCGAACTGAGACTTCAATAACTCGATTGTTGCACCCGCTGCGCGGCTTGTAGCACCGTCTTGTTGGAACCACATATCACTGATGTCCAATTCATGCAATTGCTCAAGAAATAACGTTCCAACATGTCTCTGTAGCGAATACCATTTACGTAAGGCGATGGTCATTTTCATCGACGAAAAAAACGGCCCAACGCCACCGGCATGAAAACCGCACCTAACAGTGACTTTTTGCGGATGATCTGCTGTTTCTTGAAGGACATGAGGGTTCTCACCTGTCCAGTAGTAATGCATATTTTGCTTATTGACGAAGCCGTTTAACCAAAAATGCGCTTCATCGCTGAAGATGATTTTGCGATGAAATTCTTCATTTTCTTCCATCATGTCCAGTGCCCAATTCTAGAACGCCCGTCGCTTCATATAATCAAGTGGCTTAAGTTCTTGAGTCAGGTTCATCTTGTAAAGGTGTTGGCTAAGATCCTTACGCGAAATTTGCCAGAATGTAGTCTGAGATAGGCCAAATTCTTGAGAACGAGGTGATATTGACTGATTTGTATGGTTTAAGGGTGCGTTCACACCAAAAGTTTCAAGTTGTCAAGTCGCTAATAAAAGACCCTTTATTTAAATATAGAAAATAGCTCAGGCTAGAATTTACGCAACAATAAAACTATTTTATCAATTAGCCTACTGAAGGTGTTAAATACATTACACAGTACATACCAAAGAAAATGTAAAACATTTGTTAAGTAATCAATCATTGCATCAAAGTGCATGAATTTGCAAAAATGTCAACTTTACCTTTCATTGTTTATTTGTATATCCTATTCTAAGGGTATATTAATTTTGACGCGAAGTTTGTAACATGCCTTAATATTGCCCGTAGACCCCTAAAAGTTACTATATTTATGATCAGCATCGATAGTAATGTCGATCTAGCCATGTCCGTCCGTCCGTCTGTCGGCAAAAAGTAGGCCTTTAAACTGGGCCTAGAGAGCTGAAATTTTAACCATATACTCTCTAGGGTCCCGAAATAATCACGTTTACGAATTTTTGAAATCCGCCCACAGACACGCCCACAAACTCAAAAAAACAAAATTTTGGAAAAAATCGAATTTTGAGCTATTATTTTATATTATGATCTATGACTCCTAAAACTGCTCGGGATAAAATTTTTCAAAATCCGCCCACTGACACGCCCACAAATAAATAAAACAATTTTTTTGAAAATCCAAAGTTTGAGCTAGGGAGCTGACATTTATAATATATACTAATATAATATATACTAATATAATATAATATTGCGGGTGGCAATGGTGCAGTATTAGTGTATTCGCTTACGGAATTGAAGGTCGTGCGTTCGAATCCCGGCCAAGTCCATTACTTTATACCGAATACATGAAATGGTAATCTCCCTAAGTAACTTAGACACCACCCGTGGAGAAAAACCCTACAACTGCACCCAAACACTTCTTTCCTATCTCTCTATTCTTTCTAATACCAAGTAGCTTACACTAGCTGTGTTTTATTATCCATGCGGATCTGGATCTGGATCAATTTAATACGTAAAACAAAAACAACACAGGATCTTGCTATTTATCGGGATCATTAATCGTGATTCAAAATGTAATTACAAAACTCACTACCTGTTTTTTCGTGGCGTTGCTTATTTAAATTATAGGAAATTATAGGAACACAATAATATTGCCAGACCAAAATATGAAACACTATTAATAACACAAAAAATCAATTAGCATATTTTCATATTCGAATAATTTACCACTGCGACTTTTGAGACGTTTTGCTTCGTAATATAATACACACAAATTAATGGAAATATTAGCAGTACAATACTGTTAATATGTTCCATATTTGAACATAATATTTGAACATAGTTTCTGAAAAAAAAATATTGAGTGCAAAATGTATGTTGATTTGTATTCAAATGGTAACACCCCCGACACAACAAGCGATCATATTGTGACGTCACATTGTACCCTATATTTGCAATATGGCTGAGTGCCAATCGAAAATTGAAATACCTGGTATCGTCTGTTATGTGTTAAAAACAACTGTTGCCACAAATTGCCACTGATGATCCAGATCGTTTTATTATCAGATCGGATCCGTATCAAGATCATTGGGATAATAAAACGCGGCTACTGTGTTCTTAGCATTATAAGGGTACTGTAACAACAGAAAAAAAAAATCCCTTTAGCGTAAGCAAATTATATAAAAAAAAAAAAAAAAAAAACTCTCTATGGGCACTTTATGCTCATGTGTAAATATTTCCAGAATCCGCCCACTGGCACGCCCACAATTTTTTTTTTTTTTTGAAAATTCAAAATGAGCTAGGGAGCTGAAATTTATAATATATACTCTCTAGGGGCCCTTTATGCTCATGTGTTAATTTTTTTTAAATCCGCCTACTGACACGCCCACAATTGAATAAAACAATTTTATTGAAACACCCAAGTTTGAGCTAGGGAGCGTTTTTTTTTTGATAAAATCCTTTAAATGTTATTATAACAAAATATGTAAAGCGTTCTTAACAATTCAACCATACTTAGACTTTTGTCACGCTCACTTATGAGGGATAGGAATAAGAATAGGGTATCCAACAGTTCGCCCAAGCGGACTGTAGCCCGTCCCTATGTTTTTTTTTAACAAATTGATTGTTTTCCAAATTTAATGATTTGTACGAAAACCGACTTCACTCTGTCCTTGAAACTAAGAATTGTGTTGGCTAATTAGCTTTTTAATAGGTAACATTAGTTTTGTCTTTTATGCCTCCTTGTCCCCTAATCTGTAAATATTATGTAAGTTCCGCGAATTAAAGTTGTTGCCAAACATATTTTAATATTACGAGTATGTTACAAACAATTTCACACCAATAGATTTGCCAAATTCAATTGCCATTATAGTAAAGTTCATCCGCTGTTTACTTGAAGCCACATCATTTGTGTTATAAATTTTAACTCGACCGGGTCTTGTCCACTGCGCATGGTCTGACATAGTGAAGCACCTAGATGTAAGAGGACCATGTTAATGATTCCTTCGGAATACTCATTTTCTGTGAGCTGTGAGTTTCTGGATAAAGACTTGTCTCGATAAAAGCATAGATTGCGTTTGGCGCCAAGTGATACATTAATGAGCTCGTGGGCTTCGGAGTTATATAAAAATAAATAAAATCGATTATGTTGCCAAATTTTGTAGAATCGGCTCTGGTTAGGTACTACAGTTGTGAATTTCATTTGATTGGCAACTGATTTTTTTCCAAGGGCGCTGCCCACTTCAAATACTCATATTAGCAAGTACGCGAATGCTTGATGAGGACATCAACCACGGTGTCACCCATTTGGTTCTGTAAATCTAAATACAGCTTAGAGTAAAACTCTAAGGCAAGGAACAGAAGGATTTTCCATGGCATGACCATTGCACTACTGAGCCCGAAGTTGTTTCTATTAGTGTCAAAAGTGCTGATGTATTAAAAATTGCATGCTCTATTTGTAATATTTCTTTTAACATGCTTTGTGTCTACCGACTTCAAAATAACCTCTTGAATATGTATATGGATGAATTCTCAGTTATATTAAGCAATGAGAAAGCGGGAAACCTCATCATATTTGGCGACTTCAACATTGATATTCTGAGCTCTAATGCAGTTGTTGATAAGTACGAAGCCTTGTTGGCTTATCACGGGTTGGTGTCATTTATAAAAGAACCAACTACAACGATCTCTAAGACTTGTCTTGATCATGTTCTTGGTCGTTTCCGAGCATATATAAGTCAATGTGTAGGTCTGAACCTCGATTTTAATATAACCGTTCACTGTATGACAGGTCTAATTTTGTATAACTTAAAAAGCAATAACGATCCTAACATCAAAAGCAAAATAATAACAAAAATTAACTTTAGCTCTTTAAATGAAAAACTTTTGAGAGAAAACTGGAATGATATTTATGCCGAAGAAAACGCCTCCTTGGCTTATGAATTATTTTTGATAACTTTAGAAAAACACATTGATGGCTCGAGTGTATGTATTGAGCAAATCAAATCTCAAGTTAAACTGAAACCATGGATGACTAATTCGCTACTCAAACAAATCAAACTGAAACATAAACTGCGGAATAAAACCTGTAAACATCCACTTAATCTTATTTTAAAACATCGGTACACCCATTTATGTAAAAATATCAATAAAGAAATTATTATTTGTCGTAACAGATACTTTGAAAACAAACTTAGAAGTGCTCAAGGGAACATTAAAACAGAATGGGAAGTAGTAAACAGTATAATCAATCGAAGAACTAAAAACCTAAACGAATCTATTTCTCTCGAAAAGGATAACGTTATTGTGACAGATCCTGTGCTTGTTGCTAATGAGTTTAACGATCACTTCGCCGCAGTGTCCCAGAAATCTTAATCTTGTGACTACCTAAAGTCTTGTGAGGGTTGTTTAGCGTCTCTAATTTTTGATTGCTGGAATGGAATTTCCAACTCCATACTAAAACGAATCGCTTTTCATTTCATTTCATACGTCTATTTAGCAATATTTAGCTATTTTAACAATTTCAGATAAACAAAAAAAAATATATAAATTAATAAATAACACTTACGCTTCTATAAATATTTATGCATATTTATTCTTAATATAACTAACAACATTTTGTTTAAATCGAACTAGGTTATTCCACATTTTAATTCATTGGGAAGTTCATTAAATACCTTCAAACCGTTAAACATTAAACTGTTTTGTGCAGACTGGTTTCTAAATAATGGAAGCCTTATATCGCATCTGTTTCTGACGTTATAACCATGCACATCCCTAACATAAGACAATTTATTACATAAGTAACGTGGCAACAACCCATTTTTCATTTTAAATACAAATATCAACACATTCATTAAGGGTCTTTGGTTTACACTTAACCATTTCAGTACATTTAACATAGCAATAATCGGGGTACGCCAGTTGCATCTCAAAATTATTCTCATTGCTTTGTTCTGTAATTTCTGCAATCTATTTATCATTGAAATGTTTCCCAAATAAATAACGGTCGAACAATGCTCAAAATGCGGTTTTATAATACTCGTAGCATTGTATACGTTAATTGCACAAATCGTTGACATTCTTTTTCTAATTCTAGCAAAAAATCCTATTTTTTTGCTTATTTTTTTTAGATATATAGTTAATATGTTGTTTAAAGTTCATGTTTCTATCTATCACAATTCCCAAGTATTTGATTTGATCTGCTACTTCAACATTTTCATTATTAATTAAAATTCTGTTTTCGGATTCACCGTTAATAAACATGCATTTAGTTTTTCCTATATTCAAACTTAGTTTATTACTTTTAAACCACTCACTTAGGTTATTCAAATCAATGTTAATTTTTTCTACACATTCATTAATATTTATACGGGAAATATACATCAGCCCATCGTCAGCAAACAATCTCAATACTGCGTACTTCACCACCTTTGGCATCTCGTTCACATAGATTATAAATAGCAAAGCTCCAAGAACAGATCCTTGCGGGACCCCAAGACTGACGTTTATTGTGTTCGAAATTACTTCCTCTATTTTAGTCCTCTGCTTGCGTGAAAGAAGGTACGATTCAAACCACTTAACCTCTCTACCTTTGACTCCGTACTTATCCAATTTTGCAAGTAAAATGTTTCTGTCCACGGTTTTAAATGCTCGCCTTAAATCAATGAAAACACTAAAGATAGTCTTTATACCCTATTCTAAGGGTATATTAATTTTGACGCATAGCTTGTAACACACCTTAATATTGCCCGTAGACCCCTAAAAGTTACTATATTTATGATCAGCATCGATAGTAATGTCGATCTAGCCATGTCCGTCCGTCCGTCCGTCCGTCTGTAGCCAAAAATTAGGCCTTTAAACTGGACCTAGAGAGCTGAAATTTTAACCATATACTCTCTAGGGTCCCGAAATAATCAAGTTTACGAATTTTTGAAATCCGCCCACAGACACGCCCACAAACTCAAAAAAAAACAAAATTTTGGAAAAAATCGAATTATGAGCTAGAAAGCTGAAATTTTGTATATATGATCTATGACTCCTAAAACTGCTCGGGATAAAAAAATTTCAAAATCCGCCCACTGACACGCCCACAAATAAATAAAACAATTTTGTATACCCTATTCTAAGGGTAGGTATATTAATTTTTGAAAATCCAATGTTTGAGCTAGGGAGCTGAAATTTATAATATATACTCTCTATGGGCCCTTTATGCTCATGTGTAAATATTTTAAAATCCGCCGACTGACACGCCCACATTTTTTTTTTTTTTTTTTTTTTTTTGAAAATTCAAAGTTTGAGCTAGGGAGCTGAAATTTATAATATATACTCTCTAGGGGCCCTTTATTCTCATGTGTTATTTTTTTTAAAATCCGCCTACTGACACGCCCACAATTTAATAAAACAATTATATTGAAACACCTAAGTTTGAGCTAGGGAGCGTTTTTTTTTTGATAAAATCCTTTAAATGTTATATAACAAAATATGTAGAGCATTCTTAACAATTCAACCATACTTAGACTTTTGTCACGCCCACTTATGAGGGATAGGAATAAGAATAGGGTATCCAACAGTTCGCCCAAGCGGACTGTAGCCCGTCCCTATGTTTTTTAGATGTTTTTCGTTCTTCCAATCGGCTATAACCAGGTTTAGTAGGGATTCGCAACTGTGCCTTCCTCGAAATCCTTATTGGCAATCCGTAAAAAGGTCGTTCTCCTCCATATACTTCTGAAGTTTGCCTTGCACAACCTTCTCCAGAATTTTGGCAACATTGGGTAGCATGTTGACTGGCCTGAAGTCCTCGGGTTTGACGGAATTCTTTATTTTTTCTATCGGCACGATAATAGATTCCTTCCAGCAATCAGGGAAAACACCTTCAGTCAATGATTTGTTTATTATCTTACATAATAGCGGGCCTGTAATATGGAAAGAGTCAATTAACATAGTAACACTTAACATATATGCATGTTTCTTATTTTTCATATTTTTCATTACACTCTCCAGCTCGCTTAGAGTAACATTTCCAAACTCAAAAGTACTCAACACCTGTTCAATATAGTTCACATAGGGGGAGCTAGGGATGTTTCTATTCAGGCTATTTACACTCTCAACAAAGAAAACATTAAAATTATGCGCCAAAGAAACACTGTCTTTAATTAACACATTTTGGAAAATAACGCCTTTTATTGCACTTTTTGCTTCTCTCAACACAAGGGATTTTATTATTCGCGGTTTTAAACGCATTACGCGCATATCTATAACGAGACCAGTCGTTCTCCGTGTTTGACCACATACATTCTGGCTCACTTGTTCAATTTAAGAGTTTTCTCTGGAACCTTCCCTGAATTGTTGAAAGGAGCTAATGTGATTCCTATCCTCAAAAAGGGTAATAGAAAAGATAAATTGAACTACAGACCGATTTCCATACTCTCTGCTATTTCTAAAATTTTTGAGAAAGTGATAAAATGTAGAGTTCTGAAATTCCGCGATAACAACAATTTCTTTAGCGAAAACCAATTTGGTTTTCGAGTAAACCTCTCCACCGAAGATGCTTTCTAGAATTCTGCCAGTATATCTATAAGTCTGTCGACGAAAAGAAAGCTAGCGCTGGTCTCTTCGTTGACATAACCAAAGCCTTTGACATGGTTGATCACACAGTTCTCTTGGGTAAACTTTACCGCGCAGGATTTCGTGGATTTGTTCTGGATTGGTTTAAGTTTTACCTTATGAACAGGACGCAAAGAGTAAAAATTGGTAACACTGTTGGCTGCTCTGAGATAATTAACCTCGGCGTTCCTCAAGGATCTGTCCTTG
Organism: Portevinia maculata; assembly: GCA_949715645.1. Lineage (NCBI taxonomy): Eukaryota > Metazoa > Arthropoda > Insecta > Diptera > Syrphidae > Portevinia > Portevinia maculata. Next base: position 10,903,754 of record OX454526.1, read on the forward strand.
GTCCTTTATTGTTTTTAATATATGTTAACTCTATCTTCAGTCTTCCTTTTATTGGTAAGGTTAAGGCCTTTGCTGACGACTTCGCGTTCGCCTATGGCTCAAATAATTTGTTTAACCTTTTTGCTGAAATCAACCATGATGTTCATCTGTTAAGGCTATGGTTTGTGCAACATAGGTTGATATTGATAGTAAGCAAAAAGACGAAGCTGATGTTCTTCAACCTTACCGGCAAGGAATCTCCGGAAGTTAACATTGTGTTTCATGCAGCTAGTTGCCGTAGCATTAGCTCGTTAAAATGTGGATGTAGTATCCAATACAATGAAAATTTCATCTGTGATGACACCTGCTTTTCTATTGAAATAGTGAAGAACTATAAGTACTTAGGTTTTGCGTTTTGCGGGTGGCAATTGTGCAGTAGTAGTGTATTCGCTTACGGAATGGAAGGTCGTGCGTTCGAATCCCGGCCAAGTCCATTACTTTATACCGAATACATGAAATCGTAATCTCCTTAAGTAACTTAGACACACCACCCGTGGAGAAAACCCCTACAACTGCCCCCAAACACTTCTTTCCTATCTCTCTATCCTTTCTAATACCAAGTAGCTTACACTGTGTTCTTAGCATTATAAGGGTAGGTACTGTAACAACAGAAAAAATCCCTTTAGCGTAAGCAAATTATAAAAAAAAAAAAAAAAAAAAAAAAAAACTTAGATGTTTTAATTGATCAAAATCTAAGCTGGTGTGATCACATCTTTATTTTAAAACAATATCTGCTATCCATTCTGAGAAACTTCTACAGGCTCCAAAACTTCGTCCCTACTAGGATCTTAAAAAATGTCTACTTTGGAATCTTCCATTCTAGATTACAATACGGTATAAGCTGCTGGGGCGGTACACACTTTAATAAAATACAGCAACTAACTGTACTACAAAAATATGTAATCAGAAAAATATGCTTTTCATCTCGCCTAGCCAATACTTTAGCCCTTTTTAATAAACTGTGAATTCTGCCAGTTAGACACTTATACTTTTTCAAAGTATTAAAAATCTTTTTTATTAGAGGAGGGTATTTACAGAGCCCCATCAATGATAACCTAAACCTTCGGAGCAATCCTGGTTCCCTTGTTAGCATACCAACTTTTCGAACTTCTAGTTTCAAAAGAATTTTCACAGTTGTATCACGTAAATTATTTAACACACTCCCTGCAGACATTCGTATCATTGGTTCATTGAGCAACTTCTTATTTAAAGTAAAACTCTGGGTTTTGAATATAAACCAAAATGAAATCGAAATCTTGTTGCACTTCATTATTCAATAAACTTGAAACTTTGTCAAAACTCTATCACTCTACCTTCAGCTTTGTCTTTTTCGTTCTTTTTTTTTCTCTCTGGCATTTACTAACCTACATAATATATACTGTACCTACTGTTCACCCCACACTGAATTATTTTTAATGATGCGACATTACCACTATTTTTTCTTTAAATATTATATGTCACTAACTATTCTCTAAATTTTAGTTTGTATAACCTTGAATATTGTGATAACTTTTTATACCCTATTCTAAGGGTATATTAATTTTGACGCATAGTTTGTAACATACCTTAATATTGCCCGTAGACCCCTAAAAGTTACTATATTTGGGATCAGCATCGATAGTAATGTCGATCTAGCCATGTCCGTCCGTCCGTCCGCCCGTCCGTCCGTCTGTCGGCAAAAATTAGGCCTTTAAACTGGACCTAAAGAGCTGAAATTTTAACCATATACTCTCTAGGGTCCCGAAATAATCAAATTTACGAATTTTTGAAATCCGTCCGCAGACGCCCATAAGCTCAAAAAACCAAAATTTTGGGAAAAATCGAATTTTGAGCTAGAAAGCTGAAATTTGTTATATATGATCTATGACTCATAAAACTGCTCGGGAAACAAAATTTTCAAAATCCGCCCACTGACACGCCCACAATTAAATAAAACAATTTTATTGAAAAACCAAAATTTGAGCTAGGGAGCTGAAATTTATAATATACTAGCTGCACCTGCCCGGCTTTGCCCGTGCCCGAGAATTCTATTGGCCAATATGTTCGAGTAGACTTCCTTATAATAGTCTATAGCGGGAATCCGGCGTATGTTGCTGCGCCTAAAAAAAGAAGACCGATTTTGACCAAAGTTCACAGAAACACTCTCAGGCCAATACCGAAGATTGCCTGATTTGAGCTCAACCGGTGAAAGGGACTGCACGTTTTTCTCCGCATGGCTTAGGCCGCTCACACAACTTCGTTGTTCCGTTTGGGGTAGGTGCTTGTTGTCTGGCAGGCGCCTATGTCACCTTACTTCTGCGAATCAAACAACAAAGCGAAAATAAAAAACTTCGATTGAATCACTTTTCATTCACTTCCACACCGATTGTTATCAATGTTGGAAAAGCAACTTTCCGATGTCCGATTCACAAAAAAATGCAAAAAATTTCAATAAGAGTTATTTGAATAAAGTATTGAACACACGATATCTCAAGAATGAAAGTGCACACAAATTCCACAATAAGCTTGAAACGTTCGTGTGGTCTCCCTCTTTCATATGCTTGTTCGGATAACAAAATAAGTGACGTCTGTACGGTCTCTGTATCTGCGTCGTATACACGCGTACGCACATATGCATGTGTACTCACTCAAATGCCCATATCTCACACACCGATGCAGATATAGCCAAACATAACAACCTTCGTGCAGACGTCGCCTTTCATGGAAAAAAAATTCATTGGAATCGGTTAACGCGTTTGGCCAAACACCGGCAACAAACACAAATATGGATTGATTTGTATATATAGAAAATATTACACAAAAAAACTTTTTATTATTTCACTTAAATTTGTTTTTTTTTTTCAAAGCACATGATACCTACATATGAAACACACTGTGTAAAATTTCATTGGAATCGGTTAACGCGTTTGGCCAAGCACCGGCAACAAACGCAAATATGGATTGATTTTTATATACATATATATATAAATAGATATAGATATATTCTCATATCAATTTTAATTCACAAAAACTCACAAATTCGCAATGAAGAAATCCGAATCCGACAGCGCCACCAAACAAGAAACAAAATTGGCTTCTCCATTGATAGATAATAGATGGCGTTACGTTGCGTGTCTATCTGACAGTTCAATTGTGATACGATATGTTACATTCAAATGTGATTCTTTATTTGGTTGTTGCCAAAATAAATAAATACAAAATGAAAAAAAAAAAAAATTTAAAAAAAATCGAAAAAAAACCTGTCGTAACACGCTGGGTGGTCAAAATAAGCCATTTTGAAATTCAGATTTTTTTTTTTTCTAAAACCCGTGCTGAGAACATACCTTTCCAACAAAGTATAAATCATCAAAATCGGTTCGGCCAACCTCGAGTTATTCGGTTATATCGCTTCGGACACTTTCTTTTATATATATAGATACTCACTAGGGGCCCTTTATGCTCATGTGTTAATTTTTTTTAAATCCGCCTACTGATACGCCCACAATTAAATAAAACATTTTATTGAAAAACCAAAGTTTGAGCTAAGGAGCGTTTTTTACAAAAGCTTCGTTTTTTTTGATAAAATCCTTTAAATGTTATATAACAAAATATGAAGAGCGTTCTTAACAATTCAACCATACTAAGACTTTTGTCACGCCCAGTTATGAGGGATAGGAATAAGAAGAGGGTATCCAACAGTTCGCCCAAGCGGACTGTAGCCCGACCCTATGTTTTATCTTACTTTGAACTTGAAAATAAAGTATTACAAAAAAAAATAAAAAATTATCAATTGCTTACTTATGGTTGACAATTTTAAATTACCTTTATCCTTCATTTATCATCTCGCCGTAATATGTCCTAAAATATGTATATTCCAAAGCGCTGAGGACAGACAGAAGATTCTCAGGTGTGTCAGTGTATATGTGTGGCGACAGGGTCACAAAAACATGGACATCTTCACAGTAAACGCTGCTAGTATATCTAACAGCATTTAGGATCATCTGAAACAACACTTAAACATATATAATATTTTCAAAAGGATAAAAGGATTTTGAAGGCAAAACTCTTACCTATTCTCAGTCAAATGAAATAATTGTCTTTTGTTATCTCTCTAAAGCACTGAGATTTTTTTTTCTATCTAAACCTGAACCCGTAAATCTTCAACTTAGAGGCGTATGCCGCAGACCATTGATAGTGCGAATGTAGCGGCGTTCCCAGCAGTTCTTGCGCAGGCTGAAATTAAAAGGAGATTGGTGTTGAAAAGTCAATTCAGCCAATACCCCTTCGAAAATGCACTTGGTGGACGTACAGGTGGTGCTACTTATACAGCAGGCAAAAGGCAGTTGTCTTTTCTTGACAAACGGTCGATTGACTTTGAAATGATTAAGACGTTGCCAAGTAACTCTGCCGCAAGGTTGGAACCGATTTCATTCGCTTATATTCCGGTAAAATCCTACAAAAATTTGGTGCAAGATGGTGTGTAATTTCAATCTGTTCTTTCATTTGTAGAGCAACTTCTTCAGTTTTTGAAAATTGTCCGACTTTCGGAGTTTTGCCATTTCGTTGCTTGAACTTGAATACACAACTCGCCTTCTTACCATCATTTCACCAAGCTGGTAGTTGCGACAGAAGTACAGAACTCTTTTACAAAAGAGATAAATTAAGGCACGTTACACCTTATGTCCCCACACACGCAACATACTGATTATTATAAATCGAGATCCACTCAGACAGCTGACACTCAGCCACAAACTGTCAGGATCTACTCCCCTATTAAATTGTAGATTTTAAAAGTATTACAATTTTGTTTGGGGGTACCTATTCGTTTCACTCGCCCGGCTTCAAGTTATTATTATCTTCCAGGTATTATGTCTATTAAATTCACTGGTCTCAGCTGAACTTCATTCCTAAGGCATTAAAATTACCAGACGGCAGGAGGCGGCGGCGGCGGCATTTCATTTCGCCCAATTCGACACACATATCGAGCCGCTAACCATTCGAAGCGCACAAAGCTTATTAACTGCCTCAGCCAATTTAAGTAGTTGTCAGTTGAAAATTCCCTAGAGGCTGCGTAATCCACCTACCCATGAGGTATAAATCAGCGCTGCTGTGTTACGTTAATAAGTTACGACCACATTTGTAAGTCTTGCCAAATAAAAGGATCTCGCTACGTCTGCATTTCGCTTCCAAGGGCCAACCATTTGCTTGGATTTAACAACTCATCATCAATCATGTTTACTGCTCTACCGCAAATGAGCAATATTTCGAGGCACAATTAAATCCGTCAAAGTTTACGGTCCACCAATAGATCGCTAATAGTGTGCAAATGCGAATTTCGCAGTCTGAATGGTATTTAAAGCGGCTTTTTCGGTCGCACAAATGGTTTCAGAAGAACCTCTTCAATTTCACCTTTGTTGAGTATTCACGCCCATTCAGGTGAATGACCAAAACAAAAACTATCACTATTCCCGCAGAGCTGTACTACACTCAACTTACCCAGCTATTTGTGTATTGAAAAGCAGATGAAAAATGACAAAAACCACCAAAATAGATGTATAGAACAAACGACGAAGCATGGCTGGACGATTGTAAAATCAATTTTATGAAACTCCGACGCCACATGGTAGCCATCATGTTTATCTCACGGGAGCAGAAAAGCCCATACATCCGCAATTTGTTCCCAACTGAAAACGGGCGCTGACAAAATGATCATCAGTGGGTTCTGTACTTCTGTTGGTCGTCATAGCGTGAGTGTGCCTGTTGTGCATGCAGGAACACACTAAAAATGCACGACTCCTTTCAAATTTCGCTGGTGCGTTGATTTGATAGGATGCCGATTGCAGACCCAGGACCTTTGGCTATGATATTGATGTGTACGGTGAAACATCGGATATCCCCACTTCGCTGGATGCGCTGAGCTGGAATAACTTCCTTGGTGGTATTTGGTTATAGGAATTGATAGTTTTGAATCTATACGGGAGCAATCACTCGGATGCTTCCTGCATTTATCATTGATGGATTTTCAAAACGTTCTCGTTGGTATCTTTGAATGCGCGAATGAATGAAGAACCATTAGAAGGTTTTAGTTACGTTTACGATTGTATGAACAGAGGCAGTGCACTCGAGTTGAAGAACTTAAGCGAGGATACTTGCGTTCTTCTGCTTCGTTAGATTGGAGGTGGAAACTGCTATTGCGTCTTTGAATGTACTAAACATTGAACCAAACTTATGAGACACCACCCAATGCCTAAAATTGTGGAGCTTGACAGCCATATATCAGGTAAAATGCTGATGTCAAAAGATTTATTGGATATGGGGATAACCACAGATTTGGTTGGGTTTATCAGAAGACTATTTTCCTCTGCCCAGCTATTTATTGCTGACAACTCCTGATGAAGAGGAGTAACAAGCTAGCCAATGTTTTTAATTGGCAGGGAGAGAGTTGGACATCGTCTGCATATAGATGGATTTTGGAGTGACGGCATACCAAAGGGAGGTCGTTGATTAAAATACAGAAAAAAATGGGCCCTAAGATTGACCCTTGAGGTACACCTTGCTTGATAGGCTTAAACGCGGAATGTCTTTCACCAATAACTTCTCTTTGAATTCGATTATATTAGAAATCTTTCAACAGCCCAACACTACTATCATTAAAACCGAATAAATGCTTTAGTTTCCAGCAAAGAATACCATGATGAACTATGTCAAAGGCTTTTGAGAAATCGAGCGACCAAAGCAAAGTCACAAAACCCTTGTCAAGCTCATGTCTGATGTTGTCAAGGATATTAACCAGGTGCAGGGAAATAACTTCACGGGCAATAACTTCACATGGGCAATAACTTCACCTCAAGTGGGCAATAATTTTACTTTTTTTTGTGAACTTATTGCCCACCATAGGTTAGCAATATCCTCACTTTTTTCTGGGAAATAAATTCTCTTAACATTTTATGATAATTCAAGAACCGTACCTCGCACCTACTCCAAATCAAACAGTGACGCCAAGCAGAGGGGTTGCAGGGGGGCAGCATGCCTCCCCTTAGGTATTGAACTGTTTATGGAATCTACTTGCGGTTTCGCAACTAATCCCATAAACAGTGCAATGCATATGGGGGGGGCATGCTGTCCCCTGCAACCCCCCTGCTTGGGGTCACTGTATGATTTGGAGTGGGTGCAAGGGTCTTTAGTTATAATAGACAAATTCAAATTATAGGTGGGAAATAACTTCACAAAATTTACGGTGAAGTTATTGCTCACCATCAGTGGGCAATAACTTCACAAAGAAAAAGTGAAGTTATTGCCCACTCGAGGTGAAGTTATTGCCCATGTGAAGTTATTGCCCGTGAAGTTATTTCCCTGCACCTATTAACCATTGCCGAGGAGCAACTATGACCAGCTCTGAAGCCTGATTGGTGAAGGTTAATCAATGATTTTTGTGACAGATGGAAAAGTATTTGCTTTGCTAGCACCCTCTCAAACACCTTTGACAAGCATGGTAAGATACTTATGGGCCTAAAATCACTAAAAGAGGCAGGATTAGCCTTCTTAGCAACTGGTATAAATTTCCATACTTCCAGGACTGCGGAAAGGTTGATGACGTTATACAGACATTTATTATATGCGTAAGGTGGCCAATGGATTCCGGTAGGATTAGTTTAACGAAACTTATTGGAATACCATCTTCACCAGTCGCATTAGACCTTATTGCAGCTATTTCGGAAAGAACTTCGTGCTCTGTCACCACTTCAAACTCTGTCTGACCTCCAATACCTGCATCTATTTCTTCAAAGTTAGAGACACTAGTTACTGAGTCATTTTCCAAAAAATAGTCGTTTAGTTTTTTTTTTGTTTTTTTATTTTTTTTTTTTTTAAAAAGGAAATTCAAATCCCAGAGCACTCAGGCTCGGTAACGGTCCATTGTACTACCAGGCAGAAATCCTCCTTTTTGGTGTAGAGGCATGTGAATGGGTGACGTATGTTGTTGTTAACCCATGGGGATTGAGCCTGCACCGCACGGGTCACAAGCCAACACACTAACCTCTACACCGTCGCCACCGTCGTTTAGTTCATCAGTGTCCAAAACGCATTCTTCAATGGACCTACTGCAAAAACTAATTTGCCTCAGGTTCCCCCATAACACTTTTGGGGGCAGTGAAGCATTTTACTTCGACAAAAAATAATTACGCTTAGAACAACAATTTGAGTCGCGAAATTCCGTGCAATTTTGTAAGCATTCATATGCAAGTTGTGCTGAAGAAATCAAATTCGCTTGATCTAGATACTTGTTGCTAGTCTGCTAAATTTGAGGGTCTAGCTGGTATTGAGTACCACCCAGTGACTTTAATTCTAAGTTGCGCGGTGCTCTCCGCACAGTTATGCAACATTTTTGTATACACACATGTGTGTACAAAATAATATTCGGTACCAAATTGGTTGGACTACTGCCTTAGTTCTTGATGAGGAAATGACTTGCTACCGATTTGTGTACTACTGCCGCTAGTACTTCTTGAAGAAATCGGCCGTAAGCTCAAAATTTGTTTGCTCGTATTGAAAAATGACAAAATTAGAAATAAGCTACTTAAACCTATTAATACAGATAACGCTAGGAAAAGGAATTGGGCAGACTATGCGAAAACGGTCAGTGAGTACACACAGCATCCAAAAGATGGCAAGTTTGTCGACACTCACTCAATCGACAACGCAGTCCATTATATTACCAAAAATATGCACAACGCCTTTGTTAGACACTGTACCATCTCTCGCAATCGCAAACCCAAAAAGGCAACTTGGTGGACCAGCGAGCTTCAAAAGCGGCGAACATTGATAAGACAACTGTTTAACAAAGCAAGACAGAGCAAGGCAGATGCAGACTGAAGTAAGTATAGGTCCAAGGGTGGCGACGGTGTAGAGGTTAGTGTTTTGGCTTGTGACCCGTGCGGTGCAGGTTAAGTCCCCATGGGGAACAACAACATACGCCACCCAATCTCCAGCCTCTACACTAAAAGGAGGATTTCTGCCTGGTAGTACAATGGACCGTTACCGAGTCTGAAAACTCTGGGATTTGGATTTAATTTCTTTTTTTTTTTTTAACAAAAAAACTAAAAAAAAAAGTATAGGTCCGAACTTATATACACTAAAGAAATAAGGAGAGCAAAACTCGAATCCTGGAACACGTTCTGCGAATCCATAGAGAGTACAAACGAGGCCGCCAGACTACGTAAAGTATTAGTAAAAGATTAGAGTCTAGCCAAGAAACTCTACAAATTTTGATGGATAGGTTAGGTTAGGTTAGGTTACTGGGTTGACGGGGCAAGAGAGTCCTGCTTCCGTCACACTTAGGTCTATGTAGAACCTTTGTGATACCCTGGATGTTATGATTCCTTTACTTGGGACCAATGAAAAACCTATGAAAAGCGGGCTTACAAACCATCCCTATGCGTTGATGAACTTGCGCAAGTCGTTTACAGACTTGCCGGAGAGTTCTTCTAAGTCCTGGAAGAAATATCTGCCAAGGACATTGTTTCTTATGTGACAGAGGAAATGAGGGGTATCCTCATTCACCTCCTCGTCCCCGCAACCTCTGCAGAGTTCGTCTGTGCTGAGTTTCAATTTCTTTGCATGGTAGCCCAGCATGTTGTGTCCGGTGATAACACCTGTGAGAGAGGACAAAGATTTTTTGTTCATTTGAAGGATTCTCTCTGTCTTTCGTTTGTCATATAGTGGCCACATTTTCCTGGTATTGACACAGGAGTCAAGGGCACTCCATCTTTCGTTAGCTGTCATCAGCGTTTTATCACCAATCACCTGTTGAAGGTTACATGGTGGGGTTTTTACCGTTGTGTTAGCCTCTCTTAATTCAAGGGAGGATCCTTTTCTTGCCAGTTCATGAGCTCTTTCATTTCCCGGGACACCACTGTGTCTTTGCTCTTTCTTTTATGTTGAGGCTCCAGTTTAATTTTCTATCTAGAATCACGCCCAGATACTTCGCGAATTCTGATATTTTTAGTGCAGTACCTTCAATTGTTGGCCTATTAAATTGTGGTATAATCCTTTTATTGGTGAAGAGGACCAGTTCTGTTTTCTGGGGGTTAACCGCTAGTCCGCAGTTTTTTGTCCAGGTACCAACCATAGATAAGGCATTCTGTATTTGTTCGCTTAGAGTGGATGAAAATTTCCCTGTCGCTAGCAGTGCTAAGTCATCTGCGTAGGCTACTGCCTTGACACCACTAAGTCTAAGTTCGTTCAGAATCTCGTTTAAAACGAGTACCCATAGAAGGTGTGATAGGACTCCGCAATTTTGATGGATACTCACTTTCCGGAGTCTAGTGAAACCACTGGGTGTGAGATCAACTACACTCCGTTTCCGCCAGATACACAACCGGACATAGCAACGGAAAGTATTATAACAGAGCACAAAATTGCTTGTGCAGTCAAATCATTCAAGCCCTACAAATCGGTGGGACCAATTAATGTCATACCAGCAATGATGCAACAGGCTCTTAATGTAATACTGCCATGGCTAAAAGCTATTTTCAAAAGCTATTTAAAACTCTGCTTCATACCGCAAAACTGGAAAGAAGTAAAAGTGATATTTATTCCCAAAGCAGGAAGACATATACACTGCACAGCAAAAGATTATAGGCCGATAAGTCTCTCCTCTTTTCTTCTAAAGACACTAGAGAGAAAAATCGACTTATATACAAGGGACCTACTAAACAAAAACAACCTATGCAGCACTCAACACGCCTACCTCAAAGGCAAGTCTGTTGAACAGCCCTGCACGAAGTTGTGTCAATTATAGAAACAGAATTACACCATAAAGAATTCACCATGGCAGCATTTTTGGACATTGAGGGAGCTTGCAACAATGTCAAAACAGCCTCCACAAAAACAGCGCTCGAAGATTTAGGAGCGAAAAAAGAAATACTAACTGGGTTTACGAAATGCTTAACAGCAGAATAATTCACTCAGAGATCGGTGAGAGTAACATAAGGAAAAGAGTGACTAGGCACTTTATCTCTCCTCCTGTGGCTCATAGTGGTCAACAAAATTTTCACGATTCTAAAAGTCAAAATGCCGAAAATAGTAGCATACGCAGACGATATTGTAATTCTAATAAGTGGCAAGTATCTCCCCACTATTAGTAAACTCATGGAAACTGCCCTTAAAGAATTATCGGTTCGGTCTTGCCCAAGAGAACGGCCTTGGAGTTAATCCAGTCAAAAAGAAAGATCAAAAAAAGCACTATGTTGGGGTATGCGCCCTTACCTAACCCATTGGATGTACACAGCGATCATACGACCCATACTTACATATGGCTCAATTGTATGGTGGAAGGCAACAGAAAGGACTACCTATCTCCATAACCTCTCTAAGGTACAGGGATTAGCATGTATCGGCACAACAGGAGTAATGAGATCAACACCCCAAGCCAGGGTGGAAGTCATTTTAAACCCTCTACTTAACTTCCTCTACTGCGTTTTCCCTCCGTGTTGGAATCGAGGACTATTCGGGCCTCGGGCCGAAGCGTTGGTGTCCATTCGCTCTGCATCTCCTAGCCATCTTAGTCGACTGATTCGCACTTTTTTGACCAGGTCGATGTCGCTGTACAGCTCGTAGAGTTCGCTGTTAAATCTCCTCCTCCAAGGCCCGTCAATGCAAACGGGACCGAAAATCACTCGAAGAATTTGCGTTCGGAACTACCAAGGAGATCTTCATCCGCTTTTGCTAGTGTCCACGCTTCTGCACCGTAGAGCAGGACTGGGATGATGAGGGTCTTATATAGAGTCTCCTTAGTTTTTCTTGACAAGGCTTTATTAATTAATTGCCGTCTTAGGCCAAAGAAACAGCGGTTGCCAAGTGTAATTCTTCGTTTGATTTCAGCTGTGGTGTCATTATCAGAATTAATAGCGGAGCCGAGGTAGACAAAGTCCCTAGCTACCTCCAAATTATAGCTGTCTATCGTGACGTTCGATGTTGTGTGTCCCTTCTTGTTAACAGCATATATTTTGTTTTGCCCTCATTCACCACTAAACCCATTTTTGCCGCTTCTATGCTAATACAAGGTGGCGCAAAAATACCCTTCCGATGTTTTTTGGCTGTAATTTAAAAAAAAAATCAAATAAATAGTCACCAATATTCCGCGTTCTGGAGCAGTGTAGCGTAACATTGTTTATTAACGTGTATTTCGCATGTGTTTACTACACAAATGTCAAAACAGAACTGACATTAGGGGCCCAATCGCAAAATTTATAGCATTTTCTGATAGGAGGATTGCTTTTGCGCCACCTTGTACTTGCAAACGCACCAGTGACAGCTCGCTGTGTTCTGCCAATTATGTCAATGTCGTCAGCATATGCAAGTAGTTGCACAGACTTTTGAAAAATTGTGCCTCTAGTGTTGGCTTGCGAGTTTCGCACAATTTTCTCAAGTATGATGTTGAAGAAGTCACTATGAAAGCGCATCACCTTGTCTAAATCCTTTTTTGACATCGGTGAGATTGTTTCCGAGCTTTATGGAGCAGGGCTCGTTCTCCATCGTCATTCTGCACAATCTGACAAGTTTGGCAGGGATGCCAAAACTAGGCATGGTTCTGTATAGCTCGTCTCTATAGATGCTGTCATATGCGGCCTTAAAATCGATAAAAAGATGGTGGGTATCGACTTCTTTGGGTTTTCTCCAGGATCTGCCGTAGTGTGAATATCTGATCGGTCGTGGCCTTACCGGGCCTAAAACCGCACTGGTAGGGACCAATGAGGTCGTTGACGAATGGTTCCAGGCGTTCACACAGTACAGCAGACATGATCTTATAGGCAGTATTCAGGAGACTGATGCGTCTAAAATTGGCGCAGTTTAAAGGGTCTCCTTTCTTGTGGATCGGGGTCCTATGGATACGGCTCAATAATTCACAATTACTTGGGTATCGATCTATCCAGAAAAACGGACTATATAATCCCCAAACGAAAAACTACTCTACATACATACCCCAAAGAGAGAACTGGAACACGCACGCCAGCGTACAAGAAATCCATATCTATACAGAGGGGTCAAAAATGGATGTAGGTACAGGAGCAGGAGTTTTCTGCGAGCCCCTAGACATAAAGGACTCGTACAGACTCCTCAATGAATGCAGCGCCTTTCAAGCTGAGATAGTCGCCATTGACAAAGCAAAAAAAACAATCTGCTCGAAGAATCTGGATCCAAAATTGCAATCTTCGTAGACAGTCAGGCGGTAATCAAAGACAGCAAAACCATGAAGTCAAAAACAGCCAGGAACTGGCAAAAATATCTAAACGAAATAGGCGATCGACACAGGATCACTCTCTGCTTGTCAGACGAACTAGCAAGAATCGGGTCAGAACTTGACGCAATGAACGCCATTACGTCAATAGACATCCCAATTAGTGCAGCAAAAAGAAACATTGACCAAAACTGATTGAACAAATTAACACCGCCTGGTCCCAAAGGCACGACTATGTTATATCTCGCAGTCTATGGCCAAGAATTGAAGAAAAAAGAACAAAGTACATTCTGGAATTGAACAAGCAAGAAATACGTATCTTAACCGGCGTACAGACAGGCCACTGCACCCTAGGTGTAATGGCAAACAGGATGGGTATCAGCTCACCAGACTACTGAAGGAAGAGCTGTCATGATAAAGAAGAAACCGAGACCATCAAACACCTGCTCTGCGAGTTTCCAAACCTCCAGACATCTCGACTTCGCTAGCTGGGCAACAGATTCTTCGAAGACCTAGAGGACGTAGCGCAGGTACCACTGATGGACACAATCAGGTTTATCAAGAACACAGGTTGGTTCCAATAGGCCAACCACCAAGAATAGCCTAAGCTGAGTATGGTAAGTGTTTTTATTATAAGGGTAGTTTTACCACGTAAAACAACAAGGGATCACAGTGGACCAATGGGCGCCTTGCTGTGCACTTCCCTTCTAACCTAACCTAACCTATTAACAGAGATTTTCATTTTTTCCGGACCAAACAGACAAATCAATATAGGTCATATAGTTGGCGGGTCCCCTGCTATACCATAAACATGCTTCTGTAAATGGTGACGTTTCATCCTAGTCGATGGACATATTTGTTTGTTTGTTAGCTAACAGCATACACTAAGCCTTGTGCCATACGCCCCTTACCATCTTTCATTTCCATGTACTAGAGCCAGACATTGGTGCATAACTTTCGCAAGGGAAGATACCAAGAAAAATGTTAATAAATTAGCAAACCAAGACTGAGGTGTACTGATGACCAGCAAATTGAATATTCTTCCCTACGCCTATTCTCTGCCATCATTAGGGATACAATCTTTCTTCACTTATTCCTCAAACGAGGTTAACCACTATCCTCTATTCACTTGCAAATTATAGCCGTTCTTTAATCATCACCTGCGTTAGCGATGTTGCAGGCTTCCCCATCGCACATCCCACTCCCAGTCCGCTCCAATTATATGTCATTTATTATCCGTAATCAGCACAGAATCTCCATAATTATCCATACCAACTTGGTAGCGGAAAATTTTCATTTTAATTCAGAGCGAAAAAGTCGGGATTAATAACCAGATACCACCGCGTCGCACCACCATTGATTGCCAAACAATGCAGCAAGTAGGTGCGCCGAAAAATACCGCCACCACACCAACGTTCCTCGTCATTAGAGGGACTGCTCGAACTTCTTCACATGGTCATCGTCTTCATCATTGTCCCCGTCGTAGTCGTCCTCCGCATTGTCGTCATCAGCATCGGCATCTAAACCTCGTTCTTCTATGGTCGCCGATAGCATCTTCAGCTATTAGGAGTACACATTTTTTAAGCATAATTTGCCAGGCGAGGCAAAACCTTATAATCAGAGCAACAGAGGCAGGTTGCAGGTACCGTCATTCACTATCGTTATTGTGAAGCCCAATCTGAAGTTTTGCTATCCAAGTAACAGGCATACTTCGTTTTGCCGTCCTGCAATTGCCAACTGAATGATCCGCGTGAGATACGAAAAGACACGACAACACTGTGACGAACAACAGAGTTTAGGTACAAAACAAGGGATTAGCTGGGAGTCCCATTCCACTGAGACGGGAGAACGGAAACGCTTCAACGTATCCTGAGGGCAAATCTTCGGCGACGTTTATGTTAATCAACTGTCATACTAAGTCCATAATTACTCCTGAGAAAAACGTTTCGGATTTACCTCACGTTTCACATATAAATTCTTCTTATTCTGCTGCTTCTTCTCATTCGGTTTCTTGGAGTATCTCGAGAGATACATGGAGATGGATTGCTGGGATAATATCATCATCGCGTTTTTCCTCCTCACCTGCGTCTGTGTACTTGGTCTGCTGTGCAGTAGATTATTGAACGATGGGATGAAACACTCATCTTATTTAAAGCTGAGCGCAGTATCTTTAAGCTGGGTCGACAAGTTGCCCGCTCCGATTGCGGTTGAGGACCACCGGGCGGTTATCCCAGATTACGGATGCACTGACACTGTTGGTGTTGATGACTTTGATGGTGGTCACAACTTTAAACAGCTCTCTGTCTATTCTGTTCAGTGAAACGTGAAATGCCCACTTTTGAATCCAATTAAGCTTCCTTAGATATTTCGGAGCGACCCACAAGGATAATGCGAAAATCGGCAAAGCCCCATTATAGCTGCAATTGCATTAGTCTGGTAAATACCAGTGTGAAGGAGCATCAACAACGTATCGATTGACTCTGCTACCCATGGAGTAGATAGGCCACCGACTATCAACCCCTATCGGAGTGGTGAAGGTAGGCTTCCGAACAATTGTGGCTCATAATGCAACCCTAATGAGGCGTTATGAGCCATTTAATTGCAAAAGGAGATTAGAAGCAGAGTAGGTATGTGTGGTGAGGTGTATGGGGTGGTGTTCTAGGAATACGGGTAGGTGTAGGTAGCAATACAGCTTTGTCAATGACTTACATACTTGGATAAGATATTGATGCAATAATAGTGAAAGGCAAGAGTTGTGCAACAGATTACCGAGAGTAAGCCAGTTAAGCTGTGATTTCTTTGAAAGGTCTTAATGGGTTTTACTGTTAATTTGAGACGTTCCTTTATAATGCAAGGAACACAGCGCTGACATTCCATTTCTCGCGTACTCGTAGGTGAATGTTTTCTTCACACCTATTAGGTAGTATAGATTGAATCGATTTATATTTTTTCCACGAGTGGTAACCAAACAACTGAAGGCGCATTTTGTAAGTTGTGTATTAAAGAGAAATCCTAGAAAAATTTATTATCAACGAGAGCAAATTGTTTCATAAGTTTATGGAGACATACATAGAAGGAAAAACTACAGTCCACTTGGGCGAACTGTTGGATACCCTATTCATATTCCTATCCACAAAAAAGCGGGCATCGCGAAAATCTTTGTAAGGGTGAAGGGTGCCAAAGCGCAGGTGGCCGTTGACGTGATCGACGCATGGTGCACTAGGAATGGGTTGTCGGGTAATCCTCTCAAAACTAAGGTTGTTTTGCGTTGTTTTGAATGAACAACCATATTCCTTACATTTGCTACCACGTTAAGTGGACGGCTGGAGTTACAGCGCTGTTTCACGGTTCGGCACAACCGATCATCAGACTCCTTTTTCCTATTAGCGAACCGTGAAACAGCGCTGTAACTCCAGCCGTCCACTTAACGTGGTAGCAAATGTAAGAAATATGGTTGTTCATTCAAAACAACGCAAAGGAAATTGATGTAAACAAAACCAAAAACGGGAAAATTGTGAGATACCACATACAAAACCAAGTTAAACTAAGGTTGTTCTCTTCACGAGAAGGAGGAAGCTGATCAGCTTGACTCAGCCGTTGCTTAAAGGTGTCACAACCCAACTCTTCAGTGAAGCAAAATATCTAGGAGTCATTCGGATAGCAAACTTCTTAAGTCGAAGTATGTTGAGGTAATAGACCAAGAGCCGATAGCATATTTTGGGAGTGGAGGTATAACCAAAATTCATTTACTTGTTTGTAAAGGTACATTGCGGGTGGCAATGGTGCAGTAGTAGTGTATTCGGTTACGGAATGGAAGGTCGTGCGTTCGAATCCCGGCTAAGTCCATTACTTTATACCGAATACATGAAATCGTAAACTCCCTAAGTAACTTAGACATCACCCGTGGAGAAAAACCCTACAACTGCACCCAAACACTTCTTTCCTATCTCTCTATTCTTTCTAATGCCAAGTAGCTTACACTGTGTTCTTAGCATTATAAGGGTACTGTAACAACAGAAAAAAATCCCTTTAGCTTAAGCAAATTATAAAAAAAAAAAAAAAACTAGCATCGTGATATCAAATGCAGTCGTCTGGCAGAGTTTTTTTTTCGCCGGGGCTGAAGGCGGGGGTTTGAAAACGCTGATTTTTCGGATTTTTGTGTCAAGGGTATAACCATTTTTAAATATACACAAATTATGGAGAACTATGCACAATTAAGAATTTTTGGGTCCCAGACGTTTTAAGTGTCGCATTCGCCCCGCCAGACGCCACCCAAAAAGGGGCAAAAAATCATTTTTTGGTGTCGAGGTATAACCAAAAAAAATTACATCAAAAAATCAGGAAAAATCCCCTCATTACAAAAAAGTAAGTGCCAGACGTTTTAAGTGTCGCATTCGCCCCGCCAGACGCCCCCCAAAAAGGGGCAAAAAATCATTTTTTGCTGTCGAGGTATAACCAACAAAAAATTACATCAAAAAATCAGGAAAAATCCCCTCATTACAAAAAAAGTAGATGCCTGACGTTTTAAGTGTCGCATTCGCCCCGCCAGACGCCACCCAAAAAGGGGCAAAAAATCATTTTAGGGTGTCGAGGTATAACCAACAAAAAATTACATCAAAAAATCAGGAAAAATCCCCTCATTACAAAAAAAGTAGATGCCAGACGTTTTAAGTGTCGCATTCGCCCCGCCAGACGCCACCCAAAAAGGGGCAAAAAATCATTTTAGGGTGTCGAGGTATAACCAAAAAAAAATTACATCAAAAAATCAGGAAAAATCCCCTCATTACAAAAAAGTAAGTGCCAGACGTTTAAATTGTCACCCGACCCAGCTAGACGCCCTGAAAATAAGCAAAAAATGCACTTTTTAATTATAGTATATTGTTTTTTTTTTTAAATATAAGGTAAACAAATCAATCATTTCCAAAAATTTAAATTAAAAGTTTTTACCACTTTTAATCCTAAAATAAAATTATTCCTCATCGGATTCGTCAGATGATTCGTTTAGAACCTCTGCCTCATTGTCGGATGAATGTTGTTGGTTGCTTAAAATGTCTTCAATTGTGTCTGGCGCAGTAGTTCCGTCGAACCATTTTAGTTTCAGCCTATTATCTTCCATTGTCCAACCACAGTCCATTTGGGAAACCTCATCTGTTTTATTATTTGTTAAGGCATTCTTCCATACACGACAGATATAATTACAGCGATTTATTTGTTGTAAGAGAACGCTTCGGTTGGGAGGCAAAAGGCTTCCCTCAAAAGCTACATATCGAAGGTAACAGTATTAAGATACCTACTTTAGTTTTACTGTTCTTCGTATGCAACGTAAGATAATAAAGGCGATGTCATGCAATTGACCTAATCTTAGTTTTTTTAAACTTATATGATTCGTAGTTTGTTTCATTTGATAACATCACTAAGTTCTTTGAAACGGCAGTAAAAACCCTATAGCAAGCACTGTGGTAACCATTTACTAGATCAACTTCAATTGGGAGGTTAATGTCTGCAAATTTATACTGCCTGACTTTTCGGACATTGAGTACATTATAACATTTTTTAAAGTTTTTTCATTGAACAGAATTTTTTTCCTAGACTGTTTGGAACTATTACTTGAATGAAGACAACATTTAACACTTATCGTTTGAGACATAATTATCTCCCGCTCAAAAATTAAATTTTTACTTTATTATATAAGCAACCAAAAAAAATTCTTGCCTATTTGATTTCCCGATCGGCTGACAATAACAATATTAGTGCAGCACGATTTTGAAGGCATTGATTGAGCTACTGATTGATTGTTTCAAGCGACAAGAGCGCTGAGTGCATGAATATCCCGTTATCGATGCCCGTCTCTGATATGTATGTACTTTTTATACCCTATTCTAGGGGTATATTAATTTTGACGCATAGTTTGTAACATACCTTAATATTGCCCGTAGACCCCTAAAAATTACTATATTTATGATCAGCATCGATAGTAATGTCGATCTAGCCATGTCCGTCCGTCCGTCCGTACGTCCGTCGGCAAAAATTAGGCCTTTAAACTGGACCTAGAGAGCTGAAATTTTAACCATATACTCTCTAGGGTCCCGAAATAATCAAGTTTAAGAATTTTTGAAATCCGCCCACAGACACGCCCACAAACTCAAAAAAACAAAATTTTGGAAAAAATCGAATTTTGAGCTAGAGAGCTGAAATTTTTTATATATGATCTATGGCCCATAAAACTGATTGGGACATAAAATTTTCAAAATCCGCCCACTGACACGCCCACAATTAAATAAAACAAATTTTGGGAAAAATTGAATTTTGAGCTAGAAAGCTGAAATTTTTTATATATGATCTTTGGCCCATAAAACTGCTTGGGACATAAAATTTTCAAAATCCGCCCACTGACACGCCCACAATTAAATAAAACAAATTTTGGGAAAAATTGAATTTTGAGCTAGAAAGCTGAAATTTTTTATATATGATCTTTGGCCCATAAAACTGCTTGGGACATAAAATTTTCAAAATCCGCCCACTGACACGCCCACAATTAAATAAAATATTTTTTTTGAAAAACCAAAATTTGAGCTAGGGAGCTTAAATTTGTAATATATACTCTCTAGGGGCCCTTTATGCTCATGTGTAAATATTTTCAAAATCCGCCTACTGACACGCCCACAATTATTATTTTTTTATTTTTGAAAGTCCAAAGTTTGAGCTAGGGAGCTGAAATTTATAGTATATACTCTCTAGGTGCCCTTTATGCTCATACTTAAATTTTTTTTAAATCCGCCTACTGACACGCGCTAAGAATAGGGTATCCAACAGTTCGCCCAAGCGGACTGTAGCCCGCCCCTATGTTTATAAATGGTTTAAATGAACACATTCGAAAAAAAAAATTTTGTTGGCACATCAGATTGTTCAAATTATAAAAACAAAACAATTTGTAGCTTTTCTTTCATAATTCACAATACCTCAAAGACGTCTTTTGTGAGGTAAACCATAATTGATTTGTTTGGAACACACAATTTTGAAACAATGCAATGGCGTGTCAAATTTGTTTACTTTATATTTAAAAAAAAAATAATATTGGTTATACCTCGAAGGCAAAAAATGATTTTTTGCCCCTTTTTGGGGGGCGTCTGGCGGGGCGAATACGACACTTAAAACGTCTGGCACTTACTTTTTTGTAATGAGGGGATTTTTCCTGATTTTTTGATGTAATTTTTTTTTGTTTATACCTCGACACCAAAAAATGATTTTTTGCCCCTTTTGGGGGGCGTCTGGCGGGGCGAATGCGACACTTAAAACGTCTGGCACCTACTTTTTTGTAATGAGGGGATTTTTCCAGATTTTTTGATGTAATTTTTTTTGGTTATACCTCGACACCAAAAAATGATTTTTTGCCACTTTTTGGGGGGCGTCTGGCGGAGCGAATGCGACACTTAAAACGTCTGGCACTTACTTTTTTGTAATGAGGGGATTTTTCCTGATTTTTTGATGTAATTTTTTTTTGTTTATACCTCGACACCAAAAAATGATTTTTTGCCCCTTTTGGGGTGCGTCTGGCGGGGCGAATGCGACACTTAAAACGTCTGGGACCCAAAAATTCTTAATTGTGCATAGTTCTCAATAATTTGTGTATATTTAAAAATGGTTATACCCTTGAGACAAAAATCCGAAATATCAGCGTTTTCAAACCCCCGCCCTCAGCCCCGGCGAAAAAAAAACCCTGCCAGACGACTGCATTTGATATCACGATACTAGTGCCTTTACAAACAAGTAAATGAATTTTGGTTATACCTCCACTCCCAAAATATGCTGTCGGCTCTTAGACTATAAAGACTACCAAAGCGCTGGCGGTTTTCTGGCGGTGTAATGCATTTTCGACATGGGGCTAATCACCGAAAAGAGTCATTTGGATTTTCAAGGCAAAGATTGGACCATATTTGCGTATGCGTCGGTTGTTTGTAAAATTAAGCTTTCACGTTAATACGATACTGCTGCTTTCGCTAAACTTCAAAGGAAGGTATGTTTCGGCTGCACGGACTTTTTATATGGTATATTTAACCTCCTGCCCCTTGATTTTGCCATCATCGGTTGTACAACCAAATCTATGTCACGTTTAAGAAGAGGTGGCTTTGGGTATAATTCGCTCTGGAGTTTTGATGAACTTGCGCGACGGTTGTCCTTCGACTCCTGTCTTATAGATATGCCGTCCGATGCAATGAAACCGGAACTTCGGCTGAAGCGCTAGTATGAAGTCCACTTTCCTCGTGTTCAGGACCGGTTCTGGCCAAACTCTGAGCCTGGAAAGGAATGCAGTCACGGATGGCTCCAAAACCGACCAAGGACCTGATGCTGGTGTTTTCATGGAGAGATAATATTCGACTTTTCTTCTCGTTAGGCAAGCATGTCTTCCAAACCGAGGCTTTCCTCGTGGCTATGGTCTATGCTGTGAGGAACAGGTGGAGGAGGCGAAGTACGAGTATCAGCGTCGGTAGCGACATTCATGTTGCACTTAATGCCTTGCTCAGTCCTTAAACAACCTCCAAAATAGTTCGTGAATGCAAGATCTCTCTGAATTCGGGAGGAAGGCTGACGACTTATCTGAGTCCCGGGTCATGACGGGATTACAGGAAATGCGACCTCCGATGAACTTGCAAGACAGAGCTCAGAGGAAGACTTCTCAGGACCTGACCCGGTGCTATGTCTGCCTGCGTCCTCGGTCAGGGTTTCATTGACGGTTAGGTTTCATATGAACACAATCGCAGATGGCATAACTCTCAAAGGTGCACAGGATGCAGACAGACTTAACGAATTCTCTCCGACGCCTGAAAGAAATCTCTCAACAGAAAAGACTGCAGACAAATTACTGGCGTTCTTATGGGCCATAATACTTTGACCAATCATCTTAATGTGCTAGGCTTCACCGAAACCAGCAGCTACGAAGCTTGTGAGTGCTGTAAATCTAAGCTCCTTATCATTGTCGTAAGAAATCGAGTTAATTTTAACAGTAAAAGTGGTGTGTTTTCTTGATAGTACAATGGACCAATACTGATTCTGAGTGTAGAAAGCCTCGTACCCCGAAAAAAATGTGAATGGATAAAAACGATATTGTCTTCTTTTGTACGCTTTTTTTAAGAAGTTATCGAAAAAACTATGTTTAAAAAAAAAACAGTCCCTTAAAAGTGGGCATGGCCGAAAACTTTGTATGGAAGAATTGTTACAATTGACTTATTTACATTTTTTACGAAGAATAGGACTTTCATTTCCACGCATTTCTCAATAAAATCGTTTTTTTTTATATGGGTGTATCAGTGGACGGATTTTAAAAATCTTTACAGATGAGTGTTTTGGGCCATTAAAGAGTTAATGTTGCAAATTTCAACTTTCCAGCTCGTGCTGTAAGTGCCTAAAAATTGCCGACGGAAGGACGGAGAACCAAATGCAATTTGAAAGAAGGATAAATTATGTTTATGTTGTTCAAAAAAATGGGATTAGATAGATAGGATTCGTCTCACTTGATAACGCACAGTAACTTAATCTACCTGTTATCATATTTCAAATCAAATATGACGGCATTTGGAGTATTAAGGACCTTAGTTCGAAACATAACTTCATAGAAACATCGAATGTGAAACTCATTAACCAATAAACCTGTTCCTCACAGCACAGTCCAAAGCCATTAGCATAGCATAATTCTCCATTTAGAATACTGACGCATGGTTGCCTAACGAGAAGAAAAGTCTCCATAAAAACATAAGCACAAGATCCTTGATCGGTTTTGAAACCATCCATGAAGATTCGACTGCATTCCTTTCCACGCTTAGAGTCTGGCCTGAGCCAGTCCTGAACACGGGGAAAGTCGACTTCGTAATTACACATCAGCCGAAATTCCGGTGTCATTGCATCGGACGGCATATCCATAAGACAGGAGTCGAAGTACAACCGTCGCACAAGTTCGTTAAAACTCCAGTGCAGTTATGTTGCGATTTTATTGTGCGTGTTCAATATTGCATCTAGGGCGGAGCCAGTCGAGCTGGGTAAGGCCCCAGTGCAGCCGGGGCATACCATCCTCCGGAATTTGGCGAAAGAAGGAGTAACGTATTTACGTGAAAGCTTATTCCACCAAACAACTAATGGATTTGCTAAAAATGGTCTTATAATAGCCTTGTAAATCCATAGGGACTCTTTTCGATGATAAGGCAATGTCTTGCCGAAAATACCCTTGCACTGCCAGGAAACCGACAGCGCCTTGGCAGTCTTTCGCTGAACATTCTTGAAACAAAGAAATTTCTCTCCCAGATATATTGCTTCATTGGAAAGTTAGATTGTGACGACTTTTTGCACTGGCTAAGTCAACCCGATCAGCTTAATCCTTCTCGTAAAGAGAACAACCTCAGTTTTCAGAGGATTCATCGAGAGCTCAATCCTAGTGCTACTACTTTTGATCTTGTTAGCCGAAGCGCACTCTTCTATAAACTATCTCAGTTGGGTATCTCTACAAAATTTCCTAAGACCATTAATAAAATGTATGCCGAAACAAGTGCAGCATTCTGGGTTGGAAAGGATTTCTCAGAATGGTTTAAAACACAGACTGGTGTAAAGCAAGGATGTCCTCTTAGTGCCTTATTTTTTTCTCTATTTATAAACGACATAGAAAAAGATTTACCTGGTGGAGTACGAATTGCTAATATCGCGGTCAATGTCTTGTTATATGCCGATGATCTTGTTCTACTCTCTGAATCTCCTGAAAATCTCCAATTGATGATAAATCGTCTAGCCAGCTACTGCAAAAAAATGGGGACTAACCATCAACACCGAAAAATCTAAAATTATGGTCTTTTCCCGTTCACCACTAGTGCAAAGTGGAAATAGATGGTTTTACAATGGAAACCGATTAGAGATTGTGAAGGAACTTAAATATTTAGGAGTGAAACTGAACCTAGAATTAGAATTTAGAATTTATTAATCATCTAACGGATAAAGTCAAGTCTTCCCAAAGCTTAGTGAATCTATCATGGAAAAATATTTTTGCAAACAAACGGATTCTCCTTTCAACGAAATACAGAATATTCGATTCAGTTGTTAAATCAACTCTTTGTTACGCCTCTCAAGTTTGGGGATCAGACGAGTACGAAGTAATCGAGAAATTTCACAGGAACTTCTTGAAAAAATTATTCAACTTACCAATGAAATCCCCGAACTACACAATCTATTTGGAAACGGGTCTTCCAATGCTTTTTACAAGCACTCTCAAATCGTAAGCGGATTACATCATTAAATTAGGTTCGTATCCAGACTCCCGAATAACCAAAAAAATGCTATCTTATGAATTAAGAAACAAGGACTGGTGGGCGTCAAGATGGTTAAGAATTGGAAACGCGTGTGGAGAAACTATTTCATTCGATCTAAACAACCTGGACAACTTAAAGAACCAACTTTATCGAATAATAAATAAAAATGAAGATGCTATTCGTGTGCGATTTATAGAGAAAGCTCGTGAATCAGATAGCAGAGTATTGTATTCTCACCTGAACTTCAATCTAAAGGATAAGAACTATTTCAATGACTCACTCAATTATAGTGAAATATCTCTTATTTTCAAAGCAAGGTGTGAGTTGATTGGTTTAAATGGCAGCCCATATAATGGAAGCTTCAACCAGTTTTGTAATATTTGCAACTTAAAAGCGAAAGAAGACTGCTTTCACATTATTAGTGTTTGTCCAATCTACTCGTACAAACCACAAAGACTAGCTTACTTCAGAAAAAATTCCTTACCATGCAGGAGACAATACAAATTCTTAACGAGTGTGATTGGAAAAAGTTATTTTATTATATTAAATCCATCTACAAATACAGGTCGCTATTAATAGCAGAGTATGATTGATTAAGTTTATTAACAAAAAAAAATAACTATATTGTTTAAGTTACAAATGTACATGTATGTAGGATTAAGATGGCAGGGATCTTTTGCAATTAAACGCTTCCTTTTAAATAATTCAACGTTTATTCAATTATAGGGATTTCTAATTTAAGAAGTACATAGGTATGAAATAGAATAATTAATTTAATTCGTGCCGCTTAGCTGACGTATCCCGCACGACCGTAGCTTCAACATATCCTCGCTCGTCTCCCCTCTCTCGTTAAGTTACTGATTTCAGAGCAGAAAAAGTTTTGTGGATCGTGGAAATATAGGGTGACCCTACATGTATAAGCATTTTGCTAACCAAGCTGACGGCTAAGCCATAGCTTTAAAATTTATTCTTACTTGTAAAATGTAATAAGAACATGTTAAATAAATGAATTACTTACTTACTTACTTACTTACTCCTAGTGCAGTATTACATTTTGCTTACTATTATAAAAACGTTTGGCTGCTCTTTGATAAAAAGTAATGAAATTATTTGATATTTCGAAGTAAACGGAATGTTACTAGAACAAATTAGATTGGATAAACTTTTCTCAAGAAATTTTAAAATCCATATTTATTCGATCTTTTTGTTTCAACAAAGCAGCGGTTGGACCGAATTCAGTGTAATTTTGTTGAGTTCATATTTAGGTAAATATGCGTCGGTAAGGATCAGAACGAAGTCGCATTATTTTTTATACGCGTGATAGGTACAAGAACGAAAAAATTCTACATCGCCTAAAAAACATTTGAAAAACTTATTTTTTCATTTTCGGGCCAATTAAAATAACTTACCCAGTAACCTAGGGATGATAGCATCAGGAAATTCAACTTCGAGAAGAATTTCCAGATAAAGGTCAGCAATAAGGAGAACTGGAGCAATGAATCCACAACTTATGGAATGAGCAACCACACAGTAGAAATCTTGACAATTATGTTCCTTTTCCCACTTTTCGTACCACGCATTTTAGAAACGTTTACTCCATCGTGTCTTACAAGTTGTTTAATTCGTTTCCTATGACTCTTCGGTGTACCGGGTCTTTGTCAATGTTCTTAAAAAAAAGTTAAACTGTGGCTTCTGGATTTTGATCACAGTCAAATTGAAGTTCTGTTGCCTAATATTGCTTAGTATTAAATAATTTCTTAAATTACTTACTTAATACTTTTTTTTCAAAAATCATTGTATAGCTTTTTTCGCGTTTTGTTATATTATATCAGTAATCATTTAAATATTGCGTACCCCACATAATTCTGAATTTTATTTATGAAGTAGCATTTATCACTATTTGAATTTTCTAATACAAATGTCACTAACTATTCTTTATTATACCTGAATTTGTGTTATAATAGTTTAAGAAAATTATATTTCGATTGTTATAAAGAATAATGATTATAAATAAAAAAAAAAAAAAAAATGGTACACGGACGGCTCGAGGACCGACGAGGAAACTGGTGCAGGAGTGTTTGGGCCGGGAACTAAACACTGGGAATCCATGGGCAAATGTACCAGCATCTTCCAGGCAGAAATATGTGCCATAGACAGGTGCATTCGAATCAACATCGAGAAAAACTACAGGAATTGCAACATAGCAATAATGTCTGACAGTCAAGCAGCCATAACGGCTCTTGACGCCTACGTCATCCAGTCAAAACTCGTGTGGGAATGCCTACACGGACTGAACAGACTAGGCAAGAACAACTGAATATCCATCTGGTGGTTACCTGGCCATGTTGGCATTACAGGCAATGATGCAGCGGGCTCTCTGGCAAGAAAATTGGCAGAGGAACCCTTCACAGATCCTGATCCTTTCTGCGGGATAGGAAAACACACCCTACGCGAAGAGAGACTGGAGGAAGAAACAAGGGCTAAAACTTTTCTCAACCTCCAAGGTCTGAGGCAAGCAAAGAAACTCTTAGGGAACTATAACCAAAAGAGATTCAAAGCTTGTATCAGCCTTAACAAAAACAACCTAAGAATCCTAACATTCCTCCTCACGGGGCACTGCAGACTCCACGAGCACCGGAGTAATATGGGTATATCAGAGGACGGGCACTGCAGATTCTGCAGTGAAACCGATGACACTCCAGACCACATACTGGAATCCTGTCTTGCACTGGCCCGCAAAAGGATAAGATACTTGGGCAGGCACCAAAAAACAGGCAAGGACAAACTAACAGACAAGGACAAACTATGGACCCAAACTATGGACTATGGACCCACAGCACATTCTCAGATTCATCAAGGAAACTGGACGGGACGCTGTGCTCTAAGGAGTGTGACCCGTCAAGGATAAATCAGAGCAATACCCCGATACGCTTCATAGAAGAAGTGTGTCTAGAGGGGGCTCTGGAAGAGCGCATGAACCACTCCGAGGTACAGGCAGGGGACACAATAGACCAATAGGTCGCAGTGCAATATACCCCAACGAATTATTATTATTATTACCCAGTAACAGGCAGGTTAAAAATGGCGCTAAATTCAAAACAGGCGGTCTTCATGTGCCTCCCTACCCAAACGCGTAGAATAATTTCACTTTGTGGCTCCTATCATAAATCATTTGACGGATTCGAATAAATTAAACAACGAACCCAAAAAGTAATTCGAACTTTTTTTTTGGTATCTAAACGAACAATAAACATAGGGACGGGCGCTTGGGCGAACTGTTGAATACCCTATTCTTATTCCTATCCCTCATAAGTGGGCGTGACAAAAGTCTAAGTATGGTTGAATTGTTAAGAACGCTCTACATATTTTGTTATATAACATTTAAAGGATTTTATCAAAAAAAACGCTCCCTAGCTCAAACTTGGGTGTTTCAATAAAATTGTTTTATTTAATTGTGGGCGTGTCAGTAGGCGGATTTAAAAAAAATTAACACATGAGCATAAAGGGCCCCTAGAGAGATTATAAATTTCAGCTCCCTAGCTCAAACTTTGAATTTTCAAAAAAAAAAAAAATTTATTGTGGGCACTGACACGCCCGGATTTTTAAAATATGTACACATGAGCATAAAGAGCCCATAGAGAGTATATATTATAAATTTCAGCTCCCTAGCTCAAACTTTGGATTTTCAAAAAAAGTGTTTTATTTATTTGTGGGCGTGTCAGTGGGCGGATTTTAAAAAAAATGTATCCCGAGCAGTTTTAGGAGTCATAGATTATATATAAAAAATTTCAGCTTTCTCAAAATTCGATTTTTTCCAAAATTTTGTTATTTTTTGAGTTTGTGGGCGTGTCTGTGGGCGGATTTCAAAAATTCGTAAACTTGATTATTTCGGGACCCTAGAGAGTATAATGGTTAAAATTTCAGCTCTCTAAGTCCAGTTTAAAGGCCTAATTTTTGCCGACAGACGGACGGACGGACGGACGGACATGGCTAGATCGACATTACTATCGATGCTAATCATAAATATACGAGTAGTAACTTTTAGGGGTCTACGGGCATTATTAAGGTATGTTACAAACAATGCGTCAAAATTAATATACCCTTAGAATAGGGTATAAAAACCAGTCCACATTCTTCAGCTTTCATTTCCCCCAACAGGTGTACTAGAAAATTATAAGAGGAAACTTTACACACTTTAAGTGAAAACTTATTCTCTTTATCCAATTTCTGAAAACAGCTCATTTACACTCCGCAAGAGAGCATAAATCGAAATGCCACTACTACACGAACTCAAACTACCACAGAACCCGTATTGAACTGCTCAATTTTGCATCTCATCGCCTCATAAATTTGCCTATCCGGGACCTGAATAGCAGAATCCATTCAAACTGCCCAGTGCAGTGTAAAGCGTCTAGGCGAGAGAATTCCAAATGAACCTGGCTCGAGGAGGTGCTGAGATCACTCCCTGCCTGCGCTGAGCCAACCTATTCCGCAATTACATCGGCTTACATAAATCCGGTAGGAGTATGGTAATTCTGCTCGCTAACTAACTTCCAGCCTCGTTACCAGCAAGTGGAAGTCATTGCCGTATTCTGTGTACAGATCGTTTATTTGGAACAATCTGCAGTGCTTGTCAAGTTCGCATTCGATAAATAGTGTGAAGTTTGCGGCCTCCGGCATGCGGGCCAATGATTATTCAAGTTATGACTTGGAGACGAGTTAATTGCTGAGATCTGCAAAGAGAGTCTTGAAATTGAATCGGCCGATATAGCTTAGGGGCAAGTCTGCTATATATGGACATGTATAATACTGTGCTAGTCACGCGTCAGAGTCAAATGACTGGCCCCACTCCCCAGTATCGAACTTTGGCGTCTTCACATATCGTAACTTTGTCACAAAGGATACATACCACGAGCAGGATGCTGTCCTTTCAATGGCACTTTTGCAATTCATAAAAATCACACCATGAAATCGAGACTGTGAAAGAATATTTTCGTTTTCCGTTGAACCGCGTTGACCCCAATGCAACCTACACTTGGCGAGTGCACATACAAACTTCTCGAGCTATTCCAGGTATTCTTCGCCCAAAGAGAGGAGGCTGCAGCCGGTACATACCAGGTGAGCTAGAGGATTTCGAGGTGGCCACGCCAAAAGTTCATTCGCTTAGACTGGGGTATGTTACGAGTAGTATGTATGTCAATTTTGTTTCTTGTTTTAGTCACAAATGTGCTGTGCATCTGCGACAATCGCAGATATGGCGTCCGGCCGGCGTTTTGTTGTTAGTACTCCAGTTGGACAAAGGGAAATCGTAGATCGAGAGTTCCTTTAGAGCAGCAGCATCACTGTGTATATCGCTATCCTCGAGAAGGAGATTTATTTGCCTTTTGGCTTCGGTGCTTTGTTGGAATTCTCCTCCGCCTCCTCCCGTGGTTGGAAGACTTGCAGCGTAGAACCGCACATGTGTCGCCCGACGTATGTTTATCTCTGTTGTTGCGGTTCGGATAGAATTGAGTACCTATAATAGCTGCACTTAAGGAGTGGAAGTACAATGGCGCGGAGTATTTGAACTTGGAGTTGTTTAACCGAATGTTTGTGATGTTGGGCCGATGACGCGATGCGTCTGCTTTTCTAAGAATAAATGCTATGGGGATTTGGTATTCAGAGATTCTAAAATACATACCTACGTTTGAATGTGTTTTTGTTCCCCAATTTGGATCGGGTGGGATGGAAATATTTTTGACTTCATTTTGGCGCGTTCTGTGCACAATTTACTAATGGCAGAACAAATTACTACCTAAATGTGACCCAGATTGAATTTAATAGATTTTGACTTATTTTTTAAATGTCTTTCCGGACCATGTGCTTCCTGAAATCCATATGCAAGCGATTTATATTAATTTTTCGTGCTATCAATATATCAAATGAAGTAGAACAAACGCAAACAAATCCTCGGAACTGGTCTTCGACAGATGATTTAAAAGATGTACCGGGTATCTGCGGGCTATCGATTCAACTGGCTTAATTCCTTATGCCCGCATTTTATTTAAGGAATTTTCTTGGTCTTGACTGCAAATTTCCGACATTAAGCTTTTCTTTGGACGCCTGCATTTTCATTGCGCTGTGCCAGCTCACAAATTTCATGGCAATTAATGTTTACAAATAGTTTCTGGCAAATAGCTTTCGCGACTTTCCTCGATGAAAAACCGTCACGTTACGGTAAATGGTATTCGCTACAGAGACATGTTGGAACGTTATTTTTTTGAGCAACTGAATAAATTGGACAGCACTGATATGTGGTTCCAGCAATACGGTTCCAAAAGCCACACTGCGGGTGCAACAATCGAGTTATTGAAGTCTCAGTTCGGTGAACGTGTTACCTCGAGAAACGGACCCATCTATTGGCCTCCGTTTTTTTATGGGTCTACATTAAATCATTGGTCTATACCAACAAGCCGGCGACGTTAGAAGAGCTCAGAGCCAATATTGAACGAGAAATAGCGGCCGTATCCATCGAAATGTGCGGCCGAGTATCGACCGATGAATACGTTTCCGTGGTGGACATATAAACGAAATGGAATTCCATTTATAAATGATTTGATAGTAATAATAATAATAATATTTGGTTAGGGTATATTACACTGCGACCTATTGGTCTATTGTGTCCCCTTGCTTCTGCCTCGGAGAGGTGCATGCCCTCGTTCAGAGCCCTCTCTAGATACTTCTTTGTGAAGCGTGTCGAGGTATTGCTCTGATTTATCCTTGGCAGGTCACACTCCTTAGAGCACAGCGTCCAGTCCAGTTTCTTTGATGAATCTGAGAATGAGCTGTGGGTCCATGGTTTGTATGTCCTTGTCTGTTATTTGGTGCCTGCCCAAATGTTTCATCCTTTAGTGGGTCAGTGCCCCACAGGATTCCAGTATATGGTCTGGAGTTTCGGC
Source organism: Portevinia maculata (assembly GCA_949715645.1). NCBI lineage: Eukaryota > Metazoa > Arthropoda > Insecta > Diptera > Syrphidae > Portevinia > Portevinia maculata. Next base: position 10,935,232 of record OX454526.1, read on the forward strand.
GGTTTCACTGCAGAATCTGCAGAGCCCGTCCTCCGCTATGCCCATTTTCCTCAGGTGCTCCTTGAGTCTGCAGTGCCCCGTGAGGAGGCCTGTTAGGATTCTTAGGTTGTTTTTCTTAAGGCCGATACAAACTTTGAATCTCTTTTGGTTGTAATTTCCTAAGAGTTTCTTTGCTTGCCTCAGACCTTGGAGGTTGATAAAGGTGTTGGCCTTTGTTTCTTCCTCCAGTCTCCTAAACTCTTCGCGTATAGTGTGTTCTCCTATCCCGCAGAATGGTTCAGGTCCTATGAAGGGTTCCTCTGCCCCTTTTCTTGCCAGAGAGTCCGCTGCCTCATTGCCCGTAATGCCAACATGGCCAGGCACCCAGCAGATGGAGATTCTGTTATTCTTGCCTAGTCTATTCAGTCCTTGTAGGCATTCCCACACGAGTTTTGACTTGATAACGTAGGCGTCAAGAGCCTTTATAGCTGCTTGGCTGTCAGACATTATTGCTATGTTGCAATTCCTATAGTTTTTCTCGAGGTTGATTCGAACGCACCTGTCTATGGCACATATCTCTGCCTGGAAGATGCTGGTACATTTGCCCATGGATTCGTAGTGCTTAGTTCCCGGCCCAAACACTCCTGCACCAGTTCCCTCCTCAGTCCTCGAGCCGTCCGTATACCACTTTGTTGTGTGGTTGCTCAGTTCATAAGTTATGGATTCGTTGCTCCAGTTCTCCTTATTGCTGAGCTTTATCTGGAAATTCTTCTCGAAGTTAAATTTCCTGATGCTGTCGTCCCTAGGTATGCCAAGAAGTGGGAGTTTTTTGAGTAAGTCACCGTGTTCTTTCGAACCGATGCATTTCCCTCTCCCAATTCCCTCCTTTGCCATCCTAAGGAGTGTTTTGTCTGCCTCGTTCATCACCATGATGTGTAGAGGGGTCAGTTCCAATAACACCTCCATGGCTGCGGTTGGGCAGCTACGCATTGCTCCGGTTATGCACAGGCACGCCAGTCTTTGCACTTTGCCGAGTGTCTCTCGCGTTGTGACTAGATTGGTTCATTTCGCCCATGCTACCGCTCCGTATGTGATCATTGGTCTCACGATTGCAGTGTACATCCATCGCAGGATGCTTAGGCTGCATCCCCATGCCTTCCCCGCTAGGCTCCTACATATCATGAGAGCGCGGGTGGCGTTCTTGGATATCTCCTCTGTATGTTTTCGCCAGAGGAGTTTACTATCTAGATGGAGTCCTAGATATTTTACTTCTTTGACTGGTATCAGTGTCGTGCCTGATAGGTTTATGTCCTTAAGTCTTTGAAGTTGTCTTTTCTTTGTGAATGGTACTATCGTTGTTTTCGCCGGATTGATGTTAAGTCCGACATTATGGCACCATTCCTTGGTTACTTTAAGCCCCTTTTGTATGATGCCTCCAAGGGTACCCCTCCTTGTGGACATCCTCTCGTTGTGTTTACTCTGATTGTTCCAGATGGTGTTTGAGTCTCTGCTGATCTAGTGCTCAGCAGCTCACACATCCATTTGGATACTGTACTGGTAACTCCTTTCCTATCCAGGGATCGTTTGATCGCATCATGTGAGGTGTTGTCAAATGCTCCCTCTATGTCTAGGAAAGCGCACAGTACTATTTCTTTTGCCTCCAGGGCACTTCGAATTATCTCCGTCAGCTGATATAGGGCGGTCTCTGTTGATCTGCCCGCTCTGTATGCATGCTGACGATGATGTAAGGGGGATGTGTTCAGAACATCTTCCCTTAAATAATTGTCTACAGCCTTTTCTGTCATCTTCAGAAGAAATGACGTAAGGCTGATGGGTCTGTACGATTTTGGCTGTGTGGGGTCTTTTTTCCCCGCTTTTGGTATAAACACAACCCTTGCTCGTCTCCATTGCATTGGTATGTGGCCCAAGGCAATACTGCTCCTTGTTATCTTTAGCAGGTGTGGTATTAGTACCCTTTGCCCTTCTTGAAGAAGGGCGGGTATAATGCCGTCCACTCCGGCAGATTTGAAAGGCTGAAAGGAATTTATTGCCCATTTCAGCCGTCCCTCAGAACAGATGGTTGATGTTGTTTCCCAGTCTTCCCTCCGAAGTCTGATTGAAGTGGTATTGATTCCTGGCTCAGTACTAGGCGAGCTGCCAGGAAAGTGAGTTTCTAGTAGCAATAGTGCCCTTTGATACTCATCTTCCGTGAACTCGCCATCTGGTTTCCTCAGAGACATCGGCACCCCTCCTGACTTCGCAAGAGCTTTGTGTAGCCTTGCCGCAGTAGGGGTGCTGGTAATTGTCTCACAGAATTTTCTGAAGCTATTTCTTTTAGCTTTTCTTATTTCCTTATTATATGTAGTAAGGGCCATTTGGTAGCTTTGCCATTCTCCGCTGCGCTTTGCTTTATTGAAAAACTTCCCGGGGGTGTCCCGGAGCCTTCCTAAGACTAAGGCGCCCCAGATTGCTCTCTAGAGCAGTTTTATAAGTTTCCCAATTGGTTTTCCTTGGGTTTCTTACTGGATTTCTCGTGATACTTGTGCTGTCCAGGTCGAATACTATTATTCGATGGTCAGACAATGACGGCTCACTAGATACTCTCCAGTTACTAATTAATTTACTTACGCTTGGGCTACTAAGCGTGAGGTCGAGTACTTCCTCCCTGACACTAGTTACAAAAGTGGTGGTATTTCCCACTTTTATAATGTCAAGTGACGAACTCATAATAAATTCTAGTAGGTACTCACCCCTGGTGTTGGTGTCGGTGCTCCCCAATATGATGTTGTGGGCATATGCATCACACCCTATAAGGAGCGCCATGCGGAGCTTGTTGCAATGCTCCACCAGTCGCTGCATTTGGGATGATACAACCAGCTCATCCCCTGCACAGTACGCCGATACGATGACAATGGTGCGGTGACATCCTTTAACCTCCAGATGTACCTGAATTGGCACCAGATCTCGTGTCGCGTATTCTGAAAGTAGAATAAATTTATATTTATTGTTTATTAGAATGCAAGCTCTCGGTTTCTCGGCCCGAGTGTCCCATATTACCTTTGCATCCTTGCTCGCCAATCCTTTGACTTGTCCTTTCAGGATCCATGGCTCCTGGATCAGTACTAGCCCTAGGCTTTGGCAGGTAAACATCCTAGATATAGTCGCCGAGGCGGCTATAGCATGATGAATGTTCACCGGTGCTAGTTTAATTTTTCTGTTGGCGGGGTTCATCGAGCTATTGCTCGCGCGGGGTAATTGCCCCGTCCTCCTTCAGCAACGAATCTTCCTCCTCCTGGGTGATTTCCTGGAAGAGGTCGATGACCGTGTTGTCCATTTTCCCCTCAGAGATTGGGCTCTCCGAGACGGACATAGACTCCTCGGTCTCCTCAGGAGCCTGCTCCGCCGATTGGACAACGGAAGAAGGTGCTTTAGTCTTCGGAGGAGCAGTATGCTCTACCTCTGCCTGCGCGCTCTGCGAGTTCAGATTCGATGCTGGCTGGGCTGTCTGCCCAGAGATCTCGTCCAACCTCTTGAGTCCGCACACCGCAACCCTGCCGAATCGGTAGCTCAGTGATCCTTTTTGGGTTTTTATGGCGTCGAAAGATTCTCGGTCGATGCCAAGAGCCAGTACCTGCCCGGTTCCCTCTTTTCGACAATTGGGAATCCTCCACGCCTGGACGTTAAGTCCCACATTCTGCGTTTCCAGCAGTGCCAAGGAGGTTTTAGCTTCTTGCTCTGCACTGCGTGGAAGGAAGATTGTTATGGAGTAGGACCGTGGTATATCTGTCCCACTGCATGCCATGAGGCGTGTCCCCCTTCCATTTCCCCAGCTTTGGGGCTACTGCCCTTAGCCACTCAGCTGTCTGCGGAGTCTCGCAGTCAACTAAGAGCATTCCATGTTTGAAATGTATGCCCTGGAATTTGAGCTTATGCTCCCATCCCAAGGCCATTTCCAACACAATGGCGTCTTCAAGTGCCGTGAGGTCTGGGTTGCTGAGGATCTCCTGCGGATATTTCACCGGGAGAACAGCAACCTGCTCAGCAATCGCACCTGTCTCGTGTCTACCGCTAGCCGGGAAGTTTTTCACCGCCGTAGCATAGCTTCGACCGACCACGGTGGCGATCGCTTTTGCAGGCTTTCCCGTGGCCCTCTCGGTGCCTTCAACCACCTTCTGTTTCTTGGCTTTATTTGTTGTGGGGGGGGGGGGTGATGTTGTTGTTCCCCCTTTGTCCCGTCGCCACTTCTGTACTACCAGGCTTGGCCCGATGTTCCTCAGCCCTCCTTTTGGCTTCCTCAGGCCCGAAGCCTTTATTGAGGTAGCGGAGGTACCATTTAGTGCCAGCACCACTAAGTCCCCTTCGTAGTGGGTCGTCCCTCGCGCCTGGTCTCCCAGGTGGAGGTAAGGCTGGCTTATTCCTCTTCCTTCCGGTGTTGTTGTCGGGGGGTACAGGGGCTGGTACTTGAGCTATGCTCGTTCCCGCTGCCCTAGTTCCCTCCACCATTATCTCCCCGGACAGGGAGGGGATTAGGATTTGGGTCCTATCCCCACTGCAAGCACCTGTCGGTGCTACCGGGCTTCTTCCCGGGCCTTTTGGCACCCCCGTGGCTTGTCGTGAGGTGACGATGGTTCTTTGACTGGTGCTGGGTTGCACCAGTTTAGAGCCTCCCTCTCGACTCGTTCCGGGTCTATCTTGTGCCAGGCGGTCGTCATGGATGTCCTGCTCCATCCGACCAATGGCTTCGTCTTCGGTCTGTCCCCGCACTCTGTTGAGTTTGTTTTTGTTTTTGTTTCTTTGTCTGTTTTGGTTCATAACCCACGAGTAGCGCAGGAAAGACGGTCGACCACGCCAGAGCCCCGCATTAGCGTGGTAAGGCCATGGTTACTCTCTGAGGTGGCCCGGTATCAGAGAGGCTCCGCAGAAATACAGCCGGATACCCCTGGCTGCAAACCATCCAATAAGCACGGGTCGCATGACACTCTGGATTAGGGGTTGATGGACGTTAAGTCCTAGTCAGTTCTTGGTTGGCGCTCATCAATCGGCCTGTCTGCCATGGGTGGCCCTTAGACAGCACAGCCCGTTGAATCTTAGCACCGTAAGCCTCCGCACCGGTACCATCGAATGCAATGATGGTACACACGTCAAGGTGACTGACCATCGCGAGAGGGATTTGATAGTAATTCAAGCCAATAATTGTTTGAGATATCTCAAGTAGTTTGCATTTTATTTAAAAAAGAACTTGACAAGTCCCTAATGAAACACCCTGTAACACTAATTTTGTCTAACTCCTACTTTAAGATTAAGAAACGCCACTTGGAGTACAAGTTTATAGGAAGCCAAGGAGAAGGTAAACGGTGGCAACAGATAATAAAATTTGTTAAAATAATGATTTCAGGAAGCAGCGGGAGCTAATCTTGACTGCCAGAGATCTGTGATTACCACCAGAGGCTGAGGAATCATTTAGTCGGAATCTCAAACCAAGGCAAGAGATTTTTCATTCATAGCACTTTTTCTCCCATTGCGCTGGGAACCTGTTTTATTATTTGTGCTATGATGGTACACTGATTAATTGAACCAAAGCAATTATTTAAAAATATATGTCTTTGCACAATAATATTTCTGTTAGTTTAATAGTTCACCTGCCAAGCCAAAAACTAACTCTGTGCCTCCGTAAAGTCGACAATTGAATTTAAGCTTAATAGATACCCAAAGAGGTCTCGAATCTTTGACCGCACCATTGAACCAAATAAACTCCTCCAAACTTCAGCGCAAAAGGGTAACAAATCTGATACCAAGCGGTCATTTAAGGAGCACACCACTTGTTATCAACTCTTAACTGTATTTCAACATTCATTTTTCAACATGAAAAGCGCTTAGCCAACGGAGCTTCAATAAGCGATATTTTTACCGAACATGATATAATAACAACTCAAACGCCATCCTGTCGGTCCAATTTTGCACCACTTTTTTCGAGCATACCAGGTCTCATTTCCTCAATAGTGCGTCGAATGTTGGCTTCTAAGTGATCAATCATTTCTGGTTTATCAGCATAGACCAGAGATTTGACGTACCTCACAAAAAGTAGTCCAAAGGTGTCAAACCACACGAACGAGATGGCCAAATCACAGGTCAATTTCTTGAGATGATTCGGTCACCAAACGTTTAAGTTTGGCGAATAGAGCGCGAATTTTGGAAATAAATATCCATGATTAGTAAATGTTTATTCTGGTGTAAGTCTTTACAAGATGATTTGCCAAAGTATACTGAAAAAAATGTGAAACACACTTTATAAGTATGACAGCTACTTTTTTTTACAAAACTTAAAACTAAAAAGTATTAACAAGCTTCATTAAATATTGTAATTAACAAGAAATAGATACAAGCATTCTGTTGTCATAAGGACAAGTGGCAAATGCTCGATTACAAAAAATATTCAAAATAACCTAAAAATTCATTGATGGGGATCTACAATGGAAATCGTTTATACAGGTAAATGTAATAAAGGGTTTTTCAACAGGGACGCTACAAAATTGGAGCGACAGGGACAGCAAACGACGTCGAATTTCTTGCCGCTCTTTTGACATTTCTCTTCAGTAAGGTTTGCCATTTCATGATGGAAAGATATACGAGCCAACAACGAGTCGAAATTATTAAAATTTACTAACGAAATTCGCAGTCAGTGGCCTCAACGTTAAGAGCGCTACGTCCAATTTATGGTCGTCATAATCGTCCTAGCAGATCAACAATTGAGCGTCTAGTGGAAAAATTTGAATCCACAAGCACAGTACAAAATGTTCCCGTGCCAGTGAGATAAAGAAGTGCCCGTAGTGTCGAGAATATTGCTGCCGCTGAGGCTTCAGTTGAAGGAAGCCCAAATGTGTCTCTCACACTTCGTTCTCAAGCGTTGGGCATCTCTGTGACGTCGTTGTGGCCCCAATTGCATGATATGGATTGGAGGACATGCGGTTCCAACAGGACGGCGCCACAAGCCACGTAGCGAATGCCACAATCAATTTATTGGAAACCAAGTTTGGAAACCGTGTTATCTCACGAAATGGTCCAGTCGCTTGGCCGCCTCGGTCGTGCGTTTTGACGCCGTTAGACTATTTCCTGTGGGGCTACGTCAAGTCTATGGTCTATGCCAACAAGCCAGCGACGATTGATGAACTTCGTACGAATATCGAACGTGAAATTGCAGCAGTATCGGCCGATTTATGCTTGAAAACCGTCGAAAATTGGGTTCAGCGTCTGGACTTCTGCAAGCGTGCCCCTGGTGGCCATGCAAAAGAAATCGAGTTCCATACATAATGGCATCGAACGTACTTTCACAAGAATAAAGAATTTCATTGATATCCAAAACCGATTTTTGCTTTATTTAAAAAAATACTTTTGTAGCGCTCTTATTGAAAAACCCTTTACAACTAAAGAAGCAAATATCCTTTTGTCAATATTTTGAAGAAAAGTATTAAGGGGAAATAAATACTGATTCAAAACACGAATTGCAGTTAGAGAAAATTTAAAGTGCTTGACTCAAAATGGCAAGCATATTTTTGTGGTCTAGTGTAAAAAGCCAAGTTTTTGTTTTGTTTAATAACGAAGTTTTTAATCTCTCACATCTAAGATCAACTGGCAATTCGTTAAATAAACGAGGTGCATTAGCTATGTGAAAGTGAGAAAAATGTGCTTTCTGAACCCTGGGAACAGTGACTAAATTGCTGGTGTTAACTCGTAGATTATGACTGGAATATAATACAAGGTGGCGCAAAAGTAATCCTCCTATCAGAAAATGCTATAAATTTTGCGATTGGCCCCTAATGTCAGTTCTGTTTTGACATTTGTGTAGTAAACACATGCGAAATACACGTTAATAAACAATGTTACGCTACACTGCTCCAGAACGCGCAATATTGGTGACTATTTATTTGAGCAATAATCGGTCGGTGACCAAAAAACATCGGAAGGTTATTTTTGCGCCACCTTGTATAACAACATCATAGCGTGAATTATCAAAAAATATTTTGTAAACATGCAAATGCCTAAAGGGAAGAATTTAAAGTTTCCTGAAAAGCTCAAAGCTAGGGGTACGATGATTAACTTTCCACATAATCCTAATCTCATGTTTTTGTTTAACAAAAAGAGGTTCTAATTTACTAGAATGCGTCCCACCCCAGCAAGTAAGTCCATATTGCAGCTTGGAATTAATCAAACCATCGTAAACTGACTTAAGAATAGGTAAGTAGCAGTAGAGACTCAGATGATAAAATTGCCTTACGACGTTGTTCAAATATTGCTTTAAAGAAGAGTTATGGTCATTCCAACAGAGTTTATGAACAAGAATAATACCCAAGTATTTAAATCTATCAACACATTCGATTTCAATGCAATTATCAGAGCACTGTGTATTATCATTAAATAGTTTAATGTTATGTGGACATAGACTTTCCAAGCGAAATTTAGAGCAACAAGGTGAATAAAATAGCAAAGGCATATCTCTACAAATATTCCCGGTCAAGTTAAACACCATATATTTGGTTTTCTTACTTATAATAAGTTTGTGCCAATGGAACCATTTTCTTAAAATCTCCAAGTCATTGTCAAATTGCAACTCACTAAAGAACATTGTTTTATCTAAAAAGGAAACCATTCTGGACTTTATGCCTTTTCAAAAATCTTTGAAAATACTGAGAGAAGAGAAATTGGACGGTAGCTAGTTGTTTAGACATGAAGACTACCTTTTTTATATAGTGGTATTTATTCCAAGAGCAAGTTTTAGAGAATCAGGAAAAATACCTCTCTGAACACTAAAATTAAAGATGTTACTAAAATATCAGAAATTTGAATATATATCATTTTTAGGGTTTTTACTAGAAATCATATCCATCGAAGTAGAGTTCAGATTTTTCAATCGCATAATGATATTATGAATTTCAAGAGATGTGAAATGTTCGAAAACGAAACTTGATGATTGAAAAGCGTATTCCTTAATGTCACTTTTATAATTACAAAAAATATTAATAATAGAAGGAGTGTTACCTACAAAGTTTGATATATGAGGAAAGTATTCGTTAAATAAACTTGCAACTTCGAGCGGTTCTGAGATGTTTATATCATTGGAATTAATAACGATGCCAACAGAAGGTTTATTCACATTTAGTATGTCGTTAACCAACTCCCATTCTTTCCTTGGATTACCCAAGCTTTCGGTAATTTTATTACTATAATAAGTAATCCCTGCAAAGAGGAATTTCAATTTTTCTTAAGCCTTAAGTTATTAGGATGCTTAGTCAAAGTAACACAAAGCTTTTTTTTCTTAATTTTTTTTAATACGGACGGAGTTATCCACCTTATAGACATTTAAGATTTCTCTTTCTCCTTACTTCTAAAAGAGAACAGTTCGACAAATGTAGCTGAAGTGTTTTATTAAAAAAGTTCAAGGCAGACGATGGATCGCTAGCAGAATAAGTTTCATCCCAAAACTCATAAGTCAGAGCACTTTTCAGAGCATTAAAATCTATTTTCGAATGTGATAGTTATCCCAATCAGAAGTTTTTTACCTCTATAAAAAACACCCTTTACAAATTGAAAAAACTTCAAATTAGGTAAACGACTGTTGATTTTGGAGCTACCATGAAACTTCCGATTTCACCTCGACTTGTGACAGACTTAAAATTAAAACTCCAAACAACAGAGCTTTCAAATATTTTCTAAAGAAGTTTTTTGTCTTTTCCAAAATCTGTGTTCAGGTGTGTAGCAGTTTTACTAGACACGATGCGGATTAAATGAAAACACGTCCGTTCACTTCTACTGCGATCATAAAACTGACGCTCTCTTTATTCTTTTTCTTAATCTTAAATGTATGACTGTATGAGTATATATAAATATAATATAATAATAGGTCCGTTCGCGAACTAATATGCAAACGTAAATTTATATAAACTTTCGTGCAAAACTACACAAACGCGTTCGCGTACTGAGAAAAAGGTAAAAAGATGAACGAAAGAAAAATGTACTTTCGTTCATTTTTCTTCACACAGAATTTCAGCTGATAAGAAAATGAAAACTGTCAAATGATAAAATCCTATGAGTTTGCCAGCAGAAAAAAACAGCTGTTGCTTCTTTTCAAGAAAAAAAAAGAAGTTTTTACACAAAAGCGTTCGCGTACTTTTCTTAGAAATGAGAGGATTCTCTTTCGATTTTGGATATTTGACACATTTCATTTTTCTACACATAAAGTACGCGAACGGACCTAATTTAAGTTCCGTTCGCGAACTAATATGCAAACGTAAATTTATATAAACTTTCGTGCAAAACTACACAAACACGTTCGCGTACTGAGAAAATGTAAAAAAGATGAACGAAAGAAAAATGTACTTTCGTTCATTTTTCTTCACATAGAATTTCAGCTGGTAAGAAAATGAAAACTGTCAAATAATGAAATCCTATAAGTTTGCCAGAAAAAAAAGCTGTTGCTTCTTTTCAAGCCAAACTAAGAAGTTTTTACACAAAAGCGTTCGCGTACTTTTCTTAGAAATGAGAGGATTCTCTCTCGATTTTGGAGATTTGACACTATTCATTTTTCTACACAAAGTACGCGAACGGACCTTTAAGTAGATATCTTATATGTATATGACTGTATGTGTATATATATAATCACAGCTTATGAATGTAGGTACGTGAATATAAATATGGTCTGACAGTGTGAGTTGCATGCTTAACTCTTGCAATAATTACTACAATTCGGCCATCCTGACCATTAAGATCACCTGATCTTGCAAATTTACAATCAATCATTCGCTTTACTCTTGTTGAACCATGGTTTCATATTGCCGACCGCCCATACTCCTTGGTAAGGTAGTCGCGACTGTTGAAAACCGTCGACATCCTTAAGTAGATATCTGTCGTTTCGTAGGACTTGTTCGATCTGGTACGGTCCTCTAAATTTCGGTATCAGTTTTTTAGACGCCCCCGGGTGCGAGTCAAATTTGTTTATCATAGCGTAGTCTCCTACATTATATTTCGTGGGCTTGCACCGTTTCTTATCTATACGTATCGTTTGTTGTATGCCTGTGACTTCTTTTGTTCTAGAGCTGCTTTGCTACGTGTCTTTGCCAGGTCGCGTACGTCTCCTGACTCTAGTTCTGTCAAATTTCTTTAAGTTCATCCGACCATTTGCCTTTTTGATTCACTCCAAACAACATTACACTAGGATGCTCTTTTGTAGTCCTGCCCACCGTGTTATTGAGTGTATGTTCGACTAGCTCTAAAACGTGGTCCCAAAATACCCCTTCATCTGGTTTAACTAATTTTGCTATCATTGGTCCCAAGCTCCTGTTTACTCTCTCTACTTGTCCGTTTGCTTGGGGTGAACCTGTCGCAATCTTTATGTGTTGAACATCTTCTTTGGACAAAAAGTCCTTGAACTCTGCCGAGGTAAAACAACTACCCCTATCTGATATAATATACTTCGGTCTACTATATGCTCTAAAATAGTCCGTTAACGCTCGATTTACTTCCTTTGTATTTGTAGTTTTAGTGGGGTAGAGTCTCACGAATTTTGTAAAAGCACCTATTACCACTAGAATATATTTTTTGACCGTTCTCGAATTATCTATTGGACCATAATGATCTACATGTACCACAACGAACGGTTTTTCTTCCTTAGGGATGTTGTGAATGAAACCTTCTTCACGGCCTTGTTTAACCGAAAAAGCAATACATTTCAAACAGTTTTTTATGTGCAATCCTATTTTCTCTCTCATTTTGGGAAACCAGTAACTTTTCGACACTAACTCTAACACCTTATCTGTACCTACATGACCTACTTCGTCACGATATTTATATAAAACATGACTTTCCATCGCTTCCGGTACACAAAACACGACACTGCCATCATTTTTCTTTCTATATACCACTCCGTTTCTCATATCGTATAAATTATGGTTCGATCGTTCTAACAACTCTTTAATCTTAACTATATTTCCGTCTTTTCCTTGGCATACTATCAGATTTTCCTCGAAAGTATTTGTTTCGGTCGTCAGAATATTTGTCGATCTACTTAACGCGTCGACGTGTTGCATGCGAGTACCTGCCCTGTGTGCTAGAGTGTAATCAAAATTTTGTAGCTCTAACGCCCATCTGGCTATTCTAGGGTTAAGTTCTTTCTTGTTTAGCGTTAGGGTCAACGAATTACAATCGGTTACGATCTTGAACTGTTTACCCTGTAAATATACCCTAAAAAGTTTTAAAGCACTTATTATTGCCAGCGCCTCTAACTCAAAACTATGCAATTTTGCTTCGTAATCTGTCGTTCTCTTCGAAAAATAAAAAATCGGATGTAACTTTCCGTCTTGCTTTCTTTGTAGCAGAATCGCTCCAAATGCCTGTGCACTTGCATCGCAATGAAGTTCTGTTTCGTCCTTTGGACTATACAGTGCCAAGACCGGAGCTTCTATCAATTTATTTTTTAAGCTTTCAAAAGCCTTTAATTGTTCGTCACCAAACTTGAATTCTCTGTCTTTTTTTGGTAAGGTCGTACAGTGGTTTTGCTATGGTTGAAAAATCTCTAACGAATCTACGGAAATAAGAACACAATCCCAGAAAACTTTGTAGTGCATGAGTTTTTTGTGGAATCGGAAAATTTTGTATAGCTTCGATACCCTCCCCCGTAATCGTAAAACCTAAATATTTTATCGTCTTTTGTAAAAATTTGCACTTACATATCTATCCTTAGTTCCAATTTATTTTCTACCATCCTCTTCCAAACTTCAGAGAGTATCCTAAAATGGTCTTCGTATGTCGTCGTAGCTATCATTATATCGTCTAGGTATACTATAACTTCATCGTTCCTAATCATGTCTGCAAAGATCTTGTTAATGTGTCTTTGAAACGTTGACGGCGCGTTTTTCAAACCAAACGGCATTCGCAAGAATTCGTACTGCCCCAACGGCGTAATGAACGACGTATATTTTACCGCGTCTTCATGCATGTATACGTGAAAAAAACCGTTCTTGAGGTCTAGTTTAGAAAAAATTGTCTTATCTACCAGTTTGTCTAGTAAATCGTCGATCACCGGTATCGGGTAACTATCTTTTACAGTCGACTTGTTTAACGTACGAAAATCTATACACATTCTGAGATCCCCTATTTTCTTTTTCACCAATACTATCGGCGATACGTATTCAGACTCGCTTTCTCTAATATATCCTTTACTGATATATTCGTCTAGTAACGAACTAAGTTCGTTTTTTTCGGCATACGACAAACGACGCGGTCGACACTGAAACGGTTTTATGTCATTTAGCGTTACATTCATCTTAGTTTTTATTACCGGTTCCGTAGGGCGATCGGCAAGCAAATAATTTGACCTATATAACGTTTTAAGCTTTACTTTACAATTGCAATCTACGTCTTCACCAACTTCTAAATCCGACTCCGAACTATCGTTATCTTTACAGTCGATTGACATGAGTTGCTTTTCAAAATTTTCAATATCATTGTTTATTTCACTCATGTAAGTTATCTTATCTCTTAACTGTGAGACTAGTTTGAATTTTCCCTTTTTTAGGAAATCCCTCCCCAAGATTGCCTCATAACTCGTCGATCTATCGTCTATCACCATAAGATTTACTCTTATTCCAACTTCTTTAAAAAAAACAACGCACGACAACATTCCGTATATCTTAAGTAAACTTTTATTTAATCCAAAATATTTTCTTTCTTTTCTACATTTAGATATTTGTATACCAGTCGGTATGCACGATATTCTGATCATACTGATCGGACTTCCGGAGTCTATGAGGCAGTCTAAGGGAATAACATTATTATTAACTATAAACTTAAAATACAAACATCTTACGTAATCGCTGGATCCGTCGTCTTTTGATAGTTGGTGCACTGCTGACTTCCTCTCGGGGCAGGTCGCAACTCTGTGTCCCATAACGCCACAAGCGTAGCATGCCCCGTATTCCCTCTTTGGCTTCGAACACGCATTTGCCATGTGTCCCACCGAGTTGTAGTTATAGCACCTGACTACAACTCTTTGTCTGTTCATCTCTTTATCTCTGGCCGTCCTATCTGCTGTCGATCCTGTCTGCCTGTTGTTAGACGTACTAGCAGTCGATCCTGTCTGCGCCTTTCGCTGATTGACTTTACTGAACGATCGAAGTAGTCCCGCCTTTGTCGTGTACCCCTGGAAATGGGCATACAACCTCATATTGTCGTCCGGAAACCCTTCAATCGTGTATTCGACCCACTCCTCCTCGTCCATCTCCAATCCAGTCGCCAGTCTCGCTTTTTCATAGAAGTATTCGCTGAAAGTTTCGCCCACTTTCCACTTTCGGTTTTCAAATCTCTTCCTTATTTTCATCCTGTTTTGCTTGTTGCTGAAAACGTCTTTTAACCCCTCGGTCAAGTCATCTACGTCGTCATTTAAAAAATTTGCTTGTGCGTGCAGCCATTCTTGTGCCTTGCCTTTCAACTTGCTTACGAAGAGTGTGTGTAAATTTTTTTTCTTCACACTGTATATCTCTGCGACGTTTCTTAACTGTGCCAGCCACACATCAACACTTGTCGCCCCATCAAACTCCGGCAACATCTCCTTCCACAATCCAATTTGTTGCGCCACGTTGAACTCTCCTTGCGTACCATCCGATCGTTTTTCACCATTCCCTGCACTAGTTTCTGCTCCATCGTTTAATTTTGCGATCCGTTGCAACAGTTGGTTTTCTCTCACTATAACGTCTTTCTCCCTCTTCAACAGCTCGATTTCTCTAGTCATCAATTCGATCTGTTTTCTGTTCATCTTTCTTTCAACTGAGTCTGTCGTACTGTTTTCTAATACAGTTGCAGTGTCTAGCGGTCGTTTTTCGCTCTCTTCCCATGATTCTTCGTCTTGCGGTATTTCCTCCTCTTCTGCGTCGTCGTTACTTGGGCGTTCACCTCGCACATCCGCTGGAATGTTATTCAGGCGAATAACCAGGGTGGCTTCGTTTCCGTTGCTTGCCATGCCCAACTGCTGTAACCAACTTCTGAGTTCCGCTACTGTGAACTCGTCTGGATTAACCAACGTGTCGCCCATTAAGAAGAGGTTAGAAAAGAAGAAAGAACAAAAAAAAATTGTTTTTCGCGGTAACTGGGACAATCAGCGTCACAACCAACTTTGTGGTAAACTAAACACGCAATCTGTAACACCAATTTTATTATTTGTTCTTTTTTTTTTGTGTAATCCCACTTCTGAGAAATTTGTAGCAGTTTAACTAGACACGATGCGGATTAAATGAAAACACGTCCGTTCACTTCTACTGCGATCATAAAACTGACGCTCGCTTTATTCTTTTTCTTAATCTTAAATGTATGACTGTATGAGTACCTATATATAAATATAATATAATAATTTAAGTAGATATCTTATACTGTATGACTGTATGTGTATATATATAATCACAGCTTATGAATGTAGGTACACGAATATAAATATGGTCTGACAGTGTGGGTTGCATGCTTAACTCTTACAATAATTACTACAGGTGTTGGTATTAAACAAAATTATTTTCTTTTTAAATGATCAAACGATTTTGGTTTCCCGAAGAACGTTAATTGAAGAAATTGTTAAGTTAACATTTTTGGTAAAAAATCTTTTAGGACAATATTTATTTATGAATTTTTAATTATTAATATTATAGTTTTTATTATTTCTATTAAAAAATTATAAATTAAGGTTTCTGTTTGACCATGCCATATTAGAGAGGGCTTGGGAAGTGCTCGAAAATGGTATGATTTTCAATGAGCAAATAAATGATCCTATCTAATCGGCACGTACCAGTGTGGCTACCGGCCCAGCAGATCGACAATAGACCAAATTTTCACACTGAGGCAAATACTGATTTTAAAGCCGCATATGATAGCATTTATTGTCAAATATTGCGATTGAAAAAGTGTATAGAAGATTTAACCTCAAACGTCAAACTCAATAAATGATCAAAAGGAAATCTCAAGCGATCTCCCCACCTAAATCAACACCAAGCAAAAAAGTTGCATGCAGCAGCATGGATCGGGAGATGATTCGCTCAATAATGCAAGAGACGCTTAATGAAAATCTCAGGGATATAAAACTAACTTTGAAAGATGTAGTCAAACTTTCTGATTTGGAAAAACTGCACGGTGAAATTAAGTTTTTGCAAACCAACAATCAGGTCTTGACAGAAAGAGTCACTGCACTGGAGAATAGATGCGAGCTGTTGGAGGAGAGATTGGATGCGAGTCAAATGCGGGATACAGAAGGAAATCTAATATTCCACATCCGAAACAATAATACAAGTGAGCCGAGAACCCTAATACAAACAATCTGCCGCACCCATGGCAAGGCTACGCTCGATCTATCTGAAAACAACATTATCGCTATTCGATCAAATAATGCAGGAAGTAGTAATTTTTTGGTCCGATTGGGAGGAAAATCACAGGCAATCAACATTCTTCGATCATCGAAATCTCTGAGGGAAGCGGGAATTGCAGTTCATCGCGACTATCCACTGGCGATACGTCAAAAAAGATCTCATTTGCTTGAAATCAGGAAGGCAATCAAGATGAAGAATCCAAGCATTGATGTTTTCCTTAGAGATGATCGTCTCTTGGTGCATGGAAAGGTTTTTATGTGGAGTTTCACCAGGGGCTTAAGATGTGGAAAAAACGATGGAAATTCAGTGATCAACGAAATGGTAAACAACAAAACTCAAGTGGGTGTCAATGATGGCCAAAGAGACGTCTCCGGAGTGACAGCGGCGACATCTGCGAATGAATTAGTTTCAACTTCTCTTAGCGAAACCTCAAACCACATGCAATCGTTAAATATCAGTGTTCCCACTGTACAAACATTTATATTGTAGGAAATACCCGTCTGCCCTAGAGACTTAAGTACAAATGTAGTCAAAAATAAAAATTATACAATTTTAAGTTATAATATAAGTGGTTTGCATAGTAAACTATTATTTTCTGAGTTTTTTAAATATGTCAATGAGTTTGAAATATTCTGTCTTTTTGAAACACACCATTTAGAAGGTAAAGAAAGAATCTATGAACGATATTTTGATAGTTATGAATTATGTTGGAGAGCTGGTGTCAGAAACAGTAACAGGGGTCGTGCAAGCGGAGGCTGTCTATATGGGTACAGAAAAAATATATGGAATATCAAAATAGAATTCCAGCAATCAGTGGGATATAGTTTTTTCAGCATCCGGGCGAATATTACTCCAGGTTATAAGTACTGCATTCTTCCTGTGTATTTAAGTGGATCACAAGGTTCGCAATGGAGCTCTGATCTGCAAATGCTAAGTGATGTCATAAACCATCTTCAAGAACAAACTAATATCCTCCTTACTGGTGATTTTAATGCAAGGACGGGTACAAGGCAATATTATACGTCCGACAATGAGGAGGACACATTAGAACGCAGCTCAAAGGATCTGGTACTGGATAGAAAAGGGCTGCAACTTCTGGACTTCTGCGGTGAGTACGGTCTAAAAATTAAAAACGGATGCTCTGAAGGAGATGCAAAAGGTGAATTTACCTTTGTGGGTGCTCAAGGTAGCTCAGTTATC
This sequence comes from Portevinia maculata, assembly GCA_949715645.1. Classification (NCBI taxonomy): domain Eukaryota; kingdom Metazoa; phylum Arthropoda; class Insecta; order Diptera; family Syrphidae; genus Portevinia; species Portevinia maculata. Next base: position 10,952,802 of record OX454526.1, read on the forward strand.
GACCTTAGCCTGTGCGGAGGAGAATGGAACCGCCTGATTCAGAATTTTGAAGTAGAAGTACGGAGTTTCTCCGATCATTTACCAATTGTGACTTCTTTTGAGTTTTCCACGCAAGAGTCAAGCCCTTTTGAAGTTATAAATAAACTGCCGAAACTAAAATGGAATCACAGCAAGGAAGAAATCTATCGAGCCAATCTTAGGAGACAGATCGAAACAATGAACTCGGACGTAAACATTGAAGATATAGCTCAAGCTATCAAGAACTCGGTAGTTATAATGCCTCAAAAACATGTAAGAAGTCAGAGACAACCATGGTTTGATCTGGAATGCGAAAGCGAGCGAAGAGCTTCTCTTTCACTACTAAATCTCTTTAGGAAATATGACGAGTCAATCTACAAAAAGATGTATCTTGAGGCAAATCGTGAGTACAAGCGGATATGTGGATGGAAAAAAACAGAGTTTCAGAACGCCATGGCAATCGAAATATCTCAATGCAGGGACTCGAAAACGTTGTGGAATCTTCTTAATAAAAAAAATGGGAAAAGGCTTAAAATTGGGGTAAATCTCGATGCAAATCAATTAGAGAATCATTTTAAGAATATGTTAAATCCATCAAACTCTATTTACCTATCTAAGTTTCAGTATGCGGTACCGAATTCAACGAATGAGCTCCTTGATAGCCCCATAATGGAAGAAGAAGTTAAAGGATGGCTGGTTAAGAGCAAGGACCGAAAAGCACCTGGAACTGACGGTATTCCTGTCGAATTCTACAAATATGCGACTGACGAACTTATAACATTGCTCACAAAGGAATTTAATAGAATATTTGAAACAGGAGACATCCCATCCAGTTTTAAACAGAGTGTGATTTTTCCTATCCTCAAAAAAGGCGACCCTAATCAAGCAGAAAACTATCGAGGAATAGCATTTATAAATTCGTCCTTAAAAATATTAATGGGTATCCTGTCTTTTGCCTTTTGAGCCAATTCCAGGCTGGTTTCAGAGATAACCACTCAGCGACAGATCAAATTTTCATCTTAACAACTGTGGCACAGAACTGTATTAGATTAAAAAAAAAACTGTTTGCGTTTTTCGTGGACTTCAAGGCAGCCTTTGACACGGTAGATAGGAGCGCACTTTTCTACAAATTATATAATAAAGGTCTCTCTAGGAAGTTTGGAAATCTAATCGAAAAACTGTATGAAAAAACATTCTCAGTAGTTTGGGACGGCAAGCAGTTAGGAGATTCTTTCGAAACGGTGACGGGCGTTAAACAGGGATGCAACTTCAGCCCTCTAGCATTCATCATGTTCATTGATGACATAACAGAATACCTAGGTGGAGGTATAAGAATGGGAGGGATCCTCATAAAAGCACTGCTGTATGCAGATGATTTGGTGTTGCTGGCAGACACTCCGGAGAATTTACAAAGAATGATTAATCAGCTACAAAGATACTGCCATGAGTGGAGGTTAAACGTCAACTGAACTAAGTCTAAGACAATGGTATTCAGAAAAGGTGGAGGAAGGTATGCAAGAAACGAAAAGTGGTTCTTTGACGGACAGGAGTTGGAAAATATTGTTTATCGAGGAATGGCAAAAACTCTCAGAGTTCTGCGGACACACTTTAAATATAGATGCGGAAAATATTACTCATTGGAAGGAAGAGTTCAATAATATCATTTCTGCGGTCGATGAGAAGATCCACGCAGACTGTTGTGAAAAGGTAAAAAGTTCTATCCACCGAGGGATATATGCCCACTTAAACCACAGCCTATGTGAAAATAACTATTTCAACGAAAGATACTCTACGGAATTAATATCAATGATTTTCAAGGCCAGAGGAGAGATACTGAATTTAAATTTTATACCACACCGGGAAGACCTGCCAATAACCTGCTCTTTGTGCAATCTGCGAGAGAGGGAGAACATCTATCACTTTCTGGGCAGATGTCCTATTTTAAAAGAGTTCAGACTACAGATTTATGGGAAGCGAGATTTGGAAGAAGCTGAGGTGAGAACCATCTTAAATGGCTCAGACTGGATCAAATTGTACAGTTACTGTAAAATAGCATTAAAATATAGGAGGGCATTTATAGAAGAATCTTTTTAAACAATTGTAAAAATTTTGTCAAGCCCGGGCAGACGGCTTTAAGCCATGTCTTAAATTTAATAGTCATAAACAAATTGTAAATGAATTCTGGAATAATAAATATTTATCTTATCTATCTTATCTATCTATCTATCTTGTCAGAAACTCTACATGGTGATGGACGCCTATGAGATCTCGGCAAAACTGATTCAGTTATTTCGCGGGACACTTTAAAATAAAAATAAATAAATAAATACATATTAGACATTAACATATAGGGCCTAAAACCTACCTTCTCCAACCACTTTCTTGTGCGAAGTGGAAGGGACCTACATTTTACGCCTAATCTGAACGGCAAATTTTTGAGAAGCATTTGGATGTTTGTCAGACGTTCGCAAGAGGAGGACACTTCTTTAAAACACGCGACGTAATAGGCAGTTTGGAAGCAGCTCTTCCAAACTATTCGAAACCCGCACTGGCCGTTCCCGACGCCGACGTGCCGCGCTTTAATGAGGACAAGACTAAATACATGCTATCCTCGAACCTTAATCCTGCCAGCCCTGCTTTATGGTGCCGAATGCCGAGAGCTGGACGATTTGTAGGAAATGGAAGCTAATATTGGGTTCTTTTGAAAGAAAAATACTCCGTCGGATATTCGAACTCTATGAGCTGTACCTTGATGTGGATGTAGTCCAAAAAGGCAAACCACGTCGACTACAGTGGCTCGGTTACATTTAGCGAATGGACAGTAATGTTCCACCCAAATAGATCTTCGATTCCCAGACCCCAGGTTCGAAAAGGCAAGGAAGACCAAACCATTTCGGGTGCCAGAGCGCTTGATCTGGCCAACTGAAAGCCGGTTAAGTAAAGTAAGTAAAAAAATGGTAATAAAATAAATAAATATTGTTGCGTCGGCATGATATAAATAAGAGTATATGGTTTTTACAAAAACTTAATTCTTTAAACCCGCACAATAAATTTTGATGAAATTTAGAAAAAAAAAACTTTAGAACGTATTTGAAAAATTCCACAAAAACTAATTTTGAATGTAAAAAAACAAATAGAAATTGAGGAGAAGATAGTTGCCCTCAATAATAAATTGAATATACACTCGGTTCAACGTGCTTACGATTTAATTTTCCGATATTTTTTAAATCCTTCGATAATATGGGAAAACCCAAATGCAATATGAAAGAAGTCTGTATTATGTTGTTGCAAACAAATTGGGACATCAATTTTTATTATAAGTTTATTCCCAGTAGGATCATAAAATTAGTCCTTTTTTCGTTCCACCTGTTTAGGAACAGTAACTAAATCTACCTGATAAATAAACACATTTTTTTTTGGAATATATTAATTTGGGTTTTATTTAGATTATAACAATAGTTTTTAATAATGGGTGCTACCTCCCGATCGCTGTATCACTTCAAGAAGCCAGCTACGAAGAGATTTATACAGCTCTTCCAAGTAGTTTAATGAAATTTCGGACCAGCCTTGTTTTATGGCTTCAATCATTTCTTCTGGGATGGAGTATTGCTTTCCTCCTTCGCAGACCTTCTTTTAAAGCCATCCCCACACGTTTTCCACGATGTTCAGGTCCGGTGACTATGTTCCCGTGACATAACCCCAAGCGTCATAAGCCCAAATTTTGAAATTTGGCCTTATGTCGCATTGTGAAAGTGACATAAGGCCAAATTTTAGCATTTGGTATTATGACACATTGGAAAAGCGTCATAAGGCCAATTTGGCTTTATGACACTTTCGCTTGGTGCTGTTTTCAACAATTTGCCCTCGCACCTACTCCAAATCAAACAGTGACCCCAAGCAGGGGGGTTGAAGGGGCAGCATGCCCCCCCATTTGCATTGCACTGTTTATGGGATTAGTTGCGAAATCGCAAGTAGATTGCATAAACAGTACAATGCCTATAGGGGGGCATATACAGTACAATGCCTATGGGGGGCATGCTGCCCCCCCCCCCCCCCCCCCCCCCCACCCCCACCCCCACCTCCCTGCTTGGGGTCACTGTTTGATTTGGAGTAGATGCGAGGTACGGTTTCGAAAATTTGGCTTTATGTCACTTTCCGGATTTGGCCTTATGACGTTTTGTGAAAGTGACATAATACCAAATGCTGGAATTTGGCCTTATGTCACTTTCAAAAAGCGACATAGGGCCAAATTTCGAGATTTGGGCTTATGACGCTTGGGGTTATGTCACGGCACCGGTGAATATGGCAGCCAAGCCAGTAGGTCTACATTTTGACTCTGAATCCATGTTTTGGTTATTCTTGCGGTATGTATCGGTGCATTATCCTGTTGAGAAATCCATCGTTGTTCACCAAAAATGAGGAAAATCTCTTTTCAGTATAGATTTGTACGTGATTGCGATCATTCTTGAGCTTTGAAAATCAAGGTTTGCAGTTCCGTAAAAGCTTACTGCTCCCCATACCAATAGTCCACCTACATTGCTGTGTCTTCTTTCCAAAGTTATTTCATCCTTCCTCGAATCATGGATATAATAATTATATCCATCAGGTTCATCCAAATTTAACTTTTTTATCTGAAAAGACAACGGTATGCCACTCTCTACTCCACCTGATGATACTTATTGCAAAATCAGGTCCCCGACTTTTGCGTGCTGCGTTCAATGGTGGGTTCTTTTTCATTTTTTGTGTCTAACATGGTTGAACTGCTGTATTACGCTATAAACAGTTGATCTACTAGCTTCAACTCCAGTTTCTGCCTTGATTTTAGTTAGGGAAAGTCTTGAATTTGAACAGCTCTCAGTAACGCCCGTCGATCCTGACTTGTTGTTGCTCTGATTATTCCTCCTTTCCGGTTTTTTCCATAGTTTGCAGGATCCTTAAGATAGCTGTGAAAAACAGTTGGTCCTCTTCCATTCTTAGCGGCTATAAAACGGATAGATTTGCCTTGCTCCTCAGGTCTCTGGTACTCTTCATGCCTTTATATTTGATTTACAATTTGATAACAGGTGGGTTAGTTACTGTTCGGAAACAAGTGGAACGATAAAAAGGACTAATTTTATGTCCGTTCGACCTCAATAAACAGCGGCAGGTTTCGGATCACTTCATCAATGAGGCCAATCAAATGCTGGTGCTGTGGTATTTGTGTGATCCAGGAATTTGTAGGCCTTCCCTTAGTTTTGTATTGTTTGATCCACTATTTACGACACTGGTGATCTCCTATCATCCCACGGATTTGCATGCACACTTGCGGGACAGCTTTAGGATGTAAAATCCTCCATCCATCGTTTGATCCTCGCTAATTATGTCTCCATTGTCAGCAAAGAATAACTGATGCACTTTAGAGTTCGCCACTTTTCCTTCAAGCAGATAATAAATATCTAGGGACTTATTATTATGCTAGATAACATAAAAAAATATCATATAAATTTTGATACTGAAATTTGGTACTATAATGCTAAAATCAACCTTATTGAAATAACATTTCCAATCTCCCAAATTCCGAATTGTATTACTAATATTTTAAAAATTTCATTTTTATTTTCAGATTGCGATTCCATCCTAATTAATGGAGAGCAGACATTTGAGGGTCAAGGTTCCAATATTGCTTCGGAATATTCCAGCTCATAAATTTAATCTAAACTCAGGTAAAAAGTGCACATCGTACATGGTGCAGGGAAATAAGTCCACGGGAACTAAGTCCACTGAGGGGCTTAGTTCCCACATAGTGGGAAATAAAACCACCTTCCCGAAGTGGGCTTAGATCCCATGTAAAGTGGGAAATAAATTCCGAAAACTCTGAGTGGTTTTAGTTCCCTTTTAATATGAAGTAAATTCTCACTGTCGACTTAGAACAAAATAAAATTAAAGAGTCAAGTAGGTACTTTGGGATTTTTATTAACAAAAGAGAAATTACTTTTTAACTGAGAGAGAGTAATATAGGTACCGTGACCTCGCACCTACTCCAAATCAATGCCTGGGAAAGAACATCAACCATCTGTTCTGAGGGTCGACTGAAATGGGCAATAAATTCCTTTCAGCCTTTTAAATCTGCCGGAGTGGACGGCATTATACCCGCCCTACTACAAGAAGGGCAAGGGGTACTAATACCACACCTGCTAAAAATAACAAGGAGCAGTATTGCCTTGGGCCACATACCAATGCAATGGAGACGAGCAAGGGTTGTGTTTTTACCAAAAGCAGGGAAAAAAGACCCCAAACAGCCAAAACCGTACAGGCCCATCAGCCTTACGTCATTTCTTCTGAAGATGACAGAAAAGGTTGTGGACAATTATTTAAGGGAAGATGTACTGAACACATCCCCCTTACATCATCGTCAGCATGCATACAGAGCGAGCAGAACAACAGAGACCGCCCTATATCAGCTGACGGAGATAATTCAAAGTGCTTTGGAAGCAAAATAAATAGTACTGCGCGCTTTCCTAGACATAGAGGGAGCATTTGATAACACCTCACATGAGGCGATTAAACGATCCCTGGATAGGAAAGGAGTTAACAGTACAGTATCCAAATGAATGTGTGAGCTGCTGAGCACTAGATCAGCAGAGACTCAAACACCATCTGGAACCATCAGAGTGAACACAACAAGAGGATGTCCACAGGGAGGGGTACTATCACCCTTAATGTGGAGCCTAGTTGTAGACGAACTGTTGGAAAAATTAACCAACCTTGGCATCAACTGTCAGGCGTGCGCTGATGACATTATATTGATTGCCAGGGGCAAGTTCGAAGAAACCCTTGGGGACATTATACGAAGGGGGCTTAAAGTAACCAAGGAATGGTGCTATACTGTCGGACTTATCATCAATCCGGCGAAAACAACGATAGTACCATTCACAAGGAAAAGACAACTTCAAAGACTTAAGGACATTAGCTTATCAGGCATGACACTGATACCAGTCAAAGAAGTAAAATATCTAGGACTACATCTAGATAGTAAACTCCTCTGGCGAAAACATACAGAGAAGATATCCAAGAAGGCCACCCGCGCTCTCATGATATGTAGGAGCCTAGCGGGGAAGGCATGGGGATGCAGCCCAAACATCCTGCGATGGATGTACACTACAATCGTGAGACCAATGATCACATACGGAGCGGTAGCATGGGCGAAACGAACCAGTCTAGTCACAACGCGAGAGACACTCGGCAAAGTGCAAAGACTGGCGTGCCTGTGCATTACCGGTGCAATGCGTAGCTGCCCAACCGCAGCCATGGAGGTGTTATTGGAACTGACCCATCTACATGGTAATGAACGAGGCAGGCAAAACAATCCTGGCAAAGGAGGGAATTGGGAGAGGGAAATGCATCGGTTCGAAAGAACACGGTGACTTACTCAAAAAACTCCCACTTCTTGGCATACCTAGGGACGATAGCATCAGGAAATTCAACTTCGAAAAGAATTTCCAGACAAAGCTCAGCAATAAGGAGAACTGGAACAATGAATCCACAACTTATGGACTGAGCAACCACACAACAAAGTGGTACACGGACGGCTCGAGGACCGAGGAGGGAACTGGTGCAGGAGTGTTTGGGCCAGGAACTAAGCACTACGAATCTATGGGCAAATGTACCAGCATCTTCCAGGTAGAAATATGTGCCATAGACAGGTGCGTTCGAATCAACCTCGAGGAAAACTACAGGAATTGCAACATAGCAATAATGTCTGACAGCCAAGCAGCCATAAAGGCACTTGACGCCTACGTTATCAAGTCAAAACTCGTGTGGGAATGCCTACAAGGACTGAATAGACTAGGCAAGAATAACAGAATCTCCATCTGCTGGGTGCCTGGCCATGTTGGCATTACGGGCAATGAGGCAGCGGACTCTCTGGAAAGAAAAGGGGCAGAGGAACCCTTCATACGACCTGAACCATTCTGCGGGATAGGAGAACACACTATACGCGAAGAGTTCAGGGGACTGGAGAGAGAAACAAGGGCAAAAGCCTTTCTCAACCTCCAAGGTCTGAGGCAAGCAAAGAAACTCTTATTAAATTACAACCAAAAGAGATTCAAAGCTTGGATCGGCCTTAACAAAAACAACCTAAGAATCCTAACAGGCCACCTTACGGGGCACTGCAGACTCAAGGAGCACCTGAGGAAAATGGGCATATCCAGACCACATACTGGAATCCTGTGGGGCACTGGCCCACAAAAGGATGAAATATTTGGGCAGGCACCAAATAACAGACAGGGACATACAAACCATGGACCCACAGCTCATTCTCAGATTCATCAAAGAAACTGGACTGGACGCTGTGCTCTAAGGAGTGTGACCTGCCAAGGATAAAACAGAGCAATACCTCGACATGCTTCACAAAGAAGTATCTAGAGAGGCTCTGAAAGAGGGCACGAACCTCTCCGAGGCACAAGCAAGGGGACACAATAGACCAATAGGTCGCAGTGCAATATACCCTAACAAAATATTATTATTATTATTATTACTCCAAATCAAACAGTGACCAATAACAGGGGGCAACAAGCCTATTAATTATAATGTTCATACGACTTTTGGCAATCGGCTATATTTTGATGGTAAGTGACCAGAGGTAATGAGTAGGGACACTCTCTCTAGATATGCATTTCCTACTACTACAAAGCAAAATGCAGAAAAAACCTACAATATGGATAAGCAGGTCAAAAGGATGTGTTTTAACGCTTATGGAACAACCGCTGTGGAAAAAGCGGTACACAGTACATTTTGCCTGTACCACGACAAGCGGCATGCTACGTAAGAAGAATGATTGTGGGTTTTTTCATAATGCTTTTTTAAAGGCGTATCGACTTGATCCTCGTTGTGTGTATCTTTTCACTTCGTGCAGTGCTACCTGTTTTGCTTTTTTCTAAAATGCTTTATGGCTAGGTTTTCTGATTAGAAAATATTATTTTTTTACTGATTACACCTAATTATGAACCTCTACAATTACCCTTCAGTCAAAAATATAAAAATAAATGCTTCTTCTTTGCTTTGATATCGCTAATGCAATCCGGTGTTCGGCCTAGTAACAATAAAAATGATTTGAATCACTAATTGCTAGTTTTTATGGTTGTTGGTCACACTGGATTTGCAATAAGGTTGGGAAGGGCGGTGCTCACGTTTTTTCATAATGTATTTTTAAATTCGTGTTGACTTAAATTCTTGTCAGTCGTGCGAAACAAGTGAAGAAAACTCAATACTGTTTGTTCTCAGAGCACACAAATAAGAGTGTACGTGTTTTTTAAAAGATAAAGTTCAACTGTTTTTTTTAATTTAAAAATATTGTAAGAACAAATGCGAAACATACTTTAAAGTGTTTGTCCTGCGGTCGAGAGGAAAAACAAATTGTCTGGAAAATACCTTCGAGGCTTTACGCAACCGAGGAGGAAAGAACAAGTACCTAACTGACTCCATTTCAATCCATTTGTTCATTTTAAAGAACATTTTCAGCAAAGTACACGGAGGATATAACCCATGGAAACTGCAGCCAATTGGGAGTTTAGCGATTGCAGCTACAATCATTCAAAAAGAAGGACAATAAGAAAAACATTTGCAAACCCCTATCTTGGCTATAAAACTGTTTATTTTGGTAGGGAAAATGCGTTTTATTATTTTGCAGGCTACATAAAAAATGTCAAAAACACAAGTGTGAGCTGAAATGAAGTCAGAAATCCAGTGTTTCCTCCATATTCACAGATTTCAAAAAAAACTCTTCTCAAGAGTTTTTAGATGCGATAGAGTGCCTGGAGCAACAATTTATTTCTCGTTTTCCTAATTTGTACTTTTGTAATAATTTTGAAATGAAAATGGATAATACTCGTATAAGAATGAATTTGATTACATACTATTGCTGTAAAATCAAATCGAAGAATTATTAGAAATTAGAAAAAAAATAATGACATGAATTTATACGAATTTTTGTTTTTGGCTTTTTTTTCTGTTTTAAAGAAAAATTAATGTTTATTTTATTATTTTAAATTATTTATGTGTATATATGTTATGTCTTACTTATATTTTGAAAATATAAAAATCTGCTGCGAAACAGTTGAATCTACTGCGCTTTTTTTCAAATCTACTGCGGACATCTTTTCAAAAAGTCCCATCCCTGGTTACGAAATCACAAGTAGATTCCATAAATAGTGTTATGCATATGGGGGGCATGACCACTTCGCGAAAGTGGTTTTATTTCCCCATATGTGGGAAGTCCCTCAGTGGACTTATTTCCCTGCACCATCGTACATAGCTGTCGAAAATAAATTAAATGTCTCCAAACAATTAACGGACAAACCAGAAGCGAACAAGTGGGGTGAGTGCGACCAAGGTGGTAAACACGATCAACTTCCCAGCGTGATATGAATTTGATATCATGAGTTAAGGAATGAAATAAAACAATGGAAAATACTACAATCCACTTGGAAGAACTGTTGGATACCCTATTCCTATTCCCATCCCCCATAAAGTGGGATAAAAATCTAAGTATGGGTGAATTGTTAAGAAGGATCTAAAATTTTTGCTATACAACACTTAAAGAATTCATCGAAAAAAAAACAAGTTTGCAAAAAACGACCCTTAAAAGTGGGCACAGCAGAAAATTGTTCAAAACGAGTTTGCGAATGCTTTCTTCAATAAAACGTTTTTTTTTAAATAGTACATTAGCATTAATGGCTAACTTGGACTTAATTGTGGGCCGATTTTAACAACCTTAACAATCGATCGTTTTGGGCCCCTGAAGACAATAAATTCCAAATTTCCGATTTCTAGCACGATAGATAGGCTTTGACTTTGAAATTCATTTTTTTATTCATTGATAAATATCTACTTACATACTAGACAAAAATGATTAAACCTAACTTAAAATTAACAGGATACTTATTCTTATTTATTGGTCCTTATGCGAACGCTCTAAACTTAACTATATCTTAGAATTATTGCCTTTCGGCCTACGAACTATTTTACGAACTAATCTTACATATATATTCCTCGAGAAAATTTATTAAAACTCGGTTTCATTATTGAGATTTTATATAAAACAAATTACAAACTACCTATTCTACTTACTTAAACTACTTAACGTATTCTAACTATAATTAGGATTCTGAGCACTCGTTGCCTGGCGCAATAAGTGGTCAAAATCCCAATTGCTTTCCGAGCGCCTGGCAGTCGTCAACGTGCACACGCGCCGCCGTGAGCCGACTGAAGCCTTACAGCGTCAGTCAACTCCCGGAAGCACCACCACACGTTGGCGAGCCCGGCCTCTCCCAAAAACGCCCTAGCTGACTTAATCTAACTTATAAGATAAGAGGATGTTACCTAGAGTAACGCACCGTCCTGGGAGGGCATGTTGACCCCTCCCCCCTCAACAAGCCACCAAAATTCGGCGAATTGCTTTTCCGTGTCGAATCTATCCCTCTCCGATATTGCGGTACTAAAACGGAGGAGCTCATGAGCATTGGCGACGTCCCCGTCATGGAGGAGCCGCTTATCTCTCGCGCTGCGGTAGCGATGGTATAAGACCGGGATACCATCCCTCGTCTGTACCAGCCCTTTTGAATCAATATGGATAAATGCCTCTGGCGGGATAAAGCCAGACCGGAGCGTACTCTCTATGTACATTTCATTGGGGTAGTAAGCCCCAAATATCAGACTATTGTCGGTGGCCATCGCCCTTGCAACGTGCCTTCGAGTGACCTTAATGAGGAAATTGTCAATCCTATTCAACTGAGCCCCATCGTATAGGACCTTGTTGGGATAGTATTTTATATAGTTGGATTCAGGCGTACGGAACAACCGGAGACAGGTCCTAAGATATTGTCTCTCCAAAACCCGAATCTTTTCCATATAGCTAGGCGCTATATTAAACCATAATGGACAACCATAAGCGATGATCGGCCTTATAAGGGCCACGTAGCAAATGACCTTCACTCTGGAGTCAAGTTGACTGCTATGAAACAGTCTCCTTGTTAGAGCATAAGCCTTCGTGGCCCCAGCAAGACAAGCAACTATATGTCTATCGAAATACAGATACTGGTCAAGCCAGATACCTAGATATCTAACTGCGCTTCTCACCGCCAATGGCTGCCCATTTTGTCCAATAATGGCCAATTTTTTCCAGTTTTTTCTGGTATCCCTAGAGGCCCCAGCCAATGGAGTTCTGAACAAGCACGATAGATAGGTTTTCTGAGATTGTGTACGTCTCAGTAATTCTTGATTATTTCGGGTCCCTAGAGAGTAGTATGGTTCAATTTTCAGCTATCAAGCTCGAGTTCAAAGACCCAATTTTTGCCGACGGACAGACGGACATGTCTTGACATTACTATCGATGCTTATTCCAAATATAGTAGCCGCAAGGGGTCTACGGGTAATATCAAGATATGTTATAAACTATAAGTCAAAATTAATATACCCTTAGAATAGGGTATACAAATATGTATGCAATTTTTCAGCGGGCTAGAAAAAATAGAAATACTAATTAAGAAGGGTACGCGCGAAAGGTTAACATAATTAATATTATTTGATTCGCTTTCACATTCATTATTACTTACTTACTTAAAGCGGCCCTTACACGGTGAATCGGTTGACATCATGCATCGTGTATGTGTGGATTGACGCTACCCCTTACACAGTTCAATCGATTGACGTGATATTTTTAGTTTTTGTGAGTTTTCGTGGTGTACGGATCTGCGATGAGTGAAACGGACGATTGTATTGCATTATATTGCTCTTTCACATTGCATAAAGAGGAAAAAGAAAAAAAAGTACTGCGAGATGAACACGGAGATTCGCTGTCTTTGATGAAACTTATTTCATTAAAATACCAAAGAATTGGTTCACTGAAATTATCAACACCGGATCCGCTTTTGTTTAATTCATTTAAACGTCTTCGCTCGCGCCGAAAATTCGTTCTCAACGTATTTATTTTTCTGGTGGCATCCGCTTTTTGTGCATCAGGATACTTTTCTTTATACTTTTGCAGTATAACTTCATATTGTTGCATTTTTGTGTTTCGGTCGCTATAATCTTTCCCTTTGACATCCCATAAACTCGATAATGACCGATACGTTTTAATTTATTCCGATACAAATGCTCGGTCTTCATCATTTTCCGCTGGCGCCAGACATGTTTTCGCTTCGGTGACACAAAACTCAATGAGGTAAATACGTCAATCCAACCCTTACACATATCAATCAGCATGACGTTCATCATGCAAAATCAAACCTGCTTTGATTTTCGTCAATCAGACTTCACCAAATGTATGTGACTCATACAGACACATTTTCACAAACACATGCTAGTGATTGATGTCATTCGATTGACCGTGTAAGGGCCGTTTAACAGGCTCCCGACCCGTGAAGACTCTCTGCCTGAGACATTGCAGCTTGCCATCCTTTGCGATCCCGGGCACGCTGCTTCCAGTTCTTTCTCCAGACCAAGCGCTCTGTCATCCGCGATGGCTTGGTCTTTAAAACGGAGTTTGGAAGTCGAAGTCCTCTTGGCTGGAGCATTATTTTTCATTCGCTCAATGTGGCCGACGTGATTAAGCTCCCACACAGGACCAAATATCCGAAGGAGTATTATTCTTTCCAAAGAACCCAATATTAGCTCCTATGATGTCGATACCATCCACATACCCCAGTAGCTGGACGGATCTATTGAAGCCAGTGCCCTCCGTGTTGACACCTGCTCTTCGCACTATTTTTTCCAGAACAAGATTGAACAAGCCACATGATAGCGCATCTCCTTGCCGACATCCGGTACAAGCTTACAATAATTTGGAAGAGCTGCTTCCAAACTGCACATTAAAGTGCGTGTTTTCAAGTGTCACGCGCCACAACTGGATTAGATCTGCCGGGATCCCGAATTCCGCCATCGTGTTTACTAATATAAAAAAGTTCTGGTTGCTCTTTGAGAGAAAACGCAATGAAAATGATATTTTGAGGTACCTTGCTGGATTGCGACCAAAACATATTAGAACTCAGAAGAATTTCTATCAGATAATATTTACGTCCATACGCATCGATTAAGACCAGAAGGAGTATCATTTTGTATACGCGAGATGGCGTGAACGATAAATTCTTCACGAACGCCCATTCATACGAACGTACACACACATATATCTTCTTAACAGTAGCTTACGAAAAACGTATTGTGAACCTTCAAATTTGAAAACATGTTGTAAATTAGGATTTTCATTCTCGGAAAAATGACAATACCTTACCCAGTACTGGGAAGGTAAAAAATTATGCATTTGTCCTTAAAACATGAGACGTAAAAAAACCTTAAAAACAAATTATGTATGCAAAGCTACTCGGCTGCGGGTGGACGTATTTGTATACAAACAAGCTAGAATGCTCACTCTTTTCTCTAGTTTATTTTACGACCGACCCAGGTTACAACTACGACTACAACCAATGTTCATATACAATCAGAGTGCAGAAGTACAAGACTCAGCTAACGAACGCCGTGATATCCATTTAACTGTGGCCCACAAAGTGTTATGATTCCTGATTTTAATTTCAGATAAAATGGTAAACTAAAGAGCAGGATCGAGCTTTCTTTGTGTGTCTCCATCGTGTGCAGAAGATTTTTCGGTTTCTTAAAGTATTCATTCCATTCATGTTGGAAAGTTGGAAATCTCATCTCCGAGTAGAGATGCTGTCCAAGGAGATGCCATTATGTATACACATTGGCTTATCGCCTAAAAGCAACTAAATAGTAATAAACAGCCCCTAAATCTGGCCTTGAGCAAAAATAGATGTTGTTTGAAGGTCACCGTCGTGTTTCGAACACAAAAGGGGCGAAATTTGTCATTACTTTTTTTTATATATCCATTTTGTTGGAGCAAAAACTCTTGCTATGTGTATGTGTGCCTTGTGCATGCATGCGCTCTTACAATTTTTGTGGGATACAAATTCTGCGGATAGCAGAAAATACCAAACGAAATAATTGGGGTGAATTTTGCTCGTCTATCTTTTTGAATAGAATAACCTGGAATTCCTTTAAGGTGAGCGTTCCATATTTTTATATATTTTTTTGGCCTTGTCGGACATAGTTGGAATGCCATATTCATGTTTAAACAATATTTTAAAAAGTGGGAAGTCAAACGTGGTTTGTATGAGTATTTTAACCATTAACAGTTACAATATGGTCAATGGTTACAATCTGAGAGCTTTTGATGATGTTTAAACAATTTTCTCATAGCGGATTTGATGCGAGCCAGGAACGTATGAAACTATGTGTGGAAGGTAGGCGAATAGACAGCATTCCAAAGCAAGAAATTGTCTATGGAATTAAAAAGGGTATTCGTATTATTTGGAACACCGTTAACATTGTCTGTGTTTAGAAAGTTTAGGGAGAAAATCCATAACCTCAAAAAGACTTAATATTAAAAACATAGGTATCACGAGAGAAGCGGTGGTGTTAGCCGGACAACGCGGAAGTTGGAAGTTGGTCTGTGTAATATCATCGGACTATTGCAAGTGCATGTTCGCTATTGTTTCGAATATAAAGACATAGACTAGTGTAGCCTGAAAATGCGTTTAGCTAGGACTTTGATTCAGGTGTCACTGATAAGAGCCCGCAAAGCACTAGTGGGACCACTGTATATACACTCTCTACATACACAAATAATCGTCGGAAAATAAATAAAGTTCAATCGCAAATCAGAAGAAAGCTCGTTTCACAAGGACTTCAACATAAGCTACGACAGCGTCGAAAAAAAATTAAAATGAAAAACGACACACATTCGTTTCCACGAAAAATCAACGGCGCGGCCCCGGACACCGACCCTTTCTGTTTTTTTTAAAGACTGCTATTTTGTTCACGCTGTTACTCCTTTACTTAAGTATAGTACCTGTGGCAACTTAAGGCCTATATCTTTTTTTGTTATTTATGTAAAAACTTTAAGAACAAAGCGAGTGTGATAGATCCTCCCACAAAAGTCAAAACCTCCTTATGAAGTTGTCAAATTCTCCCCGCTCAAGGAGACTTTTGACACATTAGGACATTGCTGGCAAATGGACACAAATAATACACTCCTCGTCACTCGAATAGGACACCCCTTACGTCTGTTTTCTATTGTTCATTGCTCCCAAACCAAGCATGCTAGAGACTTAATTTTTTTTCTAAATTGAAGTTAAATGGAAGATTCAATGCTAAAGCTTGTGGCGAACGCCTTTAACAGCAAAAATAATAATTTTTATAAAATATTTTCGTCAAGTTTTAAATGTAACGATTACCTCCCCATATCCGCGACGGAAACAGGAAATAAAACCAACACACGCCTATGCCCATCGTGAATTTGGCTTTTGCCACTGAACTGTGGCCTACACGGCCATCAATTTATATTTTTTCAAGCCGAGAGCGCAACGCTCTTTCTTTAGCGTGCAGACAGTGAAAGTGGTTAGGCGGTTTCCAGCTCTGGCAAACACAAAAAATCCGAGAAGGAAATTTAAATCAGATACTTTTAAAGGTAAGACAGCCCTTTTCACTAAAGTCCATTTAAATTTACTGATTTGGCAAAATATTTCGCTTCGATAGATTTTCTTTTACGGATGTGTTGTCGAGCATTAAAATCTATACCCCATCAAGCCACGTGTACGAAAACACCGAACGCATGCCGAAGTACACCAGTACTTCAAATAATAAACCCTCGAATAGGGAAACTCCCGTAAACATACCATCCATAATTAAATAGGTTTGTAATTAGTGAAGTTTTTGATTAACTTTTGGCACTAATTCCCTTCTTATGTGTGCACAGAAATTAGGGGCGCTTTCCATACAAATCTCGCTAGCTTCTCTACAAAAGTATAGAGAAGTCGAGTGGAGCGTCCGCAACATAAATTTCTATACGCCTTTTCTTCTTCAATGATCGTCTTTGATAATCCAAAAAGCTGAGTTGTCTGACAACTGCGCGCCTACGCAAATAACGAGAACGCATGTGTTCAGCGTAAGAAGCAGTGCATGCGGTCAGCTGAAGCGTAGCCACACTCGCAGACATCCCTACACCAACACCTCAGATGCCGTCCCAAAAATTCGGCAGACAAAGAAACACTATTTAATTAAAATATTGAATCGAACCTCAAAACTAATCAAAAAAAATAACAAGTGCTACAATCTATAGCTAATTGTTTCTTTTGTGAATGTGTAAATTTGGTATCTCACCCCTATAAATTTGATTAGCTTAAATTCAGTTTTTCTAACCTAACCTTATTTTCTAAAAGAGTGCTAATATTTTGCCTAAGAAATTAGTTCCTAAAATTTGAACATAAACGAATGCAACAAAGTGCATTCACACAAAATCAGACAAAAATCTCAATCATAATCGTCCGTCATCAGCGAAGGAAAATTGTGGCCACAAATTTCATCGACACTCCTGGAAAACTGTAAGTACGCTTTGTACCATTTTAAGATTTCTTTGGCAAACTACCTTCCTTTTTTCATACATTATGTACAAATTTAACTAGCCTAACTTAATTACTCTAGATATACAAATAAAACATTTGCATATAACTAATCACTTAACTTCTATTAACAATAGATATTCAATTAAATTTACTACATACTAAGTTACTTAATATAGCACTATGCCTTTAAAGTTAATTAGATAGTTTTCTGTTCTTTATTAAAGCGCGACATATTTGGTGAAATAAATAATCTGTTCTTACATATCATACAACTGAGGTATATACCTAATTTTATATAAAATAAATATGTGTTTCTGTCACGGTTAAAATTCTTCACTATTAAGGTCGTGATCGGGTAGATGCTCGCAAGGGTAGTTTAAGGGACTACCCCAGCTACAAAATGGACAAGGGATAGTCACGGTGCACCGGTTAACACCGAGTGCAAAGGGGAGGGCAGGTCCGTGTGTTTCACACCATCTGAAACAACATCAGCTTCATTTGTGCATCTCTCACCTTTTCTTCAAATTTCATTTAGTTCTCTCCTGAGCATATACCTACTTCTTTTCGTTCTATCTTCATAGTCTGTTTTTAATCTTTTTTGGACTTCTTTTCATTCATCAAAAAGACCTCTAAGACCAGGCACGAAATTCATGTGTGCATAGAGAGGCAGCAAGATCTCACCCCCACCGTCGAGCTGACGCTGAGCGTGCCTAATCCTGCCGAGGGATTCAGGTCAACCACCACCCAAATTCACCTTCCTACCTAGCTATGAGAAGCTTTAAGTTTAAACAAAATATTATCAACCGAAAACCGGCTAAAAGCATGGTCGAAAATTTGCGCCCCTTGAATAGGACACTTTAATAAAAAAAAACATTTTAGATATTTCTGATTCTTTTTATTACAAAAATATCTTAAATTTAAGATAATTGGAATTTTACATTCAAAAAAAATAATTTAATAGTGTATTGAGCCACCTTTCTGTTCCAAACCTTCACACATCCGGTTTGGAAGGGATGTATACAAATTAGCCAAATAATTCAGTGAAATCGAGCTCCAAGCTAATTCGATGGCTTGGGTTTTTTTTTTTTTTTTTTTTTTGTCGGGGTGTGTGAGACTTTCTGCACTGGAGCACTCAGACTCAATACTGGTCCATTGTACTACCAGGCAGACACACCACATTTTACTGTGGGAATTTACTCGTTTTTCTAAGAAAAACGAGAAGGCACTTCAATGATAAGGGGCTTAGGTTTAGAGCATTCACCATATCCGCACCAAATACCTGCCACCTGATACGAGCAAAAGCAGGACAATCACAGAGGAAATGTTCCGCAGTGTTGTCGCTTTCTCCACAGGCTTCGCAGTTGGTGGTGTCGCTTAGGCCTAGCACCTTAAGGTGTAGGTGTAGTAGTCTGTCTGCAGTCTTTTCTGTTGAGAGACAACAAGAATGCCGCGGATTTCCCACAGACGTCGGGGAGCATTTGCTTAGTCTGTCTGCACCCTGGAAAGTCATGCCAACGGCGATTGTGTTCATAGGAAACCCAACCGTCAATGGAAGCCCTGACCGAGGACGCAGGCAGACAGATCGCTGGTTCAGGTCCTGAGAGGTCCCCCTCTGAGCCTTGTCTAGCAAGTTCATCGGAGATCTCATTTCCCGTGATCCCGTTATGACCCGGGACCCAGACAAGTTTAAGTGAATTCAGCCTTCCGACCGAATTCAGAGATATCTTGCATTCACGTACTATTTTGGAGGTAGTTAAGGGTTTGAGTAAGGCCTGACTGTCGCTACATACGCAGATACTTCGCCCCCTCCACCTGTTCCTCGTAACATAGTCCATGGCCATTAGGATGGCATAAGTCTCTGTTTGGAAGACTGACGCATATTTGCCTAACGGAAAGAAAAGTCTAACGTTATCGCTCTCCACGAAGACACCAGCACCAGATCCTTGATCGGTTTTGGAGCCATCCGTGAAGATTCCACTACATTCCCGTCCAGGTTCAGAGTCCGACCAGAGCCAGTCCTGGACGCGAGGAAAGTCGACCTCGTATTTGCGCTTTAGCCGAAGTTCCGGTGTCATCGCATCAGACGGCATATCCATAAGACAGGAGTCGAAGGACAACCGTTGCGCAAGTTCATCAAAACTCCAGTGCGAGTTATACCAAAAGCCACCTCTTGTAAGACGTGAGATAGCCTTGATTGTACAGCCCATGATGTAAGCATCAAGGGGTGGAAGGTTCAATAGTGCATCTAGGCCGGAGCCAGGCGTGCTGGGGAAGGCCCCCGTGCAGCCGAGACATACCTGCCTTTTGAGTTTGGCAAAAGCAGCAGTAACGTATTTACGTGAAAGCTTATTCCACCAAACAACCGATGTGTATGCTATAAATGGTCTTATCATAGCCGTATAAATCCACAGGACTCTTTTCGGTGATAAGCCCCAAGTCTTGTCGGAAATGCCTTTGCACTGCCAGAAAACAGACAGCGCCTTGGCAGTCTTCAGCTCAACATGTTTGGACCAAAGAAGTTTGCTATCCAGGATGACTCCCAGATACTTTGCTTCATTGGACAGTTGGATTGTGACGCCTTTTAGCACTGGCTGAGTCAACCCGACCAGCTTCCTCCTTCTCGTAAAGAGAACAACCTCAGTTTTAAGAGGATTGACCGAGAGCCCATTCCTAGTGCACCATTCGTCGATCACGTCAAGGGCCGCCTGCGCCTTGGCGCATACAGTCGCTAGGCATGATCCAACAGAAAGCACGGCAACATCATCCGCGTATGCCTGAGCGTAAATATTAGAACTGTTGAGTGCGTTCATCAGAGAGTCGACCAGCATACACCACAGCAGTGGAGACAGGAAGCCGCCTTGCGGGCAGCCTCTTTTTACCCCCGCCATAACATAGCGACCACAATACGCATCCGCAACCAACGTTCTATTCATTAGCATTCCTTTAATCCACAACACCAATGGTTCGTCTACGCCGTGTTGTCTGGCGGAGCTGCACATGCTATCAAAAGTCGCATTGTCAAAAGCACCCTCAATATCGATGAAAATGCCCATCGCGTATTCTTTTCTTTTAAGCGCGCCCTCAATTCTACCAACTAGATTTTGGAGCGCAGTCTCGCAGGATTTTCCGCGTTGATAGGCATGTTGCATCTGAGATAGTGGGTGCAATCGCAAAGCAGTTTTGCGCACGTGAAGCTCGACCAGCCTTTCCATGCTTTTCAGCAAGAAGGAAGACAGGCTTATTGGTCTGAAGCTCTTGGCGAGTGAGTAGTCACTTCTGCCAATTTTAGGTATAAATGCCACTTTAACTGTACGCCAGGGTGTTGGAATGTATGCCAGTGCTAGGACAGCGATGAAGATTTTCTTCATAGTCGGTAGCAACTGGTTTGTACATTGCTGCAGCATGGCTGGGTATATTCCGTCCGTACCAGGTGACTTGAAGCCGTCAAAAGACGCAAAAGCATATTTAATGGCCTCGTCCGTCACCACGGCCTTCGCAATATACCAGCTACGCCGAGTTGTTTGTCTTGGCTCACTCATAGTCTCGGTAATCGGGGCTGATTGTGAACCAATTGTAATCTGGTTACCCGGAAAGTGAGTCTCCAGCAGATAACTAAGAGTTTCCGTTTTCGTCTCAGTGAAGGTGCCATCAAGTTTTCTAAGTGAGTCCAGTTTGGCTGGTTTGCCCTTTTTCAGAACTTTAACCAACCTACTAGTTTCACCCAGCGTTTCAATCTTTTCGCAGAAATTCTTATAAGAAGCACTTTTCGATACCCGAATTAGCCTCTTATATTCCTTCTGCTTCGATCGGTAGAGATTCCAGTCTGTCCCCAAATCAGTCTTGAGTGACCTATTTAGAAGCTTTCTAGCTTCTCTACGAATTCTTTGCAGTTCCGAGCTCCACCAGGGAACTGGTGTTCTGCCAGGGGGTTTGCTTACTGGGCACGTCAGTTCAAAACTTTGTCTCGTCCTGAGTTTGGTTGGAGTTTTGAGAGTTTTCCCTAATTCCTCCCTGAAGCGTATCCAGTTGGTTTTTCTCGGATTCCTCCTCTCCTGCAAAGTTATGGCTTCGCATCCGATTTGGAATTCGATATATCTATGGTCTGAGAGGGACACCTCCGAAGAGACCCTCCAGTTAGTAACCGCCTTAAAGTATCTATTTGATAAAGTTAGGTCGATCACCTCCTGTCTTCTTGACGTCACAAAAGTTGGCTTGGGTTAGTTCGGGTATACTCGAATATTGTTATCCTTATCCGTAAATTTGACGTGTCAACCATCCCCAAACATTTTCAATGACATTTAGATCCGGAGAATACCTCCACATTTTGGATCTGCATATAGGTTTTAACTACCCGAGCTGTATGTATTGGCGCATTATCATGTTGATAAATCCACGGCAGAGGTCCAAAAAGGGTATGAAAGTATGTAAAGGCCTTTTTTCAATATGCAATTGTAAGATTCATTGTGGTTGACATAAATTGTAGTTGGCAGGTTCCATAATAGGAAATGGCCCCGCACACCATCACACCTCCAACTCTGCTATGCAGCCGGTCCAAATAATGTGTTTCTTTGCGGAGGTCGTGGAAATAGTAGCTATAGCCATCGGGGCCTTCCAAATTAATTTTTTTTTCATCGGAGAAGACTACTCTATGCCATTCCGAAGTCCAGGTCGCATGTGCACGACAAAAACTGAGGCGTTGCTCTTTTCGAACCCCGTTGAGAGGTGGCTTCTTCTTGATTTTCAGTCTTTTTAGATTTTCGAAATAACACGACGCATAGTTGTAAGACTTGGCTTGACAGCGAATTCATCGCTGATTTTTGCCAAAGAGTCGCGACGCTTTTCTTAAAATAAGTCGCCTTTGCGCATTAGTAAGCACGCTATGTGTCCGGCCTTTCATGTTTTTTTCATATTCATACTCATTACTTAAAAATGTGGATATAACGTGTTGGTTCCTCTCGATTTTGTTTAGCTATTTTGGCAATAGATAAGCGTCCAGCGTCCTTGTAAGCTTTGATTTGTCCTTTTTCCGCCTCGGTTAATGCATTTCCTAGACCCATTTTAGTTTTTTTTTTAAATTTAATAGTCGAAATTAAAAAAAAAAAAAAATCGATTGACGAAGAATATGAGTCCGTGTGCCAAAGATAACGATCAAACTAAATGCATGTTCTATTCAAGTGGCGCAAAAATGTTGTTTTAATTCATAGTGGAAAAAAAACATATAACAGCTCTTTTCCAGAACTTGCAATTTTGTCACAGAGAAAGAAGAAGAGTTGGACAAGATAACGGGCATAATATCATTATTTTATCATTCCGCTTTCTTTTTTTCTTAGAGCGTACAGGGTTTCCTATTCAAGTGGCGACGAGTGTAAATGTCTGGTCAGTTTTCTATATTACTATAAATAATTTATTGCCAAATTTTAATTTAAAGTTTTTTGCATAAAGCCATAGGAAAGCAATTCCGAATTTCTCAGATTTTAACAAAATTATGAAAACGTGTCTAATCCTCTGCACCAACTGGGTTGACACGACTCGACATCTTCGTTGTACAAAACGAGGAATTAAATAATAATTCATAGCAGAAGCATGTAAGTGTAAAAACTCGTAGAAAAGAGGCAGGCACCAAGACTCCTGGGTAACATACGCGCAACACATCAGTGTCGAAGTCTTCCGAAGCGGACAGTTCTGCCGAAGGTAATATTTAATTTTCCCGGTAGTGCAATGGACCGGTATTGAGTCTGAGTGCTCCAGTGTAGACAGTCGCGCACCCTGCCAAAAACTAAATTTAATTTAAGAGACAGCTCTGCAGAAAAAAAGGCTATTCTTTTTTAATGGGAAAAATTAAAGACACTAGACCAACAAAAGTTTTCACCTTTATAATAAAAATTCTATTTTCAGAGCGGCCATCTAGCTTCTCGAACCGTTTAATCAATCGTGTGCGAAGCTATATTTTTGACACAAATTGTAGGTCCCGATTTAACGCCAATTTCGTACGGCAAATTTTCGAGAAACTTCTCAAAAACGTTTATAGCCTTGCATCGTTGTCAGTTTTTCGCAAGAGTTGGGAGAGTGAAAAAACCTAAGGTGTTTCAACCTGACCGCTTGTTGAGTAGTCAAACGACTTATTATGACGACTTCAAGCTAACGTTAGTCCGTTAAATGACTTATTAGTGTGAAGCATACATCTTTACAGTCCCTTTCACAACATGAACACTAATTAAAACTCCACATTTAACTTGTTATTGGTACGGTCCATTGACTTTGGAACCATTTAGCATCTGGAACTCTCCCACGGAATCAAAAAATCTTCTGGTACATACCGTCTTCGCAAGATTTGCATCTACAGCATAATTTCGAAAATAAATCAAAATCAACGGCAAGTTTATATGAACTCCACTCAACCGTTAGGTACCTCATCAATAGTCTTAACTGAATTCACTTCATTGTATGCCCGCCCACCCGCACCCCCTCTTTCGAGACCTTCTGGGCAAGGACTTTTTACCTGTTTTCTTCGTTATTTCCATATCTATCTCGAAAAGGCAAAAGAAAAAAGGAAATGCATTCTTTTTTAGGGTTTGTCAGTTATAGAGACGCCAACAACCATTATCGATTTCCACAAATTTTGTATTCTGAATAAATTTCCAAAGGACAATGAAAAATGCGCCAATCTGCGAATAGGGGGACGATACAAGAACTGAGAGATGCCTTGCAGAGTGCCTACCTATTCATGATAGCATAAAAAAACAACATAAGGTTGTTAATGCGAGTTAAAAAATATTTCCATATAGCACCCTAGTCTTCGTAGTCCTAGGATTTTAACATATATTGTAGGTTTGGTCCTGTGTGCGAGGAGGACGAATATGGGAGAAGATAAAACCGCACACTCTACGAGCTGTAGCAGGATGTGGATGTAGTCCAAAAAGCTAAATTGACTCGGACACAATGGGCGAATGGACAATAAATCTCCAGCCAAGAGGATCTTCGACTTGCAGCCCCATGATTCGAGAAGGCAGGG
This sequence comes from Portevinia maculata, assembly GCA_949715645.1. NCBI lineage: Eukaryota > Metazoa > Arthropoda > Insecta > Diptera > Syrphidae > Portevinia > Portevinia maculata. The sequence goes on from OX454526.1 coordinate 10,977,282, forward strand.
AAGACCAAACTTCCAAAACCAAGCCATCGCGGATGCCAGAGCGCTTGGTCTGGGCAACTGGAAGCAGCGTGCCTGGGTTTGCAGAGGATGGAAGGCTGCAGTATCTCAAGCAGAGATTCTCCACGGACAGGCATCCTCTTAGTTGTTAGTTATTTTTTAAGTAAGCGAGGTTCTGCTAGGGACGTTTTGTTAGAGGACGGACTTGTCAACATGAATTGGTGCCTTCGAGAGGTGATTGGCGTTTCAGCGCACTAGCTGGTACGATACCGGGATGCCATACCCTCGTCTGCACTTACCCTTTTGCGTCGAATTAGATGAATTCCTAAAATGGGATAAGCCAGACCGGAGCGTCCCCTCGGGGCACTATTTATTGTGCTAATAAGGCCCAAAGACCAGGCTGTTTTCGCTGGACTTCGAATCACCTTAATGCGGAAATTGTCAATCCTGTCCAACTACCTATGCCCCATCTTATAGGACGTTGGGATAGTATTTGTGAAATGGCATTCAGGAGTCCGAAGCAACCTAAGCAACAGTCTCTTGAAAACCCTAGTTGTTTCCATACAACAAGGCACTGTATTGAACCACGGTGGAAAACCATAAGGGATAATTGACCTTATCAAGGCATATGGCCTTCACCATGGAAGCACGTTGACTGCTGTGAAACAGTGTCTTCGGGAGAAAAAAAGTCGTCTTAGCTCCAGCAAGACAAGCATCTATATGTTTATCAAAATACGGATACTGGTCGAGCCGGATACCGATGCACCTATACACTTTATTCAATAAAGGCAATAAAGGTTATTTTCAACTTCTGGTCCCACCAATATCCTTTAATTTGATCAAAGTAACTATGCAAAGGTGTGTTGATAACCTCGATCTTTGGAACTGATCTGTACGCAACCAAATCATCGGCATATGCTTTATTATGTCTAAGTGCACCCACTAGATCACTCGTGAAGATGTTAAACAGGATCGGAGAATTCACCTTTCCCGTGTTGCAAGCCGTTTTAATATCAAAGACTCTGCGCGAATTCACGTACACGCATTTGACAGCGAACTTGGTTTCCAGAAGCATATTGTTAGTTGTATAATCAGCGGTTTGTGAATAATCAGCCTGGTGAATTTATGTAAAAGTCCCTCAAACCATGCGGTGTCGAAGGCATTCTCAAAGTCAACCAAACCCTGCACCCATTGCATTGGTTCTTGCCTTTATGCCATTGTTTGTCAGAAACCAGTTTCGATACGGCATAAATAATGCATTTTTGAGCTGAAATATTTAAGCTTATACTGTCAAAATGCAAAAAACCACAAGGTCTAACTTTGGTTAGGGGCTCGGTAACAATTTTGAAAAAAAGTGGTTTCGATCTTAACTTCTACATTTCTGTTTCTAAATAAAGTTTAATTTAAAAGGTGTTTGCAAGCCAAACAGACATACCCCTTACACTTTTTTGATTGGGCGCACCATTTGCGCGCTAGAAGCAAAAGAAGTTCAAGCCGTTATTGTTGTAAGTAGTTCTGGTGACGACTTTGAAGAAAAAAAATTGTTGATCCTACCTTCTACACTTCTGTCTCTAAACAACCGTGATAAACTTAATTTTAAATTTGCTTGCCAGGGAAATAGATCAGTTCTCCTGAAACTTTTTTTTTTGTTTAAATTGATGAAGTCGATATATCCATCAAATATTGGCTTAAATTACAAATAAAAAATTAGAAATAAAAAATTGGACCTTTGATTTTCGAACCATGGGGTGTCCCTTATAAGGGACACTAGGAGTTGAAAGTAAAAAACATTTTTTTTTTTTAATTTTCTTTAATGTGATATGTTTTAATGCATCGTACATGAAGTCCAACATTGCATTTCTCGTGACTTTAGATGGCATAACCTGCAGCGTGTTCGGTTTTCTTGCTCTACCACGTAATGATCTATGTGGTCGAATCTTGAGTCCACATTTTCCAACACAGATAGACGTGAAGGACCTCTTTTCTTAGGCTTGCGATTAGACTGTAGTAACGATAAAGCAATTCTTCGTCGAAAGGGAAGGAGTCGCATATTACCGAAACTTTGCTTTTGTAACTGCCAACAATTGTTGAAAGTTACATCGAGAATATACGATATGAGCGGATTATACCACTTTTTTCCTCTTAGATGTTCGGTATAACGATATGTTTTGATCAGCGCGGTCCACCCCGCTCATACTTTTGTTGTAATGGCTGATAAGGCTGGGTTGCTCCACTACTTTCAATTTCTTTTCGACTCTCGAAAAACGCTTCACGAATTTCATTGGGTGAACGCTTTCTGAGTTTGAGGCCATGGTAACCAAATTGTTGTCGTTCCATTTACAAATCAAAATTCCTTTTTCTTCGCAGACCGAATAATCATATGATCCCCTTTGTTTTTATACCCTATTCTAGGGGTATATTAATTTTGACGCATAGTTTGTAACATACCTTAATATTGCCCGGAGACCCCTAAAAGTTACTATATTTATGATCAGCATCGATAGTAATGTCGATCTAGCCATGTCCGTCCGTCCGTCCGTCCGTCCGTCCGTCCGTCCGTCGGCAAAAATTAGGCCTTTAAACTGGACCTAGAGAGCTGAAATTTTAACCATATACTCTCTAGGGTCCCGAAATAATCAAGTTTAAGAATTTTTGAAATCCGCCCACAGACACGCCCACAAACTCAAAAAAACAAAATTTTGGAAAAAATCGAATTTTGAGCTAGAGAGCTGAAATTTTTTATATATGATCTATGGCCCATAAAACTGATTGGGACACAAAATTTTCAAAATCCGCCCACTGACACGCCCACAATTAAATAAAACAAATTTTGGGAAAAATTGAATTTTGAGCTAGAAAGCTGAAATTTTTTATATATGATCTTTGGCCCATAAAACTGCTTGGGACATAAAATTTTCAAAATCCGCCCACTGACACGCCCACAATTAAATAAAATATTTTTTTTGAAAAACCAAAATTTGAGCTAGGGAGCTGAAATTTTTAATATATACTCTCTAGGGGCCCTTTATGCTCATGTGTAAATATTTTCAAAATCCGCCTACTGACACGCCCACAATTTTTTATTTTTTATTTTTGAAAGTCCAAAGTTTGAGCTAGGGAGCTGAAATTTATAGTATATACTCTCTAGGTGCCCTTTATGCTCATACTTAAATTTTTTTAAATCCGCCTACTGACACGCCCACAATTAAATAAAACAATTTTATTGAAAAACCAAAGTTTGAGCTAGGGAGCGTTTTTATTTACAAATGCTTAGTTTTTTCGATAAAATCCTTTAAATTTTTGTCACGCCCACTTATGAGATATAGGAATAAGAATAGGGTATCCAACAGTTCGCCCAAGCGGACTGTAGCCCGCCCCTATGTTTTCTTAAGCACTTTGTCATCTTCAAGGGGACAGTTTTTAATTCGCTTGCTCCGTATTGTTCCTGGAAAAAAATGTGGATAACAACAACTGAGTATGTATTACAACAATCTCTTTTTACCTGTTGCATTGATGCCTCTTTCTTTCAACTCTGACAGCAGGTCCAGCGATGTAAAAAAATTGTCGAAGTAAACATGGTAAGACATTTGCAAACCACGGCTCCGCAACACATCGCAAACCATGTCTTTATAACTTTGGCTTGTATCTGCTCCTTGGTACGGATCAAGCCATAAGGCATACCCGGACGCAGTTGCCCCAACCCAAACTTTATATCCCCAACGAATAGGTTTGCACCGAGTGAATTGATTCGTGGAGTGGCGGCCATAATATGGAACCATGGATTCATCAATGCAATACTTTTTTTCCACTGGAGCAAATTCTAAAAAAAAATTATTCAAGTAGTCGAATAATGGCCGAATTTTGCTGAACTTATCACTATGGTTTAGATTATGATTATCGCAAAAGTGAAGGTTGGACATTATTTCATTGAAGCGATCTCTTGAAAGGCTGGAAGATACTAGTTCACACCCAGCATCTCTTGTGGCTTCCCAATACATACTTCTTTGAGGAAACACGTTATATCCACTTAGCAAGAGTATAACTGGATAACCTTTCCAGAGCATCTTCGTCTACTTCAAGAGCTATTTATAGTCATTTAAACCATGAACTGCCCTCGGAAGTCTCTTACTTTAGTAATGAATTTTCAGCCTCGGTTATAAGTATTATTTTTAGAGCAAGAGTTGAAATTTTAAATTTGAACTTTATACCTCATCGATCAGACTTGCCTCAGCTATGTGATCTATGTAACGGAAGAGCGAATGAAGATATATACCATTTCGTTGCTGCTTGTCCTATTCTACAAGAAATTCGCCGGTTGCATTTTCGGGAAAGTTTTATATCCTTGGACAAACTTTTTGAAATTTTAAATGGAGCAATGGGCTGGCTCAGCCTCTTTAAATATTGCCAACATGCTCTTTCTTACCGTAACAGTTTCACATATTAAACTTAGTCGATTACCCGCTTATTGCAGTTTTGACCAAATTTTATACCTAACTATTTATTGTTTTGTTGCTGATCATGCTAAATTTGATAATATCTCTTTTGTGTTTCAAATCACGTTAAAATTGATAATATTGTATAAACAGCTATTTCTAACCAAATTGTGTATTATTTTGTGTTACAAATCATGTTAAAATTGATAAAATTTTGTATAAACATAGGGACGGGCTACAGTCCGCTTGGGCGAACTGTTGGATACCCTATTCTTATTCCTATCCCTCATAAGTGGGCGTGACAAAAGTCCAAGTATGGTTAAATTGTTAAGAACGCTCTACATATTTTGTTATATAACATTTAAAGGATTTTATCAAAAAAAACGCTCCCTAGCTCAAACTTGGGTGTTTCAATAAAATTGTTTTATTTAATTGTGGGCGTGTCAGTAGGCGGATTTAAAAAAAAATTAACACATGAGCATAAAGGTCCCCTAGAGAGTATATATTATAAATTTCAGCTCCCTAGCTCAAACTTTGGATTTTCAAAAAAATTGTTTTATTTATTTGTGGGCGTGTCAGTGGGCGGATTTTGAAAATATTTATACATGAGCTTAAAGGGCCCGTAGAGAGTATATATTAAAAATTTCAGCTCCCTAGCTCAAATTTTGGTTTTTCAATAAAATTGTTTTATTTTTTTGTGGGCGTGGCAGTGGGCGGATTTTGAAAATTTTATATCCCGAGCAGTTTTAGGAGTCATAGATCATATATAAAAAATTTCAGCTTCCTAGCTCAAAATTCGATTTTTTCCAAAATTTTGTTTTTTTGAGTTTGTGGGCGTGTCTGTGGGCGGATTTCAAAAATTCGTAAACTTGATTATTTCGGGACCCTAGAGAGTATATGGTTAAAATTTCAGCTCTCTAGGTCCAGTTTAAAGGCCTAATTTTTGCCGACGGACGGACGGACGGACGGACGGACGGACATGGCTAGATCGACATTACTATCGATGCTGATCATAAATATAGTAACTTTTAGGGGTCTACGGGCAATATTAAGGTATGTTACAAACTATGCGTCAAAATTAATATACCCCTAGAATAGGGTATAAAAAGCTAATCAAATTAACCAAATTGTATAATATTTTGTGTTTCAAATCACGTTAAAATTGATATCATTGTTTTATATAATAATATTTCTTCATATCTTTTGTTAAACATTTTTTTTTTCTCCTTTTCTTTATATTTTAAAATTTTTGCTTTTCATTATTTCTTTTATTTCTTTTTTTTTAAATCATATTATGAAATGTCATCTCAGGCAGACGGCAGTATTGCCATGTCCTCATTCTTAAGTATACCAATTTGTAAACTTTATGATGGAAAAAATAAAGAATCTATCTAATCTAATCTAATCTAAGAGTATTCCGAAAAAAGACTTAATTTCATGTAATGAAACATTTAAATGGTTGTTCTTTTGCATGGCGTAGTTATTGGTGAGACTTACTACCATTTCGTAAAATCCATCATCGAAAAATTGTTCAAATATCTCTATTGGCGCTTGATTATTGAACACACTACTAAATATCGTCTCACCTGTAGCACATTGCAAATCTTTTTTCGTCCAAGTAAGTTTATTTTTTGGATCCATTTTTCTTTTCTTGGGAACCATGGCAGATAATAGAATGTCGTCGTCAAAATCAAAACCATCATCATATGCAACTTCAGCACCAGCAAGTAGTTGGCTGCGTGGTAAGTTAGATATCCCCACTTCATTTTCTTCTCCTGAATCTTCATCTGTCAATTCTCCACATGCATTATTTGGCGGTAGCAAGGTTATTGTGGCCGGTGCTGAATTCGATTCATCTTCTTCCAATATAGCTAGGACTTCATCCAAATTTATGTATCTACAAAACAAAGCAGACATGAACTCTAATCTCCTACTGTCCCATATATGGGACACCAATAAGAATTTTGCAAAACCCATGAAGAATTTCATAAAACTTACAAAGGAAATAAAGAACATGACATTCAACCATTGAATTGTACAAATAATATTTATAAATTTTTTTTGTTGAAATTATGTCAAAACTACCTTCTTAATGACATTGTTTCATCAGTTCACTTCACTTCACTCAAAAACAGTAAATGCGGAAAAAATGCGCGAAATATATCTAGTTTTTTTGTTCGTAACTAGGCAACATATTCAAGGGAATTGAATAAACCTCCGATTTTAAATTCAGACAGTTGAATTCATTTTTGAAAAATTCAAAATGCAGGTGTTCCACATATGGGAGAGTAGGAGAATCTGGGTTAAACAAGCAAAATTTCTTCCTCGAAACAACGCCTGGGTAATGATTAAAATACATATTAAGAAAATCCAATGGTATTTCGAGGAATACAATTTGCTTGTTGAATTGCTTTTTTTGCTTCTAGCGGCCAAACGGTGAGTTCCCAGTTCAGTTCAGTTTACTTTATTGAGACTAAATTCACAAATTTGGTATTGATTACAGTATTACATATTCTGCCGACTTTATAAATTATATCTGGCTTACAAAAATTTTAAATAAAAGAAAAGTAGAGTTTTCTTTTTAACAATATATAGTTACATAATTCAAATGTATTTCTATAATAAATTGCGCATGCTTGCTCCCGACATACGTTCACATAACGGCTCATAAAGGCCAAACTTAAAACTAATAATGACTAGCTAAAACCTAAAACCAAAATAACAAAAGATGCAATTGATGCATACGTTTATAAAAGGTTTTTTTTTTCAAAATAGGTTTGCGAGTTTGGTATAAATTTAAGAGAAGCAGTTACTTACTTCGTGATATAATTTAATATATTGGAACAAGAAACTTATGATTTATACAAACTAAGACATATAAAATTAGTATCTATTATCTACTAATAAACTTTTTTTTCCAAGGTTATGCAAATGATATCTATGTTTAATTTTTTAATTGTAAAGATACAGAAAAGAAAATGATTTATCCTCTGAGAACATTTAATGAGGCTTTCTCATAATAAGGTAAAGTCAGAGTAACATTCGACTGAGTTTCTATTAAAGTTCGGGATCTATTATGCAAAAGATCGAATGGCGATTGGTAGTACTGGTTATATGAGCTTTCATTTAAATAATTTGCATCCCATAGTGACAAGTGGATTTGGATGGTTAGCTGTGGATTCTAGTCTGGTTTATAATAATGATGTCATATAAATCATTAAAGGTTTAACCTCTGTTAAATTATACAGCGTATAATTAGAAAACCATTTTTTATTTGGTTTCCGATATTTTCCGCTGCAAAATCGTAAGATTGTTCTTTCGAACATTTCTAATTCTTTTGCTGCCGTTGGAGAAATAGAGAACCAGGTACTAAAACCATATGAGATTATGGGTCTTATAAGAGTTTTATATATGAGTATTTTTGTATTTTGGGATAAATGCTTTGACGAAAGTAGTTTTTTTTTAAATAGCAGTGGCCATTCTCGCTTTTTTATACCCTATTCTAGGGGTATATTAATTTTGACGCATAGTTTGTAACATACCTTAATATTGCCCGTAGACCCCTAAAAGTTACTATATTTATGATCAGCATCGATAGTAATGTCGATCTAGCCATGTCCGTCCGTCCGTCCGTCGGCAAAAATTTTGGCCTTTAAACTGGACCTAGAGAGCTGAAATTTTAACCATATACTCTCTAGGGTCCCGAAATAATCAAGTTTACGAATTTTTGAAATCCGCCCACAGACACGCCCACAAACTCAAAAAAACAAAATTTTGGAAAAAATCGAATTTTGAGCTACGAAGCTGAAATTTTTTATATATGATCTATGACTCCTAAAACTGCTCGGGATATAAAATTTTCAAAATCCGCCCACTGCCACGCCCACAAAAAAATAAAACAATTTTATTGAAAAACCAAAATTTGAGCTAGGGAGCTGAAATTTTTAATATATACTCTCTAGGGGCCTTTTAAGCTCATGTATAAATATTTTCAAAATCCGCACACTGACACGCCCGCAAATAAATAAAACAATTTTTTTGAAAATCCAAAGTTTGAGCTAGGGAGCTGAAATTTATAATATATACTCTCTATGGGCCCTTTATGCTCATGTGTAAATAATTACAAAATCCGCCCACTGGCACGCCCACAATTATTATTTTTATTTTTTTTTTTGAAAATTCAAAGTGAGCTAGGGAGCTGAAATTTATAATATATACTCTCTAGGGGCGCTTTATGCTCATGTGTTAATTTTTTTTAAATCCGCCTACTGACACGCCCACAATTAAATAAAACAATTTTATTGAAACACCCAAGTTTGAGCTAGGGAGCGTTTTTTTTGATAAAATCCTTTAAATGTTATATAACAAAATATGTAGAGCGTTCTTAACAATTCAACCATACTTAGACTTTTGTCACGCCCACTTATGAGGGATAGGAATAAGAATAGGGTATCCAACAGTTCGCCCAAGCGGACTGTAGCCCATCCCTATGTTTTTGATACATTCCGCGCATGCTTATTAAATCTGAATTTATTTTGGTAATGAATACCTAAGTATTTTGTTTCTGTTATCAATGGAACTAGCTTATCTTCGATACGCAAGGATGACTCCTTGCTTTCTTTAACAGCTTTTCGATGCCCTTTTCCATAGGAGTTTCTGAAAAACGTGAGCCCGCATTATTCAGTTTTAATGTTCAAGCCCCAAGATTTCAAATACGAGAGTAAAATGGGCAAGGCGTTTTGTATTTTTTCAATTATAGCGGCAGCTATCAGTTTTGTGTCATCTGCGTACAAAAGTGCTTCAGGCTCGGATGCTGTAGTACAAAACGGCATATCATGTAGAAATACATTAAATAACGTTGGTCCAAGTAATGTTCCCTGAGCGACTCCTAAGGGCACTTGGAAAGGTTCTGAAAGCTGCGATCCAATGGCAATGGACGCGGTTCTTGAATCAAGAAAACTGTCCAACCAAAGGCCCTTTAGGTCGGGCTTGTATCCCTAGCAGTCACCTTTATAACGCCACATGGCATGATTCTTTACATTCAAAGTCGTAAGAACTATAATCAAAGAACTAGTTTTCAAATCGTAATAGTAAGAGAACCCTACCAAAATAAGGTCTTGTGCGCCCAATAAAACAAAGTGTTAAGGGCTGATCTCTTTCCATGCCAAACACCCTCAAAGTAAAGTTTAGTATGATTCCTTAGAGACAGGAATATAGAAGTTATTATTTTAAGGACCTCGTTGGGGTTCCAAGGATATCTTGGTAAAATAACAATCAACGCATAAATACTGCACGGCTTCCACGGACATTTTGGAAAAATATCTTTTTTTTTTTGGTTTTAGGGACCTTTTGGAGTTTCATGGATCTCTTGGTAAAATAAATTAATGTCAGTTATTAGTATTACTATTAATGTCACATCTTAGATTAATATTCCATTTTCAGTTATTAACATGTTTCTCAATACGATCCACCATCAAGGTCGTCTTCACTGCTTTCCAGCACACACGCTGAAAAAATACCGTCTCCGCAATTTCCACCATCATCGCAAAAGTTCTTTTTGACATCTTTTATTTAGATAAGAGAAAACCACTTAATGACAGAATTATAATTTTCTCATTGGTCATTACGAAATCGAAATAATAGGAAAGGTATCATTTGTCATTTTGATGAGGCAAGTCATTACCGTGTGATCGTCATTTCTTCGCTCTTCATTTAATGACATCCCACGGAAAACTCTAAATGACACCCAGTGTACGTCATTTGATTTTTTGACAAAAATGACGTTGATAGTCATTTCGTGTGATCGTCATTTTTTCTCAAATGACCAATGACGAATCGTAGCTTGAATGTCTCTCTAATGCGACATTTTTTCCTGACGTCACAGCGTCATTTAAATGACTCGAAAAAATGACGGTGAAATCGTACCTTAAGTGGAGATTTGTTTTTTGCTTACAAATAAAATGACGAATGAGTTATTACTGAGTTACAAAAAAAACACCACATTGTGCTGTCACCAAATGTTGGATTTATGATAGGGTATAACACAACCGTCTTCCAACGTGACGGCGCATTATTAAGCAGCGTGCCGAAAATATCTGCAGGCTCTAGAGGCAATGACGTCTTAATACCGCGATTGAGAAACAATGCACTCCAGCCGACTTGTTGCTTTTAAGTGATTCGAAGATGCACAAAAGATCATCTTGCGAGACGAGCAAGTAAGGTGTTTCTCTACCATCGGTGATGAAAGCACGGTGAAACCCTTTTTATATTAAAGTGATTCAGGAGAGCTTTATTTTCAACGTGGTGGTTGCGGCGAGCAGCATTGTTCGCCATATATACATGGCAACGAAACAAGCGCCCAGCAAATTCACTCTCCAATTTGGATCCTATCCCACGAAAAAACCATCGTTAGATGAAACACTTTCTGGAATTATTCCAGCAGTCAGTAATGTATGTATCCTTAACAACTTAATCATCCGCCCTATCACTCTCAAGTTCGCAAAACATTGATGATGAATATTTTGTTTGCAATTAGCTTCGGCTTGCCAAAGTTTAAATTACCTTTTATTGAAACAATTTTAAGCCAAATCCTTTGTCAGGAAAATTTGACTGTTTCCACCGATTAACTGTTCTCCAAATCCTACCCCAACATTACCACCCACGATCAATTAAAATAATAAAATTAATTAATTGCAAACCGCACAAATTAAGCCAACATTAAAGGTTCAAAAAGCTAGCAACTGTCATAATTTCATTAGCAACGCATCACGAATCGACGCCAGCAATTACGCTTTATTTCTTCGCAGGATTCCGCACATAATGTAACTTCAAAAGCTATGTTTGTATATTTGCGGCACACAGAAATGCAACTCACTCGTTAGGGAAATTAAAGATAACTCTGTCATACTGTCTTCCGCTTGATGGTATGAAAGCAATGATCCTTGCCACCCCCCGCCCGAATGTCTGCTATAAAATTTAAATTATAAAACACAAGCATCACCAAATTAAGCCGTAAGATGACAATGACAGGACCAAGCGAGGGAACATCTTTAAGAATTTCCTTTGAAGTTGAAATGGAATTGGCTGTAGGGGATCAGGTGCGATATGAATAAAATATTCCAATAAAGAAGGAAGAACACAAAAACCACCCAAAAACAAACAGATTTGGGAATGGAAGGGATATAAAAATACGGACCGATTTGAATTTCATCAATTCTCATAAAAGTTTATGCGCGACTCTTGATTCGCAGGAGTTTGCATTACCGCATACGCAGGAAATTGCCAACGATAAAAAAAACACAGCATTCACTTAAACTCATAGCAGGAGCATCCACAGAAACATAACAAATATAGGAATGTAAATTTCTCAACTGAGGACATCGTGCAAAGGAAAATGCCTAGCAAACTCAATTTCTCAGTTTTGGTGTTCAGGTTCTGGTTCGACTTCTTTCATCGATTTCAGATTGTGTGTATCGCCTCTGCCCCGTCCTTCGAGAGCACTTGCATGCAAAGCCATACATATTTATTTAAAACAGATAAAAGATCAAAAGATACTCTTGGGCGGCAGAGCTTTTGTATCACCACCTGTAAGAGGTAGCAAACCCATTTCCGGTTAACAAATGCAAAGGTCCTTCTAGGTGTGTATTCAAAAGTAGAAAATATTTAATTGAAAGAGATTTATTTTTTTAGGAACGACATTCACTGCCACTTTTATGCATTGATTGTATTATCCCGACAACAAGGGAAACAAAGAAGTAATATCAAACGAATTGGAGTAGTTTGTGTGAAGAGGTGATCCTGGAATACGAATAAGTCACCATTTGCATATAGACATGTTTTCAGTGCTCTCTAATACAAACAGATTGTAGAAGAGCTATCAAATTAAATTCGTCCTTAAAATGGAATCCATGTTTATTTTCTTTTAACGATTTGAATTCTAGGATAAGATTTGCAATCGTATTCAAAGTATATTTGAGTTTGGGTGCCATAAATTGGTATCGTTAACAAAGTCGTCCTTTCCTTTATTTGGAAACGTTTTTTTCACTATATGCTTAGTATAACCAATAATGAAAGAAAAGATTTTGGAAAACAACTGCGGCTCCTATTTATGGAGAAGTTGACAAACGTTATAAATTCCGATTCTAGAAAACTCATGTGAAACTTAGAGCAGCAACTAGTCAAAGATTAATTTATTATTTGTTATTTTATTATTTCGTTAATAATATACAGTTTGAGATATGATTTACAAATGTATATTTTTCTACTGAAAAATTATTTATATATTTTTAAATGATGCTATAAATTTACAAAATAGATCCTGAAGAAAAAACGAAAAAAAACTCAATTTGAACGAACAAAGAAAAAAAAGAAAATAAATAAATAAATAAATGGATAATTATAAGTGTTATTAAATTAACAAAAAAATAAATTAACAGATAACAGATAAATATTACTTAACTTATTGCTAAAATAAATTTATACCATTCAGAGTATATAATTTCAAATTTGCCGCCACCGGCCATCTTTATTATAATCTAAAATGTACTAAAAATTTAAAATAACCTGTATAAAAGCTTTCTTTTTGAGTGGAAGATTGATTAAAGATTAAAATTGTTACAACCACAATCGAATTCGCTTCTTTTCTTTATTCGGTCGTTGTCTAAAAGGGTAAATTCTCGTCGTTTACGCTTGAACCTTCAAAAAATAGCTCTTATAAGATTCCTTGGAATTTTCTCTGCGTTAAAATTAGCAAATTTTTCCAGGAGCAGACGAAACAAGCTCCGTCTGTACAATAATAATTCAACAAGTAAATAAATTACCAGTAACTGAGTTAACATAAAGTTCATAAATGGATTTAACATTGCTATGTTTAACTAAGCTATTCTTTATTTAATTGATTAGTAAGAGGATTATTAGGGATGGCGCATCTGATCCTAAATGTGTCATTGAGCTTTACTATTCTACTGGAGATCAACTCAATATTAATTGTTCTAATATGCAGATCTGAAGTAGAATGATGCCAGGGCAAATTAAGCATCATTTCTAGTAGTTTGCTTAGAGATATTTGGAATTTTTTTATATAGCATTGCACATTTACCCCACACCTGGCAGTCATACAAGAGAATTGATTGAAAGATATTTTTGTAAATTATAATCTTATTTTCGTTTAAAAGTAGTGAATTTCTATTTATAAATGGATATAACATTTTGATTGCAATATTAGTTTTTTTAGGTATCCTCATATTATGTTCTTTAAAAGTCAGGTTTGTGTCAAGATGTATTCCGAGATATTTAACAGAAGGCTCCCATCTAATAGGATTTCCGCTGATAATTAGCTGGTTAGCCGGAATGAAGCAAGGCTTTCTTTTTTGATTAAAAAAGATTGCTTATATCTTTTCGGCGTTAAGCTTTATTCTCCACTTTGATTAGTATTCATTTTTTATTTTAGTCGCATTTTTGAAGTAAAACTTCTTTACGCACGCTTGACTTGGAGAGTAAGTTGGCGAATGCGACACGAAAGTGTAGACCAATGTAGACTTCCGGCGTAACGGAACTGTAGACAAACGTAGACTTCTGGCGTAATGGAAGTGTAGACAAACGTACACTCTTTTCTTACAACCCATACGGCGAAAAGGTTCGTGGAATGGGTAAACACTTAACACCCTTGAATCTCCTCAATAGAGGGCAATACTAATTGTATTGTATTGTATGTGCACTGGGGTCATCAGTAGATGACAAGCACTTAGACCTATTGGTCCATTGTACTTCAGCATAGCTGCCCGCTCGCTGGTTATTGGCGATTAGTAAGATTCAGTGAGGGAGAACCTACCAGTAGCCTTGGCAAAGCGAAGGATATTTGCAAGTTCAATTTCCCCCATCTCATCTTCGTTAACGAATTGTGTGCCTATAGTGGTGAGCCTGGTTCTGGCGAAAGCCGGACATTCACAGATGAAGTGAGATGCCGTTTCATCCGCCTCCATGCAGCATTCACATAGGCCCGAGCTCCTAATGTGAATGGTTTTGTGGTGCTCGTTAAGATGACTGAAACCGGTGACGAGACCAATCAAGGATCTCAAGTCTTTCCTGTTTAGTCCAAGTAAAAACTTAGCTCTGCTGATTTTTGGACCGTCCACTAGCTTCTTCGAATACCTGCATGAGACCAGGTCATGCCAGTATTCGGAATGTTGTTGGCGTAGAGCCGAATCCATTTCACGTTTGTGGACGGATGAGCAGCATCCTATGGATGGTTGTGGCCCAATGAAGGCTGTTGAAGAGCCCTTCCTGGCCAGAGCATCCGCTCTTTCATTACCCTCGATACCTGTGTGCCCAGGAACCCAGGCAAGTGATACCGAGTTACATCTTCCCAGATGGTCAATCCTAACCAAGGTTTCCTCAACTATTTTTGAGTTGAGAGAGCCAGCCGAACAGGCTTTGATAGCGGCTTGGTTATCTGAGCAGATGTATAAGGTTTTACCCTTAATCCTTCTCCTTAACAGGATATTAGCGGCAGTGGCAATCGCAAAGATTTCTGCCTGAAAAACAGTTGTTTGTCTACCCAAGGCTGCAGATAGATTTATCCGACTGTCTCTAGAGTAGACCCCGGCTCCGGAGATACCGTCAGTAAGTGAGCCATCAGTATAGACGATGACATCACCCGGCCTAAAGCCATTCCACCCCTCACTGTTCCATTCCTGCCGTTCAGGAAGGATGACCTGAAAACTTCGCTCAAAGACTTGCTTCATGCACACAGTGTCAAGTGCTCCTCCCCGATGGCCAGGTAGGCTGTCATAGAGAGCTCTGTACCTAGCGGGCAATACTAAGCTCATCATCTATCCAAACCGATCCAAAGGAGAAAGCTATATCTAAAACAGTTTCCGACAGATGGAATTTACCGGAAGTGAGTAAAGTCATTCGGCCCTAGCGAGGTATCCGTCGAAACGGAAAATTTTCCGATCTGATAAGAATCGGAGGATTTTTGCTTCGAGGTATTCTTCCGAACAGGTATTCGAAGCCTAAATCCTCCGATTCTAATCAGTTCGGAGAATTTTCCGTCCCGACGGATACCTCGCTAGAGCCGATTGTGTCCATGAATCGCAGTTCATTGGTTGGAAATATAGAGCGTCACCGTCATCGTCAGATTTTCAGGTCAGACGGCAAAAAACCAAAGTTTGAGCTAGGGAGCTGAAATTTATAATATAGACTCTCCAGGGGCCCTTGATGATCATGTGTAAATATTTTCAAAATTCGCCCACTGACACGCCCACAGTTTGAAAAAAAAAACCAAAGTTTGAGCTAGGGAGCTGACATTTTTAATATAGACTCTCCAGGGGTCCTTGATGCTCATGTGTAAATATTTTCAAAATTTGCCCACTGACACGCTCACAATTTAAAAAAAAAAAACAAAGTTTGAGCTAGGGAGCTGAAATATTATAATATATTCATGCGATGAAAGTATTGCCGTGCCATTAGCATATATGGCTGCTTCACATTCTGGAAGAGTCGGGAAATCGGACGTATATAAGCTATACATATAAAACTATTCCAACGAGCGAGCGTTGGGGTACGCCAGCATGAAAATGTACGATGTCGAACATATTGTTATTAACATGTACTTTGAAACAATGATTCGAAACAAAACTTCGGACAATTTTACAGAGAAATGGAGGAAAGTTTAGATTTATCATTTTATTCATAAGCCACACTGAATCAAAAGCTTTCTCGATGTCGAGTAGAATCAGGCCAGTTGATTTACCTGGTGCAATAGGTTTGTTTTTATTATATTACATATCCTAAGAACTTGTTGTGAGGTCCCGTGATTTCGCCTAAATCGGAACTGTTCGTTTGAATATATTTGGTTTTCTTCATTGATTTGAAAAAAATTTTCTTTTACAACTTTTTCGTAGATTTTGCTTCAAGCACTTAGTAAACTTATTGGTCTGTAGCTTTCGGTTTTATCGGTAGACCCTGCTTTTGGAATGAAAATAACCTCCGCTTCTTTTCATTTATTAGAAAAACATTGCATTTTTAAGCATGCGTTGATAATATAGGTAAGATATGTTATCCCTTCTTTAGGCAACTTTTTCAAATAAATATTTTTAATTGTATCGATTCCGCTTGTTTTATTAATAACTAAATTGTTTACAAAATATTCTGTGTCTGATTCCGTTATAAATTCATTTGGCGGATTTTCGTTAATAGGATGTTTATATTTGCATCTCCTAAATTTTGAGCGACAACGTGATTTTGCGTGAAGTTTAGAGCTAACGCCTTCGTCTTTTCTATATCAGTGAAGAAGGTTTCCGTACCACTTCTAAGGTAATGCCTTGAATTTATTTATAACAATTTTCATTATATTCCAGAAGGGCTTGGCAGCTTTATCAAGTGTGCTAAGCTTGTTATTCCATTCCTTATTTTGATTATCTTAAATTTGTTTATTTATTATTTTATTCGATTGAGCTACTTGAATGCGAGAAGCAGGTTGGCGGAATCTTTGACAGTTTCTTATGTCCATATTATTAATTGTGATTAGTTCCAACGTTTGAGCTCGGATTTTACGGTAATAGATTTTGTTCGCAACTTTTGGAATACTATTATTAGCCGAAAGAGCATGTCCTTAGCTTTGTAAACTATTGAGTCAACATCTTGTTTGTTTGCAATTGTTTCAAGGGTCGTAGGAATGTTTTGTAGCTGTCTTCTTACCTTCATACGTAAAACGAGCCCAGTTTGCGCTTTTTAGGTCATAACCATAGTGAACCTTTTTCAAACCCGACCAACGAATGTCAGAAATAGCCGCATTATGGTCAGAGCTTAGCTCGTTTAATGAAAATGGTTGAGACATTAGGCCAGGGACATTTGTAATAAAAAGATCTAAAACGGACGGATTTCCACGGGAACTAGCTAGAACATATGTAGGGCCAGCTGGAAAGAATATAGACATAGGCAACATAACAGAAAGATCGACCAAAATATTCCCCATGAGTTTGTTCTAACACAACTCCAGTCTCTGTTTCTGCAGTTTAGATCACCCCCATTAAAAGTGCACCAATTATACTAAACAGTTTTCTCAAGTCACTTTTCAGTGCAACCCGTTTTTCATCAGGTGTTAAGCCTCCTGTAATTTTTCCGGAAAAATATACACTATAAATCTTGATGTTTGGTTAAGACTTCCTCGGATGTTGGGAATGCTTAGTCGATTAATCTTTATTACTCCTGCTGTCATGCGAGGCATCCTCACCTCAGGCAACGTTAATTTGCCCCCATGCTTTTAGACACTATCCGACATTGTGAACCGTATGTGAGCACCGGGCACACAACTGCGGTATAGAACCTTCAGCGTAGAGGGCAGTTTTCGATCGCAGATGATGGCTGAGTTTTCCCCTCATTTAGCCTACGATTACGCGATGGTTAGTGTGGTCATCACAGCTTGCTTCGCTTTTGATCATAGATCCCAGATATTTAAACTTTTCGCACTTGGGAATCACTCCTCCATTCAAATAAATGTCTGAAATAGGTCGGAGTGGGTCAGAGAACGGGCCGTACAAGTAGTCTGGCTCCTTTAGACTGATACGATAATCATTCTCCTCCAAAACTTTACGCATACATCAAGCGCCAATTGCACGGACGTTTGATCATCGCTTATACTGGCTCCATCGTCAGCAAAGAATAACTGATGCACTTTGGGGTCCGTCACTTTTCCGTCAAGCAGATCATCAAGGACTGTAATAAATATCAAGGGACTTAAGACGCCTCCCTGGTGTATACAAACTTTGATTGCGAACTACTCGGTGACGTCAGCGTGGCATCTTACTTTTGTCTTTACTCGCACATACATGTCCAGGATCATCTGTACGTAAGTTTCTGATTCTCCTCGTTATCTTAGTGCGACCCATAACAGATCCCTCTGTTGTCTACCAAAGTCCTATTCAAAATCAATCAACACCATATGCACATCCTTTAAGGAATTACGATGTTTGTGAATCTTTGAAATAGTACAAATGTTTTTGGGACTGGATTTTTAATGATCTAAACTATGGAAAGGCAATTTCAACGCTAGGAGAATCTTTCATGTTAAAACTTCAGTGCATCAATTTAGTTTTATTGCCGACAACTAGTTTGTGTTCCGAAAACCACAAGCACAGAAGGTGAACGTCATGATTTATAGGCGTGCTAAAGTTTAAAGGACTATCCGATCGGTATGTGGCAAGATCATCTGCGAAAGCTGTAACTTTCCCTATGAATGGTTTGCTAAATAAAGAGTTAATGTAAATAATGAACAATTTGGGACCAAGGACTGATTCCTGAGGCACACCTGAGTTCATAGTTAAGATGACAAAGTAACCTACTATGACTCTTTGAGTTCTATCCTTTACGACTCAAAGCAGTTGTTTATGGCACCGAGTGCTGGGCGGGGCG
This sequence comes from Portevinia maculata, assembly GCA_949715645.1. Taxonomy (NCBI): domain Eukaryota; kingdom Metazoa; phylum Arthropoda; class Insecta; order Diptera; family Syrphidae; genus Portevinia; species Portevinia maculata. The sequence continues at coordinate 10,996,124 of OX454526.1, forward strand.
CACCTTGGGAAAGGAGAATACATTTTGGGTTCTTCGAAAGGAAAAACAAATACCCAGTCGGATATTTGGTCGTGTGTGCGAGGCTGGGCGAACGGAGGCGAAGATACAACCGCGAACTCAATGAGTTGTACCAAGATGTGGATGTAGTCCAAAAAGCTAAAATAGGTCGACTACATTGGTTCGGCCACATCGAGCGAATGGACAATAATCCTAAAGCGAAGAGGGTCTTCGACTCCCAGCCCCAGGTTCGAGATGACAAGGAATACTGTACCTCCAAGTTTATAAGACCAAGCCATCGCGGATTAAAGAGCGCTGTGTCTGAACAACTGAAAGTAGCATGCCCGGGATCGCGGAGGATAAAAGGCTGCAGTGCCGCAGAAGTAAGTAAATTTCAGTATACGGACACCATCAGTGGAGTTGCTGATCGTCTCTTGTCGCGGATGCACGCGCTTATTTTTTTGCCCGTTATCGCCAACAGTTGTCGAAAAAAATCGAAAAAAACAACACGCAGTGTCGGTGTCAGTGCTTCCAAAAAAAAAAGCCACAGCGTCGGGTCCCATCCCACTCCATCACTGTTGTTTTTGATTGGCTATTGCAAGTGCCGTACGATTTTCGTGTGTGTACTTCCAATGGTTGAGTAAAGACAGCATCAGGCGGATAGCGTGGAGTTGATTTTGTTGATAGACCAAAACAAATTGCCGTACGGGCATAACACCTGCAGTAATTTGTTTTGGAAAGTCAACGTGCGTCTTCACTTCACGGCTCTGCTTAGGTTGTTAGCGTCAGAGTTTGTTTTTTTTTATGTTTGTGATTTATAATGTGTAGACATTTTGTAGTGGATGTGAGCAATATCCGTGGGTTGAGGAACAATTTTTTTTCATTATACGCCCATGTCTCTCTCAATAAACCAGCTGTTTTGGCACTTAGTGAAACACAGGTTAGCGTCGGCTCCGACTTAATGGAGTTTAGTCTACCTGGTTACAACTTAGTGCCATTATTCTTCCCCCATCGCGGTCTCGCCGTTTATATACGTAGTGACGTAGCCTATCAACTTCAGCCTCAATATGACCAAAGTTCCAATCCAGAATTTAATTTCATATGGCTAAAATTCCATGTCCGTAGGCAATTAATCCACTACTGTTTTATTTACAGAAGCCCAAATTTGGACAGACATTCAACTTATAATGAGTTTGATGAACTGTCTGCTTCTATTACAAGAATTGTGACCCTTCATCCTCGTTCTGAAATCGTTATTGCGGGCGATTTCAATATACGCAATTCAAGCTGGCTTCGCCATTCTGGTCAGACAACACCCGAAGGAAGGTACGTCGAGATCTTTGCTGAAGTAAATAACCTGACTCAGCTTGTAAATGAGCCGACACGAATACCGGACATTAGCAGTCAAACTGAGAAAACACACTGGACTTGTTTCTTACCTCTAACCCCGATAAATACGGCTTAAATGTATTATCGCCTCTAGGTTCATCAGGCCATTGTATCATATATACAGGTACCCGAATATAAGACTTGGCCTACACTTACACAAAAATATGCCATTAATCTTTTAAAACCAGTCACTGGAACGATCATTGATTTTGCAGTTGAGATATTAATGGCATTATCCCATTAAAACTATGGTTTCCTTTACAAAAACAATAGATTTGTTTGGCATAAACGACTGAATAGACCAAGAAGAACCCAATTCGACCTATTGGAAATCAAATAAACGTTCGAACTAGATACAATCCGCTTTTTAAACCTCACAAAACTTGACTTAAACGAAATCATTCATTCGGGTGGTATCCTATTGGGTACCTATGCTTTTCAAAACATTTCCAAAAAACAATAATGTTTTCAAATCGAATTAAGCGCACTCAAATCCTTCCATCTTAATTACTGCCGTCTGTTTGATACACACTCAAAGACTCCTTTTAACCGCTGTTCCAATCGTTCATAAACTTTATCATTCCAAAGTTTATTCTTATTGCTAAATAAACTCAACTGCATTTCCCTCCTGTATCTTATGAATTTGAAAACTAGAATATAAACTCTTAATCCCCATGATGATCCTTTCTTGTGCCTTTCAAGTCCCCCGTTCAAAATTGAATGAGCTCAGCAAATAAAACGAAATACCACAATTATAGTCCTCCCACAGAGAGAGAAAGAAAATTATTTCAAAAATCTACTCCACTTTCTGAAATTAATTGAATGCCGTTGCAAGGCTCTCTGGGTCACAGAATTACCCACGTCCTTTCCTCCGGAGAGAAATACAAATCCGATATCATCAGAAAAATGAAATGAAATTCAACATAAAGCTTGGGGCTACAAATTCCACTCGAAGTACATTTCTTCTTCAAAAGAAATTCTAGAAATCAATACAGCACACTATCCCAGGGGAGCGGGACGATGCGATGGACGAATGGATTGTTGTTGAGCTGTCCACCTTTCGCAGAATACTCATGTTATACCTATTCGAAGGACAACTGAGATAAAGAGGCGGGGAAATTCTGCCAAAGAATAAATTTTAAAATATTACAAAATTTTTTCCAACCCAGCAGCACAAGGACTATACAGGGAGCACAATAAAAACCAAAACAAGATCAAAACACACAAATCTCTGAGCGCAAATTTACCATTCTGCTTAACCCCTTACGTAATGCTAAATGCTCGGCCAACCTTTGGGCCAACACAGCGTTCAGGAAGTGACTGAACGAGTCAGAGACAGAGAGAGAAAAAGGTTTCGGGAGTTGAAATTTATATCTGGGCCATTTGCTTTCTTAGCAACAACTTTGTACCTACGTATACGAGTAGGACACAACCACACATGCACTGGTGATATATATTTTGGAAACAAAAACAAAGAAATAATTCGCTCACAGTCTGTCCGCTTATGTGCACGCCTCCCGTCCCGTGTTTGTCTTCGTTCTAACCTAAGACCTTGGTCCTCATCCCCCTTCTGGTTAGTCCTCCGTCAGCAAACCATAATATATGCTGTCGGAATTTCACTTCAACCATAAAGCCCATAAAACTGACTCATAGAGCAAATGCAGGTTTTGTATACCTCACCTTGGGTTATGTGTGGAAGACGACATTCAAAGCGGATGTATATACAGACGAAGAATACCCTGCCTAAGCATCCTTGAAAGACACATAGGAAAAACACTAAGCCCACATTAAGAGTGTGAGTGGATGGGAGTGGGACACAGACCCATAAAGTTTGGTCAACCCTTATAATGCTTAAGTAATGTTGAAAATTGGAAAATATTAATTATCTTGCAAGTAGGAAGTGGAGGGTGGGTGGCGTCGAAGACAGATACAGAGGTCTGGGACTGGAACGACTCTGGGCATTTTCTATTGTATTTTATTTATCAAGTCGGTATGAATCTATGTAAAAGGCCTGAACCTTCATTCTGATTTGGAACTGAAAATACTTACATCATTAGCTTGGGCCTTACAATTATTTTTCTTCATTTATATTTAAGTAAGTTTATTGCTCTCAGAATATTCACAACTTAATCAAAATTGCAGTTAACCACTTAATGAGATCGTTTGAAGTAATCCACACTTCGGAAGTTAGCCCATACAAACACACTTAGGTTAGGTTAGGTTAGGTTTAGGTGGGTGTCGGCAGAAGCCGATACACTTAGACCAATTTAGGTCCATTGTGATACCACGTATAATTATCTACCTCAACTCTGTAGATGGGACTGGCCAACGACACGCGGTTGTTCTCAAACGGTCCCCCATCTACGTACTAACCGCGCCAAACGTTGTTTAATTACGGTGATCTGACGAGAACCGATTACTCGACGTGGTATGGTCGTTGGTTCGAACAAACACACTTACTTTGCTGAAAAACATCTGCGGACAATGAACGATTGCAAAATTCGGATCATTTAGTTATTAAAACGCGAATAATAATCATAATAATTAGTTAGGGTGTATTGCACTGCGGCCTATTGGTCTATTGTGTTTCCTACTTGTACGTCGGAGAGGTCCATGCCCTCTTTTAGAGCCCCTCTAGACACACATCTTTTATGAAGCGTATCAGGGTATTGCTCTGATTTATCCTTGGCAGGTCACACTCCTTAGAGTACAGCGTCCAGTCCAGTTCCCTTCATGAATATGAGAGTGTGCTCTGGGTCCATGGTTTGCTTGTCCTTGTCTGTTATTTGGTGCTTGCCCACGTATCTTATCCTTTTGTGGGCTAGTGCCCCACAGGATTCCAGTATGTGGTCTGGAGTTTCGGCGATTTCACTGCAGAATCCGCAGAGCCCGCCCTCTGATATACCCATTTTCCTCAGGTGCTCCTTGAGTCTGCAGCGCCTCATGAGGAGGCCTGTTAGGATTCTTAGGTTGTTTTTGTTAAGGCTGATACAAGCTTCGAATCTCTTTTGGTTATAGTTCCCTAAGAGTATCTTTGCTTACGTCAGACCTTGGATATTGAGAAAAGTTTTGGCCCTTGTTGCTTCCTCCAGTCTCCTGAAGTTTTCGCGTAGGGTGTGTTCTCCTATCCCACAGAACGGTTTAGGACCTGTGGAAAGTTCCTCTGCCCCTTTTCTTACCAGAGAGTCCGCTGCCTCATTGCCTGTAATGCCAACATGGACAGGTATTCAGCAGATGGATATTCTGTTGTTCTTGAATAGTCTGTTCAGTCCGTGTAGGCATTCCCACACGAGTTTTGACTGGTTGACGTAGGCGTCAAGAGCCTTTATGGCTGCTTGACTGTCAGACATTATTGCTATGATGCAATTCCTGTAGTTTTTCTCGAGGTTGATTCGAACGCACCTGTCTATTTGTCATATTTCTGCCTGGAAGATTCTGGTACATTTGCCCATGGATTCGTAGTGTTTTTTTTTTTTCTATAAAAAGGAATTCCAAATCCTAGAGCACTCAGACTCGGTAACGGTCCATTGTACTACCAGGCAGAATTATTCCTTTTGGTGTAGAGGCATGTGAATGGGAGGCGTATGTTGTTGTTCCCCATGGGGAGCCAACACACTAACCTCTACACCGTCGCCACCCACATTCGTAGTGCTTAGTTCCCGGCCCAAACACTCCTGCACCAGCTCCCTCGTCGGTCCTCGAGCTGTCCGTGTACTACTTTGTTGTGTGGTTGCTCAGTTCATAAGTTGTGGTTTCATTGCTGCAGTTCTCCTTATTTCTGAGCTTTATCTGGAATTTCCTCTTGAAGTTGAATTTCCTGATGCTATCGTCCGTAGGTATGGCATCTGGAAAGACAGGAGAGGACATTTGTCAACAGACTTTAGAAAAATTGGCAGTTGATGATTTAGATATTGGACAATGTCGTGGCCAATCTTATGATAATGGGTCCAATATGGCCGGCATCCATAAAGGAGTATCAGTATTTAGACTGACTCAAAAAGTATATTGCTTTTTTGCTCAGTGGAGCCAACTAGGTGGGACATAATGAAAAAATACGTTAAAACAAATTTAATAGGTAGTAGTCAGACGAAATGGTCGGCGAAACATGTTGCTGTGAACGCTTTTTTAAATAATTTGCCAGAAATAGCGGAAGCCTTAGAAGAAATTAAGCAAACTTCTCATGCTCCAGAAGCTAAGTACGAGGCAGGAGATCTGTTTACTGCTATAAAGGATTTTAAATTTATTCTTAATTTAACTATTTGAGTAATCGAGTGAATATACTTCAGAAAGAAGATATTATCATTGCCCGTTCCGTCACACTAATGCATGGTCTGCCCAAAACTTTGCAAAAAATGAGACAAAACCCAATGGAATATTGGATAAAAGAGGCTGGAGAAGTTGCTGAAAAAAGTGGTGTTGACCTTATTTTGCAAAACAAACGAACTCTGAAACGTTAAAAGCATTTCGATGAGATGTGTAAAGACGAATTACAAACACTACAACCTTTTCAACTAATTTCCAAAGAAATAACGATAGTATGGAGCAGATCTGGCTTGAAAATGCGAGCGTGATTTAAGCGACGATGAATTCTGCCATCTACATTTTTAAAGAGCAAGCTCCGCTTTTATTTGGTGATATAGAAAAAGCTAACGGTTTCCATCTCTTGCAACAGATCTATCCGCATGATTTGCAGGATGATTATCCTAATATTTGTATTGCCCTGCGAATTTAGTCTACGTTTCCTACTACATCCGCAAGGTGTGAGCGAATTTTTAGCAAACTAAAACTAATTAAAAATGATTTGCTATTTTCTATGAGCCAGGGACGCCTATCGAGTCTTGCAAATTATACATATTTTTATTTCAAATGCTATACTGTGCTGTTTATAAAATATATATCCCACACGTTCATGTCTATAAATCTGTAAAGAAATAGGCTTAACACATAAAGAACCGCGATGGATGCATTATTTCCGGAAGGCCTATGTAGGCTATGTCCAAATGTCATTCAATTAGTGCGGACATCTGATGTGATGATAAAGGCATTTTTCAGTTTTTGGCCCGCCTAAACAAATTGATCCGAGGCAGTTCTACGTTGAGAGATAGATAATATACAAAGATAGAGTAAAAACATGTGGAATTCATGTAGTTGTATTAGTATCATATTATTGGCTATCAAAAAGCGTCATGTGCATGATAGTCTATGTTCAATTTTTCTTATTGGTTATGTAGCGCGTGTCGGCATGAACTTTTGTATGAGTGTACCTACTTTTTTTTGTTTAATATGTAGCCGAAGGAAAAAAGCAATACAAAATAAATACAGAAATTCGTTGTGAGTGTGGCTCTGTGTCGTACATAGATTTTTGTATACGACATTCAGTTTTTTCGCCAAAATTAGATGGATTTGAGTAAGTCAACTTGTTCTTTCAAACCGATGCATTTTCCTCTCCTAATTCCCTCTTTTGCCATTCTTAGGTATATTTGTCTGCCGCGTTCATTACCATGATGTGTAGAGGGGTTAATTCCAATAACACACTTCAATGGCTGCGGTTGGTCAGCTAAGCATTGCTCCGGTAATACACAAGCACGTCAGTCTTTGCACTTTGCTGACTGTCTTCCTTGTCGTGGCTAGATTGGTTCGTTTCACCCATGTTACTGCTCCGTATATGATTATTGGTCTCACAATTGCAATGTACATATATCCATCGCAGGATGATTCGGCGAAGCGCGAAATATCGATATAAATTGCATGGTGACATTATCACCAGCACCTTAGATAGTAAACGAGTTAATCACTCGCCCTTATGCTTAACGAAAGGCGAAAATTCATGCAACCGTGACAAAAACCAACGGAAAATAGTCGGCGCGGCGGGGCTTGCGAAAACGGTGTGAACTCGGAACTCGTATTGTTTCGTCTATCCTTGCTTGCATCCCAAAACGTTGCTCCCATTTGACAATCGCTTCCATGCTTAAAGTGCATCTCAAATCTTAACCACGGACAGTTCTCTTAAGCGGACAGATCCTTTAAGCGGACACATTTTCGCGACCGTGGATTTACGATTCAAATTCCATATATTATATGTTCCCTTCTCGCTTGACCGGACGTGGACAAAGTCGACAATTTTTAAATTTAATCCTCTTATGAGGACAAAAACTACTTGTAACTTCTAAATTGCTACCCTTAATTTTTTCCTTATTTTCTTTTGCATGCAAAACGTGCACACTCGTTCACAGGGGCAATGGAATGCGAACGATATCTTTGTATATAATGCTCTAAAAGTATATATACAAAGGCTTTGTCTTGTCAACGAAAATAAAAACAAATTAACTGAATTTTGGAATTTCGGTTGGTTTATTAACTGTATAACACTGATGAAATCTTAAAAACATGCACGTTATTTATTTAAGAAAAAATGCAGTTATCAACTTTTAACTCTTACTCGATCTAAATACCATGTTCGTCAAACATAGCCGGTCACTTACAGCAGTAGCGTAAATGAAATCCATTGATTTCCATTTGGTAGTACGTTTCATAAGTCCTCGGGTTAAAGATTGCAGAGTCATCTGGGGAGAGGCAATCGCCCAGCAACACTGCCCCCTGCATAAAAGTGTCTGTGAAAATCAAATAGTACAATCTGGACAAAGAAAAAGGCAAATATGCAAAATTATCTCCATCACATCATCAACACGGCAAATAACCATGGTGGTGGACAGATGAAGCTATAGCAGTGGTAAATGACAAAAAATGCATTCAAAGCATGGTCAAAATGCTCCGCTAATAATTTAAATGCAAAAGCTCACCCCAAATTGGAATACAGACTTTGCAAGAGGCTCGCGAAGAGAAAGTGCGCACAAATTCCGCAAAGTGTGTAGACGGCCTGTATCGGGAGTTAGTAGAAATTTCTTCTTCGGCTTAGATACCTGTTTCCTCTCCCACTTCACTTCTCTATCCACCCACAAATTAAGATACGCAGGTAGATACAAATTCGAAAGGCTGACCAACGACTGACCACAAAACTAAATGGTTTCTTTAAGGAATCGAGTTCATATGAAAACGAAAATAAATGGTCTTTCATTAGCAACTTGACAACTTCAAACTTTCATTGTTTGTCAATGTCAAAATATTGAGCAAAGTCAACATTTTCATCATTGTGAAAAACAGGAAGGTCCACCGTTTACAAATAATAAATATTTACTACCGAAATTCCGAGTTGGTGGTCGATACTTTAAGAGCGTTAACGGCCATTTTCTGCCGTAATTCCCAGTCCCAGTACACAAGCAATTCAAAGTCTACTGAAAAAATTTGAGTCGGAATATTTGCTGCTTGATGTTGCCGTGCCAGTGAGACTACGTTTTGCCCGAAGTGTGGAGAATATTGCAGCCATAGAGGCGTCCATCGCAAACTAGCCAAATCGGTCAATTTCAAGAATTGGGCCTCTCCCAGACCACATTATGGCGAATTTTGCAAAAGGATCTTGGCCTACACCCTTACCAGAACAAGCTGACTTAAGAACTAAAGCCACTTGATCATATCAAGCGACGTACGCTGCCGTAGAGGCGTCCATCGCAAACTTGCCAAATCAGTCAAATTCAAGAATTGGGCCTCTCCCAGACCACATTATGGCGAATTTTGCATAAGGATCTTGGCCTACACCCTTACAAGAACAAGCTGACTTAAGAACTAAGGCCACTTGATCATATGAAGCGACGTACGTTCTCGGATCGGGCTCTGGTCATGAAGAATTTCATCCCAAAATCATCTTCAGTGATGAAGCGCATTTTTGGTTAAACGGCTTCGTCAGTAAGCAAAATATGCGTTACTGGCCAGGTGAGAACCCTCATGTGCTTCATGAAACAACACATCATCCGCAAAAAGTCACTGTTTGGTGCGGTTTTCATGCCGGTGGCGTCATTGGGCCGTTGTTTTTCGTCGATGAAAATGACAGTCACGCTACGGTAAATGGTATTCGCTACAGAGACTTTTTGGAACGTTATTTCTTTGAGCAATTGCATGAATTGGACATCAGTGATATGTGGTTCCAACAAGACGGTGCCACAAGCCACACAGCGGGTGCAACAATCGAGCTATGGAAGTCTCAGTTCGGTGAATGTGTAATATCGAGAATCGTACCCATCTTTTGGCCGCCGAGATCGGGCGATTTAACGCCTGTAGATTTTTTTTACCGGGCTACATTAAATTATTGGTCTCTGCCAACAAGCCGGCGACGTCGCTCACAGCCAATATTGAACGAGAAATAACGGCCGTATGGGTCGAAATGTGCGGCCGAGTCATCGAAAATTGGGTTCAAAGTATCGACCGCTGCATACGTTCCCGTGGTGGGCATATGAACGAAGTCGAATTCCATTCATGAATGTTTTGATAATAATTCAAGCCAAATAATTTTTTGTTGAGATATCTCAATTAGCTAGTTTGCATTTTATTTAAAAAAGAAGTTGTCAAGTCCTTAATAAAAGACCCTTTATTACTCACGGATTGATTACATCTTTCCCCTTCTGATTCAAATCTTCTTACCTTAGTCTCTTCATTATCCAATTTCAGACCCAACTAGATGACCTGCTCTTACATTTAGCCATATGGAAAAGATTTTATTTTCCAATGTATGTGTAGTTTGCCAGTCAATTTAAAAATTTTAAACCAAGTGGCGCTTGCTTATCTCAAGGACTCTCATCTTAATTTCGTTGAAAGTTATTACGAAAATATTTATCAAATAGAAAAGAATGCGAACCGAGAATCAATTAGGTCCATTAAATTCGGTTATTCATCTCGTCCTTTTCATCATCCTAACCTCTTCACAAATACGGTTACTATTTAGGTACATGTCTCTTCGTATACAACACAAATTTCAATAACCTTAAGTGGCCGTCAGAACATTCCATGCTAACAATATACTCGTACGTTGTTTTCTCCAAACTTTATTTCGGCTTAGATATCCCTAATGTGGAATTTACGTAATACGTCACCATAGAAGAGGAATGTAGGTCAAGTAATATTTTTACCAAAGTCATACGCTATTGTCGGCGAATGGCATGGAATGGGTGGCCTCGAGAAGTAGAGTAACTTTGAACTTGGCAATGGCAAATGGCGGGTTGAACGCTTGTAGTAGAACCAACTACCAGCCCCGCCTAAAAAGATACTCGTAGATTTGGTGATACAGAGTCCAAAAAGTATCACAATTTCCTTATTTTTTTTTGCTTCACTATTAATCTTATTTCCTCTTGCTGTTATGGGTTATCAGCATGGCCCCACTTAATCTTACCTTCTTGCATTGCCATGCCACCCATTTGCTATTGTTTCATCGATTTTTGAACCCAAGAAGAGTCAAAGAACAAGAACAGCTCGCTCTTCAAATGATTCGTTGGCGAGTGGAGTGTTGGGCTGCACGTCATGCAGAAATTAAGAAAGAGAAGGGCAAAATTGGAACGTATTCGCTCTTGATGCATAAGGAAATATGATAGAACACTCTTACCAAAGAGACTTTTATTTCAATTGCAGAGAAAAATAATCGTCAGGAGAAATGAAATGAGATGAGCATTATTCTGCAGACTTGCAGAATATAGTAAAGGTAATTGAATTGCTAATGTTTTGCAGAATGAGTAGATTTGGAAGTTAAATGCGTTTGGTTTGAGTGAATCCAATTGAGTGGTTAAAGTAGACCATACGCTCTCAAACTGTGTTGGTAACTTGTTAAATGTATTTCTTTATAACTTTGATATAAAAGGGCATTATTTTGGTTCTGAAATTAAAAGGAGTTTGGCAGGAAAACATATGTCTTAACATATGTGTTTATTGCCCTGCGCCAAGGCTTGGACCTCTGCTATCAGATATTCATGATGGTGTAAATATTATGTTAACAGTGCACAGGTATGGAATAATATCCTTTACATCCTTTAGAATATTTTTGTAAGTCCTCCACCTGCGAAGCGGACCACCCTGGTACTACAATGGGATCAGTGGAGATTGTTTTCAGAGAAATTCGGATATTTTCCTTGGATATTTTGACCGAGGATATTTTCCGGGGATATTTTGACCGCGGTTATTACAGAAAAGGGATATAAATAGAGGTATACCTATTCCTATTCCCATCCCTCAAAAAGTGGAAGTGGCAAAAATCTAAGTATGGGTGAATAGTTAAGAATGATTTTATCAAGAATAGGACTTGTATTTCCATTAACTTCTTCAATAAACCTTCACTTGAGCATTTGGGGCCCCTAGAGACTATATACTCCAAATGTCAGTTTTCAGCTCAATTTTTAAGGCCTACAAATTGCCAATGGACGGACCGCCGGACGGAAATGGCTATATCGACATTACTTTCGATGCTGATCCCAAATCTAGTAAATTTAAGGGGCTTACGAGGGTATGGTTTAAGCTATGAGTTAAAATTAAAATACCCTTCAAATCCATATAATGTACAGGGTGGCGCGCGAATCGTGCTACAAAAACAAAACGTAATAACTTTTTTATTTGTAAGTGTTCGGCTTATTTTTTATTTATTTGGCAGGTTACTATTTAGGTTTATTAAAATCAATGCTTGTAATACCGAAAAGAGGATTTCGATAGTGTAGCGGTACCATGTTTTGCAGTCCTTCATTTCCGTCCAAAGGGAATTTAGGCGGGAGTTTGGCGGCACTCCCCCGAGTATCATTATGAGGCTGGTAAACATGTTTGCCGAATCTGGAAGCATCCCACGAAGACCGTACCATCGATATGCCTATGTTCGGGGTCAGGACACAATCGCGGCTGTAGCATCGTCAATTCAGGCAAATCCAAGCGTTTCGACTCGAAACTTATCGGCGCAAATTGGAATTAGCGGAGGGTTATTACAATGGATAATTCATGATGACTTAAACTTATTTCCGTACAAAGTCCAAATTGCACCCTCTGGATTCTCCTATTCGCCTGCAATTTTGCCAAAAATCAATTGAAATGACAGAAGAAGACAACAGCTGGTTTATGTGTCATGAGGCCCATTTTGATCTAAACGGCAATGTAAATAAGCAAAATTGCCGTATATGGAGCGAATGTAATCCAGAAATACTCCATAAGAAGGTACTGCACCCAGAAGTGTTGTGCGCAGTTTCATCAAGGTGCATTGTGGGGCCATACCTCTTTGAAGAAAACTGTGTAACTGTAACTGTCAATGGGGACCGTTATTTAAAGCTGTTTTTTACCCAGAACTGTGCCGAAGAAGTATCCGTTTCAACAGCATTTGACTCCAGTAAGATGGAGCAACTGCACACATAGCCAGACCGGTTATGGCGTATCTCTTACGAAAATTCCCAAACAAGTTAATATCCAGAAACTAAACTTTCTGCTGGGCCCCAAGGTCACTTGACCTGACTGCACCATCTTTTTTTTATGTAGCTATGTCGACCAAGAGGTATACAAAACGAAACCCCTTGTTTCCTTCAATGGGGACAGGCGGGAATTTTACTGAATTGATTCAGTCCTTTAAAGCAATAATTGAGGCGATCACGACTTCAATCCTTTAGGCTAATTGCACACACACCGATTTTGAACGGCCAGTATAAAATCGGCCGACATTTTACCGGTAGCAGGGTGCTAGCACACTCACCGGATTTTTACCGGTCTAACAATCAGTTGCTTTGTTGTCGTGATCGTGACACCAAATGCGTTTTTGTCCTTATCTTCCAAAACCTCAAAATCGTTTTTGAGAGCGCAGCATGGAGGGAAGCAAGCATCCCTGGTAAGATTCCTGTCTTTAAATTTATCCAAGGTTTTATCCCACAAAACAGGTATTGCCTCCACTAATGAAATAAGGACATCATTGTCAATTAAATCACCCATTGCACTTTAATTAAAACGCACTACCAAAACTAGTTTTAAACGTAGTATGTACCTACAATTTCACGCACTGAATTAAGCGAGAGCAGTCGAATGGAATGGTCGGCAAGCGTGTATTTAATCACGTATGCCACTACTTCCCGATACTGCCGGCGATACAGTGGCAGCGGACGGCTGCTTACCGGCATTTTGAAGGCACCGATCAGCGGTCGGCGTGTGTGCCAGGTCCCGTTCCCACATGTGGTTCACTATTGGAATTTGGACGACCGGTATAAAATCGGCTGTCCAAAATCGGTGTGTGTGCAATTAGCCTTAGGCCGCAAAGAATAATTTTCTGATCAGGTGTCGCATATGCGTGGATGAGCATGGAGGTCATTTACGGTCTATCATCTTCAAAAACAATTAGTTATATAAAATAAAACTTAATTTTCAATACAATAAAAAAAATTAAATACCTACATTGATTTAAAAAAAGTTATTTGAATTTCTTATTGTAGCCACCCTGTATACAAAAATGAAATGCTTCTTCTTTTTTTTGTAAAATGTTTGTTATAATCGTCCGAATCAGGTTCTTGTGGAAAGAAAAATTTGGAAAAGTTGCAGGGAAAATTGAAAAATTCGGGAAATCTGAAAAAGTGTTTTAAATGAGAATTTTGTATGGAGAATGATAAGAATGAAGTGGCAATGATTATGAAGGCGTTGTGAGATACGTGAGCGGGCTGCGCCATGCGAAGACGAAGGTGCACCAAACCGATTGACCTCAAATCAGGCAATCTGTAGTATTGTCTTGAGAGTGTTTCTGTGAAGTTTGGTCAAAATCGGTGCAACATTGCTCGGCAATTTTTTTTGTGAATAAAAATAAACGTATAGGGGAGGACTGTGCATAGAGGACCAGGGGCACATAGGACTTTCTGTTTAAAACGATAAGTAAGTGACTTGAAAAACCAAAGTTTGAGCTAGGGAGCGGTTTTATTTACAAAAGCTTCGTTTTTTTAAGTAAAATCCTTTAAATGTTATATAACAAAATATGTAGAGCGTTCTTAGCAATTCAACCATGCTAAGACTTTTGTCACGCCACCTTATGAGGGATAGGAATAAGAATAGGGTATCCAACAGTTCGCCCAAGCGGACTGTAGCCCGTCCCTATGTTTTTTAATTGTTTTTGTTCCAGATGGTACGCAACTATAAAAAATCACAAAAAATAAAAAGACTACCACTAAGGGCAATCCCAGTAGCAGAAGCACCAGTTCATCCTAAGAAGACAATGCAGGTGGCAATGGTGCGGTGGTAGTGTATTCACTAAAAGTGATTGGCAGGTCGTGCGTTCGAATCCCGACCAGGGCCATGATTTTTATAAATAGAATACACACAACAAAAACTGATCTCCGTAAAGCCATTTAGGCGCCACCTGTTGAGAAAAAATATCCCATCGCACCAAACTTCTTTCCTATGCATCTATTCTTTCAGTAAATAGCACCCAAAAATAGGCAATGAATTGCTAGGAGCTACTTGCACAAGAAACTAAATGCCTGTGCTGTGGTTTTACCATTATAAGGGTAATGTGTCACTACAGAAGAAAAAAATCCCTTTAGCGCACGCAAATTATAAAAAAAAAAAAAAAAAAAAACTCCTTGTTGCATTTATTGAACCGATACATTTTTTATATCACAAGACAATGAAGGCTGGATCCAGTGTTGTGGTTGTAAAAAGTGGGCACATGATGCGATAACTATAAAACGTGCTAACATTGCGTTTAAATTCAGCTTAACAAAAACACTTATAACATTTATTATTTATATATATTTAATTTATTTAATTTTTACCAATGAAATTTATAAAATGTTAAAGTTATTTATTGATTAAAAGGAATGGAATAAATACTTACCTACATTGAAGATTATCCGTTCTTTTACTTTTGGAGCAGAAGATGTTTCATAGGTGGCATAGAGGACCACCTAGGTCATATGTGCTCCTACAATCGGGCACAGCGGACCAAAATCACTTTTTATACACTTTTAATTTTTAGAACATAAGTGATAAAGTTGTGATAGCAATTATTTACTTATGTATTTAATGTTGAGACCTAAAGGTATATGGTAAGGAAATGTGAGCCATTTCGTTTCGTTAAATATATTTTAATAAATTGGAAAACGTTAAGTGGTCCTCTGTGCCCATCCTCCCCTACCGGGTACCCGCTATAGACAATAATTAGTTAGTAGTATAATTATGTAGTCTACTAGAGGATATTAGCCAATACAATTTTTGGTCACGGCAAAATAGGTTCATGAGACGGAGAAATAAGACATTCAAGAATCTATATGGCCAGGTTGCCTTATCTGGCACCCAAATTTCATCTGACAAATTTCATCCTATGGAAAACAGAGGAAACATATGATTAGACGTTTTTTAACCGCAAAGAAGTTACTTAAATATTATCAAGCAGTCACGCCAGTCGTTGGTATATTTATACGTCGTTCAGAATAAACAGTCCCTAAAATCTATCTGCTGCAAATACTTCCGAAGCTATATTTTTGATACAAATGAAAGGGACCCAAAATGTTACCTTGATTTTTTTGAGAAGCTTCTCATGGAATTTTTTTTTCTCTGGGATGTTTGTAAAACTTTGTCAAGAGGTGAGGCAGTAGAAAACACGTAAGGTATTTCTGTATGAGTAAAATGTGAGGTAGCAGTCGGAGTCTTTGCTTTGCATAAAACGGACTCTTGTCAACAGCTTCAGTTAAAGTCTTCAAAGAATATCGAAAAACTTATCGTCGCATTATAAAGGTTTTCTTTTATATCTTTCTCACATATTAAGTCGACCCCAGCTCTTAGCAAGAACGAATACGTTAACCCCGTTCTTCCAACCTACAGCGACCCACAAGATCACCTTTGTGTGTATTTCAAACAAAAAAAACCTCATCGTTACCATCATAGAATCCTCTTCCACACGCCGTATGTACGAAGAGTTCGTCTTTTCAAGCTTCTTGTCGTTTTCATTGTGAATATGTATTCCTTGTTGCATTTGATCCAGCATTAGACGGAAGCTCCAGACCACCACGCCATGGAATCTACAACCGATAATTATAAACTAATTAAGACATGCGTTCGGAGTCACAAACGACAGTGAACAGCGCCAACTATTAGACCAACAAACACGATAGCCAAACGATAGGCGACGACGCCAATGTGGTAACCCCAAAAAGAGACGTTGGTTGCATGGTTTCCCATTTTGCTTGTCTTGCCTGTGATCTTTTTGTTTCCTTCTGCGTTTGGCTTAAGTTTCCCAGATCGAAGTCGATCTTGCCAACAATTTACTGCTACACACGCAGTCTTACTTGTTCAGCAGCATTGTTGTTGTCTGCCGCTTTGTCGTAGCTGATCCCTGGAATCTTGATTGTTATGGGATCTGCGCAGATGAAATTATCGCATCGTGGAAGAAAAAAGATATCTTAAGGTTCTCCTCCGTCTACGGCTGAAGAAGATGTCGTCTTTGTGGCACATTGGTATGGCGCGGCAATTATCGCTATTATTCGGAGCAATTTAATTAATAAGGTGTTAGATTCTCTGCTCGGGATAAGATTAAATTGTAAATCATGAATAGACGGGATTTTCGCGAGGGCCTCGACACGTTGTCAAGCGTTGAGCTGCAGCTGCAGTGCGATTAAGAGATTTCTTCGAAATGAAGGGAATGCGTAACGAGGCAAGTGAGTGCGGACAAGTGAGTGGGAAATAATTTCGTCATCGAGACCTACCTATGAATAAAAGGGTGACACCTTGTATTCACATAATGTTGTATTTTCCAAAAATATATATTCAACTAGTAACAGTTGAACATTGAACATTCAACTAGAAATAACGGAATATGTACCTATTATAATTGTTGGCGTTTCTCGAAAGGATTCTAAACCAACAATTTCACCGAGGGGAAAGAATGGAAAAAATAACGTTCGCAACAAAATGCGATTTAAACAAGATTGACACAACTCAAACACGCTCTGAACAAAACGAAGAGGAACGATCACGACGTCTTGATTCAATGGGAATGAACAGTTGGCACGTGAATGTACTGCTGAAAAAAGAAGACAACTGGATCAGTTATCATATGGAGATAGAATACAAACACGTCGTGCTGAATCAATCATCGCTTATTCTGATGGTTTTCGATTATGAGCATGAAATTGTTTTCTGTTCACATTCTGAGATTGAAATGAATCAAGTGTGTGAATATTAACGGCAAATGAGTAAATCTAGAATAAAATATTGTTAGCCATGATTTGGTTGGCCAAGTTCAAGAGCATCGATGGCCAGTGTATGTACTATAAAACTAGCATATTATCTTCTTTTTTTTTACATGGAAAGATATTTTATTTTAATTCAATATAACTCGCATGTTGGGCTTAGTGGATATTCTATGCGTTGGACTACTGACCGGAGATTAAATTAGGCCGGAAGCAGTTACACCTAAAGTTTTTTTTCCCTGCACCACCTCTTGCAAATTTCTAAAAACCTCCAAGAGTATCAATTGACATAAAAAGCTTCTTTAATTTGCCAGTTGGAGTCGGTGTTAAATTTTTGGTCCCTTCTACACGTGCCAAAAATATAAGTCACTGCAACGTAGTAATATTAAACCAAAACACCGCACAATAACCCAAAACATTCCATTCGCTCTTATATCGGCACATCCTCACCGATTCCACTATCACTGCACTTTCAATGCAAACAAATAAATTTTTCACCAACTTACAATCGACCTAGCATATTAAGTTAAAGGCATATTAAATTATATTATCGACCTAGTTTAAGTTCAATTATCTTTATACGCGAATGTAAAGTAGAGATAAATATTAAGCATATCATATTAAAAAAAGTTGGTCGCAATTCGCGTTACCACAAAGATACAATTCTACCAAATTAGATTCATTTTTGCTTCCGTACAAATAGATATCCTTTTTTGGATTTTGTTTCAATTTTCAATAAAAATTCTGCATATTCTCCCTTTTATCAAATTGAAGTGATGGTCAAAACCCCTTTGGGACCTTGCCGTCGATTTAAATAAAAAGAAAACAGTGCAATTGAATAAAACTTTAATAAGTATATTTCCGTGTTATTATCAAATGTATTCAAGAGTAAGTGCCGAATGACCAATTGCATGTTCTATTCGTCTGCTGACTAGTGAACGACTGACAACTTGATTTGATTTTTCACTGCCTTTTATACTAATTTTACAAACATGAAAAAAATAAAAAGGTGTGCTTTGATAATTTTTAAACAGGTGAAATTGCATAGGTGCTTTTCAAATAGAATTTAATGCATTTTTTTATATAATAGTCTTTACGAATATTTATGTCATTAGGATGGCCGCTACATATGTCTTTAGGATGGCCGCTACAAAATTCAATTTGGCAACATAAATTTGTTTAGCTTATTTTTAAAACTGACTGTATTTCATTCTGATGTTCACATACTTTGCATGTACGGTACGACGAAGGACCTTGTACGATTCTTCCAATATACTCGTATGAGAGTGTGTGAGTTATTCAATTCAAATACAGTTGCAATACACACACAATGAATTTTGGCCCAGTAAAAATTGCTCTGCGATACCTATGTACAAATTTTGTTAGTTTATTTATAAGAATTTGTTTACTCTTTTGAATAATGTTTGAATTGACTGATAATCAGGTGATGTGATATTTGTTTTAAGGATTTTTATATTTTGTATTTATAAATTTTTATAAACTTTAGTGCAAAACTAAGGGGTCTTTTATTAGCAACTTGACAACTTCACATTTTCAGTGTGAACCCACCCTTAAACCGCTTACCAAACTGTCAATGTTAAATAATTCAGGGGAAGTACACCAAGGAACAAAATTTACAAATAATTAAAATATACTACCGAAATTCCGAGTCGGTCGCAACTTTAAGGGTTGTTTTTTTTTTTTTTTTTTTTTTTTTTTAGTAAAAGATTTTATTCAAATTTTGCTTATTATCTTTATTTGTTATTTTCTTTTTTATTGTCACAACTTGTAAAACAAAAAGGTAAACAACTCGACGCAACAGAAGAATTTGAAATATAAAAAGCATACAAAACAGAAAGAGAAAACGTGCTAAACGACAAATTAACATTAAAAACAAACCAACTATTCGACACAGCCATCAACAGTATAAGACAAAAAGAGACAAACATAAATAACACCAATAGCCGCACACCAGTATCTGAAGTGGCCCCAAGAACAAAATAGTACTCGCCCGAAGATGAAGCAGCAGCTTTGAAACGCGTGACGAACAAAAATAACAAAATGGAACTTTAAGAGCGTTAACACCAATTTTCGGCTGCAATTCTCGTCCCAGTAGACAAGCAATTCATTGTCTAATGAAACAAATTGAGTCAGAATTTTCGCTGCTTCATGTTACCGTGCCAATGAGACTACGTTTTGCCCGAAGTGTTGAGAAAATTGCTGCCGTAGACTTGTAGAGGAATCCGTCCCGAACCAGCCAAATCAGGCAATTTCATGTCTTTCTCAAGAATTGGGTCTCTCCCAGACCACATTATGGCGAATTTTGCGTAAGGATTTTGGCCTACACCCTTACAAGATCAAGCTGACTCAAGAACTAAACCCACTTGATCATATCAAGCTACGGGCGTTCTCGAATTGGGCTCTGGACATGATGGAAGAAAATGAAGAATTTCATCGCAAAATCATCTTCTGCGATGAAGCCCATTTTTGATTAAACGCCTTCGTCAATAACCAAAATATGCGTTACTGGACAGGTGAGAACCCTCATGCTGCTTATGAAACAGCACTTCATCCGCAAAATGTCACTGTTTGGTGCGGTTTTCATTCCGGTGCGTCATTAAGCCGTTTTTTTTTCGTCGATGAAAATGACCGTCACGTTACAGTAAATGGTATTCGCTACAGAGACATGTTGGAACGTCATTTCTCTGAGCAATTGCATAAATTGGATATCAGTAATTTGTGGTTCCAACAAGATGGTGCCACAAGCCTTACAGAGGGTGCAACAACCGAGTTACTGAAATCTCAGTTCGGCGAACGTGTTATCTCGAGAAACGGACTCGTCTACTGGCCGCCGAGAGTCGCCGAGTCATCGAAAATTAGGTTCAACGTATCGACCGCTGCATACGTTCCCGTGGTGGACATATGAATGAAGTCGAATTAGGTAGGTAGGTAGGTAAATGGATGCCCTTGTGACTGTTGTCACGGCTCACTTAGACCATCAGTTTGGGTCCATTGTGTCCATTGGTGTTGGGGTTTCCAAAATTTTGAACCTGCAAATACAAAAAAAAAAAAAAATATGCCGCTGTTAAACAGCTCTGTGATCCGCTTTATTAGAACCACCCGGATCTATATGTAAATCTCAGGAGTTTGTTAAGCTCAATGTCGGTCAGATCCTCCAGCTCCTCAAAAAAGTAGCTGCCAAGAATCTTGAATCTCTTAGTACTAAGGGCAGGGCATTCACATAATAGGTGACGGATAGATTCTGTCTCTTCGACGTCTCTACCAGCTCCTGCAGTAATCGTTGTGCGCTATGCCCAGCCGCTCCGCGTGTAGGCCCACCACGCAGTGTCCTGTGAGGACCCCTGTCAGTGTGCGTATGTCTCTGCGGTTCAGCCCGATTATGGCCTTAGATTTCCTTTTGTTTACCGCTGGCCAAAGCTCCCTCGTGTGTCTACATGTTTCAAGGCTGGTCCAACGTAGGTTTGTTCTACTCATGGATTCAGCGTCGATTTTCCGTGACAGTGTACTGAGCGGAGTTTGTAAAGATTTCAGAGCCAGAGATGCATCCATCTCCGATCCGCATCTTGCCAGCTTGTCTGCTTCTTCGTTGCCCGAGATGTCCTTGTGCCCCGGTACCCAGCATAGGGTCACCGAGTTTACGGTTGATATCTCGTCTAGGTGTTTTCTGCACTGTAACACCGTCCTTGATTTAACAACTGCTGACTCCATGGCCATTATGGCCGCTTGGCTGTCAGAGTATATGGTGATCTGCTTATCGGCCAGTTTACGCTTCTTCACCTCCTTAGCGGCTTGAGTGATTGCAGCTGTCTCTGCCTGGAAGACGCTGCATTCATCGTTGATTCTGAAGGATATACCCAGGCCCAGAGTCTCACAGAAGATGCCTGCACCTGTACCAGCATCCATTTTGGATCCGTCGGTATAGATAGCTATTTCGCCTTCTTCCGTGACTGTTCTATTGATCCATTCGCTTCTTTCTGGGATTCTGGTAACGAATCCCTTTTTGAAGGCGAAGGTGTGTGGTAGGTAGTCAGTGGATTTTGTTTCTTTCGAGGCTCTCCATCTTGCCTCGACCGATGCGTGTCCGTAGGGCCTGAAAGACCATAGTCCCGACTCCCTGAGTCTAACGGCCGTTTTAACCGCTATGCTGCTGCAGTGTATGTCCAGGGGTGTGAGGTTAAGTATTACCTCCATGGCTGCAGTGGGTGTGGTCCTTAGTGACCCTGTTATCCCGATGCAAGCCGTCCTTTGTATCTTAGTAAGGCTTGAGAGATGGCATTTCTTCTCAGTAGCCTTCCACCATACAGCTGCGCCATATGTTAAAATGGGTCTTACCACCGCTGTGTACAGCCAGTGTACCACATGTGGTTTAAATCCCCATGTGTTGCCGAATGTTCTTCTGCAGGCATAAAGTGCCACGTATGCCTTTTTCACCCGGTCTTCTATATTTTCCTTCCAGTTGAGTTTGGAATCTAGTATAACCCCCAAGTATCTTGCCGTCTTGGAAACTTGTAGGTGCACTCCATTCATCCTTGGTAGTTCAAAGGTCGGTATTGCCCTTTTCCTTGTGAACAGCAGGATTTCTGTCTTGTCTGGGTTTACTCCGAGTCCTTTTTCCGCAACCCATTTGCTGACCAGTAGGAGTGCATAGCTGAGTCGCTCACTGAGGACTGGGATGAATTTACCCGGGACCAGGATTGCTACATCGTCGGCGTAGGCACTCACGATAAAGCCTTCCCGCTCTAGTATTTTTAAGAGTTCGTCCATGACTAGGATCCATATGAGCGGAGAGAGGACGCCTCCTTGTGGGGTACCTCTGCTGACTTTCCGTTCTATACAAACGTCTCCTAGATAGGACTTGATTCGTCGTGTGCCTAGCATTAGTCCAATCTGTTATTGACCCGGGCCCTTCTAAGGCCGCGCAGAATTGCGTCAGCCTCGATGTTATTGAAGGCTCCCTCTATGTCTAGGAGCGCACTCAAAGTAAATTCCTTGAATTCCAGGGATCTTTCCACCACGGAAACTACTTTATGTAGTGCGGTGTCTGCAGATCTCCCTTTAATGTATGCGTGCTGCGATTTGGAAAGGTAATTATCGCTGATCGCTTCTCTGACATGCACATCAATTAGTCTTTCCAGTATTTTTAGCATGAATGATGACAGACTAATAGGTCTGTAGTCCTTTGCTGTGGTGTGGGTAGCTTTCCCTGCCTTAGGGGTAAATATTACCCTCACCTCACGCCATGCTTTGGGAACATAGCAAAGCCTTAAGCAGCCCATATAGATGCGTTTCAGTCTTGGGATAGTGGTACCCTTAGCCTTCTGAAGCATTATAGGTCGAATATTATCTATTCCTGGTGCTTTGAAGGGGGCGAATGAGTTGATCGCCCATGCTATTTTTCTTTCGTCGATTATTGCGTCGATTGTGTTTTGATCCATTCCCTGCCTCGTGTCGTGTGTAACTGTATCGTATACTCTAGGCACGTCGGCGCATCCTGGGAAATGGGTTTCTGTCAAGACGACCAGCGTCTGCTCGTGTGATTCAGTCCAGCTACCGTCGATATTTCTTAGCGAGGATATCGGTATCGGTGCTTTAGCCAGAACTTTTCTGAGTCGCGACGCCTCGGTCGTAGATTCGATCGATTCGCAGAAATTTCTGCATGAGTTCTTCTTGGCGAATCTTATCTCCTTTTTTAGGAGTTTAACGCTCTGCTTGTAGGTCGTCCATTCGATTAGTCCCTCCTTTGCGAGGTTCCATCTAGATCTTGATGCTTGCATAAGCTCCCCGATCTTGGAGTTCCACCAGGGAGGGCGTTTTTTTCCGTTTGTTCTGCTTACTGGGCAGGATTTTTCGAAGGATTTTGAGAGCACCTCAGTTAGAGACTCAACTGCTTTGTCGATCTCTTGTTCAGTGCTGTGGTTTTTTACCGGGCAGACGTTTTCCAACATCTGTAGTTCTGTAGTGAACCTGTCCCAGTCTGCTCTTCTTGGGTTCCTGAAAATTTCCCTAGCCTTAGATTGAATTTGTAGGTCAAAGAGTATCCAGCAGTGGTCTGAGAATGATGCCTTGCTGGACACTCTCCAGTTCACGACCTGGACGGAACTGCTCTGAGATACAAATGTAGCGTCTAGAACTTCCCTTCTATTCGCTGTTATGAAGGTAGGGTCATTACCCCTGTTACATACGATTAGATTGGAACTGAGTAAAAAGTCGAACAAAGCCTCGCCCCTTGCATTAATATCTGAGCTGCCCCAGATAGTATGATGGGCATTTACGTCACCGCCTAAGACTAAGTTCTTCTTACCTTTCTCGGACGCTGCTACTAGCGTCCTTACCGAATCCGGGGGGACAGATGTGTCGTCATTGTGGGGCATGTACACTGACGCCACAGTACAGCTCTCGTCCTTTCCTCTAACCTCCACCGCCGTCACGTCGCCCGTGCTGAAATGATACAACATTAATACATGAAGGTTTTTATTTGCCACGATACACGATCTCACCTTTCCCTTATCGGATCTGTAAAAGGTGTTAAATTTGTATGACCCTAATCCCATCACGCGATCGTTATGGATCCATGGTTCCTGGACTAGGGCCAGGTCCAGCTGCTCCCTTTCCAGGAGCAGCCTCAAGTTGTCCGAGGCGACTTTACTGTGGTGGAGGTTGATCTGGACTATCTTCATCGATGGCCATATCTTCTCCTCCCACATTGTCGGTCGCCTGTGCGTCCGATGCAGTGCGTTTAAGCAGCTTGAGGGTAACCTCGCTCGCTGCAAATGATAACGCCATCTGCATCTCCTTCTTCAGCGGTGATGGCGTTTCGTCGAAGACGACGATATAGCCTCTTGCACCGTTTTTGGGCTCTTCCGCGCTTACGATTTCCCATCCCTGCATGGGGATCTGCGGGTTTTGCGCTTGCAGGACGCGGAGCACGTCACTCTTGTCCACCCCCATTTCGGGGATGACTATTCGTCCCTTCGCCTTCCTAGGGACTTCTCTGGGCGGGACGGCCTTGAGCATGGCTCCTTCCCAGAGTTCTAGGCCGTCTATAACGGTCTTGGCGAAGTCGTTGGATGCCTGGTCCTTGCAGTCGATGTAGGTGATACCCTTGATCCACCTCATCTTGCCATAGGCTGGGGCATTTACGCCGGCGTTCTTTAGAATGTGAGATACGATTGCAGAGCCCAAGGTCTGCTCGATTCTCTTCCCACATTCTACTGTGTACTGCCCGCTCGGCTTTTTGATGTCCACCACAGCCAGCTGCAACGGATTTCTCGTCACCTCGCTGTAGCTGCTCCTTTGGTTGGTTCCCCACGAGCCTGATGCCTTTTTGGGGCTCCCCGTGGTCGTTGTGGTCTGTTTGATCTTCTTGGGGGCATTTGGTACGTCTTCCGATGACCTCATCCTCTTCGAGGCAAACACACTTCTCTTTCCACCCGTTTTTTCCGTCGGTTTCCGCTGAAGTCCGCTGGGGCCCGGCTTATCGCTAGGCTCCCTTGGGACTGGCTGAACCTCCTTACGTACTTCGGGTCTTCTGTTTCTGGCATTGGGGTCCATCTTAACGACGTCATCCCTCCGCCTCGTGTAATCGCCTTTCTTGCCGGTCACGTCCTTATTAGCCGTCCTGGTTCTCGGTTCTGGGGGCCTTGTGAGAATATCCTGTGCTATGGTTTCTCTGGCCCATCCTAGCGATGCTACCTCCTTCTCTGTGAGAGAGGATCTTTCCTTAGCGGTGAGAATGCCATATATATGTTTGGCCTTTTTAAACTCCCTCTTCCTTAGCAGACCCGGAGAGAGTTTTTTCTTCTTCCTCGCCTTGTCCGTTGCGAGATTCTCTTCGGAGGGTTCAGCTAAGAGCTGTTCTTCCCTTTCCTCCGATATCTCCTCATCAGTTGCACCGGCCTCTAGGGCCTCCTCTCTAATGTGCAGTTCCACCGGCTGTGTGTCTGCCGCACTCTCGGTATCTAACATACCCACTCCCTCATCCTTGTTTTTGTTTGTTGTTTTGAAAATTTTGGTTCCCACGATTATGGCCGGAAAGGGTAGTCCGCCCCGGCAGCGCCGCCATGCCGGGGTAAGGCATTAAGGTACCTGCAGGTCTTCGCCAGGGCACCTCAGGGAGCTCGTATGCGGTTGGTTTGACCCCCAACCTTTCATCCTTGGGCACGGTTTACTACTTGCTCGCTCCACCCCTGGAATTAGGTTTGAATTAGGATAGGTGTGTGGTAGGTGGGGGGGGGGGGGGGGGGGGGTGACAGAGGAAGGGGTGGGGTTGGGGGGGAGGGGATGGACCGGAGTGTCCTTTTGGTTAGTTCTTGGTCATCGCTCATCAGACGGTCTATCTGCCATGGGTGGCCCTAGTGACGATCGCAGTCGTCGACAGCATAGTCCGTTGAATCTCCGCGACTTAAGCCTCCGCACCGGCACCATCCCTTCCTGGATGATGCACTCGACAAGGTGACTAACCGCGCGAGAGGTGAGATGAAGTCGAATTCCATTCATAATTGTTTTGATAGGAATTCAATTCAATAACATTTTTTGAGATATCTCAAGTAGTGCATTTTATTTAAAAAAGAAATTGTCAAGCCCTTAATGAAAGACCCTTCATATTCAGAAAAAGTGTTCAGAATTCAAGCAGAAATTGATTGCAAATAATGCTTCTTCTGTTTAATTTAACAATTGCGTGAAGTTTAATTGATTAACAGGCATAATCAGAGTTTTCGCGAGAGTAATTATTCTAGTAGCCAACGGCCGGCGGCGTGAGAAATTGTGTGGTGAGATTTTCCAACAACCGAATTTATGTGATTTTTCAATGTTAAGTGTTAGTTGTGGAGTGGAGATATCTTTATCTCCAAGGTCACGACCTGATATGCCCCACTATCAAGATAAATCTATAAGATAAATCCAAAGGTTTTCTGGAAATCGCTAAACATTTACATTTAGATCGGTTTAGCAAGAGACCTTTTTTAAAGATCAATGTGCTTTCACAAAAATATCGCCGTTCATACAGCTAACAGTGTGCTCCATAAAAGCCAGAGGATAGTAAATGAGGAGTTGTACAGTATCTGCATACAAATATATAGAGCAATGTTTAACAAGCGAAGGTAGTTCCGTTATATACAACGAAAGGAATGATTGTCCCAAGACAGATCACTGCGGCACTCCACTGACAGCGGGTAAACATCAGAGAGAACAATATTTGATTCATCACCTTGGAATCCATTGGTTAAATATGAAGATATGAAATTGACGGCACATGAAAAAAAGATGTACAAATGCAGAGGCTTAGAGCATAAATTGGTCAACCGTGTCAAGCACCTTAGATAACTCCAGCAACGCTATCAATACAATATCGTTACATCATCTCTATCAATGCCATGCCGTATATCAGCAGTTAAAATAAGCAACGCGGTGATGCAGCTTTGTTTTTTCTGAAAATCGGATTGCATGGGTGTTGAGATACTGATGTTCCTTATGTACTTACTTATTTGCTGCTGCAGAATTGTTTTCAAATATTTTGGAAATGAATGGCAGGATAGAGATCTGCCTAAATTCGTCCCCTTTTGGACTTTAGGTAACTGGTATGATCTTTGGGAGACCCAAGATATTTCCATAATCAAAATCTCCAACTTTTAAAACACATACAAACATAAAACCTTGAAGCGCAATGCCCCCAAACACAAAATATCCTGCGGAAAGAGAGTTGAAATGCCTTAATCCAGCGTAGCGGGCCAACCATATTCTGCAACAAGCAAACGTAACGTAACGTTAATTCGTAAAACGTAAATTAGTTACGTTGCAGACTCCACCCGAACCTACTACCAGATTATTCCCCAAACACCTTTTTGCCTAACGGCACTACGAAATTAAACAACGGTTCTTACATCATTTTTGCACACACTGCAAAACCGATCATAAACGGATGTGCCCCCTTTTTCCCTCTACCCAAAATGCTAGCGGATATTTGAAACCCTTACCATGCGGTGCAGGGAAATAACTTCACGGACAATAATTTCACATGGGCAATAACTTCACCTCGAGTGGGCAATAATTTCACTTTTTTTTGTGAACTTATTGCCCACCATAGGTGAGCAATAGCTCCACTTTTTTGTGAGAAATAATTTTTCTTAACATTTTATGATAATTCAAGAACCGTATCCCGCACCTACTCAAAATCAAACAGTGATCCCAAGCAGGGGGGTTGCTAAAGGCATTGCACTGTTTATGGAATCTACTTGGGACTTCGCAACTAATCAAATAAACAGTGCAATGCATATGCAACCCCCCTGCTTAGGGGCACTGTTTGATTTGGAGTGGGTGCAAGGGTCTTTAGTTATAATAGACAAATTCTCAAAGTATAGGTGGGAAATAAGTTCACAAAAAAAAGTGAAATTATTGCCCACTCGAGGTGAAGTTATTGCCCATGTGAAGTTATTGCCCGTGAAGTTATTTGCCTGCACCTTACCATGCAACTACATAATCGTTGGATAGTTCAATATTGCAAGATACACATTTTGTCTTTAGCTTTAAGACAACATTATAATTAATTCATTTTGATGTAAGTCAGTTCTAAATCGACAACTAACCTGACTGGTTCAGCTTCGCCTAGACAGCGCCCTATCTAGTTATAAATAAATAATAAAAATAAAACGTTTGATAAATAAAGAAAAGAAGAAAAACAAAAATGTATTTTTTTAACTCGAAGCGTGTAATGAGAACGTAACTAAGTTAATTGTCGTTGATAAAGATGCAATCAACTGATTCACCGAAGTAGGTGAATTAACGAGTAATTAACTTAAAATATAACATGACAGCATTTTTGAGAACCGGCATCCAATCTTTGAACCAAATGGGATATTGGACATGATATCTCCATACAATTTATCACTTAACGATTCTCAATTTCGATACCATTTATTACTTAACGACAATTAGCTAATGTATGGACATGATTTTTAATTAATGAGCCGTGAATTATCTTTTAAACCATATTGTAGTTAATTTGTGAATTAAGTAGTTTTTATTAATTCGGCTGTTAGTATTCAAGTCATTAAGGTGAATATTCACACTGCTATTGGCCTTAGATTTGCCAATACATAATACGAGTACAGTTGGTAGATTTCTCCAGAGCGTTTTACGGTTCACAGATGGACCTAAACGTCGAGTAAAAACGATTGTCTTGGCTTTACGTACTTCCGCAACGACTTTGTTTCGAAGCGTTCGGTATAAATCATACCGATATTCACAGCGTTTCCAATGCTTATAAACGGGATCCCGCTGGACTATAAGTGCACTTATTGTGACAGAAATTATCTTCAATCAGCTGAATGACTTATGGAACTGATTTCCCAAATAGGATTTCGCTTTTCTAACTGAATTTTTTTTTTGTAGTTCGAGGAAGGCCTAAAAACAACGTTTGCACAAATTATGGCTTAAGAAAACGCGTAAGAATCCGGAAAAATGTTTAAAGTATTCGTTTTTAACCTCAATCTGTCAATAAAATCCATTGAGAAGACATTCAGAAAAAAGCAGCATTCAGTGCTATTAATTGTAGGTTCATGTATTAACTAGACTATGAGAGATTGAATGTGGATTCAGTTCGAATTAAAATGCAAATCGAATTGAAACAGGATTGACTTAATGTAATCTTGGGAAATATTGTAAAAAAATGTTGGGAACGTTAGAATTCGCATTAAGGATACTATCCTTATATACGATAAATCGTGATCCTTTTGGGTTTTCCTTTTCTAGATTGAGAATGCGTTTATTTACATTCTGAAATCACAAGTAGATCCCATAAACAGTACAATGTGTATGGGGTGGCATGCTGCCCCCCGGTAAACCCCCTGCTTGGGTTCACTGTTAGCTTTGGGATAGGTGCGAGGTCCATTGTGTAATCACAAATAGAT
The DNA here is from genome assembly GCA_949715645.1 of Portevinia maculata. Lineage (NCBI taxonomy): Eukaryota > Metazoa > Arthropoda > Insecta > Diptera > Syrphidae > Portevinia > Portevinia maculata. The sequence goes on from OX454526.1 coordinate 11,025,498, forward strand.
CCCAAAAGATAATAATCAATAGCAAACCCTATTTACATTTTTGTTATGAATTATATATGTATATACAGATATAATATATATACCTATAAATATATATACATACCTATGTAATAAACATAACATTTTCATGCTCAAGTGTGAACGCTTCCACTCAAATAGTTTGTTATCAACTTCACCTATCATATACACCCACCCATGCACCCATTTTGACATTATTGTCAGTGATGAATTAAATAAATTTGTATGGTAACCCTTAAATTTGCAAATATTAGTTTCCTTAACGCATACACGCCCGCTGTGCCCAAACGTGGACACCTAAAAAAGTAGCGTAAACTTCTTAATCTTTCTGTGGTTTCTTCATACTTTTATTGACATTTGATGATAAGGATCCTATTGACGCGCTATTAGTGAAAATAATAACCAAAAATAGTTCAAAGTGATTTTGTCGCACATCTTGTGGAGTTGTTTCAGTGAGGAGTGAATACAAACAATAAGTAATTTTTATTTTTAACTTTTTCCACTAAGATTGTTAGTTTTCTTGCAAAATCAACATAAATATTTTGTGCAATATAAAATAAATTTTTATTTTCCTAGAAAAATTGAACACCGTTGATAGAAAACAAGGTTTTGTAACGGTGTCCCCAATTGGGGCCAGCGGGAACATCAGACTTAAACATCATTTTTTTATATTTTTTTTTATTGCTTTTCTTAGAAAAGGCGAACTAATAATAGTGGTAACGGTGCTTCAAGATGCTAAAAGATTTACCCTAGTTTTAAGAAATTGAAGTTTTTGAGTCAATAGTGAGGCAGGTACTTTGGGCGGCATCCAGCAAAGCAATTCGAACGGGGCAAGCCAGTGCGATTCAGCTACAAAAATTGGATGGTCACAAGTTCGGATGGATACTGTTACGCCGTTGACTTGTATTGCGGAAAATCTCCAGGACTCACTCTAAAGAGCCATTAGGTACAAGAGATGTAAAGTTGTTACTAGAAAATCTATGTACAAGTCCTAAGGACCGTGTAATGTTCTTCGGCAATTTTTTTACTAGTTTTTAATTTCTCCGGGACTTACGAAAAGCTGGTTTTCGTGCAACGGGTACAGTTCACGAAGGTAGAACCAAGAAGTGCCCTCTTGTTGGAGTGAATGAAATGAAAAAGAAAACCCGTGCTGATTCTGACTATCGTTTCGACCAAGTCAACCAAATTTTATTCGTACGTTGGCTGGACAACTGTCTCTGCGCCATGGGGTCGAACGATGATAGCGTCCTCCCTCTGGGGAAAGTAAAGAGATGGAGCGCAGTGGAGAAGAAAAAAGTAGACGTTGGCATTCCGCATGTATTCCAAAGCTACAATAAGTGTATGGGTGGTGTAGATCAAGCTGATCAGTCAATTTCGTTGTACCGCACTGCTATACGTGGCAAAAAATGGTGGTTGGTTTTATTCACATATATGCTGGATCTAGCTGTGGCAAACGCATGGCGCCTTCACATTCTAACTAATGATGACAAGTTCGATCAGCTTCAATTTCGTCGCTAATTGCTCGTCACTATTTGAGACAAAAGTATAGCGAAAATTTGCGTCCAACAGCTTCTGTGGTTCCAAGTCTGCAGTATGATGGCGTAGGTCACTATCCAAAAAAAAATTCCATCAACTAAGATGTACCATGTGTCATAAAAAAGCACGTTGGCAATGCAAAAAGTGTTTGCAAACTTTATACGTTGAAAGAGAATGTTTTGAAAATATGCATACTGCTTAAGTCCAGTGTCCCCATTTGAGGACGGCTTTTTTTTCCAATGAAGTGTTCATTTTTTTTTTGTTTCTTTACTATTTTTTAATAACAAGAATATTTTTTACCTATTAATAAAAAAAAATTGTTATTTAAAATTAAATCAAGTAAAAATTGATGCAGAACATGTTCTAAAATTATAACAAACATTTCCACATCAACAGTTTTTCGAAATTCGAAATCCTATTTGCGAAACCATAAGTCAGGTTATTTCTAAAAATTATTAAATTAAATTATCCTCATCAACACGACTGTATAAATTAAAACTCACAATAGAAGAAATTTAGTTGATGTGGTTGTGTGTGTGATAACACACTTGCAGTTGAGCTGCCAAGCCTTCAGTCAATGTACTTTGAATTGTTGAATGAACAACCGTATCCTGTAATTACTATCAGCCGCTGTTTCACGGTTCGCCACAGCCGATCATCAGACTCCTGTCTATGTTAAGGAACCTTTCAAATCAACCGGCCTATGAAGGCCCTCGACAAATCGAAGAAAAGTCACATAAAAAAGCGATAGGTTCATGCCAATTTTGACTAAAATAAAGGTTTACAAAGAGGAATGCTTCTAGGAACTACGCTATTTAGTTCTATACGGCCTAGCCAGTCAGTTTTAGTTAAACTTCTGCCCAGTTATTTTGCAAGATATCCTCTTAACATCGATGTAGTTTACTTGCAAAGCTTTGTTTACATATAAAAAAAAACCCTTTGTGACCTTATTTACACAAGCCCCTCGGAGCAAAGCTCTTTTATGACGGTGGCATCGGTATTTATTTTCTTAATAAACTTAATGAAAACATTTTCGCACAAAATCCAATCCATAAATAGACCCCTCTGTCTGCTTACCCATTTTAAAGTTAGCAAAAAACCCTAATAGAAACTCTCATCCCAGACAGCTCACCCGCCTGCTGAGAGGATGTACAATTATTTTCCTTATTACACTCAATTGCGTCTGACATCGATTCGCAATATTCTTCTTTGAAGTTAATTTAGCCCCCAATCCACTAACTCATGACCTACAGGCTGACATTGATTTGACGGAATCGCACCCATGTCACAAAATAAACGACGAACTGTTTAATAGAAAGTAAAAGAAAAATCTGGAATAAAAAAACAAAACTTTGATTGTCGACCTTTTCAGGATTTCCATGCACATCCCATCGGTTAATTGATGAATTCATTGGACATAAAGATACAAAACATACTCGCTTGTATACACAAATCTAGTTCCTTCGACGACGGCGATCTTACACAGCACGCTTTCCTTGTTCAAACAATTCATCAGAGTAACACGTCAGAGAGAACAGCAACCAAAAGGTTCATCAATTAGCAGCATAATCCCCAACCCCATCTCCACCAAAGACACTTAGGAACATAGACACACAGCTCGCTCGCTCGCAAATGCTACTATGGGAATTTGAGTTTTTATTAAATTAGGCTTCTGGTGATTTATTTATTCTGGAAGCTGAAACTTTTCCTAACATATCCTCGACTTCATTTCCCAGATAAAGTAGGTATGCTCGGGGTTAGAAAACTAACCCACCATCGAGTTGGACGAGAGTTTTCGCAGCCCGTCACTGGACTATATTTTGACAGCCAGCAGCGCGTTGATTAGTGAGTGATAAAACATTCCAGCACCCATCAGGGATAACGAACATAATACCCATCGTCTCGTCTTAGTAGATATTCGACGAAAGTTTGTAAGGATATTCCTTATCCACCCTCCCAGCAAACCCGTGTGCCTGTCATGATAAAAATAAGTATAACATAGATTTATGACCTTCTTACAAACGGGTTTCATGTTACTTTGGTGAAAGACGAAGATGAGAAAGCCGAGTAAAAAGACCTTGTAGCAAGAATAGTCCTTTCTGATGAACACCTCCGACGTGGAGTGAAAGAAGCACACGTGTGTGCGGTAGTTAGCGCCATGCAATTCCATTGATAAGCTAAGCCGATGCATCAGGAAGGAGTGTGGTTTATGGGATGCCTTGCGGCCTACACAAGTTGGGGAGCGAAATTCGTCCTTATATAGTCTACGACATCATAAATGAGCATTTATCACTTATATTGCGGGTAACCTTTTCACCTCTTGAGAAAGCACTTTGTTGCCAACCACTACAATGGCCCGCTTTATGATGTTCTTCCGCAGCGCATGACGTGTAATCATAATTCATATCTGCAACCTGGATTTGGATTCGATTTTTCATAATTTTCTGCTTCACTGTGGGGGATGACAACACGAACGGGGTTAGTTTTTTTTTCCAGCAGGCGAGATAATAAGCCGAGGGGAGGTCGAAGCTCTTGCCAGTAAATCACGGCTAGGCTATTTGGGGTGGCTGTGATGGAAATGATTGATTTGCGGCGCAGACGTTTTTATAGTCCAATATACGTGTGAATCCGATTCCGGATTATAGGTCGTTGTGTGATCAATTGTTTTGGGAAGACCTCATGGGAATTTATGCTTCGTCCACGTATGCGAACAATATAAAAAATAAAAAAAATACTCGTAAATAAAAAGAAAAACAAAAAACCAAATTACGCTCGAGCGCTAAAAGTTAGGGTCCTGGGCGGTTTGAGTTATTGTTCAGGGACAGAATAGTCTGATGGTTGATTGGCCTTGATTGGGAATGATGAGTTCCCGATTCTCCATAGAAGTGACGCATGTGAACTAAAGTTGAAAGGGATAATAATTATCTGATGTGCAAAATTAACTTTAATTCTAGAATTGAATTTGCATTGAAAATCGCTTACCGAATATTTTGAAACATATTTTTCTAATAGAAAGTTTCCTTGGCTTCCTTCTTTACTATTTTAATTCGCACAAATAACGCAGGTTTACTAATAAGTGGTGAAAAAATGAACTATGTTGAGGAAATTTCGAAAACCCTATAGTGGTGAACCATTAACCCGGCTGCCGCAGAAATTTGAAGATGTGTTTCTGGCAGGAAGCAAATCCATTTAGAATACTACGATCTCAATGCCAATAGCCCTGTTTTGTTGGAAAAGCTATCCATAGTGAAGTATGCATTCCCACAAAAATTATTCGCAGAGGCCTGGCATTTATATTTGAAATTTGTTACTTTTACTACGGGAACAGCTTGGAGCTGTCAGAATAATTTGCAGAAAAAATAATCAACAAATGGAATAAATAGATCCGAGCCAAATCATTGCACTGTTTATGGGATCTACCATTAGCATCACAAGTAGATCCCATAAACTGTGCAATGTATTTGGGGGGCATGTTAGGAAGTTAGGTAGGTAAATGAATGCCCTTGTGACTGGTGTCACGGCTCACTTTTTTTTTTTTTTTAACTTCTGGCTCGCCAAGGCGATTTAATAGGGGGGGGGGGGGGGATCCTTCGACCTAAAAGATCTTTTGTACAGTATGGGCCAGCAAAATGTTAAACTAGTAGAATTTCTACTTTCCGTGTAAAGCGGACAATTTTACCAGTAGGAGAATTCTTTATGTCCTCGGGGATCATTTGTTCCCTGACAAAGATCTTCTTTCTAATTCCATTAAAGGCTGGACATTCACATAAAATGTGTTCAGTTGACTCGTTCTCTTCAAGACAAAGTCGGCACTCAGGAGAATCTGCTATTTTCATTTTGTTTAGATGATATCTTAAACCATGGTGACCAGTAAGGTACCCTACTAAGGTTTTGATATCATGCCGGCTTAGGTATGGGAATTTGCTGGCATTTTGATAGAAGGGCCGAATGGCTCGTTTGGCCTGTCTTAAACATGGGATGCTTTTCCAAAGATAGATATATTTTCTATGTTCCCAACTTTTTATTGCTGCCGGTGCTGCTGATCTAGGAGTGCAGCAGAAAGGTTCGGGTCCTATGAAAGGTGTTTCTGATCCTTTTCTGACCAGTTCGTCGGCCTTTTCGTTACCTTCTACCCCGACAGCTCACTTTGACCATCAGTTTGGGTCCGTTGTGTCCATTGTTGGGATTTTCCAAAATTTTGAGAAACTGCAAAGAAACAAAAAGTGATCCGCTGTATCAGAACCATCCGGATCTATGTATCGGTCAGATCCTCCAGCTCCTCAAAGAAGTAGCTGCCAATAATCTTGAATCTGTTGATTCTAAGGGCAGGGCATTCACATAGTAGGTGACGAATAGATTATATCTCTTCTACCTCTCTACAGCTCCTGCAGTACTCGTTGTGCATTATGCTAAGCCGCTCCGAGTGTAGGCCAACTGCGCAGTGTCCTGTATGGACCCCCGTCAGTGTGCGTATGTCTTTGCGGTTCAGCCCGTAGATTTCACAGCCAGAGATGCATCTATCTCCGATCTGCATCTTGCCAGCTTGTCTGCTTCTTCGTTACCAGAGATGTCCTTGTGTATGTAGTGATCTGCCTGTCGGCCAGTTTGCGCCTCTTCACCTCCTTGGCAGCCTATATTATCGCAGCTGTCTCTGCCTCAAAGACGCTGCATTCATCGCTGAAAGGACAAGCCCAGGTCCAGAGATGCCTGTACCTGTACCCGCATCCATTTTGGATCCGTCAGTATAGATAACTATTTCGCCTTCTTCCGTGACTGTTATGTTGACCCATTCGCTTCTTTCTGGGATTCTGGTAGCGAATCTCCTTCTGAAGGCGAAGGTGTGACGGATGCATGTCCGTAGGGCCTGAAAGACCACAGTCCCGACTCTCTGAGTCTAACGGCCGTTTTAACCGCTTTGCTACTGAAGTATATGTCCAGGGGTGTGAGGTTGAGTATTACCTCCATGGCTGCAGTGGGTGTGGTTCTTAGTGACCTTGTTACCCCAATGCAAGCCGTCCTTTGAATTTTGGTAAGGCTTGAGAGATGGCATTTCTTCTCGGTGGCCTTCCACCATACAGCTGAAAATTGTCTTACCACCGCTGTGTACAGCCAGTGTACCACATGTGGTTGAATACCTATGTATTGCCGAGTGTCCTTCTGCAGGCATATAGTGCCACGTATGCCTTTTTCACCCGATCTTCTATGTTTTCCTTCCAGTTGAGTTCGGAATCTAGTATAACATCCAAGTACCTTGCTGTTTTGGATATTTGCAGGTCCACTCTATTCATCCTTGGTAGTTTAAAGACTGGTTTTGCCCTTTTCCTTGTTTCTTTTGTTTTTTTTTTGTTTTTCTTTCTGTCTTGGATGGGGTTACTCCGAGTCCTTTTTCCGCAACCCATTTGCTGATAAGTAGGAGTGTGTAGCTGAGTCGCTCACTGAGGACTGGGATGAATTTGCCTGGGACCAGGATTGTTACATCGTCGGCGTATAGGCGCTCACGATAAAGCCTTCCCTCTCCAATGTTTTTATTAGTTCGTCCATAACTAGGATCCATATGAGCCTCCTTGTGGTATGCCTCTGCTAACTTTCCGTTCTATACACACGTCCCATAGGTAGGACTTAATTCGTCGCACACCTAGCATAAGTCCAATGCAGTCGCATGTTGTCCCTCCTGCAATCCCCTGCTTGGGCTTACTGTTGGATTTGGATTAGGTGCGAGGTTGTGGTTGGTCCTATGTTGGATATATTATTAAAATACTTCACGCATATTTTATTTAATTTGTTTTGTTGGCTTAATACGATTTGTTTGGGCTTTATTCCCACAAACAAAATTTAGCTTTATTTCAATCTGAAATAAGACCCAACTTTTCGGGTTTATTTCATTTTGCCCTTTCGGGGTTGTTTCGTTGGGCGTTCTTTTGCAACATCATGTTGATAGATTTTACTTTTAAACGGAATGAGAAGAGTTGCAGAGGATTCCACATTCGTGTTGTACGGCTTAGAAAAGATTCTTTGAAAGGTAGGTCTACCAGTACCCGGCCACCTAACTATTTTTTTTTTCTTCTTGAGTCGTGATAACTAATTCACCTGGCCACTTAAACAACGTTTGATTGATCTTAGGCTTTAGAAAAAAAAGTTCAATGTAACTGGCTTCATGGGTTTGAAATCAAAAATAATTTTTTGAAAGAAGGTGAAATTCCGTCAGTACCCGGCCTCCAACATTCAGTAGTTGCACCAGTATCCGGCCAGGTTGTTTTAACTTCTACTGTATGAATGAATTGTTTAGAAGATCTACATATCAAATTATACATTTAAAGGATTTTATTGAAAAAACGCCACTCAAAAGTGAGCATGAACAAAAACTCATGTAAATTAATTGTCCAAAACAAGTTTATCTAAAACATACTTTGCGATGAATACGACTTTTATAACCAACCAACCTTCTGGCCCAAATTTCCAATAAATTTGTTTACTGAGATTGTTTGTCAGTCAGCAAATTTTGAAAATTCGTAAACCTGATCATTTTAGGCCTCTTGAGAGTATTTATTTCCATTTTCAGTCATCATCATCATCATTATTTTTGCTAACGGACGGACATGGAAAGATCGACATTACTATTGATGATGATCACAAAAATAGTAATTTCAAGAGGTCTATGGACAATATTAAAGTAACTTACAAGCTTACAAGCTATGAGTCAAAATTAATATCCCCACAGAATATTAGGTATAATATTGATATATAAAGGGTCTTTCATTATCGACATGACAGATTCAAACTTTCAGAGTGAACCCTTCACCCTTCAACCGATTAACGAAATGTCACTGTCAACATATTCAGTAAAATCAACATTTTTAACATGTTGAAATACACGAAGGAACAACGTTTACAAATAATTTAAATTTACTACCGCAATTTCCAGTCGATGGTCGTAACTTTATGAGCGTTTAAGCCAATTTTCGGACTTAATTCTCGTCCCAGTAGACAAGCAATTCATGGTCTAGTGAAAACATTTGAGTCGGAATATTGGCTGCTTGATGGTGCGGTGCCAGTAAGACTACGTTTTGCCGGAAGTGTGGAGAATATTGCTGCCGTCGAAAACCCGCCAAATCAGTCGTTCTCAAGAGTTGCGCCTCTCCGAGACCACATCGAATTTTGCGTAAGGATCTTGGCCTACACCCTTACAAGATCAAGCTGACTCAAGAACTAAAGCCACATGATCATATGAAACGACGTACGTTCTCGAATTGGGCTCTGGACATAATGGAAGAAAATGAAGAATTTTATCGCAAAATCATCTTCAGCTCTGAAGCTCATTTCTGGTTAAACGGCTTCGTCAATAAGCAAAATATGCGTTACTGGACACTTGAGAACTCTCATGTGCTTCATAAAACAACACCTCATCCGCAAAAAGTCAATGTTTGGTGCCTTTTTTTATGACGGTGGCGTCATTGGACCGTTTTTTTTTGTCGATGAAAATGACCGTCACGTTACGGTAAATGGTATTCGCTACAGATACATGTTGAAACGTTATTTCTTTGAGCAATTGCATGAATTGGACATCAGTGATATGTGGTTCCAACAAGACGCCGTGACAAGCCACACAGTGGGTGCAGCAATCAAGATATTAAAGTCTCAGTTCGGTGAACGTGTTTTCTCGAGAAACGGATTGGCCGACGAGATCATGTGATTTAACGGTATCGTGACATAACCCCAAGCGTCATAAGCCCAAATCTGGAAATTTGGCCTTATGTCGCTTTTTGAAAGTGACATAAGGCCAAATTCTGGTATTTGGTATTATGTCACTTTCACAAAGCGTCATAAGGCCAAATCCGGAAAGTGATATAAAGCCAAATTTTCAAAACCGTACCTCGCACCTACTCCAAATCAAACAGTGACCCCAAGCAGGGGGGTGCAGGGGGGCAGCATGCCCCGCCATAGGCATTACACTGTTAATGGAATCTACTTGCGATTTCGTAACTAATCCCATAAACAGTGAAATGCATATGGGGGGCATTATGCCCCCCTGCAACCCCCCTGCTTGGGGTCACTGTTCGATTTGGGGTAGGTGCAAGAGCAAATTGTTGAAAACAGCACCAAGCGAAAGTATCATAAAGCCTAATTGGCCTTATGACGCTTTTTCAAGGTGTCATAATACCAAATGCTAAAATTTGGCTTTATCTCACTTTCACAATGCGACATAAGGCCAAATTTCGAGATTTGGGCTTATGACGCTTGGGGTTATGTCACGGCACCGATTTAACACCTCTAGACTTTTTTATGAGGCTTCATTAAATCATTGGTCTATGCTAACAATCCGGCGACGTTAGAGGAGCTTAGGAAATATATTGAACGAGAAATAGCGCCCGTATCGAAAATTGGATTCAATGTATCGACCGCTGCATACGGTCCCGTGGTGGCCATATGAACGAAGTCGAATTCGATTCATAAATGTTTTGATAATAATTCAAGCGAATAATTTTCTTTTTGAGATATCTCAAGTAGATTGCAATTTATTTAAAAAATAAGCTGTGAAGTTCTTAATTAAAGACCCTTTATATAGGTAGTAAAATAAGAATATTTCGGGTACCTATATATTTTTAATAATGCATCTTCTTCTTTCTTAATGGCGGTGAAGCTATGATCAGGGTTAAAGTTATCAGAGCCCTCCCACTTAACTGCATCCCTACTGGTCCGCCTGTCTGGTACGCCGGTTCGACCTTGGAAAAAACCGACAGGCCTCCCGATTTTGATTCACTTCGTCTGTGAAACCAATCGAATGCTGGTGTTGCTGCATTTCTGTAATCCAGGAATTTTTACCCCTGCCTCTCTTTCGCAATTGTATGTAATGTAAATGTAAATGTAAACGTAGATTGATATTGCCTTTTTGACTGGATCTCTCCTTTGAATCGGACAGTACCACCTGAGTCGGTTGCCCTCAATTTTCTTCGAGATATGTTCTTTGACGTAAAGGCTTCCCTCAACATACAAAAAATATCTATACGTATGGACAATTATTAAGCATTTAAATTAAGATACTTTTCACATAATATGTGATTATAAGTAGCGCCATTGAATGAGCTACACTTTAGGTGATATCAAAGGGGACATATGTCACAACAAATCTTTTTTAAATCGTCTTCTTCTAAACCTCGAAGTTTTGTTCACTTTTTATGATCAATAATTAATAAAACTAACAAGCCGCTAAATATTTAAAAAAAAACTAAAACTTTTAAATTTTTAAGTTTAATAACTCAGTTTTAACTTATTCGACGAACTACACAGGCGATTTTGCGATTCAGTAATGTAGACAGCTGTCAGATTCTATCACAATGCCACACATTTTTTTCCAAGAAAATTACGATTAATTTTTTTTTTTTTTTTTTTTTTTTATAGAAAAAAGGAAATCCAAATCGCAGGGCACTCAGACTCGGTAACGGTCCATTGTACTACCAGGCAGAAATCCTTCTTTTGGTGTAGAGGCATGTGATTAATTTACTTATCATCAACCATTTAACGCAGATTGATCGGATACCTACTACTCATTTAGTACTACTATAAATTACTTTTTATACTACATTATTAATTATATTTTATTTTTAATATAAAAATATTTATTTAAATTTAGAAAATAAATCAACTTCACTGTACGTCCGAATGCAGTTTTAAGAGTGAACTGATGCGCTGTCCTTGCGTGGCGGTTAAAACAGTCTCCTGGTTAGAGCGTGACCCTTCTTGGTAAGACAAGCATCTTTATGTTTATTGAAACAACATATATTTGTCAAACCAAATACACATAATTCGAACATACGCTTTTCACCGCAAATCGCTTCCCATATTGTTCAATAATTGTCAATTTTGTTCCCATTTTTTGTAGAGATCCCAGCCATTGTTCTGAACAAGATTGTTTCCGTCTTCTGAAAGGTCATTTGATCGCAATCAAGTTTATTTATGTTCATAAATATGATACAATTATTTGTTTGCCACATTTGACCACGACTTCTTAATATCCATCCGAAGATAATGACGTGGTTCAGCTCTTAATGGTTAGCTTCCGAGGGTAGACTCTTTTTCTCAACGATAAACTTAAAGCAGAACAGCAAAAGTATGACATTCGACTCATTGAAGCGCCTTCTCGTTTTTCTTAGAAAAACGAGTAAATTCCCACAGTAAAATGTGGTGTGTCTGCCTGGTAGTACAATGGACCAGTATTGAGTCTGAGTGCTCCAGTGCAGAAAGTCTCACACACCCCGACAAAAAAAAAAAATGACATTCGACTCAATCAATGGATCTTGCTTTGAAACTGCATGAATTGTTGGTCAATTGGCATACACACCGGTTTGTTTCTAAAATATGAACAAATATAATAAGACTGGTGCCCGCCAATTGAGATTAGACTACGAGGAATATATATTGATTACAATGCTTTTCAAGATTTCCAAAGCAATGGTTACTTCTGGTTCAGCTTGAGACGAGATTTCTGGCACCTCGGCACCTTTATTTCAGAGGCACATTTATTTTCAATCATTCTCACCCTCCAAGTTCACTCGAAGGAGAATCTGGTCAATTGACGGTATTGGTGGCGGCTACAATCCAAACCCATACATGAACATGTATACAATGCAAGGCCTACCCACCTTTACATCTCCTCCTGGCAACCCTTTATAAGGGACAGCTCCATCTACGTATAAAACAATGCCAGCCATATCCATCCGATTGCTGTCGATCGCATGACAATGGTATAGAGCAGGCTTGAGAATACCACGTTCGGTGCATCCGCCCAGGCAAACGGATAGCACAAATATATGTATGCAATTCCTGTTCCTGATTCAATTTACAACTCAATTTACCTTTGCTGAATCGTGACAAAACCCGACTAACTTCTGGTGGCGGCATCGGTGACTGAGAGCCGAAGAAGTCGATCTGCATAAAGGCATCAAGGCGCAGAAGCCACTTCTTTAGTATCATCAGACGAGGCGACAGGCACAGGATGAACTGGCAACAATGGACAAACGAAGCCCTTTTTGTGCGATTTGTTTGTTTGTTGCCATTGGATTGTCCTGCTATTTTTTTTCTTCGGATGTACATGAGCAGAAAAGGAATATAACCGCTTATGGAGATCCTTATGGGTAGCTTCGTTTCCGTGTTCGGTTTGTTTTACTTGCTCCTTTTGGAGTTTTGCGTGCTCTTCTGCGGCGCGATTAGAATGGTAAGGTCGAGTGTGTATGTGACAATGGTCAATGTGGGTACACAGCGGACATTTAAATCTAAGTAAGATGACCAGTGCGCAGCTGGAAACCAGGCTAATTATTCTTGTTGCGGTGTGAGTTGGTTTTTTGAATATGCAAATGCCAAGCTAATTAGACAGCAGCGTTTCGATGGAAGAGGAGCAGTCAACTCTGATTGTGGTGTATTGCGTGAGCAGTTGAAAACGTTGTGGAATCTTTGTTGCCTCTTTTGCAAGAATGAGTTGAGTATGGGAATGTGAAACTCGAATTATATGGAACTATTTATTTGAAGAGATCATAAGAACTACGAGTACATTGGTCGCTCATTTAGGAACGAAGATGTGCCGCTGATGAACTTTGACGTGATTAAGGATTGGTGACTTCTGCAAAATGATTTAATTTGAACCATTACAACCACCAATAATAATCTCTGAAATAGACAGATATTGGAAAATAAATGTCCATGACAGTGACACTTATAGAGAAATCACTAATGAGGTAACGAATATGAAGGTGCAATGGCACTCATATGAAAATAAGGCTACTATACCGATAAGAGTAGTCGCCAGAGGTCTTCACTTCTCGTGTGAAGAACATGATATTGTTAAAGACCTGGCTAATAAAAAAAAATCAAAATTTGGAAGTCAAAAACCTAATTAAAAAAGAAAAAACAACAGGAAATGATTTGAAACCACAAGAAATAGAAAATTACACCTTTTTATGCTCTCTTTTCACAATCAAGAAGATATTGAAAAGGCATACGCTATTAAATCAATAATGAATATTTTTGTCAAGATTGAGCCACTTCCAAGAAGCTGCTCCTCAATATCTCAATGCAAACGATGTCAAGCTTTCGGGCATACGCAAAGCTATGGCAAAAGAGATTTTGCGTGCGTTAAATGTGAAGGAAAGCATCCATCAAATAAGTATGATAAAGCTAAATACATCAGCTGTCATGGAAACCACCCAGCTAATTATAGAGGCTGTCCGGTAGCAAAAGATTATAAAGAAAAGAAAAACAGAGGTACTGCCAAACACCTTCACAACCTTCTAAAAAATAAAACAAAGGAACAGGTAAATGTTGAAAACATTAAAGTATACAAAATCCCAATTGCGGCTAAAACAAACACGCCAGTTGTGAATAACAAATCATATTTCGAAATTGTGAAAAATGCACGTAAGGAAGAAGAAATATCGGTAAAGGAAATGCTTTCTACTATTATTCAAAGATTGGATAATCAAGATAAATTTATTAAGCTACTGAGCAAAGCAGTCTCTAAAGGAAAAAATCAAAAAATAATAATGATAAAGAATCTGAAAGTCGCGACCTGGAATGCAAACGGTTAACACCAACATATCCCTGAACTTCAGGTATTTCTATACAACGAAGATATTGATGTCTGCTTTATTTCTGAAACCCACTTCAAACAGAGAACAACAATTTCAATTCCTGGGTACCTATGTAACCACTCTTCCAACCCAGCTGACAGTGCTAGGGGAGGTAGTGCTGTAATTGTAAAAAGTATTTTGAAACCCTATAAAATGCCAAAAATAGAAAAACAAACCATGCAAGGAGCGACAATAAATAGGAAGCTTTACAGAGCAGGGCGAAATTTCAATTGCAATTTTATTTCGACTGGATCGCCCACTTATTTGCCATCTGACCCAGCAAAAATACCAGACCTCATCGACTTCTACATAACGAAAGGAATCAATAGAAATGAACTACAAGTTGAAAGCAGTGATGATTTGTCGTCGGATCGAATACCTATAATCCTAACGGTCAACGGCATGTCAATAGAACAGATAAACAGTGAAACACCTACCAATAAAAGAACGAACTGGTCTAAATTTAAAGCATTACTCGAAGGATTTATTAACCTTAGATCTCCACTGGTCACAACAGGACATATTGACATCGAAGTGGAACAATTCACTGCCGATATAACACAGGCAGCAGAAGATAGTACACCAACTTATAAACAACATAAGCAAGCATCGGTAAAACACCCCACAGATATTAGGGAATTAATATTAGAAAAGAGAAGAGCTCGCAGAAAATGGCAAATGCCAAGATATCCCGGCGATGAAACTATATTCAATAGACTTAATAACGAACCTAAAAAAAGGATAGGTGAATTTAAAAATAGGTCCCTAACTAACTAACTTACCTGCTGACAAAGTCACAGACTACTCCTTTTGTAAGGCTGCCAAACATTTAAAGAGACCTCAGGGGCAATATTCCCCGATAAGAACATCTGATGGGAATTGGATCGGTGACCCAAAAGAAAAGGTCAATCTTTCTTCGGAACATCTGACAAATGTTTTTAAAAAATTTCCACCTTGACTTTACTTGAATTGTCTGATAGAATAGACGAGGAATCACCTATTCATGGGCTATCTAATAGAAAATCTGCTCTATTTTGTATAAGGGTTTAGATGACAAACTTTTTTGCGCTGGCCTTTTTGTCAACATTATCTTAAAGATAGAACTCAACGTGTAAAAATTGGAAACAATATAAGCCGTGTTTCTTTGCACGAGGATATAGGGATGGTATCACAAAACGACTATCGACGCTTAAGAATTCATCAAAAAAAACTTGGCAGCACACATGTACCTATGACACGCACCGTGATACAGCTGTAAGTTGGAGTTAAGAAATTTGTATTGAAAGTCCTGAAATTGGAAAATATTTACTTCCGCCAATTGAAATTGATGCCAAGCCTTTATAATGAAGGCATGAAGGCGATAGCTATCCCCGCTAAAGTTAAAGTTATAGGATAAGTTATAGGATAAGTTGTTGTTGTATTTTACATGCAAATTTCAAATTATCCCTATATCCGCGTGCAAAGAAACACGGCTATACTAGCAGTTCTAAAACAAATAACTTGGGAGTGCCCCAAGGTTCTGTACTTGGTCCAATTTTATTCCTTATATATATAAATGCCTTATTTTCACTTCCTTTCTTTGGTAATACTAAAGCCTTTGCCGACGACCTTGGTATTTCTTACTGTTCAGTCAGTCCCTTGGATTTAATAGCTATCATAAACCATAACGTTTTTTTACTAAGATGCTGGTTTGCTTATTGTTAGTAACAAAACCAAACTGATGTAGTTCAGTCTGACTGGGCATGAGTACCCCGACTCAGATATAGTATTTCATTCCCATGATTGTGCAAGTCATGAGCTGTTGAACAACATATGCAGTTTCCAAAATAAACCATCTTTTAATAGAAATGATGATTGCAGTATGAACTGCTTCAAAATTGAAGTTGTTGATAGTTTTAAATATCTTGGTGTTACTATTGACCAAAATTTGAACTGGTCCAAGCACATTTCTCTTTTGAAAAAATATCTTCTTTCTTCTACTCGTTGTTTTTTTCGTCTTAGAAAGTATTGCTCTACGAATACATTGAAAATGATTTACTATGGCTTATTCCATTCAAGATTGCAATATGGAATCTGCAGCTGCGGTGGTGCTTATTTAAGTAAGTTGCAGAAACTAACTGTCATTCAAAAATCTGCTATACGAAAAGTTTGTAGCTCCCACCGTTCAGCTCGCACTATGAACCTTTTCAGGTCCTTGAAAATACTTCCTTTGCGTCATCTATTTTACTTCAAAGTTCTGAAGGTCCTTTTTATGAGATGCGGGTATTGAGAAAGTCCGATTTCGGGTACTCGCAGCTTACGGAGCCATTCAAACTTTGTTGTAAATATTCCTGCTTTTCGCCCTACAAGTTACAGAAACTCTTACTCCATTATATCATGCAAGCTTTATAACACTCGGCCCTTAGAAATTCGTTCCATAACAAATTTACGCATATTTACAAAAGTAGCGAGATCTTGGCTTCTTGCTTTTGACCATATTGAAATCGAGACCCTGTTGCGCTATACATATACTGCATAATAATAAAAAAAAATTATTTGCCACTTTATTTATCTAATTTAGACTAATTATTAAATATTTGTATTTATCCTTTTTATACCCTATTCTAGGGGTATCTTAATTTTGACGCATAGTTTGTAACATACCTTAATATTGAACGTAGACCCCTAAAAGTTACTATATTTATGATCAGCATCGATAGTAATGTCGATCTAGCCATGTCCGTCCGTCCGTCTGTCGGCAAAAATTAGGCCTTTAAACTGGACCTAGAGAGCTGAAATTTTAACCATATACTCTCTAGGTCCCGATATAATCAAGTTTACGAATTTTTGAAATCCGCCCACAGACACACGCCCACAAACTCAAAAAAACAAAATTTTGGAAAAAATCGAATTTTGAGCTAGAAAGCTGAATTTTTTTATATATGATCTATGACTAATAAAACTGCTCGGGATAAAAAATTTTCTAAATCTGCCCACTGACACGCCCACAAATAAATAAAACAATTTTTTTGAAAATCCAAAGTTTGCGCTAGGGAGCTGAAATTTATAATATTTATTATATACTCTCTAGGGGCCCTTTATTCTCAAGTATTAATTTTTTTTAAATCCGCCTACTGACACGCCCACAATTAAATAAAACTATTTTATTGAAACACCCAATTTTGAGCTAGGGAGCGTGTTTTTTTTGATAAAATCCTTTAAATGTTATATAACAAAATATGTAGAGCGTTCTTAACAATTCAACCATACTTAGACTTTTGTCGCGCCCACTTATGAGGGATTGGAGTAAGAATAGGGTATCCAACAGTTCGCCCAAGCGGACTGTAGCCCGTCCCTATGTTTTGTATCCTTTTTATACCCTATTCTAAGGGTATATTAATTTTGACGCATAGTTTGTAACATACCTTAATATTGCCCGTAGACCCCTAAAAGTTACTATATTTATGATCAGCATCGATAGTAATGTCGATCTAGCCATGTCCGTCTGTCGGAAAATAAGGCCTTTAAACTGGACCTAGAGAGCTGAAATTTTAACCATATACTCTCTAGGTCCCGATATAATCAAGTTTACGAATTTTTGAAATCCGCCCACAGACACGCCCACAAACTCAAAAAAAACAAAATTTTGGAAAAAATTGAATTTTGAGCTAGAAAGCTGATTTTTTTTTATATATGATCTATGACTCCTAAAACTGCTCGGGATAAAAAAAATGTCAAAATCCGCCCGCTGATACGCCCACAATTAATTTTTTTTTTCAAAATTCAAAGTTTGAGCTAGGGAGCTGAAATTTATAATATAGAGAGTATCTAGGGGCCCTTTATTCTCATGTGTTAATTTTTTTTTAAATCCGCCTACTGACACGCCCACAATTAAATCAAACAATTTTACTGAAACACCCAAGTTTGAGCTAGGGAGAGTTTTTTTTTGATAAAATCCTTTAAATGTTATATAACAAAATATGTAAAGCGTTCTTAATAATTCCACCATACTTAGACTTTTGTCACGCCCACTTATGAGGGATAGGAATAAGAATAGGGTATCCAATAGTTCGCCCAAGCGAACTGTAGCCCGTCCCTATGTTTTCTTTTTGTTATAGATTGCTTTTCTTTCCAAATTGCTGTAATTTTTATTTTTTCTAACTTCCTTTTCACGCCATCCTTTTCTTTTTATCTGCCTTTGTACACCCCATACAAAGTACCAATTTCCAAATGAGGCATTTTTTTTTTTAAATATAGATGCCACTAACTATTCTGTGTGTACGAGCATCACCTCCATGTAAAATTGTTTGAATAATTTGTAAACTAATTTCTATACTATGTACATTTTTGAATAAAGAAAAAAATTGAATTCAAAAATTGAATTGAAAATTGAATTGAATCACCAGGTTACGACCTACCCTTTATAGCACTGTTAAAACTTAAGCTTTTAATAAATGCTTGCTTTAAACTAATATATGTTCCACACCACTGGAAGATAGCAGAAATTATAGTTATACCGAAACAAGGTAAACCTCTATCAGAGGTCGCCTCATATAGGCAATCTCACTTTTACAAGTATTATCAAAACTTTTTGACAAACTGCTTCTTAAAAGGTTAGATAGAATAATAGAGCAAAGAAGGCTTATTTCCACCCACCAGTTCGGGTTTAGAAATAAGCACTCAACATTAGACCAAGTACATCGTATAACTAATATTATAGAAAAATCACTAGAAGAAAAACAAGTTTGTTCTACATTGTTCTTAGAAGTTGCACAGGTAGATCCCAATGAAGTCAAAATCATTGGGATCTACCTAGACAGTACTATGAGATACTTAAATCTTATATTTCAAATATATACTTTAGAGTTCGTTATGGTTCAGCGTATTCTGAACTTAAAGAATTACAGGCAGGAGTTCCACATGGAAGTGTCCTGGGGCCAACCCTGTACTTATTGTATACTAGTGATGACCACACACAAATGATACGATGATAGCAACATTCGCAGACGGCACTGCTCTTCTCTCGACTAATGGATGCGTGGTCAAAGCAACAGAAAAGCTACAAAATTCAGTAAATGAGATATGTGATTGGGTGCAGCGATGGCGAATTAGATTTTATGAGTCAAAGTCCACCAATATCAATTTTACAAATTGAAAAATAACAAATGTTAATGTGGTTATTAATAAAATAATAAACAATTAGTTCCTTATTCCAACACAGCTAAGTATCTGGGTATATTAGATACAGAAAACTTTATTAGTTGCTAGGACATAATTCAGAAATGTCCACTGAGAATAACATTTTATTGTATAATCAGATACTAAAACCTATTTGGGTATATGGTATCCAACTATGGGGTTGTACAAAGAAAACAAATGTACAAATAATACAAACATTTCGAAACAAAGTCCTTCGGGGAATAGTTAATGCCCCATGGTATATAAGAAATAATGACTTGCATCGTGACTTGCAGATTGATCTTGTAACGGAAGTAATTAAAAAATACGCAATTCGTCACAATGAGCGTCCGCAAATGCAGAACATATTAATCCTGAGATAGAAGACGTCTTAAATGTACGATATAATATTCGTAGATTAAGAAGAACTAACCTCTAGACCTTATAATCTAAAAATATGAGAAGAAATTACAATACCTTCGCAATCGCTACCGAACTTTGAAACTAAAATCATTTGTCGATCTTTCTTTGATTGGTCATGATTATCGAGGTGTTTTTAGTGCGGTTAGAGTCCCACACTACTATGGGTTACTAGCCCCATTGTGTCTTTCAAGATTTTCACCTTTAGCAAAAAAAAAAAAATTGAATTCGAACCTGTGATTTTTTGATTGGAAACTTACTCCCGCCTCTAAGTGGACTCTCAACGGTCACTTTATCTTCAACCTCCATAAAAACAAACACATACCCATATATATATGTACAGCACATCCAACGTTCATCTCATTATGCCATGTGTCAAATGACTCGCCTATGCCGACACATCATCATCGTCTTCTTTCGGATGTTATTTATCACATATCATTCCATTTGCACTACAGCTTTCCACCATCCAAATACTCGTGTATACTTTTACGACTTTCCTTCAGATTTCAGGAACCATAAAGCGGAATAAAATGTTCGCTGGCGTACTTTTCCCACTTTTGGAATCCCCCCTGCTGTAGGCTTCGTCATAAATTTTGCCCATAAAAAACGCTTTGAGCCCTAAATTCCTTTTCCGGCAAATGTTTGCACGCCACTATATGTGCGAAGGACATGATTCGTATTTTTATACGACTAATGCCGCCCCCCAAATTGGGGCTAGAGATTCAACTTTAGGAGAAATATGAAACATTTTTTAGTCGCCGTGTGACACATAAGCGACGGGCGCGCTAATAAAACTGACTATAGTGGTGGTGCAAGATACTTATAAACATAAATAACACATAAGAGAGTCCCCATGAGAACTAATACCAACGCACGCATCAGCACGCATAATCATTTCACATTTACTGCCAGCTCGGCAAAGTCCTCCTGTGTTGTATTTTCTTCAACCTTGTGTCGAACAATTTGTTTCACTTAACCGCGGTCCATGATTCGCTCTTCTCCCTCAACCGCGTGAAACGAGCGACTAATGAAAATGAAATTTTATTTGCACAAGCTTTTACGCGTAGCCATTTTTCCTTGTTTTGCGCGGAGCGAACGATATCTGGGAAGACTAGACAAAAGGATAATTTAGTTTTATGTGTGCATCGTGCCTTAGCTAGCCTCAGCAGTAATACGATACTCCATTTTATATGCTGTGTCAAGATCAGATGGATATGTTGGCGGATGGTAGTATGTAACTTGCCTCCCATTACAATTGGCAAAATGATGCTTTATATCTGCAGAGCGAGCAGAATTTGATTATCAAAAAGCAGTGTTGTAACGTTTTCAGGAAGGTTATAGGGCGGGAAATATAAAAACAGGAAAACGGGCAAAAGAAAGGGTCTGTTATGGCTCAAAAAACAAAAATAAAAATAAATATTCGGCATCAACGGGCCATACAAAGCCTATAACCTAGCTTCTCCAACCATTTGCTTGTGCAAATGGAAGGGACCTACAATTTCAAGACGACTCCGAAAGGCAAATTTGAGAAGTCTCTCTTGGCAAATGATATACTATTGGATGTTTGTCAGACTTCAGCAAGAGGTGGAGCAGTGGAAAAAAACTTAAGGTGCTACTCGTTTACCAAAATTCTCTACCAAGCAGGTTTCTGAGCTAGTCTTTCGACCGTAGATCAAGGACAGAAGAAATTGTATGCTTTTTTTCGCAGATTTTAAATCAGCTTTTTCTGCTTAACAGAAACTTAATACTATTCAAACGTATGTATGGAAAAGTGCTTTTATCACACCTGTATTTAAAAAAAGGCGAACGTGGTGATATCACTAATTATAGGCCTATTTCAAAGCTTTCGTGTATTCCTAAGCTTTTTGAACAAATTGTTTGCGAAAAGTTAATATTTCTTTGTCGCAATTTAATTTGTAATGAACAGCATGGATTTGTAAGAAACAGATCCAGTGTCACTAATCTGTTAAGTTTCTTGCATGATTTTTCTAATGCCTTAGAGAATAAGGACGAAATGGATTGCATATACACTGACTTCTCTAAAGCTTTCGACCAGCTGTCCCATGAAATAATCGAGTTTAAGCTCAGGGCTTTTGGTTTCCCACCAAGTTTCATAAAATGGGTTAATTCATACCTTAGATCAAGTCAAATTTATAGGATCGCTATCTGTATCTTTTACAGCTGAGTCTGGAGTTCCCCAAGGTAGTCACCTCGGACCAATTCTATTTATACTAGCCATTAATGATGTTAAAGCATGTATAAATCACAGTAATATCCTGATCTACGCTGATGATATGAAAATATTTAAATCTATCACTAGTCAGCAAGATAGAATTTTTCTTCAATCTGACATTAATAGCTTCGCCAATTGGTGTGATAAAAACGGTTTATCCCTGAACCCTACCAAATGTCAACATATGACATTCTCTAGAAAGAATATACCTTCCACCTTTCAATATTCTTTGTCTCAACATATTCTTTGTAATGTTGATAATTTTAAGGATCTTGGGGTTTATTTCGATCCCAAACTGGTTTTTGCCAAGCATATCAATTTTATTGTTAATAAATCTAATTCTATGCTGGGCTTCGTAAAAATGTGGGAGAAAGAATTTAATGACCCATACGTTACTATGTCATTGTACAATTGTTTTGTACGTCCAATTCTAGAGTATGCTTCAGAAGTTTGGACGCCGTTCTACAACATTCATTCAAATCGAATAGAGGCCATTCAACGTAAATTTATTCGATTTGCACTTAGAGGACTTCCATGGGATGATCCATTTAACCTTCCTCCCTAAAGTCAACGTATCAAGCTTCTTCAAATGTTACCCCTTTCTCAACGAATTCTTAATAGCGATATCATTTTTTTACAGCAGCTTATATCCGGTCAAATAGATGCACCTGACTTCCTGTCGTCTATTGGCTTTAATTTTCGTGGTGGTGCCCATAATTTACGCAGTGTTGAATTAGTGTTCAGCCCCCATCATAGAACGAATTATGGGAGGCATGAGCCTATTAGTCGCATGAGTAGAATCTATAATCTAAATGATCATGTGATTGACTTGCATGTTAGTAAAATTAAGCTAAAAAATATTTTGCGTAATAATGCTTTAATGTCTTAAATTGTTTGCATTATTTTGTGTCTGTGTTAGTACTCGTATTTCATAGGTACATAATTATTGTATTTTTAATTGTTTTGTCCTTACTAACACCTGCACTAAATGATGAGCCTGTGAGAGCACTTTTAGTGTCGGCAATTTCTGCTCGTAATAGTTGCTTGCTTTAAGCACTCCACGACACAGAGCTGATAGTGTTATAAAAAAGAACGCTCTACATATTTTCTTATATAACATTTAAATGATTTTATAAAAAAAAACGCTCCCTAGCTCAAACTTGGGTGTTTCAATAAAATTGTTTTATTTAATTGTGGGCGTGTCAGTAGGCGGATTTAAAAAAAAAAATTAACACATGAGCATAAAGGGCCCATAGAGAGTATATATTATAAATTTCAGCTGCCTAGCTCAAACTTTTGATTTTCAAAAAAATTGTTTTATTTATTTGTGGGCGTGCAATGGGCGGATTTTGAAATTTGTTTATCCCCAGCAGTTTTAGGAGTCATAGATCATATATAAAAAATTTCAGCTTTCTGGCTCAAAATTCGATTTTTTCCAAATTTTTGTTTTTTTGCGATTGTGGTCGTGTCTGTGGGCGGATTTCAAAAATTCGTAAACTTGATTATTTCGGGACCCTAGAGAGTATATGGTTAAAATTTCAGCTCTCTAGGTCCAGTTTAAAGGCCTAATTTTTGCCGACGGACGGACGGACGGACGGACATGGCTAGATCGACATTACTATCGATGCTGATCATAAATATAGTAACTTTTATGGGTCTACGGGCAATATTAAGGTATGTTACAAACTATGCGTCAAAATTAATATACCCTTAGAATAGGGTATAAAAACATAGGGACGGGCTACAGTCCGCTTGGGCGAACTGTTGGATACCCTATTCTTATTCCTATCCCTCATAAGTGGACGTGACAAAAGTCTAAGTATGGTTGAATTGTTAAGAACGCTTTACATATTTTGTTATATAACATTTAAAGGATTTTACCAAAAAAACGCTCCCTAGCTCAAACTTGGGTGTTTCAATAAAATTGTTTTATTTAATTGTGGGCGTGTCAGTAGGCGGATTTAAAAAAATTAACACATGAGCATAAAGCGCCCCTAGAGAGTATATATTATAAATTTCAGCTCCCTAGCTCACTTTGAATTTTCAAAAAAAAAAAAATAATTATAATTGTGGGAGTGCCAGTGGGCGGATTTTGAAAATATTTACACATAAGCATAAAGGGCCCATAGAGAGTATATATTATAAATTTCAGCTCCCTAGCTCAAACTTTGGATTTTCAAAAAAATTGTTTTATTTATTTGTGGGCGTGTCAGTGGGCGGATTTTGAAAATATTTATACATGAGCTTAAAGGGCCCATAGAGAGTATATATTAAAAATGTCAGCTCCCTAGCTCAAATTTTGGTTTTTCAATAAAATTGTTTTATTTTTTTGTGGGCGTGGCAGTGGGCGGATTTTGAAAATTTTATATCCCGAGCAGTTTTAGGAGTCATAGATCATATATAAAAAATTTTAGCTTCCTAGCTCAAAATTCGATTTTTTCCAAAATTTTATTTTTTTGAGTTTGTGGGCGTGTCTGTGGGCGGATTTCAAAAATTCGTAAACTTGATTATTTCGGGACCCTAGAGAGTATATGGTTAAAATTTCAGCTCTCTAGGTCCAGTTTAAAGGCCTAATTTTTGCCGACGGACGGACGGACGGACGGACGGACGGACATGGCTAGATCGACATTACTATCGATGCTGATCATAAATGTAGTAACTTTTAGGGGTCTACGGGCAATATTAAGGTATGTTACAAACTATGCGTCAAAATTAATATACCCCTAGAATAGGGTATAAAGAGCATACAAAATTACACATAGAATCCGTTCCTAACTCAAAAACGACAAAAGTGGCGTATGGAACAAAACAATTCTCTCAATATGCGCTCTCATGTGACTTCTAACATATTTTTCTGGAGCAGATAGTGCACAGGGCAGGTGTCAATACGAAAGCTACTATCTTCAACAGATCCGTCCAACTACTGGGATACGCGGATGATATCCACATCATCGGCCGGTCTCAGCGTGCCGTGTTAGAGGCTTTCATGGCGATAGAAGAACAAACAAAATAATTTGTCTTTGAAGTCAACGAGGACTCTCTTAAGTGATCTTTTCACATTTTGTTAATTTCTAACACCACTGTCAATAGCAAAGACACCTTACTTTGTTAAGATTAATCCAGATACCATGAAAAACACACTCACAAAATTTCATCACAATCCGTCGAGCGGTTCACTGGTCTTTAAAGGACATACACAAATAACGAATCATTTTTATATACATAGATAAACTAAATATTAAGCATTAATGGCGCATACAGGGCCTTAAAGACAGCTCCTCCAACCATTTTAAGCCAAATCGGAACGGCAAATTTGAGACGCTCTTCATGGCAACGGATACTCTTGGACCTTTGTCAGACGTTCGCAAGAAATATTGCTGTGGACAAAGTACTAGATGTAACTTGTCCCCGGCGCCAATGTAGCTGGGACCATTGGTTAAGTAGTCCAACACACTTAACACTGTGTCCATTCGGACTTCAAGTGTGAACAAATTTGTAGTGTTATATCCCTTATGTCTACTCCTTTGAACACATTAAAAACTGCATAAGCCACACCTTCTCACAGAATCTGACCTTGACTTGATGTCAAAAAAGAGTTATGTAGGGACTTCTATAACATATGTATCTACCTTACAGTAGACATAATGTGCACCACATGAACACACAATAACTTGACTCCTAACTGCATTCATTCAAATTCGAAGCCAACCATTCCAATCACCGCTTAATCATAGAGCTTCCTGAACTCTATTAACCTGAAACCAACTACTGCTGCAAACACTTTCATTGATAAGATCACATTTCTGGTAAGCACTCGGAATTTACAATGTTCCTTTTCCACATTGTCACGGATAGGATTTCTTTTCCTGGACATGTCCAGTATGGAATTCAACTATACTCCCTTCCTGTGTTGACCTCAAACACTCGCTCGTTCAGTACAGCAACACTACTGCAACACAATGCAATGAATGGACAAAACCTTCGGTTGGATCGTGTGTGCATAAAGTAGACGAATTTTCCTCCCACACCTATCCAGCGGATTCAAGGCGGAAACATGACTTTACGGAGCGGAGCGTGAAAACTACGGCGACATTTGGAATTTATTTCCAATGTTCACGCCGAGATCAGACCTACACTTTAATGGGTATTCCGCGAGTTTGTCGCCAGTGCAATTAAACTGTAAGCCACAGGGTGACATTAGTTTTATTGTATTGCAAATTCAAACTGCTATTGAATGGGGTGGACAGAGGTATAATGATCACACACGAGCGGGGGAGAGTGTTGAAGTCGTGCGCGAAATTACCACGCAAAATCAATTGGACTTTGCCACGATGCAAACAGCTCGAATGAGGACTTCTTTTCATTTTCAGAAGTTCGCTTGACGATGATGGTGATCTGCAGCCGTGATTAGGTAAATGGAAATTAGCAAGTGGTTTTTGTAATGAGGACTTAGATGCAAACACAGTTTCGGTTACTGTTTATTGGGAATTATTTGTTCACAAGTTGTTCCTTGGCTTTTCTCGTAATTGAAGGCTACGTTATTTTGAAGGCTGCTTGCGATCAAGGCTTAGTCGTGAGACTGGACACCTTAAGTTATGGGTTTTGTCGAGCGTTTGTGTACAAGTAATTGTTATGGGCGAAACGTGATGACACATTAACTATGATTTTTCATTTGGGATTGAATTGGCTTATTTTAATTTATTCTACTTCAACGGCGAGGTTATGATCCGAAT
Organism: Portevinia maculata; assembly: GCA_949715645.1. NCBI lineage: Eukaryota > Metazoa > Arthropoda > Insecta > Diptera > Syrphidae > Portevinia > Portevinia maculata. The sequence continues at coordinate 11,052,215 of OX454526.1, forward strand.
AAGGTGGATCATCACCTTCCCACTTTATCGTATTCATACTGGTCACCATACTGGTTACCATTTGGTTACACGTACCATGAAGCCTCGGCTTAAATATTGCAAAGTGATCATAGGAGAGTTAATCCCCCAGCAACATCACCTCCTGACAGAAATTGGTATGGCGGCGGGGACGAACAAAACTAAACAAAACAAACAAAAGTATCCGCGAAAATCAATTGATACAATCTGGACAAAGAGAAAAGCGAAGCATTAATTGTAAATAATACTAAATTATGTGCAGAGCACAAGACATGTGAAACTCCCTACAACGACCTTGCTTGCATAGAGCCAAATCACTGCCAGGGGCTTCAAAAGTGCACTATCAATATGGCAAAGAAACATGGTGGTGGTTAGATGAAGCTAAAGCGGTGTTTAGTGACAAGAAAACGCGCATTCAAGTCTTGGTCGACTTATAATGGAGGCAAAAAAGCTCGCAGCGAATTTGAATACAGACTTTGCACGAGGCTCGATAAGAGCCGCAGCGCTCAAATTCAAGCAAAGTTTGTGGATGGCCTGTATCGGGAGTAAGAAGAAATTTATTCTTCGGCTGCAGATGGAAGCCAGGCTGTCCAAGAACTCCGACAAGTTCATGAACAATGCTCAAGGGCTGCTTCTTGTGGATGACGAAAAAATACTACACAGGTGGCAGCAGTATTGTAAAGGACTTCTAAATGAACATTTTCCTCTGATATATTTTCCAACAGCCGTTCCTAACAATGAAGAAGTACCCGACATTGTTGTCGAAGAAGCTCGGAAGTCGTTCATAGACTTCAAAAAACAAAAAGCAGTTGTTCTGGACGAGATGCCCTCTGAGTTATATTAATAAATAAGCCCGCCGTGCATTTTTCCCATCTAAGTGTGACATAATATGAGAAGAAAATTGTGACAGTGCATCTTCCGTCGATTTCCTTTTTGAAATCCAAATTGAACTGAATGAAAGAACTTGATTTTAGATAGAAAACTCATTACCCTATTTTTCATAAGCTGTTCAAATATTTTGCTAAAAACAGAAAGAAGAGAAATGGGCATATAATTACAGATTTCGATGAATAAGTATGAGGAAGAATAAGATGCTACATTTTCGTAACTGCATGTTGACGTCCAATTTAAAGTTGACGTGCAACAATGACGTCACTATGTACAAGGCAGTCGGGATGCACTCGCCCACATCTAACGCGACATTATTGTTCAAATGTCAATATTATGTATAACAAAAAAAACATGTAAAAAGGAGGTTCAACGTCCAAATAAAACATTGTACTGATTATAACGTCGAAGTAGTTGTTTTTATTTGAAATACAAACATTTGCAGTTTGTTTCCTGTAAACAGTTTTTACTTTTCAAGTTTCTCGCGGTTCGAAATTCGAACACTGCGTGTAAATTCAGAAACGTCAAACATTTGCGCAGTGATGCGGCATCACTGCTTATTTGCGATGCTGATGCGATGCACAGTTTAAGCTGATGCGTTGCAGATTGAATATGGCATTTGAGTTTTAGAACGCATTGTTTAAATCAAACATTTAAGATGGAAGTTTTGCTAATAAAAGTTTTATTTGATAACTTTGCTCGTAAAGACGATAAATTTAGTTTTAATATGTGTGAAGCAAGAAGAAAGAGGTCGAAACGCATACGGACTTTAATAAGCAGATTTAAAAGAAGGAAAATTCGTAAGATTAGAGACTATTTCAAAGTTCTAGAAGAATATCGAGACGATGTATTTCAAAATCATTTTAGAATGTACCGCCTCACCTTCGATGTAAGTCCACTAATGATTTAACTTTTCTAAATGAAAACCAAATCATGTTTCTAGGATTTGCGAAAATCATTAAATCCTTTTTGGACACCTTCTTATACTGGTCGCGTTGGATATTGTTTAAAAAAAATTTTGTACATTACGCTTTGGAAATTTGCAACGGCAGGGTCAGGTTTCGGATCCTTTGCCTTTCTGATCGGTTCAATATTGGACGAGGTACTGCATCCTACATTTTGCACGCTCACAAAGGGGTTTGAAATTAATATTACCGCGTCACTCACGCAACATAGCAGAACGCTCATTTTATGTGTCTGCGATTCGTTTGTGGAATTTCCTTCCTAATGAATTGCAAAGAATTTCTGCACCATCAGCCTTTAAGAGAAAACTATTTTTGCACTTCTCTAATTAAAACTTTTTTTTCTCTTTTTGTATATGATTCTAATATTATAATAATATATTCTTTAATAATTCCATTATTTATTTATTTATTTTTATCAGGAAAATTATGTAAATTAAACTCTAGATACTATAAAAGATTCAAATCTTAATGTGTCATTGTAAATAAAATATTTCTCGAAATAAATGAAACGACATGAAATGAAATGAAAAACATTTTTATGAAAACCGTAAACCTTTACCTTATCTGTTGCTTAAAAAGTGAAATAAGTTGGCCGTCCATTCAGCAACAAAAAAATATAATGGAAGATTTTGCGAACAGTAGAGAAAACCCATTTCCATTCGTTGTTGGCTGTACCGATGGGACTCATTTCAACATTCCTACTCCAAAAAAAGGATCCCAGCAGTTACATACGAACGCAAAGGAACGTTTTCGATTAGCATGCAGGTAGCTTTGATTACTTCATTAAGAAGAGTATGTTATATTTCTCATGTTTCTTTTCCTAGGCAATTTGCGACAGCAAATTTAGAGTTCTCGACGTTTTTATTGGATATCCGGCAAGCTGCCACGACGCCAATGTATGGGTGAACGGTCCGATATTCAAGGCTCTGACTAGTACCTGTTGGGAGACTCTGCGTACCCACTTGTTCCATTTAAGGACAATGGTAATCTCACACCCGAAAAAAAAAGGTTTAACACCTGTCTAAGTTCCAGAAGAGTGTTTATAGAACAAAGTTTTGGAATTCTAAAAAAAAAGTTTCAAATTTTGAACTATATAGGTAGACGTCCGAAAAACAGAAAAGATTACATAAATAGTTTTTTCTTGTTGTATACTGCATAATTTCATTATCAACAGAGAAATTTTTATATTATCACCAGAAGCCGAGACAAGACACACTCAGGAAGGTGTACAAAAATGCAGTTGTTTATCAATGCTTTTTTCTGCTTGATAGAACAGATAAATTTTATTTTGTTTCAGGTAACAGAAAAAGATAAATAATGTACGTATTTCAATAAAACTTAATAACATAAATATATTTGCACTATCGCAGGAACTTCATAAAAAACACTTCAAATTTCATGCAAAAACCTTCAGGTAGGTATTTGCTATCGCCATCCAATTGGATTTGCTATTCTCTAGCATTTCTCGAAGAATGTCTTTTAAAGCCCGCAATTCTTGAATGCGGTCCAGTTCTGTAGAAAGTTTCTGTCGCTCCATTCTTCGAATCGTTTTTCTTCTTTTTTTGCATCCTCTTCAAAAAATATAGAGTTTCACAGTCTTTAGTTTTGCGGCCTCTGGTGGGAAGTCTTAGGACGCGTCTTGGTTCTGGAGGCGATTCAAGAGATCCTTCATCTTCTTCTTCCGTAGCGCTAAAAGCATCACGTACTTGAATGTCTGGGACGTATTCATTTGACTCATCCAGACCAGGATGCATAAAAGGAGATGATAGTGTTGTTCTTAAATTTTCAGGCGGAGGCTCGATCGAATGCTTTGTCCCGTAAACTTGATCACGTTGGTGGAAATGTTCCCAGTAAGTAGCGTTCCTTCCAGTTTTTTTATTTCGAGTCTTAATTCTTTTATATGTTATCATTATATTTAAGAACTTTCTTTGGATTTGTGTTTTTTTGAATTTCAAGTTAGGAGCTGATTCTTGCATTTCTGAAAGAATCCTTCCCCACAGAAATGCACTTGACTTTTTATCAGGCGAAAATTTTTTTTCATGCCTTAGTCTTGTAGTTATTAAAAGCTTGACCGCCTCAGCGCTGAAATACTCCCTTTAAAAAAATGAAATGTTTGTGAGAACAATTAAAATAAAGGAATTGAACAAAAATCTATAAATTTTTCTATCGAAAGCATAGTATCTATCAATAAATATGTTTATTTACTTACTTTTCTTTCTCTCTCGAAAGCATAGTATCTATCAATAAATATGTTTATTTACTTACTTTTCTTTCTCTTCCGACATTTTTCTTGCTTTTTTTCCGGCGAATCAACAGCGCATCAGGTATTTCTGTGATGCTTTTTTTCGTTATGTTGGCGCATCAGTTTGATCAACTTTGCAATAATGAACACTTGACGTTGAAAGTGATGCCAATAGTTGCGTTAATGAACATTTTGCAAAGGATCATGAGCATCATGATGCCAGTGACGCGTTACTGAATTTACACTGCATCTGTTTCTAAATCTCATCAACCATATTATCGTATTTGACAGCTGAAATGGCTCGCAATTCGAAATTTGTGTAATGGTTAAGACACTCTTTATACATATTTGTTTGAAATCATACACACAACCATCAACGTATTTTCTCAAGAAAATTCTTCGGTTTGGATGCGAAGAACAGTATTCATGAACAATTGCATGAACAGGCACAATATACAGGCATCTCAACTCTCTACAGAACTGTTACCTGTCAAAGTTGTCAGCAGCGTTTAAATAAAATTCCTTCTCCGACAACAACCCATAGCTCCAATATTTTTGCACAAAGTTTTCACATCGTGAGCTACCGAATTACTTACCGAAGAATGTCCCCAATTTCGCCGGATCATGACCCCAACATGTGCCATGCAATTCACCGCATCCCTCAGTTGAATTTAACCAAATAAGGCGGCCTCATCGGCATAGCAACAAATAAAAATAATCCAATACTTAGCATGAAAATTAAAATTCAACAACTTCTTTGCCCCGAAAAATGTGCAATGAAAGAGAATTTTCTGCAATTTGTTGCGGCCCGAATCACGAAAAAACAATTCGCCTGAAGCAGTGTTGTTAACAAACAATCGTGCCTCGATACAGGAGGCTGAAATTTACCCAAACATCAGCAAAGCTAATTACCATGGCAGGGCAATGCTGCATTCCGACATGCATCATGGCAATGACAACAGCAAGGAGCCCTCTGCGAGCATATATGGATCCTGTGCGCAGTTCCATTCGATTTGGTCCTCTGTTTATTTGGAGAAACGCAAGAGTTCACCATGTGTGTCATCGTAATTATCCCAGTCCCAACGAAGACAAAGGCCGCAAATCTCTTTGCTGGAATCTGCAATTTCTTCATAAATTAATCCCCAAATCCGAATGAACGAAATGGACATGAAATACCCGAAATGTGTCGCAAGCAGAAAGGAGTCGAGTAAAGAAATTCGCAGGAGTGCATCAGTTGCAATAATTGCCACAAGGTATCGAGTCTTATTGTTGACATTGTGTTGAAGGGATAACGCTGCATTTCGTTTTGTTTTTTTTTTTTGTTTTGGTGGAAGTACGAACACGGAAATGTGCGTGCAGATATTTTTCCGTTGTTTGTTTTATGACCAAAAGAGGATAATTTCGCGTGGTGATCGGTTTATAGTTCAATGGACCAGCACGGATGGAGGTCCAAAGCCAGATTTGATGCGAATCGAGTTAAAGAGTGGGAAGAATACGATGAGCTACAAGACAATTGTACCATGAGTGCGGGAATGAATAATACCCGGCTCTACGACCTCCTTGAACTACGTCTAATTGTTTGATCTCGATACAATTCAATTCAATTAAATTTATAAAGGACAATGTACGCGTGATTGTAATCGGATGTAGGACAGTAAAAATATATAATATTTATACATATAAAAAGAAAACATCGTAAAATAATAATTATTACACTAATTTGTTTATAAATGCAAAATAAACAACGGATCTACAAGGTGACGCAAAAGTTGTCATCTGTTTACTTCACAAATGTCAAAGTAAAATTGACATTTGCCGCTATTTGCAAAAATTATAGCATCTTCCGATAGGGTTTTCAGCCCATGGGTGTCCTTAGGCAATTCTGTGTGCCAATGTTCTAAATGATCCACGACGTTTGACATCTATCCTATGTAGTTTTCAGTCGGATTGGTGAACGCCACTGGGTGATGACTTTTGCGCCACCTTGTAGTATGCTAATTTTAACAAGAAGATGATTTGCAAACGAAATTAATACATACATATTAGGGTGGTCCTTATTTTTCGACTTTTGAATTATCCCCGAGCCACTTTCCCATTTGATTATATACCTCTAAATATGAAATATTTTTTTTTTGTTTTTTTTTTTGCTAAGATTTGGGGTCGCTACCAGCTGTCAAAATTTTTACAAAAAGCCCTCGCCTCGACCCCTCTTCTGTACCGATGCGTTGAGATTTAGCACCGCCCCGCACTTCAGTTCTAATAAGGCATTTACGAGAGCGCACGCGTTTTATTTGTAAAAGTCATAGTAACGTGTTTCAACGTGTTGCAATTTCGTCTAAAAGTAGCAGACTCAGTAAAGCTACTACAAATCAAAGTAAGGTTTGGCTTATCGGTCAATTATTATCCGAATTAAGAAAATAAACATTGCCATACATCTTTGAAGATTTTATAATATGTTTTATGTCCTGAAAATAAAAAAAAAAAAAAAATTACAGATTTTGAGTTTTTTTTTTAAATTCAAACCTTGGTAGCGATCCCTAAATGTCATTTAAAAAAATCCAAAAAAAACCCTGAAATAGTTTCTTATGGTATAATAATCAAACTACGTGGTGCCGCGCGAAATTAAAGAAATTTTTTTTTTCTTAGCAATAAGGACCACCCTAATATGTACATATTATATTGATCCTTTTAGTTTTTTGGTTAAGCAAAATTTAGCAGACGGACAATAGGAGAAGATAAGGAGATAGGGGAAGAAGGAAGTACAAAAAGAGAGGGGAAAATAGATTAGCCACTAGTATGAAAAAATAAATAAATAAAAAAGTTATACGCATTATGTTACACGTGTTGTTTAAATACCGAGACAGACTGTATCGCTTGAACACGATTATCAAGACTGATCCACAGCTTAATACTCTGGAGAGGGAAAGATCTCTCAATCACCAACCTGTAAAATCTGGATACAACGATGTCGAGATTTCGCGGAGATGTCGTGCAATCAAAAAAATCGCGTAAGTAGGGTGGAAGCCAATTCTTAGAAGTTTAAAAAGGAAACCCAGCACGTCTCTTTAGATAGGTGTTCAAAGAGCACCCCAGCAAAATATCATTATATGGCAATATGTGATCGAACCTTCTTAAATTAAGCACAAATCAGGTGCAATCATTGAAAGCTACCTCTACTCGATGACCACAAATGCTTTCTAGTTTGAGGAAGATACATCGTCCATTATATGAAAATGGGTAAAAGCACTGTTTTAAAAAGTTTAAGACGAACTTCAGATGAGATTAAATCTGCCGTAAGTTGTAGTGTTCGCAGACCCCCATAGATCTTACAGAGGATCTATTTGACAAAATCATAGCATTGCATTGATCAGCCTAGAACTATGCCGAGACTCTTAACCTTATCTGCATTGGGTAGCTGAGATCCTTTGAGTGTTATGGGTGGAAGCTCGCTAGAGTGCAAAACCCTAGCGATTTGCTAGGGTTTTAAGTTAATAAGTTTATTTCTGATCACAACTAATCCGTTTTATGCATTCTTCAATTAGCCCTATAGGTCTGCTTAGATAAAGTTAGACATTGTCCGCATATAGATTGAAGGAAGAACTTTTTTTTTATAATTAGCGTGTGCTAAAGGGATTTTTTGATTTTTTCTGTAATTGATACAGTACACATTTAATAATGCCACAGCGCAGGCGTTTGCCTATTTCATTGCCTGTTTTTGGATGCTGCTTGAAAGAATAGGAGGATAGGAAAGAAGTTTTCGGTGCGATTGGTTTTTTTTCCACAGGTGGCGCCTTAATTGCTTAAGGGAGATATAAATTGTTGTGTGCATTCAATTTTTACAAAGCATGGCTCTTGCCGGGATTTGAACACACGACCTGCCAATCACTATGTGAATACACTTCATGTATAAATAAACTAAGAAGTAATGGACCAAGAATTGATCTTGGGGTAATCCTTGAGGGACTAACAATTAGACATGCGACTTGTTAAGAAACGTTGTATAAAACGTATAGCTGTGGAGCTAAAATTTAAGGAAAATCTCAGTTTTCAAAGCAGGAGGTGGTGGTTTACTCTGTCAAAAGATTTGGAAAAATCTAGTAAATTGGGAGCAGTGAGATCGTTATTGTCTAAGGCCGTTCTTATGTCAGTAGTGTGTGTGCGAAATCCTGATTACCAGCTAGAGGTAAGGTTCTGTTCCTCAACATATTTACCTATTTGAAAGTAAAACAATTTTATAAAACCTTAAATAAAAAGAATTAAAAGAGATATTGGACGAAAATAACTAGGAGATTCAGGAGAACTTTGGGTAAAGGTATAACTGTAGCCTCCTCCTATTGTAAAAAGTATATTCACATGTTTATATACAAGGTGGCGCAAAAGTAATCCTCCTATCCGAAAATGCTATAAATTTTGCGATTGGCGCCTAATGTCAGTTCTGTTTTGACATTTGTGTAGTAAACACATGCGAAATACACGTTAATAAACAATGTTATGCTACACTGCTCCAGAACGCGGAATATTGGTGACTATTTATTTGAGCAATAATCGGTCGGTGACTTTGGCACAACGTGAATTTCGTCGCAGATTTCCTACCCGTCCAACGCCTACTGGTGAAACACTGCGACGTTTAGCCGCTCGCCTCGAAGAGACTGGCACAAAACGAGATGCTGCCAGGCGTGGCAGACCCCGGAGTAGCCGTTCTGCAGAGAATATTGCTGCTGTAGCCGAAGATATCATGGAAGCGCCATCGACATCGACCAGACGACGTGCCACGCAAATGGGTATCAGTCGACGGTCTTTACAGCGAATTTTGGTACACGGTTTGAAGATGTTTCCGTACAAAGTCCAGACGGTGCATCAGCTATTAGCTGCTGACTGCCAATCGCGTCTAACATACCCTCAAGCCATCCTTAATCACCACCAAGAGGAAGATGATTTTTCATCAAAAATAATCATGAGTGATGAAGCCGATTTCCATCTTAGCGGGTACGTAAATAAGCAAAATTTACGCTTCTGGGGCACTGAAAATCCGCGTGTAACCCACGAAGAGCCATTACACCTGCTCAAAGTCACTGTATGGTGTGCTGTTTTCGCTGGAGGAGTCATCGGACCTTTTTTCTTCGGAGACGTCGCGGGCCAAACGGTTACTGTGAATGGCGAGCGCTACAGAGCAATGATCAACGAGTTCTTTTTGCCGCAACTTGATGAATTGGGATTGGAAAACATGTGGTTCCAACAGGACGGTGCAACGGCACACACTGCACGTGCCACAACCGATATGCTGAAGGATGCATTTCCCGGGCGCCTAATCTCCCGTTTTGGCGATTTGCACTGGCCAGCAAGATCGCCTGATTTGACCGCTCCAGACTTCTTTTTGTGGGACTTTTTGAAGTCGCGGGTTTATGTCAACAAGCCTCAGACTCATGCAGCTCTCAAAGACAATATCCGTCAACAATGTGAGGACCTATCGCCGGAAGTTTTGGCCAAAGTGATGGAAAATGCCATAAAAAGGGCTGAAATGACAATCAACTGTGGCGGCGGCCATTTACATGACATCATATTCTCGACTTGATGTAAAAAAAATTAAAAGACCAAATAAAAATAATCCACAAGAAGAATCAAAGTTTTTCATTTTTTTTTAAATTACAGCCAAAAAACATCGGAAGGTTATTTTTGTGCCACCTTGTATATGTGCATAAATAAGTTTAAAAAAACCAGGACGAATTCGGTCGGGACCAACAGCATGACTTTTAATGGAATTTATATACAAAGTGAGTTCATTTAGGTCACATTGAAAACTAAAATTCCTAAATGTGTTACATTCAGGCAGCGAAGATGTGAAATTAGTATCACTTGTTACACTGTTTTGAGTAAAGTTACCGCAGACAAAAAACTAATTAATTTCAATTAGGTTTGCATTGCACTGGCCGTCGGGAATTGTATGAATCGCTAACTGACGTATATTTCGACACAACTTTCGTGAAGAAAGATTCTTGTCGGGTTTTGGTGAAAGTAGTTTCGCTTAGCAAACAGGTGCTCACGTTCTAAGATCAGCCGCCGTAAACTTGGAGTAAACCATGGATTGAAATACTTTGATTCATTTATAGTGCAGGGTGGCACATGTCTCTCGAATAGATTATTTAGTGAACCGGATCGAATTTCAAACTGCTGATCTACGTTGGCACCATAAAATATATTAGTGCAGGGAATTTCAGAGCACTCTTGAATAAGACTGCCCATATTTATGCGCCTGAAATAGGTGATAGGTGATGCTTTCATCAACTCTGCCTATATCAAATAAAAACGAATAGTAATCAAGTTCAAGAATTTTTGAAATCCGCCCATAGACAAACAAACTAAAAAAAAACAAATTTATCGAAAAAATCGAATTTTGAGCTAGAAAGCTGAAATTTTTGATATATTATCTATGACTCCTAAAACTGGTCGGGACATAAAATTTTTAAAAGCTAACGCGCCCATAATGAAATAAAACAATTTTATTGAAAAACCAAAGTTTGAGCTAGAGAGCGTTTAATGTTATTTAACAAAATATGTAGAGCGTTCTTAACAATTCAACCATACTTAGACTTTTGTTACGCCCACTTATGAGGGATAGGAATAAGAATATGGTATCCAACAGTTCGCCCAAACGGACTGTAGCCCGTCCCTATTTTTTCAGCATAACTTGCGCCAGGCGTCTGGTGTTAAATTGGTGGTCAACTAACTGGTCAAATAAATCGGCTGTCATCGAAGTACTCGAGAATTACCGTCATCTTGAAGATTTGTTCAACATAAACAACTTTAAAACCACTCTCGTTATTTCGTTGGTTTGTGCCTTTCACTTGCTTCAGTGTTGAGTTTTGAAGTCTCTACAGCCCACTAGGTATACCATACCGTAGTTAAAGTTAAGTAAACTTGTTTTCAAACAGGTTCAGTGGGATGGTACCGCAAATTTAATAGTGCATATAAAGCATTCTTTAGGTCCATGCGTAGTTTATCGACTTGTTTGTCCCATATATTGTGGCTATTAATAATTACTCCAAGATATTTGTAGCTTTCAATAGTCTCGTATGCATTGTTAGGACATGCATCGTTACTCAAGTATATTGTGCTATGTGTGGGTTTGAATTGTGCAATTGGTTTTTGAAGCGTTGATCACCAATCCATTGTCGTGACACCATTTTACTGCAGCATTAAATTCCTCCTGTATAATCCTCGTCGCCAAATCCAGAGATCTGTGTAGGACCACAATCGCTGTATCGTCAGCAAAGGCAAATGGAATGCTCTGCTTAAAGACGCGGAGTAGCTCGTTTGTGTAGAATAGATTCTAATCTAGTTTTGATCCCTGAGGAACCCCATATTTAGTATTTAGTATTTTTAGTATTTTTTTATTGAAATTAAACGACATTTACAAAAAGATTACAATTAAGTATCTATAAAGATGTAGATGTGATAAGTGAAACATTAATTTTTAATTTAAATTTGATTTATATTTATAATAATGAAATAACATTAGATATATGAAAATAAAACTAATGAGAAAACAAAAAAAAAAAAAAAATTGCATTAAGATAGTAAATTGGTTACATAAAAAGTTTAAGTAGAACTATGTACAATTATTAGTAAAGATAATTTTGTGTCAATTGCCATACCTACTCGTATAATACCCTATCACTGCCAGCCAAATATGCAAAAAGAGAACTCTCAAAACCAACCACGAAACAGAGACGTCGAATGCCAAGGGGAAGGGAGTTCCACAAGCGAATAGCATGAACATAAAATTGTCGTTCAGTGGTTGTACAGGTAGAACGTGAAGGAATAAGAGTTAATGAACGAGATGAACTAGAAAAGACAAATTTCTCATGTAAATATGTTGGCTGCTTGGTAACAATAATTTTGTGAAGGAGTTTCAGAGTACGGAAAATAAGATAGACATCTAGCGAACATCCAAGTATTCTTGTTCTATACGACGATATATGATCAAAACGCTTCAGACCATATACATACCGAGTAACATTGTTAAAGGCGATGTTAAGTTTCCTTTTTGACTCAGCGCTACAGTTGTTATAAACTTCACAACCAAACGATATAATTGGTACAATAAGAGCTTTCACTAACATTAATTTGGTTTTTATTGGTGTAAAGCGTTGTGACATAGATAAGTTGCGCAGGCAACCATAAATCTTTCCAACGACCGTGCGGACATGACCATCCCACCTTAGTAAACTACTAAACCGAATTCCAAGATTTTTCGCATTATCTGTGAAATAAATTTTCTCATTATCAAGATAAATGCTTGGTAAACTGTCAACCTCAAATCTGTTTTTCGAAATTAGCATGCACTGCGACTTTTTTGGATTTAGACACAAGTGGTTTCTTTTTGACCACTGGAGAATGCTATCAAGGTCTTCATTGAATTTAACCACTGTACCTTCAATTAGTCCCAACTTAGAACTAAAGTACAGTTGGACTTCATCAGCATACATGTGAATGGATGAATAAGTTATGCAATGCGGAAGATCATTAATAAATATGGTGAACAAAAGTGGACCCAAGATAGATCCCTGTGGGACTCCCATAAATGTATGCTTATAGTTCGACATTGCATTTCGTACTACCACTGCTTGCTTTCTACCAGAAAGATAGGAAGAAATTAAATTTGCTGCATACGTTGAGGAGTTGAACTGTGAAAGTAGTTTAAATACAAGTTGTGAGTGATTAACCGTGTCGAAAGTTTTCGAGAAATCCAATAATGCTAATATAGTGACATGATCATCATCCATAGACAACCTTAGGTCATCAGTTACTTTTAACAGCGCAGAAACACAGCTGTGTTGTTTCCTAAAACCGGATTGATACTTACAAAGTAAACCATTTGTTTGTAAATAAAAAGACAACTGTTGATGCAAAATTCTCTCCATAACTTTAGACAGAAACGGTAGCACAGAAATAGGTCTAAACTCTGGAACATTATGTGAAGTTCCTTGTTTCTTCAAAAGAGGTAGTACCTTAGCAATCTTCCAAGCGCTAGGAAAGCAAGAAGTCATTAAAATTGTATTAATACAATGAGTTAGCACTGGGAGGATGTAAGGTAAGATTATTTTGACAAAGCAAGGATGCATCTCATCGACCCCAGCAGATTTTGACTTTATACTCATAAGAGCTTTAAACACATCTGTTTGTTCAATCCGAGAAAACTCAAACAAATTAACACAATTATTACTAGACGATACTATGGACCTCATGCTAGTGTTTGACACCGCAGCAGTTCTTACAAAATCATGGTTGATCTTATCAAGGTCAGTATCAGTAAAATCAAATTCGTCCCGAACCCCGATACCTATACCCCGAATATTCTTCCAAAGGGTTTTAGATGGTAAGTTGCTATCAAGACATTTGGAATAAAAATTTCGCTTAGCTTTTCGTATTTTTAAGTTCACTATGTTTCTTAACAGGCAAAACTGAACGTGAAATTCTGGCAACCTAAAACGCTTCCATTTATTGTATGCTACTCGTATGTTGCGCCTGTTTCTTAGTTCCAATATCTCCTGGGTAAACCAAGATGCAGCTGGATTCTCGACTGTTTTACATATAATGGGGACATGTTTATTAAAAAGGTCGAGTAAGACACTGTTTAACATATTGATTTGTCCATCGGCCGAAGTCTCATAATAAAATGTCTGCCAATTAATTCTTAACAAGTCTTCTCGATGTAGTTCAACATTTATTGATTTAAAATTTCGGTAAGTATAGGTCTGAGGAGTGTTACAACATCTGATTTTAAAAGTGGCAAATATCAGATCATGTTTTGAGAACATTGGTACCGACACTTGGCTGAAAAAAGTATCTTCAAACACACTAGCGAAAAACAGATCAAGCAAAGTACTAGAGGTGGTAGTAAAATGAGTAGGAACTAAATAATTTATAAGATTGAGGTTAAGTGATCTCATATTATTAAGTAGTGGAGCGGAGACATCACGATTTAGCACATTACAGTTAAAATCACCACATATAATTATATTTGAAAAGGATGTAGATATATTTTCAAGTTTCAGATATAAAGAAGTTATATCAATTTGATTGCCAGGTCGATAAACAACGCCAAGAAGATTCTTGCTATTTTCGTTACATATTTCAATAAAGCAGTACTGAAATAGGCTTCCAGAAGGAGATGTTTCGACTGGCTTACAATTAATTGAGGAACGCACATAGATTGCAACACCACCACCAATTCTATGATGCCTATCAGCTCGAAATAATCGGAAACCATCCATACAATAAAAAGCATCCGCAACATCATATTTAAACCAAGTCTCTGAGACACATACAACATCTACATCCGACCCTACAAACAAGTCTCTAAATTCATCTATTTTGCAATATAAACTCTGTGCGTTAATATGGCATACCCGTAAGCCTTCACGCTGTTTGCAGAAAATATTAATTAATATACGCGGGTTAACATTCATGCCATCGTTACTGGAAAAGCTTTCACTCATCGAAGCGTAAATAAGCAACAAATAGTAAAAACCTCTTCCCAGGCATAGGACTCTATCAATCGAGGAGAGAATTTCAATTCCGAAGATATTTGACAGACTGCAGTAAGGGCAAAATAAAATGTTAGCAACAATACAAAACAAATTAAGACTTTAAAAAAATAAATTAAGACATTAAAAATAAAAGAATCATCTACATTAAAATTAAGGTTAGGTTGATGTAAACATACAGCGCTCTTCAAATACGAAAACAGCTTACATTGTTGTGTTGTCGTTTCCATCATTTATATTTGTTGCTACTAAATTTTCCAAGCAAGTAGAATGATCAATTAGGATAGCTCTTCCTTTTGGAGATCTTCTCACGTACACACACCCATTCCGGGTATAAACAGAAGACAGCTGGTCGGGATTTAGTCTCTTCAGTTGGAAAGCTTTCCGGAGAATTATACGATTTTGCGGGGTAAGACTTTCATTAAAGTAAATGCGGCTGTCAGATTCGAGTCCAAGATGTCGTAGGCAAAGTGATGATTTTGATGGAAAATACATCTGATTTATTGATTGCAGCACAGTGACTTTGTCGGTAACAGATTGAAACTTCAAAATTATTGGCGGGTTGAATGAATTATTTTTTGGTTTCATACTAAAAATTTGCTTAGGAATTGGTGTTACGGGACATTTTATTGATGAACAAAGTGTGCTAAACAGGCTGGAGAGATCTTCGTTTTCAGTTATTGGTACACCATATAACAGTGCATCAGCAGCAATTTGTTCGCGTTGAATTTTGTTTAGTATTTCCTGAAGACCAGATATTTCAGTGAATTTTTGTGATGTTTCCTTCTGCTTAGACAAGTGTTGAAGTTCAAGGTCATCAACTCTCGATGTCAGTCAGTGCAGTCATTGTGTTTTTGACTTCTTCAATGCGATTATTAAAATCGATGACAATTTTGTCCAGCTTTTCGGAAAGATTTTTGTTTACATCCATTAAAAGCAATTTAAGTTCAGCTGTACTATCAGTAATTCTTTTATTTAGTCGACTTTCGATGGTTTTCAACACTTTTTCCTCTTTTGCCGATAAGATGATCGCAGGTGATGTTTGCTGAGTGGCCTTTGGCCTCAAATTTCTTGGCGATTGCTCAGATGACATTTTTAATCAGGCAACATTTTGAACTTGCTAAAATTTAAGTTATTTTGGCTAAGAAATCACTAATTAAGTCTTGTTAATGGATCGAAATGCACGCACTTAACACTCTTATTAATTACGAGTAGTAAATTGTATTCAAAAACTTGGTTTTTAGCAGCGACCACAGATTTATGCGTCAGTCAAGTCAAGTTCACCATATTTCACGTCCTTTTTTCACTGATGAACACGTGATGTTCGATCTTGACGCAAAAAAACCTGTTGGGCAGATAATGCCGTAGCCAATCAGCCATCACTCCTCGTATGCCAATCCTTCGTAGCGCTTCTAATAAGTTTGCATGCTTAAGGTTATCGAAAGGTTTACTGAAGCCCATGACAAGACTAGGACATGATGACTTTTGTTTAAACTTTCATTGACACAATAAACAAAAATTAAAAGTGAGAATCGCGTTGTTGTGGCAAAAATATATTTTTGTTTGGAAACAAATTAAGTTGAACAATTTCCTAGCGGACACAGATAGAAGCGTTAGTTTGAAGGAGTGGCAGCAACGCTGGAGCCATTCTACAAAAGGGCGCTGGACTTAACAGTCACCTAGCAATTTTCCCGTATTTTTGTTTTTCTGGAATCCGCATTGGCTTTTGTAGGTATATCAGAGAGGGTTTGTCGATGAAGCTTTGAAATCTTAGGGATATCACGCCTTCCAGACACTTTTCTACTACTGGAAGTATCGATATCGGTCTATAATTGCTCAGCTGATTTCTAACTCCGCCCTTAAAAATCTTCCTAACAACCGCAGTTTTCAGCGTTGACGGGATTTTTGTCTGTGTCAGGCTGAGGTTGATAAGTTTACAAAGGATGGGAGAACAAAATCTCGGTATGTCTTCTGATATCAACTGCCCTAGTTCCATCAATTCCTGGCGATTTATCCTCTACAAGAGAACTTATGATTATGCGCATCTCTCGGATAATTGTAGCTTTAGCAAAGATTGAGTTTCCCACACGTACATTCATATGATTCGATGTAATAGATCTACAGTGATGAATAATTTGCGATGTCTGTGTAGAGAAAAGTTGTGTACATTCGTTGGCCAATATTATGATTGGAAGGAAAATTTTTTAATCAGCATTCATTCAATATAGTCAATATTCGACTTTTTCCTTGGTTAATTGTAATAGTTGTCTTTTTGAGCTGCTATCATTTTATTGGTTTTGTCTTTAAAACTTTCATACTCAATTTCAAAACTAATTTTACCTCCATTATTTTTCCACCTCCTGTATAGTTCATCCCTTTTCTTGTATTCAGCGATAAGTTAATGGGTTTTTTAGGGGCTATATTTTTGGTTTATTTCTCCTTGTTTTTGTAAAAGTAGATTTTTTATAAATTTCATCTAGCTTGCAGCACAGATTATTATATATCCGCATCGTCTTCTTTAATGACTGCTTCCCAGTCTCCTTCGTAAATAAGCGGATTTACTCTAATTTTAATTTGCTGGGGGCATGCGCCCCCATTTATTCAGCTTAATACAAGCCATAATATGTCTTAAAACAAAACTAAGACTTATAGCTAGACTTAAAAACTAATACTTACAAGCTAGAGATTAAGTTAGGGTTTATGGAGAAGGAGGTTAAGTTTAATGGAGGGAGTGCTGCGGTTGAAATCAAAAACAGAAATGTTTGAATTTACCTTCCGTAGCATACGGGAAATTGGTTCGTTGGAGCCATAGAACGTGCGGTGGGTTGGTAGATAGAACAGACGGGGATGTCTTAAATTACGAGGGTTAGTATTAATGATTTTCATTAATGAAATTCCAAAAGTAATTCGGAACTCCCAATGCCTGATGTTTGCGGACGACCTTAAGCTGTTCCGGACCATAAAGTCAGTAAATGATTGTATTCTTCTCCAGAATGACCTTCATAATCTATCCGAATGGTGTAATACTAACAATTTATATTTAAATATTTCTAAATGCCAAGTTATGTCTTTTCATCGCAGTCATGTTCCTGTCTTTTATGATTACAACATAGACAACCAGCCTTTAACAAAGGTAAACTCTAAAAAAGACCTAGGTGTAATGTTTGATGCTAAACTTAGCTTTTCCCTTCACATTGACTCCATAGTGGCTAAAGCTAACTCCATGCTTGGTTTTGTTCTGCGTAACTCAAATGAGTTCACAGACCCATACACCCTCAAGTCGTTGTTTTGTTCCTATGTCAGATCAGTGCTTGATTATTGCTGCGTTGTTTGGAATCCCTTCTACAATATCGGTTCTATAAGAATTAAAAAAATTCAAAAAAAATTTACGTGAGCTGTCATATATAGGCTGCATTGGAATACACAAATGCCTCCATATAGTTCCAGATGCCAATTACTAGGCCTTCAGAGTCTATATTTACGCCGTAAATATTTTTCTATTATTTTCATTCGTGATTTGTTAAACTCACATATAAATTGCCCCCTTCTCTTATCATTAATAGATATTTACATTCCTGGTAGAGATCTAAGGTCCCGCAATTCATTTCGTGAACCTTTTCACAGAGTGAATTATGGGCTTAATGAACCCATTACCAGATGCTTGCGAGAATCAAATTCAGTTTGCAACCATATTGATTTTCACCATAACATCAGTCGAAATACTTTTAAAGGCCAGTTGATGTTTATACTCGTTCAAAATTTGTCTTAATTTAGTATAAGCAAACGATTGTACATAAGTATTAATATTAATTTTAAATACTTAGATGCTAATCTTATTCAGTAGTCTTTTAGATAATATGTTATTGTATAATCTGTTTGATGAAATAAATAACTAACTGAAAAATAAAGGAGATGGAGTTGTAAAGGGACGTGCAATCGATAGAGCCTGAGAGGAGGCGATGAATGAAGAGAATGTCTGCTGCATCCCTGCGATCTTCAAGGCTATTCAAGTTAATGAGTTTGAGGCGGTCTAAATAGGGAGGAAGAATTAGGGGATCGTTCCAAGGAAGTCCGCGGAGGGCAAATCGAAGAAAACGTCGTTGTATGTTTTCGATTCTGGTTACATGAACTTGCTGAAAGGGTGACCACGTTTGGCTGGCGTATTCGAGGAGGGGGCGGACAAAAGTAATGTAGAGAGATCTGGTAACGTATGGATCAGAGAATTCCTTTGACCACCGTTTAATGAACCCAAGGGATGAATTTGCTTTACGAATTATCTCGTCAATGTGCGAACGGAAGTTAAGCTGGCGGTCGTACAATATGCCAAGGTCACGAAGAGACTGTACGATGGGTATAGGTTGATCATTAAGAAGCTAAAGACGGGGAGGGGACTTGTTGTATTTACGTGATAAGGTTATGGATTGGCATTTCGCAACATTGAGCTCAAATAGAAAAACTGTCTAGATCTTGTTGTAGCAAGCAGGAGTCTTGCGATGAAGATATGTGTTTGAAAAATTTGGTGTCATCGGCATAGAGAGAGATAGAAGAGTGTTTTATAACCCTTTCCAGATCGTTTATAGTTAAGATGAAGAGAAGTGGACCTAGGTGACTGCCTTGTGGTACACCAGAGGTCGCCACGAATGGGGCAGATAGGACGGACCTGAAGCGAACATTATATAAGCGGTTTTCCAGATAAGATGATATCCATTTCAGCAGTATTGGTTCGAGACCAAGGGTGGACAGTTTGAAAAGAATTAATTTATGGAATATCTTATCAAAAGCTTTACTAAAATCAGTCGCAATAACATCGACTTCTTTACCACTTTCTAAGGCTGTTAGCGCAGATTATGCGAATTCAACGAGGTTAGTGGTGGTTGATCTACCTTTTAGAAAGCCATGTTGGTTTTGGGAAATAAAAGACTTGCATTGAAAGCTTAAGGATTCGTACAAAATGCTTTCCAGGAGTTTGGGTATATGCGAAAGTTTGGCTATCGGGCGATAATTAGTAACTTCACTTTTTAATCCTTTTTTATGGATCGGCGTTATGAAGGAGGACTTCCATATCTGAGGAAAGTCGCCTTGAGATAGTGAGAGCTTAAAGAGGTGCGAAAGGGGGCAGGAGAGCACTATGGAACACTTCTTAAGAAGAATAGCGGGAATACCATCTGGGCCAGGTGAATATTCATCATTAAGTTTTTGCAACTTATTTTCAATTACAGAAGGTTCAAAAGTTTGAGAGAGAAAGGGACCAGTGGAGTACGCGAGTAGGTAGTTGAAATAAGAATGATCTGGTACAAAGGAGTTATCGGCAAAAGATTTTTTAAAAAAGGTGGCAAAAAAATTAGCAATGGTTAGTGGATCACTTGAAGATATGTTTTCGTGAGAGAGGGATTGGGGGTAGCCGTCGGATTTTTTCTTGTAGTTAACGAATCGGAAAAAAGATTTAGGATCGCTTATAAGATTGGCTTGCGCATTGTTAATATGTCTTTGATAGAGGGAGTTATAAGCCTGGGTGAATTGAAGGTATGAGCCGAGATAGTTGGAATAGTCAGAAAAATACTTGTTTCGAGTTCTCTTGTTACCTAACGATCGTAGTCTTCGATTATACCAAGGGGGCGATGTAGAGAAGGGTTTTGGCCGAGAAATAGGGACAAAAAGGGAGATAGAAAAGAATAATTCTCTGTAAAACAAGGAGAGGGCATCATTTACAGGGAGATTGGCAAATTCAAATGAGACTTTGCTGAGGTGTTCACTAATTTAACGGAAATTGGCTTTATGAAAATCATAGCAGGGGGGGCCAGCGGGTGGTGTGGACTGTAGAGGAGGGTCGTGAAAAAAAGAAAGAAGAAGTGGGTGGTGAAGGTTGTCAATAGTCGAAAGAAGAAGAGGAGAAAGCGAGACAGAGGAGTTAAGTGGGTCAGTAGTGAAGATGAGGTCTAACTGCCTACCCATATAATTAGAGATGCCGCTTACTTGGCATAGACTTGAGTCGGTTAGTCGATCGATGAAGAGACATTCTTTAGTTGAGTTGGGATTCGAAGCAATGAAAAACGATTCGTCATCGGATAAAGCCCAGTGCAGTTGGGGCAGGTTAAAGTCGCCGAAAATGATGACGTCGTCAGAGGAATCAGATAACTCTATAACTTGATCGATTGCGTTAATAGCAAGTTGGTAGGGTTCGATGGGTTGGGCCGGCCGGATGTAGAAACACATAACGTATAGGGACTTGTGGGAAGTGTTATTTTTATTGCAACAAAGTCGAGTTCTGAAGACGAGGAAGTAGCAATCGGAGAAGAGTCAAGGTCGTTGTGAATAGCCAGAAGAACACCTCGACAGGGGGAGTCATCCGTTGGGCGGCTGATATCGTCCCGAAAGACATTGAATATGGGTGGGAATAATTCCGGTTTTTTTATATTGGGAATCAGATTGGTTTCAGTTATAGCGTAGATATCGAATGGAAGAGCATGAGATTGACGTAGAACAGCTTGGGTTTTTGAGCGCAGGCCCCTTAGGTTCTGATAGTAAAAGGTTAGAGGAATGCTATAATGGGGGGTTCGCTGTGGCCCTTGTATGCAGTTAGGGACGAAAAAATTTATTATGGTCAGCACGGTTCCGTTGAAGGTGTGAGATGCGTTTGGAGCTGATATGAGAAGCAAATGCAGATAGGTCTTTGTCTACGGTGGCCGATGAAATGTTAAAGCTCTCGTGATAACGGTTGTAGATTTGTCGCAGTGCAGCAGGATCAGTAGGGAGGCCTTCTTTTTGAATAGATACCTGAACATTTGTTTTGGTTTTCCCGTCAATGCATATAGATTCGGGCTTATCAAATAAGTAGGCAAGGTAAAGACGGACATTTTCAAAAAGCCTGTGGCCTCTCAGTCGTGCCATAATATATCGGCCATCGAGGTCGTTGGGGTAGGACATAGGGTTTACAAATTTGGAAGTAAATTTAACAGCTGGGGGAAGTAGAGGATCAAAAATTGCAGAGGCCTTAGAGATTGGGATAGGTGTCTCTTTATGAAGAGAGATAGTGGGAAGAACAGTATTGGAGGCAGCAGAGGTAGACGGGGCAGGATTGATAACATGGGAGTGTATGAAGTTTGGGTATTTAGAAGTGGATTTAGTGATAGCTGGGGCTATCGGATGATTACTAGGGTCTGGAGTTAAGTTAAATGATACGCGATTACGTTGAGGCTTGGGTAACTTTGAGATTACCGTGGGGTGAGGCGTACCTTGGGGAGGTGCTGAGTCAATAGAGGTAGGGGGCTGAAAAGTGAGAGGGTAGAATTGAGAAAAAGTTCCAACTTTGAAGCTCCAGTTAGGGTCTGGGTTGGGACTAGATTTAGAGCTATTCTTCTGAGACTTACGTTTTTTTTTATTTGGCTTAACACTAGGCTTATTGTTATTACTAAGCTTCACCTCTCCTGTATTGTTCGATTTGGTGATGGTCATCTTTCCCAAGCTGAAGACGTCGTTTGAGGGGTTCGAGAAAAGCCAGGAGTATTTGGAAGGTAAGTCAAGCGTAAATCGGTTGTTTTTGCTGTTAGCGGTAGAAATCATCTGACAGTTGCTGATGGTGATGCCAGAGGAGCGTTATTTATTATAAAGGAGTTGTACTCGCAGGCAGTTCTGTGTATTTTTTCGAGCCTTCTGTTCCAGTCGGCGGGTGTCCAAAGTGTGCCGAATCGGTTTAAGGGCGTCGAAGCAGTTTGTGCCTGAGTGCTTGATTCAGTTGGTGTTGAGATCGGGTGGGTGTATATTGTGGTATTAGTGGTGGTTGTTGTTGTTGTAGTCATCGTCTGGCTTAACACATATACGATGTACTGACTCTGTGGTTATCTGAAGTTGTTAGTGCATCTGTGGTGT
This sequence comes from Portevinia maculata, assembly GCA_949715645.1. Taxonomy (NCBI): domain Eukaryota; kingdom Metazoa; phylum Arthropoda; class Insecta; order Diptera; family Syrphidae; genus Portevinia; species Portevinia maculata. The sequence continues at coordinate 11,074,741 of OX454526.1, forward strand.
AAAGAGTTTGGTAGTGATCTGGGATACTACTCTCAATCATTAATTTGGAATTAATTTGTTTGTCTACTCTGCTTACGAGTATTTGATCAGTTACTGATTTCTTCGCCTTCTTAGGATCCACCCTTGCATATTCAGTAATGACATTCATCAGACTAAGTAATATTAACGAGCAATACCACATGGTCATAATATGCTCTTAAAAAATCGTTTATAGCGCTTTAAATATGCTCTAAAATAGACGTTGAAATGAATAGAAAACTTTAAAAATCACGAAAAATTAGACAAATAATGTCATTTTTAAATATTTGTTTTTTTTTTTGAGGAAACACAACTAAATAAGAAACAACTTGATTAAATAACTTAAATACAGGGTGGGTCAAAAGTGACTTCCTAATTAAAAGCGTTAATAACTTTTATAGATTTAATTTCTTATTAATAATTTATTTTAGAATCACAAAATATGATCTATGGAGATATTTTTCGACTAAGTATGGAATATGATGTCCCTCAAATGAGCACCAGCTTCAAGCTTACAGAGATGGGCTCTTTCTAGAGCGTTTTGCATAGCTCTTCTTATGGCATCTGAGCTCAGCGCCTGTATTTTAGCACGAATGTTCTCCTTCAGATGCCGGATAGTGGTGGGTTTATTTACGTACACCTTTCCCTTCAAATAAATCCTGAATTTTTGAAAATTAAACCAACTGCGTAAACAACACGTTTTTGAGGATCGCCTGGCTTTAATTCTTGCCCAAATTGGATTTTGTATAGAAACAGCTGCAATTCGTTTCATAGAACTCTTCGCAATGAATTGCGGGACACACCGAGTTGACCAGAGCGCCTTCGTGTCGATGTTTCTGGACTCTCCACAACACTTGCAAGAATGCGTTCCACATCCGCTTCGATTCGGGCACATCATCATTTCAGCTCCAGGAAAATCAACTAATGTTCCTTGTTGACGAAATCGTGCCACCAGTGTCGTTATCATGTGCGGAGAGGGTGGATTTCGCACATTAAAATGACGCCGATAAGCTCAATTAGTTTGGTCCTCTCTAAACCGCTGTAGTTCCTTTTAGTAATTCTCCCAAGTTTGTTTTATAAGTACCTTGAAAAATAAAAGAAAACAAAATTAAAAACAAAAGAGCTATGATTTTTTCAAATTAGGAAATTAGGTCACTTTTGGCATACCCTGTATATAAAAATTCTTCTTGAATTATAATAAATTTAAATTTGTGTTGCAATAAATTCAAATAATTTTGCTTAGATTGTCAAAAAGAAAGCTTTGCCTATTTGCTCTAAAGACATTTGTGTACCTACGTAGAAAAACTTCTTTCTACCTCAACGGATGTGTAATGTTTTGGGTGGAGGAATGATAGTTTTCCTTTAAGCAAGTATGAGGCCTATCGCCCTATGCTGTATTAAGCGCAGCTCGCTGTGGTATTTTGCTGTATAAAGCGTAGCTCGCTAATGGACTAATGGCATGTGAGTGCCGCTGTGTATAATGAGTCAAAATGCTGGATTAAGACTAATTTTATTTAAATCGATATCGCCCTTTTATACAAAAATTGTCTAAAACTAATTCATAATACGATTGCCTCTAGTATTCATACATGCACACAAAAATAATAAACATGATTCTTTTACCCTACATTATTCTTAACATATTCATACTCATATTTAATTACAACGATATCTTTATCACTACTTCCTAATGCCTGGGTCAATGAATGCATATGGAAACAATAACAGACACATGTACTGAATTGAACTCTTACATAGCATGAATCACTGTCGCTACTACTTGGATGCCATTTGACACCTTCCGCATTCGAAGCAAAGCGAAGCGATACAATGTTACGTAATTGTTTAAGTTTGTTTACTTTGTGGCTGCATTCAGTCACACTACAGATGTAATAGGCGCAAATTTGAATGGCACTATCTCAGAGAGTGTATTCATTCACTATTGAATTTTGTCCGGACAGACAACTGGAAATTTCTTTTAAAGTCTTAAAATCACGGTTTTTTCCAAAACATTTGACATTTTGCTCTTTATTTTTCTCCTTTCAATGGAGCTAACTTTAATTTCTGCATCGTTAACTATGTCGATAAATGCGGCAAGTTCTATACCATTCGTTTCCCATTTCTTAATTAATTAAGAAAAAAAAATAGTTTGCTGCCAAAAACACCAAGTCAGTTTTTACATAACCTCGTTCAAGTAATTCTTTGGCAGTTTTGGCAGCAGCAGAATCCTCTCCATCGAATGAATGAAAAATGTTTACAATTTTTTAATAAATTTCCGCATAGTATAAAACTGCTTCTATCCAGGTTCCCCAACGAGTTGTAACTGGTTGCGGAGGAAGTGATAAATCTGGTTCAGCTTCCTTAAAAGTTCTTATACTTGGAGCTTTCTAAAATACTTTTTTTTTTATACTGGTAGAAGATCGACCTCAGGAAATTGCCCTCTTATGGTTTCGCAAACTCTGTGAAGTCCATGTGCTAGACAAGTCACATGAGTTATTTTTCGGTAAAATACCTGAATTGCTCCAGCTCCCTTAACCATATATGGAGCAGTATGCTACAAAAACTGCAGTATGGAGTCTTTTTCAAACTGGTCACCCAACATTTTTACCGAGTCATCGAAGAGCCTGGCTATTGTTGAATGGTTTGCTTGGTTTGGTTATTATTACGTTGGCAACATACCTGTTGGTAAATAAGAGAGGGTGAAGGAAAACAATGATTCATTTTGATATATTTTTTCCGGACCACTAAAATTAAATTCAAATTTGAATGTTTGAACATACCCTTTTGCTGCATCCGTTGTTTTGTCTATAACAACCCACAACTTCCTGTTTCAATCTGTTGCCTTAATATTTGACATGGTTTCCTCATACAATTTGTCTGTGTGTCTTCCGCGGAGAGTTGTCTCAGAAGGAGTTTTATGTTCGGTATATTTTTTCAAAAACGATTTCAAGTGTTCATTGCGAATTTTATGCAATGGAATATCCGCTGCAATAAATGCACAACCTCTGCAAATGCTTCATTTTGATATTGGTTACTCGATGACGATTGCCCGAGAAATTGTTGCGTCTTTCAGTCTTTTCTCAGCAAAAGTTCCAAATGCCTGCTTGTCTTCAAATGTTGCTTGACGGTGATTTTTTTACAGCACAACAGAGTTGTTCCATCTGTTTTAAACCTTGGATATTGGATTACGATTTTATTTAACCGATCATTGGTTTTTGCTTTAATGTTTGTCATTTTCTAAAAAAATAAAGAAAATTATATAAATAGTAGAACTAGGATATACCTAATTTGATTCTTTTTATACCCTATTCTAAGGGTACCTATATTAATTTTGACGCATAGTTTGTAACATACCTTAATATTGCCCGTAGACCTATAAAAGTTACTATATTTATGATCAGCATCAATAGTAGTGTCGATTTAGCCATGTCCGTCCGTCCGTCCGTCTGTCGGCGAAAATTAGGCCTTTAAACTGGAGAGCTGAAATTTTAACCATATACTCTCTAGGGTCCCAAAATAATCAAGTTTAAGAATTTTTGAAATCCGTCCGCAGACGCCCACAAGCTCAAAAAAACAAAATTTTGGAAAAAATCGAATTTTGAGCTAGAAAGCTGAAATTTTTTATATATGATCTATGGCTCCTAAAACTGATCGGGAGATAAACATTTTAAAATTCGCCTACTGACACGCCCACAATTAAATAAAACAATTTTATTGAAAACTCAAAGTTTGAGCTAGAATGCTGAAATTTATAATATATACTTTCTATGGGTCCTTTATGCTCATGTGAAAATATTTTCAAAATCCGCCCACTGACACGCCCACAATTTAAAAAAAAAAAATTTTGAAAAACCAAAGCTGGAGCTAGGAAGCTGAAATATATATATATATATACTCTCTGGGGCCCTTTATAAACAACCGACCTTCTAGGTAGGACCCGAAAAGACATCGCAAGAATAACAGCGATCATCACGGGACACTGGCCTATAGGTGACCATGCGGCCAAGCTGGGCATCCCATACTGCCGCAGTTGCAAAGTGACAACTGAAAAAGAAACCCTAATTCACTTTTTATGCACCTGTCCGGCTTTAGCTAGGACCAGACTACGAACATTGGGAAGCCCTTTCTTCAATTCACTTGAGGAAGTCTCTGAGAAAAGTATCAAAGAACTGATAACTTTCCTGAACTCCGCAGGTTGGATTTAGCCTCCCCCACCAATCGATAATACCCAGGTTTACGTGAGTTTGTGGTAACAAAACGGCACTCTGTGCTAATTGGGTTTGTCTTATCAAACCGCCACACCTACCTACCTAACTACCTAGGGGCCCTTTATGCTCATGCGTAATTTTTTTTTAAATACGCCTTCTGACACGCCCACAATAAAACAAAACTATTTTATTGGAAAACCAAAGTTTGAGCTAGGGAGTGTTTTTTTACAAAAGCTTCGTTTTTTTGATAAAATCCTTTAAATGTTATATAACAAAATATCTAGAGCGTTCTTAACAATTCAACCATACTTACACTTTTGTCACGCCCACTTATGAGGGAATGGAATAAGAATAGGGTATCCAACAGTTCGCCCAAGCGGACTGTAGCCCGTCCCTATGTTTTGTTCTTAAGTACAAGAATATTTTACCCTCCAATTAAGGATTTCTATTAAACTAAACTTTGTTTACTTTCTATCTTTTCTTTTTTTCACAAGTTGAACTTTTCACAACCACCTTCTTAGATCCACTGCCCGCGATCGAGATGAGAACTATTGTTTGCGGTGTCGCGTGCCTGTTGAAAATGGGAAAATTATTGCCATTGTATATGCGCAACTATCCGTTAGCTAGTCGTGTCATAACATTAGTTCTGGCGCCATCGCTAATCGTATAGCGCACAGTTAGCCTTTCATGAATGAATGCAAAACAAAAATAGAAAAGTACTTTCACAGCTCCGTAGTATTCGCACAAGGAAATTACAACAAAAATTATTTAAAACTTATCATATGCAAATGGTGAAAATATTGCACCTGTAGATACGCAGTTGCCCTTTTACATAAATAGATGGATGGTGCAAAATATGCGAAATATGCCCATAAAAGTGAAATATACAAAAATATGCATTTATACCCAAAATATGGACAAATATGCCCTAACGAATAGGGCTCAAAATGCTTAGTTTTGTATAAAACGTATTTCTGTGTAATCCAATTTCCAATACGACCTCCCAAAAAAAACATTCTTTTGCATATTTCCGGTTGCCATAGTCATAAGTCATGACCGTTTTGTTATAATTCTCATTTCTAAAATACCAACACAAACAGACCTCAATAGCTAGACAGTCAGTACTTGAATGAACCACTTTATGAAAATTAAAAATGAGGTTTGTCTGGGTCCGCTTCCTAGTCGTATTTTTTTTCGAACTTACGAATTGCTTGTTAATTTTAAAAATGTTCACTCTTCAATGTACCCGAAATAAAGAGTCCCTCAAGACAAAATATTTCCGGGCGAAACTCCTCCATAAAAGTTTTCCTATTTCTTCGAGTTTCTGTATGCAAGAGATTCGCAAGAAAACCGAATATATTTCACTGCCACAGGAGTGAACATAAAGGAAACTCGGAATTCCTAAGATGCTGGCCCATCCCCCTCGGTATACTTATTCTTAGCCGAAGAACAAGAAGAAAACTGAAAAAAATACATCAAGAAGCTGGCTGGCTGCAGGGCTTTTGAATGCTGATGACTGGACCAAAGTTTTCGTTCCCCCCGACCTACAATCGGACCAATTAATACATTCAACCGTAGTGGTCGGCATCCGAACCAACACAATCCTGCACTTGTACCAATTTCCCTGGCATTGGCATTGGTAATGGCAGTGGAATCATAGATTATGATAGAGTCATCATTGGTGGTGTCCCGTCCCGGTTCGTTTCCACAATTTACTTTTGGTTACAATGCGATGGAATAATATACCGCCAGAGGCTGGCTGTACGCGCGCACTCGGCGCGTTCGGTGTGGCTTATGGGCAACTTTTGTATTTAATTTTCATCTGCTCTGTTGAATTTTAATTTGAATCCATCCAACCAGGAGTTTACCATATCCCTGCACTTCAGCGGAATTGAAAATGGAAGTGAGTGATCAGTCCGATCTAGGAGTCGTATAGGGAGTATCTCTCGTTTGTTCTCACTCTTGGAAAAGCCATTATAAATCTATAATTATGCAAAAGCAAGGGCTTCAAATAGAGTTCTTTTTTTTTCAAATAATACTAAATGCATGGTTGATTACATTTTAAAAGGGAATGTTTTGTATGCTCTAAAGTAACCATCCACCCACCGTGCGCTGGCTGGTCCACAGAACTATGCAAATACAAGTAGTATAGGAACGTGTTCAACGACGCCTGAGCTCTTAGGGAATTCGTTTTCTATGCGAACCCATCGACATGGTTCGTTTGCAACTCGAGACGGGTGCGGGCGAAGCCAACCTCAGTTTCTACATATAGCTACAGATGCAATTAAAATATCAATTAATATTTTATGTTTGGAGACTCGTTTGAGAGAGTCGAGCTACGCATCGGGTTAATATGAGACAGGGGATTGGCTTAATATCCGCGAGGACTTATATTGCCATAATGGGGATTCTGTCTCTGTACATGGGGTTGATGTATGTAGATTGAAAGTTTGCTTTTGTGCAATCACTGTTTGTATTCGTATAATGTTATTGACTTTAATGGTTTCTGAATGATGTATAGGATAATATACCTTTGGCAAAAACAGTATCTATATTTTGCAAATTTTATGAAAGAATCGGTGTTGTTTTCGAAGCGTCAGCAATTTACTAGGCTTATGATACAATTACCTAGCTATGTGATAGTTAGCTTCTAAGCTTATGACCTTCGTTGTAGTATTTATGGACCATATGAATTTCAGGGGCATCGCATACAGAGCTGGGCAAAAATTAAATTCCAACGACACGACTATTGTAAAGGTATTGACGTCTGATCAACCGATGGATCACAGCCAGACTCCTTATCAGGAGGAGTGTCGGGGTCTGTGACGACAGTCAAAGGGTTCCCTCAAGTGATCTGTCCTGTACTCATTAGTTATCGACACTTATTATCTGTTACACCACACTTAGGTTCATGTGGTCCCATTGTGATGACCTTTTGGGAGTGTTGGCCTCGCGGTCCTTCGTCCATGGTTTTCGTCCATGGTTTCCTTCCCTACTCTAAGTGGTCCAGCCATTTGGATGTCCTTATACACCTGTAAAGATTCGAGAGTGAGACATCAGAAAGTTCCTCAAGTCTTGGAAGAAGTATCTTCCAAGTGTTCTGTTCCTCAGGTGACATAGGCTTGTGACAGAGAAGGTGAGGAGTATACTCATAGGGTTCTTCATAACCGCAGCCTCTACAGACGTCGTCATCCGTGAGATTTAGTTTCATTGTATAGTTCCTTAGCAGGTTGTGGCCGGTAAGAGTTCCAATCAACTTTGACAGCGATGTCCTGTCGTAATGTAAAAGTCTGTTGGTTCGGCCCATATCATATTTTGGACTCATTTTGCTAGATATGTCACAAGTGGTTAGTGACATCCACCTGTTGTTGGCTTTCATTTGGGTTTTGTATTCCACTCTTTCTCTGAGATTACAGAGTGGTGGTTTAACCGACTGAAGTGCCTCTTCATGGTCCATCTCAGACCCTTTCCTTGCCAATTCATCAGCTCGCTCGTTGCCGGATATGTCATTGTGTCCAGGGACCCAGCAGAGACTCGTCCTATGCTGCGTGCCAAGAGCTTTGAGCTCCTCGCGGAAACGGCGAACAAGCAGAGACTTGATTTCAGTCGCTGACACCGCTTTAATGGCCGCCTTGCTATCAATAAATATGGTAATATCACTACGTGGTATCGCCATCATTGATACCATGCTTGCAACTTCAGTAATTGCTAGGACTTCTGCTTGGAATACACTACAGTGATCAGGTAATCTAATCGATCAGTTGATGTTTAATTCCTCCGACACAGTTCCACAGTAAATCTTTTATCCGTCTGTAAAGATGGATATCGATTTCCTTTTCATGGGCTCGTTTGCGTTCCATTCCTCCCTTCTCGGAAGTGAACAAGAGAATGGTTTATCAAAGTCTAGGTAGGGAGACTTTTTTTTTTTTTAATTTAAGTGGCGCTACAGTCCGGAATGAACCTTGGCCTCAACCAAAATGCCTCTCCAATTAGCCCGGTCCTTAGCTAACTGCCTCCAGTTGCGCACTCCAAGTTGGTTGAGGTCGGTTTCCACTTGTGCGCGCCACTTAAGGCGAGGTCTTCCTCTACTGTCTACTGGAGTATTGGTGTCCATTCGTTCTACATGTCCCAGCCATCTTAAACGTCCAATGCGGAGTTTTTTGACCAGGGGCATGTCGCTGTACAGCTCGTATAGTTCTTGGTTGAATCTTCGTCTCCATAGCCCGTCAACGCAAACGGGACCGAAGATTTTTCGAAGAATTTTCCTCTCGAATCTACCAAGGATTTCTTCATCCGCTTTTGATACGGTCCATGCTTCAGCGCCGTAGAGCAGGACTGGGATGATCAGGGTCTTATATAGGATCTCCTTAGTAGTTCGAGTGAGGGCTTTACTACTAAATTGCCTTCTTAGCCCGAAGAAACAGCGGTTGGCAAGAGTAATTCTTCGTTTAATTTCTGACGAGATGTTGTTGTCAGAGTTAATAGCGGAGCCGAGGTAGACAAAGTCTCGTACTACCTCAAAGTTATATCTGTCAATTGTGACGTTCTGTCCAATTCGTCGATGTTGTGAGTCCTTTCGTGATGACAGCATATACTTAGTCTTACCCTCATTTACTGCTAGACCCATTTTCGCCGCTTCCTTCTCTATACTAGCAAACGTGGCTATGACATCACGTTGAGTCCTACCAATGATGTCAATATCGTCAGCGTATGCTAGTAGTTGCACCGACTTTTGGAAAATTGTGCCTCTGGTGTTGGCTTTGGAGTTTTGCACAATCCTCTCAAGAATCAGATTAAAGAAGTCACATGACAGCGCATCGCCTTGCCTAAATCCTTTTTGGTATCGAATGTGTCGGTGAGGTCGTTTCCGATCCTGATAGAGCAGCGAGAATTCTCTATCGTCATCCTACACAAACGGACGAGTTTGGGCGGTATACCAAAACTAGACATGGCTCTGTACAGTTCGTCTCTATAAATGCTGTCATATGCGGCTTTGAAATCGATGAATAGGTGGTGGGTATCGATTTGGACATCTTGAGTTTTTTCCAGGATCTGCCGAAGTGTGAAAATTTGATCGGTTTTGGACTTTCCTGGCCTAAAACCACACTGATAAGGGCCAATCAGGTTGTTGGTAAACGGTTTCGGGCGTTCACATATTACGGCAGATAGGATCTTGTAGGCGATGTTGAGGAGACTTATGCCTCTGTAGTTGGCGCAGTTCAGAGGGTCTCCTTTTTTGTGGATCGGGCAAACGATGCTGAGGTTCCATTCTTCAGGCATAATTTCATCCGACCAGATTTGGCTTATGAGTTGGTGGATGTTACTTATCAAGTCATCTCCGCCGGCCTTATAGAGCTCAGCGGGAAGGCCCTCATTTCCGGCAGCATTATTAAGCTTGAGTTTAGATATTGCTATCCTCACTTCACTCAGGTCAGGTGGTTGGCAGTTTTCGCTGTCGTTGCCAATATTGAATGGTTCGTTCTGCCTGACAGCGGAATGTTGTTCGTCATCGCCGTTTAACAGTCTGCAGAAGTGGTTCTTCCATATCCTCAGCATCGACTGTGTCTAAACTACAATATTTCCTTGTTCATCTCGACAGGATTCTGTTCGAGCCTTGTATCCTTGGCTTTGACGTTTTACACTTTGGTAAAACTTGCGAACATCGTTCCTGGAGTGGCACCTCTCTATATCCTCGATCGCGCGCTTTTCTTGCTCTTTTTTCTTTTCTTCTTTGCCTATAGAGCTCAATGGCAGCTCTCGTCTTCACCTGCAGCTTAGCCTTATAGGCCTCGTTCTTGGCTGCGAGCATCTGTCGGCATTTCTCATCAAACCAGGGGTTTCTTGCTGGTGGGCGCGAGAAACCTAGCACATCAGTTGCGGCTGATCTAATGGCCTGTTGGCATCGTTGCCATTGCTCTTCGACATTCGATGCTGGTGGTATGGTGTTAATCGAGAGGTAAAGGGATACGCGTTGTGCGAAGGTCTTGGCGGTCTCTTGCGATTGCAGTCTTCCGACATTAAATTTTTTCACAGTATTTCTGGATTGTTGTGGCGTGGTGGATATCCGCATTCTTACCTTGGCTGCTACAAGGTAGTGATCCGAGTCGATGTTAGCTCCTCGGAATGTTCGGACATCCAAAATACTGGATGCGTGCCTCTTATCTATCGCAATGTGATCAATTTGTTTGACCGTTCGTTGATCTGGAGACCGCCATGTCCCCTTATGGATATCGAGGTGAGGAAACCGTGTGGTGGCTATAGTGGCATTTCGTTCCGTAGCGAAATCAATTAGCCTAAGTCCGTTACCAGACGTGTTGTCGTGTAGGCTATGTTTTCCGACAATACTTCTAAAGATGTTTTCTCTTCCTACCTTTGCGTTAAAATCTCCCAGCACGATTTTAACATCGTACTTCGGTAGTCGCTCATAGGTTTTGTCAAGGAGCTCGTAGAAGCAATCCTTAGCTATATCATCTTTTTCTTCCGTCGGAGCGTGAGCGCATATAAGGCTTATGTTGGCGAATTTGGCCTTGATGCGGATTGTTACTATGCGTTCGCTAATGTCTTGGAAACATAAGACTTCTTGCCTAAGTCTGGCACTTATAACAAATCCGCATCCGAATAGTCGCTGTTTCTGCTCACTATAACACGGTCCGTAGTAGATGTCACAGTTTTTCATCCTCTTTTTGCCCGGCCCATCCCATCGTATTTCCTGGGGTGGGTAGTTAACCCAAAGCACAACCCCCAACCTGGAGGGCCAGTTCCAATTTATTAGATACCCCTAGGACACGGGGCCATCAGTATCCACTACGGGATTGAGCGCTGCCGTTGGCCTTTCGGTTCATCCGCCACCATCTCTGTTCAAGGGGCCTGACTAACCCTTGAAATTCCTAGACAACCTGTTGTCCGAATATGTCAGAGCAGCTCATCTAGGTTCGCCTGGGACAGCAGGCCGGGTATTCATCCGTGCCATTCTCACCAGGGTGTTTATACTGTTGCTGTTTTTCGTCGTGTTATCAACACTCGCACTTATCGTTTAGCAAGTCAAATCCGGTTGGATGAGACCAGTACCCGATGGTTACCACTTGGAGGTAAAAATAAGCACATTTGATGTGTAGTCAGAGTTACAACACTGGGCATTGCCAAGTTAACGCCAATCAGAGTCTACCCTCGTTCTACAGCACCCAACCATCCTAGGTAGGGAGACATGTAGTCAGATATGACGTTGTTCCCTATGTACTTGCAAAGTTTTCTGCCATGCCCACTTTTTAGAGGCGTTTCCTACAAAAACTAAGGACCATATCCTATTTAACAATTCACCCATACATAGATTTTTATCAGGCCCACTTTATGAGGGATAAGAATAGGCTATCCAATAGTTTTGGGGAAGCTCATGGAAAAATTGCTTAAATCACGACTCACAGATGCAGTACAAAGAGCAGGAGACTTGGCAGGGCGGCAGTATGGGTTCAGGAAAGGACGGTCTACGGTTGGAGCTATTGTAGAAGTGGTAAAGGCTGCCCAAACCGCTCTAAGCAGATCGTTTTGCTCGCAACCTTGGACGTAAGAAATGCATTCAATTCAGCTAAGTATAGCGATATACTAAATATGTTAGAAAATAGATCCAACATCCCAGCTTACCTATTAAATATGATGAAGGACTACCTCAGTGATCGGGAAATGATCTATGAGACCACAGAAGGCCCACGAAGGAAGGAAGTAGCATCTGGAGCAGCACAGGGATCAATTTTGGGACCAGACCTCTGGAATATCACCTATGACGACATGGGAGAGTATCGGAATCCCGCTTTTTGAAATCCCGCTTTTCAAAAATCCCAAAAAAAAAAATTTTAAAATCCCGTCTACTAAAATCCCGCTTGTTCAAAATCCCGATCTATTATAATCCCGCTTTTTAAAATCCCGTCAAATCCCGCTAATCCAGTTTTTTTTACCAAACATTGTTATCAAAAAATAGATGTTTGTTATACGCGCTTTTTTATTATATTATTGTATATTTAAAAATATTGAAAATATTCGACCAAAAAGAAAATGCATCCGAATATTTTTAGTTTTTACTGTAAGCACACATTTGTTTTTGCTAACATATTCTACATTGTTTTTACGCATTGCGAAAATAGTATATAATGCACATAAAAACCTACCTCGCATTGCTTATAATATACACTTGAACTAATAAAATAAAAAATGTTGTTAATGGTTTGAAGTTTTTTTTGTTCCATTTTGCAGAATATCATATAACATTACTTTATATTTTTTTTTTAAATTATTGAAGATTGTCATATTTATTACTTAAAAATTTATTTTGATATTATTCATTTCTTATTTTGTTACTTCCTCTAAAAATGATAAATGTCATAATAAACTGCATTTCAAAAAAACCCTCATTGCTTAATTTATTTTATTTTCTTAGTATCCCGCTTTTACAATCAAAAGTAGTTGCTTTATTTTAAAAAATCGCGCGACTTTTAAAATAAAGCAACTACTTTTGATTGTAAAAGCGGGATTATAAAAAGCGGAATTTTAATAGCGGGATTTTAAGAATTGGGATTATAAAAAGCGGGATATCGAATCCAATCCTGACGACATAAGCAAGCGCAGTTGTGTCAAAGTGGCTTGTTTATGAATTAGAAAAATCTTGACCACAATACGAAATAGAGAAATCGACGATCGCTGATCGAAAAAAAACGTTCATTGATTAATAAATCGACAACCGCAATGGGGGCCTAAGATTGAAGAACATGGCCTACATTTCCAACGACTTATTCGATAAAATGTTTTTTTTTTTTAAAAAAAAAAGCTTGTCAGACTGCGGATTTTGAAAATCTGTGCACTGATCATTTCGATGGCCTAGATCATAGTGAGTATATGCCCGATCTTAGCTTTCTAGCTCAAATTTTCGGCCCTCAAAATTGGTGACGGAGGTAGGTATGGATGTTGCTCGATCGACATAACTTTCAATGCTGATCACAAATATATGTGTTTACTTTTAGGGATCTAAGATCAATATTAATGCATATTACAAACCATCGGGCAAAAGTATAATAAAAATCCTAATAGACCAAGATCTAATAGCAAAATTTGGGTGTGAGATGTAACCGAAAGAAAAATAGATGATTTTGAGGTGTATTTGACTGGGACCTTTATTTTGAGGTATATTTCGTTTGGTAATGTATGCACATCGTATTTCAATTGCTAGTGGAAACATTTTTAAGTGGGATACAATTTCAATTAGGCTGGCAGTGAGAAAACCGCGTCCTAATGGACCTAACTACATATCTCTGATCAGGGAATCATTACCAACGGTGTGGTAGAAATCGATTCCGTTTCATATTTTCTACGAGACGAGGCCTGTCTGCCGTAGCATGTAACTTTATTTCCCCTTCCAGACATAAAATAGCAAAAACTTACGGATATTAAATCCCTAAAGATCTGTACACAGATATGGGTACCATCAGTTCCCTTATTCTTCGGAAGAAGGGGGTGTATAGCAACTGTGTGATCATAGACAGGTTGAAACTTCTGACTCAGAAAGTAAAATCTCTAAAACTTCAATATATAATCAAACAATTTAAGTTCAAAAAACTCTCATAGATATCTGAAAAACCGTTCTCTGTTCCATATGAAGTACATTTTTGTGAAATGCCTTTGCATAGCACTCCATGTGGAAAATAATATTAGTCTCATGGTCTTGCTTCTTCCGAAAATCATGTAATTAACTTAATTAAACATTATAGTCGCGCAAATGCGCCTTTGGCTCAAATCCATTCAGCCCTCCCTTGCCTTAGCATCCGCGCCTTCCGCTCTCCAATGTGCTAACTGCTGCTACCTGCCTGCCTGCCTGCCTGACTGCAGTGTTTCAAGAGAGCACTACAATAAATTTATAACAAGATTTTTGTGCCTTTATGCAACAAGGACTGGGAAATATTTTCATACAGATACCCAACTACGATGTAGTAATACCGGATTCACTGTGTATACGTATTTTCCTGTACTACTACACAAGGCCATGGCCTACGGGGAAGCATTCTTCTAGAAATTGAAACTTTGTCCTGGATGTGAATATGTATACACATACAGGAGGCAGTATATTTTGGCTCTTTGCCAGTTTATATATATGTATATATTTCCGTATTTTTTCATACCAAACCATTTCGACAATATTTACGTTTTTGTGGCACCACCAACTATGGAGCATGAAGTGCATGGATCTATACTTTGAAACATGAGTTATATATTTTTTCGATTTACAAAAGCACTTGAAGAATGGGGGATATCTGGATTTGTTTTCCTTTTAAAGGAATATGAAATTAATTTTACTAATCGCCTTAAGGTAGATCGGGTCAATGAAATATTTTTTTAGCAAGTAGAAACCTATTTTTTAACCAAGAGGCATGTGAGCGCTTTGAACTTGTTGAACTCATTCAGTATCAAACATATATTGAAATCTTTCTAGATTTTCCTTGCAAGGCCGGACGAAAATACTTCATACTGCTTTTGGTAAAAGGATACACACGCGTAAAACGCCACTAAGCAACTTAGGGCCATTTTCTTAACTCGAAGTTAACTTTCAGGTTTTTTTTTTTCATTTTGCCGAGACAGTTTTCTTCAGTCGTAGTTGAGTATTAAACATTCGATTTTGGTGAAAATTTGCCGGTTGTCGTCAACTTGGCGTTGGCTCAACTTCCGAAACGTTGAAAGGATTTTTTGATCTAAGCTTCACGTTTAAGATATATTTTATTTTTTGCTAGTGGAAGTGTACAATTACGACTTTCGACTTGAAATTTCAAATTTGTAAGTTATCCTCTGGCACCAGTTAATCCAAACAAGCCGATGTGTTTCAACTTGCCATAGTGAAGAAAATTGCCGTTAATCATTCAGGTGAACGTAGTGACATATATATTTAACATCTTAAAGCTGTCCCCAGTGGCGTAGCGAGGGGAGGGTAAGCGGGGCACAGGCCCCGGGCGGTATATACAATTTACAAAACGGATTCTTTTTTCAGTCCAACAAATTTATTAAAGTTTACCAGCATTACCACTGCTTCACAGTAAGTAATCAGATATTCCTTGTGTTGCTTAACAACAAAATCCAAATACATATAGGTCAAATATTGTTGTCAACAGTTATGGCTTCGACACCGGATCTGACTCCGGTTCTGTCTCTGGTTCTCTCAGTGAAGTGTCGGTTCACTGTGACATACCAGGGAATTGTGAAGCTGACGAACTGGCTCGACGAGGCTCCTCTGGTTTAAATAGCATAAGCGTCACCGACATCGAGCCGCCAACGTCTTATGCATAAGAGAGGAAACCTCTCAAAATTAGTAAACGCCCTCACCGGGCAAAATAAATTACTAGGGGCCTTTTCATTAGATAAACAATATACTTATATTTATTACAGTACCTTAGGAGCTAACATGTGGTATTTGTCTACGATACAATTATAACTGACTTAAGGAACAAAAATGTTCCTATATATATGCTTCGTCGATATGAGGTATCGATACTGCTTTATGATACCTAAAAATAGATAATGAGTGTTATCTTGTTGCTTGGGTCATTCCTTGTTGTTTCAGAAAGATACTTGGGATGTTTGTTCGGTCTGTTGATAGTGAGGGTATTTCGTCGCCATCTGGTTGACATGTGTGTTGGCTGTTGGTTGTTATCTCTAACATAACTGGCACTGTGCTATAGGAAGACCTGCTCAAAGACTGGGTATTCCCTCTACAATGACTTCTGCAGAAGCTTTATGGACGAGGAGAAAGAGGAGACTATCAGTCACTTCCTTTGCACGTGTCATGCACTCGCCAACATTAGAAAGGCTACACTGGGTGAATACCTTTTCAATGATCTGAACGATCTCAACAACTCCCGCACAGCAAAGATTAGCTCCTTCATTCAGAGGAGCAAATGGTTCCCTGAGTAAGAGGGTGACCCACCCACCTTACACATCGGCAGCACAATGGAATTACCTCTGGTCTAAGTGCATCCTCATCGAGGGCCGCTTCCAACCAACCAACCAACAAAAGTCTAAAAGAAATACTGATACATATATTGAAAATTATTTATTTCCATCAATCTTAGGAAACCTAATATTTGGAATCGATTTAAATATATTTCAGCGGAACGAAATCAGACCCAAAGTCAAAACGTTATTATCTGAATTATATTTTGAAGACATTGGACAAATTCGAAACGACTCGCTCGCCACCTATTGTACGTTGCTGGATAATTGTTCGTCTCCTATGCGTTCGGACATCGTTCATCCGATTGAGTTGAAACTGTGTGCTGTTTGCACTTGCACAAAAGTTTCTGACATTTTTTTTTATATAAAAAAGGAAATCCAAATCCCAGAGCACTCAGACTCGGTAACGGTCCATTGTACTACCAGGCAGAAATCCTACTTTTGGTGTAGAGGCGAGAATGGGTGGCGTATGTTGTTGTTCTCCATGGGGATTGAACCTGCACCACACGGGTCACAAGCCAACACACTTACCTCTACACCGTCGCCACCCCCAGTTTCTGACATAGCAACATCAACGAATTCAAAGATATGTTAAAGTTCTACTCTTGCTGTTGAGGAAGAGGCAAATAATAGGGAAAATAAATAAAAGAATAATGTTGATATTATATTATGTAGGTCCTACGTAGCACTTTGATTAACAACGATAGGGCCTAAAACCTAGCTTCTCCAACCATTTGCTTGTGCGAACGGGAACCGACAATTTAAAGCCGAATAAGAACGGCAAATTTGAGAAGCGCCTCATGACAATTTATACTTTTGGATGTCTGTCAGACGTTCGCAAGAGGTAGAGGCAGTGAACAAAACTTGTAGATGTTACTTGGCCCAGGCGGGATTTGAAACTGAGACCTTAAGATTAATAGCCCAACACACTAACCTGCAGTAATTACCTTGAAAGCCTAACAGGTGGAAAAGAATCCAATTACTCCCTCTGGAAGGCTATTAAAGCTACAAAAAGGCCAAAGATAGCAGCGCCACCTATTAAGATAACCCCAGACGTCTGGGCAAAAACGGACAAAGAGAAGGCGGACGTATTCTCTGTCCACCTAGAGGAAACTTTCAAGCCGTTCGATGGTCAAGAACTTAATGAAAATATTAATACGTCCGACAGAATAACAGGAAATAATGTAGTAATAAACGGTACACTCATCGAGCTCAGGCAACAAATAAGGAAACTCAAGCAGAAAAAAGCACCGGGTTACGACCTGATTACGGGTGAAATACTAAAAATGCTACCTCGGAAAGCATTAACGAAGCTTCTTCATATTATAGACGCAGCGATTAAACTGAAACACATTCCGAGCCAATGGAAAGTCGCGAAAGTCATTATGCTTTTAAAACCAGGAAAACCACCTAATGAAAGGGAGTCTTATACACCCATATAGCAATAGTTCCAAAGTTTCTGTCCAACGTAGAAATAAAGTTTGTTGAAAGAAAAGTTACCACCTTAGGTTTTAAAATAAATAGTAGTCTTTCTTGCAATGACCATGTCAATTATATCATCAGCCGTATCTATGGTTGCCTTCGTAAGTTGTGGACTTGTGCCAATTTTATCTCTCGCGATACGAAATTAAAATTATTGAAAACGTTACTGGTTCCCATTATAACTTATGCAGAAGTTGTCTACTGCATGCTTGATTCCTTATCACAAAATAAGCTTCAAGTTGCATTTAACGGAATGATTCGTTATATCTTTGGACTAAGAAGATATGACCATGTATCAGCTTACCAAAATAGTATATTAGGATGTTCATTAAGCCAATTTCTTGATGCTAGAAACTGTATTTTTCTGCATAAAATAATATACTCAAAATCACCACGATATCTTTATGAGAAATTGCAATTCACACAGTCGGATGGAAATGTTAACTTTAATTCAGCCTTATAATTATAATAACTCGTCGCTTTACTTACGCCGTTAAGCTATGGAACACCTTGCCACGACAGCTATATTTAAATATTTTTCTGAACAGCAGTAGAGGTTTCTTCCTTCTTTACTCTTTCCTTGTTTATTCTTCTCCTCTTTTCTTTTCTCCACTTAATTTTACTCTTCTTTAAATTAAATTGTTAATCTTCTTTCTGGGAATATTAATACGCATACTGTAAAAAACTAATGTAAAATTAATTTTGTTAGTGCTCTATAAAGACTATGTCTTACTTGCACTTAATGTTAAAATAAATTGAAATCAATTGAAATTGAATTGAAAATATTACTTAGACACTTACAACCAATTATAAGAAAACCTGATACCTGACCACCAGTTCGGGTTTAGAAGCAAACGATTGATCAAGTGCATCGGATAACTGACGTAATTGAAAAAGCTCTCGAAGAAAATCAAGCTCAAATTAAAACAAGTTCTCCCCGAACAGTTATATAAAATAATAGAATCTTATTTACAGAATAGACTCTCTCGTGTCAAACACGGAAACGAATACTCAGAATTTAAAGAAATAAGGGAAGGTGTGCCGCAAGGAAGCGTCCTTGGACCCCTTTTATACTTGTAATTTACGCGTGATATACCGCAAACCAAACTTATTACAGTAGCAACGTTCGCCGACGGCACTGCTATACTACCAATTGATGCAACGACCAAAGAAACAAAAAAAACATACTACATGGCGCGCTTAACCGGGTCAATGAATGGACACAATCATGGAGGATCGCTCTTAACGAAACGAAATTGGTCCACGTGGATTTTACATATAAGCAAACAAATATCTTGCCTGTTTTTATAAATACGGTTCAAGTTCCGTTTGCAAATGAGGCCAAATATCTCGGAATGACTCTCGACGCAAAGTTGAAATGGAAGTCGCATGCAAAAAAAGAAATGCGAAGAACTTAAGAACAAATATAGAGTACTTTATTGGTTACTCGGATAATATTTCAAGCTTAACCTCGAGAACAAGCTTTTATTACATAAGCAAGAGCTGAAGCTCGGGGCTACCACAAGGGAGTCATCTGGGTCCGCTCCTTTTTATTATTTTTATAAATGACCTACCAGTCAGGCTTAAACATTCTCCATGTTTGATGTACGCGGATGACGTGAAAATCTATCTAGATATTTCCTCTCAGTCGGATTGTTTGCATCTGCAACTAGATATTGAACTTTTTCTGAATTGGTGTAAGTATAATCACCTCCAATTGAACTTTACAAAATGTAAAATATTTAGTGCTTCGAGGTCACCTTCCTTGATTAAATTCAATTATAAATTCCATGATGAGAACGTACTGCGAGTTGAGGTAGTCAAAGACCTTGATGTCTTTTTTGACATGAAACTCGATTTTAGATATCACATTGACTTTGTGGTTGCAAAAGGTAATTCCATGCTAGGTTTCTTAAAGAGAACTTCATCTGTATTCAAGGATGTGTACACACTTAAGACATTATTTATGGCCTTGGTTTTGCCTATTTTAGAATATTGTTGCGTAGTTTGGTCTCCGTTTTATGAAAACCGTAACTTAAGAATAGAAAGGATACAAAAAAGATTCACGCGTTTTGCTTTAAGAAAATTTAACTGGTCTGGGGATTTGCCCGATTATCCTTCTAGATGTGCTCTCATTGACTTAAAGAAACTTGAATGCCGTAGGCATACTCAATGCATTCTTTTTGTTAAAGATATTTTTGACAACAGAATACATTCTGGTGATTTGCTTTCTCTCTTGTCCCTTTATGTTCCTGAAAGGAGTTTGAGGAATCGTACTGAGCTGTTTCATGTTCCTTTACATAGAACTAATTATAGTGTGAATGAACCTATTACTCGCTCTTTGAAACTATTTAACTCAGTTTGCAATGAAGTTGACATTTGCATGACAAGATATCGTTTTAAAAAAATAGTTCTTGAATTATGTAATGATTAAGTCATAACGTTGTATTTATGTAATCAGCAGATCATTGTTATCCATTGATGAAAATAAATAAATAAATAAATAAATAAGCCCGTTTGGACGTATGGTATACAAACTTTTGAAAATAAAGTGATAAGATCATTCCTCAATGCACCGTGGTACATTAGAAACGAAGATCTAAATAGAGATCTCGGAATTCCCACCGGGAAGAGACTAGATATTGCGTTCTAACGCATAGAAATCGATCATTAAGACACGTCAATAACTCGGTCCTTGAAATTCTAGACGAAACAGATTTATTACGACGAACTAAACTTTCCGACTTAGCCCGACAACCTTCAACCACAATAAAATTGCGGAACTAGCAGGTACTATCACTGAAAAATTGGGTGCCAAACGTTTTAAACTTCGTGAGAACAAAATTGCTTGATAAGTATTAACTTAGTTGCAGGAGGAAACAAATTTATATGAGGTGGTTTTAGTGAGTACAAATCTCACACTACTATGAGTCTATGAGTGTCTTTTAAAAGATTTCGACCTGCATCGAAGAAAAAAAAAACACTAACCTCTTCCAAGACACTAAATGTAATTTAGAAATTCATTTTATAACCCCACCTACCGGAAAGGTTAAATGAACGTCTGCCGCGCCTACTATTTATTTCATAAATATGATGAGGATAAGGCTCACAAATATTTATATACTAGCTGACCCGTGCTCGCCTTGATTCGCCAGTCTGCAACTTCTTAAATTTAAAACAAAATACTTGCTGATAATAACTGATAAAGAAAACGTCGAGAGTGTCCCTAATCATTATATGCAGATACTCTGAGTGTGACTCCCTCTCAATCTCATTTACATTTCATACCCTATCTTTCTCAATCCCATGGCCATGCGCCATTTAAAAAACAACACAAACTGCATCATCACATTGCACAAAAGGTACAGGTAGAGAAACAGATTTGTGCCGCACACACACATAAATTTCGCTCCACTGAACGCTGGGAAAATCCAACGATCTAGCTTCAATCGAACATTTTCCTTTTTTGAATTGTATAAAATTTATAGTTTAATGCTTATTGTTCAACTTCAGGATAACCTACAAAGATGATTTATATCTTCAAACCTTTGTACATAATTGAACTTTATATTTAAAAAAATGCTATTTCATTTGGATCAGTCATTCCAAAGCTAGGAGCCAGAAAGCATTCGAGAGTTACAACTTTTCTTAGATATCAGCTTAGATCTCCGCTTCTGGACAGCGGATGAAGCATTTTCCCGCTGTAAAAAGTAGCCTATGTCCATTCTCAGGCTCTAGACTATCTGTGTACCAAATTTCATTTAAATCGGTTCAGTAGTTTTGGCGTTAAATCGAGACAGAAGACAGAGTTACTTTCGCATTTATAATATTAATATGGATTATATTATAATAAATAAACCTATACAAACCGTACACATCGTACGCCTGGGTATAAGTTCAATTAAAATTGAAAACACAACTCTCTAGTTGTAGTAGGTTCAATCTAATTCTTTTTTTAAACTCCACGATTTTTTAACAAACCACACTATATATAACCCCATTGACCACTTTCATAATCCTATCTTGTCATCAATATTGCTTGCAGCTTGTCAAATCGATTAGAGTATCGATATTGTTATGATTTTAAGATTTTTTCCTCTACGATTTTAAAGTTTATTTTGGTGTTGTTTCGTTTTCAAGCACAAAGGGAAAAGTGATGAAAAATCATAAATCGTTGTACACAGCACCACTGGCCACAAAAAGGTGGTCAAAGGCAAAAAAAAGTAGTACTTTCCTAAATAAAAAATATGAAATCCAATCTACAGAGTTTATCCCTTTTTTCTCTCTTTCTTACTTATACCCTTTATGCCTATCCGCAAAACCCAAACAATCAAAATCGTTTTTATGACGACGACGGCGATGATGATGATGATGATGATGATGATGGCGATGGCAATGATAAAAGTTTGCAAAGCACAAGATTCAATTTCACTAACCCTGGATGGACGGGAAGGGAGTCCGACTATTTTGCTTTGTATCAGATTCAGAACTCAGAGTTTCTCCCCCAAAGGAATACATAACAATTTGCACAGTGAAGTGCAAAAAATGTAATAAGTTACGGTTTAGTGATCAAAGTGTCGTCGGATAACCTCCAAAATCATCGCTCAGGCATTCGTTTGTGTTTTGTTTTACGTTTATCTGAAAAAGCAAGTGAAGGAATGTTTCTACAATGTCCAGAAAAATGATGACTATGCAACTAGATATTACAGATGATTTATAATTTCTTCATTTAAAGTTGCACCAGAAATGGACAAACCGCGACCAATGAAAAGTGTTTTACTTGACAGAGGAGAAACGATATGATACTTGCGTATGCGGGAACTGATAAGTCTTCCAAAAACCTAATTATATTGTATGGGCCCAGTAAGACACAAAACGCACAGTCATTTCAATTAACTTGCGCAATCAAAATAAGATAATCACTTGTTTACTAGATTTTTATTGGTTAAATAAATAGACTAGCGCTTCGAAGACTTTTCGCAGATAAGTAAAGATAAATAAAAATGAAATATGTTCAGAGGAATAAAATAATCCCTAAAATTTCTCCCAGGCAACAGAAAACTGACAGACGGCACTGACTGCTGGAATAAGTCCGGAAAAATTTCGTGGTCGATGACCCAAAGGAGAAAGTGAATTTGCTCGGCGCTTGTTTCGAGGCCGTAACCGTACCACGCCATTGAGAATAGGGCTCTGGTGAACCACTTCTATCTGCGCACCTAACTTAAGAATTGGAGATCTGAGAATAACGGATTCGCCGTATTCAATGATGAAAATCATGCTAATGCAGGCCTAGATGCATAGCACTTGTTCGTGGTGAAGGATGATCTACGCATCTTCGAGTCACTAAGGAATAAAAAGTCGGCGGGGGTGGATGGTGTCGGTGTCCCAACAGTCGTATTAAGACACCTGCCTCTGGAGGCTGTAGATATTTTCAGCACACTGTTGAACAATGCGCTGAATAATGCACATTGGACAAAATAGGCAGCCATTGGCGGTGAGAAGCGGGTGGCAACGGTGCAGTAGTATTGTATTCGCTTACTGAATGGAAGGTCGTGCGATCGAATACCGGCCAAGTCCATTATTTTATATCGAATACACTAAATCTTAATCTCCCTAAGCAATTTAGGTACCACCCGCGGAGAAAAACCCTACAACTGCACCCAACCACTTCTAATAGTAAGTAGCACCGAAAAGCATGCAATGAAATACGATATTGCCAGGTGCTGCTTGCTGCTACTATACCACCGCAGTGCTAGATAAGCTGCTCATCCGCGGCGGGGACGTCGCCAATGCTCATGAGCTCCTATTAGTACCGCAATAGCGGAGAGCGATTAAGTCGATACGGAAAAGCAATTCACCGAATTTTTGTGGCTAGTTAAGGGAGGATGGGTCAACATGTCCTGCCAGGACGGTGCGATATCCTAGGTAACATCCTCTTAGTTTATAAGTTAGATTAAGTTAGCTAACTTGTTGTTTTCCGGAGGGCAACTGAGGCTGTTAGCCTTCAGTCGGCTCAAGGTGGCGCTTGCGCACATTGACGACTGCCAGGCGCTTGGAAAGCAATTGGGGTTTTGACCACTTGTTGCGTAATGCAACGAGATATAGGAATGTATTGTCGGATTTAAATTCAAGACATCTATTTGTTGAAGTTAATAATACAAAACATATACATAAGATATGAAAGACAAATTGCTGATTGGTCTATCGACTAAGGGCAATAATTGTAAGGATAGCTCCTCCCCGCACCGCCAAGGAGTCGTACCGCAGGAAAATCTGGAAGAAGGGGAAAGGGGTTTTTTTTTGTAAAGGAA
The DNA here is from genome assembly GCA_949715645.1 of Portevinia maculata. Classification (NCBI taxonomy): domain Eukaryota; kingdom Metazoa; phylum Arthropoda; class Insecta; order Diptera; family Syrphidae; genus Portevinia; species Portevinia maculata. The sequence goes on from OX454526.1 coordinate 11,098,739, forward strand.
AAAGGAAATCCAAATCCAAGAGCACTCAGACTCGGTAACGGTCCATTGTACTACCAGGCAGAAATCCTCCTTTTGGTGTAGAGGCTGGAGAATGGATGGCGCATGTTGTCGTTCCCCAAGGTTATTGAACCTGCACCGCATGGGTCACAAGCCAACACACTAACCTCTATGGATCAGTTTCGTCTTTTGAAGATTACCACCTCCCGCCAAGAGTAACCTTACACTCCAGATGCTCAAGTCAAACGTTCTTTCGCGTTATTTGTTCACAATAACGGGATCCAAATCAATAAATCGTCGTCCCAATATTTAATTGCGGTGTACGCGAAAATTCACTTTTTTAACTATATATAATATAGATACGATCATGTTTCGAAATTCTCTAAAAGTATCTATGGTATGTCGTTCAATAATCTCTTGAATTTCCGAACACTTTTGCTACTATTTAATATAATACAGAGCCACCACCGTTCATATCTTTACAATAGACTTACGTTCTTAGCATCAAACAGACTAACGCAACTCATCGTTCTCCGGTTTACTTGTATGACATCTGAGAAGCAATTTCTCGTCAATGCCGTTCGCTTATGGATCTCTCCGGCACCCACTGTGAGAAGAACAAGTAATTTCACAGAATTTAGGACGCGATTGCAATCATTGTTCAACGCATCTTTAGTTCTTCAAACTTTGTCTGACTCTAAACCAACATGACTTTATGCCCTTCTGTTACAGATTTTCTTTCTTTTATCTTTTTCATTTTGCTTAAATTTTTTCTTTATGATTTTTTATTTAATGGATTTAAGTTAATGAAATGTCACACCAATCTTTTAGCAAATTATTGAATTTAATTTCCACTTTTGTCTCTTTGTACCATATTTTTAAATCTTATTTTATCACGCTTCACAAAAGTATAAGATATTGTATCTTAATGTGTATACATTCAAAGAAATAAATAAACAAATAAATAAATACATACAGTAGTGGAAATTCCCATAAAAACACATGGATTTTACGCATTTTTTCTTTGCTTTATGCAACTTTTTTATAAATTTGTATGAACATAGTTAAAATACCTTAAGTTATTATAAATGTATTCATTTTTAACTAAATTAAAAAAAGTTATGAACAAAAAACGAAAATAAACTAAAAAAAAAGTGGAAATTCCCATAAAAACACCAAAGTTTTTAACAAAAATATCATGGAATTCAGTAATAAATAGTGGGTGAAATTGCAAAATCTGAATTCTGTGGTTAATTCAATATTTTGTAGATCCACCAATTGCTCTAACAACCGCGAGCATCCGCCTCGGCATTGAATCAACAAGGTTCTTCAATTCTGTCGTGGTAATCGCAGCCCATTGTTCAATAATACGGTCTCGAAGCTCTTGAACGATATTAAATTGGGTCCTATTGGCATAAACACGCCTGGCCAGTATTCCCAGAGATTCTCAACAGGATTCAAATCGGGACTTCGAGACGGCGAATCGAGAATTGTAGTTTGTTTCTCCTCGAACCAGTTTTTCAGCCTTCGAGAGACGTGGATAGGAGCGTTATCTTGGTGGAATATTTAGCCGGTTCCGCATAACTCTTCAGCTTTATCGATCATCATTTCTTCCAAGAGCTCAATGTAATTTTCTGAGTTCATTCTTTCACTCACAAATGCAATATCCGTGGTTCCATTTACCGAAAAACCTGCCCAGACCATGACGCTGCCTCCACCGAAGTTGCGACTCCTTCTCACCTCACCTGTAAGACGTTTGTCATGCCAGTAAGACTGAAATCCATCTGCGCCATCTAAATTCAATAATTTTCATCACTAAAGAGAAATTTTCGCCATTCTTCGGTCCACCTGATGTAACTTTCTGCAAAATTCAGCCTTGCTGTATTACGAGCTGTAGGTATTCAAAGGTGGCTTCTTCGATCTTTTTTTGTAGACAATGTTTAGGTTGGCTTTTAAAATTTGTCTTACGCGTCTTGCTGAAACAGGCAAGTCAAGTTTGGCTTTATTTTGACTGTATTTGATCTGCTAATTTTTCTGCCGATTTTACGATCAGAAAGGCCACAATCTTCGTATGCAGTGATTTTGGCCCTTTCTTCCGCACTCAAAATTCTCCCACGCGGCATGTTTAGATTCTGCAAACAAAATTTATGCTTAGCTATGTTCTTTTAAATACAAAAAAAAAATTACTACTGGTTTCAATAAAAAAAAATACAAATAAACCACTTTTAATTCGACTGTTTTTATGCGAATTTCCACCTATAGTGATCACTTTTTAGACATCAGTTCGCAAAACAATATGAATAAATTTCCAAGATGAGTAAATAACGGAAAACATAACGTTTCTTTTTCCATTGGTCTGACTGATGATTGTGGATTAATTGAATTAAAAGTGCTGCCAAGTTGCAGTCGGTGCAACAAGTTTTATATGGGATTTAACAGTGTTTATATGGGAATTTCCACTACTGTAGATCTTGTTTGTCAGCCTTGTGTTTTCGGGGCGCTCTTTTTTAGGCAAATTAGATATTAGTTTTGTTCTATCTCTTTCCATTGTTGAGATATTCAGAATGGTTTTCCCGTGTATCCATCAAAATCATCAAGTTCATTTATTATTTTGCCGTAAACGCCAAATGTTGGCATATACGGCAAATTTTCCATACAATTTTCCAGGTTTTTTTCTTTAGAATTGTTTTGACGTTCGTGTACGAGTTTTGCTGTAGCAGCGAAAAATATAATAAAAACATAGGGACGGGCTACAGTCCGCTTGGGCGAACTGTTGGATACCCTATTCTTATTCCTATCCCTCATAAGTAGGCGTGACAAAAGTCTAAGTATGGTTGAATTGTTAAGAACGCTCTACATATTTTGTTACATAACATTTAAAGGATATTATAGAACAAAAAGCTCCCTAGCTCAAACTTGGGCGTTTCTATAAAATTGTTTTATTTAATTGTGGGCGTGTCAGTAGGCGGATTTAAAAAAAATTAACACATGAGCATAAAGGGCCCCTAGAGAGTATATATTATAAATTTCAGCTCCCTAGCTCAAACTTTGGATTTTCAAAAAAAGGTTTTTTTTTAAATTGTGGGCGTGTCAGTAGGCGGATTTTGAAAATATTTGCAAATGAGCATAGAGGCCCCCTAGAGAGTTTATATTATAAATTTCAGCTCCTTGGCTCAAATTTTGGTTTTTCAAAAAAAGTTGATTTTAAATTATGGGCGTGTCAGTAGGCGGATTTTGAAAATATTTACACATGAGCTTAAAGGGCCCCTAAAGAGTATATATTGTAAATTTCAGCTCCCTAGCTCAAATTTTGGTTTTTCAAAAAAATAGTTTTATTTAATTGTGGGCGTGTCAGTGGGCAGATTTTGAAAATTTTATCTCCCGATCAGTTTTAGGAGTCATAGATCATATATAAAAAAAATTCAGCTTTATAGCTCAAAATTCGATTTTTTCGAAAAATTTGTTTTATTGAGTTTGTGGGCGTGTATGTGGGCGGACTTCAAAAATTCGTAAACTTGATTATTTCGGGACCCTAGAGAGTATATGGTTAAAATTTCAGCTCTCTAAGCCCAGTCACAGTGGATCAATACGAATATTGGCCACTCTATCAATCTGGACTCACATGGGTCCCTACCAAGAAACATCGACTACACTATACCCCAGCTACAGTTCGAAAAGAACTTCCAAATCACTATCCCCTCCAGATCATTCTGGGAGGAGGCTGATTGCACGGAAGATAATTCGATCCACTTTTACACCGACGGATCAAAAACTAGTGATGGGGTCGGAGGTGGTGTTTTCTCAGAAAGACTTAATATCAGTCTCTCTTTCCGTCTTCCTGATCATTGTAGCGTGTTCCAGGCGGAAATCATGGCGATTAAGGAAGTCTTGTCGTGGCTAAAGAGAAATGTGATATCCGCTAAGGACATCCGCATATTCTCGGATAGTCAAGCCGCGCTGAAATCCTTGGATTCAGTCTCTTCAAACTCCATCGTAGCCATAGACTGCCGTTCGTCTCTTGAGGAGATGGCAGAGCAGTTCAACTTTCACCTCTTTTGGGTGCCAGGGCACAGAGACATCAGAGGGAACTGTAGGGCAGACGAACTCGCCAAAAAAGGAACAGCATTACCTCTTCTACCTGATAAAGGTTTCTTAGGTATGCCCATCGCTACTTGTAAACTCATGCTTAAGCTAGCCGCAGTCGAGAGTACAAACCTCAGGTGGCCAGGTAGTGATACGTGTCTAGCGACCAAGCATATCTGGCCAAAGCTGTACCTGCGACGCTCTCTGAGTTTGATCTCACTTAACCGACTGCATATTAGCTCTGTCATAGGTGCCATCACAGGGCACTGTCTAATAGGCAAGCACGCATCAAGGCTTGGCGTCTATTCTAACGACTTCTGCAGAAGTTGCAGGGATGAGGAGGAGGAGGAGACTACACTTCATCTCCTCCGCACATGTCCTGCACTCTCCCATAAAAGAAATCTCTATTTGGGAGCCTTCTTCCTTAATGAACTCAGTGACTTGGCTAACTCAGATGTTAGAAGTCTATCACGCTTCATTAGAAGCTCCAAATGGTTTTAGCGGGTAGTGGTAGATACTACCGATCCTAGTGGCATCACAATGGACCTCTTTGGTCTAAGTGTGTTAGCTTTCGGCTAACAGCCACCTCAACCTAACCTAACCTAAGCCCAGTTTAAAGGCCTAATTTTTAACGAACGGACGGAAGGACGGCCATGGCTAGATCGACATTACTATCGATGCTGATCATAAATAAACTTTTAGGGGTCTACGGGCAATATTAAGGTTTGTTACAAACTATGCGTCAAAATTAATATACCCTTAGAATATGGTATAATGAAAGGGTTGATTTTCCTTTTGTGTATGTACAGTGGTATGCAGCACACTTTTGTACAATCGCCGGCCGTTCGCAGGTACCGTTTCTATCGGTTCGCAGGATGTAATCCAATGGTGATTAGCTGATGAAAGAAGGATGTCATTCTTTGTAACCGGTTGCTCGTGTTAAATGTTTTTAACCGCTTGGTACTCGTTGTTATTATTCTGCAAGTGTGGTTTTGGGTGACGGATTGACCGTTGGGTGTAAAATCGCTGCTCGTTTTGTTTGTGTTGTAGATTGCTGTAGTTGTTATCGACATATAAGCATTCTAGAGACCCCCAAGCTATGCATTTTTTGTATATTTACTCTGTATTTATTTCAATGATAAAACTTTAAAATATACTGATAAAATAAATACCTTCCACAAATAGGAAATACAAATTTATTTTTTGTCAGTGGACTCTCCCTAAGTCGAATTTGTTCGCCATATTTTAGCTTTTCCCTCAATTTTCCATACAAAAACGTCCTCTAAGTCAAACTAATCGAAATTCCCTCTAACTCGTACACACATTCTCTCGATTCTTGGCCTCTTTTTTCACCCCTTAAGTCGATTTTTTTTCATAAAACAAAATAAACAAAAATTACTCATTCCATATTCATATTTGGTTAAACATGTAACTATAACTACTCTATATATACACTTCAACACCCTAAACATCTGTAGCATCGCGTATGCCATCATCGTAAGTGCGTTGGGTTTCTACGAGTACATAGGTAGGTAGATACATACATATGTATATAAGATACAATTTGTGCAAACATTGCAGGGCATAAAAAACAATGTTATCGTTTTCCTTGTGTTGTTCGTTGGATTCAAAACTGTTTTAAAAAGTAATGGAATTTAGGAAAAAAGATCTTGTTTTAGTGAAATTCCAGTTGGAGTTGATTATAGGCACTTCCACACAGCTGATGCAGTTATTCTGTGCAAGTTGGTAGTAAGATCAATTAAAAAAATTGTAAGTTACATAAACGGAATTATTGCAAAGTAAACCGCGTGGTCAAAAGTTTTGTTTTTTTTTAATGTATTGGCTTTAGCTTCAAGGCAATAAGGCGTTAAGTTGGAACAGTAGATTTAAACAACAACAAACATCATCAGATGAAGATAGGTTATTGTATTCTATAAGTGAGGGAGCATCTTTTTTTTACAAATGAATATCTACGTACAAACTTTACAGATAAACTATGGCAAAAGAAAATTGAAAACATTAGATCTTGGCACGAAGATTCGCCTAATCAAAGTAATTGAGAAGGGACTTTAAAACAAAACCAAAATTGCTGAAGATTTTCATATTCCTCGAAGTACACTTTCATCGATATGGGGTGCAACAGAAGAATTAAGGCTGCGGTATGGTTGTGCTTATAGAAGTGGTCAAGTAAAGCGGAACAAAGTCTGAGAGTATGAAAGTGTTGATAAAGCCGTTTTCAAGTGGGTTAAGAGAATGCGCGCCAATAATTTACCAGTAAGTGGTCAAATCATAAAAAAAAGCTCTGGAATTTTCAAGCAGCTTAGGTTTTCGTGATTTCAAGGCAAATGAAGGTTGGCTGAGCAAGTTTAAAACAAGGAACAGCATTGTTTGCAAAGTTTTATCAGGTGAAAGCGCTTCTGTTGGCAAAACGAAAGCTGATGAATGGAAGCAACAGTTATCAGAGGTTGGCAGAGGATTCAAACCGGAAGAACACAGCAAAGAAAGAGTGGCATGTCTTGTAGGATCTTGCATGGCAGGATCAGAAAAACAAAAACTCTTAATTATCGGCAAGAGTAAAAATCCACGCTGTTTTCAAAAAATAAAATCTTTGCCGGTGGATTATGTAGCCAACCAACGGTCTTGGATGACTGCAGATCTTTTTACGAGCTGGCTTTTGGTGCTCGACGCAAAATTAGCAAGATCAAAGCGAGAGGTCTTATTTATCGTCGATAACTGACCCGCTCACCCTAAATAAGCAAAAGAAAAAGTAAAGTTTATAAAGCTTGAGTGCTTCCCAACCAACATGGCTTCAATAGTTTAGCCAATGGACATGGCAATAATACAAAATTTTAAAGTACACTATAAGCGCCGTATACTAAAGTGCAAATTTGCGCAAATTTTTCATTTTATATAATTTTTCGGGATTTCGTTTTCGTGATTCTTTATTTTATTTTGAATGTAACATAGACAAGTGTATGTCCATTCCATGTACCGTAATAATGTTTTGCAATTCGCAATGTGCATTCAGTTGTGCTGATCTCCAATAGTGTGATAGCTGATCGACTAGATTTTTGTTAGATAGTGAACATCGTAATACAAAGTGAGTATATAAAAACTTTATATTATCAGTGGCATATTATGTTTGAAGTCTTAAGTAGAAATGAACGTGTCCATCGCGAAAATAAACAAACAGCGTGAGAAACTGCTTATTGACGGCTACAGTTACCATGTCAACAAAAAATACAAGGATACATTTTACTGGGAGTGTGAGCAGCGAAAGGGAACATTGTGCAAATCACGCCTGACCACAATATTTAAGAATAATTCGCACAATATTAAAAAAATTCCCACAGCCCATTGCCACGAGGCGTTATCGTACTCGAAAGCGATATATGTAACAAATGAGTATGTGAAGGAGAAAGCAAAAACAACATTTCACCTTGAATAAAAATTTTAGTTTCATTTTTGGGATTTTGGTCCTTCGGAATTTTGGATTTTCGGGATTGTGGCTTTTCGGAACTGTGGGTTTTCGGGATTTTAGGTTTTCGGGATTGTGGCTTTTCGGGATTTTGGATTTTTGGGATTTAGGGCTTTCGGGATTACGTTTTTCGGGATTGTGTCCGACTCCCTGAAAAGAAACTACTGATTTTAATGGCGAATACGGTAAGCTCGTTTTTGATAAAAATTAAAATATTCTAAAAACTGAAAGCATTTGATATCTGACGATTCCCAAATAGCTAACATGTAAAAAAATAAAAAAATAAAACAGCGGTTGACTTGCAGGTGCTAATCCATTAATTGCGATTTCCCAAAAACATGAAAAAGGCACTTACGACATAACAATATTAGGGCGACGATATAGTGAATTCTTAAAAGCAAATGCATGATAATGGCAAAGAAAATGTCGCCTGTAATTTTGTATGAAAATTAAACATTATTTTCAGATAGCATTAACACCTTATCCAATACACACGCATTTCCAACTAAATGTTGGCCCCAATTCTCTGTCAGTTTCGCAAATAATAATCAACTACTCAACCACAGACTGACACATGCAAACAAGCAGAATTTAATATTAAATAGTTACAGAGTGACGTCGCATACGCATCCGACATACTCGTACCCTATACCAACCAGATACTCTTTCGTGTGTTATCTGCGTTACATAACGCAAACCGCATACTATTTGCTCGTATTGTCTACAATAAAATTATAAACAAATCAGTCACACTTAGTTAGTCTCGTACTTCAGTCGTTACTAGATTCCAGCCGTTCCAAGATGAGTATTGTAAACAAAACCGATATCCAAGTTCCCGAATATCTGGATGGGAAATTCTTCAAAGACACCCTTGAAGATGGATTTCGCGAATCTGGGATTGTGCTGAAGCAAGTTACCATCGAAATGGCCACCAATGCAGGTGATAACTACTGCAGCAGTATATACCGTGTGAACCTTGGTTTCCAACGCCGCAACAGTTCAAAGCCTGAGAACATATCGCTCATTGTCAAAACCATTCCGATCACAGATGCCACCCAATTTTTGGATGACGCTAGTGTGTTCATGAAAGAGAAATCAGTGTACTGCGATGTGTTGCCGCGGTTGGAGATTCTCTTGGATAATGTAAAATTGGGAGCAAAGTAAGTGCCATCTTGATCGTAGGCGTATACGTTACCAATTATAATCCCACTTTTAGGTTCTTTTATGCAATCAAGGAGCCAATACAGACAATTGTGGTTAAAGATCTGAAGACTGAAGGGTATACCACCGCAGTGCGCCAAAATGGTCTTGACTTTAATCACTGCAGGATCCTTCTCGAAAGACTTGGACAGTTACATGCTAGTTCCATGGTTTTAGCCAAGAAGGTAAATAGATATTCGACTCAGCTCTTTTGGAAAATTATTTTTATTTTTATTTTTCAAGGACCCGTCGATTGTTACCAAATTCCAAGATGGAATGCTCTCTAAGGCGACATTAGAGCAATCAGAGACTTTCGGCATTGTTTTCGGCAACAGCGTTGAACAGCTAACATCCATTGTTTCCGAATGGCCAGGCTTTGAAAAGATCGCAGAGAAACTAAGAAAATACCGTGCCAATTTCATCGAAAATACTCTCAATATTGGTCGGCCAAGACCCGGTGAAATAACGGTTCTTAATCATGGTGACCTATGGAGCAGTAACTTTATGTACAGCTATGACGAGAAGGATCCCACAAAGCCAGTTGATGCTATATTTGTAAGTATTTCCAGATATTTCAATCGAAGCGATTCGGTCCTGATAAATCTTGATTCTTAGGTAGACTTCCAGATGTGTTACTTCTGCAGTCCCGGTTGCGACCTCAACTTCTTCCTCAACTCCAGCGTTCAATATGACGTTCTGGTCAATCAACGGGAGGAGCTAGTCAACATATATTTCCAGTCCTTCTCGCAGACTTTAAAGACGCTTAAATATCCACACATTCCAACGCTCAACGATTTATATAAAGAACTTCGAGCACGCGAAAGCTATGGACTGTTTGCATTATACGCCTTCCTGCCGGTCGTTAGATTGAGCAAGGAGCATTCCGAAGGCAGTAACATTGATGCGCTAGCCACTGAGGAAGGCAATAAAAAGAGAGTGGAACAAGTGTTTGCGAACGAAAGTTTATACAAATATTTCCAATACAGTCTTAAACGGTTCGATGCATTAGGGGTGCTGGACGAATTAAGTAATTAACGCTGCTGAAAAATCCTTAAATTTTTTTCCTGCAAAGAAGTCAATATTTAATAAATTTATTATTGGATAATAATTTAATGCTTAATTTGTTGTTGTTATCGTTACCGCTGTGATAAGAGTTTCTATAGTGAGTAATCTATTACGATTAACTGGCAAATAAGGGGGCTTAGAAATAGTTTGTAAATTGGAGTAGACATCGTGACATGATAGGCATCGGAGATTTTAATTTAAATTTGATAAGGTTAAGGCGTACCTGAAGTTTTCAACTCTCTTTCTTGCGACGCCATCAATTTATTTATCAAGATCGTGCTAGCTGGCAAACTTAAATTTTATTTAAAGGAATAATCAAAGCTAATTAATCGGTGATACATAAAAACAAGGTTTTTTTCGTATGAGCTGTTGGATTTAACGTCGAAATAAAACACACTACCTTGTTAGATAGTTAAGACTGTGGTTCCTCTTCAATAAGTCGTATTTCCCCGGCAGTAAGGCATGAGTAACCGTCCTGTTAAAATCAATAATATTTCAGAACATGTGAATGCACTTTTTGAAATAAAAAAAAATGGTTATGGCTCTGTAGCGAGTGCCATTAACGGTGACATAACGAATTTGTTAATTTTTGAAGAAGTACGGCCAATGATGCTACTGGCCCATTTTCCGCTCCATACAATGCATTTCCTCGCTTCGAATACAACAAATTTACTTATTAATAAAGCCACAGAGACATTCCCGTCAAGGGATGGGACGAGAATCGGATGCAGTTAAGTGGGAGCTGGTCATAGCCCCACCATAATTAAGGGAGCAGAAGAGCATGACTTACTAAAACTATTATTTATACAAAAAAAATAGAAATAACTCATTATCAAGCGAGTTGTAATTGTAAACATTTTTAGTTGAAAACTAAACATCATAAACATTTTTATTTTTTTAATAAATATATCTATATTCATAAAAATAAACTGCTGCGCTTGTGCCTTGGAAAAACTAGAGAACTGCTCGACCGATTTGGACGATTCATTTTTTGCATTTTCTTCGTCTCAATACTGGAGCGCTTTGAGAAATAAAGTGCACGACTGGGCGCGTGCGGTAACTTTCTTGCTGTTATAAGAATTGGCTTCGAATCACATTTTTTTAATGGCCATTTTTTATACTCGTAAAACCAGGAAAGAAAAAAGAATCGTAACAATGTCGATTAAATGTAGAACAATGCTCAAGGGCTGCTTCTTGTGGATGACGAAAAAATATTACGCATGTGGTAGCAGATTTTCTAAATGAACAATTTCCTCGGATATATATTTCGAGAGCCGTTCCTAACAATAAAGAAGTACACGACATTACTGTCGAAGAAGTTAGCAAGGCGGTCAAAGGCTTCTGGAAAAAGACGGGAGTCATTGGGTCCAAATGGCTCATGATTCTCATCTCCAATCTTAGATAGCCGAATTCGGAAAATAATACAGCTATCTGAAGACCAAAGCGGGTTTGTCACAGGTAAATCAACCACCGATGCAATCAAAAGTATAAAGATCATGGTGGAGAAACATCGTGATTCCTTAAAGGATTTGCATATGGTGTTGGTTGATTTTTAAAAAGCCTTTGATAGACAGCCAAGGGATATATTATGGGTGGCGGTAGGACAGCCAGGAGTTCCAGAAACGAACGTGCACATGATCATGAAGATGTATGAGGGTGTAAAGACAAGAGTAAGATGCCCTGTTGGTGTCATCGAGCAGTTCGCAATCAAAGTAGGTGTATACCAAGGAAGAGTCCTAAGACCCTTAATATTAATTACAGTTACTTGGTTGCCATACAACCATTCTGATCTGTGATAATTTTAATAGTAAATTTGTGTTCTGTGCTGTTATGGACAAGATACAATATCTATGCATCAAAACATTAATTACAATCCTTGACTATCCGCTTGAAGGAAAAGTGACGGACTCCAAAGTGCATCAGTTATTCTTTGCTGACCATGGAGCCATCATAAGCGAGGCTCAAACGTCACTGCAACGAGCAATTTATGTATAGGTGGAAGTTTGGCGGAGAATGGGTATCGTATTGGTCCGAAGGAAACAGAATACTTGTACTGCCCATTCTCTGATCCACTCAAACCTATTCCAAACATTTATATAAATGGATAAGTTTTTTCTCAGTGCGAAGAGTTCAAATATCTAGGATCTATGATCAATAGCGAAGCAAGCTGTGATGACGACATTAAGAATCGCGTTAGATAAAGTGGCAGGAAATCTCAGCCATATTCTCTGATTGAAAAATGCCCACTCAGCTTAAAGGAAATCTCTACACCGCAGTTGAGCGCCCGGCGCTCACATGCGGTTCACAATGTTGGACAGCGTACGAAAAAAATGTGAGAGCAAATTAACGGCAACTAAAATGAAGATGCTTCGCATGACAGCAGGATCGAATAAGAAGTTTCAAGTTCCGAAGAAGCCATCATGTCAAAGAATCTATCTTAAAAAAAAGGAGCGCAACCGGCTCAATAGATACTGTCATGTTGAAATGAGAGATCCTACGAACCCTTTCAAAAAGCCAACATCATTCAACGTTCTAATACAAACGTGAAAGAGAGACAGGCCTATAAACTCTTGGATCACATAAATGCAGCAACACCAGCCATTTGATTGGCCAGAGCGAAGAAGTGATTCAAAATTGGGAGACCTGCCTCTATTTTCCGAAGTAGAGCCTGCGAATTCCAAACACCGACCAATAGGGATGCGGTAAAGTGGGAAGGTTATGATCCCTTTAATCCTCACCGCCATTAAAGGAAGAAGAAAAAAAATTGAAGCAAAAAAAAAAAACAAAAAAAAACAGTGTATAATTTTTTCATTGATTAATTGTTTTTGTTCCTATGTATTTAGTAGCATAAAATGTATGTATAGAAAATTGTTCAACTTAAACAAAAATATTTGTTGGCACAACAACGCGATTCTCACGGTTTCACTTTTATTTTTTCTCCAGAATCCTATTACAGTATAATCTCGATAATTCGTACCCCGTTAATTCGTAAACCCCGCTTATTCGAAATAAACTGCAGGTCCCTTGAAAAAACCCCGGTTATTCGTAAAAAACCAGTGCATTTCGGTCCCCTCGGTAATTCGTAATAACTTCCATATGCAAAGTCATATAAAACGTCTAATAATTCGTAAGTCTCTGTTGATAACCCCGTTTATTCGAAAAAATGTCTCATTCCCCATTTTCAATACATACTCTGAATCAGGTTTGTTACAATATGTTTATGTTCAATCACAAAGAAAGGACTTGGAGTAACATCCGGGGCGAAAGGGGATTTTCTCACCCTTGCAAATGCAGGTAATGGCAGCTGTTTCTGTTTCAATGTAACCACGTGCAACCACAGATTGTCTGTCAAAAACGGTTACCGTTATGCTAACATAAATTTCATATGACATTGCATTCATTATTCTTTATTTTCACTTCAGTTCAGTGTTGTTTGTTATTTAATCATGACATCTAAACGCACCCATAAGTGTAGGTATGTCCATTTGTGGAAAAAAAAATTTAGAAGCTATTGCCGATGGCGAGAAAAAAATCGATGTGGCAAAACGCTTCAATATTCCTCCATCTACACTGACGTCGATTTTAAAGAAAAAAGACATGATCGCTGAAATGGCTTCCAGCAGCAAAATAAAACGGCACAAAACGGGTGGGTTTCCTGAACTTGAGCGATCACTTGTCGCATAGTTTTCACAGTGCAGACAATTAAATGTACCAGTTGGGGGAGTGATGATGAGAGAAAAGGCCAAACATTTCGCGGAAAGATTAGGCATAGAAAACTTTAGATCGAGTGAAGGATGGTTTGACCGTTTTAAAAAAAAGACACAACATTGCTTTTCGGAAACTATGCGGCGAAAGTGCGAGTGTAAGCGACACCGTTTGCTTAGAATGGAAAGACAAATTGAGCGAACTGATACAAAATTATGAACCGAAGAATGTCTTTAACGCTGACGAAACAGGGTTGTTTTTTAAGTGCCTTCCAGATCGGTGAATGTGTTTTAAGGACGAAAAATGCCATGGCGGCAAAAACAGTAAAGAAAGAGTTACTGTATTATTGACCACAAATATGGATGGGACTGAAAAGTTCAAACCTTTGATGATCGGCAAGTCAGCTAAGCCTAGATGTTTTAAACACGTTAAAACATTCCCGATGTCTTACCGTTCCAACAAGAAGGCGTGGATGACGTCTGATTTATTCAGTGAATGGCTCACACTATTAAACCATGACATGGAAAGACAAAAGCGCAAAATTCTATTGTTAATCGATAATTGCACGGCCCACAATCACACTTCCGTTCTCAGTCATGTGAAAGTGGAGTTCTTGCTGGCGAACATGACCTCTAAACTTCAGCCCCTTGATCAGGGCATCATCAAAAATTTTAAAACCCATTACCGCAAGGAAGTGGTACAATTGCTGCTAGATACGAGTAGCATTGTAGATGGAACGGAGTACAATGTCTCAATACTCTCAGCTATGAACACTGCTGATAAATCGTGGCAAAATGTAAGCCAATCCACAATTCAAAATTGTTTTCGTGCTTGTGGTTTCGCCAAAGGACTACATTTATCTGCTGATGATGAATATGTTTCAACTGGTATTGACTCTTTAGAATGGAATCGCCTGCCTCAAAGCGAAGAAATAACGTTTCACGATTTTGTTCACTTTGACGACGATGTGGCTGTTGCAGGAATTCTTACGGACGATGACATTTTGGCACTACCAGAAGACGTAAATGACAATGAAAGCAGCGGTGATGACGAAGAGGACTTTCCGGTTGTATCTTTTAAGGAAGCGAAAGCTTGCATAAATAATTTGCGTATTTTCATTATTAGGAATAATGTAAAAGATGATGTTTTATCTGCGATTGTGGTACTGGACAACGCAATTGATAATGAGCGCAATCAATATCTCCGTCAGAAAAAATTTACGGATTTTTTTTCCTCTTAAGTTTCAGCTAATTTGTTTTTTTTTGTGCATAATTTGTAAAATATGGAGTTTTGTTTTTTTATATGTTTTTTGTACATACAAATGTAAGTATGCAAAACAATTTGTATTTAATTTGGGGTTGTCTTTTACTAATTTTATGTTTTTTTGTCTATAATAGGCGTTTTTCTTTTTTAGCCCCGAGCGGGGAACAGAGCGGGGACCGAGCGATCAGAGCTCGCTCCGAGCTGAACATAACCTGAGCGCTCTGAGCTAATTAAGAAACAGAATTGGGCACTGAACTGTCATTAGATAATTTTTTTTCTATTAATTTTCAAAATAGTCAGGATTGCTTCTGAAATTAGTGTTTGTCAGGGATTGTTCCATTTAAATTATAATTTCTAGTAAATAAACTATGGAAAAAGCACAACTAATGAATGAAGTCAGCCGCGCTCAGCTTTTCGCTCTATGTGCTCGGTCATTTTTAATCGAGCTCATCGAGCGAGCCCTGAGCTAGCTCAGAGATAAAAAAGAAATACAAATTTTGTGCTCAGAGCGCTCCGAGCTAAAAAAGTACCACAGTTCTTTTTTTGACAGCTCAGTGCCCCGCTCGGAGCTAAAAAAGAAAAACGCCTAATGTATGCAATATATTTTACTTAACATTGAATCTGAATTTTAGAATTAGTTTTTTTACCTAATTTTCTGTTATTTATTGTTTTATGTTTTCTGTACATACATATTATTATGTAAAAAAAAATGGTATTAAATTTGAAGATTTCTGATATTTATTTTATGTTTTTTGTGCATAATATATGCAATATATTATAAATATGTACATATTAAATATTGAATTTGAATTAAAAACACAAAATCCCGTTAAATCGTATTTTCATTTTTTAAACCTTCGATAATTCGTAATCCCGCTATTTCGAAAACCCCTATAATTCGCAATAAACTGTAGGTTCCTTGACACTACGATTTATCGGGATTATACTGTATATTGTTATTTTTCTAGTATTCAAAAATAGTGTTTGGGTACTCCTTCTTAATTCTGATTTTTTTTTTTTTGTTAAAATTCTCTTTGTTGTAAACTTTTTACGAAATGTTCGCGTAAAACTCGTCGCCCGCCATAAAAATTCGTCAAAGTTTTCATTCATTTCATCCAGCTGTAGTTTTTTTTATTTATTTGCCACTGACGTTGTCGCGAAGTACTCTATCGGCTGATATATGTCAAAGATTGTTTGCATACCGACATAAAAGATGGCGCACCCTGTATAGTCTACATTATTACGTATGTTTGTAATATTTTCCCTGATCTTACAAGAATAGAAAATGTGATCCGTCCGTCCGTCCGTCTGTCGGCAAAAATTAGGCCTTTAAACAGGACCTAGAGAACTGAAACCTCAACCATATACATACTCTCTAGGGACCCGAAATAATCAAGTTTAAGAATTTTTGAAACGCCCACAAACTCAAAAAATTAAATCGAAAAAATCGAAGTTTGAGCTAGAAAACTGAAATTTTTTATATATGATCTTTGACTCCTATGCTCGGGAGATAAAATTTATAAAATCCGCTAACACGCCCACAATTAAATAAAACAATTTTATTGAAAAATAAAAGTTTGAGCTAGGCAACTGGTTGGAAATGTTATCCACGTTTACCATCTTGATTTGCACATCAAATTCGTGTCGAAAGTTTACTACCTTGTTGTAAAAGATTGTCCAAACCAATTTGGACAGTTCATATACCACATCGTAAAACTTTCGACGTTTACGAAGGTTTTACGACGTTGCATGAAAACCCTTAATGTAGATATGTAACTGAAAAATTCTTTGTTTTGTCTTTACGTTGAACTAATAAACTTATCGTAGAAATAACGATGTAAGATTCTTTATTTTGGATACGGGGGGTATTTTTGATTTTTTTTTTTTAATATTAAATTTAAACTAAATAAAAGTTTTGTATAGTTCCCTAGTTAATCAAAAAAGTATAAATACATATATTATTGGGGAGCGAGCAGGGAGAGGAAAGTTTCGGTGCATCACGCTTGAGCACAACATTAAATAATAACTCGTATATCTCAAAATAATGTCCCCACAGACCAATACCATGAACCGTTATCATATTGGAGATCAATATACAAGGTGGCGCAAAAGTTGTCAGGTGGCGCAAAAGGTGTCACCCGATGTTCTTTCGCTGTAATTTTTTTTATGAATGAAAAACTTTGGTTCTGCTTTTGGATTATGTTAATTGGTGTCTTAAGTTTTTTACTGTATCAGTTAACTTCACAAATGTCAAAGTAGAATTTACATTTGCCGCCATTTGCAAAAATTATAGCTTCTTCCGATAGGATGATGACTTTTGCGCCACCCTGTATATGCAGGGTTCATTCCTTTAAAGAGCAACAACAAACACCAACATCAAAAATTGTTGCACCGTCGTAAATGAAGCGAAAAACTATATAAACTTAAAGAAGAATTTTCTATTTTAGGGATTTTGGGAATTTTGTCCGACTCCGATTCTCAGCCCGTCCCTCTATTAGACTGTCTCTGTGGTTTTGATAACTAGAAAAACTGTATTTTCTAGAGCGAGAATTGTATTATTTTGTGCAAATTAAGGGCTGGTGTTATCATCGGGCAGTACTTTCTCAAAAATTAACAAACTCATAAAGTCAACGTCAATGACGTCCGCGAAGAACCCATTATCAACGATTTTCTATTTCCAAAAGTGCCTTAATGCCGGCGGAATCATTGATTTATTGAATTCAATTTCAATTCAATTCATTTTTATTAAGGCCAAAGACAAAGTGCATTTTTTTTTGAAGACTTAAGTTTTAAAAGTAGCCGACTTAAAATTATATCAGTCTAGCTAGAAAGGAATAATCTAGTGTAACTATTATTAACTAACAGCTTCGTGAAATACATTTTACTTAAAATTTTAGACAAATATTTGTTGTATATATGCTTGCTCCCGGCATATATGCACTTTTTTGGCTCTTGTAGGCCGACTTAAGACTAATGACTAGAGTAAAGGTAGAGAAAACAATAAAAACATTATATTTTTTTTAACAGAGCCACTTTGGACTTTTGCATGCAACTACGTTTTTATATAGCAATACGTATATAAGAATAAGTCACATGGTAATCTTAGGCGCTAAACGTTGTTTATTATTTTCTTGACTAATCTTTAAACTAAGTTCTATGAAACATGCGATGAGAGTATTAATAAGGTTACTGTGACGTTTAATATATTATCCTCTTAGATTAGGCAGTGAAGCTTTCTCGTAAAAAGGCAATGTCAATGAACTATTCGAGTTTAACTCTAAAACAGAGCTAGAGCGATCGTGCAATAGATTGAAGGGTGATAGATAGTAATTGTCGTAGACGTTATCATTTATATTTTTATTCCAGAGCGCTTTAATGAGCGGATTAGCGTGAGACGCAAAACCTTGCAGTCTTTTCTGCAAGCTAATCATCATGTAGGTCATTAGGGGTGTAATGTTAGTTGTATTATAAAGCATCCGGTTTGGGTACCATTTTTGATCAGGTCTTCTATACAGTCCACTGCAGCATCTTAAGACGTATCACTCAAAAATTTCTAGCTCTTTTGCCACTGTGGGAGAAATGGCAAACCAAGTGCTAAATTTGTAAGTTAAAACTGGTCTTATAAGTGTCTTATAGATCAACAGTTTTGTTTTCATGCTCACATGGCTTGATGAGAGCATAGGTTTTAGGACAGAGGCAGCACCCTTTGCTCTGTTTAAGGCCTTCCTAGCATGAACGTTGAAACGAAGCCGATTATGAAACCAGACACCTTAATATTTTGTCTCGTTTTTGAGTGGCACGGGATTCCCTTGAATGTGTAAGGACAGTGTTTTGCTTTCCTTAACCGCTAACCTATGGCCTTTTCCAAAGGAATTCCCTAAACATGTAAGCCCACATTTCTGAGTATTAATGCTTAGGCCCCAGATTGACTTATTGAACGGTAACTAGACACTTCAGATGCTCAAGTCAAACCGTCTTTCGTGTTATTTGCACACAATGCCGAAATTCAAATCAAAATATGATTAATTTTAAAAATGAAATGATAACGATAAAAAAACCGTCGTGCGTATGAGTAAGTGTGAAAATTAAACATTTGTCTGAGATATGATTAACGCCTGAACCGGTACTGGAGCATTTGCGACCAAAATGTTCGCCCCCGTTCGGGTATTTTTCACAAGTAATACTCAACTAATCAAACACAGACTGCAACACATACACTAGCACCATTGAGTCTTAAATAGTTACGGAGCGACGTCGAATACGCGTCCGACATACTCGTACACCATACCAACCAGATACTCTTTCGTGCGTTATCTGCGTTACATAACGCCAAACACATTTTATATGCTTATATTTTCTAATTCCTACAATAAAATAATGAACAAATCATTCGCAATTAGTCAGTCGCGTGCTTCAGTCGTTGCCAAAGTCCAGCCATTCCAACATGAGTATTGTAAACAAATCCGATATCCAAATTCCGGAATATCTGGACGCGAAATTCTTCA
Organism: Portevinia maculata; assembly: GCA_949715645.1. Taxonomy (NCBI): domain Eukaryota; kingdom Metazoa; phylum Arthropoda; class Insecta; order Diptera; family Syrphidae; genus Portevinia; species Portevinia maculata. The sequence continues at coordinate 11,118,035 of OX454526.1, forward strand.
AAGACACCCTTGAAGATGGCTTTCGCGAATCTGGGATTGTGCTGAAGCAAGTTAGCATCGAAATGGGCAGCAACGCAGGTGATAACTATTGCAGCAGTATTTACCGTGTGAACATTAGTTTCCAGAACCGCCATAGTTCAAAGCCTGAGAATATATCGCTCATTGTCAAAACCATTCCGATAACAGATGCCACCCAATTCTTGGATGACGTTGGTGTGTTTATGAAAGAGAAATCAGTGTACTGTGATGTGTTGCCGCGTTTGGAGATTCTCTTGGATAATGTCAAATTTGGAGCAAAGTAAGTGCTATTCTGGTCGTAGGCGTATACGTAACCAAATTTGATCCCACTTTTAGGTTCTTTTATGCAATAAAGGAGCCAATACAGACAATTGTACTTGAAGATTTAAAGACTGACGGATACACCACCGCAGTGCGTCAAAATGGCCTTGACTTTGATCACTGCAAGATTCTTCTAGGAAGACTTGGACAGTTGCATGCTAGTTCCATGGTTTTGGCTAAGAAGGTATATACATATATATTCGGCTCGGTTTATTTGAAAATCATTTCATTTCTTTTTTAAGGACCCGTCCATTGTGTCGAAATTCCAACATGGAATGCTCTCCAAGGCGACATTAGAACAATCGGAGTCTTTCGATATTATGTTCGGCAATAGCCTTGGACATCTAGCCGAACTTGTTTCCAAATGGCCTGGCTTTGAAAAGATCGCAGAGAAACTAAGAAAATACCGTGTCAACTTCAAAGAATATACTCTCACTATTGGTCGGCCAAGACCCGGTGAAATAACGGTTCTTAATCATGGTGACCTATGGAGCAGTAACTTTATGTACAGATATGACAAGAACAATCCCACAAAGCCAAATGATGCTATATTTGTAAGTATTTCGGCATACTTAAATCTAGGCGAATTGATCCTAATAAAACTTCATTCTTAGGTAGACTTCCAATTGTCTTACTTCTGCAGTCCGGGTTGTGACCTCAACTTCTTCCTCAACTCCAGCGTTCAATATGACGTTCTGGTCAATCAACGGGAGAAGCTTATCGACATATATTACCAGTCCTTCTCGCAGACTTTACAGGCACTTGAATATTCAGACATTCCAACACTGAGCGACATATACAAAGAACTGCGAGCACGCGAAAGCTATGGACTGTTTGCGTTATACGCCTTCCTGCCGATCGTTAGATTGAGTAAAGAGCATTCTGAGGGCAGTAGCATTGATAATCTGGCCTCTGAGGATGGCGATAAAAAGAGAGCGGAAGAAGTCTTCGGGAACGAAAGTTTATACAAATATTTCCGATACGGTCTAAAACGGTTTGATGAATTGGGGGTGTTGGACGAGTTACACAATATGGTTTGCTGAAAGATTCTGTAATTTATTTTTCCTGTGAATAAGTTGAATAAAGTGATTATTGGACCACATTTTAATGCTTCATTTATTGTTGTTATCGGTACTGCTGTGATAAGAGTTTCTATATTGTTATCTATTGTTGTTAACTTGCAAAGTTTAACCATATTCGACATCGAATTTTAATTAATATTTGATTAGGTTAACGCGTACATGAACGCGTCAATTCGTTTTCTTACTACGCCATCAGTTAAGTTATCAAGATTGTGCTAGTTGGCAAACTTACAAATTTTATTCAAAGGAATAATCAAGGCCAATTAATCTTAAATATATATTAAAATCTGATTTTTTAAGATCTGTAGAAGTAAATAAAAAAACACAGGTTGAAAAAAAGGCAAGGTTTTTCTTGATCGCTAGGTAAGACTATGGTTTTGTTTTAATGATGACAGATACTTTCAGTCATATAGCCTTTCTGGGACCGCATCATAAACTGCATCCTGTAGCTTTAATTTTCGAGCATTCGGGGCTTTTAAATCTGGAATCGTTGTTGGCTTGTCCGCATAGACCAACGACTTTAAATAACCTTACACAAAATAATAACAATCCATTTGCTTTAAATCATACTATCTTGACGGCCAGGACACATGTCTATTTCTGGTGATAATGTTGTCATCGAACGCTTTGTTCAATAACTCTATGGTTCCACCGGCGGTAAACCATTTTTGAAAATAATGGCGCCATGGAGAGTGACATTACGAGTTTGTTCATTTATGAGAGAGTACGGCCCGATGATGCCACCGGCCTTAATCCGTACAGACACTGCATTTCCTCGCGCTAAGTAATACAATTCTTCTAATTAAAATAGCTACTGACACTGAGACAGTCCCGTGGAAAGAAGGGCTGAGAATCGGAATCTGACAGAGTCCCGAAAACCCGAAATCCCTTAAATCCAAAATACCGAAAATCTTAAGTCCCAGAAATTTAAAATTATTCCTCAATTTTAAATAATTTTTCGCTTAATTTGTTAACAACAATTTGTATTAGTGGCAAAAATATTGTTGTTGCTCTTTAATGTATCCATTGCCTGCATTCACTGATTTCGAACATGATATTGGTTCTAAGGAAAGGTCTGTTGGGCGTTTTTTATGATACACGAGTTGTTTTTTAATGTTGTGCTGAAGCGTGATACACACAAACTTTTCTCTCCCTGCTCGTACTCACAATTAAATAAGTCTGTGTATTTTTTTAGGTGATCAGTGCTCGCATTGCTCCGCAAAGTTTATAAAAAACTTTTATTAAAATTTATAATAATAAATAAATCAATATTAAAAAAAATGAAAAATGACAACCGTATCCAAAATAATAAATTTCATATCGTTACCCAATAAGTGAATTAGTTCAACATAAAATCAATACAGTGCAATACAACGAATTGTTCCGATAGTCCAGTCGTTGGGCATGCTTTATTCCACCCATACTTGGTCTATTACTTTGTGCAAAATACCAAAATATCGCCTCTGTATTGGAAGAGCTCCACTGGTAAGCCACCAGAGACGACGGCCTTATTGTTTTTTAGCTTTCTTTTAGTCAAGCCAACCTCTTTTACACTCGGTGGTATAATCTGTTCTTTATTGATAGTACGTGCGCTTGCCCTATCATTCTCTCTGCATGATGCACATTTAGCAGCTAATGGAATAGCGAAGTCTAAAGAATTTGCTATATAAATTTAAGTATCTCATAGTACTGTCTAAGGTAGATCCCAATGACGTCAAAAGCCTGTGCAACGTCTAAGAATAATGAGGAACAAACTTGTTTTTCTTCTAGTGCTTTTTCTATAACATTAGTTTTACGATGTACTTGGTCTATTGTTGAATGTTTATTTCTAAACCCAAATTGATCTAGTCTTCTAAGGAGCAGTTTTTCGAAAAGTTTTGATAATACAGGCAAAAGTGAGATCGTGCGTGTAAATATTATACAGGGTTGGCCCAAGAACCGAACCCCTGCTTCAATTAAGAAATCTGCTGATAAGCAGTTATTAACAGATACTTTGAAAGAACGCTCTGATAAAAAGCGGCCGAGTGCGAGTCGGACTCGCCCATGAAGGGTTCCGCGCGAATTATAATTATTATTTACTTATTCACCTATTACAGATTAATTATTAGAAAATAATGGTTCACGGTTTACGCATAAGGTTTATGACGTATTAAAAATAAAACTACTTACTAGATCTCGTCCAAACTAATTTTCGGTGGAAGTTTGCATGGTAATGTACATCATATGTTTTTTTTAGTTTTATCATTCCCTTATTTTAGAAGTTAGAGGGGGGGGGGACACACATTTTACGAATTTGGAAGTGTCTCGCGCAAACAATTCAGTTTAGAAAAAAATTATACTAGAAACCTTAATATCATTTTTGACCTATCCATAGATACCCCACACGTATGGGTTTGATGAAAAAAAAATTTGAGTTTCAGTTCTAAGTATGGGGAACCCCCAAAATTAATTATTATTTTTTCTATTTTTGTGTGAAAATCTTAATGCGATTCACAGAATACATCTACTTACCAAGTTTCAACAGTATAGCTCTTATAGTTTCGGAAAAAAGTGGCTGTGACATGCCCGGACAGACAGACAGACATGACGAATCTATATGGGTTCCGTTTTTTTCCATTTGGCTACGGAACCCTAAAAATGACTGTATCAATTTCACTAAGTAGATTGGGAAAAGTAGGCTTAGAAGTTTGTGCAGTAAACCCTCGTGCCATACTGTATCAAACGCTTTTTTGACCTCAAGGATAATCATTTCATTTCATTTCAGCCGAATTGTGCGGCTGGTAAAATGTTATGTTCGTTAAGGTGAGTTGTTAATTTTATTTGAATATTTTTTTCAGAGCACTTACTTAACGAGCTCAACAAGCTTATCGACCGGTAACTACTAGATAGGCAAGCATCTTTACCTGGCTTCAGAATCGGCATAACTTTTGCTGTTTTCCATTCTTTAGAAAAATATTCCCTTTAAAGGCAGCAGTTAAGGAGCGGTGGCAAAACCCGCAAACGACTTCTGGGAGGCTTTTAATAAATGTATTTCTTATTCCGTCGAACCAACGACCATACCACGTCGAGTTAATCGGTTCTCATCAGATCACCGTAATTAAACGACTTTGGGCGCGGTTAGTACGTAGATGCGAGACAGCTTGAGAACAACCGCGTGTCGTTGGCCAGTCCCATCTACAGAGTTGAGGTAGATAATTATACGTGGCATCACAATGGACCGAAATTGGTCTAAGTGTATCGGCTTCTGCCGACAGCCACATAAACCTAACCTAACCTATTCCGTCGAAATTTGGGGAATGAGAATTTCTCAGTTTCATAACAATGGCCTCTTCTTCAATTGAAATAAGGTCTTCCCCCCCAACCTGATTATGCAAAGTGAGTTTCGAACTGCACCCTCTTCGCTGCTTACTACGTTTCTACCTATTGAATGTGTAACCGAACTTGGCAGCACAACGCAAGGCATGGTGGCATCACAGGTGGTGGTGTAAGATTGGCATTACTCATGGCAAGCGGAAAACTAGCAAACGTCAAAAGGAAAGTGAGGCAATTGCGAATAAAAGGAAGACATCGTGGTAAGCAGCAGCCAGCAGGAAAAAGCACCAGGGATTCGGAATAAACGTAGGTTAAGTTTAGCATTAAGTACATCTTATAACGTTTAGTTTTCCTAGGAAAATTTAGATATTATATTTGAAAATATAAACTGCAATTTTTGGAAAGTTCCTGGCGGCGTTATTTGTTTGATTGAATCAACAAGCTAAATTTTCGTTTAGCTGCACACGCTTAACCTACGCCATTTTGTAGCTGCCTACCACGAGGAAACTGAAAATTCCGACGATAGATTAAGCTGGTCATAAATCACCACTTACCACCGCAACATCCACCGTGTCAGCAGTAGAACCAATTTGCCAATTTGCCACCATAGCCCAATTACATCCAACTACTCCCCCCGGCGGCGCCTACAACACCGCAGTTTGATTCGTGTTAGAACCGTCACGAAATTACCAAGCTATCATCCAATCGCCAACGCTTCAAGGTAAGTGAAAATGTCTAATAAAGAAAGTGTTGCTTCCAATCACCATGATGATGTTCCGCCATCTGCCCTTTTCAATTGCCATAAATGCACTGAATCCGACGCCTTCGAGGACATGGTAGCATGTGACGTGTGTAATAAATGGTACCACTATTCCTGCGCCAAAGTAACAGCTAGCGTTCAACGCCACAAAGAGTGGGTATGCGCGGAATGTAAGAACTTCCTTAAGAAGCCCCTTGCCCCCACCATGGCAATAGCCAATAAGCCTTCATCATCAAAATACACTTCAAATGCCAAACATGCGCAAGTCTTCTCTCCCAAAACTCTACCCCACCAGTCGACTCCCATCGCAGCCTCCAGACAAATTGAGCCTAAGATCAAAGTTGTTAGGGGATGTGATCGAAAGTCCGAAACAGGTGCCTCAAAAAAATCGTCCATCAAACACAAAAATCTTCAGCTTCAGAAGTTGAAAGAAGAAGCTAGGCTTCGTGAACAACGGGAAAAGGACTACATAGAAAAAAAGTACGCGATTTTGGAAGACGCAAGCTCTGAGGAAGAAGAGCAGGGTGAGGAGGAAAAGGACAGTAGTAACGCCAATCGTTTCGAACGCGATCATGTCGGTAGATGGGTTAACGACATAAATAATTATCAAGAGGAAAATGCAACGGGAGGGTTTATAGCATCCACAATTGCATCTCCTCATAGGCCGAACAATCATAGTAGTAACCACCCTCGGCATAGGTCTGACTCAATGCACGATTCAGCTGTGCCAATCCTAAACCAACATCAAATAGCCGCTAGACAAATCATGTCAAAAGAATGCGTTAAGTTCTCTGGTCGGCCAGAGGAGTGGCCGTTGTTTTTTAGTTGGTTTACGAACTCGACACGGGCGTGTGCGTACACGAAGTACGACAATCTTCAGCGTTTACAACGATGTTTGACGGACCAAGCCCTTGAAGCAGTAAGGTTCCGACTGACTCATCCGGAGCAGGTAGATAGTGTTTTGTCCACTCTGAAAAGGTTGTTCGGTCGTCCTGAAATAATAATCCAAACAGTAATAGCAAAGATTCGTAACGACCCTCCACCCAATGCCGATAGGCTAGACACAATAATTAGTTTCGCTCTCTCAGTCGAAAATGCATGTAGTACGATCCAAGCGAGTGGACTTACCTCCCACCTAAACAATCCCTGTCTGATTCAAGAGCTTGTTGAGCGCTTGCCTGCTCAACTTAAATTAGATTGGGGAATGTTCAAACAGAGGACTGGTGTGGTCGACCTATCGACATTCAGCGAATGGATTTCAAATGTAGCCAACGCAGCGGCTGAGGTCACTTCAGTGATACCTTCGATAGAACATAAAGTAGGTAGGAAATCAAGAGGTTTTACTAACGTACACCAAGATAACGATACAAGGCTCGTCGGTAAGGAACATCGAAAATGTTCAATATGTGATGGAGACTGCAGGTCAGCTAATATTTGCGAAAAATTTCTAGACATGTCGTTACAAGAGAGATGGGCAACAGTCAAACGCCTCTTCTTCTGTCGGATATGTTTACGCCAGCACGGAAGACGCAGATGCGCCTCCTCACAAGTATGCGGTTTTGAAGGATGTACATATCGGCATAATAAACTCCTTCATAGGAGCGATCAACAGCCAGACCACCAAAGTAACGTAAGAAATGCATCTAATGAGACGTCGAGTACGCACCTTAGCCTAACATTAGACGGCGGGAAAAATACAATGCTGTTCAAGATTCTGCCGGTTACCTTGTACTGCAACAACAACAAGGTGGAAACATATGCGTTCCTTGACGATGGTTCTTCCGTCACGCTAATTGACGAGGAAATCGCCCAAGCGTTGAACGCCACTGGCGAAGTTGACCCGCTATGCCTCAGGTGGACGGGAAGCACCCATCGTAATGAAAGTGACTCCAAAAGAATAAATTTGGAAATCTCAGCGCCTAAAGCACTGACTAGATACGCCCTACCAAATGTACGTACCGTTCGATCCCTGGAGCTCCCCATGCAGTCCATCGATGCGAAGAAGTTGACGACAAGATACAGTCATTTAAAGCACCTGCCCCTCACTTCGCATCATAATGGGAAGCCTCGCATTTTGCTTGGATTACAGCATTGGAATTTAGGAATTCCATTGAAGTCGGTGGAAGGCAACGAAAGTCAACCAGTCGCGATTAAAACCAGACTAGGATGGACGGTCTTTGGAGCAATGACAGATGAGAGTAGGCTGTCAAAGGACGTTCACCACTTCCACATATGCGAGTGTCAGCTTAGCTCGGATGCCAAAATGCACAAAATGATCAAAGACTACTTTGCAATCGACACGGCGGGCATCACTAACTTTAAGAAACTACTGTCATCAAACGACGAGAGAGCCTCTCGTATCCTTGAGGCAAAAACGGTCTATGACGGAAAGAACTACACAGTCCCCCTCTTATGGAAGTACGATGAGGTAAAACTACCAAGCAGCAAGTCCATGGCAGAGAAACGACTGGTATGCCTCGAGAAGAGACTATCTAAAGAACCCCAGACCTGGATAAAACTCGATCAGCACCTGAGGGAATACATCAAGAAAGGATATGCGGCAAAATTAAATTCATCCGAGATCATCAGAAGCAGTGGGCCCGTATGGTATCTACCCATCTTTCCAGTGTCTAACCCAAGTAAACCAAGCAAGGTTCGAATTGTATGGGATGCCGCCGCTCAAATTGGAGGAGTTTCGCTCAATTCTGTACTTCTGACAGGTCCTCATATAGTGCCAGCACTGTTAGGTATCCTCTTCCGTTTCCGAGAAAGAAGGTATGCACTTGCCGCGGACATTCGCGAGATGTTCCACCAGGTGAGGGTAATGGAAAGCGATCAAGACGCTCAACGGTTCTTGTGGCGGAATCGGATCACCAAGAAGATAGAAGAATATAAGATGAAGGTCATGACATTCGGCGCTACCTGTTCACCTTATTGTGCCCAGTTCGTAAAGAACAAGAATGCGGAGAGGTATTCTGGCCAACTTAATCAGGCTGCTCAAGCCATTATTAAGAACCACTATGTCGACGACTACCTTGACAGCGTTGATAGTGAAGAAGGAGCTATAAAACTGGCCAAAGAAGTAATATACATCCACCAGCAAGCCGGATTTGAGATCCGTAATTTTCTATCCAATTCGACAGTAGTTTTGAAGGCACTCGAAGGAAAAACTGCCAATATCGAGAAGCATTTTGCAAGCTTTGACAAAGCTGATAGAGTAGAAAAACTGCTGGGCATGTGGTGGTCACCTGTGACGGATAAGTTCGAGTTCACATTGGAATCCAAATGAATTAGCAAGGACGTAATTCAAGGCAGCAACATTCCAACTAAAAGAGAGGTGCTCAAAGTACTGATGAGCATATTTGACCCACTGGGCTTAATAGCCCACTTCACTGTCATCTTAAAGATCCTCCTTCAAGACATTTGGCGAACTTCAATAGATTGGGATGAAAGAATAACCGAAACACACTTCGACAGGTGGAGAGTCTGGCTTGGTCTTGTACCAGCGGTTCGCAAAATAACCATAAACAGACCATACCTATCACTGCTGAAATTTAATAGCAAAACTCAAGTCCAACTGCATATCTTCGTAGATGCCGGAGAATCTGCCTATGCCGCCGTCGCATACTTCAGGGTTACACATGGAGATGCTATTGAGTGTTCACTAGTAGCCGCAAAGACGAAAGTAGGTCCTATTAAATGCATTTCGATACCACGGATGGAGTTGGAGGCTGCCGTGCTGGGCACAAGGCTTGCGAAATCCATAGCTACAGAACACTCGGTTAAAATCAACGAGGTATTCTATTGGACGGACTCTAGGATCGTTCTGTGTTGGGTAACATCCAGTCATCGCAGGTATAAACAATTCGTCGCCTATCGTATCGGGGAAATTCTCGAAGCGTCGGATGAAAGGAACTGGAGATGGATTCCCACCCATGAGAACGTCGCGGACGACGCAACCAAATTCAAAGAAGAAAGCGACTTTAGCAGCAACGATAGGTGGTTCGTTGGACCGCGATTTCTTCGGCACCAAGAAGAAGAATGGCCTAAAATTGTTGCTTTAACGTGTCATCGCCCAGCAGAAGATCACGAAGAAAGGGTGTGCTTTACACAAACAATAGGCGGGTACAAGCCGATACTTGATTACACGCGATTTTCAGGCTGGACAAGTATTCTACGAGCTACCATGTACGTGTTTCGATTCATCGACATAAAATGCAAAACAGGCACCGAAAAGGCGGTTAACTTGTTTACGGCAGCAGAACGACATCGGGCAGAGTGTTTCCTTTACCGGGAAGGCCAAAAGGAAGGATTTGCTGAGGAATATAAAGTACTAAAAAGAGCTAAAGAAACCCTGGAAGAAGTTAATCTAAACAAAGCTAGCATCCTGTATAGACTGTCTCCATATATGGACGAGAACGACGTCATTCGCCTGAAAGGTCGTATCGACGCAGCTCCTAATGTCTCTCAGCAGGTAAAGAGACCGATCATCTTACCGCAGCGACACTACATAACCAAACTAATCGTGCAGCACTTTCATACGAGCTTTCATCATTTGTTTAGCGAGACAGTGGTCAACGAAGTAAGACAAAAATACTACATACCTCACTTGAGGGCCGTTTTGAAAGATTGCCAAAGAAATTGTAAATACTGCCAAATCAGGCATGCGAAACCGAAACCACCACTCATGGCTCAGCTACCCGCAGCCAGGCTAATGTCATATACGCGAGCGTTTTCATACGTAGGCATTGACTACTTTGGTCCTCTATACGTTAAGGTAGGCAGACACCAGGAGAAAAGATGGGGAATGTTGATAACCTGTTTGACAGTACGCGCGATTCATATCGAGGTCACCTACAGCTTGTCAAGCGATTCATGTATTCTAGGACTCAAACGTTTTATCGCCAGGAGGGGCATGCCAGTAGAGGTGTTCTCGGACAACGGAACGAATTTCAGGGGAGCTAGTGAAGAGTTGAAACAGGCACTGGGCAGGCTCGACGAGACGGCATTGGCAAAAGAGTTTGAATTACAGCTTAAGTGGAACTTTATTCCCCCGATGTCGCCTCACATGGGAGGAAGCTGGGAGCGCCTTATACGCTCGGTTAAACGGACCCTGGCAGAAATTACACCGACAAATAATCCCAGCGATGAACTCTTGGTCACCATGATGGCAGAGGTGGAAAACATAGTAAACACCAGACCACTTACCTACGTTCCGAGTGACTACGAAGGCAATGAGGCTCTAACACCCAACCATTTCCTCGTAGGCTCATCGAATGGGTTCAAGGTAGGTGCAGAGTTGGCCAACGATGGGGCGGCTATAAAAAGAAACTGGCTAATGAGCGAAAAATATGCTAACTCATTTTGGAAAAGATGGGTTCGAGAGTATTTGCCAGACCTAACCCGTCGTAAAAAATGGTGGAGCTCATCCACGTCAATAAAAGAAGGCGATATTGTAGTCATAGTTGACTGGGACAACCCACGGAAGACTTGGCCTATGGGTAAAGTGATCAAAGCACTTCATGGGAGAGACGGCATAGTGCGCAGTGCGGTGGTTCAGACGTCGAGAGGTATCTATACTCGGCCGGCAGCTAAGCTGGCGGTACTGGATGTAAGGCAGTTCGGAGATAGTGGTCAGGGTAACCAGGGCCAGGGGCTCAGCTTACCGGGGGGGGGAGTGTAACCGAACTTGGCAGCACAACGCAAGGTATGGTGGCATCACAGGTGGTGGTGTAAGATTGGCATTACTCATGGCAAGCGGAAAACTAGCAAACGTCAAAAGGAAAGTGAGGCAATTGCGAATAAAAGGAAGACATCGTGGTAAGCAGCAGCCAGCAGGAAAAAGCACCAGGGATTCGGAATAAACGTAGGTTAAGTTTAGCATTAAGTACATCTTATAACGTTTAGTTTTCCTAGGAAAATTTAGATATTATATTTGAAAATATAAACTGCAATTTTTGGAAAGTTCCTGGCGGCGTTATTTGTTTGATTGAATCAACAGAATGGTTTGCAAAGAAAACATTAACTAGAGCAAGGCTGCTTAATCCCAGGCCCGCGGGCCAGAGTGTAGGCCGCGCAAGAAGTTTGAAAATTTCCTGCCAAAGTATAGTGTGCACATCATGCTAAAATGTATCTTCCATACAAATTTTCTCCAAAGTAATTTTAGCAAGAATTTTTTTTGCTGCTGTGGAAAATTCATTTTCGAAGCTATTTGCGTGAATAGTGTGCGTGTCTCATTCCCAAAATGTTCAACATGAGTTCGTGCATAAAAATTTCATGCACGTACACCAAGATAAGGTAGAAATACATGTGCATATTATGTCGATCCTAAAGTACTTAAGAACTGCAAGGCCAGGTCTGTTATTGCAGGAAAGTCCTCTTTTGGTACTAATTTCCAAAAATCTGCTAAATCTTCTGAAAAATTTTGTGGTTTGAAAGATACTTTCTCGGTAAAAAGGTTTTTTTAGCGACAATTGATTTTGCAGTTCAGTGAGTTCCAACTGAATATCGGCAGGATAATTAATTATTTCACTCAAACTGATTATGAAAGGATTTAAAAAAATATATATATCTTGTTATTTACCCTCAAAGTCCTTAAATCTTCTCTCAAACGACCGTAATAAACATATTATTTTGGATTTGTACTTAGAACAGTTGATAGTGGCAATATTGAGCTTCTGTTTCAAACCTTTGAGTGTGGGAAAAAGGTCAATATTTTATGTAGCTAAATTAATTAAAAACAGATTTAATTGGCTTCGAATCCGCTTATCAGATTAAACATTATCGGACAATCTTTGCGTTGTAATGATTCAAAATATTGAGGTTATTCGTAACGTCAAGAAGAAATGCAAGATCACACAACCAGGATGCGCTCTTCAGTAAATCAGTTCCCAAAGGTAAAGCCCCTTTTTCCTCTAAAAATTCCAACACCTGCTCTCTCAAGTTGAAGGAATGATCAACATGCTGCCGCTTGAAAGCCATCGTACAGCATAGTATAGTTGTAATTCTCCGTATTCGCTAATTTCTTCTTCAAATAAAATTCTGAATTGACGTCTATATTAAGAGCTTTTGCACGTATGTAACTTATGCAACGTACTACTGGATCGATAATATCATCAAATTTCATGTCCTCTGCACATAAGGCTTAATGGTGGATAATGCAATGATACGAAAATAGTGTTCCACCCAAACAAATTCTGTAACAAAACGCAACCTTTGTTTTTGAAAGTCATTGCAGCTGCGCCATCAGTGCAAAAAGATATACCCTATTTTTCAATGCATTCTTTAATTTTTAAAAATATGTCTTTTCCTTGGGTTGTAGTTAAAGCTTCTTCAACAATTTCTCCGTGAGAAAAGGATTCTTCTTTATCGCTAAAAGCAAAGAAATCTCATAAGATGTTTTGACCATAAATTCAAGCTCGTCGTGTCTTTTAACGAAAATATTCTGTTGGTTGAATAATTCCCGTTTCTTTTCCTTTAAAAAATCGTCTCTTATAGCACTAACAACAGGATACTCAATTTCAAAATTATTTGATTATGCCAATAATGCCTTTCTAAATTATATTTTTTTGCGACTGCTACTGTAGTGAAGAAAAGTAATCATATGGGCTTACACGCCTCGTTTTCAATAAACCAATATTTATTTTCCAATTCGTCATGAAAAACACGGTAGGACTCTGTCGATTTCGATGTATACTTGGCTAGCTAAACAAATAATATTTCTTTTTCCATTTAGAATAGGACCTAGCAAAAAACTTAAATCAGCTAATAAAAACAAGTTACCTTTGAACGCTAATGTAAACACTTGTTTAAACAAAAACTGACTGACCACCCGTAAGCTACCACCTACTCGTTCTTTCCGCAGAGCACGCTAAACTAAATTTTACTTTGAAAACCGGTTTTCAAAATATTTTTATACAACACACATTAAATGCCTTTTTTTCTTATTTTAATAAACAACTATTACCTTTCATAATATTGAATTTTGTATTATAAAAAAATTAAAAAAAGTAATTAAACGTCAGTGGCCCACCGAAAATGTCTGAATCGTCGGTTTGGCCCGACTGCTTAAAAAATTGACCAGCCCTTAGCTAGAGTATTTGATCTTTTGATACAGGACAGTAATACCAAGCTATCATCATTAAATGCGGGGATGATACAGTTCTTCTTTTTATAGACCTTGACTTTATTCCAAAACGGCTTGCTGCTTTTGTCTAGGCCTTGCAGCTTTCTATTCCAGCATTTGTTTCTGAAGTTCAAAATGAGTGTCTTAATGGTTGCCGTTAAAGCTTTTGCTTCAGTCAGATGAGAAGTAATTCTGGTTCTATTCCACATGGATCTGGAACGATTTTTTATTTTGATTAATTCCGCGATATGACGTGGAAGTAGATCCGCACCATTCCATCGACTGTTTTTTTTAAAGTACTGACTGATCGACACAATAAATTACAGCTTCATCGCTTTGGTTTTGGTTACTTACATCAGGTAAAATTTCTTCATAGTTTCTTAATTTTGAACGAATTTTGCTCCTAAATCCATCCCAATTAGCATTCTGGTAATCGAGAACTGAATTGACCGTCTGCTCAGGTGACAATAAAATGCAACATTTAACCGGTAAATGATCAGAGCTTAAATCATTTATCACGACGGCTTGGCTAAAAAGTTCTTGCATATTCGTGAGAAACAAATCGAGGGTTGACGGGTTAGCCCGAGGGTTGGAGGGAATAAACGTTGGATGAGGACGACACAAAATATGAAATGGGAGTCTAGAATGCAAGTCGTCAGCTGGGATATTTCCAAATGAATTCGCTCTTAGACAACCCCAGTTCCAATAGCTACAATTTCAATCGCTAACCAGGTAAATGTTATTGAAACTAACCAATTTTCGTAAATCACAATTTAAATGAGATCTTTTCTGTGCTATAACACGGCCATAAGTTATCTGCTTTTTTTGTATGCAGTGCGAATTTTTACTTTTTCTTTTAAATAGATATATTGGAGGCCAGATGTACCATTTGTCCACCATCGGCCGACAAGAAGTCCAAAATACAGTGCGACAGATACTTGAAGATCGTATGCCACGAACATTACATCAGTACCACTGTAAAATGCGCACAAAATAAAAATATCATCTGTTCATCGATTAATTTGCCATCGACATCATTTTCAAGTGTTTAATTTTATCTATATATTTTCACAAAATATTTGTTTGATAGTATGATGTGATCTATAATAAAAGACTCACGCTTAATTGTAAGTGAATAAATTTACCACATCAGGCCCTATTTTACCGTTTACCTGCATTTTTTAATTCGCGGGGTAACAAATTACCCCAGGCTTCGAAACTTGTATATGGAGATTGCCCTTGTACTTGAGATAACTCGTCCAACACCCCCAGTTCATCAAACCGTTTTAGACCGTATCGGAAATATTTGTATAAACTTTCGTTCTCAAAGAATTGATCCGATCTTCTTTTATCGCCATCCCCAGTGGCCAGATTATCAATGTTACTGCCCTCAGAATGTTCCTTCGTCAATCTAACGACCGGCAGGAAGGCGTATAATGCAAACAGTCCATAGCTTTCGCGTGCTTGAAGTTCTTTGTATATGTCGTTCAGTGTTGGAATGTCTGAATATTTAAGTGCCTGTAAAGTCTGCGAGAAGGACTGGTAATATATGTCGATAAGCTCCTCCCGTTGATTGACCATAACGTCATACTGAACGCTGGAGTTGAGGAAGAAGTTGAGGTCACAACCCGGACTGCAGAAGTAACACAGTTGAAAGTCTACCTAAGAATGAGGTTTTATTAGGATCAATTCGCCTAGATTTAACAATGCCGGAATACTTACAAATATAGCATCAGTTGGCTTTGTGGGATTCTTCTTGTCATATCTGTACATAAAGTTACTGCTCCATAGGTCACCATGATTAAGAACCGTTATTTCACCGGGTCTTGGCCGCCCAATAGTGAGAGTATATTCTTTGAAATTGACACGGTATTTTCTTAGTTTCTCGGCGATCTTGTCAAAGCCAGGCCATTCGGAAACAAGTTCGGCTAGCTGTGCAATTCTATTTCCGAAAAGAATGTCGAAAGTCTCCGATTGCTCTAATGTCGCCTTAGAGAGCATTCCATGTTGGAATTTTGGTACAATGGACGGGTCCTTTAAAAGACGAAAAATTAATTAATTTTCCAAAAAACGGAGTTGATTATATATCTACCTTCTTGGCCAAAACCATAGAACTGCCATGCAACTGTCCAAGTCTTTCGAGAATAATCTTGCAATGATTAAAGTCAAGGCCATTTTGACGCACTGCGGTGGTGTATTCTTCAGTCTTCAGATCGCTAAGCACAATTGTCTGTATTGGCTCCTTAATTGCATAAAAGAACCTAAAAGTGCGATCATTTTTGTTAATGTATAGCCTTTAGATGAAGATGACACTTACTTCGCTCCGAATTTAACATTATCCAAGAGAATCTCCAACCGCGGCAAAACATCGCAGTACATTGATTTCTCTTTCATAAATACACCAACGTCATCCAAAAATTGGGTGCCACTTGTTATCGTAATGGATTTGACAATGAGCGATATGTTCTCAGCTTTAGAACTATGGCGGCGTTGGAAAATAATGTTCACTCGGTATATACTGCTGCAATAGTTATCACCTGCATTGCTGCCCATTTGGATACTTACCTGCCTTAGCACAATCCCAGATTCGCGAAAGCCATCTTCAAGTGTGTCTTTGAAGAATTTCGCATCCAGATATTCGGGAACTTGTATATCGCTTTCGTTTACAATACTCATCTTCGAATTGGCTGCACTCTAGCAACGACCGAAACACGAGACTGACTAAGTGCGACTGATTTGTTAATTTCATTACTGTATTAAATAAAATATATTTGGCGTTATGTAAAGCAGAAAGCATAAGAAAGTTTATAGTCGATGTCGATCATCAGTCTTCTTCTTTTTGTTGCGCTGGTCAATTTTATTCATTATTCTCAAATAAACTTTTCCTTCAATGGGACTCCAATCTAAGCCAGCATCTTGTCAGGCAAGCACACTACGCATGAAGCCAGAAGGTATGCTCTGCCTGAGTGGAATTTTATTTGAATATCGATTTGAATGAACAGACCAACATATTTCTAAGTGTCTACATCAGTTCACCCAAACGGACTTTAGCCTTTCATCATGTTGTAAATAGTTTTAATATATTTATTTGTTTTCTATCAAAGAAGCAATAAGAGGGTTTATTTATAGTATTTGTTCTTTTTCACTTTGTTATTTTGGATTTGTTTAAGTCGTTTCCGTAGAGCAAAGTAAAGAATACAAGAAAGTTAATATGTATGAAAAATTTTAATGATTATTGGAATGGCTTTTCTGACGTCCTTCTCTTGAGATTCACATGAGATTGTTTCTATGATTTCCTATACAAAAGTTGTCCTTTACTAAAGACATTAACTGCGTTAAACGCTATTCGCACCGAATCAAAAATTGGGATTTCAATAAAAAAAAGTCTGAATTTTATCGTAGCCTACGCGGAGCACCGCAATCTAACTACATTTTGTTTGACGTTTCAATCACTTTTACACTTACTCTGACTTTTATTTGCATAAAAAAAATTCTCCGCTATATACTATGTATAATATATCGTAATTTTATTGCTAAAAGTATAGAAAAACAATCCCAAAATATCAAAATCACAAACAATTTTGTTCTGACAGCTGTGTTGCTGAATGTCAACACATTGGCGTACTTAAAGAGGGCAGATATAGCGGTCCAAAGCTCTCAAAAATGTTACATAAAATAAAAAATATAGCCTTGTTTTTAGTTAAAATAAGTCCTCTACAAAGGTATCCAACTAACTTCATTATAAATTTTAGCCACAGTATGAATAAACAACGGGAAGCGGAGAGTTAGCACTAGCAAACCTTTTAACTCATAATTCTGATTAATAAACGTGTGATAACGAGTTTATAACTTAACTCACCGAATTCGGCGTATAAGGAGTGGATAACTTCACACATTCTCAGATTGTAGTTCATGCATTCACAAATTGAGAGGATGCGCATGCATGTGTGGAAACATTGAGAGGATGAGAGAAAACACTGTCTCCCATTTGGGCGTATTACTCTTTCATAATGCGTTGATTCCATAGTAGTACATTAGTATTGGAACGGAATACAGCAAACACAGGGAAAACATATTTTTATTAATCACAAAAGTTATCATATGGACAAGTTCGCTTTCCGTGTGCCAGCTAACTCGTGTGTTAAGGACTGGATAGTTTTTTCTTTATTAATATGGCTGTAAGTTTATATCCCGCAAAAAACGACGTTAATGTCAAAAATCGAAATAATTCGAAAACCCCCAGTAAAACTAACCTCTCGATACGGTACTGAGTAAAAAGTGATACTTATACCGAAAGGTGTGTTTGCATTGACAATCCTACGATGGCATGTCGATTTTGAGGAGAAACCTTCTGATTTCGATGAATGTAGATTTCGAGTGATTTCGCGAAATCTTGGATTTTGATTCGGTGTGAACAGCGTATTATCCATACTTATATTATAAATGCGAAAGTAACTCGCTGTCTGTATGTCTGTATGTCGGTGTGTCTCGCTTTAACGCCAAAACTACTGAACCGATTTAAATGAAATTCGGTAAACAGATAGTCTAGAGCCTGAGAATGGACATAGGCTACTTTTTACCGCGGGAAAATGCTTCATCCGCTGTTCAGAAGCGGAGATCTAAGGTGATATCTAAGAAAAGTTGTAACTCTCGAATGCTTTCTGGCTCCTAGCTTTGGAATGACTCATCCAAATGAAATAGCATTTTTTTTAATATAAAGTTCAATTATGTACAAAGATTTGAAGATATAAATCATCTTTGTAGGTTATCCTGAAGTTGAACAATAAGCATTAAACTATACATTTTATACAATTCAAAAAAGTAAAATGTTCGATTGAAGCTAGATCGTTGGATTTTCCCAGCGTTCAGTGGACGAAAATGTGTGTGTGTGTGCGGCACAAATCTGTTTCTCTACCTGTACCTTTTGTGCAATGTGATTTTTCTTTTATGATTAATGGTTTTTTATGTGATACCACACAATTTTTCCTGGTTTTAATTTTTGTTTTCCGTCAATTCCTTTATTTGTTTTGAATGAATAGCCTTACATCCCTTACCACGTAAAGTGGACGGCTGGAGTTACAGCGCTGTTTCACGGTCAGCCACAACCGATCATCAGACTCCTTATGTGGTGCTGGTCTGTCTTTTTCCTTCATTTATCCCGAAATTCCATTTTCTTCCACTGGGATTCGAACCTAGACCAGCGTCTTCTCAGGCAAGCACTCTTGCACTGTGCCATTGAAGCCACGATTTTATCCAGTTTTTTATTTGCAATTTCTTGGACAAACTTTTGCTCCTGTAAGTATACTATGTTATTCATTCAGGTTGTTTCTTTCTGTGTTTTCTCTAATTCTAACATAATATACTTACAGGATTAAGTATACATAGTATACTTACAGGAGCAAAAGTTTGTCCAAGAAATTGCAAATAAAAAACTGGATAAAATCGTGGCTTCAATGGCACAGTGCAAGAGTGCTTGCCTGAGAAGACGCTGGTCTAGGTTCGAATCCCAGTGGAAGAAAATGGAATTTCGGGATAAATGAAGGAAAAAGACAGACCAGCACCACATAAGGAGTCTGATGATCGGTTGTGGCTGACCGTGAAACAGCGCTCTAACTCCAGCCGTCCACTTTACGTGGTAAGGAATGTAAGGCTATTCATTCAAAACAAATAAAGGAATTGACGGAAAACAAAAATTAAAACCAGGAAAAATTGTGTGGTATCACATAAAAAACCATTAATCATAAAATTCTCGACAAAAAAAAAAAAAAAAAAAACAATGTCAAAAGTCTTTCACCCTCTCTATCACCCATTTCAGTCCAACTATGCTTGTCGAAATGGAATAGAATTAGAGAAAACACAGAAAGAAACAACCTGAATGAATAACATAGTATACTTACAGGAGCAAAAGTTTGTCCAAGAAATTGCAAATAAAAAACTGGATAAAATCGTGGCTTCAATGGCACAGTGCAAGAGTGCTTGCCTGAGAAGACGCTGGTCTAGGTTCGAATCCCAGTGGAAGAAAATGGAATTTCGGGATAAATGAAGGAAAAAGACAGACCAGCACCACATAAGGAGTCTGATGATCGGTTGTGGCTGACCGTGAAACAGCGCTGTAACTCCAGCCGTCCACTTTACGTGGTAAGGAATGTAAGGCTATTCATTCAAAACAAATAAATGATTTTTCTTTCTTTTTTTATGCACCTTTTGCAGTTTTTGTTTTTTTATGGCGCATGGCCATGGGATTGAGAAACATGGGGTATGAAATGTAAATGAGATTGAGAGGGAGTCACACTCGAGTACAGTCCCTGGCCAAATTATTAGACGCACTGTAGTTTGTTAATATTTTTATGTGTTGCACGAGTTTATATCCAGTATTAGCGGCGATAGTTACCCCCGCTAAAGTGAGCGTTGTTGTATTTAACAATGCAAAATTGAAAAAGTGTATACACGCTTGAGTAAGAAAACACATCTAATCAATAATGGGACCTTGCACTTGTCAAAATCGTATAAAAAGAGGCACTCCTAAAAACTCAAATACAATAACACCAGCATTTGATTGGCCTCAATAAAAAAGTGATCTGAGAGCAAGCGACCTGCCGAAGTTTATTTATGTTAAACCGGCAAATCCCTGAAGCGGGTTCTGTAGCTAGAGTGATGTGGGATGGCAGAAGAAGAGCAAAACCAGTGAGACGTACTGTGAACGCAGCTACCAGTGAGGGTATTGTCTTTATTCACTTTTTGACAGTAGAAACATGATTATGAAATGAAAACTAATAAGGTATGTTCATTGTTAAATATCATATACAGTTGGCGGTAAATTAGAAATGCAGTCGAATAATTCAATGAGATTGGTTTTGTTGTTACAGTTGGAATTATTTGTATTACAACTAAACGTACAGTATATGTTGTCATGAATAAATTCAGTATTAAATTTCACTGGGTAAAAACACAAAACACCAGACCAACAACTTGATTTGAATAAATCAATTAACGACGGGTTGTTTTGAGGATGGAAACAGGTTAGATAACGAGTATTAACAATTGATAGATCTTCTCGATCACAGCAGAAATCAAATTGGCTAGATATGATATTGTTCGTAAGATTATTGACATTGAAATCACCTCCAATTAGAATACTTCTGTACTTTGATTGTAAGACTGTTTCTACTGGTGAAAGAGAAATGTATAGAATAATCAGCTACCATAAGTATTTTTTCAAGCCGATTGCTGATTTCCAAGCAAACAAGTTTTATAGGTGTTATTGAGAATGAATATAATGCTTTTTGTTTTGTCATTATTTCTGACACACATATATGTATATTTACTTGCGCGACCATCAACCCTATCGAAACGATAATTTCTAAATAAGTCGAACACAGGAAATTCCACTATAATTGTGACGAAATACTACAATTAAGCCATCTTTACCCAAACATGATTATTTCCGGCCTCTACAAAGTATATATGGTCTAACACAGACGGACACGACGAGATCGACATGATATCGTTGTTGATTTACAACAGAATCAGCCGCTTCCATAACTGTCCTTTGGCGAGGTTTTCTATTCGCGTCAGGTTTGGCTATACAATATGGAACTGCCATCGCAATTGCGTCTTTTTTTTTTCATTCAAGCTCTTCACAAAACAAGAATACCGTAATGATGACTGCCTTAATGTATTTTTTGGAAAAAAAAAGTACCTACCATATTTTTCCATAAGAGGACATAGTTATATGCCAGCGGATCGGGTATTTGGACGTATAGAAAAATATTACCGTAAAAAGGAAAATATTGTTTCGCCGAATGAGCACTTCCAAATACTCCAAAAGCATGGAAATCTACGTCAAATAGGTGTGGACTGGAAAATGTTCGATTTAAAAAAAAAATATCAAAGCAACTTTTCAAGACAAAGCTGCCTTTTAAAATAAGTTTCTCTACAGTTATCACTTACAATAAAGAGGACAACAAAAAAGTAGTTATTGGCGTGAGTAACACTTATATTGCCCTACCAATCAAGGTCGAGCCACTTAATAAAGACATTTCTTCTGTGTACGATGAATACTGCCATCTCGATATTGTTCCAAAGGCGAATAAAGTGTCGGGGAAAAAATTATAGACGTAAAGAAACCTATGCAGTTTTTCGTCATACCGGATTTAACAACATTTCTGTTATATTTTTTGAAAAAGAAATTAATAAAAGCTTTTTCGAAACTCAACAAAAGTACTTTATTTAAAAAAAAAACTGTTGATTTTTGGGACTCAATATTTGGTAAGTTCGATACTTCATTATTGCTATTCTTCCAGTTAACAGTGACAAAATTAAATTTAAGGGAAAGGCGTTTTTACTTTTTTAGTAATTTCTGTTTTTTTTTTGATTCACACAAAAAAAATCTTCTCCTGAAAAATTTGCAAAATGCACTTGTTGAGTTTTGCGAAAACGGTCCTCAATTATGCTACGAGTATTGTGTGTCCTTATTAAAACGCAAACGCGGTTGCGTGATGAGGTAGCACTGTCGCACATAATTGTTTCGAGAAAGTAGTTTGATCGCTAATGGAATACAGGAAAATTTAATGAACTGGGGTAGTCGGAGTCGCGCGATGGTGTTTACGAAGCCTGGTCGCGCTTATGAGCGACCGGTATTGACACCGGTCTTAATCAATATATCAAATGATGCATCAAAAAGCTCTGAAATGTAGATACCGTCAGACAAACAAGGGTGAATTTGCAAACTCCAACAAAATGTGCATCGATGCGACATGCTCCACAAATTGCGATGCCAAAGCGCAACATAACTGATGCTGATTCATTGCATTTTTGTCGACGAAAAACAAACTTTTGTTATCGCCGAAATACGTAAGACAGACAATATTGTGAATAAACATAGGAACGGGCTACAGTCCGCTTGGGCGAACTCTTGGATACCCTATCCTCATTCAAAAGTCTAAGTATGGTTGAATTGTTAAGAAGGCTCTACATATTTTGTTCTATAACATTTAAAGGGTTTAATCCAAAAAAAACGAAGCTTTTTTTAAAAAAACCGCACCCTAGCTCAAATTTTGGTTTTTTAATTAGTTGTTTGTTTGAATGTGCGCGTGTCAGTAGGCGGATTTTTCAATAAAATAGTTTTATTCAATTGTGGGCGGATTTTAGAAATTTTATCTCCCGAGCAGTTTCAGGAGTCAAAGGTTATATATAAAAAAAATGTCAGCTTTCTAGCTCAAAATTCGATTTTTTCGATAAATTTGTTTTTTTGAGTTTGTGGGCGGATTTCAAAAATGCATAAACTTGATTATTTCGGGCCCCTAGAGAGTATATGATTACCATTTCAGCTCTCTAGGTCCAGTTTAAAGGTCTAATTTTTGCCGATAGACGAATGGACATTGCTAGATTAACATTACTATCGATGCTGATCATAAATATAGTAACTTTTAGGGGTCTACGGGCAATATTAAGGTATGTTACAAACTATGAGTCAAAATTAATATACCCTTAGAATAGGGTATATAAATAATTCGTTAATTCGCTCCTATTGGTTAGCTTAATTAATTGGGTTGACGAGGCAGGAGAGTCCTGCTCCCTTCACACTTAGGTCAATGTAGAATCTTTTTAATACCCTGGAGGTTTTGAT
Organism: Portevinia maculata; assembly: GCA_949715645.1. Classification (NCBI taxonomy): domain Eukaryota; kingdom Metazoa; phylum Arthropoda; class Insecta; order Diptera; family Syrphidae; genus Portevinia; species Portevinia maculata. The sequence goes on from OX454526.1 coordinate 11,141,281, forward strand.
TCCCATACTTTGGAACTACTGAACAACCTATGCAAAACCCAGCTGGCTTACAATCCATCGCGAATCATTTTTGAACTTGTGCAAGTCATTTACAAACTTGCCAGAGAGTTCTTCTACACAGAAAATGAGGGGTATCCTCGTTCGCTTTCTCGTCCCGAATCCTCTGTTGAGGTCATCTGTGCTGAGTTTGAATTTCTTTGTATGATAGCACAGCATATTGTGTCCTTTGAAAACAACCACGAGAGAGGACAACGATTTTTTGTTCATTTAAAGGATTCTCTCCGTCTTTTATTTGTCATATATTTGCTTGGTTATTACACAGTTCTTTAGGTAACAGGGCGGGGTTTTTACTGCAGAGTCAGCCAGTCTTAGTTCAAGGGTCATTTACAAGCTTTTTATTTATGTGTCGGTAATATCCGCCTCTGGCATTGCCATCATTGCAACCAATTTAGTAGCTGTTGTCACCGCCAGAACCTCAGCTTGGAAGACGCTGCTGTATGCGAGGAGTCTGAACGAACCAGATATTACGAGTACTTCGGAATAAAAATCCGCTCCGATGCTGATCCATCTTGTAGGTATCCACCCTCCACATACAACGTATCAACGACAACCTTCAGACGACAATAGTTCTAGAAAAACCTATATTGACAATACTAGATAAGGCAATAACTCTGTACAAAATAGATATCCTTTTTCTTTCCTTTTTTTTAAATGGAGGAAGTACCGGAGAGGTTCAACCTGATACGCTTAATATTCATTCCAATAGACAGGCAGCTGATTGTTGTGTTGTTGCTGATGAGGCCCAGGAAACCCGACAAGCTGAAGGAGATCCAGAAGCGGTACGCACCGTTGGGCTTCTGTCTAAGAGCCATCGGAAGATGAAACAGAGGAAGGCGGCAATCGCGCGGCGCAAAGAAACTGAACCAGTTGAAGGCGCAAGCGGTGAGAGCAGCACTACCTCGGCGGTGACGGCTGAGAGATGCAGGTCGGAGGAGGTTACCCCAAGCGAAACGCACTAGCGGATTGAAATCAACGCTGCCTCCTCCTCCATAGCTCGAACAGGAATAAACGGAGGATGAAGGCTTCGAGCACTCCTATCGGTGGAACTGCGGACGCACCTTCTGTGTGCCTTTCCACTGAAACACCTCTAATTCATGGAGGTCCCCCCGCACAAAATCTGGGTGGAACTGTTTCTGCAACCAGCAATGATTGTAGCACCACTGGACAGAAATTGGTTGTCACCTATCTCAAAGAAAAACACGTTTACCAACTGGAGGGTCTCTTCGAAGGTGTCCCTCTCAGACCAAAGATATATCGAATTTCAAATCGAATACGAAGCTATAACTTTGCAGGAGAGGAGAAATCCGAGAAAAACAAACTAAATACGCTTCAGGGAGGAATTAGGGAAAACTCTCAAAACTCCAATCAAACTCAGATTCAAGTGCCATTACCAGGTGTTTTGAACATACGCGCCCAGTAAACAAAACCCCTGCAGACAGACTAAGGAAATTCTCCTCGACGTCTGTTAAAAATCTGCGGCATTCTTGTTGTCTCTCAGCAGATAAGACTGCAGACAGACTACTGGCGTTCTTACGGGCCATTACGCTTTTTCCAAACACCCTAAGGTGCTAGGCCTGAGCGATACCACCAACTGCGAATCCTGTGGAGAAAGCGAGAGACTGCGGAACATTTCCTCTGTGATTGTCCTGGTTTTGCTCGTCTCAGGTGGCAGGTATTTAGTGCTGATATGGTGAGTGCTGTTAACCTAAGCTCCCTAGCATTGAAGCGCCTTTTTGTCTTTCATAGGAAAACGAGAAAATTCTCACAGTAAAAGTGGTGTGTCTTCCTGGTAGTACAATGCACCAGTATTAAGTCTGAGTGCTCCAGTGTCGAAAGTCTCGCACCCCGACAAAAGAAATGTGTTTTCCGCCTTTTCAAGTAGGTACACTACATTCTACTACATTTTAAATCCGCCACGATACATTTTCAACCAGTTGGGGGGCAACACTGACTACAATCCCTCGTCCGGAACACATTTTTCTGTACCGACTCACATGAAAGGAGAGGTTCATATGAGAAACATTTTTTCAGATTTAGTTTAATTCCTTTTTGTGTTTCTCGCAATTAAGATACTCGTACCAAAAAAGAGAGAAGTTTGAATATGCACCAAAATAAATAACACATAACTCTGACATGATGTGTGTGCTCTGCATATGAGAAGACCCTCCAACGGTCACCCGTGATGTGTATGGATACGATTTGAAGAGGAACATAAAAATAGAACGATAAAGTTAAGCACTCGATTTTATAGAATTTTTGAAGTAAAACTTCTTTACGCACACTTGCCTTGGGGGTAAGCTGGTGAATGCGACACGCAAGTGTAGACCAATGTAGACTTGCGGCGCAAACGTAGACTTCCGGCAATACCGAAGTGTAGACAAACGTACACTCTATTGTTACAACCTTTCAGCTCAAAGGTTCGTGGAATGGGTAAACAATCTTGAATCTCCTCAATAGAGGGCAATACTAAGCTCATCATCTATCCAAACCGGTTCAAAGGAGAACAGTTGCCGACAGATGGAATTTACCGGAAGTGAGTAAAGTCATTGTGTCCATGAATCGCGGTTCATTAGTTGGAAATATAGAGCGTCACCGTCAGCGTCAGATTTTCAGGTCGGACGGCAAAAAACCAAAGTTTGAGCTAGGGAGCAGAAATTTATAATTTAGACTCTCCAGGGGCCTTTGATGCTCATGTGTAAATATTTTCAAAATTCGCCCCCTGACACGCCCACAATTTAAATTAGATGGAGCGAAAGAAGTTTTACTTCAGTCATGTGGTCTTAAGCACACTCATTTTTTTGATTATTCCCCCCCCCCCCCCCCCCCGCAACAAAAAACCCCTCTCATTATCACAAATCGTTAAGAAGTTTCGTATGAAAAACATTTTCCTTACGTATGACCCGACTCTCTCAGACGATAATTGCCAACCGCCAAGGGGACGAAACATCTTATCCTCAATGGTAGCTACATTAATCCCCACAGGAGGATAACAGGGTCCCATCTATATAATAAGATTTACATCGTCATTGGCAATACCAAACCCAAAGCAGAATCTTAGGTATCTATTAGTAAATAACAGTGTTTGTACATCGACAACAGCTACTGGCCACTAAATCCTAATGTAATTGAGGCACTGAAAGATATTCCCGCAAATGAGTTTTAGACTGTTCTGGTTCATTATATCCTTGCAATCGAACTGAATTTCATTATGTTCTTCTTATTGTATTGGGTCTCCTGGTAAATGTATGCCCTTGACAACGCTGGCCGATAACAAAGAAACTATCAGTCTACACAGCACACAAGCCACAGCCATTCATTATAACGAGAAACAAAACGCCACGTAATTATACGATACACCCACACAAGGAATGGAGAAGAAGTTTAATTTGAATACGCCAAATTCTGGGTCAGTAATGTCGTTTGTTGCTGGTTGCTTCTGTCAGAATGTGTTCCAGACAATGATTTTGATGTATTTCGGTGAAATGCACTAAGAGATATGTGCTCGTTTGTGCCTTCAGCTGAGCCTTTCAATGATAATGGTTACGATGTGGTTCTGTGTATGCCACAAAAAGTCTATTTTAACTCTGCATAAATAGGATGCTTTGAGTTTGGTGGTTAACTTTTAAAATACAGATAGAGATAAGGTCGATATAATGTTTGTCCGTTAATCCCTCCTTTTCTGCATGAACGCATTAGTATTGAAATTCAGTCATTTGAATTAAAATGTTAAAATTTGGTCCTTGAATTTCAGATAAGTGCAAGCAGTTAGTTCGAGGACCACCGAAATGTTTAGTTCTTCTAATACTATGAAAATGGCTTTTAACATAATTTATCCGGACAACGTTTTATGTCCAATAATTTTTTTATTTTAATTTGTTTGTCAGAAGTTGTCTACATCTCCGGAAGTAAACGGACTCAATAACTAGCCCATTGGCAAACATACCAGTTTTGTACTACAAGCCCGGCTTTTTGGAAAAGCTGTAATACGGAAGTTTAGACGTACAGTATTAACCACATCAGCATCCAGGGGCTGGAGCCCGGTTCGATCGGTGCCGTGAAATAACGCCAACGAAATAAGGCAATATTTAAAAATTTGGCCTTATACAAGGTGGCGCAAAAATAACCTTCCGATGTTTTTTGGTCACCCACCGATTATTGCTCAAATAAATAGTCACCAATATTCCGCGTTCTGGAGCAGTGTAGCGTAACATTGTTTATTAACGTGTATTTCGCATGTGTTTACTACACAAATGTCAAAACAGAACTGACATTAGGGGCCAATCGCAAAATTTATAGCATTTTCTGATAGGAGGATTACTTTTGCGCCACGTTTTGCACTGTTTATGGGATCTACTTGCGATTTCGCAACTCATCCCATAAACAGTGCAATGCGTATTGGGTCATGCTGCCCCCTTGCAACCCCTCTGCTTGGGGTCACTGTTTGATTTGGAGTAGGTGAAAGGGCAAATTGTTGAAAATAGTAACAATGGAAATAGGGCCAATTTGGCATTATGTCACATTAGCGAAACTAAATAGCGCCATCTGTTGAAATATATGGCCTTATTTCGTTTGGCCTTATTTCACGGCACCGGTTTGATCTACGGCTGAACACTGAACACTCGCAGAGAAATTGTTTTGCGAAGTCCTCGACCTCTTCACAAGCTTCTCAGATGGTTCTTTTTCTTAAGTTTAGCCAATTAAGGTTCTTGGAAGAGTAAGTAGCTCATGAGTATTCCAGTAAGGTTTTCGCATTCATCCGGACGAATTAATTTATTCTGTCGACAGACTAAAAATTCATGTAATCGAGTTTTGGGTCTTTATAAAACCCAGTGATCAATGAAAGGACACTGGTAAGCCCAACACAGGTTTAGACTTCTTCCGAGCATTGAAGAACGAGCTCGTTGGAGATGTCAGTGGAGAGCCAATCTCCCGACAAATTTTGGACAGTTCTTACGTTTAAGCACTATCTTGTACAGCTTGGCTGATAATTTCCTCCTTCTCACAATTTAGAAATTAGCCATTGGGATAGAAAAGATCGTCGCATGTAAGATTAACGCAAGTATGCGTAACGAAAATCGAAGCCTGGCGATGTCACACTCACGAAAGCACCATCACCGGATCCATGACGGATTTCAAAGCTGCCCGTGAAAATACGATTTTACAAGCCTAGAAATTCAAAGACAGCCCATTTCTGGTACACCAATCATCGATAATGTTCGCACAAACATGGGCCTTCGCGGAAGGGACAGGAGCATTGAGCGCGACCAGCAGAGAGTCGAACACTATGTGGTGCAACAGTATAGACAGGACGTGTCAGCTTGTGGGCTACCTTTGTTCATCACTGTCATTGTATTGCCGCAATTCGCGTGTGCGACCTAGTTCCGCCCATCGCATTGCTTGGATTTACGCGAATAGCTCTTCGTCTTCATCACGTTTTCTAGCCGAGTTGCAAATCCTGTCGACAGCAGCAAAGCATCCTCAATATCAATGAAAACACCCAGAGCGTAATAATTCCTGTCAAGCGAATTCGCCATCAAGAGCAGGATTGTCCGTGATGATAGGTATTTAGCATTTTAGAAAGAGGATATACCTTGAAATCCACCTTTCGTTTGCGCAACTTAACCAACCTCATCTGAAGATCTATCACGCAGAAGTATACGGTCCTCGCACTAAAACATACGCCTAAACGCTAGTATGGACACAAGCAGCACCTTATTTTAGGCGGAAATCTACACGATAGAGCTCTGCATTCGAGAGAATCTAAACAGACTTTTCATAAACAAAAACATCTATATTCTCTCCGATAGCAGGGCTGCCTTACTCGCAATCAAAGCCTTTGAAATAACATCAAAACTGGTCTGGGATTTACTCCAACTCCTACAACTACTGGGCATCACAAACCAAGTTCAATTGATTTGGGTGCCTAGACACAGTGGATACGAAGGCAATGAAAAAGCAGACGAACTAGCCAGAACAGGATCTGCATCCCCATTTATGATGCCAAGAACATTTTGCAGGCTACCAATAAACACTATAAAAAGTTGTGTTAAAACCTGGCTTGAGGAAAAGAAGCTCCATTTCTAGAGGGAAACCGAAGGAAACAGACAAGCTAAAAATGTTATGCCAAATAGTTCAAACAAAAAAAACGAAACAACTACTACAACTAAGTAGAAGTCAGATTCGGCTAGTCACAGGCTTCCTCACAGGGCACTGCCGTGTCAAAAAAAAACCTGATGACTATGGGCATAGCACAAGACAATACCTGCAAATTGTGCAACGAGGACGTAGAAACAGCAGAACATATATTATGCGAATGCAACTGTTTAATCAAAACGCGTCAATGTTTCGTATGTGAATTCTACCTTTAAGCAGCAAACATAGCTGCCAGCTATGGATGAGCTCTAAATAAAGGATATTGCAATAGGCCCGCAAGCGGCAGCAGTAATCTGGATACAGTATACCACCTTCCCCCACAAATCTAATCTAATCTAATGGGCAGTTAATGCCTAGTTATACCCTATTCTAAGGGTTTATTAATTTTGACGCATAGTGTAAAATACCTTACGTCTACGGGCAGTATGACCCCTAAAAGTTACTAAATTTATGATCAGCATCGATAGTAATGTCGAACTAACCATGTCCGTCCGTCCGCCCGTCTGTCGGCAAAAATTAGGCCATTATACTGGGCCTAGAGAGCTGAAATTTTAACCATAAGGGGCCCGAAATAATCAAGTTTAGGAATTTTTGAAATCCGCCCCAGACACGCCCACACTCCAAAAAACACATTTTTCAAACTTTGAGCTAGAAAGCTGAAATTTTTTTTATGTTTGACTTCTAAAACTGCTCGGGAGCTAAATTTTCTAAAATCCATTTTAAAATAAAACCTTTTTTGAAAAACCAAAGTTTGAGCTAGGGAGCATTTTTTTTTACAAAAGTTTGGTTTTTTTCGATTAAATCCTTTAAATGTTATGTAACAAAATATGTAGAGCGTTCTTAACAATTCAACCATACTTAGACTTTTGTTACGATCACTTATGACGGATAGGAATAAGAATAGGGTATCCAACAGTTCGCCCAAGCGGACTGTAGCCCAACCCTATGTTATTTATTTAAGTTCTTAAAGCAAGGCGAACATTCAAACTAGTTGCGCGAAAGTGGTGAATAGAAGACTATAGAACGTCCCAAAGTAAAAACAAAAAAATTCTTTGTTTTTTCAAATAAGCGTCTTATATATGTAATATTTTTGCTGCTGTCTGAAAAGATCTTAAGAACTTCATGACCTTGTCATGAGCGAGATAATCAGAAGCCTTCTGGCGTCCTTAGGTATTCTAATCAGTTCGTCGTTACTCCTTGGAACAATTGGACTGTGCAGGGGTTTAATAAACGAGCGTGAGAGTTCAAAACAGTTGATAATGACTTCATTCAGGTCATGAACAGCCTCCTCTTCATTTTGTTTTGTCTAAAGTCTAGAAAGAGTCTTGGCCAATACGTCTTGTTCCTCACTTAAACGCGGCAAGCTTATTTTTCCTAGATTTCAATTCTCGTGGAAAGTAATAACTTCGAATTCGATCTGAAACTCGACGAGCCTATAGGCTGACATCAAAGTCACCGGCCTAACTCTCTTGTTGACAATCGACTTAAAATCCATTACATGCATGCTGTCTTCAAGCCGTAAATAAAAACAAAATGTAATCAATTGCTCCTCAAGTTCAAAACAGACTTAAGCGATAGACACAGAAATTGGCTTTTGATGAATAATTTGTAGCGTTCCTGACATGTAGCTTTTCCGTATACAATTGGTTTACATTTTCAAATAGTAGCACGGCAAATTGTCGCTCGATTAATGAAACCACGTACATATCCATATCTATTGCACATAGACGCACAATGTGATTGAAATGGAAATTCGTCCCATCTTAGGAACACAGTTTGCATTTCGGAATGTAATAGGATTTACCATTACCATTAGGTAGTGGCGGATGTGAGAGAGTTGGTTGAAATGTGAGTTGCAACTTTGTAATGAAATTTTGTTTACACAACGCACGTAGGCACGCGGTAGTCTATTGTATGCATTCCTCGAAAAGGAAAATAGTGAAATTGTTCGCGGTATTTCTTGATGAATTTATAATAAAACCGAAGAAGATTGCTTAATTAAGTTCATCCGTCTCAAAATCTCACCCCTTATAGGAAGTGTAATCCCCGAAGTGCTCATTATCCAACCACTTTAGGACAAATTTCCAGTCGTTCCGCAACTCTCATTGGGATAGGACGGCTAGTTAGTGACGGAAGAATTCCTTGCGAGTATAAACTGAAGAAGTGATGGTAAATTCTTTAAGTAGAGCGTGGCTCAATGCAGAACATAGTGAGCGTGTGCCATAAATCAAATGTCTACGCTGGATGAGGGGATGTTAAAACTTGCCAACCTGTTGCAAACCGAAAACCCGGATGTGCTTTTGGTTAGCTAAACCAAGCTAAACCAGAAGCACAAATTGGGATACAAAAACTATCATGTAGTAATCAAATGGACGACGCCATCAAATGAACGATGGAACGAACTATTCCTCGGGTAGGACGTTCCGACGACGACCAGACAGAAAAGTAAAACCCTGCAATCGACGCACTATACCGACAGAAAAGTAGAATGCTCTCAAGGCTTAAACGGCTGTACAGGCAATATTTGAGAAGCTTCTCATGACAACTGATACTCTTGGTTAGGTATATATCAGACTTTCGCAAGGGTGGGGCAGTGAAAAATACTTAAAGCTTTACTGGGCAACGGCGTGATGTAAACCTGAGCCTACTCGATCAGTAGTTTAACACACTAACCAAGTAGCCAATGAGCTGAGTATTAGCCTAAAGGATTACTGCAGCGTTTTTCCAGCTGAGATCTACGCAGTTAAGAAATCAGTTCAGACCGTTGTAGTTATGGAACTATTAGCAAAGGAAATTTCCGTGACCAATCACGAGGCACTTTAAGCGATCCAATCTTGTGAATGCGAAATTGGATATGCTTTCAGCTGACAGAGAGCCTTCACAGCTAAAAGCTTCATCGATGACGTCACACTTAACCTGGCTAAGGAACAATGGAGAAAAATTGTGCCGTAGTCCGTAATCTGTGGCCTGTAATTAGTGCTTAGATATCAAAAACTTAAGGATCCTGGAATACGGTGATATCTGCGTGCCCGTCGGGGTGTAATCCAGACAATCCATCATCGGTCAACATATCCAATGTTTTTTTTTTAACCACAATGCCTAACCATTGCCTCTTGGTGAAACTTGCGCAATTGCGAATTAAGACCTCGTAATCTAACCTGACTTCACCTTGGCATTCTTAACATATTGATTTCCAAGTGTCCTGTTCTTATCATTTGCAAGATCAATTGATTTGTAGTAAAGCTAACTTAATTTCTTTCCACCTATAAATGAGCTATGAAAGAACACAAGATTCTGGGCTGCCAAGTGCTGAACAAAACACTGCAAAGGCTAACAGCTTGTACCCATTTATTTATATCAAGACGCCGGTTATTACACACTCTATCAAAATCAATTTAGCCAAAAACAGAATAAATATTTTTATTCAAATTATCCCACAACTGAATCCGTCGCTGTCAATCAAAAATTCCAAGCTCGTCAAAGCGTTGCAGTACATGACGCAATGTTTCAAGAGTTCGCGTATTGGTGGTGAACATCAATTCGATTTTCTTCCCCGCAATCTCTGTGTCTTGCATTCCCTCAAGACTGTTGTCACTGGAGTCCTCCTTGTTCATGGACATCATAGGAAAGAATGCAAAAGATACAAAGAAACCATAACCCTCTTTGTTTCGTATTTCAAGTTCTATATCCTCTAGGCTCGGAATGAATTCATGCTGCAACTCCTCCAAGGAATGAACCAGTGATTGGTGGTAGATCCTAATGAGATGATCTCTTTTTGACACCAGAACATCCAACTGGAGACTGGTGTATAGAAAGTAGTTCAGATCAAATCCTGGGCTACCACAGAAACTGAATTGAAAATCAATCTGAAGAGAAATAATTTAAAAAAAAAACTATGCAATCACTGATGGAAGCCTCATACCATTCGCATATCGATAGGTCCATTCGTGTTTTTATCATGTTTGAAGAGCAAATTGTTGACCCACATGTCTCCATGATTGAGCACGTTCACATGCCCCTCCAAAGGAAGAACCGCTTTTAAGACATTTTCCGAAAAGTTCTCAAAGTATGTGCAGAGTTTTGTAGATATATCTTCAAAGCCTTCCCACTTGGCTGAAATTGTTGCTAGCTTCTGTAGTTGGGCTCCGAAAAGTGTTCGAAATGGTGCGGAGTTAATAGCTTCTTCGTGGAGTAAGCCCTTGTGGAACTTTTGCCCAATTGTTGGATCCTGAAATTAAATTGCCTTTTTAGGAGCTACTTCCGTCAAGTGAAAACACTTACCCTCTCCATAAGAACCATCGATAAAGCATGAAACTGTCCAAGTTTGATTAGTGCCATTGAAAAGTGTTCCTCGTCTAGCCCCAGTTGCCGACTTTCCAGTTCGAATCCATGGCTGGTTAAATCCTCGAGAACAATCGTCTGCACAGGCTCAGTTGTCGAGTAGAAGTGCCTGGGAAAAGAAATTCTAATCAAATTGGAAGAATGTGATTTGAAAGGTACCAACTTTGCTCCTAAGTTAAGCATTTTCTTAGGCAGAATCTCCATGCGGTGTATGATGTCCATATAGAATACCTTTTCCTTGGCGTAAACTTGAAGGCGTTCTAAAAATCCAAAATTTACATTCGGCATACTTTTAACTATTAGTGAGATGGTTTCCTGCGTTCCAGTTAACCCTCGTTGATAGTCGACTTTTGCTCGATAGATGGTGCTGCAGTAGTTATCGCCACCGATTCCAGCGTCTACTACATCGACATTCTTTATAATGATTCCCAACTCACGAAATCCTTCTTCCAAGGATTTGTGAAAGAAATTCGTATCCAAATATGCTGACATAGTATCCACAAATGCTAGTGCACTTCAGGATGGTCAACTAGAAAATGATTGATGTAGGTGGGTGCATCGCTTAGAGCTGCACTGAGATATTCTTTTATAAGCGGTCCATTGTAAATTGATCAAATGAAAAGGGGTACAATCAATTGACCTTATAATGGGGAGATGCGCAAACGCTTATACTTTCCAAGTTAAGTGTACAATGTTGCAAGTGCATGTCTTTGAAGGGATTTGCGTACAAAGACGCACTTTAAAAATACGACCCACTGAAAAAGGCATTGCGACTATTCGCATATTTGGTGTACAATTGAAAATCATACATCTTCGCCACCATTCCGTTTATTAAGCTTAATTGGCATTCTATTTTTGGATTTAATCTGAAAGTAGCCGTTGAGTTTATATTCGCTCTTGTTTGTGGGTCTGTTGTACAGAGAACTCATCATTGCGCAATTGATGAATGGGGTATGTTTTCATACGGATTGATGCTATTTTTCATGGTGAATTATTATTAACATACGGCAGTATGTGCACGGCTTCCGACTAAATTATATCATAATTTCGATAAAAACATAGGGAAGAGCTACAGTCGGTTAGGGTGAACTGTTGGATACATTATTCTAGCGAGCGATAGGAAGCTCATAAAGAGGACGTGGTAAAAGCCTTAGTCTGGGTGATTGTTAAGAACGCTCTACTTATTTTCTTATACAACGTTTAAGGGATTTAATCGAAAAAACAAAGTTTTTGTAACAATAACGCCCCTTTCAGTACTCCGGACCCCTCTATCTATCGGACACTTTCAAAATTTTACCTCTACAGTTCAATCATTATATAATTTGACTCTGTTCTATGGGTATTGGTATTTTTTATTAATTTTTTTTTATTAAACTTCTGGCTCGCCAAGGCGATTTAAAAGGGCGCAATTCGACCTAAAAGATCGTTTGTACCATATGGGCCAGAAAAAGTTTAAGCTAGTGGAATTTCTACTTTCCGTCTAAAGCGGATATTTTAACCAGTGGGCTCATATATTTCCTGAAAAAGATATTCTTTCTAATTCCATTAAGGGCTGGAGATTCAAATAAAATGTGTTCAGCTGACTCGTCCTCTTCAAGACAAAGTCGGCACTCAGGAGAGTCTACTATTTTCATTTTGTTTAGATGATATCTTAAACCATGGTGACCGGTAAGGTAACCTACTAAGTTTTTGATATCATGCCTGCTTAGAATTAGGCATTTGCTTTCATTATTATTGAAGGGCCGAATGACTCGTTTGGCCTGTCTTAGACATGGGATGCTTTCCCAATGATAGATACATTTTCTATGTTCCCAGCTTTTTATTGCTGCCGTTGCTGCTGATCTAGGAGTGCAGCAGAAGGGTTCGGGACCTATGAAAGGTGTTTCTGAACCTTTTCTGGCGAGTTCGTCCGTCTTTTTGTTACCTTCTACCCCGTTATGACTTGGAACCCACCATAATTTGAAGGGTATTGAAGCAGTAGGTACATGACTGATTTGGAGTCAATGGTGTGCGAGCTAAGGGCGTTTATAGCATCTTGACTTTCCATGAATATATGGATGATTGCGTCTTTTATGCACTAAGAATCGTAATTATAGATATACATACATAGTTAGAATACGTTAAATAGTTTAAGTATATAAAATTCAAAACTTGTGTGTGTGTACGCTATAGTCTCGAAAACTATGCAAACAACCATCTTGTGTGCTAAAAGCAATTTATTCTAGAAGTCATAAGGAAGGTTTATAGGGCGGTACGCACTACTATGTTCTACAAGGCGCCACACGCTTCAGCTTAACTTTACCATTTAATTATTTTAAAACATCTATTAAGAGAGGGCTTAAAATAAGATTTTTGACAGATATTTTCAGTTCATACCCGGTTTTTACCCGGTTATTAAAAACATTTGCTTATTTTTTATAGAACATTGAACAAAACCCACTACCCACACTAGTGAATAACGGCAGAAAATAAAGAAATAATTAAAAAAAAGCTTTCTGGTTCGGAAAATCGTAAGAGAAAAGCTGAAAAAGTGAAAGTTTTTGAACAAACTAAAATGCTTTAAAGGAATTTGTAAGCCGAGTACTTCAGATACCGAATCCAATATCACCAGTTTTACATCAGAAACCGCGAGCCGAGGTAACGAGCCAATATGCACCAAAAATATATACTCATCGATTCAAGGAACCGTCTGAGTTTTCCCTTAGTCAAACTCAAGATATGACTTCTCTGGCTGATAAAAGTATCAACATACATGAAATAAAAGATGTTTCTGATCTAGCTACGTTGCCAAAAGTACTTAATACGAGCAATATACATAGATCACATTATTTTATGTGCCTTCACAAGTACATCTAAATTATTATCCAAGAGATGAAAATGGGCGTCATTTTTCTTCAACTCATTACTGCAGAAAGCTTTTAAACGAAGAAACAATCAGACGTCGGTCGGTGGTAAGTTTATTCTACATCAAACTGTCTTTTGTTGACCACTACTGAAGGCTGCAAAAGTTGGAAAGATTTAAGCGAAGCTTTGAAAATGCACGAAAATAGTCCTGCATTAATGTTAAGGCCATGATCACTTAATGTTTATAAAATGCTTTCTGTGAGACCTGCACCCGTTGTAGATATCATCTATTTGTAAAAATGAAATAAAATATTCTTTTATGCTTACGGCATTCTCTGTTATATCGGCGCATTTGTGATTGAAAGTTGCTCTTTATGACTTATATCAGGAGTACAATCAGCAATGATTGCATAATACTTTGAATCCTTAATGCAGGATACTATTGTAGATATAACGTTGGATCCCATGAGTGTATATTTTTGCCGAAATAATGGTTAGTCAAATCAGCGTTCACTGCCAATCTGACATGCTCTTCCATGATGTGGATGCCATAGTTATAATTTAGTATTATATGATACGGCAAAATCATCATAAAAATGTGTTAACCTGTTCAGAATTTTACAAAAATTGTTTAATTTTGTAGTATCGGTAAATAGATGGAACGTTTTGACCGATAATTTGAAAATATACACCCTCAAAAAATTATGTGACAAGCGTTGGGAAGCTCATGTTGAAAGCGTCGAAGCCGTTCGCTATGACTTATGTGAAATGCACGTTGCTTTGGTTTCTTTGGCCGATATTTTCCGAACAAAGTTATGCTGCAACATTACACGAAGCGGCCACACTTGCAGGACAAATAATGGATTTTAGTTTTATTGTTTATTTTATAGTATATGGTATGATGTTTTATTTCAAATTAACGTTGTGAGCAAAGCAAGGCATTCGCCTAAAATCAACTTTGTCGACTTAACCGAAATGCTTGGTAAATGCTGTTCTTATTTAGAAACATGTAGACAAACAGGTTTCGAACAAGCTATTGTAACAGCAACTGAAATAGCAACGGAACTTGATACCCAGCCATTTAAAAAAAACAGACGCGACTAAGACGCATTAAACGTAGACCGGGCGAAGAGACTGTTGATGAACCTATAACTGATCCAAAGTTTGAACCAGAGTTTTTTAATGTTCTTATGATAGATAGATAGATAGATTTATTTCGCGTAACAATGATTTACATTCGGTACGCTACCACACATTTTACATAAATACAGAGATATGATATTTTTGTATCTTACTACTGAAACAATATATTTAACAAATCTGAAGGGAAATATAAATTAGCAAATAACAATCTTTTTGAAGGAAAGTGCGAGAAAAACCTCCAATTTAACAAAACAAAACAAAAAAATAAATAAATTATTAAATAAATAAATAATAAACAAATAAAAAATAGATAAAAAATAAATAAATAACAAATAAATAAGTAAATAAAAAAGTGGTCTGGGTGCGACCCGAAAGGTCCACACGACTAACTTCCCAGTGGGATCAATATGATTTATGCGATTAGTGGGAAATTTTGAAATGTGGTTAACCGTAAGATATGGTTAAGAATTATTTAATATTAAAAAATGGTCTTTAATATTGTTCATAGAAATTAAATGTTGTTAATAACAGCAAAGTGTTATATACATACATATATTAATGCAACGATTGTTATGAACACGGAGACCTGTAAATTTATATTTATGCGAAATAACGGAGCACAATGTAATAATGATTTGCTCAATAACAAATGACAATAAATAATACAAATAAAGGCAAATTCTTTAAATTATTTATTTACTAACAAAAAACGGCTCGACCGATTTCGCTGGAACCTTAATCAGTTCTGAGTTACGTAATTACGCTTCGAATAAACCTGGTCGCATGTCAATATCATCTTTGGTTCTTGAGATAATCGCGGCGAAAGATAATTTCGAACGCACATACGAACATACGCACATACTTACATACTCAAACAGAGACATCTCTATAAAAACGTTGGATTTGTATTCTGGTGACCTTGAAACGTGTAGATACTCGTATGTCAAAATCCCCGATTCACAAAATCGGGCCCATTACAAGAACTTCCACTGGGAAGTTAATAAATAAGTAATAAACAAATAAATAAATAAATATGTAGATAAATAAACAAACAAATAAATAAATAAATAAATAAATAAATTAATAAATAAATAAATAACTAAAAAAACGAATAAACAAATAAATAAATAAACAAATAAATAAATAAATAAACAAATAAATAAATTAATTAATAAATAATAAATTGATAAATAAATAAATAAAAAAACAAATAAATATATAACTAATAAATAGATATATATATATATACAAGCACATAAGTAAGTGTATGAACAGGAATAATATAAGATGGAATTTAAAAAGACTCATTTGATTGATAAGGGGATTTTCTGAAAAGTTGTTTTTACTTCTGAAGTTATCGGTTAGTTTTTCGATTGTAGCACAAATCATTTCAACATTCGCTCCTGGTAGATTCAACATCATTTTTAATATTTTATTTTGAGCTATTTGCAGCTTCTTAATGTGACATTTTGCACAATTTCCCCATACTTGGCACACATAAAGAAGAATATCTTGAAAAATGACCTTGTGCATTATTAACTTGTTTTCAGCAGATAGTTTCGATCTTCTGTTGATAAAGGGGTATAAAATTTTAATGGCGATGTTAGTTTTTTTTATAGTTTTGCTAGTGTGATCTTGCAAAGTTAACCTTGGATCAAGATGCACACCCAGGTACTTCACTGATGGTGCCCAAGTAATGTTAGACCCGTTAATGTTTATATGGCTGTTTGGAAGATTGCACGATTTTTTTTTCTGGTGAAAAAGATGCCATGCATTTTATCAGCGTTCAATTTGATTTTCCATTTCTTATAATAACTTGCTAATATTTCCATCGCATTTTGCAGATTCCTCTCAATGTTGAGAACGAATATATGCGATGAAAAAATTGCAGTGTCATCCGCATAAATACCTATTTCACAGTTTGGTACACTCGGTAAATCCGAAGTGTATATATTATATAAAATGGGGCCGAGTACGGAACCTTGCAGCACACCTGCGTGAAAATACACTAAGTTGGACGCGCTACCATGAAAGAACGGTTTGACAAGAAACTTTGGACTAATTTACATAGAAACGATGGACACCGTGCTAATGTCTATGAATGAAAGATTTCAACAGCTGCAAGATTTTTTTGTCCCGTGGAACTTCTTGTTTAACATAAAAAAATACAAAATAAAAAAAAACTCATGCGGCATTGTTCTGGACTGCAAGAAAAGCTAACGGTTAACTCTTAATCTGATAGTGATGGGGATTTGCCGTGCGATAAAAGTTGCAGAAACTCCCGATTTTGTCACTCTTATTAGATGAAAAACAAGAAAAATACTATTTTAGTAATTTTATACATTTTTGATTACTAAAATGTTTCGTGAATAAATAAATAAACAAATAAAATATTTAGTTTTTAATAATAATAGATATGTATATGTTGGTAGTTGTCTATAAATTCCAAAACAAATATGGTATCTACAAAATTTATAACTAAGTAAAGCGTCGCTTGCGTAGACTGCATAACACAATTTGCACAATATCTTTACAATTAATAGCTCATCTGTTATTCAGAAGTATATGCTATATTACTGTAAGGTTTCATCAAAGTCCGTTCAGTAGTTTTTGCATGGGAGAGTAACAAACATCCATACATCGTAACATAAGGTATACGTTACAAATTGCACGTTTATAATATTAGTTGGATATAAAAGGGCGCCAAATGAAATACTTGCCCGGGCGCCTAGATGGTAAAGGCCGGCCCTGGCGGTACGACCCCATGCCGATAGATGGCGCTGGCATTTTATCTTCGCGTGGAATTTTACGTTCATATAAGGAAAATAGGAATTTTTCAATTTTTGTATAAACATAAGAGGGGTAAATGAAATACATAATAAGAAGAAAATTCGAAAGCAAAAGAAGATCATAATCATGAACAAATTAGCAATATTTGCATGATTTTTTATGAACAATGAAGCAACAGTGTTCGTTGAACTTTACACACACACATAGCCATGCACAATGCAGTAGTCCTAAAAAATTCAATTCAATTCAGCTTGGAGCGGTATTGCAGAGAAAAATATTTAACAGAGTTAGTCAATATTATGGTCAGAATGGGCATCCAACAAATTGACTCTGTGATTCTTCGCTTGCTGATTTGAATAGAATTAACAGCATAATTAGAATCATTGATCCAAATGGTAGCGCATCTTCAGATGAAATAAATAAATGGGCAACTGTGCAAAATGAACTCTTCTACGACTTTTCTGATGAAAACATTATTCAGTCCGCCTGAAAAATCCAACAAAATGTTGATAAAGAAAACGGAAAAGTCAGTGAAGAAGATGAATACATGCGGCGTGCTTCGTAAGACGAATGATTGGTGGGTTTTTTCGTAATGCTTTTCTAAAGGCGCATCGACTTGATCCTTGTTGTTTGTAACTTTTCACTTCGTGCAGTGCTACCTGCTTTACTTTTTTTTTAAATGGCTTATGGCTGGTTTTTCTGAATATTTTTTTTATTGATTACACCTTATTATGAACCTCTACAGTTACCTTTCAGCCAAAAATATGAAAATAAATGCTTCTTCTTCGCTTTGATTTCGCTAAAAATAAAATCCGGATTCGACTATTTATTTACCAGTTTTTACCATGGTTGTTCACACTGGACTTGCAATAAGGTTGAGTAGGCGGCGCTTACGTTTTTTCATAATGTATTTTCAAAGGCGCATTGACTTGAATTCTTGTCAGCCGTGCGAAACAACAAACAAGTGAAGTAAACACAATACGGGGTGACGCGTATTAGTTCTCAGAGCAAACAAAAAAGAGTGTACCTACGTGTTTTTTAAAAGATAAAGGTCAACTGTTTTTTTTAATTTTAAAAATATTGTAATATATCTAACAATACTGCTGAAATAATCGCAAGATAAGACAGGTTTTACGATGTTTTTAATTAGTCTAAGTTTAAAGACCACAAAAAAATCCAGAAGGCCATTTTTTGGCAATGAAGAGCGAGTCAATTTGTTAAATGAAATGAAAATAATTTTCCAAAATATTAATTTTTTTTGATCAGTCTCAGTCGGCCAAAGTAACTAAAAAGATGGGATTTATAAAAGCATGGCAACAGAATATAAATGCTCTCATTGGCATTTCAAGTGATTTAAGGGCATATGGTATTTAGTTCCTTTTAACGAGCAACCTCAATCAAGATTGTCTGGAAAATACCTTCGCGGTTTTAAGCAACCGAGGAGGAAATAACAAGTTACTGACTCCATTTCCATGAGCCTGGAGCTACAATTTATTTCTCGTTTTTCTAATTTGTACTTTTGTAATAATTTGGAAATGAAAATGTATAATATATTAAAAAATGAATTTGCTTAATTTTGCTGTAAAAATCAAAACGAAGAATTTCTTATAAAATTTTGTGTACGTGCTCGAGTTTATCAATTATCAAAAAAAATAATAGGATTATCAAAAAAGCCAACAACAAGCAAAAATATCTTAGCGTAGCACACATGTAGTTCCTAATTAATTTTTAATAAAAATGTATGACAAATTAATGTTTGTCTTTATTTAACGGAACACCCTGTCCCCTTTCCGAAAAAACAGTCCTCCTCTTTTATCTCTGTCTTACACAGTACTTATTAAATGGTTTTTCTGTAAATGTTACAGTACCCTTAAAGTGCTAAGAATACAACGCAAGCATTTGTGTTTAACAGCAAGCAGCATCTGGCAATATCGTATTTCGGTGCCGGGAAATAACTTCTCGGGCAATAACTTTACATGGGCAATAATTTCACCTCGGGTGGGAAATAACTTCACTTTTTGTTGTGAAGTTATTGCCCACTGACGGTGAGACATTACTCCATCGTAAATTTTGTGAAATTATTTCCTACCTATAATTTGAGAATTTGTGTATTATACCTGAAGAGGATATGTGAAATGGAGTTATTTATGAGGTTTTCGTATAATTTCATTTATAACAAAATATAGCAATTTATTTTTAGCAATTTTTATCTGTGCCGTGAAATAAGGCCTTACCCAATAAGGCCAATTTGGCGGTATTTCACTTTCCATTGGTGCTGTTTTCAACAATTTGCCCTTGCACCTACTCCAAACAGGGTGGTTGCAGTGGGGCAGCATGCCCCCATATAGAGAGATAGAAAAGAAGTGTTTGGGTGCAGTTGTAGGGTTTTTCTCCACGGGGGGTGTCAAATTGCTTAGGGAAATCTAGTTTTCATATATTCGACTGAAAGTAATGAACTTGGCCGTAACTCGTATCCTGGTAAACGGTGGGTTAATTACCTTTTATCATAATAAATCACCATGTTACCTTATGTTTAGAAAAAGTTTTTACAGACATGATTTGAAAGTTGCAAGAAGATGTAGTTTTTCTAAAAAGTATTGATTGAGGTTAATTCGCGTACGCGTTGGGAGCTTCCAATATTCACAGTAATTAAATCGCACAAACAAGGAACCAAACACGATTGCATCAGATTAGAGTAAAGAAAATGTCCTCATAAAACAGATAATACGCATGTATCTTTTTACTTTCCGTAATTAGTCTTACAAATAACAAATCATATGAAAGCTTAAAGAGCCCCATTTGTTAATCCAAAACCCCAAGTTCATCGAATCTGTCTAGAGAGTATTTAATCGTACTCAAAAATCTTTCCGACGAGAACATAACTTGTCGTTTTTTTCGTGCTCCAACTTCATTGTTAAAAGTTTCGAATATATTGTCCTTGGATGCCACCTTATCCATTGATAATAGCGGCAACATCGCTTCAAAAGCCCAGAATCCAATAAACTCTTTTGCTCTGATTTCATTTTTTACCTTTTCCCACGTCGGTATATGTTCATAATCCAAAGCCTCCAAAGTAGACTTCAGGGCTTTGTGGTAAGCCCTCAGCAGAATGTAACGTTTTGAGACTAACACACTTAGCTGGACGCTGGTATTAAGGAAGTAATGCAGATCGAAAGCGGGACTTGCATAATAGCTCATTTGGAAATCGATCTGGAATTAGGTTTTTTTTTTATTTTGATCATTTTAAAATGTGCACAAACCTACAAATAATAAATCATCCGGACGGCCATTAACGTGCTTAAACATGCAATTATTCACCCAAAGATCACCATGATTTAGGACCTTAAGTGCTTCACCCTTGCAAACACAAGCACTAACCCGGTCATAGAAGTTGTCCTTAATAGCACGCAGCTTTCTTGCAATGTCACCAAACCCGTACCACATTTCAACCAGGTCAGCCATGTCACCGATATTCTGACGGAAGATCTCATCACGAATATTACTGTCGCCATTCTTATCGAACATGGATTTGTTGAAGCGGTGCATAAGTTCTGGTTGCTTATAAAAAACATGTAATTTTAAAATCTTATTGATAAAAGTAAACTCACATCTCTAGCGAGGATCATTGACGCAGCATGAAACTGACCGATCTTTGTCACCACCACCTTAGCGTGATCTTCGTCTAAGCCATGATTTCGATTCCCCAATACAAGATGAAGTTCGTTGAGGTCCTGAAAAACGATCGTATTTACCGGGTTCTCCTGTGAGTAAATCAATCTGCAATAAGCAGCTCTAAATGCCGGTCATTGGCTGAGACAAATCGATCTCACCTTGGACCAATTTGTCCTGAAATATTCTGCGAAGCTAAAATGCCCTCTATGGCTGGCAAAATCTTAGTATACATTATCACTTCCTTTCCATAGACGTCCATGATCTTGAAAACCTCACGATCACCCTCGACCGGAATGCACTTAACGATAAGTGAGGCTACCTGCGGCTCGGCGCCAGTGGAGTATCGCACTTTAGCACGGTAGATTTGACTTGTGTAGTTATCACCGCCCGAACAGCCCAACGAAAACACTACTCTATAGATTTCTACGAATGACAAATTAAGCCCGATCTCGAGGGTTTTGCGGAAGAACGTGACCGAAAGGTGCTCGGGAATATCACAGCCGTTCTTCTCTATGATCTCCATTGTACAGTAGCAATTGTAGGACTAGAAATGCTAACAGATCACAAGCTGAGCAGTAAAAGGCTGATTTTACGATAAAACACTTCCACTTACGACGTGTTTTTTGAATAACACAATGGGATGTGGTCTGCTCACTTTACGTAACTGATAATTAATTGGGAGTAGCTAAGCGTAAGAGAATAAGAACACAGTTGGAGATAGCAAAGTAACTCATTTCAAGGACTGTTGAAGCGTTGAAATATCTAAATCGAGTCGAGTATGGAGAACAAGTGCATTTCATTAATTTGATTGATAGTAAAATCATTTCTTCCGAGGTGGCGTAACTGTATGTAGTATACTTGGTGTATTTACATGTACATGTGTGTGTATCAGAATAGCATTGATTGATCGTTAACGCTATTTACAATAGAGATTTGATTAGTTTTCATTAGTTTTCATCGAGCATCATAGGACATTGATAATTATTAGTTTATCAGAAGAGTGTAGGCGACTTGGTCAGCAAGTCGGAGCTGACTCATAACGCTGAAACAATACTGCCAGACGGCAGATGACGACAATGATATTGATTTTCTAGGAAAAACGAGTAGGCGCTTCAGTACTCACCACATCAGCACCAATTACCTGCCACCGCTACGAGCATATGAAAGCTGTAAAAAATGTGGTAATTTTGTTCGTTTCAATATACCTGAATCTTAGTAATATTTGCTTTGTACTGTGTGAGAATGAGAATATACTCTGGTTACATTGTCCGCACTTTGGTATACAGATGCATTCTTTCATAATGTAATCCGTATGGTGAGAGTATTCATTATCCGTGGCTTTTTGTGTGTTTTTCCTTGTTCCCTTGACATGGCCCAGAAGTTCAGAATGGCAGGTACCTTGATTTGACTCTACAGCAGGACAACCTACGTTACACATGACAAACAAAAAAAAGTCGATATGACTTCATTGCTGATAATATTTTTTACTTGAGTGCCTAATTCATAAACAAACCTTGAATTCAGTTGAATTAAATTAATTTCTCCTCTGCAAAACTATACAATTTTTGTATGTCATGTTTTGATAAAAAAAACTCACAAACGGCTACAAAATTCTATTATCTGCCGACATATCTCTGCTTTTGTGTGTGCCACTACAATCAGTTTAAAGTGGAAATATAGTAATCAAATCAGTATCACTGAATTCGAATATAAATATTTACAAAACACTCATTCGTGCACTTGAATACAACTTCAAGTCCTCTCAATAATTATCGCCCACAAAAATAGATAAAACTTAATTATTTAAAAAGGAGTTCAATATAGAACTATAATTTTATACACAGATACTTACATTCATAGTATTTTATAGATTCGTTATGCGATTGAATTTATTAAACACAATCACAAATAATAAATATAATTATCAGCAAACTGGTAGGTGCCTGACTAAAAGTGATATGAAGAGGTTCTCAAATATTTGAGTGTCCTCGACTGTGCGGGAAAAATTAGATTTGAATTTCAACAATTTCATAAATTATGATATCTTCGAATTCTACAAAATTATTCAAGCATCTCAATTATTAATTTCAACGAATTTGGTATATTGCATACCAAAGCCACTACAAGTAATATTTTCAGGTTATATTCAGTACTATCGTTACCAGTCTTTTTAATTTTCTCTTAAAGCTTAGTATAGTAAAGAGAAAGATATTGCAATAGAACTCAAACTGAAAATGAGTATGAGGTATGATATTTCGACTTCCAAAAAAGTGTGTTCCGCATTTCCGTCCGTCGTCGGTCTATATGTCCGTCTGTCACACAGGGTCCAGCCACAATGGGTAGACGGATTTATATCAAACTTCGTGGTTTTTAGACTTAGGCTGAAAACACACCGGATAAAGCAAAACGTTTTTGATTCGATAGTCAAAAAAACATTTTTTATTTCATACTTTAGTTTACCTTTTTTCCCCGGCTTAATGGTCTTTTTTGTTCTGATGCAATTAAAACACTTTAATCCATCCTTGCACCCTACGTTTCGTCGGTTTTTTGCCAACTTCCTCAGGGGTTTTTGTTTTCTTTTATTTAAACATTATTTTACATATTTAATTTAATTAAATTAATTTCAACCCACACCAAGCGAAACAGAATGTAACAAAACAAAACGTTTTGTTTTCTTGCTTCATTTGGTGTGTGTTGAAATAAAACAAAATTAAATTCGCGACTTGCTTATAGTGTTGTTCAACATGTGGTCGGACTCAGACTATTTCTATCCACAGCTTATCAATAGTAACTTTATTAGCATGTTCCTTATCTTTATAATTATAGATAGGGCTTCTTGCCTCAATTAAAAAAATCAATTTTTCTCCATCTACGTCCATATTTGTTAAAATTTGCGCACAGAGTAAACCAGATAATGAGTAGGGACACTCGCATATTTTTGACTGAAGGGTTATTGTAGAAGTTCATAATTAGGTGTAATCATTAACAAAAATAATCAGAAAAACCAGCCATAAACCATTTTAAAAATAAATCAGGTACCACCGCACGTAGTGAAAAGTCGCCAAGGCTTTGCCAGACGCTTATTATACACAATATTTATACACAAACACTTGCAATTCAACCTTGAAAAATTGACGCAACCACACGAAATCTTTCCTACATATAGAATGAAACATCACAAACAAAACTGCATAAGCCCAAGACGTTTCACTTGTCGCCAAGTCTTTGCCAGACGCTTTCAAAGAAAAGGTTGAGTTGCAAGTTTTTGTGTATAAATAGGGCATTTTCAGCGGATCTCGATCATTTGAATTCGTCTGGCAAGGATTTGGTGACAAGTAAAACGCATTGGACTTATATATTTGTTATATTAAGTGGTTGCACCAATTCCAAATTGGCTTTTTGTCAATATTTTGACTTCGTCTGGCAAGCCTTTGGCGACATCGAAAAAGTCTTGGATATTTGTATTCGTATTGTAATATCCTACGTTTTAGGAGAAATTGGTGAATTGGAATTTTCAACGCACTCTCTGCCGCGTCTGGCAGGGTTTTGGCGACATCTAAAACGACTTGGATACATAATGTTTCTACTGAGGTATTCATACTCTATTATTTGCCACCAAATTCAAGTGGTTGCACCAATTCTTCCTATTTTGCATTTTAACGGATTTTTAATATGCCGTTAAACCACTCAGCTGCCATTACGTGCTGCCAGACGGCCCAATTTGCAATCATCATGGGCATCAGAGCAATATATTTACGCAAAATTCATCCGTTGCCTCTCACGTCCAAACTTTACTGCGGGCTCTTAGACTAATAAGAAAGTAGGCAATTATCGTCAACGACGCTGCGTCGAAACAGTTTTGTTGCATTCGGTGTGTGTTGCACGTATACAAGGGCATGTATTTTCGACAACCACCACCGAAACACTTCGAAACAAAAAACCCGTTTATACCCTATTCTAAGGGTATATTAATTTTGACGCATAGTTTGTAACATACCTTAATATTGCCCGCAGACCCCTAAAAGTTACTATATTTATGATCAGCATCGATAGTAATGTCGATCTAGCCATGTCCGTCCGTCCGTCCGTCCGTCGGCAAAAATTAGGCCTTTAAACTGGGCCTAGAGAGCTGAAATTTTAACCATATACTCTCTATAGTCCCGAAATAATCAAGTTTACGAATTTTTGAAATCCGCCCACAGACAAACTCAAAAAAACAAAATTTTGGAAAAAATCGAATTTTGAGCTAGAAAGCTGAAATTTTGTATATATGATCTATGACTCCTAAAACTGCTCGGGATATAAAATTTTCAAAATCCGCCCACTGACACGCCCACAAATAAATAAAACAATTTCATTGAAAAACCAAAAATTGAGCTAGGGAGCTGAAATTTATAATATATACTCTCTATGGGCCCTTTAAGCTGATGTGTAAATATTTTCAAAATCCGCCTACTGACACGGCCATAATTAAAAAAAAACTTTTTTTTCCAAAGTTTGAGCTAGTAAGCTGAAATGTATAATATATACTCTCTAGGGGCCCTTTATGCTCATGTGTTAATTTTTTTAAAATGAGCTTGCTGACACGCCCACAATTAAATAAAAAAAATTTATTGAAAAACCAAAGTTTGAGCTAGGGAGACTTTTTTTACAAAAGCTTCGTTTTTTTTTGATAAAATCCTTTAAATGTTTTATCACAAAATATGTAGAGCGTTCTTAAGAATTCAACCATGCTTAGACTTTTGTCACGCCTATGAGGGATAGGAATAAGAATAGGGTATCCAACAGTTCGCCCAAGCGGACTGTAGCCCGTCCCTATGTTTTTTGTTTCGTTTTCTTTGGTGTGTGCGCTCTCATAAGAAACAATGTTCTCTTGTTTCACTAAACAAAAAAAACCTTTTGCTTTATCCAATGTGTTTTCAGCCTTATCGTCGTGGCCATTTTTTATTTTTTCATTTTAAATTAATGTATGCATCTACCATATAACTGGTTTTTGCAGCACAGATTTTCTCAAAAACTACACTGGTGATCACAAGGACGAGGCCATACATTTTGCAATCGATTTTTAGTCTTAATACCTGTTGGAAATTTTATACCCGGAAACTTTTACTACCTGTGAACAGGTACATATTTTCCCAACAGTAAGTCATAAAATAAAAGGGTAAATAAGAAACGACCGCTGGAATTTACCAAGACCAACCAATGAACTACTTGAAAAGCGTATAAAAAGATGCTCCACTAGTATGAGGCTATTGCGAATATTTCGTTGCAATAGTTCACATCAGCGATTTTTTTCAAAGTTTTGTTAAGAATATTTAAAAACGCGTTAAAAAGAACTGTTTTTATTTAGTTAAAAAATGGGTTCCGGAAAGACTTTGACAGCGACAGAAAGAGGAAAAATAGATGCTTTCAAAGAGTCAGGACTCTCAGACCGAGAAATTGCAAGGAGGCTAAATAGAAGTAAGACTGTTGTAAACAATTATCTTGCGGATCCACAACACTATGAGAAAAATCAAAAAGGACGCACGGCAGAAGCAACAACATTGCTTCAAATTCTACTCTACCAATGACTAAAATAACGGCCAACAGAAGAGTATCAGCCAGCATAGCAACGGTCCGCAGGATAATACAAAACAGTGGTACTATACAGAGAAGAACTTAAAAAGAAACATTTTGAGGCAAGTTCACAAGGAGCATCGAATGAATTGTGCAAGAGAACATGTCGCTTTGAGCAGTGAATGGAAATAAAGACTGAAAATCGATTGCCAAATGTATGGCCTCATCCTTGTGATCGCCAGTGTATTATAAAAATTTCTTTTTCTCAAAATCGGCTTTAACGATTTTGGTTTTCATCAGGAGATGGCTAACAGTTCGGTTCGAACACCAGTAGTAAATTTTCTTGGCAGATTTGTAAAAGTAAGTGGTGGAAAATTTCCGGAGGAGATTTGAAAATGAAAGAAAAACTCTATTTTTAACTCTCACACACATTTTTCTTATTTATTTCATTTATTTCGATAGATATTAAGTTAACAGCGACACATTAAGATTTGAATCTTATAGTATCTAAGATTTAATTTACAAATTTTTCCTAATAATAAAATAACTTATCATGTTTGAAGCTAGGTTCAATAATTATCATCATTTAACAAACTTTAATGCAATTTGATGCAATTATTAAATAAAATAATAATGAAAAAATAGAAAAAAAAAGAAAAAACGAATAAAAAGTTTAGCGATAAAGGGCATGAACTTATAATTACAGAAGTGCTTAAATAGTTTCCTCTTAAGTGCTGATAGTGACGAAATTCTTTGTAAATCCAAATTCCACAGATACATAATGATGATAAAATGAGCGCTCTGCTATGTTGCGTGAGTGACGCGTTAATATTAATTTCAATCTTCTTGCAAAATGGAGGAATTCATTGAGGTAATTAGGACATCTATTATGCTTCAGAAGTAACCTAAACCTTAAATACTCATCAAGCTTAATACCAAGGAGAGTATGTTTTAGATGTTATAACTGGAATACAGTTATAAATCGAATACTCGAATTTCGAGCAACATTTAGTTTGCGCTTGCATTCACAATCTAGAATTGGGTATGGTTACGTTAGATTAGGTTATAGTGGCAGTCGGCCAAAGCCGACACACTTAGATCAATGAAAGGTGCATTGTGTTGTGATACCACACGGATATTTCATCCTGTAAAAGAAAGATCCTGAATGGAGTTTTCGTCTCTGAGAGAGAGCAGGGCATGTGCAGCGAAGGTGGAGAATTGTCTCATCCTCCTCCTCGTCCATGCAGCTTTTGCAGAAGTCATTTGTATAGACGCCAAGCCTTGTTGCATGCTTGCCTATGAGACAGTGTCCGGCTATTACACCAATTATAGCACCAATGTGTTATAATGTGCAGTAAAAATGGAGCGGTGAAGAGCTTTCCACATTCTTCTTGTACGGCTGAGGAAAGATTCTTTGAACTTCACTGTACGTCCAAACACAGGCTTGAGGGTGAACTGATGAGCATTCCTTGCATGGCGGGTATTACGGTTGAAATGTTCAAGGGGAGGAATGCAATTGGCTATTTCGTTTGAGCACTTATGGTGGAAATAACGATAAAATAAAGAAAGGCAGGAGACATTACGACGATGACTAAGAGAGTCAATCGATCTCGCGATGTCTCGGTCGCCAATGAGTTTTATCGCGCGTTTTTGGATCCTGTCAAGTAGCTCCAAATAAGTTATTGGTGCACCGGACCAGATATATGCGTTGTACTCGAGGTTCGGGCGAATAAACGCCTTATAAATTATAGCCAGATCAGAAGGGGTGAAATATTTCTTACAACGCTTAAGGAGCCTAGACATTTCGCGGTGTTCTTGGCGACATCGAATATGTGGTCATTCCAACGAAGGTTGTCATTTACACACATACCGCAATGGAAAGTCTTTCGGTTTCAGCGATGCAAGTGCCATTCGTAGATAATGGCAGTGGGTGTGGGGTTTGCTTTAATGACAGGAGACAGCATTGTGTTTTGGAAGCATTAAATTCCACTCTATTGGTTTTACCCCACTGAGTTATGCTGTTAAGATCGGAATTTAATGAGCTTAACATACGTTGCCGTTCCAGTTCCACATTCGAAGATGAGGCGCGTGACCCAAGAAACGAATATGAGAAGCTGCGGGTACTGTCATCAGCAAAGGAATGGATTGGATTAGAAGTAACAGACAGGAGATCATTTATAAAAATGAGAAAGAGAGTCCGGGACAAAACAGAGCCTTGGGGGACACCAGCATTTATTTGGTGAGTTTGAAGACTTGAAACCGTCCAAAACAACTTGAATTGAACGGTCCGAAAGGTAATTTTTAATCCATTGAAGAAGAGTATCATCGATTCCAAATGCACGCATTTTCGACAAGAGAGCTTGATGCCAAACTCTGTCAAATGCCTTTGAAATATCAAGCGCCACAATCTTACTTTCACCACCTTGATGAAGAGATTGGTTCCACTTTTCGGTTAGATATGTCATCAAATCATCAGTGGACCTGTTGCTGCGAAAACCATACTGCCGGTCATTAAGAAGTTTTCGCGATTCAAGATATTTCATTAGCTGACGGTTTATCAGCGTTTCCATGACCTTAGAAAGAAGGGACGTAAGTGCAATTGGTCGGTAGGAGGACGGAGAAGAAGATTCGCCTTTTTTTGGTACAGGCTGGACAAATGCTGTTTCCCATCTTCCCGGAAAGAGTCCTGAAGAAAATGACAGATGGAAAAGCTTACGCAATGGTTTTGGCAGCGAAGAAGAACGATAGGGGAAATACCATCTGGACCAGCGGATTTGTGAACGTCAAGATCTTGAAGTACTCTAGCCACTGTGTTGCCACTTGTCCACCTAAGGTTAGTTTTCTCAGTAGTCTCCCTCATAAATATGCGTTTGCATATAACAATTGGGATGCCTAAGGGACCTTTATCAGGTAGAAGGGGCAGCGCGGTTCCTTTCCTGGCGAGTTCATCCGCCCTACAGTTCCCTGGAATGTCGATTTCATTCTCGGATCATTGGAACGTTGTTTTGAGGCGGACAGCCGCACTAGCAGCCACTTGCTTACTAAAGATGTCCAGGGGTGTCAGGTGAAACAGAATGTCCATTGCAGCAGAGGGAGTAGTGCGCAGTGCACCACTCATGTAGAGACACGCCGTTCATTGGACTTGCTTATCGCGATTTATCGCTTTGTCTAAGGCAGTTCACCAAACAACCACCCCGTACATAAGTATCGGTCTTATTACCGAGATGTATAGCCAGTTGACGATGCAGTGTTGAAGCCCCCATTTATTACCGATGGCTTTTTTGCAAGAGAAGAGTGCTACCGTAGCTTTGCGAACTCTTTCTTGTGTGTTAAGTTTTTAGCTGAGCTTTTTATCCAGAATATGACCCAAGTATTTAGCGTCGTCAGAAAAGACTATGCTTGTGCCCCTAATTGAGGTGGGATCAATGTGTGGAGTTTTATGTTTCCTAGACCAAGTTCGGTTTTGGGGCGGTTAACATTTAACCCGCAACGATCTGCACATGTTGTTAGCTTGTTAAGAGCGTTAGTCCAATAGCCAAGTGAGTGGAACACTGGAAAACCTGGACGAGCACTTCTTGGTTGACCATCGAGAGAGGTAGTTTAGTTTTGACATTTACCTTATTATTTCGGCAAATTATGATTGGCAATTGTTTTCAAGAAGTGGGAAATTCGGAATTCGATTTGCCCCGCATTTTCTTCATACTCAGAAAACCCTGGTACAAAATTTCGAAGCAGAAAAGCATATAGCAAATTCCTTAACTACTTCCACTATTACCTTTTGCGGTGTATCCTAATTTTGGTACAAATGAATAAAAAAAAAGAAACGCAGTACTGCATTTTATTTAAGTTTTGTTTCCAGAAATTAAGCCTTTCTATGTTTTTCTTTTCGTTTCTTCCTCAAAAACAAACATTTTTCTAATTTAAGTTAATTTTTGTCACTTGTAAACTTTTTTCAGTAGAAAGACATAAAGTTGTCATATCTCTGTATTTGAATAATGTAAATTGTGCTATAAAAAATTGTAAATTATAAACGAAATAAAATATCTATCTATCTATCTTTTCGTTTCTTCTTATTTGCACAACACAATACTGAACAATTTAAAATATTGCAATATTTTGTGGATACAAATTTCTTCGTCTTATCACTTTCGCTTATCAATCCAGAATACCTATTTCATCGAACCTCTTCAAGGCGTACCGCATCATGTCGTGCGTCCTCTTCGAAGAGAACATAAGTTCCCTGAATTTCTTAGCCAAACCCTCGTCTACAAGGTTGTCAAGGCCGTTTTCACCTGAATCATTTTTCCCCATTACGATTGTTGGAAAAATTGACGAAATTACAAAGAAAGCGAAAAGTTCTCGTCTGTGCATCTCAGCCAAAATATCTTCAAAACTTGGGATATACTTGTAATTGTGAGCCTTCAATGTTTCATACATTGCGGTGTGGTAAGTCCTTATAACTTCGTCTTGATGCTCCTTCAGCACATCCAGTTGAACAGAACTGTAAAGGAAATAGTAAATATCGTAGCTGGGACTGCCATAGACGCTCAATTGAAGATCAACGAAAACTGCATCGGCCACCTCCTCTCTATCGTCGTCCTTGTACTTGAAGAGCACATTGTTCACCCAGAGGTCTCCGTGATTAAGAACCTTGAGTTCACCCTCAATTGGCAGTTGGGTTTTGATAAGATTTTCTTTCAGATTGGCCCTGTATTTTTTCACTTTCTCCGTTAAGGACTCAAAACCCTCCCATTTACTGATGAGCTCAATGAGTCCTTGCAGACAGTTTCCAAAGTGGGCCTCGTAAAAGTTGCAATTATTTACACCATTTGCAGACAGAAGACCGTGTTGAAACATATTCATTGAACTAGGTTCCTTAAAAAATTAAGTAAAAAATGCAATTTGGAGTGTAACATGTTTACTCACCTTTTTCTGCATGATCATGGAAACTCCATGGAGCTGACCGAGTTTCTTCATAACTGCCTTGCAGTGGCCCAGGTCGAGGCCCTTGACACGATCTCCCATCACGTAACCCAATGCCGATAGGTCTTCAAAAACAAGAGTGTTTATAGGCTCCTTCTGAGAGTGGTACAACTTCGGTACAAGTTTAACATTGTCCAGGAGGATTTCAAATCGTGGCAAAATGTTGCTGTATGCGATTCTCTCCTTCAGGAAAAATTGCAAATCATCCACAAATCGAATTGTCTCCGGCGGCTTGATGCTTTTTACTATGACCGACATATTTTCGACTGATGCATCCTGTCGCTGGAATGTGAGTTGGATACGGTAGATTCGACTACAGTAGTTTTCACCGTCGGAGCAGGCCATTGCGAAAGAGATTCCATTTATTATTAAACCAGTTTCGAAGAGAGCGTTCTCAAGAACTTCCTGAAAGAATTTATCGTCCAAATACTCTGGTGCTCCAACCGAGTTCGAATATTGCACACTCATTGTGATGTACAATCGCGCTTTTAAGTTTGTAAAACTGAAGATCTTTTTCCCGCCAGTTCAGCTTTTATATACAAAAATGTTTCATTCCAGTGGCCCAATGGTATAATCAATCGGATAAGATATGCTTAAAATAATTATTGTCAATAATTCAAGGTAATTTATAATATGATTGTATTTTCACTGATTAGATAAAGCACAGTTTCAGAGTAAAGGCCAAGTAATAATGAAGTAAAGCTTAATCTAATGTCAAAACCGAACGATAAGCTACCAGAAGCATCGTCAAAGCGAAAAGGGCCTATAATTGCTTCTGAAAACTTAAGCTATTTTCAAACGTGTTATGTTGTCTACAATGAGTATAAACCAGAACAAGGATAGATAACTGTCAAACAATTTTCGTTCGTAATGAGCCATTTCAATCGCCCTCACTTAAGTTCGAAACAAAGCATAGTGGCTGTTATGGGTATGAGTATACAGCATTGTATGTTTCTTCCATTCCTTAGGCTGACTTAAGCGATCAGAAGCAAATATGGTTGGGCCTTAAGAGTTAAAACTCTGCATTTAACTTTTGCTTATTTATTTGTTTGAACAATATTGCCACTCACCTAAAACTTTACTCCTTACTAAAAGTTCACCCCCCCCCCCCCCCCCCCCTCTTCAACAAGCCGCCATAAAAAAAAAAAAAAAAAGCCCCAAAGATCAGACTATTGTCGCTGGCCATCGTCCTTGCAACGTGCCTTCGAGTCACCTTAATGAGGAAATTGTCAATCCTATTCAACTGAGCCGGTTGATAATTTCCTTCGGGCTTGGCTTCATGCGTTTGGAACAACCTTGCACATGCCCTAAGTCATTGTCTTAACCTTAACATTTACATATAGGGTAACTTCGGGCATTATGGCGCACTTTTTTTCCTTCCCAAATAACTTTAACAAGAACAGTTTTTTTATGAAAAAACAAAACGATTTATTAGGAAACAATGAACCAAAACAAATTATATAAAGCAACAGATTCAAGGATATAAGAAATAAAAAAAAATAAGTTAAAAATGTTTTATAAAAAACCATAATGCCCAATGCATGGGGCAATATGGCGTACCCTAGTGGGCAATATGGCGTGATGATTTACTTGCGGTTGGATTTGCCACAACTGTCACAAGTGTTGTCGAAGTCGAAGCCATCCATATCCAGCCGTCCTGTCAGCCTTATTAAAATTGTGTCTTGGCTTGTATTAGTCTTCCAGTTCAAATGTCATACGGCACAACTCTTTTCTGTTAGGAGCAAATCCATGCGCTTGTAGTCTCTTTATGTGAGCCACAATTTTCTGCTCATTTTCTTCTCCATGGCATATGGGAGCACCTAGAACATGCTTCTTGACGTCACCGTTCTGAAGCCTTTTTCTACGGGTAGTCGCTGGAACATTGTACTTTTTTGCAGCTGCACTTATTTATAGAGTTTTCTGTTTTACCTCGTTAAATGCAGCAACCAGATTACTTTCCAACCATGTTGCTCTCAAGCCCTTATTTGCTTTGTGGATAGTCGGCATTTCTATGGAAATAAGACATAAAATATTGGTAGTTGACCGTAAAATATTGCTGTACTTAAATGATTTTCAATTGGGGCAATATGGCGGACATTTAACATGCAAACTTCATAAGGGCATTATGGCGCATCTTTGCCATAATGCCCCTACAGCAAGTGCGCCATATAACAAAAAATACGCGTTTGCACAACACATAAAAAAAATCGGCAGGTGTTCTTTCCTGTTACTTATTAATGCCACCAAACGAAAACAGATACATTTATCTTCACTTCACTATAGACACGAAACACCTGCGATGTATAATTACCAAGCACCATACAATTGAGAAATAGGCAAAAATATAACGGGGTAAGAAAATAGAAACTTTTTTTAATTTTTTTTTCACTGCCACAAAAAAAAATCGCTTAAACCCAGCAACCTGACACTACGCGCGATTGACGAAGACTAAAGTTTTCTCATAGTTCAATTTATTATGAGGGAATCGGATATGTGGTATTTACAAGGTGCGCCATAATGCCCCTTGCGCCATAATGCCCGAAGTTACCCTAACTAGGCGCTATATTAAACCACAATGGACAACCATAAGCGATGATCGGCCTTATAAGAGCCACGTAGCATAGGACCTTCACCCTGGAATCAAGTTGACAGCTATGAAACAGTCTCCTTGTCAGAGCATAAGCCTTCTTGGCCTCAGCAAGACACGCAACTATATGTCTATCGAAAAACAGATACAGGTCAGGCAGACAATGTCTGGGTTATTGTAAGATAGGGGATTTTCGGTTGATAATTTTCCCGGGTAGTACGGTGACACGCTGGTGGCACGCGACAGCTCGTCGGATGGGGGGGATGTTTTTACTACCTCTTTTATGAATACAATAGCAAAAATATTTATAAGTTTCGCGAGTTTAAATAAATTTATTTCCAATTTATTTGCGTACTTGCAATTTTCCCCTGAATTTCTACCCATTAACTGTTCATTGCCCTTCCATCTATTACTCGGTTATTGCCTTTGATCGCGAAACATTATTTGACCTAAATAATCAACTATGTCAAAGCAGTGCGGTAATTCTGATTGTTTGCTAAGATCGCAAGACTTTAGCGCTGATTGGGTGAAATGTAATGGTTTATGCGGGAAATAATTCCATGCTCTCTGCATAGGTTTAAGTAAGCGCTCCATTACCTACCTTAACGGTTTTAATAATAACTTCCTTTTCTTTTGCAACTAATGCAAAGGCATCTCTCTCTCTCATGTTATGCTCGCGATAAAATGTATCAGTGACAGAATAAACACAAACTCCTCAGAATGCAAAATGTTCTACAAGCAAATAGTGACCCAATTTGCTAAGTATGATGAGGTGTTTAAAAGTGTGGAAGATTTATCCAGCAGCAAAGATATCTCCTCCACTTTTTCCAAATCCAAATTCAAAAACATAGACAAGCAGCTGGCAAGTCTTAGTGATTTTACAAAAAAGTTACCAGCGGAGTTCAAGTCGAAGTTTTTGAGTGTAAAAAGTGATCCGAAATCGGACATCAATTCAATTATGGTCCCGCATTTATCAGTGATCAATGGCCATCTCAACTCCTTTCGAACCTACCTGGATACCTACTTACAAAGCACTTCACAACCAAGTGCCCCATCTTATCAACCCGTCGATCCTCTACTGCTTGACATTATAAGCAAAATTAATGAGGTCAGCAAAGATGTCGCAGCGCTCCGTTTTGTAATGGGCGATATTGATGAAAGCCTTAGACTGGCATCAAGCAAAATTGATTCCATACCACAGCTCAATCAGCCACAATCGAGCTCAGTCTACAATACGTCAATACTTGCCGAAATCTTGGAATCAGCAGAATATCCATCCACATTTAATACCCAACCAACATCAACGACGACTACAACAACAACAACCACAAATAATACCACAATAGCCTTAACCTGCACCAATGCCCACACCCATCCGACCTCAACACCAACTGAATCAGGCACTCACGCGCAAACTGCTTCGACGCCCTTAAACCGATTCGGCACACTTTGGACACCCGCCGACTGGAACAGAAGGCTCGATAAAATACACAGAACTGCCTGCGAGTACAACTCCTTTATAATAAATAACGCTCCTCTGGCATCACCATCAGCAACTTTCAGATGATTTCTACCGCTAACAACAAAAACAATCGATTTAAGCTTGACTTACCTTCCAAATACTCCTGGCTTTTCTTGAACCCCTCAAACGACGTCTTCAGCTTGGGAAAGATGAACATCACCAAGTCGAACGATACAGGAGAGGTGGAGCTTAGTAATAACAATAAGCCTAGTATTAAGCCAAATAAAAAAACGTAAGTCTAAGAAGAATAGTTCTAAATCTAGTCCCAACCTAGACCCTAACTGCAGCTTCAAAGTTGGAACTTTTCCTCAATTCTACCCTCTCACTTTTCAGCCTCCTACCTCTTTTAACTCAGCACCTCCCAAAGGTACGCCTCACCCCACGGTAATCTCAAAGTTACCCAAGCCTCAACGTAATCGCGTTTTTTAACTTAACTCCAGACCCTAGTAATCATCCGATAGCCCCAGCTAACACTAAATCCACTTCTAATTACCCGAACTTCATACACTCCCATGCTCTCAATCCTTCCCCGTCTACCTCTGCTGCCTCCAATACTGTTCTTCACGCTATCTCTCTTTATAAAGAGACACCTACCCCAATCTCTTAGGCCTCTGCAATTTTTGATCCTCTACTTCACCCAGCTGTTAAACTTACTTCCAAGTTTTTAAACCCTATGTCCTCCCCCAACGACCTCGGTGGCCGATATATTATGGCACGACTGAGAGACCACAGGCTTTTTGAAAATGTCCGTCTTTACCTTGCCTACTTATTTGATAAGCCCGAATCTATATGCATTGACGGGAAAACCAAAACAAATGTTCAGGTATCTATTCAAAAAGAAGGCCTCCCTACTGATCCTGTTGCACTGCGACAAATCTACAACCGTTATCACGAGAGCTTTAACATTTCATCGGCCACCGCAGACAAAGACCTATCTGCATTTGCTTCTCATATCAGTTCTAAACGCATATCACACTTTCAACGGAACCGTGCTGACCATAATAAATTTTTTCGTCCCTAACTGGACACAAGGGCCACAGCGAACCCCCCATTATAGCATTCCTCTAACTTTTTACTACGAGTATCAGAACGTAAGGGGCCTGCGCTCAAAAACCCAAGCTGTTCTACGTCAATCTCATGCTCTTCCATTCGATATCTACGATATACCTGAAACCAATCTGATTCCCCATATAAAGAACACGGAATTATTCCCACCAATATTTATCGAGGTGTTCTTCTGGCTATTCACAACGACCTTGACTAATACATGCTATTTTTGAATTATTCTTGCATAAAAATTAATATACTGAAAAAAATACAAAAAGTACAATTCAATACACTCGTTTTTAAACTTTTGATACAATGCTAAAAAAACGATTTATCCTTTCTGGTTCGTCCTATCGTTACCCTTTTTCGGGATAAGGTTTTTTAATTACACTATCAGCTCTGTGTCGTGGAGTGCTTAAAGCAAGCAACTATCACCAGCAGAAATTGCCGGCACTAAAAGTGCTCTCACAGGCTCATCATTTAGTGCAGGTGTTAGTAAGGACAAAACAATTAAAAATACAATAATTATGTACCTATAAAATACTAACACAGACACAAAATAATGCAAACAATTTAAGACATTTAAGCCTTCGTTGAGAAAGGGGTAACATTTGAAGAAGCTTGATACGTTGCCTGTAGGGAGGAAGGTTAAATGGATCATCCCATGGAAGTCCTCTAAGTGCAAATCGAATAAATTTACGTTGAATGGCCTCTATTCGATTTGAATGAATGTTGTAGAACGGTGTCCAAACTTGAGAGGCATACTCTAGAATCGGACGGACAAAACAATTGTACAATGACATAGAAACGTAAGGGTCATTAAATTCTTTGGCCCACCTTTTTACGAAGCCCAGCATAGAATTAGATTTATTAACAATAAAATTGATATGCTTGGCAAAAACCAGTTTGGGATCGAAATAAACCCCAAGATCCTTAAAATTATCAACATTACAAACAATATGTTGAGACAGACAATATTGAAAGGTGGAAGGGATAGTCTTTCTAGAGAATGTCATATGTTGACATTTAGTTGGGTTCAGGGATAAACCGTTTTTATCACACCAATTGGCGAAGCTATTAATGTCAGATTGAAGAAACATTCTGTCTGGCTGACTAGTGATAGATTTATATATTTTCATATCATCAGCGTAGATCAGGATATTACTGTGATTTATACATGCCTTAACAACATTAATGGCAAGTATAAATAAAATTGGTCCGAGGTGACTTCCTTGGGGAACTCCAGACTGAGCTGTGAAAGATACAGATAGCGATCCTCTAAATTTCACTTGATAAACCCTTGATCTAAGGTATGAATTAACCCATTTTATGAAACATGGTGGGAAGCCAAAAGCCCTAAGCTTAAATTCGTTTATTTCATGGAACAGCTGGTCGAAAGCCTTAGGGAAGTCAGTGTATATGCAATCCATTTCGCCCTTATTCTCCAAGGCATTAGAACAATCATGCAAGAAACTTAACAGATTAGTGACAGTGGATCTGTTTCTTACAAATCCATGCTGTTCATTACAAATTATATTGCGACAAAGAAATATTAGCTTTTCACAAACAATTTGTTCAAAAAGCTTAGGGATACACGAAAGCTTTGAAATGGGCCTATAATTAGTGATATCACCACGTTCGCCTTTTTTTAAATACAGGTGTGATAAAAGCACTTTTCCATAGATTAGGGAATTTACCTGTACTAATGAACAATTCTAACAGATACTTAAGGTATGGACCAATTGCATGACTTCATTTTTTAAGAACAATCGGTGCAATGCCATCGGGACCTGATGAATAGTCATTCTTGAGAAAATAAATACATTTTAAAATTGTTTCCAAATCGAATGAGATACTACTAACACTCATTTGGGAATAGCTAGTTAGATAACTAAAATATTGATCATCAATGTGAAGACGGGTCCCCCTAGATGACTTACTGAAATGATCTGCAAACATATTGCTTGCATCTAGCGAATCAGCAGTTGTAGAACTATTGTAAGTAAGCTTCGATGGATAACCATCGGTTTTTTTCTTAGAATTGACAAAACCCCAGAAAAGTTTGGGGTTCAATTTTAAAGAGCATTCCATTTTACTTATATAGTCAATATATAAGTTGCAGGATAAAGATTTGAATTCATTGAATAATGTGAAATAGAGTTCAAGATCTGAATGGCAGAGACTTTTTAAATAGTTCTTCCAAGCCCTATTACGTCTGTTTCGTATCGATTTTAGCTCTTTAGTGTACCAGGGATGGGACGTTTTCAGATTCCTAGAGGATTTCACAGGAATCACTTTTTTCATGCAGTTATCCATCAAAGAATAAACATAGGGACGGGCTACAGTCCGCTTGGGCGAACTGTTGGATACCCTATTCTTATTCCTATCCCTCATAAGTGGGCGTGACAAAAGTCTAAGTATGGTTGAATTGTTAAGAACGCTCTACATATTTTGTTACGAACATTTACAGGATTTTATAAAAAAAAAACGCTCCCTAGCTCAAACGTGCGTGTTTCAATAAAATTGTTTTATTTAATTGTGGGCGTGTCAGTAGACGGATTTAAAAAAAAATTAACACATGAGAATAAAGGGCCCCTAGAGAGTATATATTTTAAATTTCAGCTCCCTAGCTCAAACTTTGAATTTTCAAAAAAAAAAAAAAATAATTGTGGGCGTGTCAGTGGGCGGATTTTGAATTTTTTTTATCCCGAGTAGTTTTAGGAGATCATAGATCATAGATCATATATAAAAAATTTCAGCTTTCTAGCTCAAAATTCGATTTTTTCCAAAATTTTGTTTTTTTGAGTTTGTGGGCGTGTCTGTGGGCGGAATTCAAAAATTCGTAAACTTGATTATTTCGGGACCCTAGAGATTATATGGTTAAAATTAAGCTCTCTAGGTTCAGTTTTAAGGCCTAATTTTTGCCGACAGACGGACGGACGGACGGACATGGCTAGATCGACATTACTATCGATGCTGATCATAAATATAGTAACTTTTAGGGGTCTACGGGCAATATTAAGGTATGTTACAAACTATGCGTCAAAATTAATATACCCTTAGAATAGGGTATAAAAAGAACCTACTGCATCTTCAATATTAGATAAGGCAGTAAGGTTAAAATTAAAGCTGTTAATTTCATCAGAAAGCCTTTGAAAATTTGCTTTCCGAAAGTCAAAAGATTGCGAACGGTCATACGAATTACTATTTTCGTCCAAATGTGCGCCTAGTTCAATAAATACATCCAAGGGTGGATGATTGTTATCTATGTTAGTTATACTGAAGTAGGATTCCAGAACCACAGTACTAACAGAGTCAGAAGAGAAAACAAGATCGAGAGTTCGATTTTTGAAATTTTTTATACAGCTTGTTTGCTGTAAGTCAAAAGACAAAATTTTGTCAAGTAAAGCTAGCTCTTGTTGGGCAGAGTCAAAGGATGGAATGAAAGGATGGAAGGTGTACCACAGCTACCTTCTGGTTCATTTAGCGCATTATTAAAGACCGTGGATGGGAGTGACTCGAAGATACACAGATCACATCGACACGACCTTCTGTAACAACAGGAACAAAAACCCGTAGATATCTTTTGCTACAAACAAAAATACAAATAGTATAGTCCGACAATTACACCCATGTCAATTTCCATATCAGAAAGGTAGATCAACGGAAGGCGCTCTGTTAACACTAACAACAGATAGCAAAAGCGCCTACCGGTACAAAGAGATCGCACTTTGCGCCTTTCTGGACATAGAGGGTGCTTTTGACAACACTGGATATGATTCCATAACAAAGCCTTTGGAGGACACATATATAGACCAACCCAATAAAAAATGGGTCGAAAAGATGTTGGGAAGTCGGAAAATAACTGCTTCATCTGAACCAACTTCAGTATCAGCCGTAAGAGTAGCGTACAGTGTAACGACACTTCGCTGAGCAGGTTGGACCGGGTCTTGAGCCGGATGCGGGTAGCACGCCTTGCTATCCTTTTGCTTAGCTCGTCGGAATGGGGGAGTTCTTTGCATCGACCAAGACCTCGCTGCCGTTCACAAATAAAAAAAATGCGTGCTAAAATTAAGTGAAGATGTAGCCCACTTTACTGTATTCATAACCCAACCAACAATCAATCGTTACCATCCCTTGAGAGACCAGCTGAAATGTCTCTCCCATTACCCTCCCTACCAGTTGCATTTCGGAACACATCTTTTCCTCCAAAAGCCCAAATCAAACACGACTACAGATTCAAACAACAGCGGTTAACAGCATCATGATATTATATTTAATTACTCATTTTAACTAAGGAATTCATTTAATTGAAATACAAAAAAAACATGTACTGAAATACATACTGTCCTCATCAGTTTGAGTGACTTCATTATATACTTTAGGTTTACTTAATTATTTAACTGTATGTTGTGGGAAAAAAAATGTAGCTATCGAAGAAAACGAAATCAATGCCATTTAACTGTAATAAAGCCAGCCAAATTTAATAAAAGAACCTTGTCATAATATGAAGACAGAATTAGGGTCATTCCTGGTGCACTACTAGTCTCATATGTATCTATGAGCTTACGAAAGAATTAATTGGTACGTACCTGTTTCCATCTCCTTCGGCAGGCCTGCTGATATCGATGTACTCCTGCGTTGACACTTTTCCCCCACTCACTTCGAGATACCCCCCTTCCCGTTAATGCACCAAAAAAAACACTAGCACATGAAGCGGTTATTAAATAATCAATTAGCTAATAAATTTAAGTTTAGAATATGGTTTCGTTTTCTTGGTTTGTGTTTTTCTTTCCTTTTTTTTCTTTTTTTTTTTTTTAATATACAGATTTAGTTTTTTTTTTCTTTTAGTTTGTTGGTTTGTTTCCAGGCGTTGGGCTGGGAAGTTGCCAAAGAAGATACGTTGAGGATCTCAAAAGGGGATCCAAACCCAAGGTGGTACGCGAGCGCGTGTGCCCCGCAAGCTGTGTGTTGTGGAATGCCCCTATTAGCTCCGTAAGGGGTCTGGGATTCGCAGCAAATTTTGAAGAATTTACTCCTCACTTGATCCCACTAAAAAAAATAATAACTTTTGGATTGGTGAACACAACGAAAAAAAAAATGCATCCCACTACCTTTGGGGATCGTTTTTTTTTTGTTATTAATTGCAACCGCACGGAGGCTTTTGTTCGGCGTGGAAGACCGCGACACGATTTAAATTCTTTTGATTGCAGTATATTACGAACGCACTTTGACTTTTGTGTGACTGAAGCGACTGCATAAGAGGATTAATTTAAATGCCACGGTTAAAATATCACGTACTGATGCCGTCCAACTCGTGCTCATACTAAATTTCTGCAAACTCAATTACCAGACCAAACCTCGCCAAGCGCATTGGTAACAGCATATATGTCAGGCGATCTTCCCGTTTTGCCAGAGAAAAAAAAAAAAAGCTCTATGTACCAGCACACAAAGGCGCTTAGAGATTTATGTAAATAACACTACTGTGTTGTGTTCTTTTACTATATATTTTTTTTTCTACATTTAATTGAGGTAAGGTGCAACTGGGTAGCTCGGCATCAGCACATAAAAACCAAAATAAAAATAAAAACCCATTACGATTTATAGACGGTTGATAATGGCCATTACAAAACAGGTTAATTGCTAGTTTGATTCAGAACTGCAATGGAGCTGAGGGACTATCTATTGTTTTA
Organism: Portevinia maculata; assembly: GCA_949715645.1. Classification (NCBI taxonomy): domain Eukaryota; kingdom Metazoa; phylum Arthropoda; class Insecta; order Diptera; family Syrphidae; genus Portevinia; species Portevinia maculata. Next base: position 11,183,672 of record OX454526.1, read on the forward strand.
GATCTTTCGCGTGGTAGGTTCCAACCAGATTCCCATTTAAATCTTCGAGGATGTAATATGAAGATCCCAGCTTTTCCCTGACCCTAGCTTTAACGAAAGTAGGAGCAAGCTTTGCAGAGAATCCCTTCGTCCAATTGCTCTGAGCAAAATTTCTCCGGAAAATTTCCTGTCCCACCTTAAAATTAACAGGTCTGGAACGGGTATCGTATATGGTTTTGTTATGTTCGTAGGATTTCTTCATATTACCCTTCGCCTTTTCTCTATGTGACACTAGCTGTTCTTCTCGTCTTATATACGTATCAATATTACTGATCATACCGAGATTTTTCAGCAACTGATAGTCTGCACCATTGGTCACCATATTCTGACCGAAAAGTAGAAAATATGGTGTGCATCCGATGGACTGATGTATGGAATTCCTCAGAGCGCAGCTAATTCCACTTAAATGCTCGTCCCAATCTCGGTGGTCAGCAGCCACAAAGGCTCTAAGAGCGGCTCCAACGGATCGGTTGACTCGTTCAGATGGATTTGACTGGGGAGAATACAATGCAGTAGATGTATGAGTTATCCCATATGATGTTAGGAAAGCTTTGAACTCCGAAGATTTAAATTGTGTTCCGTTATCGGATAAAATCACTTCCGGAACACCGAACGTGTGAAATACTTCACGCTCTAAGAAATTACAAATTAATTTCGAGGTAAACTTCTTAAGTGGCTTTAAAAAGTGAAATTTGGAAAAATGATCCAAAACTATAAGTATTCCGATATTACCCAACTTTGAACGCGGGAAGGGCCCGATAAGATCAATACAAAGCCTCTGAAAAGGTCTATCAGTAATTACCTGTATACCCATAGGTGGCCTTAGGGAAATATTGGGGCTCTTTGTGGATTTACATGTGTCGCAGTTAGACACATATTCTTTGACTTGTTTAACCATTTTCGGCCAGAACAAGTGCCTACGAATTTTCTCCAACGTTTTACCCATTCCCCCATGGGCTGAGATCAGAACGTCATGGGCCTTGTGGACAACACCTTCGGTTAATTCTGAAGGAACCCATAGTTTCCAAGAGTTCTGCTCTTGCTCACCCTCCTCAGTCGCATACTTCCTCCGACAGTATACAAAATTGTCCATGACTTTCAAGTCGGGAAACCGGCATTGATTGTCAATTATCTTCGTTTTTAGAGATTCATAACTTGGAGAATTGAAATATTGTGAAGATAAATCAATAAGTGAACCTTTGTTATTCAGTTCAAGTATTTCTTCACAATGTGCTCTCGACAGGGTGTCAGGAACCACATTGGCCGTACCATGCCGATGTTGGATATTAAATACGAAGCCTTGTAGCTTCAGTGCCCATCGCGCCAACCTACCATTGAGATCAGTTTGATGCATAAGCCACTTCAGACTAGCGTGGTCTGTGATTATAGTGAATTCCTGCCCTTCCACATAAGAACGAAATTTCTTCAAAGCCAGAACAGCCGCAAGGCACTCCTGTTCCGTTACGGAGTAATTTCGTTGGGCCTTATTGAGCTTTTGCGACATATAGGCAATGGGAACCTCTACCCCTTCTGGGTTCAATTGGGCCAGCACCGCTCCAACTCCATTCTGACTTGCATCGCACTGTATGATAAACGGTTGTTCGAAATTTGGGTTAGCTAGGAAAGGTGCAGTAGTTAACGCTCTCTTCAGGCTATCAAAGGATAACTGAGACTCAGTTGTCCACGTAAAACATTTACCTTTCTTAAGTAATTCTGTAAGGGGGCACGACATTTCCGCAAAATTGGGAATGAAGCGGCGATACCACCCAGCCATGCCTAAAAATCTTCGAAGTTGTCGTACGGTAGTAGGTGCTGGGAAGTCTGTAATAGCGGCAACCTTGTCTGGGTCAGTTTTCAACGTTCAGTTTTTCCGTTACCAACAATATAACCTAGGTACTTGACTTCGGTCAAACAAAATTTGCTTTTCCGAACGTTGATGGTAAGATTTGCACGTCTGATGAGCTGCGCAACTTCCTGCAAAAGAACCATGTGAGAACTGAAGTCCTCGGAAATCAACAGGAGATCGTCAAGGTAAACGAAAACTCTTTGGCGGAGGTGGTTTGGTATGACCTTATCCATTAGTCGACACATAGTTTGGGGAGCGTTGCATAGGCCAAATGGCATTACCGTGAATTGATAAAGCGGTCTATTCGGAACGGTAAATGCTGTTTTCTCCCGCGAATTCATTTCTAGTGGGATCTGCCAGAAGGCGTCCTTAAGATCCAAGCTAGAAATGAATTCAGCCTTCGGCAACCGACTTAAAATTCCCCCTATGTGCGGCAATGGATAAGCATCCTTGACCGTCACGGAATTTAACTTTCTGGAATCCAGGCAGAACCGCACTTTACCAGGGTCCGGTGCAGCACCACTGGGGAGCTCCAGGAACTTATTGATTCCTCTACTACCCCTAATTCCAACATCCTGTCGATCTCTTTAAACATAAGCTTCTCCACCGCGGGTGAGATTGGAAAATGCCGCTGTTTTATGGGCTTCGCATTTCCAACATCAATGACATGTTCAAGGATACTTGTTTTACCCAGACCTTCCTCTTCGAATGACGGAAACAAAAGTTTAGCGGCTTCTAATTGTTTTTTCTGTAATGGTAGCAGTTTATGTTCATTTTCGTTCTCTGCCACTGAGCTGTCCAATTCAGACACAATATGCGGTGCTAATTCAAAAGCCTTCCAAAAATCTATTCCTAAGTATAGATCCTGAGAAAGACTGGGTACAATAAATAATTCTATTAATTTCGTTGTATTGCGGAATGTTATTTCCGCCATTGTGCTACCGATAACAGGCTGCACTCTACCATCAGCTGTGCCAACTGAACTCTTGAATTTTTTAATTTTACAATTTGTCTCACTAATGCTTTTTGCCATCTCGGAACCTAAACAACTTACGGTTGCACCGCTGTCCAAAAGTCCGCTTATGGTTCTTCCAAAGACTTTCACTTCAGCGTATGGCCGTATGTCATTTGGTTTCAAAATAATGGTTGAAATAAGTTTTCGTTGAGTTTTTCGCACTGAATTCCAAAAGTTACGTATACGCAACGATGACCGTTTAGGTTTAGTAATTTCATTTTGTGAGAATATATTTTTGCGAATGGTGTTATATTTTTGTAATCGAATATGGTACGGAACGATATTACTAACCTGACGAGGCTGGGTTTCTAAATGTCGGGGGCTGTATATTTTAGTTGGAGATTTTAAAATAGTTGGTATTGAAATTATTGAGTCCGGGGCAGTTGTTTCGGATGCCCGCTGCTCTTGGTGGCATCCTTCCTCAAGTTTTCCGAGTTATTACATTTTAGACAATGCGGCTTATAGATATTAACAGCTCCACACCCATAGCAAAAGATTCGCCGGGGTTGCATACAGTCTTCATATCGATGACCTTTTTTATCGCAATTCCAACAGGTAAAGGATTTAGCCGGTACGGAGTGTCTTTCTTGGGAAATTTCTTCAATGTCAGAGACATCCGGACAAGAAGTCTGTTCACCATTCTCAGCAACCTCAAACACTTGCTTACGCATTGAAATATTCCCTCTATAAGGTGTCTTTCGAGTGTCTTCGATAAAGTATTCTCGCTTTCGACAGGCACTTCGGAGATGAGCAATTGAATTTATCTCTATATGGAGAAGTTCATGTCTAATTTCAGGTTTTAAGTTACGTATAACTGTCTCAATCAGTTCGCGGTCAGACATAGGTCTTTCAAGTTTATCAACTAATGTTGAAATCCTATCAAAATAGTCGTCGAAACATTCATGTTCTTTTTGTTTGCGACTGCGAATAAGATCACGAATATCGAAATCGCTCCTTAAATCGTTGTACTGACGTCGAAGCGCTTGACACAGAGTGTCCCACTTTATAGGTCGCTCTGTAGTCTTTCTATGAAAACGCCAGTACCATTCGCGCGCTTTACCACTGAATAATGAATGAACGTGATCACATAATAAGCTAAAGTTTCCACTAAGAGATTGTCTTGTTAGTGCTTCCACACGGTATAAAAACTCTTCGATCGGTATGCCGTCCGACGAACCATCGAATTTCAAATGCCAGTTGATTATAATCCCCGATATCTTATCGGGATTACCTAATTGTATTTGGGTGGATCCAGGGTTGTCCTTGGAATTCCACTGATCTCTATTAGGATTCCTTCCGGCTGACCTATCGTCATCTCTTCGATGTTGAGATTGGAACTGGCCGCTGGAATTTGCATTCCTCAAGGAATTATGGACCGATTCATCAATTATGGAACCTAGCATTTGTTTTAGGTTAAGAAATAATTGCTGTTGACTTTCACTTATAACGTCATTAACCATTATCTGAATTTCCTCCCGAAGTGGATCCGGATTTTGAAATGCATTCGATAAATTACCAGACTGATTAAGGTTGTTAGAAGGATTCCTAAATTGATTTTCTGCTAATACCGATTGATGGAATAAGGTATTTGGTAGAGGGGATTCTCGTCTTTGAGAACTTTTTTGAAATCTAGTGTTGGGACGTTGAGTTCTACTAATTGCACCTTTGCCTGTCATGGGTGAAGGTTTCTGTGGATTGCCAAGGAATGTGCCCTTGAGTTTAAAGCTTTTGATGTCGCATACAGCATTGCAGTTAGGGCAAACCTTAGATTTGGAACATGCATCAGAAGCGCATATCTTATGAAAACTGTGTTCACATGGGGTAATGATAACTTCCTTCCCATTGCTCAATCTGTCTTTACAAACCAAACAAATATCGACACTATTATTAAGTTCATCTAAATTCTCATTACTTCGATAAACCGCCATAATGATTTTGTAAAAAAAACGAAATTATTTAATTATTGTAAGAATTCAAAAGCATAATATCAGATGCTATTTCTCACTGCTGAAAAAAAAAGCAGTCGTATTAATGTAATAAGGGTTGGTAACGGTCGACTGAGATTGCATATATGTATACAAATGATCACATAGGCATTATCCTCTCATTGGTTAAAATCCAGATATAATTCCCGATAATTAATTTCCGAATGAAATTGTAAATGCTTGACTTGATTCTCTCGAAAAGAAATCATTTATCAGAATATGTAAGTCCAGTGAGACGTCACAAAACCAACAGTGGCTCGCGTTCTTATACAGAACTAGCGGAATTCCAACTGTTTCAAATTCATGCCACTTTCACGGTACACTCCGATTATATAAATTTAAATTTAAAATTGTTTTTGCTATTGTATCTAAAAATGCGTGTTCCAATTATGAATTTTGGTCGACCAGCCTCGTATTACCACAAAAGCTGCTAACGAATTCCCCGAAATCAATTTTGGTCACGTGGTTAGGTGGAAAGTAACCTCAAAATGTTCTGCAGATACAAAAAGTTGAAGTCCTGAAGACGAAGTTTCCAGGCTCCACGTAGTTGGGCGCCAATTTATGTAACGACACTTCGCTGAGCAGGTTGGACCGGGTCTTGAGCCGGATGCGGGTAGCACGCCTTGCTATCCTTTTGCTTAGCTCGTCGGAATGGGGGAGTTCTTTGCATCGACCAAGACCTCGCTGCCGTTCACAAATAAAAAAAATGCGTGCTAAAATTAAGTGAAGATGTAGCCCACTTTACTGTATTCATAACCCAACCAACAATCAATCGTTACCATCCCTTGAGAGACCAGCTGAAATGTCTCTCCCATTACCCTCCCTACCAGTTGCATTTCGGAACACATCTTTTCCTCCAAAAGCCCAAATCAAACACGACTACAGATTCAAACAACAGCGGTTAACAGCATCATGATATTATATTTAATTACTCATTTTAACTAAGGAATTCATTTAATTGAAATACAAAAAAAAACATGTACTGAAATACATACTGTCCTCATCAGTTTGAGTGACTTCATTATATACTTTAGGTTTACTTAATTATTTAACTGTATGTTGTGGGAAAAAAAATGTAGCTATCGAAGAAAACGAAATCAATGCCATTTAACTGTAATAAAGCCAGCCAAATTTAATAAAAGAACCTTGTCATAATATGAAGACAGAATTAGGGTCATTCCTGGTGCACTACTAGTCTCATATGTATCTATGAGCTTACGAAAGAATTAATTGGTACGTACCTGTTTCCATCTCCTTCGGCAGGCCTGCTGATATCGATGTACTCCTGCGTTGACACTTTTCCCCCACTCACTTCGAGATACCCCCCTTCCCGTTAATGCACCAAAAAAAACACTAGCACATGAAGCGGTTATTAAATAATCAATTAGCTAATAAATTTAAGTTTAGAATATGGTTTCGTTTTCTTGGTTTGTGTTTTTCTTTCCTTTTTTTTCTTTTTTTTTTTTTTAATATACAGATTTAGTTTTTTTTTTCTTTTAGTTTGTTGGTTTGTTTCCAGGCGTTGGGCTGGGAAGTTGCCAAAGAAGATACGTTGAGGATCTCAAAAGGGGATCCAAACCCAAGGTGGTACGCGAGCGCGTGTGCCCCGCAAGCTGGGTGTTGTGGAATGCCCCTATTAGCTCCGTAAGGGGTCTGGGATTCGCAGCAAATTTTGAAGAATTTACTCCTCACTTGATCCCACTAAACAAAATAATAACTTTTGGATTGGTGAACACAACGAAAAAAAAAATGCATCCCACTACCTTTGGGGATCGTTTTTTTTTTGTTATTAATTGCAACCGCACGGAGGCTTTTGTTCGGCGTGGAAGACCGCGACACGATTTAAATTCTTTTGATTGCAGTATATTACGAACGCACTTTGACTTTTGTGTGACTGAAGCGACTGCATAAGAGGATTAATTTAAATGCCACGGTTAAAATATCACGTACTGATGCCGTCCAACTCGTGCTCATACTAAATTTCTGCAAACTCAATTACCAGACCAAACCTCGCCAAGCGCATTGGTAACAGCATATATGTCAGGCGATCTTCCCGTTTTGCCAGAGAAAAAAAAAAAAAAGCTCTATGTACCAGCACACAAAGGCGCTTAGAGATTTATGTAAATAACACTACTGTGTTGTGTTCTTTTACTATATATTTTTTTTTCTACATTTAATTGAGGTAAGGTGCAACTGGGTAGCTCGGCATCAGCACATAAAAACCAAAATAAAAAAAAAAACCCATTACGATTTATAGACGGTTGATAATGGCCATTACAACAGGAAGGAGTGCCATCGCGTATCACCCCTCTTGCGGTCATTGGTCATTAACGACCTGCTCCATAGATTGAGCAACTTAGGCTTCAATACAATTGGATACGCCGATGACGTAGTCATCATTATTAGGGGCCACGACGCAAACGAAGTCGCAACACGTATGCAAAACACCTTTAAGACGGCTAAAGACTGGTGCAACAGGGAATCTCTTTCCATCATTTCCAGTAAGGCTATCATAGTTCCTTTAACCAAAAGAAGAAATTTAAACCTAGAAGTCAAAAATCTTGAAGTAATCCTAGACAGAAAGCTAAATTGCAACTCTCACATAAACAACAAAATAACAAAAGCTACCAGAGCTTTGAGGGTCTGCCGCCGCATTTTTGGCAAACCATTGGGCAGCTCTCCAAAGATCACCCACTGGATCTATGCAATGGTGATCATAACATATGCTTCCATAGTATGGTCGACAAAAGCCACACAAAAAATAGCAATCGCAAAGCTTAAGAGTACAACGGCTTGCATGCCTAGGTATCTCCGGAGCCACGAGAACTTGCCCCACAGCACTAATAGGGTTAACACATCCCCACATATACTTACATAAAGTGGCGATTTGCAGTACAGCAAGTTAAGTACAGCTTAAAGAGGCCTAGTGACCACCCGGAACTAATGACCCTATGCGCTGAACATCCGGAACTTGACATGAACTGCGCGCTCACTGACCGTCTTCATAAGACCTTATGCATTAGTTAAAGGTTCTTAACAGAGATAGCCAAAACGGCATTAAGTGGTATACGGATGGTTCTAAAGTGGAAACGGATGTGGGAGCTGTTACATATGGACCAAATTTCAACATGGCAATAGCTAGGGGAAAAATTCGCAGCGTATTTCAAGCAGAGCTCCACGCCATTCAAGAATGTGCCAGTCACATTTATATATCTGGTAGTAAAGCCGCAAATACCCATATATTCACGGATTGTCAAGCTGCTATACCTAAATGTCCTTAGCTCGCACACCATTGACCTCAAATCATTCATGCAGTGTTTAAATACCCTTCAAACACTCGGCTGAAGAAACGAGACCAAACTATGGCCCCAATTGCGGTTGTCGACTACCAATCGAAGCGACATTTGTGAATTGTGTCGATTGGATCGAATATTGTTATTGTCTAATCTAAGCAATCGAATGAGCAATGCTCTATTGTGAAAGGCTCGCTAAAATTTAACATCTAAAAGTAAGCAACACTTTTAAGGCTAAACTGAAAAAAATTGTGTCATAAGTTTAAAAAAATATATGCAGTTGTGTAGTTATTGAACTATAATTGTGAAAAGTGTTGCCTTCTTTTAAATGTTAATCATGTTAAATAACAGAATACATATTGCGAATATTTATATCCATAGCGCCGATGAGAAAATTACAATCGACAGCAATCGATTGTGAAAAAGAAAAATGGCGGCCCCAATCGACAATCACATTAAAAACTGGAGAAATCGACGATCATTGATCAAAAGAAGTCGTTCCTCGATCAAGAAATCGACAAAACCAATCGGGACCTGGCAATGAAAAGGTCGACAAATTGGCCAGGAAGGGTTCAGAAACAACATTCACAGGTCTCGAACCCTTCTGCTGCACTCCTAGATCAGCAGCAATCGCAGCAATAAAAAGCTGGGATCATATGAAATGTATCTTTTACTGCGGGACCATACAAGTTCTAAGACAGGCCAAACGAGTCATTCCGGCCTTAAATAACAATGCCAACAGATGTCTACATCCACGGGTTACGATACAACCAGAGTGCCGGCTATGTCTTGAAGATGACGAACACATATTATGTGAATCCAGCCCTCAATGGAATTATAAAGAAGTTCTTCTTCAGGGAACAAATGAGTTCCGAAGGCTGTTAAAATTGTCTGCTTTGTACGGAAAGTAGAAATTCTACTACCAGAAATATTTTCTGGCCCCTACGGCACAAAAGATCTTATAGGTCGAAGTGCCTTTTCCATCGATTTGGCGAGCCAGAAGCTTTAAAAAAATAGTCTGACAATCCAAAAACGGAGTGCGAAAAGGCTAGAAAGACTTTTTCTTGATTTTTTCGGATACGTTCCTCTCTTAGGGCTCAACTTTTTACATTTAAAATACATTTATTTAAATAAACAATAATTGAAAATTATAATGGGTTTGTATATACTCCTAAGCTTAGCAATAACAGCCTACGATTTATAAGCCGGCCTGTGCTATTGAAGATATCTCGACCAACATTTAAACACATTTGTCTTCAATTTTTGTAATAAATCGAGCTCCTTTTAGTGCAGCTTTATCTATCCTAACCTACCTAATCCAAAATACCCATCTCGTCAAATCTTTTTAATGTGTACCTCATGGTTTCATCCAACCTTTTGGAAGAGAACATAACTTCGGCTTTCTTTTTCACTAAATCCTTATTCATCACGTTATCTAAAGTATTGCCACCTGACTGCGCCTTATCCATTTGCCTCACTTCGGCCAATATGTCATCAAAGCTTGGAATTTCTTTAACACTATGAGCCTTCAACGTCTCCCGTAAGGCCGCATAATACGTCTGGAGCATCTCCTCCCGCTTTTGTTCCAAGACCTCTAACTGCACTGAGGTAAAAAGGAAATAATTTATATCATAGCCAGGACTTCCGAAAATACTCATTTGAAAGTCAACGAAAACAACATCATCCACTTGCTGTTTTTCATCGTTTTTATACTTGAACAGGAAGTTATTCACCCAAAGATCGCCATGGTTAAGAACCTTCAGTTCACCATCAATTGGCTGTTGACTCTTGACCAGATTCTGCTTCAGGTCCCCCGCGTATTTTTCCACCTTTCCACTTATGGACTCAAAACCCTTCCACTTCTTGATTGTATGAATGAGACCTTTGATGTTGTTTCCAAGTAAAGTTCCAAAAACATCCGACCCATAAACACACTCCCTTTTTAGTATACCACTGCGAAAAGAGTACATCGAAGCAGGATCCTAAAGATAGTCATCGGATGAAAAAAAAAGTACTTATCACCCAGAGTTGCACAAAAGTTAGCTTAACTAATAACTAAAAAGCTACAACTAAATTAGCTGTAGTTTCTTTGAACGTACATAGCTAAACCATTTTAGTTGCAGTTGCCACAAATGTTGGAACCAAATTAGTTATTAGTTGCGAAGTGTAAAAAAGCGTGTTTAGTTAGGAAAAATTAGTTGTCAGAGTGTAACTAACAATAATTATCTTTGGTTTTAGCTTTTTAGCTATCGATTAAACACAACTAATAATTTTTTTCAAACAATTTAACCCGAAAAGGCTTACAGGAACAGGAACGATTCTTTTATTTCGTTATACATTTTCTAGTTTTAATTATGTTTAATTTTAGAGATTACATATTAGGTCCTTACGAAACACGGGAAAATAGTGTGGAAGTAGATTTGTATTCGATAAGTTTTGAATAATTGAGGTTGTATAGCTTGAAGTTTGTTGTACATCAGTTGAAGGTAAGAGGTAACCGATGGCCAATTGAAGAATGCCACTTTTAATTGTCATAAGGTTATTTACCGAGAGGTCCTTGGAGCACCAAATAAGGTCCTTAAACCCGATATTTTTTTTCAAAAACTCCAAGAAAACCGCGTTCAATGTTATTTGACAAAGAGGTCCTTGCAACAACAATAAAGGTCCTTAATAGTCGAAAACAGGATATTTTTCCAAAATATCATTTGAATCCACACGGTATATCTGTGTTCAATGTGTTTGTATATAAAGGTCCTTAAAACTTGAAAAATAGGATATTTTTCCAAAATATCATTTAAATCCACACGGTATATCTGTGTTCAATGTTATTTGACAAAGAGGTCCTTACAACAGTAAAGGTCCTTAATAGTCGAAAACAGGATATTTTTCCAAAATATCATTTGAATCCACACGGTATATCTGTGTTCAATGTAATTTGACTAAGAGGTCTTTGGAACAACAAAAAGGTTCTTAAAAGTCGAAAAAAGGATATTTTACCAAAATGTTTGTTGTTCCTATAGCACCCCTCATTCAAATAACATTGAACTCATATATACCGCGCCGTTTCTAAAGACATTTTGGGAAAATATCCTTTTTCGGGTTTAAAGGACCGTTATTGTGGCTCCAAGGACCTCTTTGCAAAATAACCTGATGTAAAATAAAAGGGACAATCAATCAATTTTTATTTTAAACGCAATATGCATAATAAACCCCAATAAATTATTTATTTACGAGTAGTTATTAGTTATTACCTAGACAGCTAAAAAGCTAACCAACTTTTAGCTGTCATCAGCAACTAACTTTGGCAACCTAACGAGCTTAGTTACACAATCTGCAATTAATAGCTAATAGCTAAAATCAGTTGTCATTATGATAGCTAACCACCAAATCGATTGCATTTTTAGCGCAGCTAATTTAACGACGTTAGTTACTTAGTTATGGCGTTAGCTAGATAATAAATTAGGTAGCTAACGAGCAACTGTGTATCACCGAAATTTCACTAACCCAGAAAAATGTAACTGACCGTTTTGCGCAAAACCATTGACACTCCATGGAATTGTCCTAGTTTCTTCAAAACCGCTTTACAATGCGCCAAGTCCAGTCCGTCTTCACGATCCGCCATTACATACCCCAGCGATAATAGATCCTCAAACACTAACGTGTTAATTGGCTCTTTAAGAGTGTGATACAACTTTGGACCGAACTTGACTTTATCCAAAAGAATCTCCATTCGTGGCAGCATCTTGTAATAGACAACTTTTTCCTTCAGAAAAACTTTCATTTCCTCCAGGAACTGGGTGTTATCATTGATTGGAATACTTTTAACTATTACTGACACACTTTCGGGTGGTTCTCTGTCCCTTTGATAGGTAACGCGGACGCGGTAAATCTGACTGCAGTAGTTGTCACCGCCACCACTGCCCATCTCAAATGATATCTTTTTAGTTTTAACATTTGCATCAAGGAGGATATTTTCGATGGTGTCCTGGAAAAATTGCTCATCCAAATGTTTAGGCGCACTAATAGAATTACAGACTTCCACACTCATAATTGTATCTACCAAATAGTTCTCTCCCACTGTCAATACGACCGCAACACTCAACTTTTAAATACAATATGCGAGTTAACTGCCGAACGATGGATCAAGAAGGGACGCCAACTGACTGTGCTATTCATACTTTCAGGTAATGATTGGTTGGTTGGTTGGTTGGTTTAAGTGGCTGTAATTCCCGTCATCTGACGAGGGAAAACACAAGTAGCGCAATGAGCGCCGTTTTGATACCACAACTAACGGAACCTAAAATTTAAAGGGCGAGATGGATATTATTAAGGGGGCTCAAAACCATCCTGTGGAGTTGAGGAATTTGATGATGTTGTTGAAGTGGATGGTATGAATGGCCGAGAGGTCATTGTAAAACGGATGACCTAGTGCGCTGCGTCTGGTTTTGGCTAAAGCCGGACACTCACAGAGAAGATGGAACACTGTTTCACTCTTTTCTGTGTCAGAGCAGCTGCGGCAGTGGGTGTTGTGAGGGATGCCAAGCTTGGCTGCGTGAGTGCCTAAAGGCCAATGGCCCGTACTGATTGCCGTTAGTCTGGCGACATCAACACGCGTTCTGGCTAAGAGGTTGTTTGTTCTGGCATCATCGTAGGTTGGCCAAATCTTTCTTGAAATGACACAGTCCGAACGATTCGTCCATCTAGTCTCGGCCCCTGAGATGAAGTGCAGGAGGATTTCTCTCTTTACATATCCCAGCGGAGGGAAGACTTCCTCCGCATGTGATACGCACAGAGCAGAGCCACGTCTGGCGAGTTCATGGGCTCTCTCATTTCCATCAATGTTCCTATGGCCGGGAACCCAGACGAGAGAGATATCTAGCCGATGACAAGCCTTATTCAGCGTATAACTGCATTCCACCACAAGCTTGGACGTAGACTTAGTTGAACTAACAGCATTAATCGCGGCCTGACTGTCGACGAAGATGCCTATTTTTTTTCTGTGTGTCAATATGTTGAGAAGCAGTCTACACGCCTCCTTAATTGCAAATACTTCTGCTTGAAAGACGCTGGCTGCGTTGGGAAGGCGGAGGGTTTTAGAAATATCTAGCTCTGTAGAGAAAATGCCAGCTCCTACTCCACAGTTCATCTTGGAACCATCTGTGAAGATAGGTATGTCGAATTCATTTACGACCGCATTTTCTTTCCATTCTGATCTAGAGGGGAATCTCACAGAGAAGCTTTTATGGAAGTTGAGTTTGGGTGTAATGTAGTCTGTACCTATTAGACCTATGCCTTCGGGAAGTGAAAGAAGGATGCTGGTATGGCCATATGGCCTTTCCGACCAACATTTAGATTCCTTCAATCTAACAGCACTACACGCTGCAATGTTTTTGATATACAGATCCACTGGCAGAAAGTTGAGAATCACATTGAGCGCCTCGGTCGGGCTTGATCGAAGGGCTCCAGTGATTCCAATTCCAGCTGTTCTTTGGATTCTGCTTAATTTAGTGACGTTGTAGGCTTTACTTAAAGCGGGCCACCATACCAGGGATCCGTAGGTGAGGATGGGACGTACCACCGCTGTGTACATCCAACGAACCATCTTTGGTTGAAGCCCCCACTTCTTGCCGAAAGTTTTGCTACAGGCGTAGAAAGCAACGCTTGCCTTCCGCACTCGGTGTTCGATGTTGGACTTCCAGTTGAGTTTGGGGTCAAGCGTGACTCCAAGGTATTTTGCGCTGGTGGATAAAGGAAGATTTTGGTTATTTAAGCGGGGAAGTGAGAAGGTTGGTATTTTGGTTTTGGTGGTGAAAAGCATCAGTTCAGTTTTGCTTGGGTTAACGCTTAGGCCACAACTTGTAGCCCACCCGCTAATCTTACCCAGTGCTCTTTCCATGATTTCACTTATCACGGTCGGAAACATTCCTGATACTAGAACAACCACGTCATCCGCATACGCAACGACTTTGATACCCTCCCTGTCGAGACTTGACAGGATTTTGTTGAGAACTATAATCCATAAGAGAGGTGAGATCACCCCACCTTGAGGTGTTCCTCTACTTACTGATTTGGTTAGAAGGGTATTGCCTAGTTTTGCTTGAATGATCCTCGTTTTGAGCATGGAAATGATCCAAGAAGTGACAAAGTCCTCCACGCCTAGTTCTAGGAGAGATTCCTGGATCGATTCAGTGTGGACGTTGTTAAACGCGCCCTCTATATCTAAGAAGGTGGCTAAGGTGTATTGGTGATGGAAGAGTGACCTTTCGACTGTACGCACTACTTCATGAAGAGCGGTCTCCGTCGACCTGCCCTTGAGGTATGCGTGCTGTGAGTTGCATAAGGGAGATCTTTCAAGGCCTGTTCTTATGTGAAGGTCAATTACGCGTTCTAGAGTTTTGAGTATGAAAGAGGTTAGGCTAATAGGACGGAAGTCCTTCGCGGATCCGTGACCTCTTTTACCAACTTTCGGTATGAAAACTACTCGGACATACTTCCACGACTGAGGTATGTGATTTAGTAGGATACTGCTTCTGTAAATTTCAACTAGTAGGGGCACAACTATCTCGTCATGTTTTTGAAGCATGATGGGGAGAATGCCATCCTGCCCTGGTGATTTATACGGAGCAAAGCTGTGAATGGCCCAGAGAATCTTTTCCTTGGTTATAATGCGCTCAATCTCCTCCTGTTGAGAGGGGAGCTCTTCCCTCATTTGGGGCGGAAGTGCGCAGTAGTCAGTGCAACCAGGAAAGTGTGTGTTAAGTAGAAGCTCCAAGGATTCGTCAGTGGATTCCGTCCAGGTTCCGTCCGTTCTCTTGATAAAAGATGGACTGGAGTGTCCTTTGGATAGAATCTTACTGAGTCTTGCAGATTCCTTAAGAGAATCGATGGATTGGCAGTATTCAGACCATGTTTGTGTCTTAGCTGATCTGATAGATTTTTTATAGAACTTTAGGCAATCCTTGTAGGGTTGCCAAAACTTATGCCTATAGCAGATGTTGAAAATGTCCCTAGTCAGCCTTCTGAGGATGGTTAGGTCGTCATTCCACCACGGCGGTAAGGTTTTTTTGCTATATTTAACGGGACACGATGCCTTAAAAGCTGTGTTCATAGCTTTGCCTAGTGCAAACGCAATTGAGTCCAGTTCTGCACCTGATTCAATTTTCAGGTGTGGTAGATTAGGGAGTTTAGAATTCAATATTTGACCGAATTTCTTCCAGTCAATTCTTTTTGGATTTCTGTACGGAGTAGGAGTATCTATCTTGATACTCAGATTGAAGAGTATCCACTCGTGGTCCGAGAAGGACTTTAGGTTGGAGACTCTCCAATTCTCAACCCTGAAGATGTCATTGTTTGTTTTGAGTGTAATGTCTAACACTTCTTCCCAGCCGTTATGAGTTTCCGTACTTGGAAATATAAAGGTAGGGGTGTTACCTATATTACATACACATAGATCTGTAGTTAAAAGAAAATCAAATAAAGACTCACCTCGTTCATTTATTTCTTTGCTGCCCCAAAGATGATGTCGAGCGTTAGCGTCACAGCCTATGAGCAGACTGCCTTGTCTCGCTTGTATCTCTGCTGTGAGTTGCTGCACTTCTTCTGGCGGGGATGGTTTATCGTGCGCCATATAAGCGGATGATATGAATGTGGTTTGGCCCTGGGTGAGTTCAAGCTTAACGACGGTTAGATCACCCGAGCTGAAGTTGGGACATAAGAAAGCGTTAATGTATTTTTTAGCTAAAATGCATGTTCTTGGCTTACCGACGTCTTTTTTGTAAAAAAGGTTGTAGTTGCTGTCTGAGAGGCCCAGTATGGTAGTCTTCCTGACCCAGGGCTCTTGAATGATGCCGATGTCAATGTCTTCCTCTCTGAGGAAGACTAGAAGATTCTCCGATGCACATTTCGAGTGCTGGAGATTCGACTGGATGACTTTCAACATGTTAAGATTGGGTGTTGGAAGCGATCGCCAGTTCCTCCACCACCATATTGGCAGCGGCGACATCGTCTATGTCATCCTCGGGTACTGTCGATCGGAAGATCTTGAGTTTGGCGAGCCGTATGCCAAAACTCAGCTTGTAATCAGCTGCTTCTAGTGCCCCTAGGCACTCCTCGTTGATTAGCAGCAGGTAGGATAAGCTGTTTTTCTTGGGTTCTTCTGCCTTTATGACAGCCCAATCGTCCATAGGAATGGTCAGATTTTGAAGCTTGAGGCACTTAAGCAGACTCTCAGAGTCTATCTTCATAACCGGTAGCCAAATACGGGCCCTAGGTCTCGTGGGGATATCCTTGGCAGGGATGAGCTTAAGCTTTAAGCCCTCCCAAGCTTCGGCGATCTTGTCGATGCATGAGCCAAGAAAATCTTTAGAGTACTGGTCCACGCATTTAATCACCCGATATCCTCATACCATTTCCGCGCAGTCGAAACTGGGTAATTGGTTGTCAACTCCGGAGAGCACGTGTTCCACAACCATCTCTGATAGTTTGGCTTCGATGCTACACCAACGGTCCGATACTGTTTTGCCGTTTTTTGACAACTCGTCTATAATGGCGACCTGAAGATGGTCCCTCACCACCTCGGTGAAGGTTCTGGTAGCCTGTGAAGTGGATCAGGTAATGATACTAGTGCATATATCATTTCCGTGCGGCATTGCGAGATATGATAACGGGACCAACACAAAGGCGAACGTTTTCTTCTCACGCGAATATTATTTTTTTATTTTTCTTCGTCAAGGGAACATTTTTATATATATACAGTACTACCTCGGTAATGTGAACTTATTAAAACATGGGCAGTTCACATTTTCGATGGTTCACACTTCTGGATACTAAAAAATATGTTATATTCCATGCTTCTTGAAATGACCTGTATCATCAAGATACAGATTGATCCTGGACTTTGGTCGCGTCTGGCACGGATTTGGCTGCGTGCAAAACGTCTAGGACTGATATTTTCATGCTCAAGAGGGCATGTGCTATGTACGAGTATGTTAAAAATTTCATTCGGTTACACTCATTATTACTATTGTATTCAACGCGCTGTCACATGCATTGGCTGCCAATATTTGCTGCCAGACTAATATTTCTGATACACCCTCTACTCAGGCTACACAGTATGCAAATATCTTCCGGTTACCTTTCAGACCGAAAAATTACTTCGGGCTCTTGGTACGAGTATAATAGAGTAAAACCAAATGGGGGTGTGTTTTCTGTGAAAAAGAAAAGTTCACATTATCGAGTATCAAGAATTGGTTTTGAGTTCACATTTTAGAGTATGTACAATATAAACATTTTAGAAATTCACACTATCGAGGTATTTATTATGAAATATTTATTTACTTATCTTAGATCTCTTAGATATGTGATATATTATGTGTAAATAGTATTAAATATGTTTGTTGTATATGGAAAGAAGGCGAATGTCATAATGAACATAACATTTTTAACTTTGATACTGCAATCGTGCAGACATTTTAATTTAATCTGAGTATGAGGTTTGATATTACGAACATTGAAAAATACAAAAGGTGTGTTCCGCATTTTCTTTCGTTGCACACTGTTCAATTTAGTACATGATACCTGGACAAACAAAATAAATCAGCATTTTCTTCAATTTTGTTTTGACCGTTTAATCTAGAGAGCTCATCCAAATAACAAGTTCCAACAGCAAATTTGTCTAATGCTCAAATGTCTTCTATGTGGTAGCTCCGTAGCTGTAATCAACTTTTACGCCAAGATGTTTATATGTTGATACGTTCTCAATGTACATGGAGCAGTTGTCCTCGTCGTTTATGTTCTTCTGTCCCCCACTTCTATGCCAACAATAGTTATCGCGCATTTTTAGCTTTATTCCAAATTTTGTGAGGTGGGTGAATGCATTTCTTTGGTTTTTTGGGCATTGATAACCAACCCATGGTCGTGACACCAAGTTGTAAGTGCATTAAACTCCGTCTGCATATCCCGAGCAGCTTCATCTACACTCCTGTGGCTCACCCACTTGTCGCTAGATATGTCGAACACCCGTGAAGTTGGTCACTAGATATTCATATGTTTCCTTATTAAGTTAAGGGCTCTGAGCCAGCTTATTTTTGGCCTTATCTTTCGCTTAGCTTTCTTTGATTTTATGACGGCGCTGTTCAAGATAATTTCAACTCAAAAATGGTAATGGGGACCTCTTTCTCGTAAATACTTCGAGAGACGTAATTCGCATAAACCAATTGTTACAATTTACTATCCAAAATCCACTACTCTGCAATTTGATAATCTCCTATCTGAAACAAATTCACATCCAAACACATATAAATCATCTGCATGATAACTCTTATATTATCTTTATTGCAATAATGTGTCAGCAATTAACAATCTAAATGTTCGCAAGCCTGCGAAAGTTTTGCAAAAAAATGTTTTCAAAGAAATGACTAACCAAAACATTGATGAAGGCGAGAGATGTTTATTAAAGACAATCAACATTGAAATGTTCCTCAACAATTGCACTTCGCTAAAAAAAAAAAAAAAAATTAATTAGTTAAGTACCCTAAACGTTGAAATATTTTCTTTCTTTACTTTTATAAACAAAAAATGATAAATACATGCATTGGAATGGTAAGACTCCTGTAATAAGAACAATATGACCCTAACACTTTCAAGCGGAGCAGTGCTATTGAGGATGGCTTCAGCCACAGATGCAGTTATTTGATTTTAATTTTCCTGGCGCTTGAGCACTTCGAGTTACTCCCGTAGCAATAACCTACTAACATAATCTATGTACAAAGTGCAGTATAACCTACATATTCGAACTTATCTAATCCAATACACCCATCTCATCGAATCTTTTCAAGGTGTACCTTAGGGTTTCCTCCATCCGTTTGGAAGAGAACATTATTTCGTTTTTCTTTGATGCAAATTCCTCATTCATAAAGTTATCTATTGAGTTGTCACCCGACTGTGCCTTGTCCATTGCAACTAGTGGAAAAATAGCATAATGGGCAAAAAAACCGTACGATTCCCTTCGCCTCACTTCGGTCAAAATGTCATCAAAGCTTGGAATATCCTTGAAATTGTGCGCTTTCAATGTCTCACATAAAGATACATAATACGCTTGGAGAATCTCCTCACGCTTTTGCTTAAGGATATCCAACTGCACTGAGGTGAAGAGGAAATAATTTATATCATAGCCAGGACTTCCAAAGATACTCAATTGAAAGTCAACGAAAATAACATCGTCCACTTGTTTCCTTTCGCCATTCGTATACTTGTATAGGAAGTTGTTCACCCAAAGATCCCCATGATTGAGCACCTTCAATTCACCAGTAATGGGCTGTTGGCTCTTAATAAGATTCTGCTTTAGGTCCGCCGCGTATTTTTCCACCTTTTCAGTTATGGACTCAAAGCCCTTCCACTTCTTGATTGCTTCAATAAGACCTTTGATGTTGCTTCCAAAGAAAGTTTCATGCAAATCACAGTTGTTTACACACTCCTTTTGCAGGATACCACTATGAAAGGAGTTCATCGAATCAGGGTCCTTAAAATATTCATCGGATAAAAATAAAAATTTATTATCAGCAAAGTGTAACTGACCTTTTTGTGTAGAACCATGGACACTCCATGGAACTGTCCTAGTTTTTTCATAACCACTTTACTATGCGCCAAATCCAGTCCCTCTTCACGATCCGCCATTACATACCCCAGCGATAATAGATCCTCAAACACTAACGTGTTAATTGGCTCTTTAAGAGTGTGATACAACTTTGGACCGAACTTGACTTTATCCAAAAGAATCTCCATTCGTGGCAGCATCTTGTAATAGACAACTTTTTCCTTCAGAAAAACTTTCATTTCCTCCAGGAACTGGGTGTTATCATTGATTGGAATACTTTTAACTATTACTGATACACTTTCGAGTGGCTCTCTGTCGCTTTGATAGATAACGCGGACGCGGTAAATCTGACTGCAGTAGTTGTCACCGTTACCACTGCCCATCTCAAATGATATCTTTTTAGTTTTGACATTTGCATCAAGGAGGATATTTTTGATGGTGTCCTGAAAAAATTGCTCATCCAAATGTTCGGGCGCACTAACAGAATTACAGACTTCCACACTCATAATTGTATCTACCAAATAGTTCTCTCCCACTGTCAATACGACCGCAACACTCAACTTTTAAATACAATATGCGAATTAACTGCCGAATGATGGATCAAGAAGGGATGCCACCTGACTGTGCTATTCATACTTTCAGGTAATGATACTAGTGCATATATCATTTCCGTGTGGCATTGCGCGAAATGATAACGGGACCGACACAAAAGCGAGCGTTTTCTTTTCACGAGAATATTACTCGTATTTTTTATTTTTCTTCATCAACATTTTTATATATACCTATTATAAAATATTTATTTACTTGAATCTCTTAGATAACATGTGATATATTATGTGTATAAAATATTATTACATATGTTTGTACAAAGAAAATAAAATTATGTTTATTTAAAGAAGACGAATGTCAATACGAAAATAACATTTTCAACTTTGATACTGCAATCGTGCTGAATTTTTAAACTTAAACTGAGTATGAGGTTTGATATTACGACCATAAAAAAGTACAAAAGGTGTGTTCCGATACCTGGACAAACAAAGTAAATCAACATTTCCTTCAAATTTGTTTTGACCGTTTAATCTAGAGAGCTCATCCAACATTACGTGCCACAATGTACCATACGAAGACCAGATGACGTGGTTATTCTGGTATCTGGAATGTTCCCCTCAATGAGTAAGTGAGATCACAGAGAGGGCTCCGATTAAGTACAGCGTATGGGCTACAAGTTGTGGATGTAACGGTCGAGACCGACTATTTACAACGAATTGGATGACGTCACACATTCGGTCTGAATTCAAATGAACCATAGACGGAACACACCACCCTAAACAAATACCCCTTCGTGGAAAAATTAATGTCAAATGTCACAGTGTACATACACTTATCTATACTAATACTAGCGGCCCCGGCGGACTTCGTCCCACCCAAAAATACAACTAAAACTATTGCAAGAACGCAATTTCGCTTGATTAAAACGAATGTAATTGAGCCGTTCAGTCTCGACTTTGACATACATATCCACGCAGAATTGTTGAAGCAATCGCCGAAATAGCAACAGATAATTATCCTCATTTTGACGAATCATCAAACGATATGCATAGTAGTTCATCGAACTTACTTTCTTCGTTGTTTCTTCACCTATTAATAAATGAATCCAAAGTAACATATAAATGCAAAGTTTCAAAATAAAATTAAGATTCCATTTAATTGATTGATTTGGTGACATGATTGAAGAAAGATGTCTACTAACCAGTAACTGGATTTAACATTTTGATGTTAAAATGGTAGCCGTCATCACCTTTCCAAAACATGAGCGGATACTGAAGTGCATCATACGACCGATGCGTCTCAATTGCAATTGTCCATTGTTTCGGCGCGTCAGTACAATATCCCTTGACTCAACCATCAATTGTCGGTGCATTGTATTGACGTTCGTGCGCTCCGTTAGGTCTTTTATCCGCTTTAATCACGATTTGATGATCATCTGTTAGCATTCTGTCTAACACATTCTTAAATAATCCAATCAATTCATTATGGTCATGAAGCATTCGTTGCAATTCCCTGATGATGTCTTATTTCGTTCTGTTGTACAATGCACTACGACGGTTTATTTCATCGCTCTCGATCCCAATGAAATAGATTTGTAAGAAATTGTAATCGCCATCAGGAAGCGGCAATAACGACCCAGCACGATGATGCACCTGCCCTTGAATCTGGTTACCAAGAGACGAATTCAAAATCAAACATAGGGACGGGCTACAGTCCGCTTGGGCGAACTGTTGGATACCCTATTCTTATTCCTATCCCTCATAAGTGGGCGTGACAAAAGTCTAATTATGGTTGAATTGTTAAGAACGCTCTACATATTATTATATATATATGTTATATAACATTTAAAGGATTTTATCAAAAAAAAAAAGCTCCCTAGCTCAACCTTGGGTGTTTCAATAAAATTGTTTTATTTAATTGTGGGCTTGTCAGTAGGCGGATTTAAAAAAAATTAACACATGAGAATAAAGGGCCCATAGAGAGTATATATTATAAATTTCAGCTCCCTAGCTGAAACTTTGGATTTTCAAAAATTAATATACCCTTAGAATAGGGTAATAAATCCAGTAGCAATGTTTATAAAATTAGATTTAAGATCAATTCACTTAAACTTAGCCGTAATAAGCACGACTCCAAACCCAGTCCTTACCTTGCTCCAAACTGGACTTCCAAAGTTGGCATTTTTCCTGCTTCCTCCCATCGTATAAGGCAACCAATTTCCAATATACCATCAGTCAGAACCTCCATTTCCCATACGTCAAATTCAAAACCATCCAAGACTCAACGTAATCGTATGTCCTTTAACCTAAACCCAGTTTCAGATCTTGCCTCAAACCATTCAAAAACCTCTGCTACCACTTCCTTCACCAATTACCCAAACTTCATTCAGTCTCACACTCTAAATCCTACCCCACCTATTCTAAAATGTACCCCACCTATTCCCGCCAGACCCACAAATCCTGTCCTAACTACTATTCCCCACATAGAGAAGTCAACCCCTATCCCCAAACCCTCCGTCCTTTTCGATCCTCTACTTCCCCCAAATGTTAAACATACCAGCAAGTTTACGGACCCTCTGTGCGACCTCGATGGCCGTTATGTTATGGCACGTCTGAGGGATCACCGACTGTTTGAAAATGTCCGCATCTACCTTGCGTTTTTACATGACAAGCCTGATTCCATCTGCGTCGACGGCAAGACAAAGACAAACGTCCAAGTCTCTATTCGGAAAGAAGGTCTTCCAACTGACCCCACTGCACTGCGCGAAATTTACACGCGCTATCACGAAGGCCTGAACATTTCACCTAATACTGTGGCTAATGACCTCTCCGCTTTTGCTTCCCACATCAACTCTAGACATATCTCACATCTCCAAAGAAGCAGAAACGACCAAAACAAATTTTTTCGTTCCTAAATTACCACCATTGACCATTCCTCCACCTATTTCCACTACGCCTTCACATAACAACATAGCCCTCACTTTTTACTATCAGAACGTAAGAGGCCTCCGCTCAAAAACCCAAAATGTCTTGCGTCAATCACATACCCTTCCTTTTGACATCTATGCTCTGACCGAAACCAACCTAATTCCAGATATAAAGAACCAGGAGCTATTTCCCCCCACTTTCAATGTTTTCCGCGATGATGATGTCGCCCGTCCAAAGAACGACTCACCCTGCAGAGGCGTCCTATTGGCCATCAACAATGGCCTTGACTCATCTACAATAGCTACTTCATCTTATTCTTCTAAAGTCGACTTCGTCTCAATTAAAATTGCTCTCCCCCGAAAGTCTCTATTCGTTATGTGCTTTTATATCCCACCGGCCCAACCTTTTGAATCGTACCAATTTGCTGTCGATGTGATTGACCAAATGGCCGACTCGTCAGACTCCCTTGACGACATCATCATTTTCGGCGACTTTAATCTGCCTCATCTGCACTGGATTCCGTCAGATGATGGATCATTTTTCCTGGCTTCTAATCCGAACTCAAATAAGGAATGCCTTTTCATAGATCGTCTAACAGATTCAGGCCTATGCGAAGTTAGTGGCATCTCCAATTATATGGGTAGGCAACTAGACCTTATTTTCTCTACTGATCCCATTAACTCCTCTGTCTCGCTTTCTCCCCTATCTCTATCGACTATTGATAATTTTCACCACCCACTTCTTCTTTCTTTTTTCCATGACTCTCCACCACAGCCGACGCCCGCGACATATCTCCCCTCTTACGATTTTCACAAAGCGAATTACCACAAAATTAACGCCTATCTAAGCAGAGCCTCTTTTGACTTCGCCAACCTCTCTCTAAATGATGCCCTGTCCGTTTTTTACACTGAACTATTTAATTCCATTTCTCTTTATGTTCCCTTCTCTCGACATAAGACAACTTTTTCATCACCCCCATGGTATAACCGCAAACTTCGGACTTTACGTAACAAGAGAAATAAACTATGGGCATTTTTCCTTCGTGATAATTCTTCTTTTAACTACTCTAATTATCTCGGCTCATATCTTCGGTTTACCCAGCTTTATAACTCTCTCTACCAGCAATATCTTAATAAGGCACAAGCCAATCTTATTACCGACCCTAAGTCCTTTTTCCGATTTGTTAACTACAAAAAAAAATCCGATGGTTACCCCACATCCCTCTCCTACGAAAAGATATCCTCAAGTGACCCACATACTATAGCGAACTTCTTCGCAAACTTTTTTAAACAATCTTTCGCCGACAGCTCTTTCGTACCTGATCCCTCTTATTTTAATTATCTACTTAATTTCTCCTTTGGTCCCTTTCTTTCTCTTACTTTCGGCCCTGCAGTAATTGAAAACAAGCTTCAAAAACTCAATGATGAGTTCTCACCTGGGCCAGATGGTCTTCCCGCTATATTTCTTAAGAAATGCAGCTCCAATATTTCCCTCCCCCTTTCTCACCTTTTCCGGCTTTCACTTTCACATGGAGAATTCCCTCAGATTTGGAAGTGCTCATTTATAACCCCGATATACAAAAAAGGACTAAAGAGCGAAATAACCAATTACCGCCCTATAGCTAAACTCTCACATATACCCAAGCTCCTCGAAAGTATCGTGCACGAAGATCTTAGCTTTCACTGCAAATCTCTTATCTCCCAAAACCAACATGGCTTTCTTAAAGGCAGATCAACTACCACAAACCTCGTGGAATTCGTGTCCTCCGCCCTCTCAACCCTGGAAAACGGCAACGATTTCGAAGTTATTGCAACCGATTTCAGTAAGGCGTTTGATATCTCACAAATTAGTCCTTTTTAAACTATCTTCACTCGGCTTCGAACCCATTCTGTTAAAATGGATATCGTCCTACCTGGAAAACCGTTATTATAGTGTTCGCTTCAGGTCCACCTTATCGGCGCCGTTTTTGGCCACCTCTGGGGTTCCACAAGGTAGTCATCTTGGTCCCCTTCTCTTTATCCTAACCATTAACGACCTTGATCGAATCATAAGGCATTCTGTCCTTTCGCTCTACGCTGATGATACCAAGTTTTGTATGCCCATATCTTCACCACAAGACTCTTGTCTTCTACAACAAGATCTGGATACTTTTTCCACCTGGTGCATCAAAAACGGATTAGAGCTCAATATCGCCAAATGCCAGTCTATTACTTTCTCACGCAAGATGAACAAGTCCCCTCCCCGTCCTTACCTTCTCCATGGTCAACCTATATCCCGCGTTCAATCTCTTCGTGATCTTGGCATTCTGTGCGATAGGGAGCTTAATTTCCGTTTACATTTTGACGAGATAATTCTTAAAGCCAACTCATCACTTGGGTTTGTTAAACGGTGGTCAAAAGAATTCTCTAACCCTTACGTGACCAGATCTCTTTACACTACCTTTGTTCGCCCGCTTCTTGAGTACGCTAGCCAAGTATGGTCTCCTTTCCACCAAGTCCATGTGTCCAGAATCGAGAGCATCCAACGTCGCTTTCTCCGATTCGCTCTTCGTGGTTTACCCTGGAACGATCCTTCAACCTTACCCCCCTATCTAGACCGTCTCAAACTCATTAAAATGAATAGCCTTGAGGAACGCAGAGACGCTGCAGACATAGTTTTCATCCATCGACTCTTCTCTGGCTCCGTCGACTGCGCGTCACTTTATAATTCTATCTCCTTCAATACCAACCCTCGTAACTTACGATTCCCTCGTCTCTTTTATCTTCCTCCCCACCGCACGTCCTACGGTTCTAATGAACCAATCTCCCGAATGCTCCGGAAGGTTAACTCAAACCTCACCGCCTTCGATTTCAATCGCAGCACTCTCTGCCTTAAACTTGACCTTCTTCACCAATCCTAAACCCTAACTTAAATTAGTTTTTAATTAGTTTTAAGCCTTATTATTAGCTTGCATTAAGCCAAATAAATGGGGACTTATGCCCCACCAAAATTAAAATTAAATTAAAATTAAAACATAGGGACGGGCTACAGTCCGCTTGGGCGAACTGTTGGATACCCTATTCTTATTCCTATCCCTCATAAGTGGGCGTGACAAAAGTCTAAGTATGGTTGAATTGTTAAGAACGCTCTACATATTTTGTTATATAACATTTAAAGGATTTTATCAAAAAAACAACGCTCCCTAGCTCAAACTTGGGTGTTTCAATAAAATTGTTTTATTTAATTGTGGGCGTGTCAGTAGGCGGATTTAAAAAAAATTAACACATGAGAATAAAGGGCCCCTAGAGAGTATATATTATAAATTTCAGCTCCCTAGCTCAAACTTTGAATTTTCAAAAAAAAATGAATTGTGGGCGTGTCAGTGGGCGGATTTTGAAAATATTTACACATGAGCATAAAGGACCCATAGAGAGTATATACTATAAATTTCAGCTCCCTAGCTGAAACTTTGGATTTTCAAAAATTAATATCAGTGGGTCAGTGGGCGTATTTTGAAATTTTTTTATCCCGAGCAGTTTTAGGAGTCATAGATCATATATAAAAAAATTCAGCTTTCTAGCTCAAAATTCGATTTTTTCCAAAATTTGTTTTTTTTTGAGTTTGTGGGCGTGTCTATGGGCGGATTTCAAAAATTCGTAAACTTTATTATTTCGGGACCCTAGAGAGTATATGGTTAAAATTTCAGCTCTCTAGGTCCAGTTTAAAGGCCTAATTTTTGACGACAGACGGACGGACGGACGGACATGGCTAGATCGACATTACTATCGATGCTGATCATAAATATAGTAACTTTTAGGGGTCTACGGCACGGGCAATATTAAGGTATGTTACAAACTATGCGTCAAAATTAATATACCCTTAGAATAGGGTATAAAGACTAATGCCGTCTGCGGTATCATCTCTCGATGGAACCTCGGCCTATGAAAGGTATTATTGCCAATGTTGTGTATGTACATCAAAATTTGTGCGTTTTGATCTTTTCGCGTCAACTTCCTTGTTGGTTGATCCTCGTGACAGTAAAGTGATTGAGTGATTGTGTGATGTTTTATTCCACATCATGTGTACCTTTTTCTGTTTGTTGTTGTGGTGGATTCCCCCGTTTAAAGTCTTCAAAGTGCAAAACCTGGTAAATGTTGTGTGTTTAAAACATGGTGTGCCATTACTTTTTAACATTTTTTCATTAGCCAAGACATTTCAAGCAGCAGTAATATGGACTACCATGGTGTGGAGGAAGTTTCGACTATTCCGCCGAGAGTAGTACATTTTGAGGATCGATGTGTTAGACCGGCTGTAGAAGATACCGCTAATCTTATAGTAGAAGAAATAGTCCCAGAGTGCGTTTCTATTTTCCCACCAACAGTTGGAACAACTCATGATCCAGCTCTGGTTGTATGTCAATTGCTAATATATTATTTAAAATTTATTAACTTATGTATTTAAAATTTACGAAGAATCGGAAAATAACTTTAAAAACATAGGGACGGGCTACAGTCCGCTTGGGCGAACTGTTGGATACCCTATTCTTATTCCTATATCTCATAAGTGGGCGTGACAAAAATTTAAAGGATTTTATCGAAAAAACTAAGCTTTTGTAAATAAAAACGCTCCCTAGCTCAAACTTTGGTTTTTCAATAAAATTGTTTTATTTAATTGTGGGCGTGTCAGTAGGCGGATTTAAAAAAAATTTAAGTATGAGCATAAAGATCACCTAGAGAGTATATACTATAAATTTCAGCTCCCTAGCTCAAACTTTGGACTTTCAAAAATAAAAAAAAAATAATTGTGGGCGTGTCAGTGGGCGGATTTTGAAAATATTTACACATGAGCATAAAGGGCCCCTAGAGAGTATATATTAAAAATTTCAGCTCCCTAGCTCAAATTTTGGTTTTTCAAAAAAAATATTTTATTTAATTGTGGGCGTGTCAGTGGGCGGATTTTGAAAATTGTATGTCCCAAGCAGTTTTATGGGCCAAAGATCATATATAAAAAATTTCAGCTTTCTAGCTCAAAATTCAATTTTTCCCAAAATTTGTTTTATTTAATTGTGGGCGTGTCAGTGGGCGGATTTTGAAAATTTTATGTCCCAATCAGTTTTATGGGCCATAGATCATATATAAAAAATTTCAGCTCTCTAACTCAAAATTCGATTTTTTCCAAAATTTTGTTTTTTTGAGTTTGTGGGCGTGTCTGTGGGCGGATTTCAAAAATTCTTAAACTTGATTATTTCGGGACCCTAGAGAGTATATAGTTAAAATTTCAGCTCTCTAGGTCCAGTTTAAAGGCCTAATTTTTGCCGACGGACGGACGGACGGACATGGCTAGATCGACATTACTATCGATGCTGATCATAAATATAGTAACTTTTAGGGGTCTACGAACAATATTAAGGTATGTTACAAACTATGCGTCAAAATTAATATACCCCTAGAATAGGGTATAAAGAGCAATGGTCTCTCTGATGGGGCATCATCTTTAAATACTTCACCAAGAAGCAAAAAGATGAAAACAAAAATAAGTATTTTAAGAAAGTTGATTAAAGATATAGACAGAAAAATGAAAATACGAGTACTTAATCACAAAGTTCACCGCAAATCGAAAAAAGTAAGATCCAAATTAAATAAGATTGTTCATTTTAAGGGGATGTGATCGTTTTTATACCCTATTCTAGGGGTATATTAATTTTGACGCATAGTTTGTAACATACCTTAATATTGCCCGTAGACCCCTAAAAGTTACTATATTTATGATCAGCATCGATAGTAATGTCGATCTAGCCATGTCCGTCCGTCCGTCGGCAAAAATTAGGCCTTTAAACTGGACCTAGAGAGCTGAAATTTTAACCATATACTCTCTAGGGTCCCAAAATAATCAAGTTTACGAATTTTTGAAATCCGCCCACAGACACACATATGATCTATGACTCCTAAAACTGCTTGGGATAAAAAAATTTCAAAATCCGCCCACTGGCACGCCCACAATTATTTTTTTTTTTTGAAAATTCAAAGTCTGAGCTAGGGAGCTGAAATTTATAATATATACTCTCTAGGGGCCCTTTATGCTCATGTGTTAATTTTTTAAATCCGCCTACTGACACGCCCACAATTAAATAAAATAAATTTTATTGAAACACCCAAGTTTGAGCTAGGGAGCGTTTTTTTTTGATAAAATCCTTTAAATGTTATATAACAAAATATGTAGAGCGTTCTTAACAATTCAACCACACCTAGACTTTTGTCACGCCCACTTATGAGGGATAGGAATAAGAATAGGGTATCCAACAGTTCGCCCAAGCGGACTGTAGCCCGTCCCTATGTTTGTTATTGTTTACGTGTAAAATTATGCTGAGCTGGGTATACACTTAGCACCGAAACACGGCTAATATTAAACGAAAAGATGTATCAAAAAACATCGATTTTATTGAGTTTTCGCTTGCTCTCTTTTATTATTTTTATTATTATTACATATTATTAAACTTTATTGAACAATAATATAATTACAAATTCAATACATATTTGCAGAGCACTAGCTACCAGGGCCTTCAGCTCGGTTTTTTTTATTATTTTTATTTATATTATTACTAGCATACCCGCTGATGAAAAAATGAATGCATATTTTCTATTTGAAACGTATTCATCCCTTTACTCCTAATTTTTATTATGTACATATCGATATCATATTCATATCACGCTGGAAAGTTTGATCGTGAGAATCTCCTGTGTCACACTTATCGCCCTTGTTTCATTTTGGACTGCCCATTCACATAAAATGTGGTCAGCTGTTTCGTCTTCTTCAAGTCTTAGCCGGCACTCTGGAGAGTTGATTATTTCGATTGATGCTAAGTCGGTATCGTAAGCCGTGGTGACCAGTAAAATAACCTATTAGGTTTTGATATCATATCGCGTCAAATTTAGGCATTTGGTGGAATTGCTGTTTAAACGCCGGATAGTTCGTTTGGCCTGGGATGTTCACTCAATAGGTGAAACATATCATATGTTCCCAGCTTTTCAAAGCTGCACTTGGTTCCGATTAAGGGGGGCAGCAGAAGGGTTCGGGACTTTCAAACGCAGTTTCTGATCCCGTTCTGGTCAGTTCATCGGCCTTTTCACTTTCATTCAAAACCCTTACGGTCCGGAATCCACCACAGTTTGATCTTGTTCCTTGAACCTAGTGCTTGAAGAACATGGCTGATTCGCAGTGATACACTAGAATCCAAGTACAATTGAAAATTGTGTTCGATACGTGATGCTTCGTAAAACAACATTCCAATGTGTTTAGTTAATTATTCGGTAACTTATGGAAGTCACTCACTCGTTCAGTGATGCGGTAATTCGGGCCCCGTTTCTTAATAATTTCGCTAACAAGTAAAAGAAACAAGTAACGCAAAATGCTGTTTCCCTCTCTAATTCGTAAGAAATACATTTATTTAAATAAACACTAATTGATAAATACAATGGGTTGGCATATAATCCTAATCAACACAATTAGAGCCTACGACTTTTAAGCCGGCCTGTGCTATTGAAGATATCTCGAGCAATATGTAAACTCATGTTTGTCCTATTTTTTTTAATAAATCGAGCTCCTTTAAGTGCAGCTTTATCTATCCTAACCTACCTAATCGAAAATACCCATCTCATCAAATCTTTTTAACGTGTACCTCATGGTTTCCTCCAACCTTTTGGAAGAGAACATAATTTCGACTTTCTTTTTCGCAAAGTCCTCATTCATGAAGTTATCTAAAGTATTGTCACCTGACTGTGCCTTATCCATAGCGATTGCTGGGAAAATTGCAAAATTGGCAAAGAAACCATAAGATTCCCTTCGCCTCACTTCGGTTAAAATGTCTTCAAAGCTTGGAATTTTATTAAAACTATGAGTCTTCAACGTCTCACGTAAGGCCGCATAATACGTCTGGAGCATCTCCTCCCGCTTTTGTTCCAAGACTTCTAACTGCACTGATGTAAAAAGGAAATAATTTATATCATAGCCAGGACTTCCGAAAATACTCATTTGAAAGTCAACGAAAACAACATCATCCACTTGCTGTTTTTCACCGTTTTTATACTTGAACAGGAAGTTATTCACCCAAAGATCGCCATGGTTAAGAACCTTCAGTTCACCATCAATTGGCTGTTGACTTTTGACCAGATTCTGCTTCAGGTCCGCCGCGTATTTTTCCACCTTCTCACTTATTGACTCAAAACCCTTCCACTTCTTGATTGTATGAATGAGACCGTTGATGTTGTTCCCAAAGAAAGTTCCAAGAAGATCCGACCCATATACACTTTCCTTTCTTAGTATACCACTGCGAAAAGAGTTCATCGAAGCAGGATCCTAAAGATAGTCATCGGATGAAAGAAAAAGTACTTATCACCGAAATTTCACTAACCTTTTTGTGCAGAACCATGGAAACTCCATGGAACTGTCCTAGTTTCTTCATAACCACTTTACTATGCGCCAAATCCAGTCCCTGTTCACGATCCGCCATTATATAACCTAGCGAGGAAAGATCCTCAAACACTAACGTGTTAATTGGCTCTTTAAGAGTGTGATACAACTTTGGCCCGAACTTGACTTTATCCAAAAGAATCTCCATCCGTGGCATCATGTTGTAATAGACGATTTTTTCCTTAAGAAAAACTTTCATATCCTCTAGGAACTGGGTGTTATCACTGACTGGAATACTTTTAACTACTACTGACACACTTTCGAGAGGCTCTCTGTCGCTTTGATAGGTAACGCGGACGCGGTAAATCTGACTGCAGTAGTTGTCACCGACATCGCTGCCCTTCTCGAAGGAAAGCTTTTTAATTTTGACATACGACTCGAAAAGGCCATTTTCGATTGTGTCCTGGAAAAATTGCTCATCCAAATCTTTAGGCGCACTAATAGAGTTACAGATTTCCACACTCATTGTATCTACCAATAGTTCTATCCAACTGGCACTAAGACCATTTTGCTTAGCTTATAAATACGAACTAAAAGCGATGATATTCTAAATTACGATGACCGATCAAGAACGAATTGCGCTTGACTGACTGCATTAGGAGTGAATTAATCGGCGAGATACGAGTATGTTTAAAGCTTCTGGGGCCTACGCTATTATTATTCAGAGTCTAGTTTAGTATGTCATTTCAATAAGGCATTGCGCCAGATGATAACTAAAACAACTGATACACGACTTGGTTGCGAGCGGTCCTCTCACAGATTATTGATGTTGTCTTGAATGTTAAAGTTAATTTTACATCACAAAAGCCTGGCAACTTTGTAATTAATTCTCTCATTCATTTGGGAATGCGAATTATTTTTGTATGTGAGGTGGGGTTTCATTGACAGTCAGCTACTTCAACGATTTATGCAATAATCGAGTATCTAGTAGTGAATTTTAATAATTGCAACTTGTGAGTTAGTATCTATGCGTGTCAAAGTGAAAATTATAATCGACACTGATGATAAAATTATCTTATGAGAAATTAGAATGTTGTTTTCGTAAGTAAACAAACGAAAGAGTTAGATTTTAGTTTTTGATATAATAGCCGAGATCCGCCCTAAAATACGTTCAATCATGATTATTAAATGCAACAATTTGTTTTTTTACTTATTAATTGCGTCTTACGTGAACATTTTTTATAGACTACATTAAGAGAAAAATACTTGATATAAATACAATTACATTAACCCTAGAAAGATAATCATATTTTTTATGACGTAAAAGATAATCATACGTCTCAGAGACGTATGGGACTTTGGTAGTGTATTTAATGAAAGCCATGAACTTTTTAAAAAAATATTAACGTTTGATTTATTTATGTAGTTCATATTAAGTAAAATAAATCAATGATTTAGTATAAATAAATATTAATTTAAACAATAAAAACAAAAAACGTAAGCCCCATTACAAATCCACAAAAAACAACTTATATTTTAAAGGAACTTTAAAATTTACATTAAGTCATAATTGTTTGCCAAATTTTCATTTTTTCGGTTTAAAACAAGTCTACTAATAAGGCTTAGTAATTTTAAATTATATACGATTAAATTAAATGTAAGAATGGCACAGGTCACACACGCCCCCAGAAGTCCGTCATAGCTATAACTTGTTACCGCAGGTACTTACCATTGCACCACGACCGTTACGGGCTAGCTCCGACCACCGACTGAGTTAGTTTAAGCAACCAACCCAATGCGGTTTATAGTTAAAAGGATATAACATTTTTTCGCGCGTCATACGTCTCGCAGACGTAGATTATCTTTCTAGGGTTAAGTCGAAATATTAATCTTACATAGTTTTGTATTTGCACTAGCAGACCCGCTCGGCTTCGCTCGAGAAACTAAAATGAGTTATTTAATTTTGTTTTACTTGTAATTGCTTTTGCTAACAAATATATGGTTATGTAATATATGCGGAATTTTTATAAGTAAGACTAGTTGGAAAAATAGTTGTAGAGGCTAATGGAATAATTATCAGGTTAAATGTACACCTTTAGGGCGTCCGCATTGGAAACAATAATCTTGAATAAGTGTGCGATTTATTTTAAGTTAGATTTAATAATTTTTGTTTGGTATGTGAGTTGAAAAAAGTGTCCCGTGTAGGGAAGAGTTAAGAATATCACTACAGCGAATCCCGATAAACAGCGCTTGTCGTAAAAGGCCACTAAAGCGAAAATCATATTAAGGTAATTTAAACATCCAGGTGAACATAGCCACACATTTGTGGTTTGGTAACCCGTTTCATGAAGCCTCGGGTTAAAGATTGCAAAGTAATCCAAGGAGAGGTGCCCAAAACACCGCCTCCTCCGGACAGACATTTTTATGGCGGCGTAGACGAACAGAACAAAACAAAGAAAAGTGTCTGCGAGAAGCAAATGGTACAATTTGGACAAAGAGAAAGGCGAAGCATTTATTGCAAATACGCAAAATTATCTCCACTACATCATAATCGAAGTTGAAGATGCAGAGTGCAGAGGGCGATAATTCCTTATAACGACCTTGCTTTAATGGAACCAAATCACTGCTAGGGGCTTCAAAAGGATACTACCAACACGGCAGAGAAGCATGGTGGAGTACAGATGAAGCTAAAGCAGCAATAAATGACAAGAAAGCGGCATTCAAAGATTGGTCAAAGTGCTCCACTTATAATGGAGATAAAAAGCTCGCCTCGAATTGGAATAGAGACTTTGCAAGAGGCAAGAGAAAGTGCAAGGTCTGTATCGGCAGTTAGAAGAAATGTCTTCTTCGGGTGCTGGTAGAAACCAGGGTGTTCATAAACTCCAACAAACCAGCTTGAACAGGGGCAGAACCATTTTTTAATTTGCCCCTCAGAGAAGGAGGAATGCCCAGGAAATCCGTTCACTAAAGATTATCAACACTGCTCAAGGGCTGCGTCTTGTGGATGACGAAAAAATACTACACAGGTGGCAGCAGTATTGTGAAGGAGTTCTAAATTATCAATTCCCTCGGATATATTTTCCGAGAACCGTTCCTAACAATGAAGACGTACACCACTTTACTGTGGAAGAAGTTAGGAAGGCTATCAAAGACTCCAAAAAGCGAAAAGCAGTTGGGCCGGACGAGATACCCTCTGAGTTCTGGAAAAAGATCGGACACATCGGTTCCAAATGCCTCATGATTCTCATCTCCTAACTGATGAGACGCGATCCAATGCCAAACCAGTGGAGGAAAATTTGTCTTCTTCCTTCCTACAAAGGAATAGGCGATACGCGAGACTGTGACAATTACCGTTCCGGCGAATGCGGGAAATAATAAGGCTATCTGAAGACCAGTGCGGATTTATCGCAGGTAAATCAACCATCGGTGCAATCTAAAGTGCAATCATCATGATGAAAAACATCGTGATTCCTTAAAGGATTTGCATAATGTTATTGGTTGATTTTGAAAAAGCCTTTGATAGACAGCCAAGGGATCTATTATGGGTGGCGCTAACACACCGAGGAGTTACAGAAACGTCTTCAGTCCCTTGATATTTATTTCAGGCCTTGACTGATCTTAGAAAACTGACGGACCCGAAATTGCATCAGTTTTTCTTTGCTGACTTCAGCACTTGATGTACTACAAGGTGGCGCAAAAGTCATCATCCTATCGGAAGAAGCTATAATTTTTGCAAATGGCGGCAAATGTAAATTCTACTTTGACATTTGTGAAGTTAACTATACAGAAAAAACTTAAGACACCAATTAACATAATCCAAAAGCAGAACCAAAGTTTTTCATTCATAAAAAAAATTACAGCGAAAGAACATCGGGTGACAACTTTTGCGCCACCTGACTACTTTTGCGACACCTTGTATATGTACGGTGACCATACGTCCCGTATTTCCCGGGACAGTCCCGTATTTCAATAGCCTGTCCCGGCTTTTTTTTAAGAAATACGGGACATATAAATGTCCCGTATTTTAATTTTAGTGCCGTATTTGTCTATCTATAACACCTGCTATGAATATTTAAGTCAGTGCGATGTATCTTTACAAGAAGTTAAAATTTAAAGCTACATATGTTGTTCTTCAAAATGTACCTTCCTGGCTAGATGTAGCAATCCCAGCTTTTGTTAAGGAAAAGCGAAGCGATACAAAGTTTGACGACTCGCATTATTTAATGAGTTTAATTGCTTAAAATCTTTTCTAAAATTAGATCCAATTAGAGAATGGTTAAACAACAGAAAAACAGTGGGTGCAAAATGGGTAGATATTTATACCCATTTCTCAGAAAAAAAAAATTGCTTTCTTTTACAATTTGTCACATTCAGCTGGTGTCTAACAGGTTCAAATGCTCCCACGAAAAGAATTTTTTTCGATAATGAACAATTATGGACCAGTGAAAAACCCAGCTAAATGTAAAAACCCTAAAAGCTATATTAAATGTAAAGTGCAATTACAATTTAAGTTGTCTTGAATTGAAAAATTATTTAAAAGAAAACGACAATATTGTTAAACAGGTTTGTTCATCCAATAAGTATTCAGAAAGAACTTATGATCCGCAACTTCTATTTTTTTAACTCGCACATTAATATTACAGAATGAATGAAAGACTGATTTTCTTATTAGTTTTATTATTCATTAATTATTATTTAATATGTTGTTTTTGTTGCTTACTGAAGGTTAATTTATTTTCGTTATTTAATAAGAAATTTAAGTTTATTCGCTTGAATTTGTTACGTCTTGAAGACTTTATTATTATTTATTGTTCTTTTTTTCTTAAACAATTGTTTTTTTTTTTTGTTTTTAATGAAATAATCCAATACGACATTTTCTGTTATTTTTGGCCATTTGTGTGCTGTCATATATTTTCACTTTTTTTGTCCCGGGTTTTGCTCCTAAAAATATGGTCACCGTAACTATATGGGTTTACGTTTTGGAGGGGAATGGGAATCGTTTTAGTCCAAAGAAAACAGAATATCTGGGATCTATGATCAATAACGAAGCAAGCTGGGATGGCGACATTAAGCATCGCGTATTACACAAAGATATTGAAAGCAGCTACTTGCTCTTTTTTATAAAATTTCCTTGGTTTTTTGAGGCATTATGTTTAGATATTATGTCAGTATTCTGGAAGACGATGCAAGCTGAGTGTATTTTCAAAGGATTTGATTGAAGACACAGAAGAACAAGTGCAGCAGGACGAGTTTGGGTGTTAGGTCAGGAGATCTGGGTGGCCAAGGGTTGGTTTAGAGGAGATGAGAAGAAGTTTGATTTCATTCAAATATTTGTTGCAGGTACTAACATCATCCCCACAGTCGCCTAAAAAGCGATTTGCTATACCACCAGTACTATAACTGAGCGCATGTTTGCCAAAGGACGGTACCAAACGGGAGTTGGAAAAGACCATAGTATTGGTGTGGCCCAATCCAGTTTTAGTTAGGTCCTCGCAAAAGTCCTAGATATCTAGGAGGCGGTTCGTTGCGCCTTCAGTTAAAATTTATTTTATAATAGGAAAGGAACATAAAGCTAAATGTTATGCTGGTAAGTTCGCTTATTTGTGGTCTTCGTTTTTAATGCAATTTATTAGGGTTGGGTTCGATATCCCGCTTTTTATAATCCCGATTCTTAAAATCCCGCTATTAAAATTCCGCTTTTTATAATCCCGCTTTTTTAAATCCCGTCTTTTAAAATCCCGCCTCTTATAATCCCGTTTTTTATAATCCCGTTTCTTATTATCCCGCTTCTACAATCAAAAGTCGATTTTTTAAAATAAAGCAACTACTTTTGATTGTAAAAGCGGGATAATAAGAAAATTAAAATAAATTAAGCAATGAGTGTTTTTTTGAAATGCAGTTTATTTTAACATTTATCATTTTAAGAGGAAGTAACAAAATTAGAAATAAATAATATCAAAATAAATTTTTAAGTAATAAAAATGACTTCTTCAATAATTTAAAAAAAAAATATAAAGTAATGTTACACATATGATATTCTGCAAAAGGGAACAAAAAAAACTTCAAACCATTAACAACATTTTTTATTTTATTAGTTCAAGTGTATATTATGTATAAGCAAAAAACCTGTTCTACTCATTTTTTTTTACTTTTAGCAAGAGGTAGGTTTTTATGTGCATTATATACTATTTTCGCAATGCGTAAAAACAATGTAGAATATGTAAGCAAAAACAAATGTGTGCTTACAGTAAAAACTAAAATCATTCGGATGCATTTTCTTTTTGGTCGAATATTTTTAATATTTTTAAATATATAATAATATAATAAAAAAGCGCATATAACCAACATCTATTTTTTGATAACAATGTTTTGTAAAAAAACGGGATTAGCGGGATTTTAAAAAGCGGGATTATAATAGATCAGGATTTTGAACAAGCGGGATTTTAGAAGAAGGGATTTTTGAAAAGCGGGATTCCGCGGGAAAACTGAAAACATCGCCGCAAGTTCGGTCGGATTTTTACTTCAACTTCGAATTTAGGATATAGGTCTAACGTTGATGTCAAAGTTGAGGTTGTGGTGCTAATGTGTTCTATCCCATTGAAAAGCATTTGTTCTAAAACGGGCGTCGTGGGTGTCAAAGTTAAAGTCGGAGGCGTGTCCCGCGAAGAGATATCTTTTTAAATGGGACAATAAATAAAAAAGATTTCTGATACATAAATTTGAAGGATTCATTTATCGATTTCTTGCTCAGAGCGCTCAGAGATTTTGTTTCGCGTGTGACGCGCCTATTATCATTGCTTTGAATCAATTTTCAGTTGCAACCAAATTCAATCAAAATTCCATACAAAATATATCACCAAAGCACGTACACTCATAGTCGTTTGCATTCCAATTGAAAAGCGTGATACTTACAACGCTGACAGATTTATCTCATTCGGCATAATGCATAAGAATCGTTTGTTAAAGTCGATGAGTCTAGTTATTGATTTAGAACAATACATGCATTTGATACTCCATTGAAATTCTTATTAATCATATAAGCTGAATTGTCTAGTGCCCCACAGTTATCAGGCACCTTGAATGAATACTTCAAATGTTCGATCCGCCTCTTGGAAGAGACGGCTATATTCATATTTTCATCGTCTTCAAGGTGACTTTCCAGACTATTATTTGTACATATAGGCTTGTTAATCGTTAATACTGGGAATGGCTCTGACAATGTAAACTGACCAACACGAGATATCAGCTGGTATTCATACACAATTTCATCGTAGGTCGCAATATCTTCAAAAGTTATTCTATAGACGGGTTTCTTTTAGGTGTTATAGCACCTTTTAAAAAAACGGAGGAAATTATGATCGTTAAGATAAGATAGAGATACACTTCCGTAAGACAATGTGACTTCATCCAATAAAATCTCCCACTTTGACAGAACATTCAAATAAAACATAGGGACGGGCTACAGTCCGCTTGGGCGTACTGTTGGATACCCTATTCTTATTATTATCCCATATAATTGGGCGTGACAAAAGTCTAAGTATGGTTGAATTGTTAAGAACGCTCTACATATTTTGTTATATAACATTTAAAGGATTTAATCGAAAAAAACGAAGCTTTTGTAAAAAAAAAACGTTCCCTGGCCCAAACTTTGGTTTTTCAATAAAATTGTTTTATTTACTTGTGGACTTGTCAGTCAGCGGATTTTAGAAATTGTATCTCCTGAGCAGTTTTCGAAGTCAAAGATCAATACAACAACTCTTAAACTTAACTTTCAGCTCTCTAGGTCCAGTTTAAAGGCCTAATTTTGCCGACAGACCGACGGACGGACGGAATAACGGACGTAAGGACGGACATGGTTAGATCGATATTAGGGGGTTTACAGGCAATATTAAAGTATGTTACAAACTATGAGTCAAAATGAATATACCCTTAGAATAGGGTATAACAACGTTCTCCTTGTTATACACTTGTATTTCTTCCAGGAACTCCATACTGGACTCTATTGTAATTGTCCTGGACCTGTTCGGTTTCCTCATTTTTTGACCGCATAAAATTAACTTTTACACGAAGTTTCTGATTGAAACAGTTGTCGCCAGCACTACTGCGGAGAGATATAGAAATATCTTTCACCTTCACGTATGCTTCAAGATGTCCATTCTCTAGGACCTCCTCGAAGAACTCTTGGTCAAGACATTCTAGCGCGATAAGTCCGCTCTCAGAACAAACCTGTTTGAATAAAACTTCCCATTCATTTATTAAAAAAAAAACATAACAGCAGCGAGTTAGCAGCAGTCTTATCTTTCAAAAGTGTAACTGGTGCCGTAGATTTATATACATATATCTTAAGTTGACAAAAATGCTCAGCGAATCGTAAAATACATTTTTTTATTATTTTACAGTCTTCGTTATGGAAGACTGACTTCATCTATCTTTGCTTCCCCTGCCCCACCTCTTGCGAATATTTATTAGAATGTTAACTGTTTCTCAAATTCTGCCGGTTGAAACTGACTTTAAATTGTGGGTCCCTTGCATTGGTAAAAAAAAAAATGAACTTTGTACAGACAAAAAGTTGAAGAAGATAGGTTTGAGGCCCTCTATGAGGCGTTAATGCCTGATATTTTTGACTTACTTCA
Source organism: Portevinia maculata (assembly GCA_949715645.1). Taxonomy (NCBI): domain Eukaryota; kingdom Metazoa; phylum Arthropoda; class Insecta; order Diptera; family Syrphidae; genus Portevinia; species Portevinia maculata. The sequence goes on from OX454526.1 coordinate 11,223,937, forward strand.
TTTGTTAAGTTATGATTTAACATAATGATTTTGATTGTAAAATCTATTATCTGGTAACTCTTGTGACATCTAGTAGTAGTATTTGAATTGGGGCCATCCAAGGACCTTATGTTCCGTCTTATTTCATCACAGCTGCCCGTTCATTACTTAGTAGACTCTAACGAGAAAGAACTTACAGATTGATTTCACTTTACTCATCTACTAAAAGTGTTTACCTATGATATCCAGCCTGGTTCTGGCAGAATCCGAACATTTGCAGATTAAACATCCCCTTTATCTCATTGGTGGTCATTCCGCAAGTTCTATGACGATAACCTTCCAAGCGATCGACGAGATCGTCATAGATTTGCTTCATTTATCACCATCGTGTCGCGAACATACACAATGCTCAACATAGACGGAGTTTTTCTTTTTGCTCTAAAGTCAATTGCTCACTTTGAAAATTATTTAAAAATGTTTTGATTGTCTCCAAAACATGCAATTCGATTTGAGACGACACTTCATTGAAATGGCTCATGTTGTCATCTGTAAACTGATGAGAGGCGATCCACTGCCTTACTAGTGGAAGGAAAGTTATCTTCTTTTTTTGCGCTTAAGGGGTATTATTTCTCAGTACCTATATGTACTGTACCCCTATAGTGTTGGAACACAGCGCAGGCAGTTTTTGTTGAACAGTTAGCAGCACCTAGCTAACTGCTAGGTATTGCATTGCATGATTTTATGTGCTACTTACTATTCGATAGAATAGGAGGCCTGGAAAGAAGTTCGGTGCTTTTGTATTGGTTTTTCTCCAAGGGTGGCGCATAAATTGCTTGGGGAGATCTGTGTTCGTGAAAGTATTTAGTTTAAAATCGTGGTCCTGGTCGGGATAAGAACGCCTGCCAAGCAGTTAGTGAATACACTATCATCGCACAGTTGCCACCCGCAGTGGTTCTTACTTTGTTCAAAGGAAAATGTGTCTGATGTCACGCACCATAAAGATCGTTGTGCGGGTACTAGATAGCTGATAGCAGAATACAATAAGGCTGTCTGATGAGCAGTGCTGCTTTGTCGCAGTTAAATCAACAACAGATGCAATCCCAAATATTAAGATCATGATGGAAAAGCATCGTGATTCCAAAGGAGTAAGATAGATCTGTTATGGGTGGCGCTAAGACATCGAGGAGTTTCAAAAACCTACGGAAGTCATGGACATTAATGAGGCAGTTAAAACGTGAGCGCAGTATTGCAGAGGTTAGTGTATTGGAGTACTAATCTAAAGGACTCAGGTTCAAATGCCGCCAGGGCCAAGTAACATATAAAAAAAAATCCATTGCCCCACCTCTTGCTAACGTCTGAGAAACATGTGAGAGTATCAATAATTGTCTTGAGAAGCTCAAATTCGCCGTCGGATTCGGTTTAAATTGTAGGTCCCTTCAACTGTGCACAAACAAATGTGTGACTCCATAGTGCATCAGGAATTTTTTGGATGACGATGGAGCCATCATAAGCGAGGATCAAACGTCCTTGCAACGAGCACGGTAGCAACGATCATATAAAAGTACTACGGATGAAATTACGTGTTTGGGTCAACAGTGTCGTCAACATGAGCTACTTCGACAAATTTGGAGCTGATGTCATTAAGGATTTTCAAAACTAATTTGGCGGATAAGTCATTAATGGGTCAACGGCAGCGCTCATAAACCCGAGATGGAGTACTGACGCTCCTTCCGCAATATATTTTGGAACTGGCCCTCCAAATGGGGGGTTGTGCCATCGGGGTGACATCCCTACCATGTAAAAAAAAAAGTAACTTGTGAGAAAGACACCAGCCTCGGATATGGGAACCTCTCAATTTACTTGAATTATGTAATTAAAGTCGCACGGAATGACGATTTCAGTACGAAGATGAAGGATGACAACTCTTGTGATGGAATCTGACAGTGAATCGATCTCATTATAATGTTGATTGCCCGTCCGGACTTGGACTTCTATAAACGGAACAGTATTGGATTTATTGCCTAAGGAAATCGAAACCAAGCCAGATGAAATTGAATTTCGGATTGCAACATTGGTTGTATTGTGGTTGAACTTGGTGGGCTACATAACTACATCCATAGACGGTAAGACCGCTATGAGAAAAGGATAATAACACTTATAAGTTATAACAGGGAAGGCTGGATTCCTTTAAACTGTGTATCAAGACAGTTGTCTTATTCTAGGGTTTATGGGCGTCCAATGAAAAAAAAGTTTGTCCTTAAACCATGAATGTTGCTCACATCCACACTAAAATTCCTGAGTCTTTCCACTGAAATTTGTTTGGCTTACATATATGTAATACATTTAATTTAAAGAGTTTGCTTAGAGCAAAACACAAAAAAAAACTCAAATTTTATAAGCAAAAAATATTAAAAAAATAAATAAATAAGCAATTAATAAATAACTAAAATCAAAAGCGTATTAATTAATAACCAATAGGTTAAAACCTAACAAAAAATGAATATACTTGGTAAACTAAGAAAAAAATAACAAATCAAAGTAAATAAATGACACTGCATTTAACAATTGTTTAGTATCTACATAAGTTTATAGAAAGTAAAAATAAACGTTAACAAATAGATAAATAATTAAATTAGTAAATAAAAATCATCCCCTTTATCTCATGGACTACACGTCCGCTACCCTTCTCCTCTTTCCTTTCAATTTTCAATTACCCATATCCCCCCTCCATCAAATCCCTAAATCCTATTTCCCCAATAAACCCCTAATCTACGGTGGCAAGCGCCGAGAGATGCATGGCTAAGAGGGTGCTTAGTCGTTAGTTTGCAAACTTCGGATACCAGGCGACCTCCGATTTTAAGATAGCCTTCCTGTGGTTAGACGGGTAGACCACGGGCGACACCATATCCCGAATACTCGTGGGTTTCAAAATAAACCAAACAATAAAAGAAACAATAGAGAATGATGCCTCTAAAATTGCATCATCAAATAGGGATGTTTAAGAACACCCTGTCGATGACGACACGACATCTGTCAAAGGGATAGAGTCGGTAATCATCGACTCTGAAATGGGGGAACCTGAAGAGAACTTGTCTCAACTCAGTGACTCTATTTCAGAATCCAGCACCATATGCAACAGCATATTATCGGATGAAAGACATCCCGATATAGAGGACGTACCTAAGACAGTCGGCAATGTAGCACGGCCTGAGTCTGAGTACGTTAGGTTCACACCATCTGAACAGCGCAGATTTAAGCGCGCGCAGAAGAAGGGGAGCACCATTGAGCAGGCCCGTCTCTATGCGATCCAAAAGATGGAAAACAAGGGTCCCGAGGTGAAGCGAATGCGATCCGAGGATAATACCCCGCCTCAATCCGAAGCGAAGCGAGGTCGCACTGGGAAGGCAACCGTCGACAAAGTCTCGTATAGCAATATAACGAGCTATGTAAGACTGGGTGTTGTACCGGTGGACATCGATCGTAATCCTCTCTCCAACGAACAAATGGGTTCGATACAGGAGAGGATTATGGATATCACGATCGAACAGCGTGACGAGGAGGTCAAACCAGCCTTCCGCGGTACTACGTTCAAAGCCGGATGGCTCATGATCGTATGTGCAGACGCCACCACTGCAGAGTGGATGAAGGCAACCTTCGCCAAGCTAAAAGAGAAAGGATCCTAGCCCTATTAGATGGCCAAAACAAAGAACTGAACACGAGAACGTGGAGGGTTCTGCAAAGATCGGATGAGCGAGACATCGCACATATGGTCTTTGCCATAAACGACAGCACCATGAGGAGAGTCGTGGAGCTAAAGGGTATGGTCTCTTTCCGATTCGGACAGACCAAACTTATCCTAAAAAGTGCTGACAAGACGGCCACACAGGGCCCTAAAGATCAAAAACAGCACGTTTTGGATAAGAAGGATGTCACAGCTCACGGCAGCACCGCAACTGACCCAAGTGGGGCCAGCACCAGCGCTGCCGCTAAGGCTGCAGCTTCAAGTACGGCAACAACTGTGCCAGCCAGAAAAATAAGCTACAAGCGCGAAGTCAAGCGCAGCCAGAGAAAGCCAAACACGATTCAGGCCTAAGTTAGGTATGGATCGTAAGAAAGCACTGGCACAAGAAGGACATAAAAACAAAAGTCCTAGAGGCAGACAAAGTGGTACTTCTCAACAGGGTATCGTACGTAGGAGAGGAGATAACAAGCCCAATAGAGTACGAAACGCTGGATACAGACGCAAATGACCACCCGTCTCAGCGTTTTGCAGGCCAACCTGCACAGGGCTATGGGTGCATCGGACACCTTTAGCCAGCGATGTGCCGAAGGGAACATTGCTATTGGACTAATCCAGGAACCTTGGGCAACCAATGGTAAGATATCCGGATTAAATTGTAAACACAGAGAGCTAATTTTCGCCTAAGGTCCTTTCAGACCAAGGGCGGCTATCTCTATTAAGAAAGATATAAAATGTTCTCTTATTCCAGGTTTCACAACTAGGGACCTGTTGGCGGTTCTAATAGAGTGCCACAAAGGCCGAGAGCTGCATAAATTTGTATGCGCATCGGCGTACTTTCCTGGAGACACGGATGCAGTGCCTCCCTTACCAGTACAGGAACTTGTCCGGTACTGTGAGGACCAGAAAGTACATATACTAATCGGCTGCGACGCAAACGCACATAATACCATCTGGGGCAGCCGAGATACAAATAACAGAGGTGAGTCGTTATTAGAATATTTATATAGCAATAACCTCGTTTTTCTAAACAAGGGAAATAGTCCTACATTTAGAAATTCTATAAGAGACGAAGTTTTAGACCTTATTATATCATCTCCTTTTATGAAGGATATTATAGAGGGATGGCACGTGTCTGGCGAGGCATCTCTATCGGATCATATGCACATCCGTTTCGAGATAAGATGCAATGCCGAACACGCGTAAGTCCGTTATGACAACAGACTGACTAATTGGAGAACTTACCGCGAAAATCTTGCGGTCAGATCTGACATGCTGCCAGAAGCACCATCAAATACAATTGATGCAGATGCTGCGCAATGTCAAATAAATGATATTATTCTTACCTCATTCAAAAATAGTTGCAAGGTTAAAAGAACCGTGGTTAAAAGGTGCGTACCATGGTGGAACGATAACCTTGAGTCTATTCGAAAGAGGGTGAGAAAGCTTTTTAACAAAGCCAAACGCACCGGCACATGGGAACAATATAAATCCATGCTGACCATATACAACTTAGAGTTGCGCAGATCCAAAAGAGCCTCATGGCGTGCAAACTGTGAGAAGATAGAAAAACTTCCAGAGGTGGCACGCCTCCAAAGGGCCCTGTCAACTGATCAAGAAAAAGGCATGGGATTGTTAATTAAATAAGATGGTTCAATCACACGCGACCGGGAAGAAACGCTGAATACTTTGCTTCAGGCTCACTTCCCAGGTTCTCACACGATGGTCATTACAGACGACCATACAGCGGAGGTCTCAATTCCAAGAAACCTCAGCAGAATTCATAGTTTATCCGGAACACTTTTTACTCCGGATAAGGTTAAATGGGCAATTAACTCATTTAAACCATTCAAGGCATCAGGTACAGACGGTATTTTTCCAGCCCTCATTCAAAATGGAATAGAATTTTTACTACCATCCATGATTGCCTTATTTAGGTTCAGCTTCAACTGGGGGTATATACCAGTTACCTGGAGGGAGGTAAACGTAGTATTTATACCTAAACCGGGAAACAAGCCGAGAGAATTACCTAAATCATATCGTCCGATAAGCCTGACATCGTTTTTTCTGAAAACAATGGAAAGGATTATTGACATTCACATTAGAGAATGCATATCAAAAAGCATGCCTCTGCACCCTCACCAATATGCGTACCAAAAGGGCAAATCCACGGAAGGCGCTCTGTTAAGACTAACTACAGAGATAAAAAACGCCTACCGTTGCAAAGAGATCGCACTTTGTGCCTTTCTGGACATAGAGGGTGCTTTCGACAACACTGGATATGAATCCATATCAAATGCTTTGTACCATAGAAATATAGATAAACCAACTATTAAATGGATCAAAGCGATGCTGAAAAGTCGCAAAATAACCTCGTCAGGAACGACCTCAGTATCAGTAACAGCCGTAAGGGGCTGCCCACAAGGGGGAGTACTCTCACCCCTTCTGTGGTCATTGGTCATCGATGACCTGCTACACAAGATGAGCAGTTTGGGCTACACCACAATTGGGTACGCCGATGATAGTCTCATCATAGTTAGGGGCAAAGACTCAATAGGAGTCACATCAAAAATGAAAAATGCTCTAAAGACAGCCATAGACTGGTGCATTAAGGAAAATCTTTCCATAAATCCCAGTAAAGCCGTCATCGTTCCTTTCACTAAAAGGAGGAAATTAGACCTAGGCCTAATCACAATAAATGACACGGTCGTAGAGTATTCCGACGAAGTCAAGTATCTTGGAGTAATCCTGGACAAGAGACTTAACTGGAACTCTCACATAAACAACAAAATCAGTAAAGCTAATAGAGCTTTATGGGCCTGTCGTCGCACATATGGTAGAACCTGGGGAATCTCTCCAAAGATCGTCCACTGGATCTACACAGTGATGATAAGACCCATCATAACATACGCCTCCATAGTATGGTGGACAAAATCCACACAAAAGGTCGCAATAGAGAAGCTCAAAAAGGTACAACGGCTTGCGTGCCTTGGCATCTCCGGAGCCATGCGTACCTGTCCAACAGCTGCCATAGAGGCAATAACAGGAATTATACCCCTCCACATATACGTCCAAAAAGTGGCGATCCGCAGTGCAATAAGTCTAATACAGCTAAACGAGATAAGTCTTAATGATCATCCGGAACTTAAGACCCTTCTCGATGAACTGCCAGAACTTAACATGAACTGCGCTGTCACAGACCGCATTCAAAAAACACTATGCTTCAACAAACGGTTCTCCACGGAGATACCCAAAAGAGAAGCATGGGTTAGCAATAGCCCACCAAACAGCCATAACGGCATAAAGTGGTATACGGATGGTTCTAAAATGGAAACTGGGGTAGGAGCGGGAATATACGGACCACACAAACGCTTTACGATACCCATGGGAAAAAGTCCCAGCGTATTTCAAGCGGAGCTCCACGCCATTCAAGAATGCGCCAGCCACATTATCTTATCTGGCATAAAAGGTGCAACCATTCATATTTTCACGGACAGTCAAGCAGCTATAAACGCCCTTAGCTCGTATACCATTGACTCCAAATCAGTCATGTACTGCTTCAATACCCTACAAATACTCGGAGCAAGAAACAAGACCAAATTATGGTGGGTTCCGGGTCATGTCGGGGTAGAAGGTAACGAAAAGGCCGACGAACTGGCCAGAAAAGGTTCAGAAACACCTTTCATAGGTCCCGAACCTTTCTGCTGCACTCCTAGATCAGCAGCAACGGCAGCAATTAAAAGCTGGGAACATAGAAAATGTATCTATCATTGGGATAACATCCCAGGTCTAAGACAGGCCAAACGAGCCATTCGGCCCTTCAATCATAATGCCAGCAAATGTCTAAACCTAAGCAGGCATGATATCAAAAACCTAGTAGGTTACCTTACTGGTCACCACGGTTTAAGATATCATCTACACAAAATGAGAATAGCAGATTCTCCTGAGTGCCGACTCTGTCTTGAAGAGGACGAGTCAGCTGAACACATTTTATGTGAATGCCCAGCCCTTAATGGAATTAGAAAGAAGATCTTTCTCAGGGAACAATTGAGCCCCGAGGACATAAAGAATTCTTCTACTGGTAAAATTGTCCGCTTTACACGGAAAGTGGAAATTTTACTAGTTTAAAATTTGTCTGGCCCATACGGTACAAAAGATCTTTTAGGTCGAAGTACCCCCCCTTTTATAAATCGCCTTGGCGAGCCCGAATTTAAAAAAAAAAAAAAAAAAAAAAAAAAATCAATATTAAAATTCAAATATAAGTTCATATGAATAAATAAATAAATATATAGATAGGTTTCATTAAGATTAAACAAATAAAAATACTGAAGTACCAGAAAATCAAAAACAAAATAACATAGTCACATGGCGTAACAAACGCGCTGCTAAGTTTATTTATTCTATCAAATATTAATTCAACATTCCCTTTGTTGTAAAGGTCAACATTAGAATGATGTAATGGATAATCTAGCATCATTTTTAGGAGTTTGTTTTGATACACTAAATCGAAGCTATTCGGGATGCCTAGGCCCAAATTTCTCTTAATTATTTAAAAACAAAAACCTTATGATTCTATTACAAACCGTCTTATAGAGGTCATATCGAAAAATGACGTGCGTTATCATTATTAATGTAGAAAAATACAATAAATAAATGTTTTAAAACTATAAAACGTAAACATTTGATTCATTTTTTGCTTTCTTTCCAAGATTTTGCATGTGGCCTCATCCTAGTGGCGCATCTTTTTATACGCTTTTCAACTAGTTCATTGTTTGATCATGGGAAATTCCAGCGGTCGTTTCCTATTTGCTCTTTAATTGTATCTATGACTTACTGTTGGGAAAATAAGTACCTGTTCACAGGTAGTAATAGTTTCTGGGTATAAAATTTCCAACAGGTATAAAAACTAAAAATTGATTGCAAAATGTATGGCCTCATCCTTGTGATCACACAGTGTAGATAACATGACAAATTTGTTTGTTGTTGTTTTTTATCGTACAAACCATGCTTTTTCAGAGATTTTCTGTTAATTTTTTTTTACACTGTACTATTCATGAGTCGCGTATTCGAGATTCTAGCTGTCCCCGTAGCGCCGTTGAATATGCGCAGCAGTTACATTTATGATTTTCGAGTGGCATGCATGCGGTTGTCTATTCTTCATCATAAAAGATAAGCCGCCCAAAATAGTTATACAAATAAAATCAGTGCCATTTCAAAGATGTGCATAATCCTACACCATAGTCATATAAAATTATTTCCAAGGTCCTCAAGAGTGGTTTTATTTTAAGTTAATCCTCAGGTAAAGCCACGGGATAAATCCAAATAAATAGACTTTGTATATCAGCTGACGTCTGTAACTAGATAATCTGATACAAGTCATAAACAAATTCTAACCCTATTCAACCGAACCTTACATGACGCTGCGATTTCTACGCTCACCTCATAACCAGGCTCTTCTAATTCAATGCAAAGTCGCTGACAATTTAGCTACGCTTGACTTCTATGCTTAGTCACAAATTCACGCATGTGTCGCTTCATGGTACTCATATCTCTATCAGAATAAAAGGGAAAACAAATCCAAATACTATCCACAGTTTCTCTTATCATATTTTTGGTTTACTACAATTTTATTTATACATTTGTTCATTGCTCTATAAATATTAACATATCTAAAAGTTAATAAAAAAAATACAAATATTGTCTAATCTAATGTATGTTTAACGAACTATTACTATATGATCCTCTTATAATTGTGATCGAAAATACCAAGTTCATCGAAACGTCGCAGGGTGTATCTTAGGGTGTCGGTGGTTCTTGGATTCGATGCAAACATCAATTCAACTTTCTTCTTGGCGAATTCTTGATCCACTGCCATCGCCTCAATGCTATTGTCGTAAGAGTCTTTCTTTTCCATTGCCACCATCGGTAGGAAGGCATATGATGAAAAGAATCCGTAAAGCTCGCGTTGACGAATCTCATCGAGGATATCATCCAGTGAAGGTATATTATCGGAGCGCATGTATTTGAGTGAACTTATAAGAGACTCGTAGTAGGTCTTGATGAGGTATTCACGTCTGTTGATGAGGACATCTAACTGAACGCTGCTGTTTAGGAAAAAATTAATGTCACACCCAGGACTTCCGAAGAAACTTGTTTGGAAATCAACCTAAAATGGAGTTAAATATTTCTTATAAATTCGTATGAAACGGTGCGGATTGTCTTACAAATATAGCATCAATTGGATTGTTTTCCTTGTCGTACTTGTACATAAAATTGTTCACCCAAAGATCACCATGATTAAGGACTGTCAATTCGCCTGCAATAGGTCTGCCGGTCATAACAAGGTTTTCCACAATATGGTCGCAGTGGATGTAAAGCTTCTCGGATATTTTCTCGTAACCTTCCCACTTGGATACAACGTTGGCTAGAGTTTTCAGTTGCAATGTCATGAAATCAATGAATCGCTGATTAGTGCGAATATAGGTCTCATCAAGCATTCCTGTGGTGAAGCTCTTTTTCACTGAGGGATCCTAAAGTGCAAAGAAATAAATGTTAAAAATTATTTAAAGAAAAAAACGAAAAATCATTATCAGCCCGACTGCAAAGTGTACGGGAGTGTTTCGAGATATACATCTGTCTATTATTTAGTTTGTTTCCCAACGAAAAATACGCAGCTGATTGCCTGTACTAGAAGACAAGCTGGAATGCAGATAGGCGTCAGAACGAAACGCTCGCTTTCGTGTCGTTCCCGTTATCATTTCGCGCAATGAAACCCGGAAATGATATAGTATAGTATCATTCACTGAACGTATGAATATCACAGTCAGTTGGCGTCCCTTCTTGATCCATCGTTCGGCAGTTAACTCGCATATTGTATTTAAAAGTTGAGTGTTGCGGTCGTATTGACAGTGGGAGAGAACTATTTGGTAGATACAATTATGAGTGTGGAAGTCTGTAATTCTGTTAGTGCTCCTAAACATTTGGATGAGCAATTTTTCCAGGACACCATCGAAAATATCCTCCTTGATGCAAATGTTAAAACTAAAAAGATATCATTTGAGATGGGCAGTGGTGGCGGTGACAACTACTGCAGTCAGATTTACCGCGTCCGCGTTACCTATCAAAGGGACAGAGAACCACTCGAAAGTGTGTCAGTAATAGTTAAAAGTATTCCAATCAATGATAACACCCAGTTCCTGGAGGAAATGAAAGTTTTTCTGAAGGAAAAAGTTTTCTATTACAAGATGCTGCCACGAATGGAGATTCTTTTGGATAAAGTCAAGTTCGGCCCAAAGTTGTATCACACTCTTAAAGAGCCAATTAACACGTTAGTGTTTGAGGATCTACTATCGCTGGGTTATGTAATGGCGGATCGTGAAGAGGGACTGGACTTGCCGCATTGTAAAGCGGTAATGAAGAAACTAGGACAATTCCATGGAGTGTCCATGGTTTTGCACAAAAAGGTCAGTTACATTTTCCTGATAATAAATATTTATTTTCATCCGATGAATATTTTTAGGACCCTGATTCGATGAACTCCTTTCATAGTGGCATGCTGCAAAAGGAGTGTGTAAGCAACTGTGATTCGCATGAAACTTTCTTTGGAAATAACATCAAAGGTCTTATTCAAGCAATCAGGAAGTGGAAGGGCTTTGAGTCCATAACTGAAAAGGTGGAAAAATACGCGGCGGACCTAAGGCAGAATCTTATTAAGAGCCAACAGCCCATTACTGGTGAATTGAAGGTGCTCAATCATGGGGATCTTTGGGTGAACAACTTCCTATACAAGTATACGAATGGCGAAAGGAAACAAGTGGACGATGTTATTTTCGTTGACTTTCAATTGAGTATCTTTGGAAGTCCTGGCTATGATATAAATTATTTCCTCTTCACCTCAGTGCAGTTGGATATCCTTAAGCAAAAGCGTGAGGAGATTCTCCAAACGTATTATGCATCTTTATGTGAGACGTTGAAAGCGCACAATTTAAAGGATATTCCAAGCTTTGATGCCATTTTGAACGAAGTGAGGCGAAGGGAATTGTACGGTTTTTTTGCCCATTACGGGATTTTTCCACTAGTTGCAATGGACAAGGCACAGTCGGGTGACAACTCAATAGATAACTTTATGAATGAGGAATTTTCAACAAAGAAAAACGAAATAATGTTCTCTTCCAAACGGATGGAGGAAACCCTAAGGTACACCTTGAAAAGATTCGATGAGATGGGTGTATTGGATTAGGTAAGTTAGAATATGTAGGTTATGCTGCACTTTGTACATAGATTATGTTACTATGTTATGGAGTAGCTCGAAGTGCTCAAGCGCTAGGGAAATTTAAAGCAAATAACTGCATCTGTGGCTGAAGCCATCCTCAATAGCACTGCTCCGCTTGAAAGTGTAAGGGTCATATTGTTCTTATTACAGGAGTCTTACCATTCCAATGCATGTATTTATCACTTTTTGTTTATTAAAGTAAAGAACGTACTTAATTATTTTTATTTTTTTTACCGAAGTACAATTGTTGAGGAACAGTTTACAGGTGATGATCTTTAATAAACATCTCTCGTCTTCATTAAGGTTTTGGTTAGTCATTTCTTTGAAAACATTTTTTTTGCAAAACTTTCCCAGGCTTGCGAACATTTAGATTGTTAATTGCTGACACATTATTGCAATAAAGATAATATAAGAGTTATCATGCAGATGATTTATGTGTGTTTGGATGTGAATTTGTTTCAGATAGGAGATTATCAAATTGCAGTGTAGTGGATTTTGGATAGTAAATTGTAACAATTGGTTTATGCGAATTACGTCTCTCGAAGTATTTACGACAAAGAGGGCCCCATAACCATTTTTGAGTTGAAATTATCTTGAACAGCGCCGTCATAAAATCAAAGAAAGCTAAGCGAAAGATAAGGCCAAAAATAAGCTGGCTCAGAGCCCTTAACTTGATAAGCAAACATATGAATATCTAGTGACCAACTTCACGGGTATTCGACATATCTAATAGAAAGTGGGTCCTATGGGGTGTTGCTGTCTATCCATTAAGGTTTTTAAAGGTGTTTGGATTTGTTTGAGTGTAGTACTAACTACGGACATTTGCTGTTTGTTCAAGTCAGCTAGTTTGTTTTCGTCGGTTTGTATGTCCTCTAATTTGCTATAGATTTCCTCTTCATTTTCATTATCCATCGTGGCGAAAAGATAATGAAACACGTTTCCGATGCAGTTGAAGAGACACCTTGGTTGCCTGAATCTCGGGTGTAGTTCGTAGATTATTTTTGTGCGATTTTTAATGGTTTGCATTACTGCATGTATGTGCCGTTGCTGCAGTGAGCAATTGTAGTTGTTAGTGCTATTTTTGTTGCTACACAGCTGGCTGACAAGGTGTTCTGCATGTTCCGCCAGCATTGTTTGGTTTCCTAATTCAGATAGGTCTATCTCTGTGAGCGCGGTCCATGTATTGTGGTAAACCCATAAATCGCCTAAGCCCTCGAATACCACCCCTGTTTTGTCGAGAGTGTTCACGATATATGGTTGTTTGAAAGATTCACCAACGGGAAACATGATAATTAAAAACAGTGTCATCAGTTCCAATAAAATGCATACCTAAATATGCATTTCAAATAACCGAATTGTATTTCAGACGATACAATAATTTCATATCGTGTTATCTTACAAATGCATCCGCATAACTACGTCCCAAGATGCCATCATTTCCTATGGTGTCATATGCAGACAATACGTTTGCACATTCCTTGCCCGTGTGTGAACTGGTCGCACTTAGCTTCCAAAAGTGTCAAATATCCTCTTCAAGGTAAAGTGGCATCTTCCATTTAAAATAGTCCGAAAGTGAGTTGAACCTTAGACGCGAGACAGGGCAGTCGAGCCTTAATAGAAGAATAAAGAATTCACGGTAATACAAGTGTGTGTTGTTTCATTTGATAAATATCAGAAGTTCAAAAATTGGCCCGTGCGATAAAGAGAAAACAGAAGTCCATAAGGTTATGCTTTCCCCAGTTATTTGTATTTGTTTCCTTTCTTTATTTCACAAATCTGCAGCTTCTGTTATGGTAGAAAGAACAATACAAAACCGGAAATAAATTTTAGTATTTTAGTAAGTAAGTAAGTATTTAAGTAGACATCTTAAGCAAGATAAAACAACTTACATTTGGCTATATAAAGTCATTGGACTAACTTAGCGAATGGTAAGGCTAGCACACAAAACCCTCAGAATACTGTGGAATAACAATTTCGATCCAGCAGTAGTTTTGACGATACTTGCTTTGATTTTTAGCGTCGCTGCAGGGATATCGTTTAAACGTCCTAAGACTAAGTTCCTACTAGTTAAACCTCTGTGATTGGACGAATATCACATCTGAATATCAGGTGTTCACTGAAAATGTTCGCTTCGAGCAAAAGAAAGCACCCCTTGATTCGTCAGTAAGGCACAACATACGCCACCCAATCACATGCCTCTACACCAAAAAAGGAGGATTTCTGCCTGGTAGTACAATGGAATGTTACCGAGTCTGAGTGCTCTGGGTTTTGGATTTCCTTTTTATCAAAAAAAAAAAAAAAAACACAGATGTCAAAACATCTGATTCATTTTTCTTTCTTTAGTGTTCGTAGTATTCCAAGGTCTCTTGTACACGGGCGTCTCGTCGTGATTGACACGCATTAAATGCAATTTACGAATACATCACAAGAAAATTACAGAAAAGATTCGTTTGTGGATAATAAGGCGGGGAGGATTATTCGATGTAGAACGTGTCTTGTATAGGGTGTTTTTTATAGAGGTATAAAATTTCTGATATTTATAACTGTCAAACTAGCTGTCATACTAATAAAGTGTGTTCGACTTCTTGTTCACTATACTTTGGCAAATCACCATGGAAAAACTTAAACCAGAACAACGTTTACTAATCGTCCAAATTTATTTCCAAAATTCGCGTTCTGTTCGCCAAACTTATAGAGCACTTCGTCAAGTTTACGGTGCGCATAATCGCCCATCTGAGTAGCTAATATGCAATACTATGGATCGATTCATGGCCACATTTACTCTTTGTGATAATATTCATCCAAATCGAGCCCGTACCGTGCGTACAGAAGAAGCCATCGTCGCTGTAGACGTGAGTGTGAGAGAGGACCCGAATTTATCGACCCGACAACTCGGTCCGTCCACTACTTGGAAAATTTTGTGGAAAGATCTTGGCCTACATCCATATAAGATCCAACTGGTGCAAGAATTAAAGCTAGCGGACCATCAATTGCGTCGTGTTCAACCAGATTTTTATCGTCAAATCACCTTCAGTGATGAGGCTCTTCTGGCTTCACGGGTTTGTAAACAAGCAGAATTGACATTTTTGGAGTCAGCACAATCCTCATGAGACTCTTGAGATTCCATTATTCCTCATGTCATTGGAAATCATTTGAAGGAGAAATGGTTCCAACAAGACGGCGCAACATGCCGTACAGCGCGTGCGACCATGCGCATCTCAAGAAATGGACCTGTGAGTTGGCCACCTCGTTCGTGAGATTTAACACCTTTGGACTACTTTTTGTGGGGGACGTCAAATCTCTGGTCTATGCTGATAAACCAGCAACGATTGACCACTTAGAAGCCTATGTCTTATAAAGACCTAAAAAGTCCTTAAAAAATATATAATACCTTATATTTTTTTTCCTTTTTTTGTAACTAGTCATAATTATAACTATAATAGTCGCGGAGGCCATATGCTAGAAATTATTTTTAAATATTAAATGCCATGAAATTTGAGAACTAACATAGCCAAAATTTGGTCATTCCATTAAATTTGTTGTGTTTTATTTTTAAAAAAAGTTGCATGCCTCTATAAAAAAAACACCCTGTATATGTCTGATGAGCCGCTGTGTGTGCAGAAGCCATAAGTTTTCACTACATCTGTGCATTTTAGGTACAGCAATAACAGATGCTAGGCAACGCGTTTAAATGACTAGTCGTTGGTTAACTTGCGGCCGACTTTTGGTGCCTCTGAACTTAAGCCTGTCAATATCTCAATTAAGAAAAACCTCCCGCCCAATTAAATCTGGAAAACCTTACATATGTAGTTTTCTCGAAGAAGCCATCAGTGAATAGTTGGCAAGCTATCTACTGACAAATCCAAATAAAAAATAAGTTGTCATGAAATACATTTACAGGACAATTAGCAATACAATATAACAAACTGAACAATGGGCCCTTAATGACTTCCTTGTGCAATTCGAGTTCGAGTATTATCAAAACAAAGATTGGAAAATTAAAAATTACGAAAAACACGTGCCAAAACGTTTTGTATGGGCTCGTTAAGAATTTTAACCGCAGAAAATTCGCAGCGTCATTTAAAACAACAACAATTAATTAAGGCCTTGTTTCGTTATGAAATAAAAAAAATATTAGGCATTAACGGCTCATACAGGCCTTAACCTAGCTTCTCCAACCATTTGCTTGTCCTAACTGGAAGGGATCTACAATTTCAAGTCGAATCCGAATGGCAAATTTGAGAAGCTTCCTTTGACAATTGACGCTCGTGGATGTTTGTCAGACTGTTATGAAATATGGCCTAAATTAACAATTTTTAGAGCCTTAATTCACTTTTATTTTAGAAAAACATGATCGGGCCTTATTTCATTTTGTTTATGTATCTTCAAAACTCTTTTTAAGTTTATCAATTTGAAATGCACAATTAAATAGATGGGAATTATGGTCATGTTCTTCACAAAGTTTGGGTGAGTTCCAAAATTCATGAGATGCGTATTAAATTCAAAGCTATAAGTTCTGAAACGCAAACGAGAAAATTGTCAATTATGTACGAGTATTATATCGCCGTACATTCTTGCAGACATACACCAATACATTCATGTTATTATTTCAAACATGTATAAACTTATGTACCTACCTATTGCATTCTTTTCATAGTTACATAATGTGCATTCTCGAATAAACCGCCGTTCAGTTAAGAGCGACTTGTCTTTTATTTCCCGCTAAACCTAAAAAAAATAGTGACAAAGCAACAAGTTTCTGAACGCATCCCAACCGTTATTGACGCGCATCAGCAGAGCAAAGTACGCATCGATAATTTTTGTTAATACTTTTATTTGACATTACCATCAAGCTTACATTGCAGATGCGTATCAAAAAAGTTTTGCTACCGCATGGAAACTCAGCCTATATGTAGACAAAATCTTAACAATTCACATTCCTATGCAAAGTTATTGCCACACCCACCTTTTGGGGGTGTTTTTGACACAAACATCGTTGTTTCGATAAAATCATTCAGCAACGTATAAAACAGTAATAACACAATATCTTGATGCGAGCTTGCGCCGCGGAAAAAACATCCGAAAGGTCAAAATGAAATAAGGCAGCGAAATTTGGGTAATTTTCGACAATGGAAGTACACTCATACCAAATATTAAAATGCAAATAACGCATAGTAAAATGAAATAAGGCCCCAAAATTAAATGAAGTAAGACACGAAGAATGATGAATTTTTGAGCCATTTTTCATTTTGCCAAATTGTATGCAGCCTCAAGTGGCCTGTAAGACACAAAAATATTTTTCCCCAGGAAATGGCCTCAGTCGCGAAGCGATTCGATACCGGGAGGCCTGCCAATATCTGTTGAGGTCCAAACAGTCAACCGCACAGGCGGATTAGTAGGGATGCAGTACAATTGGAGGGTGTTTATCCCTTTAATCCTTATCATAGCCTCGCTGACATTCAGGAAGCAGAAGAAGAAGAAAAAAATGAATTATAAACTTCAAAAGACTTCAAATAATTGAATGCATTCAGTGAATGCTAGTGACTTCAATGTGACTTCAAGCATGTAGAGCAATCTAAGAGAATGCATTGTTTTTTACCTTAACATTCTGATTTCTTAAAAATAAATGGTTCATTCTTTCATTTAATGTGAAGTCACATGTAGCGACACATTTAACGTCTTACAACTCTTCCACAAGACTACTGCAGCCGTGGTAATCCGTGGGTCGACACGACTGGAGATCACCCGGTATTCACGCCGATTAAAAACTAATCAATAATAACGGAACATGCACGTGTCCAAATCGTTAAAAAGAGGCTGAAAGAAGTAAAACGAAACCGAGAGGTCTGTCGATTTTTTTTGACCTTCGGGAGGGAGGCAGTGAAGTGGGAAGGTTATGTCCGTCCCTCGACCTGTATATCTATGCAATGTCCTACTGCCCAATCGGGTGAACGTATTTTATTCAAACTTGCGGGATTGGGGGTTGTTGGCTCCTGGGCTCTCCAGGTCATTTTTTTTTATTATTTTCAATGTCCATATAACTGCAAATACATTTTAAAAACGATTCGATTCAAAAGCGCATGGAATATTGACCGCATCACATCTTAGAATCAGGCTTAGAACTCGGTTATGGGCCACAGAAAGCCGACTCAATATCCTGGGTCCACTTGACTGATTCTTAACTCAAGATTGGGCTTTGAACATGGTTTTGCATGTGGGATCCGCCGGTTCGACCTTTCAGTTTTGCATCGGTTTTTCATATCAGCTCCGTATGCCTCATCTTCAAAAAAGGCGATCCTTTGTCTTGTAAGAACTATCGAGGCATATCCCTGCTTAATGTCACGCACTAATCCAGTGTGGCTTCCGGCCCGGCAGATCGAAAATAGACAAAATCTTCAAGGCCAATGAATTTCAAGTCGAGACCCACCACCTTTTCACCGACTTTGAAGCCGCGTATGATAGCATTCATCGTCAGGAGGTCTGACTGACGCGTGACACTTGAAAACACGCGGTGTAATACGCAGTTTGGAAGCAGCTCTTCCGAATTATTCCAAGCTTGTACCGGATTTCGGCTAGGAGATGCGCTATCATGTGACTTCTTTGCTCTGGAGAAAATAGTACGAAAGGCAGGTGTCAACACTGAAGGAACTATCTTCAATAGATCCGTCTAGCTACTGGGGTATGTGAGCGATATAGACATCATCGGCCGTTCCCAACGTGCCGTGTTAGAGGCGATCCGTTGCTACTTCGGTTCAGCGAAACAAATGGGTTCAAAACTCCTCACTCGAAGGACAAAATGCATGCTCTTTCGAAACCTAATCCTATCAGTCCTGCCATATGGCGCCGAGTGCTGGACGATAAGTAGAAAAGGGGAGCTAATATTGGGTTCTTTTGAATGAAAAATACTCCGTCGGATATTTCGTCCTTTGTGCGAAGAGGTCGAATGGAGGAAAAGATACAACCGCGAACTCTATGAGCTGTACCAAGATGGTGATGTAGTCCAAAAAGCTAAATCACGTCTACTACATTGGCTCGGCCACATTGAGCGAATGGAAAATAATGTTCCAGCCTAGAGGATTTTTTTTTTTATAATTTGCCTGCGCTAAAGGGATTTGTTTACCCTTATAGTGTTGCCACAGCGCAGGCGTTTTCGTTGCTGCAAGCAGCCCCCAGCAAATGATTCATTGCCTGTTTATGGGTGCTGCTTACTACTGAAAGAATAGGAGGATAGGAAAGAAGTTTTTGGTCCGATAGGGTTTTTTTCCACAGGTGGCGCCTTAATTGCGTAAGAGAGATTTGAATTGTTGTGTGTATTCAATTTTTACAAAGCATGGCTCTGATCGGGATTCGAACACACGACCTGCCAATCACTTTGCGAACACTTTTTTTTTTTTTTTTTTTTTGTCGGGGTGTGTGAGACTTTCTGCACTGGAGCGCTCAGACTTAATACTGTTCCATTGTACTACCAGGCAGACACACCACATTTTACTGTGGGAATTTACTCGTTTTTCTAAGAAATGATAAGGAGCTTAGGTTTACAGCACTCACCATATCCGCACCAAATACCTGCCACCTGATACGAGCAAAAGCAGGACAATCCCAGAGGAAATGTTCCGCAGTGTCGTCGCTTTCTCCACAGGCTTCGCAGTTGGTGGTGTCGCTTAGGACTAGCACCTTAAGGTGTTTGGCAAAAGCGTAGTGTCCCGTAAGAACGCTAGTAGTCTGTCTGCAGTCTTTTCTGTCAAGAGACAAGAAGAATGCCGCGGATTTCCCACAGACGTCGGGGAGCATTTGCTTAGTCTGTCTGCACCCTGGAGAGTCATGCCAACGGCGATTGTGTTCATAGGAAACCCAACCGTCAATGGAAGCCCTGACCGAAGACGCAGGCAGACAGATCGCTGGTTCAGGTCCTGAGAGGTCCCCCTCTGAGCCTTGTCTAGCAAGTTCATCGGAGATCGCATTTCCCGTGATCCCGTTATGACCCGGGACCCAGACAAGTTTAAGTGAATTCAGCCTTCCGACCGAATTCAGAGATATCTTGCATTCACGTACTATTTTGGAGGTAGTTAAGGGTTTGAGTAAGGCCTTAAGCGCAGCCTGACTGTCGCTACAGACGCAGATACTTCGCCCCCTCCACCTGTTCCTCGTAACATAGTCCATGGCCATTAGGTTAGGTTAGGTTTATGTGGCTGTCGGCTGAAGCCGACACACTTAGACCAATTTAGGTCCATTGTGATACCACGTATTTTTTATCTACCTCAACTCTGTAGATGGGACTGGCCAACGACACGCGGTTGTTCTCAAGCGGTCCCCCATCTACGAATGGCCATTAGGATAGCATAAGTCTCTGTTTGGAAGACTGACGCATATTTGCCTAACGGAAAGAAAAGTCTAACGTTATCGTTCTCCACGAAGACACCAGCACCAGATCCTTGATCGGTTTTGGAGCCATCCGTGAAGATTCGACGAACACACTACGAATAAAATATGTTCGAATTGGTTTATATTTATTGTCCCTTAGATTTGTTGTTGCTTAGCTTCTAGATCGAGAAAGCTGAATGTTGGCTCAAAATGCTCGAAATAGTATTGCTTGAAGTTGAAAGTAGGCAGGGCGACTTTTTAATGACTGAAATAATTCTTGCTATTACTCATTACCCGAAATATACTTGTGCATTTTATATAGAGCTTGATCACGCCCACTATCTCCATCCCCAAACGAATTAAAAGGAATCATCATATCACGCGAACGTCTGGCAAACATCCAAGAGTATCAAATTGTCATGAGAAGCTTTTCAAATTTTCCGTTCGGATTCGGCGTAAAACTGTAGGTCCCCTCCACTTCGCACGAAAGTGGCTGGAGAATCTAGGTTCTAGACGTTAAGGCCTAATATGTATGTAAATTCCGTAGAACAGCACAATAACAATAGACCCATTGTCATAAAACAACTTTGACCAAAGTCAACTTAAATGTGATAAGCAAAATGCATTTCAAATAATAAATATATGGAAAAATAAAAAAATATAGGTACTTATAAATTTTGATTTATTAATGGTTTCTTAAGAAATACAATAAATTGAAACTCAGAGCAGTAGTTCAGAAGGTCCTGCCTTAATCAGAGAAAGTAATGCAGAATTATCAGCTCCAAAACAATACTTAAAACCCGAAATATTTTAAATTTTTAAATGTAACCTTGCCCAGACAAGTCGTTCACTGATGTGTTGATTTGTTTTATTACTAAATGTAAAGGTTAAAGTCTGAAAATCTAAAAACGACGTCGTCATAAATGTTCCAGAGGAATCCTGTTATCATAACCAGATTGAAGAAGTGGATTTCATATTGTTCTTAATTTGTTCAAAATGGGTCAGGTCTGAGCGTGGGTTGTACTCGTACCGTTTGTATATAGAAGACGGTAAACCGCAAAGAGGACAGAAACTCAAACCCCGCCCAAAACAATAATATGTGCCTTCCTATTTTTAGCAACAAGTTTTGAAAATCCATTAATTTATTTAATCTTCTATTTTAAACTTGGATTCTTGATTAAAATAAGAGTATTAGGCGCAAAAATTACGAGCGCAATTAACGAAATTTCATAAACTTCCCAAAACGGTTCATGCTCTCGGATGGTATCAGGCTTTGCAAGAGGTGGGGCAGTGAATGAACTAATGGTGTTCGTTTTCGGGATTCGAGCTTCAGACCCCTAGCTCAGTAGTCCATCGCACTACCACCGAGACAGTGCCCCTACACCAGTAGACTTCTTGGGCAATCTTCTTTTTCTCTAACGAAGACATTATTTTTTTTATAATTTGCACGTGCAAAAGGGTAAGGGAATTGTGTTTATATTTACACAGCGCGGGCATTAAGGAAATGAGGACGAAGGAAGGACGAGGAACCGATGGAAGTTAGTTTAAATGTTTGTAAATCATAACGGGCAGGAAAAATCGAGCATTTTACATTTGTGTTGTACGGTCAAGGAACGGTTCTTTGTATTTCACTGTACGTCCAGAGTAGTCTTACAGTTGAAACGTTTTAGGGATGGAACGCAGCTGGCTTTTTTATTTAAGCACTTGTGGTGGAAATATAGAACAACGATAGGCAGGAGACATTACGAAGATGGCTAAGAGTGTCAAGCGATTTCGCATTCTTGATTGCCAATGAGTTTTATCACGTGGTTTTGAGTAATGTGAAGAAGCTCCAAATATGAGATTGAGACACAGGCCCAGATTAGAGCGTTGTACTCAAGTTTGGGGCGAACTATCGCCTGGTGTAAATTTAAAATAAAATAAATATTAAGTATTAACAGCCCATACGGGGGCTGAAACCTAGCCTCTCCACAAAATTGCTTGTGCGAAGTGGATTTTAGCTACAATTAAAAGCCGAATCCGAACAGCGAATTTGAGAAGCTTCTCATGACAATTGATATTCTTTTATGTTTGTCAGACGTTCGCTTATTCAAACATTACAGGTAAGTATCATGATAAGAACTTAAACGTTCGTTGACTGCGCTGTGGCTTCGACACAATTGGTCACATACATTACACATATCTATGTAATAGGCCCTGCTCGGACTTTAAGTAGCAGAAGACCACAATTTGGTACTTTCTGACTACCTGCTGAAAATTTAATGCAACTACGTAAGAGAGAGAACCCTACCGTATAACACGGAAGAGTGGCCTAAGACGTAGAAAGTTACGGGAAGAGTTCCCCAAGGTTCAGTGCTAGGCCCAGTTCTATGAAAGATAATGTATGATGGGATATCGAGAACACCATGAGCGAGCGGAGTACACATCTTCGGGTATGCCGATGACATTGCAGTCGTCACGGTAAAAAAAACGAAAAAACGAAGTTTCTGATAAATGCAGTCAGACCATAAGAAATGTGAAGGTATGGCTACAAGGAGCCGGTCTAGAACTGGCAGACCATACGACGGAAGCAGTGCTTATAAGTAGCAGCAAAAAGATAGATCGTTTTAACATACAGCTGGGCGAAAAAACCATCGAATCGAGCCAGCACATTAAGTAGCTGGAAGTAATATTGGATCACAGGCTCAACTTTAAAGACCACAAGTACGCAGGGGAAAGAGCTTATCGAGCAGTGGCGGCACTTTCGAAGCTAATGTCAAACGTTGGAGGACCCAGGCAGCCAATCAGACGCCTACTACCTGCGGTGAGCAAGTCGATCCTGATATACGCATCCCCTATATGGGCATCAGCGACGGATCAGAAAACGTAAATGAGAAGGAAACTCGGCGCATAGAATGGCATCGCTTATAGTAGGCTGCGCCTTAAGAACCGTGTCAGTGTTATTTCTGGCCGAATGCCCATCGACTTAGAAATGAGAAGAATCATCAACGCGGGTCCTTAATGCAGAATGGCAACACAGGTGTAACAATTCACCCAAAGAAAGATGGACGCATATGCTGATCCACAACAAAGATGAATGGAACAGTAGAAAACATGGCGAGGCAAATTTCTACTCGTCACAGTTCTTGTCGGGGCATGGATGTTTTGGTGGGTACCCCTTTAAATACAAGCACGTGGATGACCCCTATTGCCCGCACTATGAAGGCGAAATAATGAATGTTGAATTCGCCCTGTCGGAACGCCGTATATTCACGACGGCTAGGAACTTCCTGGAAAAGGAAATTGGCGGACAAGTGACACCGAGGGCCCTTTTAGTATTCATGCTGCGGACGAACGAAGCCTGGAATATAGCGAGTGTAGTCATTACAAGCATGATACAGCAGCTCCGCGGTGAGGAACGCGACAAAGTGGAAATCACGAAAAATTGCACAGCGAATGCGAACGGACCCAGTGGCACTAACCAAAACGCATCTGCACTGTCACGGGGCCAGGCGGGCATACGCATATACATGTGCCCGCAGCTATAAAAGAGGACACACCGCAGACATGGTGAAGTTAACTTCCAATTAACGCAGCTGCTTACGGATATGGCTGTTTTCGATCATACCTGTGTAAATGTAAGAACGATGACCCCCAACTTGTCCATCGTGCAATGATACCCCGAAGACGTGGTATTTGTTCACGGTCCAATATTCCAACTACAAAGATAAGCACTACAAACTATACTGGGAGAAACACCAAGTCTGTAGAATTTAGCACATCACATGCTAGAATCGGAAAACAGGGGCAACGCAGTGAGCTTTTATGCCAAAGAAGAGAGAGAAAGAAGAGAGAGTGAAGAGAGCGCAATAGGCAACAAATTGTAATAAAATGTACCTACGCAGACGCAAAGACAGGCGGATATACGCAGCAACATACTGCCGCACTGTCATGCAAACGCCTAACCAACTAAAAATACTGCAAAGTAAGAGAAAAGAGTCCTTTGAATCCCTACACGAATCCAGATGACAATTAAGTCAGAAACCCCCTGCGATGGAATGCCAAGGAGGCGGTAGCGGGGATTAAGGGTAAGACGGGAGAAGGGGTGAATGGGTAAAAATCCCTCACTGTATACTGAGTATGGGCCCAGTATCGTCTTTGGAAGATTACCACCCCCCAGCGACAAAAAAGAACATGAAAGAGGAGCCCATAGACTTTCTACAAAACGATTGAAGGGGATGGAACACGCAGGCAAATGCCAGACACAAAGCACACAGACGTATCACACATACAAACACCCACATACACAAGCAAGCGACCGAAAAAGACGCAAAATTTAATACACATTCGTGCATCCCGCATATACACCCCCAAACTAATAAACAGAGAGACAGGCAACTACGGCTGAAAACCCCCCGAGATGAACGGCCTCACAGCGGTACCATGGGGAATAATGGTTCGCGGCAGAAGCGGTTTTAAAACACAATTTGGTACAATTTTTCATAACTGGGACACACTGTAAAGCAATATGAGCATCCTTATACTTTTCTGTTGGTGTTCCTTTAATTTTTGTCCGAAAGATGTACATATATGAAAAACTCGACGTCAGAGTAGGGAAAAGTAGGAATTCTTTCGACCGGAGTAGCAATTTAATATTTTTTTTTATGTATCACCACTGAACAGTCCCTCAGCTCAAAATGTACGCTTTCCTGACTACAAAGTAGAGTTTGTTAAAAACATCCTGCTTTCAATATTACATCAGTGTCAGTCAGAAAGGAAAATAATGCTCCAGCCAAGAGGATCTTCGATTCCCAGCCCCCTGGTTCGAGAGGACAAGGAAGACCGAACCTCCGTCTTAAAGCCCAAGCCATCGCGGATGCCAGAGCGCTTGGTGTGGACAACTGGAAGCAGCGTGCCCAGGATCGCAGAGGATGGAAGGCTGCATTGTCTCAGGCAGCGACTCTTCACGGTTCGGGAGCCCGTTAAGTAAAAGTAAGTAAGTCAGTCTATATACAAACGTACCCATGTAAATACATATCTATCTACCTATCTTTGGTATGCTGTCTAGGACATGTAGAAACAGTGCGCTTAGAAACTCACAAGAAAATTGCTTACTTTTAGCCCCTATTTCTGGAACATTCAATCGAGAACGAGTCACAGATGTTTTGGAAATACTATGGGGAGAATTTATTGCAGGCAATAGATGCACAAAGGACCTTGATTTCGTCGATATAAGCTTCTGAGTGAACCGGGAACAAGTCTTAGGACAGTAGTCCCTAATATTTATAAGCGAATCCATAACGACGATGAAGAAGTTCCAAAATTGTTTATGAAGTGATACAAGAATTTTCAAAATAATTTGCACAGTTCATGTACAGAATTTTTGCAGGTTAATTTAAATTTAAAACAAATTTTTAACAAAAAACTTAAAACCTTCAACGAGTCATCGTTCGTCGACCATATCGTTAAGAAAAATATATGGACAGATATGTATGGCAATTTTTTCGTTGGACGTTGGACTTCATAGTGTATTTTTGTCGTTAGGCATTTGACTCAATCATACGAGTACTAAACATTCCAGCATTTAATAAAAAAAATAATAAAAAACTCACCTTCTCTGCCAAGAGCATCGATGCAGCATGGAACTTTCCCAATTTCTTCAAAATCACGCAGCAGTGTTGCTCGTCTAATCCTCGCTGTCTGCTCGCAAGTTTGTATCCATACTGTGTTAAATCATCAAATACGATCGTCTGAATAGGTTCCTTTGTCGTGTACAAGCACCTAACATGAAACATACATTACATTTGTGGAAAACAATCTAGATATCGTACACCGGGTAGGTTTCCACTAGTTTTTAATTTAATAAAGGAAATCCAAATCCCAGCTCAGACTCGGTAACGGTCCAATGAACTTACTTTGCTCCGAATTTACATCCCTTTCCAAGTAAAATCTCCAACCTTCCCAGGACATCGAAGTAGAAAATTTTCTCCCTCAAATATACGGCCAATTCTTCTAGAAAATCCGTAGCAGGCGTTATGGCAATACTTTTTATAATCACAGCCAATTCCTCGTCCAACTGTTTCTTGCTGCTGCGATATACAGCTCGAGCCCGATAAATTTTGCTGCAATAGTTCTCACCGCCATCATTGTCCTCGGCAAAGACAATCCTTTTTATGTCAACGCGCATCTCCCTGAGTCCATCCTCAAGCGCAGCCTTAAAGAAGCTTTCGTTCAAATAAGGCGGCGGTGGCGGAGATAATTCAAGTTTCATATTTTGTCCAATTACTGTAATTGTCTGGAGCACGATTAAAATGAAACCTTCTTTCCCGGGTTGTGGACGAAATAGAACTGAAGACAGAGTGCACGAATATTAGATGTTATGTGGACATCAATGCCTGCAAATTAATTAATTAATCTCGTAAAGTATATAGCGGGAGATTGTTTCTTTATTTTCATCTGACCTAAGGTAGTTCCGCGAAACTGGTCGTGTCTTGAGAGGTGATAATACAAAATGTGTAAACTCATATTTGAAACGCAAATTCTTTAATGAGCACAAGCCTACTAATATTATTAATATTGTAATATACATGCATAACGGTTTGCCTAAGTAGTGGCGTCAAGTCCAAATGGAGGACTTACTATAATGTTTAAATAGAGATTTTTAAAAAGATCATGGCAACATGCGATTAAACCTATTCTATTATTTTTTAATTGTGATTATGTTAAGTTAGACCTATTCAAAACGAATATGTCTATTGTCTAGTAGTTAGGTACATACTCGTATCAGCGGCTGATAAACGTAGTTCGGGGGCATGCGTACGACATGGCATTGTTGGAGTATGTAAGCATGTTCTTTGTGTTGAAAATGCAACATTCTGACATAGCCTGAACACGTTTTTGGCACGGGTAGGAAATGACGAGTGTAAACCGGATTTCGATATAATTTTTAATTCTTCGATCAGCATAGATCTGGTCTTATGTAAACCGATAAGTCATAGATTTCTGCTAATTGTAATAATACAAAAATGTTTGCCACAGTGGCACAGTTTTTACAAAACGCAGTATTTAAATAAAGAAAATTTTGGCCGCAAAAAGTTGGCGATCATAGATAGATATTTTTTATTTTGCATGAAAAATTATACAATAGGTTCATTACCGCACTTTTACAACACAGAGATTTGGTATATTTGTATATCTTTCTACTAAAAAAATAATATTAAGATCACAAAAGATACATTTTTAATAACGACAATTGATATTTTGAAGGAAACATACAAAAAAAACCTTCAATGTAGGAAAAAAAGAAAAAAGAAAAGAAATAAATAAATATGTAACAGTAATTGTTCTTATTTCAAAAAACATGTGTAACCAGTTAAAAACAGAATAAAATTAAACAAATAACAGAAAAATAAATACATATAAAAGGCGTATATCACTATCAAGAAAATGAAAAAATAAGTTATATATATATATTAAGTAACAAATAAAAAGGTTAATAGATTAAATAAACAAATAGATAAATTAAGTAAATAAAAAAACTAAATAAACAAAAAAAAAATTATATTTTAAATAAATAAATAAACAAATCGACGTATAAGTTAAGTAACAAGTAAATAAATATATAAATTAATTAAAAAATAAATAACTAAATATGTAAAATAACTTACAATAAATATTTCACCAGGCGAATCAGAAACAAACATTTTCAGGTACATAATTGGTTTATAATAGGATTATCAGAGTAATCACACCTCATTAAAAATATATTTTCTAGTTTTCGAATTCTATCAGAAATTAGTTCAACATTCCCTCTTCTATGTAACTGTATGGTTGCAAAGTGCCATGGCAGGTCTAACATCATTTTTAGGATTTTATTCTGAGAAGTTTGCAATTTTATAATGTGGCACAAATATAAAATAGCTTTAAGTATTACCTTATGAATAAATATTGTGTTTTCTACAGACAAACACGATTTCCTATTAATAAACGGATACAAAGTCTTTATCGCAATACTGACTTAATATTTGTAAAATGTGGGTTAAATGCCAATTTGGTATCCAAATAAACCCCTAAATATCTGACGCAGGGCTGCCAATTTATGTCAGCACCGTTTACCCTAAGCTGATTGGATGGAAGAAAAGAAGCTTTTCTTTTTCTAGTGAAAAGATGAGGCCATAATGCCAAACTGAATCAAATGCTTTTTTTATGTCAAATAATAGCATACCTGTGGATTTCCCTAAAACTCTATTTTGCTTTAGGTGCTTACAGATTCTAATAACTTGGTGCGATGTGCTATGAGATCACCTAAAACCAAATTGTTCATTAGGATAAATATTCAGATTCAAATCTTAAAATTTGTTCTTTAAGTACTTTTTATATATTTTGCTAATGTTGCTAAGTAAACTTACCGGCCTGTAGCTTTCGGGGTTATATGCCGACTTACCACTCTTAAGTATAGATACGATCTTAGCTATTTTCCAAACATTTAGAACATATTTTATTTTAAGACAAGCATTTACGATAAATGTAAGATATTTAAGCCCAAACATTTGGCGATCATTGTTCTGTAAGAAGCCCCGGAAATCGTTTCACGCGTTTCTCGAAGAAATACGGGTCGATAACTTTTCGGCCATAACGACGCACCAAACAGTGCATCTAGATGGGTGTAACTGATGCTGGTGTATACATAAATAAAAAAGTTATTCGTGTTTAACATTGGTTCGTCGAATATTGACCACCCTTTATGTACTCCTTGATATGTAGGTTACCAATGCAGTCGAAAGCAGTAACATTACCTACCTGAAAGCATGAACTTGTATTCTAAATATCTTATATCGTATTGCTAGGAGATATGCACTAATAGGCTGGCCAATCTGCGGTCTAGGTTTTAGTCTCCAGGTTACACGAACTACGATTCAAAATTAGCTGATTGGAAGGGTTCCGAAGAAAAAGATGTTGTCTTCCTTTGTTTTGTAGTAATCGTTGTGATTTACTTAGTTCGAGTTGAATTGTCATGGTGCGATGGTGGTGGTGGTATTTACTGATCAACGTACAATTTATTATTTTCCTCTTTCCCTCTTATCTTTGAAGTCTTCTTCATACTCGCACGCCACCTATTGTTTGTTGATGGCATATTATACGTTGATGGCACTATGACAGAAACTTTCGCGTAAATGCCAACAAAAACTACACAAAGTTTCAACATCATCGAATGAACTATGCAAGAACGCATAGAAGACGAACAATGATTCGACACGACTCGCGCACCACCTAGTGTACGTGCATACTGTATATATGTAATGATTGGGTAGAGGATACCGTGTCGTGTTGGTGTTGATTTTGTTGGTGAGTCAAACCAAATTACCGTACGGGCATAACACCTGCGGTAAATTGTTTTGAAAATCTAACGCAGATATTCACCTTCAACGTTTGACCAATATTTCCACCATAAGTGGTTAAACGAAAAAGCCAATTGCACTCTACACCTAGAACATTTCAACCGCCAATACCAGCCATGACAGGAATGCGCATCAGTTCACCCTTAAGCCTGTATTCGGTCTTACAGCTAAAAACACAGAATCTTTCCTTATCCGTACAACACGAATGTGGAATGCTCTTCCCCGCTCCCTTTTTTATTAGGGTTCCGTAGCCAAATGGCAAAAAACCTGGCCGTTTTTTTACATTATAATCTACAAACTTTCAAAACCAACGTGCATCGTCATCTCTCCCTATCTTCTGATCCTAATTTCCTTACTGCCACCATGTGATGCTATTACATTATAAGGGTATTAAAATTTCTTTGGTATACATAAACAAACAATAATCAATAAAAAAGAAATATATTCGCTGATATTTGTTCGTTTAACGAGAAAATTCAAGAGGAACCTAAAACTTATAACGCAATTACGAAGTAATGGTAAAGCGTAAATTATAAAATATTTTATTTGCGCAGTTACCAAAGTGCAAGGTGCCAACATAAGACTCATTTAAACTTAAACCTATACTTATAAACATCTTTAAATACATTGCTTTACTCCAACGCTAATTGATTATGCGAAAACTTTAATGGTATATAAAAGTACGATTGTTATTTATCGAAAACGTTCCAAGGTTATCATTTCTTTTCCCATAGACTCTTTTAAGACAATATCAATGACAATGATAATTTTAAGTATGTATGCCGAATCGCATGCTATCAACGAAAAAGCTAACAACGCTGATATTTACATGTATTGCCTCTTTTTATGAATGGTATACAGAGCTCCCCAGCAATAACTGTAGTAAATAAATAATTGTACAACAGAAATATAAATATTGTTAAATTATTTCTATATTATTATTTAGAGTGCACGTGTTACGGAGCGAGTTTTAGGTAAGAATTACACTTAACTGTCATCACACAGTCTACCTTAACTAAGAATGTATTCGTAATCGCTTTAAATAAATAAAGGACACCTTATGGGCAGATTAAAAACTCAGTGAATAATAAGAGTTCTCATTTATATACATATCGAAAGAAAGTGATGCATACCAGCATTCGAGAAAATTGAAAATTTTGCACAACCCAATTTGTTTAATTCATACGTTGATAACAATTTTAGTTAAATACTTTGATTCATTGAAAATATAACAACAACCTGTGATTGCTACCACCTGACAAGCCTGGAGCAACAGCGCCGTTTCACGGCTTGCTGCAACCGATCATCAGATTCATTTTTGTGGTGCTGGTCTTTTGCGTTCATTATTGTCGACAAACACTTTCCTGCAATGGTACTTGTGAGCGCTTAAAAAATATCTTCATCAGTTCATTAAAATCGATAAATGTGGTCGATGTGCGTAGTGTACTTGCTTGAGAAGACGTTAACTAGGTTCAAGTCCCATTGCGGGAATTTTTCTTCCAGAATAATTAATAAAATGAACCAGCACCACAAAAAAAAAATTTAAGATTGCCTGTGGCATGCCGTGTTACTCCCGGCGCTGCGAAATTACGCCCAAGAAATAACGACTGAAAGGGGAAAATGAAATTAGGCCCAAAACGTTGGGTCTTCACGTCTTTTTAGACTTGCGTTACAAGGAATCACTTTGTAAGTTAATGCAGTTAGTTAAATAAATTAGGTTAGGTTTAATGGGCTATGCAATCGCATACAGCACTAGTCACCAAGAGCCCATCGCGATCGCTGGGGAAACGATTGAATCAAAACCTCATAATGAGGAACCTAAACATTTTCCCTTGTAAAACATCCAATCTCCCTGCATAATTTTACCAGCTTCCTACAGTCTATGCTAATCCACTCCACTTCTCGAGAAGTTAAATATAAATATTAGGCATTAACGGCCCATACAAAGCCTAAAACTTAGCTTCTCTAAGCACTTGCTTGTGCGAAGTGGAAGGGACCTACAATTTTAAGCCGAATCTGAACGCCAAATTTGAGAAGCTTCTCATAACAATTGATACTCTTAAATGTTTGTCTGACGTTCGTAAGAGGTGTGGGAGTGGAAAAAACTCTAGATGTAAATTGGTCCCGGCGGGATTTGAACCGGCGACCTTTCGATTAGTAGTCCGACACACTAACCACTGAGCCACTGCGCCCGACAAGAAGTACTCTCCTGGAAACCTCCTCCGCTTCCGTGCTATTACCTCGCTCGCACACAGTATGTGTGTTATGTCTTCCTCGGCTTGCTGGTCCTCACAGAATCTGCATGTATCCATGTCTACCAATCTAAGCCGCCTAGCATGCTTCCTTAGGTGACAGTGTCCCGATATAATCCCAACCACTGTTCTAAGCTGTTCCCTACTCAAGTTGAGAATTTCCCTGGACCTTTTTTTGTCCAAAAGCGCTTGGACACCCTATGCCCACCTAGGTTTTCCCATCTAAGGTCAGTCATTTTTAAAGTGTTCTCATTAATTCCCTCCACACATTCACTACTCTCCAGTTCCCCTCCCTTTTTCGCAAGCTCATCGGCTTGCTCATTTCCTTCTATACCGCTGTGTCCTAGGACCCAGCACAGTCTCACTCGGTTCTGCCTTCTTCTGACAGTTTCTGACTGCCTCAGAATTGGTGTTAACAGTGCCGATATCCCTTCCGGACATTGAGCCCATCTGCATTATTTCTGCCGCCCTTAACCAGAACCTCTTATTAGAATACACTGCTTGTATCCGGGAGTCTTACAGACTTTTAAGTCTGCATCAACAGAGAAGATACTAGAACCCGTACCCTCCCTTGTCTTAGAACCATCAGTTTAGATCGCAACCTCATTAGATGATGTGATTTTGTCATTGTTCCCTTCCCGGATATGATACATCATACGGGATGTCGAAGTCGACCAAAATTAGTTAAATAAGGCCCACAAAAAAAATTGGTTGGGTCTAATTTCATTCTCAGAAATTTTGCCCTTATTTCGTAATGAAATAACACCCCACAACTAAAAATGAAATTAAGCCAAAACAAATTAATGTTAACGTTATATGTTGTTGCAATGCGTGTAAATTATTGAGCCTTATTTCATTTTGCCCTTTTGGGCCTTATTTCCTTGTGCGTAATTCCGCAACGCCTAATTTCCAGCCGCCACTTCATGTGGTAGGAACTATAACTTATTTTTGTTCATGCAACCATTCAATGTTGATTGAAAACTGCAAATTTCTGATCACATAAAACTACTTGTATATTTAAATACGTCAATTACTTACGATAGAGGGCGCCATACGAATGCATTGACTTTGCTGGCAATGCCCGATGGATGTGTAAAGCGTTGGACATTTATTAGAATATTAGTTCATATAACTGAATTGCAGTACACTGATTTGGGAGTTCATATAACCGAAGGTATATATAAGTGCTAATACACTGTACATACATATTTTGTTTCAATTAAGTCACAGCCATGCGGCCTTATAATGAGCATAATATCCGGTATCTGGATGAGTTTTGTCCTTTTCAATTGGATTGTAAATTTAGTTGGCTTAGGAAATTAGATTTATTTTCCTAGTTTCCGCCAACTCGTGACGTATTTACTTACTTCTGTGTTTCAACTAAACCTCGCAGTCAATTGAATGAACCATTCTGAAAGTTGCTCGGGTTGAGGCAATACGATGTTTAACACGCTACCTAAAACAAATTAAATGTGGAGCTTTACTAAGGACTACAAATTAAACCGACGCTGTTCTTGATATGGACCAATGTAACACGTTTCTAAGAACTGTACACTTGAATTCACCGTCATCTGTGAATAAAATTAAAAAAAAAAAAATTTATCTATAAACTGTGTGACTTCCAATCCCGTTGGTGGGGTTATCGAACGGGGTTAACGATTGTGAGTTTTTCATTTATATCATTTAAGCTCTCTCTGTTTGGCACCAAACTTTTGAATTCCTTCTAAGATTTGGAACATCATTATTCTCTTTAGTTGTTCAAAAATCGCAATCGTAAAGATTTTTCAAATTCGCCAACTTCTTAATAAGAAAACAAAGTTGTTTGGTTTGCCACGCTTCCTGTTTCGGAAACGTTTTTGTCCAAATTATTATTTTTGGGATTAATTCCTTAGAAAAGAAATATACAAATTATCTAGACAATGTCCGTCTTAACTAATGCCAGAAAAAACTATGTTTACAAAATAGATAGTGGATAGGGTATCAAACATTTCACCTAAAACTTTCCATATGTTTTTATTTGTAAGAGATGCGTCAGATTCCATAGTGAAAATCGTCACTTGTTGTTTATTTTTATATTTTTCGCTGAAAAATTATGTTATAATTGGTAAATATTGCAAAGCCCATCTTTTATTTTGTTTTAAAGTTTAATAACACTAAATTAATCGTTCAAGGATGATTTTGTGGAAGTTCTGAATGAATGATAATTTGCCAGTGCATTGACTTATTTTGAGACTGAAAAGTGGGCGTGTAAAAGTGTTGTGTAGAGTTATTTAGAAACCTCGTGTTTTTCGTTAATGCCTACACATAATACAGATGCTATGTCCTGTTAGCTTTTTGGACTACGTGACCTTATTGTCATTTGCGCTGTATCCTCATTTTTAATGGATTTAGAGCATCAAATATGTAACTTACAAAATTACAATAGTTGTGAATTTGTATACAACAGTCACAAAAGTGAGTAAAATTGAGACTAAACGGAAATCACTTCGCATTTTTAGCTATTTTTGTCAGTTTCTCATTTTGTCCTGTTTTGGATTCTATGCACGTTTTATTGGTAACTTATCTCATGCTCAGCAAAGGAAGTCGCAACAAAATGCTATATTTCCAATTTGCAATACATATGGATTCATACTCCTCCTCAACTATAGGTGGCGTTGTTTCTACTCTTTTATGCAACATCTGATTTTCGGTGAAATTAAAATGTTTTTTTGACGTAAATTCAGGAAAGCAAGTGAGGCAAGGTGTGATGACGACATTAAGCATCGCGTAAGCGTAGGTTGGTTGTAATGGCCCGGCGCTCATATGCGGTTTAAAATGTGTATGCGTATGAGAGCAAATTAACGGCAGCTGAGATGAAGATACTTCATGACAGCAGCAGTAACTAAGATTGATCGTACAAGAAGTTCCCAGATCCGAGGAAGCCTTCACGTCAAGGACATACATACGTTTACATATTAGGATTTAACGGCCCATAGAGGGCCTGAACCTAGCTTCTCCAACCACTTTCATGCGAAGTGGAGGGGACCTACAGTTTTACGCCGAAGCCGAACGGTACATTTGAGAAGCTTTCTCATGACAATTTGATACTCTTGGATGTTTGCCACACCTTAGCAAGAGGTGCCAACAACATGCGGTATTCTCAAGTGGTCCCCCATCTAAGTACTAACTACACCCTACGTCGTTTAATTACGGTGATCGAACGAGAACGTCAAGAAGCTATCTGAATGAATGTAGCGCGACCGGCTCAGTTGGTACTGTCATGTTCAAAGGAGAGATCCCACGAACACTGTCAAAAAGGCAATACAAGTCAACGTTAAAATACAAACGCAAAAGAGAGGCAGGCCTAAAAACTCCTCGATCACACAAATGCAGCAACACCAGCATTTGATTAGCCTCAGCGACGAAGTGATTCAAAATTGGGAAGCCTGCCGCGATTTCCTGAAGTCGAACCGGTGAACCCGGGGACTGTTATGATCCCTTTAATCCATATCATAGCCTTACCGCCATTAAAGGAAGAAGAAGATTCGCGAAAACAAGTCTCGAATTTCTTATTCCCATACAATTAATCCAATTTTTAATTTCCTAATCAATTCTCCTTTCTACTATTTATCGAATGTGAGCGAATAAGTGTGGATGGTTACGGTTTTTTTTTCTAACTTCTGGTTCCCCAAAGCGATTTAATAGGGGAGGCACTTCGACTTAAAAGATCTTTTGTACCGTATAGGCCAGCAAAATTTTAAACTAGTAGAATTTCTACTAGTAGAAGAATTCTTTTGTCCTTGGGAATCATTTGTTCCCTGAAAGAAATCTTTTTTCTAATTCTATTATGGGCTGGACATTTACATAAAATGTGTTCAGCTGACTCGTCCTCTTCCAGACAAAGTCGGCACTCAGGATAGTCTGCTATTCTCACTTTGTTTAGATGATATCTTAAACCATGGTGACCAGACCAGTAAGGTACCCTACTAAGTTTTTGATGGTTACGGTTTAATTAACTGACTTAATTTCCGCACCTTAGCTTAGACATTGAAAATCTTAGAGAAGGTTCGGACACCCACGTGGGTGTCATTTCCATCCAAACTTCCAACATTTTATCTTCACTCTTAATGTTCACTCTTGTGCTGACCTATTTATCTTCACTTGTGTTTTGTTATTGTTTAAGGTATAAAATATTGCTGAGCTGGATATACACTTCCCAATTAAACGCGTCTATTGTTTCTTCGCGATTTTTTTTAAATATTCTTTAGAAAATAATATAAAATGCACTTTATTGATGCTCAAAACTTGCTTGTAGTGAATAGTATTCGGAAGTGTGTAATTAAATGCAAAAAGTAAACAGTTGTATTTTGTCCTTTTCGCTCAACATCTATCTGGGTTCAATCGCAGAAAACTTTATAGGAAGGAATTGTTTAAAACAACCTTATCTACATACTTTGCGAGGAATAGGACTTTCATTTCCAATGATTTCTTCAATAAAACGGTTTTATTTGAAAAGTGAATGTGTCTTTGGAGGTTTTTAAAAAAATGTTCACATACGCATTTGTCACTAGAGACAGAGAGTATGTATTCCAAATATCAGCGCCTAGCTCAAACTTTGACTTTTCAATAAAATCGTTTATTTCAATTGTGGGCGTTTCAGTGGGCGGATTTTGAAAATTCTTTTTTGATTATTTCGAGACCCTAGAGAGTATACGTTCCAAGTTTTCTAGCTCGAGTTTTAAGGCCTTATTTTTGCCGACGGACGGACGGTCGTACATTACTATCGATGTTGATCACTAATATAGTAACTTTTAAGGGTCTACGGACAATATTAAGGTATGTTACAAACTATGAGTCATAATTAATATACCATAAGAATAGGGCGCACAAAGAAAGGACTCGCAGAAAGAAGAAACATCTACTGTTGCTCAGTAAAATATTCGAATTCGAAAAGGCAAAAGCATGTATAAACGATCTTTCAGTCTATGGAAGATTGCAAAAGGAACGTGATATTAATTTCGAAAAGGTTTTGGCAAGAGCTCAAAAATTAATGTAATTTAATCCAGATAAGTTCCAATAAAGGTTAGTAATGTTAAATTGGCTGCGCAAATATTTAGTCCTGATCATTGCCTCGCTGTTAAAAATGAAGAAGAACCAGTTTAACAAAATGTACGACTGACGAAAATCAGTCTTAAAATGTCGACATCTATGTTTTTGAAACCCTACGACAACTTTGGTTAAATTTCATTTCTTACTAGTTGACCAACTTCACCTTTACTTTTAAGTGAACAAACTCTTATCGTTTACAAGTTTTAATTCAGCTGTAGGTTCATCTGGACTATCCCAACCTTTGCGAACTTCTAAAATTCGTTGCCTTACTAAATTCATTGCCATGGGAACTGCGTTATTAACCTTAATTATGAAATCTTAATCAGTAGTGAGCAAACCTTTATCAATTATATTCAATTCAGGTATCCTCGAACATTATTCTTATCAACCTGATAGTTATTTTAGAAAACGCTCTCATCTTTCATTTACAATCACAAGTCAAGGTTAAGAGATGATAATATATGCCTTAAAATACGAAACGATGTTCCAGGTATATGTATGTACAATGTATTTGCAAAAAAAAAATTAGAAAGCTGATGAAATTTGTCGGAAATCTTAGATCAGCCGTTTCCAAGCCGTTTTTGAATGAAATTTAAATTGATGGTTAGTATTTTTGGTTGTTTTAAGAACAGCCCAAACAATGACCTAAGGAGCTATATATATATAAACTCTTCCGCATGAAAAGTTTCTATTCTTCACAGTTTTCCTGGTGAATTTCGGCGTATACGTCAAAAAATATACATACATTTTTATTTAATATTTCTTGAAGTATTTATTTGATCAGTCCATTTTAAAGTTTTCTCATAGAAATCAAATAGATAGCTTAGCAAGCTATTGAAATATTTTTTGTTCGGGGTCTCTTACACAGAGATCGTACATCCACTTACCAACGGTGAATCTGATAGAGCTGCACAAGCCCTAAAGGTATATTAATTTTGACGCATAGTTTGTAACATACCTTAATATTGCCCGTAGACCCCTAAAAGTAACTATATTTATGATCAGCATCGATAGTAATGTCGATCTAGCCATGTCCGTCCGTCCGTCGGCAAAAATTAGGCCTTTAAACTGGGCCTAGAGAGCTGAAATTTTAACAATATACTCTCTAGGGTCCCGAAATAATCATTTTTGAAATCCGCCCACAGACACGCCCACAAACTCAAAAAAACTAAATTTTGGAAAAAATCGAATTTTGAGCTAGAAAGCTGAAATTTTTTATATATGATCCACTGACACGCCCACAAATAAATAAAACAATTTTATTGAAAAACCAAAATTTGAGCTAGGGAGCTGACATTTTTAATATATACTCTCTAGGGGCCCTTTAAGCTCATGTGTAAATATTTTCAAAATCCGCCCACTGACGCGCCCACAATTAAAAAAAAACAACTTTTTTTGAAAATTCAAAGTTTGAGCTAGCTGAAATTTATAATATATAGTCTCTAGGGGCCCTTTATGCTCATGTGTTAATTTTTTTTAAA
This sequence comes from Portevinia maculata, assembly GCA_949715645.1. Classification (NCBI taxonomy): domain Eukaryota; kingdom Metazoa; phylum Arthropoda; class Insecta; order Diptera; family Syrphidae; genus Portevinia; species Portevinia maculata. The sequence goes on from OX454526.1 coordinate 11,262,486, forward strand.
TCCGCCTACTGACACGCCCTTAATCGTCGTAAAACACGATAAAATCCTTTAAATGTCATATAACAAAATATGTAGAGCGTTCGTAACAATTCAACCATACTTAGACTTTTGTCACGCCCACTTATGAGGGATAGGAATAAGAATAGGGTATCCAACAGCTTTAACATACTTTCTCCGATTTTTATTCTATAAATTTCAATAGCTTTTGATTTTACATTAAATACACAAACACAATAATTTTTGGATACAATTTCTGCAATTTACTCAAATTGTGTCCCTAAATTTCTTTTTTTTACGTTTAAATTAAAGATTCGGCACTTCAGAAAGAGACAGCTTGGCGAAGTGCTCTATCAACGTTGAGTAGGTTTTATGAATAAGGGTTTTGTGTTCATATTAGAGCTGGCGTAACCTTATGCACTCCTTAATATACTTATACGAATAAGTCTGTAAGATTCCAAACGTTTAATGAATTTTATATCATAACAGTTTCGGATCAAAAGAAGGACTTCTTATTGCTTTATAGAAAGATATGAAACCTGCACGCATTTTAAACTGAAAATTGATTGCGGAGGCAAAGAAATTCCTGCAAAGGGACAAGTTCATGCATTACTCTGGTAAGTCCGAAGACTGTGTGGCTCAATCAAATTTTAACCCTAGGCTCGATGGAAATAAAGGATCCTACCGTGAAGTTGCCAATCTCTTCTACATGGGAATTACTACAAAATAAATGACTTTAACGAACGTTTTAGAGTTCATCTTTAAAGTTTGGCCAAACTTTATCAAATTTCCCTCGACGAACGAGGTCCCGTCTGCATAGACGGTGAATGGAGGAGGAGATACAACGACGAACTGTACGGGCTGTACAGCGACATAGACTTAGCCAGAAGAGTGAAGGTCCAACGACTGAGTTGGCTGGGTCATGTAGAGCGATTGGACGTGAATGCTCCGGCCCGGAAGATTTTCGAATCCACACCCGAGGGACGGCGCAGTAGAGGAAGACCGCGACTTAGGTGGCGCACGCAAGGAAAGGAAGGAAGGAAGGGGACCTTAACCGACTTAACGTACGAAACTGGAGACAGCTGGCCAAAGATCGTGCTGGCTGGAGACGCTTGTTGATTGAGGCCCAGGTCCACCCTGGACTGTAGCGCCACCTTAAGTAAGTAAGTAAGAACGAACAAAAACTTCGAGCTTCAAACAAATTCGAACAGGTACCTAGTAGTTGAAATTTAAATTAACTACCATCAAAAAAATATATAACCATAAACTTGTTTTGCAGATAGCAGGATTTCCAGGCGTTCTAGAGGATGCTTCATTGGATGTTACATATATGTGCCAAAACCAGCTAATTAAGTTTGTTCAACTTAGTGTCCTGAACCCTTCAAGGAATTTGACATGGTGAAGAGCGTTTCATTGATGTGTTTGTTGTGCCCAAGTAAAATGCACGATGCCAGAGTGTTCCAACTCTCTTTTATAAGCAACGACCTTCCGGGAATTTGTGAAACAGAATATCAGGCGATGCTACATACCTTTAATTGGAATATTTGACGAAACCCTTTAAGATGACGAAAATAAAGCGAAAATAAAACAAAAGCCACTGCCAAACGTTAGAAAGAATAGAAAACTTGTATTTGTATTCTTTAATAAAAACTAGATTCAGGTTGGACTTCCACACAGATGAAAGAATGTGTAAGTTCATCTTGCCATGTGGTGTCCTTAGACGAGAATTCATTTGAGCAAAAAGACCTACGAGTTCAATGGTTGGGCTTGGAAAACGATTTGTCAAATTTTGACGATTTGTCAAATTTCCTCGCAAACAAACCAGCTTTTCACAATAGATTGTTGACATATGTAGTAAATACATGAATTTGAATGCAAATCCAATTCCAATCAGATCAGGATAATCAAATTCAACTTATATCTAAATCATCCAAATTGAAAGCATGTATGTAAAAAAAATGGTATCTGTGTTTGACGTCTCACAAATAGAACGGCAGATAAACTTCAACCTCAATAGGCATCCCGGTTAGTTGAGTTTCTCTGGATTACCAATGTAAAACGCCATAAATAAAATATCAAAATCAATATCACATAATTGTTTTTATTTTACTATCCATTTTCATACCCAATTCCAATTGTATTATAATTTAGACTCTCCAACATGCCTTCATTTGCTCATAGACCCCTAAAATTTACTATATTTATGATCAGCAACAATATTAATGTCGATCTGCAACTGTCCGTTCGTCCGTCGTCAACTTTTAGGCAACGAAACTCAAGCTAGGAAGCTGTAATTTAGAATACATACTCTCAGGCGCCCGAAATGTTGAAGTTCAAACATTTTTAAAATCCGCCCACTAACTCGCCCACTAAGTAAAAAACAAGTGGCGTTTATTTACAAAAACATTGTTCTTCCGATAAAATCCTTTAAAAAAAATGAGTGTGCCTAAGACCACACGACTGGAGTAAAACTTCTTTTGCTCCATCTAACTTAAATTGTGGGCGTGTCAGTGGGCGAATTTTGAAAATATTTACACAGGAACATCAAGGGCCCCTGGAGAGTCTATATTATAAATTTCAGCTCCCTAGCTCAAACTTTGGTTTTTTGCCGTCCGACCTGAAAATTTGACGATGACGGTGACGCTCTATATTTCCAACAAATGAAGTGCGATTCCTGGGCACAATGACTTTACTCACTTCCGATAAATTCCATCTGTCGGCAACTGTCCTCCTTTGGATCGGTTTGGATAGATGATGAGCTTAGTATTGCCCTCTATTGACGAGATTCAAGGGTGTTTACCCATTCCACGAACATTTCCACCGGCTAAATTGTATGGGTTGTAACAAAAGAGTGTACATTTGTCTACACTTTCGTTACGCCTGAAGTCTACGTTTGTCTACACTTTCGTTACGCGGGAAGTCTACATTAGTCTACACTTCCGTGTCGCATTCATCAGCTTACTCCCCAAGTCAAGCGTGCGTAAAGAAGTTTTACTTCAAAAAGGTACGAAACGTAGACCATATCCTACTTAACAATTCACCCGTACTTAGATTTTTGCCACACCCACTTTTTGGGGAATAAGGAAATATTCCTTACCGTTTTCCTTATACATATTGTTGCTCAAACTGTGTCATTCAGCAAGCGCCATCTAGTAGAAAGTGGCCATATTACCGATTTTGGCAGCATTTGAATAGCAGTTTGAGTAGCTGTGGAATAACTAGTACATGCATAATGATGTTGTTCTCACACACTTTCCAACCACCTCACCTTGCTTCAATCTGACGCTTTTGTGTTCCGCATTAAGAACTCGTACGGGAACAATATTGTTCTTCGGCTCGACAAGCACTTTTCCAACCTCGCAGTTTCGGTAGTGGTTGTCTTTTGGCTTAACTAGAGAGAATCGGTGGCTCATAGGATCACCTTCCAGCTTTGTCCGAATCATTGTCTCTGAAGAAGGTGGTAGGACCTCGTCCTCACTATTGACTGCCCTCAGGGATGCGGTGTTCTCTTTCCCGTACACCATCGGAATCTCTACGTTTCGATACTTGAGTACTTGCATACCAAAGTCCAATACGACATCATGCGCCCTCATGAAATCGATGCATTCGTCACATATATCAGCTACTAAGAAAGCGTGGGAGAATGCTAATCCTGCCAAATTTATTGTTAGCATGATATCTCCGTACACTTTCGCTGTCGCTCCTGTTGCTGTTTTCAGACAGTAACTGCTGGTGTTGTGCAACCAAGACTGACGGACGATGTCCCTCCTTATAATGGAAGCGGTGGCACCGGTGTCGATGGCTGCCACGCACTTATTTTGACCGATATAGGCTTCCACTGTTAAACTCTGGTTTCCTCGTTTGGTTTGGGAGACTTGAATTGTGGTCCTGGAGTCATCGATTCCGGAAACCCACTTCTGCTCCGAGAAGCTGCCCCTTACACGTTTCCCGACTGCTGGTTCTGCGAAGCTATATCTGCCAGATGCTTCTTCGTTGCGCCTCCTAGGCCCGCAATGTGGACAACTGCCTTGTCTGTGTGGAGCTCTGCACTGTCTCTGCAAGTGCCCTATTTTGTTGCAGTTCCAACAGCGCATTTGACCTCTGTTATCTCTGTTCCGGTCTACGATGTCTGTTCTTTGACATGAGCATTCAACGGCTTTCATATCCTTTACGCGGTGGAACACATGCGATGCCTGATCAGCAGCTTGCATTGTCAAGGCAAATGCTAGGGCCTCGGCGAGAGTTCTCTTTTCAGCCATTCTTACGGCCATTTGCAGTTGTCTATCTTCAATGGCTTGGATAAACGCCTCCACAGCCATTTCATTGATGAGAACCTCACCAGCATTAGGATATGATAATTGTGCCAGACGTTCGATATCTGCTTGCAGCTGTTGAAGTGTTTCTCCCCGCTTCTGGACTCTACTGCGTAGCTGGACCCTGTACACTTGCTGCATATGCTCATCACCGAAGCGCATCTCTATAGCCTTGACCAGGGCGTCGTAGTTGTGTTGCTTCTCTTCTGAGACGGTTTGGAGTTACTCCGCAGCTGTACCTCTTAGTGCGAGCGTTAGCGCAATCGACTTTTCCTCGTTGTCCCAGCTGTTCGCCATTGCAGCTGCTTCAAACTGTTTCTTATAAATTGGCCATGATGTTTCACCATCGAAAACAGGAGGCTGCATCTCTTTCCTTCTCGGGCAGTCCGCAGAATTTTCTCGAGCCTTCTGCTTCTTCACTTTCTCGAGCTCTTTAGCCAAGTTCTCGAAGTTTGTTTCATGCTTGCAAAACGTCTGATGGATTTCGTCAAATTCGGTTTCAACCTTCTCGAACTTGTGGTCAATTTCTTCGAGTTTTCCTTCGAGAACATTTTTAAAATCTTCCACAGCGCTCTTTTGGGCGGCAACTATGGAATTCTTTTGTTCTTCGAATTTAGAGTCCATTGCTTGCAATTTGGAATCTAGAGAATTCTTCTGTTCATCGAATTTAGAGTCCATTGATTCTAATTTGGAATCTAGAGAATTCTTCTGTTCATCAAATTTAGAGTCCATTGATTCTAATTTGGAATCTAGAGAATTTGTCTGTTGTTCTAGAGAATTCTTTTGTTCATTGAACTGAGATTCCATAGAGTCGAATTTCTGATCGAACTTGGCCAGAAGTAATTCCATCATAGCAGTTATATCAACGCCTGTACTTACTTGTTCTTCTGCTACGTCGAACAAAACGGACTTGGGGTTTTCTCCTTCGTTTTCAACAGCTTCCTGCAGCCGGAGCACCAGATCACTTTTTCCTCCAGCCGTCGAGAGATTCCGCTTTTCCAGTTCAGCTTTTAACTGCGGTATACTGAGCTGTAGTAATTTCAATATGCGGCCCATTTTTGTTTTTTTGTTTTTTTTTTAACTCATTCACTTCACTTTAATTTCACACTGAATACGTTTTATCCCACTTCTGACACCAATGTTACATCCAGGCTAGGATTCGAAAAGATAAAACGTAATTCTATTTAATTAATCTTTATTAGTTCTCTTTCAATGTAATTCTTGATTATTATTCTAATAATTCCCTTATTTAATTCAACAATTCACTTTCACAATTAATCACTTTAAATACACAATCACTTTTCTCTTACTCAATACTTATACTTTTTCTCTCTACTTTTCACTACTGTCATCTATCGCACTTCTTTGTCGTGGTTCACAACTCGAATGTCTTGGGTGCTCCTGCGACATCTATTTATATCTCTTAGTGACACCTTTCGAAATTTCCAGATTCGTTGAGTTTCGAAGGTTCGAGAACAACATAACTATGTATGTACTAGTTATTCCACAGCTACTCAAACTGATATTCAAATGCTGCCAAAATCGGTAATATGGCTACTTTATACTAGATGGCGCAACTTGACTAATTGATGCTCAATGACGCAGTTTGAGCAAACATGCAACAATATATAAAAAAGCTTAAGACTATCGCAAAAGAATTCACAAACTTCAGAAAAAAACTAAATCTAAAATTCCGCACTTAAAACTTTAAAAACTAAAATTCAAATATGCAAAAAAAATATGTAAAAAAAACTTAAAACTACTTACGGTTCTACGGTCGCCCGTTGTCCTGGACCAGCACGACGAAGAACGTTGATGGATGATGGCCAATACGGCATATGATACGCGCACTATCAAAACTTCAAGGGCAGAATTCACAAAAAAAAAATATCTTAAACTTACTCTAAAACGCGAATTAAAGGAAACTAATTAAGACTACACTAAAACTAAAACAATGATTCCAAAAAAAGATAAAAAAAAGCAAAGAAAAGAATTCAAAATTACTAAAACAAAACAAAATGTAGGCTTTAAAAAATTTAAAAATTAAAATTAAACTTCAATCCAGCCAAGGGGTTTAATCTGTACGCTACTGCGTTTTCTGGGGTTGGTTTCAGCACTTCTTGGTGCGTGTGGTTAATGTTGCCACAAACGAAGGGGGCGGAGCACTTTATGTTCTTTTTTGTATATTATTGTCCTATTGTATATTATATGTTTCACAGAGCCGCAACCAACCAACATATAAAACAACAACGATAGTGAACAAAGACAATTTTAATACAATAACAAGAATACAAAAGTGACATTGTATTCTTGTTATTGTATTAAAATTGTCTTTGTTCACTATCGTTGTTGTTTTATATGTTGGTTGGTTGCGGCTCTGTGGCCGTACAACCAAGACCCGTTAAAGCGGTTTCGCTGGCCTTCACGGAGGATTGTCCCAGCACGGCACTTAGACGCTAAGGTCCAAGGTCAAAAGGGCAGAGGTCTGAGCGCCAACCAACCTAAAAGTGGTAGCCCAAACCTCTGCAGCGCCCCTATCTGTCCACCAGTCCCTTTACTCCACCACTTGTCCAAAACGGAATCCACCCAAAGTAAATTCAATCGAATTATTTTGCCAGTGTATGGCGAAATGAACGCAATTAACTTCACCAAAAAAAAAAACAATTAATTCTGAGGGCAACGACCGCTCGGGAAAAAAAATTGCACAGCTGTGTCTCGGGTAAAATTATTTGTTCACATTCTTTATACCCTATTCTAGGGGTATATTAATTTTGACGCATAGTTTGTAACATACCTTAATATTGCCCGTAGACCCCTAAAAGTTACTATATTTATGATCAGCATCGATAGTAATGTCGATCTAGCCATGTCCGTCCGTCCGTCCGTCCGTCCGTCCGTCCGTCCGTCGGCAAAAATTAGGCCTTTAAACTGGACCTAGAAAGCTGAAATTTTAACCATATACTCTCTAGGGTCCCGAAATATTCAAGTTTACGAATTTTTGAAATCCGCCCACAGACACGCCCACAAACTCAAAAAAACAAAATTTTGGAAAAAATCGAATTTTGAGCTAGGAAGCTGAAATTTTTTATATATGATCTATGACTCCTAAAACTGCTCGGGATATAAAATTTTCAAAATCCGCCCACTGCCACGCCCACAAAAAAATAAAACAATTTTATTGAAAAACCAAAATTTGAGCTAGGGAGCTGAAATTTTTAATATATACTCTCTAGGGGCCCTTTAAGCTCATGTATAAATATTTTCAAAATCCGCCCACTGACACGCCCACAAATAAATAAAACAATTTTTTTGAAAATCCAAAGTTTGAGCTAGGGATCTGAAATTTATAATATATACTCTCTAGGGGCCCTTTAAGCTCATGTATAAATATTTTTAAAATCCGCCCACTAACACGCCCACAAATAAATAAAACAATTTTTTTGAAAATCCAAAGTTTGAGCTAGGGAGCTGAAATTTATAATATATACTCTCTAGGGGCCCTTTATGCTCATGTGTTAATTTTTTTTTAAATCCGCCTACTGACACGCCCACAATTAAATAAAACAATTTTATTGAAACACCCAAGTTTGAGCTAGGGAGCGTTTTTTTTTTGATAAAATCCTTTAAATCTTATATAACAAAATATGTAGAGCGTTCTTAACAATTTAACCATACTTAGACTTTTGTCACGCCCACTTATGAGGGATAGGAATAAGAATAGGGTATCCAACAGTTCGCCCAAGCGGACTGTAGCCCGTCCCTATGGTTTTTCTTTAATTTGTCTCTTTTTCTTTGCAGGAAGTGTAACGGATGATGGACGGAATCTAGACAATGAGGGGAAAGTTACAAATGTGGGTCAGTGGAAATTGATCAGCTGTGCTAATAAATTTTTGTTTATTTACAGGCTCAGTGCACTGCTCCGTAACAGTATATGTAGTGCAGGAAAATGTTGCACGTTTGCAATGAACTTTTTTTTAGTAAAGAACTAATAAAACGCCATATTGGAGGAATTCATAACACAACAAGATTTTACATCCAATCCACTTTTTTCTGTTCCCAGACAAGGCTAAACAGAACGGGGGCTGGCGATGCGGGCACACATTTTGTACTTAGCGTTCTATAGGCGTTTTTCTTTAATCTAACAAGTTGAATGACAAGGGTTGGAGAAGCACAACCGTATCAATCGAGAAACTTCAACGACATCAGGGTAAATCGCCAGATTTCATCAGCCGCTGGCAACACGCTTTTGTACAAGGGAATACTTTTATTTAACAACTTGCCAAAGGAAATAAAAACGAAACAATTTTCAGAGTATTTAAATCTAGATGCATACATTTTGTAAAACATATTGGGTGACTTACTTAAAAATTTAATTAGTCTTAACAAAAATAATGTTTTTAATATTTAAACTTAATATTTTGATTTTTGTAAAGTATTTTTATATTTATATATATGAATTGCTTGCTTGCTACTTTTTTATAGTTCACATGACAATAAAATACCTTTCTTACCTCAGACAATTTGCCATTCTTTCCTTTGTACCTATTGGTTTTCTCCTGTTAAATGTCATTTTTAAGATTAAGCTGTATTGTCTAAAATTGCTCTCGAGAGATAAATAAATATATGAAGAAACGTCAAACAAATTAAGTTCCTAGCAAACTCGATGGAATTCATCATAATCTTTTTTGTGTTGACTTATTACATGAACCCAATTTCTTTTCCCCCCATGATGCCAGGGTAGAATTAGAGGAACTAATCATTGTTGGGTTTTGCCGCGTAGTTTGTGTTTGTCAAATATTTATTTTCAGAATTGGAACGCTGAAGCTGCCCGCGCTCTGTTTGACCGAGCATTAAAGTATGTCTCCTTTCCCTTCAGGACCTTCTATTTCGGTCCCACACTTTCAATACTCCACCTATTTCTTTCTCTCCATTTTTCCCATGTTTTATTATTATCTTTTTTTCTACATTAACAATTGTTAAGATCCCGACAGGTGGGATGCAGTTAAGTGGAAGTATTATGATCCCTTTAATCCTGATCATAGCCTCACCGTCATTAAGGGAGAAGAAGAACAATTGTTAAGAACTAATTTTCCAAATAACAGCTCTCTTTTGTAAATTTGTATAGCGTATTATTATAGTTTATAAGATATTATAGTTTATAAGATATTATATCTTGTTCTTAATGTGTATATACGCTCTTCTTAATAAATAAATGAAATGAAATACCAGTTGTGTCGGATCGTGAATACCGCTTTTTTGTTGTTGATGAAGGTTAAAACGAGTGTTGTGTAGTGAAAAAAAAACTTATATAATAATACATGTTTTATTAGCTAACTTCCAATGCAAAAGCAACATCAAAACAAAAATAAAGCAAATATGCATGCAGTATTATTAGCTATCTCAATTTATCTTTGGTCATTTCAGATTATGGATTATTTTAATACAATCAAGGCCCATTTATCGCTTAAAAATGAGAAGTATCCAGTTTTATTTATAATTATTCAATGGTTAAAGTAAGTTGTCTGGTAAATATAGCCAAGTGAAAACGAATCTCAACGGAATTTGTGTGCAAACATTGTTGCTGGGTGCCCATTTAATTACTCGGTTTATTTACACCCTCTATAAGTATGTAGGTATTAAAAAGCAAGTTGCATTTAGTTTTTCCTTAATCCAATGCTCCCATTTCGTTAAATCTGTCTAAGGCGTACTTCAATGTTTCTTGTACTCTTTTTGTGGAAAACATTTTTCTTTTTATTAGTTCAAATTCAGATTTGTCTCGAAAAGTGTCTATGTCGGCTCCCTTTGAATTTTCTTTATCAAGAACCATAAGTGGAAACATCGTGAGCAAAGGCCAAACCCCCGAAAACTCCATACGCCTCATTTCATATGTAAAATCCTCCCAATCAGGTATATTCTTAAAGTTGAGGCTTTTAAGTGTCTCTTGGAATTGATTGAAATATACTCTCAGAAATTGATATCTCCTGTTTTTTAATGTCTTCAAGGGAACACTGATATAAAGGAAGTAATTGAGATCGATCGCAGGGCTACCATAGCAAGCAAGTTGCAAGTCAACCTAAAAAAAAATAAACCAAAATTAAACGACGACCATAAAAGATTCAAATGCACTTACAAATACAACATCATCTCCCTTTATCAAGAAGTTGTTCACCCACAAATCGCCATGATTGATCACCTTATAGCGACTACCTGATTGATTAACGTGTTCAATCATTTTTTCATGAAACACTGTAGACAGCTTATCGATTTTTCGGGCAATTGAATCGTATCCCTGCGATTCTCGAAGGAATTCTGCAGCACTTTGGATCATACTCGTCAAATGGCTATGCATGAGGCCTCCTTTGGTGCCATATTGAAACATGTGATCCTTGATTTTAGCGATTAGCTCTGGGAACTACTGGCAAACGTTTAAACGGAGATATTTTCATTAATTAATGACCAGTAACAATAACCAAATAATTGGACAGCTTAAATATGTTGTCCCTTTGAAATTAAAAACAATAGGACCACTAATTTAAACTGCACATTAAATTTGTTTTTGGTAGGTGCAATCTGTTAACAAACCTTTTCAGCGAATACCATTGATGCGGCGTGAAATTTAGCAATTTTCTTCAGTACACTTATACAGTCCTTATCTTCGAGACCAAGAACTCTATCCTTTAGTTCATAGCCTATCGCGTTAAGATCTTGTAAGACGTAGATTTCTGAGTCATATATTCGTGCCGCAAACAGTCTAAAGTTCACAAAGAAATTAATTGAGGTTAACAAAAAAAATCTAGGTAAATATTTTTGAGGATAAATTAAAAAAAAAACACTAGGATAAAACCGCAAACACATTCAATCCATACGTTATTTTGTTCTCGTTATAAAACGAGTTCTCGACTGAAGAGTGAGTGCGAATTATTTTTCCATTTCCAATGCATCTTCATGTTCTGTAATTATCGGATCGTTATATTTATCACAAAAACGATATGAATTTAAACAAAATGTCATAATATCACATTGTGCGACTGTGTCAGTCGAAAACTATATCACATCGAACATTTCGAAATGAAACCCCTGGCAATATGTGATATATTCAGCTTCTGTAACTATCGAGTGCGACGAATTACGAGTATTTATTTCAACTGTCAACATTTATCATAGCACAATCGGCTTGCTATAGAAAATGGCATTAGGCGCGTTCAATTTGCAAGGCAACCGCTAGTCCCTACTATTTTACATTTCCTCATTGATCGAGTAACTCACGTGACCATCGTTTGTCAAGTAAAAGATTTTTAACTATACATACATTATCCAACAAAAATTGTCAGTACAGGCCTTATGGAGGAGCTTTTTTCTACCAGTAGTGCCTGTAGATACTCTCACGGCACTCAAAAGCAAGAATTGCCACTGAAATAAAAACCAAACCACTGTCATACCAAGGAATTGTTGTTGTAATTTTCCTAAAATTCGCATACAACCCACCACAACCAGTCTCCCACACAGCCGAATGGGAATGAGCATGATCGCCTTGTGTTCACTTGCTATTATCATCCACCAAAATAAGCAGTGTGTGTGACTGAAGCACATCAGAAGAGTATTACCATCTCTACAATGAAGCATATCATTAAGGGTTTTTCTATGGATTTTGTCAAAGAACTTTCGGTTTTGGTGCTTTTGAGAACAAATTATTACGTGGGTTGTTGCCATTCGGTTTTAATTTGTCGTATTTGTATTGTACAGCTGCAAAAGTGCAGTTTTTTTACCATCTGTTTAGGTATTCGACATTGCGTCGTTGTTATATAATTTTGTATTCTAATTGCCTGATTGTGTCTACCTTTCACAATATACATATAGCGGAAAGGACTGGGAAATGTTTTTAGAAAATCTTGCTGATTGAGTCTATATCGCAAACTGTTTAACTAAAAAAAACATAAATACATCCTTTCATCTCATTATGTACCAGTTTGTATGATGTCTTTGTTTTTCCAATGAATGACGCCTGTTTTGCCAATGAATACGGTAATTCCCAAAAGGAAGATCTCAAGTAAGGTAGGGATGCAGTCTTACAATGGGTTGCTTGAAATCGTTAAACGTTACAAAACCAAGTATGAAATATACGTCATGGATGAAATGGCTCAAAATTCGGGACATAAAGTGCTTCGCTTGCTGCCTTATCACTGTGACCTTAATCCAATAGAATTGGTTTGGGCTCAAGTGAAAGGGTTTGTAGCAAGCCAAAGTCATTTAAAATGGCTGAAATAAGAGACTTACTAACGACAGCACTTGCAAGGGTTGACAAGCAAAAATGGCATCGATGTGTCCAACACGTTGAACAGGTTGTTGAGTCAAATATGTGCGAAATGGACGTTTTTGCCGAGGAAGCAGTTGAAAGGTTAATAATAGACCTAAATAACGAGAGCAGTAGCAGTAATTACTCATCGGATTAGTTGAGTAGTGATATTAGAAATTAGTATTTTATGTTTTACAATATTTATAATGAATTGGATTACAGTGATATATTTTTCGTTTTGATTTTTTTTTTACGAAATTTATATATTTTGTTGGTCTACTGGAGATAGGTACCCTTTAAAAAACGCACCTACTCGTATTATTATCTTACCAGAAAAGGAAAAAGATAAACGGAATTTATTTCGTTCCGCAATACTTTTATTTTAAATTGGAAGATGGTAACCCTAATAGAATTGCTCTCTGAGTTATGGCGAATTATCATACACACTACGGTAACCCTGTGAGAGCTTTAAGGAGGGACCGATTTATGTAAGTCATTGCAACCAGACTGAGAGGCAAACATCCTATCTCCCCTGTACTGACAATTTTTCTTGGACAATGTATAGTAGGGAACTCGCAGTTGCCTTGCAAATCGAACGCGCCCATTGAGAAATTTCAAACGGACATTGGACAATGGACATTATTAACTTTTCGTTGATCCGTTTATCAAGTTCTACGTTAAAAAAAAATGGAAAAGAAATTAAAAATAAGTAATAAAAAAACAGTCCGAATTAATAGGCGTTTTTCTTTTTTAGCCCCGAGCGGGGAACAGAGCGGGGCCCGAGCGATCAGAGCTCGCTCCGAATTTGGCACTGAACTGTCATTAGATAATTTTTCTTCTATTAATTTTCAAAATAGTCAGGATTGCTTCTGAAATTGGTGTTTGTCAAGGATTGTTCCATTTAAATTATAATTTCTAGTAAATAAACTATGGAAAAAGCACAAATAATGAATGAAGTCAGCCGCGCTCAGCTTTTCGCTCTATGTGCTCGGTCATTTTTAATCGAGCTCATCGAGCGAGCCCTGAGCTAGCTCAGAGATAAAAAAGAAATACAAATTTTGTGCTCAGAGCGCTCCGAGCTAAAAAAGTAACACAGTTCTTTTTTTGACAGCTCAGTGCCCCGCTCGGAGCTAAAAAAGAAAAACGCCTAATGAAGAAGAATGTAGGTACATAGAGCGAAAGAATTCAGCGAGCCCTGAAATAGTATCCATTTTGAACATTCTTGGAACTGTATTGCAACAAAAATAAACAGCTATGGCCATCCAACAAGAGATGGCAAAAGGTTCTTATATTTTAAAAACTAAGTTCATTAATATAATGTTCTCTTTAACCAGCGTTAGCTGAAGATTAAACTCAAAAGGTTTAGTCTGAGCCAATCAAATTCAAGGAAAACCGAGGAAACATTGTATTTTTGATCAGATTACTGCACAAGTTTAGCTGACTGTTTAAAAGTGAAGCAGCTTATGAATCAGCATCAAGAGGGCGCTTTCTCATTTTCCTGAAGTTTGACCAACAAATTGAATACAACAACCTTTTATGAATTCAAGTAGTTCTTGTTTTGATTCTTACACAATGCTCTTAATAGAGGGGGCTGTTATCACTAAGTTAGGAACAACTTGATATGCTATGAAAATTAAATTAATCGCATTGTAGCATGCAAGCTTAAACAGTGAAATTTAGCTCCATCTGGTCCATAGCTATATAGCGATATTTCAAAGCAGACGTTGCTCAGTTTAAGAAGCTGTAAGCAATTATACCAGTCCTATTCTGAATCCTTCCAGACGGTTCGTGTATCTGTCTGGAATGTTCTAGCAGTTTCGAAAAGCTGTAACTGGAATATACAGTGCGGTTCAATTGTATTGTATTCAAATGAACCGAAAAAATGCACACATTTTAGCATGGTACATATAGGAAAAAGAGAGTAAAACTTCCGTTATGGGCCACTTATCAAATTAAAGTTTTGCTTATTCTATTCAATATTAATAGATAGATATAATTTTATTTCTTATAAAGGGTCTTTCTTCACAAATTCAAACTTTCAGTGTGAACGCACCCTTAAACCCATTACCGAACTGTCAATGTCAAAATATTAAGTACAATCAGCAGACTCACTGGTTCACTGATGCGGTAATTCGGCCCCAGATCCTAAAAATCGTTCCTTTTAATGTAAATTTTGATTTTGAGAGTGAAGTAGTTGATACTTTTGCGTAATTTGACCTTCGGCAAATTAATAATATCAAAAATTCTTTAGACCGTACTCTGGACTTAGTTTTTGTCGATACTGAATTTAGCGTCAACATTAGTAAATGTATCATTCCATTTGTACCAGATTCAATACACCATATTGCCTTAAGCTTAGATTTTCAGTTCTACAAATTTGTTAAGCCAATTTCTGTTTCAAAATTTAAGTATAATTTTCATAGAGCAAATTTTGGTAATATTAAAAATTGTCTGAATGGTATTGCGTGGTCTTCGATATTTGATGGCATAGACTTGAAACAGTCATATAATACACTGATCATGATAGTCAAGGACATAATCGACGTAAACACACCTAAGGTTAAAGTTAGGACAAACTCAAAGCCCATATGGTTTAATAAAATATTAATCCATCTAAATAACCTGAAAAACAAGACTTATAAACATTTGCGCAAATCATCCTCTGATCGAGAATTACTTCTGAAATATAGGAGGCTTCAAAAAGATTTTAAAGTTCTCAACAAATTTTTATATAAGCAATATGTCCTTTCAGTGGAATCAGACCTGAAAGTCAATAGTAAACGATTTTGGAGTTTCATCAATTGCAAAAAACAATCTACGGGAATTCCTAATAGTATGAAATATAATGGCGAGTTGTCATCAGACCTCTCAGTTATTTGCAACATGTTTGCTAGCCATTTCAAATCTGTTTACTCAAATAATACGCCTATCTTACGACCAGGTACGATATCTGACTACTCCATGAATTCGATTAACGTTGGTAGCATATACTTATCGATTTCTGAAGTAGTAGTTGCGCTGTCCGATTTAGTATCCGACATGAGAGGAGACGTTGATGGTATTCCTCCCATTATTTTAAAAAGATGCGCGGATGAACTTTCCGTTCCACTTCATATCCTCTTCAATAGTTCCTTGGAGCAAGACATTTTTCTAGATGCTTGGAAGAGCTCATTCATAACACAGATTTATAAATCTGGTCCCAAACAAGATGTTACTCACTATCGTCCAATATCGAAAATTCCCACTATGCCGAAATTGTTCGAAAAACTTGTAAGCTTACAGCTCTCCTTAAGTCCACAATTTCTTCGAATCCGCATGGTTTTATTGCTGGAAGATCCACAGAGACTAATCTTACAATTTTTACAAATTTTATCGCAAACAACATGGAAAATGGTATGCAGTGCGATGTCATCTACACAGATTTTGCAAAAGCATTTGATCGCGTAAACCACGATATTCTTCTTAATAAATTGCGTAACATTGGTTTTCACTCAAGTCTCTTAGAATGGTTCAATTCTTACTTAAGAGGACGCTGGCAGTTTGTTAGGATTAATGGTATTGTCTCAGCTCGCATTGACGCTACTTCGGGAATCCCCCAGGGCAGTCATCTTGGGCCTTTGTTATTTCTTTTGTTTGTTAATGATATTCCCAATGTCATCCTTAATTCTGAATGCCTAATATTCGCTGATGACTTGAAAATTGTTCGGTCTATTAAATCACCCCACGACTGTTTATTGTTGCAGGAAGACCTCAACAGATTATCAGATTGGTGTACAATTAACTGGTTAAATCTTAATATTTCAAAGTGCAATAGCCTTACATTCTGCCGGAAACGGGCACAAATTCAGTTTACCTACAGTATAACAAATCTACCCTTGGAAAGCATCTCATCCAAAAAAGACTTAGGCGTATTATTCGACTGTAAGCTCAATTTCATTAGTCACATAGACTACCTCGTCACAAAATGCAGGTCAATGATGGGATTTATCTTGCGAAACTCTCAAGATTTTTCTGACCCGCATACCCTTAAATACCTATATTTTGCATATGTTAGGTCTTCTTTAGATTACTGCTCTATTATCTGGAATCCATATTATACGGTTCACTCTACAAGGATAGAGAAGATTCAAAAATGGTTTACTAGAGCTGCGATAAAAAAGCTTAATTGCAATATCGACTTGCCACCATATAATATCAGATGCCAACTGATTGGAATCTTGCCTTTATGTATTCGGCGGAGGTATTTTTCGATCATATTTGTGAGAGACCTAATAACTAAACACATAAATTGTCCTTACCTGCTTACACAGATTAGATATCGAAGACCCGTGATACCATTGAGAAATCAAAATATTTTTGTTGAGCCTATGCATAGAGTACAATATGGATATAATGAAACAATAACTAGATGCTTAAGAGAAGCTAATTCAGTTGGGAATCTCATTGATCTTCACTCTAATATAAGTAGAAATACGTTTAAAAATCAATTGCTTATGCTTTTAACAAACTTTGGTGAGGTTAATTAAGTATGTTAACAATTTGTGAACTAAGTATGTATGTAATCCATTAGAGGACCAAGTGTACCTCCGTTGATGATGAAATAAATAAATAAATAAATAAATAAATAAATAAAATATATGGCATGCTTACATCCATCCCATACCGATGTCTCTAGGGTCTATATAAAACAAACGCACTGTTCCCATTTACCCCAAGATTTCAAAAAATCTAGGGGATATGTAAACACCACACTTCTGCACTTCAAGGGTCTCATAGCGCGAATTACAGATCAGCAGTACACGTTCTGATATTTTTTTTAGTTATTAAAATTTTTAGAAGTTGGAAGGGTGTACTTCTATTATTATTTTTTATTTTCCAAAATGTTGGTTTTAAAAAAACGTACAAATCGTTTTCATTTACCCCAACTGACCCTACCTAGTTATGTATGTTTGTGTCTATGCTATGGACTCCGAAACCAGTGAACCGATTGAGCTCAAATTTTGAGAAAATCGTCGGTATTGGCCCGAGAGTGTTTGGGTTAAGTTTGCTAAACATTTTTGACAATACAATTAGAATGAGCTAAACCATGCGGATAAATGGGTGAAATCTCTTTAACCCGTTAGCTGACAAAGGCGCCTGGCAGACAACTAGCAGTTATTCCTAGCGGGTAGGCGCAGATAAGAGAAAAAAAACTATTTGTTCATGAATGTAGGCTAAGGTAAAAAAAACGTTCGAAGGGCTTACATACATCTAAAGTCGGTAGTACTTTTCCATAATATTTTACGCAAGTTCTTTTTTCTGAAAAATTTTAATGTCATCTGCGTAAATGCCAACGCTTACAACCCGATTATATTTAAATTTATGAACCAATTAAATTTATTGTCGTCGCTCTGTTATCAAATGAAGCCGATATTACATAGGAAATTTGTAGGTAAGGCACCAATTGCGGAATTCTATGCTTCCAATAAATATGAAATCTGATCCCTTTCCAAAAGCAAAGCATTTAACTATGTCGGTAGAGGTTGTAAGTATACATGACTTCCACGGCAAAGATAGTTCACTATAGTCATAAACAATACAAATAAAACACTATCACAGAACTCAGATATATACTCGGTTGAATGGGGGAAAGAATACGGGTATTCACGATCTGGTGTAACAGGCCTAGTAAAATTGTGAAATTTATTTTTTTTTAGTACATCGTGAACGCAATTTTTATAATCTGTAGCAACATATATCATATATATTTCCTTTTCTGTTCTTTTTTGATGGTTTTTCCCTTCGACGGCCGGGGCTTTTTATTTTCATTTGTATTTTGACCAACAAATTTTTAGCGAAATTTAGGGGAGCTGAGCGGCACAGACCACAGGAAGCTGGTTAAATTCTGCAGGAAGATTGGGCTTTGTCTAGGAAAAGTTTTTTTAGGTTTTTAGGTTTTTCTCCATTTGAAGTTTCAATTGGTTCCTTATGGATCGCGATGGGCCCTTCTGCCTAGTGCTGTATGCAAATTGCGTACCCTTTTTAACCTAACCTAACCTAGCGAAATTGAAATCTTGTTACATCTGTGGAGCAACGGTCACAACGACATTTGGCTAGCTGTCAAAAACACAATCGCAAATTGTACTCTATTGTATTTTTTTGTTGAAAGTGTTGTTATAGTGCGAGAACAGTTTGCACTTTCGCAATGATACTAGACCATTTGCATTGGATCGTGAACGCTTGGTACGCTGCCAAACTACTCAACCGAAAGTTTCATGAAAGTTTTACCACTTATTATTGGCGTGTGTTGGGTTGTGACCCGTGAGGTGCCTAGTTTCCTCAATCCCTACATCAAAAACAGGATTTCTGCCTGATAGCACAATATACCATTACCGAGTCTGAAAGCGATAGGATTTAAATTTCCCTAAACAAAAAATATTTGGTATATATTGGGATCATTTAATTTAAGGAAGCCATGAAATTTGAAAGAGCTAAATAAATAGGGCTGAAATAGCACTGTCAAATCATACATTTTCATTGGAACTGCAATTTTAATTTTCAAGGTGTCGTACCTATATGCATACATATATGTACAGCCGTATTGATAAACGTTAATTAGGTGTGCATTATCTTAATTAATGAATAAAATGAGAAATCTTAATAATGAACAGTAATAAACATGCGATTGACTACTTCACCGAAGTTGATGAATTAACGAGGATTTAAGTTGAAATATTATAATTGACAGCATTTTTGACAATTGACAGAGAATCTTTGATCCAAATTCCATGTTGGATACGTCTTTAACCCAATAACTGTACCAATCTCCATACAATTAATTACTTAAATATTTCCGATGTCCATACCATTTATTACTTAACGAAAATTGGCTAATACATTAACATGATTTTTTTATTAATCAGCCCTGAATTAACTTTTAATCCAAAATTTTAGTTGATACGTGAATTGGAGGTAAATTATTTTTTTTATTAATACGACTGATATAGTGTACTTTTCCGCGTGTTTAGATTTTTGTCACACATAAGAAAAACTTATTTCACTTTTCCATAATGGGATTCGGCTTAAAATTGTAAGTTTCTTCCACTTCAAAGCAAATTTTTTGAGATTATAGGTTTTAGGCCATGTTATGCCTGACATGCATTTATTTGTATACCCAGCTTTAAGAATTATCTTTAAACCAAATAAGATGTGGCCACAATAGCAAGCACTGGTTGTACTCACGTTGGTGCAAACGATTCCTTGCCGCCGAGAATCGCCTCCATCTCTGGAATAACCTGCCCATACATAGAACTCTCCTTTGACTTTACGATCATTCCTTCTTCAAATTCACTTTTCATATCTTTTAATATAAGATGAACTTCCCGTTCCTCTATGTCTTTATCATCTTCATACACATAATCAACTTTTACGCGATAAATATCGCTGCAGTAATTTTCGCCACCCAAACTTGCCAAATTAATATCATAGCTCAAAACTTTCACATCCGTCCTTTTAAAACCCTCGTCTAGGACACTTTTCAAAAACACTTCACTGAAATACTTTGGAGGCCTCGATCCGTTCTCCATTACGGTTTTTTTTATATCAAAACAATCACATCGACGTCGTTTATTTAAATAGCCCAACATCATTGTCAGGTTTATTATGATTACTCATAATCATAATACACTATGGTGGTGTTATCTTCTATTTATCACTGCTTACTATTAGAACAAAAAAAGTTCCAGACATGATAACTCTTTATTACAGTACGTATATACGAGTAAAACTGATTGCTTAAGAGAATAATGAGCGGAAAAGTTCATGCTTAGGCTACGCGCGCAAGACCGAATTTACGATCGCCCGATTAGACCGATTATACAAATTTGTTCAGATACAGATTTTCAAATCGTCCGATTTGTCAACCGGTCATGGCGTCGATTCTTCTACATATAACATTGTAGCCGTAGCTTCCCGATCTTGTAATCGGCCGATGACCAAATCAGTCTTGCTCGCCTAGCTTTAATATTGAGTTTAAATATTTTTAAATTCTGGCTCGCCAAGGCGATTTATAAGGGGGGGAGGGGCACTTCGACCTAAAAGATCTTTCGTACCGTAAAATAAAAATATTGAGTTAGTACATTATAATAGATTAACATAAATCCAGCGATTGAATAGTTTTTGTTTTCTAGGGCGTGCTACCTGGATTACAAAATACCAAAATGTCGAAAGTGATGTATACACTTACCCAAACCACTCATACCAGAACAATGGAACGTCCCCGCCAAAACATGTTTTATTGAAAACATTCATCAATAACTTCTCCAACTTTTTTAACTGTGTTTATGCAAGTTTCAAAATAAATTTCATACGTCTGCTTCTAGCATAAACGAAATATTCGATACTATTAGTTATGTTCGTCATTTGTTATTACGTATTTAAGTGTTTTTGCGTTCTGGTATGTGGGGCATTGGCCCTTGATAATAAAACAGATAATTTACACATGGTTTTATGATGAGGATAACGGGCCTGCCAAAAATAGGCCCAAAGACCGTAAAGTCATTATCACTAAATGAGTGAGCAACATTGTTTCTTTAACTCTTTTCGATTTCAACCTTCGAACAAAACAAAATGAAAAAAGAAAATTAAATTTAATGACCTGTTCCAATCAAATCTCACTAATACAAACTCACTAGCACACAAATGGGCGAAAATGGGTAACAGAGTTTTTAGGTGAATGTTCAAAAATATATGCAAAATAAATTTCGTTTGAGGTTGGGTTTAACCCTTTTTTAAACTTAACACAAGATCCAAACAATGTGCCAAAAGCTGTTTTTCAAAAGTTAATTTTTGCAATTAGAGTCATTAGCATCACATACTTATTTATACGAGCCCAAACGCAAAATAGTTGGTCTACCTGACATGTGAAGACTCATTAAATTTGTTATACATAACAGTAAATCATACCATTCGAAATGGAAACTTAACTATTCACACAATCTTTGTGGAAAGCTTCATTAGAATTTCTAATTACGCGTTTTCGTTCGTCGCCTACGCAGACCTCAAACCTAGACTCATCGCTCCAATTAAAGGTCCGCCATTGACTTACCCACGTATTAATAATATATACGGTAGCTAGCTCGTAGTTAAGATATTTAACCTTTTGTGAAATTTTCTTATTAATAATAAAAAGTTCCCCATATAATAACTTACTGTCGTTGACTTAATCCGCAACTATAACAGTCGGAGCGCTGCGTACGGCGCCGTCCATAACTAAGCGATGACAAAGTTCGCGAACTAATATGCAAACGTAAATTTATATAAACTTTCGTGCAAAACTACACAAACGCGTTCACGTAATGAGAAAATGGTAAAAAGAAGAACGAAAGAAAAATGTACTTTCGTTAATTTTTCTTCACACAGAATTTCAGCTGGTGAGAAAATGAAAACTGTCAAATGATGAAATCCTATGAGTTTGCCAGCAAAAAAAAAAAACAGCTGTTGTTTCTTTTCAAGCCAAACTAAGACGTTTTCCAACTTTTTACACAAAAGCGTTCGCGTACTTTTCTTAGAAATGAGAGGATTCTCTCTCGATTTTGGAGATTCGACACATTTCATTTTTCTACACATAAAGTACGCGAACGAACCTAATACTCGTATGTATTTAGCTCCGTTTCGTTTAGTTTTGATCCCCTCTGCTAACGTCCGTTAATTTGACGACCAATCTATTGTATGATAAAACACAGGCAGTTGCTTCCGTTCACATACTTTTGCTGATTACTTAAGCAATTGATAGATCGGAAGGGAATGGTTCGTTCAAATATGAATTGAAACCGTATCCAACATTCTATTTAGTTCAAAGATTCACTAAACAATTAAGTTACTTATTTTTGCATTCACGCGCATTTTTTTCAAATTTATCAACTCGTTAACAACATACAGCAGCGAGTTAAGCTTTTGGATAAATTCCAAAAAAAAAAGATTATTAAAAAGAATTTAAGCTTAACTACTGAACAAAGAGTGAGCTAGGTTTAACTACTAATTAAATATTTATTATTAATGCGGCGTTTATAGGCCAAATATTTTGCTTCCAAAAGAGAGTGGGCCAACTGTTATGAATGAAACAGTACGCACGTAGAAATGTATGCAGTAGTGCACATGGAACACATGTGCGTAAGAAGTTGCCATCATTCAGTATGCTTCTTGCCTGACCTTAAGAATGAGTAATCACTGAACGAGAACGACCAAACAGGCTTAAATACTAGGTAGTGTCACATAACGAAAAGTCAAACCGGAAAAGTTTTACCAAATTGTGCTGGTGTATACAATCGATAGAGAAACATGTTCTGGTTCTGATCAGTTGACTATTCTAGTATTGGTGAGCTAGGGGTATCACACACACTAGGTCCGTTCGCGAACTAATATACAAACGTAAATTTATATAAACTTTCGTGCAAAACTACACAAACGCGTTCGCGTACTGAGAAAATGGTAAAAAGATGAACGAAAGAAACATGCACTTTCGTTCATTTTTCTTCACACAGAATTTCTGCTGGTAAGAAAATGAAAACTGTCAAATGATGAAATCCTATGAGTTTGCCAGCAAAAAAAAACAGCTGTTGCCTCTTTTCAAGCCAAACTAAGATGTTTTTTCAACTTTTTACACAAAAGCGTTCGCGTACTTTTCTTAGAAATGAGGATTCTCTCTCGATTTTGGAGATTTGACACTTCATTTTTCTACACATAAAGTACGCGAACGGACCTACTATCTGTGCTACCTACTGAAAATATCTCACAATAAATCAAAGACTCGTTTTGCTTACTTTGACGTTTGACGTAAGGCTTTTTGCATGTATTGGTAAATTATAGAGTAATTATCTCAAAAATTTGAGATCGCATGATGCTGGAAAACACACGGTGCAATATGCAGTATCGAAACAGCTTTTCCGAACTATTCCAAACCTGTACCGGATTCCGGTAAGGAAATGCACTGTCATGTGACTTCTTTAATCTTGTTCTGGACCAAATAGTGTGCAGGGCAGGTGTCAATACGGAATACTATCTTCTACAATCCGTCCAACTACTGGGATACGCGGACGATATCGACATCATCGGCGGATCTCAACGTGCCGTGTTAGAGGCTTTCATGGCAATTTTGAAACAGGCAAAATTGATTGGCCTTGAAGTCAACGAGGACAAAACGAAGACCATGCTTTCAACAAACAAAAAACATCTATTCACCGACTAGGGCAAAACGCCACTGTTAATGGCAGTAACTTCGAAGTAGTTAGGGAGTTCCCCTACCTCAGAGTAAACATCAACTCCACAAATACCATCTTAGTGGAGATCGGAGGAAGACTTACCCTAGGAAACCATTGCTACTCGGTTTGGCAAAGCAAACGTGTTCAAAACTCTTAACTCGTAAGACCAAGTGTAAGTTCTACAAAACACTGCTGCTCTCCTGCTTTACGGCGCCGAGTGCTGGACGATAAGCGGGAAATGAGAGCTAATTTTAGGTTCTTTCGAAAGAAAATTACTCCGTCGGATATTTGGTCCAGTGTGTATACGGAGGGCGAATGAAGGAAAAGATATAACCGGCTCGGCCACATTTAGCGAATGGACAATGATGCTCCAGCGAAGAGGATATTCGACTCCTAGCCCCCAGGTTCTAGGGGACAAGGAAGACCGAACTTCCGTTTTATAGACCAATCCATCGCAGATGCCATAGCGCTTGGTCTGGACAAATGGAGTAGTGTCTCAAGCAGAGACACAGTCAGGAGCCTGTTAATTTAAGTAAGTATTTATTTGTGACTTTAATTATAATATTTGTTTTCAAAAGTGATCCTTAGTCGCCAAACTGTTATAGGTCTACCCATAGTCCAATTTTATCCACCAGGTGTCGGATGACATCTTTTTCAATCATTATTATGTCAGCGCTGGTTGTGTAAGAATGAAAGAAATAGTTCCTTTTTTTCCACCCAAAACATTAGGTCCGTTCGCGTACTTTATGTGTAGGAAAATGAAAAGTGTCAATCTCCAAAATCGAGAGAGAATCCTCTCATTTCTAAGAAAAGTACGCGAACGCTTTTGTGTAAAAACTTCTTAGTTTGGCTTGAAAAGAAGCAACAGCTGTTTTTTTTTGCTGGCAAACTAATAGGATTTCATCATTTGACAGTTTTCATTTTCTTACCAGCTGAAATTCTGTGTGAAGAAAAATGAACGAAAGTACATTTTTCTTTCGTTCATCTTTTTACCATTTTCTCAGTACGCGAACGCGTTTGTGTAGTTTTGCACGAAAGTTTATATAAATTTACGTTTGCATATTATGTAGTTCGCGAACGGACCTATTAGCACTAAAGATGCTGGAACGCGATTGAAGTTGGACACTGGGTATCCATGTATAATATATCTCCAACCGTTTGCTTGTGCGAGAAGTGGAAGGGACCTACAATTTTGAGCCGAATCCGAACGGCAAATTTGAGAAGCTTCTCATGACAATTGATACTCTTGGATGTTTGTCAGATGTTGTAACGAACCCTGCCACTCGCAGAAAGCCAAACCACCTACGGCTCCAGAAATCGGAAACAGAATTTCCTAGTTACCAGGTGTAACTCTGCCCGAAAGTCAAACACTCTCGCGGCAAGAAAGTGAAACGACGACTTTTTGAGTCTGAACGCCACCATCGCCATCCTCAGCGTGATTCAAAAAGGAAATGTCAAACGTCGGCATTCGCTTCTTTGTAATAACCTTCAGCTCGCCCGGACGTTTTCGGCGCGCCCTATTCGCGAAGGCACTAATATTACCAGGAGTAGCGAAATTTAATCGGGGCACATCCACTACTGGACCACCGAAGCACCAGATTCCACGGTCAATTCCGAACCAGGAACTCCAGATTCGGCCGAGGGGCGAATCAGTTTCCCACAATCTAAAGTGAGTGTGACCACGAGTCTGCAGCAACGTGTCGCCGCATATTCGTAGGGTTCTGGCACGCATTCCGCGAAGCGGAGAGCCAAATCCTCGAATGCAACACGGGCGCAACCGTAAGCAGCACGTCGCTAAATTGCAAGAAGGGGAATTCCGACCCGAAACGGCAAAAGAAGCTCCTCAAACAACTCCAGAGGCATTCCAGAACATCTGGGATACATAGGAGGTTATCACCTTCCGAAGTCATAGGCTACGACTTCATGGGGCGAAGCCCAAGAAGCACGCCAACGACCGCCAGGGCAGCACGACCTCATCCATGCGGAGGAAGCCGCGCACGCACGTGAGCGCACGAGTCAGACCCAGGTAAGGCTTGGTCGAAACTCGACCAAAGTTAATTTTTCCAAACCTCTTGTGGTAAACCATAAATTAACACACGACTCTTTTCCCCGGGGTATAGATTTTTCCGGGCACCTAAACCGCACCAGTTCCAGAAACAACAGCATCATCTGAGTTTTCACCAGTTCCAGCAGCATCGGCAGCGACAGCAGCATCCTAAATTAGTTCAGTGTTAGAAAATTAATTAAGCAGGACAGTGTGGGTGCTGATTATCAGCCCCGAGAGAGTTTTTTTTTTCTCTTTGCCTATAGTAAAATATATATATACTAGTACCCATAAGCGCGCGTAGCTTACCTTCGTGACGGTTCACTCAGTCGCGGACGTGTCGTTCCATTCTGGAAGCACGGTCAGATACTTACCCGAGTAATTTTAATTAAATTTCGGATACTAGTCGGGGATACGACACATTTTTACCTTCAGTACATCGGCGTCGCTTACTCAAAATCAAAACAATCGTTTATTTTGCGAGGTCGTGCTAGTACTCTGGAACCAGGAGATAGCCTTCCGACGGTAATTATCGGCTGCGAGGTTTAGTTCGGTTAACTGAGGCCAGGGAGTCAGTCTCGGTTGCATACTTGGCATTCTACCCGTTTGTTTCTATTATTCGTTTACTAGCATCGGCCAGTATTAGTGTCGTGAATGTACACCCAATACGGTAGCGGGGTTAGAGAAAAAAAAAAGATCGTAGTGCCATTATAGTATTACCATTACATAATTATTCAGGACCAAGGGCCCATCATCGCTGTGCGCACACCGACGAGAGGAAAACCACGTAAGTCTTTTGCAAATTGTCACTATAATATATTATGATAGCACTACATTGAAATTACACTTATAATTGCAAACCTATGAATTATATAAAACCCCGAACGTTCGCCTTGGGACGATAAAATCTAGGACGCGCGTTATCCACCATCCTATATCGGTTATCTTTTACCATTTTTATTGTCGTGGTTCGTTTTTCTTTGATCTGGCTAAGTCAGGGTCAGTCCCACTTATCGAAAACTAAGACCCAAATCGGTGGGTAAAAATATATCGTGAGAGAGTCACGAAGAGTAGAAGGAAGATCGGCTCGCGCCTTCATGTAATTTGTCCTCGTGGATTTAATGTTAGTATAACCAAACCGTCCGCGTAGCTTTAATCAAATTGAGATTTCGCATCTACCAGTGCAGTGTATATGCATACCACTGCCTGGATATTTCGGTTTTCGTGTCCGGTTGGCGTTGTGTTTCGTGGCCCGATTATCTTTTGGCAATCTGACTTACGTTAAATTCGGTACAAAACCCGGCGTTATAGCTTAGTAATAAGGATTTTAATTGTTAAGTAAACTGCGTTTCGAGTTCAGGAATTTATCCGGAATTCGAACCTTAGGGTTCTGTCCCAGTATTAGTGAATTTTCTTGGACAGTATGCCCTACAGCATAACCATGCATATCGGTGGAGGATTATATACCGCCACAACTCGAATCAGCGTTCGTAGAATTAAGAATAGTTCGTAAGATACGGGGTAGGCTAGAACTAATCTGTTTCTTTAGTAGTATAAGATGTCCTAAACTTGAATAAAAACGAGATGATTTTTGAAACATGTTTATTGGAATTTGGCGTTTCAGTGTCAAATAGGGAACTGAATATGGAGTTGTAAATTATTCTTTTGGAAGGAGGAAGGTCGGAAGTCTCTCGAGGTATAGGAGAAGGGAAGGCAATGGGAGTAAAACTCTCCTAACGTAGGGGGATTCTACTCCCTTTTCGGAGTTGGGGCCGTCGCCAACCGTGCGGTGCGGCGGCCATGGAGTCTGCGCCTATGCGCAGTGGGGAGGGCCAGCACAGGGGGAAACTTTTCATCTCGCTTCTTCCCCCTCCCTTGTTTTTCAGGGGTGTAGTACCTGTTCGTAAGTCCAGCCTAGCTGGGAGTTCAATACTGTTTCTCAATCACGATCCGTTCGGGGTCTGCCCTCATCGGGCCAATTGAATTCGGTGGTTACCACACCACCTCCGCTTCTTATCTTGGTTAACGGTGGCGTACCATCGAGCCGCCGTATATAAGAGGTGAAGTTAGTACGGTTCATCGGTAAAGTGGAGGACAGGCATGTAAAAATAAATGTGACCCCAGTCTGGGGCTCGCTGCAAGCTCCCACACCCGCCGACGAGCTAGCGCGTGGAGGAGGTCATGCCTGGCAGCGAGCGGCCGGACACCCCTTCCTTGTTTTCGAGAGAGTCACAGGACCCTAGTCGCCTGTAAGCGGGGGCCAGTTGATTCCGGTCCGGCAGCCTGGGTGAGGATACCCGCCGTGACCAATTACGATCCTCTCTTTCGAACATCAGAGGAACAAGGAAGGGTACGGAGCAAGTCGCATGGGCACGCGACGTAGAGGCAGGAAGTAGCCGGAAGCCGAAGGCATCGAGGATTCTCCAGGCATATACCTGGTGGCGTCTCAAGACGATGGACAAGAGGCAGGGTCTCCTGCAATGCGAATATCCTCCGCTGTTAGTCACGGACGACCCGGGATGGAATGGGTCCGAAGTCTTTCAAGGAGATCGACCGGTCTCTGGGGTTGCGGAGGTTTCTCTTCTCTCTTGAATCCTACTCTTACCTTTCGCTCTCACCATCGTCCTTCCAGCGGCTTCCCTACCAACGGCTTCGAGGAGCTGTCACTCAACCAAGTGATCGAAGTGTGCGTGCACCATAGAGGCACTTGTGTTTTCCGCTTTTACAAGTGGGGTACGGGTGTCGCCAACGCGGTGAGATGAAGTCGTTGGTTTAAGGGACTTCCACGATGCTTCCGCTGTCGAGTGCGCGACCGCTGTTACCGTGCACGTTACAGGTGGCGCCCAACGTGGGGCCTCTTTTAAGAGGCCTCGGGAAAACGTGGGGCCGGATGAGAAGCACGCTAAGGCACTAGTTGCCCGTAGCACCCTAAGTAAATGTTTTTTTTTATAGTATTCATTTTCCCTCGGAACTTTAGTTTCGGCATGGGGCATATTCCTTTATCTGTGAATAGTTTTTGTGGTTTTGTAGTTGCAGAGACATCCTCCTTCAAGTGAACACAGGTAGGTGAGCCTGCGGCGCGAGTTTTCCTCCGCAGTGCGGAGTAAGTCCATCTTCTCACGCAACTCCAACTTTGACCGGGACGTGGATTGAAGTGTTCTCCGCGTTCGTCAGCCGCAAGGTTTGGAGGAGTGTCAGTATTCTCATGCAACCCTTGAAGAGGAGGGGGTGAGCCATAGTCCAGCTTCGGGCATGATAAATTCGCCTGAACTTCGTGTGCGTGGACACCACTCGATCCCAGCGGGCGAGGTAGAGCCTCGGCGCATACGGGATCACGAAAGGATGGAGGTAAGGAAGCTTTCGGCATGCGAGCTCGGCAAGTGGGTCGAAGTAGTTCCCTACGCGCGCATCTGTTGCCGCAGCCAAAGATGTTTCATTATACTTCATCGCAACTCAACCAAAACTCAAAGTATATAATACTAAAGAAAACATTTCGAAGCAGCATTGATAGAACAGAAGAGTAATTCCCTTGCTCTCTCCCTGGAGTTACTGTAGACTTCAGGACACACCCTCAGAAATTCGACCTCTCCTTCCACAGTAGTAAGACAGTAGCAACCTATAACAGAAAGCTCTTGTGGTAAGATATTATTATTAATTGTTGTACATAAGAAGATCAAGTATTACATTTTCATAGTACTACGCTGACAGCAGTAAATAGATCTAGTAAATAAATTTTTTTTGGTAGAGATAAGATGTAGTAGTAGTTAGTATCTTTTGCTATAGATACAAATTATAAACGTTATTCCTAAACAACCTATTCATTCTTGTAAGACTTAGCGTACGATTTTCGAATATTCCTTTTGGTGAATCAGAAGGAAATTCGATTAAGAACCCCATTCAATACCAGCATCTGCGGTCCCCTGAATTAAGGACCCCAGCTGCTACCCCAGGGAAGAAATCCCCTAAAAGTATTCACCATCGAATTTTAGATTTAAGTAACACTTTTCCTTTTTGGTCCGCCTCGGGTCGTACATATATATACATACTAACCGGAGCGGGCATACAGACCCTTTAGTCCTGAGTATAGTCAGAATGTCTAACCCGTCTTGGAAGCCAACACGCCGCTCAACCAGAGGTTTGGGACGGGAAGGAACCCCGTCAAGCCATGGAGCAATCCCGAAACAATCGGGACCGCCCAACGAGCAGGGGATTCCGAGACTTGATAACTCAGACAACCCGGGTGTATCCTCGGATACTCCGGCACCCCAGACGTACAGTAGCTTTCGGCCAGCCAGGGACCCAGAACCAGTACCCCCCCTCGGGATACTGGGACCGTTTCCCATTGACGAGCGGGCAAACGAGCCTAACGAGATTCAGCCCTCGGGCGCGGCACCTGCGTCCTTGAGCTTCCCCAGGACGGATGTCAGTCGACAATCCGGAGCGGAAAGCGCTCCCGAACCAAACGGTTCCGGCGTAGGCGACGCAAACGATAGTGCTCAGTTCGAGCACAACATCCAACAAGTCGTTATGGCTACCGTAGGATTGAGGCGCGCCGAAGAATTGAAGCACTTCAGAGAGGAACTAGACCGCAGTCGAGCCGTTATGCGGCAAGACATGGCCGTCATCTTGCGGGAAGCAGTCATGGGGCCTAATCCCATGTTCAGCCAAGGTCCTACGGGAATCAGCGCCGCGCAAGCGCGGGAAAGAACTGAACCACCCCGAACAGCTTCCCAGCAATACCCCCAACCGATTACGACAGCGGCCGCGTTTACCACCAGCCGGCCAGAATATATATTGAGTTCGAGTTCTCCTCCGAGAGAAGCCCCGACTCGCAATCCCCAGGTGTACCCCGTACATATGGCTAGGAGCGCCAATGTCGACAACTTCTTGGCGCAACTCAGTAATTTTAACCTAGACGATTCGTTGCCAAATCAAGGCGTCGAAAGGCAAGCTCCTTCGCGAGGGCCGTCGCAGGCGAGCTCATTTCCAAAATACCACAACATCCCAAAATGGGACATACATTTCGACAACGAAGACCTATACATCGATGATTTCCTCCTGCAAGTTAGTAGACAGCGCGAGGCCTGCAATGCTTCATGGGCAGATGTAGTGCTGAATTTCCACCACTTGGTGAAAGGGCAGCCCAAGCTTTGGTTTTGGGGGTGGATCAAAAAGAACCCTCAAGCCACATGGGAGGCGCTACGTCTAGCCCTACTCGAGCAGTACCGCAGCCTCGAGACAGATTTTGACATATTTCGTCAAATGTCGTCACGACTTCAAGGCGACCAGGAGACATTCGACGCCTATTACGGGACCCTTCTAAGGCTCAACGCTAAGATGAAGTTCCCAAAAGCGAATCGAGACCTCATCGAAATCGTCAAAAGAAACGTCAAACGGCAGATAGGCCAGTACCTGCTTACATTTAACACCTCCGACATGGCGGAACTCGTGTATGTTTGTCGAAGTATCGAACGGTTTTTGGGCGAAGCGAGAGACGACTTTACGAGGAAGCCGAAGTTCACGATGGGAGCTCCAGTACGGAGGAACGTCTGTGAACTATCGGAGGAAGAGCCCAACGATCCTCCCTCGTCAGGTATCGGAGTGGGCGCAGTAGCCTTCAGGCAACGCGACCGCAGCAAGCTAATTTGCTGGATTTGCCGAGAGCCCGGACATACAATGTTCGAATGTTTGAAACTGCCGCAGAAACCTTTTTGCTTCCGATGTGGGCTTGAAAATGTGTATACTGCAAATTGTCAAAGATGTCGGGAAAACCCGAGAGCGAACTTCCCTCACGCCGGAGAGGGCAGTTCGAAGAACCGCCAACCGGCCATAGAACCATAAAAACCCCAGACTTACCAACCAATATCACCATTCTTAAACGACCGGACGATCCAACCGGGGATACGTCTCTAAGTAATTCGGAACGTCATCCGGAACCCGAGACAGCTCCAGCCGGGACCCTCATCCTTGGCTCAAGCGTCTCGAATAAACCTTGTCGTCATTACAAGCCCTTTGATCAACGATGGTCAGAGTATCAAATAGCCAAAGCACGTATATTTGGGAAGGCTTTGCCATCCTCCCGTATACGTAGAGTTCGAAAACGGTTCCAACTGAAACGAAAAGCCATCGCCGCTATCGCAGCTACAACCCTGCAACTTTCGCCACGTGCGGATGGAGATCCGCGTCCGTATGCGGAGGTGAAACTTTTCAACCGATCCTGGACGGGCCTCCTGGACACGGGCGCCTGCATCAGCGTGATAGGTGGAGCGGGAGTGGAATACCTAAAGGCCAACCGCATTCCGTGGAAAACATTTTCCTCGGTGGTAACTACTGCCGATGGCCGAGCTCAGAGTATCGTCGGGATCTTACACTCTAAGATCTTCTTCGCCGACCGGGAAGAAGACATCACTCTATACGTGGTCCCTTCCATATCCCAGGAACTAATTCTAGGAGTTGACTTCTGGAAGAAGTAGGACCTAGCCCCGCGAGTCATGCCGAATTCGTCGGGCAACCTTTTCAATGTTAGCAGCATTAAAGTAGGCATTGATATGACCGGGGACTCCATTCCCAAAGCTGAGATACTATCTCATGCGCACATCCTTACTCCCGAGGAGAACAAGCTCCTCGACGAGACCCTGCAGAAGTTTCCGTCCTACGCCCGCTCGGGCCTAGGACGAACCCATCTCATGTCCCATGAGATAGACACCGGAGACGCCGCCCCCATTAAACGGCGTCACTATCCGGTATCCCCAGCGGTGGAGGAACTCCTCTATGCGCAGCTGGACCGAATGCTCGCCCTGGATGTGATTGAGGTCAGCCCTAGCGCGTGGAGCTCTCCCGTAGTGCTAGTACGGAGGGGAGATAAGCACCGTATGTGCTTAGACGTGCGCGACCTCAATCGCGTCACAAAGAAAGATGCTTACCCTCTGCAGAACATAGAGGGGCTACTCGCTCGTCTGCCAGACACTTATTTCATGTCTAGCGTCGACTTAAAAGACGCATTCTGGCAGATCCCACTGGACGAGGAGAGCAAGGAAAAGACGGCTTTCACCGTTCCCGGGAGACCTCTTTATCACTTTAAAGTGATGCCATTTGGGTTGTGCAACGCGCCCCAGCGCCTATGCCGCCTGATGGATCAAGTCATCCCCGTGGAATGGAGACACAAAGTGTTCGTCTACCTGGACGACCTGCTCATCATTTCAAGTACTTTCGAGGAGCACCGGGAGCTATTATCCGGGGTAGCGCGCAAGTTAGGTGAAGCAGGCCTGACGATTAACTTGGAGAAATCCAAGTTCTGTCATCAAGAATTAAAGTACCTTGGTTTCATTGTCGGAAACGAAGTGCTGAAAGTTGACCCCAGCAAGGTCCAAGCCGTCAGGGAGTTCCCGATCCCGCAAACTACACGCCAAGTCCGCAGCTTCCTGGGTATGGCAGGATGGTATCGGCGATTCGTCCAAGATTTCTCGACGTTGTCAGGAGACCTATCTGACACGCTGAAAAAAGGCAGCAAGTTTCAGTTTGGAGAAAAAGCAATCGCCTCATTCCAAGCTATTAAGGAGAAGCTAGCCTGCGCACCCGTCTTGGCCAACCCCGATTTCAAGCGCCAATTTATAGTTTCGTGCGATGCCAGCGACACCGGCATCGGAGCGGTGTTGAGTCAACTAGACGACGAGGAAAACGAACGACCAATATTCTACTATTCTCACAAGTTGAACTCCGCCCAACGGAATTATACAGTCACCGAAAGGGAATGCTTAGCAGCAGTCATGGGGATAGCGAAATTTCGGCCGTATATTGAAGGCTACCACTTTAAAGTCATAACCGATCATGCGAGCCTGCAATGGCTCATGAGCCGACGGGAACTGAAAGGGAGATTGGCGCGATGGAGTCTGGAGCTTCAAAGTTATTCGTTCGACGTAGAGCACCGGAAGGGAAGTTTACATGTCGTACCCGACGCGCTATCACGCGTTCACGACGTGGAGGCTCTCCGAACCGGCGACTCTAGGCGAAGCGAGCTCACCGACGTGCTGCACATCGATCTGACGGATCCCAGCTTCAGCTCGGACCAATACCGCCAGATCATCGACAGCGTCGGGGATAATAAACACCAGCTACCGGATCTTCGGGTCGCCAACAATTTGGTGTACAAGAAGATCCAATCTAGTACAGACAACCCCATCCATGAAGAGCACTCTTGGAAGCTTTGGATTCCAGCCGCGCTAACTGACCATCTGATCCGCCTGGCTCACGGCCCACCAGAAGCCTCCCACGGAGGCCTAGTCAAAACACTATACCGGTTGCGCCAGCAATATTACTGGCCCAACATGGCCGCACACGTGAAGGAATTCGTACGCCAGTGCGAAATCTGCAAGACCACCAAGGCACCCAATTACACCCTACGGGCGGAAATGGGAAAAGCGTTTGAGGTGGACCGACCATTCCAGCACTTGTATATCGACTTTCTGGGTCCCTACCCTCGGTCGAGACGGGGAAATACCCACGTCGTAATCGTTTTGGACCAACTCTCCAAGTTTATTTTAATTAAAGCGATACGACGAGCGACGACCGAAGTAGCGACTCGATTCCTTCTCGAGGAAGTCTTCTCCACCTTTGGAGTGCCAGAGACGATACTCTCCGACAACGGCAAACAATTCACGAGTAAAGAGTTCGACAAGTTCACGAGCGCCCACGGCATAAAACACCTGAAAACCGCGGCCTACTCTCCACAGGCCAACGCGAGCGAGCGAGCGAACCGCTCCATCTTAAGCGCCATTCGGGCGTACATCGGCTCAGACCACTCAACCTGGGACGCGCAACTCCTACCCATTGGAAGGGCGTTAAGGACCTCGATCCACGCCGCGACCAAGATGTCGCCCTACGAAGTCGTGTTCGGACAAAGGATGATGGAGCATGGTAGCGACTACCATCTGCTACGACAGCTCGACGGTCTGAACAATTCAGAGATCGAACTTCTCCCGAAGCCTTGCCGGATGAATATCCTTCACGCGCACATCAAAGACGCGCTCGCGAAAGCGCATTCCAAATATGAGAGACAATACAACCTCCGATGCAACCCGGTAAAATACCAAGTGGGAGACGAAGTGTATAAGAGGAACCACATTCTCAGCAATTTCTCCAAGGGAATCAATTCTAAATTCTGTCGCAAATTTACCAAGGCCAGAGTAGTCAAGGTTGTAGGAAACCTGTATCAATTGGCTGATGACCAAGGAAATGACCTGGGACTGGTACATTCCAAGGATCTACGGAGATGAAGGCATCCGCCTCCTCCCTTATCGACGCAATCGAGCATAGATTCGAGACCCCCCCCCCCTTATCCTATCCTTACCCCGAAAGGGCAAACCAATTTCATCCCATATCCCAGATAAGAAACCAAATATTACATTATACTCAGAGCGACCACCTATGGTTCGAAATAGGAACTTGAAACAAGAAAGGAAAAAAAAAAATCCAAAAAAAAAAAAAAAAAAAAAAAAAAAAAAGGAGAGAAGGAAGAAAAATCCTAAAAGAAGAAGAAGAGAAAACGAAACCTTGTACGCAATACAACCGAAGCGATCAAGAGATAGATCACGGACCGAAGCGGCGAAGGAACGTATGTGGCCCGGCAGCTCAGCCTGTGCATGAGTCTCGACCGATGAAGAAGTGGGCAGCTCACGGTTTCCTTGACGGTTTCTCTCGCGAGACTCGGAAAGCCTTAAGGGGTGTAACGAACCCTGCCACTCGCAGAAAGCCAAACCACCTACGGCTCCAGAAATCGGAAACAGAATTTCCTAGTTACCAGGTGTAACTCTGCCCGAAAGTCAAACACTCTCGCGGCAAGAAAGTGAAACGACGACTTTTTGAGTCTGAACGCCACCATCGCCATCCTCAGCGTGATTCAAAAAGGAAATGTCAAACGTCGGCATTCGCTTCTTTGTAATAACCTTCAGCTCGCCCGGACGTTTTCGGCGCGCCCTATTCGCGAAGGCACTAATATTACCAGGAGTAGCGAAATTTAATCGGGGCACATCCACTACTGGACCACCGAAGCACCAGATTCCACGGTCAATTCCGAACCAGGAACTCCAGATTCGGCCGAGGGGCGAATCAGTTTCCCACAATCTAAAGTGAGTGTGACCACGAGTCTGCAGCAACGTGTCGCCGCATATTCGTAGGGTTCTGGCACGCATTCCGCGAAGCGGAGAGTCAAATCCTCGAATGCAACACGGGCGCAACCGTAAGCAGCACGTCGCTAAATTGCAAGAAGGGGAATTCCGACCCGAAACGGCAAAAGAAGCTCCTCAAACAACTCCAGAGGCATTCCAGAACATCTGGGATACATAGGAGGTTATCACCTTCCGAAGTCATAGGCTACGACTTCATGGGGCGAAGCCCAAGAAGCACGCCAACGACCGCCAGGGCAGCACGACCTCATCCATGCGGAGGAAGCCGCGCACGCACGTGAGCGCACGAGTCAGACCCAGGTAAGGCTTGGTCGAAACTCGACCAAAGTTAATTTGTCCAAACCTCTTGTGGTAAACCATAAATTAACACACGACTCTTTTCCCCGGGGTATAGATTTTTCCGGGCACCTAAACCGCACCAGTTCCAGAAACAACAGCATCATCTGAGTTTTCACCAGTTCCAGCAGCAGCAGCATCGGCAGCGACAGCAGCATCCTAAATTAGTTCAGTGTTAGAAAATTAATTAAGCAGGACAGTGTGGGTGCTGATTATCAGCCCCGAGAGAGTTTTTTTTTCTCTTTGCCTATAGTAAAATATATATATACTAGTACCCATAAGCGCGCGTAGCTTACCTTCGTGACGGTTCACTCAGTCGCGGACGTGTCGTTCCATTCTGGAAGCACGGTCAGATACTTACCCGAGTAATTTTAATTAAATTTCGGATACTAGTCGGGGATACGACACATTTTTACCTTCAGTACATCGGCGTCGCTTACTCAAAATCAAAACAATCGTTTATTTTGCGAGGTCGTGCTAGTACTCTGGAACCAGGAGATAGCCTTCCGACGGTAATTATCGGCTGCGAGGTTTAGTTCGGTTAACTGAGGCCAGGGAGTCAGTCTCGGTTGCATACTTGGCATTCTACCCGTTTGTTTCTATTATTCGTTTACTAGCATCGGCCAGTATTAGTGTCGTGAATGTACACCCAATACGGTAGCGGGGTTAGAGAAAAAAAAAAGATCGTAGTGCCATTATAGTATTACCATTACATAATTATTCAGGACCAAGGGCCCATCATCGCTGTGCGCACACCGACGAGAGGAAAACCACGTAAGTCTTTTGCAAATTGTCACTATAATATATTATGATAGCACTACATTGAAATTACACTTATAATTGCAAACCTATGAATTATATAAAACCCCGAACGTTCGCCTTGGGACGATAAAATCTAGGACGCGCGTTATCCACCATCCTATATCGGTTATCTTTTACCATTTTTATTGTCGTGGTTCGTTTTTCTTTGATCTGGCTAAGTCAGGGTCAGTCCCACTTATCGAAAACTAAGACCCAAATCGGTGGGTAAAAATATATCGTGAGAGAGTCACGAAGAGTAGAAGGAAGATCGGCTCGCGCCTTCATGTAATTTGTCCTCGTGGATTTAATGTTAGTATAACCAAACCGTCCGCGTAGCTTTAATCAAATTGAGATTTCGCATCTACCAGTGCAGTGTATATGCATACCACTGCCTGGATATTTCGGTTTTCGTGTCCGGTTGGCGTTGTGTTTCGTGGCCCGATTATCTTTTGGCAATCTGACTTACGTTAAATTCGGTACAAAACCCGGCGTTATAGCTTAGTAATAAGGATTTTAATTGTTAAGTAAACTGCGTTTCGAGTTCAGGAATTTATCCGGAATTCGAACCTTAGGGTTCTGTCCCAGTATTAGTGAATTTTCTTGGACAGTATGCCCTACAGCATAACCATGCATATCGGTGGAGGATTATATACCGCCACAACTCGAATCAGCGTTCGTAGAATTAAGAATAGTTCGTAAGATACGGGGTAGGCTAGAACTAATCTGTTTCTTTAGTAGTATAAGATGTCCTAAACTTGAATAAAAACGAGATGATTTTTGAAACATGTTTATTGGAATTTGGCGTTTCAGTGTCAAATAGGGAACTGAATATGGAGTTGTAAATTATTCTTTTGGAAGGAGGAAGGTCGGAAGTCTCTCGAGGTATAGGAGAAGGGAAGGCAATGGGAGTAAAACTCTCCTAACGTAGGGGGATTCTACTCCCTTTTCGGAGTTGGGGCCGTCGCCAACCGTGCGGTGCGGCGGCCATGGAGTCTGCGCCTATGCGCAGTGGGGAGGGCCAGCACAGGGGGAAACTTTTCATCTCGCTTCTTCCCCCTCCCTTGTTTTTCAGGGGTGTAGTACCTGTTCGTAAGTCCAGCCTAGCTGGGAGTTCAATACTGTTTCTCAATCACGATCCGTTCGGGGTCTGCCCTCATCGGGCCAATTGAATTCGGTGGTTACCACACCACCTCCGCTTCTTATCTTGGTTAACGGAGGCGTACCATCGAGCCGCCGTATATAAGAGGTGAAGTTAGTACGGTTCATCGGTAAAGTGGAGGACAGGCATGTAAAAATAAATGTGACCCCAGTCTGGGGCTCGCTGCAAGCTCCCACACCCGCCGACGAGCTAGCGCGTGGAGGAGGTCATGCCTGGCAGCGAGCGGCCGGACACCCCTTCCTTGTTTTCGAGAGAGTCACAGGACCCTAGTCGCCTGTAAGCGGGGGCCAGTTGATTCCGGTCCGGCAGCCTGGGTGAGGATACCCGCCGTGACCAATTACGATCCTCTCTTTCGAACATCAGAGGAACAAGGAAGGGTACGGAGCAAGTCGCATGGGCACGCGACGTAGAGGCAGGAAGTAGCCGGAAGCCGAAGGCATCGAGGATTCTCCAGGCATATACCTGGTGGCGTCTCAAGACGATGGACAAGAGGCAGGGTCTCCTGCAATGCGAATATCCTCCGCTGTTAGTCACGGACGACCCGGGATGGAATGGGTCCGAAGTCTTTCAAGGAGATCGACCGGTCTCTGGGGTTGCGGAGGTTTCTCTTCTCTCTTGAATCCTACTCTTACCTTTCGCTCTCACCATCGTCCTTCCAGCGGCTTCCCTACCAACGGCTTCGAGGAGCTGTCACTCAACCAAGTGATCGAAGTGTGCGTGCACCATAGAGGCACTTGTGTTTTCCGCTTTTACAAGTGGGGTACGGGTGTCGCCAACGCGGTGAGATGAAGTCGTTGGTTTAAGGGACTTCCACGATGCTTCCGCTGTCGAGTGCGCGACCGCTGTTACCGTGCACGTTACAATGTTCGCAAGAGGTGGGGCAGTGGAAAAAAATGTGATTGATTTGAACCTGAGACCTTTATATTAGTAGCCCAACACACTAACCTCTGGGCAACTGCGCTAAGAAATTATCTTAATCTCCAAAAAAATGCAAATTAATATCTGTGCGTCACTCAATAATTGTAAATAAATAAATAAATGCTTCGTATTAAAACGTAGGTACGCACGGAAGGCGACTGACTCAAAAGAATTTTGAAAAGCAGTCTCAGATTGATGAGTTCCGGTTGCTGGTGAAATACGAACCTACGACCGCTCCCGCGACCCGAGTTGCTATTAACTATGTATCTTCCGTACTAGTTAAGCAAAATGAGGCAGTATGGGCAGTATTCAGAAAAGGTTACGACGTAGATTTTTATTCAACTAAACAATAATATTATTACATGGAGCAATTAATGAAACTATGCAACAACTAATCGCCCTTGAAAATAACATAAACATAGCTATTTCAATTAACTATGAATTCGAAAAATACGACTGCTATGGTATAGTTAGGACTATGAACCATGCTTTATTTCTCGCGTCAATTTGGAAAACACTTACGAACGAATATGTACGAGTAGATAGATACTATTTGTGATGGCAGCTGGGTAATCAACTTGAATTTTCGATCGCTTTTTATTTACGAATCCAATCCGATCGACTTTTATGATAGGTGTCAACCCGTGGCAGTTAGATGCAATGGTGACGACACTATTGTCGTGCCACTTAGCTGCTATAATTTCTCCAGTCATTTGATGACACAGCTCTTATCTTTTGTTTTTTTTTCATGTCTTTTGAACTCGACATCTTGCAATTTTTTAGGCGATTTTCACGAACAGTACCAGTTCCCCCAACATTGTGATCCCGCAAATACTTCAGTAGTGGCAATCCAGTAAAAAAATTATCAAAGTACAAGTTGTAAGTTCCCAATTGTAAGTTCCCAAGTGCAGTTACTATCCTAAACCCATATCTAACTGCATCTTGAGTGTAGGGCCAGACGCACTTTGATAGAGCTCACAATTGACTAAGTATCCTTGGCGGGTGGCCGCTGACCACAGCTTGTAACCAAACAAAGAAAAACAAAGCCCCTTATTGGCTTTCCGTGAATATGCGTTTTATACCGTGTCTGTCGAAGTAAGGGAATATAAGGTCCGTTCGCGAACTAATATGCAAACGTAAATTTATATAAACTTTCGTGCAAAACTACACAAACGCGTTCGCGTACTCAGAAAATGGTAAAAAGATGAACGAAAGAAACATGTACTTTCGTTCATTTTTCTTCACACTGAATTTCAGCTGGTAAGAAAATGAAAACTGTCAAATGATGAAATCCTATGAGTTTGCCAGCAAAAAAAAACAGCTCTTGCTTCTTTTCAAGCCAGACTAAGATGTTTTTCACCTTTTTACATAAAAGCGTTCGCGTACTTTTCTTAGAAATGAGAGGATTCTCTCTCGATTTTGGAGATTTGACACTTTTCATTTTTCTACACATAAAGTACGCGAACGGACTTATAGTCTCATCGATTGAAATATGAGAAGCACCAGCCTTTTCAAAATGCACTGTGAAGTTTTTTTTTTATAATTTACACGCACTAAAGGTATTTTTTTAGTACCCTTACCATGTATTCCAGCGCGTGCGTTAGAGAAATTAGGAATAGAAGAAAAGGGGAGTTGCCAATGCATGTTGGTTTTAAATGTTTGTAGGTTGTTATGTAAAGGAAAAATAGAGCGTGGAAGATTATTCCACATTCGTGTTGTACGGCTGAGGAAAGATTCTTTGTACTTCACTATACGTCCGAATACAGGCTTGAGGGTGAACTGATGAGCATTCATTGCATGGCGGGCATTGCGGTTGAAATGTTCAATGGGTGGAATACAACTAGCTATTTCGTTAGATCACCTATGGTGGAAATACCGGTAAAATAACGAAAGACAGGAGACATTACGACGATGACTAAGAGAGTCGATCGTCCTCGCGATGTCTCATTCGCCAATGAGTGTTATCGCGCGTTTTTGGATCCTGTCAAGTAGCTCCAAATAAGTTATTGGTGCACCAGAATAGGGCCCTATTCCACAAAACAAATTGTCAACTTTACATTTTTTATTATTACATTTATACATTTTATTAATTACATTTTTTGGCAAAGTGAAAAGTGCTTCTGTTTCATAATATTCTTTGCAAATCTCACTTTGCAATAGCAAATTTTTGCAGTCTCTGCGCTTTCATGCAGTCTTTGCGCCTTCGGCGAAGTATTTGCGCTCTCCTGCAAAGTGAGTGTGCAAAGTGTTCCACAAAGCATTTAATCATCTTTGCATTTCTGTCATATAACTTTGCACTTTGCATTGCTGTTGGATCACACAAACACACCACACTCACCAACGACAGCAAACCTCGCATTCATCAAAATAATCAACCTAAACTTAAACATTAACTTACCTATGTACATTAACACTTACACTACTCCAATTTGCTAAAACGAAACATTTAAAATTAGCGCCCAAAAACCAATGTTCGCCATTTTTTTTTAATTTCCTCTTTGTACTAAAACTTAAAAAACGGGACTAACTAATGTACTAAAATAACTCTCTTTGTTTTAAGAAAAGCCCAATCCCTGCAACTGGCGTCGGCCCAAAAAAACATGGATCTATGCGAGGGACAGTTTGTTTGGACAATGGAAGAGTCGGACATTGGTAAGTAAAACAATTTATTACCTACAAATACCAAATAAAAAATTGTTTCAATTTCATTAAGATTTATCCCTGAATTTAATTTTGTTAATTTTCAGAGTAAAATGGATAACGCCCGAAAAACTGGGCCCAGACTTGGGAAGAACAGCGTTATGGATAGAGCTGACTTGGCCATCCTCGATATTCTGGAATCAGACTCACGTGTGGTAGATGGACTGAATTTGCCAGAAAGCTATGGAAATTCAGAAAATCTACCATTAGCTGAGTCTAATTCCATAATATTGATGACAGAGGAAACACCTGCCCACCCACCTCCAAACCCAAGGAAGAGGAAGGGCTCTACCAAGTTTCCAAGTGAAACTTTGGATAGAGAGATGAAATGTCGGCTGGAGCTCCTGGAGGTTGAAGTTTACCACAGGAAACTTCAATGCCTGAAATTGAGGAGGGAGCTACAACTTCCAGCCTCTGCCATAACTCGCGAAATTGCAGCGGGAGAAACGCCGAGGAGTCTGTTGTTTGAGGAGTTTTAAGTTTTTTATGTGTTTACTTTTATTTATTATTATTTTTATAAAGTACTATTTTCCTATTTATTATAATAAATAATACGTGAATAAACAATACGTGAATTCCATATTTTTGCTTCTTATATTATTTATTCTCTGAGATCTTAATCTCAAACCCCAAAAATGCCCCAAAAAAACAACGCTTTTGTAGTGGAAAAAGGTCAAAGCCAAGAAAAACAATTTTATTTCAAACAATTAGGAAAAGTATTGCAGTAGAGAAGGAAGCCTTTCCATTCCACTCGCATGATCCATAGTATTAAGGGCATCATTTTCTTCTTCAGCATTTTGCAGATCCAATTCCTTGATTTCATTGTCAGTGTCTTCAGTGGGTTGCATGTTTTCACTACTGCTTTCGATGCTACAGGCAATATTGTGTAAGATGGCACAAACAATAACAACCTTACCTGCAAACTTACGCCTCAGTCGCAAATAATTTAAACACGGGAATCTTTCTTTAGAATGCCAAAACTATTTTCAATTATGCGGCGCGTTTTTTGTGGCCCTTCAGCAAGGCTATCGGGATTTAGGCGTAATGTTGGTATCAACCAGTTTTTAAGTCCGTAACCACTATCACCCAAAACAACAGCATCCGGAAATGGTCTCCATCCATTGTCAAATCTTTGACTTACAGCCAAATTCCGTAACGCCCTTGAGTCGTGAACGCTGCCCGGCCAACTTGCATTTACACTGTAAAATGTGTAGTCTGGCCCGCATATCATCATCACATTCAATGAGGACCACATATCCTTCCTCGTGTTATGTAGGCGCATCAATTTTAATGATTGTGCCATCCACGCAACCACACGCACAAGGGAATCCATCGATCATAAAAAAAACTTTTCAGCAATACCACTGACGTCATTGCACTATGTTTTGAAATAAAACGTCTATTATAACGTCGACAACTCTATGGATGGTTCTGCAAACTGTTGATTTTGCAACACCATGCATAGCTGCAACACCATGGTACTGGCAACCATTTCCGAGCCAATGCAAGCACAGTAGCAGTTGATTTTCAGCCGACAAAGCATGATTGCGCTGTGTATTGTGCTCTAATTTTTCTCCAATTTTATTTAAAAGGAAATCAACTTGAATAATTTGTTTTAAACGAAAGCACTCTTTAAAATTAAAGTTTTATAGTCCCGAAAAATTAATTCGGTCTCTATAATTTCTTGTTATAACCGCGTCTCCACTATCGCTGAACAAAAACTCACGTCTTAACATTTTTAAAGCTTCACTAGTTATAACAATATGAATTTGTCAGGCGATCGTTTACCTTGCAAACTTTTGACAAATTTATCAAAATTTGCTTTGCAAAAATAGAGTTTACAATTTTTGTGGAAGCATAATTATTTGCAAAATCTTTGCAAATTACACTTTTTAATATTAACTTTTCACTTTGCACAAGAGAACGTATGTGGAACAGAAATTGCAAAGATTTTGCAAATTACACTTTCAATTTTAACTTGTCACTCATCAAATTTTATTGTTTTGAGGAACACGAAGTTTTGCAAATTGACGAAAAATTGCATATGTGCAAAGTGAAAAGTTGATAATTTGTTTTGTGGAATAGGGCCCAGATATGAGCGTTGTACTCGAGTTTCGAGCGAATAAATTCCTTATAAATTGTA
The DNA here is from genome assembly GCA_949715645.1 of Portevinia maculata. Classification (NCBI taxonomy): domain Eukaryota; kingdom Metazoa; phylum Arthropoda; class Insecta; order Diptera; family Syrphidae; genus Portevinia; species Portevinia maculata. The sequence continues at coordinate 11,306,608 of OX454526.1, forward strand.
GTCAGATCAGAAGGGGTGAAATATTTCTTACATCGCTTAAGGAAGCCTAGACATTTTGCAGCGTTCTTGGCGACATCGAATATGTGGTCATTCCAACGAAGGTTGTAATTGACACACATACCGGGAATGGAAAGACTTTCGGTTTCAGCGATGCAAGTGTCATTCATAGATAATGGCAGTGTGTGTGGGTTTTGCTTTAACTGGACTATGCTGTGTCCTGCATTGTGTTTGGGAAGCATTAAATTCTACTCTATTGGTTGTACCCCACTGAGTTTTGCTGTTAAGATCGGAATTTAATGAGCTTAACATACGTTGCCGTTCCAGTTCGACACCCGAAAAAGAGGGACGTGACCCAAGAAACGAATATGAAAAGTTGAGAGTACTGTCATTAGCAAAGGAATGGATTGGATTAGAAGTAGATCATTTATAAAAATGAGAAAGAGAGTCGGGGACAGAACATAGCCTTGCGGGACACCAGCATTTATTTGGTGAGTTGCAGACTTAAATTGAACGGTCCGAAAGGTAATTTCTAATCCATTGAAGGTGAGTATCATCGATTCCAAATGCACGCATTTTCGACAAGAGAGCTTGATACCAAACTCTGTCAAATGCCTTTGAAATATCAAGCGCAGCAATCTTACTTCCATCACCTTGGTGAAGAGATTGGTTCCATTTTTCGGTTGGATATGTCATCAAATCACCAGTTGACCTGTTGCTGCGAAGACCATACTGGCGGTCATTAAGAAGTTTTCACGATTCAAGATATTTCATACGTTGAAGCTTGATCAGCGTTTTCATGACCTTAGAACAGTAGGAACAGATGGGTTGGCCTTATAAGACCGAAAGCTTACCTCTTTTAACTGTGGTCAGTTTAGTGAAATACTCACGAACTTTCGCAAGTTTGTCATTGGATGGTAAGGACGCACTGTCACAGAGGTGAACATATTGTTGAATTTCGAAAAATCTGTTTCGCCGCATACTGCAAGCTACAAGATCGTTGTGGGTGCCATGTCTTACTTCCCAGAATATTCGCATGTACTTTGGAGTCAAGTATCCTGTGAGTAGAAATATTGCAATGTACACTCTTATTTCCTTAATTGTAACATTTAGTGTGTGATTTGTGTGTAAACCGTACAAGTTGCGAATATCTGTTATAAACTATACTATAAAGCAATTCGAAACACTGAACTGCAGTCATGTCTTGCTGCAAGTTTATAAACGCTTCTTCGTCAACGTCTCCTTTGCCGCAAGTAGTAAACGACGCGTTGTTGTATCATTTGTTTATTGTATTGACCTTTTTCTTTTTCTTTTTTTTTTTGTGCTGGAACTTATTCTTCCTCCTGGTGGTTTTTCTCAGGGACTAAACTTCTCCTTTGTAGCTCAACGTGAGACCGGAGCATGCGACTAGGAAGATGTAGCATGTTAGCCTCGTTTTCATCACCACTGTCTTCGTCGGTCACCACCCCATCATCCGGAGGAAACAAACTAATATCGCCTGGGTCTTCCCAGGCGTGCAACTCCTCGACAGTTTCATTTAAGGTCAATCTGTAACATATAAATAACCTCTAAAATCGCATAACCATCAATTCTTCAGTCTCAGTTATTTGAATAGCAGAATGCCCAGTAGTGTCACCCACAGGTGACACAGTTTATTTTGACCGTTATAATTATGATGTTTCATTTTATTTTTTTAGCGAAATGCATTTACATCTATCTTTGTATATTCACTTATCACATGCAATAAGTAAAAGAAACTATACTTACGGTCGAGACATTTTTATCTTAGTTTATATTTCACAAAATCACACATATAAAGAAAACTCTTATTAGTCGCAAAACAACAAAATGAATTTGGCATACGACGTATAGTTACTGCTGCCAAAAAATAACATGACATACTACGACCTATTGGCTTTATGTAAGGAGAAAAAATTTAAAAAAAAGCAGACGGTACCTATGACGGAAAAAAATTATAAATAAGTGTCACCTACAAACACTGCGAATTGAAGAGTTAATCATAAACATTCAAATATCTATTTTCACCACCAATTCAGTAGGCACATATATCATTTTTACTACGCTGCTGTTTTGCAACACTAGAAATCGAACTACTTTGTCGCTATTCAAAGCAAACTGTGTCTTTGATTGGGAGTTATTGCGCTCATTGCTGAAGGTTCCTGTCTAAGGTTTTTTCATAAAAGAAAGTGGGGTACCTATTCCATAAGTTGTTCTTTTTCCAATTTCAAAAATACTGATAGCATTGCCAGCCTCTGCTTTCAAGTATTGTTGTTAGCTGATTCTAACAGATGGCGCTAAATTATACTATTTGTTTGTCCATGTATATTGTATATTTGATTATATGTTTCGAGCTATGTACCACTTATTCCCTATCTGTAAAAGTTATATGTTCCGAATATAAGGTTATATGGCTTTGACCATGTTATTATTGCTTACTTAAGGACTCCCGCCCCATGAAGGATCTCTGCTTGAGCCAATGCAGCCTTCCATCCTTTTTGACTTCGTGCACGGAAATATTATTTTTCTGATAAATTAATTTGAAAACAAAAAGAAGTCATAACTTGTTCATAAAAAGTTGTTTGCAAAATGGATAAAGATCTTTAACCGAATGCCGCACTTACTTTGGAGGATAGGAATATGGTAGGAGTATCAATCCCTAACCTAAACAGCATTTCCATATAATGATGATCTATTTGCTGAGATTTTATTCATTTCAGTTTGATTGTAAATGGTAAACGGTTAAGTGGGCGCAGTGGCGCAGGGTTAGTGTGTTGGACTACTAATCTAATTGTCTCAGGTTGAAATCCCATCGAGGCCAAGTAACATCTAAAAGTTTTTTCAACTGACCCACATCTTGCGAACGTCCGACACACAACAAAGAGTATCAATTGTAAATAAAAAAAATAAAAAAACCGTTACCGAGTCTGAGTGCTCTGGAATTTGGATTTCCTTTTTTTTTTTTAAATCAATTGTAAATGAGAAGCTTCTCTAATTTGATGTTCAGATTCGGCTTTAAAATTGTCTAATATTTGTCTAATATTTAATTTTTTTTAAAAAGTCAGTGCGAAAGAGACCCAATTTTATAATTGATCCGTACAATGGCGATGTAAGTGAACCACTTCCAGCAATCTACCTCACGAGTGAGTGTGAACTATTTTTTCAATTTCAAATGTTACCTTTAATTTGAAGAATAAACAAATGAAATGATTATTCAGCCTAGTGTATGGCTATGACTGATAGTCAAAAATTAATAATCATTTCATTTGTTTATTCTTCAAATTGAAGGTAACATTTGAAATGGAAAAAATAGTTCATACTCACTCGTGAGTTGGGCCTACACATATAGGTACCCCTGGTATAAACTTTCAAAAACTATTTTACGAACTAGCCTTACAGCGTCAGTCACCTCCCCGAAGCACCACCAGAAGTTGGCGAGCGCGACTTCTCCCAGATACGCTTTAGCTTACTTAATCAATCATAATAAACTAAGAGGATGTTACCTAAAGTAACGCACCGTCCTGTGAGGGCATGTTGACCCCTCCCCCTCAACAAGCCAACAAAATTTGTCGAGTTGCTTTACCGTATCGAAGATAGTTTTCCCCTCAGTTTCAAATCCTTGTTAAATTAAAGATCGCTTCTTTCTTGTGAGGGGCAAATCTGGAATTGCTTTTTTCTCCAATAAAACATGTCAGATCTGAAAAGTTTGCTTCTGGATGGGAAAGGCAAATGAAAAACGCAATTATTTTCCTCAAGACGTTGGTGCAAAACTTTGTTGAACGCCTTCGAAATATCAAGCGAAACGATTTTGCTTCCACCACCATGCAAAAGAGATTGGTTGCACTGTCGATGAGGTATAATATGAAATTATCAGAGGACCTCTACTAAGCCAAAACCAAGAGTCGCAGCATAAGACAAAACTCTGCTAGGTTGCTGGACACAGGGCCATATCCGGCAAGGAGCGAGCTGATGTACTGGCAGGAACGAAGTCTGCGGTGGACCAAGAATATGCACATTAGGTGGTAAAACTACCACTCTGTAGTCTCAGAGAACGAGTGGAATACATTATCCGAATGAAAGCCAACAGGTGAAAATCATTAACAACTTGTGTCATATTACACAAACTGTGGCCAAAATATTACGAGAACCGGATGACGACATCTATAGAACTGCGGTGATTAGGAGATTTATGAGTATACACCCTACTTTCTCTGTCACTTGAGGAACAGAACACTTGGAAGATACTTCGGCCAAAAAACATTTAAGAACTCTCCGATGTATCACTGCTTTATTTTTAAAGGTTTATAGGGTCATAAAAATGTCTTGACAACGTGAAAGAGATGAAGGACCAAAGCGAGAACAACAAGGCCAACATTCCCACCGAAGGGTATAACAATTTGTTCACATGGACCTAAATGCGGTGTGGCAGAGTTGCTCTGTTCCATCACCTTAGATACCTAACCTTACCTAAACAAAGCTATCAATATTTTATAAAACAATGATATATGCATGTTTATTTGACTTAATCCTCCAGCATATGTTCGTGCTCCAGCAAATGGTCGTAATACAATTTCTGCGACTTGAAGGATTCATTGCAATGTGGACAATTCTGATCGATTGAATCGTGTACGTTGGCAACGTGTTTGCTGAGCTCAGCGACTGTTGCGTAGGGAACATTACAGTATTCACAGTTGTTGAGGTCGGAAATCACGTCATTGTGATCACGTTGCCGATGCAACTTCAGCGCCCGTCGTGTGTCGAATCCAATTTTGCAATCCTCACACTCGTGCAACTCCAAAGTGCCGACATCATGGTTCCTTAAATGGCGCAACAGGTTACGCCTGAAAGAAAGTATGTGTCATTAAAATGCTATTGACTCTATCTAAGAATTCATACTTGATGTTAAATGATTTGAAGCATTTTCCACACTGGAACTGCTTTATTCGCTGGCCGGAAGCAACAGTAATTGTCCGCACTCGTACATCATTTGCCGTGCAAATATTGGATTTTTCTAGCGATGCTGAGGATGTTGCTGTTTGGGGTTCTTGTTCGGATTCTGGAGGTTGCGGACTGGTCAAATCTTCTACGCTACTTGTCGGAGGCATACTCATGTCAAAGTCTACTTCTGGTTTCTTTTCAGAACCTATATCCGAGGATGCCTCTTGCTTAGCAGCATGCTTACGCATGTGCACACTCAGTGAATATTTGGATGAGAGAATCCTGTTGCATACGCAGCATGCATGCCGTTCTGGACTTGACGGCATTCCACTATGGTACTTTTGGACATGGTGCTATAATAAAATTGATAAAAATATAGCTGACGTATTTGAAATTTTGTAACAAACTACCTTTAAGCCGTCCTTTTGTCGAAAACTGATTCCACACTCTTCGCAGGTGAATGGTTTCTCCCCGGTGTGTCGGCGCATATGGAATATCAAGCTCTTGCTTTGTGTAAAGCCTCTCTTACAAACGTGGCATACATGCGGCCTTTCACCCGTATGGATAAACATGTGCTGTTTAAGTGATCCGTTCTGAGTAAATCCCTTCCCGCATATATTACACTGATAAGGCCTTACACCGTCGTGCGTGCTCATGTGTCGCATAAGGTTAGTCTTGGTGCTGAAATCCTTGTTGCACTTAATGCATATATTTGACTTTCCTTCAAGCTTAGCTGATGCTGACTGGCCATACTTCTTCCTGCCGGAACGCTGAGCCTTTTTTTTGACTGTTTTTTTGGTCGGTTTGCTTTCAGCTAGTTTCTCATCGAGACCATCGACACTAGATCCCAACTCCTGTGAATCAGCAACATTCTCATCAATTTCCTCTTCCCTCTGCTCATCTTCGTACAGCTCGCTTCCATCTTCGTACAACTGCAGTTCCTCAGCAGAATTCTCATCCAAATATATGTTAGAATCGCAGTTGTCCTCCTGAATGATCTCGTGAAATTCTTCCATGAAAATTTCATGCTCAAATACTTCTGTCTTTGCGGCTATATTCTCACGCACTTCCACCACTTCAAGCTCTTCAGATACTTCAGTCAATTCGTCTTTGGTAGTCTTCGATTGATCGACTATCTGATCGAGGCAACACGCCTCTTCAATAAGTGCATGAACATTTTCGTCGTCGACATCAGCGTCCTCCATAAGCCAAGTGCTCTCATCATCATCACCGGGTATAATTTTTGCCACTTTCTGAAAGTCTGCGCTGATTTTATGTAGAAACTTTCGCAGGTGCTTCTCCGATGAGATGGCCAAGCGACAGAAGTCGTACGCAATTTTCAGCTTAACAACGCATTTCTTGCACAAAATTGATGGCATACTGTCTTCCTCTTTGACCTGCATAAATAATTTTTTTTTAATTCTTTTTGAATAGTTACAATTTCAACGCTTTTCGGAAATTTTACTTTATACCTCCGATGATGTGGTACAATTTGGAGAAGGTTGCTTCTGCTCTATTCGCCATTTTATTACAAAATCGAAAAAAAAACTAAATCTACTATAATAGAGTACGTACCTTAAGCTTGGTGGTGTAAACAAATTTCTCATATAGGCCGCGTTCTTTAAAAAGTGAAATACCACTTTCGGACTTCATGCAGACCCGACACACAGAAATATCGACTTTAAAATTCATGGTTTTTGCATTAAAATATTGAAATAATTCAGCAGAAGGCCGTCAAAACGTTTGCTTTTGAATGTCTAGCAATTTATACAAATGACATATTTCTCCTGAGCTAGCTGTCAAAATTGTGAGTGCTGCGCTTGTCTTTACTGTGAATGGGCCAACTGGTTTTTGTTTATCAGATTGGTGTTGAAGCGGAAGGTGTACTGGGTAGGAAAAAGACGTTGGATTTAAAATTAAACAATTTTATAAATTGCTTAGGTGAAAACAAAAAAAACATTAACACCGTTTGTGTGTGCAAAGCAATATTTTTGACACGAATGGAAGGGACCTACAATTTAACGCCTATCCCTAATGGCAAATTTTGAGAAGCTTACCATGAAAGTTCATACTCTTAGATGTTTGTCAGACTTTCGCAAGAGATGGAGCAGTGAAAAACATTTAGGTGTTCTTGGGTGAACTAGCCATGGACGATGGACCCCTTCGCGCAGTAGTCGAACCACTGAACCAGTGCGCCCACAAGTGAACTCATCTGTTTGAATATTTAGGAAACATACGGTGGCGTACTATTGAGTTGAAAATAACGAGTTAAAGACGCACTGGATACCTACAATCTGAATATACTTTTCCTGCACACTGTTCAATTCCGATGAAGTTATTCTTTAACGACAAAATTATGATCTGTACTAAAAGGGACATAACCCTCACAATTCAGTGAATCCCTACTGGTCCACCTGTTTGATTCGCCGTCATAAATATTTTGTAGTACCCGACTTGAACTGGAAGATAACAAAATGCTCCAAATTGATTGTACTTTAACAACGCTTGCTTTTTACTTAACGGGAAGGGTATCTGCCTGACACACTGCAACCTTACATCCTCTGTGCTCCCGGGCACGACGTAACTGTTATCTTACAGTTATCCACCCCAAGCACTCTGGCATCCGCGATGGCTTTGTCTTTAAAAAGGAGGCTTGGACTTCCTTGAATTTTCAGACCTGGGGACTGGAAGTCGAAGATAATCATGGCTGGAGCATTGTTATCCATTCATTCAGTGTGGCCACTGCCAATGTAGTCGACGTGATCTAGCTTTTTGGACTACATCCACATCTTGGTACAGCTCAGAGTTCGCGGTTGTATTTTTTCCTCCATTCGTCCTCTTCGCATAAGGGACCAAATATCCACGGAGTATTTTTCTTTCAAAATAACCCAATATTAGGTTCGCTTTCCTACTTATCGTTCAGCACTCGGCACCATAAAGCAGGACTGATATTGTTACGGTTCGATAGAGTTATTCGAGTGAGGGTTTTGACCCCATTAGTTTGGCCAAACCGAAGTAGCAGTGGTTTCCTAAGGTAATTCTCCGTCGGATCTCCACTAAGGTCCATCTGGAGTTGATGTTTACTCCAAGGTAGGCGAACGTCTTAACTGCTATCAAAAGTGACGTTTTGTCCTAGGCGGTATATACAATGTAGGCGGTAACCAGATGTTTGTTTGTTTATTGGTAGCATGTATTTTTTGTAAAAAGGAAATCCAAATCCCAGAGCACCCAGACTCGGTAACGGTCCATTGTACTACCAGGCAGAAATCCTCCTTTTGGTGTAGTGGCTGGAGCATGGGTAGCGTATGTTTTTGTTCCCCATGGGGATTGAACCTGCACCGCACGGTGCACAACGCACAAGCCAACACACTAACATCTACACTGTCGCCACAACATGTATTGAGTCTTGTAGTCATTTACTTCAAGGCCGGCCGAATTCACCTGTTCTTTAATCGCCGTGAAGGCCTTTAACACGGCACGCTGGGAACGGCAGATGATGTCGATATCTTCCACATACCTAGTAGTTGGGCGGATCTATTAAAAATAGTGCACCATTTTTTGCAGAACAAGATTGAAGAAGTCACATCACAGCGCATCTCCTTGCCGAAATCCGGTGCAGGCTTGGAATAATTCGGAAGTGCTGGTACCAAACTGCACACTACACCGAGTGTTTTCAAGTGTCACGAGACTTAACTGTATCAGTTTCGCCGGGATCCCATATTCGGCCATCGCCATGTAGAGCTCCTGACGATGAATGCTATAATATGCCGCTTTTAAGTCAATGAAAAGATGGTGGTTCTCGACTTGAAATTCGTTAATCTTTTCCCAGATTTGCCTCAGTGTGAAAATTTAATCTTTTGTCAATCTGCCGGGCGACATTTAGCAGGGATTGCCGATAGTTCTTGCAAGATATATGATCGCCTTTCTTGTAGATGGAGCAAATGGAACTGATAGTCCAGTCATCCGGCATGCTTTAAATACTTGGTTAGTTTTGGTGCATGCGCCCAACCAAAACATCACCTCTCTGTTTCTCAGTGTCATTATAGCTGCAAAACTTATCCCGATGGAAGGCGCACGCAGAACGAAACGAACCGAAACAAAACCAGCTACACATCTACGGGCTTATATAGGGCGATGCCATTCTGTTCTTTTTAAATTGTAGCGGAAAAAATCATGCCAAATTCTGGATGACATTGGCATTAACGGCTGAACGAAGCTAGCAGTTGCTCGCGCTTAGTCGAAATGTTTGCTGCGACATAACAATACAAAATGCTTCGTTTTTCTAACTTGCATATGCCATGTCAAGCGAAAGGACACCAACCTCGCACCCCAAAGTATTTTGGAATCCAACGCAGTGGTTACGCAGACGACAGAGACTGACCTAACCCAACATGAAACTTGTTGCTGGACCCGGAAAAAGGCGCAACAAATGAAATTCTCACCATTGAATGTTTTTTTTTTATTACAAATATTTAAAATAATAACATTGCAGAGGAAGGCTGCGAAAGGGTTAGTTGGGCAGCTACAAACATTCGAATGTACTAAAATATATATAAATTTTCTGTAAACGACAAGGAAACACATCGGGCAGGATGTATTGCGGCCCTCATCCGGCGAATATGGAAACATACATGTCATTGCATCAATATCTGTGTGTGATTATAGATAATTTAGAATAGTAAATACTTAACGGGTCCTTCCCCTCCTAATCATCGCTCAGGAAGTCGTCGTCCAAGTTGACGTCTGTCGTGTCTATGTTATCGTCCAAAGTCATGCCTTCGATTTCAATATCGAGTTCATCGTCTGCATCTACGTCTACGTCTTCGGCATCGTTGGGTGCTTTTGGTGTGATAGCAGCAGGTAGAGTGGATGTACTCTCGAAATCGTCGTTCTTTTTGTGATCAGCCAACACGGCGGCTGGTCTATTGCTCTCAAAAATGCCCTTTCCCTCGGCGATTTTCAACTCTTCCAGTGGATTGCGATCGATGTTCAATGGAATTTGGGATGCCACATTCGCTGGTAGTTTCTCTTGCTGTTCCTTCTGTAAGAATTCCTCCACACGAAGCGCATCGCTGAGACCAGGAAATAGATTTTCGTATTTGCTAGGATCAGCGAGAGATTGTCCGGCCTTTTCATTAAATTTGGCAAGTTCCTCGCGCCACAATTCCACCACGTATGGCATTTTGCTTGGAATGTAAGTACGAGCGAAAAAAGCGGCTTCTGGCAACCGATTCGTGTCGATGAGGATGTTCAGGCTGCCGATGACGTCACCGCGCAAGAATGTTGAAAGGAATGCAATGTTGTGCTTGCCCTGGGCTGAACCGGCTTCTCCCAAATCCTTCAGCATTTCGGCGTCCCCGGAGCTAGTGGCAAGTAGTAGGAGACCACTAAAATCATTCGCCTTCTGCATGCACTCCTTGACCAGGGCCATGTTGTTCTTGCGCGAAGCAACGTCGGCCAACGAAGACCACTTCTGTGGGTTTTCTGATTCGCGTGCAATTTTCAGCGCGACTTCCAGTTCGCCTATCTGCAGAGCCAAGTCGAACCTGTGATCAGGATCTGTGGACACCTGAAGTGCTTGCGATTTGAATCCCTGCTTTTCGAGAAAGTGCGACACCCTGGTGCGATGTTCCTTGGGAATTGTGGGTAGAACCAAGTCGGCGCGCTCAAAGTCTCTGCGCATCACGGCTGTCTGGTACTCGAGTACGCTAAGTTGGAGGGAGAAACTGATAACATTCAGTTCCTTGTCACCTAGGTAGAGCCTGTTGTCCTTGGGCACATATCCGAGCAGGTACATTGTGCGATCCAAGTGTGAAATGGTCACAATCTCCCCGCCGACGTAGTAGTTGATGCGGTTCACGGAATTTGTGTAGATGAAGCAGTCACCCACCCACAAGCCGGTGCGGACCTGCTCGTTCACTTCGCCCAGGACGTCAAACGCCGACTCAATGCCGTCGTCCTCGAAACCCTGCTTCGTTTCTATGGCTGTGGCAATAGCGCCCGTGTCCACGCTCAGAATGAAGTACGACTCGTCGGTGGCCAGGCAAACGAGAGTGCCAGCTTCATTCCAAAATACGTTCCTTGGCTGCACTTCAATACGGCGCACAAGCTGCATTGTCTCCCAGTCGTAAAATGCTAAGCCGGAGGATGTCTTCACCCCAAAAAGGTAACCAGCGTAGATGTTTTCCGCGCCGTACTCCGGAGTGAAGCTCTTGCGTTCTTTGAAGTTCCTGAAGAGCCTTACTGTGCCGTTATTTTCCCGAATTGCGTATTCATTGCTCTCAATGGCCCACACGAATTCCTGTGCAGACCCAAAAGCCTTGTTGCGCAGAGCCATTGATGTGTAAATTATGTATTCGCCGTCCCCGCACACAACAACGAATCGCCCATTCGGATTGTGGGTGATTGTTTGAGGGTAGATCTCGCATGCTCCCATGTCCTTTACGGCAACGGGCAGACGCTCGCCATCCTTTACCTCGGTCTCATCCGATAAAGCCTTTAAATTGACTTGCTGCATTTCCGAGTGCTTAGCCCAGATAATCTTGCCGCCAATCACGTCCATTGACATGGCTGGCTCCTCACGGCCCACCTTAATTATAATGGAGCCCTCGTCGTAGCCCAAAGCAACATTGTTGGTTCCCCTCATGCAGGCAATCGTCCAAACTCTCTCGAATCCGTAGTTCAAGCAAGTCTCCAAGCGGTAGGTTCCCGAATGCCAGATTCGGACGGTGCCATCCTCTGAGCCAGTTAACACAATAGGCAGTTCGGGATGGAAGCAAACTGCGGAAATATTCTGCGCGTGTCCCTCCAACGTCTGGACACAGGTCTTGTTCTGGTAGTCCCAGATTTTTACCATGCGATCATCGGCGCCAGAAATCAAGTACGGCTTGTCTCCCCCGTGATAGTAATCGACGCAGTTAACGCCCTTTTCGTGTCCTTCTAATGTGAAATTTGCAAAATTCGATCCTAATTGCCACACCTTAACAGTGCGATCCAGCGAAGCCGAGGCGAAGGTGTTGTTGTCCTTTGGATTAAATACAATTTGCATCACGTAGTGAGTATGTCCCTCGAAGACACGCTGACAAGCCCACATTTTTTCCCAGTTCCACAATTTAATCAACATGTCATCTAAAAAAAATAAATTAACGTCAGCTGGAATGCAAAGCAACTCTACTGGAGGAACATTTGCGCCTTACCACTGCTGGTTAACACCAGCGGCTGAGTGGGATGCACAGCAATACACCGAATGTAATCTGAATGCGCCTCGAAAGAATGCACCTTCTCTAGTGTATTGTAGTTGAATATTCTGATCTGCATATCGTCCGAGCCGGTGACGAGCCAATTCTTACGTGCCACAAACCGTCCGGAACGCACCGGAACATCACAAACCTCGAAATCCTTTACACATTGTTGGTTTTCGTAGTTCATGATGTGTACGTGGCCATTGTACAGAGCGCACAACATCCACGGTTCCGCTGGATGTATATCCACACATTTCACCCGATCCGAACGCGAAGTTAGCCGTCTTTTTATATCTAACTTAAGTGGCATGATGTACACCTGGATTTTGTACGACTATAAATTGAATTTGTTATTAAAAACAATTATTTTTATCCTTTTGGATGCAACTGAATCGGCAGAAAAAATCACTTCATGGAAAAGATGTCTGACTGATTTCAAGAAATGTCAAATGACGGTTGGGTTGATAGGTTGGAACTTCTGACTGGTCGACACAAAATTGTAGTAGATTTCGGATGCAAGTGTTCGGTGAGTTGAGCAATTTTATTATAATTTTATCAGAAATTAAAATGAGTAGCAGAGTATGCTGTAATACTGCTTAAACGCTAGGTCAAACAGACCGCGGGCTTTCTTTTTAATTATTATATATATTTTTATTTTTAAGTAATCCCCGGAAAGTAAAATCTTACCCAAATTCTTAATAAAATTATTTTTTTGGAATTTATCCACTGTGATTAAACAGTCAAAAACTAACTCACCGATGTAGGTTGTTAAACGAGTTGATATATTTGAAATAAATGTACGCCAATGAAAACAAAGTTGTATGTTTAGGTTTCGAATTGTGTTTGGTATTATTTTTGTAAGGAAAGTGTTAGAAATTTCCAAAACTATTGTTATTTGCTTATAAATTAGACAAATAAACTTATAAATTAGACAAAATAACTTATTTCTTAGATTCCTTTGAAACGCGTCTAAAGAAATGCGTGTTTGAATGTAGTCAGCTTTATTTATAAACATATTTTAGAGCCAGCCTTACTTTATGCAAAACTTAAACTGTCTTTACACCGGAATACATGATATGCAAACTTAACCAACGTTGCCTTAGGCTTGCAGTATTGAAGTGCCGAATCTCTTTCTTAAACGTCAAAAACAATTAAAGGATACAATTCCAGTAAATTGCAGAATACGTTCACACACGAAGAGTAAAAACAACCAATTTATAGACATAAAACCTGAAAAAGTATGTTAAAGGATAAAAAAACAATAAAAACAGTCAACATGTTGATCAAAATCGCGTAAGTAGCTATGTTCCGTCAATTAATTCAGCTATTTTTTTTCCTTTGACACTGATGAAAACGGCAGACAAAAATTTTCTTTCAACGTTTTCACCAATCAGTGTATGTATGTACTTTATGTGATAATGCATGCATTTCAATGTGTGTAATGTGTAGTCTCTAAACGCAAAATAAAACTGTCGTTTTTCGGATCAACTTTTCCACCAGGGGTTGAATTTTTTTGTCAACACGTACACATATTTTCTCTTACTGCCAAATGAAAAAAAAAAAACGGAATAAAGAGGCGAATCCTAAAAACGTGTCTGTAAATAGAAAAAAAAAAATCTCCAGTTCCTCATGTGAAAATCCTGTGCTAAACTAGATTTGCTTCATGGAACAGAAAGCGCAAGATTTTTACTCACGGAACACCAAATCCTCACATTAACTGATAATTTTAGTACCTCTTAAATATTTTCGCAATCTTTTGCTTTTATTTTATGAGCTAGGTTTCGGACAACTTAAGTCAACTTTTCAACTTCTATGTCCTTCATGGTTTGTTATTGTTATTCACTCCAGCTAACGAACGGCCACACACCAGTAGTAAAAAGTTGGCTCAGCGCCGAAAGCCCTTGCTAGTCGATCTACTATATCTAACAAATCATTGCTGTTAATATCCCAAATGTATACCATGCTTCTTCAATTTTCGTAGTTTTCCTTCTTTGTATCCAATTTGAATAAAACTGTTCCCATTCCAATCACTTCCGAGGGTTTCCACTGCCATTTGTAAGAATAAAAAGTATTGAAAAACTTTTCCAATTTGCAATTCAAGTCTGATCAATAGGATGTCCGAATGCTAAAGATAATTATATAATAAATTAAGTTGCTTCGCCAAGATTAGTGAGAATGACTTAAAAATTAGAGGTAAATAATGTCGTTTTCGATTGGGCTTTTCAGATTTTGCTCCTAGATCCAATCGAACATAAAACCAGATTGATCAACGTTTCATGCAACATTAGGACAATGCTAATTATCAAACTGGTTAAAGTCACGACAAGACCAGCTTCATTTGATTAAGCGAAAATGTGTTTCTCATTGTTCTTGTGAAATGCTGACTTCCTTATTTGGTTCTTAACATCTAGAGTTGACTTCCTGATACTGCTCCTCAACTGTGATTTCTTTTCGGTGGGCAGTTCCTCAATTTTAATGTAATCCGTGTGAAACAAATTCGATTTGAATTTAATTCTCCTCTTGGTTGTGTCAATGATGGGCATTTCACGGGCACAGAAGACTTCTGCTTCGCTGGTATACTTTTGGCACCGGCGACGAAAGCTGTGACGAATTGCTTATTTGAAATTATAATATTTATCGGTATGGGGTATATCTTGTAGATTTGGAAGTTGGAAACGGGTAAACGTGCAGATCCCAATTCAAAGTCATCCGCCTGACATTTTTGCTTTTCAATTTTGTTGCCAAAACTAGGTCAACCTGAAAAAAAACTTCATTAGCATTACAATAAAAAAAAAAGCTCTTCGCTACCTCAAATGAATAAAATTGTTTTTTTGGAAATTCCATGTTGAGACCAGGATTTAATTTTGGCTTTCTTCTTTTTTTTCGGTGGGTTTCGGGTAACTTCCAATGGATTATCTCCCTCGGGATTCGACTTTTATTTCATTAAATCAAAATTGTATTTCACTTCTTATTATTCGGAAATTGGATTTTTAATTTCTTTGCCTAGAGGTAGACTTTTATTCTGAGGAAATGTATTGAATTTCTGAATTAAACTTTCAACTGCTTTTTTTGGTGTAGAAGAGAATGCAGCATTAGTGAACGCCGACGTTTTTGGTTTATCTGCCAAAAAAGTAGTGCCAGCCGGTGCTTCTCTTGCAGAGTCACGCTTCCTCTTGCGCATTCTCAAATGCATTATTATCATTTAACACTTTTTTAAAGAACAGCAATAAATAAACTTTTTGATTAAACTATTCACATCGTGCGTACTGAGCCATCGAGGAACTTCAACTGTCAAAATCACAAATGTCATATGTTTTGGGGTTAGTGCAAGTAGGTGTAAATCTAGCTTCGAAGTCGAGATTTGCGAAAATTGATCTAGATCAAAAAAAAAACCAATCTATTTCGCCAAATCGAACATGAAAGTGACATCTCAGATCAAAAAAAGCAATCTAGACAACGACATTTCTGAAATAACTATACGTGCCGCTATGTCATTCTATTAAGACAAACTCCACCACCTCTTTTATGCAAAAGACATTTATTTGTACGCTTCCCTTCACCTACACACTAATTAACAAAAATTTTAACAAATATACAAATTACCCTGATATTAAACGATTTTACCTTAAAATATAAGAAACTATATTCAAACGTTACAAAAAATGAGCCATAAAATGCTCATCGTATTGCCTCCTAGACTTAAAATAACAACCACATTCATTGCACAAAATATCGACATAATCGTGTGCCCCAAACAAGTGCTCGTAGTACGAGTTGGAGTCGGTGGAAGATAGTTTACAAATATCGCAGTAGTTGAGGTCACTAATAAGAGGAAGTTCGTGTGTTTCGTTAAGATGTAACTTCAGCTGTCTTGGATCCGAGAATGAAATAGGACATTGCGGACATGAGTAAATCTGCATTTCACATTGCACATAGCCCAGAATATGGCTTAAAAATGTCTCCCTAAAATAACGCTTGATGATGATAAAATATGACAAGAAGTAGCCGACTCACCTTGAAGTATACTGTTTCTTACAAAGGTAGCAGGAGAAATAGATAGCTTTCTCTGCTTCATGCACTTGAAGATGATAGAGTAGCTGGAATTTCTTATCAAATGTCTTGGCGCATAGATCACATTGAAATTGCCTGCTAGTTGCATGTGTATCCTGATGCTTGCTGTGTTCCCACTTGCTGGAAAATGACATCTCGCAAATGTTGCAAGTAATTATTCCGGGTAGATTGTGCTTCTCGAAAACATGACGTTGCAGTGTATATCGGCAGGTAAATTTCTTCTTGCAAATTTTACACTTAACTCCAGCTTCCTCGTCATCACTCTGTTTCAGGCGATGAATATTCATATGCGACTGCAGAGAATATTTAGAGCAGAGAGTTTTCTGACAAACATCACATTTGTACGATGGTTTTTCTTTCTGCGAACCAGCATTTGTTTCCACTGCATGATCCTTTATCACATGGCGCTAATAGAAGAAGGTAAAAGTTTACGAAGAAGGCTTAATAAGAAGATTTTGGACTCACCGCTAAAGCCTCTTTGGTAACAAAATCTTCTCGACACAGTTTACACTTGTAGGGCCTCTCTCCGGTATGCAGGCGACGATGAATCCCCAGAACCGTTTTCCTGGCAAAGCTCTTCTCACATAAATCACATTGGAATGGCCGTTCTCCAGAATGTATCAGCATGTGGGTCTTAAGGGAAGCAGTGTTGGTGAATTCCACTGAGCAGATGCTGCACGTCGGCTTCAAGAGATGGCCAAAATGTGCCTTTCTTCCTCGTTTGCTACCAACCACATTTCCTTCCGAATGCGTCAGCATGTGCCTCTTAAGAGAGGACTTTGTGGAAAATTCCACTTCACAGTTGGTGCAAGTTGGCTTGGATTTATTAACTAAATGCGTTTTTCTGACTCGTTTTCTCTTCACTTCGTTTTGAATTATGTCATTTGCTGTTCTGTGCAGTTTTTGTGTTTTATCTTTTGTAATATTTAAATTCTCACCAGATTGCTCGGACAGGACGTTAACTAAGCTATTATTTATTGAGCTATCCAAATCAGCATCTGCAGGATCTAACGGACTAGATAGAATTTCATGGGAAGTACCTGATATCAGGTCCATTGTATCCGCCATTAGAATACTGGAGAGAATGATTAAAGCAGAGTCGTGTGGGACATCTTGTAAGTCTTCCGACTTACTATCGATTTCAGAAATTTCCGTTTCTATTGTCTCCGAGGCACCGATCAAAACATCAGATCCACATATATAAGATATGTGATCACCATCGATACTCTCGTTGAATCTATTGGCGTGTGTAGAGTCTTCATCTGCAAAGCTAGACGGATTTTCAAATTCAAATAAAGTTTCCTCTTGATGGTGGCCGCCGTTAGCCGGATCTTCTGTGATCCCAAAAGCACGTTTATTGCACATATCGTCCATAGAAAGTGGGAGTAGTTTCATAGATTGTCTTTGGCAAGTGCGTACACACAATTAGTTTTTGAAATTGTTTTTTTGGGTTTTGACAGAAGCAAAATAAATTGCGATCAGCACATGCAGACCATAACGATGTTTTCTACGGCCTGAAATAAGAAACGAAATTTTAACAAGCATTACACATATAAGTGGTGTTATGTTTTGCATTTGGCTTTAATTCGCTGTAGCACTTCTTATATCTTAAATTGACACAAACTCGTAAATAAATACCCTTTTCATATCAAATGTACTAACGATGGTCCTTCCTATTCCGTTGAAATGACTAATATTTTCCTAAAAAATGCATCCAGACAAAGACAAATAAATGATTAAATCGCCAATGCTACGGTTTCAGACTTCTTGAAATTGACATTAAATTAATATTTCTAATCTCGGTCTGCATTCATGTTTTTTCTACCGTCCTACCACCCCACCGATACAAAGATAGCTTTTATATGTTCGATAATTCAAACGATAGTTCCACATCCAGAAATGAAGCAATTATATTGAATGTATTTCAGACAATTCGAAAGTTCTTATCTCACAGGTCAATCCAATCTCTAATGAGGAGGGCAATTGTATTTTTTGACCAGTTATTGAAATCTTAAAAAGTTTCGTTTATTAACACAAGGTCCGTTGGCGTAGGTACTTTATGTGTAGAAAAATGAAAACTGTCAGATCTCCAAAATCGAGAGAGAATCCTCTCATTTCAAAGAAAAGTACGCGAACGCTTTTGTGTAATAAGATGAAAAACGTCCAAGTTTGGCTTGAAAAGAAGCAACCGCTGTTTTTTTTTCCTGGAAAAACTCATAAGATTTCATCATTTGACAGTTTTCATTTTTTTACCAGCTGAAATTTTGTGTGAAGAAAAATGAACGAAAGTACATTTTTCTTTCGTTCATCTTTTACGTTTGTGTAGTTTTGCACGAAGGTTTATTATATATTACGTTTGCATATAAGTTCGCGAAAAGACCTACAGTTGGCTAAACAAACAAAAACTGGCAACAGTACTTAAGAAATAAAGTGTTTGATCGTGTTTATCCTTAACTAATCTATTACCTTTTTGCAAAAGAAACGTCATACCCGTCATCGACCTTGACCCAAATTAATAGGAAGTGGGCAATATGTATTCTATATCCTTATTTGACAAAAAATCAACATTCTAGAAACAATGGGCGCGTTCAATTTACAAGTCAACTACTAGTGACTACTATTTTACCTTTTCTCATTGATCAAATAACTCACGTGACCATCGTTTGGCAAGTGATAGACATTTAATTAGTAGTGAACTTGTAGTTGACTTGCAAATTGAACGCGCCGAATAACAATCATAAAATTAAAAGAAAACAATCAAACGAAAATTACCGAGCTTTGTTTAGCATGTGCGGAAACAGCTGTCAAAGGGTTTTTTTATGCTGCCACATGATTTCGAATCAAACTAACAATTGTTCCAATTTAGAAAAAAAAAAATGACCGTATTACACTCACTGCAGAGAGGAACAATCTTAAACACAAAATATAAAGACAAAACAACTAAAAAAGGATAGGAAAGTGCACTTATTGTTGGGAACATAAAACTAAAAAGTAAATAAAAATGATAACATGATAACGTGATGTCAAATTGTACGCAACTGACGTTTGCCCTTGAATTTCAAGAGTTGGAAGTTGAACTGGAAAATAACCGAATTGGTTTGGCTGTATACACAAGTAAAAACAAAATTCTTTTTATTTCAGAAAGAAGAACGCACTGAAATAGATTATTTTTTTTACAAATTTATTCTTAAAAATAAGGTGAGATATTTGTTCCACTCAATTTATTTCATTAACAAATGTATTTTGATTATTCACTGGATTTGGGCTCGGCCCAATGTGATTTTTCCTTCAGTATTAATATGAAACTAAAAAACTATTTACAATGCGTCGCTGCCGCAAAAGCAATTGAACTGATAACGCTCCGCTACATATAGTGTGTCAATATGTGCTTATCAAATGTTTTCCTCGAGTCGAAGTACTTCTCGCATTCGTTGCATGTCTTGCTGATTGTGTCATGCTTATCGTGCATGTGTTTGTAGTACTCTGCTGCAGTGGAATAGGTCTCACCGCACAGATCGCAGGCATTTAAGCCGCCCATGATAACATCGTGGGTATTCAACATGTGCAGCTTCAGATCACGGGTATCGTATTGTCCGATATTACAATGCGGGCACTGGAAGTCCATGTTCCGAGGATCCATATGCTGCAGCTTTATGTGTTGGATAAGGTTTTCTCTGTAAAAACAACAAACACTATGTAGTTAGCCCTCTAAGGACGAGTATTGACCTCACCTTATTGTGAATGTCTCTCCGCATTTTTTGCATGGCAAGTCTTCGATTTTGTGTGTCTGAAAGTGGAAGAGCAGCTTAAATTTCTTCTCAAATGTAGCCTGGCATATGTCACATTGAAAATTGCGATGCGAATCGTGCACCTCCATGTGTTGGGCGTAGTCCGATTTGTTGTCAAAGGACTCGATACAAGTGTTGCACGAAAACTTGACTTCAGTCTCCGTTGTTGAGTACTGTTCGTGGAGTTTCATATGCGCTTGAAGGGAGTACTTGGTGCCCATTGCTTTGTGACAAATGCCGCAAGTGAACTTGATTCGATCAGCTTCCCTGTCGTCGTCGTGATCTTTCGACATGTGACGCTGAAAACAAAAAAAAAATCATGTGCACTGAATTTTTTATTGGACAAAGTACTCAGGTTACCATTAGAGCATCCTTAGTGACGCAGGCACTATCGCAGAGCGGACACTTGTAGGGCTTCTCGCCAGTATGCAGCCTTCGATGGATGTTGAGAACGGTTTTCCTTGCAAACGATTTGTCGCAATGATCGCACTTGAAAGGACGCTCACCCGAATGCACCAGCATGTGCGTCTTCAGCGACGTGGGATGAGTAAATACTGCCTCGCATATGTGGCATTCAATCTTGCTACTGGCTCGTAGTGCCTTGAGGTTCTCGCGTTGCGCCCGAGTTGATCTCTTTTTCGTGAACTTTTCCATCGTTGCCAGCTTGAAGTCTTTGTCGTCGTTGTCATCGTCATTTTCGTCCGCTTCCGGTGCCTCACCTCCCTCATCACTATCCTCGTGCACAATTTTTGCTTTTCTTTTGCGTGGCTTCCTCTTGGAGAGCTTTCTTTTCGCTTTCTTCTCGGCAGCCGGAGACTTTTTATCTTCTTTTTCTCTTGATACAACTGTCTTGCTTTGCACTGATTTCTCTGCGCTCGGTTGCACCTTAGCTTTCACCAGCTCGTCGCCGCCATCGTGCGTCTGCAGGTGGTATAGCAATTGGAACTTCTTTTCAAATGTTCGCTGACAGACGTCGCATTCGAACGTCTTGTTCATGTCATGCGACTCGGCGTGGGTGCTGAGTTCCCATTTGTTGGGAAAACCCTTCTGGCAGACTTTACACGAGTACTTCAGAGGAACACTGTTCGTCACGATGCCGTTACAGCCGTCTGACTTTTCCTTTTTCCGCCTTACAATCTTCCGCCGGGACCTGGCATCATTCAAGTGCGTCTTCATGTGCGACGCCAGCGAGTACTTCGAGCAGCGCGACTTGTTACAAACTGAGCAGATGTAGGAAACCTTATCTTTGCGAAAATTGACTCCAACTTCCTGTTCATGATCCTTTTGAATATGACGCTACAAAATAAAATTATACCAAATAAGTGAGTTTGCAAAGAAGAGAAGGCAACTAACCGTTAGAGCTTCCTTAGTCACATAGGCACTTGGGCATAAGGAACACTTGTAGGGTTTCTCGCCGGTGTGCAGCCGACGGTGAATGTTGAGGACGGTCTTTCTGGCGAACGCTTTGTCGCAGAACTCACATTTGAAGGGTTTTTCGCCGGAGTGCTTCAAGAGATGGGTCTTTAGCGAGTTCAAATGCGTGAAAATACTTCCACAGATATTGCACTCTATCCTGCACTTGTCCCTGCGCCCGGATGTGTCTCGTTTAACCTTTTTCTTTACCTTGGGATTTTCATTTTCAGTCTTTGTAATGGTTTCCGATTGAATTTCGGTTACAACAGCAACGACGTGTTCCGACTGCTTCTGCGGAATTGTGGTAATTGGCTGGTCCTCAGGTTGCATTTTGTTTGTTTGGGAAGCATACGTTTGGAACTCCGGTTGATATGCAAATTCGTAATTTTCTACCGCAGAGCCGGATTCGTGTAGTGGCAAGGACGTGGATTGCTGTTCGTATTGAAGATGCATGGGCATTTGCTGCTGATACTGTGTTTGCGTCGGCGCACTATAGGCCTCATAGTTTTCGCCCGAGGCCGCAGTGGTGCTGTAGTCATACGTAGACAAATCATTCTTCATGATTGGAATTATTTCCAATTGCAGGGAGCGACCACCTTCATGTTCCATACGCATATCCTGCGAAGACTGCGTGGAATAAGGACTGTGAGTCGTATACTGCGGAAGTTCATTCATTTCCACATTCGGCGGCACTGCGCCATTATTACTCACTGTGGGCTGTGGTGACTCCATAGTCATTCCTACCAATGCAGTCGAAGGCACATACGCTGTGTTTGCCGCCATTGATGACACCAGCGGCGGCGGGACATTTGCGATTTCGATTTTGACCTTCTGCTCCTTCTGTTCACGCTGCTCCTTGTCAAACGTGTCTATGCCAAGGACTTCCACTTGTTTCTCATTATCATCGATACTGTCATCGTCGTCGTAGAACCCTGAATTATTCAGCTCGTCATTATCATCGTCACACGCCTCTTCAACTGCTTCCGTGTGTATTGCTAGCAACATGTCGATCTCAGCCATGTTTTCATCCAGCTCGTCGGTACAGTTGCGCTCGTCTGAAATAAACGCAACTGCTCCATTTTCCTCTTTTTTAAGCGATGGCAAGAATATAGTTTTTCGAAAATATTTCTCGGCATAAATTGCTTGGAATCGAAAATCATAGGCAACCTTCAAATGATCGTTGCACTTCTTGCACAACTTAGACGGAAGTCCATCGTCCATGTTAGCCTATGGAAAGAAATTTATTATAATATTAAATTAAAGGGATTGATGGGGACAACCTCCAAAGAAGTGCAGTAACGAAATTGATCATCCTTGCCGCATCCATCAAAGATCGGTATGTTCCCCGAGGAACTCAAACATACGCGGCACACGGTATCGTCCAGCTTGACAGACATATTCTAGCACTACCTATCGTTTTGGCAAACAATATTATAAATTATCAGAGTATTCAAAGTGTGCCATGATTTTAATTTGTTTATTATTTCAAAAGAAATATTTTAGAAAAATATGCAGCAAAAATGTAAATAACAAAATGGCTTCAAAAATATTTTTACATAAATCTCGTTTGACGTTTGTTTGACAGATTTCAAATTGGAAGATAGGGATGCGCTGGAAAAAATGTATTTGCTTGAGTTGTGCAGAGTGCATATAAAAGGCTTCAGCAGTACCAAGCGACTAAATATTTTTTTACATACAACCTTATTCATAAAGCTTGTCTAAGGATGCTTTTTTATCTGAGAAATCAAAATTATTTTGTATTTTAATTGAATAAAGCTCTGTATTTTAGCAATGAGGATTCGCAAAAGAAGTTGAAATCAAATATGCATCCGAAAAATAATTAATTGAGGTAGCGATAGGTTATAATTTTTAATAGTGTCAGAAATAAGTACCTAAGAGGGTATGTATGTATTATGTATTGGTGAACAATTGAAGTTTATTTATTTATTAGTTCAATAAAGAAAAGAAGCATTCTATCATAATTGGTATTAAAAATCCTATAATATCGGTTTGGGCAGCTAAATGTGATAGTTTTCTTCTTTTTGATGCTATATCTGACACAAACTCTGTGTTACTAATATGGGTTAATGGGTATGGATTTATGCAACGTTTAATAAAGACTGCGTAAATACTTACTGCGTTACTACTCAATCGTTCAAGGCGTATTACCGAATTTTAATGAATAAGGCATTTGGTAAATTTCCATACATTATTTCTCTTGGTTTCTCTTGGCTAATCTAAGTATTCTGGGCTCAGTGACAGTAAAGACATCAACGATTATAGTACCTACTATTCTACTGCAATTCGTTAGGGAGAAGTCCCTTTTGACAGAATATTTTTGAAATAACTCCTTTTTCACAGTTTTCACACATTGAAGTTTACGCATTTCAAAATTTGGTATGAAACGTATTAGGCTAAATACGATTCCTCACCTGAGGAACAGGAGATTTTTTTTAATTTCCTGGGACAAACATATTTGGGAATCGTCTCCAAACTCGCTTTTTTCAACCACTGTTCGTGCTTATATGTTAGGAAATGTGTTGTCTGGTTTTCATGTCGATTTCTAATGGGTTTTTCAGATTTAAGGCTTCGACAAATACAAGGCGTTTTTAATGCCCGGTGAGATTTTTTACGCTGTGGTGAGGCTATTTGATGCGTTTGAACCGCCGCCTTAGAAGACGTCATACGGAGAGCGGTGAGCACTTATAAAAATACCGTAATCTCTATCATCCAGCGCGGATGACAAATTTTTATTTTTGTTTTTGTCGCGTTACGATCCCGAAAAACAAAAAAAAAATATTAAAATCATTTTTCTTTTAGGTATATCAAACAAAAAAACTATTCAAATAACATTTAACGCGTTGGCTTCCGTAAATAATCTGTAATTTTATACAACGCCTCTGTGTGCCGGGGTTATGTATTGCAGTGTAATACAACGCTGCGGTGGAACGCAGCATTGAAACGCGTTGTGTATGAGACGAGATTGTTTATTTTTGTAACAGTATTAGTGTGACGATTGACAGCCCGCTTGTTCTTGCCAAACAACTAGAACAGCTTATATGTATATCCGTATTCATTGTTAATAAATAATTTTAAATTAACATAGAAAATTCATTGGGAAAAAATTGCTTATATTTACTTGATTTTCTTTTACAAATTATCACAAGCAAAATTAAACATTTATTATTCTCGCTTATTTTCTTTTCCTTAGAAGGAAGCAGAAACAAGAACAATTTATTGTTAGAAAAATGTTTAGTGTGTGGGCCTATAAGCGTGATTGTGATTCAGGAATAATACCCTGCCCTACATCGTGTGGTGAATTCACCGATTTTAAACAAGTTTGGTGAAAAATGCAGTCTTTTTGGAAATGCAGCTGTCAACCAACTGGAAAGTTAATATTTTATCTCATTCTACTGCCGCCATTGCTTATTTGTTGAACTGCACGCACACCATCGCATAAAGCCGTCAATTTCGACATTTTTCGTTTTCTTCTCGACTCTGGGGCAGCAATTGTTTCCCTAAAAAAATATTTTTAGTGTTTTATTTGTTCATTAAAAAGTAGTTAATTTATTATTTCCGTTAGGTACAATGTCAGAGGAGTTCAAATTGCCACGGCGTTCACGCAAACGATTGCGAGATGTGAAGAGAAAAGCTCGGCCAGGTAATTAGCACCAGCTTTGGTCTCATATTTATGTTCTGTTGCTTAACCTAGAATCGTTGATCAATTTCAGAGCTGGGTGACAAAGAGGCTTGGACCGCTCTCCGCTACGTCGACCACTTCGAACAATTTACAGAATTCACTGACAATGTGGAGAGGCTCGATGGCATGATTGTCGACTGCCAAACGTTCATCGATAGATTTGAGAAACCATACCTGCCGGTTGTTATTACGGAACTTCAGGGCGATTGGAAGGCCCAGGAAAAGTGGACAGTGAGCCGACTTGTCAAGAAGTATAGAAACCAAAAGTTTAAGTGCGGTGAAGATAATGAGGGCTACAGTGTCAAGATGAAAATGAAATATTATGTGGAGTACATGAAGAGCACCAAGGACGATAGTCCGCTTTATATATTCGATAGCAGCTTTGGGGAGGTGAGTACACAGTCGTCTATATAAATTTTTTTGAACCTAACATCGGTTACGTTTGCAGCACCATCGTAGAAAAAAACTTCTCGATGACTACGCGATTCCAAAGTATTTCCAAGACGATCTCTTCAAGTATTCCGGAGAAGAGCGCCGTCCACCGTATCGGTGGTTTGTTATGGGGCCAGCTCGTTCCGGAACGGGAATTCACATAGATCCACTCGGCACCAGCGCTTGGAATGCCTTAGTGTTTGGCCATAAGCGATGGTGCCTCTTCCCCACTAATACACCAAAAGAAATGCTGAAAGTTCCCGGAGCTCTTGGTGGCAAGCAGCGCGATGAGGCAATTACCTGGTTCAGTGTTATCTATCCAAAGACGAAAAAGGCCGACTGGCCCAAGGAATATTCACCAGTAGGTGGAAGGGGAGAGGATTCACGCCCGCAAAAATCTTATCGTTTTACTCATTGCAGATAGAGATCCTACAGGGACCAGGAGAAACTGTATTTGTGCCAGGCGGCTGGTGGCATGTTGTTTTGAATCTAGACGATACTGTAGCGGTTACGCAGAACTTCTGCAGTAAGACCAATTTTCCAATAGTTTGGCATAAAACCGTCCGTGGCCGGCCAAAACTGTCGCGCAAATGGCTTCGGATACTTCGTGTGAGTATTTTTAAACTGTTTTGCCCGCAATTTTTTAGCGTTTCATTGGTCTTCTTTTTTTTGTAGGAAAAGGAACCCGACCTCGCAAAAATCGCCCAAAGTATTAATATTGATCAGAGCACCGGATTCGCTTCGGACAGTTCAAGCAATTCAAGTTCATCGTCGTCATCATCATCGTCAAGTGACGACGACAGCAATAGCTGCTCTAATACAGATAGTGGACAGGAGAGTCTAACTGCCAAGAAGAAAAAGAAACGGAGAATGGGGCCCGCCGGAGCCAGTGGTATGATGTCTTCGCGTTCCTGATCATTAATTTGATGTCGGAAGCTGTTCCTGCGGGCGCTATCTACCATAATTTTCAAATTCAGGCTGAGAAAAACTGTCGACATTTCCTAGATTTCTTTGCCCCCTTTTTTCACTTTATAATTTCAAGAAGACTCGCTTTAACTAAAAAATCTCTACGTAATTTCTTGATATCCCAAACTAGAACATTGTTAAAGAATTGTTTGATACGAAAGAATAAAATATATAATTTAAACCATTGGTAGCCCCTCTTGTTTGATATTAGACGTGGGAAGGGTGTAAGTCATAAAAGCTGTGTTTAATAAACGAAAACTAGATTAGAACAGAAAAGCACAGCTTCGACTCATAGAGCGCATTCCCCATGCCACAGCCTATCTTGGGCTGAACCGCTGATTGGTTGAAATGGCTGATTATCAAGGGTGACTTTTGACAATCGCGTAAATGAGCTTAGGCAAGAAGCCGACATTTCTAAGTTAGGCTGTGGCATGCGGAATGCGCTCATATGTTCTCCTCTCAGCTATGAAATTTCAAAAAGATGATCCTCTGAGTTTTCTTGTGAGCTGTGGTTTTTGAGTGACCATTGTACCGCCAATGTTTGGCCTGAAAATGATTTGTTCACAATTTGAACTTGTTAAATGTTATTCTTTTAAATTTTACGCGAATATTTGTAACATTAAACTGTAAAATACGATATGTATCTCATGCCAAACAAATAAATTAGTTGCAATCAGTAAAATCTGAATTTTTAAATTTGACACATTCCAATCACTTTGGCCTACCTCAAAACTAGGTGCAGAAAATCACGATCATAGCTGATCTGCACAACTTCATGGAACACAAAGTGACGGAATGTAAACAATTTTGGAGCAAGATTTTTACTCATGGAATACCAAATCCTGTACGCTTCTGTGCAGCTCGGGTTCATTAAAAACACCTAATTGTGACTTCTGTTGTTGACAAGGGAATGATTTGAACCTGGGGTACCTGTTTTTAACACACAAACCACTGAAATACTGCACCCATTTAATTATTCAACAAAAAAACGCATTTTTCTTGTGTTTGTTGCGCGTAAAGCAGCATATGGCGTTGGTAAACACTAAGGTACACTAACTTGCTAGATAGATGAGGGTACAAGCTTGCGTCATTGAAGAACAAATTATGATAAAGAATTTGAAAAAAAGGCTATTAAATCTTATTGAACAGACTCCAACAACAAAAATTCAAACGGTACTTCCTCAGCCCCATTTATGCCAGCCCAAAACTGTAAAGATAATTATCTGCTTAAGAGTTACAGAACTCAATTTTTTGTAAAATACGCAAAATGGATTATTTCTCAGAACACAAAAGGTACAAAGGCATTTGGTTCCTTTAAAGTCTATCAAGTAGCTGACAACAGCGCTGATTAACAAGGTCTACTCTGATTTTATTATTATCGCATCCGATCAGGTTGCTAATTCTAAACATTATCATCCTTTTTCATATACAAATTGCTGTAGGTATCACCGACGAATAAATTGGATGAGAAAATTCTCAAAAACCAATGAATAATGATTTGTACCGATACGCCCGACTTCATGCTACCCTTGGATATCGACTTCATGCCTCCCATGGATACCGACTTCATGCTACCCTTGGATATCAACAACTTTAGTAAATAGTGAACGTTTATTAAGACCATATCCCCCCCTTTGGATATCTACATAAATAAAGATCCAAAAATATATTTTCAATTCATAAAAAGAACTTTATTGATACCGACTGGCGAAATAACTTAACACAAATTCATTTTACAAAGAACTGATGACTTTCCTGCTCCGCATTTGTTCTATCCATTTGTTAAACTGATCCTCAGGCGCTTCCGGATGTGGTAAGTAGTAATGCTTTGGAGGTTCACCCTCTTCCAACCGAACAAAGTAATGTACATGTTTATACTCAACTAAACCACTTCGTCCGCGTGCATGACGGCGCATTCCTTTAAAATAACGTCCTTTACCAACGAACGATTCAGCTAAAATGGAAATGCAAAGTTGGAATCAACATAAACAACAAATGTGCTCGCACTTACAAATCCATAAATTGCTTTTAAATTCAACATTGTGCCTTTGGATTGCCATTTCTTGTGCTTCCAAAATTGTCTGCCTAATGTATCGGCCACCCTTCTTGAGGACAAAATTAAGCTGCTTTACTGCCTCATCTACAGACAGGCCACGAACCATTGATGCTATGTACCACATCTTGTCTGGGCTATATTTGATGTTTGTTGTCATGTGGCAGACATACTAAAATCGATTATTTATAAAAAAAATCTTTCTAGAGTTTTATGTAATTACCGCCTTACGAGGCTCTTCCTCGGGTGCCTGTGGTGGATGGACAACCTTATTGCCCAAAAGCCACTTTTGCGGCCCAATATTGTGTTTATTCCATTTTCTGTCCAAAGTATTTGTCGTGTGGAAGGAGCAGGCAGGTATGAGTGATTTTGTCTTGTTAATAATTTGTTTATGTACACAGAGAATGGAAAACTGTTTAATTAACGAATTCATTTTTATTTTTTCCGATATATCATAACCTTAACGAATAAGCCCAGATCCACGACAATTGCTGACAGCTGGAAATAGGGTTACCAATGCCCCTTTTGAAAATACCGAATGTGCATGGATTTCTAAAGAATTATTCACTTTTTTCTCCAAAACTAATCAAATATTCCGCTCTTGGAATAGTAAAATTTGCAATTGTCTGCTTCTCTCTGAAAGTGTAACTGGGTTATACTCGTTTCGAAATTGTTTTAAAAGTAGGACCTAGAACTCCTTGATTTGATTGGCCTCATTTGAGAAGTGGTCCGGAACAGAGAGGCCCACAGGCGGACAAGTAAAGCGCGGGGGCTAATGACCCCCTTTGTCCTGATCATAACCTCGCCGTCAAAGAAAAAGAAGTAAGAATAAACCCAGGGTTAAAATTCTTTGTGGCTTCTTTTTTGGTTGCCAGTTCAATAAAAAAATATATAGATTTAATTTTTTTAACTAGATGATTAAAAACACTCTTGCTATAAAAAAAAAACAACTCATAATCCTTTATTTCTTCAAAACTTGCGTATTACTACGAAACGAGATTTTCTTAAATCCTCCGAGCGAAATGTTGCAGTAAACTCTTAACAACGAAGTCACGATCTGAACCAAAGGCATAATAACCTTCCCCTTTCCCTGCATCCTCACTGTGGCGTTGACCGGTTTGACATAAAAAAGTATCGGCCGCCCTCCTGATTGCGAATCACTTCATAACTGAGAAGCCAATCAAATGCAGGTGTTGCTGCATTTGTGGGATCCAGGAGTTTCTAAGCCTGCATCTCTTTTGCGATTATATAGAAATATTGATACTTACTTTTTGACGGGGCACGCTCCTTTGAACATGACAGTACCGACTGAGCCGGCCGCGCTCCTTTTTTTCTTAAAAAAAGATTCTTTGTCGTGATGGCTTTCTCGGATCTTTGAACTTCTTATTCGATCAAGGTTTGTTACTCCTGTGTCGAACTGATGCACTCTGAAGTTCGTCACTTTTCCTTCAAGCAGATAATCAAGGACTATAATAAATATCAAAGGACTTAAGACCCTTCCCTGGTGTACACCTATTTTGACTGCGAACTGCTCCAGTAGGGCATCTCACTCTTGTCATTACTCTCCCATACATGTTTATGATCATTTGTAAATAGGTTTCTGGGATTCTTCGTTTTCTTAGCGCCACCCATAACAGATCAATATCAAAGGGCTTTTCAAAATCGACAAACATCGTTATGCAAATCGTCTAAGGAATCACAATGTTTTTGCATCATTATCTCAATGGATTTCATCTGTGATTGATTTATTAGATATAAACCCGCACTTGCCAGCAGTAAACTGTTATTTGGCAAAAATGCCCATTTGTGTCCTGATTAAAAAAAAACTTTCGCCTTGTTTTCCATCAGTTTTATAAGAATTCGACTTACATCTGAAATAGTCACATTACAGACTTGCAATGGAATTTCGGTAACCCTTTTCCACAAATGTAAATAATCATCAGCTGATGTTCAACAAATTACTGCAATACTCTCATCCAGATGTCGCATGCGTCTTTACACAGAAAAATCGTTTCTAGCTCTCTGACAGGACTCCTCGCACACAAGACACAACCCAAACACTACCTACTTAAGCATATACGGCGGTGGAAAATCGAATTTTCTTCCTCCTCCGCAAAAAACAACACTGGCAAATTTTTAACCAAAGAAAGTTATAAATTTTATTTTCTACGTTCACTCATTCAATATCATTTCGATTATATTACCAGAGCTTTTATAAAAGTGGTGTAATTAGTCGTTGTATAACAGTTTGCAAACGGTTTTTATTGTAATCTGCTTGTATACATAAACTACTCGGTGCCGTTGGAGGAAAATGATCTGATTTCGATTTCCCAATGAGTTTATAAATAAAATTGTTTATACATTCGTTCGGTTGCGCAAATTTTTCAAAAGCGATTAACGACGCACAAAATTTTCGAGGCAACATGACGAACGATGAAATTCAAAGTACAAACTCTGAAAATCCCAACAAGAATGATGCCAACCGACCAGAAAAGGTATTTCTTATCAGATTTTCCTTTTGCAGGACCAAGGAGTGTGACACTTTACATAATAGAGATAACACACGTCAGCGAAGAACCAAAGAGGAAATTTCAAGGAAAAAATGAAGAAACTTGTTCCTATTGTTATTGATTTTTGCATTATGTGTCGAATCGTCAGTCGTCTATTCATTTCATGTTCTTATTTCTGTGTACATTATTCTTCAGATTCATCATTGGATTGTGTGTTTACTTTTGTGACCTTTCCTTTCTTTTTGTTTATTTTCATGTTATGTGCCGTGCCGATGTTGCAGTTTGTTGTACATTTCCTAGCCAGCTTCCATGATATCTGTGTCGTAACCGCAATGCTTCCGCTGTTCACATTGTTGTGTTGTTTCGTCTCCGCGTATGTCTTCCAAGCAGATGAGGTCCATGAAACACATTGCCGAGTGAGTACTTTAACTAGTGTGTTTGCCTGTGATATAATAATGTATATTATTTATGCTTTTTCCATTCATAATACGTTTTGTGGGGCTGGATGGGTGTTTAATAATAGTTATTCCTCTATGGGGTTGCTTTGTAATGACAATGCAATGGCGAGCGAGCTACGATTAATTGAAACAGTCCGCTCGAGAATAATTGTCATTCATTGGATTGTGAAACCGAGCCTCAACGTTGCTGGCTTTGTTTTTGATAAAAAACAAATTCTGGTTGAGTCGCATAGCAATGAAACAAAATGTAGTGCTATGAAAATGGTTGTCTGTTATATACATCAATACTTTGTTTAAGTTCAATATGTAGGTAGTTACATATATGTTTTTAAATGCCATAGCGTGTTCGACTCGCCGTCTCCTAATATCTGGAGTGTAGGGTGGGTTCTGGGTTGGGTTTTTTCTTACAAAGGACGCAAAATAATACGTTCCAGTTAGAATTTCAATAATTGCAATTGTGGATCTGACTTAATCGCGTCCGCTTGCTTGATTGTTAGGTTGATAACATCATCATACTACCTGCGTAATTATCCCCAATGACCACGATTTCCAAGTAGGTACAACTTCTTCCAAACGGTTCAACGTATAGCGTTTTTTATTGAAGAAAATACCTATTTGCTCTTTTTCTCAAAAGTTTAGTATAGTTTTGCAAGTTTCATTGAAGATAAAGTTAAATTTTAGACTTACTCCTTACAAGAAAGATGCGATCCCAAATTTTCGGTTGATTTGCTTTCAAACTTTCCAATACGTTGAGGTAAATTCAAATTTTCTTGTATAACCGTCAAAACTGAGGAAAACTCATTTGGCGCGTTCAATTTGCAGGTTAACTGCACGTTCACTACTAATTAAATTTCTACAACTTGCCAAACGATGGTCACGTGAGTTATTTGTTCAGTGAGAAAAGGTAAAATAGTAGTCACTAGTAGTGAACCAACGACCATACCACGTCGAGTTAATCGGTTCTCGTCAGATCACCGTAATTAAACGACGTTGGGCGCGGTTAGTACGTAGATGGGGGACCGTTTGAGAACAACCGCGTGTCGTTGGCCAGTCCCATCTACAGAGTTGAGGTAGATAATATACGTGGTATCACAATGGACCTAAATTGGTCTAAGTGTTCGGCTTCTGCCGACAGCCACATAAACCTAACCTAACCTAACCTAGTCACTAGTAGTTGACTTGTAAATTGAACGCGCCCATTGTGATGTGTTGAACAATAGCGTAGCAGATGAAAACAAAATCAAAAACAACAAGAAAGCTGGTCGGGTGGAAGGGTTATGCTTATGTTTTCTGCGATAGAAAACAATGCAGTTGAATAAAAAAAAATTATTTAAAAAATAAACACGATATATAATCATAATGACATGTGTGTTGCGTAACCAAACCAGCGTTTTACCACTTCAATCAA
Organism: Portevinia maculata; assembly: GCA_949715645.1. NCBI lineage: Eukaryota > Metazoa > Arthropoda > Insecta > Diptera > Syrphidae > Portevinia > Portevinia maculata. The sequence goes on from OX454526.1 coordinate 11,339,601, forward strand.
GAAAATGTAGTTTGTTGAACTTGCAGGTAATACTACATTAAAACATTAAATAGGGGTGTAAGATATTTGACGGGGTTTTTGTTGCAAGCGTATATACGCTTATTCACATTTGCATCTTAAATACAATAACAACTAGCCCCCGCTAAAGTACAAAATACACTAACCTCTGCGATACCGCGCCCACAGCGGATATAAATCAGTGGTTTCAAATCACCTTCTCCAGGTTTCCGGTAACTTTGTTATCGAGTGTCAAAACGTTGACATTTCTCAACTTCCCAAATTTTACGTGCATGTGCATTTTTATTTTGAACAAAAGTATGTTGAACCGCTGCCATTGCCAAACCACTTGTTCTATAGGGGTTAACTTTATAATTTTAAGTTGCAATTTTCTCGCCTTACACGGTGGCATAATTAGATTTCTTAACCTGAGAAAGTATTTTGGAATTTAATTATCTGGTTCAATATAAGCCGTGTTTTTTTGCACGCGGATATAGGATTTTCACAAAAAACGACCATCGCCGCTTAAGAATTCATTAAGAAAAACTTGGCAGCACACATGCACCTATGACATGCACCGTGACACAGCTGTAAGTTGTAGTTAAGAAATTTGTATTGAAAATCCTGAAATTGAAAAATATTTACATATTATTTAGCATATTCTAAAAATATAAAAAAACCATTTTACTTTAACAGATAATTCAATTACCCTTATAATAAAGTTTGAAAAATAATAATAATAAAATCACGAATAAAATATTCGGCGGGATGTCAAATTTTGGCTTTTCCTGAAAAATTCATCGCAACAATTCATCAGAAACGAAGAAAATGAATTTTGGAAGCACTGTTTATAATAAGTTGTTGTTGTATTTTACATGCAAATTTCAAATTATCGCTATAGCCGTGTTTCTTTGCACGCGGATATAGGGATAATTTGAAATTTGCATGTAAAATACAACAACCATTTATCCTATATACGCTAACTTTAGCGGGGATAGCTATCGCCGCTAAGTCCTTTAGCGGGGATAAACAGTGCTTCCAAAACCCATTTTCTTCGTTTCTGATGAATCATTGCGATGAATTTTTCAGGAAATGTCAAAGTTTGACATCCCGTCGACGACTAACACATCTCGCCGAATATTTTGTTCGGGATTTTATTTTATTTTTTTTTTTCTAAATTTAGTAAATCTTTCAATGTGAAACTGTTTTTTATAATTTTAGAATATGCTTGGCATTAATTTCAACTGCCAGAAATTAATATTTTTGAATTTCACGATTTTCAATACAAATTTCTTAACTCAACTTACAGCTGTTTCACTAATAAACGTCATAGGTGCATGTGTGCTGCCAAGTTTTTTTCGATGAATTCTTAGCGGTGATGGTCGTTTTTTAATGCCATGCCTATATCCGCGTGCAAAGAAACACGGCTTATATCCTCTAGTTTGAAAAAACAGCCGAAACGTCGAATGTCAGCCAGCATAGTGCTGCCAAGTCCAAGTCGAGCGTTTTTTTCCTGCATAAAAAAGCACCCATATTGTCATTGTTTTTATGAATTAATATTATACTTTCGTTTTGTTATTTATTTATGTTTTTCGTTAATAGTAGTGTTTATAAAGTAATGAAAAAATGTATAAATGTATTTATTAAGAGTGAAAGTAGAACTTTTATAGTAGGAGCGGCACGTATGCCGCCGTAGCCGTACGAAACTAAGCGGATTGCTCCGTTTCGTCCACCTTTCCTTCGTTTTTACGTGTGTATCCAAAGAGCACTCCCATTTACATTTCTTCTTCTTCTTCCTTTACAACGAGGGTTATGACCAGGACAAGGTGATTATAATCAGCCGTGTTTCTTTGCACGCGGATATAGGGTTAATTTGAAATTTGCATGTAAAATACAACAACAACGTATCCTATATGCGCTAACTTTAGCGGGGACAGCTATCGCCGCTAAGTCATTTAGCGGGGATAAACAGTGCTTCCAAAATCCATTTTCTTCGTTTCTGATAAATCCTTCCGATGAATTTTTCAGGAAATGTCAAAGTTTGACAACCCACCGACCACTCACACATCCCGCCGAATATTTTATTCGTGATTTTATTATTAATATTTTTCAAACTTCATTTTAAGGGTAATTGAATTTAGGAAATCTGTTAATGTGAAATTGTTTTTCATAATTTTAGAATATGCTTGGCATCAATTTCAATTGGCGGAAGTAAATATTTTTCAATTTTATAGACACTTTATTTTCTTTAATAGACACTTTATTTTCTTTAATAGACACTTTATTTTCTTTAATAGACACTTTATTTTTAGTTATTTACAGCTTTATTTTTGGTTTTTAATATATTCATTTACAAGATCTCTTCTTTTCCACGTTTTCCTTGTACTTAATCAACCATAAAACTCAACTGCTCGAAATACTTTTACCGCAGTCGTATCTCTTACTTACGCCATCTATGGGCTCATGTTACAGTTTTATGTTATAGTTAATTGGTACACTTTTTACAAAAGGCTTGACTTGGCAATCACATTAATCTTATAATATTTTTTTTGATACTACATCTCGGTCAATCTGACAATTTGATCGACCTCGATCAACAATCTACCCGTCAACCCATGGACACCGCACGCTCAATCTTTCTTAACAAAACATATAGCTAGGTCTTATACTATAAGGCTTGATAACTTAAAAATATACCACAAATGGTTTAGCTTAAAAACTATAATGATAAGCGTTACTTGGGACAATCATATCTTAAATTTTCAATGTTTATTTTCCACAGGCGAATATTTTTTGATTCAACTACTCCATCATATGGGAGCTGTGTGATTTGGCAATTCTCAATATCACGGATGACATATCTGTCGTGAGGCAATACTTTGTAAATAACATAAGGCCCCTTGAACTTGGGGAGCAGCTTCTTGCTAGTACCGGGCGTCGTGTCAACATTTTTAATAACCACGTAGTCCCCTCTTTCATAAGTGTTTGCCGGGTGATTGTGCTTCTCAAAATGTCTACTGTTGTCTTCCCCAACCTTTACGATTGCCTCAGAGGCAGTTTTCCTGAGTTCATTTAAGTCTCTTTTAGTAACATTCAATTCCTTTTCGCTCAGAAACTCAGTAAGCTTGTCGACGACCGCACCTCGCTGATTAACTCCAAATAAAATTTTACTTGGGGTAGTAGCAATTGACCTATGTATTGTGTTATTTAACGCAAATTCAACTTGAGGCAGCATTCGAACCCAATCGGAATGTTCTAATGACTCACTGAGTTTTCCGATCATACCAGTCAAAATTCGATTTACTCTTTCGACCTGACCGTTGGCTTGCGGTGAGTGAACGGCTACTTTAACGTGAGTTATGTTGCGGTCTAATAGAAACGAACTGAACTCTAAGGAGGTAAAACAAGAGCCTCTGTCGGTCACTACCCTAGATAGTCGGCTATAATAGTCAAAATATTTGCTAAGTGAGGCGCACACTTCTTTTGTGCTTGTTGATAATACTGGATACAATTTGACGAACTTCGTAAATGCGTCAACTACCAGAAGGATGTGTTTACGTTTTGATTGGATGGCCGGAAGAGGGCCGAAATGGTCCAGATGGATGGTATGAAACGGGACGGGTTCTTTAGGAATGTTGAATAAGTTACGCTCGTTCGAACGTGCGGGTGCCGAATACATTATACAACGGATACAATTCCTGGTGAAGCTCTCCACCTTTTTCTGGATATTTGGGAACCAATAGTGCATACGTATTTGGCCGGCACATTTTGTAACCCCTAAGTGTCCAATTTTCTCATGAATATCTCTGATAAGGTTAACTTCCATATCCGGAGGGACGTAAAACCTTAATTCGCCGGCCCGAGTTTTCCGGAAGACAATGCCATCCTGCAAGGCGAACCTCTTCAGGTTTTCAGAACACAACCTTTTTCTCAACTTTAAGATCTGAGGGTCACGACCCTGAGCTGCTCTTAGCTGAAAATCGATATCTTCCGAGCTAACAACGGAAACCACATGACATCGGCTAAGTGCATCAGCGTGGTTCATATTCGATCCACTACGATGCTTTACCTCCTGTTTTTCTGAAAAGGGCAATCTCCGCGGTCGGAAGAAGAAAGGGGTATCTGTCGTAAGGTGAATGTGCATTTCGAAATCAACAGGCCTTATCATAGATTGATCAAAACATGTATAACTTTCAGCAATAATATATTTAATTTGTTTTAATGTCACTAAATCGATGTTTGGGCACACATCAATCTCCTCGTTCGCCTCAGTTTCTATATTAGAGATTTCACAAGTACCCACATCAATCCCAGAAGCACAATCATCCTTGAACACATCTTCCTCCCTACAATCAGCCTCGGAACTCGCATCTATGTCACCATCGAACGATTTATCTATTTCACTACTAACACCATTTGAAGATACGCTTGTCCCACTCACCACACCAGTTGATTCATAAGTGCACAGGTGCAATTGGTTTGAAATTAATTTTTTATTAACGTAAGAAGAAGGTACACATATTTGCTCTGAAGATATTTCTTTTTTACAGTAATTCATTCGTAAACATATATTAAATAACTTAAGTATATCGCGGCCAATTAGCAGTGGCAGCGGGATGACCTTGTCGTAAGTGTAAATCTTAATTCCTCCTAATCCTTTGTAATTCGAATAAGTTGGTATTCTAACAGAAATATCTTCAGGCAAATAAGACCTATGTATGAAGCTAACGGGACTACCGGTGTCCAGAAGAGAAAAACAATTTATTAAATCTGAGCACTTATCACCACTTAACGGAAAAGCAACGCTTACCAATTGTACGGCGTCCAAGCCCTCTACTATTTCATCATCGCTAGAGTATTCCTCGGCAAAGTTATCCTTTTTGATGACTCCAACTCGTTTCGGTGCAACCGGACAGTTCTTGTAGGTGTGTCTTAAGTCTCCGCAGCTGAAGCAGGATCCGGCGGCCCGCTTTTCCTTCGGACAATTCACAGCAATGTGGCCATAGGCCGAACAGTTGAAACATCTGATCTGTCCACTAGCCACCGTTTGTTTTAAACCGGTGCGAGTTCCAGAAGTGGTTGCAACAGTTCCAGAAGTGTTTGCGGAAGTAACAGAAACAATCGCAGAAGTTCCAGAAGTGTTTGCGGAAGTAGCAGAAGCAACAGAAGTAATCGCAGAAGTTCCAGAAGTGTTTGCGGAAGTAACAGAAACAATCGCAGAAGTTCCAGAAGTGTTTGCGGAAGTAGCAGAAGCAACAGAAGTAATCGCAGAAGTTCCAGAAGTGGACAAAGCAGGAGTCCCAGTCTCGAAAACTTTTTCAGTGTCTTTGCACTCACTTAATTCCACCTGAAGCATATTTGCACCCAATACTTGTTCATATAATGACCTTAGTTGCACCACAGTCGCAGAAGGTGACACATTGATTTGCGCAGCCTGAAGTGCCTCGTGCAATTGCGCCTTTGTCAGTTTCTTATTGCTCATATCTAATCGTATTGAATCTTATTGCGTCAGGGTCATCCACACAAAGTTTTTATTTTATTTTTGTGTGTTACCCCACATCTGACGTTATAGACACTTTATTTTCTTTAATAGACACTTTATTTTCTTTAATAGACACTTTATTTTTAGTTATTTACAGCTTTATTTTTGGTTTTTAATATATTCATTTACAAGATCTCTTCTTTTCCACGTTTTCCTTGTACTTAATCAACCATAAAACTCAACTGCTCGAAATACTTTTACCGCAGTCGTATCTCTTACTTACGCCATCTATGGGCTCATGTTACAGTTTTATGTTATAGTTAATTGGTACACTTTTTACAAAAGGCTTGACTTGGCAATCACATTAATCTTATAATATTTTTTTTGATACTACAATTTCAGGATTTTCAATACAAATTTCTTAACTACAACTTACAGCTGTGTCACGGTGCATGTCATAGGTGCATGTGTGCTGCCAACTTTTTTTTGATAAATTCTTAATCGGCGATTGTCATTTTCTAATGCCATCCCTATATCCGCGTGCAAAGAAACACGGCTATCGACACCGGCAGGTTTCCTGGTTTCAGATCACTTGATGGCTGAGGCCGATCAAATGCTGGTGTTGTTACATTTCTGTGATCCAGGCCTGCCTCTTTTTCCGATTTCGACACGCGCATGCTTTCATTATTGATTATTGTTTGATCGACCTTTTACGACACCGGTGCGGTGTTCAATTCAATTTCAATTTCTAAACAAAGAGGTTTGTACATTAAGATTTGTATCTTTTATAGTACTTAGTACTTTACATTCAGAGAGATTTTGATAACTACTTAAAACTAAAAACAATATAATATAACCAGCAACTGAAGAAATAGATGGAAAATAGAAGGGAATGGGTATAAATAGAAAAAGAAATGGTTCGAAATGGGAGAGATCGGCAAAAGGAATTTATTGACGTGATGAGGTTGTGGAAAAGTAGAGGAGGATTGCATTTTTAAAGTTAGAAGTACTACAGATTGTCTTAATTCGTGAGGGCAATGAGTTCCATAATTTAACAGTGTGAATAAAAAACAAACGAGACGAGTTTAAATGACGGTAGTAAGGTAGATTTATGTTAAACGTCCTTTCAGAGCGAGAAAAGTTAAGTTTATTGAATAAATACGAAGGTGATTGATTTTTAATGATTTTATGTAAGAATACACAGTTTCTCGCATTAATGTATTGTTGAAGAGTGCAACCAAGTAGGCTTCTGGAGTGTTCGGACGACTGAGCGGTCTCCAGTTGTGCCAACCCACGGATTTGCATGCATATTTGCCTGACAGCTTTAAGATGTTAAGTGTGTCGCTTGGCTCACCTGGATGTTCAAATTGCCTAGATGTGATTTACAAAATTGCATCTGTACCCGTATCGGTACCGCGTAGGTACTGCTCTGGTGTGCAGGATCCTTTAGACACATGATTTTGTAAAACTGCTAAATGAACTGAATAATAAGCAGAATATTTCAACCTAAGGTCGCCTTGTCACTAGCAATAGATACAGAATCCAGTATGCATGTAAAGAATCTAGAACAAACGTCACTGTCAACAGAACACTGTCACTTAACGTTAATCGATTGTGATTCTGTTTCCGTTTTTGTTTTCTGTGACAAGCTGCTTTTACTATTGAATTAATAAATTCTAATGAATAAGCATATGAATGTATCTTATTAAATGGCCTTGAAGTTATGATACAATTTAAGGGCATATATCTGTCCAAAAACAATTGGTGCGGATCAAAAGTCCCACATTGACAGCCCAAGCGATTTTGAAGAAAATATTTCGCTATTTACAATTTCGCACTTTCCTACGATTGAGGGCATTAAATATCAAGATTTTGAAATTTCCTTAAACCACGCATGTCTATTTCATCGTATGGTGCCAATCAATTAATCCTCATACGGATTTGTTTGTAGTGAAGCCGAAAAGAAATTATGCCTGGCTGTCATATTTAATTGCCATGGAACTATCACTGGCTATCATTTATTAAAGCCATGGCAGTCAATGTGTTAATTGCTGTCGTCTAAACGTCATTGTTTCAACGGCTCATTTTTTTTTGATTACATAACTCACGAAACGTCAAGCGAAACGTTAGCTAAGACATTAAAAAAGTTCGGACATTAAATAAATTGACCACCCCGAAACCATTCATGTTTCATACTAATTCGCTTACATAGTATAAATAGTAAAAAGAAAAGTTGATTTGGACAGCAAAAATTAGCAAAAGTGTACGAAAATAATAAAATTTAGACTACATGAAGCAAACTGTTGAGGATTTCTTTCACTGTTATCGATTAAACGATGATCGTCTGAAAAGTGGCGTGATGAGTGCCCTGTTGACAGTGACGTCTGTTCTGTCACTTAACGTACTGGTTTATGATTCCGTTTCTGTTGCCTGTCATTGTCGTTCCCATTCCCATTGAAATTTATAGGACTCTATCTGTAATAAAAAACGCCCAGTTGCCAAAAACGCCAGAGAAATATATTTATATCCTCTATACCACGTTTCTGCTAAAACCATATCGTTGGGTTGCCAATAATCACATCATAATGTGGAGTTTCGGGACGACTTTTCGGCGCACATATTTTTGTTTTATTTTTATTTGTCTGGTAACACCAAACGTTATTTTATATTAAACACTTCCCTACACAGGTATATAATATAATTCCATCGATAAGTGCAATTACTGGAGTTAGTCCTCAACGTTACTTTTGGAGAATCAGTATCGCCTTACACATAGGTCCCAGAATTCCTATAGCAGTTATTTACCGTAACTATTATCTAAGTCTTATTCAAAAACTACACTCGCCGGATGCAGTGCAGAAAGCTACACTTTTGACTCGCCTAGTTTTCTGGTTGAATGCAATTGAAGTGGCATCACTTGGTGGAGTAACGTACATTTCAAATCGGGAAAATTATCGTAAGTCTGTCTACCTAACTCTTTCGATAAGATCTTCTAATGCTTTTTTTTTTAATTTTCAGCGCTTCACGAGAAGATTTTCATAATCTTTATGACATGTTCACTGTGTCATATGTTGGCCACAATTAGGCTATATCGCATACTGCATAACGAGGCCAGCATAACTGAGAAACAAAAGAACTCTTTAAAGTGGAAGAAGATTCTCTTTGCGATTTCAATCTTGAGTACGATTGGTCTCTTGATATTCTTTGCCAAACATCGATTTTATTGTCACGATTTAGGTAAGTCGATGGAATATATAGTCAACTCCGCTTTACTGAAACAATCGGTTAGCTGAAACACAAAATTTATCACGAATCATTTTTTTAAATGTGCATATCTATAACCACTTAATTGAAACCCGCTTAACTGAAAATAAACGGTTAACTGAAAGTATTATTTCAACAAAAAATAAAAGTTTATAAAGGGTCTTTCATTGTCGACTTGACAACTGCAAACTTTTAGTGTGAACGCACCGAATTACCGAACTGTCAATAGGTCCGTTCGCGAACTAATATGCAAACGTACGAGGGTGGGTCAATAAGTCCGTGACTTTTGGAATAAAACACAGATTTTTTGATAAAAAAATAATTTTATTTTTCAACGTAGTCTCCCTTGAGCTCTATACACTTTGTCCAACGCTTCTCCAATTTTTTTATCCCTTCCAAAAAAAATGATTTGTCGAGGTCCTCAAAATAGGCCTTTGTTTGCGAGATGACTTCATCATTGGAGTCAAATCTTTTTCCACCAAGCCATTTCTTCAGGTTTGGGAACAAGAAGTAGTCGCTCGGAGCCAAATCTGGAGAAAAGGGTGGATGAGGGAGCAATTCATAGCCCAATTCATGGATTTTTGCCATGGCAACTGCACATGTGTGCACCCTTGCATTGTCTTGGTGGAAAATAACTTTTTTCTTGGCCAAATGAGGTCGGTTTTTTTTTCAAATCGTCATTGAATCGGTCCAATAAGTTGGCATAATATTCCCCATTGATTGTTCTTCCCTTTTGAAGGAAGTCAATTTTGTGATTTTTTTCGATTGTTTCGGGTGTAGAGACCTCAACTGGGCGTCCAGGACGTTCGGCATCTTCAGTGCTTGTACGGCCACAACAAAATTCAGTAAACCACTTTTTTACCATTGAAGTCGATGGTGCAGAGTCCCCATAGTATTTATCAAGCTTAGCCTTGGTCTCGGTAATGGTTTGTTTTCGCAAGAAATAATGCTTAATAAGCACAACGAAATTCACTTTTTTCCATTTTCTCCTCAAATTAGTGAGTAGTCTGATAAAAATAGCTGTCAAACACAAACTAACTGACGCAGCAAGTTTAAATTTTGACAGGAGTCAACTGACAGATGCCTGTTGACAGGATCAGTGTTGGTGTTTCAGTAAAGAGGTCAGAAATTCAAAAAGTCACGGACTTATTGACCCGCCCTCGTAAATTTATATAAACTTTCGTGCAAAACTACACAAACGCGTTCGCGTACTGAGAAAATGGTAAAAAGATGAACGAAAGAAAAATGTTCTTTCGTTCATTTTTCTTCACACAGGATTTCAGCTGGTAAGAAAATGAAAACTGTCAAATGATGAAATCCTATGAGTTTGCCAGCAAAAACAAAAACAGCTGTTGCTTCTTTTCAAGCCAAACTAAGATGTTTTTTCAACTTTTGAAATGAGAGGTTTCTCTCTCGATTTTGGAGATTTGACACTTTTCATTTTCCTACACATAAAGTATGCGAACGGACCTATTGTGAAAATATTCGTAAGAACATTTTCATCATGGTGAAGTACACGAAGGAACTACGTTTACAAACAATTAAAATTTACTACCGAAATTCCGAGTCAGTGGTCGCAACTTTAAGAGCGTTAACACCAATTTTCGGCCGTAATTCTCGTCCCATTAAACAAACAATTCCATAGTCTAATGAAAAAGTTTGAGTCAAAATATTTGCTGCCTGATGTTGCCATGCCAGTGAGATTACGTTTTGCCGAAGCGTGGAGAATATTGGTGCCGTAGAGGCGTCCGTCGCAAACCAGCAAAATCAGTCAATTTCACGGCGCTCTCAAGAATTCGGCCTCTCACAGACAACATTATGGCGAATTTTGCGTAAGAATCTTGGCCTACACCGTTACAAGATCAAGCTGACTCAAGAACTGCAGCCACTTGATCATATGAAGCGACGTATGTTCTCGAATTGGGCTCTGGACTTGATGGAAGAAAATGAAGAATTTCATCGCAAAATCATCTTCAGCGATGCAGCGCATTTTTTGTTAAACGGCTTCGTCAATAAGCAAAACATACGTTACTGGACAGGTGAGAGCTCTCATGTGCTTCCTGAAACAGCACCTCATCCGCAAAAAGTCGCTGTTTGGTGCGGTTTTCATGCCTGTGGCGTCATTGGGCCGTTTTTTTCGTCAATGAAAATGACCGTCACATTACGGTAAATGGTATTCGCTACAGGTACATGTTGGAATGTTATTACTTTGAGCAATTACATGAATTGGACATCAGTGATATGTGGTTCCAACAAGACGGTGCCACAAGCCACACAGCAGGTGCAGCAATCGAGTTATTGAAGTCTCATTTCTGTGAACGTGTTATCTCGAGAAACGGACCCGTCTATTGGCTACCGACATCGTGTGATTTAACGCCTCTAGCCTTTTTAATGGGGCCACATTAAATCATTGGCCTATGCCAACAAGCCGGCGACGTTAGAGGAGCTCAGAGCCAATATTGAACGAGAAATAGCGGCCGTATCGAAATGTGCGGGCGAGTCATCGAAAATTGGGTTCAACGTATCGACCGCCGCATACGTCCCCGTGGTGGACATATGAACGAAGTCGAATTCCATTCAAAATGTTTTGATAGTAATTCAAGCCAAAAAATGTTTGAGATATCTCAAGTAGTTTGCATTTAATTTAAAAAAGAAGTCATGTCCTTAATGGCAGACCCTTTATTTAGACAGATCCGCCCGCGTAACTGAAACAAAATAACAGACAACGCCCGTCACTTAATTTTACAAAATAATCGTTTCAATTTGTTGTTGAGATTTTTCTAATAAAATATTTTACTAAGAAATGTCAAAATTGCTGTGATTGGTATTCCTTGGATATCCAGGTTGGTTAATTGAAGATTTTTTTTGAGTATGGGACTCGGGTTACCTTTACATTTTTTTAAGCTATCCGAATTAAGTTAATTCATTGTAGTAAATTGACGTTTTAGTTAAGCGGAGTCGACTATATATATAAATATTTTAAAAATTAACCCATTTTGTCGGTTACAGCGTTTAGTTGGTTTGCCTTGTTCGAGTACATTATTGCTGTTGCTAATATGTTTTTCCATTTCACAATCATCTGGGACTTTCCATCGCAGTACATGATCATTGCGCAAGGTCCGCTGGAAATGATCGAACAGCACTTAAGCAACCCCTCGTCGTCAATTGAAACAAAAAAGTGCGATTAAGTTGGGCAGTAGTGAGATGTGTTTTGTATTTGCGTGCGTTTTCTTTACGATTTTTTTTATCCATTTTAATTTTACTCTGCGGAAACTCTACAGAAGTGTTTGTAGCAGTCATGTGAAATTGAATTATTTTTTGTGAAGTGATCGTATAGTGTAAAGCAAGCTTTATTTTGCGAAAACAAACACATCGGAATCCAACACTCAAGAAACGTTAAGAGGTGCTTCATGAGGAACTTCGATACAAAACTAAAGAGATTTCAATTTGATTGTTTCTTAGAATTAGTAACGATTCAACCACGCCAATACTGGAAATGTCAAGCAGCAACCGGTACGTACTCGTAGATTTAAATAACTTGGCCATTTCCCGGGAGATGGACAAATGGAACCGTATACTTTGAGTGTGCACTAGAATTAGTATATATTTAACAGTTTTTTTCAGAAATTCATTGTGCTATGTAGAGTTAATTTTTAAATTTTTTTGAAAGAGAGCAGGAGGTGGACTAAAATTTGTCACACATTGTTTCTCTCATAAAGTAAGTCTAATGTAAATTTATAAGCTTGTATTGCAGCTTTTTTCTGCAAGTTTTTGACCATTTTCTTACCGTTGCAATTAATTAAGAAAATCGTACATTCTAGAATCTAGACTGCCGAATAAGTGCGGCTGCTTTCCATCTATACTCTGATGATTTTCTGAACATCATGCCTTATATATTTCTAAAGAAGTAGTTAAGTGAATTCGATGACCGACTTTTGCTTTGGTTTTAGAATAATTGCGATGGCCTTGGAAGTTATGTGTGATATTACCCGTTTTGAAGAAACCGCTGATCGACTGCGCCAATTTAAAACATTTCATTTTCGAAACTCGTGCCGGTGTCCATTCTCTTCACATGTCATTAAATGAGGTGCTGCCTTTAATTGTTTCTAATACTCTGAGCAGATGATTATTGTACTGTAGCAAAACTTGCGTAAAAAAGTGGGGATTTAGGCCACAAATAGTTCTCTTGATGTGCCACGCCGTTGTACGTCCTATCCTCCCGTATGAGTCTTTGGTATGCAGGCCCCAAACCAAACATTTACTTGGTATGCAGGCCCCAAACCAAATATTTAACCTCAAAAACTGTGATTATTAGGGTGATATTTCATTTGGGCAAGATTTTACTTTCCGGGCACCAATTCAAAAAAAAAATCCCTTAAAAGCCCTCAAACGAGCATAACACTACGTTTTCTTTAGGGCATGAACTCATTTTGGTGCACATTTCCAAATGCCAAATTAAAAACTACCTCATTTCCCATACATATTGACATTTCGGAATAAGATAAAAGCCGCGTGAACGAAAACTAGATCAGAACAGAACAGCACAACCCTTTAAGCAAGAGACTCGGTTTTATGTCCGCAAACGGAGTCAATGACATATGGACGACTCTGCATACGGGTCCGCAAAACAAAGTTTTTCGGCTCACATTAGTATTAAAATTAAAATAGCCGCGGACTCACATGCGTATGTATTGTGAGAGCGTGCTCAGCAAAAAACAAATGCAAAACTGATCGAAAAAAGTTACAAATCGAGGCGAGAAGAGAATTGAGCACCTATCGCTTAGAAGCAAAATAAAAATCATCAAGTTTGTTTCTGTTTGTTTTATCTTAGAACAATACATATTTACATTATTCCAACAAATTCTAATGCCAAAATGTATCCCAGATGCAAATAGTAAATGTGTAGTTTATCTATACCAATGTTTGTTACTCACTTTTTGCATGAATTTGTAGCAATAAATTAAAATCCTCGAATTCCGGTCCACGATTAGTAGTTTCGCCTTCATCGGTCGCCATAATTTTGTGACTTTAATAAATATATGTTCCAAAGAACCCCCTATTACGGTTAGCGAATCGAACGTTCGACTATGGTCGAACTCCCAGGCGAATTACTGCATTTTTGGTATTACGGCTAGTGATCGTTTTTATTCGAGTAAAGAATCAGTGCTACCAGATAAAATCGTAACGTCACCTGTGAAGTGTCAAAAGAAATTAAAAAAATATCAAATTCCATCTGTGAAGTGTCAACAAGACAAATTGTTTTGAGACTGACATTTTTACTGATTTCGAATGAAAAAAAATGATAAGAAATGAGCAGACTGCTGCGAGGAATCCAAGACAGCTCAAATCCCTTAGAGCTTCCAGATAATGTGTAAGTCCAGAATTCTTATTCTTCTCTTTGGCTTACAGTAACAGAAGTTTTCCCTTCTTCAATTCATGGCATTTTCTGGTGTATCTCGCTATGTCTAACCAAGCTGTTGGCATCGACTTGCTTGTAATTAGGAGTTCCCTTTGAGTTGCAGTTTTATCTTCGAGAATTTTAAGCTTAGCGTCCTCATTTAGTGCACTACCTTTCCTCACTCGACTAGTACTAAGCAGAGGAGTCTGTGCGGGCGTATTTTGCTGCTCTTCATCACTTTTGACATTTTCGGTCAATTGAGGCACAGATATGTCTTTGTTTTCTTCGAAAGTACGGCCAGGTGAGATTGAGTAGCGCTTCTACAGCCTTTTCCCACCACTGGTAGCAGTCACTTCTTGTTGGAAGCTATTTTTTTCTTTAGTAAGAGCTTGTTTGGTTGGATAAAACCTTAAGCATTTCCAAATTTATAGAAAACTTAAAAACATGTTCACAAAATTACCTTGTGTCATTCCTTGCCTTCGCGTACAGGAGGACCCAATACATTTATTTCCAAATAACTCCCAGTATTCTTTTTATCTTTTTTTGATGAGCCGAATTGTTCCAAGCCCTTTGCCATGTCTGGATTTGCCTCCATCAACTCGACCAGTTTTTCAAATTGCCGAGGATTTTTTTTTTTAAAGCTGGAGAATGACAACGCATTTATTTTGTTGCTTCTATATATATATATATATGTATTTTTTTTTTGTATTAATATACCTTTTTCTTGCCTCACTCATGTCTATCGCTACCGCAGTCACAAAGAAATTTCATTCGACTGATTTTGACATAAGAAATGAGGTTCTGGTCGAACGTTCGCTAAACGTAATAGAGTGAAGTCATAATTCGCCTAAATTTTGACGTTTGAGGCGAGTGGTAATTTTGGCGAATCGCTAACAGCAACACGAATCAGTCACATTCGCCTACTTTTTCGTTCGATTCGCTAACTGTAATAGGAGGGTCATATGTCATGAAGTCATATGTTCTCCTCTTCAAATAGATGCGCCTCAGTGTTTTCTAGTCTTGAAGTAAACATTGTACCAATCAATGTTTGTCTCTGATGTCATTTTGACCACAATTTGAACTTGTTCTATGTTATTCTTTTGTTGTTTGTTTTTTATGCGAATATTTGTACCATTAAACTAAGAATCACGATATCTCAAGGCAAACAAATAAATCAGTTGACATCAGTACAATTTCAATTTTATTATTTGACACATTTCACTCATTTGCCCTACTTCAAAACTGAGTGCAAAAAATCCTGTGCTAAACTGGCCTGCACAGCTTTTTGGAACACAAAGTGACAGAATATAGAACACTCGGGGCAAGTTTTTTACTCATGAAACACAAAGTCCTGCATTTTTCTGATCTTAACTGTACTTTTCTGTCCAGCTCAGGTACATTAAACACACCTAAACTAAAGTCTACCTCGTTTGTGGCGAATGAGGTGAAAATGAAATCGAATATTCCTAAATTGAATGCAATTGAACAATTTCTGAAAGAATGTGTCAAATTGTTAGACGTCAATCGGAAAGTTAATGAAGTCTTCTCTGATCAAGGAGAAATACTGAATCTGCATACAGCGGGAGCAAATTTGCAAAAGATGTAAATACTTCGTGGGACAATGCATATAAAGGGTGATTTTTTAAGAGCTTGAGAACTTTTTAAAAAAAAAAAACGCATAAAATTTGCAAAATCTCATCGATTCTTTATTTGAAACGTTAGATTGGTCCATGACATTTACTTTTTGAAGATAATTTCATTTAAATGTTGACCGCGGCTGCGTCTTAGGTGGTCCATTCGGAAAGTCCAATTTTGGGTAACTTTTTCGAGCATTTCGGCCGGAATAGCCCGAATTTCTTCGGAAATGTTGTCTTCCAAAGCTGGAATAGTTGCTGGCTTATTTGTGTAGACTTTAGACTTGACGTAGCCCCACAAAAAATAGTCTAAAGGCGTCAAATCGCATGATCTTGGTGGCCAACTTACCGGTCCATTCCTTGAGATGAATTGTTCTCCGAAGTTTTCCCTCAAAATGGCCATAGAATCGCGAGCTGTGTGGCATGTAGCGCCATCTTGTTGAAACCACATGTCAACCAAGTTCAGTTCTTCCATTTTTGGCAACAAAAAGTTTGTTAGCATTGAACGATAGCGATCGCCATTCACCGTAACGTTGCGTCCAACAGCATCTTTGAAAAAATACGGTCCAATGATTCCACCAGCGTACAAACCACACCAAACAGTGCATTTTTTGGGATGCATGGGCAGTTCTTGAACGGCTTCTGGTTGCTCTTCACTCCAAATGCGGCAATTGCGCTTATTTACGTAGCCATTCAACCAGAAATGAGCCTCATCGCTGAACAAAATTTGTCGATAAAAAAGCGGATTTTCTGCCAACTTTTCTAGGGCCCATTCACTGAAAATTCGACGTTGTTGCAGATCGTTCGGCTTCAGTTCTTGCACGAGCTGTATTTTATACGGTTTTACACCAAGATCTTTGCGTAAAATCTTCCATGTGGTCGAATAACACAAACCCAATTGCTGCGAACGGCGACGAATCGACATTTCACGGTCTTCAGCAACACTCTCAGAAACAGACGCAATATTCTCTTCTGTACGCACTGTACGCATTCGTGTGGTTGGTTTAATGTCCAATAAAGTAAACTGAGTGCGAAACTTGGTCACAATCGCATTAATTGTTTGCTCACTTGGTCGATTATGTAGACCATAAATCGGACGTAAAGCGCGAAACACATTTCGAACCGAACACTGATTTTGGTAATAAAATTCTATGATTTGCAAGCGTTGCTCGTTAGTAAGTCTATTCATGATGAAATGTCAAAGCATACTGAGCATCTTTCTCTTTGACACCATGTCTGAAATCCCGCGTGATCTGTCAAATACTAATGCATGAAAATCCTAACCTTAAAAAAATCACCCTTTAGCTTGGAATGCGAATGTGGGATTGTGTTATTTTTTTGGGCGTGGAAATATAGGATATTAGAGACAAGGTTGCAGGCCATAAAAAAACAATGCTATGTACTATTTTGCTGCTGTGTTTATGTTTTCAATTAAAAAAAATCCATGGGAAGAATAATAGCACTCCCGCCTCTTTTTCCAAGTTTTCGCATTGGTTGCCTTAAAATGACAAATTTGCAACCTGTCAAACCAAATGCGAAAACTAACGTTTTCAGCGATTTTGGCCCTAATGAAAACGTATTAAAGTGAGACAATTTTGTGGCTTACGAGTTATAAGCTTTTGAAATTCCCAATTTTCAAGGATAAAATTGGTGGATTGGTGCAATATTTTGTTTATTTTTTTTCAAACTCAAAACGTGTTAATAAAGAACAGTATCACAATAAGTAGATCCCATAAGGAATAATGTGGTCCTGACTTATCCAGCGTCTTCTAGGTTACCTATGAACAAATTGAAAACCAAAAAAAACATAGGCATGTTCTCGGTGAGTCGGGCTGCGATAATTTATTCAGGCCCGACTGAGTAATATCGGCACGCACGCATCCCAGTTTGACATCCCTCATAAAAACCACTGCTGCAGCTGAAGGGACGCTGACGAGAGTGATTCTGTGTACTATTCTTTTTGCAGATGCCTAGCCTTAGCCAAAACAAGACATCGCATACTAGAAAACCGTTCTTTGATGATCTCTCGGACATCTCAGATACAGGATTCAAAAACCTCATAGACTTCCTCAGCGCCAAAAAATTGTTTTGAGTTTTACTTCCTCTTCACACTTTTTTTCGGTCTCGTGAGTAGTGCTCTCAAAACTGAGCTCCGCGCTAGCCACTTCACCCTCTTACATACCTTAACTCATTTCTAAAGATCAGATCTTCTTTTAAGCATTTGATAGCAACTTTGATCTTCAACGCGAGGACGTTTAATAAACCCAACATATTTGGAAGGTTTTTTGTTTTTGAATCGACATCATTGTCTTGTTTTTAACAGGTTTAGGGCCCGATCCTGGTACTGACTTATTCAGCTGGTTAAGGTTTTGAATTCTTAGGGGCCAATTATCGTAAGCGAGTTAAACAAAAAAGCTGCCGATTTTAATTTATGGTTAGTAAATTTTTGAAATTCGACTTTCGATGCACCCAGAAACACCAAAAAGTTTTTTCATTGCTCCACCTCTTGCGAATGTGTGAAAAACATCAAAGACCAACCGAAGTACGTTTTCAGTGCTTCAGCTGAGCATTACCATGATATTAAATCGGCTCAAAAGTAAAGCTTCATAAAAATATCTCACCAAGGCCATCGTATTCCGTAAAACCTATTTTTTCTTTGTTTCTCTACTTGCAACTTTCAAAATCAAATCACCACTTCCAAACTTTTACATCTTACTTGAAAAATGAAGGCAAATAAATAAAAAAAAGAAACTATTAAATTTCGAGTGAATCTATTTTATTGTTAAGTAAATTTTACACAAAAACAAAACCAATACACGATATTTTTTCTACATTTCTACACTGGATTGTATAATTTCTGAATTTATAAATAAAGCCTACACGAACTAACATTTCTAAAGCTAACTTTTAACTTAAGAGTATAGTCACAGGTTAAATTTAAATTTAAAAATTATATAAGAAAAGAAACATTATAATCGTCACAAATATGTTTCAAAGCTCTTGATAGTCTAGTCGCCCGTGAAAACTAAATATATTTTATTTACACTAGAGTTAATATATTTATTCATTTATTTAAACCATCGTCCGTAAGGGTGAGTTATTTTGTTATTTATTTGTTAGTTTGTTAAATATTAAACACTTTGAACTACAACTTTATATGATTTAGAGCAACAAAAAAGCTTATTTATTCGTATGGCATCAAAAATAAAATTCAAAGAAATGTATAATATATTAGGTTTAAGAAGAACGAACAGTATTAGAATATAGAATTTGCGGAGGTTTACAATGAACAATACTTTGGGTGCTCTTGTAATATCCTTTAAGCTTGTAAGGAATAGTGTGTCTCATTTAACACTAACATCACCTTATACTTTTAGAATTTGATTTGTCTTCCTTAAAAATCATTGTAACTTCTTCTTCTTCTTCTTGGTCTTCAACGACGGGATTGTTATCCCTTCCTGTGCGGCTGTGGAGTTCATCGGTTTGACCCCAAAACCTATTGGCAGGTTTTGAATCATTTCGTCACCAATCAATTGCTGGTGTTGTTGCATTGGAGTGTAACCTTTCCCGTTTGTAAAGACAAGTTGATTGATATTGCCACTTTGATTTTCGAATCATCTGTCCTTGGAATATGATGTTACTCGTACCAACTGATCCGGTCGTGCTTCATTTTCTTTGAGATAGTCCCACTTAAGGCTAATTTGAACTCATACTTTTTGTATGCCGTCCAACATTGTGAACAGTATGTGAGAGTTGGGGGTAGAACTGCGATGTAGAGCCTTTCTTTCAGGAGCGTTTTTTATCCATAGAAGATTCCTGAGTTTTCCCGCCACTTCATTCACCCTACGCTCAAGCGCTGATTGATGACGTTGTCACAGGTTGCTTCGCTATTGATTATAGATCCTATATATTTCAACTTTTTGAATTAAGGAATCAGTTTTCCCATTCATATAAATGCTTGAAAAAGGTCGGATTGGGCCAGAGCACGGGCAGCAGAGGTCTCTTTCGGACTAATATGATACCCATTCCCCTCCAAAACATCCCAGTGCTCTTTGCAAGAACTTTTGGTCCTCCCTTATGATGGCTCCATCGTCAGCAAAGAATAACTAATGCACTTTGGAGTCCGTTACTTATCCTTCAAGCAGGCACTCAAGAACTGTAATTACATAATAACAAGGGACTTAAGACGCTCCCCTGGTGTACACCGACTTTTATTGGGAACTTCCCGGTAATCCATGGGACATCTTTCTCTTCTCTTTGCTTCCTCATACATGTCCATGATCGTCTGTTCGTAGAGTTTTGGAACTCCCCGTTGTCTTAGCACTTCCCTTAATAGATAATAATACATTCTTACTATTGCCTTTTTCAATGGACATTGGGATAAATTAACTTGGGCCGAATAGTTACTTATCCAGAAAGGCGATGCAGTGAGGTCTGATACAAGCAAAAGCGGGGAAGAAGGAAGTCGTAGGTGGTTGTGTTCCTTAACCACATTATGTTGAGTTGGGTTGGTCTGTGAAGCACCTAACACTCTTTATGTGCTTGTGTCAAAATTAATGTAGCGTACGTCACTGGACATCTGGAGGAGATAGTCTTCCTACGGGCTTGCTGCTCACTTTGCAGTCAGCTCAACACTCAGCTCAATGCTGATGTCCCCCAAGGCTCTGTTCTGTCCCCGACTCTCTTTTTCATTTTTATAAATGATCTCTCTTCCCATATTCGTTTCTTGGTTCACGTCCCTCATCTTCGTGTATGGAACTGAAGCGCCAATGTATGTTAAGCTCTTTAAATTCCGATCTTAACAGCATAACTCAGTGGGGTTAAACCAATAGAGTGGAAGTTAATGCTTCCAAAACACAATGCTGTCTCCTGTCATTAAAGCAAAACCCACAAACACTGCCATTATCCATGAATGGCACTTGCATCGCTGAAACCGAAAGACTTTCCATTCTCGGTATGTGTATTAATGATAACTTTGGTTGGAATGACCACATATTCGATGTCGCCAAGAACGCAGCGACATATCTAGGCTTCCTTAAGCGATGCAAGAAATATTTCACCCCTTCTGATCTGGCTAAAATTTATAAGGCTTTTATTCGCCCGAAACTCGAGTACAACGCTCATATCTGGTCCGGTGCACCAATAACTCATTTGGAGCTACTTGACAGGATCCAAAAACGCGCGATTTAATTCATTGGCGACCGAGCCATCGCGAGATCGATTGGCTCTCTTAGTCATCGTCGTAATGTCTCCTGCCTTTCGTTATTTTACCGTTATTTCCACCATAAGTGCTCAATCTAAATAGCCCGTTGCATTCCTCCCCTTGAACATTTCAACCGCAACACCCGCCACGCAAGGAATGCTCATCAGTTCACGCTCACTCCTGTGTTCGGTCGTACAGTGAAGTTCAAAGAATCTTTCCTCAGCCGTACAACACGAATGTCGAATACTCTTCCACGCATTGTTTTTCTTTCACATTATAACCTACAAATATTCAAAACCAACGTGGATAGGCATCTCTCCTTTTTTCCTCACCCTAATTTCCTTAACGCCCGCGCTGTGTAGCTATTATATTGTAAAGGTCCCAACAAATCCCTTTAGTGCCTGTATATTATAAAAAAAACCTTGATATGGTTGTAAAAAAATAAAAAAATAAATAAGGCACTGTTTAGAGAGTACCATAGGTAACACTGTCGAAAAATAGTGCTTCAAAAACACTGTTAAGTCATACAGTTTCATAGGAATTGTGTTTTGACTTTTTCAAATTTGTCAGATATACAAATACGTCGTTTGATGATATTGTGCCAAGTCAAGCAAGAAATGCTCACCCAAACCATCCCCAGTCAATCTGTTGTTGAAGGATAATGGTAGAACAAATCAGCACACCAACTCGGGCTTTAACAGTCCCGCCGGACGTTTTAGAACCAGTAGGGAATTCTCACTAAAACAGGATATACATATATTGTTTTAGTCTAAATGAGCTATGATTTATGTCACTAACACAGAAAAATAAACCAGATTAAAAGTTATACCACTTTGGCGGATAGGAAATAGTTATGTATATAGTTCCAGGGTACACTCGAATATTTAGTTACATATTTATATACCTACTCAAATTAAGCAATATCGAAGGATTGCCGGGTTAGGTAGCAAATAAAAAAAATATTAAAGCACAAAGAGCGAAATATTTCAAAACATGTAGGACACAAACACAATAGATACGATCTACCAGCGGTATATTTATGCCGATTTCAGTTCTTTGATATTTTGATTTATTTATTATTTTTATTTAATTTATTTCTTCTTCTTTAATTTAATTCATTTATTTAAATTTATTATTATTTATTTAAATGTTGTTAAGACACATCTTCAATGAGCTAGGATTACATATCTTCGGAAACAAATAGTTGTTCTTACAAATCAAAAGCTACATATTACAAAATACTAACTCACATTTTGTTGTAAAAAAAATATGATTGAAAAGATTTAAATTATAAAAAAATAATGCAGTTGTATTTCAATTTGTATGCATTTGTAGCAGCCAAAGAAAAAACCAAACAATATTGTAACACATCAGTGAACTTACTCAGATTAGAATTAAAAAAAAACAAAAAAAAACTATTGCATAGAGTGATATAAAATGTAATATTAATAACAACTGGAAAAAAGAGCATAGCCTTTTTGAACGAAAAATAATTGTGAATCAAAAAGTATGAACATGTAATCTCAACATTTTTTTTTAAATGGAGAAAAAATAAACGAAAATACATAGATGTATATTATGTACAGGGTGGCGCACCAATTGTGCTACAATAAGTAATTCAAATAACTTTTTTTTTAATCAATGTACTTTTTTATTTATTTATTTTGTATAGAAAATTCAATTTTATTTTATTTAACTAATTGTTTTTGAAGATGATGGACCGTAAATGAACTCCATGCTCATCCACGCATATGCGACACCTGATCAGAAAACTATTCATTGCGGACTGAAGGGTTGAAGTCGGGATCGCCCCAAATATTGTTTTAATGAACCATGTACTTCAATTCAGTGGAATTCCTTGGTTTCGTTTTGGACACATCTTGCTTGACATAACCACAAATTAAAAAGTCTGGTGCAGTCAGGTCAGGTGACCTTGGGGACAGCGGAAAGTGGATTTTCTGGATATCAATTTGTTTGGGAATTTTCGTTGGAGCTCCGTCATAACCGGTCTGGCTATTTGTGCAGCTGCTGCATCTTGCTGGAACCAAATGCTGTTGTCGCGGATACTTCTTCGGCGCAGTTCTGGTTAAAAAAAACTATTTCAACATCTTTAAATAACGGTCCCCTTTGACAGTTACTGTTACACCTTTTAGGAGGTATGGCCCCACGATGAACCTTGATGAAACTGCGCACCGTGACTCGTTCTGGGTGCAGTACCGCCTCATGGAGTATTTCTGAATTAGATTCACTCCATATCCGTAAATTTTTCTTATTTACATTGCCGTTTAGATCAAAAACGGCCTCATCAGACATAAACAAGCAATTTATCAAGCTGTTGTCTTCTTTGGTCATTTCAATAACTTTTTGGCAAAATTCCAGGCGAATAGGCGAATTCAATTTGGACTTTGTACGGACAGAAGTTTAATTCATTATGAATTATCCGTTGTAATGACCGTCTGCTAACTTCAAACTGCGCCGATAAGTTTCGAGTCGAAAGACTTGGATTTGACTGAATTGACGATGCTACAGCTGCGATCGTGTCTTGTGTCTTCGTGTGATGCTTCCAGATTCGGCAAACATGTTTACCAGCCTCATAATGGTCGATCTACTCGGGGGAGTGCCGCCAAACTACCACCTAAACTCCCTTTGGACGGATTTGAAGGACTGCAAAGCATGGTACCGCTGCACTATCCAAATCCTCTTTTCGGTATCCCAAGCATTCATTTTAATAAATCTTTCTAAATAGTAACCTGCCAAATAAAAAAAATAAGCCGATTGCTCACACAGAATAAAGTTATTACGTTTTGTTTTTGTAGCACGATTCGTGCGCCACCCTATAGATACTATTAAAACAAAAAAAAACAATTAAGTATTAAAAATGTATAAAGAAAAATATTCTAATCATTTTTTTTGTTCTTTTTGGTCAATCATTCGAGATTATTAATAAAAAAAGATATTTAATTACAAAGGTGGTTTAATTTGTTTGTATATTTAACCACATAAATGTTTCGGATTTCGTGGATATTATAAACCTTGAAAAAGTAAGTTACTAAATACATACTACGATTTGATACAAATTTTAGGTATACAAGCTGCACCCGCCGGCTTTGCCCGTGCCCAAGAATTATATTGGTCCAAATGCTCGAACAGACTACATAAATATTGTCTATAGCGGGTACCCGGTGAACCTAACAGAAAGAATTATATGCTTTTTTTAGGAACAAACAAAATTGAAAGACAATTTATTTCAATGTTATTAAGTTTGAGGCAAATCCTCATAGAATTTTAAATTGCATCTTTCTTGTTTGAAGGAAATGTAGAATTGCTTTTTTTCAATAAAACATGCAAAACCCAAGAACATCGTGTCTTTTCCTCAATGAAAAACGCTATTAAACTAAGTTTTTGTTTTCTTTTAGAATTTCTTCACGCCATAAAAAAAAAAAAAAAATTGTTAGTCGGCGACGTATTGGAAAGCGGCCCAAAAGTGTGGTTACGAAAGGTACATGTTTCAAAAATTTACAATAAACAACGGTGAATTTACAATGTCACGTTTGCCACACTTTGTAGAACCTACGATACTTTATGTCAAAGCGCGCAAGCATCAATATTGGAAAACTTCGCTTCAGAGCGTACTCGCGTTAAGAAATTCATTATAAGAGATCAAAAGTTCAGTTTATTTTATAGGATAATATACGAGTATATATATACAAATTCAGAGCAGAATAAAGATTTTAAGTTTTTCCCTTAGGTATTCATATAATTGTTCTATGCACGAATTTTCTATTGTAAAAAATTCATAAATAATAATATATGAACATCAACACAATACAATTTGATAATATATTTTTTTCCCCAAAAAAATCAAGAGAAATTCCAAGCAACACAAAAAAAAATTATGTACGCCATTTCTACACACTTACATAATTAATTTTTATTGAAAAACTATATATTTAGCTATTAAAAACTAGTATCTATGGACTAAACATAATTGAATCTGTGCAACTCCAACAATAGACGCATTTTATTGGGAACTTTTCTCAAGCTCAGCAATGGAAATCCCAATAACACGCTATGTTAACATTTATTTTCACCTTTAGTTTAAATATCAAATTTGGAATACATATGGAATACTTAACTATAGGTGGCGTTATTTCTATTCTTTCGTGAAACAGATGATTTTCAGTGAAATTAAAATGTGTTTTTAGACGTATATTCACGAAAGCAAGTCTTCTACTATTTATCCACTATTAAATTGTAACTGCCAAATTATGTGAGAAAAAAAATATCCGCAAATCCAAAAATCCCGAAGCACTGGTTCAAATACATACGCATAAGGTTGTGAAACATGGTTTAATGGTTCTGAAACTTGGATTTAGGTTCTCAAACTTTAGTTTTGATGTCATACGGGTTAGTTATACCATTCCAGAGGCTCCAAAACCTTTATCTTCACATTTTATTTTCTCTTTATCTCTTGTGCTGACCACTTTATCCTCACTTTTGGTTTGTTTTTGTTTAAGATGTAAAATTTTGCTGAGCTGCGTATGCACTTATCAATTAAATGCGCCTTATGAAAGGCATACTCTATTGCTTTCAACACATATCAAATCGGACAGATCAAACCGAGTATGAAATGTCAAAGTTGTCAAACGCGTCCAAAAGTAGAAATAGCTCTAATTGAGACGTTTTTCTTTTTAATCCGTGTTTCTTTTTTTTAGCACAGAGCGCAATAAAGTGCTCAAGTGTGTTTCATAGGGCGTTTTTCTTTTTAAGCTCAGATCAGTGCACTGAGCTCTCAAAGAAAGAGCGGTGTTTCTTTTTAAGCTCAGTGCGCTCTACTTGTGTTCCTTTTTTCGGCCAGAGGGCGCTCGGGGCGCATTGAAGTGATCAAGTGTGATGGTAGAAATAAATCAACACTTCAACTCCGACTTTGACAGGAGCGAGAACTTCAGCGTTTGAAGTCTATTCAAACACATTGAAAAATGCAACTACCAGAGCGAAACAAAAATGTCCTTCAACATGCAAACAATAGAAAATTCGCACAAAATTTAAGCATTTGTATGTTGGGAAAACTGAAAACATCGCCGTAAGATTGGTGCGATTCGCACTTCTATTTCGAATTTAGGTCTAACGTTGAAGTCAAAGTTGAGGCTGAGGTGCTAATAGGCGTTTTTCTGTTTTTTTAGTTCAGAGCAGAGCGTGAGCAAGTAGACCATGCGCTAAATCGAACGTGCTCAGAGTGTCCTGATTTGTTTGTGCAAGATTTGATTTGAAATGACTTATTTTTTAAATTGTATTATTTTCTACTCCAGGAAAAAACCCCAACACCGTATTTTTAATTGTTTTTGACTGCGCTTTCCTTTATTTTCCCTCCTCTCAGTCTTTCCCTGGCTGTGTTCAGTTTTTTACTCAGATTGATCAGTCAATTTATTCTGAGCTCATAGAGTGCGCTCTGATCAAGTTCTGCACGAAAACAAATACAATCTGAAGGCTTTGAGGTGTTAGAGCTAAAAAAAAACGCACCAACTTTTTTTTTGACGATTCCACTAATCTGTTCCATCCCATTAGCGCTCATAGCATACTCGCCGTTCTCATGCTCTGCTCAGTGCACCGCTCAGAGCAGAGAAAAACAGATTTGGGCGTCGCGGTAGAGTTTCCGATATTAGTCCTAGCTTGATACGTTCTTAACTCGATCAAGTCTGAGGAAGCATTTTCTGTTATACGATATGAATGCGCTTTTCCTACAAAATCTGTCAACGCACGCGCGCGGCAAAACGACATTAGGTGCGTTTTTTTGAGAATTGTACATACAGGAGTGCTCGAACTTACACGTCAAAAACAACAACATTGTATTGCCAGCAATTGGGGATAGCTGACGATAACATCCACAGCAGGGCTGCTTTGAATACATACCGCAAATACATACAACAATTTGTGTTGCAAACAAAAATGTGTGGCTGCTGGCCATAATTCTTCTATCGTTCTAATCAACAACCGTGGATACATTTCGCGACCTTAGGACAATAAGGTTCTAACTTACATTTTCTCCAAAAATGAGTTACACATCTCACCGCACTAAAACGACTACACTCTTTTGATTGGTGCTCTTACTTTTTGTCTATCTCTTACAGATTATGAAATATTCACTATAACTAGGTCCTAACTGCACGTTTTCAGTTTGAGATTCAGTTAATATGGTTCTAACTGACTGATAGAACCATGTATCTCTAGAAAGCCCATACTATTTTGCAGATAGAACCATGTGGAAACTTTTTTTGAAAATAGAATCTTGTTGCTTAGATGAAAAAATTCAAAATTGCACAAATAGAACCAATTGTAGTATGAAACATTATATATTTTGAGTCACATAGGCATAGTGTTTGTTGTAGAAGTTACACAGAAAAAAAAGTTTGTTTTCTACATTTTTTTACTTAGTTAGTCAAAACTATGTTGTATGCGTAGAAGAAGTAGTTACCTAAGTGTTCCTGGAGTGTTCATTGTTCAAGTCTAAGAACTAAAATTAAGGTAAATATATTAATAAAATATGTTTTTATGTCTATGAATAAGCTTATTATAATAATTGTTGGCCATAGGAAAATGGAGTCAAAGGAAATTTCAATCTGCCCATTTGATCTAGATTCCGCAATCGTGATTCAAAATTATTATATTCTGGAACCGGCAGTCGTTGATGAAGTACATCGTACTATCGTAGTGATTTGCAATGCAATGAATTCAATGAAAGCCGTATAATAGAGGATGAGTCTAATTTAGCATCAGCTCCGAAAAAAACGCGAAAACGGGTCATAAATGAAAAATCTTGGAAACGAAACGTGCGACAAAGACAACATCAAGCAAGGGAAGCTTATACTAATTCTCGAGGTAAAGAAGTGGCCAGAAAAGAAATTGTAACCAAAAAAGACTGTTTTTCGAACTGTAAGTTCAACTGCCAAAAAGTTGTTTCAGTAACCGAGCGTAAAGAACTATTTAAGGCCTTCTACTCCTTAGATCAAGAAGGAAAGTCGAATTTTATTTTAAAATTAACTATGAGGACTGAAAGTGTTCGGAAAAGCAAAAAATCGGAAATTTCTCGACGGACCTTCTCGTTTAGCTATTTCCTAGAATTGTTTGGAAACAACATTCGGGTTTGCAAACCATTTTGGCTAGGAACTTTTGCAATTTCCCAAAAACCAGTTTACAATGCCCATGAAAATAAAAATAAAGTAACTGGGGTAGCCAAAAAATGCGCGAAAGGGTTGAAATCGGTTAAACGAGTTTCTGGAGAAAAGCTTTCTGAGGTAAAAGCACATATAAGATCATTCCTAACTGTAGAGTCCCATTACTGCCGTGCTAAAACAACAAAACAACCGAACCTCAACATAATTAAAATGTACAATTTATACAGATACTGTTCAAAGCCCCGTAAAAGAAAGCTTTTACAGACATGTTTTTAACACAAACTTCAACTTAGATTTTCATCGACCCAATTCTGACAGATGTTGGAAGTGCGAAGCATTTTCTGTTGCTGCAAATGAAAACAATTTAACCAACGATATGATTAAGGAAAATGAAACCCATATTAAACTCAAGCATATGATGAGAGAACAAAAAGCTCCGGATAAGGCTTCAGGAATCCCAATACTCACTTTCGATCTTGAAAATGTGATATCCTGTCCGCGAGCAGAAATCGGGCCAATGTTTTACAATTCGAAGCTAAATGTTTACAATTTAACGGCACATTTGTCAACCACAAAAAAAAAATATACTCCACTTTGTAGACAGAGTAGGTACACTGGCGGAAGAAGTGGGAGCGATATTGCATCCGCCTTACAAAAAATCCTCGAGAAAGTGTTCGAAGACAACAATATCACAAAATTGATAACTTGGAGTGATTCATGTGTTCCTCAAAAAAAAAATTTTATAATGGCCCTAGCAATGCAATATTGTATGAAAACTCATCCCGATGTTGAAAGCATTATAATGAAATATTCAGATAGAAAAGCATCTATCGGTCAATGAATACTTTTCACCAATGGGGCTCATACGGTTGCTAAAAAATGTAAACACCAGGAATCCATTTATTATTATACAAATGCAACCATTCGACTTTAAAGATTTTGGCAAATATTCAAAAATGTGTTTTGAATATAAAAGTGTACCATTTTCCACAGTAAAAATGTTGAGATTTACGCAAATGGAGTATGAACTTGAATACGCTTTGGATTATGACGCATTTAACATGACCAAAACAATTATAAGGCGATCAGTTACACGACTTCGCAAAAACAAGAACGTTAAACAAGAAGTTAAAACATTGCAGGACATTGAGAGTGTTACTTTGAAGACTGGCGGTATATCCCAAGAGAAATCGAAGCACCTCCTGTCTATGTTTAAGTACATGAGTTCTGTTGACCAAGCATATTACAAGATCATCCTTAAATTGGGTGTGTATTGCCATTAAACAAATTTTATAGAATTTATACTTATTTCTTTTTATT
Organism: Portevinia maculata; assembly: GCA_949715645.1. Lineage (NCBI taxonomy): Eukaryota > Metazoa > Arthropoda > Insecta > Diptera > Syrphidae > Portevinia > Portevinia maculata. The sequence goes on from OX454526.1 coordinate 11,369,071, forward strand.
TTAAGGTGCTTCCAAGACTGCATAATCATGCTATGGTGTTTGTGATAGACAATACTTAAAGTTCCTCTTTTGATTTTATTTAAACTTAATTTACTTAAAAAAATAATAGGTATATATGAATTCCAATGTGACAAAGCCTCATTTTTTATTTATTGGTTAAATGATGTAATTTTTAAAAAGACTAAGTTTTTAAAAAATAAATAAATGAAAACATGGAAAACGCCTTTTCATTACCGTTAGTTATGTTTTCAGCATTTCATGTTCTAAGATAATGAACTTTTAGTTCAAGAATATACATTTTCAGAAAAAACACAAGGTTCTATTAACAAAGTAATTCTATTTTACCGTGACACAAAGTTCCATTAGGTACTTAGAACCATTCTGTCCCACTTCTATGTGCATTATCGTTGGGCAACATAGTTCTATCAATATTTTAAAACTTCAATTCTAGAAAAACTAATATAGTAGTCTAAATATTTTTTAAAACATTATAATTTTAAAGGAATAAGTTAAAATGATTAAAAAACAGCTTTTCAAATAAATTGAAACAGATTCAGAAAAGCTATTTACAACATTTAACCTCTGTTTTCTCGAAAGTCGTGTTGGTGCATTTAGAACCTTCTTGTTCTAGAGTCGCGATTTCTCAAAGAAACGCGCGGCTATTGTGAACTGTACATTATGCCACAATATGTGTGAACGTACATGTACTAACTTTCGATGTAGTACGAAATATCGCAACACTATACACTACTATTTGAGTAAGGAAACACTCTGCAACTAAACAACTCTGAAGGTGCTGCGCGACTTACAAGTTACAGCTACAGCTACAGCCACCATCTAACACCAACACAAACGTGTAATAGCAAACGCAACCAATCAGCTAAACCAACTGAACTGGCCAAACAACCTAACGTAAAAAGCTCCACCATCAACAACAACCGGACTCGCCGCACAGAAGGAAAGAAGAATCAACAATCAACTCAGTTTTAGGTTTTACGTTTTTTAATTCCGACAAACAGCCAGCCGGCTCTTGGTTTTTCTTGGATTCGCGTTGTCTGGATTCCTTGTGCCATTCCGCACATTCCGTGAATGTAAATAGTTGTCGTCGGTATCGTTATCGCTACCCCTTTTGCCATAATATTACTGTGCAAGTGCAAAGATACTCTATTCGAAGCCAATTTTCTGTATCTGAGCACAAAAACAAAGCCAACCAAGATATTTTTCACAATAAAATCAAATTAAAAAATACTATTCCCGCAAAATCGTAATTGCCAATAAATTGTTTCGTCGTCGCCCTTTCAAGTTGGTCGAGACGGGACGAGTGTTGCGGTTGGGTTGCGTGTGTTGCAGCAGCTTTGTGTTGTGTTTCTGTTTTGCTGTGTGTTTTTCGGGGTAAAAAATTCCCCAAGAGAATTCCTCGTGTTGCAGTGTGGTATTTTCCTTTATCCGCTTTTTTTGTGTATTCTGTGAGTGTTGTGTTGTTAATTATTTATTTATGAAGTGAGTTTGAGGCGAAAAAACCCCACAAACGTACGAATTCAATCTGGAGTCTTTGCTTGCAGGTATGTTGGAAAGTTGGACATTTCTTTATTTTTATTGTAAGAAAATGCATGTACTTGTCGAGCAAGTCTACTACCATTACCATCGTCAGTCAAATCCTCTTTACAAAATACAAAGGGGAAATTATATATAGAGAGAGAGAGAGATTAATTCGCCCTGGTTGGAATTGGAAGTTGTATAAAAATATGAAATGTCAATTCCCCAATCCCCACGTACGACAAAACATCTAAAAATCAAACTATATTCGTCTCTCACTCTTTCTGTGTATACAGCTGAATTGAGTGGAGCGAAATACGCGCGGGAATTTTGGAATGTGGGCAGGTTTTTGTTTTTCGTGCGTGGAATTTTCGCCGCAGATGCTTTCGAAGTTTTTGGAATAATTGCGTACATCGAGCACATAGCAGACATATTTCCGTTAGTCGAAATATTCTAAGGCAGATGGCGTCGTTGGTTTCTTCACTTTTCTCAATATCGGAGTAAGACGCAGATAGCTTTTGGGTCAGAGTGAAAGAGGTAACGAAAAGTATCTACGTGAGGTGCCTCAACAAACATTTTATTCAATGAAATTTCTCAAGTATCTGGGTTGTGTGTGTTGTTTACTTCCCGCTAGTCATTTGTCCAACCCCCGCCTTTAATCAAACCAAAAGAAAGATGACTACTGTTTTTTTTTGTTTTGTTTTATTCTAATGTTTTGGAGTGGATAAGTTATGGCTGCCGGTTGTCGGTGGCCTGTTGAATTGTTGTTATGATTTTTCAAGGATTGGCAAGGGGCTGAATTGAAGTACATGTGTACATGTGTATGTGTAAATAAATATGTTTCTATTAATGTTTTTGCGGTTGCCGGGGGCAAAGTAATGGTAATTGACTCGCAGTACAAAAACGTAAACCACAATACACGTACTATTAGTACCTACGCGTATTACATGCTTAGTAGTGACTACCATTGAATGCATGTAATTAGGTACCTACATACTAAGGTGTGAAGGGGGCTAATTGATTTTTGAGGTTTTTGACTCTTCAACCGGTGTGTTTACTTGCTTCATGTTTGGTTGTTGAAAAGAAATAATTATTAGGAGTTACCATATCAACTCGACTTTCAAGCGAATTTAAACATTGGAGCTACAATGAGTTTTTGGTAAATGAGTATGCATTTAGATGCATTATTTATAGATACTGTACTTATGTGCGTAGGTACGGCACATATAGGTACATAATTATGCAGAGCAAATTCTTTCATAAGGGCAGAAAGAGCAAGAAGCGAACTCACGTCCAGTCAATGAAGAAACGGTTCCACCGCCCAGTATTGAAGAGTTGGCATGTATAAACCCAAACACAACAAGGCCGCCGGCTCTGATGGTTAACGAGCGGAGCTCTTCAAACACGGAGGTCACCAGTGCCTTTTGGTAGGGCGCATGCTCCAAATCTTTAACCAAGTTGGGTGAAAGAAAGCACTGGAACTATCGTGGCACAACCCTGCTAAGTGTAAAGGATTTGCATATGGTCTTGGTTAACTTTGAAAAGGCATTGGATAGTTAACCAATTGATTTGTTATGGGTAGCGCTAAGACAATGAGGACTTCCAGAAATGTACGTACAGATGATCATAGAACTGTATGAGAAAGTAAAGACAAGAGTAAGATGGAGTCACCGAGGAGTTTGCAATTGAATTCGGTGTACACCAGAGAGGCTTCTTAAGTCCCTTGGTATTTATTACAGTCTTCGATTATCTGCTTGAAGGAAGTCATTTGCGAGGGTCAAAAGTCCCTGCAACGAGCAGTTATGGAGCGGATTGGGCATCGTATAAGTCCGACAGAATACTTATACTTCCCGTTCTCTGATTCACTCCGACCTATTTCATATAAATGGAGGAGTGATTCCCAAGTGCAAAAAGTTCAAATAACTGGGATCTCTAATGCAAAGCGAAGCAAGCTGCAATGACAACCAACGACCATACCACGTCGAGTTAATTGGTTCTCGTCAGATCACCGCAATTAAACTAGTACGTAGATGTGGCACCGTTTGAGAACAACCACGTGCCGTTTTCCAGTCCCATCTACGAGTTGATATAGATAATACATGCGTGGTATCACAACGGACCTAAATTGGTCTAAGTGTGTCGGCTTCTGAACACAGCCAACCTAATCTAAGCTGCAATGACGGAATTAAGCATCGCGTAAGCGTAGGGATCGATGAGGGTGTAGGAAAACTCAGCCAACTTCCGTGAGGCAAAATGCCCCCTAAACTGAAAGGAAGGCGCTACACCGCGGTTGTGAGCCCGGCGCTCACATACGGTTCACAATGTTGGCTAGCGAACAAAAAGTATGACGGAAAATTAACGGCAGCTGCGATGAGGATTAGAGATGTAACGGATAGTGATTTGGCTAAATACCGGATATTCGGCATATACTTTGGCCGGATAGCCGAATATCCGGCGGCCGAATATATTGTCGAGAGCAGAATACATTCATAGCGATGCTTTCTAGTTCAAACACGACACGTGTACAAGTTGTAACTAGTTTGGTTCCGTTATTTGTTTGTACGGCTCGTGTGTTGAATGTGGAGAGTGCTACGGAGAGTCAGTAGACCACACAGTTGTCATAAATTACTAGTCGAACTAAGACGCTTAGGTATTGCACGTTTGCAAAATGTTTGTGTTCTTTACATTTTTGTATTCCTTGTTTATTACGTTAGTTATTAATAATGAATAAATATTACGATAGGTACATACTTATTGAACTTTCCTGTAGCAAATAAAGTGAAATGGAACCGCTGCGCAAAAGATCCCCAATTTATTTTACCTATCCGGTATTCGCCGAATACTTACTCTCTATCCGGCAATCCGGCCGCATAGAAAAAATCTGGCCGGATAGTCGGATAACAGATATACTAACCGGATATCCGTAACATCTCTAATGAGGATGCTTCGCATGACAGCAAGTCTAACACAGATTAAACGAAAAAGAAGTTCTAAGATGCGAGGAAGTCTTCACGTCAAAAACTTTTCTCAAAAAATGAAGCGCGACCGGCTTAGCTGGTACTGGTATGTTCAAAGAAGAGATCCTACGACCCCTGTCAAAAAGACAGAAAGGCAGGCCTTAAAACTCTTGGATCACCCAAATGGAGCAACACCAGTATTTGATTGGGCTCAGTAACGAACTGATTCAAAATCGGGAGGCCTGTCGTTTCTAAGGTCCAACCGGCGAGCCCCACAGGCGAATTGATGGGCTATAAATCATGATTATGATCCCTTTAATCTTGATCATATCTTCACCGCCATTAAGGAAGAAGTAAAATCGTACAAAAAAGGCGTTTGACATATTTATCCGACATTTATCGTGTAAAAACGATAAGCACAATTCCGAGTTGTAAGAGTAGGAAACGACCAAGGTAATTGAGACGACTGTAATGTTCAAATGAAGGGTTCAGTATACTTTTCAGCTAAAACCGGCGAATCCCACAGGCGGATCAGTAGGGATGCAGTGAAGTAAGAGGGTTGTGTTCCTTTTACTCTGGCTAGATGATAACAATTAGTCTGGGATGGTTTTCAACTACTGACGCTGACAAGTGCTACCACCAACAGAGTCCACCTCATTTGGGTAACAGGACACAGCGAATATAAAAGCAAACTAACTGCTAGGTAGAAAAGGCTCTACATTTTAATTAATGATGCCAATATAATGTAATTCCGTGGCTTACCAGTTGATATTATAAACATAAGGGAAAGCTAAAGTCTAAAAACGTGGTGAACTGTTACGAAGGATATGGTCTAAGCTTTTTAGCCCCTCAAAAGCGGGCATGGCTGAAAACTTTGTATGGAACAATTGTTAAAAACGACTTTATCTACATACTTGCAAAGAATTGGACTTTCGTTCCCAATGATTTCTTTAATAATTTTTTTTTTTTTTTTAAATAGCGTTCGTCTCATTGGATTTTAAAAATCTTTGAATTTGAGCCTAGAGTATATATTCCCAATTTCGGCTTCCTAGCTCAAGTTTTTATTAGTTGATCATTTTTTTTTTAAATTGTGGACGTTCCGTGTAAGTGGGCGGATTTTAAAATTGTTTTCAGGAGCTTTTTGGCCTCCTAGAGAGTATCTATATACATATGCCTTTTTGTAAAAAACAAATAAAAATATTCAGCTGTTAAATGAGAGTGACAACACCCTTCTACAGGAAATAATCCAACCGGGCTTAGCTTATGCCCATGCAGCCTTATCAGCCTCTGGTTTTTGCGTTTAGAGGCATTTTGGAGCCTGTATATTTTTATTCGTTTCTTATCCTTATACCTACATAATTCGACATATTTTTTTTTTGAATTTCTTAATTGCTCTAAAGGCTCAAAGTCACAAACAACAGAAACAGAGACAGAATTCAGTATGTTTAGTGATAAAAGAGACGTCTTCGTCTCTGAAGATTCTCAAGACTGTATTTCAGTTAGATTCGAATCTTTGTAATGTCGGTCAGAACTAGTAAGTTATTTGTAAGAGTATGAAGAATTTTGTATAACAGAATTTTGAAAGCAGAATTTTGACCTCGGTATAATTTCGACCCCAACCCGAAGTACAGGAAGGAACAACGATTACAAATAATTAAAATTTACTACCGAAATTCCGAGTCGGTTATCGCAACTTTAAGAGCGTTAACGCCAATTTTTGGCCGTAATTCTCGTCCCTGTAAAGAAGCAATTAATAGTCTAGTGAAAAATTTGAGTCAGAATATTTGCTGATTAATGTTTTGTCTGAGGTGTGGAGAATATTGGTGCCGTAGAGGCGTCCGCCCCAACCCAGCCAAATCAGTCAATTTCACGGCGTTCTCAAGAATTGGGCTTCTCCCAGACCACATTGTGTCGAATTTTGCGCAATGATCTTGGCCAACACCCTTACTAGATCAAGCTGACTCAAGAACTAAAGCCACTTGATAATATGAAAACTACATACGTTCTCGAATTGGGCTCTGGACATGATGGAAGAAAATGAAGGATTTCATCGCAAAATCATATTCAGCGATGAAGCGCATTTTTGGTTAAACGGCTTTCGTCAATAAGCAAAATATGCGTTACTGGACAACTGTGCTTCATGAAACAGCACTTTATCTGCAAAAAGTTACTGTTTGGTGCGGTTTTCATGCCGGTGGCTTCATTGGCCCATTTTTTTCTACAATGAAAATGACCGTCACGTTACGGTAAATGGTATTCGCTACAGATACATGTTGGAACGTTATTTCTTTGGACATCAGTGATATGTGGTTCCAACAAGACGATGCTACAAGCGGGTGCAACAATCGAGTTCTTGAAGTCTCAGTTCGGTGAACGAATTATCTCGAGAAACGGACCCGTCTGTTGGCCTCCGAGATCGTGTGATTTAACGCCTCTAGACTTTTTGTTTATGGACCTATATTAAAGTATTGGTCTATGCCAACAAGACGTCAACGTTAGAGGAGCTCAGAGCCAATATGGAACGAGAAATAGCGGCGGTTTCGGTCGAAAAGTGCGGCCGAGTCATCGAAAATTGGGTTCAACGTATCGACCGCTGCATACGTTCCCGTGGTGGACATATGAACGAAGTCGAATTCCATTCATAAATGTTTTGATAGTTTGCATTTTATTTAAAAAGGAAGTCCTTAACGAATGACCCTTTATTAACAATCTCTAATTGAGTTTATTAATTTAATTTGAATCTATTGATCCGAAATTAATAATGAAGCGATAGATACATATTAAAGATCTCAGTTCGGCAGCCTGAAGGAACCTAGAATACGCCGCTAATTTATCCCACTTTTTAATAGAATATATAACATCACTAGCTGTCCCGTGCTCGCCTTGCTTCGCCAGTCTGCCACTTCTCAAATTTAAAACAAAATGCTTGCTGATAAGAACTGTTATAGAAAACGTCGAGAGTGTCCCTACTCATTATATGGATATACTCTGAGTGTGACTCAGTCTCAATCTCATTTACATTTTATACCCTATCTTTCTCAATCCCATGGCCATGCGCCATAAAAAAACAACACAAACTGCAAAAGGTGCATAAAAAAAAGAAAGAAAAAGCACATTGCACAAAAGGTACAGGTAGAGAAACAGTTTTGTGCCGCACACACACACAAATTTTCCTCCACTAAACGCTGGGACAATCCAACGATCTAGCTTCAACCGAACATTTTACTTTTTTGAATTGTATAAAATAATGCTTATTGTTCAACTTCAGGATAACCTACAAAGATGATTTATATCTTAAAATCTTTGTACATAATTGAACTTTATATTAAACAAAATCCTATTTCATTTGGATGAGGCATTCCAAAGCTAGGAGCCAGAAAGCATTCGTGAGTTACAACTTTTCTTAGATATCAGCTTTGATATCCGCTTCTGGACAGCGGATGAAGCATTTTCCCGCGGTAAAAAGTAGCCTATGTCCATTCTCAGGCTCTAGACTATCTGTGTACCAAATTTCATTTAAATCAGTTCAGTAGTTTTGGCGTTAAAGCGAGAGACAGACAGACAGACAGAGTTACTTTCGCATTTATAATATTAATATGGATTTTTAGACTAGACAAGTTACACTGCTCCAAAATTACCATTAATACTGACTGGCATAATTTTTGCGAACTGGTAACAACGTCAAAGTTATATAAACCAGATAAATGAACGAAGTCAATCCCCTCATCCCTCATCTGTTCATCATCACGCCCTTCCGTTCTACTTGGTTCGTCAAAGCTATTATTTTATATGATACAAACTCAATGATGATTTATGTAAAATCATTCTCTTCGCAGCTCCGCACCTATAAAAATTCGATTTGTCTCTTTCGATATTTATGTTAACCGCGTTCTTGCTCTCCACATCCCCTTGTTGTAATGATTCGATGTGAACCAAACCAAAAGGCACTCATCTCATACTTAGGTGACAATAAGTGGATTCACTGATCTTTATTGTTCTCGCACTCACCAAGCTTAACGATAATAGCTTGATTGCTGTTGCTGAGCATGTCCAACAACCATTATTAACACACCTGTAGATACTCGAATACTTGTTATTCCGATGACTTCGTTGTAACCTCCTCTGCGGCGCGCAAAAAGCTTGAGTTTGAGAATCCTTCAGATATACCTACACAGATAGATTTGACCTATCTGATAAAAGAGCAAAGCATGCCTAGTCTATAGTATAGCCAGCAGTTCAGTAGTGTAGGTACTTCGCCATTAAGCAAGTGTAAGAGAGACTGACGAAAACTGTTGCTTCAAATAAAAATCAAATTTTCCAATCCATTTCCCCAGAATATAGAATACCCCAACGCGGGACGCGAACGGGTCTGCTCTGCTGAGTAAGAGACAGAGCAAACATGCACGTTTGGCGCTCCATAAATAGCTGCGAGGAGCGAGAATCTCAGCATGCGTACAAAATTCAAGATTCACCGCACCGATGTAAGTTCGCTTCGCCACTTCTTCGGCGATGATGACGATGAACTTAATTGCGCGATGGGTAATCGGGGTATTAATGGTTATCTGTGAATTGTAGCCATTTTATTAGCGAAATAGATAATTGATGGATTGTAGACGTATATTTCCAGAAATATGCAGGAACGAACAAACCTTTTGACATTAAATTAATGACTTAGATTGATGGCACGAAGATTGATGGTGGAGAACTTATTTACCGAAATAAAATTACCTTTTACGCAAGGTTACAATGATATCCAGCTGAAATACATACATATGTATGTAAGATTTAGATATAGCAATGGGGTTGAAGTGTGGAACGAATACATGTTAAGCTTTGTCGTTTTGTTAAAGGATTACGATGATGTGGAGTTGACTTTTGCGTGCAGAACTGCCAGGTGTATGTTTGAATGGAAAAAACATTGTGCATGTTGAACTTGAACATAGTCCGGGGAAAAAAATGCTCAGTAAAAAATTCCTTCCCCTTTCCAGAATTCAGAATTGATAATTGAATGAACTTCGAACGAACTCGTATCTAATCTAATTTGTAAATTGTTTGAGTGGATTCGGGTGGACGAATATTATGGTTTTCATTCACTTGGCATAGATTTACTGAAAATAGAATAGAATACGCCGCTGCAGGATATAACAGCATTTACGGATACGACCTACACCGAGATACAAAGTAAAAACGCCTTGACACGTCTGCAAATTCGGTAAGCACTTCTCAATCGTATTTTGAATATCGAACCGAAAATTCTGCTTATGACAATTGATACTCTTGGAGGTATCGCATGATGTGGGGCAATAACGGGATTTTTGAATACCCTTATTATGTAATAGCTAAACAGCGCGGGCGTTAAGGAAATAAGGGTTGAAGATAGGGAGAGATGCCAATGCACGTTGGTTTTAAATGTTTGTAGATTATAAAGTGTTGGAAAAATGGAGCGGGGAAGAGCATTCCACACTCGTGTTCTACCGCTAAGGAATGATTCCTTGTATTTCACTGTACGTCCGAATACAGGCTTAAGGGTAAACTGATGCGCATTCCTTGCACGGCGGGTATTGCGGTTGAAATGTTCTAGAGGTGGAATGCAACTGGCTATTTCGTTTGAGCACGTATGGTGCAAATAACGAGAGAAAAGAGACATTGCGACGATGACTATAAGAGAGTCAAGCGATCTCGCGATGTTACAGTCACCAATGAGTTTTATCGCGCGTTTTTGGATCCTGTCAAGTAGCTCCAAATAAGTAATTGGTGCAGCAGACCAGATAAGCGCATTGTACTCAAGTTTTGGGCGGATAAACGCCTTATAAATAGTAGCTAGATCAGAGGGAGTGAAGTATTTCTTGCAACGCTTAAGGAAGCCTAGGCATTTCGCAGCGTTCTTGGCGACATCGAACGCAAGTTGTCATTAACACACATACCGAGAAGGAAAGCCGTTTGGTTTCAACGATGCAAATGCCATTCATGGACAATGGCATGGTGTTTGGGTTTTGCTTTAATGACAGAAGACAGCATTGCGTTTTGGAAGCATTAAATTCCACTCTATTAGTTACACCCCACTGGGTTCTGCCGTCGAGATCGGAATTAAATGAGCTTAACATACGTTGCCGTTCCAGTTATACACCTGAAGATGAGCGGCGTGAACCAAGAAACGAATATGAGAAGCTGAGGTTACTGTCATCGGCAAAGGAGTGGATTGGATAAGAGGTAATAGACGGGAGATCATTTATAAAAATGAGAAAGAGAGAGACAAAACAGAGCCTTGAGGAACACTAGCATTTATTTGGTGAGTTGCAGACTTGAAACTGTCCAAAACAACTTGAATTTAAACGGTCCGAAAGGTAATTTCTAATCAATTGAAGAAAGATATCATAGATTCCAAATGCACGCATTTTCGACAAGAGAGCTTGGTGCCGAGCTCTGTCAAATGCCTTTGAAATATCAACCGCAACGATCTTCCTTTTGCCACCATGGTGAAGAGATTGGTTCCACTTTTCGATTAGATAAGTCATCAAATCACCAGCGGACCTGTTGCTGCGAAAATCGTACTGCCGGTCATTAAGAAGTTTTAGGGATTCAAGATATTTCATCTGCTGACGGTTTGTCAGCGTTTCCATGACCTTGAAAAGAAGGGAAGTTATTGCAATTGGTCGGTAGAATTAGGAAGATAGAAAAGCTTGCGCAATGGTTTTGCCAGCGAGGAAGAACACTTCTTCAGAACGATAGGGGAAATACCATATAGACCAGCAGATTTGTGAACGTCAGGATCTTGAAGTAGGTACCCTAGCTACTGTACGAGTGCGGAAGTGGATTGGTCCCATGGAGTATTCTACGCGCTCGAGTACAGGGGGAGACCAAGCACAATCAGGGAGCGTTGAGCTGACCGCAAAGTGAGCAGGAAACAGTTTGGCCTTATCTATAGAGCTGACAGCTGGAATGTCATTGTAAATGAGTGTTTTTATTAAATATCTTGTGCTTAGCGTAAAAGAGGACTAAGGGGAGCAATAACATCACTGCACTTCTTGAGCCTATAGAGACACGATTAACATCTTAAAAATGTCCCGAAGGTGTGCATGTGGATTGACACGAATGGAGAATGGCGGTACCTATTCTAAAAGGAGGACAAACGAGAATCATAAAGCTTTATGCACATGTCAAAAACGTAACGAAAAAAGGCAGGTCCAAGAGGTAGGTAGGTAGAAGTGGCGGTTCGGCTTGAACCCAATTAGCACTTAATGTGCCTTTTTGTTACCACGACTCGTGTGACCTATGTTGTAGTGGTTGTGAAAGATTTGATGTGTGGCTATATCCAACCTGTGGAGTTGAGAAAACGGATAAGATCTTGTATCCCTTTGCTCGAAATAGCGCTAAGGTCGTCGAAGAATGGTTGATTCAGTGCCCGCAGTCTAGCTCTTGCTAGTGCCGGACATTCGCAGAGGAAATGGAAGAGAGTTTCTCTTTCGTTTACATTCCCGCAACTGCGGCAGTGGGTGTTAAATGGGATACCCAGTTTGGCCGCATGGTCTCCAATTGGCCAGTGCCCGGTGATTATCGCTATCGGTCCAAGAACTTAATAATAAAGTGATTCGAAACCGGGAGGCCTACCAATATTAATTGAGCTTGAACCGGCTGACGGTGTGCAGAAAATTAGAGGTTTAAGATCCCGAAGGAATTCGGTGTTTGTATAGAAATCGTGTCCATACTTCAATATCTATGGCAATCCACCAATGCGAAAATTTGCGCCCAGAAGTTAGCCTTCATTCGTCAATACCATTGGAACATGCTGTAACCTGTCACTTATTTCAGACACTTTAAATCATATCCTTCCAAAAATGTAAAATATTAAAAAAAACAGCATTTAACAAACTAATTGGACGCATCTGGCAACTCTAAAAACACTCCCTACACCTGCACTTTGCATATAATTCTCTCTCATAATGTTCTGCATTCGCTTTTCATTTATTTATTACTTCTTGTTTTAGCTTCAAGTTTATTTATGACTGCCATTTCGGTCGGTCTTGTCTTGCCGTGTTGTTGCTGTTTATGCCCGCCTCTTGGGCCACAATGTTATTGTTGTTGATATTTTCGTTGATAGTGTGTAGGTACCGAAAAATGTTATTTCTTCCATTGGGAAATCCATTTCCATCGCGCATGCTACATAATTCATTTCACTCATCGTCATCAAATCATCCAAAAATAAGAGAGGACATTTAAACGAAAACCACTCGGTTTAAATGATGAGGAGAGCAAAAAAGCTGGGCGAATACGTTAAGTACGCACCAACCACAACACAATCTCTTAATACATATTATACCAAAATAAGGGATTCTTTTATCCTTTAATTAATTCCTAAGAAAAGTTAAGAAATTGAATATCTAATGTCTATCCAAACTATTGGAGGGACTTTTATAGTATTTGTGAGCAGCTCACTCGGACTCGCCTCGCACTTTTTTTTTCACACATTCACATTCGCAAACAAAAACATCACTCATTTTTGTGAATACAAGAGCGCGCCCTCGTTTATGGTACTCTTGTTGCTTTTATATTGTGTGTTGAAGCTGAAGGTGTAGGGGTGGGTGGATTGCTTTCGCTTGGAGCCGAATTAAATTGAAATTTTGGTTAATTTCGTTGTAAAGGTCATGTTATGATATCAGTGAAATGTTTTTTTTTACTGCTCGTATTATTGTTGGTTCCGTCTTCCTTCATTTAATCGGCAGTTTATCTGCTTAACTTGTCCGCTTGTAGATTGTTGGTAGATACTGTTGAGTGCTGCTGATGCAATTAACCTTCAATGTTACCGTTTTTCTTTTATTAAAACGGATCTGGCTTATTGCTTTTTGTGAGACAAAAACTTTGTGAATAATGGGCGAGTTTAAAAGAGGGTTGTTAAAAGTCGGAGAGATAGGTCTAACAATTTTTTATCGTTTCAGTGATTAAAATAATGTTCCGAAAGGGTGTTTATTGTTTATTAACAATAGCTGGGGGCACAGTGTTATTGCTGATGGTAACAGAAGCAATAAGGGGATGATTTTTGGTTCTTAAGATGTTTTTATTGGTGGATTTTTTTGTGGCACGTCTTGTAGACCAAACACAGGCGATTATGTGCATATTATAGGAGCAATTGCTTTTTAAAATAAAGTTTTGAACAAAGAGAAAAGGGGCTTAGAAGCACGTAGTCATGAATGACAAAGAATTCAATGTCAAGAGTTCCATGAGTCAATTGATATAAAGTCGCTTTTTATTTGAACAGGGGTCGAGATTGATTATGTGATTTTATATATTTGGATTGCTGTTGAATATTAGAAGGCAAGTGAAAGCTGGAGGAATATTTATTGTTTTAATTTCAACAAAAAATAAGTACATATCTACATACGTATTAGGGTAGGCGCAGTAGCTCAGTGGTTGTGTATTCAAAACACGCCCGGGACCAGTAACACTTAAGGTTTTTTTTCCACTGGCCCACCTCTTGCAAAACCCTGACAAACATTCAAGTGTATCAATTGTTAGGAGAAGCTTCTCAAATTTGCCGTTCGGAGTCGGCGTAAAATTGTAGGTCCCTTCCATTCGTGCCAAAAATATAACTTCGCGCGCACAAATCGTTGGAGAAACTATTTTATAGCCCCCGTTAAGGGATGTCACGGCTCACTTAGAACATCAATTTGGGTCCATTGTGTCCATTGTTGGGTTACTTCAAAAATTTTGAAACATTAAAAGCACAAAATGATACCGCTGTTTCACAGCTCAGTGAACCGCTGGATTAGAACCACCCGGCTTTATATGTAAATCTCAAGAGTTTCCTCCATATCAGTCAGATCCTTTAGCTCTTCAAAGCTGGTAGCTGCCAAGAATCTTGAATCTGTTGGTTCTAGGGGCAGGACATTCGCATGGTAGGTGATGAATTGATTCTATCTCTTCAACGCCCCTGTAGCTCCTGCAGTAATCATTTTGCATTATGCCCAGCCGCTCCGCTTGTAAGCCAACTCAAAAGTGTCCTGTAAGGACGCCCGTCAGTGTGCGTATATCTTTGCTTGCGGTTTGATCCGATCATGGCCTTAGATTTCTTTTTGTTTGCCACTGGCCACAGCATCCTTGTGTGTCTGCATAATTCGAGGTTGCTCCAACGTCGGTTTGTTCTACTCATGGATTCAACGTCGAATTTCCGTGCTAGTGTACTAAGGGGAGTTTGTATGGATCTTAAGGCCAGAGAAGCATCCATCTCCCATCCGTATTTTGCCAGCTTTTCCGCTTGCCAACATAAGGTCGCTGTATTAGCAGTTGATATCTCGTCCAGGTATCTGCTGCACTACTTATCCCGCCTTGCACACTCAGGCTTGAAGCATTGAGAAAGGCAATAAGATAGGCGAACCTTAGATGGAATGCACTAGATACTTGCCACACCACAAGAATGCTATGGCCGACCTTCAATGGAGTCAAAACCGAGAGTCTCATGAAAAAGGATAAGAAATCACTATCCACCCTCGTAGGTATATTAACGGAGCACAATATCTACTCTGCGATACCACATGAAGAAATTCCGCTTGACTGAAGAAGAACTCTGTAGAGGCTGTGGCGACGAGGAAGCTCTGGAGAATACAACCCACTTCCTAAGTCACTGCCCGGGTCTCCAACACTTCAGGTACAGATTCCTGGAGAGACATTTCTTCCATGACCTAGACGAGCTCTCCAGCACACCGATAGACAGGATAATAAACTTCACTAAATCCATAGGATGGTTTGTATCGAACAACACGGTGATTAATCTCAGTTTCTGTAGACAGGGATACAAAACGAGTAAGGGACAACCCTCCTCCCCCGATGGGCATCACAATGGGTCAGTATTGACCTGAGTGTGGCACTAAGCCAGCCCGCCTACCTAACCTAACCTTCCTGCACTATAGCACCGCCCTTGATTTGACTACTACTGAATCCATGGCCGTTGTAGCCCCTTGGCTGTCAGAGTATATGGTGATCTGTTTTGGATCCGTCGGTATAGATAACTATCTCAACTTCTTCCGTGGCATTTTTGTTAATTCGATAGCTTCTTTCGGGGATTCTGGCAACGAATCTTCTTTTGCAAGTGGGTTGTAAATAGTCAGTACGTAGCTGTTGTTTCTTTCGAGCACGCCATCGTACCTCAACGGATGCGTGTTCGAATGGCTTGAAAGACCACAGTCCCGATTATCTGAGTCTAACTGCCGCTTTGACCGCTTTGCTGCTGCAGTATATGTCCAGTGGTGTAAAGTTGGGTATTACCTTCATAGATCCCATTATCCCAATGCAAGCTGTCCTTTGATTTTTGGTAAGGCTTCGGATTCGGAGGTAGCATTTCTTTTCGGTAGCCTTCCACCATACAGCTGCGCCATATGTTCCAATCGGCATCACAACCGCTGTGTACAGCGAGTGTACCCGTTTATAATGGCCCGTCTTTGACTCACGATTTAGAAGAAATACCCGGGCTTTGCGTGGCTTTCTTTTTAATTGCTAGACTTTTAAAATGAAGCATTTTGTCAAACAGATTTGAAAAAAAGGATTCTAGAATGTCCTAGTCGGTGAACAGATGTTTGTTTGTTTGTTGTTTTGTCCTCGTTGACTTCAACTTTAATCGCCAAAAAAGCCTCTAACTCGGCACGCTGACACCGCGTATCGTATATCCCAATAGATGGACGTATCTGTTGAAGATACTGGGCTGGAATCGGCTAAGGTGATAGTTGATTGTCGCTTTTTGCTTGTCGTTTTTGATTATCAACTCCTCTTTGCTCTAAGCGATCACTAAAAAATGATTGATTATTGGCAGCACTTAGAGTTTTAAACGTCACTTCCTTGCCGACGCTGTCATTCCGAGCAGCTGATGTGTGTTTATTTTTCATGATTTATATTTCAAATATGATTTTGTTGAGTCCTTAGGCAAAACCTTTATCATAAATGGACAAAGTATTGACTGCATTTTTTTAATGACTGCAGCAGTAATTTCAGCCACCGTACTTTGACCCATTGGTGCAGCCCAGTCAGCCCCAACTTGGCTTTGATAGCCACCACCCCCAAGATTTTAAGTTGCAACCAATTGAAGGATGGGTGCAGTGGCGGATCCAGGGGGGGGGGGGGTTATCGGGTCCGGACCCCCCCCAGGGAGGTCCGAACCGACCTGAATCTGAAATACTGGTATTCTGTCGCCGACAATTTGCATATTCTGTTTTACGATTCGAAAATCCAAACAAGATTGTAATGTGCAAATAAACACAGAAATAACAGAACTATTAAATAATGACAATTCAATCAGGAGATTGAGACGGGTAAAACCTCTTGATCTATAAGAGTTAGCTAGTGCTAAGAAATCAGGTATTGATTTCAAACAAGAAAAAAGTTTAGAAATCCGACAAACGGCAGATTTATCTGTTAAATTCAACAAATATGTAGTTCAAAAACAAATTGCCGATTAGTCGTCGACTAGGTGCAATCTCATTCGGGATGGCGAATGTCAGTCCCCCGGGAGTTTTTTTTAGATGGGTTAAAGTCTCTCACTATTGCAGAAGCATCCCTCGCGTACTAGCTCTGCAATGTCTTTCGATGATTTTTTCTTCCAGCGAATTCCCAACACAAAAAAAAAAAAAATGTGCAAATAAATGATTTCTCGTATTTTGTCATGCATAATATTATTATTCAATTCATGTTACTACAACATATTAGCAATAGTGCGAAATCGAGAGAAAATCTCAATCGTTTTTAAAATTCCGCGGTTTTTTGAAGAATTCTTCCAGAATTTCGTCTTCCGTTAGTCCAATTTCAGGATGGATACTCAAAGAAGCGAGCTTTTGTACTTCTAAGATAGTTTTTTATTCTTCTTAGGGTCGAAAATGATCGTTCTGGAGCTGCTGTTGTTACGGGTAACACTGCCAATTCTCGTAAGATCGTGGTCACGTTTTTGAAACATTTTTCATTGATAACCTAAAAAATAACGTAACCATTGAAAGTTAAGTATTCGATGGGTTATAGAAACTGATTCTGGAAGTAAAAATTCCGATCTGAAGTTACTCACTGATAGTGCATCGAGCGCATTTTAAATATCTTGATCAAAGATCCGTTGCCTCCACATTCTAATCTCTGAGATAAAATTCCTTTCTGAACAGTCCAATATTTCGTCATAAAACTTGTAAAGATCTGCGCATTTTTCCTCATCAAATTCCTGCTTGGAAGGAAATAGTTGTCCGAAACTGTGGAAGATCGATTTGTGTTTTTCGAACCGACTTTGAAGATGCAAAATTTAAGTATCAAGGAATGGAATGTTGAAGGCAATTCTGTAGTAATCTTCGACATTTTGTGTTTCAAAGTTGCAACGGTTTTTCTGTTGACTGCAACGACGAGGCAATTTCATATTAAGAACAGATTTCAGCTACATTGTCGTAAATGATAAACAAATTTGAATCAACGTTTTCCCGCTTTTCCTTGATATCATTCGTAGCATCATTAGCTAACTTTGTGGCTTCTCTTAGATCTTGATTTTTCGTCTGCAATTCCCGACTCATAGGCAAGACGATAGAATTGATCGATTCCATTATATGACAGAAGATTTGAAATTCGATTGTCAAAATCGCGGTCAAAAGCTGAGAAGTCTTTTGTGAAGTCTCTCGATCTTTCCACTTTTTTATTTCTTCAAAAGCTTCTATAACTGCCAGTTGAAGTTTGAGGTAAGTTGAAACTGCTTCATGAGACTGAGCCCATCTTGTAACAGCGAAAGAATTCAATTTTTCTTTTCTCCGGTCACTCTTTTTCGGCATTTTCAAAATGTCTTCCTTTAAAATGCTTTGTCTCTTCGGCCAGTGGAAAAATGCTTCTATTGCTCCGATAGTTCCTAACGCATTTTTTATACCCGAAACTCCGCAAGCGGCATTGATGACCAAACTGAAGCCATGCGCGGCACAATGAACGTAGATTCCAAGAGGAAAATGAGACCTGATATGGGCTTGTACTCCGTTTACTTCGCCACTCATAACTGGTGCATATATATATCTGTGTATCAAAAAATTATCGACACTGTGTCGCGAAGTAGATGTTCCGAATTAAAATTGTTTGCAGTGGTAACCGTGTGTCCACACAAGTGGCCTATCGTAGTTTCATGCAAAATGTATCAAAATAATGAGAAAATGAGGTCATGACAGCATAAATTTTATGGACGGTATGATTTTGATTGTCAACTATCAACTATCACCTTAGCCGATTCCACCCCTGCCTTCCGTGTTGACACCTGCCCTGCACACTATCTGCTCTAAAACAAGATTGAAGAAGTCACATGACAGCGCATCTCCTTGCTGGAACCCGGTGCAGGTGTGGAATAGTTCGGAAGAGCTGTTTCCAAACTGTACATTGTACTGCGTGTTTTCCAGCTTCACTCGTCACAACTGGATCCGGTTTGCCGCGATCCCGAATCCTGCCATCGATCGCCACGTAGAGCTCCTGGCGACGAATGCTATCATATGCGGCTTTAAAGTCGATGAAAAGATTTTGGATCTCGACTTGAAATTCATTGACCTTTTCCAGAATTTTCCTTAGTGTGAAGATTTGGTCTACTGTCGATCTTCCGGGCCGAAAGCCACACTGATACGTGCCGATTAGAGTGTTGTAGAATGGCTTCCGACGTTCACACGTTGTAAAGGATCTGATATGTAACATTTAGCACGGATATGCCCCGATAGTTCTGACAAGACATAGGATCGCCTTTCTTGTAGATGGGGCATATGAATCTGATATTCCAGTCATCGGGCTTGCTTCCTTCGATTTGGTGCATGCGCCCTACCAAAACATCACCTCCTTATTTGAAAAGCTCTGCTGATAAACCAGCTGAGTCGGCAGCCTAGTTGTTGTTTAGCTTTTTTACAGCTACGCTAACCTCTTCAATACTGGATGGTGGAACCGGTTCTTCGGTAACTGGACGTGGTTTCTCTTTTTAACCTATCACTCTCTCTACATGACATGATGCCCGTTTAACAGCTGCTGCAAATGCTGCTTTAACACATCTATTACTTGTGCTTGGTGACTAGGTTTAATTCTCTGTTTCGAAGAGCTTGCGTTCCGGTCTTAAAGCTAGCAGCCAGTTGCTTGCGCTTTTTATAAAACCTCCGGATGTTGTTTCGATCGCGAGTCTCTTCGATCTCCTTGAGCTGGGAGACTGCGTATGCCCTCTTCTTTTCCTTCATTCTTCTGACTCGATACTCTTCCCTTGCTGCCCTCGTTTTGCGTTGCTTCGTTTGCTACGGTGCTCTCGGCTACCTCTTTGATGATGTCGTGATACCGGTTCCACATAATAATTAGCGTCTGTGGGTGGTGACTGGTGAGTGCAGAGCAGAAAATCTCTCATTCATGCGCTCTCTGTAGGTCGGGCTACTCCAGTCGTGCTAAGTCCAACGTAGATTTTCTTTTTTGGGCAGCTCGCAGCTTCTTCTCGTTGGACAGTCGAACTCTGAGCTTAGCCGAAACAACAAAATGGTCAGAGTCGACGTTTGCCCTTCGGAAGTGCGCACGCTTAAGATGTTGGATGCGTGCCTCGCATCGAATAGCATATATGCTGGATTTGGTTGGCGGTTCGACCATCTGGGGAGCGTCAAGTTGCTTTATGGATATCGATTAGTCGGAAGCCGGTGTCTGTTGTCGTGTCGTGGAGTCTGTGCTTACCGACTAATCTGCCAAGGATGTTTTCTTTGGCGATTTTGGCGTTCAAGTCCTCGACCAGGATTTTGCTATCGTAGGTACTCCGAATAGGCTCCGTGCTCCGTCCAGGAGGTCATAGAACTCCTCCTTAATATAGGGTCTTCTGCTTAGTCAGTAGGGGCGTGCCTTGGATGCGGATTACAGCCAGGCGATCAATTATCGGCTTGAAATCAATAACTTTTGATCTTAGCCCCATCTAATAGGTGCGTCATTTTTGACAGCTGTTATAAAAGTCGCACTGTTGTCGTTTTTGCATACTCGATCCTCTTCATCATATATCCTGTATCGCGGTAATATCTTTCTAATACCGCGCGAAGACAGATTCAAGTTTTTGAGCAGCACCAGGAGCGTTCAGTGTACGTACGTTCCAGGTTCATACCTACTCTCACAATTTATTTCTGCCTTCAGATTAACCTAACATGAGTGTATCATATAAACAATTGTCTATAAATAACAGATGCTGTGCATAGACAATGCAAGATCTTTGTTAATGAACAATTTTCTTCAAAACTTAAGATTGGGCAGCATGCCTACTCGATCAAACCATGTTTTCATCCGTCAAGTAACAAACCAATAGAAAACTGGATGTCATGAGAAAGCAAAAGGAAAATATGTACATACGAGTACGTACTTATAAATGTAAAAAATAACGATTTTATTGCATCATCATTTTTTAGCTTACTGATTCCATTGGTGAACCATTAATAAATTACAGGCTCTAAAAATCATTCCCACATTTCTTTGTTCAAAGTTCTACAAAGTGATTAACAAACACATATATCCCCTCGATGTTCGTTCGAAGTCTTTGACAGAGAAGACACCCAGTGAGAGTGGAACTTACATCTTCCATCCAAGGCCCATTCAATAATATTCAAATGAGAATCCGAAAGTGACCCATATTTGAATCGCATCGGTGACCAGAATTTTTCTCGTGTATTTCATCTTTCCATTCCATCTCGGTCAAAGTTGTCAGGAATATGTACGTACCCTACATACATGTATCTAACCCACTCCCGGTCATCACATCGATTTTCAGTGAATGAAGGCAACACATTGTTTCCCCCCAGAGATAATACTGAACATGAAGTGGGATGGTCGGGAGGTGTGAGGGGCGAAACCATGATGCTCCTACACTAGGACAGGCTAGGCTGTCATTATTATGAAATTACTGATAATCGATCTCGCCTCCCCTCCCCTCCTTTTCCAGAGTCAGGAGGAATAAAAGATTAATAAAAGAATAGAACCCAAGAACTGAACAAAAAAAAATAGCAGAAGAAGGCAAAAATTTAAATGTCTCCTCGCTCATGAATTATTCACCAATTTGCTTCTTTTTCAGCGTATGTAGGAAAAAAAATTTTAATAATGAACTCGCCATTCAGAGGTATGTACGACAGACGAGACGACAGCGACGACAAAACGAATGAGCTACAACGACACAACATAGTCCACCAAGAGATGGAGCATTGGTTGGAGCAGTAATACAGTGTGCATGGAGAAGGGTGCGGGTTGCCTCTTTGGCCCACACTTTTCAATCTCCATCTACCAGTCAGCCGCGTCGGGTTAATAAGAATTTTCTTTTTCTTTTGTCATTAAATATTAATTTTGCTCTCTGGTTAACTTTTCCTTCTTGGTTTCTATTTTGTGTTGGCGTGGCGACGCGACGACCGACGATTAGGAGAAGCAAGACCGAGAAGCATGTGTGCCAGTGTGTGCTGTTTAGCAAATGGACACAATGGGTTAAAGTAAAGGAAATCAAAGTTATTACATCTAAACGATTATGAAGGAAAGAAAGAAAGAAAGAGTATGATTAAAGTTATTTGTCATAGTGTGCGAGTTGAATTTTGCATGCGATTAGTTGCAGTGCTGCCAGAGTAGCATCTTGTTAACGCTAAATAATAAGCACTACGAGGGGCGTTCAATATATTCTCGGTATCGGGGTGAAGCTGTGGTTGTATATATAAATTGACTTATTTATCAAGTAATACTATTATTTTAGTGCATTCATGTAAAATTTCATATAAATGTGATTATTAATTCGCGTTTTATCTCTAGTTAAACAGAATCATAATGGCAACTGAGACGATGATGGTGAAAATTGAGCATCGCGCTGTAATTAAATTTCTCACTAAGCAAGGAAAAAGTCAGAAAACTATTCATGAAGAGATGGTGGCTGTTTACCAGGGTTCCGCACCTTCATTATCAACTGTGCAAAAGTGGTCAAGTGAGTTCAAGAGAGGCAGAGAGAGCATTGAAGACGACCCCCGCTCCGGCGCCCCGGCTACTGCTTGTACGGGAGAAAGCATCAAAGAAGTCGAAAAACTTGTTCTTGAGGATGCCCGAATAAAGGTGAAAATGATGGCAGAGATCACCAAGCTTTCAATTGGTACCATTCACACCATTCTTCATGACCATCTTAACCTTTCAAAGGTCAGTGCAAGGTGGGTGCCACCAATGCTCACAGCGCCTCAGAAAAAAGTGAGAATCGCATGCTGTAGAGAGCTTTTGGAGATGTGCAGTGAGAAAGCGGACGGTGTTATGGATCGAATTGTTACTGGGGACGAAACATGGATCCACCACTATGACCCTGAAAGCAAACAAGAGTCCATGCAGTGGCATAAAAAAGGAACAGACCACCCGAAGAAGTTCAAAGTCACTCCGTCTGCCGGGAAGCTCATGGCCACAGTTTTTTGGGACTCAAAGGGAATCTTGCTCATTGAGTACAAAAAAAAGGTGAAACCATCAACGCCACATCCTACGCTTCCACTTTGCATAATTTGCGGGAGGAAATTAAAAAGAAAAGACGGGGTAAACTCGCAGCGGGTGTGTTGCTTCTTCATGACAACGCTCCTGTTCACACGGCGCGAGTTTCCAAGGCTGCTGCGCGAAATTGCGGTTTCGAAGAAATCCAACACCCACCCTATAGTCCAGACCTTGCCCCTAGTGATTATTTCCTGTTTCCGGATTTGAAAAAATGTCTTCGTGGAAAAAGATTTTCGGATGATGAAGAACTCAGTCGGCAATAAATGGGTATTTTGCAGAGAAAGAGGAAATTTATTTTTTGAGGGTTTAAAAAAGCTTATCTCAAGATGTAACAAATGCGTTGATGGTAGGGGAAATTATATTAAAAAATAAAGACAATTTAAATTGAATTCGCATTTTCCTTCATATCGATACCGAGAATATATTGAACGCCCCTCGTATGCTCAACGTTTTCTTAACATTAGTTTTTAATTCACTTCTTATTCATTCATTCTTTAAAATAACATGTTAGCCAAAATTGATTAAATCTTAATTTAAATCAGGGAACTTATTTTAGTTTACTATGGTCCTTATACGGTCGCTATAAACTTAACTATTTCCTTACACCTACAGCATTTCTCGCCTGTACTAACCATTTTGCATGAATATGGATAAATGCCTCCGGCGGGATGAAGCCAAACCGAAGCCTACTCCTTTTGCCAATTTCATTGGAGCAATAAGCTCCAAAGGTCAGGCTTTTGTCGCTGGGAAGCGCCCTTGCAAAACGAATGACCTTTATGAGGACATTGCTTATCCTGTTTAACTGAACCACATCGTATAGGACCTTGTTGGGATACTGTTTTATGTACTTGAACTCGCATCCACAAAACAACCTCGCGTTCCCCAGATGGTCGAACCGCCAACCAAATCGACCATGTACTTATCGTTGCGAGGCACGCATCCAACATCTCAACCGTGCACACATTCCGAGGGAAAACGTCGTTTCTGACGATTTTCTTGTTGCGACTAAGTTCAGAGCTCAGCTGTCTTAACGAGAAGAAGCTGCAAACCGTAGAGAAAAAGAAATTCGATGTTGGAAGCCTTAGCATGACTACAGTTGTCAAAGCCTACAGAAAGCGCCTGAGCGAGATTTATTCTGCTGTGCACTCACCAGCCGCAGACGCCAACAATATGTGGAACCGGTATCGCGTCATTATCAAATGGGTATCCGAGAGCACCAGTGAAAGAGCCCGTGGTATGATGAGGTGTGCACTTATCGAAAAATGGTGACAGAACGTGCACACCCACAAACGCTGTAACACCAAACTAGGGCAGCAAGGGAAGAGTATCGACCCAGAAGAAAGGAGAGAAAGAAGATCCTGTGCAGAAAGATGAGGGCATACGCTGTCTCCCAGCTCAAGGAGATCGAAGAGTCTCATGATCAGAACAACATCCGGAGGTTCATTTAGTACTGGAACGCAGGCTCTTCGAAACACTGAATGCAACCCTAGAAGCATAGGGAATAGTAGATCTGTTTAAGCAGCATTTCCAGCAGCTGTTCTTTTCAAATACGGAGTTGATGTTTTGGTAGCGCGCATGCACCAAATCATCAACCATGTATGGGTGGAAGAAAGCAGGCCCGATGACTGGAATATCAGCTCCATATTGCCCATCTACAGGAAAGGCGATCCTTTGTCTTGCAAGAACTATCGAGGCATGTCCCTACTTAATGTTGCTTATAAGATCCTATCCAACATACTGTGTGAACGTCTGAAGCCCTTCCGAAACACACTAATCGACACGTATCAATGTGACTTCCGTGACCGGCGGATCGACAATAGACCAAATCTTCACACTAAGGAGAATCCTGCAAAAGAGCAATGAATTTCAAGTCAAGACCCACTATCTTTTCATCGACTTAAAAGCCGCAAATGATAGCATTAATCGGCGGGAGCTCTACGCGGCGATGGCCGAATACGGGATCGCGGAAAAAATGCTCGAGTTACAGTCCCTGATGGTCAAATTATTAGACGCACTGTAAGGTTCTGTGTACTTTGTTTGTACTTGTTAACGTTAGCGTATCGATTGTTTAACACTGTAATGCAACACGTTTAAAATAAATACAAAATGGAATCATATACAAAATCTCCTAAAAAAAACACATTATAAATATATTTATATTTAAATATAAAAATAAAAGTGTTAAAAAACTGCAGTGCGTCTAATAATTTGGCCAGGGACTGTATGTCGGATGAAGCTGGAAAACACGCGGTACAATGAGCAGTATGGAAGCGTCTCTTCCGAACTACTCCAAACCGGCACCAGCTCCCGGCGAGGAGATGCGCTGTCATGTAACTTCTCAATCTTGTGCTGGAGCAGATAGTGCACAGGGCACGTCAACACGGAAGGCACTATCTTCAACAGATCCGTCCCACTACGTGGGTACGCGATACATGATCTCAGCGTGCCGTGTTAGAGGCTTTCACGGCGATTGAAGAACAATCGAAATTGTTTGGTCTTGAATTCGAAGTGCTTATCTTCAACAAACAAACAAACATCTGTCCACCGACTAGGACAAAACGTCACTGTTGATAGCAGCAACATCGAGGTTGTAAGGGAGGTCCCTACCGTGGAGTAGACATCAACTCTACAAATGATACCTTAGTGGAGATCAGACGAAGAATTACCCTGGAAGGAATGGGTTCAAACTCCTGACTCGGAAGACCAAGTTTAGGCTATACAAAACACTGATAGGTTAGGTTAGGTGTACGTGGCTGTCGGCAGAAGCCGACACACTTAGACCAATTTAGGTCCATTGTGATACCACGTATGTTATCTACCTCAACTCTGTAGATGGGACTGGCCAACGACACGCGGTTGTTATCAAACGGTCCCCCATCTACGTACTAACCACTCCCTACGTCGTTTAATTACGGTGATCTGACGAGAACCGATTAACTCGACGTGGTATGGTCGTTGGTTACAAAACACTGATACTGCCAGTTCTGCTTTATGGTGCCGAGTGCTGGACGATAAGCCATGGATCCTTTCGAAAGAAATATACTCCGGATATTTGATCCTGTGTGCGAGGAGGGTGAATGGAGGAGGAGATACAACCGCGAACTCTATGATCTGTACCAAGATGTGGATGTATTCCAAAAAGCTAAAATACGTGGACTACATTGGGTCGGCCACATCCAGCGAATAGACAATAATGCTCCAGCTAAGAGAGTCTTGAACTGCCAGCCCCGGAGGAAGACTGAACCTTCGTTTTAAAGACCAAGCCAGCGCAGATGTTAGAGCGCTTAGTCCGGACACCTGGAAGCAGCGTGCCCGGGATCGCGGAGAATGGAAGCCTGCAGTGTCTCAGGCTCTCCACGGGTCGAAAGCCCGTTAAGTAAAAGTCCAAAATGCAAAATATTTCTTTTTCATTTTTAGTGTAAATATTTAAAAAAATACGCCTGCTGATAAGGCCACTATTTAAAAAAAAAACCTTTTTTTGAAGAAACCATTAAAAAGTATTTATGCAAAAGTCGTCCTTAACAATTCCTTTATACAAAGTTTTTGCCACGCCCATTTTTTAGGGGCAACTTTTTTTTTAACAAAAACGTCGTTTTTTACATAAAATCCTTTAAGGAACGTAAAAAAAATAGAAATTCATACATATATATGCAACAAAATATGTAGACAATATCCTTCTTAACAATTTACCAATTCTTAGAAATGGGAACAAGCCCTCCTTATTGAAAAGCCCACACTATAGGTATCATTTCTAGGAAGACCTTCGTTGACCCAACACAATATTTACAAACATGCCAGTGTGCTGATGATGCTCTGACAATATATGTAAATTTTTTTCCATATACCAATCAGTGTGTACCTTTCTGAATAAATAAAATTAATACAGCCCATTTTAGCCGAAAATCGACCAAACACGATTTTTAATTGAGATTATGGCACTACACATACTACCTATATATAAGGCACTTTCTGGATTGTTGCAAAAAAAAATTGAGATAACAATTAAACATGACGTTACGATGATAGGGAAGTAGAAAAAAATGTGTTGGAAAATTCTGTCCTCCGTCTGTCTGTTTGCAGATCTGCAGCCTTGGTTCATAGTGTTTATTTAGTAGTCTCGCACTAGGCGTTGTTGAAATTGGAATTTAGCTCTAAAACTATGGTAGGTATGTCATATAACGGATTGTTAAAACTTAATTTTTCTAAAAACGGGCTTAATGATTTAGATAAAACAGTCTATCTTTTGGTAAGAATGGATTTTGCGAGATTTATCTTAAAACAGTACCTCCTATAGAACCGATTTTTTAACATCAGAACTTCGCGCTAACAACAAAACCGATTTCAAAAATTTAGGAAGGCTTTTATGATCAAATTCATACATAACTTTTTTGGTTTTTTGAACATGCTGGAAACGGGTATATTGAATTTTTACAGATTTTTTTCCAGGTGAAAACTACAGATTTCCTTGTATTGCAATATGTACTCAAAAAATTGCAAAATATTTTTCAAAAATTAAAAAAAAACCGGTCTAAAAAAATCTGCTTTAACGATTTTCAATATTTTTTTCCTAGGTAGACTATTGCTAATAAAATACTATTGCATACTTAGTTTTTCCAAGAAAACTCTCAAACAAATTTAAATAACTAAAAGACTTTTCCAATATTTTTTTAAATAATTTTAAGTTATTATTTATTAGGTACATATCATCATTCTTTAAGATTTTATTACTACAAAAAGCATTACATAACAATGTCTGTAGGTAGGAACAACAACATACGCCACCCATTCACGCCTCTACACCAAAAGGAGGATTTCTGCCTGGACCGTTACCGAGTCTGAGTGCTCTGGGATTTGAATTTCCTTTTTTCATATAAAAAAAAAAAAAAAAAAAAAAAAAAAAAGAATGTAGGTAGGAATCATTTTTAAAAAATTAAATTTAATCTTCTGGCCTTCTGCGCTGTAAATATATCTAAAACTTACTGAGTGTCAATCTCAATTTGTTGATGAATTCACATTACCGCCAATCCTGTTAATCTTTTTTCACCGGTAAAATTTCTTAGATAAGTTTTTAGACGTTTCATTGTTGAAAATGTACTTTCCGGTGTACATGTTGAAACCGGTAGTGTCGACAAAATTTTAAGAAGCTTGTGGATGTCAGGAAATAGATCCTTATTGCATTCCCCAAGAGCTGTTATTGCACTCTTTGAACGCTATATATCTTTTTGTGTATGGCATTTTGTCTTCCATAGCGTAAATTCAGCTTTTAAAGTATCCCAATCCAAAAAAAAATTATAAAATTTTAAGTTTTCTTCGTTATAATTTTGTTCGTTTTTGCCAAGGATCGATGGAATCAAAATGCACAAAGAGGAAAGTAGGGACTTATAGTTTTCAAATCTCATTTTAAGCTGACTTAAAAAGTCATCTAAAAGAGGAATCATTATGCTTATCCTAAAATAGGTTTTAGGATCTGTTGTGCTCATGTTTTGTCTGTGCTGCTGCCTTGACACAATTCGTGAAATTTTAAGTTTTTCATCCACAACATTTACTAAGTTTAGTGCAGTCTCAAAAATTGTTTTGAATTCCGGAATGATATTCCTTGGAATGTGTTTGTTATTAATTCCACATGTTCCAATTGAGACACTAAGTCGCATGAAAGGGATTGTAAGATCTTAGAAAGTGGCAATGTATATGTAAACAAAACACTCATACAACACAAACTTACTGCAAAATCACTAACTGAAATAGATCTTAAAAAGCAACTCGCCTTCGATTACGTATCAGAGTCCTTATCACTACACAACTCTTCCAAAGCATCAATTATCGCTTCAAAAAATTCCTTAAACCCTATCAACCCATTATGGTTTTCCACCCAGCGTGTTTCACACATTGCTGTTAAATTTTTCCATTTATTTTGAGGATAATTTTGTTTAATCATTTCCTGCAACAAATGTGTGCGCTTTGCCGATAATTTAAAAAAAAATTCCAACGGATTTTTTGGTACCAATAGTGTTGGGAATAGGCTGAATTCTCGACAAGAATGCCCTAATGCCAGGTTTAGAGAGTGTGCGCTACAATGCAGGTATAAGGCTTCTGGATGAAATTCGCGTATCTTTTTTTTTTTTTTTTTTTTTTTTTTATTGAAAAGGAATTCCAAATCCTAGAGCACTCAGACTCGGTAACGGTCCATTGTACTACCAGGCAAAAATCCTCCTTTTGGTGTAGAGGCATGTGAATGGGTGGCGTATGTTGTTCTTTCCCATGGGGATTGAACCTGCACCGCACGGGTAACAAGCCAACACACTAACCTCTACACCGTCGTCACCCATTTTCGCGTACCTACTACAGGTAGGTTGAACTCCGTTAAAACTGCTTTTCATAGCTTAAAACTAAAATCAGAAATTTTTAACATAATCAATAATTATTTGAGTACAAATTTCATACTGATGCGGAAAAGTATGATTTACAGATGCAATTTTAAAAAATTTCGGGGTTCAAACCTCTGTGACCCCACCCCCCTGGCTACGGCCTTGCAAGGTTCCAGTTATTGACCCTCCATTCCAAGGAGCTTAACCTTGTGTTGGTTTTTACCCATTTTACTTTTCTCACCACCTTGAAGCTTTTATAAATAAAATATCGTGTGGCACCTTTTGACTTCTGGCAACACCGATCGCTTTGTCACTCGTAATCGTAAGCAATACATAAATTTAACATAATTTTTAACATTCACACACGTTAAGATACAAGAAGAATATTAAATGCTAGCATAGAACCAAAGGCAATGAGCCCAAACAAAATCAAAAAACAAACAAATTCAGCACACAACCGCACACATGGCATCTTTATATGAGCTTGAGTGAGCATGGGTCACTTTTAAATTTTACTCAAAACACATTTCTCCATGCATATCCGAGAATCACTCACTTCTGAGTAACGTTGTGAATTTGTGATGTAGTAGTAGTGTCTAGTGTAGTATATCTCTGCCTATCTACGCACAGAAACTCAAATAGCACATCTTTGACTCAAGCGATGAAAAAAAGTACTTGTACTCAAACAAACCCAAACGATTCAAAATCAGCATGAGAGAGCCAAAGTGGGGGACTTGACTCTTTGTCTCTCCCTCTCTATCTCTCTTTTCTAACACATCTATGTGTCTTTCTTTCTGGGTACCTTGTCGCGTTTTGTGGAAAAACTCCAATTGTGCAGAGCAGAAGCAGAGTCTGACTGAAAAACTGAATGCCCGCCCGCCGCCTGCCAACCAACCCAGCCAGTCAGTAGTTTTGTTTATACTGCCGCCGCGTCCATGAGAATTTGCCCGTTGCTAATACACACTTGCATCGCTGCCGTCGCCGCCGCCGAAAAGTGGGAAAATTCTTCAAACATTTTCCTTCTTTGTTGTCATTCAAGTCAAGGAGGGTTAAATTTGTACGTTAATTTTTTTTCGCGCTTTTGAAATGTATCTGTGGGGGTGGATGATTCGCTCGGATGCAATAATGTGACAAAGTGACAAGAGCAAAATATATTATTTAGATACACACAAATTTCAGTGTCATCTGTCGTGTCAATTTCAAATGATGAATGTGGATAATTTACAGGTGTGCGCGCGAAAAATCAAAGTTTTTAGATACACAATGTATCTACAAGTGGATATTTGATAATCTACCACAAATCAAAGTATCTGTGCGGTGTGAAATTTATCTTTGATACTTAAGTTGACAGATAAATGCAAGGAAATTGCCAATAAGAGTAGATAAATCAATGCCAACGTTCCATTTTGATGATGATGGCCCGCCAGTCATTCACTGATAATCTAATTAAATTGATAGACAAGTGAAGAAGAATCAACCCGTCCGTCGTCGTTGTCGTTGCCGTCGTCGGCTGTGTGGTCTTTGCGTGGTTTTCTCACAACAATCAGTCGCATTTTGTGCAACTAAATCAAATAAAAAATAAAAATAAAATAAATTATTTATTCAATCAATTGATTGCCTTGTTGTTGGTGCTTTAGTAGTTCAGTGTTCCAAGTGGTGTTTCTTTTATTTAAACAAGCAATAGCTTTTGTTTTTATCAGTGTCCCGGTTGTGTTTATTTTCCTTTATTTGTTGATTCAACACATAACTGTGCTACAAGAATTTATAGCAATATTTTCTTAAACAAACATCAAACCATCATCGTCGTTGGCATTGTCCAGCACAGATCAACATTTTCAACAGCAGCTAACAATGGATTGTGATTACTCGAAATTTCTTTATAAACGTGAGTATCTAGGTATACTTGTCAAATACTGTCCCAGCTTTATCCATCCGTCGCTGGCAAACTGTACAAATGTGTACATATTTAATTGCAGTTTAGTTAAGTATCTCTCTAAATACGTCAACGAAAATTTACACATTACATATACTTTAGACCGAACAAACATAATTTAGGTACCCAACATGCGGCTAAAAAAACATCATTGCGGCGTATTAATGTTTTTTTTTTTTTAGTTAGTTGTTTTGTGGTTTTTCCTTTAGTTTTTCTTGTATTACTCTTTTTTGTGTCATTGCGCCACCTCATTTTCACCGTACTTGTTCTTTTGGATTTAGGCGCGAGCCGTGATTTATTGACCACGGCAAAGATTTTACTCGATTTTGTTTTTGGTGAGTACCTACCCAAAGGGGGATAGGTAATTGTGTTAAATTAAAATTTGAATTAAGTCTTGTATCTGCTTTTTTTTTATAAGAAAAAGTACCTATCGCCATATTTTTTTTAGTCATTGCCGTCGGTAAAATTAATATCCAAATGATTATTAAAGTTTGTAATGATTAATGCAGTTTCTGTTTCAGTAGCGCATTAGTAGGTTCACAGAAAAAACATTAATCTCTTTGATTTTCGACTGTTTTGTCGGCTTTTAAATACTTTGTTGGGTTGTAGCTGCAACTACTCCACACTAAAAGTCCATAAATACTTAAAAAAAAACGTTTGCACTTGGGTACATTCACACACACATAGATAGGACTGCGGCCATAATATCCATTATCCTTAAACGGCGAGGTTATTTTACAGGATTTGAGGGATCATAACTCTCCCACTTTACTATATACATCCCAATTGGTCCGCCTGTAAGGTTCGCCGGTTCGATCTCAATAAACATCAACAGGCGCCCCGGTTTCGGATCAATTTACTGATGTATGCTGATGATGTCTCCATATATGTAGGTTTGATGGAATATTGTGTTGCTCGAGCTAATAAAGATCTATAGTTGATTCAAAGCTGGACTACAATAAATAAACGTCCGTTGAAAACTGAGGCTATGATTTCAAGTTGATTCAACTGGATTTCCGGCGATTGAGCTAGGTGGTAAAACTATTCCGTATGTCAGCAAGTTTAAATATTTGGTATTCTGCTTTAACTCATCCCTTAGTTGCTGTGATGCAATCTCTGATGCAATTAGGGAAGTTTACGCCGGTCTTCGTTAAGTAAGATGTTCATCTCACCTGCTGGTTCCCAGCCTTAAACTGCGTCTAGTAAAAAGTCCGATTATCCCGTTCTTTACGTTCAATTGTAACGTCTATCCTTCCATGGATTATAAATGCCATCGTGAACTAAATGTTGCGATAAATATTAGGCATTAACGGCTCATACAGTGGCTAAAATCCAGCGTCTCCAAAGACTTTCTTGTGCGAAGTGGAAGCGACCTACAATTTTAAGCCGAATCCGTACGGCAAATCTGAGAAGCTTCTCATGACAATTTATACTCTTGGATGTTTAACAGACGTTCGCAAGAGGTTGGGCAGTGGAAAAACTCTAGATGTTACTTGGCCCCGTCAGGATTTGAACCTGAGACCTTTAGATTAGTAGTCCAACACACTTACCTTTGCGCTAATGTGCCCACAAGATATGAAATCAAGCCGCCTACGAAAAATGAAACTCGACCGCGCTGTTTTCAACAGATAACAGTCGCTGGGTAGCTCGCTTTGCGGGTAAAAGGATTTAAAACTCTGGACACATCTTCCACTTACAAAAATAAAGAACATGCACACCTCTTCGACTCGCAAAAATAATTGGATGACCAGAGCGCCGCTACGCTTCAGTGTTCGCGATCGAATTTCATTAGACCGCTCGGACTAAATTCATCAGATGATCTGAATCTAGACTGCGATCGAAAAATAGAATTAGACCGCGCGGTGTTGTTTATTTTCACTATCGCGGCAATATGTCATTTTTGAATTGATTTTGAATTTAAATTCGACCATAATCATGAGTATACACACATATTCCCGCCTCATGCATGCATTAGGCTCTTGTTCTTGGCGTTCGTGCTCAGACGTTTGTTCAAGGAAGTATTTGTTGAACGGCATTTTTGTGATTTTGAGCAGTTGAAGTAATAAGTATGCCCTGTACTCATTAGTCCGAATAATTCGTTAGTCCGAATCCCTTGCAATAATTGGTTCGGATAAGCGAGACTCAATGTCTGTTCATGTTTATGTAAATAGGTAAACAAATAAGTCGATCCTGATAAAACTGCTAGATGCTAGCGTTTGCATTTTCCGCTTGTCCTGTGGTGGTAAAACTTTTGCGTTCTCCTTTGAATTTTTTTTTTCCATAAGATGCACAATTTTTTACAAAGTTTTTTTTTATCAAATATTTTCTTCGGCCCATTTTATTTGCTTTATCATGGAACGAAAAGCTCTCCGAATAGTTAGCTTCAAGTGTGACATCTCTAAGCTGGTACCAATCTCTACCGCCCTCTCAAACGTGAGACCCTTCGTCTTCAGCAAGCCATCTTTAACCCCCTTCGGGATAGGGGTCAGAATTTACCCGAGGTAGGCATGCCGGTCGTAAGAGGCGAATCAAATCCAAACCCCCCTTCGGGATAGGGGGTCTCAACAGAAAAGACTGCAGACAGACCACTGGCGTTCTGACGGGACACTACGTTTTTGCCAAGCACCTTAAGGTGCTAGGCCTAAGCGATACCACCAACTGCGAAGCCTGTGGAGAAAGCGACGACACTACGGAACATTTCCTCTGTGATTGTCCTGCTTTTGCTCGTATCATGACTGCAATGCCCACATTAATCGTGTCAAATTCTCCTATGACCAAAAGTTGAGGCAAAAAATACTATAAAGTCCCACAGGTAGTAAAAACTTTGGGTCATTTGTTAAAAACATCAAGAATTCGACCTCATCATCTGTCCCGACACTCATCTACAATGGCATTCCGGCTGTCAGCTCTATAGATAAGGCCAATCTGCTTGCTGCTCACTTTGCAGTCAACTCAACGCTCCCAGATTGTGCTTTGTCTCCCCCTGTACTCGAGCGCGCAGAATTCTCTATGGGACCAATCCACTTTCGCACTCGTACAGTGGCTAGAGTACTTCAAGATCTTGACGTTCACAAATCCGCTGGTCCAGATGGTATTTCCCCTATCGTTCTGAAGAGGTGTTCTTCTTCGCTGGCAAAACCATTGCGTAAGCTTTTCCATCTGTCCTATTCTTCAGGACCCTTCCGGGAAGATGGATAACAGCATTTGTCCAGCCTGTACCAAAAAAAGGCGAATCTTCTTCTCCCTCCTCCTA
The DNA here is from genome assembly GCA_949715645.1 of Portevinia maculata. NCBI lineage: Eukaryota > Metazoa > Arthropoda > Insecta > Diptera > Syrphidae > Portevinia > Portevinia maculata. The sequence continues at coordinate 11,403,577 of OX454526.1, forward strand.
CCGACCAATTGCACTTACGTCCCTTCTTTCTAAGGTCATGGAAACGCTGATAAACCGTCAGCTAATGAAATATCTTGAATCGCGAAAACTTCTTAATGACCGGCAGTATGGTTTTCGTAGCAACAGGTCCACTGGTGATTTGATGACATATCTAACCGAAAATTGGAACCAATCTCTTCAACAAGGTGGTGAAAGTAAGATCGTTGCGCTTGATATTTCAAAGGCATTTGACAGAGTTTGGCCTCAAGCTCTCTTGTCGAAAATGCGTGCATTTGGAATCGATGATACTCTTCTTCAATGGATTAGAAATTACCTTTCGGACCGTTCAATTCAAGTTGTTTTGGACGGTTTCAAGTCTGCAACTCACCAAATAAATGCTGGTGTCCCCCAAGGCTCTGTTCTGTCCCAGACTCTCTTTCTCATTTTTATAAATGATCTCCTGTTTGTTACTTCTAATCCAATCCATTCCTTTGCTGATGACAGTACCATCAGCTTCTCATATTCGTTTCTTGGGTCACGCCCCTCATCTTCGGGTGTGGAACTGGAACGGCAACGTATGTTAAGCTCAATAAATTCCGATCTTAACAGCATAACTCAGTGGGGTAAAACCAATAGAGTGGAATTTAATGCTTCCAGAACTCAATGCTGAATCTGTCATTAAAGCAAAACCCACACACACTGCCATTATCTATGAATGGCACTTACATCGCTGAAACCGAAAGACTTTCCATTCTCGGTATGTGTGTTAATGACAACCTCCGTTGGTATGACCACATATTCGATGTCGCCAAGAACGCCGCGAAATGTCTAGGCTTCGCTAACCGATGCAAGAAATATTTTACCCCTTCTGATGTGGCTACAATTTATAAGGCGTTTATCCGCCCGAAACTCGAGTACAACGCTCATATCTGGTCCGGTGCACCAATAACTTATTTGGAGCTACTTGACAGGATCCAAAAACGCGCGATAAAACTCATTGGCGACCGAGACATCGCGAGATCGATTGACTCTCTTAGTCATCGTCGTAATGTCTCCTGCCTGTCGTTATTTTATCGTTATTTCCACCATAAGTGCTCAAACGAAATAGCCAGTTGCATTCCTCCCCTTGAACATTTCAACCGCAATACCCTCCATGCAAGGAATGCTCATCAGTTCACCCTCAAGCCTGTGTTCGGACGTACAGTGAAGTTCAAAGAAACTTTCCTCCAGCCGTACAACACGAATGTGGAATGCTCTTCCCCGCTCCATTTTTCCTACACATTATAACCTACAGACATTCAAAACCAACGTGCATCGGCATCTCTCCGTTTCCTCTCACCCTAATTTCCTTAACGCCCGCGCTGTGTAGCTAATACATTATAAGGGTCCCAACAAATCCCTGTAGTGCCCGCTTATTATAAAACAAAAAAAAAAAATCAGGTGGCAGGTATTTGGTGCGGATATGGTGAGTGATGTAAACCTAAGCTCCTTATCATTGAAGCGCCTTCTCGTTTTTCTTAGGAAAACGAGTAAATTCTCACAGTAAAATGTGGTGTGTCTGCCTGGTAGTACAATGGACCAGTATTGAGCCTGAGTGCTCCAGTGTAGAAAGTCTCGCACCCCGACAAAAAAAAAGAAGCCATCTTTAATGCGTTTGTCTCTTATACCATATTACAGCTGGATTCGTAGTGCAGTCATCAAATATGTCCCAAAATTACAGTGAATCGCCAATTTTCGGAAAATGGCAACGTTCTCTCGAACTGATTCACCTTCTACTTGCCCACGATGGTGGAATTTATAATATTCAGCGACTTCCAATGGGTTGTTGCAGATCCTCATATGTACGACTTTCAGGTGTAGCAGGTGGGATCCCGTCGCAGAGTAGGTCAAATGTATTGGGATCTATGTAATGCAGTCAGTAGGTAGTTAACCTTAATGCCCACGTTCTCTATGTTGAATATGGCAAACGCTCCCTCAAATCGTTGGACCAACGTTGAAACCTGCCTTTCGTCTTGTCGAAAAATTCGATCGAGAAATTAGGTGGAACTCGACCGGCATAATAAGTACTCGTAGATGTTCCCCAACACTACCACCAGGTGCAGCTGACGGATTAGCACTTCCGGGCATTTGGGACACAATTTCGGTCAAGCAGGTTCGAATTTTTTTTTTTACAAACATGTTTTGACAATTTATTTTTGTTCAGAAATTCAATTTGGCAGCAAATTCTGTAGCACAATAAGGACAAATAAATAAAACACGTGTCTACACGATTTTCATTACATATTAGCCTTTTGGGATAAAGCCCGTCCTCGGCGCATTGCAAGTAGGGCCGCCCTGATATCAGTGAGAATATAGATGTTTTTGTTTTGTATGAATCTGCTTCGATTCTCTCGAATTCAGAGCTCTATCGCATGGATTTCCGCCTGAAATACGGTGCTGCTTGTGTTCATACTAGCTTATAGGCATGTTTTAGCTCCAACTCCTTCAGTTGTTTTCGATCCGTCTGTGTACCATACATGTGAATCTTTGGCAAATGTAGGTTTATTCTGTTCCCAGTTTAGACGGTCTGGAAATGTAACCTTGAAGTTGTGTCATAAGTTATATCTTGGTAGACATTTATCTGTTAGGTGTATTCCAAGTAGTTTGTGTTCTCTGAGTTCCCGTAGGCTTACAGAGTGAGCTTTGTTGGAATTTGATTCATCTTCTGTGATGAACGTATAGGCATTTACCATCGCTTCTTTCATGAGCTGTAGGTGAACTGGAGGGATGTTTAGTATAATTTCAAGTGCAGCTGTTGGTGCAGTTTTCATTGCACCAGTTGCACAGACACAGGCTAGTCGCTGTATTTTATTGAGCTTAGCCTGTGCTGACCTCTGCGTTGCCTTGTACCACCAAACGGCGGCTGCATACGTGATGATAGGTCTTGTAATTGCCATGTAAAGGGTTTTTCAATAAGAGCGCTACAAACGTTTTTTTTAAATAAAACAAAAACGGTTTTGGATATCAATGAAATTCATTATTCTTGTGAAAGTACGTTCGATGCCATTATGTATGGAACTCGATTTCTTTTGCATGGCCACCACGGGCACGCTTGCAGAAGTCCAGACGCTGAAGCCAATTTTCGACGGGTTTCAAGCATAAATCGGCCGATACTGCTGCAATTTCACGTTCGATATTCGTACGAAGTTCATCAATCGTCGCTGGCTTGTTGGCATAGACCATAGACTTGACGTAGCCCCACAGGAAATAGTCTAACGGCGTCCAATCGCACGACCGAGGCGGCCAAGCGACTGGACACGATTATGACGACCATAAATTGTACGTAGCGCTCTTAACGTTGAAGCCACTGACTCCGAATTTCGGTAGTAAATTTTAATAATTTCGACTCGTTGTTGGCTCGTATATCTTTCTATCATGAAATGGCAAACCTTACTGTAGAGAAATGCAAAAGAGCGGCGAGAAATTCGGCGTCGTTTGCTGTCCCTGTCGCTCTACTTTTGTAGCGTCCCTGTTGAAAACCCCTTTACATCCATAGTGTCATTTTGGGGTTAAGTCCACAATTTTTACCAAGTAGGCTTTTACTGGTCCATAATGAGGTCCTGGCCTTATCAATAGTTTTGGTAAGTTGAGAGTTCCATGTAAGTTTTTCGTCCAGTGTGATTGCTAGATATTTAACTTCCGTTGAGAACTCTATTGTTTCACCGAAGAGTGTAGCATTTCTGAGTCTTCCTCGTCTTCTTCTCTTGGTGAATGCAACTATGGGGCTTTATTTGGGATTGACTTTAAGTCCAACATTTGCACCATTCAACAACCAGGTTCAGAGCCGTCTGGAGGCGATCCGAGATTGTGTCTTCGAATTTACCTCTGATTAGGATAGCTATGTCGTCTGCATATCCTTGGACATAGAAACCATCATTATTGAGAATGATCAGTTGCTCATTTACAACGATGGACCGTAGCAGGGGTGAGAGTACTCCCCCTTGGGGGCATTTTCAATTTCAATTCCATTCAATTCAAATTTTATTTCATATGAATTCAAATATAACAACAGAAGCAATAAGTTTTAACAATATATATATTTAAATACAGAATTCAATAAAATAATTAGTGACATTTTTTAGTTTTGTATACTTTAAGTATTGAAAATAGTATCAAATGCCACTTCGATATTCTTTACCTTAGAAAATAATGATTACGGGTGGGGTGCCCCATTTAAAAAAAAAAACATTATGCAAAATGAAAAATCAATAAAAGAAAAGAAAAATACAAAATAAAATTTCATAAACAGAACATAACGTTACACCAAAATGTCAGAAAGGATGAATTCTATTTCAGCATATTTGAAATTTAATACCCATTGCTTTAACCTTAGAAAGATAATCTATGTCTGCGAGACGTATGACGCGCGGAAAAAATGTTATATCCTTTTAACTATAAACCGCATTGGGTTGGTTACTTAAACTTACTCAGTCGGTGGTCGGAGCTTTCCCGCAACGGTCGTGGAGCGATGGTAAGTACCTGCGGTAACAAGTTATAGCTATTCCGGACTTCTGGGGGCGTGTGTGTCCTGTGCCATTCTTACATTTAATTTAATCGTATATAATTTAAAATTACTAAGACTTATTGGTAGGGTGGCGACGGTGTAGAGGTTAGTGTGTTGGTTTGTGACCCGTGCGGTGCAGGTTCAATACCCATGGGGAACAACAACATACGCCACCCAATCACATGCCTCTACACCAAAAGGAGGATTTCTGCCTGGTAGTACAATGGACAGTTACCGAGTCTGAGTGCTCTGGGATTTGGATTTCTTTAAAAAAAAAAAAAAAAAAAAAAAAAAAAAAAAAAAAAAAAAAAAAAAAAACGACTTATTGGTAGACTTATTTTAAACCGAAAAATGAAAATTTAGCAAACAATTATGATTTAATGTCAATTTTAAGGTTCCTTTAAAACATAAGTTGTTTTTTTTGATTTGTAATGGGGTTTAAGTTTTTTGTTTTTATTGTTTAAATTAATATTTATTTATACTTAGGTTTAGGTTTATGTGGCTGTCGGCAGAAGCCGACCCACTTAGACCAATTTAGGTCCATTGTGATACCACGTATGTATTATCTACCTCAACTCTGTAGATGGGACTGGCCAACGACACGCGGTTGTTCTCAAACGGTCCCCCATCTACGTACTAACCGCGCCCAACGTCGTTTAATTGCGGTGATCTGACGAGAACCGATTAACTCGACGTGGTATGGTCGTTGGTTTACTTATACTTAGTCATTGATTTATTTCTCTTAATATGAACTACATATATAAATAAAACGTTAATATTTTTTAAAAAGTTCATGGGTTTCATTAAATACACTACCAAAGTGCCATACGTCTCTGAGACGTATGATTATCTTTAACGTCATAAAAAAATATGATTATCTTTTTAGGGTTAAGGAATTTTCAAGCCTACCAGAAAATGTTGCAGCTCTAATGCATTGAGGGAGCTTATTAAATAACCGACAGGATGATATCAAATAAAAATTGCGAAAGGCAGTCGTGCGGGCGTGTACAGCTACAACATTCACAAAGTTTCTACGCAGATTATATTTAGAAATTAATCTGCAATTTAGATAACCCGATCTTTAAAAAAAACGTTTTTAACACTTTAAAACAGTACAAATGGCGGACTGGAAGTATTTTCAAATCACGAAACAAAGGGTAACTGGGATGACGACGGTGTTTTCGGCATATTTTTCTCAAAACATTTTTCTATAGGATTAACAGAGGTTGAATTTTATTCATATATGTACGAGTACCACCCCAACAAGCAATACCATATTGAAGCTTCGAATGAAAAATACTATAATAAATAATTTTTAGTAGTTTGCTTGAACAAACATTTTTTAGATAAAAGAAATATCTTAGAGTACAACGAAAGTATTTCTTCAGAGAATCCGTATGGAGTGCACAGCTCCTCCTGGTGTCAAAAGTGAGCCCCAGATACTTCAAATGGTCAACTTTTTCAATCGAAAAACACCGTTCACTGCAATTTTTCGTGGTATACAGAAAGTTGGGTGGGAAATACCGGAAGCACATGAGCAGCTAGGCATTTTATGTTTTTTACACTCAGGTGCATTGAATAACACAACCGCATCTGCGCCACTAGGGGTTGATAGATTAAAAAACATGATTTTGTTTATAGAGCTTATGGACAATCTATGTTCAGCGAACCAGATCCTTAACAAATTAAGATCACAGTTGATATCAGATGTCAAATCCATTGCACTATCGGAACCATAACAACAACCTACATCATCTGCAAAAGCAGTAAGCATACCTTTAAATTGAAGACCAAACAGTGAATTTATATAAATGAGAAACAGAATGGGTCCCTACACCGAACCTTCGGGAACGCCCATATTATAATTGGATTTCACTTCTAGTTTCACCAATCTTTACCCTTTGAGATCTATTTGAAAAGTAAGACCCAAACCAATCGAACATGAAACCACGGAAACCAATATTTTCAAGTTTTTTCAGTAGGATAAAGTGGTCAACCATATCAAAAGCTTTTGTTATGTCAACCTTGATGGAAAAAAGTTCACCGCAGGCCTGGTGAACTTTTTTCCATCAAGGTTGGCAAAAATACGGGAACAAAAATGTAAAAGAGCATCCTCAGTTGATTTTCCCTTTTGAAAACCAAATTGCACCGGACTGAAAAAGTGGGTCTTGTTTAAAAAGGAGACTATCCTCTCCTTAACAACTTTTTCAAAAACCTTACTAAGAACCGGAAGAAGATTGGCCTATAATTGTTCATGTCATCTGCAGCACCTTTTTTGTGGAGTGGAACTATATCAGCGCATTTGAGGTTCTTCGGGGGAACTCTTGAGAAAATACTACGGTTAAAGATGACTGCTAGGTCATCAACTACGAAATATGAGATACTCGTATGTTTCAATACACCGTTAGACATGCCATCAAAACCACAAGCATTCAAATTTCTCAGAGAGCTAATGGCCTTTAAGATCTCAAGCGCAGAAATGGGTTCGAAGGAAAAACTATTTCTTTGCAACGGTTCACAACTGCTCCTAGAAGCCAAACACTCAGTGCATCTACCTAGAACTGCTACCTTTGGTACGCTGCTAGCTACTGAAGTAAAAAAAAACAGTTTAACGCGTTAGCTATAACAACTTTATCTGAAACTACACAACCATTAATACAAATAGCAGTAGGCTTTTTCGCACCAGCAGACTGATTCAGAATGCTGTTCACTACCTCCCACTCACTTTTTAACTTTCCTTTAGCACAAATAAATTGATTGCGGTAATAATTATCGCGGCAAATAGGAATTACTTTTTTGAGTTCACAACATAGTTTGATATATCTATTTTTTAGCCTGATATTGTTAATATGCTTCGAACACTTAATTCTTAGCTTATTTTTAAGTTTGACTTTGATTAGAAGCTGCTTAGTGATCCATGGTTTAAGTCTTTTTTGACGTTACAGAGTAAGAACAATCAGCAATATGTTTATTAAGGGTATTAATAAATAGTAAATAAGATGCAGAAGCATCGCTCTCATAATAACACTCATCCCAACACTCATATAAAAGATTATTTTTGAGCTTCCTGAAATCAACTCGTGTAATATTTTTCGGCGGATCTTCGCTACGACTCTTTAATTTGTAATGAGCTGTGCCTATCCACAGCCTCGTCATTGGGTGATTGGTGATGGACAAATCAAAAATACACTTTTCGCAGCTGTCACACTGAGTTTATTGCTGGCCTAATGAGGTTTTTATTGTTTTATCCTCTAGCATACATTGTATCCATAGTGTTGTCCTCTCCCATGTTTTGGATACCTGTATATATCTGGGAGAATTCTGTATTATCAAATACTCCTTCTATATCGAGGAAACAACCGATCGCTATCTTTTTGTCTTTGAGGGATTTCTCAATTATCGTGGTGAGATTTTACAAGGCGTATGTGTGGTTGATTTTCCGAGTTGGTAGGCATATTGGTACTTGTGAAGGGGGTTCGTTTGAAGTGCCCCGTCTCTGATATGTCTATCAAGGATTTTTTCCATAGTTTTGAGGAAAAAGGAATTTTGAGCCTAACATTTTCATAAACTGAATAATTTCATTTTTTTTGGGTTCGCATATTAAACCTACAAAACCAAGTTAATAGCAAAAATTCACGTCATAAATCATTCTACTGATTTTATGCACACAAATTAATCTTACATAAATACATATGTACAATTTGCATACAACTAATATTGTGAGCCATAGAACGTACCGGCAAAGATTTCAAAAAAATAATCGCCATACAAGAAATATAAAAAAACAAAAAAAAAAAAAACACCGCAAATGAATAAAGCATGACTTTTTTTTTGGCCGGATATGTTATCAAACTTTTAATGGTTCTTTTATCGCCATTAGATGTCTTTTTTAAGTATCTGGCACATGGCATGCCGTGTTTGTGGACTTATTGGTGGGGGTATTTTATTTAAAAGTAAGTTGAAGAGATCTGTTCCGTGGCGTAAGACAAACAAGTAAACAGATTAGAAAGGATGCAAATTATTCAAAACTTGAACATTTTAGTAGAATTAAATTTTAATGAAGAACTAACTAACAATCCTTCAACTGGCTTGTCGTCATTATACCCTATTCTAGGGGTATATTAATTTTGACGCATAGTTTGTAACATACCTTAATATTGCCCGTAGACCCCTAAAAGTTACTATATTTATGATCAGCATCGATAGTAATGTCGATCTAGCCATGTCCGTCCGTCGGCAAAAATTAGGCCTTTAAACTGGACCTAGAGAGCTGAAATTTTAACCATATACTCTCTAGGGTCCCGAAATAATCAAGTTTAAGAATTTTTGAAATCCGCCCACAGACACGCCCACAAACTCAAAAAAACAAAATTTTGGAAAAAATCGAATTTTGAGCTAGAGAGCTGAAATTTTTTATATATGATCTATGGTCCATAAAACTGATTGGGACATAAAATTTTCAAAATCCGCCCACTGACACGCCCACAATTAAATAAAACAAATTTTGGGAAAAATTGAATTTTTAGCTAGAAAGCTGAAATTTTTTATATATGATCTTTGGCCCATAAAACTGCTTGGGACATAAAATTTTCAAAATCCGCCCACTGACACGCCCACAATTAAATAAAATATTTTTTTTGAAAAACCAAAATTTGAGCTAGGGAGCTGAAATTTTTAATATATACTCTCTAGGGGCCCTTTATGTTCATATGTAAATATTTTCAAAATCCGCCTACTGACACGCCCACAATTATTTTTATTTTATTTTTGAAAGTCCAAAGTTTGAGCTAGGGAGCTGAAATTTATAGTATATACTCTCTAGGTGCCCTTTATGCTCATACTTAAATTTTTTTTAAATCCGCCTACTGACACGCCCACAATTAAATAAAACAATTTTATTGAAAAACCAAAGTTTGAGCTAGGGAGCGTTTTTATTTACAAAAGCTTAGTTTTTTCGATAAAATCCTTTAAATTTTTGTCACGCCCACTTATGAGATATAGGAATAAGAATATGGTATCCAACAGTTCGCCCAAGCGGACTGTAGCCCGCCCCTATGTTTTTCATTTACTTTTGTTCAATTTGAAACTGTCAGTTTATTTGCACGTTAACTCCGGCTACTAAGCTTGTTAATGATAATTTCTGATAATTTCCTCGTTTGTAATATTTAAAATTCAGCTTATATGTATGTTTTTAAAAATATAACATTTCTTGTATTAAAAGCTTACTTTTTTTTACTTAACGGACCCCGGAGACATTACAGCCTTGAATCCTCTGCGCTCCGGCGCACTGTTTTCAGTTGTCCAGAATAAGTGATCTGGCAACCGCGATTGCTTGGTTATATAAAACAAAGATGTGATCCTCCTTGCCGTTTCGATCGTGGGATCTAGAAGATCATTTTGGCTAGAACAATATTGTCCTTAAATATGGCCGACTCCACTGGCGGACCGGTAGGGATACATTTAATTGGGAGGGTTATGATCGCTTAATCCTGATCATAGCCTCACCCCCATTAAGGAAGGAGAATGTGGTCGAACCAATGTGATTGACATATTTTAGATTTTTTGGCCTCGTCCACATCTTTGTACAGCTCATAGAGTTCAAGATTGTATCTTCTCGTCCTCTCACACGGTGCCAAATATCTGATCCCAGTATCAGCCCTACTTTCCTGCTGAGCAGGTTTTATAGAGCTTGCACTTGGTCTTCCGCGTTAGAAAATTTGAACCCAAACCGAATTAGCAGTTGTTTCGCAGTGTTATTCTTCGTCGGTTCTCGATTAAGGTGCCATTCGTGGCGAATTGCCTACCTACCTCGAAGTTGCTGCTGTCAAAAGTGACGTTGCGTCCTAGTCGGTGGACAGATGATTCTTTGTTTATTGACAGAACGAACTAGATTTTGTCTTCGTTCAAGGCCAACCAGCGCTGGGAGCAGCTGCGTATCATCCACTCCGAAATCAAGGTAGTGTAAGCTGAATAGTTCGGTAGAGCTGAAGTTTATTTTCTGATTTCTTGTCGCATGAGTGAGAAGATCTTTTCGGTATGAATAGCAAAATCTTTATAGTTTCGATGGCTCTGGATGTTGATTCTGCGCCAAAACGCAGGGGACCATAGACCTGATCGACGAATGGTGAACCAGAAATGGGCTCTCGGTCAATGCTCTCAAAACTGAGGTTGTTCTCTTTACGAGAAGGAGGAAGCTGATCGGGTTGACTCAGCCAGTGCTAAAAGACGTCACAATCCAACTCTCCAATGAAGCAAAATATCTGGGAGTTATCCTGGATAGCAAACTTTTTTGTTCAAAGCATGTTGAGCTGAAGACTGCCAAGGCGCTGTTGGTTTTCTGGCAGTGAAGGAACATTTTCGGCAAGATATTTGACTTATTACCGAAAATAGTCCTATGGATTTACACTCAAAGCCGTGTAAGACCATTTCCAGCATATGCATCGGTTGTTTGATGAATAACCTTTCACATTAACACATTACTGCTGCTTTCGCCAAACTCGAAAGGAGGGTATGTCTCGGCTGTACGGGGCTGTTCCCCAATTCGCCTGTCTCCGGCCTAAATGCAATATTTTACCTCCCGCCACTTGATGTTTACATCTTGGGTTGCACAATCAAATCTTTCTTACGTTTAAGAAGAGGTGGCTTTTGGTATAACTCGCACTGGAGTTTTGATGAACTTGCGCAACGGTTGTCCTTCGACTCCTGTCTTATGGATATGCCGTCCGATGCAATGACACCGCAACTTCAGCTAATGCGCAATGACGAAGTCAACTGCTCTCGTGTTCAGGACTGGATCTGAGCCTGGAAAGGAATGCAGTCGAATCTTCCCGGATGGCTTCAAAACCGATCAAGGATCTGGCGCTGGTATTTTCATGGAGAACGACAATATTAGACTTTTCTTTTCGTTAGGCAAACGTGCGTCAGTCTTCTAAACGGAGACTTATGCTATCCTAATGGCCATGGACTATGTTGCGAGGAACAGGTGGAGGGGGCGAAGTATCTGCGTCTGTAGCGACAGTCAGGCTGCGCTTAAGGCCTTGCTCAACCCCTTAACCACCTCCAAAATAGTTCGTGAATGCAAGATCTCTCTCTGAATTCGGTCGGAAGGCTGAATTCACTTAGACTTATCTGGGTCCCGGGTCATAACGGGATCAAAGGAAATGAGATCTCCGATAAACTTGCTAGACACTGCTCAAGGGAAGACTTCTCAGGACCTGAACCGGCGTTATGTCTACCTGCGTCTTCGGTCAGGGCTTCCATTAATGGTTGGGTTTCATATAAACACAATCGCGGATGGCATTACTCTCCAGGGTGGGACAGACTAAGCGAATTCTCCCCGACGTCTGTGAAGTTGAGTTTGTCAATTGCATACTCAAGTAACTTCTGCCTCATTTCGAGTTTTCGCCTGGCAACCTTTCGCATTTCTCCTTGGTGATTTAAGGTTTCTTGACTAAAGCACTTTACTTTTTGATTGTGCATTTTTTGGTCAATAATTTTGTCCACTCTTTTAGTCCTCTTTCTGCCCTTCCAAAGCGCTGACGACCATTTTATAAAAATTTTCTTATATATTAACTTGCTCTACAAGAAAGTCAGCTTGAACAGGTCGCTTGCTCACTCTTCGCCTGGCATCTGGAGTATCTAAAATAACATCTTCCGGCAAATAGCAGGTTGTTCTAATTCTGTTTCAGTTTGTCTTTTAATGATTGATGTGGTCAACTGACTCCTTTAATTAAATCAACTCAATCACTCCCTCTTCCGCAGAGAATCAAAACTTTTTATTGGGTCCACTACCAGTTGCTTTTTTTAAAATGCGATTTCTCATCTGTGCTTACTTTATTTTCATTCGACGACTGCTTAATGTGGCGGTCCAAGGCTATTAAGATTTGTTTTGAGCTTTTCCCAAAAGTCTTACATTTTTTTTCCGGGGGCATCTTGCCATTATTTTTTGCGATGTCTGGAAACTGCTTCATGTAACCAATTCCTTAAATGTTGTCTCTATTTGTTGTTCTATTCCTAAATGTTAGTGATATGTTTAATAAATTCGATTTGTTACAAAAATACTTACATTTCGTTATCCAAATCCTTTAAACGAGCCACGCAGCAAAAATATTAAAACAGATCCTCGATAATTTCCCTGTGGATATGAGAAATGTCAAAATTTGCAAGGAGGGATTCCATTCTCGTGTTTTAAATGATCAAGTGAAAAAAGAATTTGCATTACCGACGCGAGGATGTTCACTGGGGTTATGGAATATGACTCCTTTTTTTTGTATCGGGCTCTGCGTAACAATAAAAATATTGCTGAAAACAGTTTATATTATCACTAAAACCTAGCTGCTTCGAACATAACAGAAATAGCAGACGCGTTTAACTTGTTTTTTAGAAATGCTGCAGTAATGTCTAGACCTGCCTCAAACGTATGTGACTTTTTGTCATTTCAAGATACTCAAACGCCCTCTTCTTTTGTCCTAGGCAATATAACTGAAAGTGAAGTTGCAGGAGCAATCGCTTGCTTGAAACCAAAATCATCTTGTGGAACTGATGGGATAAATAGCTTGACTCTTAAAAAAATTAGTCACCTAGTTCTAAGCCCACTAACTTACGTAATTAATTCAGGTGCAATTCCTAAATGCTTGAAAGTTGCGATAGTTGTTCCAATTTTTAAGAAAGGTGATTCTTCAAATTATAGGCCAATATCGCTCCCTTCCGCCTTCTCTAAAGTCTTCGAAAAATGTATTGCTGAAAAAATGCTTAAGTTTCTTGAAAAGTACAAACTCCTAAATTCATGCCAATTTGGATTCTGAAAAGGAAAGTCTACTAAAGATGCGTTAGGGGCTTTTCTAGAAAAAAATTATAAAGGTCTAGACGATAGCAGGAAAACTGCGGGTCTGTTTCTTGATTTGAACAAAGCTTTTGATTTAGTGGATCTTGAAATACTCCTGAAAAAGCTATTCCTGCATCATAAGATGGTTCTTAGCACTAAGTCAAAAGTCATGTCTTTCTCACTGACTAGTGCATCACCCATAAATGGCATTAGCTACCACGGGAACGGCTGCGATAATAATTGTACCGATGGCTGCATCAATATACAATTAGCGTCCGAATTCAAGTATCTCGGAATAACTCTGGATCGTAACCTCAATTGGAAGATTCATATAACAAATATTAAAAGATATGTATACGTGGCACTAAACAGAATATACTTTTTTAACAAATTAGTTCCTTCAACAAGCACCGTTGACAATTTACTATGCACTTGTAAACTCACGCCTTGAATATGGGATAACATGCTGGGGTAGTGCGTACATGAGTAATTTAAAGCCTCTTTTCATTGCGCAAAAGAAAGTTGTTAGGGTCATGCGATTTAAATCTAGATGGGAGCCTTCGCATGCCTTATTCGCCTCAGCTTATATTTTGCCCCTTCGACATCTTTACAACCTTATATAGGTTTTAAAATTACTCTACCGACGTAGTGGGTATATGAAATAGAGAAACTAAAATTAAGCAAAGCTCCTGGATATGACTTAATCACAGGACAGGTTCTAAAAGAGTTACCTAGGAAAGCTTTAATCAAGTTTGCCTACCTTATAAATGCATCGTTCAGGTTATTGTTCGTTCCACGACAATGGAAAGTAGCTAAAGTTATAATGGTTCCAAAGCCCGGTAAACCACTAAATGACAAAAAATCATATAGGCCAATATCGCTCCTACCGATAATGTCGAAGGTATTCGAAAAACTTTTGTTAAAGCGCCTACATCCGATTATCGAAGATCGTCGATTAATACCTGATCACCAATTTGGATTCAGGACTAAGCATTCTACAATCGACCAGGTTTACAGAATAACCAATGTAATTGGAAAAGCCCTAGAGGAGAAAAAAATATTTTCTAGTGTTTTTCTCGACGTCTCTCAGGCCTTTGATAAAGTATGGCATACGGGCTTGAAACATAAGCTAAGACAAGCTTTTCCGAAACAGTTATCTGATATCCTTATTTGTTACTTATCAGACAGTCTCTTTTGTGTAAAAGACGGAAATGATTACCCAGAATTCAAAGAAATCGCGGCAGGAGTTCCCCAAGGAAGCGTTCTTGGACCGATTCTATTTCTAATATACACTAGTAATATTCCGCAAGAAAAAGGCACAACAGTAGAGACGTTTTCAGACGATACAGCTATATTAGCGGTCAGTAATACCGTTGAATCAGCAACTAATAAACTCCAACGTTCTATTGACAAAATTTGTGATTGGACAAATACTTGGCGTATTGCTCTCAACGAGGCCAAATCAACGCACGTGAATTTTACTTATAGAAATGTGGACAACTTACGCATTTTCACTGATTCGGTACGAATTCCGTACGCAAACGAGGCAAAATATTGTGGAATGATACTCGATGCGAAATTAAAATGGAAACCGCACGTCAAAAAGAAACGCGAAGAGCTCGCCATTCGATGTAAACAAATGCACTGGCTGCTTGGTAGATTTTCCCAACTCAGCATGCAGAACAAGCTGATTTTATACAAGCAAGTACTAAAACCGGTTTGGACATACGGTATACAACTTTGGGGTTATACCAAATCCAGTAATATCAGCATTCTACTAACTTTTCAAAGAAAAATAGTAAATGCACCATGGTTTATCAGAAACACTGATATCCACAGGCACCTAAGCATGGCTACCGTCAAAGATGAAATAAAGCATTTTGCCCGCAAGCAACAGATACGCCTTCACGGTTATTGCAATAACACCATGCTACCAATTCGAGACGATACTAACCTAGTGCGCCGATTACAAAGGATGAAACCATTTAAATAAGCGCAATAAGATGTAACCGCGTGCTTATGGCGGTATTAGCAGGTGCCTCCACTGGGAAGCTGCCTGCGAAACGCGTATTTTACAGTTTCAATAAAACTACTAGATAGGAATAACCTAGTTGTAGTATGAAGGTTTCGAAGGGAGGTGGTTTTTGTTTTCTTATCTTAAGTGAGAAAGAGTCGCATGTAAGATTTTCCACTTACCCCTATTATTCGTCCGAGCCTAGTTCTGGCTCCAAGGCTCGTGCTTTTAACCAGGACAGGTAACTCTCAGCTTGCTGAGAGTAACGTTAATATTACTATGGCTTGGGAGTAATATTAAAAACTATAAAAAAAAATCATCTACAAAAGATTACCTTATGAGGTGTGCATTTTGGATGGAAGGAATCATAGATTTTTTAGAGCATTGAAAAATTTGTTGCTTTCTAAAGCAGAAGTGGAAGCTCTCCTGCAAGTGGTAACGTAAGCCAGTTATGTTTTTATGTTTTTATTGCGATCTTCATTACTCTCTTTCGTAAAAAAAAGTTCGTTTCATTCTCACCATGATTAACAATGTAATGAAAACCCAGACTTGTCCACCTTTTCCTAATTTAACAGCGTGCTTTTTTCTTTTCCTCTTTCGGCATCTTGACGTTTCCAGTCTTTGAATATCTGATTTGCTAAAAGTTTCTAAACACTTGTCACTGGAACAATTTTCCACAAAGTGTAAGTTCTAAAGTGCTTATTTATGGTCAAATATGTCAGTAGGTACGTAAACAAATTGTATAATAAAAATGATTATGATAATATTAATATTTTGTAAATTGCTTTAGAACGAAGAAATAAAAATACAAAAATACAAATCCAAACATTTATACGAACAAACCTACGCGCGGCGATTCCGAAAGGAAAATTTGAGACGCTTCTTATTCAAATTATACTTGGAAGCTTGGCAGACTTTGAAAGGTGTCAGCAAAAAATATGTAGCTATTGCTGATGGGCCTCCAAGCATGAACCTCATGTTAAGTAGTCTTGATCGAACAAGAAGAATCTTCTTCTTTGTTCCTCGTGGTATGATCTGGACTGAATAAATAATCATAACCCATCCACTTAACCGTATCCTTACTGGTTCGCCGGTTTGACCTCAAAAAAGCATGGCAGGCCTCTCGATTTTGAATCACTGCATCACTAAGGTCAATCAAATGTGATATAGGAGTTTTCAGGCTTGGCTCTCTTTCGCAGTTGTATGGAAACGCCTACGTGCGAAACTTGAAAGCTCATTCTGATTATTTAACCAGAGTGGTAATGAGAAGCGGGAATAATCTTTCAAAGACTATCTTAATAAGATTGCTACAAACCAATGCTTCTCCATTTAAGGATTGGAACCAGCTAGTGATATCTCTCGAACTGAATGTCTCCTTTACTTTAACTAATGTTAACGACTGGCAGAGGTTTTTTGCAATGATCATTACTAAAGTGGATGACAAATTATACGATCAGCACCTAATTAGAGCATCTTCCTCAGCTTCAAGGTTAATCTATAGGAACCTAAACCATCATTTGCTATCTCACGAAAGTTATTTCAATATAAATTTTTCATCGAAAGTTATAAGCACCATTTTTAGAGCGAGAGTAGAATTAATAAATTTGAATTCCATGCCACACACATGCAACATGAGAGTGCCTGAAAATATTCACCACTTCATTGCGGAATGCCCTATTTTACAAGTGATTCATCGACTATGCTTCCGAGTAAGGAAACTGTCCGTAAATGGCCTGTACGATATACTAAACGCAGCTAGGGGGTGGGTTGTTTTGTACAAATACTGCAATCATGCTCTGTTATATCGTAATAGCTTTTAAAAGTCCACTTTTGCCGTTCTTCTTAAGTTATTGCTTTAATAATCCAAAATTTTTCTTTTATGTTTCAAATCATTTAAAATTGCTAATTATTTTTTTGTTTGTGTTCTAAATCACTTGGAAATTATAAATCTTTATGTTGCAAATCATCAAAATTGTTTTAGACCCCTCGCTGATCCATTCCATTCCTTTAATCTAGTTTTATACTTAGGTACTGATGTACAAATTGCATTTATTTTTTTTGTTTTATTTTATATAAATATATTTTTTTTTTCATCTTTTCTGTCGATTAATTGTTAAAGACATAACGAATTAATCTTTTATGCCTAAACCCAAAATCTTGTGTTGTAAATAAGTATTTCTTTCTTTTTCAATTTTCCTTTTCAATTTAACTTCTATGTAATAATTTCTTTAATATTTATGAAATGTCATTTCCGGCAGACGGCTATTTCTGCCATGCTCGTGTTCTCAAACACAAACTATTGTACATATATTTCATGAAATAAAGAATCTAATCTAATCTAATCTGGAAACGTTGATTGATTCTGTCTTCCTGTAAGGTTTCGTAAGATCTTTCCTTTGAACATGACAGTACCGACTGAGACGGTCGCTCTCCATTTTCTTCAAGATCGGTTCTTTGACGTGAAGGCTTCCTCGGATCTTGAAAATTCTTATTCGATCAATCGAACAGGGAGAACAAAAAGTCAAAAGATACAAGAAAGCTTTCACGTCAAGCAACCTAGTTGTGGGTGGCGACGGCGTAGAGGGCAGTGTGTTGGCTTGTGGCCCGTGCGGTGCAGGTTCAATCCCCATGGGGAACAATACGCGCCCATTAATGGAGAGAAACGAATAACACCTTGTTTTCTCCAACCTTTACGCCAAAAAGAGGATGTCTGCCTGGTAGTACAATGCACCGTTACTGAGCCTGAGTGCTCTGGGATTTGGATTTCCTTTTTTTTTTTAATTAAAAAAAAAACTCTGTTGTGCCAGCTGCTACTGTTATGTTCGAAGGAGATGTCCTAGGAATCCAACGCAATATCAATTAACAAGAGACACAGACTGAAATTAAAACTCTTAAATAACGAAAACGGAACAACACCAGGAATCTGAAACGGGCACGCCTCCCAATATTGATGAGGGTCCAACTGGCGAACCTCACTGGCGAATATCCACGGACATGGATGACTCAGTTAGGCACCTACTTATAAAGACCATACAAAAATTAACCAAACCACAAACAACGATAGTCTTAACATCGTCACGTATCTAAATTTACCACCTCTATTCTATAAAACCAGTTATTCATATATTAAAGGAATTATTAACAGCCCGAACTAATTCACCGAAAAACTAAATGCCACTTGATTTGGGCGCCGGAAATAGTAAATTAGATTCAACTGCCTTATTTAACATGTGGCAAAAAGTGACAGAAGAAGCCACGCGCTTGCTTCTTCCTTCTACCACCTTAACAGCACCTTAGTGACTTAAGCCAGAACCACAACCACCGGCATTACTGCGTCGTCGTCTTCGCAGTCATCTTCAATTCTTTTCGTCAACATGAAGCTACACCAGCGACTAGGTTACGAGGTCATCAGTTTTTTTATGTTCTTTTTCGTTTCGTCTCTTCGTTTTTTTTTATTTTTTTTTTATTTCGCACTGCATTTGAAGTTTTCTTCGTTAACATATCTTGAACTTTTTTTATCTGTAAAAATAAACTCTACGCCACGAGGTACAAGTACGAAATTTATGTTGAAATACAAACGCAATTCATTCAATAAAAAAAATTGTATCTACACTCATTTGTAGGAGAAGTACAGGTTGACAGAAGATCCTATTCGGAATTGTATAATTCGAGTACAAATGCGTGACTCGTATCTACTACACGAATACGAAGTCGGAGGGAATATCAGCAATAATTGTATCTGAAAGTAATTTGCATTGACATAATGCCTTGAGATGAATTGCATTACATTCTGTTAACTTTTAGTAGTTTCGTGGATAAGGAGTAGATGTACACACAAAAGCATTAAATGCAAAGTCCGACAAAGAAAAAACACCAACCGATTAATTGATTGGATTAAAATCGGATTTACATAATGAGAAACCTTAATTAAGTCATTCTACTGGCGAACTGACGGATGGTTCAAGTGTGTCTCAAAGGTTTTTTTTATTGTTCTCTTTTAAAATGGTATGGATACTTTTTCCACTTTATTTTTGATTCAAGGAGGGTGCCGATGGCGACGTCGATAGGCATTCTTCTTTTAAAGAATGTAATCTTAAGTTAACCCTTACCTTTAGTCTTAGTAGCCCTAATTGTTATGAGGGGCTCAGTAAATTGGTTGCTAATTGGATTTAAATTTTTAGATTTTGCGTAGTGGTTTTTAGTCGTTCAATAGTTTACTTGCCTTGTCAGCAGTTTGAGTAGCATTGGATGAATTTCAGAAATTAGTTTCCTGCATTTGATCAAAAACAAAAAAAAAGTGCTATGTTAGTTCGAATGAGGGCTCTTTAGAAGGTTATACACTACACTATTGTTATTTAAAGCGGCGGATGACATAAGGTGTACGGACATTGTGTCCGTTGACATCATGACTGCTTCAGATGGATATAAGGTCCATAGACATTTCGACGAAAATATCGAAAGAACCATGGATGTTTTGTCTTTTTGAAAATGGACAGTACATCTAAATTCGGTTATAGACGTGCCCAGAGCATGGCACATATTGTTGAGAGTGTTACCACTTCCTCTTGTGCAATGCGGTAAGACTCAAATAGTCGGGGTGCTGGACTGCAAGGCCATACGGCCACAGCAACATCCTGGACCCATTACCAGAAGGCATGGTTACGTTTCCAACCGACTACATCACACCCAAACTAAATTTAAAAAAAGGCTTCCAAGTAAGTTTCCCTTCCAGAGCTCGTTGGCAGAGGGACGAAGTAGTGAAAGAGTTCGACACGGTCATATACACCGACGGATCTAAGATGAACTGTGGTGTGGGAGCCGGGGTCTATACTCGGAATCAATAAAAATCCCGCTTTTAAAATCAAAAGTAGCTTTATTTTAAAAAATTGCGCGATTCTTAAAATAAAGCAACTACTTTTGATTGTAAAAGCGGGATAATAAGAAACGGGATTATAAAAAACGGGATTATAAGAGGCGGGATTTTAAAAGACGGGATTTTAAAAAAGCGGGATTATAAAAAGCGGAATTTTAATAGCGGGATTTTAAGAATCGGGATTATAAAAAGCGGGATATCGAACCCAACCCATTAGCGATATATCCGGCAAAGGGATACAAGATCTTATCCGTTTTCTCAACTCCACAGGTTGGATATAGTTATACAACAAATCCTCTACAATCATTGCATCTTAGGTCACACGAGGCGTGGCAACAACACAACATAGTTCAGGCCGAACCGCCACCTCTACCCACCTACCTACCTACCGTTACCACTTCCGCTCTCGCTCCGTCCTTCGTTTCTCCTGATACTACACCTACCAGTGTTGCCCCTGTTGCTGCTGCTTCCAATCGTACCTTTCATGCTAATGATTCTAATATTATCGCTGCTGCTCCTATAGCAAAACTTAGTTATTTTAATAAATATTATTAAAATAACGGGGTTTATAAGAACTAGATTGGAAACTGTACTCTTATGTGTCTGCACGCGATTATGACAATATAGTTCTCACTGAAAGTTGGGTTAACGACGATCTTAAGAACTCTGAAATGTTAACCGAGAAATTTTTACCGGAACTAGATATAACCCTCGAACAATCAATAAATGAAAATAATATTGAAAATGATGAGTCTCCTAACTATGCATTACTCATCCCACAAAGAGACAAGAATAACATTAGAAGCATCGTGTTGCCGGTCAATTTGACTTCCACACGGACACACCTGTTCAGATATGACTCACTGGTGTTAAAATCTCATCAAGACTCCAAGTTCACAGAATCCTATGAAGCCTCAATGAGTTGCTCGAGCGGTTGTTCAGTCGGCAGTCGCGAAAGGCATGCGCAAACTAGCACGCCGGATTTTTTATTTTTTTTTTTAAATAAAAAAAATTAAATCCAAATCCCAGACTCGGTAACGGTCCATAATGTACTACCAGGCAGAAACCTTTTTTTTTTGGTGCAGAGGCTAGAGAATCTCTTTCGTATATTGTTGTTCCCAATGGGGATTGAACCTGCACCGCACGCGTCACCAGCCAACACACTAACCTCTACACCGTCGCCACCCTTAGCTCCCCGGATTGGTGGGGTTCTTGCTTCTGCCGCTGACCCACCGTTCATGTTTTACATGCCTGAATTTATAAAAATTATTGTTAAATTACAATTTCCTTGCCCTCTCCGAAGAGTATACCCTGATTTCACTGAGAGTATGCCTTGCTTCTGCCGAATATCCGGTAAAAGACATCCGACTCCATGGCCATTACCGCCCTCGAATACTTATAGGCAATGACCCCTAAACAAACAAGTGGACCTACATCAGATTCACTTCATCGTGTCAGTATCCATTCCCTGTAAAAGAATCGTCTTTCCTTTTTGCAAACTAAATCTTAAACTAAAATAAATCAAAATAAACAAAACTGAAGTCAGGACTACTCCTTGAAATCAGGTTAAATAAATAAAAAATAAGTAAAAATTTGTGCATGGGAAAACAATACTTTTACCGGTAATTTTACCAGGATACTTGTTGATCCTTTAATTCTATGGTCTAGAAATCAGCTTTAATTTTCTTCGGAAGCTTGGGTAATTATCTAAGGTGGGTATTCATTTCATTTGTGTCTTTGTAATTCAAATGCTGCTGACGGAATGTGGTTGCTAAGAACCGAAAGTCTCGGTCATCTGACAAACGAAGACTTTTCTGAATGAATACGCTTGGAAAGCTAATAAAATTTAATTAACGTAAATATCTTATTTTTCTTTTTATGTTTTTCATTTTGCTTTGGATAGCCCCACGTTGGGATCAACGTGGAAAAAAAATGTTTTACGTTTTCGTTTGGATAGCCCCACGTTGGGTGCCATCTGTGTAATGCCCATTCACACCGTTTAATAGGGTTGCTTAAACATCGATAGTTGTCAGTTTCGATAGTATCGATGGTTTCATTAGAAAACTATCGATACTATCGATACTATCGATGTTTTTCAAATTCACACATCAAACTCATATAGGCAACGTAACGGAACCAATATCTATTATTTTTTGTAAACACACATTACAAGTCAATAAAAATCAAGGACATACTTAGGTATTCTTTATTTAAAACAAGAAAAAAAAATTTTAATTTATAAAAAAAACTTAATATAAGAAGTAATATCTTATTGGTAGTTTCAAAACTCAAAGTCAATAGAACACAAAGTTAATCAAAACTTAAATTAATAATGAAAACACTAAATTATTTATCAAAGTTAAACAAAGCGCAATTATGTTTTAGAAACAAAACATTATTTAAATTTTTATCTTTAAGCCTGTTGCGTGTTTGGGTCATGACTTGTCCAGCTTTAGAAAACATACGTTCGCAAGGAACCGAGCTAGCTGGAATATACAAATGTTTGTAAGCAATTAGACGAAGCATGTTGCTAGAGCTTTTCCAAAAAGCAGTTGAACAATCTGTTATGTTAACAGTAGGCTTTTCCAAACACTGACGAATGCCTATGATAGAATCACTCATGGGAGTTGTTACTTTTTCATGTCCTATATTTGATGAAAAGAACAATTTATATATTTTGGACATGCTAGATCCTAGATGTAGACACTTGCGATATGGTTCTGTTTGCGTCATGGTTTGCGCTGGTGGCATTGCTTTGTTTTGTTGTTGCTTCGACTTCGAGGCAATATATGTTGCATACTCCTTTTGTAGAGCTTGAACAGCACTATCAGCTTCTTGCGAAGTTGTAAAACCACTTTTTTTTAAATTTAGGGTCCAATAATGTGGTCAGCATGAGAGGCGTCCTTTGGAAATAAGGTTTCAGTCTCTTATTCACAGAGTCTGTCAGAGACTTCAGAACATTTTGGCCTTCGGAAGTTTTAATTTTGGCTTCTAATGCTATCGACTTAGCGGAAATCCCTCTGGTAAGCGGTATAATTAAAGAAAATGTTACATACGTTTCACCGGAAATTGTGGAGGTGGCGATCTCCAAAGGTTCAATAAGCAGCAGAATCTCATCGATTGATTCGAAATTTTCTACTGTTAGAGTAGCAGGAGCACTTGCACACTCACTCATTGCTATAGCAAGCCCACAACGAACCTCTGATAAGCATTTTAACATGAAATAAGAGCTATTCCAACGGGACTCTGTTTCCTGAATAATTTTGAGTTCACTTTTATAACTTCTTCTCTGAAACTTACGTAACGTGTCACATGCCAAGGTAATGCTACGAAAAAAAGTTGCAATGTTCTTCGCTTTTAATAAAATGTGTGTGCGTTAGTTCTCATTTCTCAGTGCAATAATAAAAAATAGGAGTATAAGTGATTTTTTAAAGTTAAAGTTTAACTGTTTTTGAATTTTAAAATATTGCAAAAAGAAATGGGAAAACATACATTAAAGCGTTTAGCCTGCGGTCGAGAGAAAAACGTCGAGAGTGTCCCTACTGCTACTCATACTCATTACAATAGATATACTCTGACTGAAACAACCACAAAACAACCAAAACTACGCGCATACTCATTTACACTACCAATGAATTTTTTACACATACCTCTTCACAAATCAAGAATTGTTTTATACTTTAGCTTGTTCAGCACGGGAAGTTAAGTTTCTCCGAAAAAAATATCTCCTACTACATGGACGTGTGTGTATGTATGTAAAAAGCTTTCGCTTTAAGTTGATAACATTTCTAGTTGATTGGGACGGTTGCTTTTGATTTATAGTTGTAATAGCACGGGTTTTAAGTGCGAATAAATATCGCCGAAACAATCGATAGTTTTATTAAGACTGTCGATGTATTCGATAATTTTTTACTATCGATACTGTCGATAGGCTATCGATGTTTAAGCAACCCTACGTTTAAGGATGTGTACATATTGGGAGTGTATTGGGAATGGGTTGAGTTTGGATTAGATTGAGTTAAGACTGGATGGTGGTGGATACTAATTGATTTTATTTTTTATATTTTCTTTGCAAGCTGGCCGTTACAAACAGTATGGAGTTTTCCGCAAGGATCGCTGCCATATTAAAACTGGTCTTTATAGAGGAGGTGGAGTTTTTGTGGCTAATGGAACCCACATATCCGCTGATGAAATTTGATTTAAGATCAATTTGCCCATATTTGACACAGATCTTTTGATTGGCTGACGGACGTCAGTTAGAGATGCTGATTTATATGTGTGTGTTACATAGGTTTTTTGAGTCAGTTTAATCTTGTTCAAATAAATAAGTTTTCTAATAGTCTGAACCGTCTTGACTAGGTATGTGTAGATAAGGAATTTGATACTTCTATTGATATTGCTAAGGTTCCTTACTTACTTACTCAGGTGGCGCTCCAGTCCGGGGTGGACCTGGGCCTCAACCACCACGCATCTGCATTAAACCGGCAAACGGGACCGAAAATCACTCGCCGAATTTCGCGTTCGAAACGACCAAGAAGATCTTAAATATGCGAAAAATATACGCTCTTGTTATAAGCACTAAAATAAAAACAAAACATTCAGACAACAATTTTAAATTAATATTTTTTTTATATCGTTGCATTTACGTTTTCCTATAAGTATTAAATTTTCCTATAAGTTAAAATTAATTTTATCTTGTTTAATAAACTCGTGCACCAGAGGGGGTTTGCCCAAGTGACATCGCCCAAACAAACGATACCAAATGAGCATTTTCATAGAGAGCGACATTTTATTTAATTTAACATTTTCAATAATTTCCTCGGTTCAAAGTGGCTTCTGCTCGTTTTATTTTTTATTTATATATATAAATTGTATAGATACGAAAAACAGTGCGTTTTGTCTCCTGCATAACCAGACAAAACTGCGTGTGCCAATCATTTCAAAAAAATTGGAATCGTCCTTACTTTTGCCAAGAAATGTTTTTATATATAAATTTGACCGGACTTACCATGAAATAGGATGCAGCAAATATTTACTTCTACCTCATGCTGAAAAAGACAACATTAAGATATATATGGGTAATTTCTTGAGAATCGAATGAGATATATTTCTGCACCACTTAAATATGGATACATAGGCCATACACATTTTTTTTTGTATTTTGGACATCCAAACGAGAGTCAAGTAAGTCGAGTATAGAATGAAATAGAATAGAATATTTTATTGTCAAAATATAATACTGACATTTTTGCCGTCAGCCAGTAACGAGAGAATTAACAATTATGATAACATAAAAATTTAGAATGAAGATACAATAATTCAATAAATATGTGTATTTAAAATAATGTGTATTACAAAACACTTAAGGCAACTATATAACAACCTCCAACCTCCGGTCGAAAGCCTATTTTTCCTCCAATGGTTTCTTCTTATTGCGTTGAGTAATGGACACATCCCGATAAAGTGCAGTACATCTTCCTTGGCTCGTAGATTGCACAGTGTAAACTCCTCCGCTCGGTTCTATACGGCATGTATTTTAACTGCAAAAGTTCGTCTCTAGCCTTAAAAGTCGTAGATATTATGTTCACACTATTCCGGTCGTTGAAATAATTTGTCTCCCCAAGGTCGTGCACGCGGTATGTGTTCACATAGCGTTTCACTTTGGCGCGCCTTATCTTTGAAAGCGTATTGGTCAGTCTACATATACTAGGTTTTAACGCCATTGGTTATGCTGATGACCTGGCGATTGTTATTAATGGTAAGCGTAGCGCAACCATTGCTGATAGCATGCAAAAAGCGTTGTTACAAGTCTCAGAATGTTGTATTAAGGAATGACTTTCCATCAACCCTCTTAAAACCATCCTGGTACCGTTTACGCGAAAAAGAAACTTTGAACCTATCACCGTAAGTGGTACACCCTTGAGTTACTCCAATGAGGTCAAATATCTGGGAGTCATCCTGGATAGGAAACTAAATTGGAACTCACACGTAAAGGCCGCCACTGAGCGTGCCACAAGAACCATGTGGGCCTGTAGACGCGTATACGGCAGAACTTGGTGTCTTAACCCCAGAATGATACACTGGCTGTACACCATGATGGTAAGACCCAACATCACGTACGCCTCCATCGTGTGGTGGCTGAAAGTACTTCAACGTACTACGGCTAACAGGCTCCAAAAGCTACAACGTGTTGCCTGTCTGGGAATAACTGGTGCCATGCGCACATGGCCTCGGTAGCACTCGAAGCCATTATTGGACTGTCACCGTTACAAGTATTCATTCAGAAGACGGCTGCTAGATGCGCCATCAAGTTTCAGCTTGAATACAAGTATAACTCAAATGACCATGTGGGTCACCTGAAAATACTCAAATCAATCCAAAATTTGGACATGTTTTACACCATCCCTGACTTAATGGTAAGGGAATATAGTTTCGATAAACTATGTGAGGTAGAAATACGAGACCGTTCTAAATGGGTCTCGGGAGTTCCAGCTGTGGACCCAAAAAGTCTGGTATGGTACACCGACGGATCAAAAATGGAGTCTGGAGTTGGTGCTGGTGTCTTTGGACCCAACACCAGGGTCTCGATACCTATGGGGATGTGCCCCACAGTGTTCCAGGCGGAGATCCATGCCATTGAGATCTGCGCTATCTTAAACTCCAACAAAGGAATTAAGGGCGCAAAGATACATATCTTTTCAGACAGTCAGGCGGCACTTCAGGCACTGTCGTCCAACACAATAGACTCTCTGACTCTAAGAAACTGCTGCTGCGCCTTACAAAAGCTAGCCAAAAACAACAAAGTTAAACTCGGATGGGTGCCTGGCCATCGAGGTTTTGTAGGGAACGAATCCGCAGATGAGCTCGCTAGAGCCGATTCTGAAGCCGCTTTCGTCGGTCCCGAACCATACTGCAGTGTCAACTGCACTACTGCTCTAGGGCTTATCAAAGATTGGATCAACAGACCGGCCTTAAACATTGGGAAAGCGCCCCTGGTCTGAGACAGTCCAAACGCTTGATTAAGCCCTACTCCTATAAGGAAATCCTTACACTAAATAAGGAAAACATTAGATTGCTGGTTGGCTTTCTCACTGGCCACTGCGGTCTGAGATATCATCTCAACAAAATAAATCTTAGTCCAACGTCAGAATGTAGATTCTGCATCGAGGACGAGGAAACCTCAGAACACATACTCTGTGAATGCCCGGCTCAGCACTGGCTGAGACGACGCCTTCTCCACAGAGTGCTGTTATCACTGGAGGAGCTTCGCAACTCTACCACCAAAGAGGTGCTGAGTTTCATTAGGGAAGTCAGTCGGCTTTTGGTGTAAGTCAACCTTGTGACACAAAAGATCTTTTAGGTCGCAGTGTCGGAAAAAAAAATATCTTTGAAAGCGTTACGACAGGATAACTCCATATTCATCATCATCAGTTGTCGTAGGCTGACTTTCCACATAGTTTCGTTAAATTCCGTTAAGACAACATCGTGTTCGTTCCTAAACCTGGACCATTCACTGAAAAATTGGACCTTTTGCTGGATTAGGTGCTTCGCAATTTTTTGCGGAATATTTCGGCTTCACTGTGTACATGAATTAAAGCGGGAGTCCTGATTAGAGGTGAAGCATGTAGTTAGGTGCATGGCTGAAGATTATGTTGATAAAGTATCTCATCAACTTTTCGACTTCATCGTATTGACGAAAACCCCATACCTGCGCCGCGTAGCACATAATAGACCGTACTCCCGCTTCGTATACTTTGTATTTTGCGCTTGATAGAATGTTCCTTTTGTCGAGCAGATTTTCCATTGGCAATTTATTGGTCTTTTAGACTCCTTAGATTGAAATCCACTTTAGGTGTTACAATAACTCCAAGTACTTGTACTCCTTCGCAAGCTCAAGCTTTTCATTTTTCCAGAATCATTTTCCAATCCTTTGCATAGCGACCCGAACCATTTCGGAAGATCATTACCTTTACTTGTAGGTATTAACTTTCAAGTTCCATAACCTGCAGTAATTATGCAACTTGTTGACCATCATCTGCAACATTGTTGGAGTCTCCGACAGAATGACGATTTATCAGCATACATGATTAGACTTTTTTTCAATACCGGCAAAATCGATTCCTCCTGGTAAGAAAGTCGGAAGGTCGTCCACGAAAAATGAAAACAGTACTGGACTCATGATTGACACCCAGTTGCTGATCGTCTCTCGTCGCGAACGCACGCGCTTCTTTGTTTTGTCCGTTACCGTCAAAAGTTGTCGCCATACGGTTCGCGAAAAAATAGACAAAAAAAAACGAAATCGGTGTCAGTGCAAAAAAAAGCCACAGCGTTGGGTATTCCATTGTGCCCCATACCACTCCATCGCTGCTGATTTTGCATGGCCGTACGATTCTCGTGTGTATACTTGCAATGGTTGGGTAAAGACAGCATCAGTCGGATAGCGGATCGTGTGGTGTTGATTTTGTTGGTTGACCAAAGCAAATTGCCGTACGGGCATAACACCTGCGGTAATTTGTTTTGAAAATACGACGGGCGTCTTCACTTCACGGCTCTGCTTAGGCTTTTAGCGTCAGAGTTTGTGTTTTATTTATATTTGTAATTTATAATGTGTAGAAATTTTGTAGTGGATGTGAGCAACATCCGTGGATGAAGGAAACATTTTTTTTCATTATACGCTCATGTCCCTCAATAAACCAGCTGCTGTGGCAATAAGTGAAACGCAGATTAGCGTTGGCTCCGATTTAATGGAATCTATTCTACCTGGTTACAAATAAGTGTAATTATTCTTTCCCCATCGCGATATACCCGTTTATATACGTAGTGACGTAGCCTATCAACTTCAGCCTCAATATGGCCAATGCTCCAGTCCTGAATTTAATTTCATTTGGCTAAAATTAAATGTCCGTAGGCAATTAATCCACTAATGTTTTATTTACAGAAACCCAAATTTGGACAGACATTCGACTTACAATGAGTTTGATGCCCTGTCTGATTCCATCACAAGAATTGTGACCCTTCACCTTCGTACTGAAATCGTCATTGCGGGCGATTTCAATGTACACAATTCACACAAATGAACATTCTGGCCAAGCAACACCCGAAGGAAGATACGTCGAGATCTTTGCTGAGGTAAATAACCTTACCCAGCTTGTAAATGAGCCGACACGAATAGCGGACATTAGCAGTCAAACTGCCAACACACTGGACTTGTTTCTTACCTCTCACCCCGATAAATACGGTTTAAGCGTATTATCGGCCCTAGGTTCGTCATTGTTAAGGAACGCTGTGGTTCCTCGACAGCGACGTGGATGCTGCTGCTGACATGGTCACAAACATAATTCACCTGGGCATGAAGTCCTTCATCCCCAATAGGATACAAAGTATCAAACCCAAGGTAAACGCGAGGTTTGACTCGAGCTACAAAGAGGCAAGCTTTCGGTCATTCAAAGCCAACCCAAGGAAAGGGGAAAAAAGTTTAAACGAGCCAGAAATAACTACAAAGTCGCACAGGTAGTAACAACTTTTGGTCATTTGTTAAAAACATCAAGAATTCGGCCTCATCATCCATCCCGACACTCATTTACAATGACATTCCAGCTGTCAGCTCTATGGGTTAGGCCAATCTGCTTGCTGCTCACTTTGCAGTCAGCTCAACGCTCCCAGATTGTGCTTTGTCTCCCCCTGTACTCGAGCGCGTATAATGCTCCATGGGACCAATCCACTTCCGCACTTTTACAGTGGGTAGAGTATCCGCTGGTCCAGATCGTATTTCCCCTATCGTTCTGAAGAGGTGTTCTTCTACTCTGGCAAAAGCACTGCGTAAATGCATTTGGAATCCATGATAATCTTCTTCAATGGATTAGAAATTACCTTTCGGACCGTTCAATTCAAGTTATTTTGGTCGGTTTTAAGTCTGCAACTCATCAAATAAATGGTGGTGTTCCCCAAGGCTCTGTTTTGTCTCCTACTCTCTTTCTCCTTTTTATAAATGATCCAATGTATATTAACTCTAATCCAATCCAGTACCCTCAGCTTATATGCGTTTTTTGGTTCACGTCCCTCATCTTCGGGTGTGGAACTGGAACGGCAACTTATGTTGAGCTCATTGAGTTCCGATCTCGAAAGCATAATTCAGTGGGGGTGTAATCCATAGCGTAGAATTTAATGCTTCCAAAACGCAATGCTGTTTTCTGTCATTAAAGCATAACCCTAACACCATGCCATTGCCCATGAATGGCACTTGCATCGTTGAAACCGAACGGCTTTCCATTCTCGGTATGTGTGGTAATGAAAACTTTCGTTGGAATGACCACATATTCGATGTCGCCAAGAACGCTGCGAAATGCCTAGGCTTCCTTAAGCGCTGTGAGAAATATTTCACTCTCTCTGATCTGGCTACTATTTATAAGGCGTTTATCCGCTGAAAACTTGAATACAATGTGCGTATCTTGCCTGGTGCACCAATTACTTATTTGGAGCTTCTTGACAGGATCCAAAACCGCGCGATAAAACTCATTGGTGACTGTCACTTCAGTACAGAATGGCGATTCCTTAGTCCTGGTTCCTACTCGGCGGTAGGCAGTAACAGAATCTTTACATCTCCATTCACCACTTCAACAACCAAGTAGGCACTCACTAAATATCTCCCAATTATTTCAGGAAATCAATTCTCTCGGTAGTACTTCCCCCAAATCCTATCCAAATCAATGATAATCATAATTCTGCCAACAATTATACCTCCCGCAGAGTCACTACTATTTAAGTTTTCAGAGCAAACAATCATGCGTCATTATGACTGCACATCTCAGATCTTTCTCAAAAAAATGCACCGAAAATAAGTTGTCACCTCGTCTACAATTTATTATATTCCCATACGCAATCGAAAACCAAACGATACTTTGATAATTTTATTTAGATACATTTTACACTGTGATTGGAAATTTTCTTCGTTTTGGGGTAATTTCTAAAATTGAAACACTGAATGCTGCCAACTTTGTTCTATTTTTGAATTAAAAATAAATAATAATAACAAAACAACTCACTCGCGTATATGCTCTCTCTCTCTCTCTGTCTCTATCTGACTTATTTGATACTTGGTGGTGATTCGCGCTTTTCTTTTCCTCTATGCAGGCGTGTATGAACTACGAAGTGGTGTATGCTGCGTGTGGATATGTATTTTATTTCATATAAAGTTCGTTCAATATTCCCCCTTCGCGTCCTCTTTTGCTTTGTATATTTTGCAAGAGTGCTCTTGAATTGAGATTTTTTTCGCCATTTTTTATTTTAATTGTTTTCGAGGAGATGGGGTAAATTTTATTTCGAGTGTTAATACAACTCGCGGGAAATGTATTTTAATTGGAATGAAATTAAAGATGCGAATTCGCACATGCTCGAATACACTCAACTCTATATGCTCGCATTTTCCTTTCCCCGGAGCCTGCTGATGCTGTTACTTTTCACAGTTTCAACGATTTTCGAAGTAGGTACAGTACCTTGCCGTATTATTAGACCCAGGCAACCCGTTTTTTATTTTTATTTAAATGGTTGCTGTAATTAAATTTGTAATGAATACATATAAAGGGTCTTTCATTAGCGACTTGACAACTTCAAACTTTCAGTGTGAACGCACCCTTAAACCTATTACCGAATTGTCGATGTCAAAATATTCAGTAAAATCAACATTTTCATCATGGTGAAGTACACGAAGGAACAACGTTTACAAATAATTAAAACTTACTACCGAAATTCCAAGTCGGTGGTCGCAACTTTAAAGCGTTAACGCCTATTTTCGGCCGTAATTCTCGTCCCAGTAGACAAGCAATTCATAGTCAAGTGAAAAAAATTGAAACAGAATATTCACCGCTTGATGTTGCCATGTCAGTGAGACAACGTTTTGCCCGAAGTGTGGAGAATATTGCTGTCGTAGAGGCGTCCGTCGCAAACCAGCCAAATCAGCCAATTTCATGGCGTTCTCAAGAATTGGGCTTCTTCCAGATTACATTATGGCGCATTTTGCGTAAGGATCTTGGCCTACATCCTTAGAAGATCAAGCTGACTCAGGAACTAAAGCCACTTGTTCATATGAAGCGACGACGTTCTGTAATTGGGCTCTGGACATGATGGAAGAAAATGAAGAATTTCATCAAAAAATCATCTTCAGCGATGAAGGACATTTTTGGTTAAACGGCTTCGTCAATAAGCAAAATATGCGTTACTGGACACGTGAGAACCCTCATGTGCTTCATGAAACAGCACTTCATCCGCAAAAAGTTACTGTTTGGTGCGGTTTTCATGCCGGTCGGTCGAGTCATTCGGCCGTTTTTTTCGTCGATGAAAATGACCGTCACGTTAGACGTTACGTTAAATGGTATTCGCTATAGAGACATGTTGGAACGTTATTTCTTTGAGCAATTGCATGAATTGGGCATCATTGATATGTGGTTCCCACAAGACGGTGCCACACCACAAGCCACACAGCGGGTGAAACAATCGAGTTATTGAAGTCTCATTTCGGTGAACATCTTATCTCGAGGAACGGACCCGTCTATTGGCCGCCGATATCGTGTGATTTAACGCTTGTAGACTTTTTTTTTTTTATAGAGCTACATTAAATCATTGGTCTATGCCAACGTTTCCCAAAGTGTGCTCCGCGTAGGATATCCAAGTGCTCCGCGGAAAAATAAAACAAAAAGAAATAACAAAATTCCATTACACTAGCGACTAGTAAATTTTGTGCTTCTGAACTTGTCATTTTGATCGCAGCAATCGAATTTGAAATGCTCATTTAAAAGAAATCAATACATACAAACAAACTAAAAAATAATTCGTGTAAAAAGATGTGATATGGGATGATAATATCAACATTATGGGAATCCCCGACAAATGAAAATTATGAAAGAGACGTTTCCAGAGACAACCATATCCGCTAACGCTAACTGAAATTTGTACTGGGATGACGTTTCTCTGGTTAGCGGAAATATTTCTGCTAACCAGAAAGACTTCATCCCAGTTCAAATTTCAATTAATTTTCAATTTCAAAACCATTTGTTTAGTAATAATGAGAAAGTTTCCTATCGCTAGAACCGCATTTGTATTATGCGTTTTGTTGGCTTTATATTATTTTTTATTGTTATCATCAATTCGGATTTGTGAATTTGCTCGTTTTCCATATAATTATTCTATTCTTGAGCGAAGGAAAATGACGCAATAGAGACAGCGGTGTCAGAACTTTCTGAAGATTTTGAGGTAGACAATGTGGCTGGTAGGTACTAGTTCTATAGTGATCAGTGCTGCAGAAAAAAACCAGTAAAAGAGAGGTACCAATATTCATATTTAAATCTTGGATTTGCTGAGACAAGTGACAGCAAACCCCAATGCGTAATTTGCGGCAAAGTGTTGCCGAATAGTGCGATGTTTCCAGCAAAAATAAAACCTCATTTTGAGGGGATTCATCCAGATTGCAAAAGCAAACCGACTGGTTTCCTTAAAAGGAGGTATGGTGAACTTACAAAATCTCAAACAATTATTACTAACCACTCAAAGACCGTGAACGAAAACGCGTTGATGGCGTCCTACTTAGTGAGTTTCCGAGTTGAGCAATCTGGCGAAGCCCATACAATCGCTGAAAACTGAATCATGCCATGCGTTAAGGACATTGTTGAGTGTATGTTGGGTGAACAGGCCAAAAAATTAGTTGACACCGTCCCTTTGTCAAATAACACAATATCACGAAGAATCGGAGACTTAGCAGAGAATATCCAAGCTATTTTACTTTCGCGAATAAAAGTCACAAAATTTGCGCTGCAAATGGATGAATCAATGGATGTTGCAGGGTTGGCCATTTTAATAGTATTTCTGCGCTACCAATACCTACAGTCCTTTCAAGAAGATCTGCTTTTCTGCCAGCCGTTGAAAACTACAACAGCTGGTGCTGACATTTTTAAATTAATAGACAATTTCTTAGATAGATAGATAGATTTATTTCGCATATAAATTTACAAAGGTATGGTTACCACACATTTTATAGTATACAGAGATATGATAATTTGTATCTGTCTTCTGAAATATTATCTACATAACATTAGTGACTTAAATTGGAAAAACGAAAAATTATACAATACTGAAGGAAAATACGAAAAAACCTCCAATTACAAAAAAGAAAAAGAAAAAAAAAAAAACCTAATATATAATAGATCTTAATAATTAATAAATTTATGAAGCAATTTTTGACTAAGGAAAGACGCCAAATCAGGTACTAATTAAAAACTTATTATAATTATTATAAATAAATCAATATACTAATAAATGGGAAAAATAAATATATAAATAAATAAGTAAATAAATAATCGATTAGGTTAATAAATAAAGAAGAAAATTATCACAAATATAAATAAATTAAAATAAACAGATAGATAAGTAAATCAATATTATAAATAAATAAATAATCGGGTAAATAAATAAATAAATAAATAGGTAAATAAATAAATAAATAGGTAAATAAATAATTACATAGTTAAACAAATAAGTAAATCAATAATTAATGATTTATTATACAAATAAGTTAATATAGTTATACAAGCAACGAATAAACACAAAATGGAAGAAATAATAGCGTACATCTCCAATATAAGTTATTTAAATTATTTACAAGAGGATTGTCAGCAAATTCACAGTGGTCTAGGAAACGTAAGTTAAGTCTTTGAATTCTATATAAGATCAATTCAACATTCGCTTTATCGTGAATGTCCAATGTTGAGTGGTACCACGGTAAATTAAGCATCATTTTCAACAGCTTATTTTGAGATGTCTGTAGTTTTTTAATATGGCACATTGCACAATTTCCCCATGTTTGGCATCCATATAACAGAATTACCTGAAAAATTACCTTATGGATAATTATTTTATTTTCATTCGCATAGAGCATAGACAATTTCTTCATTGTCAATGATATCAATTGGGTTAACTGCGTGGATGTGTGCACAGACGGTGCCAAGGCCATGACTGGAAAAACGTCCGGTGCCGTCTCAAGAATAAAACAAAATGCCAAGGAATGCAGCAGTAGTTACTGCGTTCTACACCGCCATGCCCTTGCAAAGAAAAAAATTACACACTCCTTAAAATAGGTCTTAGGCGAAAGCGTGAAAACAATTAACTTTATTAAATCACGACCTAAGAATAAAGGGAATTCAAAGTATTGTGCGATGAAGTGGGTAATCTACATACGTCTTTACTTCTTCACTCAGAATTTTCTCGCGGCATAATACTGACGCGGCTTTTCGAAATGAGGGCTGAAGTCAGAACCTTCCTAATTACCGACAACTTTGATTTGGGCGACAGATTGTGTAATGAGCGTTGGCTTTTGAAATTATCGTATCTACCCGATATTTTTAAAAAATAAATGATTTGATTGTATCACTTCAAGGAAAGACAATAACTGTTCGATGCCAGTGATAAGATAGAAGCATTTAAAAAGAAAACCAAGTTTTCGGCGAAATCTTTAAAAAATCGAAACCTAGATAGCTTCCCAATGGTCAGCGAATGTAAAGAGGAAATAGATTTGGGTATTCCGGAAGATATTCTAAATGAG
Source organism: Portevinia maculata (assembly GCA_949715645.1). Lineage (NCBI taxonomy): Eukaryota > Metazoa > Arthropoda > Insecta > Diptera > Syrphidae > Portevinia > Portevinia maculata. Next base: position 11,439,396 of record OX454526.1, read on the forward strand.
TTTCATGTTCACCTGCTAAGTTTGCTCGAAAGCTTCCGCTGCTATTTTCCGGAAGAATACCACTCATATATTAAAGAAAATATGTAGGTTGCAGACCCATACTCTGCGGTGTTGGAAAAGCCAGTTTATTTTGTTTTGAATGAATAACCTTACATTCCTTACCACGTTAAGTGGGCGGCTGGAGTTACAGCGCTGTTTCACGGTTAGCCACAACCGATCATCAGACTCCTTCTGTGGTGCTGGTCTGTCTTTTTCCTTCATTTTATCCCGAAATTCCATTTCTTCCACTGGGATTCAAACCTAGACCAGCGTCTTCTCAGGCAAGCACTCATGCACTGTGCCATTGAAGCCACGAGTTTATTCAGTTTTTATTTCAATTTTCTTGGACAAACTTTGCTCCTGTAAGTATATTATGTTATTCATTCTTGTTTTTTCTTTCTAAGTTTTCTCTAATTCTATTCCATTTCGAAAAGCATAGTTGGACTGAAATGGGTGGGCCAGTTTCTCTGACATCGTTGCAGTTTGAGTGCTTGATTGATTTGACATCAGATTCCTCTATAAAGGCAAATTTTGAAACGAAGAAGTCTTTATCAGAATTCTGGTGTATGTTGAAAGACGAATTCAAAATTTTGTCACATAAAGCCAAAATAATTCTTCTGCCGTTTGCAACAACATACATCTGCGAATCAGGATTTTCCGCCTGCAAAACCAAACAGGCACATTATTCTCACTACTTAGAAGAAACTTTCTGAGCTTTTTATTGAAATACCATTATAAAGGGTTTTTCAATAAGAGCGCTACAAAAGTTTTTTTTAAATAAAACAAAAACGGTTTTGGATATCAATGAACTTCTTTATTCCTGTGAAAGTACGTTCGATGCCAATATGTATGGAACTCGATTTCTTTTGCATGGCCACCACGGGCACGCTTGCAGAAGTCCAGACGCTGAACCCAATTTTCGACGGTTTTCAAGCATAAATCGGCCGATACTGCCGCAATTTCACGTTCGATATTCGTACGAAGTTCATCAATCGTCGCTGGCTTGTTGGCATAGACCATAGACTTGACGTAGCCCCACAGGAAATAGTCTAACGGCGTCAAATCGCACGACCGAGGCGGCCAAGCGACTGGACCATTTCGTGAGATAACACGGTTTCCAAACTTGGTTTCCAATAAATTGATTGTGGCATTCGCTGTGTGGCTTGTGGCGCCGTCCTGTTGGAACCACATGTCCTCCAAGTCCATAATCAAGTCGCCACAACGACGTCACGCTTGAGAACGACGTGTGAGAGACACATTTGGGCTTTCTTCAACTGAAGCCTCAGCGGCAGCAATATTCTCGACACTACGGGCACTTCTTTGTCTCACTGGTACGGGAACATTTTGTACTGTGCTTGTAGATTCAAATTTGTCCACTAGACGCTCAATTGTTGATCTGTTAGGACGATTATGACGACCATAAATTGGACGTAGCGCTCTTAACGTTGAGGCCACTGTCTCTGAATTTCGGTAGTAAATTTTAATAATTTCGACTCGTTGTTAGCTCGTATATCTTTCCATCATGAAATGGCAAACCTTACTGAAGAGAAATGTCAAAAGAGCGGCAAGAAAATCGGCGTCGTTTGCTGTCCCTGTCGCTCTTCTTTTGTAGCGTCCCTGTTGAAAACCGCTTTAGATATATGATTTTATAATATAATTGAATTCCTTGTGTTCTTAAATTAACATTGTTCTTGTTTTTTTCGTTGAAGTCACTTGTTAGAATTGAATTTAATTAAAATTAAAAAGAAACAGTTATTGCATTTTCTACACATACATAACTGCGAAAAATAGCAGAAGTGCAATACAAAGTGCTCCGCGAGGAATTTTTCACCTAAAAAGTGCTCCGCGACTAAAAAAGATTGGGAACCGCTGGTCTATGCAAACAATCCGGCGACGTTAGAGGGGCACAGAGGTAATATTGAACGAGAAAAAGCGGCCGTATCGGTCGAAATGTGCGGCCAAGTCATCGAAAATTTTGTTTAACGTATTGACCGCTGCATACGTTCACGTGGTGGACATATGAACGAAGTCGAATTCCATTTCTAAATGTTGTGATAGTCAATCAAGCCAATTGAGATATCTCAGGTAGTTTGCATTTTAAAAAAGAAGTTGTAAAGTCCTTATGGAAAGACCCTTTATAATATTTTTTTTTTAAATAAAACTTAAGGAGTTGTTTTTTCTCGCAAATTCAATATTTTTTGTACTCTTCTTTAACCGCTATAAGTGCCTTAATTCGAAGTGGTATGCTTTCTATGGAAAATTCTATGATTCCATTCAAAAGTAATTTGTTCAGTTTTTTTTTTCTTTTCTTAAACGACGAGGTTATGATCTGGAGTAAAGGGATCATAACCCTCTGACTTTACTGCAACCCTTCTGTGGAACTTGGTGGTGAATGAACTACTGATGTGCCTGGAAGAAGAGGGCTGCGTGGTGATTGCCTATGCGGATGACGTTGCTATTGACGTCTCTGGAAAACATCTCAACAAGCCAACAAGATGTGCAAATCGCTGTGGTTATCCCCCACAAAACCGAACTTGTCCTCTTTTCCAGGAAGTATAAAATCCCTCAAGCTTAACCTTTTCCGATGAAGCAAAGTCCAGCGTACAGCATATACATGAGACCAAGTTTCATGAGCGAGCTGTGCATTATTGCATTATAATCTATTTAAGTTGAGGTTTCAAGACTAGCCCTGCGGCGTCGACTACTATTTTCTTTCAGCAGCTCGCGAAAGCAAACGCCTGTAAAGTGATCCGTTACGTCTCACTCCAGAACGTACGGAAGGCATATTTTAAGATCCTTTGCTCTCACGAAGATGTGGTCAATACAGGATTCAGTACTTTCCGTCACTTTCTAGGGAATATTAACAAGGGACTCGAAACCAAAAGACGAATGTCTGCATTCATATCAACAATAAAATAAACGTTTTGGTTCTTAGTTCTATTCAACATACCCTCAATCTCTCTACAAAAAATGTCCCTATCAATAAACTGCAGTAGATATGCGCAGACAAGGTCTAAACAAAAATGTGCAATCCTTTAGTTAATTATAACACAATCGGCGCTTTCTAGAACTGATACGGAATACTTTTCTACCACAAGGTTGTCTTTGACATAACTAATTATACCTCCAGTAAAGTAATTTTGATTACAGTGCGGATATGGAGTGTTAACTAGGAATCGAATCTTAACATAAGTCCTCCCATAACACCTTCAATTTCATGCTGACATAGTTTGGGTGCCTTCAAGCGACCAACAGTTTTGTTCGGGGAGCGGTCTGACCCTTTTCCCATCTTTCAAGCTATTCAATACTAGAAAGGAAAAAAATTGTAATATTTGCCTCCCTATGAAGAAATCACTCTTAAACGCGGACGATTTAACACATTGACTGCCAAGCCAATTTTCGAAATATAGCCGAAAGTGAACAACAAAAAATGCTTAGGTGTTCGATATTTGGTCTGACGATATCTGTATCTGATATTTCCTTCATATGCCCTAGTTCAATGTATTCCGACATAAAGGAGCAGTAGCTTTTCTGCAGGTCAGCGTTCTTCTCAAACCGTCGTTCATTACTAAGTAACCGAAGAAGAGCTCCTGAGAACGAATTGCCATATTCAACCAACTGATTCGATCGAAATGGTAATTCAACAACAAACCTTCCATCCGACGAACGAGAGTGGGTAGTATTAAAATGTTCTTCTATCTGCGAGTAAGATGACGTAGGCACCAATGTACTGCTTAAATTTTCCTCGAGTTCCCAAAATTTTCGTAAATCCATATCCAAACCTACGTGATGAAGAACAACGTTTGATGTGGTAGAATACTTTTCGCTGCAAATTTCGGTTATGTTTCCTCCAAAGACCCAACCAAATATCGTTAATACCGCGTCTGGTAAACCACGTTTGCATCGGATAGGTGCTGACGCAACTACGTGGAAAACAGAATCAACTCCTTGAATAGCATCGACGGGGGCCCTTACATTAAATCCGGGATCGGCTAGTTTGGCAGCCATATGACGAACGTCGCTATTAAAGCTATAACTAAATGACTGTGCAGGCAATGGTTCGGTTAATTTCGATAGAATGTATGCGTCGATGTGAAACGCTTCAAAATCGCAAATGTTGCCTAACACAAATAGTTCAGCAAATTTTAAAATGTTGTTTTTATTTTATTTTCTGGGGTCTAATAATATGGCAATGTACTGTATATTTGGACTTCCGTAATTGTTCTTTTTCTATTAACAGCAGTAAATATATTTTTTTTATTGACGTCATGGCTACTATCCGCTGCGTTCAGTTTGTTGCTAAATTCAAGCAAATATTTTAAATTAAATGTTGAAAATTGAGTTTTTCATGTGATTTGCATCCGATGGATATGTGTTGACTTAGAATATGCTATCTGCTTTCACATTTGTTTTTAGCGAATAATAACACCGAATTTTTGATTTCAAATCTTATACTTGTTCACTATCAACTTCTAAAATATCTGCTGCGAAATTGGTGATCAAAACGGATTCTTTCGAACAATAAAGGAAATCTATGAATGACAAGGGAAGATGAAGTACTTTAATGCTCTCTTCATCTGACATTTCAAGAAAAGCTGAACTGGTGTCGATTTGATGCTCAAGTGACTCATACTCGTAAATAATGTCCATATAGAAAAACACAATTTGAAGTGTGAACAAGTTCAAAAACAATTTGCTCTTTGTTTTTTGTTTTCTTTTTTTGGTCACTTTCCAAATGCAATTAGTTAAGTAAAAGTGATCGTTAAGATAAATTGAAATTTATAACCCAATTAGAGGAATCAAAACGATCTTCATTTTATTTGTTTAATTAAATTTTAAGAGAAAAACCTAAATTAACCTGCTCGCTTGTTATTTATGGGTAGGCGCGTGTGTTTCCTACCTACGCTTTTAGAAACATGGGTTTTTCGGTTGGTTATATTTTAATATTTTTAAAAATCTAGAATTAATTAAGTGGTCAAAAAAAATGACATTATGTCTTGTGGTGAATGCTAATTGATTAAGCTGGATCTGCATAAAGACTGGTGCATGTTTAACGCAAACAACTTGTCATATTGGATATGAATATGTAATGAGTTAAATTTTAATTTAAAAAAAAAAATTGGGAACTGGGTCGGGGCAGAAAAGCCACAAATAAAATTCCTAGAACCAAATACTGACTGGAGTTCCCTAACCGCCATGAACATTTTCTGCATAATAGAGATGAAAAAAATACCCCGGCGAACCCCAGAGGCAATGAGGTGAGAGGGCTATGAACCCTTTAGTCCAAATCATAACCTCGTCGTTACCGCTGTGAATCTATGTAGATAGATAGATGTTTTATTTCGTATATAAATGTTTTTACAGAATTTTGTTATTGCACATTTTACAGAGATTTGATAATAAATTTGATCTTTCTACTGAAACATTATTTTCAATTTAAATTAAGAATATAAGGAAGAATGGGATTAACTTGAAGGAAAATACGAAAAAAACCTTCAATGAAATGGAAAAAAAAGAAAAAAAGATTTATATGAAAAGTTAAAAACATATTAATAATTAAAAAGTTATCATAAAACAAAAAAAAAATATAGCAAATGAATAAGTAAATAATGCATAAATAAATCAGATTAATTAATAAATAAATAAATAAATAAATAAATAAATAGGATTAATTAATTAATAAATAAATGAATAAATAAGTAATAAATAAATTTATAAATAAATAGGTAAACAAATAAAAAAATAAATAAGTAAATAAATAAATAAATAAATAAATAAACAAATAATTAAATAAATAAATAAATAGGTGATTAAATAAAAATTAACGTAAACAAATAAATAAATAAGTTAAAAAAGTAGGTTAAATAAACAAATAATTAAATCAATAAATAAACAACTTAGCGAATAGACAAATAAATAACAAGTAAAAATGGGATGAATACAAATTGGTACATCATTAATATATACATATAAGCTATGCTCAAGGACAACCACAGATTAGGAAATAACAGCCATAAGGAGAAATTTAACATGAAATGCGAGTGGGTGCACTTATATTTTAACAATATTATGTATTTAGTTGGTTTACAAGCGGATTGTCAGCAAAACTGCATCTTGTTTTGAACGTGTTAGTGAGTTTTAGAATTCTATTTGCTATCAATTCAACATTCGCTCTTTCGTGAATGTCAAGAGTGGAGTGGTGCCAAGGTAAATCTAGCATCATTTTCAGGAGTTTATTTTGGGATACTTGCAATTTGTTTATATGGCACACTGCAGAGTTGCCCCATACCTGACACCCATATAATAGAATCGCCTGGAAAATTACTTTGTGCAGAATAATTTTGTTGTCAGTTGCAAGTAATGATTATACCCTATTCTAGGGGTATATTAATTTTGACGCATAGTTTGTAACATACCTTAATATTGCCCGTAGACCCCTAAAAGTTACTATATTTATGATCAGCATCGATAGTAATGTCGATCTAGCCATGTCCGTCCGTCCGTCCGTCCGTCCGTCCGTCGGCAAAAATTAGGCCTTTAAACTGGACCTAGAGAGCTGAAATTTTAACCATATACTCTCTAGGGTCCCGAAATAATCAAGTTTACGAATTTTTGAAATCCGCCCACAGACACGCCCACAAACTCAAAAAAACAAAATTTTGGAAAAAATCGAATTTTGAGCTAGGAAGCTGAATTTTTTTATATATGATCTATGACTCCTAAAACTGCTCGGGATATAAAATTTTCAAAATCCGCCCACTGCCACGCCCACAAAAAAATAAAACAATTTTATTGAAAAACCAAAATTTGAGCTAGGGAGCTGAAATTTTTAATATATACTCTCTAGGGGCCCTTTAAGCTCATGTATAAATATTTTCAAAATGCGCCCACTGACGCCCACAAATAAATAAAACAATTTTTTTGAAAATCCAAAGTTTGAGCTAGGGATCTGAAATTTATAATATATACTCTCTAGGGGCCCTTTAAGCTCATGTATAAATATTTTCAAAATCCGCCCACTGACACGCCCACAAATAAATAAAACAATTTTTTTGAAAATCCAAAGTTTGAGCTAGGGAGCTGAAATTTATAATATATACTCTCTAGGGGCCCTTTATGCTCATGTGTTAATTTTTTTTTTAAATCCGCCTACTGACAAGCCCACAATTAAATAAAACAATTTTATTGAAACACCCAAGTTTGAGCTAGGGAGCGTTTTTTTTGATAAAATCCTTTAAATGTTATATAACAAAATATGTAGAGCGTTCTTAACAATTTAACCATACTTAGACTTTTGTCACGCCCACTTATGAGGGATAGGAATAAGAATAGGGTATCCAACAGTTCGCCCAAGCGGACTGTAGCCCGTCCCTATGTTTTTCTATTAATAAACGGGTAAAGCATCTTAATCGCTATACCTATTTTTTTAATGGTTTTGTTAATATGATCCTTAAAGGTAAGCTTGGTATCTAAATAAATGCCTAGATATCTAACAGAAGGTTCCCAATTAATACTTTTGCCGTTGAGCTGAAGCTGGCTGGTGGGAAGAAGACAAGACTTTCTTTTACGAGTGAAAAAGATAGCTTGCGTTTTCCCTTCATTTAGTTTGATTTTCAGTTTGTGATAATATTTTACTAATATTTCCAATCCATTTTGAAGATTCCTCTCAATATTGAGAGCGAATTCAGGAGATGAAAATAATGCGGTGTCATCTGCGAAGCTGGCTATATCACAGTGCGGTATCTTTGGAATATCGTGTGTATAAATGTTATACAGTATTGGGGCAAGTACTGATCCTTGTGGAACACCCGATTGAACATTTATCAAATCTGAAGCACTGGTATTGACATGGACTTTGAAACAGCGATTGGACAAGAAGCTTTGGACTATTTTACAAATATATTGAGGAAAGTTTAGACTTATCATCTTGTAAATCAGGCCCTGGTGCCAAACTGAATCAAATGCCTTCTCAATATCTAGCAAGACCATATCTGTAGATTTCCCTTGGGATCGATTTCTTTTTATACAGTTTGTTATTCTCAATGCCTGGTGGGAAGTAGTGTGATGACGCCTGAACCCAAATTGTTCGTTCGGGTAAATTTTCTGAAGATCAATGAATTTCAGGATTTGTTCTTTTAGTACTTTTTCATATATTTTGCTTAGATTGCTTAATAGGCTGACAAGTCTATAACTTTCCGGCCTTTCTGAAGTCTTACCAGCTTTTAATATTGGTACACCTCGTCGTTAAAGGGAAAGAAAAAGAAAGGAGTGAACAAAAATACCTTATCGTTCGTGAAAAAGCATTTGATATGCAACCAAGATATCTCCTATGGGTAGCGCTCAGACATCGAGGGGTTCCAGAAACCTACGTAAAGATGAACAGTGACTGACAAGAGTGAGATGCCCACTTGAGTCACCGAGAAGTTTTCAACTAAAGTCAGTGTACACCAGGGAAGCGTCCTTAGTCACTAGATACTTATTGCAGTCCTTGATTCACTCCGACCTGTTAAAGACCGATCACAAGTGCATATTAAAATCGAAGTTCTATGGCAAAATACTCCCAAGTGCGTTTTGACCTTAATATGGCCAATGTTCCAATCCAGAATTTAATTTAATTTTTCTAAAATTCCATGTCTGTAGGCAATTAATCCACTACTGTTTTCTTTACAGAAGCCCAAATTTGGACAGAGATTCAACTTAATGAGTTTGATGCCCTGTCTGATTCCATCACAAGAATTGTGACCCTTCACCCTCGCACTGAAATCGTCATTGCGGGCGATTTCAATATACACAATTCAAGTTGGCTTCGACATTCTGGCCAGACAACACCCGAAGGAACGTACGTCGAGACCTTTGCTGAGGTAAATAACCTGACGCAGCCTGTAAATGAGCCGACACGAATACCGTACATTAGCAGTTAAACTGCCAACAAACTGGACTTGTTTCTTACCTCTCACCCCGATAAATACGGTTTAAACGTATTATCGCCTCTAGGTTCCTCAGACCATTGTATCATATCAGCTGATTTCTCGTACTCCAACCACATTGTAAAAGAAAACAACTTCTAAAAGAACAGTATGCCAATACTAGAAAGTCAATTGGGAAAAACTTAACGGTTTCTTTAAGAGTTTTAACTGTTCGCTGTGCTTTCTGGACAGCGACGTGGATACTGCTGTTGATATGGTCACAAGCACAATTCACCTGGGTCTTTCATCCCTAACAGGATAAAAAGTATCAATCCAAGGTAAACGCGTAGTGTGACTCAACGCCAACCCATCTGAGGAAAGCCGAACAAGTTTAAACGACCCAGAAACGACTGCAATGCCGACATTAATCGTGTGAAATTCTGCTATGACCAAAAGTTTTATTTATTTTTATTTATTTATTTATTTTATTTTGTAATGCCTACACAGCGTAAGATAAATTATCTTATTAATAAGTGATAAGCTAAGACTGCAGATAAAAGCTACAATATAAGGTAAGACTTCCATGATTTAACAATATAATACAAGACAAAAGGAGCTAAGTAAAAAGGAATACAATATTGTTTAACTAAGTTTGTGCAAAATACAAAATTTAGTTTTAAACCTTGCTGCGTTTTCGATCCGTCTAATAGAACGCGGCAAAGAATTCCATAAGCGGATAGCATTAATAAAGAACTGATGCTCGGAAGCAAGGAAAGAGTATCGTGGATGAATTAAGTGACAAGATCTGTTTGAGGAAGCCATTATTAGCTTCTCATCGAGATACGGGGGCTGTCGTGTTCGCAGAATGTGTGAGAGCAAAGTCACGATGCGAAACTGTAACAGGCTATCAAATGTTAAGTCGAAAATGCGTCTGGAATAGGTTGACACATGGTCATACCTTCGTAGTCCAAAAACGTACCTAATGGTATTGTTAAAAGTGACACGGAGTCTTCTTTTACTGATAAAGCTACACTTACCGAAAATTTCACACCCATAGATGAGTGTTGGTATGACCAAGGTTTTTGCCAACATGATACGGGTCTTAACGGGAGTAAAGGATTGAGATGCCCACAATGTTCTAAGTACACCATGAGTCTTTCCGATCGCGGCGTTTATATGGTTATCCCAGGTCAGGCTGCGGTTAAAAATCATGTCAAGGTTTTTAGCCCTGTCAACATATTTGATAGGAGCATTACCTAAGACTACAGGAGGCAAATAAGACAGGTCTAAAGGATACCTTGAGACGACTAAGCACTTGGATTTTGTAGGGTTCAACAAAAGGCCATTAGATTTAGACCAACGCACAATATTCTCGAGGTCCTCATTGACGCAGGCTACGCAATGTTCGATAAGGCCAAGTGGGCAGCTCATGTACATTTGCACATCATCAGCATACATATGTAATGCGCAGTGCTTAGCAATGGATGGAAGGTCATTAATGTACAGAGAGAAGAGAAGTGGGCCTTAAAATATACCCCTGTGGAACACCATTTAGAGTTTCTAGCAAATTCGACTGGATGCTGTCACATTGGACAGCTTACATTCTTCCTGATAGGTAGGAATGAATCAGTTTGACTGCACTTGTGGAAAAATGAAACAGCTTAAACAACTTATCACACAAATGGGAGTGGACAACAGAGTCAAACGCCTTTGAGAAATCAAGCTAGAGTAAAAAGGTCACCTTCTTTTCCTCGATAGCTTGTCGTATATCCTCAGTAACACTTATTAAGGCCGTGGTACAACTGTGGTTTTTTCGAAAACCGGATTGTTGTGTTGTCAAAAATTGCCATTCTTTAGGTGTAAACTCATTTGATTTTGCAGTATTCTTTCAAAAACTTTTGAAAGAAATGACAGAATTGAGATAGGTCTAAACTCATCACCCTTAGAATCTTTGGGAATAGGATGGATTTTTGCCAATTTCCATTGCACAGGATATTCCCCAGTTGTTAAGATTGAATTAAATATATGTGTTATATATGGAAGTAAGATTGGCAATAAAATCTTCAAAAAAATGGGACTAATCTCGTCCTGTCCTATAGCAGAGCACTTGATTGAGAGGAGACTTTCGACAACTTCAGCAGAGTCAACTGAAACCGAAACGTGGAGCCTCTGTCAGAGGCGATAAAGTTTCACTGTATAGAAGACTAGAAGAAGCCCTCATAGAATTATGTGGTTGTGAGATTGCAGATATAAATTTGCGATTGAGAGCATTGCAATCAATTTTATCGGTCGGGTTATACTTAGACTTGCACATGCCGATGCTGCGGAGGTTATTCCAAAGCTGTCGGCCGCCTAGGGTTGGGCTTAGCCGATTTGAAAACACTTCAGATTTTGCATTACGGATCTTCATAACAACCCTGTTGCGAAGAGAGCAGTAAGTACGTCGGAATTCATCCAGACGAAACCTTTTCCAACGGTTATATGCTTGATCCCGTTGCAACATAAGTGTTCTGATATTTGCAGTTAACCATGGTTGACTTTTGGGCTCAACAAATTTAGTTTTGTAGGCAACATGACGGTTGTACAAAACTTTGATGTTTTCGTTAAAAAATTGAAGCTGTTCAGTAGTTGACGACAAGTAATAAATATTTTCCCAGATTACACTTCTTGCATGATCCTCCAGTAAAGGATACTCAATACTCCTAAAATCTCTGTATTGATAGGTTTTAACAATAGATGAAACACTAAAATCAAAGGTGAGATAAATAAGATCATGTTTCGAGAACGCTGGGGCTGAAAGTTGGCCATAGAGGGCTACTTTCCTCTTATCACTTACCCAAAAAACATCAAGGAGTGTAGGATGACCGCCAGAGAAGAGGGTTGGTCAAGTGGTGTTAACTGCCGATATAAAAATAAAGTTGAAGCAAAAAACACTACAAAGTCCCAAGGGTAGAAAAAACTTTTGGTCATTTGTCAAAAACATCAAGAATTCGGCCTCATCATCTATCCCGACACTCATTTACAATGACATTCCACTTGTAAGCTCTATAGATAAGGCCAATCTGCTTACTGGTCACTTTGCAGTCAGCTCAACGCTCCCAGATTGTGCTTTGTCTACCCCTGCACTCGAGCGTGTAGAATACTCCATGGGACCAATCCACTTCAGCACTCTTACAGTGGCTACAGTATCCGCTGGTCCAGATCGTATTTCCCCTATCGTTCTGAAGAGTTGTTCTTCTACTCTGGCAAAACCACTGCGTAAGCTTTTATATCTGTCCTATTCTTCAGGGCTCTTTCCGAGGAGATGGAAAACAGCATTTGTCCAGCCTGTACCAAAAAAAGGCGAATCTTAATCTCCCTCCTCCTACCGACCAATTGCAATAATTTCCCTTCTTTCCAAGATCATGGAAACGCTGATAAACCGTCAGTTCATGAAATATCTTGAATCCCGAAAACTTCTTAATGAACGGCAATACGGTTTTCGAAGCAACAGGTAGACTGGTGATTTAATTACTTATCTAACCGAAAAGTGGAACCATTCTCTTCACCAAGGTGGTGAAAGTAAGATCGTTGCGCTTGATATCAAACGCATTTGACAGAGTTTGACACCAAGCTCTCTTGTCGAAAATGCGTGCATTTGGAATCGATGATACCTTTCCTCAATGGCTTAGAAATTACCTTTCGGACCATTCAATTCTAGTAGTTTTGGACGGTTTCAAGTCTGCAACTCACCAAACAAATGCTGGTGTTCCCCAAGGCTCTGTTTTGTCTCCTAATCTCTTTTTCATTTTTATAAATGATCTCCTATCTATTACCTCTAATCCAATCCACTCCTTTGCCGATGGAAGTACCCTCAGCTTCTCATTATGCGTTTCATGGTTCACGCCCCTCATCTTCGTGTGTGGAACTGGAACGGCAACGTATGTAAAGCTCATTGAATTCCAATCTCGACTGCATAGCTCAGTGGGGTGTAACTAATAGATTGCAATTTAATGCTTCCAAAACGCAATGCTGCCTTCTGCCATTAAAGCAAAACCCTAACACCATGCTATTGTCCATGAATTGCACTTGCATCGTTGAAACCGAACGGCTTTCCATTCTCGGTATGTGTGTTAATTGCAACTTTCGTTAGAATGACCACATATTCGATGTCGCCAAGAACGCTGGAAAATAATTAGGCTTCCTTAAGCGTTGCAAAACATATTTCACTCCCTCTGATCTGGTTACTATTTATAAGGCGTTTATCCGCCCAAAACTTGAGTACAATGCGCATATACTGTCTGGTGCACCAATTACTTATTTGGAGCTACTTGACAGAATCCGAAAACGCGCTATAAAACTCATGGGTGACTGTAACATCGCGAGATCGCTTGACTCTCTTAGTCATCGTCGCAATGTCACTTGTCTCTCGTTTTTTTTTATCGTTATAGCCACCATAAGTGCTCAAACGAAATAGCCAGTTGCATTTCACCCGAAAATTTTAGCCGCAATACCCGCTTAGCAAGGAATGCGCATAAGTATACCCTTAAGCCTGTATTGGGACGTACTTTTAAATACAAGGAATCTTCTCTTAGCCGTACAACACGAATGTAGAATGCTCTTCCCCGCTCCATTTTTCCTACACATTATAATCTACAAACATTTAAAACCAACGTGCATCGGCACCTCTCCCTATCTTCTAACCCTAATTTCCTTAACGCCCGCGCTGTGTAGCTATTACATTATTAGGGTATTCAAAAATCCCTGTAGTGCGAGTACATTATAAAAAAAAAACTTACTTCTTGTTTGGTAATAGAGATTTCCTAAGTAAATCGTCACCGCTATGAACTTTAAGAAAACACAACTAATTAGGGACTGTATTTTAACTCATTATTTGTTGACCTACTTAGTTGGATTGTTCTTCTTCGACAATAATTCTGCACCACACTGCAGAAAATCTATTTCCTCCATTACTAGAATTCAATTGTGAAACATATTCTTCTATTCATCTCAATGTGAACTCGATAACTAGCTAAACTATTGCTTAGATGTTGTGCATCATCAGCAAAGTGCAGGGCAAGACAAAAACAGCCATATCATCATCTCAGCCATCATTGGACTTCTTTTGAATGTTCTTGCGCTCCCCAATCCGAGGGAAGGCAGGATTATTTCAAGATTTTAGATTTGAGAATTTGCAAAACTCTTGCACTTTGAATTGTGCAACTTTCGTTGGAATTAAACTGTTTAATATTCATTTTCATTTTTGTGTGTCATATCACTTTGACCAGATCTAGATGATGATGTAACTTTGCAACCGATGCAGCTCTTGTACTTATTTAATTCATTCATTCATTTTGGGTTCGTTTGCTGATTGCATTGTGTAATTTTAGTTTGCACACCTGAATAGACGTTCCGTTTATTTTCCGTATTATTGTTCAACTGGTTTTGTTGGTATGTAAAAATAAAATATTTATATTCTTTTGTTTAGTGATTCAGTCGTAAAGAGAAATTAGATAGCTTAACGGTGATATCATGTGACTAAGAATTGATAAACAAACTTTTTGAATACATTTTGATAAGAAACATTTTCAGTAGACCGTTGGGTAATACGAGTCTTAACACCGACTTTTACTTTAAAAATATAAATACGTCGTACGCTTTTTTGTGTAGACAAAATAGTTAAACTAAATCACTAAGTGTACTAGGTAAATTTGAAATTGTTGCTTATATCAATTGTATAAGAAGATTCTAATATGAGTCAAGATATTTATGTGCAGACCAACAAATGCAGATAGTTCAATCACTAGTTCTATACTGTGTGTATCGTTATTTGAATAAGGATCGTTTAACAACGATTTAAACATAAAGTTGATGTTTAAATATAGAACAAAATCTTTTTTTTTAAATCCTGGCATATGGTGCAAATTTTTCATGTCTACTGTGTTTTTTTCACTGCGTTTATCCTTCACTGCCAGATCTGTTCCTTGCCAGTAAACTGTTGCAAAAATCTGCTACTTTTTGGTTTCAAACTCCATCTCTCTTCTGCTTTTTATACCCTATTCTAAGGGTATATTAATTTTAACTCATAGTTTGTAACATACCTTAATATTGCCCGTAGGCCCCTCAAAGTTACTATATTTATGATCAGCATCGATAGTAATGTCGATGTAGCCATGTCAGTCCATCCGTCTGTCTGTCGGCAAAAATTAGGCCTTTAAACTGGGCCCACAGAGCTGAAATTGTAACCATATACTCTCTACGGTCCCGAAATAATCAAGTTTACCAATTTTTGAAATCCGCCCACAAACTCAAAGAGACTAATTTTTAGAAAAAATCGATTTTTTTTTTATACATGATCTATGACTCCTAAAACTGCTCGGGAGATTACATTTTCAAAATCCGCCCCAGCAGCGGCAGCTTGGCACTCTCGGGGTACGGCTTTTTTTTCAACTGTACAAAATATACAGCACAATCCTCGTCGCCAAAATGTTATGTCTTTAACATACGCGCGGGTTATACTATTAAAACAAGAACACCGGTTTTAGTTCTGTATTGCTAGAGAGTTGTTACATGACTTACTTGCGTTCTAAAATAACTTACTAACTGTGATACTGTAAGTATGCTAGGATCTAGAATTATGCATGTAGCATTTTAATACATAGCACCACCTAAAGTTTTATTACAATGCCCCACCTCCGCGCCACTTCGCAAACGCAAATGGTTGGAGAAACTTAGTTTTAGGCCCTAAATAGGCCATTAATTCCTTATTTTTTTTAATCAAAACCGTAAAATGTATTGTTTTCCCAGCAACAACTTGCGAAAATTGTTTTGGGATTTTTCATTACGTAGCTGCGCGCATTTAAGAAAGCAATTTATCACTATTCTTACTTGTCAGCTGAAAGCCCTGGTAGCTAACGCTGTCATTTTTAAGTCTACACTTACTGTCTACATTTATGTAAGAATAATAAATAATAATAACAATAATAATTTTACTCGTTTCCAATTTTTGATTGACTTCAACAATACTAAAGGTCGCACATTCGTAAGTCTCAACCAAATCACCGGATGTTGGTATTCATGACATTTTAAATAATTTAACAAAAAATTATTTCGCTAACTACAGTTTTATCTTTGCATTCTCCGCACGTTTGGCGTACACTACATCGTGACATTTTTGTTGTTTTGCTAATTTTTTAAACAGCAAGTAGATTTAGTGCAAAATTGCTGGTAAATATCTGAATACCTCACGGAACCACTGTCGTAAACAAAAGAAAAAAAAAACACCTACGTTTCATCATAACGTGAAATCCCAAACTTTTGCAACAAACTGAAATTCTCTGCCGAAACTTAAACACGTACCTTTGTAAAAAATAAAATCTTACTATCTAATTGTCGTCTACGTGCTACAAATCAACAAATCGAATCAAACCATTCACACTCTGTGTCCTTATAACAAACAACAACAATTAGCCAAACAAGAAAAGTGAATCTGTTACAATTGCTTGTTGTGGCATATAACTCTCTCGGAATAGATAGATACTTTTTTTGCCTCTGTGGGGCACCACATTTTAACACGACGAGATTTCAAGTTCATACTGTTTAAGTTTACTTATCGTCTGTTGGAACAAAGTATTACATCATCAGCCAGAGTTGGCTATCTTATCAGAATTTACTAATTGTTTTTTGACAACGAAATAAGCATTCGCTAGAAGTTAACTTTTCCAATTATTAATTTGTTTATGTTGTACTTTGGAAATTGCTACTTAAAAAGAAAAGAAAAGTGAAACGTTGAATGAATTGAATGTTCAAGGACTTATCAATCGAGGAATGATAAAAATTGCAGATTATTTACTCGCTGATTTGTTAGTAAACTATTTTAGATAAAATTGTATTTTACATGTTGCGTCTAAGGTGGTATCGACGTGTCATAAATGTTAAAATATTTTCCATAAGACTTGAGCTGAATAAAGGAAGCACAGGCGGACTATAAGGGATCCAGAAACTCATCTTATAAACCAGACCATAACCACATAAAGAAATAATACGAAGTGAGAACCCCGACTCCCAGAGGGATGAGTTTTTGAATTGTTGCAGTTGAGTAACCGCAGCTTTTCATTTTAATCGATCATTAACAACCCAATTAGACCTCATCGGTTTGGTTTTTTAGTCAGATATGGTCGCACTGGACCACGTATTCACATCATGAAAAATATAAGAATTACAGTCAACAACTCACAGTTACCAGCCTGTTTAAACGAAAGCTGTAGAGGGTCAATCAAGTCCATGGTGAAAGAAGAGATAAGTGTTTTTGACGTTTAAATTAAAATTAACATCTTTGAATTGATCACATCATTGTGAGTTAAAAATAATAATAATAATTAGTTAGGGTATATTACACTGCGACCTATTGGTCTATTGTGTCGCCTGCTTGTACCTCGGAGAGGTTCATTCCCTCTTTCAGAGCCCCCTCTAGACACACTTCTTTTATGAAGCGTATCGGGATATTGCTCTGATTTATCCTTGGTAGGCCACACTCCTTAGAGCACAGCGTTCAGTCCAGTTTCCTTGATGAATCTGAGAATGAGCTGTGTATCCATGGTTTGTATGTCCTTGTCTGTTTTTTTGGTGCCTGCACAAATATCTTATCTTTATGTGGCCCAGTGCCCCATAGGATTCCAGTATGTGGTCTGGAGTTTCGGCGGTTTCGCTGCAGAATCTGCAGAGCCCATCCTCTGATATACCTATTTTCCTCAGGTGCTACTTGAGTTTTGAGTTTGCAGTGCCCCGTGAGGAGGCCTGTTATGATTCTTAGGTTGTTTTTGTTAAGGCTGATACAAGCTTTGAATCTTTTGAACCTTGGAGGTTGAGAAAGGTTTTGGCCCTTGTTTCTTCCTCCAGTCTCCTGAACTCTTTGCGTAGAGTTTGTTCTCCTATCCCGCAGAACGGTTCAGGACCTATGATGGGTTCCTCTGCCCCTTTTCTTGCCAGAGAGTCCACTGCCTCATTGCCTGCAATGCCAACATGGCCAGGTACCCAGCAGATGGAAATTCTGTTGTTGTTGGCCTGGTCTATTTAGTCCGTGTAGGCATTTCCACACGAGTTTTGACTTGATGACGTAGGCGTCAACACCCTTTATGGCTGCTTGGCTGTCAGACATTATTGCTATGTTGCAATTCCTGTAGTTTTTCTTGAGGTTGATTCGAAAGCACCTGCCTATGGCTCATATTTCTGCCTGGTAGATGCTGGTACATTTGCCCATCGATTTGTAGTGCTTAGTTCCTGGCCCAAACACTCCTGCACCAGTTCCCTCCTCGGCCCTCGAGCCGCCACTTTGTTGTGTGGTTGCTCAGTCCATAAGTTGTGGATTCATTGCTCCAGTTCTCCTTATTTAATTTTGATTTAATTTTGGTGGGGCATAAGTCCCCATTTATTTGGCTTAATGCAAGCTAATAATAAGGCTTAAAACTAATTAAAAACTAATTTAAGTTAGGGTTTAGGATTGGTGAAGAAGGTCAAGTTTAAGGCAGAGAGTGCTGCGATTGAAATCGAAGGCGGTGAGGTTTGAGTTAACCTTCCGGAGCATTCGGGAGATTGGTTCATTAGAACCGTAGGACGTGCGGTGGGGAGGAAGATAAAAGAGACGAGGGAATCGTAAGTTACGAGGGTTGGTATTGAAGGAGATAGAATTATAAAGTGACGCGCAGTCGACGGAGCCAGAGAAGAGTCTATGGATGAAAACTATGACTGCAGCGTCTCTGCGTTCCTCAAGGCTATTCATTTTAATGAGTTTGAGACGGTCTAGATAGGGGGGTAAGGTTGAAGGATCGTTCCAGGGTAAACCACGAAGAGCGAATCGGAGAAAGCGACGTTGGATGCTCTCGATTCTGGACACATGGACTTGGTGGAAAGGAGACCATACTTGGCTAGCGTACTCAAGAAGCGGGCGAACAAAGGTAGTGTAAAGAGATCTGGTCACGTAAGGGTTAGAGAATTCTTTTGACCACCGTTTAACAAACCCAAGTGATGAGTTGGCTTTAAGAATTATCTCGTCAAAATGTAAACGGAAATTAAGCTCCCTATCGCACAGAATGCCAAGATCACGAAGAGATTGAACGCGGGATATAGGTTGACCATGGAGAAGGTAAGGACGGGGAGGGGACTTGTTCATCTTGCGTGAGAAAGTAATAGACTGGCATTTGGCGATATTGAGCTCTAATCCGTTTTTGATGCACCAGGTGGAAAAAGTATCCAGATCTTGTTGTAGAAGACAAGAGTCTTGTGGTGAAGATATGGGCATACAAAACTTGGTATCATCAGCGTAGAGCGAAAGGACAGAATGCTTTATGATTCGATCTAGGTCGTTAATGGTTAGGATAAAGAGAAGGGGACCAAGATGACTACCTTGTGGAACCCCAGAGGTGGCCAAAAACGGCGCCGATAAGGTGGACCTGAAGCGAACACTATAATAACGGTTTTCCAGGTAGGACGATATCCATTTTAACAGAATGGGTTCGAAGCCGAGTGAAGATAGTTTAATAGGACTAATTTGTGAGATATCTTATCAAACGCCTTACTGAAATCGGTTGCAATAACGTCGAATTCGTTGCCGTTTTCCAGGGTTGAGAGGGCGGAGGACACGAATTCCACGAGGTTTGTGGTAGTTGATCTGCCTTTAAGAAAGCCATGTTGGTTTTGGGAGATAAGAGATTTGCAGTGAAAGCTAAGATCTTCGTGCACGATACTTTCGAGGAACTTGGGTATATGTGAGAGTTTAGCTATAGGGCGGTAATTGGTTATTTCGCTCTTTAGTCCTTTTTTGTATATCGGGGTTATAAATGAGCACTTCCAAATCTGAGGGAATTCTCCATGTGAAAGTGAAAGCCGGAAAAGGTGAGAAAGGGGGAGGGAAATATTGGAGCTGCATTTCTTAAGAAATATAGCGGGAAGACCATCTGGCCCAGGTGAGAACTCATCATTGAGATTGCTGAGCTTTTTCTGGAAATTCTTCTCGAAGTTGAATTTCCTGATGCTATCATCCCTGGGTATGGCAGGAACTGGGAGTTCCCTCATCCAGGAATACCAGCTCTGTTGTGCCTAGAAAACTTATTCCAGCTCATACCATAACACTGGGGCCGCCGAATCGATCACTTCCGTCAATGCACGGGTCGGTAAAACGTTCACCTTGTCTTCTCCACATATGTACTCGTTTATCATCACTCAAAAACTTTATCTTGCATTCGTCTGTAAAGAGTACAGACCTCTAGTTGTCCATGGTCCAATTTGAATGCTCACGGGCATACCTTAAGCGCGCTGCGCGATGAGCCGCTGTAAGTTTCGGGCGAATAGCACGCACTCTGGAACGTTGACCATCTTCGTGGAGTCGATTGCGAATGGTTTGATCGCTGACTTGAGTGCCAGTTGAATGCCGCAGTTGAGTTTGTAAAGCCCGGGCGGTTACGGTACGCTCCCGACGTGCAGTTATTCGAATTTACCGGTCTTCTTGCCAAGTTGTGGTTCTGATTCTTCCCGATCCAGGTCTTTTTGCTACACTTCCGGTTTCCCGAAAGCGTTTCCACACGTTTCGGGTAGCTCGCCTCGACACACCGATACGATTTGCAACAACCCTTTGAGACTCTCCTTGCTCCAGCATATTTACCGCTCTAATTGCGCTTTCAGTACCCAAATGACGTCTAGAACCGGGCGTGATAATCACGAAGAAATAAGGAAACACAATTACAGAAAGTAACACTCTTAGCAACAACGCTAGAATCGGACTGAGAAAACAAGTGCAATAATTTTTGAATTAACTGTTTTTTTGAGCCATTGGCTTTTTGTGCCTACTCACTTGGAGGCAACGGTAAAATTGTTGTTCCAAGCATTGATAAGAACTCATACACATGCAAACTACAAAAAATGCTTCGTTTTGATAATGTTTACCAATTGAGTATTTTTTAGGCAAAATACAAAACAAATCTTTGGTGGGCCGTGGGCCCTATTTAGTTTTGAATAGTTTATACAATTGGGTTGTTTGTCGCAGATCTTTGTCATGTAAACGAGGCGTTGTACATTGGGTACTCACTGGCACCATATATACCTGCTTTAAAGTAAGGCGTACTTTTTCCAAAAACAATTCCTTCACGATTTATCTGCTTTCTTTCCTTTGCTAACCTAAATAAAAAATACTCTGTATCCAATAGCAGGAGCAACGTGTAAATGCCAAAGACATTTGATACAGTATTATTGTGCGTTAATTTGTTCTCAAGAAAATTCTACTCACCCTTCTTCCTTCATCTTTGTTAATTAAAACCGAAGAAGAAATTTAAACTGGTTAGTTAGTCGGGCCCCCAAGAGAATCGGAATCTTGTTCAATCACTGTATTATATGTACATAACGTAAAGAAGATACTCCTTAACTCTGCGCCACATACTCTCGATTTGTGTTGCGAAACAACACATCACACACAAAAGGATAAACATTATTTTAGTAGGGGCGAAGATCAAACAACAACCCTCTTGATAACATGTTAATTGATCTTTGATCTTGCCACTTAAAGCCGATCGTTCCATACGATCCTGTTTACTGGATACATCAGAGAAACTCAATACCCATGCGCAAATTTACGAGATACTAAGATACACGACTCGTACTCGTACAACAAAATGCGGCAGTGAACGGAACGAACTGTCTTGTTAATTTAGCGCCATATCTGTTACCGCAATCGACAAATTCTCGGTCTTTCTCTCTAGTTTTATCTGTGGTGCATCAATACAAACTTTCAGCCATGCTCCTTCTGATTGTGACTGCGTTGATTGGGTATATCAGGAAAAACCTTATTAACTATCCACAACTACATCAACTCGCATTGTTTGGCGTACAAATTTGAAATATTTTCGTCAGAAAATATTTGCGCACATCCGATAATGTTAAGCGTTCGTTGGATACCCGCAACTCTCAAGCATCAGCCAAAAGGATGCAGCAGGGAGGAGGTAATTATTTTTCCTGCCCTTGTTAAATTGCAAGCATATTTCCCCAAGTTATGCGGTTTTGGTCCAACCGACCGAAACGCAAAGGAGAACGCAGCTCAGAAGTGTGTATGTGTGTTATCATTTTGCACACATCGAACAGAGATTATTTTCGAAAGGCAAACAAAAAATTGATGCAGGATATTTACAAGAACATACGCACCACCATCACTAGAAATGCTTCCTTCTCGACTTCTCGTAGCACGGTTGTCATCAGCGCGCGAAATTATTTTCGTCACACACCCATACACAGAGAAGGGGTGGTTACGACGAACAATCCATTTAGGTACGAGTTCCCTTCGCCCCTTCACGGTCAAGTCGAAGATTCATCTCTTGGTGCGTTTCCGAGATACACGAAAGGTATAGAACGCTTCGGCTGATGGGGAGCTAGCTATTCCAGAGCAGCTATATACAACCAACAGTCGTTGTACTCGTCGGAAGCAAGGAATTCCTGACAAATGCAAGTCTCTTGAATTCCATTGCAATGCAACATTCGGCGTTTTTTTTTCTTTGCTGTTCTTCTCTTGATTTTCTTCCGAATCTTTGAAACCATTTTGGTTCTTCATTTTATTTTTATTTTTCTATATGCGTTTTTCGACGAGAAAATAATTTACGGAATGTCACGTTGCTTCATTCTTTTAGTATTTTCTTTTGGCTTGAAATATACATAATGTAGACAGATATGTACCTACAGGTACCTATAGTCGATTTATATATTTTTTGCTTACGAATTTTATGCGAAGGAACCCTTTTGGAACGAGATTAGCCGGCGGTAGAATCAAAGGCGATATTGAATACATTTTATACAACAATTTATTTTCACATATAAATATGGTAGCCCTTAAAAATTCTCGCAACTCTAAGCTACAACGGAAATTCCATTCGTAAATTCTCGATTTCTACAATATAAGAAGCAGGAGCATAATTCGAGGTTAAGGATGTGTATAAGTTGTTCCTCCTGTTCGACGGATCAATTGCTTATGAAAAATTCCATACAGAAGGTGCTGTTGTTTATTCTGTTTGTTTATTTTTTAATGTCTTGTGTTGGATTTGAGCTGCACGTGTTATTTTTATGAAAATTTAGTGACTGTGTTCCACAATTATAAAACCCGTATCAAACTACTGAATTAACTTTATTGGTGGTATTCCGAAAAGAAATAAAACCAAATTTTTGCTGCCCCACCGCCCGAGGAAAAAAAATCGAATTAATAACGAACTGGCAAATGCCAGGGATCGCTTGCGCAACGAATAGCAACAAGTTGCTATTTCCCGGTAGCTCAATATAGGATGCTCATTCAAAAAATACATCGATGTTTTATTCGATGTAATGCATCGAAACGTTACATTGATTATTATCGATGCATCGATTAAAAACATCGATGTTTTCGATGCATCGATTAAGAACATCGACGTATTGTATTATATGAGCTAAAAATAAGAAATCAAAGATAAGACATAATCCAAGGTTTTTAATTTAACAGAGTTTTATTAAAATTGCAAATCCCAATTCCGCTTCAAACTTTGCATAAACAATATTTTGTTTACTCGCTTTCCTTGGATTCTATTCCTTTGCTGACTCAATACCTGGGAAGCTTTGGAAAAAAAGCTGGAAGTGAGGAAGGAAGTGAGCTGGCTACCATAGTTAAATATTTGAAAGCAACTTTAAAAAGTTTTGGAAATTGGAGCTTGTAGTCGGACCAAATGTTCAAGGGATTTTCACTAAGGCGACCAACAGGTGCTCTTTTGTAGACGAAAAGCTCATCACAAACACTTTCTTCGCCTGTGTTCGCCTTCCAATTTCTGTGAACGAGTTTGTGATGGTCGCTTCAAAGGCCGAAATCTTCCCATACTTTGTCGGAACTATCCGAATCAGACTCTATTGGATTTTCATTAAGCAGGTCCTTCGTCATCATGTCCCTAATTTTTCGGATTGCGTGGGCACTAGCTATGGGGTCTTCAAAATGAAGCTTTTTAAACCGCGGGTCCAACAAGGTAGCTATAGCTAACGAAGAAACTTGTTCAATCCGCACCGATCCGTTTCCTGATTTCTCCAAGAATGAGCTTGTGTACTTGTATTACCAACGGTTCATCAATCACAATCGTTTTTAGTTTCGAAAGCATACAGTGTACTAAAGGAGTAAACAACAAATTGCATAACATTGAAAATAAAGCTGTACTACCCAGCGAAAAAATAAAATAGTTCCCCTTGTGAGTACCTTCTGTCTTTACTCGAGTATGAGGGAGGCAATTGAAAAATCACAATATCGACAGGCTATAGTTCAAGTTCAAGTTCAAGTTCAAGTTATAAATCAATACATCAATATTCATACATGATCAATTCTGATTTTGGCCGACTTAAGGATATGTCTGACTTAAAGAAAAGTTATAAAATAAGTAAGAAACTATTAATTAAAATTCATTTCGGTATAAGCAACTTCATTTTTGTATGCTTGCTCCCGGCATACATTCACTACTTTGCTCTTTTTTGGCAAAAATCGACAGGTTATAATTTACGCAAAAGAGGACTCTTAATATTGTCAATAAATAATATAAACTCACCTGCATTTGTTCGCTTAACAACGCGTATAATAATTATTCTTTGTAGGAATCGGCCCTTTTTCTCTTGCTCTTCCTTAATAGACGTGACAGGACAGTATAGTCTGTCTGTGTATCTGTGTCTGTGGTGCGAACGTCGGTCTCGGTCATCGCGTCGTGTTCCCTCGTCTTACATGTGTTGCTGTTTATGTGTTTGGTTGGCGAAAATAGCTTATTACAAACTACGTTATAATTTCTCATATCCTTCATTAATACAATCAAAGAGAAGACAGCATATAGAACGTATTAAATTTGGAATTCGGTACTGTGTATGTGTGCATTTCATGCTTCGATGCATCGAATGAAATACATCGATGCATCATTAAACATCGGATGCTTTCGATGCATCGAATACTAAATATCGTTATTTTCGATGTATCGATGTATTATGAGCAAACCCTATCTCAGTGGGAAAGATGGGTTGGTTCAGAATTAGAGCTTGGATTTGTCACCGAAGTTGGTGAAATGAGACAATTTTATGGTTAATTGTGAAACCGGATAAAGTCCTCCTGAAATTACAAACGAACAGAAACACCAGATTTTCAAAACGTTATAAAGCTCCGTTGAAGCACGCCCGTTTATTGCGGGGATTGAAATCCCCAGAAAAATAAGTAT
Organism: Portevinia maculata; assembly: GCA_949715645.1. NCBI lineage: Eukaryota > Metazoa > Arthropoda > Insecta > Diptera > Syrphidae > Portevinia > Portevinia maculata. The sequence goes on from OX454526.1 coordinate 11,464,552, forward strand.
ATACCTATAAGTAAAACGGTCCGTTAGTGTGACCCGCTATCGCTTGTCCCGAAATCGAACTTCACAAATATTTTAGTGGATCGCATGTACCGGTTTGTCCTCGGGAATTTTTTGGAACCGAATCCTACCAAACGGATAATCAAAACCCTATCCAACCGAACAAATGACACTACAGACACTCTACTTATCTGATTATCAAAAGTATTCGTTTGTTCCTTTGACTCGTTCTTCGCTCACTACTGCGTCGTCCTGCCGTCTGTAACTCCTGTCCTTCTCTTATATTTTTCCTTCCTGCTTCCTTCTTTTCCAAATTCAAATTTAAATTTTACGTTTTACTCTTCGCAAAAACTTTTCCACGTTCAGCAAAATGTCTTCCGTTCTCACTTTTACACCATGTATCGATGCCTCCTCATCTATCTCGACACTCATTTACAATGACATTCCAGCTGTCAGCTCTATCGATAAGGCCAATCTGCTTGCTGCTCACTTTGCAGTCAGCTTGACTCCCCCTGTACTCGAGCGCGTAGAATACTCCATGGGACCAATCCACTTCCGCACTCGTACAGTGGCTAGAGTACTTCAAGATCTTGACGTTCACAAATCCGGTGGTCCAGATGGTATTTCCCATACCGTGTTCTTCCTTGCTGGCAAAACCATTGCGCAATCCTTTTCTTCAGGACTCTCCCGAGAAGATGGAAAACAGCATTTGTCCAGCCTGTCCCCAAAAATCACGAATCTTCTTCTCCCATCTCCTACCAACTTGTATTTACGTATTGTACTTACGTCCCTTCTTTCTAAGGTCATGGAAACGCTGATAAACCGTCAGCTCATGAAATATCTTGAATCCCGAAAACTTTTTTATGACCGGCAGAACGGTTTTCGCAGCAACAGGTCCACTGGTGATTTGATGTCTTATCTAACCGAAAAGTGGAACCAATCTCTTCACCAAGGTGGTGAAAGTAAGATCGTTGCGCTTGATATTTTACAGGCATTTGACAGAGTGTGGCACCAAGCTCTCTTGTCGAAAATGCGTGCATTTGGATTCGATGATATATTTCTTCAATGGATTAGCAATTACCTTTCGAACCATTCAATTCAAGTTGTTTTGGACGGTTTCAAGTCTGCAACTCACCAAATAAATACTGGTGTCCCCCAAGGCTCTGTTCTGTCCCCGACTCTCTTTCTGATTTTTATGAATGATCTCCTGTCTGTTACTTCTAATCCAATCCATTCCTTTGCTGATGACAGTACCCTCAGCTTTTCATACTCGTTTCTTGGGTCGCGCCTCTCATCTTCGGGTGTGGAACTGGAACGGCAACGTATGTGGGGCTCATTAAATTCCGATCTTAACAGCATAACTCACTGGGGTACAACCAATAGAGTGGAATTCAATGCTTCTAAAACGCAATGCTGTCTCCTGTCATTAAAGCAAAACCCACACACACTGCCATTATAAATGGCACCTGCATCGCTGAAACCGAAAGACTTTTCATTCTCGGTATGTGTATTAATGACAACCTCCGTTGGAATGACCACATATTCGATGTCGACAAGAACGCTGCGAAATGTATAGGCTTCCTTAACCGATGTAAGAAATATTTCACCCCTTCTGATCTGGCTACTATTTATAAGGCGTTTTTTCGCCCGAAACCCGAGTACAACGCTCATATATGATCCGGTGCACCAATAACTTATTTTAAGCTACTTGACAGGATCCAAAAACGCGCGATAAAATTTATTCACCACCGAGACATCGCGACATCGCTTGAATCTCTTAGTCATCGTCGTAATGTCTCCTGCCTTTCGTTATTCTATTGTTTTTTCCACCATAAGTGCTCAAACGAAATAGCCAGCTGCATTCCTCCTCTTGAACATTTCAACCGCAATACCCGCCATGCAAGGAATGCTCATCATTTCCCTCTCAAGCCTGTGTTCGGACGAACAGTGAAGTTCAAAGAATCTTTCCTCAGCCGTACAACACGAATGTGGAATACTCTTTCACGCATTGTTTTTCCTTCACATTATAACCTACAAACATTCAAAACCAATGTACATCGATATCTCTCCTTTTCTTCTCTCCCTACTTTCCTGAACGCCCGCGCTGTGTAGCTATTACATTATAAGGGTCGCAACAAATCCCTTTAGTACCTGATTTTTTTTAAAAAAAACCCTTGCTATCGTTGTAAAAAAAATAAAATAAGATAAGGCACTGTTTAGAAAGCACTGTCGAAAAATAGTGCTTCAAAAAACACTGTTAAGTCATACAGTTTCATCGGAATTGTGTTTTTTCTTTTTCAAATTTGTCAGATATACAAAAGCGGCTTTTGGTGATATTGTGCCAAGTCAAGTAAGAAATGCATTTAGTGCGTGCATATTATAAAAAATAAATAAAAACAAAATGTAGCAGTCGTTGACAAACAAAATACAGAGAGAATCCTATAAATGAGTAATAAATCTTGCTGCTCCCTTGTGGTTGTTATCACCTGATGACCTTAGATATCTTGACACGGATATGCCACACCTCCTCTGTCATTGCCCCTAACTTCGCCATATAACGAATATAGTCCTTGAAAGTCAATTCTTTCAGGACAAATACATAAACGCCTCAGGATGGCTCGGAAATCTACAATATGTGAGTCATAACTGCATCACAATGGTTCTACATCATTTGGTGTTTCCTGTCCCGTCAACCCATTAACCTTTACTTACCTACATCGGATCTAACAACATCTACAAGAGAAAGTGCACCAATTTTTGATATTTTCCGAATGTTGGCATACGAATCTCCCTCTCAGTAGGCCAACAAATTGAAAAATATACATCTTCTTCCTGTTAAGTTCTTCCATTTGCTAATCATACACATCAGCTTCTTTGATTCCAACATTTATAAGATTGTTTTGTCAATATTTTTGCGTCCATTATTTCTTTTAATTATAATTTGTTTCTATTTTTATTTTCAGGTAAGTTTCACATTGCACCGAACGATTAAGAATTAGAAAGTGCACCACCACTATACCGATGAGTAAGTAGTTCTTGGTCTGGATTTGTCTGATGGTAATCTGTTTCCAAGTCAGTTAATTTGTATCTTGGGGATTATTAAAAATCGATTTGGTCGTATATTATATGCACACACACGCCGGTGCTGTGTGTATACATTTATACTTTCACTCAATCTCAGTGCCATTCTCTCTCACCGACATCGTCGTCAATCTTAAAATCAAATTAACGACCTTTTCTTTGTAGAGCTGCCTTCTATTAGAATTGAAATGGGATTTGGTTGGTTGTCGTTGTCTAATGTTCCATTCAATTTATTGCATATTCGTAAGCCGAACATCTGAAAAGAAGTTGAGCCTTGTTAAACAATTGCTGTGCAAACATAGTGAGTCTTTTAAGAGAGATGTATCTAGGTTTAGATAGGTTTTTTTTTCTTCGTTTTCCTCGTCTAATGTACCTTCTGTTACGTTCTGTGCAAAAGCTGAACACAATGGCTTCAGACATGAATGACTGAACTGTTTAAGACCGAATGTGAGTTTGAAAAGGCAAACGTTGTTGCAGCTACAGGACACTAGTGGGGTTTTTAGCTAGTGGGCTTGTGATTGGTTAAAGTCATTGATGACTGAACATGCCTATAAATATTGATAGTTTTTGTTTATATATATATGTAGGGTGGTTAAAATCTATGAGCCTTAAACCTAGAAGAACTTGTGTCTTCCGAGTTAAAATATGGCACGATTGAGGAAATGTTTATAAGATTTTAACTCATGACAGAACCAGTACGCAACGAAATAAGCAATGCCCAGTACCGGAACTACCAAATGGTATCACAAGTAATGGGTATAAGGGCTTTAGTGGAAACCTCTCTCTCAACTTTTACATTTTTGACTTAAACAAAACTTAACCATTGCTAATTAAATAACAACGGTTGGTGCTGAGAATTTTTCTATTTTTTGATGGTTGGTTGGTTGGAACCGGCCCTCTATGAGGATACACTTAGACCAGAGGTAGGTCGATTGTGCTGCCGATGTGTAAGGTGGGTGGGTCACGGCTTTTACTCAGGCTGTTTAAACCAAAAGAGCCTTGTGGAGCCAGTTCGTCAGCTTCACAATTCGCTGGTATGTCACAGTGACCCGGCACCCAGCAAAGGGTGAGGCTATATTGACAGGTTATCTCGTTAAGAGATGCGCGGCAGTCTTTCACTGCCTTGGATTTCGTAGTGCTGGATGCAAGCTATTTGATGGCCGCCTGACTATCGATGTATATTACAATATCTGATTTCGATATCGTATTAACCGACAGCCAGTCAGCGGCTTGGCGGACGGCGGTGACTTCGGTAACCAACAAGGAACAAGTATATACGTTTTGGGATATATATGTCACATTCAGTTACTACGTCACATATGCGCAAGATTCAATCCGGCTTTAATTACAAAAAAACAAAAATTGATAACTTAAAGTAAGAGTCGGTTCGTTTTTGCCAACCTCAAAAGCCAATGTTTTGATGTAAACATCGATTATACTATATTTTAGTACTTAAACATCGATCTTAAGACTCTCAACATTGATCGAACATCCTTAATTCGATTGGCTTCAGTTACGAAGTGATCAGAAGCTGGGAGACATTGTTGCACTTTTATTTGGGGTGGGATAAACGAATTTAAATGCGAAAAAAAGATAAATTAAACGCGGACAAATTACAGCCGCCGCTGCGCCGATGGTTAAAAGTCGATCAATGAGAAATGTCAAATTAGATTCGCCGATGCAATATTGGGAAAGTGCAACGGGTAGCTGGTTGTATGCTACCGCCTCGGTCACTCAGCTGGGGTGGGTTCGCAGACGAATTGAATAGTGGAAAAGGGGCAAAATGGGCGCCACACAATCTTTTTGGAAAAGGAATTGTGAAACCTTTGATAGAAATTGCCGACGGTGAAATACTGAAAATAAGATATGATGGTGGTGAAATAAAACAAGAAGAATTTCAAATCGTTATATAGCTCTGGGGAGCAACGGTCGATTTATTGAAAGTTACTTTAACTTGCGGAACAAAGGAAGATCGCCGTTAGAAATGGCCCGCTATCGCTATTTCCCGAATGGACACAAAGATAAATTGAAGAGGTCGCGCGTCCCGTAATTTTTGGGAAAGTTCCGGAACGAAAGCCTTCCGGGTTGCAAGGGCACAAACACAAACGCACTACTTAAAAGACCACGATAATAAGACACTCTACTTATCTGTAAATCCTTTTCCTCTAACACTCCTGTCGTGAAATACAGGATATCGCTGCCTGTCCTGCCACTTATCCTCTTCGCTCGTCTTCTGCTTTTCTTTTCCGTCTTCCACCAAATCTCAAAAAAAAGCTCAAAAAAACAAAGTCTAAACTAGACTACTTTTTAATTTAAATTTACCACTAAAACCCCGCTCGATTCTCAACACTGGAAAAAACTGCCTAAAACCTCTGATGGTCAACCAAGAAGTGCCGGCTTGTCCATTTCGAGGATTCTTTTGTCCGTTCATGGACCATTCTCTCTCTCACTCATACCCCCACATTCAGCAGTGACGGAATCCACTACGGCTTATTTTAGCGATCACTCAGTCACTCTACTGTAGTGTGCCACCGTCTCCGTCTCACTCACTCATCCGTTTTTGAATTCGCCCAAACTCTGAGGAGGTTTCTCAGGCCGAACGATTCGATGGACGCATTCACACAACTCCCCAAAAGATCCTAATGGGACGAGTTCACAAACACTTAAACAATTAGACAAGACACTTAGTGTGAGAATCGAGGAAGTAATTAGAACGCGAAAATGTCCAAACGAAAGAAAACGCTAATTAACTAAAAAAGAAGAGAAAAGAAAAGGCGTAGAACCGAGTGAAGTTTGATTCTTGTTTTGGGACTATACCAGCTGATGTCCCAAATTGGAAAACCTGTGAAGTGTTTGAGAAGAAGGAAGCTCAAAATTACTCTCCGCGAAACTATTATAACCCGGTTGACTCTCGAGAAGATTTGGGGGAGGGGGAACCTGGATAGCGTGCCATTTCTTACAATGTTTGTATTCGTTGGGCCTTGGCCATTGATGTCTTCGTTTCGATGTATTATTCGGTGTTTGTTCTTCAGTTTTGCGTTGTGTTAATAGTTTTATGTGTCAATTTGGCTACCTGCCACTGCTCGTTTGCGGTTTGTATAGGGAGGATATTAAGGCCGTCCGCCACCGCCTTTTAACCTGTGGGCCAACTGCCCTAATGGGTTTAGCTATGTTCGTTGGGGTGCTTCTTTAAGGGATATCTACCCACACCCTTCGCCGATTCGTTGGGGTATCGTGATGGATCTCTCTGATTACCCTTTCTGTTCGCGTTGGGGTGTGCCAAGGGATCGTCCTCCCCCACCCATCGTTGTCGCAACACCAACCGTCCGTTGGGCACGATACCTGCTTTTGTCGGCCCCCAGAACTCATGGAAACGAGCGACCTTGATCGGAATCAATCAGAGGCGGCCAGTTAACCAATCTCCCAGTAGGAACGACAGAAAAATGGAAAGACCGGGGCGAAAAAGTGAATCGGGTATGGAAGTGGATTGGTTGGGAAGAAACAACACTTTTGTAGCGTTTTGTAACGCAACAACATGCCGATATTCATTAAGGGCGAACCGGTGAAATCCACAGACGGATCAGCATTGGTTCAGTAAAGTGGGAAGATTATTCTATCTATAATTCTGATCATAGCTTTTATCATTAAGGTGAACTCAACAGACGGATCAGCAGGGTTTCAGTAAAGTGGGAAGGCTATTCTGCCTATAATTCTGATCATAGCTTTACCATTAAGGAAGAATACTTTAATCTGCCACATATTGGATGGGTACCTTCTGAGGATGATTCTCATCTTATTCCATCCTTTGACTCTGCCCAACAAGAGCTCGCTTTATTAGACAACATTTTGTCTCTTGACTTACAGCAAACAAGCTGTATAAAAAAATTCAAAAATCGAACTCTCGATCTTGTTTTCTCTTCTGACTCTGTTAGTACTGTTGTTCTGGAATCCCACTTCAGTATAACTAACATAGAAGACAATCATCCACCCTTGGATGTATTTATTGAACTGGGCGCACATCTGTACGAAAACAGTAATTCGTATGATCGTTCGCAATCTTTTGACTTTCGGAAAGCAAATTTTCAAAGGCTTTCTGATGAAATTAATAGCCTTAATTTTAATCTTACTGCGTTATCTAATATTGAAGATGCAGTCGGTGCTTTTTATTCTTTGATGGATAGCTGCACGAAAAAATTGATTCCTGTCAAATCCTCTAGGAATATGATAACGTCCCATCCCTGGTATACTAAAGAGCTCAAATCGATACAGACGTAATAGGGCTTGGAAGAACTATTTAAAAAGTCTCTGCCATTCAGATCTTGAACTCTATCTCACATTATTCAATGAGTTCAAATCTTTATCCTTCAACTTATATATTGACTATATAAGTAAAATGGAATGCTCTCTAAAATTGGACCCCAAACTCTTTTGGGGATTTGTTAATTCTAAGAAAAAAACCGATGGTTATCCATCGAAACTTACTTACAATAGCTCTACAACTGCTGATTCGCTAGATGCAAGCAATATGTTTGCAGATTATTTCAGTAAGTCCTTAAGGGTGGCCCCTCTTCACATAGATGAGCAATATTTTAGTAAGCTTTTTGAACAAATTGTTTGCGAAAAGTTAATATTTCTTTGTCGCAATTTAATTTGCAATGAACAGCATGGATTTGTAAGAAACAGATCCACTGTCACTAATCTGTTAAGTTTCTTGCATGATTGTTCTAATGCCTTAGAGAATAAGTACGAAATGGATTGCATATACACTGACTTCTCTAAAGCTTTCGACCTGCTGTCCCATGAAATAATCGAGTTTAAGCTCAGGGCTTTTGGTTTCCCACGAAGTTTCATAAAATGGGTTAATTCATACCTTAGATCAAGGGTTTATCAAGTCAAATTTAGAGGATCGCTATCTGTATCTTTTACAGCTGAGTCTGGAGTTCCCCAAGGTACTCACCTCGGACCAATTCTATTTATACTAGCCATTAATGATGTTAAAGCATGTATAAATCACAGTAATATCCTGAACTACGCTGATGATATGAAAATATTTAAATCTATCACTAGTCAGCAAGATAGAATTTTTCTTCAATCTGACATTAATAGCTTCGCCAAATGGTGTGATAAAAACGGTTTATCCCTGAACCCTACTAAATGTCAACATATGACATTCTCTAGAAAGAATATACCTTCCACCTTTCAATATTCTTTGTCTCAACATATTCTTTGTAATGTTGATAATTTTAAGGATCTTGGGGTTTATTTCGATCCCAAACTGGTTTTTGCCAAGCATATCAATTTTATTGTTAATAAATCTAATTTTATGCTGGGCTTCGTAAAAAGGTGGGCGAAAGAATTTAATGACCCATACGTTACTATGTCATTGTACAATTGTTTTGTCCGTCCGATTCTAGAGTATGCTTCACAAGTTTGGACGCCGTTCTACAACATTCATTCAAATCGAATAGAGGCCATTCAACGTAAATTTATTCGATTTGCACTGAGAGGACTTCCATGGGATGATCCTTTTAACCTTCCTCCTTACAGTCAGCGTATTAAGCTTCTTCAAATGTTACCCCTTTCTCAACGAAGGCTTAATAGCGATATCATTTTTTTACAGCAGCTTATATCCGGTCAAATAGATGCACCTGACTTGCTGTCGTCTATTGGCTTTAATTTTCGTGGTGGTGCCCATAATTTGCGCAGTGCTGAATTATTGTTTAGCCCCCATCATAGAACGAATTATGGGAAGCATGAGCCTATTAGTCGCATGAGTAGAATCTATAATCTAAATGATCATGTGATTGACTTGCATGTTAGTAAAATTAAGCTAAAAAATATTTTGCGTAATAATGCTTTAATGTCTTAAATTGTTTGCATTATTTTGTGTCTGTGTTAGTATTTTGTAGGTACATAATTATTGTATTTTTAATTGTTTTGTCCTTACTAACACCTGCACTAAATGATGAGCCTGTGAGAGCACTTTTTGTGCCGGCAATTTCTGCTCGTGATAGTTGCTTGCTTTAAGCACTCCACGACACAGAGCTGATAGTGTAATAAAAGAAGAAGACGTCATATGCACATTGCAATGCCTTGTATGACAAATCCGGCTGAACTGTAAGCCCACATTTCGCTGCATTCATCTTCTTATAGATTTATTCAGAAATATTTAAACTAAAGTAAATCCTAAAACAAAAACTGTATATTAGTGACAAAGTGAACAAATCGAAAAAGGGGGCACTGCTCGACAGCCGAGACATCTGAAACTGGTTAGAAACCAGTGTCGCACGCGTTTGTAACTAGTAGCGCCGGCCACTTGCGGTGTGCCAATTAATTATACAGAAAGCTACGCAATTCAGAATCGCATGTAATCTGCGTTACTAATAATTTCGTGTGTAGGAGGGCTTAAATCCATAGGCAGTCACAATGCAGACCGGTTACTAATTTGCATTACTAAACAGTTTCTTTTAAGTAGCTGCGTGTGTTAATGGGCTAACTTCGCACACACGTTTGTCCTTGAGAAGCTGAGCTAGAGGGTCTGCATCAGAGTATATCCATACAATGAGTAGGAAGAGTGTTCCAACGTTTTCTTTATCAGTTCTTATCAGCAAGTTCGTCACACAGACACGAGAAGTAGATGGATATATTAAGTACTGTGTATGATAGAGATAAACGAGGAAGACTGTTTTTTCGGAGGAGGTTACAGGGTGCAAACATAAATTTGTCATACATTTTTATTAAAAATTAAATAAGAACTACATGTATGTTACGCTAAGATATTTTTGCTTGTTGTTGACTTTTTAGATAATTCTATTAAATTTTTTGATAATGTTTTTATAAGAAATTCTTTGTTTAATTTTTACAGCAAAATTAATCAAATTCATTTTTAATATATGTATTATACATTTTCATTTCAAAACTATTACAAAAGTACAAATTGGGAAAACGAGAAATAAATTGTTGTTCCACTCTCTCTATCGCATCTAAAAACTCTTGAGAAGGGCGCGTTAAATGCGCACGATCATATTTTTGAAATCTGTGAATATTGAGGAAACAGTAGGTTTCTGACTTAATTTCAGCTCACACTTGTGTTTTTGACGGTTTTTTTTTAAATGTAGCCTGCAAAATAATAAAACGCATTTTCGCCAACCAAAACAACAGTTTTATAGTCAGATTCGGTTTTGAAAATGTTTTTATACCCTATTCTAAGTGTATATTAATTTTGACGCGAAGTTTGTAACATACCTTAATATTGCCCGTAGACCCCTAAAAGTTACCTACTATATTAATGATCCGCATCGATAGTAAAGTCGATCTAGCCATGTCCGTCCGTCCGTCTGTCGGCAAAAATTAGGCAATGTAATTGGTTTTTTATATGTGATAGCTCACAATTTTTCCTGGTTTTTGTTTTTGTTTTTCCTCAATTTCCTTTATATTGTTTTTGAATGAACAACCATATATCTTACAATCCTTACCACGTGAAGTGGACGGCTGGAGTTACAGCGCTGTTTCACGGTTCGCCACAACCGATCATCAGACTCCTTCTATGGTGCTGGTCTGTCTTCTTCTTTCATTTTTATCCCGAAAATCCATCACTTCCACTGGGATTCGAACCTAGACCAGCGTCTTCTCAGGCAATCACGGTTGTGGCGAACCGTGAAACAGCGCTGTTACTCCAGCCGTCCACTTCACGTGGTAAGGATTGTAAGATATATGGTTGTTCATTTAAAAAAAAATTAGGCCTTTAAACTTGCAAACAACTTTGTTTGAGCTATTTGCTAAAAAGCATATTGTCTTCATAGTTTGCCATAACTTATGACTGATTTATATGTTTTTGAAGGATTGCTTCGAAAAACGCCCCTAAAGAGTGGGTGTGATAAAAAACTTTGAATGAAGTTGAAAGGTGTCAGAATAATGAAATACATTGGCAACCCTAATTCATTATACACATCTGTGTATGTATATGTACTTCTATTGCTCTTTGTTTACCTATTCATCTTTGTTAACTTTCTACTTCAGTTCAATAAAAGCGTTCATTACATTGAGACAGACTCCTCATTTAATTCTTTGTTCTAGTTTTGACGTTTTGATCTCTGCTGAGCTAACAAAGGTTATGGGCCCAGCCCGGTCCACGCGGAATTTTAAAATCGTAGTAGTTTGGGTTTAGTTAATTGTGTCCACCTTACACGCTCCCATCTTGGTCTGTCCAGATGAGAAGCTTGCTGATCACATTGGATTATTGGAGTGTTGTATAGTTGAAAAAATTGAGGTGGGATATCTGCTACGGAGAAAGCTGCATGGGACAGAATGGATGCCAAAGCATTGGCAATGATAAGGCTTTGTGTAAAACCTTCGGAGTTAATGCATCTAAAGGGATGTAACACGTCAAACGCAGCGTATTTAATTTAATGAAACCTATAATGGAAAGGGACCTGCCAGAAAGGTTAATTTATTTAAACAGTTGGTTCGATTGCAGTTTAAAGTTGGGCAAAAGTTCACCGGCCAAATAAACGAGTTTTGCTCAATAGTCGATACATTAACTGAAATTGATGTTCAGATTCCCGGAGATCTACTAAGCCTCCTATTGTTGTGTAGTTTGTCAGATGAAATGGAACATTTTGTTGTTGTCATAGAGACCCGCGATGACCTACCATCGGTAAGTCAATTAAAGATTAAGATCTTGGAGGAAGAACATCGTCGTGGAGAAAGGGTTGAATCAAACGAGCAAGTGTTTGCAATTAAAAATCATAGAGAGCAAAGGAATAAAAACCAGCAAGGTCGACAGCATGCATGGGGAAGCGATAAACGAGGCAGGAAATACGTCAAATGCCATGCTTTCTGGATGAGAGGGCATATAAAGTCGCAGTGCAGAAGTAAAAACAATACTCAGACGCATACGGTACTCGTAGTTCTCAGCGCATGTAATCGAAAAAAAAATTACAACTACAACCGGTGGATTTTAGATAGCGGTGCATCCTCCCACATGTGCTATGAAAAGAGGTTATTTTCGTCATTGACAAGCCATGTGCAAAACGTTTGTATGTCATCGGGTGATAACGTTAAAGCTAACGGAGTAGGCAATGTGACATTAAAATCAGATTATGCTGATATTAGACCTAGAGCGCTGAAATTTTAACCCTATACTCTCTAGGGGCCCGAAATAATCAAGTTAAGAATTTTTGAAATCCGCCCACAACACGCCCACAAACTAAAAAAAAACAAATTTATCGAAAAAATCGAATTTTTAGCTGGAAAGCTGAATTTTTTTTATATATGATCATTGACTCCTAAAACTGCCCAAGAGATAAAATTTCTAAAATCCGCCCACTGACACGCCCACAATTAAATAAAACAATTTTATTGAAAAACCAAAGTCTGAGCTAGGGAGCTTTTTTTTACGAAAGTTTCGTTTTTTTTCGATTAAATCCTTTAATTGTTATATAACAAAATAAGTAGAGCGTTCGTAACAATTCAACCATACTTAGACTTGTGTCACGCCCACTTATGACGGATAGGAAGAGGAATAGGGTATCCAACAGTTCGCCCAAGCGGGCTGTAGCCCGCCCCTATGTTTCACATTGTCCTTCTTTTTGCGTGATAGTAACTGCATTTCAACGTCGGGAAGCCCTAAATTCACAGTTGACTCGCAGTTACCATGGGTTATATTCTCCATGGACTTTGCTGAAAATGATCTTTTAAATAAACAAATGAATTGGAATGGAGTCAGTGACTTGTTATTTCTTCCTCGGTTGCATAAAACCGCGATGGTATTTTCCAGACAATCTTGATTGAGATTTCTCGTTAAAAGAAACTGAATACCATCTGCCCTTAAATCACTTGAAATGTCAATGAGTGCATTTATATTCTGTTGCCATCCTTTTAAAAATCGCATCGTTTTAGTTACATTGGCAGACTGATCAAAAAACGTAATATTTTGGAAAAAATATATTCATTTCATTAAGAAATCGCCCTGCTCTTCATTTCCAAAATTTGGCCTTCTGGATTTTTAGTAACCTGTCTAATCTTTCTATCATTTCAGCAGTATTTATAGATAGTCCACGACGGATATAAGAAACCTCTAAAATCCAAAAAAATTCAATTCAATTTTCAATTCAATTTCAGTTTATTAACCTTAAATGTAAGCGGGCTGTACTATGAGACTTAGGTCTCTTTTAGTACTTATGCGGTACAATATATATATAAAATAAATTTACAATATTATAAACAAAGACTTAAAACTAAAGAAGTGGGAAACATATGACTGGATATTATGGGGAAGGTAGTAGGATCAATTTAATATTTTTCTTCCTCTACTTTCTTTCTTTTTCCTTTTTTCATTGCTGCGACGAAAAATGAAGAAAAACTGCTGCCTTGAAATGGTCACTCCTTGATAGGCTTTTAATACGTGAAGGCAGTGAATTCCATAGCCTAATCGCATGAATAAAAAACAATCGGGAGGAATTTAAATAGCGAAAAATAGGGACGTCAATGTAAATTATTTCTTATATCCAAGTTGTTCTTATATGCGAACACGTATATAAGAAACAAAGTTTCTTACATGAAAACAACAGATATAAGAAACCAAGTTTCTTATATAAAAAGAACGAATATAAGAAAAATGATTTATTGCACATTATGTACCTACCTACATGTAAGGAACCGATGCACCAACAGAAAGAGTTTAGAGAAAAAGATCATTTGTTAGACCAACTTAAAAAAAAGTTAAGTTTTTAATGTTTAAAGTTTTTTAATAATTCATTTTGAAACAAAAAATAAAGAAAACAAAAAGTTACCTATTCCATATCACATATTATTAATTGTATGTGCAAGTTCATACATACATTTACCTATCACAAAAAAAAGTATAACATCCCTAGTATTGAAGCAATTGCCACAACATCAAGTATGATTGCATGTTCATAAGCATTTACAAATTGCACTTTTTAAAATAGTCCTCCATTTTTTTCTGCAAACAAATTATTTCGGGATTTTTGAAAAGAATTTCTTCAATATAGTTCATATTTTGCTTGGCATCATTATCCAAATAACGCTTTAAAACAAAAAAAGACTTAACAGCTTCAGCCCTTGTTGGCGCTGGCAAAGATGTTGTGGCAATTGTTTTAATAGACGGTCCCAACTCCTCATCCACCTCCTCCTCCTCCTCCTCCTCCTCCTCCTCCTCCTCCTCCTCCTCCTCCTCTTATATAACTTCATTTATTATTTGTCTTTCACCCAGCTCCCCGAAACACCCTTCATTTTCCAATTCTCTAAGACCCTGCTCATATTCGTTGTTGACAGTCTCTCCTGCCTGAATAGGATTATCTTCGTAATTATCCACATTATTTATAAAAACGCCTGCCTTTTTGAAGCAATTTTGTATTGTTTGCGGTGTTACAAGCCAGCAGGATCTTTTCACGATGTGCAACGCTTTTAATCCAGGATTTTAAATTCCATTTATAAGGTATTGGAATGTGTTTCCCACGGAAACATCGTGGATGTTTAAACTTGCCAATTGACAACACATACTTATCTGATCCGGTTGCGTTGCAAACAAAAAGTAAAGTTATTCTATCTTTTACTTTTTTTCTACCACTGACTTTTTGATTCGCTGAGATAAATGTGGCATCAGGTAGGGCCTTATACAACAAGCCAGTTTCATCTGCATTATAAATTTCTTCTAGATTATATCTTTTCAGCAAATCTGGGATGACAAGCTCTTTGAAGCTCTCTGCTGCTTCAACATTAGCGGAACATGCTTCTCCATGAAGTTTTTTGAAAGTTATGTTTTCGCTTCTTTTCCAGCGGTGGAGCCAGCCATCATTGGGTTTAAAATCAGTTATTTTCAACTCAATTGCAAACTGTTGAGCCTTCTCAAGCAAAAGCGGTCCACTTAGTATTGCGTTCTTTTGCGACATCTGATCAAACCATTTAGTCATGGTTCTATTTAAGAGCTCGTGTTTTGGTTTCCTTTCCCTTTTTATACCCTATTCTAAGGGTATATTAATTTTGACGCATAGTTTGTAACATACCTTAATATTGCCCGTAGACCCCTAAAAGTTACTATATTTATGATCAGCATCGATAGTAATGTCGATCTAGCCATGTCCGTCCGTCTGTAGCCAAAAATTAGGCCTTTAAACTGGACCTAGAGAGCTGAAATTTTAACCATATACTCTCTAGGGTCCCGAAATAATCAAGTTTACGAATTTTTGAAATCCGCCTACAGACACGCCCACAAAATCAAAAAAACCAAATTTTGGAAAAAATCGAATTTTGAGCTAGAAAGCTGAAATTTTTTATATATGATGTATGACTCCTAAAACTGCTCGGGATAAAAAAAATTTCAAAATCCGCCCACTGACACGCCCACAAATAAATAAAATAATTTTTTTATACCCTATTCTAAGGGTATATTAATTTTTGAAAATCCAAAGTTTCAGCTAGGGAGCTGAAATTTATAGTATATACTCTCTATGGGCCCTTTATGCTCATGTGTAAATATTTTCAAAATCCGCCCACTGACACGCCCACAATTAATTTTTTTTTTTTTTTTGAAAGTTCAAAGTTTGAGCTAGGGAGCTGAAATTTATAATATATACTCTCTAGGGGGCCCTTTATTCTCATGTGTTAATTTTTTTTAAATCCGCCTACTGAAACGCCCACAATTAAATAAAACAATTTTATTGAAACAGCCAAGTTTGAGCTAGGGAGCGTTTTTTTTTGATAAAATCCTTTAAATGTTATATAACAAAATATGTAGAGCGTTCTTAACAATTCCACCATACTTAGACTTTTGTCACGCCCACTTATGAGGGATAGGAATAAGAATAGGGTATCCAACAGTTCGCCCAAGCGGACTGTAGCCCGTCCCTATGTTTTGATTTAAATTTTTGCAGCTGAACTTTGTTTTTCCCGTCTTCAATTCTTGGAGAATGTCTATTTTGCTCTTCAACGACACTGTGTTTCTTTGGTTTTTAAACATTTTAAGAAGAACAATTAATTGGGAAGATTTGTAACCACGATATGACACACGATATGGCGAGCTTTTCCTACTAACAGTAGCTATCATTCTCATTTCTCTTAAAGGTGTTTTCGCATTGTTTACTGTGATTCTTTTACATGCATAGTTGAACTGAATTTACTATAAAAATCAAATCCAGTTCAACAATCAAAAAAATATATGTTTCTTATATACGTGAGATTTTCTTCTTAATGGTACATTTTGTGAATGAAAATTCGTTTCTTATATCCGCATGTTTCTTATAAGCGTGTTTCTTATACTCGTATCAGCTATTTTTTATATGTACTTTATAGTGAAAATACACGGTGTTTCCACATGCGTTTCTTATAAGCGATGTGTTCTTATAAGCGATGTGTTTTTATATGAGTGTTTCTTATATCCGCCGTGGACTGTATTACAATATTTTTAAATTAAAAAACACTTGACCTTTTCTTTTAAAAAACACGTCACTTTTATTTATTTGCTCTGAGAACTAACACGCGTCACCCCGTATTGTGTTTTCTTCCCTTGTTTCGCACAAATGACAAGAATTCAAGTCAATACGCCTTTGGAAATACATTATGAAAAAACGTAAGCACCGCCGGTCCAACCTTATTGCAAAACCAGTGTGACCAACCACCATAGAAACTAGCAAATAAAGATTCAAATCATTTTTATTGTTACTAGGCCGCTGGTGTTCGGCATTATTTTTAGCGAAATCAAAGCAAAGAAGAAGCATTTATTTTCATATATTTGACTGAAGGCTAATTTTAGAGGTTTATAATTAGGTGTAATCAGTTAAAAAAATAATCAGAAAAACCAGCCATAAAAAGAGCAAACCAGGTAGCACTGAACGAAGTAAAAAGATACACACAACGAGGATCAAGTCGATACGCCTTTAAAAAAGCATTATGAAAAAACCCGCAATCATCGTGTAATATTGTGTACCCTTTTTTCCACAGCGGCCGTTCCATAAGGGTTAAAACACATCCTTTTGACCTGCTTCTACATATTGTATGCTTGTTTCTGCATTTTGCTTTGTAGAAGTAGGAAATGCATATGTAGAGAGAGTGTCCCTACTCATTATATGGATATTTTTTTTTTTTTTGCAAAAAAGGAAATCCAAATCCCAGAGCACTCAGACTCGGTAACGGTCCATTGTACTAACAGGCAGAAATCCTCCTTTTTGTGTAAACGCATGTGAATGGGTGGCGTATGTATTATATGGATATACTCTGGCCCTATGTCTATATTTAAATTTTCTACTTAAATTGTTGCAAAAATTAAGAAAACAATTCCTAAATATTGCAAAATGCACTGACAATCATTTTGTATAAAACACTGCTGAAAATATAAAAACATCGATTCTTAATGAAGATAATAACCGAAAGCATAATGAATACTATTTTCCATTAATTTGTGCCCCACCAGGAATTGGGTGCGAATTCATTGCACAGTAGTTACTCACTTTCATCCCACCGAGCAACGCCCAGATGTCCATCCATAAATTAATACCACGAAATTTATTGCAGATTGTAGAGGGCCATTCTCGACGACTAAAGTGGTTGTTGGATGATTCGATGGATGAATGTTGCCTACACCACCGAAACATTCTGGAAATTGGAATTCAAACGAAATTGTTAATTAACATGTATGCTGTGCGCCCCGTCCTGCAGGCTCTGCTCCAATCTGCTAGGATCGGAATGATTTGTAGGATTCAGTTGCTATTTCTTTTTTATTTTTGCCGAACAACATATGCTATACAATATATTTTATATGATGATATCCGCTTCGAAATGCCATCATTTTCAGTATGCTTCCAGTTTCGGAAAATGGACAAGAATGGAATTTTATTTGTCCAGAGTGAGTGAAATATTTTCTTTACTGCTACTCCTGCTGCTGCTGGCCATGGTGATGACGATGGTTGTTGTTCTGATGATGATGATGATGATTTCACTGCTGGATGGCTGTTGGATCAGTCCAATGTATGGTATGCTAGCCGCGAATGGATAGTGGGCACTGCAATGAAATTTATAACAACCTCATCTGCATTCACATTCTCCGTCTGCTCCTGACCCGGCAACAAAAATAGCAGTAGCAGTCAAAAATCTCTACATTTTATTTTGAAATGAATGCGAGAGAGTGCAAATAGGTCTTCCGCCGCCATCAGATACTTATACTCGTACTCGTGGACGAGTGCAGGATGCGGTATGTCAAGGTTTAATTTGCGACCATGACGAAATATATACTCGCTTAGCCCAGAGATGGATTCAACACAAACTCGACACAAACGTCACACTGAGGATGAATACTGTGGTTGCATTAAAAATGCATTTTCCATTTTCGAATTGGCAGCGAGCCGGCCAGGAGCACCAAAGTGATTCCATGCATCATCAGACCCTCCTGCTCTCGAGTGGAATGCAGTAAGTCATCATCGTCGTCAATGCGAAATAACATCTTTTCATTATGCGATTACATCCAGGATTAAACCAGGCGACGACTACGGGGCAAGCTCCAAAAAAGCAAACCACCAATCTACCAAGGGTGAGATCACCCTTGCTGCTCATCCAGCAGTAGTAGTAAATTTGGGGGTTATTCATCACACATATTCCGCCAATGATGCGTCTCACCTCCTCGCCCTGGGTAAGCGGAAAATATTTCAGGGTTGAATGAAAATTATTCATTTGGAAACATTTTTGAGGATATTTTTATTAAGTGAAATTATTTTTGCAGTCGTTGTGTTTGTTGGTTGTACGAGTATACTGCGAGTGAATTTTATTATGTTTTCTGGTGATGGTTTAATTTGTAATGATGTGTGAGAATGGGGCGGGTGCCTTCATGCTTTATCCTGCTCCATCATAAAAAACTAAATATTTAACTGTTGGCTCCTGATGGTGGGCGGGGTCGGTGCTGTGCAATGCATATTCGAATCGGGTTGGTAGTTATGCGTGTTCGGCACTAATCGATGAAGTAAAATATTTTAAAACTAAGTGAATATTCGACGGCAATAGGGGATAATAAAAAAAATTCCTAATATGCTGAACACCGAATACCACTACACTGGGGAATCTTAATTAACTCAATGATGATAGTGGTTGAACATTTTTGTGTCCACTATGGGAAATTTTCTATTGCATATTTGAACATTTTCAAGGTAGATGGATTGGCAGTGTCGGTTTTGCTAATTCAGTACTCACAGACCATGATTGTATTTTGGGATATTTGCTCAATAACTAAAAAGCAAAACAAATTCGAGAGTTTATTAATTGTTGGTCTGTATCGGTATAATATTAGTTGGATCGTGGGTGGCTCGTGTAGCAATTGTGTTTTGGTAGGAATAACTTCTGTCTTGCTGTGTCTTTAATAAGTTTCAAATGCCCCGTTGGCGTCCCGAGGAGTTCGGCATTCAAAGTCCGAGTACACCAGGGAAGTGTCTTAAGTCCTTTGATATTTATTACAAAGCTTGATTATCTGCTTGAAGGAAAAGTGACGGACCCAAAAGTGCATCAGTTATTCTTTGCTGGCGATATAGCCTATCGAGGACCAAACGTCCCTGCAACGAACACTTGATGTATGGTTGGAAGTTTTCGAGGGGAATGGGTATCGTCTTAGTCCGAACCAAACAGAAAACTTGTGCTGCCCGGTCTCTGATCCACTCCGACCTATCTCCAGACATTTATATGAATGGCAGAGTGGTTCCCAAGGGCGAAAAGTTCAATTATCTTGGATCTATGATTGTTAGGTTAGGTTATAGTGGCAGAAGCCGACACACTTAGACCAATAAAAAGGTCCATTGTGATACTACACGGATCTATCTTCTTCCTACTCGTTGCACCAGTTGGAGCTTTTGATGCAGCTTGACAGACTTCTGATGTCGATGTTGATGAGATCGTTGAGATCATTGTAAAAGAAAGATCCTAAATGGAGTTTTCCTCTTTGAGAGAGAGCAGGGCATGTGCAGAGGAGGTGGAGAATAGTCTCATCCTCCTCCTCCTCGTCCATGCAGCTTCTGCAGAAGTCATTTGTATAGACGCAATGCCTTGTTGCATGCTTGCCAATGAGACAGTGTCCGGTGATTACACCAATTGTAGCACCAATGTGCAGTCTGTTCAGAGATATCAAACACTTAGAGCGTTTCAGATCCAGCTTTGGCCAAATCTGTTTTGTCGCTAGACAAGTGTTGCCACTTGTTCACCTAATAGTTCTCTCAATGGCCTCAATCGTAAACATGAGTTTGCATATAGCAATTGGGATGCCTAAGGGTCCTTTATCAGGTAGAAGGGGCAGTAAGCTGTATGGATTTTTTGCTGGCGAGTTCGTCCGCACTACAATTCCCTGGAATATCTGTACGTCCTGGCACCCAGCATAGGTGAATGTTAAATTGCTCCGCCATCTCCACACGAGATGGTCGGCAGTCACGGACTACGATGGAGTTTGTGGAGACAGAATCCAGAGATTTTAGCGTGGCTTGGCTATCTGAGAAGATCCGGATTTGAGCAATATTTATACCTGTACCTTTCGGGCGCATAGAAAGTACCTATATGCTCCGAATTTTAGCTTTCTATCTTAAATGTAAATCCCTCCAAATTAGTTACGTATGGATAGGTATGGCTGGATCGACATAACTTTCGGTCACAAATATCTGTATATTCTTAAATTGGTGTACGGTCCATTATAAGAGGATCACTTTGAACAAGCTTTGCCGGCTTGTCTTCACTGAAAGCAACAAAAATTGTCAGTACAGGCCTTATGAAGGAGCTTTTTTTCTACCAGTGGTGCCTGTAGATACTCTCACGGCACTCAAGCGCAAGAATTTCCACTGAAATAAAAACCAAACCACTGTCATACCAAGGAATTGTTGTTGTAATTTTCCTAAAATTCGCATACAACCCACCACAACCAGTCTCCCACAGTCTTGTGTTCGCTTGCTATTATCATCCACCAAAATAAGCAGTGTGTGTGACTGAAGCACATCAGAAGAGTATTACCATCTCTACAATGAAGCATATCATTAAGGGTTTTTCTATCGATTTTGTCAAAGAACTTTCGGTTTTGTGCTTTTGAGAACGAATTATTACGTGGGGTGTTGCCATTCGGTTTTAATTTGATTGTATTTGTATTGTACAGCTGCACAAGTGCAGTTTTTTTTACCATCTGTTTAGGTATATGACATTGCGTCGTGGTTATATAATTTTGTATTCTAATTGCCTGATTGTGTCTACCTTTCACAATATGCATATAGCGGAAAGGACTGGAAAATGTTTTTAGAAAATCTTGCTGATTGAGTTTATGTCGCAAACTGTTTAAATTAAAAAAAAAAATATAAATACATCCTTTCATCTCATTATGTACCTGTTTTATGATGTCTTTGTTTTTCCGATGAATGACGCCTGTTTTGCCAATGAATACGGGAATTCCCAAAAGGAAGATCTCAAGTTAGGTAGGGATGCAATCATACAATGGGTTGCTTGAAATCGTAACGAAAACGTTACAAAGCCAAGTATGAAACATATGTCGTGGATGAAATGGCTCAAAATGCGGGACATAAAGTGCTTCGCTTGCCGCCTTTTCACTGTGACCTTAATCCAATAGGATTGGTTTGGGCTCAAGTGAAAGGGCTTGTAGCAAGCCAAAACAAGTCATTTAAAATGGCTGAAGTAAGAGACTTTTTAACGACAGCACTTACAAGGGTTGGCAAGGAAAAAGGGCATCGATGTGTCCAACACGTTGAACAGGTTGTCGAGCCAAATATGTGGGAAATGGGCGTTTTTGCCGAGGAAGCAGTTGAAAGGTTAATAATAGACCTAAATAACGAGAGCAGTAACAGTAATTACTCATCGGATTAGTTGAGTAGTGATACGAGTATTAGAAATTAGTATTTTATGTTTTACAATATTTATAATGAATAAATTGGATTACAGTGATATATTTTTCGTTTAGATTTTTTTTTTGTGTTACGAAATTTATATATTTTGTTGTTCTACTGGAGATACTCTTACAAAACGCGCCTATTATTATCTTACCAAAAAAAGAAAAAGATAAACGGAATTTATTTCGTTCCGCAATATTTTTATTTTAAATTGGAAGATGGTAACCCTAATAGAATTGCTCTCTGAGTTATGGCGAATTATTTTACACATATACAGTATATATACTGCAATCCTGTGAAGCTTTAAGAGGGACCGATTTATGTAAGTCATTGCAACCAGACTGAGAGGCAAACATCGTATCTTCCCTGTGCTGACAATTTTTGTTGGATAGAGTATAAACCTGGGGCCTATTTCACCAAACTACAAATTATAACCACAAATTTGTACTTGTGAATCACAATTACAAATTTGTAATCTGGTTTTCCGTTTCACCAAATACAAATATATGAATCCACAAATTTGTGATTAGACAAAAAAAATTGTAAGAATAAACATGTTGATTACAAGTGTAAAAATTCCTGTTGCACCGGGTTTTTGTGCAATGTGTAATCTATAAGTGTTTTCTCACAAATTTGTGGAATATCGTCGTGCAATCCCGGAATTAAAATGAATGGGCAAAATAAGATTTTGTTTGTCTCCTTGATTAGAGAAAAGAAGGAGGTTTTATTTGGGTGAAGTAAACGCGTGGAAAGATATTTTAATTTCATTATCCTCTTAATTCAAAATGGAAAGGATTGGAAATATCTTCGAGATATTGCGTGGCAAAATTAAAAACCGGCTACTCTGGTAAGTACATAATACTCGTATGTAGGTATATATACATTTTTTTTTTTATTTTTTTTTATATTTTAGCTTATGTAAACTTGGTTATTCAAAAAAGACTGGATCTGAAGGTGGCACTAGTCGCATTTTAACCGATCTCGATAATATCATTTTTGATATTATCGGTAAAGAATCGCCAGCAGTTCAAGGCATAGTTGATGAGGTACTGCCCCAATATTTTTATTTTAAATTGGAAGATGGTAACCCTAATAGAATTGCTCTCTGAGTTATGACGAATTATGATACACAATACGGTAACCCTGTAAGAGCTTTAAAGAGGGCCCGATTTATGTAAGTCATTGCAACCAGACTGAGAGACAAACATCTATCTTCTCTGTACTGGCAATTTTTGTTGGATAGAGTATAGTAGTGATTTGGCTCCGCCATGCAGGTACCTTTTATTATGGGTTATACATACGGTTACCCCGCCTCAATCCGAAGCGAAGCGAAGTCGCACTGGGAAGACAACCGTCGACAAAGTCTCGTATAGCAATATAACGAGCTATGTCAGACTGGGGGCTGTACCAGTGGACATCGATCATAATCCTCTCTCCAACGAACAAATGGGTTTGATACAAGAGAGGATTATGGACATGACGATTGAAAAACGTGACGAGGAGGTCAAACCAGCATTCCGCGGTACTGCTATAATATACTATAAGCCGGATGGCTTATGATATGCGGACGCCATTACTGTAAGTGGATGGAGACAACCTTCGCGAAGTTTAAGGAGAAATGCGGGTTAGAGGTGATGCTTGTGGGAGAGGAATATTTTCCAAAACCACATGTCATCAGAGGGTTCTTCCCGCAGAGTACCGGGGTAGCTAGCGAAAGGATCCTGGCCTTATTAGACGGCCAAAACAGAGAACTAAACACGAGAACGTGGAGAGTTCTGCAAAGATCGGATGAGAGAGACATCGCTCATATGGTCTTTGCAATCAATGATAGTAAAAAGTGCTGATAAGACGGCCAAACAGAGCTCGAAAGATCCTCAAAAGCACATCACCAAAGCTCACGGCAGCACCGCAACTGATCCAATTGGGGCCAGTACCAGTACTGCCGCGAAGGCAGCAGCTTCCAGCACGGCAACACCAGTGCTAGAAAGAGAAGTCACAAGCGCAAGACCAAGCGCAGCCGAAAAGGCCAATAGTGCGCACAGTACCGCCAAAGAAAGCCAACAACGGTTCAGGCCTAAACTAGGTATGGATCGTAAGAAGGCATGGGCGCAAGACGGACACAAAAACAAAAGTCCGAGAGGTAGACAAAGTGATCTTCCTCGTACGAAGGAGAGGTGACAATAAGCCTAACAGAGTACGTAACCCTGAATTCGCACGAAAATAATGACATCCCGTCTAAGCGTGCTGCAGGCTAACCTGCACAGGGCTATGGGCGCCTCGGACACCTTTAGCCAGCGATGTGCCGAAGGGAACATCGCTATTGGTCTTATCCAGGAACCATGGGCAAACAATGGTAAGATATCTGGATTAAACTGTAAAAATAGAGAGATAATTTTCGCCAAAGGTCCTTTCAGACCACGGGCGGCCATTTCTATTAAGAAAGATATAAAATTTTCTCTCATTCCAGGTTTCACAACCAGAGACCTGGATGCAGTTCTAATAGAACGCCACAAAGGCCGACAGCTACACAAATTTGTGGGCGCAACGGCGTACTTTGCTGGAGGCACTGATGTAGTTCCTCCCCTACCACTACAGGAACTTGTCCGGTACTGCGGTACTGCGAGGACCAAAAAGTACACATCATAATCGGCTGCGATGCAAACGCACATAACACTATTTGGGGCAGCCGAGATACTAACAATAGAGGTGAGTCGTTATTAGAATTTTTATATAGCAACAACCTCGTCTTTCTAAACAAGGGAAATAGTCCCACTTTTAGAAATACCATAAGAGAAGAGGTCCTAGACCTTACTATCTCATCTCCTTTTATGAAATATATCATAGAGGGGTGGCATGTGTCTGGCGAGGCATCTCTATCGGATCATATGCACATCCGATTCGAGATAAGATGCAATGCCGAACACGCGTCACTCCGTTATGACAACAGACTGACTAATTGGAGAACTTACCGCGAAAATCTGGCGGTCAGATCTGACATGCTGCCAAAACCACCATCAACAACAAATGATGCAGATGCTGCGCAATGTCAAATAAATGATACTATTCTTGCCTCATTTAAAAGTAGTTGCAAGGTTAAAAGAACCTTGAGTCTATTCGAAAGAGAGTGAGAAAGCTTTTTACCAAAGCCAAACGCACCGGCACATTGGAACAATATAAATCCATGCTGACCATATACAACTTAGAGTTGCGCAGATCCAAAAGAGCCTCATGGCGTGCAAACTGTGAGAAGATCGAAAAACTTCCAGAGGTGGCACGCCTCCAAAGGGCTCTGTCAAAGGATCAAGCAAAAAGCATGGGATTGTTAATCAAATCAGATGGTTCAATCAAACGCGACCGGGAAGAAACGCTGAAAACCTTGCTTCACGCTCACTTCCCAGGGTCTCACACGATGGTCATTACAGATGACCATATAGCGGAGGTCTCAATTCCAAGAAACCTCAGCAGAATTAATAGTTTATCCGGAACACTTTTCACTCCGGATAAGGTTAAATGGGCAATTAACTTATTTAAACCATTCAAGGCATCAGGAAAAGACGGTATTTTTCCAGCCCTCATTCAAAATGGAATGGAATTCTTATTACCATCCTTGATTGCCTTATTCAGGTTCAGCTTCAACTGGGGGTATATACCAGTTACCTGGAGGGAGGTAAACGTAGTATTCATACCTAAACCGGGAAACAAGCCGAGCGAACTACCTAAATCATATCGTCCGATAAGCTTGACATCGTTCTTTCTGAAAACAATGGAAAGGATTATTGACATCCACATTAGAGAATGCATATCAAAAAGCATGCCTCTGCACCCTCACCAATATGCGTACCAAAAGGGCAAATCCACGGAAGGCGCTCTGTTAAGACTAACTACAGTGATAAAAAACGCCTACCGACGAGGGTGCTTTTGACAACACTGGATATGAATCCATATCAAATGCTTTGTACCATAGAAACATTGACAAACCAACTATTAAATGGATCAAAGCGATGCTGGAATGTCGCAAAATAACTGCCTCGTCAGGAACGACCTCAGTATTAGTAACAGCCGTAAGGGGCTGCCACAAGGGGGAGTACTTTCACCCCTTTTGTGGTCATTGGTCATCGATGACCTGCTACACAAGATGAGCAATTTGGGCTATACTACATTTGGGTACGCCGATGATATTGTCATCATAGTCAGGGGCAAAGACTCAATTGGAGTCACATCAAAAATGAAAAATGCTCTAAAGACAGCCATGACCTGGTGCATCAAGGAAAATCTTTCCATAAATCCCAGTAAAGGCGTCATCGTTCCTTTCACTAAAAGGAGGATATTAGACCTAGGCCTAATCACAATAAACGACACGGTCGTAGAGTATTCCGACGAAGTCAAGTATCTTGGAGTAATCCTAGACAAGAGACTTAACTGGAACTGTCACATAAATAACAAAATCACTAAAGCTAATAGAGATGGGTCTGTCGTCGCACATATGGCAGAACCTGGGGAATCTCTCCAAAGATCGTCCACTGAATCTACACAGTGATGATCAGACCCATTATAACATACGCCTCCATAGTATGGTGGACAAAATCCACACAAAAGGTCGCAATAGAGAAGCTCAAAAAGGTACAACTGCTTGCGTGCCTTGGTATCTCCGGAGCCATGCGAACCTGTCCAACAGCTGCCATAGAGGCAATAACAGGAATTACACCTCTCCACATATACATTCAAAAAGTGGAGATCCGCAGTGCAATAAGTCTAATACAGTTAAACGAGATATGTCTTAATGATGATCCGGAACTAAAGACCCTTCTCGATGAACTGCCAGAACTTTACATGAACTGCGCGGTCACAGACCGCATTCAAAACACTATGCTTCAACAAACGGTTCTCCACGGAGATCCCCAAGAGAGAAGCATGGGTTAGCAATAACCCACCAAACAGCCACAACGGCATAAAGTGGTATACGGATGGTTCTAAAATGGAAACGGGGGTAGGAGCGGGAATATACGGACCACACAAACGCTTCACAATACCCATGGGGAAAAGTCCCAGTTTATTTCAAGCAGAGCTCCACGCCATTCAAGAATGCGCCAGCCATATTAATTTATCTGGCATAAGAGGTGCAACCATCCACATATTCACGGATAGTCAAGCAGCTATAAACGCCCTTAGCTCGTATATCATTGACTCCAAATCAGTCATGTACCCTTTCAATACCCTACAAACACTCGAAATAAGAAACAAGACCAAATTATGGTGGGTTCCGGGTCATGTCGGGGTAGAAGGTAACGAAAAGGCCGACGAACTGGCCAGAAAAGGTTCAGAAACACCTTTCATAGGTCCCGAACCTTTCTGCTGCACTCCTAGATCAGCAGCAACGGCAACAATAAAAAGCTGGGAACATAGGAAATGTATCTATCTTTGGGAAAGCATCCCAGGTCTAAGACAGGCCAAACGAGCCATTCGGCCCTTCAATCAAAATGCCAGCAAATGTCTAAACCTAAGCCGGCATGATATCAAAAACTTAGTAGGTTACCTTACTGGTCACCATGGTTTAAGATATCATCTACACAAAATAAGAATAGCAGATTCTCCTGAGCGCCGATTCTGTCTTGAAGAGGACGAGTCAGCTGAACACATTTTATGTGAATGTCCAGCCCCTAATGGAATTAGAAAGAAGATCTTTTTCAGGGAACAAATGAGACCCGAGGACATAAAGAATTCTTCTACTGGTAAAATTGTCCGCTTTACACGGAAAGTGGAAATTCTACTAGTTTAAATTTTTCTTGCCCATACGGTACAAAAGATCTTTTTAGGTCAAAGTGCCCCCTTATAAATAGCCTTGGCGAGCCAGAATTTAAAAAAAAAAAATATAAAAAAAAAAAAAAAAAATATACGAAGAAGGTTCATGTCATGCAATTCAATTAAATCGGAAAGTAGGGAATCACTTTTGCAAGTCATTGAAATCAGAGCTATCATCGAGTCCTTTACAGTACAGTATCCACCTGTATGTGGATACTTTTCTTCGCGAAGAGTTCAGGAGACTGGAGGAAGAAGCAAGGGCCAATTCTCCACCTCCAAGGTCTGAGACAAGAAAGGAAACCTTTAGGAAACTACAACCTAAAAAGAGTCAAAGCTTGTATCAACCGTAACAAAAATAACCTACGAATCCTAACAGGCCTCCTCACGGGACGCTGCAGACAAAAGGTCCACCTGAGGAAAATAGGCATATCAGAGGAAGGGCTCTGCAGATTCTGCAGTGAAACCGTTGAAACTCCAGACCACATACTGGAATCCTGTGGAGCATTGGCCCACAAGAGGATAAGATGTTTGGGCAGGCACCGAATAACAGACACGGACATACAAACCATAGACCCACAGCTCATTCTTATATTCATCAAGGAAACTTGACTGGACGCTGTGCTCTAAGGAGTGTGACCGTCCAAGGATAAATCAGAGCAAACCCAGGGGCTCTGAAAGAGGGCACGAACCTCTCAGAGATATAACCAGCGCACACAATAGACGAAAAGGTCGCAGTGTATACTATACGACTATACCCTAACTATTATCATTATAATTATTATCGAGTCCTTTAGCATTCCGTCAGATGCAGAAGAAACAATAACATTGGCAACTTAAGCAAATACCAGGCTAATCAACTAAGCTGCTTCTAGAAAAACTGTAAAATTTCAGTAAAAGTAGTGTGTCTTCCTGGCAGTACAATGGACCAGTGTTGAGTCTGAGTGCGCCAGTGTAGAAAGTCTCGAGACCCGAAAGTGGGGGAAAAAACAGCTTTATCTAATGCTTGCAGGACATTTCCAAATAGAGGAACATTCGAAAACCTGCCATCCAGAAGAACAATCCGAAAATGAAAGTCTGTAGGAATTTATATTTTCTATTTCATACTTTTTATCTGACTTTTATCCAACGTATGTAGTATTAGGACACTTGAATACACACAGACAGTTGAAACATTTATTCATTTGTATGCTATTTATGGACCTTATAAGCCCACCCTATCAACTATATAAGAATAAGACATATCGACTAAAAAATGACTGAGATGGTTCTATTGAAGCGAATCAAAAGGGACTCCCGTAGACACCTCTGTACATAAGGTCTTTCCAGCAAAGCTCTAATGGAAATACAATCCTTTTATTGCGAAAATATTTTTCCTCTCGACAGAACTCTGAGGCGTTTTGTACAAGTATACAAATGCCCGATTGCGAGAGAGTGCGTCACAAGGACGAACAATGTTTCCATGCTGTTGTTGGTATTTCTTGTCCTGTCCATTCATCAGTTTTGGAGTTTCTATTTTTACTCAACAATTTTTAAAACGGTTTTATTATTCGTTGTGAGTTCTCCGATTTGCATACGAGTTGTTGCAATTCGGTTTTTATATTTCCATTCAATTTGATTCGGGTTCACCTTTGTCGCTGTGACATGAACTTTGCGATGACAGATTTATAGATGTGACCTCAATTTTTGAGTCGAAAAGATTGATTTTTGAATTTGTTGACTAAAATTCCGTGGAAAGTTAATAACTTGCGCACCTGTGACTCTGACATTGGATGGAAGTATTTTTAATTAAATTACATATTGATTTTTTTTTTTTTTTTTTTTTTTTACAATTATAATTACAAAACAATAATAGTGACACAATTCTAAAATGCATTATAAAAAGGAAAAAGATAACAGGAATTCATTCTGTAGCAATGTAAGACTAGTGGCGAATGATCCTTTTAAATGATCTAGTTTAATAAATAATCTCTAGTTTATGATCTAGTTTAAATAATAATTGGAATTACAAATTTTAAAAAAGCAATAACTCTTCACTTTTCGTTATATTAAACTCATCTGTAAAGAACAAATTAAAGAAGGAAAAGAAGGAGGAAAAAAAAAGGAATAATTATTGTATAGGTACTTGAAACACAAAAATGACATGAAATAATAACAGACTTCTTTTATCTTCTTCAACATCCTATCCTCTCTCTATCTTTAAGATATTATTAAGATATTATTAAGTAATTATAAATTATTATATCGTAGTATGTATAGCCAAATGTAACCGTATTTTAAGGTACTATAAAAGACTAAGTCTTATTTGTACACCGAATTTTAAATAAAATTGAATTGAATTGAAATTTGTGGGGTAAAACGTAATTTTAAAAGTTTATTCAGCGAAATATGGCTCTGTAAAATTAAATAAAGATAAAGTATTTTTTTTATTTATGTATGTACAAGGTGGCGCAAAAGTATTCCTCCTATCAGAAAATGCTATAAATTTTGCGATTGGCCCCTAATGTCAGTTCTGTTTTGACATTTGTGTAGTAAACACATGCGAAATACACGTTAATAAACAATGTTACGCTACACTGCTCCAGAACGCGGAATATTGGTGACTATTTATTTGAGCAATAATCGGTCGGTGACTTTGACACAACGTGAATTTCGTCGCAGATTTCCTACCCGTCCAACGCCTACTGGTGAAACACTGCGACGTTTAGCCGCTCGCCTCAAAGAGACTGGCACAACACGAGATGCTGCCAGGCGTGGCAGACCCTGGAGTAGCCGTTCTGCAGAGAATATTGCTGCTGTAGCCGAAGATGTCATGGAAGCGCCGTCGACATCGACCAGACGACGTGCCACGCAAATGGGTATCAGTCGACGGTCTTTACAGCGAATTTTTGTACAAGATTTGAAGATGTTTCCGTACAAAGTCCAGACGGTGCATCAGCTGTTAGCTGCTGACCGCCAATCGCGTCTAACATACGCTCAAGCCATCCTTAATCACCACCAAGAGGAAGATGATTTTTCATCAAAAATAATCATGAGTGATGAGGCCCATTTCCATCTTAGCGGGTACGTAAAAAAGCAAAATTTACGCTTCTTTGGCACTGAAAATCCGCGTGTAACCCACGAAGAGCCATTACACCCGCTCAAAGTCACTGTATGGTGTGCTGTTTTCGCTGGAGGAGTCATCGGACCTTTTTTCTTCGAAGACGTCGCGGGCCAAACGGTTACTGTGAATGGTGAGCGCTACAGAGCAATAATCAACGAGTTCTTTTTGCCGCAACTTGATGAATTGGGATTGGAAAACATGTGATTCCAACAGGACGGTGCAACGGCACACACTGCACGTGCCACAACCGATATGCTGAAGGATGCATATCCCGGGCGCCTAATCTCCCGTTTTGGCGATTTGCACTGGCCAGCAAGATCGCCTGATTTGACCGCTCCAGACTTCTTTTTGTGGGGCTTTTTGAAGTCGGGGGTTTATGTCAACAAGCCTCAGACTCTTGCAGCTCTTAAAGACAATATCCGTCAACAATGTGAGGACCTATCGCCGGAAGTTTTGGCCAAAGTGATGGAAAATGCTATAAAAAGGGCTCAAATGACAATCAACTGTGGCGGCGGCCATTTACATGACATCATATTCTCGACTTGATGTAAAAAAAATTAAAAGACCAAATAAAAATAATCCACAAGAAGAATCAAAGTTTTTCATTTTTATACCCTATTCTAAGGGTATATTAATTTTGACGCATAGTTTGTAACATACCTTAATATTGCCCGTAGACCCCTAAAAGTTACTATATTTATGATCAGCATCGATAGTAATGTCGATCTAGCCATGTCCGTCCGTCCGTCCGTCCGTCCGTCTGTCGGCAAAAATTAGGCCTTTAAACTGGACCTAGAGAGCTGAAATTTTAACCATATACTCTCTAGGGTCCCGAAATAATCAAGTTTACGAATTTTTGAAATCCGCCCACAGACACGCCCACAAACTCAAAAAAACAAAATTTTGGAAAAAATCGAATTTTGAGCTAGAAAGCTGAAATTTTTTATATATGATCTATGACTCCTAAAACTGCTCGGGATAAAAAATTTTCAAAATCCGCCCACTGACACGCCCACAAATAAATAAAATAATTTTTTTATACCCTATTCTAAGGGTATATTAATTTTTGAAAATCCAAAGTTTGAGCTAGGGAGCTGAAAATTATAATATATACTCTCTATGGGCCCTTTATGCTCATGTGTAAATATTTTCAAACTCCGCCCACTGACACGCCCACAATTATTATTTTTTTTTTTTTTTGAAAATTCAAAGTTTGAGCTAGGGAGCTGAAATTTATAATATATACTCTCTAGGGGCCCTTTATTCTCATTTGTTAATTTTTTTTAAATTCGCCTACTGACACGCCCACAATTAAATAAAACAATTTTATTGAAACAGCCAAGTTTGAGCTAGGGAGCGTTTTTTTTTTATAAAATCCTTTAAATGTTATATAACAAAATATGTAGAGCGTTCTTAACAATTCAAGCATACTTAGACTTTTGTCACGCCCACTTATGAGGGATAGGAATAAGAATAGGGTATCCAACAGTTCGCCCAAGCGGACTGTAGCCCGTCCCTATGTTTTTTTTTTTAAATTACAGCCAAAAAACATCGGAAGGTTATTTTTGCGCCACCTTGTATATAACCAGAGAAAGAAGACAAATTAATGAATTGATTTGACAAATGCATATATATAATATAATATTGAAGTTAAAGAAGGGGTATAAATAAATGACACATTTTTTAGTTGATTATTTTTTTTAGTTGTTACTTAAACAATACTAATGAGTAAATTTTTAACTTGTGAGCTATCCATTTCGAAAAGCCAGTTTTTAACTTTATTTAAAAAAACGTTACATTTATTTAAAACTTTTATGTCGTGTGGCAGTTTGTTAAAAAGTTTAGGTGCAGTTACAGTAAAAAAATTTGAATAGTGAGTCTTATTTGAGGTTGGCACATTAACAAGAGCTTTAGTATTGACTCTTAAGCTATATACATTTGAGCTTCGGATTGTCGATGTAAAACCACTGCGGATGAAGAACACTTTAAGTACTTTATAGACGTAAAGATCACAGATAAATAAGTTGTTCAGGAGGAAAGATCACAATGATATTCCTTGTGTTCGAATCTCCCAGACAGCAGAGAACTGACAGACAGTACTGACAGCTGGAATAAGTCCAGAAAGTGTGGCTTCAAACGACGATTTTTTCGTGGTCGAGGACCCACAGGAGAAAGTGGATTTGCTGGGCGCTTGTTTCGAGGCCGTGTATACGGTGAACAATCCTGTTCGCCGTAACCACGACATTCACCTTGTTCACTGATGAAAACCATGCTAATGCAGTTGTCGCTAATGGCCGAGATGCGTCGCACTTGTTCGTGTCGAAGGATGATCTTCTGTGCATCTTCGAGTCACTAAAGAATAAAAAGTCGGCGGGGATGGATGGTGTCCCAAACGTCGTATTGAGACACCTGCCTCTATAGCCTGTAGATATTTTCACCACGCTGTTTAACAATGCGCTGAATAATGCACATTATCCGGCGCATTGGAAGATAGCTGTGGTACACCCTATCTCGAAAAAAGGTAAAGATAGGACGAACCCTGCCAGTCTCCGGTCAATTAGCTTGCTTCCGAATATTAGCAAGGTCTTTGAAAAGGTTGTCAATAGAGCCCTGTTAAAGTGGGTCGAGGACAATAACATAATCCCGGACAACCAGTTTGGTTTCAGGGCGAGGCATGACACTATTCATGCCGCGTCGAAACTGGTTTCCGACATTCAGTGGAATAAATGCAAGAACCAATGCACGGGTGCTTGTCTGGTTGATTTTGAGAAGGCTTTCGACACCGTATGGTTAGAGGGACTTTTCTACAAGTTGACCAGGCGGGGGATGCACAAACCTTTGCTATATGTAATTTATAATATGCTTATGGGAAAGAAGTTCGTTGTCAAATGTGGCAACGTGACTTCGAGCAGAGTCTTCGAAATTAAAAACGGTTTACAGCAGGGAGCGGTCAATTCTCCGATCCTGTTTAACATTTACACGAGTGATCTGGTAGATTCACTCAGACATGCTATAGCGTATGCCGATGATTTGGTGGCATACAGATCAGGTCCTAAAATCGAGGTTATTAATATCCTTTTGCAGCGTGACTTCGACCAAATTAAGCGATATTGCGACGACTGGAAGTTGAAAATCAACTTTCAGAAGACGGAAACAATCTTGTTCAGAACTCCGTTGGCTGGGGCCTCTAGGGATACCAGAAAAAACTGGAAGAAATTGGCCATTATTGGACAGAATGGGCAGCCGTTGGCGGTGAGAAGCGCAGTTAGATATCTAGGTATCTGGCTTGACCAGTATCTATATTTCGATAGACATATAGTTGCTTGTCTTGCTGGGGCCAAGAAGGCTTATGCTCTGACAAGGAGACTGTTTCATAGCAGTCAACTTGACTCCAGAGTGAAGGTCATTTGCTACGTGGACCTTATGAGGCCGATCATCGCTTATGGTTGTCCATTATGGTTTAATATAGCGCCTAGCTATATGGAAAAGATTCGGGTTTTGGAGAGACAATGTCTTAGGACCTGTCTCCGGTTGTTCCGAACGCCTGAATCCAACTATATAAAATACTATCCCAACAAGGTCCTATACGATGGGGCTCAGTTGAATAGGATTGACAATTTCCTCATTAAGGTGACTCGAAGGCACGTTGCAAGGGCGATGGCCAGCGACAATAGTCTGATCTTTGGGGCTTACTACCCCAATGAAATGTACATAGAGAGTACGCTCCGGTCTGGCTTTATCCCGCCGGAGGCATTTATCCATATTGATGCAAAAGGGCTGGTACAGACGAGGTATGATATCCCGGTATTATACCACCGCTTCCGCAGCGCGAGAGATAAGCGGTTCATCCGCGGCGAGAACGTCGCCAATGCTCATGAGCTCCTCCGTTTTAGTACCGCAATAGCGGAGAGGGATAAATTCGATACGGAAAAGCAATTTGCCGAATTTTGGTGGCTTTTTGAGGGTGGAGTTTTCAACATGCCCTCCCAAGACGGTGCGTTACTCTAGGTAACATCCTCTTAGTTTGTAAGATAGACTAAGTTAGCTAGGGCGTTTCTGGGAGGGGCCGGGCTCGCCAACTTGTGGTGGTGCTTCCGGGAGGTGATTGATTCTGTAAGGCATCAGTCAGCTCACGGCGGCGCGTGTGCACGTTGACGACTGCCAGGCGCTCGGAAAGCAATTGGGATTTTGACCACTTGTTTCGTAATGCAACGAGTGCTCAGAATCCTAATTATAGTTAGAATATGTTAAGTAGTTTAAGTAAGTAGAGTAGGTAGTTTGTAATTTGTTTTTTTTATATAAAAATATAAAAGTTGATAAAGATGCCGAGGTTTCTAAAAAAATGTTCTCGATGAAAACATAATATGTAAGATTAGTTCGTAAAATAGTTTTTAGGCCGAAAGGCAATAATTATAAGATAGAGTTAAGTTTAGGGCGTCCGCATAAGGATCAATAATCTAGAATAAGTTATCCTTAATTTTAAGTTAGATTTAATAATTTTTGTCTAGTATGTAAGTTGATATAAGCTAATAATTAATAAAAATGAATTTAAAAGTAAAAGTAATAGACGTAAAGATGCTTAAGGGGTAAGATGCGGAGTTCCTGAAACAGAGGCCAACTGCTGGCTAACCTATTCTTGTTGCAAATAATCCTTAGTATATGCTTTTGGGCTAATACAAGAGGCTCAATGGTATTGAAATAAGTCCCTCCCCAACTCGATATACCATACTGCAGTTTCGAATGTACGAGTCCGTAGTATATCTTTAACATCAGATTTTTAGAACAATACGGTCTTAACATGTACATGTTTCGAGTAACAGCCATCATATATTTTTGTAACTCAGCTGAATGTGCCTTCCAGTTCAAATTCTTGTCGATTAAAACTCCTAAATATTTGAAACTATCAACTGATTCAATTTTAAAACAAGTCGAGGAACAGTAAGCATTTGTATAAAAATTTGTTCTATCACAAGTGTGCAGGGACATGCTAAGTTGTTCACATGCAGCAGAGTGAAAGTATACTTCACATTCAATCGGTTCCAAATTTTGAAGACTGCGAACCATAAGCTTTGTTTTTTCGCTTATCAAAAGTTAATGTTTTGCAAACCAATTTGATTAAGGACTCAAATAAATTGTTGCTTGAGTAAGTAAGTGCCATATCGTCAGCGAAAGCTGTAATATTGCTACTAAAATTTTGTTCGAATATGAAATTCACATAAATCAAAAATAAAATCGGGCCCAAAACAGAGCCTTGTGGTACACCGACTCCTATTTCCATCTCTTCACTGAAGACATTATCAAGTTTGACTCTTTGAGACCTATTACTTAAATATGAGGCAAACCAATTATAGACCGATCCCCTGAATCCAGCTTTGTAGAGTTTATCCAGCAGAATATTATGATTGACCATATCAAATGCCTTGGTCATGTCAATAAATAAAGCTGCTGTGCTTTTTTTTATTGTTAAGACTAAAACATAATTCGCTGCACAATTTCAGAACGGCATCCTCTGTGGACATACCTTCTCGGAATCCAAATTGTTTATCGCTCAAAAAACTATTTTTTTTTAAAAAATGAACATATGCGTGGTTTCATAAACTTTTCAAATAACTTAGAAAAGGTGGAAGTAGGGAAATAGGTCTATGTTGGCATGTTTGTTTTCGATTGCCTTTTTTATACAAGGTGGCGCAAAAATAACCTTCCAATGTTTTTTGGCTGTAATTTAAAAAAAAATCAAATAAATAGTCACCAATATTCCGCGTTCTGGAGCAGTGTAGCGTAACATTGTTTATTAACGTATATTTCGTATGTGTTTACTACACAAATGTCAAAACAGAACTGACATTAGGGGCCTAATCGCAAAATTTATAGCATTTTCTGATAGGAGGATTACTTTTGCGCCACCTTGTACAATGGAATAACTTCAGCAGCTTTTAGCGATTTTGGAAAAATACCACAAATCACGCCCTTATTAAATATATGGGATAATACATATATCTGTTATATAAAATGCAATGCGTTTAAGGAGACAATTTGTAATACCATCGGATGTGTATGATTGCTTATTGTCAAAACACATAATATATTTATAAACTTCATATGAAGTAAAATATTCAAACACAAAACTGTTACTTTGAAACCTATCGCAAAATATATCTGAATATAGGTCACAACTACAATCAAATTGCGGAGAGCAGGGTTTTGATTCAGTGGCAACAGATACAAAGAATTTATTAAAAGCGTTAGCAATATCCGCTGGGTTTGAAACTACAGTCTTTTCAATTTCCATTTCTATTATTTTTTCCCTGGTGACTTGCCTATTAAGAATATTATTAACCACCCTCCATTCCTCCTTAATGTTTCCTCTGCAAGTCTCGAGCGTCATAGAATAAAATCTATCCCGACAAGCTTCTACTTCCTTTTTAACATCCTGACTAAATTTGGTGAATTTTTACTTGAGTCTTAGGTTGCGAGGGTTGCGTTTTAATTTTTTCAGCAACGAGTTTTTTTTGCCAATCATTTTTAGAAGGGTTTCCGTAATCCACAGCTTAAGTCGTTTTGGTTTCAAACTATTTTGCGAAGTAGACTGTATTACGGTGGAATTTTTGATGTGGGTTTTTAAAATGCTTAAAAAGTTATCGTAGGCTAGCGAGGGGTCTGCTTCTTCATACACCTCTTTCCAAAATTCAAATTTTAAATCATTATTTAGTTTCTTGAAATCAACTATTTCTTTCGTCCGAAATGGAATGTACCGATTAGTACCACCTAAATTATTTGGTATTAAATGATCTAATTTTAAGCTTATCAGGCAATGATCTGTAATTTTACAGTCCACAACATCACTAGAGATTTTGGGTTCAAATTTCTTATTAAATCTTACAAATATGTGATCTATACACGTCTGAATTGGGTAGCAATACGTAAAATAATTTGACAGTTTCACAATGTGCATTAGGTGAACGCGTAAGCAACTGTCACTAAGCTATTCCGGAGAAATTGATTGAGGGCTTACGAGTGTAACTAAATAACTGTCACGAGTGACTTAATCAACCAAGCAAGCATGGCAATAAATTAAATACACCCACCTGTGTGTGAGTGACTTTTATGGGTGAGTTCAGTGATGAAGTGTTGTATGATGTCTATCAATAGAAAATATAAAGAATTAATTGAAGATGTCACCAAGTTGCATCTTCAGAAAATGTTCTCGGAACTTGTATTGAACAGCGAATAAGTTAACTGACTGCCAATATTTGAAGCATCTGGTTTGGATGAACAATGACTACAACTGAACCAAGTTTAATTTATCTGATCCGGTTCATTCGGAAAAGATTTACTAAGTTGATGAGACGTTGTAGGTTCGATTTGATAGTGTTGATCGAGAGGAGAGATCCTTTTTGCATCTAGAATCTATGGATTTATACCGGACAGACAGGATTGAATTTCCCTAAAGGTATACCCATGTTCATAGGCGGCCCTTAGACGGAAAATGATTATCATATAGTCATAGCGACTGCCGGATTACTGGAGCGTTTTTCAAACTGAAATCTACTCACATAAGAAAGCAGCACAGACTGTTCTAGCTATGGAACTAGCAGCAATGCAAATATCCATTTGTGTGGATTTATCTTATTTTTTTTGCGATATAATTCACCAATGGTCCGACGTCTACTGGTAGTGCCGGATCCTTACCGGCTAAAATCACCTTCCTTCCTGAACAGACCGATTATATATATATCCTCCGCTTAACCGCCGTTAGGCATTACTCCACGGGGGTCGGTATAGAGCCTTAGCTTAATCTAACTCTATGATTAGCATTATCCTCTTAACGTCGGTGCTCTAAACACCTAACGCCGATTCATAAAAAGGGTTAATAGAGTGAAGTTACTAAATATCGCCCGATAGGCAAACTTTCGCATATGCCCAAACTCCTGGAAAGCATTTTGTACGAATCCTTAAGCTTTCAATGCAAGTCTTTCATTTCCCAAAACCAACATGGCTTTCTAAAAGGTAGATCAACCACCACTTACCTCGTTGACTTCGCGTCCTCTGCGCTAACGGCCTTAGAAAGTGGTAAAGAAATCGATGTTATTGCGACTGATTTTGGTAAAGCATTTGATAAGATATCCCATAAATTAATTCTTTTCAAATTGTCCACCTTTGGTTTCGAACCAATACTGCGATGATATCCATATATCATTTTATCTGGAAAACCGTTTATATAATGTTCGCTTCAGGTCCGTCCTATCTGTCCCATTCCTGGCAACCTCTGGTGTACCACAAGGCAGTCACCTAGGGCCACTTCTCTTCATCTTAACTATAAACGATCTGGAAAGGGTTTTTAAACACTCCTCTATCTGAGGTCATCTATGCCGATGACACCAAATTTTTCAAACACATATCTTCATCACAAGACTCCTGCTTGCTACAACAAGATCTAGATAGTTTTTCTATTGGGTATCTCAAAAACTGCCTAGAGCTCAATGTTGCGAAATGCCAATCCATAACCTTATCACGTAAATACAACAAGTCCCCTCCCCGTCTTTACCTTCTTAATGATCAACCTATAGCTATCGTACAGTCTTTTCGTGACCTTGGTATATTTTACGACCGCGAGCTTAATTTCCGTACGCACATTGACGAAATAATTCGTAAAGCCAATTCATTCCTTGGGTTCATTAAACGGTGGTCAAAGGAATTCTCTGATCCCTACGTGACCAGATCTCTCTACATTACTTTTGTCCGCCCCTCCTCGAATACGCCAGCCAAACGTGGTCACCCTTTCAGCTAGTTCATGTAACCAGAATCGAAAACATACAACGACGTTTTCTTCGATCCCCTAATTCTGCCTCCCTATCAAGACCGTCTCAAACTCATTAACTTGAATAGCCTTGAAGACCGCAGGGATGCAGCAGACATTCTCTTCATTCATTGCCTCCTCTCAGGCTCTATCGATTGCCCATCCCTTTACAACTCCTGTATATATTAATACGGAGTTGCCTATAACGTGTTTCCACCCATTTTTGCTATTATACGTCACATAGATATGCCAACACTATATATATTTGGGTAGGGGACCATACATAGAGGTGCACAATACAAAAAGTACCCACATATATAACACACATGAATTACAGCAGGTTAAATAAAGCGAAGTGCCCCCAAGTTCCGCTATAATGTGCCTTTCCTCGAGTATGCTGACAATCCAGTTGATAATGGAAATTCAATGTCTAAGAAAGCCGCTAGAGTGCACTCTTTGTCTTTTAGTGTTTTCTCAATTGTGCCGACAACACAGTGTAGTGCGGTTTCCCCACTTTTACCTTTAGTATAGGCATGTTGGGCCGGGGATAAGTCTTCCGGGTGTAGCCAGCTACGAATGTGTATGTCTATCAGTCTTTCCAATGTTTTCAGTATGAAGGAAGTGAGGCTTATTGGTCTGAAGTCCTTTGCGTTGGTGTGACTTGCCTTGCCAGCCTTTGGTATAAAAATAACCTTCACTTCTCTTCATCTTCTTGGTATATACCCCTGTGTGAGACTGCCAATATATAGGTAGTTCCTTTAATACCGAAATAATAGTGTTGACAGTCTTTTGCAACATAATGGGGATGATTCCATCGAGCCCTGGAGACTTATAGGGATAAAATGATCGGATGGCCCGTTCTATTCTGTACTCCGTAATCAAATCTCCAGGGAGGATCTTTTCTCCAGTAATATTGGTGCGTACATCGAGGCAAGGCTGCGTGGTACAGCCTGGAAAGTGCGTGTTCAGTAACAGATTTAAACACTCTGAACAAGACTCGGTCCAGTTTCCTTCGGGTTTCTTGAGAGATCCTAGGGTTAATGGTTATCTGTCTAGAATTTTCCT
This sequence comes from Portevinia maculata, assembly GCA_949715645.1. Lineage (NCBI taxonomy): Eukaryota > Metazoa > Arthropoda > Insecta > Diptera > Syrphidae > Portevinia > Portevinia maculata. The sequence continues at coordinate 11,505,260 of OX454526.1, forward strand.
TAATCTCGCGGTTACTGTAGTGCTCTTTATTTCGTCACAGAAATTTTGCCATGATTGGCGCTTGGAAAAGGAAAAAGCCATAAGATGGCTATTTGTCTTTCTTCTGTTTATAAGCTTCGAGGAACCCTGTGCAGAATTCGATTGCTTACACGACTCAACATTTGTTTTCATCGCACAGTTCCAAAAGAAAATAAATTCATAAAGCTTAAAAGTTTGCCGGTTCTAATCATATAAAAAAAAAACGCAAAACCAGTTCAACTTTAAGTCGGTAGTCAAAAATTAACTGAAATCCATTAATTTCAATCTCACACTATAGAGGGACACGAGTTAACTTCACACATCGGAATACGAGTACCCCCTCCCTCCACGCCCGGTTCTACTACGTGCGAATTTTGATTGTCGAAGCAATAAAATAATCCGCACACACAAAGGAGCAGATGGAGCAGCACCAACAGCACGCATATACAACAGACTAACAGTTCCCCCCTTTCAACTTCGAGAGATGAATGACTTCCTGCAGCAATGAACACAAATAATACAAACAAACAAAGAATTGTTGCGCAATGTCCGTCTATCCGTGGCCCAATAAATACATTGTCCTGCACATGCATTTGTGGATAGAAAAACAGAGACACACCACACAGTGATACAGAGATAGATAGGGAGATAGCGCAGAGCTAAGCTGAAAAGCGGAAAACCAAAATTGTGTGGAAATCCGAGAAGCGAATTTTCCATTTTTCCATCGACTACCCCCCCATCTAACCACTAGACCGACCGACCATATGAATTGGGGTTATGCGCCCTCTCATAAATTGTACGGTGTAGAATAGAGTCATCGCTTCGAGCGTGTGCGAGGGGATACCTTTTGCTACCAAACATTGCTGCTGTTGCAAGTTGAGTTCCTTTGTGAATGAAGTTTTTGAGCGGGTGGCCGAAAGCTAAAAAAGAGGGATTATTTTTGAAAATTAAATCAAAGCCAAAAGTGAATTTTCCATCGGACCAAAAGTGAAACATTAAATGCCTGGTTTCTCTCATTTATTTTTTTGTTTTCTTTTTTTATTTCCCTCTTCGCAGACGGCCACAAATAGCGTTTACTTTTATGACCCTTTTATCATTTACACACTGTTTGCCCCTCATCCCTAGATTTGTGTTGATTTAAATGGCTGTCGCGCAGATAGGTGATGTAATGTTGCCTCGTATAGTGGGATTCTAATAAAATATAAAACAACAACAATTACTTTTTGATTTAAAGCAACACGAGGCGCTGACGCTGACTGTTTGGCTTTTTCCAATAATTTGTCTCATAAATCAGAATACGCATTAAGAAAAGTTCTGAGCCACGAAAAAAAAAATCCATTAGGTGTGTTAATGCTCGTATATTAAAAACGCACGTATTTCCCTCGAAGGTATGGGCCAATTCACACTCTCGACACCGAACGCTGAACATACTCAATAAGCGAATTAAAAATTAAAAAGTTTGGTTTTGTATTCTGATCCCGTTGGAAGGTAACCGAAAAATGTTAACGCGCGCGCTTTTGGGTTTATTTATAATACAGGGAACGGGTATTTTAAGATTTCAGCGGAATATTGATTTGTTTACTTTTTATTTTTATTGCTTGAGAGTTTATTTTTTATATGATAGAGATTTTGGATAAACTTTGAAATTTTTTCGATTTAGTTATTTTTAAACAAACAAAATGATAACTAAAGGAAGTGATAGAAGAATAAAAGAGTATTTGTCTTTGGCCACTGTATCGTATTCCAAGTAGGGATGAGCAATGTTGGCAAAACATCGATGGCTGAACATCGATGATCGATAATAATTGAACGCATGTTCGAACTCATGATGTTCGTTAACATCGAAGTTATAGAATGAATTTATAGAATGCCGACTAAAAATAAAATAAATAATGTCGACTATTAGGGTAAAAAAAACAATCGTATTTATAAATTTATTAATAAGTAGTTAAAAAAACAACAGTAGGTAAGTAATTAGGTAATAGGTACATATAAGATTTGGGATATTATATACATACCGCAAATAAACACATGTATGCACAACATATATCCCAAAACTCTTTGTCTATTGACTGCAAAAATAATATTTTTGCAAGATGCTTTCCATTCAGCCTATTGCGTTGTTGACAGATAGTATATCCCGAAAAAAAAAAAAATATTCAAAATTTTCAAATAAAAGTATGTAGGTTCTCTTTTGGCAACATCGAAAACCGATGTTTTGTTCTTAACATCCATTATGCGATGTTTTGTTTACTTAAACATCGATGTTTAGTCTCTCAACATCGATGTTTTGTGAACATCGATGAATATCAATCATCCCCAATTCCAAGGAGAAGTTCCAGCAATCACTGATGGTCTCAATGATGGCGATACCCTGTAGCGATATTGCCATATTTATTGAAAGGTCTTGGTTCGCAGCTTAAGACGAGTCTCTGCATAGGAAATATCCGGCAACTAGCGAGCTGATGGACTGTCAGGGAAGTGTCTGCGATGGACGAAGAACAGGCACTTCAGTCGGCTAAACCACCACTCTGTAATTTCAGAAAAAGAGTGGTATACAAGATCCGGATGAAATCCAACAACAGGTGGAAATCATTTATCACGTGTGACATACAATGGCGATCACAAGGATGAGGCCATACATTTTGCAATCGATTTTCAGTGTTTATGCCTGTTAAAAATTTTATAACCGGAAACTTTTACTGCTTTTCCCAAAAATTAAAGAGTAAATAAGAAACGACCGCTGGAATTTCCTAAGATCAAACAATGAACTACTTGAAAAGCGTATAAAAAGATGCGCACTATGATGAGGCCATTGCGAACATTTCGTTGCAGGAGTTCATATCAGCGATTTTTTTCAAAGTTTTGTTAAGAATATTTAAAAAAGCGTTGAAATGAATTGTTTTTTATTTAGTTAAAAAAATGGGTTCCGGAAAGACTTTGACAGCTACAGAAAGACGAAAAATAGATCCTTTCAAGGAGATAGGACTCTCAGGCCAGGAAATTGCAAGGAAGCTTAATAGAAGTAAGACTGTTGTAAACAGTTATCTTGCGGATCCACAACACTATGGGAAAAATTAAAAAGGACGCACGGCAGAAGCAACAACATTGCGAGGAAAGCGGATTATTCTGCGGCTTGACTAATAAGGGCCAACAGCGGAGTATCAGCCAGCATAGCAACGGTCCGAAGGATAATACGAAAAAGTGGTACTATATAGAGAAGAAAACTTAAAAAAAGAAACCTGTTTTGAGGCAAGTACACAAGGAGCATCGAATGATTTCTTTTCGGATGAAAAAAAGTTTAACCTTGACGGCCCCGATGGCTACAACTTTTATTTCCATGATCTAAGAGAGGTGTACCTAATGGTGTGGCACAAACGAGTTGGAGTTTCTGTCCAGAACAATGAACGGAAACAACTACAAATGTTTGCTGGAACGGTCATTCCCAAAAGTAAAAAACATTTTCGGACCCCTGTCTTGGATATTCCAACAAGACAATGCCCCTATTCACACTTCCAGGGTTGTTAGAACTTGGATTCAATCAAAAGACATGAAACATGGCCGCCCTATTCACCGCACTTCAACATAATCGAAAACATTTGGATACAAGGACACTTTAATCGAAGCTATTCGTGATGTCCCAAATTTCTCTTAATTATTAAAAAAAAAATGTATGATTCTATTCCAAACTGCCTATAGAGGTCATATCGAAAAATGGCGTGCATACTCATTATTAATGTAGAAAAAATAGTAAATAAATGTTTTAAACCATAAAATGTAATAAGTAGGGAAGGGCATAATCGAATGATTCCAATAATCGAGATATTAGTATTCGAGTGATCTAAATATTCGAATGATCACTCGAGATATAAAAACAAGCAACAACACAAGTTTCGCAAAAGGAAACAGCAACAGGAAGCAATTAATTTTAATTTTGGTGGGGGCGTACGCCCCCATTTATTCGGCTTAATACAAGCTAAATATCTTAAAAGACTAAGACTTATAGCTAGGACTTAAAACTAAAACTGATTAGGTGTTGTTGGGGGGTGATGGGGGAGGGCTTAAGGAGATCGATTTTTATAGAGGAAGTGCTGCGGTTGAAGTCAAAAACATTAAGGTTTGAGTTAACCTTCCGTAGCATACGTGAGATGGGTTCGTTGGAGCCATACAAGGTACGGTGGGTTGGAAGATAGAAAAGTCGTGGGCAGCGTAGACTACGAGGATTAGTGTTAAGGCAGATAGAGTTGTAAAGAGACGCACAATCGACGGAGCCTGAAAGGAGTCGGTGAATGAAGAGGATGTCAGCTGCGTCCCTGCGTTCTTCAAGGGTATTTAGGTTTATAAGTTTAAGACGGTCGCGATAAGGAGGTAAGATGAGAGGATCGTTCCAAGAGAGACCACGAAGAGCAAATCGAAGAAAACGACGTTGAATGCCTTCGATTCTAGATACATGAACTCGTTGAAAGGGACACCACGCTTGGCTAGCGTACTCTAGGAGGGGCCGAACAAAAGTTATGTACAGGGATCTGGTCACGTATGGGTCGCAAAATTCTTTTGACCATCTTTTAACGAAGCCAAGTGATGAGTTTGCTTTAGTAATTATCTCATCAATATGCGAACGGAAGCTTAGTTCCCTGTCGCATAATATGCCAAGGTCGCGAATTGATTGAACACGAGATATAGGCTGATGGTGGAGTTGGTAAATTCGAAGAGGAGACTTGTTGCTCTTGCGTGAGAAGGTAATAGACTGACATTTAGATACATTAAGTTCTAGGCAGTTCTTAAGGCACCAGTTGGAAAAACTATTTAGATCTGTTTGAAGGAGGCTAAAGTCATGTTGTGAAGAAATGGTTTTGAAAAATTTGGTGTCGTCAGCATAGAGAGAGAGCGCTGAGTGTTGAATGATCCTTTCAAGATCGTTAATTGTTAGAATAAATAAAAGGGGACCTAGATGACTGCCTTGTGGAACACCAGAGCTGGCTAAGAAAGGTGCCGAAAGAACGGACCGGAAGCGAACACTGTAAAAACGGTTTTCCAGGTATGACTCTATCCATTTTAGCAATATGGGTTCAAAGCCAAGGGCAGATAATTTGAAAGCTATTAATTTATGGGAAATCTTGTCAAAAGCCTTACTGAAATCTGTTGTAACAACATCGACTTCTTTACCACTTTCTATGGCTGAGAGTGTAGAGGATATGAATTCGACAAGATTAGTGGTAGTTGATCTACCTTTTAAAAAGCCGTGCTAATACATACTAACACGAAGCCAACGAAAATTCAATCAGCTGAACAAACGGCTAATGTAGTTATCGTTATCGCAAACATTATCTGAGTGAAGTAGTAATCCATATAAAAGTTCTCGAATGTCGATTCTTTCGAAGAGTAGTAACTAATTATAAATTAAATAGTAATGCTACTGTTTTTTCATTCGAGAGCTCTTGCATTCGAGATCGAGTACGGGGAATACGAAAAAGGCAGCTGCTTATCATTCGAATGGACAAAATCAAAAACACAGAGCAAGCCATGAGAATATGAGCTATTATCTTTTCATACTTAAATAATGTAGAAACAGGTATTTTTCTCACACAAACTAACCGTCACCACTTTGTGATTGTCGGTAGTGTGTTCGGTGTTTAAGTATGTAGTTGTGATGAGACATTTTGTTCTAAAATTAAAGCAAAAGTAAGTTCTTGATTTTTTTCCCGAATGTTACTATTTTTTTTCATTCGAGTTATGGGACTTCGCGACGAATGGGTTGACTTGGTATGTGCGTGCAGGAAATTGCGTTCTCTGTGTTTTATTTAGTAGTTGTGTGTGAGACATTTTGCTCTAGTGTCGAGTCGAGCGCATGCGAGAGATCATTCGAATTATTTGAAATGAAGAATCGAGATATCTCGAGATATAGCAAGAATCGATTAAATCATTCGAATGCGCCAATCATTAGTAATAAGTACATTCTGACAGAACATCACTGTCTGAGTTGATGCAATAAAACTAAATCTCAGGAACGACGACACCTGTAGAGGCTGTGATGACGAGGAGACCCATGAGGATACACCTCACCATCTCTCTCACTGCACAAGCCTACGTCACCTGAGGAACAGAACACTTGGAAGATACTTCTTCGAAGACGTTCAAGAATTGTCAGATGTTTCACTTTCAAATCTTTACAGGTTTATAAAGACATCCGAATGGCTGGACAATATGGAGTAGGGAAAGAAAACCAAGAATGGAGGACCAAGGCCAGAACAACGAGGGCAACACTTCCAATGAAGGGTATCACAATGGGTCCACATGGACCTATGTACGGTGTTACAGTGAAGGTGGTCAATAGACTCCTTCTCCTCTCCAAGCAGCTTCTGCAGAAATCATTTGAGTATACGCTAAGTCTTGTTGAATGCTTGACAGTGCTGAAAACAATTGAAGCACCAATGTACAATCTGCTAAGAGATATCAAACGGATTCAGCTTAGCCTAATTCGGTTCTGTTGCTAGCCAAGTTGTAGCACTCGTCCAACTTCGGTTATACTCGTATTTCACAATGGTATCCAGCTTAAACATGAGTTTATATTTAGAACTCCATTTGTGTCAATTGAAAAATAATAATATGAATGATGAATTGTGGGAAAAATTAAGGCCAATCCCTTCCCAATAACAGTTAGGACGAGTTCGAAAAACCGGCTTTTCCTTTATAAAAAAAGGGAATCCAAATCCCAGCGCACTCAGACTCGGTAACGGTCCATTGTACTACCATCCAGAAATCCTCTTTTTTGGTGTAGGGGTTGGAGAAAACAAGGTGTCAATTATTTATTTCCATTAATAGGTGACGTATTTTGTTGCTCCCCGTGGGGATTGAACCTGCACTGCACGGGTGACAAGCCAACTCACTAATCTCGTCACTTAACCGCTTTTCGAAAAAAAAGGTGGCAACTAGCGACTCTAGTCTCTAGCGGTAACGCTGTCTGAGACCACGGAATATTTTTTTATTTATTTTTATTTATTTATTTATTTTATTTAACGTACAATAAATCTATCAAAGAAATCTATCAAATAAATTGACACAAATTGTTTATGGGAAATAACATAAAAGAAAATAATGGCGAAAAAAAACTAATACAATTATTTTATTTAAAAGACAATGAAAGAAAAAAAAAAGAAAAAATACATACACCAGACATTCAAAAAACAATATTCATAAAAAAAAACTATTTATGGCTGAATAGTCCAAAGACAACAACCATTTCTTAAAGGTGTTAAGATAATAAAAAAAAAATACATTTTTAGCTCTCACACCTAATTATATCTGGAAGTGAATTAAACAAACGTGGTGCGGTGGCATAGTAAAATCTTTTAAAGTATGCTTTATAAATTATAGGAACAGTTACCAAACTTCTGGTATAGACCCGCAAATTATAGTTATCTACGTTTCTTACAATGTAAAAACCCGAAGGGTGGCGACGGTGTAGAGGTTAGTATGTTGGCTTGTGACCCGTGCGGTGCAGGTTCAATCCCCACGGGGAACAACAACATACGCCACCCATTCACATGCCTCTACACCAAAAGAAGGATTTCTGCCTGGTAGTACAATGGAACGTTACCGAGTCTGAGTGCTCTGGGATTTGGATTTCCTTTTTTTAAATAAATAAAAAAAAAAAAAAAAAAAAAAAATATATTTTTAAAACTTTGTACCAGTAAAGATGCCTTAGCGGAAGAATTCCAAGGTTTTTGAACAAAGAAAGACTTGGAGTTCTGCGATTTACTTTGCATACAATCCGTATTGCATGTTTTTGTTTTATCAATAGTGGTTCCGTTTTATTAAAATATGCACCACCCCAACAAGAGATACCATATTGCAGCTTGGATTTTAGAAGACCATTATATACGAGTTCTATAATTGTTTGTGGACAATATAGACTAAGATGATAAAGTTTTCTTACTACTTTGTTAAGGTATTGTTTAAGATAAAGTGTATGATTATTCCAACAGAGCTTGTTATCTAAAACTATACCTAAGTAATTAAAATTGTCAACACACTGCCCCCTGAAACAATCATTGCTACAAGATTTAAAATTGTCGAATGTTACAAAATTATCATTGAGATTGGTAAAGCAAAATTGAGTGCAACTTGGAGAGTGATAATAAATCGGCAAATCATCACAGAAATTACTTTTAATATTAAATATCATAAATTTGGTTTTATCACTTATAATGAGTTTGTGTTTTGTGAACCATTTTCTCAGTAAATCGAGGTCATAGTTCACATCCGCAAACATATTCAGCAAACTTGCATTTGAATATGAAAGAGCAGAGTATCATCAGAAAACGCTGTAACTTTACCTTTAAAAGGTTCAACAAACAATGAGTTGACATATATCAGGAACAAAATAGGACCCAAAACTAAACCTTGTGGAACACCAAGTTCAATGTAATTCGGAGCGCTATAAATATTTTTGATCTTAAACATTTGGCTTATTTTGGTGTAAATAAAAAGAGAATAGAATTGTAATCTTCGGTAGTCGGGCGTTGGAAAGGGTGGGGATTGGAAATGTGTTTCCTAAAGTCCGCCCCCCTCCTCCATCAAAATAATTTCCGAAAAATGTTTACGTTTTTTAACTAAAAAACATGAAATATCAACTATACTACTAACGGGCTCCCGACGCGTGAAGAGTCTCTGCCTGAGACACTGCAGCCGTCCATCCCCTGCGATTCCGGGCATGCTGCTTCCATTTCTCCAGACCAAGCGCGATGGCTTGGTCTTTAAAACGGAGATTCGGTCTTCCTTGCCATCCAGGGGGCTGGGGGTCGAAGATCCTCTTGGGTGGAGCATTATTTTCTATTCGCTAAATGTGGCGGAGCCAATGTAGTCGACGTGATTTAGCTTTTTGGACTACATCCAGATCTTGGTACAGGGTATAGCGTTCGCGGTTGTATTTTCTCCTCCATTCGCCGTCAGAACCAAATTCGCCGGAGTATATTTCTTTCAAAAGAATCGAATATTAGCTTCCCTTGCCTAATTATCGTCCAGCACTCGGCTTCATAAAGCAGGACTGGTAGGATTAAGGTTCGATAGAGCATGTCAATCGAGTGAGGAGTTTTGAACCCATTTGTTTCGCTAAACCGAAGTAGCAGCGGTTTCTAAAGGTAATTCTCTGACGGATCTCCATTAAGGTGTCATTCGTGGAGTTGATGTTTACTCCTAGGTAGATGAACTCCTTAACTACCTCGAAGTTATTGCTATCAACAGTGACGTTTTGTCCTAGGCGGTGGAGAGATGTTTGTTTGTTTGTTGATAGCATGTTCTTGATCTTGTCCTCATTTACTTCAAGATCAACCAATTTTGCCTGTTCTTCAATCGCCGTGAAGGCCTCTAACACGGCACGCTGGGAACGGCCCATGATGTCCATACCATCCGCATAGTCCTGTAGCTGGACGGATCTATTGAAGATAGTGCCGTCCGTGTTGACACATGCCCTTCGCACTATTTTCTCTAGAACAAGATTGAAGAAGTCACATGATAGCGCATCTCTTTGCCGAAATCCGGTACAAGTTTGGAATAATTCGGAAGAGCTGCTTCCAAACTGAACATTAGACCGCGTGTTTTCAAGTGTCACGCGTCACAAGTGGATCAGTTTTGCTGGAATCCCGAAGTCGGTCATCGCCACGTAGAGCTCCTGACGATGAATGCAGTCATATGTGGGTCTCGAATTAAAATTTTGCGTTTGCATGCAAATTTTTCAAAAAACTATTGACACAAATATAATTAAGTTTAAATTTAGGATTATAGAACAGATTTTTGGCTTTCAAAACCGCTATAGTACTTTATTGTAAGTGTTGCCGTTGTTTTTTAATATTTTTTTTTCAATTTAAGTATTTTTTTTTTTTCTAAAATTGCCCCTACCTCCTAAACGGGGCGAGATAGCCCTCCCATAGTAAAAAAAATGCTTGTTTTTGACTCTTCTACAAAAAACCGTTATCAATTCTTGGCGCCTTACTTATCGTACTCGTGCCAATGCCTTTAGCTTTTACGCTGTACTTTACAACGGGCAAGGGGCCGTCACCCTATGTCAAAAATAGATTTAAGTACGTAATTTGTACCCCAATTTGATGCCAAACTTATTCTAGATTTATAGCACACATATCCAGGTCATCTGATTTGCTATATTCGAGTTAAATAAAGGTTTGGCCTACTAATCGACGTTCTAGGAATTAAGTATGCCTTTGTAGAATATATTCGCTTTATTGCCGTTACATCTAGGTGTTAACAAAAGGTTTTAACATGCCAATAACTCATTAATTCAAAGTAAGATATAGGCCTAGATGATTGTTAAATTTTCTCAACATCTGTACGACGTACACTAGCCACAATTCTGTTCTTCGTATCGGTCACTTACTTTAAATACATCTTTAGCATATCTGTACCACAACCGTAACTTCTATTTAGAAACGTGTCCTAGTAGCAGAAATCATCTTGAACTTTTACTGCTCTAGCATCTCCACTATCATCATACCTCACACCTTCCAATAATTACCTCAATCAACCACGCATAGTCTAGTTTCAATCGCATCTATCTTAACTGTCAAACAAACGCACGCAAATCACTTCCGATCTATCATATTCATGCCCCTCCGCGGTCATTGGTACGGCTACCGCCTTTGCTCATTCATTCTTTGACAATAAATTGAATGCTACTTGCTTTGTTGACAAACATTTTTAGGTTCTTACACGCAAGCAACGAGCTGCAATTATTGTGACATAAATATCAAACCGAATAAATGCGGCACTAAAAGATACTTCAGATACTTAAGGTCTACTCGTTTGCTTTAGTTAGTTGCGCTGCGTTGGTATCTTTTGCCTCCAATCGCATACCGTCTGTCCATACCACGCACTGCCATCCAATAGATACATACATGCTGTAAGATACAGATACCTATTCCGTGTCTTGCCTATTTTTATGCATTGCGTAGTCCCGCGAGCGTCGTTTTCGTTGTAAGTAAATATAAAAAAAAAACAAATCCATTACGATTGATATTCGTGCAAGTGTATCTGTTGTTGTTTGTAATATTATGCAATTTGAAAACACGCTACATGGAGGAATAAAATGAAATGAAAGGAACTGTTGCAATAATAAATCTGGGCTTCTAATACCTCAGCGGCATACAACACTTAATAAACAAAATGCAATTCAATTTGTGCATGTATTTGCGATTTGCCAAATAATGAAGAAAAAAGTCGATTAAAACAAGGGGTAATGTTTTTCTTCATTACCGCTAGTGGTGGTGGTGCTAGTAAAAGGCAGTGCGCGGTTATTATTGCTTGCATTTTAATTACAAACAAACGGCTGGTCAGGAACATGCAAGCAACCTTTCGCAGAAGTACATAAAACCCTGGAATGCTGTATTTCGGAAGACATTATGACTGTTCTTAGTTCTCATTTGGGAGACTGGACACGACTGGCTTACCATTTTGCAATTACAATTGAGTATCTCTAAATCTACGGGTACCTACTTGTTTCATTTTAAGCACGTGTTCAGCACGCATAAATTAAAATGCCGTGTTTTTTTTTGTTCGTCCAAAATGAATGGTTTTAGCTCACAAAGTAAAAGGCGCCAATCCCCTCAAACCTAATTAACTGACTTACGAATAGAGTGTGGATACACTGACGATAAATGTCAGAATCTTGATCAGATAAAAACAATTTAATTTGACTTGAAATAAAATCGGTCTTTAGTTGAATGGAATCGGAGGGGTTGCTTTGGCTTTACTTGTATGCTTCTGCATCCAATCGGATTTTAATTAATTTATTTCCAAATCTTTACCATTAGCCTTGCCGATGGTGAATTATGTGGTAAGTAGTTTGAAGTTTACTGTTAATGGAAAGTACTGGTATAGCTATGGGTTGGGTATGCACTTTCTCGGGGGGAGAAAAATAGGTCATGGGTGGCAGAACGAATATAGGTCAAGTTCAATTTTATTATCGCCATTGGAACTTTTTTTTGTTGCTTTTTGAGCAAAGAGAACGGAGATGTTATTTTTGCTTTAGTTGCAAATGTTTGACAATCTTTGAAAGTAAAGCAATACTTTGATGGGCTTACAACCATCTAAGCCTTACTTCTTTCTTTGGATTTAATTCTTCATCTTGACTAGTGTTAATATCAACAACAAAGTCGCAGCCTAACTCAACATCTACATCAGCCAAATCATTAAGCGTGTTACGCATAAAATTTAGAACGTTGGACTTAAAGCAGAGTGTCTTAAACAAAAAAAAACATCTTGCAATTAAACCAATTTATATTAATGAAAGTCTTACTAACTATAACAGAGCTGTATATAATAGAGCAAAACAAATTAAAATAGAGAAACAATTTTCTTATTTGTGGATTAGCAAGGGAGTTATTTTAATGAAAAAAAGAGAGGGTGATAAATCATTGAAAATTTGTTCTTTTGCTGATTTAGAGAATACCTATATCTTAATATCGTTTTCAATTAGTAATTGTTATGTTTAATTTAATTCATGATCAGCAAAATAATTTTGATCTTGCTACTCCTTTTTGTAAGTTTGATGAAGAATTATTTAAAAGTGTTTTTCATTCTGTCAATTTGAAAAAACAATTCTCTATCATTCACCAAAACATTCGAAGCATTCGCAAAAATTTTGATATATTCCTAGCCCATTTAGAGTCATTTGTTAACAAGCCAGATTTTATATTTCTCTCTGAAATTTGGATTTTTGATCATGAAATAGCTCTTTATAGTATACCCGGGTTTAATTTTCATGCTAAATGTAATGAATCATATGCGTCAGGTGGAGTAGCTGTTTACGTAAATGAAAAATTAAACTATGAGGTCAGTAATCATAATATGGAAACTGCGGATATGCTTAAGATATCATGTACTATTGATTCACAGAAATTCATTTTTATGTGTTTTTATCGACTGCATGAAAAGAGTAAGACAGTTTTTGTTGAGGAGTTGAGCTCACTTTTGAGTTGCGAAAAGACGAAGAATCTATTCATCCTAGGTGATATGAATTTAGATATTTTAAGTGATTCCTCTGTTGTGTCTAACTATATCTCCGTATTGTCGGCAAATGGGCTGGAAACTTGTTTCCTTGAACCTACTAGGCTAACTCAGTTTACGCGTACCTGCATTGATCATATTTTTGGAAGACTTGATCGCAGCTCTAAACTATCCTTTATTAGTTCCATATCTGACTATAAGATCTCTGATCATTGCATGATAGGTTTATTTTTCTTTTGTGATAAGACCAAACAAACAAATAATTATACACCTTTTGAAAGAGCTGAATCCATTAATTTTGTATCTCTTAACGCCTCTTTATTGCAAGAAAACTGGACGGACGTTTACATTGAAAATAACCCCTCTACTGCGTTTAATATTTTTTCAAAAATTTTGAAAGATCATGTCTCTGCATGTATTACTGTATCAAACAAATGTAGTAAACTAAAGAGACTTAAACCATGGATGTCAAAAACCTTGCTTTTGAAAATACAAAAAAAGAATAAACTTCGAATAAAATGTAAAAAACATCCTAATAACGTTCACCTTCGTAATTTTTATATTAAAATGTGTAAAGAAGTTGCTGCTGATGTACCGGTCTTTAAGGAAAACTTTTACATCAATAAATTTCAACTATCCAAAGACAACTTAAAAAAAGAATGGGCAATTGTGAATGAACAACTTAATAAACGAGTTCCTCTAAGTCTACCATCTAATATAATTTATAAAGATAGAGTTATCCAAAATTCTGGAGAGATGGCAAATGCTTTTAACGAATATTTTACTAATGTTGCCGCCAAAACACTTTCAGAAGCGGGGTACGACAATACTTCCAATCCTTGTGTGGAGGATTGTTTCAGCAGTGAAAGGAGTGAAGTATGTAGTTTCTTCTTCGAACCAATCTCTTCTTTTGAATTGTTTAAAACAATAAAGCTGCTGAGCAGTTCTAACTCGGCGACAAGAGATAGTTGGTCTAACAATTTTATTAAAAAAGTTTCATATAATATTGCTGATGTTTTAGCTCATATTTTTAATAAAAGTATTTATTGCGGTATATTTCCTGATTCCTTAAAAATTGCTGAGGTTATACCTGTTTTGAAAAAAGGTGATAGCAAAAATTTGAACAATTACAGGCCTATATCCCTTCTTCCTGTGTTATCAAAAAATTTTGAGAAAGTAGTTAAAACCAGGGTTGTAGCTTTCTTAGAAAAAAAAAACACTTTTTTAGTTCAAAACAGTACGGTTTTAGAACAGGTAAATCGACTGAGGATGCCCTTTTACAGTTTTGTAACTTCAATTATGATAGTCTAAATAAAAGAAAATATACCGCTGCGCTTTATATTGATATAACTAAAGCGTTTGATACAGTGGACCATGACTTGTTACTAATGAAATTAAATAAAGCTGGCTTCAGAGGTTTCATGCTTCGCTGGTTCTTCTCATATCTCAACAACCGCAAACAAGTGATTAAACTTGTAGATAAATTCAGTGAAAGCTTAGATATCCGTATTGGAGTACCACAAGGTTCAGCACTTGGCCCCATTCTTTTCTTGGTATATATTAATTCTATCTTCAGTCTAAACTTGAAAGGAATTCAGACAGGGTTTGCGGATGACATTGCTTGTTCATATTCTAATTATTCTGTTCTAGACCTAATTGCTAATATCTGCTACGACTTAGAACAGCTCAGACATTGGTTCAGTAGTCATAAGTGATAATACTAAAATTATGTTTTTTAATCTTTCGAATAACGTGGTTGAATTTCCTAATGTAACCTACCATAGCAATAATTGCCAACACATGCTACTTAGTGCTGACACTTGCTGCAAGAGAAGCTGTTCTAATACGTATAACTCTAATGTAAGCTGCTCCCCCAAATGTTTTATTATCGAAAGAACTACGGTTTTTAAGTATTTAGGACTTGTGTTTGATAGCGGACTGAATTGGGGTGAGCATACCGCTTTACTTAGAAAATACTTGATAAAAACTTCTTGCATAATGTATCATCTAAGACTTTTTTGTTCACGTAAACTATTAGAAATAGTTTATTATGGCATGGTACAATCTAAGTTACAATATGGTTTAGTTTGCTGGGGCGGTACTCACGGTAATAAAATTCAACCTCTGATTGTTGTGCAGAAACATATAATTCGAATTATTTGGAGAAAGGGACGTATGGAGAATAGCTTTTCGCTCTTTTTTAACTCAAAGATACTTCCGCTCAAGCACTTTTACTTCTATAAAGTTCTGAGAATATTTTTTTTAAGAAGTGCTTACTTGCCTCATCGTAATCCTACCGCACATGGACTTCGTAGCTACGAACGTTATTTGGCTGTTATTCCACCGCATAATACAACGCATTTTTTGAATTTTTTTACTTCTGTAGCTCCAAGACTTTATAATAAATTACCACTTGCATTAAGAACCATTAGTAATTTTCTTTTTTTCAGTCGAGAGATTAAAAAATGGCTTTTTAATTTTAATTTAATTGAAATAAATAACTTACTCAATGTTTTACGCTAAGAATTGAATTCAAAAATGTTTAATAAATATTATATAGATTTTGTTTTTTCAATAACCATAATCACCCCACTACCACCATTTTATAGTACATGTAATAATACATTTTTTGATAAGATACATTCGGCACTAGTTCTTTGAACTAAAGAGTGTATCTATAATATTCTTCAATAAATAATAGTAAAAACACTTAATATTTAAAAAAAAAAAAAAAAAAAAAATATTTATCTGGGAAATTGTAAGTTACTGACCTTAAGTTCAACAATGAATTCGTCTCAATTCAAACTGCAATTATTGAAATCGCGGTGATCAGCGATGGAACTTTGTGAAAAATGTCCGAAGTAGATTTGAAAAAAAAACGCAGTAGATTTTTATATTTTCAAAATATAAATAAGACGTAACATATGTACACATAACTAATAAATAATCACTACATAGTATAAAACAAAGCCGCTTCCCGCTGTCTGTCTGTCCCTATGTATGCTTAGATCTTTAAAACTACGCAACGGATTTTGATGCGTTTTTTTCGATAGATAGAGTGATTCAATAGGAAGGTTTATATGTATAATATATGTATGCATAATATAGTAGAAAAACTCAGATAATTTTAGAGGTTTCTAATTTGATGTCGTAAATAAACACATTTATCTGCGCTAACATTGCAAACGCTGGCTAAACCCTACGAGATAGATCAAAATAATGTACAACAGTATTATACATCTTAAAACGGTATACAAAAAAGTCCGCGATGGTATGTATGTATATCTCTTAGGGATAACCCACAATGTCCATTTTTTATCCGAGAAATAATGCCTTATTTACGAAGCGATTTAAAGCAATACGGCATTAATGCTTACCCAATTAAGTACCTTAAATACATTGTGCATTTAATATAGATCAGTATGGCTCTTTGCAGCATGTAATTTAAATGAATATTTTCGAAGATATTACAGATTTAAAATGCAGGGAAATAGCGGTCGTAGTTTAAGGTAAGGTATTTAAGTTCAAAAAAGAACTGAATAGAATAGGTATCTTTTGTTGTTAATTATTGTTGATTATCTTTTGTTTTTAGTCGAACGAATAGTGAGTAAAATATTTGTTACTGCAGCACATACTAATAATATGGCAATTTGTTCGTTGCATTTTTCCTGACTACTGGAAAGAATCTATAGAGGTCCCAATTGAAAAAGTGAAAAAAAAAACTGTAAATCCGGCTGAATTTCGCCTAGTGAACATGCTTAGGACGGAGAGTAAAATACTGAAAAAGGTTGTACAACTAAAAAGCTATATGGAAACAAACAATTATCTGAGTAAGTACCAGTCAGGTTTTAGACAGCAGCACAGCTGTGAATCTCTTTTAAACCTGGTTGTTGCACAATGAAAACCCGAAGTCCATAAAAAAAAGATATTGTTGCAGTTTTCTTGGATCTTCAAAGGGCTTTTGAGACCATTGATCTCGACATTATGGTACATAAACTAAGGAAATATGGTATAGTAGGAGTAGAAATGGAATTGTTTAGAAGTTATTTCTCAAGAAGAACCCAACGAACAAAAGTGGTAGACGAAATTTCCGATATTATGGACGTAAGACTAGGGGTACCCCAGGGAGCGGTATTGTTAACACTTCTCTTCATTATTTATATAAACGATCTGCGGAAAGTACTACATCATGCGAAGGCTAGACTGTTTGCGGATGATACGTTAATATATGTTACTGGAAGTTCTATGGAGAGGTGCATTAATCAACTAAATGCGTATTTCAAGATGAATAAATTAAAACTGAATATAGCAAAAATAAAAGTAATTATAGTTAATGGAGATTCAACAGAAAACATTGAGGCTAATGGAAACAATATAGAAAAAGTGAATGAAAATAAAGTATCTAGGTGTAGTTATACACCCCTATCGTGGAATCCGTCGGATCTGAGATTCACTTCACTTATTCGATTCACGTGAACAGAAAATTGCTGTCGTGGGATCCGTCGGATACTCTCCCTTACCGACCACTATTGGTGATTAGGAAATTCAAAATTCAGTTGTGACACCTCATTTCAAACACATTTGTTTTGTAAAAATTATCTCATTCACGTTACCGACATGTGGATGGTTCACGTCTGCGGATTGCACGATGCAAATTGTTCACTATTAGCGGATCGTTCCCCCCGACGGATTCCACGACAGGGGTGATAGATAAGAAACTAAAATATGAAAAACACGTAAATTATATATGTAGTAAAATAGCAAAGAAAATAGGAATTTTTCAAAGAATAAGAGAAAGACTATCACTGAGTTGTCCAATAAAAATGTTTAATGTAATGATTAAGCCACATTTCGAATATTGTTCCACAATACTTTTCTTAGGAACTAATAAAATGACTGAACGATTACAGAAATTGCAAAATAGAGGAATGAGGTGTTTTTGAAGATGTAACAGGTTAACACCTATACAATTAATGCTAAATACTCTACAATGGCTAACTATAAACCAAAGAACTATGATGAATGTGTTTATTTTTATATTAAAAATTAAAAATAATATGTTACCTAATTACCTATTTAATCAATGTCCATATCAGTTAAGAAACGGGAGTGATTTTAAAGTACCTTTCCTATCAACAAATATGGCAAATATATTGTTTCATAAAGGTTTGCGATTATTCAATAATTTGCCGAGCGATATAAAATCAGAAAATAATGTGATAGTATTTAAAAAAAACTTTATATTATATGTTAAATCCAAGTATGTACATATAGTAATTTATCCATGTTTTCTTTTTTTTGTTCCTTTTTATAAATTTATAAATTTTGTAACTGCAAAATGTAATACGAGTAAATAGCAAATGCTAAATAAAGAACTTAAACTAAAAAAAAAAATTAAAAATAATCATAGGTATAGTTGTAGGGTGTGAGTTCAAACAAGAACTGAGTAAATTTTGTACAGAAATTATAAAGTCATGTCTGGAAGACGTCTTCGTTCGAACATAGGTCGTAGTACAGTGAATGCCAGAAGAGCACGTTTAGCAAGAGATTCCGAATTGTCAACGGAACGTGAGGCTCGCCTCAGCCAGCTTCGGGATAGATATAGAGCTGAGAGAGAAAGAGAGTCCTCGGTGGAGTCTCACCGCAGCCAGGACCGTGATAGACATAGGGTTTAAAGAGCCAGAGAATCGTCTGTAGAGCGTGATCCTCGCCTCAGCCAGGATAGGCTAGACATCGACTACAGAGAGCCAGAGAATCGTCTGTAGAGCGTGAGGCTCGCCTCAGCCAGGATAAGGATAGACATCGAATACAGAGAGTCAGGGAACAAGTAGATGAGGTAAATAACTGGATTCTTTCAAAGATTGATGTGTCGACGCAATATACTACTCGGTCGATACTGTTCTCGATTTGGAAGAAGCTGTTCATTTTCCTACAGAATTTCTTAATTCTTTGAACACGTCTTGACTACGTCCTCATAAAATGGTGTTGAACCTGAACCTGAATCCACATAACTTTGCAATGGCACGCGTTTGCTGGTAAAATCACTAAAAACTTGCATATTAGAGCGCACAATACGGATGTGGTGCCGGAAAAGATGTATTGATTCCCCGAATTCCTCTGATACCATCGGACTTACGGTTCCAATTTAAACGCCTACAATTTCCGGCGAAGATATCTTTTGCAATGACCATTAATAAATCGCAGAGTCAAGTTTTCAACGTTGCAGGTTTAGATTTGAGCGTTGAGTGTTTTTCACATGGCCAATTATATGTCGCTCTTTCAAGAGTAACCTCTAAATTAAACATATTTATACTGTCTTATGACAAAAAAACCGTGAACGTTGTATATAAAGACATTCTGTAGTATATTTAGTATCAGCATTGCACCCGTGCGAGCTCCGGCTTCGCTAGTTTAAAATAATAAAAAAAAAATATTTTTTTATTAAAACATAACAAAAACAGAACAAAACAAAAATTCATATATATACATATATTCATATTAGTCAAAATTTTTTCCAATTTCTAATAGTTCTTAGTTTTGGGTTTTACAGCAAAAGTAATCAAATTCATTCGTTAATATATTATACTCGTACATTTTCATTTCAAAATTATTACAAAAGTACAAATTGGGAAAACGAGAATTAAATTGTTGCTCCAGGCTCTCTATCGCATCTAAAAACTCTTGAGAAGGGCGTGTTAAATGCGCCCCCTCATATTCTTTGAAATCTGTGAATATAAAGGAAAAAAAAACAATGAAACGCATTTTCGCCACCGAAATCAACAGTTCTACAGTCAGATTCGGTTTCGAAAATGGTTTTCACATTGTCCTTCTTTTTGGGTGATTGTAACTGAATTTCAACGTCGGGAAGCTCTAAATTCACAGTTGGCTCGCAGTTTCCATGGGGTATATCCTCCATGTACTTTGCTGAAAATGATCTTTTAAATGAACAGATGAATTGAAATGAAGTCAGTAACTTGTTATTCCTTTCTCGGTTGCGTAAAACCGCGAAGGTATTTTCCGGACAAACTTAGGTTTCTAGTTTAAAGAAACTGAATACCATCTGCCCTTAAATCACTTGAAATGCCAATGAGAGTATTTATATTCTGCTGCCGTCCTTTTGAAAATCGCATCTTTTTTAGTTACATTGGCAGACTGATCAAAAAAGTAATATTTTGGAAAAATATATTCATTTCATTTAAGAAATAGACCTGCTCTTCATTTCCAAAAAATGGCCTTCTGGATTTGTTGGGGTCTTTAAACTTAGACGAATGAAAAATATCGTATAACCTGTCTAATCTTTCGATCATTTCAGCAGTATGGATAGATTTATTACAATATTTTGAAAATAAAAAAACAGTCGACCCTGAGAACTAGGTTAGGGTTAGGTTAAAAATGGGTATGCAATTCGCATACAGCACTAGGCACCAGAAGGGCCCATCGTGATCCCTAGGGAACCAATTGAAAACTAAGACTTCAAATGGAGAAAAACCTAAAAACCTAAGAACTAACACGCGTCACCCCGTATTGTGTTTTCTTTGCCTTTGAAAATACATTATGAAAAAACGTAAGCACCGCCGACCCAACCTTATTGCAAACCCAGTCTGACCAACCACCATAAAAACTAGCAAATAAAGAATCCAATCATTTTTATTGTTACTAGGTCGAACACCGGATTGCATTATTTTTAGCGAAATCAAAGCAAAGAAGAAGCATTTATTTTCGTGAGTGAAAAGTAATACTGTTGAGTGAAAAGTAATA
Source organism: Portevinia maculata (assembly GCA_949715645.1). NCBI lineage: Eukaryota > Metazoa > Arthropoda > Insecta > Diptera > Syrphidae > Portevinia > Portevinia maculata. The sequence continues at coordinate 11,526,053 of OX454526.1, forward strand.
CTGTTGTTAAGGCGAGAGCAAAATAACAAAAGCAACAAAAGCTTTATAGGCTTGCCGTCGCATGTATGGTAAAACCTATGGGATCACTCATTGGATTTACACAGTGATGGTCAGGCCCATCATAACATACGCTTCTATAATATGGTGGACCAAAACAAACAAAAAAACCGCCATATCAAAGCTCACAAGGGTTTAACGTCTCGCATGTCTTGGGTTATCCGTAGCCATGGGGACCTGCCCCACTGCTGCCATAGAAGCCATAATAGGACTAACACAATTTCATATACACATGAACAAAGTGGCAATACGCAGTGCAGAAAGTCTGTTACAAACGAATGAGATATGTCTTAGTGACCACCCGGAACTTATGACGCTGCTCTCATAAATTCCAGAACTTAACATGACCTGCGCGGTTACAGACCGCCTTCAAAAAATATTATGTTTCAATAAACGATTCTCTACGGAGATACCAAATAGAGAAGCAGGGGCTAGCAATAGCCCACCGCCAAGTCGGAACAAAAAAATATACGAATGATTCTAAAATGGAATCGGGCACAGGAGCTGGTTTTCACGGACCAAACCTCAATGTCTCAATACCAATGGGAAAAAGCCCTAGTGTATTCAAGGCAGAGCTCCTCGCCATTCAAGAATGCGCTAACCACATTTTTAACAGTGGTCACATCCATATATTCACGGCCAGTCAAACAGCTATAAAAGCCCTTAGCTCACACACAATTGACTCCAAATCAGTCTTACACTACTTCAATACCCTCCAGAAAGTCAGCCACAGACACAAAATCAAACTGTGGTGGATTCCTGAAATTGAAGGAAATGAAAGAGCTGATGAACTACCCAGAGATGGTTAAGAAACCCCTTTCACAGGACTTGAACCCTTCTGCTACACACCTAAATCAGCTACTAATTTAGATATAAAAAGCTGGGAATACTCAAAATGTATCTCACATTGCAAAAACACTCCAAGTCTAAGATAGGCCAAACGAGCCATCCAGCCCTTTAAGAACAATGCCAGCAGGATCCTAAACTACGTATCAAGAACCGACTCTTCAGAGTGCAGGATAACGAAACCACTGAGCACAAATTGTGCGAATGCCCAGCACTCTGCGGAATCAGAAAGAGGATCTTCTTCAAAGAACTCTTAAGTAATGAAGACTTGAAAAAATTCCCCTTTTCCCCTGCATTATTACCTTTTCTAGAAAAGCGGAAAACGCACTAGCCTAAAATGTTCTCTGACCTATGGTTCAATAGATCTATCCAGGTCGACGTACCGTTTTTCTTCGCCTAGGCGGGTCAGGAGCTTAAAAAAAAAACAAAGGCGACAAAACTATTGCAAATCGGTAACGCGCCCCCTCTTAATTCCGCGCGTGACATTACATTCCCACTAGGTAAAATAAATTCTTTGATTCCTTACCTATCACGTGGCATACATTGATTTTCGATATAAATAACAGTTTTTGACTATATGAAATCTATAGACGTATTCGCGTCAAAAAAAAAAATAACACCCACGTCTCATCTCGTGAAAAATATTATTTCAAATTTCTGCTTTGTCTAGAGATTCTTCTCTCCAAAATCAAATGAGTTGATTATCCTCTTTTGAGTTTAATCTGTTGCATAACATCATTCGAATTTGTCTGAACTTCTACTTAATTCATTAGATTCAATTAGAAGATAGAAAATCCAAGGAAAAGAAAAAAACCCATGACACCAGAACAACCGGCAATTGGTACAGTCGCAAACTTCACGCGTTCAATCGTCACTAATTATATTTATCGCTTGTTCCTCGGTTTGTGCCTTGCCAAAAACGAAAAGTGTCTTGGCGTTAAATTTATGGACAGGAAATAAAAAAAAAAAATACAAGAACAGTGTCTTCTCAAAAATTCCACGAATTTCAAGTTTAAAAGCAAAAAAAAATGTTTAGTTAATCTAAGAGGCTCCCCTGGAAAACGCCCCGTTTGCAGAAGATATCAAACCCATATACATACGAGTACATACACGAACGTCGCGTTGGTGTGTTGTCTATTTGTGCTATCCATAAACGTAAGTTTCGTTTTCGACTGGCAATGGCAATCGGCCAAAACTGTATTTACGCTGCTTTTTTTTCTGCCAAATGAATACAAATGTAAAAAAAAACACGTAAGAATCCCGGCAAGCAAAAGAGTGCACAACGCGAACATCATCAAAAGAGTTAAAGATTCATTTGAACTTTTTGAATAAAAAAAAACGTTTCAGACAGCCCGCGTGGAAACTGAATTCAGTGCTGTGCTCTGCACATTGGAGCGGAAACAATATAAACACAAAACCATCTCAGAATTTTGTCTATGTTGCGTCTTATCGGGAACAATCTGATGTTTGTTTTGCATGCTCTTTGGTTCGGGAAACTATATAAATGGTACTTTTTTTTAGTGTGATATTGACCTTTTGGCAACTTCCGACTAATGCGGGAAATGCTGTCACTTTTTTAACGTTTTAACAGCCAAGCGAGGGCTTTCTATTTATCTGTCAATCCTGACTTCGTCTTGTTGTCTTTTTATGCCTATAAAAATAGGTTCATGTCTAATACCGAGTCCATAAGGATGTGGTTCATCCCATCGTGGCTAAGATACTTCTTACTGCTACGTCATTGAAATAGAATAATCCATATCAGATATCTTTTTTCTAATTTCTAAACCAAATACGACAACTTACAAAAGGGTTCATGAGCGAATTGAAGGTAAGGGGAGACTGCCCTTCAAGGTCCTGAAACCTTCTGCTGCACTTCTAGATAAGAAGCAAATGCAGCTATAAAAAGCTGGACAAATGTGGAATGTTGCTCTTATTGGCAGAATATCCCAGGTCTAATAACAATGTCAATGGATGTCTACATCTAAGTGGGGTATCATATCAAAAACTTAGTAGGTTATCTTCCCAGTGGAAGTTCTTGTAATGGGGCCGATTTTGTGAATCGCGGATTTTGACATTATCTCCACGTTGAAAGGTCACCAGAATGCAAATCCAACGTTTTTTTATAGAGATGCCTGTGTGTGTGTGTATGTACGTATGTGCGCATGTTCGTATGTGCTTTCGGAATTATCTTTCTCCACGATTATCTGGAGAACCAAAGATGATATTGACATTGAACCGCGTTTATTCGAAGCGTAATTACGTAACTCAGAACTGATTAAGTTTCCAGCGAAATCGGTTCAGCCGTTTTTTGTTAGTAATTAAATAACTAAAATAATTCGAATTTATTTGTACTATTTGTTGTAATTTGTCATTGAGCAAATCATTATTACATTTAAATTTACAGGTCTCCGTGTTCATAACAATGGTTGCGTCAATATACAATCACACTTCGCTGTTATTAACTACATTTAATTCCATGAACAATATTACAGAGCATTTTTTAATATTAAATAATTCTTAACCATATCTTATGGTTAACCACATTTCAAAATGTTCCCACTAATCGCATAAATCATATTGATCCCACTGGGAAGTTAGTCGTGTGGACCTTGCGGGTCGCACCCAGACCACTTTTTTTTATAATGTACTCGCTCTAAAGGGATTTTTGAATACCCTTATAATGTAATAGCTGAACAGCGCAAGCGTTAAGGAAATTAGGGTTAGAAGATAAGGAGAGATGCCGATGTACGTTGGTTTTGAATGTTTGTAGATTATAATGTGTAGGAAAAATTGATCTTGGAATGGCTAAGGAAAGATTCCTTGTATTTCACTGTCCGTCCGAATACGGGCTTAAGGGTATACTCATGCACATTCGTCGCACAACGGGTATGGCGATTGAAATGTGCTAGGGGTGGAATGCAACTGGATATTTCGTTAGAGCACTGATGATGGAAAGAACGATAAAATAACGAGAGCAAGAGACATTGCGACGATGACTAAGAGAGTCAAGCGATCTCGCGATGTTACAGTCACCAATGAGTTTTATCGCGCGTTATTGGATCTTGTCAAGTAGCTCCAAATAAGTAATTGGTGCGCCGGATCAGATATGTACTCTAGTTTTGGGCGGATAAACACCTTTTAAATATTAGCCAGATCAGAGGGAGTGAAATATTGCTTGCAACGTTTAAGGAAGCCTAGGCATATCGCAGTGTTCTTGGCGACATCGAATATGTGGTCATTCCAACGAAAGTTGTCATCAACACACATACCGAGAATGGCAAGCCGTTCGGTTTCAACGATGCAAGTGCCATTCATGGATAATGGCATGGTGTTAGGGTTTGCTTTAATGACAGAAGACAGCATTGCATTTTGGAAGCATTAAATTCCACTCTATTAGTTACAAACCACTAAGTTATGCCATCGGGATCGGAATTCAATGAGCTCAACAGAGGTTGCCGTTCCAGTGCCATATCAGAAGATGAGGGGCGTGATCCAAGAAACGAATATGAGAAGCTGAGGGTACTGTCATCGGCAAAGGAGTGGATTGGATTGGATTAGAGGTAATAGTCAGAAAATAATTCATAAAAATGAGAAGAAAGAGAGTCGGGGACAGAACAGAGCCTTGGGGGACACCAGCATTTATTTGGTGAGTTGCAGACTTGTAACCGTCCAAAACAACTTGAATTGAATGGTCCGAAAGGTAATTTCTAATCCATTGAGGAAAGGAATCATCGATTCCAAATGCACACATTTTCGACAAGAGAGCTTGGTGCCAAACTCTGTCAAATGCCTTTGTAATATCAAGCGCAACGATCTTACTTTCACCACCTTGGTCAAGAGACTGGTTCCACTTTTCGGTTAGGTAGATAGATAGATAGATATTTTTATTTTGCATGAAAAATAGACATAGGTTCATTACCGCACATCAGCCTCTCCTTTCGACTCCCTGATCACTGCAGTGTGTTCCAGGCAGAAATCTTGGCTATTAAAGAAGTCCTGTCGTGGCTGAAGAAGAACGTGATATCCGTTATGGATATCTGGATCTTCTCAGATAGTCAAGCTGCATTAAAATCCCTGGATTCTGGGTCCACAAACTCTATCGTAGTCCGTGACTGTCGATCATCTCTAGTGGAGATGGCGAAGCATTTTAACATCCACCTATACTGGGTGCCAGGACATACAGTCATTCCAGGGAACTGTAGGGCGGATGAACTCACCAGAAAAGGAACCACACTGCCCCTTTTACCTGATAAAGGTTCACTAGGCATCCCAATCGCTACATGCAAAGTCATGATTATGAGACAGACCATTGAGAACTGTAACCTTAGGTGGACAAGTGGCAACACTTGTCTAGCGACAAAGCAGATTTGGCCAAAGCTGGATCTGAAACGCTCTAAGTGTTTGAAATCTCTAAACAGACTTCACATTGGTGCTATAATTGGTGTGATCACCGGACACTCTCTCATAGGCAGACATGCAACAAGGCTTGGCGTCCACGCAAATAACTTGTGCAGAAGCTGTATGGACGAGGAAGAGGAGGAGACAGTTCTCCACCTTCTCTGCACGTGCCCTGCTCTTTCTCAAAGGCGTAAACTCCATTTAGGATCCTTCTTTTACAATGATCTTAACGATCTCATTAACACCGACATAAAAAGTCTGTCAAGCTTCATCAAAAGCTCCAACTGGTTCAACGAGTAGGAGGATGATACATCCGTGTGGTATCACAATGGGCCTGTCACTGGCCTAAGTGTGTCGGCCTCAGCCGACTGCTACTACAACCTAACCTAACCTACCGCACATTTTACAACACAGAGATTTGGTATATTTGCATACTTTTCTACTGAAAAAATAATAATAAGATCACAAAAGATACATTTTTAATAAGTACAATTGATATTTTAAAGGAAACATACAAAAAAACCTTCAATGTAAGAAAAAAAAAGTAAAACAAATAAGAAATAAATAAATATTTAACAGTAATTGCTCTTAATTCTAAAAACATGTGTATACAGTAAAAAACAGAGTAAAATTAAACAAATAACAGAAAAATAAATATATATAAAGACGTATATCACTACCAACAGAATGAAAAAATAAGTATATATATATATTAAGAAATAAACAAATAGGTAAGAAGATTGAATGAATAAATAAATAAATAGATAAATTAAATAAATAAATAAATTAAATAAATCAAATAAACAAATAAATGAAATAAATTAAATAAATATATTAAATAAATAAATAGAAAGAATAAACTATAAAGTAACAAGTAAATCTTAAATATATAAATAATATATAGAATAACTAACAATTAAATTAATAGACATATAGGTTAGGTAATAAGTAAATAAATATATAAATTAAGTATAAAATAAATACATAATTAAATATGTAAAATAACTTAGAATTAAATAATTAAATATAAATATTTTACCAGGCGAATCAGAAACAAACATTTTCAGGTACATAATTGGTTTATAATAGGATTATCAGAGTAATCACACCTCATTAAAAATGTATTTTCTAGTTTTCGAATTCTATCAGAAATCAGTTCAACATTCCCTCTTCTATGTAACTGTATGGTTGAAAAGTGCCATGGCAGGTCTAACATAATTTTTAAGATTTTATTCTGAGAAGTTTGAAATTTTATAATGTGCCACCTCGCACATTTTCCCCATACTTGGCAACCATATAATAAAATAGCTTGAAATATTACCTTGTGAATAACTATTTTGTTTTCTACAGACAAACACGATTTTCGATTAATAAACGGATACAAAGTCTTTATCGCAATACTAACTTTTTTAAGTGTATTTGTAATATGTGGGTTAAATGTCAATATCTAAATATCTGACGCAAGGCTGCCAATTTACATTCACCCTAAGCTGATTGGATGGAAGAAAACAAGCTTTTCTTTTTCTAGTGAACAAAATTGCTTGTATCTTATCCGAGTTAAGCTTGATTTTCCATTTGTTGTAGTATCTATATAAGATGTCTATCGCATTGTTTAAATTCCTCTTAATACAGAGAGCGAGCTGATGCGAAGAAAAAATTGCAGTATCATCCGCATAGATAGCTACGTGACATGACGGTATTTCCGGGAAATTCGCTATAAACAAATTGTACAAGATTGGCCCAAGTACTGATCCTTGAGGAACGCCTGATTGGAATGTTATCAAGTCGGAAGCACTACTGTTAACAGACACGAAAAGAACGATTAGACAAAAAACTTTGAACGATTTTACACAGAAAATCTGGGAAATTAAAACGTAGCATTGTGTAGATGAGGCCATCATGCCAAACTGAATCAAATGCTTTTTTGGTTAGATATGTCATCAAATCACCAGTGAGCCTGTTGCTGCGAAAACCGTACTACCGGTCAATAAGAAGTTTTAGTGATTCAAGATATTTCATGAGCTGACGGTTTATCAGCGTTTCCATGATCTTACAAAGAAGGGAAGTTATTGCAATTGGTCGGTGGAAGGCGGGAGATGAAGATTCGCCTTTGTTGGGGACATGCTGGACAAATGCTGTTTTCCATCTCCTCGGAAAGAGCTCTGAAGAATAGGACAGATAGAAAAGCTTACGCGGTGGTTTTGCCAGCGTAGTAGAACACCTCTTCAGAACGATGGGGGAAATACCATCTGGACCAGGGGATTTGTGTATGTCAAGATCTCGAAGTACTTTAGCCACTGTACGAGTGCGAAAGTCGGTTGGTCCCATGGAGTATTCTACGCGCTCGAGTACAGGGGAGATAAAGCACAATCTGGGAGCGTTGAGCTAGCTGCAAAGTGAGCAGCAAGCAGATTGGCTTTATCCAAAGAGCTGATGGCTGGAATGTCGTTGTAAATGAGTGTCGGGACAGATGACGAAGCCGAATTCTTGATGTTTTTGACAAACGACTAAAGCCGTCTGACTTTGTAGTATTTTTGCCTCGGCTTTTGGTCGTAGGAGAATTTTACACGATTAATAAGGGCATTGGAGTCGTTTCTGGCTCGTTTGAACTTTTTCCGGGTTTCCTCAGATGGGTTGGCCTTATTAGTCGTCCCTTTAGTCACCTTTAACTACAAGTGCTATTTGTTAGGGCGCTGCAGCGAATAATAAGCCCGTCGCTACACGGGACATCCATTCAAGTAACACGTATAAAATTTCAATGAACATATTTCACAGTAAGATAACTTGCGTCATTTATTCATTTTGTCATTCCTGTTTTTATATGCTTAGAAAGAATCTCATAATATTTGTCATTCTAACAAAACTAAACATCTTCGAGGGCCAAAGGTAACTACATGTACACCAGAAATACTGTGGGAATACTATTCTCATTAAGACGAAGAAACCACTCCAAGCTACCTACAAAATTATGCAAGGAATGACAGAATAGTGCTCGCAGCCTTCCCGCAAAATCTTAGATACGAGTACAAGAATACAAAAACAAACTCCTTCCGTAGGACAAATATAGAACATAAGAAAAAGGCAAGCTCTATCCAACCATTGCTTGTAAATCTATTCCACAACTGGACCTAACCCAGAAAAAAAAAAAAAAAAAAAAAAAAACACCAAACAAACATTAAATTTAAGACCTAAGCCACCACAACCCGTCCGTCTACCTGGGAATGGTATTCAAGGAATGTTTGCTATTTTTTGTACTTCTTATTCTTATGAACTTAAAATTGTAAGCAAAAGCAAAAAGTATCTAGATGAAATGTAATTCGCTGGACTAGAACGGGATTGTATTTTACTTTACGGGGGGGCAGAGAACGGAGCACGACCAAACTCCATCCAGCTAAGGTCGGCATCGGCATACCTGCGGCAGTTGTTTTAAAGAAATTAAATAATAGAGAGATACAAAAAGAACACTGAGTGTGTGTAAAACAACAAAACATTAGATACCTACTCCCGTGTATAGATTCATATAGGTACAAAGAGCCGGCTATACGTAAGCTTACGTCTATATCTCTCGCATTTATTGTTCTATTCATCTTATGAACGCGAAACGTAACCGCGGCGCATTTTTTATGATTTTTCATTTCATATCAAATGGAATTCCATGAATTTCACTTTGTTGTTTTTACAAAAAAAAATAAATAAATAAAAAATAAATATTAATATATACGAAACGAGTACGAAACGAATACTCTCAGGTAGAATATGGAACAAGGTGATGGTGAGTAGAGTTCAAGTCTTTGAGAAGCTGTCGGGATAAACATTGATGTGCGTGAGTCATTTTGTGAAAATCAAGGTGTACCAGAGAGTACCGGCTCCTGTTGTGGGGGGAGGCAAAATGTACCCCCAGCTATCCCCTGATATTATTTACATGACGAAGGAGGCAGGTATTCTATATTAATGTGAACATTTTTGCCTGCTACTGGTATTTCATTGGTATGCCGTCACTCTGAATGAGAAATCCTATATCGATGCGGTGTAAATGGTGACAACAATGACAGCGATGATATTGACGATGCTTGCTAACGGCAATGAAAATGTTTAATTAATGTTTGTGTGTGTCTCTACTCTGCTTCCAGCCTAAAGAAGTTACCAAGCTGAAGGATTCAGTAAGTGGATATGCTTAAGTAGGTACTTCTGTAAGACAGAGGTACCTTTAATAACCTAGAGTCGGGCTCGCAGAGTTCTGAAATTTCACCCTGACCTAAAATTTCATCCCTGATTGTGCTGCGAAGTAACAGGAGGACGTATTCGTATCAAATGCTTTACTTTTGTGAGTAGATTCACAAAGAACTGATGGTTCATAGGTCAAACGAATCTTGCGAAGCAGTCTGAATGGTAGAACAACAAAGAAAAAACCAACAAGAACCTTTTTAATTGCTTTTGACTTCTGCCAGCAAATTAAATCAGGGTTTAAGTGGCTTACTACGAAATGCCTTACATAAGATTCTACCAAGGAAAGCTAATTAAAACAAAAAATTAATTTAAAATCCAAATCAAGCGAACGAGCTGTTAATGTTTTAATGAAAAACCTAGCAGGACTATCAACTCAAGTTGTGGTGGATGGAGTGACTTCGAGCTCTTTTGCTATTTTTAGAAGGAACTTTACCCATCTTAGCTAATAAAACAATTATTTTCCACAAAATGTTTGAACTAAACAATTTGTATGCTGCCAAGACGCGATCTCAGATAATAAGTTGCAACTTAGTCTATGAATTTAAAAATGCAGACTTCGATCAAATTAATAGTGAAATCCATATTAATATTATAAATGCGAAAGTAACTCTGTCTGTCTGTCTGTCTGTCTCGATTTAACGCCAAAACTACTGAACCGATTTAAATGAAATTTGGTACACAGATAGTCTAGAGCCTGAGAATGGACATAGACTAAAAGCGGAAATCTAAGCTGATATCTAAGAAAAGTTGTAACTCTCATATGCTTTCTAGCTCCTAGCTTTGGAATGACTCATCCAAATGAAATAGGTTTTTTTTTAAATATAAAGTTCAATTATGTACAAAGATTTTGAGATATAAATCATCTTTGTAGGTTATCCTGAAGTTGGACAATAAGCATTAAACTATAAATTTTCTACAATTCAAAAACGGAAAATGTTCGATTGAAGCTAGATCGTTGGATTTTCTCAGCGTTCAGTGGAGGAAAATGTGTGTGTGTGTGCGGCACAAATTTGTTTCTCTACCTGTACCTTTTGTTTTTGTGCTGCGTGCTTTTTCTTTCTTTTTTTTATGCACCTTTTGTAGTATGTGTTGTTTTTTTGTGGCGCATGGGATTGAGAAAGATAGGGTATGAAATGTAAATGAGATTGAGAGGGAGTCACACTCAGAGCATATCCATATAATGAGTAGGGACACTCTCGACGTTTTCTTTATCAGTTCTTATCAGCAAGTATTTTGTTTTAAATTTGAGAAGTGGCAGACTGGCGAAGCAAGGCGAGCACGGGACAGCTAGTAGAAAATACAAATTGGTATGCTACTTTGACCGACGTTAATGATAAAGCTCGCAGACTTAAATGTGTTGCAAGCTTTTCTATCTAACCTTTTCTTCAGGGCTCTTCCCGAGGAGATGGAAACCAGCATTTGTCCAGCATGTCCCCAACAAAGGCGAATCTTCATCCCCCTCCTTCTACCGACCAATTGCAATAACGTCCCTTCTTTCCAAGGTCATGGAAACGCTGATAAACCGTCAGGTCATGAAATATCTTGAATCCCGAAAACTTCTTAATGACCGGCAATACGGTTTTCGCAGCAACAGGTACACTGATGATTTGATGACTTGTGTAACCGAAAAGTGGAACCAATCTTTTTACCAAGGTGGTGAAAGTAAGATCGTTGCGCTTGACATTGCAAAGGCATTTGACAGAGTTTGGCACCAAGCTCTTGTCGAAAATGCGTGCATTTTGAATCGATGATACCTTTCTTCAATAGATTAGAAATTACCTTTCGGACTGTTCAATTCAAGTTGTTTTGGACGGTTTCAAGTCTGCAACTCACCAAATAAATACTGGTGTCCCCCAAGGCTCTGTTCTGTCCCCGACTCCCTTTCTTATTTTTATAAATGATCTCCTGTCTGTTACTTCTAATCCAATCCATTCCTTTGCTGATGACAGTATCAGCTTCTCATATTCGTTTCTTGGTTCACGCCCCTCATCTTCGGGCGTGGAACTGGAACGGCAACGTATGTTAAGCTCATTAAATTTTGATCTTAACAGCATAACTCAGTGGGGTACAACCAATAGAGTAGAATTTAATGATTCTAAAACGCAAAGCTGCCTTCTGTCATTAAAGCAAAACCCACACACACTGCCAGTATCAATGAATGGCACCTGCATCGCTGAAACCGAAAAACTTTCCATTCTCGGTATGTGTGTTAATAACAAACTTCGTTGGAATGACCACATATTCGATGTCGCCAAGAACGCCGCGAAATGTCTAGGCTTCGTTAAGCGATGCAAGAAATATTTTACCCCTTCTGATCTGGCTACAATTTATAAGGCGTTTATCCGCCAAAAACTTGAGTACAATGCGCATATCTGGTCTGGTGCACCAATTACTAATTTGGAGCTACTTGACAGGATCCAAAAACGCGCGATAAAACCCATTGGCGACCGAGATATCGCGAGATCGATTGACTCTCTTAGTCATCGTTGTAATATCTCCTGCCTTTCGTTATTTTATCGTTATTTCTACCATAAGTGCTCAAATGAAATATCCGGTTGCATTACTCCCCTTGAACATTTCAGACGCAATACCCGCTATCAAATGAATGCTCATCAGTTCACCCTCAAGCCTGTGTTCGGACGTACAGTGAAGTTCAAAGAATCTTCCCTCAGACGTACAGCACGAATGTGGAATACTCTTCCAAGCTCTATTTTTCCTTCACATTATAGCCTACAAACATTTAAAATCAACGTGCATCGGCATCTCTCTTTTCTTCTAATTCTAATTTCCTTAACGCCCGCCCTTTGTAGCCAATACATGATAAGGGTATTAAAAAACTTCCTTTAGTGCGTGTACATTATAAAAAAATGGAGAAATCTCTTATGTCTCATGTGACACGATCTTGAAAGATCGTTGGGTTCACAATGTTGCGAAACCCAGCCACTTTACTCACCGACATAAAGTACAACCTTGGTTCAACGAACAATCCAGCAGCAGCTGCAAAAACCACAGCATTTAAGGTTAGGCGCTCTAATCTAACTTAACAACCTATATATCAATATCTTAGTTTAAGTAATGGGTGTAGCTAACTCGTTGTATTGTATTATTAGGAAGAAGTTTTTCTTCGAAGGGCCCTGATCCTGAATGTCGTGGACAATTTCCCTATTAATCCATTGCGAGGAAGCCTTGAGACGAACAGCCGCACTAGCAGCCGCTTGCCTGCTAAAAATCTCATTCTTGGGCAATAGAGGAAATAGAAGGTTATTCTACAATCGACCAGATATTCTGCCTAACTAATATTGCTGAATCTTACAAGAGCAACAAAAAAAAGTTGTTCGCATTTGTAGATTTTCGAGCAGCTTTCGATACAATATCACGTGAAGCACTCTTTTTCAAGCTTTCCAAAGTCGATGTACCAAGCAAAATCATTCAAATCCCGCGAGCTTTGTATGGGATGGAGATTTAATCTCTGAACAATTCAAATGTATTCTAAATCCCCATATTAATAAACACGAAATAGCAGCGAGATAGCACTAACACATCTGTTTACTTATAATTCATATTAATAAATGTGTGTTAGCTTTAAATTACAAGCGATAACAAGCGGATAATTTAACTCAGCGAAATTGGCGTATAAGGAGCGGATAACTTCACAAATTCTCAGATTGTAGTTCACGCATTCACAAATTGAGAGTATACACATGCATGTGTGAAAACAATGAGGGGATGAGAGAGAACACTATCTTCTATTTGGGCATATTACTCTTTCATAATGCGTTGAAGTATAACCATAGTATTGGAACGGAATACACAGAAATGAGTGTCAACTGATGAAATATGACAGATACTCTCGATTTCTGAGTATAAGTTGGTAAAGTGCTGCCGTGTTGTAAGTTATAAACAGCAAACAGCTAACACAGGGAAAACATATTTTTATTAATCGGAAGAGTTATCATATGGACAAGTTCGCTATCCGTGTCCCTGCAAACTCATGTGTTAAAGAGTGGATAGTGTTTTTTTATTAATATGACTGTAAGTGCACTACTTTCTATATTATACACCAATGATATAACCGATGATGTCAAATGTGGAATAAGGTTCTGCGATGTAACAATCCCGGCATTGATGTATGCGGATGATATCGTCTTTCTGTGTGACACTATCCAAGAAATGCAGCTAAAGATAAACAGACTTAGTGCATATTGTAAATGTTGGAATCTCACTGTTAATTTTGAGAATTCAAAAGTCATGATACTTAGACATGCAGGAGGTCGTTACTCACGTTTGGAAAAGTGGAATTTAGACGGTGAAGAAATTGAAGTTGTGTCCAGATACAAATACCTAGGTATCCTGTTAACGCCTTCTTTATGTTTAAAACCGCTCTTTGGTGAAAAAGCTGATGCTAAAAGAGCTATCTGGGCAATTTGGGAACGTTGTTTCAAAAACAATTATGTGTCGCTAAGTGCAAAACAAACTTTGTTACACTCGACTACAGCCTCGATAATGTTCTACGGAGCTCAGGTATGGGGTAACAATTGCTACGATGAGGTGGAAACATTTCTTCTCTACTTCTTGAAGAGGATATTCCGGTTACCTGGAAAACTGGAACTCCTCCCCTGCGCTTGTACACCCCCACAATGCACTTCATTTATGTTTTAAAATTATTAGGAATGAATGAATGCAGAATACCAAACGTAGTATTAAACATAGGGACGGACTACAGTCCGCTTGGGCGAACTGTTGGATACCCTGTTCTTATTCCTATCCCTCATAAGTGGGCGTGACAAAAGTCTAAGTATGGTTAAATTGTTAAGAACGCTCTACATATTTTGTTATATAACATTTAAAGGATTTTATCAAAAAAAACGCTCCCTAGCTCAAACTTGGGTGTTTCAATAAAATTGTTTTATTTAATTGTAGGCGTGTCAGTAGGCGGATTTAAAAAAAAATTAACACATGAGCATAAAGGGCCCCTAGAGAGTATATATTATAAATTTCAACTCCCTAGCTCAAACTTTGGATTTTCAAAAAAATTGTTTTATTTATTTGTGGGCGTGTCAGTGGGCGGATTTTGAAAATATTTATACATGAGCTTAAAGGGCCCCTAGAGAGTATATAATATAAATTTCAGCTCCCTAGCTCAAACTTTGGATTTTCAAAAAAATTGTTTTATTTATTTGTGGGCGTGTCATGTCTGTGGGATCGACATTACTATCAATGCTGATCATAAATATAGTAACTTTTAGGGGTCTACGGGCAATATTAAGGTATGTTACAAACTATGCGTCAAAATTAATATACCCCTAGGTGAACGAGCAACCTCTTTTCTTAAGAGAACAATTTAACACAATTTTGAAGAATCTTGGCAAACATACGTATGACCAATATGTTCAAGGAACCGAATCGTCACTATTTAGGAACTATTACAGCAAACTTAACCATTTTTTAAATAAAAAAAAAGGTATTTCCTTAACAGTTGAAATTCTGAATCTCAGCTGAAAGAGTAAGTACTGTCTTCAAAATGAGAGGTGAACTTGTCCATTTAAATTTTATGCCACATCGACCAGATTTACGAACACTTTGTGACCTCTGCAACATGAAAAAGAGAGAAGATGTCTTGCACTTTCTTGGTGTTTGTCCAATTCTAAAAGAATTTCGACTGTCAATGAACATGTCTTAGAGGAAGATGAAGCAATAAATATTTTAAATGGAGAAAAAGGATGGGATATCCTATATGTCAGTTGTACCACTTCGTTATAGAGAACATATTATAAAAGGAGATTTTTAATACAAGAACTTTAGTTTATATTTTGTCAACCTGGTAGACGGCCATTGCCAAACAAATTATGACTTAGGCTAAGCTTTAATTGTAACATATTTATAGAAATAAAAGTCAATTTAACTAAACTAAATTAGAGGAAATAGAATGTCCACAAAAAGATCGCCCAATGGTTTCACTGTACATTTTGTGCGAAGTTATGGAAAAGGTGATAACTGTGGAGTTGGTCTATAATTTAGAAAGCTATGGGCTTATTAATGATCGGAATTATGACTTTCGAAGCTGAAGGTCATCGTGTGACTTACTCAGCAATTTAACTCATCTATTGTTTGATGTAATTGAATAGTATGGCCAACCTTGTTTCTTATTCATATAAATGACCTTCTGCATTCAACATACATACATATAATTAAATTTATTGTTTTATAAGATCAATCAATAATCAATAATCGAAGCACGCACGTGTCGAAATCTTAAAAACGGAAGCAGGCTTCGGGATCACAAAAATGCAAAAAAACAGCATTTGAGGCTCAATAATAAGGTGGCCTGAAACCGGGAGGGTTCTCGATGTTTACTGAAGTCGAACTGGCGAGCGTCACAAACGGACCAGTAAAGGTGCATACAATTAGGAGCATTATGATCCCTTTAATTCAGATTATAACCTCGCCGTAAAGAAAAAGAAAAAGAAGAACCTTTAGTGGAAAACCCTGTAGTTTTTCTTTAAGTTTTTTTCTCACAGGAAGGTCGAACCTATAAAGGTAGCGCCCGAGATGTTTGGGATAAGTGTTGCTACCACTCTTAAATTGCGGCGTTTTTTAAAACCTATAGAATTTGAAATCGGAATAAAACAATAAGTTACGCAACTGGGACTTATGGTCAATGTCTGAGGAACTTTATCGTAGAGTTTCAACTTTGCAGCAACGCCCTGGAACGAGTCCAGAGGTCAGCCTGCATTTGCATTATAGAAGCCTTAAGATCCACACAGACGCCAGCCTTACGGACTATCCTAAACCTCCTCTCCATTGACATGTATGGGAAACTAGTGGCCAATAAGACGGCCCTCAGACATTGGTCACATGTGCATCTTCATTGCTGTCACGTGAGGTGATCAAACGATGCTTGGATAGGAAAGGAGTTAACAGTACAGTATCCACCTGGATGTGTGAGCTGCTGAGCACTAGATCAGCAGAGACTCAAACACCATCTGGAACCATCAGAATGAACACAACAAGAGGATGTCCACAAGGAGGGGTACTATCACCCTTAATGTGGAGCCTAGTTCTAGATGAACTGCTGGAAAAATTAACCAACCTTGGCATCAACTGTCAGGCGTACGCCGATGACATTGTATTGATTGCCAGGGGTAAGTTTGAAGAAACCCTTGGGGACATCATACAAAGGGGGCTGTAAGGAACCAAGGAATGGTGCCATACTGTCGGACTCAACATCAATCCGGCGAAAACAACAATAGTACCATTCACAAGGAAAAGGCAACTTCAAAGACTTAAGGACATTAGCTTATCAGGCGCGACACTGATACCAGTCAAAGAAGTAAAGTATCTAGGACTTCATTTAGATAGTTAAATCCTCTGTCGAAAACATACATAGGAGATATCCAAGAAGGCCACCCGCGCTCTAGTGATATGTAGGAGCTTAGCGGGGAAACGAACCCGTATAGGGACAAAAAGAGAAACACTCAGCAAAGTGCAAAGACTGGCGTGCCTGTGCATTACCGGAGCAATGCGCAGCTGCCAAGCCGCAGTCATTGAGGTGTTATTGGAATTAACCCCTCTACATATCATGGTGATGAACGCAGCAGACAAAACAATCCTAAGGATGGCAAAAGAGGGAATTGGAAGAGGAAAATGCATCGGTTCGAAAGACCACGGTGACTTACTCAAAAAACTCCCACTTCTTGCCATACCTAGGGACGACAGCATCAGGAAATTCAACTTCGAGAAGAATTTCCAGATAAAGCTCAGCAATAAGGAGAACTGGAGCAACGAATCCATAACTTATGGACTGAGCAACAAAGTGGTATACGGACGGCTCGAGGACTGAGGAGGGAACTGGTGCAGGAGTGTTTGGGCCGGGAACTAAGCACTACAATCCATGGACAAATGTAGCAGCATCTTCCAGGCAGAAATATATGCCATAGACAGGTGCGTTCGAATCAACCTCGAGAAAAACTACAGGAATTGCAACAAAGCAATAATGTCTGACAGCCAAGCAGCCTTAAAGGCTCTTGACGCCTACGTCATCAAGTCAAAACTCCTGTGGGAATGCCTACACGGACTGAATAAACTAGGCAAGAACAACCGAATTTCCATCTGCTGGGTACCTGGCCATATTGGCATTACAGGCAATAAGGCAGCGGACTCTCTGGCAAGAAAAGCGGCAGAGGAACCCTTCATAGGACCTGAACCATTCTGCGGGATAGGAGAACAAACTCTACGCGAAGAGTTCAGGAAACTGGAGGAAGAAACAAGGGCCGAAACCTTTCGCAACCTCCAAGGTCTGAGGCAAGAAAGAAACTCTTAGGAAACTACAACCAAAAGAGATTCAAAGCTTCTATCAGCCTTAACAAAAACAACCTAAGAATCCTAACATGCCTCCTCACGGGGCACTGCAGACTAAAGGAGCACCTGAGGAAAATGGGTATATCAGAGGACGGGCTCTGCAGATTCAGCAGCAAAACCGCCGAAACTCCACACCACATATTTGAATCCTGTGGGGCACTGGCCCACAAAAGGATACGATATTTGGGCAGGCACCAAATAACAGACAAGGACATACAAACCATGGACCCACAGCTCATTCTCAGATTCATCAGTGAAACTGTACTGGACGCTGTGCTCTAAGGAGTGTGACCTGCCACGGATAAATCAGAGCAATACCTCGATACGCTTTATAAAAGAAGTATCTATAGAGGGCTCTGAAAGAGGGCATGAACCTCTCCGAGGTACAAGCAGGGGACACAATAGACCAATAGGTCGCAGTGTAATATACTCTAACTAATTAATATTATGTGTATTATAGACGCCCGACACTTTAGAGTACCATCATCCTCCACGATGGACCGAAATTACCTAACCTTACCCACCTTATTAGCTATCGCGCAAATGCCATTGTCTGGATAATGGTGTTTTAACGTTTTGTGAGTTATGTGAAGTAAATATTGAATCGTCGAAAAGATATCACTCAGACCACGTGAAGCATTGCTGTAGAAGTTGATATTGAAAACGAGATTCGCAGCCTTACGGTGACAAATTTTTAATCTGAATGACTGTTATTTGGTAAACAAAAACGACTACGCCCAATCTAATCCAATGGCCTATTAACCCAGGGGTTTAAAAAAAAAAAAAAAAAAAAGAGCCCAGGGGTTTTAAAAACGTTTGGCCGTCAATGATTGCAGCCTCCGGCAATAAATCATAGTAGCTTAACAATTTTGTTGTAATTTAGTAAAATATTTTTTTTATTTCGATTTTTGAACATCTTCCTACATAAATATATTTTTTTTTAAATTTGAGCAACGAAAAATCTAGACTTTTCGTCGCAAATATTTAACACACTTATTTCTATTTCTCAAGCTTTAAAGAAACAAATCGCTGAGAATTTTTCATGAAAAATTCCCTCCCACTAGATAGACAACCTGTTGGATAAATTTATTAAAAACATACAATAAACCATTTCAGATACACATTTAACCGCAATGATGCGAATCCTAATCTCAATGAAAATCAATCAAACAATCCTCGCAGTTTCGCATTTATTATATTTTTCTTTTAATGAAATGCTAAATTAAAAAAAAAGAAGCAAATTTATATCAAGCAGCTGGGTAGCTGCTCTTTAAACATTCTATCGATAGACAAGACGGGCACCAACCACAACTGAAACAACTGTCTGACTGTGAAGTGATGATGATTGGGAATTTCCAAGGCGAACGAATTCTTAAATTAGAAATACATTTTCCTTGTGTGTTTTTCTCGCTTTTTTTGTCTATATTTTCATTAATGTTGGAAAAATTCGCACAAAATTAGTTAAAAAAAAAAGAATAATAATAAAATCAAGTATAACTTTTCTAAATTAGTTGGATTGAGCATACCAAGTAGCATTGGAATATGACATTTAAAACAACAACTTCATCTCCTTTCACAGTTGAAGGATATTTGTTATTGCGTGATTTTTTTTTTGTTTTATCCAAGAATAAAAATATCCACTCAACGTACTTTGCATGTTTTTAGTTTGGTTTGCAACTGCCTCAACGGACAATTAAAATAAAAATTATAAGCTGCCATTGCATGGATTCTTTTTGAGTTAATTTAAGCTCGCCGTGTCTCGTGCAGAAAGAATCGTTCCCTCATGTTTACGTTAGCTCAAGTGGTTTTAGCAGAAAACCTGGAATTAGTATAATAATAAACACCTGTAAATATTTACATGGAATGGCGTGCGTTATTAGTTTTATTCATGCGTTTCCTAATTCCAAATGCGAAGTGATATAAGAAAAAGCACAAATTGTTTTGTTTAGACGCATTTTGGAAAATAAACGATTTTCGCGTTAGGGTGGAGCGCCGTTATATGGAATCTTAATGATGTTGATAAATGGGAAACATACACTTGGCAAAAGTTGCGTCTGTTTGTAAGATTAATTTCAATAAATATAAATATTTGTTCTTAAAAATATCCAGCTGTCTTCATTCTGCAATTTACATTTAACAATCTAAAAAAATCCTACGTCCTAATTTCAAGCCAACGAAGACTAAACTGGTCCTCTTTACTAGGAAAACAGAAGGTTCTCCCTGCCAACCTTAAAAGGATCCACTCTGTATAGCTCTAAACAGTGCTGGCTTCTTAGGGCTAAAGTTTGACCGGAAGCTACACTGTACCTACACCTGCAAAAGGGCAGTTGGTGCATGATTGGGCATACTACGGCACATAGTGCTTTTGCTGTACACGTCGATAGTAAGACCGAATGGATGATTGCCTTGTAGAGAAATTCCATTCTTAAACAAATCAGCTCAACAAGTTGCACTGGGAACCTCTCCAATAGCGGCATTTGAAACCGTGCTACAACTCCTTCCAATTATAGTTTTATGCATTGATAACCAATGTCTTAAGACTTCCAAATCATGATCTATGTCAACAAAAAGGTTTAAAGGAATTGTTGTAAAAAAATCGAATTAATACAAATTAAAAAAAGGATTGGACCAAGCACAGAACCTTTAGGAACACCTAATGGAATTCTCCATTTACTCTGTCCCTTTGCCCTCTTTCAGATAGATAAGAACAGAACCAATTGTGTATTACTCCTTTCAATCCACATTTATACAGTTTGTCTAAGAGTATATTATGATCGACGGTATCGAAAGCTTCTGTTAGCCGCAGTTAGCTTCCTGTTGGTAAGACCATCGTATATAAATATTAGAAGAAAAATTCCAAAGGTTGAAAAACCGGTACGAAAGCCATATTGACACTCACTAAAGAAATTTTGAATATGAGCATTCGGTTTTTAACATCTTTTTCAAATTTTTTTGAAAACACCGAGAGTAGAGAAATTGGCCTAAAAATAATTATTGATGTTTTATCACCGTTCTTAAATAAGGGCTCAACTTCAGCTACCTTTAAATCATCTTGGAAAATACCAAACGATATACTCTTGTTAACGATATAACATAAAATATCACAAATATTGAAAACAATTATTTTAACAAAGTTGTTTGATAAGCTGTAAGTGATGGCGGAATTCGATTTTTTGAGAGAGAGATAATGAGATTATGGACTTCAAAAGATGTTATAGGCTCAAAAAAGAAGCTTAGAGAAAATGAAAATTCATTAGAGAACCACTCGCACTTAGGAAAATCAGCACAATTATCTGATACTACTTTATTGCCAAAAGACGAAAAATAGTCATTAAATGTATTAGCTAAGTCATTGGGATTACTTATCATAGCATCATTTAAACTCAAGCATTGGATTTGTTGGATAGGAGTTGATTGTGTTAAGTATGCCATTCACGAGCTTCCATTCTTTTTAGAATCACCTTTGATATCACGAAACTTGTTTAAATAGAAAATATTCTTACACAATAACACGCCTCTAGCAATAACCTTGCACAATTTTTTATAAGCAGTGAGCAGTCCAACATCATTCGGATATTTAGTTTTCCTTTTAAAAAGTCTGTTTTTCTCTTTAATTTTATTGAGTAAATCCAAAGTAATCCAAGGTTTTAGCTTTTTGAACTTAGACTCATTTTTGTTTACTCTTTTCGAACATTGGTTGACATATTTGTTTAAAGTTTCAATAAACGTAAAGTATTACTTTGAGGAAATTCGTTTTCCCAACATTCAAAACGAAGTACATTATTAAGCGCCACAAAATCAGATTTAACAAAAGTAGAAGAAGGAAGATCTTTTGAACTTATATCAGAAACAAATTTCAAGGTTAACCCTAGAAATATAATCTTATTTTTTAGTACTGAAAAGATAAACATGCACAATTTAAAAAACGTTTTTTTTTTTACAAAATTAAATAAATATTTTTTTTTTGTTTCATTTTATTGTTAAATTATTAGCAATAAAGTAAAACATAAACATATATTATTAATTTTTCTGTTTTTTAAAGAGAAGTAGGATTTTATAAATCCATAACAAAAAGGAACACAAAATTAGAGATCTTCGGTATTTAATTTTCATATGCTGATAATAGCGCATTACCATAACTGCATTACCATAACTGAAAAACGGTGGTACTTACCGAACCGGAACGACCGTCAATCGCAAGTATAAATCGACGACTGAGTTGGCTTAAAAAAAACAGTTTGTTCGAGCGTCGGTTAAAAGAAGAAAGCAATATATATATTTCGCGGGCGCCTCCGAGGCGCAGTTTATCTTTCTAGGGTTAAGCATGTCATGCAATGGTCAGTCAACTGCAAATCAAAAACAGAGCTACTGAGCACGAATTTTTGAGAATTACAAAAACGCACCATGATATGATCAATACAAGTACTCGCAGAATCTGAAATACGTGTTGGCTTGTTAATGCATGACTCTAGTCCAAAAGATGACAGTACAACAAAATAATTGTCTATTAGAATAGAATTTTGCAAAATATCAATATTAATGTCACCCAGCAATATAACATCATTAAAAGACTCACTTGATAATAGTTTTTCTAATGCCTCATAAAATAAATCTATAAATACAGAAAAAGTTAACTTTTTATCATTGATCTTCACTTTAAGAAAATTCCAACTGCGCAAATTATAAACACAATCTTGAACTCCTATCTCACATTTAATAAAAGCGGCTACACCGCCAGCTGCGTATTCATTATTGCAGCAAAAATAAAAGGTTCGTATCCATCAATTGCAAAAAGAGACTTTTCTTTATCATAAATCCAAATTTCCGACAGAAAAATACAATCAGGCTTATTAACAAATGAATTTAAATGCACAGGAAAGTTATCAACATTTTTACGCATACCTACTTCTAATATTTTGGTGAATAATAAAAAAGCTGTTTAAGTATTTCTGATTGAAAAGAAGATCATTAGAGACAACATCTACACAGTTGACAGAGGGAATAGATAAAATATTTACTTCTGGATCTTGCATATTAGGTGAGTGCCAGAAGATCCACATCTGAATTAATTACAATGTATTTATCGTTATCCCTCTAACGCATGAGAACTCTTCCGTTCTTAACCCAAACATACTTAAACATTTTTTCTTTCTTAGCTTTCTGTGCAGCTTTTAAAAGTAATCTTGTCGCAACATTTAAACACTCATTGAAAATAATTATACTATTTCTTTTACAGCCAAAAATCTTAGAGGTTAAGTTATTTTTCTTACTAAATTTGTTTTTCATAACCATATTTTTCTTTAGTTTAGAGACACATTAAACTACCAAAACATTTGAATAGATATTGGCATGTCAATTATTGTTCTTCTTCAGATTTTTCACAAAACAATTATCAATATCAGCATCAGATATATCAGCACAAACACCCTTAGAAAATATTTCACGAGCGCAATTCAACGCGTTGCTATTGTTTACATTTGGTACACCAACTATTTCAACACATTTACGAGTATCTCTTTTTTCTTGGTATAAGAAATTCACTTCTCTTTTTAGTTCACTGACAGTTTGCAATAATTTATTTTTTTCGCCTTGCAAATAGCTTATCAAAGAGAGCGCATGAGCATAGGTGGCTGCAACCTCAGCACTACGACTGAGAAAGACTCTTAACAGTAGAGACACCGGTCACGCCAACATATGAAAGATGCAACGCTATAGTCTGCATTCTATACAGATTCGACGAATTGTACTGAAATTGACTTTACTCTAGGCTTCAAATACTCAATACCGGACAGACAAAAGTGGACGCCGGAGTTTTCTGGGAAGTCTTGAACATCCATCTCTCCTTTAAAATATAAGGACGGGCTAGTGTCCGTTTGGGCGAACTGTTCGATACTCTATTCTTATTTCTATCAGACACCTAGAGAGTCTATATTATAAATTTCAGCTCCCTAGCTCAAACTTTGGTTTTTCAATAAAATTGTTTTTGTTTTTTTTTTAATTGCGGGCGTGTCAGTGCGTGGACTTTAGAAATTTTATCTCCGGGCAGTTTTAGGAGTCAAAGATCATATATAAAAAATGTCAGCTTTCTAGTTAAAAATTCGATTTTTTCGATAAATTTGATTTTTTGAATTTGCGGGCGGATTTTAAAAATTCTTAAACTTGATTATTTGGGGACCCTAGAGAGTACCTATATGGTGAAAATTTCAGCTCTCTAGGTCCAGTTTAAAGGCCTATGTGCCGACGCGACGGACGGACATGGCTAGATTGACATTACTATCGATGCTGATCATAAACATAGTAACTTTTAGGGGTCTACGGGCAATATAAAGGTATGTTACAAACTTCGCATCAAAATTAATATACAAATATAAACATTAGGCATTGACGGCCCATGCAGGCCTAAACCCTAGCTTCTCCAACTATTTGCTTGTGCTTAGTGAAATGGACCTACAATTTTAAAGCCGAATCTGAACGGCAAATTTGAGAAGCTTCTCATGACAATTGACACCCGTGGATGTTTGTCAGACGTTCGCAAGAGGTGGGGCAGTGGAAAAAAAATTGTAGGTGTTACTTGGCACCGGCGCGATTTGAACTTAAGACCCTTAGATAAGTTGTCCAACGCTCTAATCTATGCGGCACTGCGCCCACCCTTCTCTTTGTCTCAAATAATTGCAAGCCAAAGTAGCTGTAATTCGTCAAGCAGCTGACGAAGCTAGCTATGAAAGCCTCAGATCCAGCATAATGTCCTGGAGTAGCATCTCTCCATTTGCGCGCTTCACATGATCTTTCTTTTTCCTTCGGGAAGACGATATTCTTCACGATATCGTTTCCACATATTTTTGGCGCATGTGGGTGGTGAATGCACAGAGGAGAGTCTCGCGCTCTTCCGCTCTCAGTAGACTCTGGGTACTTCAGATGTGCTAGCGCGTCCCGGGTCGAATTTCTTCTTTTGGGCAGTTCATAACTTCTACTCGTTGGACAGTCGAGCTCTAAATTTAGTCGCAACAAGAAAATGGTCAGAGTCGACGATTAGCATATGGTCGATTGGGTTGGTGGTTCGACCATCTGGAGAGCGCCAGATCGCTGTGTGGATTCTGAGCCTTGGAAACCTAGTGCTACTGATCACTGTATTACGAACTGCTGCAAAATCGATAAGTCGGTAGCCGTTATATGTTGTCGTGTCGTGAAGGCGTGCTTACAAAATAATCCGCCGACGATGATTTCCTTACCGACTTTGGCATTAAAATCCCCGAGCACCTCTTTGACAGCGTACTCCGAACAGGCTCCGTAGGCTCCGCCCATGAGGTCTCAGAACACCTCCTTGATGGGATCTTCAGCCTCATCGGTAGGGGCGTGTGCACATATTGGGCTAATGTTTTGAGATGTTGCTTTGATGTGGATCACAACCAGGCGATCACTTATCAGCTTGAAGTCTATAACTTTTCTCCTAAGCCGATTTCCCACGAAGAAACCGCACCCTAACAAATGCAATGTTTTATGGCTGCTGTTATTAATGTCGCAATTTTTCATCATAGCTGATCCTACCCATCGTATTTCCAGGATCGCGGTAATATCTGACTTCTACGGCTACGGCTGGGGTGTACAGTATACGCACGTTGCAGGTGCATACTCTCAGATCGTAGTCCGTTGACGTTCCGGATCTGGTGGCCACGTGAGAGTATCCATTATCTGAGGGTTCAGTTCTCTCTCTGTCATTACTATACATGTTTGACGTGGTCGGGAAGTTACCCCAACGGCGCTACCTCCACCTTGGAGGGCCAGAAACCGGATTCAGTAACCCACTTCGGGGATATGAGCGCTGCGGTTGGCCCATTCAGAGCTCATCCGCCACCAACTCTTTTCCAACACCCTGGCTCAGTATTGGAGATCCCTAAATACCTGGGATTTAAATAGGTCGAATCAGCTCATATAGGGATAGGACTAATAGTTTGACCTGACTGGAACTGTTAGACGCCACCGTTGATCTCATCTAAGAAATTGGTCCGCTGCCGCCTGAAGCATGAGAAAGTGTCAGAGTGAGAAAAACACTCCTACCACTTCTCTCGTCCAGTGCCGCCAACGACTTTCGTCGAGGTACAAGGCACCCGGTAGCGACCAACGTGGAGGTGTAGAGTAGGGTTGGTATAGTGAGAGGCTATCGTAAGAGTGCCTGTGCTCTCATATATTCGCATTACCATCCGTTGGCCAGCCGATTAAACGATAATCCATAATCGAAGCATGCACGTCTTGAAATCCTTAAAAAAAGGGGCACAAACTCCTCGATCACATCAATGCAATAGTACCAGCATTTGATTGTCCTCAGTGATAAAGCCAAGCCAACCGGCGAACCCAACAGGGCTACCAAAAAAGCATTAGTCAACCGCTTCTTTATATTATGAATGCTTCCTTCAGACTCTTATTCTATCTTATTTCCCGAGGCAATGGAAGGTCACCAAAGCTATAATGGCTCCAAAACCGGGAAAATTTCCGAACGACAAAAATAATAGACCTATCTCACTACTGCCAATAATGTCGTAGGTCTTTGAGAAACTTCTTCTTAAACGATTACAAGTACAACCCATTATTGAAGAAAGACGCTTGATCCCGGATCACCATTTCGGGCTTAGGGTTAAACATTGTACAATTGGTCTGGTTTAGCGAATATCGGATGTGATGGAATAGGCCTTTGAAGAGAAAAAGATAGGCACTAGGGCGTTACTGGACGTATCGCAAGCCTTCGACAAGGTATGCCAAGATGGCCTGAATTATAAGCTTAAGCTTATCTTAGGTACGTAGGTAGGTGTGGCGGTTTGATAAGACAAACCCAATTAGCACTGAGTGCCGTTTTGTTACCACAAACTCACGTAAACCTGGGTATTATCGATTGGTGGGGGAGGCTAAATCCAACCTGCGGAGTTCAGGAAAGTTATCAGTTCCTTGATACTTTTCTCGGAGACTTCCTCAAGTGTATTGAAGAAGGGGCTTCCCAATGTTCGTAAAGCTTATCTTACCGAACAAATTATTTATCGTTCTACAACGAGTATATATATATTCACGACTCAAGAGTGAGTCTGAATTGTTTTTCCATTTCAAATGCTTCTTCAATTTGAAGAATTAACTCAAGAGATGATTTTTTAGTCCAGGAATAATGGAATCCTACCTACAAAACTGGCTTCAAGCGGAGTTCAAAGAAATTCAAGCCGGTATACCGCAAGGCACCGTTCTCGGTCAAATTCTGTTCGTGCTTTACATCCGAGACATACCTTAAGACGAAAAGGCAGTCGTAGCTACGTTACATAATTACAAAGAACAAAACCATTCGATTTAGCGCAGTAAGGGCAAACCACGTGTAATGACGATTTTCAGACACCCAACACAATAAACTCCAGATCCAGAAGCGTAAACTACTTGTTAAGGGAAGTTAGTTATAGTCATAGCAATAAAAAATGAGAGGATCTTATCTCCTACTAGTATAAGCAGTTGAGCACGCGCAGCCGGTTCTCAAAGTGCCTCTGTGAGGGGTGTGTTTCGCTCGTAGGCATATATCGGCTGACTTGTCACGATCAGGTGTACCAATAACCAATTGGTGTCTTTGGAAGATTTTCCAACTCCAGGCGCATCCGAAAAAAAGTATAACAGTTGGGAAGAACGGAAAATTCGGTGTCATTTGGACGTAATTGATCAAATCTTACAGTACTCTTAGTTGTCAAATACTTACTACTCGTAAGGTCCTTACATTTTTGTATGCTATCTGAACTTGTGATAAGGTCTCACTGCGTCATTTACGACTGTTCAAAAACATCCCACTGTGACAAACTCGTCATTAAATTGTTTTCTCATGTCGCTTAGACGTCACCATCAACGTGTTTACCCTACGAATGAACGTAATGTACATACTTTCAATTTACTCGTGCATTATCAAATGTCAAAGCGTAACAAAATGATATATGTGATAAGAGATATTTGACTTGTGCTCCATTCTTGATGTAGACTTTCTGGATTTGTGTATAAAAGCTTACAACTTGTTTTAAGAACAATTAAGGGCTTTTCATGGAACTCCAGACCAAACTATGCAGCAGTGGAATTCCACCAAGCAATCTGATAAAAAAAAAAACGTATTAATGCGATAAGCACTGCACCTTAATCGCGCCAAGTTATCAGAAAAGAGGGCTTGTCATCTCGGTCTGTGAGCTGTCATCGTTATCGTAGCGCACCGAATGATGAACCTTATCTGCGACGTGGGCTCAACTCTATAGTGTTTCCATCTCGTTGTGTTGTATTTACACACGGAGTCAGATTCAGAGACTGAGAGCTTCGTAATTATGCAAAGTACTTGGTGGATGTTGTTGTGCGTATTTTAGGCTCGTCATCGAACCGCACGTTGCCTGTCTACCCATTTAAAATGCGCGTACCGACTTTCGGATGGGCCGAGGGGAGGTGAGAATGCCAACAGACAAAGGAAAGGTGATCCACTGGCACTCATCAACAAATAGGGAATGACTTGTCGTTGTCACTTGAGCATAGTATCTGTGGTTTCTTAGATTGCTAATCAATTTCTTAATTTCTTCAACAACTTGTAACCGAAACTAATGTTCTTTCGTTTCTTTCTTTTCAGGTATGTATCTGAAGAATATGCATCCAGGTGTGGTGGGAAGTACATATCTATATCGAGCTAATTACCAATTCAGATTCTAACCGAAGCGATGATTTAAAATACATTTCCCTTAATCAACGGCCGACTTCCGCGCACGGGTCGGTCAGTTCGCCGCCTTTGACAGTGATAAATCTTTTATTTCAAATTGGCTAGCGATTCCCACGAGTCCGGAGCGGAGCTGATTGTTTGTTACATATTTATGAATAGCGCCTCGAGGAAGACATGAGAATCCGAAAGACACTCGCATCTAATGCAGGTCGATTTGGAAGAATTTCAAATTAAATTTCAGTCAATCAGAGAGAAGGTGGCGGCCATACTTTTGGCTTGAATTATTGAATGGCGGCATTGCCTAGTGCGTCGTTCCAGCACCCAAGGGTGCCGTTTTTTTACACTTAAATGGCACCATTCGTGAATCTAGCGACAGTCGTTTTGGAGGCAGGAGTAGTTGCAGCTACAGCTGCTGCCTTAGGATACTATACGTTTCATGTACACAAGTTCTAAGTTATAATTTTGTTTGAAGAGTTTATTTGTATGTATTTCTTATTTTGGTGAGTAACAATTAAAATGCAATTTTGCATCCGATAAACGTTACGCGAGTTATTTGATTTTATCGAGCAATAAGCTCTTGTGTTGCAGATAGAGTGAGGTATGGGAGTAAGTGGCCTGTGTATCTCCGAAGCTATGCGAACCGGCCCCACAGATGCTATCTTAGCAATAAAAGGACAAGACATCTCCACTCTTGAACATATGTAAGGTGGCAAGTCGCAGCTCAGCGGGTTTAGTACAAATTCAAGAACTATACGCCTTAATGATCACCCAAAACTAATGACTCTGTTCGCTGAACTTCCGGAGCTTAACATGTATTGTGCGGTCGCAAAACCACCACAATTACATAAAGGTATACGGAGGGTTCTAAAGAGTAATCTCGTGTGGAAGCTGGTACCTACGGACCTGACCACATCATTATGCCAATGGAAAAAACCTCAGGAAAATGCAGGCATTAGTTTAATAACAACATTGATATATTCATGGACGGAAAGTTTATCTCTTAATGTAGGTATCAGAAACTTTAATGTGTGGAATTAAGCTTGATTTTGTTGTGCGAAAAAAAAACAAAGAATGATGACAATATTTTATGCTCCACGGAACATTGCACCAATATTGAAATTCACCTATCTTTCTCTGCGGGTTTAGAATATCACTTCAGCGGCGCCCAAACAGCGATTGTCGGAAAAACGAAGAAATCACATCTAGGTAGTTTTAACATCCAGATGAGCCTAACAACAGG
This sequence comes from Portevinia maculata, assembly GCA_949715645.1. NCBI lineage: Eukaryota > Metazoa > Arthropoda > Insecta > Diptera > Syrphidae > Portevinia > Portevinia maculata. The sequence continues at coordinate 11,555,881 of OX454526.1, forward strand.
TTTAACATCTTAAAAGGGTCACAAGAAAGTGCGCATGCAAATCCGTGGGTTGACACGACTGGAGATCACCGGTGTCGTGAAAGGTCGATCAAACAATAATTAATGAAGGGAGCATGCACTTGTCGAAATCGTAGAAATAGGCAGGCCTAAAAATGCCTGGACCATACAATTGCAAGAACACCATTTTTTGATTGGCCTCATTGATGAAGTGATCCGAAACCGGGAGGCATTTCGATGTTTATTGATGTCGAACCGGTGAAACTCACAGGCGGACCACTAGGGATGCAGTAAAGTAAAGCGTCACGGTTATGGTCCCTCTAATGCTGATTGAAATTTACCTATCTTCTCCAAATTGCGAGATTTAGCATTTATACATTTAGCAGAAACGGGCTAAAAATATCACTGCAGCTTCTCCCCAAAAAAGGTGCCTGTCGCAATAGGTTACTAAAGGCACAGGTTAGGTTAATGGGGTGAGGGGTAGGATAAAACTTACCCGTCACATTTAGGTCAATATAGACCCATTGTGATGACTGGGGGTTATGACTCCCTCATTGTAGAACCTACACGCAGGAAAATAACATACTACTCGTATAAACAAAAAGAATCTTCATGAGGAAGTGTACCGATTATGGAATACGCTCCTAATATGGAATAGTGCAATATCTCAGAACCAAAGTAACGTAGGCGTATTTAAATTTCACGAATAGCTTTTCCTTTAGGCGCATATTAACTGTCAAAACCCTTGTGCATGGCGATAACAGCAGACGTGAGTAGTCGTAAAAACAAGTGTATTTGACAAGTGCTTAGTATATTTTCAAAAGTTTTTTTTTCGTGTATTTCAAGTTTAATTTAATTTTATTCAATCATTATTTTACTCATTATTAGAAAAAACATTAAGCTTTTAAACTACTGTGAATATTTAAGTTAGCTGTGTAAAATAGTGAAGGTAATTTTAACTTTATCTGGTGCTACCTTTTTCCTAATATGGAATATCAGTGTGTTCCTAATATGGAATACTATTCCATATTAGGAACACACTGGAAATACGAGTAGTATTCCATATTGGGAACCAGCTAAAAAGTTTGTTAAAATTTGTGTACTTGGGTAATCGTAAAATTTTCAGATGACGCCAAAACAGAATAAGCGCAAGGTCTGGGACAATGATAGTCTTCCCCAGAGCAAGATTGGATGTTAGGCTCATGAAGGGAGCTCCAGCAGGATCGATTGCCAAGTGCCATCCCTCTGGCTGGATACAGACAGATATTTTCTTTGAATGGTTTCAACACTTTTTGCAGTTTGCTAAGCCAATGAAAGAAAGTCCAGTCCTACTAATTTTAGACGGGCATTACAGCCATACGCGCAACATTGATCTCATAGATTCTGCGCGTGTAAACAATGTAACAATATTGTGTTTGCCACCCCATTCTGCGCACAAAATGCAGCCTCTGGACAAAACGGTTATGGGGGCATTAAAAAGTTATTATAGTGAAGAGATCCGCCAGTGGCTGTTACAATCCGAAAGGCCTCTGAGCAACTATGATATTATGGAGCTGTTTGGAAAAGCATACCTAAGAATTCAAACCGCTTCACTAGCCGTTAATGGATTTAAAGCTACTGGGATCTATCCTCTTAACCGGAACATTTTTAACGAAGCCGATTTCTTAGACCAAGAGCAGGTCATTGAGCAGGCCATTGAGCAGGAACATGTTCCACCGGTGGAAGATACACGCGCTAGTTCAAGTCTCCAAAGTCCTCAAATGTCCCAAAACTCTCCAAGCCTTTTTATAGGTCCGGAACTTATTTCACCTTTCCCCACTCTTAAGAAAAAAACATTAAATAAGGGAAGGAAATCAGGTTTCTCATGTAAGATCACAGCATCACCATACAAAGCTGAACTGCAGATATCTAAAGCAGCACAGAAGAAAAAGGACCAGGCTAAAAAAGGAGCAAATATATTCGACCAACCATCAACAAGCGGTCTGCAAATGAATAAAACGCAGAAAAAGTCTAAGAACAAACAGCAGCCAGATTCGTCTTTCTCATCAGAAGTTAATGACATTTCAGCAACATCAACTAATTTTGATCTACCATCAACGAGTGGCCTTCAAACGAAGAAGACGGTGAAAAAGTCTAAGAAAATAATTCAGCAGCCAGATTCGTCTTCTTCATCAGACTGTGATGATGACATTTCGCTTCGCTCAGATTCTTCAACTGACTTTCTCCCATCTATAATTATTCAAAGAGGTGATCCTGATGGCGAGGCAGAGTGCGGTTTTTGTTTTGGATTGTTTAGCGATGATAAAGGCGGTGAGGAGTGGATACAATGTATGCCCTGCCTTAAATGGTACCACGTAGTTTGCTCGGGCGCGGAGTCTACTAATTTTATTTGCGACTTTTGTACTACAAATTAAATTTTCTTAAAAATCAGTGATATTCCATATTAGGGTCACTAGTGGTCCATATTAGGATCACTTTTTTCAATGTGTTCATTTTGTGTTTTTTTTCGTTTTTGTTTATTGAATGAAGTGTTATATGTATTTAAGTTTTGTTTTTGTTTTTTTAATTAATAAATACTATTTTCAATCATTTCCATAAAAAAATATTGAAAAAAAAATAATGTTTTAGTATTCAAGGACGAGTTCTTCCTTAGGTATTCCATAATCGGTACACTTCCTTTACTATAAACAAAAAGAATCTTCATGAATTCAAATAGATTTCTGCATGGTTTTTTTTGCCAAGCCGACTATCGATTTAAAACAAGTAGAAACATCTATTTAATTTATTGTATGTGCCTTAATTTTGTTTTTAAGAGATTCCGTTTCATTTTAAAAGGTGTTCATTTTCTTTTTAGACTTACCAGCAGTTAGTATTAAGATGGGTCCTTATTGATGAAAATATGCATTCGTATAAAATTAGGATGCTAAGCAACTTAAAATCGCACGTATGTGTTTATAAGAAAATGATGACACGTTTAAAATTTAGACGAACTTCTCAAAATTTGTACTTGAAACATTTAAATTTAAAACTTCCCAACTATTAACATTAAGCATTAGTCTGTGTTGATTTAAGTGTATTTTCTCATGAAATTAAATTGCTCAGCATCTTAAAGGTGCAAATATCTCTTTAAATAAAAATGGTGAAGCGTGTCAAATTAAGGCGAATCAACTTATGATTTTTGCTTGAAGCACTTAAGTACCTATAGCACACATACGCTGAAAAAGACACATAAATGCGTTATTGTCTTATATTATCTTACCGTCCTAAGTTTCCAATTTATACTCAGAACTGCGAAAGTTCTGATTAAAATTCAACAGTAGGGAGGTAAAGTCTCTTGCCAGGTGAAATATTTTAAAATAATAAAAAAAATGTTTTTGTTTAAATTAGCGTGCTTGTATTCAATCTTTACATTGCATTTTTTTTATTTTAACATTTTTTGGTTACAATATTTTTATTTATTTAAAAAAAGTTTTGGTCGAATAACTTTCCGGCCATTATTTAAGACATAAAAATGAATAGGTGGGCCATCAACATTTTTAATGTTCATTGCACAGTAATGTGAATCTACAACTACAATTTCATATGACAAAAAATGAGAAGAATATTTAATTAATTTCCATCTCTCAACAAACATTCATAATGTCCCAACAAACTATTCGATTTGTTTGGATAAATGTTTTCAAAGTCGACGTCAACCAACAAAAACGAACAACCCTCAATCTTTTATAAATACTTATTACGATAAATTACCAATGCGTATCCTAGGTCGTCATTGTATCGGGGCCAATCCTTTAACAGCTCGCTTAAAGTTTTTTTCTGTTTTTTAAAGCTTTCAATACGCAGTTTACTTGTCTTTTTCCAGTACTCTAAAACTGTTTCCCATGCAGAAGCGTTATTTGCCAACCAAACAATGTAGTGTCTTAGGTCTGTTAGGTGATAAACAAAATAAACAAGTAATGCGTATCTAACGTAAATACAAAGTACCTTCTTCATCATAGCTAATTCTGTCCGACTCTGATATTTGACTGTCAAAAGACCTGTTGCATCCAGAACGTTTGTTAATTTGCAGCCTTAGTTAACTGTTGCACCATTTTGAGTGCAGCTTTCCTGTTGGGTTCTTAGCTCCGTTTTTCCTTTTCATATAATAAGTTTCCTAGTTTTTAAAGTTTAATTTGCATTACCGTGTTTGGATGTAGGTGAAAATAAGAACAATACCTTTTTCTCTGCTGGAAAATATTAAACAATATTTTCTGATTTCTGCTGCATTAAATTGTAGCTCAAAACAACTTTTTTGTTAAGGCATTCTTCGACTGTACACTGCACCAGATCTTTTTGAGATCTATTGTCCAAAATGTTATTCCTCTTATAAATATCGATGACCATTTGTCCCTTTATCGTCTTTTCGAAGACACTTTTGATGTTTAATATGCCACGGTCAAAACAAGCAAGTGTCTCAGAGGATGACAACTCTCTGGCGCACTGTTGGGCCAACTTGCTACCGACTGCGATGCTGTCTCTGCTTCGGCTATACTTGGTCCTGCCAAAGGCTTGCACTTTGAAAAACAAATTATTCTTGAATAATAATTAACTTCAATAATTTGATTACAATTTCCTTCGATAGTCTAGTAGCCCATCGAACAGGAGGTACCTTTATATTGAGTATGGTTCAAACACTCACAAACGTTCACATTGGAAGACAGCCCGTATTAATTGTAATAAATGAATTACCTACCTGGAGAATGCGCCACTTCACCAATCCATCCTTGAATAGAATATACTCTCCAAAAGTCAAATGAAACTGCGAAGAAAACTTTTCACAGAAATAAAACCCTTTGACGACGCACTTTGACCCGACTTACGCAACTTTTCTTACACTTTGAACTTTAAATGTTCTCTCTTAAAATGTTCACAAAGAAAACCCTTTGACGCGATACAACATTTCACTAACGACTGCGATCAACGATTGAAAATTTGTATTGCGCAATGTTTTGTCTACTGCGCAAGCGAACCGAGCTTAACGAAGAGATTCTCTTTGAATCAACGTGATCAGCTGATGAAGTCAGACAAATTTAAAGAGAAAATTCTTTTGAAAATAAAATGAAGTTCATTTTAAATTCTGTTGAATTTGAATAGAATCTATTTATTTTGTGATGAAATCTCGTAGTTTTAAGAAGGTGGGTTTTAAGATGAGCTTCAAGTTATTTTGAGGTGATCCTTTTTTCTCCGTGTGTGAACCTATGGATTAGGCATTCTGGTTAGTTTAGGTAAAGGTGGCTGCCAGCTAAAAGCCAGCACACTTAGACCACTGATGTGAGGTCCGTTGTGATGCCACGTGGATCAGGGGAGTTTCTCCCTCTACCCGCTAAACTTTCTAGCTTCGAATGAAGCGCGATCGACTTCAAACATATGTGTTAGTTAAGTCACTGAGTTCATTAAGGAAGAAGGCTCCCAGATAGAGATGTCTTTAATGGGAAAGTGCAGCACTTGCACAGAGAAGGTAAAGTGTATAGTCTCCTGAAGACCTCAGACCATGCAGCTTCTACAGAATTCATTTGAATAGACGCCAAGCCTTGATGCGTGCTTGCCTATTAGACAGTGTCCTGCAATGACACCTCTATAGCAGAGCCAATGTGCAGTCGGTTAAGTGAGATCAAACACATAGAGGGTCGCAGATCCAGCTTTGGCCAGATATGCTTAGTCGCTGGACATGTATTACTACCTGTCTACCTAAGCTTTGTACTCTCGACTTCGGGTAGCTTAAACATAAGTTTGCATGTACCGATAGGTATATCTTGAAGACCTTTATCAAGTAAAAGAGGTAATGTGGTTCCTTTTTGGCGCGGTCATCTGTCGTACAGTTCCCTGGAATGTCTCTATGCTCCGGGAGCCAACAGAGATGAATGCTGAACTGCTCCGCCATCTCCTCAAGAGATGAACGGCAGTCTAGGGCTACGATGGGCTTTGAAGAGACTGAGTCCAGGAACTTTATCGCGGCTTGACTGTCCGAGAAGATACGGATGTCCTTAGTGGATATCACATTTCACTTCAGCCGCGACAAGACTTCTTTGCAGGTGCTATAGTAGTGTATTCCCAACAAGTCCCATGATTTTTAAAAATTGAATACACACAACAAACCATATCAAAAAGTAATTTAGGCGCCACCTGTGGAGAAAACACCCTATCGCACCTAAAAATAGGCAATGAACCATTTGCTGGATACTGCTTGCGGCAATAAACAAAATGTCTGCGCTGTGGTAATATACATGATAATGGTAGGGTTAGGTTAGGTTAGAGTGGCTTTCAGCACAAGGCCGACACACTTAGACCAGGGTTAGGTTCATTGTGATGCCACACGGATCGAGGGGTTTCCCCACTACTAGTTAAACCATTTAGAGCTTCTTATGAAGCGCGATAGACTTCTAACGTCATCGTTAGCCAAGTCGTTAAGATTATTAAGCAAGAAATCTCCCAGGTAAAGATTTCTATTATGGGAGAGAGCTGGACATGTGCAGAGAAGGTGAAGTATAGTCTCCTCCTCCTCCTCGTCCAAGCAACTTCTACAGAAATCGTTCGAATAAACGCCAAGCCTCGATGCGTGCTTGCCTATCAGACAGTGCCCTGTAATGGAACCTATAGTATGATAATGGTAACTGTATCGATTACAGGAAAAAGAAATCCCTTTAGCGTACGCTAATTATAACAAAAAAATCGCTATGATTTCCGAATTTAACACGCTACAATGATCAAGAAGACGGAAAGAGAGACTAATATTTAATCTTTCTGATAAAACACCCCCACCTACCCCATCACTAGTTTTTGATCCATCGGTATAGAAGCGGATGGATTTATCTTCCCAGAATTATTTGGTGGGGATAGTGATTTGGAAATTCGTTCCGAACTGTGATTGGGGTTTGATGTAGTCTATGTTCCTTTGTAGCGACCCAAATGAGTCCAGAATTATATAGTGCCCGAAATATTCTCATTGATCCACTGTGAGGTAGCTTTTAAGCGGGCAGTGGAACAGGCAGCTGTTTGCCTGATAAATACATTGAGGGGTGTCAGATGAAGTTAACTGTCCAGTGCAGCGGAGAGAGTAGTTCGGAGTGCTATGCTGATGTACAGACAACCCTTACGTTGGACCTTGCTCAGCTTATCACGGCTTACCGCTTTGTCCAATGCAGTCCACCAGACATCCACAACGTATGTTAGAATCGGTGTTACTACCGATACGTATAGCCAAGTGAGAGATGCGGGGTCGTAGGCCCCACTTATTGCCAATGACTTTTTTCAAGAGAAAAGTGCTACTCTAGCTTTTTTAATTCTTTCTTGCATAACCGTTAAACGAGGGTGGGTCAATATGGGGATTTTATATTTCCTGGAAAAGAGGACAAGTTCGGTTTTGTGGGGGTTAACACCCAGATCGCGGCGATTTGCCAATCTTGTTAGCTTGTTGAGAGCGTTTTGTAGGAGTTCCCTTAAAGTGTTGAAGTGTTTTCCAGAGACGGCAATAGGAACGTCCTCCGCATAGGTAATCACCATACAGCCCTCTTCCTCCAGGCATATCAGTTGTTCATTCAACACGAAGTTCCACAGAAGGGGGGAAAGGGTGCCTCTACTGACAGAGCTCCTAGCGGGTGTGTCGCCCAGTTTTGAGTTGATAATTCAGCTTGAGAGAAAAAGATTGATCAATTCACCAAGCGAGCCACATTCGCATTTGCTAATGCAGATGTGTTTACGTTGTTGAAGGCGACTTCTATGTCTAGGAAAGCAACCACAGTGTATTCTTTATGATGAAGGGAATATTCGATGGTGCGATGGACCAAGGAGTGAAGGGAGTGAAGGGCGGTTTCCACCGATTTACCCTTGCAGTACGCATGTTGGGCCGTAGACAGGAGTTGCGGATTTATATTCGTACGAAGATGGATATGAATATGACGCTCCAGCGTTTTAAGGAGAAATGATGATAGACTAATGGGTCTGAGGTAAATTGGACTTACATGGGAGTATTTGCCAGCTTTGGGTATGAAAACCACTTTCACTTCTCTCCAAGCCTGACGAATATAGGTCAGATTTAAGCAGCTCTTCAGAAACATCTCAAGTGCTGGTAGGATGATATCCGAAGACATTTTTCGTCTTTGTATTGTACCAGTTCTTCGTATTAACGTTCGGACCGTTGCTATGCTGGCTGATACTCCGCTGTTGGCCCTTATTTTAGTCACTGGTAGAGTAGAATTTGAGGCAAGTCGTAGAATAACCCGCTTTTCTCGCAATGTTGTTGCTTCTGCCGTGCGTCCTTTTTGATTTTTCCCATAGTGTTGTGGATCCACAATATAACTGTTTACAACAGTCTTTCTTCTATTTATCCTCCTTGCAATTTCTCGGCTAGAGAGTCTCAACTCCTTGAAGGCATCTATTTTTCCTCTTTCTGTCGCTGTCAAAGTCTTCCCGGAACCCATGTTTTTGTATACCTTATTCTAAGGGTATATTAATTTTGACTCATAGTTTGTAACATACCTTAACATTGGCCATAGACCCCTAAAAGTTACTGTTGGGGCAAGAATTATCCCCTGCTGGTTGCTCGGTAATGTGATGGATGACCAAAGAAAAATAAAACGTGTGTAAGGTTTTGGTTCGGTACACTTTATTTCGACAGGTCTTACCTCGTTGAGGTTTGGATGAAAAAAGAGAAAGATGTAATAAAATAATCTATTGAGTGGCTTCCGATTAAGAAAAAATGGCGTAAACTACTTAGCTATTTTAGCGACATCTTAGAGTTAACACTTTAATAAACTACTAGAAAAGATTAAGAATTGTTCGACAAGAATATTTTGACTTGAACATTGCCGGCCGCCTTGCAGCATCGGCTGTAAAATGTTACATACTTTATCTTTAAATTTAAATTCATTCAAAACTTCGAAAAAGCCACTCTTAGGAAAAATTCTTTACATTTGAAAAAAAAATAACTTTAACTTAAAGCTAACAATAGTTACTTAAACTAATGAATAGATACGTGCTATACATCATACAAATCGGTGCAATATATAAGTATCTACGTTAAATTTATTTTATAGAAAGTGAAAAATTTAAGAAAGCAAATAGTTAAATGGAATGGAATGGTTTTATAAAACCTTAGTTATGAGTGAGTTAATACGCAAAGTTTAGCAATTGGACGCGTTATAACTCCATTTTGAGTTTTAATTTCCACGACTCGTATGCGGTTATCGGGTCCCGGATAAACCTTAATAATACGACCTAGACGCCATTCGTTAGGGGGTAGATTTTCGTCCTTAATAACGACCAAGTCGTCTAACGAGACATCTCTTTGCGGATATTTCCACTTGTATCGTTTGTTGAGTTCTTTGAGATACTCATCCTTCCATCGACGACAAAACTGATGATGCAAAATCTTTACCTTTTCCCATCGATTGATACAGGTAAGAGACTTTTCATCGTGAGCAGGTTCTAGGGGAGCTAACAACGGACCCCCTCGAAGAAAATGACCTGGAGTTAATGGAGGAATGTCTGATATATGTTCCGATACCGGTGAGATCGGCCTAAAGTTTAGACATCCTTCGATTTTAGCGAGAAGAGTGGAAAACTTTTCGAAGGTAAGCTTATTAGTTCCAATCACCTTCCTAAAATGAAGTTTAAAGCTTTTAACTCCAGCTTCCCACAACCCACCCATATGCGGTGCCCCAGGGGGAATTAATTTCCATTCCATGTTATGGTCCTTGTATCTTTCGGTTACGTCCCTGGACAGAGTTCTGAGAAATTGTTTGGAGTCATTGGATAGTACCTTACTGGCTCCAACTAAATTTGTGCCGTTATCAGAATGCATAGTTCTAGGCATTCCACGTCGTGCGATGAATCTACTAAAAGCTGCTAAGAAGCACTGAGTCGTCAAATCACTTGTAGCCTCCAAATGTATTGCCTTTTTTGCAAAGCACACAAACAGGCAGACGTAGCCCTTAGTAATTCGGCAATTTCGTCCTGAAAAGCTTTTTATTATAAATGGACCGGCAAAGTCTACTCCGGTGTTCGTAAATGGGGATGAAATTAGAGTTCTCTCAACGGGTAAAGCTCCCATAATCTGGGTTTGCATTTTCCTTTTGTGTATAGTGCATGTTTTACACATGCGAATGCATTTTTTTACCAAGTTCTTAACTTTTGGTATCCAAAACTCACACCTCATCAAACGAACTACCAATTGGTTTCCACCATGAATTGAAATATCGTGAATGAACTTCACAAGCAACGACGATATCTTCGCTTGGTAAGGGAGAAGAATTTGATACCTTTCATTATAAGAAAGAGTGGACGAAGTGAGTCTTCCACCAGATCGCAGGATTTGGTTCGAATCCATTAGTGGATTCAGATTAGTCAAACAGCTTTTCTTTGAGATAGGCTCATTTTTCAGTAGAGCTACATATTCGTGGGGAAAATAAAACGATTGTGTCAAACGAATAACTCGGGCTTTGGCGTTGGATATTTCTTCAGAAGTTAGCACTTCCGATGAATATGAGACTTTGTGTCTAAAACGGGGATTTGTTCTGTAGAAAAAACGCAGTATATATGCAAGAACATGTAATGTTTTAGACCATGAAGAAAATCTCTCCACAAACAACTCAATATTCGGTTGTAATGTTGTGTGATTCGCTTTTATTGGCCTCTGCTCAAGATCATAATCATCAGGCCGGGGCAAAATGGATTGAGGCCATGACGACTTAGCTTGACAGAGCCACATTGGACCATGCCACCATAGGTTACTTGCCTTAAGATTTTCTGGCGATAGACCTCTAGTTGCTAAGTCAGCTGGATTATCCGCTGATCGGACATGGTTCCATTTAGTGTTAGGAACATACGTTTGTATCTGCGAAACCCGATTTCCCACAAAAGTTTTCCAGTGACATGGAGGCTTATCCAACCATGCCAGGACAATGGTGCTATCTGTCCACAGAAATAACTCATGGGTCGAGCATTGTAGCTTTGTAATGACTTTGTGGAATAGCTTCGACAATAAAACAGCACCACATAGTTTAAGTCTCGGTAGAGCAAGCTGTTTTACCGGAGCTACCTTACTTTTGGCACAAAGGAGGTGAGAAGACCAGTCGTTCTCATTGTGTCTAATACGGATGTAAAACGTTGCGGCATAAGCCAGTTCAGAGGCATCACAAAATCCATGTATTTCAATGGAATCTGACGGACTGTAATTAATCCACCGAGGAACTTGAATGTGTTGTATATCGGGAAGTGAAGAAAAGAACGTTTTTCAGCGGTGACACGTCAGGGGCACAAGTGGTGTGTCCCAAGACGTCCCATCACGCCAGATTTGCTGCATTATGGTCTTCGCAGTGATGATAACTGGTGCTAACCATCCAGCAGGATCAAATAGTCTTGCAATAACTGAGAGTACTGCTCTTTTTGTTAAAAGGTGATCCTCATCTAATATTTTGAAAAAGAAGTAAAAGGAATCCAACTTCGCATTCCATTGTATTCCAAGGGTTTTGGAGATACTTTTATCTTCCAGCCGAAGAAGCTCTTGATCATAGAGATGCGAAGGAGGAAATTCTTTTATCAAATCGACACAGTTCGATGTCCATTTTCGTAAGGCAAAGCCAGCTGAGCCTAAAGCTTCACACAGTTGACGCTGCGCTCGTAACGCAGTTTCAACATCATGGGCACCAGACAGAACATCGTCAACGTAGAAGTGATTTTTCAAAATATCAGAGGCGATCGGAAAAGTATGTTGTACGTCATCCGCTAGTAGAAGCAGTGTACGAATAGCCAAATATGGCGCACAATTGACACCAAAGGTGACAGTTTTTAGTTTGTAGTCTTGAGGACTACAATCTGGGAATTTGCGGAACAAAATTCGCTGATACGACGAATGATCAGGGTGCACTAATATTTGGCGGTACATTTTCTCGATGTCTGCGTTGAACACAAATCGATAAAACCGCCATTTTAAAATCAAAGTAGTTAAGTCGGCTTGTAAAACCGGACCTGTATGCAACATGTCGTTAAGACTAGTGCCATTACTGGATGCACTAGATGCATTAAATACAACCCGAACCTTTGTCGTAATACTTTTGGGTTTTATCACTGAGTGGTGTGGGAGGTAGTAGGAACATATCTGATGATCCCGTACAATTTCGTCCGACGAAACAATCTCCATATGGTTAAGTGTGGCATACTCTTCAAGAGCCTGATTGTATTTTGAATGTAGGTCAGGGTTTTTCCTTAATCTGTTTTCCATGGGATGGAATTGCCTTAAAGCAATAGCTCTTGAGTAACCTAGAATGGGTAGAGGGTTTTTGAATGGAAGACGAACTATGTAGCGACCGTTAGCGTCTCTGGTGGTGGTATCGGAGTACAGCTGCTCACAAAACAAATCTTCGTCTGAAAGGAGCTTACTTTCAAATACTTCTTCTACTTCCCAAAATTTTGCAATCTGTTCGTCGATTGAGACCTCACTATAATGAGACAGGATTGTCGAATACGAACTGACACTTTCATTTAAGAGAGGACCAGAAATTACCCAGCCAAATATTGTATTTTGGGCTCCCAGTGAACCGAAAATATCTGGCTTAATGCCTTCTTTGACAATCGAGGGATATAAATCAGCACCGATAACTATATCTATTTTTGAGCTTTCGTAAAAATAGGGATCTGCAAGCTCGAAATCAATGGGGGTTGAGACCTCTTCCCGGCGTACTACACAAGATGGCAAATCACCTGTGAGGCGTTTTAAAACAATTGCATTGGCAAAGATTGTAAATGAAGGAACCAATTTAGAGCCAATGCACAAAGAGTACAATTTAGAGGAAGTTCCAGTTACTACAGCACTCATACCTGATATCTGCGCGTGTATCGGTTTAACTGGAAGATTAAGTCTCCTCTGTGTATCTTCTGAAATGAATGTAACTTCCGACCCTCCATCTATAAGTGCACGCAAGGTAAACTTATTACCTAAATGGTGGATTTCAATCAGAGCTGTTGCCAAAAGAATGCGCTTATTGTTTCGGGAGAAATAGGTTTGAAATTGTTGAGTGTTCTGATTTGTAGTGGACTGTAAATTATCTGTTAGATTTTGTGGAATTGAATTGTTAAGTTGAGTAACCAATTGCCCAGACGTGGATGGATAGGATTGAGATGTCTGAACCGTTGAAGTATGTAAGAGCGTATGGTGCTTTTGTTTGCACTGCATACATGTATGAACGCTACGACAATCATTCTCTAAATGATTGGAGGCTAAACAGTTTTTACAAAATTGGAGTGAATTCACCTTTGAAATGCGATCGTGAATACTCATTTGTAAAAATGTAGGGCACTTTCGAAGTGAATGAGAACCTTTGCATAGTTTGCAAACATAATTAGCTGCTTTGGACAGGAAAGCTTTGTGGTTTACCTTTTTTGGTTGGGAAACTTGACTTTTGGTTTGTTGGCCTTTCGGATTTGTGGGAAACTTAAGATCGGATACCGTTTCCAGAACTCTATATCGGCTCGTTAGGAACACATTCATTTCATCCCATTTCGGAATATCGCTTGGACTCTTAATGGATTGCTCCCACAACGAAAGAGTCTTTTCAGGTAGCCGATTAGAGCAAAGATACACGAGAATAGGATCCCAAGAATCTATTGATATGTCATGCGCTTTAAGAATGGATAAACAATCATTTATCTCCCGCTGGAGATCTTTGATACTTTTGCCAGACTCAACCGAAATGACGGGCAAATTAAAAAGTTGTTTTAATTGGTTGTTTACTAATATTCTTTTATTTTCATATTGATCCGAAAGTGCTTTCCAAGCCACGTCAAAATTGTTCGCAGTTAGAGGAAATTTGGAAACTATGTTATTAGCTTCCCCTTTGGTCTTCGAACGAAGATGAAACAGTTTTTGAACGGAGCATAATTTCGGATGGCTAATGTAAACCGCGGTGAACATATCTCGAAAAGATGGCCAAGACAGATAGTCGCCATAGAATGTTTCGGTATCACACGGAGGAACTTTTATACACTGCGCGGGGCCTAAAGTGGCACTTGAACTTTGTTTTACATCATCGTCTTTAATGATATTTAACTTCGTTATGGAATCAATAATTTCACTTAAGCAGTTAATATATGTGGTTGCTGACAACCTATACTTTGACTTAATTGCGTCTAAATCGTCACCATTATCGGTCTTTAAACAAAGTACATAATGTATTTTGATATTAGACCACAGATCCTTTATTTCACATTTTGACGCTTCTAGATTAGTTACAGTTTTGTCAACGATAGGCATTTCTTGACAAGCTGATTGAAATTGTGTCAGCTCATCAGCAGCAACAATGAAATCATCTAAGATAGTCATTTTAATTGTTAGAAAATCTAACCCAAGAGAAAGGACTAGGCGCGTAAACAAACTCGATTATTAATGCGATTTCCTTTGGAAATGAAATTACCAAATTTCGCGGTACGAACTCACTTGCAAACAAGTATTTTTTTTTTTGTTTTTGCAAGGAAGATAATTCCTAATTGAAAGGTATAAACTATTCACTCACAAAATTTAATAAGAAATATGTTCTTGTGTCTAATTTATATAAAAGTTATAAATATTGCACCAATCTTAGAGTTATGCACGTACCTGCTTAAATCTGGTGATGGTTTCAAAATTTAGAGATGTCTTTCCTTCTTAGGTGATGTAATGATGATAGATTTGTATCCCTTCCGTGTAGATATTGTCAAATTATGAGATTCGCACGTGGAATTCGTAAATGTAAATCGACGCGTATTTTCGGCAGAGATGTTGACTTCAGGAAGAGATGATTGATGACTGGTCGTTTACTGGTCTTATTGCGATGGGTATGGTCGACTTTGAATGCTGATGCTGAGCGTAGCGATCGAGAGCAATAATACTGCTTGTGGTTTGTGAGCGAGCGATGAGTGAAGAGATGGTGCTGCAAATCGTTCATTGATCGTGTGGAGAGTATCACTTTTTGGCGATGTCCGACGTTAGGTGGGGCAAGATTTAGGAATCTTGTGCTCTAACAATGGGTTAGAGAGCTCGTTTTTTTTTTTTTTTTTTTTTTTATGGATTATTACCGCCGATCAGTAGGTAATCGATGCAGTTTTTGGTAGTTCTGTGATGCGATGCGGGCGGTAGATAAATGTGGAGGTAGGGGCAAGAATATTAAATCTTGCTGTACGATTATATTGATTGTGGTTAGGTGTAAAAAATCGTGAATTTATAGGTGTACTGCTATCCAATCGATGATCGTGTGGGATGCGAAAGAAAAATGTAATTTCTTTCTTGATGATTACGATGGGTTTTTTGCAAAATTCAGGGATTTTGCGGATGAATTTGATTATTATTTCGTTAAAATATAATCTGGCTCGATGTGACCAAATGTTGGGGCAAGAATTATCCCCTGCTGGTTGCTCGGTAATGTGATGGATGACCAAAGAAAAATAAAACGTGTGTAAGGTTTTGGTTCGGTACACTTTATTTCGACAGGTCTTACCTCGTTGAGGTTTGGATGAAAAAAGAGAAAGATGTAATAAAATAATCTATTGAGTGGCTTCCGATTAAGAAAAAATGGCGTAAACTACTTAGCTATTTTAGCGACATCTTAGAGTTAACACTTTAATAAACTACTAGAAAAGATTAAGAATTGTTCGACAAGAATATTTTGACTTGAACAGTTACTATATTTATGATCAGCATCGGTAGTAATGTGGATCTGTGAAGTAAGGTGGTACCAGGAAAATGTCTTAAAAATACCAAAAGATAAAGTTAACGCAATATTACTAGTAGACAATGCTCCTGCTCATCCCACCGATCTACAGAGTGCCGATGCAAGCATAAAATGCAAATTTCTTCCACCAAACACAACCTCCATACTGCAACCAATGCACCAGGGTATAATCATGGCCTTTAAACGATTATACAGACGTCGACAGTTGGAAGATTGTTTGGTTTTTTTTGAGAACGAGTGTGAAAATGTTGGAGAGTAAACTTTAAAAAAATTAAAAAAGAACTATAACTTGCGAAAAGCGATTTACAACTTGCCCCATTCCTGCGCTGAGATAAAGACAACAACTTTAAGAAATTGTTGGAATAAATTACTCATCCAAGACGAAATGTTGCTCTATGAGAGTGAAGACGACATCAATTTGGCAGATTTGGCAAACATTATTCGTCAGGCACGTCAGGCAGAAAACTTTACAGAAGAAGACCTGGAAAACTGGGCTTATATTGATCAAAGTGACCCGGGCCATTTAGTTTTGAATGAGGAGGAAATATCAGCGTCATTATTGGATCAAAATTCAAGGGAAATTTCTTCTGAGTCTGAAGATGACGTAGAAACAGAAACATGCAAGATAACTCGAGGGGAAGTGCTACAATGTTTGGACAAAACCATTAGTTATTTAGAAACAAGATTCTGTGAACCGGAAATTCAAGGTTACTACACTTCCGTTAAAAACTTAAGAACCAATCTTTTACGCGAGCAAACAACTAATATTAAAAAAAGTCATATTGAAACATTTTTTAAACCAATTGAAATGAATATTGATGTTGACAGTAATATGTAATAACAATTAAAAATACATGTTGGTACATATAATGTATGTTGTACTAAATATGATGTCATTTTATGTTTTTCATTTCTTGCATTTTTTTATACGTTTATATAATTTTGTTGTATGTTTTTAGTTATAAAAATGAATTATAATAAATTTTACGTATCTATTATTCGAAATCTTTTGTCTTAATTTCGAATTTTTCGTTTTAAGTTCGCACTTTTTCATCAATAGGAACGCGTTTTAGTGCATAAAAAAATCTCTCATTAATTCGGAAAATTCGTTTATTCGGACTGACCTTCCCCCCAATCATTCCGAATTAACGAGCTTTTACTGTATATATAAATGAAGTACCCTTGACCTATGGCACTGGCACTCAAGAAGAGGTAGCGTCGATTGACAGCAAGTCAAACAAGTGAGATTTTGTAGGGAAATAAAATGCTTTGAGGAAAAGGTTTAGGATGATGACTTACGTTATAGTTGGTTGCACCAGCGATCGCGATGGACCCATGATGGAGCCAAGTGTTTCAATGGCAGCGATGTCATAGCCCTGGCTAATCTAACCCAACCTACTACGCATATATAAATGTGTATGTTTGGAAAGTTGGTTATTGCAGACATGCAACAATACGGAGGACTAAAATGAAAAATCTTTACCTGCTCTGAGTAGAAGTAGAATCTATAAAAACCAGGATATTTTCCTGTAAAAGTGGATCTTTATGTATTAAAAAATCCGTTCAAGGATTGACTTCATGCAAAATAACAACTTTGACAGATAACAGCTAAGAACTTGACTATCGTTAGGTTAGGTAGGCGGGTCGGCTTAGTGCCACACTCAGGTCAATACTGATACTGACCCATTGTGATGCCCATCGGGCCATCGGGGGAGGAGGGTTGTCCTTTACTAATTTTTTAACCCTGTCTACAAAAACTGAGATTAATTACTTACCGTGTTGTTCGATGCCTGTGGATTTGATGAAGTTCATTATCCTGTCCATGGGTGTGCTGGAGAGCTCGTCTAGGTCATGGAAGAAATGTCTCCCCAGGAATCTGTACCTGATGTATTGGAGACCAGGGCAGTGACACAGGAAGTGGGCTGTATTCTCCAGAGCTTCCTCGAATTTACAGAGTTCTTCTTCCGTCAAGCGCAATTTCTTCATGTGATACCGCAGAGTATTGGGCCCCGTTAATATACCTACGAGGGTGAATAGTGATTTCCTATCCTTTTTCATGAGACTCTCGGTTCTGGCTCCATTGAAGGTGGCCATAGCATTCTTTTGCTGTGGCAAGTATATAATGGCGTCCATCTAAGTTTCGCCTCTCTTATAGCGTTTCTCCCTGCTTGAAGCCTGAGTGTGCAAGGCGGGATGAGTACAGAGGGATCAGCTTGTTCTGACACAGCTGCCGAACCTTGTCTTGCTAATTTGTCCGCTTTCTCGTTGCCTAGAATGCCTTCATGTCCCGGAACCCAGCAGAGCGATACCTTATGCTGAGTACCAAGAACCTTGAGTTCTTCGCGACAGCATTTCACAAGCTTCGATTTTATTACTGTTGCAGTTAACACTTTTATTGCTGCCTGGCTGTCGATAAAGAAGGTAATACCCTCTGGTGTTATTGCCCATACCACAGACTCACGGGCTGCTGTTGTCACTGCCAGGATTTTTGCTTGGAAGACGCTGCTGTGGTCGGGGAGGCGTACCGATTTTGATATGCCCAGCGGTGCGGAAAAGTTAGGTCGTTAGGTTAGTGTCTTGGACTACTAATCTAAAGGTTTCTGCGCCGGCGCCAAATAATGTTCTAAACGTTTTTTCTGCTGCCCCTCCTCTTGCGAACGTCTGACAAACATCCAAGAGCTTCTCAAATTTCCCGTTCAGGTTCGACCTAAAATTGTAGGTCCCTTCCACTTCGCACAAGCAAATAGTTGGAGAAGCTAGGTTTTAGGCCCTTTACGGGGCCGTTAAGGCCTAATATTTTTATTTTTTATTTTTTATCGATTTGTAAAGGGTTAGATGTGGTGATATGTTGCAGATCTGCAACTCGGTGCAATGAAGAGTTAAGAGTGATTGCGTTGTGTTGCGCAATTCCGTTTTAATTCAAACATCCGACGAAAAAATCAAAACCAAACTGCGGTTACCAGTCAATCCTAAGCGCATCTTCCTCAAAATGGCATTCGAAATACATAAAACATTGCAAAATAAATCACATCCACCAAATCCACCATCCAATCAATAACTCACAATATTCAATTAAACATGCAACACCGTACAACAACACCCAATGCTGCACAGGTCAACAGTGGTTAAGGCCTACAACATCTTTAACCTAAACCTAAGTCATAAAGTATGCCACAGACCACAATCCATCTTCATTTCCTTTTCTTCTGATTCTTCAGTTGCTGCACCACCAATAGAGGAAGCAATGGCTGTGTTGTGCCGTTTTGCGAAAACCAGCATCTGGTAGTTTTGCCCCAAACATACAGTGCGACTTCGGCGGCACCACCCCGGCTGCTGTCTGGTGCGTGCAAACTAGCAAAACCACAAAATTACCATCGGCGCAGAGTCGTTACTTTAACCGTTAAGAATTGAAATTGAAAAATGAGCATCAGACCGAAAATCGTCAGACTTAAATATAGGAAAAGAGGAAACTACGGCTGCAGGATCTCTAAAAGTCATGTCCAATCAAAGTCAGGCCGAAATCAAGATCGAAAAAAGTATCATCCCACCGCCAGAAACAATCTTTGGGAAAATGAGCTTTTTATTTGCTGTCAGCATGCAGCACGACGGAAAATTTGCATGAAAGGTTCGTTCTGGTCGTGTGTGACCCTCATTTGCATGCCGTGTGTAGTCGTCTCAAGCGCAATCGAAAAACCAGTAGCACTCCGACAATCTGCGACAATTCAGGGTAATCTTTTTCCAATAACGCTGTCGCCAACGATGCAAGGGAGCTACGGTCGTTGGTGCTGCCGTCATCCATATCGTTGCTGTGGTCTTTGGTGTGTCATGACGAAACAAGGTAGCAAACTGGTTACCATCTCGATCATGATCTGGTACTCCACTGATTCGGACACCAACTTGGTGATTGGAGAAATGTTTCTCATTTCTCACATGTCCAGGAAAAAACGGATTTCGATCAAAACAAATGATCCGAAGATCGAAATCGAATGTGTTGATTCGTCCAATGGTTATGCATGGAGACTTATTGGAGCGTAACTATTCAAGTGTCTTCTTCTGCAATTCAGGTTAAGTTTAACTTTGGTTAAGCTTATTATGCAATGGAGGCGCACCGTACACCTAAACCATTCACTTTGGATTCGCTTGGAGGGACTCGTGTGTACTCGCTGCAATGAAGCAATTTGACGCCAATCGCGCTCTCCATCGAGGAGAATGGGAATTGGGTGTTTCTCGAGGTAAACTGAGCGCACAATCTTCTGAAGCATGACCAGAAGTGATTTGGAATGGTCATTGCTTTGATTTTTATAGTTCATTAGTCTTTGGTGATGTTTCTAACGCAAGAGTTTGATGATTGTGTAACCAAATGGATCGGTCTGTTTTCAATTGCTTAGAAATATGTAGTTGTCCAACGCAAAATTAGTCTCCCCCGGTTAGGCGGGAGGGGCTTTACTTCAAATGGAAAATGTTTTGAAAACAACGGCGACGCTACGAGCAGGATTAAATGGATCATAACCCTTCCACTTTACTTCATTTCTACTGGTTCGCATGGCCTCACTAAATTTTGGCAGCCTTCCCGGCTTCGGATCACTCCATAACTGAGGCCAATCAAAAGCTATTGGTGTTGCGTTTGTGTGATCCTGGTGTAATGATTTCCACACCTGCTGAGTTTAAAGCATAAAGGCACTTGGAAAATGCCCAATTAAGTCTCCCCTTGGAACAGTTGGCTGTTGCTGTTTCTCAGTCCACTGCTAATGGCAGTGCTAGGCGAGCTGCCTGGGAAGTGAGTTTCTAGTAGCAAAAGTGCCCTTTGGTTGTCATCTGCCTTGAAGCTGTTGTTTTAGAGCCGTCTTGCATGAGATTGTCTTGCAGAATTTCATAAAGGTATGTCTTATAGCTTCTCTGATTTCCTTATTTCGGCTTTCATAGAACCACCAGATGTTTACGGCCGAACGTCCGTATAGAGTAGGTGATGAATTGATTCTTTTTTCTACAGCTTCTGCAGTAATCTTTGGGCAGTATGCCCAGCCGTTCCGCATTACTGCATAGTGTCTTGTAAAGCGCTCATCAGTATGCGAACATCATTGCGGTTGTGTCCGATTGTGAAATTTCGCAGATGTATTTTCTTTATTACCGCTGGCCAGAACTCTATTCTGTGGCTGCATCTGTGGAGATTGTTTCATCGTAGATTTGTTATACAGTAAACGGCAAGTTTTTGTCAAGTGTGGCTGCCGACGATAATTCTCTTAATCGGTGTTATGAGCAACCGTGGATACATTTTGCAAAGAAAGGCGGCTAATAACCCGTCCGCGTATTTCCTGCGTTGTTTCACTGCCCGGAACCACGACTGACTCCATGGCTTTTACCGCCATTTAGATGTCAGAATATACAGTGATGATTTTACCGACAATGCTTAGGCATTAACGGCCCATAGATGGCCTTAAATCTAGCTTTTCGAACTATTTGCTGTGCAAACTGAAAGGCACCTACAAGTTGTAGCTGAATCCGTACGGCAAATTTGAGAAACTTCTCATGACAATTGATACTCTTGGATGTTTGTTCGGCTTTCGCAAGAGGTGGGACAGTGGAAAAAACTCTACATGTTACTTGGCCCCGGCAGCATAGGGTTGCTCATGATACATTGATACATCGAAAATAACGATGTTTAGTATTCGATTGCATCGAGAGCATCCGATGTTTAACGATGCATCGATGTATTTCATTCGATACATCGAATCATGAAATGTGCACATACACGGTACTGAGAAGACAAGGGAACACGACGCGACGACAGAGACCAACGTTCGCACCACAGACACAGATACACAGACAGACTATACTGTTATGTCTATTAAAGCAAGCTCTATCTTGGAGAAATCAGGAAACGGATGGGTGCTATTGAACAAGTTTCTTCGTTAGCTATAGTGCCCACGCAATCCGAAAAATTAAGGACATGATGACGAAGGACCTTCTTAATGAAAATCCAATAGAGTCTGATTCGGATAGTTCCGGCAGAGTATGGGAAGATTTCAGCCTTTGGAGCGACCATCACAAACTCGTTCACAGAAATTGGAAGGCGAACAAAAGTGAAGAAAGTGTTTGTGATGAGCTTACTTAAGGGCACCTGTTGGTCGCCTTATTGCAAATCCCTAGGAAACAAGCGTCAATTTCCAAAACTTTTTAAAATTGCTTTTAAATATTTAACTATGCTAGCGAGCTTAGTTCCTTCGGAAAGGCTTTTTTCGAAAACTTCCCACGTATTGAGTCAGCAAAGGAATAGAATCCAAGCAGCGGAAGTATTCTGATTTGCAATTTTAATAAAACTTAGTTTAATTAAAAACCTTGGATAACGTCTTATTTTGAATTTCTTATTTTTAGCACAATACGTCGATGTTCTTAATCGATGCATCGAAAACATCGATGTTTTGAAACAATGCATCGATAATAATCGATGTAACATTTCGATGCATTACATCGAATAAAACATCGATTTATTTTTTGAATCAGCATCCCTACGGCAGCATTTGAACCGGAGACCTTTCGATTAGTAGTCCTACACACTCACCACTGAGCCTTGCCACATATATCATTTCTAGGGGTCCTTAGTGCTCAGCTCATGTGTAAAGGTTTTTAAAATCTACCCACTGACACGCCCTCTATTTGAAAAAAAAACCGGTTTATCGAAGAAGTCATTGGAAATGAAAGTCCAATACTTCGTAAAGCATGTAGATTAAGCTGTCTTGAACAATTCCTACATCCAAAGATTTCTGCCATGTCCACTTTTTAGGGGCGAAATTTTAGTTTTAAATTTTTTTGTTTTCGTTAAAATCCTTAAAAAAAAACATACAGAACAGTTACTTACTTTACTTAACGGGCTTCCGACCCGTAGAGAGTCTCTGCCTGAGACACTACAGGCTTCCATCCTCTGCGATCCCGGGCACGCTGCTTTCAGTTCTCCAGACCAAAGGCTCTGCCATCCGCGATGGCTTGGTCTTTAAAACGGAGGTTCGGTCTTCCTGGCCTTCTCGAACCAGGGGGTTGGGAGTAGAAGATCCTCTTGGGTGGAGCATTATTTTCCATTCGCTCAATGTAGCCGACGTGATTTAGATATTTGGACTACATCCACATCTTGGTACAGCTGACAGAGTTCGCGGTTGTATCTTCTCCTCCATTCGCCCTCCTCGCACACAGGACCAAATATCCGACGGAGTATTTTTATCGTCCAGCATTCGGCACTATAAAGCAGGACTGGTAGGATTAAGTTTCGATAGAGAATGCATTTTGCCCTTCGAGTGAGGAGTTTTGAACCCATTTGTTTCGCTAAACCGAAGTAGCAGGGGTTCCTAAGGTTATTTTCCGTCGGATCTCCACTAAGGTGTCATTCGTGGAGTTGATGTTTACTCCTAGGTAGATGAGCTCCTTAACTACCTCGAGGTTATTGCTATCGACAGTGACATTTTGTCCTAGGCGGTGGCAAATGTTTCTTTGTTTGTTGATAGCATGTACTTGGTCTTGTCCTCATTTACTTCAAGACCAACCAATTTCGCCTGTTCTTCAATCGCCGTGAAAG
Source organism: Portevinia maculata (assembly GCA_949715645.1). Lineage (NCBI taxonomy): Eukaryota > Metazoa > Arthropoda > Insecta > Diptera > Syrphidae > Portevinia > Portevinia maculata. Next base: position 11,579,179 of record OX454526.1, read on the forward strand.
CCTCTAAGACGGCACTCAGGGAACGGCCCACGATGTCGATATTGTCCGCATAACCCAGTAGCTGGACGGATCTATTGATGATAGTGCCTTCCGTGTTGACACCTGCCCTTTGCACTATTTTGCCGAAATCCGGTACAAGTTTGAAATAATTCGGAAGAGCTGCTTCCAAACTGCACATTACAACGCGTGTTTTCCAGTGCCACGCGACACAATTGGATCAGTTTTGGCGGGATCCCGAATTCGGCCATCGCCACGTAGAGCTACTGACAATGAATGCTATCATATGTGGCTTCAAAGTCGATGAAAAGGTGGTGGGTCTCGACTTGAAATTCATTGGTATTTTCCAGGATTTGCCTTAGTGTGAAGATTTGGTCTATTTCCCGTCAGCCGGAAGCCACACTGGAGCGTACCAATTAATGTGTTGCAGAACGGCTTCAGAAGTTCACACAGTACGTTGGATGGAATCTTACATGCGACATTAGGCAGGGATATGCCTATATAGTTCTTGCAAGACATTGGTTCGGCTTTTTTGAAGATGGGGCAATGGAGGCGATAGTCCAGTCATCGGGCATGCTTTCTTTCACCCATACTTGGTTGATGACTTGGTGCATGCGCCCTTCCAAAACAACACCTGCATATTTGAAGAGCTCCGCTGGCTGGCCCTATTGTTCTTTAGCTTTCTTATAGCTAAGTCAACCTCTTCTATACTGGGTGGTGAAATATGTTCTTCATTGACAGGACGTGGGTTCTCTTCTAGCCCTATCACTCTCAGAACAGTTATGTATAACAAAATGTGTAGAAAATAAACTTTTTAACAATTCACCCATACTAGTTGCTAGTGCAGTATATGTCCAAGTAGTCGATGGAAAGCAGAACGTCCATTGCTGCGTTGGAGTTTGATATGATTTGAGAGATGTTATTTCAAAGTTTCCTGAATGCACTTTAACACCATTATTCTTTGCCCACATGTGTAACAATTATTGTTGATTAACACGATCAACCCGACGACGAAGGGTCTCTTTTCTGCACAAAATCACGCGCAACCGAATTATTGTCAATAAATTCCCCATAGAAAAAGACAACGATTGCGGCACGTTGTCGTAATATTAATTTTGCGGACTGGATCCACCCTCCAAACCAATAATTAATTCTAAGTCAGTAAAACCGCCAGCAGTACAATTTGTACAGCTAAACTTGATTATTTATTTCCACTCGTGACCATGTTTAACTGCTTCTGGATAAACACAAAGACACAAACACATAACACCCGTTATCTGGGTTAGTAATAAGTTATTTGCATGTGGAACTGTTTGCTTGACAGGTGCACGTGCTTTCCGATCATTTTTCAATCAACTTCTCCTATCAGAAGCTATCTCGCATTGTCTTGGAAAATTGCATAACACATGACTGTTCGGATAATTGCAAGTTGCTGCGTTTTGATGTCCGCAGAACTTCCACTCGTATTTCTGTTGGTGGGCAACTAATGAGAACATAAAACAAAGCCTCCGTGTGGGCTGCGTCTTCTCACAACGTTTACGCTTGCGCCATCAGTGAATGTCGCCGAAATCACACAACGCGAATCTAATTATTTCGCGTGGTATCGTGCATCGCTTCGTCGGTGTTTGTTTTGGGTTCTTTTCCATCCATTTGCCTTGAGGTTTTGTTTCCATATATGGATTTGTGACAGGTTTATGAAAAGAGGTGCCGCATAGCTAACCTGCGGCACATCAAAATCAGAAAATCGCTAAAGTGCGGCGAATTGGCGAGAAAATCGTATTCCATCGTCATTTGGAGACACGAGGAAACTAAATTGATGAACATTATAATTTATTAACAACTTTTTGACATTTACTGGGCCGCGGGATGATATTTACGAAAGATCACGTTCAGGCGATCGGTTGAACGTGGTAATTTTCAATTTTTCGTAGTTTTTGTGTTTAAACTTGGGGAAGGCGAATCGAATATATTATTATTATCCGACATAGCTGTAGATACGACATGATTCTGTTGTTGAATTGTAAGTTTATTAATTCGGAAAACAAATTTAAAGATCTTGGTTGAAAAAGTTGGCAATGTCTTCTTTTTAAAAGAGTGTGTTTTCTCGTCAATTCATCGTTGAATCGGCAGCGGTTAATATTTTAATTTTTTAACGAATAGAACCTCAACAGACTACGAATCAAGAGTATGCATCGGGAACGTTCTTGCACTGTACAGTTCGGTTGATGCTCAGAAACTTTAATCTGCAATCGAGCTGTACAAGGCTGATAACAGATACATAGTTATCTGAAATTGGTTACTGGGACTAACTAGTCCGTACTTTAGGGAAAATGCTGAATAGGTTGACGAAGGATAGTATGCCGTCATGTTGGTCAATGAATCTTGTTTCACAAAGACCACTGAGTGGGATATGGCTGGCTACGGCAATGGATAACATCATAACCAGCATGCAATAGTGTTTCAGGCTTTATATAAGTATGTATTTGCAAATTTTTCGTATGTCTCATAACTATTTATGTTTCACGAGGTGGCCCACATAAGCTATAAGATCTATCCAACGTACTGTGTGAACTTCTGAATCCGTTCTGCAACACACTAATTGGTACGCTCCAGTGTGTCTTCCGGCTGCCGGGAAATAGACCTAACCTTTACACTAATCAAAGCCTAAAAAAATACAAATGAATTTCAAGTCGAGACCCAACACATTTTCATCGACTTTAAAGCCGCATATGATAGCATTCATCGTCAGTAGCTCTACGTGGCGATGGCCGAATTCGGGATCCCGCCAAAACTGATCATATCAACAAACAAACAAACATATGTCCGCCGCCTAGGAGAAAACGTCACTGTTGATAGCAATAACTTCGAGGTAGTTAAGGAGTTCATCTACCTAGGAGTATACATCACCTCCACTAATGACACCTTAATAGAGATCCGTCGGAGAATTACCTTTGGAAACCGCTGCTACTTCGGTTTAGCGAAACAAATGGGTTCAAAACTCCTCACTCGATGGACAAAATGCATGCTCTATCGAACCTTAATCCTACCAGTCCTGCCTTATGATGCCGAGTGCTGGACGATAATTAGTAAAGGGGAGCTAATATTCGATTCTTTTGAAAGAAATATACTCCGGCGAATATTTGGTTCTGAGGGCGAATGGAGGAGAAAATACAACCGCGAACGCTAGGCCCTGTACCAAGATCTGGATGTAGGCCAAAAAGCTAAATCACGTCGACTACATTGGCTCCGCCACATTGAGCGAATAGAAAATAATGCTCCAGCCAAGAGGATCTTCGACCCCCAGCCCCCTGGATGGCAAGGAAGACCGAATCTCCGTTTTAAAGACCAAGCCATCGCGCTTGGTCTGGAGAAATGGAAGCAGCAGCAGGCTGCAGTGTCTCAGGCAGAGACTCTTCACGCGTCGGCAGCCCGTAGTATAGTTGATATTTCATGTTTTTTGGTTAAAAAACGTAAACATTTTTCGGAAATTATTTAGATGATCCCCACCCTTTCCAACGCCCGACTACCGAAGATTACAATTGTATTCTCTTTTTATTCACACCATAATAATATTTACACCAAATGGTTAAGATCAAAAATATGTATAGCGCTCCGAATTACATTGAACTTGGTGTTCCACAAGGTTTAGTTTTGGGTCCTATTTTGTTCCTGATATATGTCAACTCATTGTTTGTTGAACCTTTTAAAGGTAAAGTTACAGCGTTTGCTGATGATACTCTGCTCTTTCATATTCAAATGCAAGTTTGCTGAATATGTTTGCGGATGTGAACTATGACCTCGATTTACTGAGAAAATGGTTCACAAAACACAAACTCATTATAAGTGATAAAACCAAATTTATGATATTTAATATTAAAAGTAATTTCTGTGATGATTTGCCGATTTATTATCACTCTCCAAGTTGCACTCAATTTTGCTTTACCAATCTCAATGATAATTTTGTAACATTCGACAATTTTAAATCTTGTAGCAATGATTGTTTCAGGGGGCAGTGTGTTGACAATTTTAATTACTTAGGTATAGTTTTAGATAACAAGCTCTGTTGGAATAATCATACACTTTATCTTAAACAATACCTTAATAAAGTAGTAAGAAAACTTTATCATCTTAGTCTATATTGTCCACAAACAATTATAGAACTCGTATATAATGGTCTTCTAAAATCCAAGCTGCAATATGGTATCTCTTGTTGGGGTGGTGCATATTTTAATAAAACGGAACCACTATTGATAAAACAAAAACATGCAATACGGATTGTATGCAAAGTAAATTGCAGAACTCCAAGTCTTTCTTTGTTCAAAAACCTTGGAATTCTTCCGCTAAGGCATCTTTACTGGTACAAAGTTTTAAAAATATATTTTTTTTTTTTTTTTTTTTTTTTTTTTAAAAAAAGGAAATCCAAATCCCAGAGCACTCAGACTCGGTAACGTTCCATTGTACTACCAGGCAGAAATCCTTCTTTTGGTGTAAAGGCATGTGAATGGGTGGCGTATGTTGTTGTTCCCCGTGGGGATTGAACCTGCACCGCACGGGTCACAAGCCAACATACTAACCTCTACACCGTCGCCACCCTTCGGGTTTTTACATTGTAAGAAACGTAGATAACTATAATTTGCGGGTCTATACCAGAAGTTTGGTAACTGTTCCTATAATTTATAAAGCATACTTTAAAAGATTTTACTATGCCACCGCACCACGTTTGTTTAATTCACTTCCAGATATAATTAGGTGTGAGAGCTAAAAATGTATTTTTTTTTATTATCTTAACACCTTTAAGATGGTTGTTGTCTTTGGACTATTCAGCCATAAATAGTTTTTTTTTATGAATATTGTTTTTTGAATGTCTTGTGTATGTATTTTTTCTTTTTTTTTCTTTCATTGTCTTTTAAATAAAATAATTGTATTAGTTTTTTTTCGCCAATATTTTCTTTTATGTTATTTCCCATCAACAATTTGTGTCAATTTATTTGATAGATTTCTTTGATAGATTTATTGTACGTTAAATAAAATAAATAAATAAATAAAAAAATATTCCGTGGTCTCAGACAGCGTTACCGCTAGAGACTAGAGTCGCTATTTGCCACCTTTTTTTCGAAAAGCGGTTAAGTGACGAGATTAGTGAGTTGGCTTGTCACCCGTACGGTGCAAGTTCAATCACCATGGGGAGCAACAAAATACGCCACCCATTAATGGAAATAAATAATTGACACCTTGTTTTCTCCAACCCCTACACCAAAAAAGAGGATTTCTGGATGGTAGTACAATGGACCGTTACCGAGTCTGAGTGCGCTGGGATTTGGATTCCCTTTTTTATAAAGCAAAAGCCGGTTTTTCGAACTCGTCCTAACTGTTATTGGGAAGGGATTGGCCTTCATTTTTCCCACAATTCATCATTCATATTATTATTTTTCAATTGACACAAATGTAGTTCTAAATATAAACTCATGTTTAAGCTGGATACCATTGTGAAATACGAGTATAACCTGAGTTCGACGAGTGCTACAACTTGGCTAGCAACAGAACCGAATTAGGCTAAGCTGAATCCGTTTGATCTCTCTTAGCAGATTGTACATTGGTGCTTCAATTGTTTTCAGCACTGTCAAGCATTCAACAAGACTTAGCGTATACTCAAATGATTTCTGCAGAAGCTGCTTGGAGAGGAGAAGGAGTCTATTGACCACCTTCACTGTAACACCGCACTTATGTACATAGGTCCATGTGGACCCATTGTGATACCCTTCATTGGAAGTGTTGCCCTCGTTGTTCTGGCCTTGGTCCTCCATTCTTGGTTTTCTTTCCCTACTCCATATTGTCCAGCCATTCGGATGTCTTTATAAACCTGTAAAGATTTGAAAGGGAAACATCTGACAATTCTTGAACGTCTTCGAAAAAGTATCTTCCAAGTGTTCTGTTCCTCAGGTGACGTAGGCTTGGGCAGTGAGAGAGATGGTGAGGTGTATCCTCATGGGTCTCCTCGTCATCACAGCCTCTACAGGTGTCGTCGTTCCTGAGATTTAGTTTTATTGCATCAACTCAGACAGTGATGTTCTGTCAGAACGTACTTATTACTAATGATTGGCGCATTCGAATGATTTAATCGATTATAATCGATTCTTCATTTCAAATAATTCGAATGATCTCTCGCATGCGATCGACTCGACACTAGAGCAAAATGTCTCACACACAACTACTAAATAAAACACAGAGAACGCAATTTCCTGCACGCACATACCAAGTCAACCCATTCGTCGCGAAGTCCCATAACTCGAATGAAAAAAAATAGTAACATTCGGGAAAAAAATCAAGAACTTACTTTTGCTTTAATTTTAGAACAAAATGTCTCATCACAACTACATACTTAAACACCGAACACACTACCGACAATCACAAAGTGGTGACGGTTAGTTTGTGTGAGAAAAATACCTGTTTCTACATTATTTAAGTATGAAAAGATAATAGCTCATATTCTCATGGCTTGCTCTGTGTTTTTGATTTTGTCCATTCGAATGATAAGCAGCTGCCTTTTTCGTATTCCCCGTACTCGATCTCGAATGCAAGAGCTCTCGAATGAAAAAACAGTAGCATTACTATTTAATTTATAATTAGTTACTACTCTTCGAAAGAATCGACATTCGAGAACTTTTATATGGATTACTACTTCACTCAGATAATGTTTGCGATAACGATAAGTACATTAGCCGTTTGTTCAGCTGATTGAATTTTCGTTGGCTTCGTGTTAGTATGTATTAGTAATTGCTTCCTGTTGCTGTTTCCTTTTGCGAAACTTGTGGACGATAAGTAGAAAAGGGGATCTTATATTGGGTTCTTTCGAAAAAAAAATATTAAATCGACATTTGGTCCTCTGTGCGAGTAGAGCGAAGGGAGGAGAAGATACAACCGCGAACTCTATGAGCTGTACCAAAACGTGGGCTGTGCCAATGGATGTGGTAATCTTCAAAAGATGGCATGCACGATTCGCAAACCGGAATAATCGATGCCAGGAATGCGCCTACGTACTAATCCGCACCCAGCTCCCCGCGTATTACTTCGCAGTTCTAGTTAGCAATTCATGCTATGCGTCTTGTCTTGTGTCAGTTGCTTCTGAAGCTTTTGCTTCTTCTGACGCTCTCCTTAGCTTTTCTACTCTCCGCGGTTCATTTTGGATAGTTGTTACCAGATTACAAACTGTCGTCCAATTGTCTATTAGGAAAGATGGATTGGGTAGATTCGTTCTCCATGCTACGAATCGCCCACAACGAAAAACTGCGTGCTCCGTGTCTTCCTTCTGGTCTGGACAATCTGAGCAAAATGGCGAGCTATCGTGTCCAAATCGATGTAGGTATTTGCGGTAGCCGCCGTGGTCAGTCAGGAACTGCGTAAGGTGGTAGTTGCTGTTTCCATGTGCTCGCTTTGTCCAGGTCTCAATTGACGGGATCAGCTTGTATGTCCGTCTGCCTTTTGTAGTGTTGTCCCACCTGGTTTGCCATATAGCAATTGAAGCTGCTCTTTCTTCTACTCTAATTCTTGCCATTTTACTTGCATCTTGTTCGCCCGGCGTTTTTCTATTGTAGATCCTCAACATCTCCCCCGCTGGAATGTCAATGGGTATCAATCCAGCTATGACGAAGGCCGCTTCGTCCGAGATGGTTCGAAAACCGCAGGTTGTCCTTAACGCGCTAAGCCTTTATGCGGATGATAGTTTCCTTCTTGTTCCTTTTGTTGCTAGTACCCCGCCCAAACCGGGGCGGCATAAAGGAGGACTGAGCTGACTACTCTTGATAAAACGGCCCTCCTAGCGTATCCAGGTCCACCGATGTTAGGTAGTATGCGTGAGAAAGCTCCCTCTATTTGCGATGGTTTAGTTGTAATATACTGCACGTGTGTCTTGAACTGCAGTCTGTTGTCTAGCATGACTCCAAGATATTTGACTGCTCCTTTGGATCTGATGATCTGGTTCCCCACCTGGAAATTAGCAAATTCAATAGTTTTTCGACTCGTTATAAGGACAGCTTCTGTTTTATGGTCGGCTAGTTCTAGTCCGGCGGATACTAGCCAGTGTTTTCCACTTCATGAATCTGTTTAGCTACTGTCACGACGGCAATGTGGTCGGCAAATCCAATTAATGGTACTCCGCAAGGTTGCTTTAATCGTAGGACTCCGTCATACATGATGTTCTACAGATGCGGCCCCAGTACGGATCCCTGTGGGACGCCCTCGGTAACCTTGTAGTATTTGACTCCTTCGTCGGTATAATACCTTAGCTTCATGTTGTTAAAGTAGTCCGTCACTATCCTCAGCAGGTAATATGGTGTATCTGGCGAGAGATCTTCTTAGGAATGACCAATTCGTGGAATTGAAGGCGTTTTTGACGTGCAGCGTAACTACAGCACAATACTTCTTCGAAGGCACTTTCAGCTATGTGGACCAACGCTCTTATAGCATCAACTGTAGAACGCGCTCTTCTGAAGCCAAACTGTCGGTCTGAGAGGGCTCCTTTCTCTTCAGCCACTGCGAGAAGTCTATTATAGATTATTTTCTGGAGGATTTTTCCCATGGTGCCCAATAGGCATATAGGGCGCTAGGACGATGGTTCTCCTGGAGGCTTCTTTCCTTTCGGAATCAGGACCAAGTGCTGCATTTTTCATTGCTCGGGGAAGGTTCTCTCCTCTAGGCACCTCTGCATTGTTAATATGAAGAGGTCTGGTCTCGTTCTAGCAGCCATCTTCAATGCCTTGTTTGGGATTCCGTCTGGTCCGGGCGCCTTGTTGTCACCTATCCTGCTGCATGCCTTTAGCAGCTCGTCCGGAGTAATAACAGGTATATCGTCTGGATTAACCTCTCTTATTATGCTGCACATAGTAGCTGGTCTGTTGGGGAAAAGGTGTTCTACTATAGATCTCAACATTCTTGGGCATGTTATTGGGCGGGTTCTACAGTCCCTCAGCTTCGTCATAACCATCCTGTATGCTGTTCCCCAGGGGTTGATATCAGCTTCGTCGCATATACGCTTAAGGCATTTTGTCTTACTTTCCTTGATAGCCCTTTTTACTTCGTGTCTCACTATTCTAAAGTTATTCAGGAGTTCTTGAAAGTCAGCTCTCCCCCTGGATCGTTGGACCTTTTGCCTGGCTTTTAGGCACGCTGTCCTCAATGTTTTATGTCCTCATTCCACCAATAGCATGGTGAACGCTTTTTGCTGCTTACTCTCCTGGGCATTGCTGCATCGCACGCTGTGGTGATAGTACGGACGAGTTGGGCAGACATGGCTTCTGCCGTTTCGTTCTGCCTCTGGTTGTCTGTGCTTATCAATTCTTCAAACGTACCAAGACGTGGATGTAGTCCAAAAAGCTAAATCACGTCGACTACATTGGATCGCCCACATTGAGCGAATGGAAAATGCTCCAGCCAAGAGGATCTTCGAGTCCCAGCCCCTGGTTCGAGAAGAGCAAGCCATCGCGGATGCCAGAGCGCTCGGTCTGGAGAACTGGAAGCAGCATGCCCGAGATCGCAGGGGATGGAAGGCTGCAGTGTCTCAGGCAGAGAATCTTCAAGGGTCTTGAGTCCGTTAAGTAAAGCAAGTAAGAAATTTCTTCGATGTAAAGAAGCAAATATTGCCGGGCTAGCACTACAAACTCATCTTAGAGCCTGCAGTGAGTCACTCTGACAATGTTGTCACATTTGCGTACCATTTCGACTTCTGTAAAAGTCTTTGACTGTTTACAGTATCAAAAACAGCTCTAAAATAAATTGACAATGCATAAAAGCTTCCGCTCTGAAAGTCTCCGAATTATTTCGCAGCACAAACATAAGGATCGCTCTAATGGATATTTTTTTTAACGATTCATATGATGCCGACATAACAACGCACAGACCCTTAATTTTATTTTAAAGTTTCCGTTCTCTTTCCATCTTTCTCTACTAAAGTAGCCTTAAAAGTCCGCTTATTATCTATCTCTGGATCTGTCAAAGTGTCAATACAAATTGTAATCACTCAGCAACTGCTTCTCCATATTTTGTCCGCCATTTTCGTATTCTCATATCTAAGTGTCTTGTTGCAATGTGCGCTAATTGAAGTTACCACCGATGGGTGATTTGCGATTTTATCTGGCCTCAACACATACCCCCCTTTGCTGCATTGCTCTTGTAATATTCCAAATGACATCGCGCATTTGTCAATCTGGCGTTTGCTTTCTTTTATGCTGTCCGACACGGAAAATCCACAAAGAAAAAACTCACAAGCCACGACAAACGAAAGCACACGTCTCATGACTTACACGCTTAATAAATTTTCGCTAAAAAAGTTGAATTTCTTTGTTGGGACTTATATATACTTTTCCGGATTATGCAATGATTTGCTGCCTATCCTCCCGCCCGAACTGTTGTTTGTTGCTTGAAGAAAGAAAAAATTAAATAAAAATTACGAAATTTGACACACGGCAGAAAACAGCGTGAGAAAAACGCTTGAAATTGTTTTCCATGTCGTATTTGGATTTATTTTACATTTTTTTGTTTTGATTTGGCCCACGCGTAACTAGATACCAAAGGAACAACAGCCTCAATGGTATTTGTTTTGAAATTATTCCGCACTCAGCCAGCTATTCATACAAATTGTCGACAAATGTTAGCTACGCTCTCAAATATGAAAAAGGTACGTCATTTTGAATCATGGCTTTCATGAATGACCAACCGTTGCACGGCTGTTAACTAAATAAGTCGTGGGATGTGCTTTGGGGCAGCATGCATGTTTCAAAGTTTTAACCGAAGGTGTGATGGATATGTTCATTTTGGGGTATGTCAGTGTGTTAGGCAGGGATACTGCATTTGAATATAAAGTATTACATTTCGTACAGCTTTACACTGGTAACAACAACTTGTTTTGAATAGGGAAGGCAAAGTCAGGCCAGTATAAGACTTGGTGTAAGGGCGGAGCAATTAAGAACACATGATACCTTTGAGTATCATAGAAGCCCTAATACTCTTCATATTTAAGTGTTTTTATTGAAGATAAAAAGGGCCGTTTTGAAAATATCAAAAAGAAAATCTCTTTTTGTGCTACTTTCATTTTTAGGTTAGGTTTAGCTCATGCCAAATACTACACAGGCAACAGTATTGTGAAGGCTTCCTATCGAACAGTTTTCAAAGGATATACTTTCTTTCTTTCGTTTGGCATTTATGTCAAAGAAGTTGGAAGGGCAATCAAAGCCTCCAAGAAACGAAAAAGATGACAGACAATGGTTCATGCTTCTCATCTCCAAACTTATGAGAGGCGATCCAATGCATAACCAGCGGAGGGAAAGTTATCTTCTTCCTTTGTACTAACAAGGGAAAAGGCTATACGCGAAAATATGATAATTCCGATGTGTGATCTGTTGACCAAATTAAATTTGAATGCTTTATTGTGTTCTTCGGCTGTTTGGTCATTTAGTTTTTTTGTAAAATGAAAGATTAATTCATTTACTTTCCCAACGTTTCGGCGGGTGTTGCCACATTCCTCAAGGGAATCTTTATTACATACACAACAAATAAATAAATAAAAGTAAACATTAAGTAAACCAAACAACTATTGGATATAGATAAAACTTACAAATTAAGTTTAAAAAAGAAATTAAATAAAATAAAATAAAATAAAACCGTCAGCTGTATTATCAGTTCGACTTGTTGAAGTTTTGTTCTTGACTGTGTGTCCGTTATTGTTTTGGTATGAGGGAGCAGTAGACAGCGGAGATGTTCTGTGTGTCCTGTTTCCTTTTCATGTTGTTTTTGTTGTTTAAGATATGCAGGGTTTCCAGGGTGAGGCGTTTTGATTTTTGTTTTTCTGTTTGTAAAATTTGTGTGTTGTCGAAGTCCGGTCTATGGTTTGTGTCAATGGTATGGCTGGCTAACGCTGTTTTGTTGGGGTTGCCTGATTTAATGTCGGATTTGTGATTTGAAATACGCTGTTGGAGGAATTGCTGTGTCGTCCCAACGTAGCATAGATTACAAGGTTCATAATCTTTTCCTTTGCAATTAATTTTGTATACTACGTCGGTCCGTTTTCCTTTTTCCGTTCTTACTGTAAGCTTGGAGAACAGTGTCGCAAGAGTCTGATTGGACTTGTACGCCAAATTGATACCCTTAGTGGTAGCGATGATCTTTTTTAGACTCTCAGCAATTCTTGGGACATAGACTACTCCTCTGTATGTCCCAGATTCTCTCACGTTCTCTTCTTGCGGAACTGTTCTGCGGCGGTGTCGGAGGAACAGGCTCCGAATAACCTCTCCGGGAAAACTGTTGTCCTTCAAAATGCGTGTGACAATTTTTTCGTTTGCGTTGTGGAACTTTTCGTCACTCAGTGCAAAGACCTTTCTGATTAGGTTGCCAGCAGTGTTAATTATGACATGTTTGGGTTGATTTTACCGAAAGAACATGAACAGGAAACAGGACACACAGAACATCTCCGCTGTCTACTGCTCCCTCATACCAAAACAATAACGGACACACAGTCAAGGACAAAACTTCAACAAGTCGAACTTATAATACAGCTGACGGTTTTATTTTATTTTATTTTATTTTATTTCTTTTTTAAACTTAATTTGTAAGTTTTATCTATATCCAATAGTTGTTTGGTTTACTTAATGTTTACTTTTATTTATTTATTTGTTGTGTATGTAATAAAGATTCCCTTGAGGAATGTGGGAACCCCCGCCGAAACGTTGGGAAAGTAAATGAATTAATCTTTCATTTTACAAAAAAACTAAATGACCAAACAGCCGAAGAACACAGTAGAGCATTAAAATATGAAAATGACCGTTCTAGCAAGCTGTTGTCACATACCGTTAAGATCATTGAGCGGGTATCTGATGGCCGATTGCGGACAACAATATGTCTTTCTCATGGCGGCCAACAATACGGTTTTCTCATGACCACAGTGGGGCTTGTAAATTAAAGGATGTTGGTGGATTCTGATAGACATCCAAGAGATCTGTTATGGGAGGCGCCGAGACAACATGTAGTTCCATAGGAACCTACGTACAGATTATAATGGACATGTATGAGGTAGCAAAGGCAATAGTGAGATGCCCGGCTGGAGCTCCGTCAGGAGTTCCCAATCAAATTCGGTGTACACCAGAGAAGCGTACATAGTTAGGTTAGTTTAGGTTATAGTGGCAGTCGACAGAGGCCGACACACTTAGACCAATGAAAGGTCCATTGTGATACCATACGGATATATCTTCTTCCTACTCGTTGAACCAGTTGGAGCTTTTGATGAAGCTTGACAGACTTTTGATGTCGGTGTTAATGAGATGGTCAAGATCATTGTAAAAGAAAGATCCTAAATGAAGTTTTTGTCTTTGAAAGAGAGCAGGGCATGTGCAGAGAAGGTGGAGAATAGTCTCCTCCTCCTCTTCGTCCATGCAGCTTCTGCAGAAGTCCAAGCCATTTGTGTAGGTGCCAAGTCTTGTTGCATGCTCGCCTATGAGACAGTAGCCGTGTTTCTTTGCACGCGGATATAGGGATGGCATTAAAAAACGACCATCGCCGCTTAAGAATTCATCAAAAAAAAAACTTGCACCTATGACATGCACCGTGACACAGCTGTAAGTTGTAGTTAAGAAATTTGTATTGAAAATCCTGAAATTGAAAAAATATTTACTTCCGCCAATTGAAATTGATGCCAAGCATATTCTAAAATTATGAAAAACAATTTCACATTAACAGATTTGCTAATTTCAATTACCCTTAAAATGAAGTTTGAAAAATAATAATAATAACATCACGAATAAAATATTCGGCGGGATGAGTGAGTGGTCGGTGGGTTGTCAAACTTTGACATTTCCTGAAAAATTCATCGGAAGGATTCATCAGAAACGAAGAAAATGGATTTTGGAAGCACTGTTTATCCGCGCTAAAGTTAGCGTATATAGGATAAGTTGTTGTTGTATTTTACAAGCGTTTCAGATACAGCTTTGGCCAAATCTGTTTTGCCGCTTGACAAATGTTGCCACTAGTCCACCTAAGGTTGGTTTTCTCAATGGTCTAACTCATAAATATGAGTTTGAGTTTATCATGTAGAAGGGGCAGTATGGTTCCTTTCCTGGCGAGTTGATTCGCCCTAAAGTTTCCTGAAATATCTGTATGTCCTGGCACCCAGCATAGGTGAATGTTAAATTGGTCCGCCATCTCCACGAGGGATGATCGGCAGTCACGGACTACGATCGAGTTTGTGGAGAGAGAATCCAGAGATTTTAGCGCAGCTTGACTATCTGAGAAGATTCGGCTTCAGCCACGATAGGACTTCCTTAATCGCCATGATTTCCGCCTGGAACACGCTGCAGTGATCAGGGAGGCAAAAGGAGAGGCTGAGGTCCAGCCTGTCAGATAACACACCCCCACCTACCCCCTAGTCGGTTTTGGATCCATCGGTATAAAAGTGGATCGATTTATTTTCGACAGGGGGACCTACCTCCCAGAATGTTCTGGGAAGGATGTTGACCTTGAAGTTTTTGTCAAAACGGGTCTGAGGGGTGGTGTAGTCTATGTTGCTAGGGAGGATTCTAATTTTGTTTAGAATAGATGCGGTAGATTTTATTCTCGAATCATTGGAACGTTGATTTGAGGCGGACAGCAGCATAAGCAGCCGCTCGCTTACTAAAGATGTCCAGGGGTGTCAGGTGAAACAGAATGTCCATTGCAGCAGAGGGAGTAGTGCGCAGTGCACCACTCATGCAGAGACACGCTGTTCGTTGGACTTTGCTTAGCTTTTCGCGATTTATCGCTTTTTTTCTAAGGCAGTCCACCAAACAACCACCCCGTACATAAGTATCGGTCTTATTAGGGTGGCGACGGTGTAGAGGTTAGTGTGTTGGCTTGTTACCCATGCGGTGCAGGTTCAATCCCCATGGGGAACAACAACATACGCCACCCATTCACATGCCTCTATACCAAAAGGAGGATTTCTGCCTGGTAGTACAATGGACCGTTACCGAGTCTGAGTGCTCTGGGATTTGGATTTCCTTTAAAAAAAAAAAAAAAAAAAAAAAAAAAAAAAATCGGTCTTATTGCTGAAATGTATAGCCAGTTGGTGATCCGGGGTTGAAGCCCCCACTTTGTACCGATGGCTTTTTTGCAGGTGAAGGATGCTACCGTAGCTTTACGAACTCTTTCTTGTATGTTAGGTTTCCAACTGAGCATTTTGCCCCCCCCCCCCCCTCTTTCCAGGCACATCAGCAGCTAGTTCACCACTAAGTTTTAGAGGAAGGGGGAGCGTACATAGTCCCTTGATAATTAAAACCGTCCCTAATTTTCTAATTGGGGAAAAGTGACGGACTCCATTAATTGTTCTTTGCCGGGGAATGGGCATCGTATCAGCCCGAACAAGTCAGAAGTGCTGGCCGTTCTCTGATTCACTTTGTCCTATTCCAGACATTTGTTTGTATTGAAGAGTGAGTCCCAACTGCGATAAGTTCACAAATCTGGAATCTATGATCAATAGTGGTGCAACGTGTGATAACAACATCAATCGTCGCGGAAGCTTAGCGTAGGGTGGATCAAGTGTCGGGAAACCTCAGCCATCTTCTGTGACTTCTCGAGTGAGAAGTTCAAAAATCCGAAAAAGAGAGGCAGGCCTTAAAACTCCTTGATCACACAAATGCGAGAACACCAGCAATTGATTTGCCTAGTGACGAAGTGATTCCAAACTGGGAGGCCTTCTGATACTCAAAATGGAGGAAAAACGGAAGAAGAAGAAGAAATTTATTCATTAATCCAAAAAGTAACGTTTTATCAAACCTCAATAAACATCGGGTGGCCGCTCTGTTTCGAATCATGTTCCTGTCATTGATTATTGTTAGATATTGTTATTGTTAGATAGATATTGTCCTAGGTCGTTAGACCAATTCTTACATATAGGGTGTTTGTCTGATGAACCAAATTGGACAAAGCGATAAATCGTGATAAGCTGGGCAAGGTCCAACGTAAAGCTTGTCTGTGTATTACACTCCGAACAACTCCCTCGAATGCACTAGATATTCTACTTCATCTGACACCCCTCGATATATTTAGCAAGCAAACAGCTGGATCCAAAAGAATATTGGCCAGTCTATCATTCTGAACTCATTTGGGTCTCTACTCTCTACCAAGGAACATAGACTATAACATACCCCAATTACAGTTCGGAAAGAACCTCCAAATCACTATCCCCACCAGATCATTCTGAGAGGGTGATGCATTTACGGAGGATATATCGATCCACTCCTACGCCGTTGGATCAAAAACTAGTGATGGGGTAGGTGGAAGTGTTTTCTCGGAAAGACTAAATATTAGTCTTACTTTCCGTCTTCCTAATCATTGTAGCGTGTTCAAGGCGGAAATTATGGGGATAAAAGAATTCTTGACGTGGCTGAAGAGAATGTGATATCCACTAAGGATATCCGTACATTCTCGGACAGTTGAGCCGCGATTAAGGCTCTGACCTTAGTCTCTTCAAACCCTATTGTAGCTTTGTAGTATTGTATTGTATGTGGAGTGGGGTCATCAGTAGATGGCAAGCACTTAGACCTATTGGTCCATTGTACTTCAGCATAGCTGCCCGCTCGCTGCTTATTGGCGATTAGTAAGAGTCAGTGAGGGAGAACCTGCCAGTAGCCTTGGCAAAACGAAGGATATTAGCAAGTTCAATGTCCCCCATCTCATCTTCGTTGACGAATTGTTTACCAATAGTGTTGAGCCTGGTCCTGGCGAAAACAGGGCATTCACAGATGAAATGAGATGCCGTTTCATCCGCCTCTAGGCGGCACTCAAATAGGCCCGAGCTCCTAATGTGGATTGTTTCAAGGTGCTCGTTTAGAGGACTGAAACCAGTGACGAGACCAATCAAGGATCTCAAGACTTTCCTGTTTAGTCCAAGCAAAAACTTAGCACTGCTGATTTTTGGACCGCCCACTAGCTTCTTCGAATACCTGCATGAGACCAGGTCATGCCAGTATTCGGAATGTTGTTGGCGTAGAGCCGAATCCATTTCACGTTTGTGGACGGATGAGCAGCATCCTATAGATGGTTGTGGGCCAATGAAGGCTGTTGAAGAGCCCTTCCTGGCCAGAGCATCCGCTCTTTCATGGATACCTGTGTGCCCAGGAACCCAGGCAAGTGATACCGAGTTACATCTTCACATACGGTTAAGCTTAACCATGGTTTCCTCAACTATTTTTGAGTTGAGAGAGCCAGCCGAACAGGCTTTGATAGCGGCTTGGCTATCTGAGCAGATGTATGAGGTTTTACCCTTAATCCTTCTCCTTAACACGATATTGGCGGCAGTGGCAATCGCAAAGATTTCTGCCTGAAAAACAGTTGTTTGTCTACCCAAGGCTGCAGATAGATTTATCCGACAGTCTCTAGAGTAAACCCCGGCTCCGGAGATACCGTCAATGAGTGGGCTATCCGTATAGACAATGAACTGACTCGGCCTAAAGGAAGGATGACCTGAAAACGGCGCTCAAAGACTTGTTTCGTGCACACAGTGTCAAGTGCTCCTCCCCGATGGCCAGGTAGGCTGTCATAGAGAGCTGTGTACCTGTATTGTAGCCTTAGACTGCCGTTCATCTTTTGAGGAGATGGGAGAACTGTGCAACATTCACCTCTGCTTGATGCCTGGGCATAGAGACATTTCAGGGAGCTGTAGCGCAGATGACCTCGCCAAAAAAGGAACCACATTACCTCCCTTACTTGACGAAGGTTCTCTAGGTATACCTTTCGCTACATTTGAACTTATGTCTAAGATATCCGCAGTCTAGAGTACAAACCTTAGGTGGACAGGTACTAATACATGTCTAGCGACTAAGCATATCTGGGGTGGGGTGGCGACGGTGTAGAGGTTAGTGTGTTGGCTTGTGACCCGTGCGGTGCAGGTTCAATCCCCATGGGTAACAACAACATACGCCACCCAATCACATGCCTCTACACCAAAAGGAGGATTTCTGCCTGGTAGTACAATGGACCGTTACCGAGTCTGAGTGCTCTGGGATTTGGATTTCCTTTTTTTTTAAAGCATATCTGGCCAAAACTGGATCTGCGACGCTCTATGTGTTTGATCTCACTTAACCGACTGCACATTGGCTCTGCTATAGAGGTTTCATTACAGGACACTGTTTAATTGGCAAGCACTCATCAAGGCTTGGTGTCTATTTAAACGACTTCTGTAGAAGCTGCATGGACGAGGAGGAGTAGAAGACTACACTTCGCCTTCTTTGTACATGCCCTGCACTCTCCAATAAAATAAATCTCTATATAGGAGCCTTCTTGCTTAATGGGCTTAGTGACTTGGCTAACACAGACGTAAGAAGTCTATCGCGTTTCATCAGAAGCTCTAAATGGTTTACGAGGCATCACAATGGACCTTACACTGGGCTAAGTGTGTTGGCTATAGCTGACAACCACATTAACCTATAACCTTACCTAGATCGCCCTTTTACGACACCGGTGATATCCAGTCGTGGGAACCCAGGATTTGCATCCACACGTGTGCTCCCCCCACAAGACATTGTTCAAGATGTTAAATGTGTTGCTGGGCTCAGCTGAATGTCAAAATTGCGTGTGATTTCTCTCCTTAGTCACCTTTTTCGACAAGCGCTGTAGTGATATTCTTAACCCGGGAAAAATTGATTGATGATATTGGTTAATCCAAAACCTACAAACTTTAACTGTTCTTGGTTCATTTGCCCAAAAACGTTCATCCCAAAACATAAAGATATATTGTTTTTCAGAAACTGTACAAATTCCCCAACAACTCAACTCGATAACTTAACTGATTAAATATGTAACTAATAAATTGCTGTCCATATTACTTCGATACACACACCCTTTCCATATCACTACCATCAGATAAATCATAACGCAAACCATACACCTGGACCGTATCATCAGGAAAACACCTAAAGTTGATTCGAACAAAAAAAACATGCTCTCGAAACGATCAGACAAGCGAACGTACGCATGTGTTCCCTGCGTCGCTTTCCTGGTAGGCCGCTGATATTTGAAGAAAGAAAAAAACTCGTAAACCTATCTTACCTTCAGTTACAACGGAAACTAATGACAGTTAAAAAAATAAACGAGTTTCCGATAACACTGTCTGTAACCGGGGGGTGGGCCAGCAGCAGCAGCAGCAGCACTAACAACAACAGCAACACTCTTGTAAAAGAAAACCGTATCCACGAGCAACGAATGTGACCTCACGAACCACTCAATGTACCACGACACAACTTCTTTAGCTTCCAGCATCCACTTAAGCTTCTCCATTCAGCATCACCATCACACACAACCAGCAGCAGCAGCAACATCTGGTAGCACAAGCAGGCGCAGAACTACAACTGTACGTAATCGCTATCATCATTTATTATTGAGTGTAGTCGATCGAGTTGAACCCCATTGCGCGAAGTGGCCGTGTACCGCAGATACATACTATGTATCTGTATCTGTCTAGCAGCAAACAACGGCACAACTGCAAATCTATTCTTTTGCACCTGGAAATTGTTATGCCTTTGAGTTATTATTACCTCGTTCAAATAGGTTTATCATTTGTTTTCCCCGCATGGCCTAATCTCAAATCGATTGCAGATAAAATAATGCGAAAGCGAAACACTTGGTTCGAACCAATTGCGTTTCGTGATACGCACGGAGCATAGGTAAAGTTTCCTGACTTTGACTTCCTTTCTCTTTTTTGCTGTTGTTCTTGTGAATTGTCTCTGTTCTGTTCCTCTTGCATAGTTGAATAGGAGGATGCCATGCTAAGTTCTTGATCATATTCAATAGAAAAGGCAATTTATATATGAAGCGAGGTTGGGATTCACTTTAAAATGCATAAATGAGCGGATGTTAGTGGTATTTAACTTGTGGCTAAGGCTGAATGCGTATGTGCGATTCATTGTCACGCCAACAGCATTTTATAAGGGCTTGGTTTTTTTTTTATTTCTTGCGAACTTAATTTCTCTAAAACTGTTTCTTCTGAGAACAAGATCGCCAGTTTCATCGCCAGATCGCATTTTTATGGTAGATTGATGAGTAATGGTAGTAAAAGAGTGGAGAGTACGAGAGGGTGCCAAAAATTGATGACAGTTTTTTATAGAATGGTCAAAAACAAGCATTTTTTACTATAGGAGGGGGGTCTATCTCGCCCCGTTTAGGAGGTAGGGGCAATTTTAGAAAGAAGGGCTTATGTAAATTGAATTTTTTTTTTAAAACAACGGCAACACTTACATTAAAGTAGGTACTATACCGGTTTTGAAAGCCAGAAATCTGTTATATAATCCTAAATTTAAATTAAATTCTTTATGTCAATATTTTTTTTTGAAAGATTCGCATGCAAACTCAAAATTTTGATAAAAAAAATTAAAAAAAAAGTTTAGACCAATTTTTTCCAAATTGTGAAATGAAGTGCTAAATTGCTTTTGTGGTCAACGACACTATCAATTTTGAATCGAACGCAAAAAACCGAATGGCTTTATGTCTTCTAGTTTTAGAGAAAATTGAAAATTACTAAAACCGTTATCAAATCTTGGCGCCCTAGTTATCGTACACGTGCCGTAAAAGAAACCCCGACCATTGCTGAGCCTATTCTAATATCCACTTCTGTTTTGTTTATAAATACAGTGTGGGTCAAAAGTGACTTCCTAATTTAAAGTGATAATAACATTTTTATAGAAATAATTTTTTATTAACTTGGAATTCTAAAAGTATTCAAAAGAAATACATATATAGAATTTTAAAATGTTTTAAATAGCCCAAAAAAATTGATGTTGCATTGGTCACCGAAACTTGGCTAACAGCTAATAAAAAGCTCCCCAACTCCGAGTACAGGTGCTATCGTGTGGATAATAATGCTCAAAGTTGTGGAGGAATTTCCATTATGATTAAGAAATCAATTCAGCGTAGACTGTTACCGGTAATTCCTACTATACTCTATCCAACAAAAATTGTCAGTACAGGCCTTATGTAGGAGCTTTTTTTCTGCCAGTGGTGCCTGTAGATACTCTCACGGCACTCAAACGCAAGAACTGTCACTGAAATAAAAACCAAACCACTGTCATACCAAGGAATGGTTGTTGTAATTTTCCTAAAGTTCGCATACAACCCACTACAACCAGTCTCCCACACAGCCGAATAGGAATGAGCATGATCGTCTTGTGTTCGCTTGCTATTATCATCCACCAAAATAAGCAGTGTGTGTGACTGAAGCACATCAGAAGAGTATTACCACCTCTACAATGAAGCATATCGTTAAGAGTTTTTCTATTGATTTTGTCAAAGAACTTTCGGTTTTGGTGCTTTTGAGAACGAATTATTACGTGGGGTGTTGCCATTCGGTTTTAATTTGATTGTATTTGTATTGTACAGCTGAACAAGTGCAGTTTTTTTTACCATCTGTTTAGGTAGGTATATTACATTGCGTCGTGGCTATATAATTTTGTATTCTAATTACCTGATTATGTCTATCTTTCACAATATACATATAGCGGAAAGGACTGGGAAATGTTTTTAGAAAATCTTGCTGATTGAGTTTATGTCGCAAACTGTTTAAATAAAAAAAAAACGTAAATACATCCTTTCATCTCATTATGTACCTGTTTGTATGATGTCTTTGTTTTTCCGATGAATGACACCTGTTTTGCCAATGAATACGGGATTTCCAAAAAGGAAGATCTCAAGTTAGATAGGGATGCAATCATACAATGGGTTGCTTGAAATCGTTAAACGTTACAAAGCCAGGTATGAAACATACGTCGTGGATGAAATGACTCAAAATGCGGGACATAAAGTGCTTCGCTTGCCGCCTTATCACTGTGACCTTAATCCAAAAGAATTGGTTTGGGCTCAAGTGAAAGAGTTTGTAGCAAGCCAAAACAAGTCATTTAAGTTGGCTGAAATAAGAGACTTACTAACGACAGCACTTACAAGGGTTGACAAGAAAAAATGGCATCGATGTGTCCAACACGTTGAACAGGTTGTTGAGTCAAATATGTGGGAAAGGTTAATAATAGACCTAAAAAACGAGAGCAGAACCAGTAATTACTCATCGAATTAGTTGAGTAGTGATATTAGTGAAATTAGTATTTTATGTTTTACAATATTTATAATGAATATATTGGATTACAGTGATATATTTTTCGTTTTGATTTTTTTTGTGTTACGAAATTTATATATTTTTTTGGTCTACTGAAAATACCCTTAAAAAACCGCGCCTATTATTACCTTAAGCGTAGTACGCAGATCGAGCTTAAATTTAGTTCACACTCTTCTCTCCAAACACGAGCTAAAGACTCCAGCTAAATTTTGAAAGAGAGGTGTGTAAAGAGTTGTGTAGACTTTCCTCAACATAGTAACACAACAATTCGTCGGAATCCATCGTTGCACAAAATAAAAACAATTTGAGACGAAATGAACAGCTGTCTGTCAAAATTAAGCTCGAAATAAATGTGCCGAGCAATTTATCGGTCCTCTAAATTTTGACAGTTAAACAATGTACACTGCGAAATAAAAGTTTGAAATTTTAGCTGGAGCTGCGTACCAATCGGCTAAAATGTTTTGCTAAATTTTGGAGAGAATTCTGTATGGGAGCTAAATTTTAGCTCGAGCTGCGTACTATGCTTTACCAGAAAAGGAACAAGATAAACGGAATTTATTTCGTTCCGCAATATTTTTATTTTAAATTGGAAGATGGTAACCCTAATAGAATTGCTCTCTGAGTTACGGCGAATTATCATACAAACTACGGCAACCCTGGGAAAGCTTTAAAGAGGGACCGATTTATATAAGTCATTGCAACCAGACTGATAGACAAACATCCTATCTCCCCTGTACTGACTATTTTTGTTGGATAGAGTATAGTCTAATAGAAAATGTTGGAGTAGAGATAAGATTAAGTGAGCAACGATCAATCTGTGTTTATTGTGTATACTTTCTTGGTAAAAACTCGTCCGCTTTAAGAAGAAATGTTTTTCAAAATGATCTAAGAAAGCTTTTTTCGAGAAACAAAGACTATATCTTTGGTGGTGATCTTAATTTATTGTAGACACATGAACTGGGGGTGCATTAGAGCGAATGTTTGGGGAAACATCCTTTCAAACTTGTCAGACTTTTTCCGTTTCTCGTCATATTTCCGTCAAGTCCTACCTATTTTCCATGTGGGTTCCGGGGTATTCCGTCTGTTCTAGATTTATTCTTAACAAACAAAGGCAATTTTCTTTCGCACCCTGTTGATTTAGCACAACTTAGTTCAGATCACAATCCTGTCTGCTGTGAAATATTGCGCTCTTGTGAAAGAAGGGAATTGTTTGTTTTTGATTTGAGGAAGGCAGATTGGGGTCGATTTAAATCACATTTAAATAACAAGTTGCATGGAACGTTTCTTCCCATGCAACTTGGAAAATACCACATCTGTTGAAAATGTTAATGACAACTTAGACAAATTTACTGAGGATGTTTTAAGTTCGGTTGAATCTAACATACCCAAAGTACCAAAACAAAATATATGAAAATTCCAGATTATATCCTCAATTATATCCGCATTAGGAATTCCCATAGACGGCAGTGGCAGAGAGGCACTACGCTCTTATGAAATACATGCTTCAATAAATTCATAGCTACTGAAATTTTATATCATCGCAACAAGGAGTGGAATAAAACACTAAGCAAATTAGATACAAGTTCGAAACCTTTTTGGAATATTCTCAGAACAGTAAAAAATAGAAACAGACAAATTTCCAGCCTTCGTGTTTCGGAGAAGGCCTGTCACACAGACAATGATAAACCAGATGTATTTGCCTCTTCGTTTGTGTTAAACCACGAAGTTTCTATAAACCTAGGCGCTGCGTTTACTAATCGCTTAGTGAGGGAATCGACCTCAAGAGTTATGCACGAAGAACCTATGACGTCCACGACAGAATACGTATCGGAACAAGAAGTAGAGGATATAATAATTAAAAGTCTACAAGTAAAGAAAGCGGAAGGGATGGACGGTATAAAAATATCTCTACTTGAAAAATTTACCGAGATTGGATAAGAAGTTTTTAGCATTTATATTTAATTCCTGTCTAAAACTGCAATACTTCCCTTATGGATGGAAGATTGCCATCCGAGGACCCTGAGGAGATTCTGAAGAAAAACTTATTAGTATTAATTGAGGACAAGAAACTATTTCCTAATGAACAATTTGGATTCAGAAGCCATCATAGTGCCAGTCATCAAGTCTATGAGCCTTATTGCGATTATCAATCGACAGATGATAATTGACTATTTTCAATATGTGCTATTGTGAACGAATGATTCTAAAGGATTTTGTCAATCGCAGTCAATTAAAAAAATTCGATTGACAAAAATACCAAATGAATCGTTCGTTCACAATAGCACACATTGAAAATAGTCAATTATCAATTGTCGATTGATCTTCGCAATAAGGCTGTATAGAATCAACAAATATGTAAAAAGTAAAAGGTCAGAACATAAATCAACTGGTTTGGTCTAGACATTGAAAAGGCATATGACTCTTTGTGGCATGATGGTCTTGTCCATAAAATGTTTTCTTTTGGCTTCCCGTTGAATATAGTGAAAATCGTTCGAATTTTTTTTTGTCAAATAGACGTTTTCGCGTGTACATTAACAAATATTGCTCTGAATTGAAATACCTTGCTGCTGGTGTTCCCTAAGGCTCAGTTTTGGGCCCAATTTTATACAACATATTCACGTCTGATTTTTCAAAGCTACCCTCCTGCGACTCAGCAATTTTTGCTGTTGACTCAGGTTTATTCTCTTCGCATGAATTTGGTCTCACAATTGAAACAAATCTGCAAAATGCATAAAATTTAAAGAAATTGTAAAAAATGTAAAATGTATAAAAGACAATGCGTCAGTAGAAAGATAGAATAAGTACTATATCAAATCTCTATGCTTTAATTGTAAATTGGGCGATAACCTATATAAATTTATATGGAATATGTATCAAATGTCCTTCAAATGAGCACCAGCTTCATGCCCACAGAGACGTGCTCTTTCTAGAGCATTTTCCATAACACTTCGTAGGACATATGGGCTCAGCGCCTGTATTTCAACACGAATGTTCTTCAGCTGCGGGATACTGGTGGATTTATTTGCGTACACTTACCCTTTAAATAACCCCACAGAAAAAAGTCTGGTGCAGTCAAATCCGGAGAACGCGCAGAACTTTCAAAATAGTTCGTGAATGCATTATCTCTCTGCATTCGGTCGAAAGGCTGAATTCACTAAGACTTATCTGGGTCCCGGGTCATAATGGAAACAAAGGACATGAGATCTCCGATGAACTTGCTAGACAGTGCTCAAAGGAGGACTTCTCAGTACCTGAACCGGCGTTATGTCTGCCTTCGTCTTCGGTCAGGTCTTTCATTGACGGTTGAGTTTCATATGAACACAATCGCAGATGGTATTTCTCTTCAGGGTGGAGACAGTTCTAAGCAAATTCTCCCCGACGTCTTTAAAAAATCTGCGGCATTCTTGTTGTCTCTCAACAGAAAAGACTGTATACAAATTCCTGGTGTTCTTACGGGAAATTAAGCTTTGCCAAGCCTTTGAAGGTGCTAGACTTAAGCGATACCATCAATGGAAAAAGCAATGACCTTTATGATTGTCCTACTTTAGCTCGTGTCAGGTGGCAGGTATTTGGTGCTGATGTGGTGAGTACATAGTAAGAGTTTCATGCATTGCTTCCATTTTAGTCCGAGTTGATTCAAATATCCGATATGAATCTAACATTGCATCATAGTTGGTAGGTACCACGCTTTTTGATATGTCACCTGAATACCATTTCCAATTATTCAATACTTCCTCTCCGTCTTTGTGCAACAATGTATGTACCTACCTTCAACATTTTCTTCAACGGCATGGTTTATGTTTTGCTCCTACAGCTCCAAAAACAAAACATCTCGACATAGGCGTGAACACACGTCTGCTTCCCTCCTCATGTGCAACATGTACCATTTAACAATCGCTTCCATTTCCAGCTTTGCCTTTGAAAACGATCACGCTTCGTGTAAAGCTAGTAGTTGCAGCAGCAGTAAACACCATCTTGTATGCTACAACGCCTACTTCAACAAAAGAAACCTTTCAGAGTGTAAACAGAGTCTTATTTTACCTTTTAACACAATCTCGAGCTCTCGCGCTCAAGATCCCCAAAGAAACACCAATGAGGGCGCATTATCCCATTTGTGGTCGCTTGCAATCGCAAGGGAAATGCGCTGCACTACACTATTCCTGCTTTTATGATGAAAATTGTGGTGTCCTAAAATAACGGTTAACCCAGCGCTGTCTCAGCCCAGCCCCATACATAGTACTGCAACTGAAAAGAGGAAGAGATTTATTTATTCGCACACGACTTGTGCAAAATCATCAGCGCGCCGCGTGTTTTTTTTGTCGGTTTTTGTGCTTCTGTTTTTGTTTTTCTGGCGTCACTGTCAGTTCGTATACAACCGAGACACAAACACAACCAAATTATTGCAACTTTTGGTTGCAGTCCTGCTCCTTCATTCCACACACCTCCGCATCAACGGAGTTTGCATCGAATGATATTTATAAAATACTTTTAATTGACGTCACTTTGACAAGTGGGGCTGTGTGCGAGATTACGGTGGCTCTGGGCTTGGACTGGCAGCGGGCGCGGCAACTAACAACCGCGCTGCACGGACGGCCGCGACCGATCGTCTGTACGAGCTGAATGCTGATCGGACTTACTCATAGCTAGATACGTCGATCTTGACGAGCACTACGACAACGCAACTATGAAAGTTATTTCAATTTAATTTCTTCGCCTCTTCTGTCGGTCGGCGTCGTCGGTCGTTCTTTGGTTATCTCATTCTGTGCTTTTTTGTTCTTTTCTTTTTTCGCCTCGCTTTTCGTTTGATTATTTTTAGTTTTCGCTAAATGTGCTTACAACGCTATCCGAGACTAGAATAACTCGTTAAAGCGCACGCAAGATGGTTGACGACGACAGCGTAGAGCGATCGTCGTGTGGTGAATTTTAAGTCAAATCGTCTTTCGTTTGAGACGAGCGGGTGAGTTCGTTGGGACGTTGGGGCTAGGGCACACGTTCTACGTTTACGTATAGTGAAAAAAGGGGAGACGTTTGTTGTGAGCTCGTTTCTCTTCGTTCACCATTCACCGTAACATCAGCAGTTCTCCACTCAATTTGATGGCCACAGTTGCAGCCATATTTGTTTGGTTCGTTGGCTTTTAAGCATGAGAGTGATGAGTTGCATTGCAGATGCACTCGTAATGTCCGATCGAGAATGAGTTTAATGTCGAATATAATGATGACAGAGGACAGAGATAGATTTCCAATAATGTCGGCCAAGTGGTCGATTAACACGTTTTCTCGCTTTCTCACGATAGGCAGTAATAATGTCAAATGGTCATCGCGGGTCAAGCGATCGTGTACGCTTAAAACACTTCACAGAATAAGTTAAGCAAGTGCCTAGATGGGTTGCAGGAGATGGATTATTATCATCGAATTATCGGCATTGCGCGGTAAACAACCGAGTTCCTTTCGGTGAACGATACGAATGTGGCGCCCAAAGTACGAAACGCGTAAACGCTTCATCTTTAATGAAACGTCGCGTTGGTGAGTAGTTACCTAAATCATCTGATCAATTATTTAACTTCTCCATACATTAGCTGACTTTTTGCCTTAGCTTTTCAAGGATGTAACTGGTATTGTAAGGCACTAGGTAGGTACATATTGAAACATTGCATCAAGACCATACAGCATAAAGTCAGTGATAAAGATAGAAACAAAATAAGCATTAGGCATAAACGGCCCTTCCACCTATCTTCTCCAATCATTTGCTTGTGCGAAGCGGAAGATACCTTCAATTTAAAATCGATTCCGAACGGCAAATTTGAGAAGTTTCTCATGACAATTGTTACTTTTGGATGTTTGGCACACGTTCGCAAGAGGTGGGGCAGTGGAAAAAACTTTAAGATGTTACTTTTCCCCGGCGGGATTTGAACCTGAGTATTAGCAGTTCAACTTACACTCTGCTTCAACTGAATAAGCACAAACATTTTCTAAGCTACATTGTCCATTTTTTCAAAACCTTGTGCCGTAATATATCAATTGATGATGCTAACTGTTTGTTTATGATGTTGACAAAATAAATCGGAAAGAATAATTCAAAAAGTACCGCTATTTTTTCCCTGGTTCCCTTGCAAAGCATTCAATATGAAAAAATGCAGTTTTTTTTTGCGGCAACTGAATAGACACAAATATTGAAATTGGAAATAAAAGTTATTGGGATTAAATGAAACAAGTTTTTCTTAAAATAGTCTTTTACTGGTTAATTTTAGTAGTGGGTACTGCCGCCTTTATTCGTAATAGTTTCGTAAATTCGATCCGGCATGGAATCGTACAGCCTCTTTATGTAGTCCAGCGAAATTTCCCTCCAGGCCAATTTAATGGCTGCAATAAGTGATTCTCTGTCCTCAAACTGACGGCCAGACTCATTAAATTTTCGTACTAACCATCCCCAAAATGCCTGAAAATTTAGGGAAATTTCTTCACAAATTTCCTTTATAACTTAATGCAGTAATTTTTGAGGTTTGGAACTCAAGCTCAACAGTGCAATAGTAGCTAACTGCTCCACATACCATAAAACCATCTTCTCGACTATGATGCCGCACTAAAAATCGTTCTTCTTTCCTCACATCGTGTAAGTAATAATTCAAGCCATCAGGGCCATCAAAATTAAACTTCTTCTCATCCGAAAAAGCTACGTGACGCCATTCATTTTTCCAACTCATATGGAGTCTAGAGAATTCTAAGCGCATACACTTCCGTTTCTTGTTAAGTGGTGGTTTCTTTTGAATTTTTTACCTTTTTAGATGTTTGGCATTATTGATAACCCTTCGCACCGTTGAAACGCTTGCAGTAACACCGGCTTTCTGCTTTATTTTTGCCGCAGAGTCGCAGGAATTGGAAGCACATCTTAAAATTGCTCTTCGATCAACTGCTGTTGTTGCCGTTTTTCGACCTTCTTTCATGTTTTTTCCGTACGAATCTTTGCTTCTAAATAAGAATAGATCACACTAAAACTTCGTCCAATTTTGTCAGCTATAGAACGCCCGGTTAGTCCTTTTTCTTTTAGTAAATCGATTTGAGCTCTTTCAACACTATTTAGAGATTTTGATCTACCCATTTTTCTTTGAAATACAATTAATCAAATAAAATTCACTAAAAGCACTTCAACTGTTGATCTAATGTGCCAATCTCCACAGAATACTCATAAGCAGTGAAAATAATGACCTTGAGTCTATTCAGTTGACCCAAAATAAAACTACATTTTTCCATATTGAATGTTTTGCAAGGGAACCAGGGAAAAAATAGCGGTACTTTTTAAATTATTCTTTTCGATTTATTTTGTCAACATAATAAACAAACAGTTAGCATCATCAAATGATATATTACGGCACAAGGTTTTGAAAAAATGGACTACGTAGCTTAGAAAATGTTTATGCTTATTCAGTTGAAGCGTAGTGTACTAACCTCTGCGCTGCTGCGATAAAGATACACGCCTGCTTTTAGTATGTAAGTTATCTGAGGGTAATCATGTACTTTGTCCTTACCAAGTTTGTTTTATATTAAGCACTGAGCTATGTATTTATGTATTTTAAACCTTTTGGTCCCTCAGTATGATTACCCTCATTAAAGTTATGTTGTAAACCAACAAGTTTGTTTTGCTCTTGCGGCTCTAAGTCGAGTTTTATGTATTGCCGATTTTCTATCCCGTTCAGGCTACTCTTCCTACAATAAAAGCACAATTAAAGATTATCCTGTTTTTTTATATCTTAGCGTTCTTTGTGTTCCATTCAAATAATTCAGTACATCGAATAACCTACCGAAATTCAATTTTCAATAAATTCAACGATTATCACCTCCAAAAACGTCTTTCCACTGGACTACTTTCAGTGTTGCCAGGAAGAAGTGACACAAAATGTTCAATTCCTACTTTATTTTTGCTGAACCAAGAATCAAATCGCAACATCTTTAAGCGTTGAATCGAACATTTATAGTATAAAAGAAAACTAAAAGATTAGTAAATAAATTTAGTTTTCATTTTTCTTGTTGAGAATAATATTTCTTCCGTGGACTTTTGCTGATGCCTTTGTACTGTGTGATCGTGTTATGTTGTTTGTTTAATATGGGGTCGCAAGAGAAAAGCAATACAAAATAAATGAAGACATTAGTTGTGGCTCTGTGTCGTTCATAGATATTTGTATCCGACATTCATTTTTTTCGCCAAAATGAGATGTCGTCAATGTATTTTTTGTTTTATTTTTCCAACTGGGAAATATTGTAGTATATTTCTCGCTTATGCATTTATATTGTGTTGTATGTTTAATTGTTTTCTATTTGTAATTATAAGGGGATGGGGGGTAAAAAACCGGTATGAGGCAAAATGTAATTGCAAAAGTATATGCCAACCAATGCGATTAAAGATGAATCATGGTTATTTCGTTTGGGAATCAATTTCAAATGTAATTCAATGATATTTGGGTATGGGTTGGTAATAGGTTTATGTATTCAATTTTCCTACTGGTGGGTCAAACGATTATTTCTCATTCAAGTTAATGGAGCCAAGTTGGAGATGTTCCCCATTAAGGGCCTTAAACCTATCTTCTCCAATCATTAGCTTGTGCGAAATGGAAGATGCCTACAATTTAAAGCCGATTCCGAACGGCAAATTTGAGAGACTTCATGACAATTGGTTCTTTTGGATGTTTGGCACACGTTTGCAAGAAGTGTAGACTTATGCCATTTGCACAAAGAAAGGGAAAATCTAACACTTCACTGTCTTGTTACAATTATAGGAAGAACACTTCCATCTAAGGATATATCCCGGTGTATGTGCTTTCATAAACAATGAGGGTGTCTTAATAATACCGGGGACGACTCGATTGCAAGGGCTATCAAGTTAGAAAGGTATCAAAGATTAGACCATGGATTAGAGTTATGCTGGAAAGTTAAATAATTTAATCCTTATCTGGAAGAGTACTCTCCCAACTCCTGTGGTCATTAGTCAGTTTACGCTGACTAGGCTATATCGCAATCGGTTATGCAGATGACCTGGCGATTATTGTAAGTGGTAAGCACTGGGGTCGTGCTTTACTACACGTTTGAGAATGTTGAAAAAATGAAAGACTCAACGCTTGGTTTGAACCTATTTAGGCTGCTACAGAGTGTACCACTAGAGCCGTGTGGGCCAGCAGGCTTCTGCTTGACAGAACTTGGGGTCTGAGTTTGAAAATGATACATTGACTGTACATTCATGATTATCACATACGCGGCCATCGTCTGGTGACCGACATTTTTTCAACGGATTACAGCAATCAAGCTGCAGAAGCTAAACCCAATTGCATGTCTGGGCATTAAAGTTGCAATGGGTACCTGCCCAACGTCAGTACTAAAGGCAAGTGTTGGGCTTTCAACCTTACAAATCTTCAGGAGAGTTGTTAGATGCGCGATCAAGCTGCAGTAACAATACATGTTGAAACCAGCTGACCCCGTGGGACACCTGAAAATACTTGACTCAATTCCAAAAAGAACATATTTTGTCCTATCTCGGAAGATTTAGTTGGGGAGTATTGTTTTGGAATACTTTTTTGAGGTCGAAATATTGGGGTTCCAGCATTGGATCCTAGAAGTGTAGCGTGGTTCAACGACGTTTATCTGAGGTTGGAGCTGACGTCTTTGGACCCAAGAACAAAGTCTCCTAACATATGGGAACGTGTCCCACTATGTTCCAGGACGAATGCTGCTAAGATCTACGCCATAATACGATGGTGATAACAACGTGCAGGCAACGTATCTGCCGTAACTAGAACTAGAACTCTGCAATAAACTAGACAACTGCTGTAGGACCGATTGATTCTTGGAAACAACAACTTCGTCTACCCTATATGTTGCGGGACTTGAGTAGCCCAAAGGTAGGTTAAGCAGGGCTTACTTTCATGAAAAAAATTGTATTTCAAGTATAAGGGAGCTGGTGAGATTGCTGTTAGGCCATTATGGCTTGAGGTATCATCTTATGTCGTTTTCCATTTTTCCCACTCAATCTGGATTCCAATGGTACATCAAAAATCATCTTCTGCTCAATTGTGTATGTGTTGTGGAATCTGAGCTCGAAAAATGAAAGATACAATAGCTTCGAAAAGTAGTATTATTTTTGTTTCTATTATTTGCTTACGCTGAAGGGACTTTGTTTTTTCTGTATATGTACACGTACCTTATAGTGCTGAAGCACAGCGCACGCATTTTTTGTTCAACAGTAAGTATTGTATTGCATGATTTTAGGTGCTACTTACTATTCGAAAGAATAGGAGGATAGGAAAGAAGTTTTGGTGCTTTTGTAGTATTTTTCCTCCACGGGTGTCGCCTAAATTGCTTAGGGAGATCTATATTTAAGTGAATTCAATAAAAAATCATGGCCCTGAAGTGGCCCAATCAGTAAGTGAATACGCTACCATCGCACCAATGCCACCCACAAGTTGTATTATGTATGAGTTAATTTGCTGTATCTGCTCGATTTTGGCGGTGCTCAAGAATCGTATTGCCCAATTATTGTCTATGGCAGACCCGGCTGCGTATTGCCAAACTGTGTACCAGCACAGACACCTATAGTCTGTGCTGAACTATTTTGTGCTCAAGAATTTCACCATCACTGTAGGGTAAGCTGTTTGCTACCACAGAGCGGTCTGTGGTAGCATATAGTTAGCTTGTAATTTGAAGAAAAAACTGGAGCAAACTATATGCTACTACAGATCATTGTGTGGGCATACAACTATTCGTTGTTTATCAGGCTGTTTTGTGGACATAGAGTTCTTCTATAGAATTGAAATAAAAATTTAATTATTTCAATTTATTTTTTTAAATTCATATTAATTTCCGTTTTTGATATGTGACATAAACAACATTAAACTAATAAGGAATGGACATGAAATAAATAACCGAATGAAAATAAACGAAAGAAAATAAGCGAATGAGAAGATAGATACATTTAATGCTGGCGCAGGGTCATAAGTCCACAAACCAATTGTGGGCTTATAACCCACCCAGGTGGGCCAAAAGTTTGCAATAAATTCTTGTGGACTTTTGACTTATCTGTTGTGGTGTTATGACTCACTATGGCTTTCTGCAAGTGAAATAAGGCCATACGAACTCATTTACCCAAAGTGCAATAAGGCCCATTTCTAAAATTAAACCTCGCACCTACTCCAAATCAAACAGTGACCCCAAGCAGGGGGTTTGCAGGGTTTGCACTGTTTATGGAATCTAATTGCGATTTCGCAACTAATCAAAACTTCGTGCTTGTTCTATGTTTTGTACGTTGTTACAAGTTTTGTTCAATCGTTTAACAAGCATTATATGTGAAACTGAGCTGTCTGTATCCAAAATATCAGCTTAGCGATCAAAGTACAAAAATAACAGTATAATAACGACAAACGCACTGGAATAATACATACATACATATACAAAACATAAATATAAAACGCGTGTGTAGATACGTGAAAATCTCTCAAATCTCGCTGAAGTGTCTGTAATAACAGGTACTTTGCTCCTGCAAATGTAGAGCAAAATGTATACCGTGTCAGAGCAAATTTAGTTTTCTCAGAGTCGGTATACATTTTGCTCTACATTTGCATGAGCACTTTGTTGTATGTTGCAGAGCGCCCGATGTCTGTGCTGGTATACAGCTTGGCAATACGCGACCCGGCTTCACTCCAAAAAAATACGTTATTTGATTTGAATAGTTGAATAATTTTCAATCGAAAAAGCAATCACCGGTGGCTTCGGTCACATTATATTGCCTTACCCGCCTAATTCTACCGTCATAATTGTGGGATAAAATAGTAATTTTCTTCCCCGTGTTCTCTTTTTCCTCTAAAGCTGGACTTCGGAGAAGTTTACTAAATATTTTTTAACAACCAGTAGTATATTGGCCTCAATTAAACTTCTGTGGGGCATCTCCAACTTGGCTCCATTAGCTTGAAAGTGAAAAAAACCTTTTGACCCACCAGTAGGAAAATTAAATACATAAACCTATTACCAACCCATACCCAAAACATCATTGAATTACATTTGAAATTAATTCCCAAACGAAATAACCATGATTCATCTTCAATCGCATTGGTTCGCGATTTTGCAATAACCTTTTCCCCCATGCCGGTTTCTTTCCCCTCAACCCCTTATAAATACAAATAGAAAACATTTAACATACGACACAATATATATGCATTAGCGAAAATATACTACAATATCTCATTTTGGGGAAAAAATATAAATGTCGGATACAAATATCTATGAACGACACAGAGCCACAACTAATTTCTTCATTTATTTTGTATTTCTTTTCTCTTGCGACCCCATATTAAACAAACAAAATAACACACTCACACAGTACAAAGGCATCAGCGAAAGTACACGGAAGAAATATTATAACACAAGAAAAATGGAATAATCCAACTAAATACAAGGTGGCGCAAAAATAACCTTCCGATGTTTTTTGGCTGTAATTTAAAAAAAAAAATGAAAAACTTTGATTCTTCTAGTGGATTGTTTTTATTTGGTCTTTTAATTTGTTTTACATCAAGTCGAGAATATGATGTCATGTAAATGGCCGCCGCCACAGTTGATTGTCATTTGAGCCCTTTTTATGGCATTTTCCATCACTTTGGCCAAAACTTCCGGCGATAGGTCCTCACATTGTTGACGGATATTGTCTTTAAGAGCTGCAAGAGTCTGAGGCTTGTTGACATAAACCCTCGACTTCAAAAAGCCCCACAGAAAGATGTCTGGAGCGGTCAAATCAAGCGATCTTGCTGGCCAGTGCAAATCGCCAAAACGGGAGATTAGGCGCCCGGAAAATGCATCCTTCAGCATATCGGTTGTGGCACGTGCAGTGTGTGCCGTTGCACCGTCCTGTTGGAACCACATGTTTTCCAATCCCAATTCATCAAGTTCCGGCAAAAAGAACTCGTTGATCATTGCTCTGTAGCGCTCACCATTCACAGTAACCGTTTGGCCCGCGACGTCTTCGAAGAAAAAAGGTCCGATGACTCCTCCAGCGAAAACAGCACACCATACAGTGACTTTGAGCGGGTGTAATGGCTCTTCGTGGGTTACACGCGGATTTTCAGTGCCCCAGAAGCGTAAATTTTGCTTATTTACGTACCCGCTAAGATGGAAATGGGCCTCATCACTCATGATTATTTTTGATGAAAAATCATCTCCCTCTTGGTGGTGATTAAGGATGGCTTGAGCGTATGTTAGACGCGATTGGCGGTCAGCAGCTAACAGCTGATGCACCGTCTGGACTTTGTACGGAAACATCTTCAAATCATGTACCAAAATTCGCTGTAAAGACCGTCGACTGATACCCATTTGCGTGGCACGTCGTCTGGTCGATGTCGACGGCGCTTGCATGACATCTTCGGCTACAGCAGCAATATTTTCAGCAGAATGGCTACTCCGGGGTCTGCCACGCCTGGCAGCATCTCGTGTTGTGCCAGTCTCTTCGAGGCGAGCGGCTAAACGTCGGAGTGTTTCACCGGTAGGCGTTGGACGGGTAGGAAATCTGCGACGAAATTCACGTTGTGCCAAAGTCACCGACCGATTATTGCTCAAATAAATAGTCACCAATATTCCGCGTTCTGGAGCAGTGTAGCGTAACATTGTTTATTAACGTGTATTTCGTATGTGTTTACTACACAAATGTCAAAACAGAACTGACATTAGGGGCCAATCGCAAAATTTATAGCATTTTCTGATAGGAGGATTACTTTTGCGCCACCTTGTACATTCTACATGTTTGTACTCTATCTCTAGCTGCAAATGTAGAATATTGATATTAGATAATATTGTTATTAACCCATAAAATCTTTACCATAGTTGCTTATATTTATACACACGGTCAATAATTGTTGATTGACTTAACCAAACTTTTTACAAAAACAAAAAACTTATTTTAAAAGTTTTTATAAGATTCCTACACCTCAGCTCCTGAATGGTCCAGAAACCTGGTTGGTAGCTCAAAAAAATCGGGCCTTTTAGTAATTTTTACATCGATTAAGATTAATAAAAGCAATGGCACCGTTGAAGGAAATAAAGTCATGAAAATGCAATTGCACCTCCTTTTCTTCCCTCCCCATTTTGTTTGTTCTTTATTGAATTGAAAAATGTTAAATCTGTGTAAAAAATGCGTTGGGCATATTCAGAGTTTTGTTTTTACTTACATTTATACCCGAATTTTTATTTGCCTTTTATAAAAGTAAAGGAAGTGATGTGTTAGTGAATTGGGGTGTCTCTATGCTCAGAAACAGAATGTAGGTTTCCTCTGGAAGATGGTACATACAATAGATCTTTTAGGTTGCAGTGTCAGCCATTGGGGCAAGGTATTTATACCTATTTAAAGTGGCAAAAAAAAGCCACGAGCCTTGCTCTCCGCTGGTTTTTGAGCGAATTTACGGACACAAAGTTAATTTGAGAAGCTTTATAATGGGAGCTACACTCACTGATGTTTGCTCCTGAGGCGTTCAAATTTCGAAATGAGTGAGTATTCCAACAAAATTGCCACTAATCCTCAATCTCTACAACCACAACATTACTAAACAAATTTTTCAAAACAATTACATAATTATTTTGATCACATCATGTGCTATGGGTACTTTTGTGATTGTGTTCCAAACGCCGCGCCGCAAGCTCCAAGGTTTAGAATATTCGCCCTCTTACAAATAAAATGCAAGTCCCACATTCGTCAATCTGGCAACAACCCAATCTCCCATCGTTTGTGTTTCAAACTCACTAATTCATGTTTGAGTTGAATCACCCAATCCAACTCGAACAAATGATCGTGTTCGCTTGTGTATCTGAGACTGAATGACACTCCATTTCGATCAACTCTCAAAGAGAAACTGGGTATACCAACTACGAGGTGGTTTTGTGCACTGCCCTAATAGTGTGATACCAAACGTGCGCGTTACAAAAACGTCCCCCCCGTTCTCAGCTATACGATTTCTCGCGTTATTCAATTTTGTGGTTAGATACAAAAAAGAAAAAAAAAAAAAGAAAAATATTGATCTGTCTATCTAATTACAATAAATGTTCGTGTTCATTGCACTCTTTCTAGACTGTTGTGGTCGCACCAGATTTCACGACGACAACCTCCTAGTTAATTCATAGCTTATTTTCTTTCCATCAAGATACTGTATCTTTCAAGTGTACACCAGAAGCGCGAGTTTGCAGTAGATATTCAAAGTGAATCATAATTTCGAAGTGGAAAAAATTAAAGAAAAAATAATAATATTTATATATGTATTTTGAGTGAAGAACGTGACGTGAGTGAGTGAAATTTGTACATACATACGCGCTCAAGTGTGCTCTGTGTAAATCGGCTGCCAAAATATCGCAAAACTGCCCCAGGATAGCGGATAATCCGCAAACACCAATCGCAATCATAACACAGCACTTGGAAGGTACTTTGCTGTATAAATCCATCTATTACTATTTGTCTAGTTAAATGTCGGTATAGCTCTTAAGTATCTTTCTAATTCACCTGGTTTATGCGTGCACCAAACCTTACCTGTGTTGGTTCTGTGTATGGTGTCGCACACGATCCGCTAACGTTATACAGGCTCAGACAAGGTACCACCAACAAGAAGTGGTCCTACCTGTTTTGCCACCTTCCGCACTGCGACCGAAACCTAAATCCAATCTTACTTAAAATTAAACGACAAAAAGTGGTATGTGTGTTGCGCTGTTGAGTTGAGTTTCATTCCTCCATGTCTCCGGGTACCCCTTTCAAACCAATCCACTGCTGAGCTGACTGTGACTCTGACTGTTTGTTCTTGATCACTCCCTCTCTCTGTTCCTCAAAAACCAAAGCCATTCACTTTTTTTTGCTTCCTTCTTTTGATTGTACTTGTATCAAGTTAAAGACATAATCTACCTATTGGATTTGGGTATCTGATTGTGTGTATCTTTTTGCAATAGAACCCAAAAAATAGTATCTATTACTAATGACGCAAGCAAATGAGTTATGGTGGTTTCGATAAGCATCGCTACGTTTGCTGTATCTTTACGGTGACCTGATACCTGAACTCTGTTTAACTTTTACCTGTCGATAATCGGGTTGCTACCTACCATCGAATTCATTTGATTATCTTTTAGATACTTTGAATTTCAAATCAATTTCCAATGAACCAAAAAGAAAAATTGATAACAAGAAACAAAAGATGAAGAGCAGTGTTGGAAAAAAAATTGCGAAAACATCAAAAAAACGAAAACCAAAAACAAGGAAAAGAACTGAAGAAAAACTAGTTTTTTCATTTGTCTCGCTCGTTCATTTGTGATTCTGTCTCCCACTCCGTGTCGTTGGTGGGTTCGGTAGAGAGAACTCTCTCTCTCTCTCCATCTCATTCGTCATCATCATCATCATTCGCGCAGTGATTTTTGCTTTGAAGTTTCTGAATGTTGGCAAAAGTGGAAACACCTGTGTGAGTCATCGGAAATAATTGGTTTGGTGTTGGTCGGTTCGGTTCGTTCTTTGGTTGGTTTGGCGTTTGGCTAGTAGCTAGCTGGTTGGTTATGTGGTCTCTCTGATCTTGTTTGGATTTGGAGTTCTTCTTGTTTTTTTTTTCGTCTACTTCTCTTTGTTGTTTATTATGTTCTCAAAACATGATTTCTATGTTTATTTTTTTGTTCTTTTTGTTGTTGCCGTTTGCTCTTTTCTTTATAGGCTCGGCGAAGCTAGGCGGTGACTGGCTTTGTTGTTGTTGCTGTCTTGTATGGATTTTGTATTTATTGTTGTCCGAGTATGTTCATTAGTTTTGTTCGATTATGCATAAGCAGAACGAATGAACTCACCTGTATATGGTGAATTTTTCTTGTTGGAAATTAAGCTGTAAGCATATTTGTGCGATTATAGATACGCGCCGATAGTCAAGATTTGTGTAGAAATTTGAATACGAAAGATTTAATGAATAAACTGATCGTTTTTTCTACATATATTATTCAATCGATTTGCGGGTAATACTCTTAATGACTCTTGGAGCACATCCACTCCATACACGAATATGCAATTAGAGAAGCCTTTCTAGTTTCTAACGCTGTTGTATCCTATGGGTTCATGAGTCACCTCATGAGTTTCTGTACCGGCTTTTGGGCGATTGAAATTGTGCTACCTTTAATAATGCGAATAAAATCATTGTTTCTTTAGGTACGTCTTGTCAATAGGAAAATATGTTTAGTGGCATTTGATCTTTGCGGTCGGGTTAGTTATCTGACAGTTTAAACTCGAGGCCAACAAGAACTCCGTATTGCAATCGAGTTTAGGTTTTATGTATAAATCGTGATTTTGTAGTATGTTATATGCTTCCTACCTACCAATAAAGTTGCACAAATGTTGGGAAATGCTTGGGAAATCCGTTCGCCAAAGGTCATCCACAATGCTCAATGGCTGTTCCATTTGGATGGAGAACGAGTTCTATACATGTGGCAACAGTATTGCCAAGGATTTCTAAACAAACAATTTCCTCGAATAACCTTGGCGAGAGCCTATTCTAACAATCAAAAGTACCCGACATTACTGTCGAAGAAGTTGGGAAGGCGGTCAAAGACTCAGCAAAATAAAAAGCTGTTTGGAGACATCATCTTCCTCTGTAAAAAGGTAATGACTATACGCGAGACTATAATAGGTAATTAAATTATGGTTCTTTCAAAGTTATGTCACCCACCGTTGAGCTGGTATTAGGTAGTGCGGGTTCGTCGCAGGCAAATCAACAACAGAAGCAACCCAAAACAGAAGGGTCATGATGACAAAATATCGCGATTGGTCAAAGATGTTGGTTGATTTTGAAAAGGGATTTGATAGACAACCAAGAGATCTGTTATGCGTGTCTTCTTGTCCCGGGTCCCAGCAGAGCGATACTTTATGTTGATTACCAAGAACCTTGAGTTCTTCGCGACAGCATTTCACAAGCTTAGATTTCATTACTGCTGCAGTTAAGCCTTTTATTGCTGCCTGGCTGTCGATAAAGAAGGTAATACCATCGGGTGGTATTGCCCTTACCACAGACTCACGTGCTCATGCTATCACTGCCAGGATCTCTGCTTGGAAGACACTGCTGTGGTCGGGGAGGCGTACCGATTTTAATGATAATCAGCGGTGCGGAAAAGACGGCTGACCCCAGCACCGTTTCCATTTTTGAACCGTCCGGAAATACCGGTATGGCTTGCGTGGTGGGGACGAGTTCGTTTCTCCATTCTTCCCTGCTGCGATAGGCACTCGAGAAAGGTGTTGTGAAATCTAAGTAGGTATGGCCTGATGTAGTCCGTAGTTGGTACATGGCCAAAGTATTTCTGCAGGATCCTCGAATGACCCATTTCGTTTGGTTTCCAGTTCACTGTTTGGCAAATGCTCATGGCACTAATGGTGGCTGTTGATTGAACAAAGATGTCTAGCGGAAGCAGGTTGAGGATATAGCATCCAGTCCTGCAGTTGGAGTTGTCCTCATCGCACTGGTTGTGCCGATGCACGCTAGTCTCTGAACTTTTGTAAGAGCCTTTAAGTAGGTGGCTTTATTGGTTGCCTGCCACCATACGAGACGGACATAGGTCAGTATATTCAATTCAATTCAATTCAATTTATTAATACATATATCGGGCATACATTAAGACATAGTCTTTTGAAGTACATTGGCATAAATTATTATGGACTGTTCTTAATATCTACGAGTAAATACAACATTAAACCTTAAAATTAGCAAGAAGGGGGAAGTGAGAAATAGATTTAAAAGAGATAGAAAAGAGATAGAAAAGAAAAGTTTATAGAGTACTAGATAGGAATAAGAGAAGAGTATTGTTGTAATAAATCTGCTATTGAGGTGTTCTAAAATAATTGTAAATTGCCGACCTGAAGACGGTTGTTCTGTTGATACCTTTGATATGCGGAGGTAAAGAGTTCCAAAGCTTAACTGCATAGGTGAAAAATAACCGGGAAGAGGCAAGATATTTGGCAGTGGGAACATTGATGTTCCTCGTTCGTTGTGATCGCGAGAAGACAGGTTTTTCGTATAGGTATCGAGGTGATTTGGAAACTATGACCTTGTGCAGAAAAATGCAGTTTCTGTCATTTATGTGTTGAATCAGAGTGCGTTCTAAGAAGCTATTAGCATGTAATGATATCCTGTCATACCGACGAAGGCCGTGGATGTATCACACAGCATCATTGAAGGCTACCTGAAGTTTATGTTGGGAGAGCGAATCAGGGTTAGGATATACAACCTCGGAATAGGTTATTATTGGCATAATGAGACTGCGGACAAGCTTCTGTCAAGTCTCAGGTGGAGTATAACTGGCAGTACGCCAAAGCTTTCTCAAGCAACCATAAATTCGACCGATGACAAGGTTTGTATTGTTGTAGCACGAAAGTTCGGTTCAAAACGAACCCTAGGCAAGTCGCGGACTCAACAACCTTCAATTTGCTATTGTCTAACAAACTGTCGGGAAGCGCGTCGAGTTCAAAGGACCGATGAGATATTGGCAGAACCAAGCATTTATTCGCATTCAGATGGAGCCCATTATTAATTGTCCAGTCATTAATTGCTTTTAAGTCCTCATTTACTCTTGACGCTAGCTGAACAACGTCTTTAACCGGAAGGGATAATCGGAGTTGGGCATCGTCAGCGTAAAAATATGTAGAGGAATATTTGCACACCGATGGGAGATCATTAATGAACATACAAAATAAGATGGGTCCTAAAATAGATCCCTGAGGCACACCTTGTTTCAGCGGCATAAACTCAGAGAATCTCCCACCAGATACAACTCTTTGTGATCTTTTGGATAGAAAGTCATGCAGTAAATTAATGCCCCTATCACTAAATCCAAACTGGTGCTTTAATTTCCAGCAGAGTATGCCATGGTGTACTTTGTCAAACGCTTTTGAGAAGTCGAGCAAGCAGAGTAAAGTTACAAAACCCTAATCAAAGTCTGAGCGGATGTCTTCAAGGATATTGACAACAGCAGAGGAGCAGCTGTGGCCCTTCCGAAAACCAGACTGATAAGGGTAAAGAAGAGAGTTCGCGGCTAGATGGTCTTGAATTTGGCGAGCAAGCACCTTCTCCAAAACTTTAGACAAACATGGAAGAATGCTTATAGGCAAAAGTCATTAGCGGTAGAAGCATTTACCTTCTTTGCAACTGGAATAACTTTTGCAAGCTTCCAAGCAGCAGGAAAGGATGAGGTTGTGATGCAAAAATTAATGACATGCGTGAGGGGCCTTATAATTTCGGGCAACAAGAGCCGAATAAAGCGGAGGGGTAAGCCATCTTCACCAACAGAATTTGATTTAATAGACGCAATTATTGAAATTATTTCGTTTTCAGACACAACTTCAAAATCAGTCTGTGTTTGCATGCTGATTTCAGTTTGTCTTGATTCAAAGTCAAAACTATTGGATAAAACACCAGTTTCCAAAAAGGTCTTATTAAGAACATCTGGGTCTATGGTGCATTCATTAAGAATACTCCTTTTTCCCACCCCAATCTGACGGAGATTTCGCCACAAGACTTTAGGATGCAGGTTCGTGCTCAGTTTATCGGCAAAATAGTTGCGCTTCGACTGGCGAACGGTAGCAGATGCAATGTTACGCGCTACTTTATAAGCTTCCCAATTGACCTGTAACCGACTTCGTTTCCAGTAATTGTAAAGCCTGTTTGTGTTTTTGATCGCATTGAGAACGTCAGAGGTAAACCCATGCGGGTGGCAATGGTGCAGTAGTAGTGTATTCGCTTACGGAATGGAAGGTCGTGCATTCGAATCCCGGCCAAGTCCATTACTTTATACCGAATACATGAAATATTAATCTCCCTAAGTAACTTAGACACCACCCGTGGAGAAAAACCCTACAACTGCACCCAAACACTTCTTTCCTATCTCTCTATTCTTTCTAATACCAAGTAGCTTACACTGTGTTCTTAGCATTATAAGGGTACTGTAACAACAGAAAAAAATCTTGTATTATTGCGTATGGCAACGGTTTTTCTTATAGGTCTTACTATTGCCGTGTACATCTACAGTTTAATTTTGGGAGATGGTCCCCAGG
The DNA here is from genome assembly GCA_949715645.1 of Portevinia maculata. Taxonomy (NCBI): domain Eukaryota; kingdom Metazoa; phylum Arthropoda; class Insecta; order Diptera; family Syrphidae; genus Portevinia; species Portevinia maculata. The sequence goes on from OX454526.1 coordinate 11,622,345, forward strand.
TTTTTCCAAAAATTTTGCTGCAGGAGTAAAAGGCTATTGTGTTTTTTTGATTCTCTCATTGGTATTCGTTTTCGAATTTAGTTTTTTTGTCTAGTATGAGTCCCAGGTACTTCGTACTGTCAGATATTCTGAGGGCGTTTGAGTTTGGTGTGCCTTATCCAAGTGTTACTAGGGGATAACTCGATATTCATCATCGTAGGCTGACTGTCCACGTTGTTTCGTTAAAATAAGTTAAGACAACATCGTGATCGTTGCTTAAACTGGACTATTCACTGAATTGGGCATTTTGCTGAATTAGGTGACTCGCAATTTTTTGCGAAATTCGTTGGGTGGGAAGTGTCATGACTTTTAAAATGTACTGGAAATGTAACATCACTGATGTGTACATGAATAAAGGCGGGAGTCCTGGTTCGATGTGTAGCTTGCATTAAGGTGCATTTCCTTGTAACCTGAAGATTTGTTTGATAAAGAATCTTATCAACTTTGCGACTTCATCGTATTGGTGAAAACCACATACCTTCGCCGCGTAGCACATAATATACCTTACTACTTATTGTATACTTTGTGTTTCGCGCTTGATGCAATGTCCCTTTTGCCGAGCAGATTTTTCCATTGCCAATTTATTTGCCTCCTTCAATTTTTCCTGTATGTGTTTTTTTTGAAATCCACTTTAGGTGTTAATGAGCCTTATTGCGAAGATCAATCGACAGTTGATAATTGACTATTTTCAATATGTGCTATTGTGAACGAACGATTCTAAAGGATTTTGTCAATCGCAGTCAATTAAAAAAATTCGATTGACAAAAATACCAAATGAATCGTTCGTTCACAATAGCACACATTGAAAATAGTCAATTATCAATTGTCGATTGATCTTCGCAATAAGGCTGAATAACTCCAAGATACTTGTTCTCTTTCATAACCTCAAAGTTTTAATTTTTCCAGAATCATAGTCCATCCTTTGTATTGCGACCCGAAACAATTCGGAAGACCATTACTTTTTGACTTGTTGGTCTGAACTTGCAAGTTCCATAACCTGCAGTAATGATAGCCGTGTTTCGGTGATAAGTGTATACCCACCTCAGATACATTTAACACGTAAACAATAACAAGAAGGAGTGCTGACGATAAAGAGGTCAGCAGTCGAGGACTGAGACGGAGTGAACATAAAGTGTTGGTGCCATGAAGCGACTAGATGGCGGTAAAATAAGTTGGGAGCAAAAATATTCCGATTGTTATGGTAGAAACACATCAACACTTCAACTTCGACTTGGACTTTGACAAGAGCGAGAACTTTAGCGTTTAAAGTTGAGTAAAACACAATGAAAAATGTAACTTCAAGAGCGAAACAAAGAATGGTTGTAAAGAAAAGAGAAAATTATGTCAAAATACAAGCAAGCGAATAAATTCGCTCAAAATATAGGCATTTGCATGTTGAGAAAACTGAAAACATCGCCTCAAGGTTGGTGGGACTTGCACTTCAACTTTGAATTTAGGATTTAGGTCTAACGTTGAAGGTGAGGTTGAGGCTGAAGTGCTAATGTGTTCCATCCCATTAAAAAGCATTGGTTCTAAAACGTGCGACGTGGTTGTCAAAGTTGAAGGCGACTTTGAAGTGTTGATGTGTTTCTACCATTATGCAGAGATAGTGGATGTGTTCGTCGATTGAACAAAAAAAATCCTCATTTCAAAGAAAATTATGCGAAGAAAATTAAAAAAAAAAAAAAAAAAAATGCCACAAATAAGCATCCACAAAGAATTTTATGATGATCAAAAATCTTTCAAAAAATACGTTTGGATTTGCATCCTTGCTTTAATAATAATCTAAATCGCACTCTTTTAAAGTACAAAAACTGCGAACACATCCTTAAAAATGAAAAGTGAATATAGAATATGATCTACTTAGTTGTTTTTTTTTTTTTTTTTTTTTTTGTAAAATTATGCTGAGCTGGGTATACACTTATCACCGACAGACGGCTGATGGAACTTGTTGACCATCATCTGCAAAATTGTTGGAGTCTCCAACAGAATGACTTTATCATCAGCATACACGATTAGCTTTATTTTAATACCGGCAAAATCGACTCCTCTTGGTAAGAAACTCACCAGGTCGTCCAGGAAGAATGAAAATAGTAATGGACCACAGACTCTGTACCTATGACTTTCAGCACTATTGTTGACACTCCAAAATTTGCTAAGTGTATAAAACAGTGACCTTGAGTCAAACTTCAGTATCCAGACAAGCTAAAAACGATTCCAGCCTTGGAAGCCAACATCGATCTAATCATTCGTGAGATACAGCCTCAAATGCTCGACAAGTGGTAACAAATTGTGAAGAAACCAAAAACGTAAAAATTCACAACAAGGGCGTTCTTTGAAACTATAAACTTTGTTATTTAAACTATCTCGAATTTAGTTTTCTTATTATTTGTTAATGGATTTATTGATTAACCTGCTCCTGGAATGGTTAAATTTGCAGTTTTCTGATTTCTCTATTCCTTCGTTCGGCGTATTTATCTCTTCAAGTTCATACCGAACATAACCTTGCAGAAATAAATTCAAGTACAATTACTTTCGCCATTCAATCTAAAAAAATATCTTCGCTTACATTACTGCGAAATAATTCCCAAGTAAATTTTAATCATCAAATACCCGTAGAACTCGAAATATCTAATCAATGTCGTACTCCAAATATTCACTCTACCACTCATTGACATAACCTCTAAACAACGCTGTCAATCAGAAAAAAACAAATTTGCAAACCACAAATAGATACAAAATCCACGTGCTACATCAGCAGACAAAACCAACGTAATCAACATCATTGCCAATCTGCCAGATGGATTATTTCGAATTTGCTTAAACTTTGAACCAAATAGAGAGACTAAAGAACTTTACGACCCGTTCAAATAGATTGAGTAAGGAACATCTGTTGCAAGTTATTTAACCATTTGTAAAAAGGAAAAAGTTAGCTATTTAAGTTTAACTTATTTTCTTTTTCTAATTTTAAAACAGGAAGTGAGTTTGCCAATTTTTGGTCCATTCGAAAAATGTATATTCGTCCGATGGTGATGTTGAAATATTTAAATTAATTTTTGAATTTATTTTGTTGTGTATTTAGGTTAGGTTTGAATGTTTGGTCTTAAGTCGTGTCTAGCATTTTTTTTATAATAATCGCGCACTAAAGGGATTTAGCTACACAGCGCGGGCGTTAAGGAAATTAGGGTGAGAAGAAAAGGAGAGATGCCGATGCACGTTGGTTTTGAATGTTTGTAGGTTATAATGTGCAGGAAAAATGGAGCGGGAAAGAGCATTGTTGTAATACGAATGGTAACTTAATTAGGTATATGTGATTGGAGAGGAACATTAATATAAAATGTTGGTGTTTTAGAACAGTTTTTTTTTTTAACTTCTGGCTCGCCAAGGCGATTCAAAAGGGGCACTTCGACGTAAAAGATCTTTTGTAGCACAAGGGCCAGAAAAAGCTTAGGCTAGTAGAATTTCTACTTTCCGTGTTAAGCGGATAATTTTACCAGTAGAAGATTTCTTTATGTCTTCGGGGCTCATATGTTCCCTGAAAAAGATCTTCTTTCTAATTCCATTGAGGGCTGGACATTCACATAATATGTGTTCAGCTGACTCGTCCTCTTCAAGAAAAAGGCACTTCGGCACTCAGGAGAGTCTGCTATTTACATTTTGTTTAGTTGATATCTTCAACCATGGTGGCCAGTAAGGTAACCTACTAAGTTTTTGATATCATGGCTGCTCATATTTAGGCATTCGCTGGCATTATTATTGAAGGGCCGAATGGCTCGTTTGGCCTGTCTTAGACCTGGGATGCTTTCCCAATGATAGATGCATTTTCTATGTTCCCAGCTTTTTATTGCTGCCATTGCTGCTGATCTAGGAGTGCAGCAGAAAGGTTCGGGACCCATGAAAGGTGTTTCTGAACCTTTTCTGGCCAATTCGTTACCTTCTACCCCGTCATGGCAAGGAACCCAACATAATTTGGTATTGTTTCTTAATCCGAGTGTTTGAAGGGTATTGAAGCAGTACATGACTGATTTGGAGTCAATGATGTGCGAGCTAAGGGCGTTTATAGCTGCTTGACTATCCGTGAATATATGGATGATTGCACCTTTTATGCCAGATGAATATAATAGGCAGTTGTAACAATTTGATTCGAAAGACTCACGCGTTTGGTAAAACGTATTAGCAGTGAAACTATTGATTTGCAAAACCGTTTGTTCCTACTGTTTGTATTTGAAACCAGGCGGAATAATTCATCTGAAAGCGTCCAAATGAATATTACTGAAATTTGATACTTTATTCGCATGACACAATTTGTTGGTCACAAACGCCCGCGAATTTTAGTTGGAAAACTACAAGCGAATCCCAATGTCACTACTTTTGACTTTGAAATTCATTTTTTTATTCATTGATAAATATCTACTTACATACTAGACAAAAATGATTAAACCTAACTTAAAATTAACAGGATACTTATTCTTATTTATTGGTCCTTATGCGAACGCTCTAAACTTAACTATATCTTAGAATTATTGCCTTTCGGCCTACGAACTATTTTACGAACTAATCTTACATATATATTCCTCGAGAAAATTTACTAAAACTCGGTATCATTATTGAGATTTTATATAAAACAAATTACAAACTACCTATTCTACTTACTTAAACTACTTAACGTATTCTAACTATAATTAGGATTCTAAGCACTCGTTGCCTGGCGCAATAAGTGGTCAAAATCCCAATTGCTTTCCGAGCGCCTGGCAGTCGTCAACGTGCACACGCGCCGCCGTGAGCCGACTGAAGCCTTACAGCGTCAGTCAACTCCCGGAAGCACCACCACACGTTGGCGAGCCCGGCCTCTCCCAAAAACGCCCTAGCTGACTTAATCTAACTTATAAGCTAAGAGGATGTTACCTAGAGTAACGCACCGTCCTGGGAGGGCATGTTGACCCCTCCTCCCTCAACAAGCCACCAAAATGCGGCGAATTGCTTTTCCGTGTCGAATCGATCCCTCTCCGATATTGCGGTACTAAAACGGAGGAGCTCATGAGCATTGGCGACGTCCCCGTCATGGAGGAGCCGCTTATCTCTCGCGCTGCGGTAGCGATGGTATAAGACCGGGATACCATCCCTCGTCTGTAGCAGCCCTTTTGAATCAATATGGATAAATGCCTCTGGCGGGATAAAGCCAGACCGGAGCGTACTCTCTATGTACATTTCATTGGGGTAGTAAGCCCCAAATATCAGACTATTGTCGCTGGCCATCGCCCTTGCAACGTGCCTTCGAGTGACCTTAATGAGGAAATTGTCAATCCTATTCAACTGAGCCCCATCGTATAGGACCTTGTTGGGATAGTATTTTATATAGTTGGATTCAGGCGTTCGGAACAACCGGAGACAGGTCCTAAGACATTGTCTCTCCAAAACCCGAATCTTTTCCATATAGCTAGGCGCTATATTAAACCATAATGGACAACCATAAGCGATGATCGGCCTTATAAGGGCCACGTAGCAAATGACCTTCACTCTGGAGTCAAGTTGACTGCTATGAAACAGTCTCCTTGTTAGAGCATAAGCCTTCTTGGCCCCAGCAAGACAAGCAACTATATGTCTATCGAAATACAGATACTGGTCAAGCCAGATACCTAGATATCTAACTGCGCTTCTCACCGCCAATGGCTGCCCATTTTGTCCAATAATGGCCAATTTTTTCCAGTTTTTTCTGGTATCCCTAGAGGCCCCAGCCAATGGAGTTCTGAACAAGATTGTTTCCGTCTTCTGAAAGTTGATTTTCAACTTCCAGTCGTCGCAATATCGCTTAATTTGATCGAAGTCACGCTGCAAAAGGATATTAATGACCTCGATTTTAGGACCTGATCTGTATGCCACCAAATCGTCGGCATACGCTATAGCATGTCTGGGTGAACCCACCAGATCACTCGTGTAAATGTTAAACAGGATCGGAGAATTGACCGCCCCCTGCTGTAAACCGTTTTTAATTTCAAAGACTCTGCTCGAAGTCACGTTGCCACATTTGACAACGAACTTCTTTCCCATAAGCATATTATAAATTACATATAGCAAAGGTTTGTGCATCCCCCGCCTGGTCAACTTGTAGAAAAGTCCCTCTAGCCATACGGTGTCGAAAGCCTTCTCAAAATCAACCAGACAAGCACCCGTGCATTGGTTCTTGCATTTATTCCACTGAATGTCGGAAACCAGTTTCGACGCGGCATGAATAGTGTCATGCCTCGCCCTGAAACCAAACTGGTTGTCTGGAATTATGTTATTGTCCTCGACCCACTTTAACAGGGCTCTATTGACAACCTTTTCAAAGACCTTGCTAATATTCGGAAGCAAGCTAATTGACCGGAGATTGGCAGGGTTCGTCCTATCTTTACATTTTTTCGGGATAGGGTGTACCACAGCTACCTTCCAATGCGCCGGATAATATGGATTATTCAGCGCATTGTTAAACAGCGTGGTGAAAATATCTACAGCCTCCAGAGGCAGGTGTCTCAATACGACGTTTGGGACACCATCCATCCCCGCCGACTTTTTATTCTTTAGTGTCTCGAAGATGCACAGAAGATCATCCTTCGACACGAACAAGTGCGATGCATCTCGGCCATTGGCGACAACTGCATTAGCATGGTTTTCATCAGTGAACACGGTGAATCCGTTATTCTCAGATCGCCAATTCTCAAGTTCGGTGCGCAGATCGAAGTGGCTCACCAGAGCCCTATTCTCAATGTCGTGGTTACGGCGAACAGGATTGTTCACCGTATACACGGCCTCGAAACAAGCGCCCAGCAAATCCACCTTCTCCTGTGGGTCCTCGACCACGAAAAAATCGTCGTTTGAAGCGACACTTTCTGGACTTATTCCAGCAGTCAGTACCATCTGTCTGTTCTCTGCTGTCTGGGAGATTCGAACACAAGGAATATCATTGTGATCTTTCCTCCTGAACAACTTATTTATCTGTCCCAATGTCACTACCATTTTGGGGTTATGGTCAAAGCGCAGTCCTCTTTAAAGATATTAGGCGCATTTTATTGGGAACTTATATCAAGCTCCGCTATGGAAGTTCCAATAAAACGATATGTCCACTTTTATGTCCACCTTTAATTTAAATGTCAAATTTGGAATACATACGGTATCATGCGCAATGCTCAACTATAGGTGGCGTTGTCTCTACTCTTGTGTGAAACATCAGATTTTCGGTAAAATTAAAATGGTTTCTTCGACTTATAGACACGAAAGAAAGTCTCCAAGCTTAGGTTAGGTTCGTTCACCCACCGGGGTGTCATTACGTTTCTTCACTCTTTATGTTCACTCTTGTGCTGACCTATTTACACTCCGCATCACCTGATTACGAAAAGATACTTTTTTGGTTTAATTTTAAGAGTTTTTTTTTTTAAATCGTTGCGCTTGATATTTCAAAGGCATTTGGCAGAGTTTGGCAGCTCTCTTGTCGAAAATGCGTGCATTTGGAATCGATGATAATCTTCTTAAATGGATTAGGACCTTTCGGACCGATCAATTCAAGTTGTTTTGGACAAATGTCTAGGCTTCTTTAAGCGTTGTAAGAAATAGTTTACCCCTTCTGATCTGGCTACAATTTATAAGGCGTTTATTCGCGCGAAACTCGAGTACAACGTTCATATCTGGTCTGGTGCACCAATAACTTATTTAGGGCTACTTGACAGGATCCAAAAACGTGCGATAAAATTCATTGGCGACCGAGACATCGCGAGATCGATTGACTCTCTTAGTCATCGTCTTAATGTTTCCTGTCTTTCGTGCGAGCACCATAAGTGCTTGGGGTTGTCCCAAAGTACCATCAGGGTACCGAAATACGTCCTCCCTAGCTTCCGGATCATCTAAGTCTCTTCTTCCGGATTATCTAGGTATCTTTTCTTCCGGAAAAGTGACATAAGTCACCTACGTTAGATTTCATTTCAGCTTCAATCACTTTTCGCTCCATTCACATTAGGAATCGGTCTCTCTTATCTTTCTCACCAATAAATGTCAGTCAAAAGCACCTGTCAATTGACTTAAACCAAAACCGTCTTGATTGTTTTATTTTCAATGACACATAAATTGTCTTCTTAAACAAAAAAAAAACGTTCAAAAAAATATTTTGATCAAACAATTCATTGATTGTGATAACAATAATAACCACATTGATGTTTTGCTACACACTTTCGGGTACATTAACTTTATACGACTATTAAAACAAAAGTAACTTGATTCTATCTATGAATACTTCTGATATAACATTCATCAACCATTCTCTTACTCTTAACAACACCTGTCAAATTGCATGTCAGCTTAATGACAGCTCAGAATAACAAACGCTCATAATGTTGACAATCAGTTCAATTTACTTAACATATAAACAGAAAGCGCGTTGGTGTCATCGTGACATTAACCTTGACATTGGATTGATGTTGCGCGCAGAGGAGTACTCTTCTGGGTTGTGTTTTTTTTTTACTTTCACATTCGAATTTATTTGTCAATTTGCTTCTCTTTTTATTATTGTTATTGGTGTCTGGCATTATCTGAACTACATTTATGAGAGACAAATAAAAATAAAGAAATATATCTGTCATTTTATTTTGGTTTTCTTAATATTCGTTGATTTATTGCGGACAAATTTTAATGGGACAACAAACTTAGTTTAAACATAATTTAGATACAAACTTTGGATATTAATTATTAATAAGAAATATCAAAACAGAAACGAAAAAGTTCCTTTTGACCCCAGAAGAGTAATTTATAACTCGATGGAGACAGCAGCTTGCAAGTGTGGGTGCTAATTGGGAGATTTGTTTCGACACACTTAAGAGAATTCTTGTATTGCTGTGATCTTTATATATGGAGCACAAGTAATATATTAGCAACCAACAACAAATTTGAAGTGATTAGTGATCCCGTTTTGTCAAAATTTCAATTTGCATAGAAGTACAGATATTTATTTATTTATTTATTTACCATCTGTCGAGTACATATCTCGTTAAGACTATGCCTTATGAAATTGTACAATATTACTATATTTTATATATATATATATATTATATATACATATAGGTATAATAATTAAAAACAAAAGGAACAAATTAAAATGATTACAAGAAAAAAAAATGCGTTAATGCTACAACGAACCTTATACAAGTACTTTAAAAACATCCCTGCTAAGGAAGAAGTCCATGTTTTGAGAAAGAGAATTAAACTCAGAACTTTATCTGGAAATATGATCGGATCTTCCGTAGTTAGTGTACGAAAGGGGGACAAGAAAGAGTGCTTGTCTCATCCTTTACGACCTTGAGGAGCATATAGACAGAAAAGAGAGAACAGTTTAGGGCAATCAATCCGATTACACAAAGTATCCCTAACTAGCATTATTAGATAATATTTCCTTTTAACTTTAAGGTATTTAAGATTAATCAGGAGACATCTGTGGTCATACGGATACGGTGGCAGAGTATCATCAACCCAATTGAGTTTTCTGAGCGCCAATCTTGTAAATTTTCTTTGTACAGATTCTAAACGAATTACATCCAATTTATACAATGGAGACCATATACAGCAGGCATACTCTAAGGTTGACCTTATCAAAGAAATGTACAACGCTTTCAACGTATACGGGTCAGAAACCTGTTTAGAATTGCACATTAAGAATCCTAGTAATTTATTGGATTTTGAAATCAAGTAGTCTAAGTGCATTTTAAAATTAATTTTTGCATCAAAGATACCAGGGAGGTTCCTTTGGCTGTTCACCAACTCAAGCGGTTAGCCAACAATACAGTATTCAAAATTGATTGGTCCAGTCGATCTTGTAAATTTTATACTTTTACACTTAGCTACATTTAAATACAAACAGTTCTCATCACACCACGATGAGATTTCATCGACGTCAAACTGAATTCTCGACGGAAGATCATTAACAAACAGTATGAATTAAAGGAGAGGTCCCAGATGACTGCCTTGTGGAACACGTGAGTGGTTACGGATTTCTTTAGATAGCACTGTTCCAATTTTGACATTCTGTCTACCGTTCGTCAAGTAGCTTTTAAGCCAGAGGAAAATATTGGAATGAAATCTTGAGTCCTTCAACTTACTCAACAAAATATTATGCTGAACTCTATCGAATGCCTTTGAAAAATCTGTATAAATTGCGTCGACCTGGTTCCCACGCTCAATGCCCTTAATGTAAAAGTTAGCAAATAAGGTGAAATTGTTTACAGTCGATCTGGCACTAACAAAACCATGCTGATCCATTGAGATGCTTGTGCTCACTTGGTTGGAACCGGCCCTCGATGAGGATGCACTTAGACCAGAGGTAGGTCCATTGTGCTGTTGTTCTCACTTCCTCATATATACAATTTTTCACAATGGCTTCAAAAACTTTTGGTATTAATTTCAGTTTTGAAATGGGTCTGTAATTAATAACCTCTTGTTTAGAGCCTGATTTGTGAATTGGACTTACAAGCGATAATTCCCACTCTTCCAAAATGTCACCTGTAGAAAGTGACAAGTTGAAAATCTTGATAAGTGGAGCTGCGAGACTTTCAGAACACATTTTAAGAAACACAGGACATACGTTGTCCGGAGCCAACTTAAAAGTGGACTTTAAAGAAGAAATCTGGAGCAATACATGATTTATTGATAAATTAGGCTACCCATATTGGTAATAGTATCACAACAAGTCGTATGTGTTAACGGAGAAGAGTCCTGGACATAATTAGACTGAAAATAAGAAGCAAACATATCGCATCGCAAATACTTTTTTCATTACAACACGATTGACTTAGATAATGCATGTTAACCGGTAAACTAAACAATTTGTGCTTTGAATTTAGGAACACCCAAAAAGCCCTAAAGTCACTTTTTATGTTGGTCTCAATTGACTGCATATATTTAGTGTACACAAACTTTTTTAGAGTTTCGTATTCTCGTCTTATTCGAGTGTAAATAACGCGATGTCTCCAATCCTTTCGATACCTTATTTTTTAAGTTGCACAATCTTTTAGTAAACCAAATTGGCTTATTACTATGATTAACTGCTTTAAGTGGAACAAACCGAATACATGCTCCCTCTATTACACCCATAAAGGAGTCGTAACACCTCTTTAAGTCAGGAAAATTAAGAACTTCTTCCCAGTTGACCGTATTAAAAAAACAAATTTAAACCAACAAAATCAGCTTTGCTAAAACTCCGAACTGAGTTTATTTCTCTTTCAGCAAAATTAATAAAATTAATTAAGCATCACGCTTAGTTAGTAATGTGTACGGGACATTTTATTTATAGATCTTAAAAATATGTATGTCTAAACCTATCTATTTGTTACACTAGTAGCTCAAAACTGAATTTGCAGCAAACAATATATAGTTAAGGTACGAGTATCTTTTTGCATTTGAAAAATAGCTTAGAAGTTGTGAAGTAATCTGTCATAGCTTTTTTTTAAAAATTTTCGAAGTGATTGAAGTATTTTAAAGAGCTTGCAAAGTAAGAGAATAAGATGCTCAAGGCAGTGGTTTTACATGATGTTCAAATTATTGGCGAAAAGTTGAAACTCATCCAACTCTTTACATCGCTTCGAGATACATCTCATATAAAATTTAAAATACAGTTGATTCTCTTGCGCCAACCTATGTGGTAGAGTAGATGTATCATTCCTGCTTATTACTAATAAACTATGCACGTTGTGGTTGATAGAGTGTCTTGGACCTCCCCTGTTAAAAATGCAGGAATGACACAAGGATCAAGGCTTTCTCCAACCTTCTCTCCACTTCGTTTAATTTCAATCTGGAGTCGACAAATAAAAAAGTTTATATATCGTTCCCGAACCATGAACCTGCAAATGCAAACACTGCATATCGGCAGGGATTTTGATTATTTTTAGGAACCAAGATTCTGAGAAAATGCATGGAGCCAATCTGTTTTTTTTTTTTTGAAAGAATACATCGAGATTCAATCGGATCAGCAGTCCTAATAATGACACCTTCTAGGTTATTCTTGGTTATTCTTGCTGCTCCTTAGCGAGGATCAGACGTCCCTCCAACGAGCACTTGATGTATGGGTGGAAGTTTTCGAGGGGGTTATCGTTTTAGTCCGAAAAACCCCATACTTGTGCTGCCCGTTCTCTGATTTACTCCGACCTATTCCAGAAATATCTGGGATCTATGATCAATAGTTTGATACGATCTTCTTCACGAAGAGTGTGTCAGCCAAATGTGCACTTAGACTGAGAGAAATCGAGATTTGGAGGCTGCCTTCGGAAACTCCCGTGTACTGGACACCTTTAATCAAAGGGGATTATGTAAAATCCAGATATAACTTTAACAAGAACTTCAAAGTCTGTATACCTGCCCAACATGGCTGGAATTCTCCCAGCACAGTCACTAAAGGCATTTCCATCTTCACAGATGGCTCAAAGACGGAGAAGGGAATAGGAGCAGGAGTTTTCTAAGTCGCACTTAGTATCAACCAGTCCTACAGACTGCCAGACTACTGCAGTGTTTTCCAAGTGAAAATCTAGTCGATTAAGGAAGCAGCGAAAACTGTCCTAGCGATGAAACTTCCAGCAATGGAATTTACCATTTGCGTGAACAGTCAGGCAGCCCTTAAAGCGATCGGCTCCAACCTCATAAACGCGAAGGTGTTATTTGAACCCAATCGAGGCTGACGTGCTGGTACTACCTGCCGTAGCCACAGCTAAGCGCTTCATTGACGGTATCATGGCACGACTAGCTACGGAAATATGGGACAACACTACAAATTGTGTCATAACCCATAGTCTGTGGCCCGTCTTTGACATAAGGAAAACCAAGTCCCTACTGTCCTTTGACAGAAATCAAACGCGTGTACTCGTGGGGATACTAACTGGACACTGCATAATCGGGAACATTGCCAGAAGGCTAGGGATCCCTACAAATGACTTCTGCAGAAGCTGCAGAGATGAGGAGGAAAAAGAATACGTGGAACATCTCCTGTCCCACTGCGCGGCACTCCAAGCAGGTTCTCCTGCATGTGGGCACGGTTCTTCGACTGCTTGGGCGGCCTAGCAGGGACACCTCTAACGGATATAAATCTTTTCATTAACAGATCCAAATGGTTTTGTTAGCTGCGTGTCCTACCATGTACTAAAAGGTACTTACAACGGGCCTTTCTTGCCATCTGGCCCATGAGCAAAAGCGAAGCAACCTGTGATAACGACATTAAGCATCGCGTAAGCGTAGAGTGGATGAAGTGGCGGGAAAACTCAGCCACCGAAAAACGACCCCTTACCTAAAAGTAAGGCTCTTTTACGCTCACATAATATACATATATAAAAAGTGAATATTATGCATTAAACCTAGCTTCTCCAAACATTTGCTTGTAAGAAGTAGAATGGACATACAAGCCGAATCCGAACGGCAAATTTAAGAAGCTTCTCATGCCAATTGATACTCCTGACTGTTTGTCAGATGTTAGCAAGATGTGAAGCAGTGGGAAAAATGCTAGATGTTCCTTATCCTCGGCGAGATTTGAACCGGGTACCTTTCGATTAGTAGTCTAGTACACTAACCACTGAACCACAGCGCCCACCATTTCGCATGACAGCAGGAGTAACAAAATTGTTCGAATATGTAGTTCCAAGATCCAAGGAAGTCTTCACGTCAAAGAACCCATCTCGAAAAAAATGGAGTGCGACCGGCTCAGTTGGTACTGTCATGTTCGAATGAGATATCATACGAGCCCTGTCAAATACGCAGTATCAATCAACGTTCCCATACAATCGAGAAAAAGAGGCAGGCCTTAAAGCTCCTGGACCACGCAAATGCAGCAACACCAGCATTTGATTGCAGCATTATGTAGTTTGTCTGTTTTGAGATTGATATTTCACTCATCAGATTACTGCGGCAGTTGCTGTTCTCCATTATATAGATGATAGTTGTCAGCTTTCGATCAAATTCGAGAACTTGTCTGCATGATGTAAAGGGGTGGCTACAGATTACTTCTAAAATGTTGATAGTCTTAATCGTTATATCATTCGATCTATAAAAAAGAATGTTCGTTGTTTGTGAATGTCGGTAAATTGGGATTGGAAGGAAAGATTTGAGTATGTTCATCTTATTCATTCTTTGAACGTCTCTCTATTTCTTGTGTATATTTTTGACCCGAAATCTCAACCAAACCTCATAAATACGCGTCAAAAGTATGTCACTTTAGATCTGGGTCATTTTAAACTTAAAACATCTCCCATCTTGCAATAAAATAAAATTCTAAAAAAAAAAATGAAAATACAACACAAATTTTGAAAGCGTTTTTCATCTTAATTTTTTTTTGTTTTTTCTCTGACAGATCGAAAAATACAATAACATGTGTCACTTTTATTTAATTTACATATCTGAGAAACTCGTTATCATTAACGGACCACCGAACCGCAGTCAAGTTTTTTTTTTTTTAATATAATCAAATTAAAATTTTATTCAGAAATGTTGTGTTCGTCTTCTAATTTAATTGAGGCACTTTTGTTGGATGACAGCACGCACACAGACAGCTCACTATTTTTTGGCTAACAAGCCCATGGATTTGAATATAGATACGGATTTAATGTGTTTTAATTTGCAGCCCACGAGATGACGTACACGCGTCAGTGAAATTTAAACTTCTGGTTCTGAAATAATATAATAGTTTATCGTTATTTTTTTTCTCTTTTTTTTTTGCAGGCTGAATCATTCGTTTGTCAATAAAATCAACAAAAGGCTAGTTTATTGTCGAATATATCAGATTAAGATTTATTTTAAAATACATTTTCTTCGTCTTGTATTTTGTCTTGCACGATAGATGTGTGGCAACAGGCCAAAAGTTTTATAGAAGCGAAATACTCGCATCAATCAAAAGTCGTGTTTGTGTTTTATGTTGGTTGGGGCGCGTGTGAATGAACTACATACATAGGTGCAAAGCTCGAGTGGCTTCTTCTACTACTGAGAGTATTAAAAAATATGTATAAAGAGGGATTCGATTTAGATGGAATTAATTGTTTTAAATTTGCTTGCATTGACAGAGTTCGGGGTTAATTTTTATAACGGAAAACTATTCCTGTTCTTAATTTTTTATTGGTAATAAAATTTAAAAATAAAAAAGGTTACGTATACGCCCAAGGAGTTTTGTAATCATTTTTATTTTTATCGTCTCATGAATAAGACCCTGCAGGCTGGCGTGGGTTGGTATATAATAACTGCTTAGCTATTCAAAAAAAGTAACATAAATATTAGCTGTCCTTGTTTGTATAGTTGGATTCTGTATATGTTTGAAGTATCTATATTTGTTTGTTAACATGAAAACTCGTTAATTTTTAAGTGCGGTCGTGTTTTTTGAATTAAAGTTGATGGTGCCTTTTTCGGAATAACGTCGCATCTACTAGGTCTAATGAATAAGGTTTTTTGAATAGTTAGAATGTGAAGCCAGTCATAATGGACACGTTTCATAAATTTCCACCGGCTGAGATCCTTGCGATCGCTTCCGCTTGCAGCATTCGTAGAGCTACTTCTACTGTTTATGTGTTTCCGTTGGCAGTGCGATTTAAGTGTTTGACTTCACTGACCTATCCTCAGCTTTATCGGTAAGGTTGCTCCTCGATTTCTGCCATGACAACCTCTCACTTGTGTCTCTTATTTTATGCTTAGCTTTGGATTACTTTAACTCTATGCCATGAGCACAAAGAAATCAAATCAGAAGCTCACCCACGCATTCTCAGTTAGAGTACTTTTGCATGGGCACCGCCGTCTTTTTCAGTGGAAAGTTAGAAGCAAACTTATTTTAAGAGTTAAAAACAGAGATGGCAGAGCAATCTGCATCACGTTACTACTTGGATGAGCAGCAGGCGTATTAAATGCATTTTTTCGTTCCTCCAAAAGAATGTAATTTCAGCTATCTCTGGACAGCACTACTGCAAACAAACGTCAGGTAATGTCATTTCAATATTTCACATATATTCGCGATAGGGAATTTCGAGAGAGGATAAGACACCGCCCATCTCATTAAGCTTTCCATCTGCTTGGTACCTGGTTATGTTGGCACTACAGGCAATGAGGCAGCGGACTCTCTGGCAAGAAAAGGGCAGAGGAACCCTTTACAGGACCTGAACCTTTCTGCGAGATAAGAGAACACGCTCTACGCGAGGAAACTATAACCAAAAGAGATTCAAAGCTTGTATCAGCCTTAATAAAAACAACCTAAGAATCCTAACAGGCCTCCTCAAGGGGCACTGCAGACTCAAGGAGCACCTGAGGAAAATGTTTATATCAGAGGACGGGCTCAGCAGATTCTGCAATGAAACCGCCGAAACACCAGACCACATACTGGAATCCTGTGGGGCACTGGCCCACAAAAGGATACGATATTTAAGCAGACACCAAATAACAAACAAGGAAATACAAACCATGGACCGACAGCTCATTCTCAGATTCATCAAGGAAACTGGACTGAAAGCTGTGCTCTAAGGAGTGTGACCTGCCAAGAAAAAATCAGAGCAAAACCTCGATACGCTTTACAAAAGAAGTATATAGAGAGGGATCTGAAAGAGGGCATGAACCTCTCCGAGGTACAAGCAGGGGATACAATAGACCAATAGGTCGCATTGTAATATACCCTAACTAATATTATTATTATCTCATTAAGCTCATCTGTGTCTGGTATGGTACCCCGACGGATCAAAAATGGAATTAAGAGTTGGAGCTTGTGTCTTTTGACCCAACACCAAAGTCTCTACACCTATGGAAATGTATCCCACTGTATTCCAGGCAGAAGTCCATGCCATTGAGACCTGCGCTGATTTAAATTCAAAAAAGATTAAAAAAAGCAGCACTACAGGCGGCACTGTCGTCCAACACAATGTACTCTTTGACTTAAAAAAAAAACTGCTACGATGCCTTGCAAAATTTAGCCGAAAACAACAAGGTCAAACTTGGCTGGGTACCTGGACACCAAGGTATTGCAGGCAATGAATCTGCAGACGAACTAGCCAGTGCTAGATCGAAATCTGCGTTCTTTGGACCAGAACCGTATTGCAGAGTTATTTGGTTGGTTAATTTGCTTTAGGGCTAATTAAAGACTGGGAACAACAGCTTCGTCTAAAACACTTGGAAAGTCTCCCCGGCTTAAGACAATCTAAACTTTTAATTAAGCCTTCCACCAACAAGGAAATCCTTGTGCTAAATAAAGAAAATATTAGAAAGCTGATATTCTCTGTGAATTTGCGGCACTTCATTGGTTGAGACTAAGTATCCTTCACAGGGAGATATGATCAAAGGTTGAGCTACGAAAGTCTACCACTAAAGACATATTGGCCTTCACTACCGAGGTCACTTGTCTTTTAGGATAATGCACCACTTTTTGATATACAAGATCTTTTGGGTCGCAGTGTCAGCCAACAGGGAGGGGGTTAATTAAACCCTTCCCTAAAAAGCTCATCTATTGCCATGAAGCGTAAGATACATTTTCTAATCAAGTCGAAATAAGACGACCTTGGCTTTCATGGTTCTATATTTATGAAAGCCCCTTACTCTGTCCTCTTCTGCTTAATTACGCACTGATCCTTCCAACGGTGAACCTACAACTGGGTCACATCTACCCTAAGGGAAACTTACTCCATTAGACTCATGATGTTCAGAAATCACAAATCAAAAAAAAAAAAAACTAGAGCTTCCCGTTGCATTTGTCAAATGCTTACGCTCCATAGTAAAAGGCAAACCCGGGCCGAAATCGAAATTATGAACAACTAATAATTTAGAATAGTATATAACAAACGAATTCATTTATTCTGGATTAAGTTTTCAATATATATATCGTACCTACGAAACTACCTTAATTCTTTAACAAGACAAGCATCCATTCGGATGAAACTTACGAATATCCTAATAATATAATCTACTATAGTATAATACTACTTTTGAAAAGCCCTCTTACAGGAAACTTCTTATTCAAATCAATATTTTAATTGTATGTATAGTTTCTCGTAATAGCTATCTTTTAATCATATTCCGTCTGGTTTCGTACGTTCTATAAGTACCCGTTGTCATACGGCGTTTATGGAAAATGTATATTTCAATCGCTATCAGGAAGATAAATACTGACACAAAACAAAATGTATAATAAAACTCTCTTAACGAAGAGCGTTCGATTGAACAACAAAATTTTGTTCACACTGGGCTCTTTTAATTGGTAGTCCCTTGTTAACTCAATAAGAAGTAATGTACGCAATTAAATTTAAATTTGATTATCACTTACCGATCTTTCCTTTACCGATCTTTACTTTACAATGTACGTACGACGCCGTACCGATTTTAATCCAAGGGTGAGGAAGATGGTGTGCAAAGCATTGTCCAGCCCGTGGTGATGTTGTTGTCAGTAGATGAAATTACTTTAGGCTAGAGGAGAGAATTACGTACATTTGGATTGAGTGGACTTTACATACAACAACAGGAAAAACTAAAAAAAAAAATTGCATAGCGATTCGATACTTTCTGCTAATGGGTGTCCAGATTCTGACTCAGATGCGGGGTTTAAGAGCCGCTGGATGATGATGGTGGTGTCCGATGGAGGTGGGGTGGCGGCTAGTATACTGAATTTGGTTATGACGGATTTGTGTAGGCTATCTGGCATAACACGATAGCGGTTGGTGATACCAACGGGTTGCAGTTCGTTTGCCGGACTGCGGTTAGAGTGGTCAGCTGACTCGATGTGGTTCTTCTGGGCTGATCTAGGTGAATAGCTTTCGCTAAAAACGCTCGGGATTTGTTTGGGTTGTCGCTTCGGGTTGATTTATGGCTGGGTGGATTTGAGTGAAAAATACTCGCCACGCTGGTGCTCAGTGAAATGCGTCTTGGGGCAAGGCGGTTTTATCACTCGGTTGGTATTTCACGTGCTCGTCGTTGTGGTGCGTCTGGGGTTGTACAAATCCGTTTTTTTGATTTGCCTTAAAACCCGTCAATTGTTTTATGCAGCCTTATTATTTTTAGCTATTTTTTTTCCAGTTTCAAGGACTTAGTTCCTTTTATCTTAAATGTGTTTTTTTTCTTTTTTTTTTGTTCTCGTGTTCGATTGACAAACGTGGTGGTTCACGAGCACACATCCACGCTGAAAATCCCGCAATCAACTGTCTTCCGACGTATATTATTTCGGTCTCTTCTTTTTTTTTTTTTTTTTTTGCTGTCCATGTGAGGTGAATCCCCGTTTCTATTTTTCAGCTAGCTTCGTATGCGTATTACATGTGTAAAGCAATAACATATCATGTATGTATCCATATGTACCATGTCACTCTGCTTAACTTTTCCCCTCAGCGTACATTATCCATCCTATCTTATCATACTCGCATAGACCGCGCATAAATCCGCACCACGATCATTGCGAATAAGCTCACGTCGCTTAGCGAATTTTCGCAAACATTGTCGGATATTCAACCCAGAATTAATCGTAGGCATAGGAGCATACCAGTGGTTTTAAAACGGTTCGTTGGGCTTAGAGAAAAGTTAAGTATAACAAAATAGATCGCAATCGGTATGTAATGCGTTATTCATTTAGATGGTTCCTTACAAACTATAACGCCGAGATGTTAATCTGACATGCTAATTTCTACCTACCTAGTCCCTGTACCAAATGTCGAAGTATGTATAGAGTCTTTCAATAAGAGTGATGGAAATTTAATTTTAAATAAAGCAACAACGGGTTGACATATCAATTAAGTGTTAGCTTCATTTGGAAGCTTATATCATGCAGTTTTGTTCAGATCAAGATATCGTTTTAATGTCCACCACGGCTTTGGTTGCACTGACGCATCCGATCGCTCCAATTTTTGATCGCACTATCCAGCGTTCGCGGCTGTATGCCGGGGATATCTTCAAGAATGTTGGCTTCCAAATGATCCAAAGTCTGTGGACTGTTGGCATAGACTTGTGCTTTCCCTCAAATTCTTCAGCGAATAGTGCGTAGCGTGGTGAACAACCGTTGAAGACCCACAACGAAGCTTGAACTTTGGTAATATTTTTTCAATACTTTCGAAGTGGTCTTTAATCGTCAAACGCTTCAAACGCTGCATGATGAAACTGCAAACTACGGTGAATACTTTGATAGCTGGGGCCTGGAACACAATGCTACAAGTACTTGTAATACAAATGAATTCATACAAGTGTTTCACATTTCTGTAACACGAAACTACAAGACTACTGGCAGCTCTACAAGTATAAAGGGCCAATGCTTCAAGTGGGAAATTGTGTTATTATCCTCTTTCCGGGACTCAGAGCTGCAAGTGTAGAAAATAGTAAACGCCACTTGGATTGAGAATCGTGCTGCTTATCTCTTTTCAAATGAACACTTGTAAGCTGATTCTACAAGTCGAGGGGAATTTTAATTTTTTACAAGGGAAAGGTTTTGTTTTGTGCTACAGAAATAATTTACAATTGTCAGACTATCATAATCCTACAAGTCACAGTTGACTTGTGCACTTGTAGCTTTGTGTTACAGGCCCCTGGAAGTTAAAACAAAAATATATATTAGGCACTGAAAATACTATCGCCATTTTTTATTGTTTTTTTTTCGGGGTGTGAGACTACACTGGAACACTCAGACTCAATACAGGTCCATTGTACTACCAGGAAGACACAGCACTTTCACTGCATACATTTACTCGTTTTCCTAAGGAAGACGAGTAGGCGCTTCAATGATAAGGAGCCTAGGTTTACAGCACTCACCACATCAGCACCAAATACCTACCACCTGATACGAGCAAAAGCAGGACAATCACAAAGGAAATCATCATCATCGCTTTCTCGACAGGCTTCGCAGTTGGTGGTATCGCTTAGGCTTAGCACTTTAAGCTGTTTGGCAAAAGCGTAATGGCTCGTAAGAACGCCAGTATAGGCTGTCTGCAGTCTTTTCTGTTGAGAGATAACAAGAATGCCACAGATTTCTTACAAACGTCGGGGAGAATTTGTTTAGTCTGTCTGCATCCTGGAGAGTCATGCCATTGGCGATTGTGTTCATATGAAATCCAACCGTCAATGGAAGTTCTGGCCGAGCACGCAGGCAGATATATCGCAGGCAGTTGTATCGCTGGTCTTGAGAAGTCCTCCTCTAAGCACTGTCTAGCAAGTTCATCGGAGATCTTATTTCCCGTAATTCCGTTATGACCCAGGACCCAGATAAGTCTAAGTGAATTCAGCTTTCAGACGGAATTAAGAGAGATCTGCGTTCGCGAACTATTTTGGTAGTGGTTAAGGGGTTGAGCAAGGCCTTAAGCGCAGTCTGACTGTCGCTACAGACACAGATACTTCGCCCCCTCCACTTGCTCCCCGCAACATAGTCCATAGCCATTAGGATAGCATAAGTCTCTGTTTGGAAGACTGAAGCATGTTTGCCTAACGAGAAGAAAAGTTTAATGTTGTCGCTCTCCATGAAAACACCACCACCAGATCCTTTATCGGTTTTGGAGCCATCCGTGAATATTCGACTGCATTCCTTTCAGGCTCATAGTCTGGCCAGACCCAGTCCTGAACACGAGGGAAATCAACTTCGAAGTAGCGCTTCCGCCGAAGTTCCGGTGTCATTGCACCGGACGGCATATCCATAAGACAGGACTCGAAGGACAACCGTTGCGCAAGTTCATCAAAACTCCTGTGCGAGTTATACCAAAAGCCACCTCTTCTGAAACATGGGATATTTTCGATTGTGCAACCCATGATGTAAATATCAAGGGCAGGATGTTCAATAATGCATCTAGGCTGGAGCCAGGCGTGCTGTGGAGGCCCCCGTGCAGCCGAGACATACCTTCCCTTGGAGTTTGGCGAAAGCAGCAGTAGGTAACGTATTTACGTGAAAGCTTATTCCACCAAACAACCGATGCGTATGCTATAAATGGTCTTATCATAGCAGTGTAAATCCATAGGACTCTTTTCGGTGATAAGCCCCATGTCTTGCCGGAAATGCCTTTGCACTGCCAGAAAACCGACAGCGCCTTGGCAGTCTTCAGCTCAAGATGCTTGGGCCAAAGAAGTTTGCTACCCAGGATGACTCCCAGATATGTTGCTTCATTGGAGTGTTGGATTGTGATGCCTTTTAGCACTGGCTGAGTCAACCCGATCAGCTTCAGCCTTCTCGTAAAAAGAACAACCTCTCGTAAAGAGAGGATTGACCGAAAGCCCATTCGCACCATTCGTCAATCACGTCTAGGGCCGCCTGCGCCCTCGCACAGACAGTCGCTAAGCATGACCCAACAGAAAGAAAGGCAACATCATCCGCCTAAGCCTGAGCGTATACGTTAGAACTGTTGAGTGCGTTCAACAGAGAGTCGACCATCATACACCACAGCAGTGGAGACAGAACTCTACCTTGCGGGCAGTCTCTGTTTACCCGCGCCATAACATAATGGCCACAATCCGGATCCGCAACCAACGTTCTATATCCCCTAGTGGAAGCCCCGGTATCTTTTGTCAGTTATAGGTATGTAAACTTGACCCACCTTAACCTCCTTAAATTCTTAAAAAATCTCCTCCGAGATTGGAAAACCAACTTGCGTATAAATATTTGAAAGCGTGATAATGATTAATTTTCCACGCTCCATGGTTCTAAGCTCCATATCTCATCTTTTCCCTCATAGGACTTTTCTTCTTTTATTTCCTACTCCTTATGTTTGGCTTTTGCTTTTTTTTTACCTTTTCTGCAGCAAAAAACATTAATTGTCATGTCGTGTTTATGCGAATGACGGGCAATTTTCACTTTTTTGTTGGTATCTTTTGTTTCACGCGGATTTTCATTGTCCATTCTACAGTTGATTACATGCAATGGGCTATGTGCTCCCCAGAGACGTACGAGCAAAGCGCTGCTCTTAAGTGCGATACGATCCACGAAGAGGCTAAATGAGCAACAGCGGCCCGAAGTGTTTATTTTTGTTGTGGGTAGCACCTATCAGGTGCCCAAGTAAGCGGTTTATCTAAAGTCAGCTAAACTTCGACTCTGGGAACTGTCTATGCGCGCAAAGAATAAAAAAAACTTCAGATAGTATAATGAGGGGTGGGCCTGTATTTTTTCCTTCTTTTTTGTTTTGCCTTTTCTGTTTTGTAAAGAAGAGAGAAGAAAAAAAACAACGAGCCAACACTAAATGGTGTGAAGTTGTTAATTACAATTTTGCATTAATTAGCTGTAAGTCGGAAATAAATTATCCAGACAGATTTAATGCCGGGAAAGGCGTTGACAAATTTTATGAGTTGGAAAAAAAGACAAACACAATTTATAGAAAGCAGTCATGCACATTTGAAGTTCTTCAGTTGCGTTGTATGATCAAACGAACAATAATTATAAAGAACGACATGCATTGTGTCGAGAATGATGACGATGGAATTGTTTGTGTCAGACGCATATTGAAGCGTATGGTAATTTATTAATAATGCGGTTACTTATGTGTTGCTACAAAGCATCTGTTTTGTTAATAATATTTAACGAATGTATTTTTTTTTGTCTCTTTTCAGGTAAGTTCATCAAAGGATTATTGCGTATTTTTTGGAAGTAAGAATTTAAACGTTAATTTGGTCGATTGTTATATTAAATACGGATTGTGCAATGCCGGTTATTGGAATATTGATATTTTTCAAAGAAATGATAACCATTATATTGTTCTTTAGGTTAAATTTTGCATTTAATTTGTAGCTATTCGGTTTCCGCGGGATAGCAAGGTAATGCTTAAGCTTAGGCAAAACCTAAGTGTCGCTTTTCGCAACATGGGTATGAAATCTTTTATCTCTAACAGGATAAAAAGTATCAAACCCAAGGTAAACGCGTGTTGTGACTCGAGCTGCAAAGAGTCTATCGGGTTAATAAGGGGAAGTTTTCGGTCATATTAGGCAAACCCATCTGACGAAGGCCGAAAAAAGTTCAAACAAACCAGAAATGATTGCAAATTTTTTTTTTACCATTTTTTTTTTTACAATTTGCTTACGCTAAAGGGCTTTTTTCTGTTGTTACAGTACCCACCCTTATAGTGCTAAGAACATATCGCAATATCGTATTTCATTTCATGCTTTTCCGTGCTACTTACAATTAGAGAGATAGGAAAGAAGTGTTTGGGTGCAGTTGTAGCGTTTTTCCCCACGGGGGGTGTCTTAGGGAGATAACGATTTCATGTATTCGATATAAAGTAATGGACTTGGCCGGGATTCAAACTCACGGTTCAGTAAGCGAATACTCTACTACTGCACCTGTTGCCACCCGCAATACAGACAATAATCATTTCAAGTTCTCCTACGACCAAAAGTTGAGCCAAATAATACCACAATGTGTCCCAAGGGTAGTAAAAAGGTTTGGTCGTTTGTTAAGAACAATATAAATTCGGCCTCGTCATCTTCCCGGTACTCACTTACACTGACATTCTAGCTGTCAGCTCTAAAGATAAAGCCAATCTGCTTGCTGCTTACATTGCATCTAGCTCAACGCTTACAGATTGTGCTTTATCTCCCCCTGTACTCGAGGGCTTAGAAAACTCCATGGGACCAATCGATTTCAGCACTCGTACAGGGGCAAGAGTAGTTCAAGGTCTTGCCGTTAACAAATCCGCTGGTCCAGATGGTATTTCAGCTATCTTTCTGAAGAGGTATGTAAGCTTTTCTATCTATCCTTTTCTTCAGGGCTCTTCCCGATCAGATGGAAAACAGAATTTATCCAGCTCGTCCTCAGAAAAGGCGAATGTTCTTCTCCCTCCTCCTACCGACCAATTGCAAAGTCATTGAAACGCTGATTAACCGTCAGCTCATGAAGTATCTTGAATTGGAAAAACTTCTTAATGACCGGCAGTGCAGCTTTCGCAGCAATGGTGATTTGATGACTTATCTAACCGAAAAGTGGAAGCAATCTCTTCACAAGGGTGGTTGAAAGTAAAATCGTTGTGCTTTATACTTCAAAAGCATTTGACAGAGTTTGGCATCATGCTCTCTTGTCGAAAGTGTGTGCATTTGAAATCGATGATACTCTTCTTAAATGGATTAGACATAACCTTCCGGTCCGTTCAATTTAAGTTTGTTTTGTATGGTTTAAAGTCTGCAACTCACCAAATAAATGCTGGTGTCCCACAAGGCTCTGTTTTGTCTCCAATTCTCTTTCGGATTTTTATAAATGATCTCCTGTTTGTTACCTCTTATTCCTCCACTCCTTCGCTGATGACAATAGCTCGTTCTTTTATTTGTTTGCTCACGCTCTTATCTTCGGGTGTGGAACTGGAACAGCGAAGTATGTTTATCTCATTAAATTTCAATCTTGACAGCATAATTCAGTGGAGTATGACTAATAGAGTGGATTTAATGCTTCCAAAACGCATTGCTGTCCTCTGTCATGTAAGCAAAACTCAAACACCCTGCAACAATAACTTATTTGGAGCTTGACAGCATCCAAAAACGGGCGATAAAACTCATTGGTAACCGTAAAATCGCGAGATCGCTTGACTCTCTTAGTCATAATCACAATGTCTACTGCCTAGTTGTTTTATCGTTATTTCCACCATAAGTGCTCAAACGAAATAGCTAGTCGCATCCCAACCCTAGAACATTTCAACCGCAATACCCGTTGTGCAAGGAATGCGCATCAGTTAACCCTTAAGCCTGTATTCGGACATACAGTGATATACAAATAATCTTTCCTTAGCCGTACAACACGAATATCGAATGCTCTTCCCCTCTCTATTTTTCTTTCACATTATAATCTACAAACATTCAAAATCAACATGCATCGAAATCTCCCTATTTGCTAATGTTAATCTCCTTAACACCCGCGCTGTGTAGCTATTTCATTAAAAAATAAATAAATATTAGGCATTAACGGCCCATACAGGGCCTAAAACCTAGCTTCTCCAAACGCTTGTACGAAGTGGAAGCGACATACAATTTTTAGCCGAATCCGAACGGCAAATTTGAGAAGCTTCTCATGACAATTGATACTCTTGGATGTTTGTCAGCAAGAGGTGGGGCAGTGGAAAAAAACCTGGATATTACATGGGCCCGGGGCCCTTTCGATTAGTAGTCCCACACACTAACAACTGAGCCACTGCGCCCGACTAGCTATTTCATTTTAAGGGTATTTAAAAAATCCCTTTATTGCGCTTACATAAAAAAAAAATCACAACTTGCTTCGCACGATCCTGCATGTTATCAAGATATACTTTTGCTAGTCTCTGTAATAGGTGCAACCAATCGGTAGAAGCTGTTAGGTCAAATTACAATCTGTCATTGTGATTTGACCTTAAACCTTCCACCGATAATGAATTCGAATAAACCCATCGATTGTATTTATGGTTTTCGACCTTTTTGGTCATTGGCGAAAGTGATAAAAAATAAGTTTAGCTGCTCCTCCTTCCCTTCATTAGTAAAAGAAAACATTGCGCTAGGTACAGCAAGAAAATGCTGATATCTTACAAATATGTTGTCAGAATATTACAAGATGCAATGGGATCGGATGGAAGCCTCCCATAGTACTGAAAACTTTTCACCAGAACAAGCTTTTCCCATCAAATATGCTCAAATGAAGAAGCATTCCACTATCAAAAAAAATACGCAGCAAATACAGGTCAATCCTAAGCAGGAACAGTATAATTAGCAAAATGGTAAAGCTTTACAAACCGCAAACTTCCAGCTCACCAACGTCAACTCAGTCCTTTTAACTATCAGCTCATTCTTATTAACTGTGCCATTATGATAGTTTCCCTAAAGCAACCATAATCCGCGAATATAACTCACTTAACTGTTCATTTTTTAATAAGTTCTCATCAATAATTGACTCGAAATAGAAATAAAACGCGCTTCGAAAACCAAAACACTCGATACATCTAAATTTAATCGGCCATTCAATGGCGATCAATTTAACAAAGTTA
Organism: Portevinia maculata; assembly: GCA_949715645.1. Taxonomy (NCBI): domain Eukaryota; kingdom Metazoa; phylum Arthropoda; class Insecta; order Diptera; family Syrphidae; genus Portevinia; species Portevinia maculata. Next base: position 11,649,269 of record OX454526.1, read on the forward strand.
ACTCGGCTAATGAATTCAATCAATAACATTAACTACTTCCACGAAAACCAGTTCTATCTTTTGTGGTGTTGTGCTTATGCTGTAATTCATGCTCCTCAACTCAAAATCAAGACCTCAACGCGAGCCTCTAATGCACGACATGACCAACTTACATTAAATTGCACAAGGGACGCAGGGCGAGGCAAGGAGCTTGTACAGATGCAACCCAGACCCAGTGAATGTACAAAATGTACTCATAAAAAAATATATATATATCCGAAAGATTCATCATCGTGCACCATCATTGTTGGTGTGCTTTCCTCCATCTTTCCGAAACACTAATCAACTAACAAACTAATACAACGAAACTCCAACCCAGTCCAGTTCAGATCAACTCTCTCTCTATACTTTGTGAGTCATCATCTTGATCGTTTCGCATTTCCCCCAATGGGTCACTAAAAAAACTCCACCATCACCCATACCATCACCAACTGAATAGATACTCACTCTAGCACTCTGATCGAGGCTTGCTCAAGTGATCCCCAAGCGAACATCTTATGCATGCTCGCGCGTGAATGGCATTTTCATTTGCGATGCTTTGTCTTTATGTTTCGGTTTCACGAAAACCAGAGCAAAGCGGACTTTAATATGAATACAGTATGAGCGTACTTAACATGCATAATTGCGATCATATGTAACAAGCGATGTGTATGTCACACGCTTATTATTATTTTTAAAATTTTGAATACAAGCGTTTACGTTTAGTTATTTAACTGGTAAAATTGAATAAAGAAAATAACAAAATAAATAAATAAAAAAAGAGTCATTTGAGGGAAGAATGTGGCGATAAGAATGCTGATATTCGCAAAACAAAATTAGTTTAAATATAGATAATAAAACAAAACCAGGTTTGGTAACTCGTGTCATTCATTTAAATAGCGGTAGTAAAAATGAATCATCGGCTATTTGTTCATCAATTGTTTTTATATTTTTATAATTAATTTTAAAGTAAAATACATTATCTTAGTTTTCAAGGAGTTATTTTGATAGCTGACATGACAAAATCTGACTATCAGTCGATGCTTGATACGATAAAAAGAAACAGAGAGAATTATAAAGAGAGAAAATATCGATGCCAATCAATTAATTGTACAGAAAAGGACAGATAGATAGCAGCTTGGTAGATCATCCGTAAAGGAAGAATTTCTGTATTTCGTATACAGATACATTTCCGTACGGATTCCCAAGTGTAATTTTTAAAGTTGCCTGTTGTAAATACATTGCTGGCCAACAAGCAATGTATTCTTCACTAATTTTTTATCAATTGTTTTTACATTTTCATCATTCATTTTAAAGTAAAATACATTATCTTAGTTTTCAAAGAGTAATTTTGATAGCTGACATGCCATAATCTTACTATCAGCTCTCGATGCTTGATACGATAAAAAGAAGCAGAGAGAATTATCAAGAGAAAATATCGAAAGGACATAGATATCAGCTTGGTAGATCATCCGTAAAGGAAGAATTTCTGTATTTAGAATACAGATACATTTCCGTACGGATTGCCAAGTGTAATTTTTGAGGTTGCCTGTTTGTTGGCCAGCAATGTATTCTTCACTATTTTTTTATCAATTGTTTTTACATTTTTATCATTCATTTTAAAGTAAAATACATTATCTTAGTTTTCAAGGAGTAATTTTGATAGCTGACATGTCAAAATCTTACTATCAGCTCTCGATGCTTGATACGATAAAAAGAAGCAGAGAGAATTATCAAGAGAAAATATCGAAAGGACATAGATATCAGCTTGGTAGATCATCCGTAAAGGAAGAATTTCTGTATTTAGAATACAGATACATTTCCGTACGGATTGCCAAGTGTAATTTTTGAGGTTGCCTGTTTGTTGGCCAGCAATGTATTCTTCACTATTTTTTTATCAATTGTTTTAACACTTTTATAATTCATTTTGAAGTAAAATACATTATCTTAGTTTTCAAAGAGTAATTTTGATAGCTGACATGACAAAATCTGGCTATCAGCTCTCGATGCTTGATACAATAAATAGAAGCAGAGAGAATTATCAAGAGAAAATATAATAAATAGATAGCAGCTTGGTAGATCATCCGTAAATTGTTTTTACATTTTTATAATTCATTTTAAAGTAAAATACATTATCTTAGTTTTCAAGGAGTAATTGATAGTTGACATGACAAAATCTGACTATCAGCTCTCGATGCTTGATATGATAAAAAGAAACAGAGAGAATTGTCAAAAGAAAATATCGATGCCAATCAATTAATTGGACAGATAGATAGCAGCTTGGTAGAACATCCGTAAAGGAAGAATTTCTGTATTTCGTATACAGATACATTTCCGTACGGATTCCCAATTGTAATTTTTGACGTTGTCTGTTTGTTGGCCAGCAATGTTCACTATTTTTTTTATCAATTGTTTTAACACTTTTATAATTCATTTTGAAGTAAAATACATTATCTTAGTAATTTTGATAGCTGACATTTCAAAATCTTACTATCAGCTCTCGATGCTTGATGCGATAAAAAGAAACCGAGAGAATTATCAAGAGGAAATATCGATGCCAATCAATTAATTGTACAGAAAAGGACAGGTAGATAGCAGCTCGGTAGATCACCCGAAATTAAGAATTTCTGTCAGAGTACTTTCGAATGAAGATACATTTCCGTACGGATTCCCAAGTGTAATATTTGACGTTGCCTGTTGTATATACATTGCTGGCCAACAAGCAATGTATTCTTCACTATTTTTTTATCAATTGTTTTTACATTTTTATCATTCATTTTAAAGTAAAATACATTATCTTAGTTTTCAAGGAGTAATTTTGATAGCTGACATGACAAAATCTGACTATCAGCCCTCGATGCTTGATACGATAAAAAGAAACAGGGAGAATTATAAAGAGAGAAAATATCGATGCCAATCAATTAATTGTACAGAAAAGGACAGATAGATAGCAGCTTGGTAGATCATCCGTATAGGAAGAATTTCTGTCAGAGTACTTTCGAATACAGATACATTTCCGCACGGATTGCCAAGTGTAATTTTTGACATTGCCTGTTTGTTGGCCAGCAATGTATTCTTCACTATTTTTTTATCAATTGTTTTAACACTTTTACTATTCATTTTGAAGTAAAATACATTATCTTAGTTTTCAAAGAGTAATTTTGATAGCTAACATGACAAAATCTGGCTATCAGCTCTCGATGCTTGATACAATAAAAAGAAGCAGAGAGAATTATCAAGAGAAAATATAATAGATAGATAGCAGCTTGGTAGATCATCCGTAAATTGTTTTTACATTTTTATAATTCATTTTAAAGTAAAATACATTATCTTAGTTTTCAAGGAGTAATTGATAGTTGACATGACAAAATCTGACTATCAGCTCTCGATGCTTGATATGATAAAAAGAAACAGAGAGAATTGTCAAAAGAAAATATCGATGCCAATCAATTAATTGGACAGGTAGATAGCAGCTTGGTAGAACATCCGTAAAGGAAGAATTTCTGTATTTCGTATACAGATACATTTCCGTACGGATTCCCAAGTGTAATTTTTGACGTTATCTGTTTGTTGGCCAGCAATGTATTCTTCACTATTTTTTTTATCAATTGTTTTAACACTTTTATAATTCATTTTGAAGTAAAATACATTATCTTAGTAATTTTGATAGCTGACATTTCAAAATCTTACTATCAGCTCTCGATGCTTGATGCGATAAAAAGAAACCGAGAGAATTATCAAGAGGAAATATCGATGCCAATCAATTAATTGTACAGAAAAGGACAGGTAGATAGCAGCTCGGTAGATCACCCGAAATTAAGAATTTCTGTCAGAGTACTTTCGAATGAAGATACATTTCCGTACGGATTCCCAAGTGTAATATTTGACGTTGCCTGTTGTATATACATTGCTGGCCAACAAGCAATGTATTCTTCACTATTTGTTTATCAATTGTTTTTACATTTTTATCATTCATTTTAAAGTAAAATACATTATCTTAGTTTTCAAGGAGTAATTTTGATAGCTGACATGACAAAATCTGACTATCAGCCCTCGATGCTTGATACGATAAAAAGAAACAGGGAGAATTATAAAGAGAGAAAATATCGATGCCAATCGATTAATTGTACAGAAAAGGACAGATAGATAGCAGCTTGGTAGATCATCCGTATAGGAAGAATTTCTGTCAGAGTACTTTCGAATACAGATACATTTCCGCACGGATTGCCAAGTGTAATTTTTGACATTGCCTGTTTGTTGGCCAGCAATGTATTCTTCACTATTTTTTTATCAATTGTTTTAACACTTTTACTATTCATTTTGAAGTAAAATACATTATCTTAGTTTTCAAAGAGTAATTTTGATAGCTAACATGACAAAATCTGGCTATCAGCTCTCGATGCTTGATACAATAAAAAGAAGCAGAGAGAATTATCAAGAGAAAATATAATAGATAGATAGCAGCTTGGTAGATCATCCGTAAATTGTTTTTACATTTTTATAATTCATTTTAAAGTAAAATACATTATCTTAGTTTTCAAGGAGTAATTGATAGTTGACATGACAAAATCTGACTCTCAGCTCTCGATGCTTGATACGATAAAAAGAAACAGAGAGAATTGTCAAAAGAAAATATCGATGCCAATCAATTAATTGTACAGAAAAGGACAGATAGATAGCAGCTTGGTAGATCATCCGTAAAGGTGGGTGGATCACCCTCTTACTCAGGAACCATTTGCTCCTCTGAATGAAGGCTGTGCAGGCGTTGTTGATATCGTTCAGATCATTGAAAAGGTATTCACCCAGTATAGCCTTCCTAATGTTGGCGAGAGCAGGACCGGCGCAAATGAAGTGACTGATAGTCTCCTCTTCCTCCTCGTCCCTACAGCTTCTGCAGAAGTCATTGTAGGGAATGCCCGGCCTTTGAGCATGTCTTCCTATATCACAGTACCCAGTGAGGGCGTTTACTAATTTGGAGAGGGTTCGTCTCTTATGCCTCAGAAGTCCGATGGACCTGGATTTATTTAATGTCGGCCAGAGTAGCCTTGCAATGTTGCACTGGTCGAGTTAGTGCAAACGACGGTTGGCTTCGCTCACCGCATTGGTGTCTATGAGGTGTTTAACAAGACGTTGGCGCCTCGATGTCGGTAACGCTTATGCTGTTTAAACCAAAAGAGCCTCGTCGAGCCAGTTCGTCAGCCTCACAATTCCCTGGTATGTCACACTGACCCGGCACCCAGCAAAGGGTGAGGCTATTCTGACTGGCTATCTCGTTAAGAGATGCGCGGCAGTCTTTCACTGTCTTTGATCTTTTAGTGCTGGATGCAAGCGATTTGATGGCCGCCTGACTGTCGATGTATATTACAATATCTGATTTCGTCACTCAGCGGCTTGGCGGATGGCGGTGACTTTGGCCTGAAAAACGCTGCAGTGTTCTGGTAGGTTAAAGGAGAGGCGAATGTCCAGGTCTTCCGAGAAGACTCCGGCACCGACTCCGTCCTCCGTTTTGAACCCATTCGTGAAAATTGACAGCGATTCGTGGTGTAGGACATGACGTTGTGTCCACTCGGTTCTGTCTGGGATTAGATGTTGGTAGCCCAGGTTGAAATTGTATTCAGTGGGCAGGTGGTCGGTGACCTTAGGAAGATGTCGACACATCGATAGTATTTTGGCATGTCCAGTGTGTTGCTCTTTCCATTGTTTTGAGCTTGTCAGTCATTGTTGCTGAGCTGGCAGCCAACTGTTTGTTGACGATATCAGTCGGGAGAAGGTGGAGCTAGCTCCATTCTTAGTGCTAGAAAAGATGCAGCGAGCAGAAAAATGGGACCAGAACTGACGTTTGACTGCAAGAATCACTTCGCTCTGCTCTTCTTCAGGGGTATTGGAACCGCTTCTGCATTGCTTCGACTCTGCATTTTCCAGTTTCTATTGTCGGGGTTATATTCACCTAATTCACCTCACAGAAGGCAAGCAGCAGCCCCCCCCCCCCCCCCCCCCCCGTGGTATCACAACGGTCGGATATCACGGTCTAAGTGAGCTTGAGCCCCGTGTCCAAGCAGCCACCTTACCTTACCTAACCTAACCCTAAGCATTAAGCAATCGATTTGTAGCATTCCCCGCAGAAGTTCATATCACTTGTAGGAGTTGCCCAACCCACATTAATGGTGTTATAGTCATTTACTTTGCGAAACTTTTTAGTCACCGCAGGGTCAATATCTGTCCAATAATGCATTTTCACTTCCTGCCGATTGGTTTTCTTCACTCTCTGTTCACATTTTTTATGAAAAATAGCAACCTCAACGGTATTCCGCAAATGTGCCCTATTAAATCACCAAACTGCAACTATCTGCACATGAAGAGCGCACTTTATGAACGACTCCAATTATAATGCAACATTAATGCGTAACTTTGCAACTGCATATAGAAATCGGCGTTCGCTAGGAAATACTCAAAGTCGCTGAATACTTATGTTCAAAAGATGAGGCAAAGCCGCCTCGAATGTGCCTCACAGCCGAGGTAAATTGCAAAAAAAATTAAATGAAAAACTTCACAACTTTGATTTCTAAACCCGGCAGAGTCAATCCAAAGCGAATTGCAGAGAATGATTCGCAAATATTAAATCGCTTACCATAGAGCAGCATACCACCACCAAAAGAACCAACTATTTCTAATATTCGATTCGATTGTTGCTCCTAAGTAGACCATGAGCTGAACAGAGCAGGCACAGGCATAGGCATTGCGCATCGATTTGTGTTGCTGCATATAATTTTTGAAATTGCCACGCTTGTAATTCCACCCAAAAAGGGGAGTGCAACACCGTGCAATGGCACTGAGCAACTCTGTTGCATTTGCTTTCAATTCCGTACAAGGATTGTAATGATGAAGCGTCGCTGTTCACCCAAGTGAGCTCCCTTTTTTTCCAGTCGTTTGTTTGGACGTAAAATGTATTAGAACGCGCGCATGTTTGCCGTGCGAAAATAAAATTTGAATTATTTAAGTTTGCAGATATTTAATTCTCTGTTTCGTGATATTTAATCTGCCACACTATGGAATGAGTATTGTTGTGCAAAACCCTTATGCGCCGCCGCGCCGCCAACGTTTTGCATGGAATAGTGTAACACACTTTCGCAAAAGTTATTAAACATTTTACAAGTGACTGGCATGTGCACTTTCAAATTGGAATTTAATTGGACTTCTGTGCAGCTGGTCGAAGGCCCAGCACATTAGTGCAAAGTTGTTTTCATTATACGATCCAAAGAGTTAATTAGTGATGTGCGCTGCGCGCTCACTCGCTAGCTTTTTGTAGCGGAAATGTTTCAATATCAATAAACATTCTTCTGGATTTGAATCGAGGTGAAGGTATTTGAATGGTGATTCGACAATTGCAATGGCGGTTGTCAAGTGCCTTGAAAAGCTATAATAAACGGTGTAGAGAAGCATGAATTTAATGTTTGTTGCTCGAAAGTTAAAAGTTGTTATCCACGTCGTCAAAATAGAGAAGAAATTCTATTATATTGATATTAAGGTCTTTTAGTGGCATTGTGTGCGCAATTCTCTGTGGATGATTGAGGCTTGCACATTCTAAAGCGACTTGACAACTTTCAGTGCGAAAGCACCCTTAAACCGATTGTCAATGTCAAAATATTCAGTAAAATCAACATTTTTATCATGGTGAAGTACACGAAGGAGCAACGTTTACAAATACAGTTGACGCCCGATTTAGTGAACTAATTAAAACCAGGTCTGATCACTACATCGAGTTTGTTCACTATTTCGAGAGCGAAGTGAACAAGGCTTTCCAAAGTAGAATTTGATTTAAAGACGCACATTTTGTTCGGATGTCCTCAAAGATTTTCCTTTTTCAGGGCCACAATATGTCTAAGTCGCCGTAGCTGTGATATTATATATATTATTTTTGTTATATATAGAAATTATTTGGCTACTCCATATTGTTTTGCCAACAAAGTTGCCGGAATACCTTTGAAAATGGGTTTTTAACAATGGCATAATAACTCAAACTTACGGGTAACACATTTATCTTATTTGCTGGCAGTTCCTTTAGTACCTCAGTTGTTTCATGCAATGTTTAATTCGAGACATTTTTTATTAAAAAACGCACTCCAAATCAAAAGAACATGATGAGCATATGACAACCTACATTATGCTTAGCTATGATGCAGGTGATTGAACAGAGCATGGTATAAATTACATGAATGAACAGGAAAGTGCCTTAAAAGCCAGTCAACATGTGGAAGACGCATTACAACTTGTTAAATCCTGGCCAATAATGTCCGTTCACTATACCGAGAATTTTATTGTTCACTATTAAGAGTAGTCTGTATAAAATTGTGTTCACTATACAGAGACTTACTATATCGAGCGTCTACTGTAATAAAAAAAATTACTACCGAAATTCCGAGTCGGTGGTCGCAACTTTAAGAGCGTTACCGCCAATTTTCGGCCGTTATTCTCATCCCAGTAGACCAGCAATTCATAGTCTAGTGAACAAAATTGAGTCCGAATATTCGCTGCTTCATGTTGTTGTGCCATTGAGACGTTTTGGCCGAAGTGTGGAGAATATTGCTGCGGTTGAGGAGTCCGGCGCTAACCAGCCAAATCAGTCAATTTCACGGCGTTCTCAAGTTCTGTGCCTCTCTCAGACCACATTATGGCCAATTTTGCGTAAGGATCTTAGACTACATCCTAACAAGATCAAGCTGACTCAAGAACTAAAGCCACTTGATATGAAGCGACGTACGTTCTCGAATTGGGCTCTGGACATGATGGAAAAAAATGAAGAAATTGCAAAATCATCTTCAGCGATGAAGCGCATTTTTGGTTAAACAGCTTCATCAATAGGCAAAGTATGCCTTACTGGACAGGTAAGAACCCTCATGTGCTTCATGAAATAGCACTTCATCCGCAAAAAGTCACTGCTTGGTGCGGTTTTTATACCGGTGGCGTTTTTTGAGCCGTTTTTTCGTCAATGAAAATGACCGTCACATTATGGTAAATGGTATTCGCTACATAGTCATGTTGGAGCGTTATTTCTTTGAGCAATTGCATGAATTGGACGTCAGTAATATGTGGTTCCAACAAAAAGGTGCCACAAACCAAACAGCGAGTGCAACGATCGAGTTATTGAGGTCTCAATTCGGTGAACGTGTTATCTCAAGAAACGGACCCATCTATTGCCGACGAGATCGTGTGATTCAACGCCTCTAGACTTTTTTTTTATGGGGCTACATTAAATCATTGGTGTATGCCAACAACCCGGCGACGTTAGAGGAGCTCAGAGCCAATATTGAACGAGAAATAGCGGCCGTATCGGTCGAAATGTGCGGCCGAGTCGTCGAAAATTGGTCCAACGTATCGACCGCTGCATACGTTCACGCGGTGGACATATGGACACCCTATTCTTATTCCTATCAGACACCTAGAGAGTCTATATTATAAATTTCAGCTCCCTGGCTCAAACTTTGACTTTGCAATAAAATTGTTTTATTCAATTGTGGGCGTGTTAGTTGGCGGATTTTAGAAATTGTATCTCTCGAGCTGTTTTAGGAGTCAAGGATTATATATAAAAAAAATTTCAGCTTTCTAGCTCAAAATTCGATTTTTTGGGTAAATTTGTTTCTTTTTAGTTTGTCTCTGTGGGCGGATTTCAAAAATTCGTAAACTTGATTATTTCGGGACCCTAGAGAGTATATGGCTCTTTAGGTCCAGTTTAAATGCCTAATTTTTGCCGACAGACGGGCGGACGGACGGACGGACATGGCTAGATCAACATTACTATCGATGCTGATCATAAATATATGTAGTAACTTTTAGGGGTCTACGGGCAATATTAAGGTATGTTAAAAACTTCGCGTCAAAATGAATATACCCTTAGAATAGGGTATAAAAATGTTAAAGACTGGATATTCACTATAAATTATGACTTCCTTGAATTGTTATTAAAAAGTTATCTGCTATCAGCACAAATCAATGTCTAAGTTTAATATCAATTTTTTTAAATTGTTTATTTAGAATTTTGATTTGTTAAATTAATTTTTGAATTTTTTCCTTTATTAATTGTATTTTATCATTTCTTAAATTTTCTTAAATTTTTTTTATATAGGTCGATTAGCACATAGTCAATTTGGATTGCGGTTCGATCCGTGCCAAGCGTCGATTAGCACATAGTACATAGATAGCGCCAAGTTTGCTATGTGTACTCGCAAGCCTTGTGCAACTTATTTTTAATACACTATCAGCTCTGTGTCGTGGAGTGCTTAAAGCAAGCAACTATCACGAGCAGAAATTGCCGGCACAAAAAGTGCTCTCACAGGCTCATCATTTAGTGCAGGTGTTAGTAAGGAAAAAACAATTAAAAATACAATAATTATGTACCTAAAAAATACTAACACAGACACAAAATAATGCAAACAATTTAAGACATTAAACATTATTACGCAAAATATTTTTTAGCTTAATTTTACTAACATGCAAGTCAATCACATGATCATTTAGATTATAGATTCTACTCATGCGACTAATAGGCTCATGCTTCCCAGAATTCGTTCTATGATGGGGGCTAAACAATAATTCAACACTGCGCAAATTATGGGCACCACCACGAAAATTAAAGCCAAGTCAGGTGCATCTATTTGACCGGATATAAGCTGCTGTAAAAAAATGATATCGCTATTAAGCCTTCGTTGAGAAAGGGGTAACATTTGAAGAAGCTTGATACGTTGACTGTAGGGAGGAAGGTTAAATGGATCATCCCATGGAAGTCCTCTAAGTGCAAATCGAATAAATTTACGTTGAATGGCCTCTATTCGATTTGAATGAATGTTGTAGAACGGTGTCCAAACTTGAGAGGCATGCTCTAGAATCGGACGGACAAAACAATTTTACAATGACATAGAAACGTAAGGGTCATTAAATTCTTTGGCCCACCTTTTTACGAAGCCCAGCATAGAATTAGATTTATTAATAATAGAATTAATATGCTTAGCAAAAACCAGTTTGGGGGCGAAATAAACCCCAAGATCCTTAAAATTATCAAACATTCTGTCTTGCTGACTAGTGATAGATTTATATATTTTCATATCATCAGCGTAGATCAGGATATTACTGTGATTTATACATGCCTTAACATCATTAATGGCAAGTATAAATAAAATTGGTCCGAGGTGACTTCCTTGGGGAACTCCAGACTGAACTGTGAAAGATACAGATAGCGATCCTCTAAATTTCACTTGATAAACCCTTGATCTAAGGTATGAATTAACTCATTTTATGAAACATGGTGGGAAGCCAAAAGCCCTAAGCTTAAATTCGATTATTTCATGGGACAGCTGATCGAAAGCCTTAGGGAAGTCAGTGTATATGCAATCCATTTCGCCCTTATTCTCCAAGGCATTAGAACAATCATGCAAGAAACTTAATATATTAGTGACAGTGGATCTGTTTCTTACAAATCCATGCTGTTCAATACAAATTATATTGCGACAAAGAAATATTAACTTTTCACAAACAATTTGTTCAAAAAGCTTAGGGATACACGAAAGCTTTGAAATGGGCCTATAATTAGTGATATCACCACGTTCGCCTTTTTTAAATACAGGTGTGATAAAAGCACTTTTCCATAGATTAGGGAATTTACCTGTACTAATTCACAATTCAAACAGATACTTAAGATATGGAGCAATTGTATGACTGCATTTTTTAAGAACAATCGGTGCAATTCCATCAGGACCTGATGAATAGTCATTCTTCAGAGAAGAAATACATTTTAAAATTGTTTCCAAATCGAATGAGATACTACTAAAACTTATTTGGGAACAGCTAGTTAGATAGCTAAAATATTGATCATCAATGTGAAGAGGGGTCTCCCTAAATGACTTACTGAAATGATCTGCAAAGATATTGCTTGCGTCTAGCGAATCAGCAGTTGTAGAACTACGAGTATTGTAAGTAAGCTTCGATGGATAACCATCGGTTTTTTTCTTGTAATTGACAAAACCCCAGAAAAGTTTGGGGTTCAATTTTAAAGAGCATTCCATTTTACTTATATAGTCAATATATAAGTTGCAGGATAAAAATTTGAATTCATTGAATAATGTGAAATAGAGTTCAAGATCTGAGTGGCAGATCTTTTAAATAGTTCTTCCAAGCCCTATTACGTCTGTTTCGTATCGATTTGAGCTCTTTAGTGTACCAGGGATGATACGTTTTCAGATTCCTAGAGGATTTCACAGGAATCACTTTTTTCATGCAGTTATCCATCAAATAATAAAAAGAACCTACTGCATCTTCAATATTAGATAAGGCAGTAAGGTTAAAATTAAAGCTGTTTATTTCATCAGAAAGCCTTTGGAAATTTGCTTTCCGAAAGTCAAAAGATTGCGAACGGTCATACGAATTACTATTTTCGTACAAATGTGCGCCTAGTTCAATAAATACATCCAAGGGTGGATGATTGTTATCAATGTTAGTTATACTGAAGTGGGATTCCAGAACCACAGTACTAACAGAGTCAGAAGAGAAAACAAGATCGAGAGTTCGATTTCTGAAATTTTTTATACAGCTTGTTTGCTGTAAGTCAAAAGACAAAATGTTGTCAAGTAAAGCGAGCTCTTGTTGGGCAGAGTCAAAGGATGGAATGAAATGAGAATCATCCTCAGAAGGTACCCATCCAATATGTGGCAGATTGAAGTCGCCTATAAGTAAGACAGTGCTGTCACAACAAGATATGTCAACAATATGGTCTAGTGCCATAGAAAGTTTCGAATACAAAGAACATAGACGAGACGATGGAATGTACGCATTAACAACATATAAATGTTTGTTCTTAAGTGTAATTTTTACACAGATAACTTCGACATTAAGTTGAAATGGAAAGTCAATCTTTCGTGACTGAAGGTTGGAACGAACAGCGATCAGGACACCTCCTCCAAGCGCTTCTCCGGTCGTTTCTGAATACGGAGAACTCATGATTGAAGAGTTCCGTGTCTAAAATTCCGGCATTAAGCCATGTTTCCGTCAAGGAGAAGATATCATGAGAGAGGGCTTGGGAGTTTAAATATACTTCAGCGGTTTTTGTGCGGAGTCCCCCGCCTACTTGGTTTTTTAACACGGACGGACAAACTTTCCTGTGACTATTTGTCGAAGTTTATTTTTCTTTTGTTATCACCGTATTACGCGAGCTGCTGCAAAATCGATAATTCGGTAGCCATCTTCAGCTTCGTCGGTCGATCGCCGAATACCGAAAATCCAAAATCCCGAAAACTCACAAAAAAAACTCCGAAAACCTAAAAATCAGAAATTCCGAAAACCCAAAATCCTTAAAATCTTAAAATTCAAAATAGTAAAAATCTCAAAACCCAAAATCCGAAATTATCACAAGTAGGTACATCCCATAAATAGTAATGCAATATGCAAGCCCTCTGCTTGAGCTCACTATTGAATTTGGAGTAGGTGCGAGGTTGGATATTTGAAAATTTTGAAAGCGCCAAACGGCAAATTTTTCTTTTCTATAATTTTTCGGGATATTGGATTTTCGGGATTTTGGCTTTTCGAGATGAAGTTTTTCCAAATACTGTCCGCCTCTCTACCTGATCCTACCCATCGCATTTCCTGGACCGTGGTAATATTTGACTATTAACGCGTGAGGACAGATTCACGTTTGCATGTTCCAGGTCTTGTGGGTATTCATTATCCGATACTCCTCGTGTCTCTATTATGACTACAGTTGTTTGACTTGGTCGAGAGTTTCCCCGACGGCACAGCCCCGAAGAAGATAAGGCCCTTGTTTTGACTCTAGGACAGCGGGTGGAATATTCCGGTGCCAATAACCCAATTCGGGGATGTTAGAACAGCCGTTGGCCCAAAGAGGGTTCATCCGCCATTATCTCTCTTCAACACACTGACTAGTCTTAAGAAATTCAATCTACTCGATGCATCCGCCGGCTGTGCGTCCTTTTCCTTATGTACAAATTACTAAGACTCATCAGCGAGACTTTCCGATCTAAATAAAAAGCATGGTTCGCATAACAATAAAATATGATTCGTTCTCTCATGAAAAGTTCGCAAAGGAATTTGATTTCTGATTCGATCGTGAACCTTATTTTTCGGTTCGTTTAAAAATAAAATTCGTTTTTACGGTCGAATCAAATCTGTTGCGATCTGTAAAATATAGTTCGTTCGCGAATTTATCACGTGCGATCTATTGGAGAACTCGAATAAGAAAAAATAAAGTAATTTTACATAAAAATCATATTACATATTTTAATATAGAAAGAATATACGTGAAAAGTATTTTTATTACATATTAAGATTTTGGAATATATTTGCATTCAGTTTAACTAACAAAACATTATTAATTGTTTCTTTGGGTAATTTGTTTCTGTTTTTTGTCCGTAAAAGTATCTCGTACTGCTCCAACATTTTTGTAAAAAATTGTTCGTCGTCGAAAATTCGAAAAGGAATATTTTTAATCGTAACCAATCACACACAACATTGAAAAAATCAATCTTCTTCATGTCAATTAAGACCGATTTACTTTTTATACCCTATTCTAGGGGTATATTAATTTTGACGCATAGTTTGTAACATACCTTAATATTGCCCGTAGACCCCTAAAAGTTACTATATTTATGATCAGCATCGATAGTAATGTCGATCTAGCCATGTCCGTCCGTCCGTCCGTCGGCAAAAATTAGGCCTTTAAACTGGACCTAGAGAGCTGAAATTTTAAACATATACTCTCTAGGGTCCCGAAATAATCAAGTTTACGAATATTTGAAATCCGCCCACAGACACGCCCACAAACTCAAAAAAACAAAATTTTGGAAAAAATCGAATTTTGAGCTAGAAAGCTGAAATTTTTTATATATGATCTATGACTCCTAAAACTGCTCGGGATACAATTTTTTCAAAATCCGCCCACTGACACGCCCACAAATAAATAAAACAATTTTTTTGAAAATCCAAACTTTGAGCTAGGGAGCTGAAATTTATAATATATACTCTCTAGGGGCCCTTTATGCTCATGTGTTAATTTTTTTTAAATCCGCCTACTGACACGCCCACAATTAAATAAAACAATTTTATTGAAACACCCAAGTTTGAGCTAGGGAGCGTTTTTTTTTTTGATAAAATCCCTTAAATGTTATATAACAAAATATGTAGAGCGTTCTTAACAATTCAACCATACTTAGACTTTTGTCACGCCCACTTATGAGGGATAGGAATAAGAATAGGGTATCCAACAGTTCGCCCAAGCGGACTGTAGCCCGTCCCTATGTTTTCTCTTCGAACTGACACACTTCCACTTCCACTTCGTGATGGTTGCTCATTAACGCCCGAATCATTGAAATTGTCACTATGTACTCCTGTTGTATAGTATCTTTTTATATTCTCTGTTACTTTTCCGTTATATTTTCTCTCACAAAGTAAGCAAGTTGATTCGACAGCTTCTTCATTATAAGAAACATATTTAGTTAACTCAAATGTCTTTCTTTTCCCCAATTCAACCAAAATAATAACTATTGAAAATATAAATCGCTTCACAACCGTACTGAACGGATACTTGATATAGAATGATTTGTTTTATGGATCTTTACGTATCCTTATCACGAGCGAACCATATTGTACCTGAGTTTCTTTTTTCCGATCTCTCACGAACGAGAGATACAGAAAAAAACATAGGGACGGGCTACAGTCCGCTTGGGCGAACTGTTGGATACCCTATTCTTATTCCTATCCCTCATAAGTGGGCGTGACAAAAGTCTAAGTATGGTTGAATTGTTAAGAACGCTCTATACATATTTTGTTGTATGTATAACATTTAAAGGATTTTATCGAAAAAAACGCTCCCTCGCTCAAACTTGCGTGTTTCAATGAAATTGTTTTATTTAATTGTGGGCGTGTCAGTAGGCGGATTTAAAAAAAATTAACACATGAGCATAAAGGGCCCCTAGAGAGTATATATTATAAATTTTAGCTCCCTAGCTCAAACTTTGAATTTTCAAAAAAGTTTATTTTTTAAATTGTGGGCGTGTCAGTGGGCGGATTTTGAAAATATTTGCACATGAGCGTAAAGGGCCCCCAAGAGAGTATATATTATAAATTTCAGCTCCCTTGCAACTTTGGATTTTCAAAAAAAGTTTTTTTAAATTGTGGGCGTGTCAGTATTGTTGCATACGTTCCATATCAAGAGCCTTAAAGGTAAGGTCGTTGAGAGTTTCTACTTCTACTGTTAGTAAATACTGACAAAGGTGGGGATTACCTACGCCACTTCTTAATGCGTTTTTCGCAAAATCTTCCAACTGTATTTTTACTGCAGGAGCAGCTATACCATACTTGACCTCAGCAGCCTCTTTACAATGAGTCAGCATCTGCTTAATTCTATCGGTAAAAGCAGCGAGACTTTCTAAAGGGTACTGGCGCACGGTTATTAACTGGTTTACTAGCTCTTGGTACGTTTCTCTGGGCAGGTATGTCCTATTTAGGAGTTTTTCGGCATCCTCAAATGTGGCTGGTTGATTTACCGCAATTAACTGATAGGCTTGCCCTCTCAAACGGGTTGGAAATATTTCCAGAAATACCTGTTGTTCATCTGTCGTAAGACATTTTAACTCTCGCTGGCAGCACCCTAAGAAAGTTTGTAGCTCAACATTGATGGTGGAACTGGGTTCTCCAGTGAAAAGTGGCACCATTTGGGATAATAACTTAGCTACTTTTGGGTAGTCTATAGACATTTTGTATGGTTTGAAAGTTTTATTGAAATTGATGGTGATTTCGTCCTCAGACTCTACAGAACTAGCGCTTAACCAACCCAAAACAACTTGGCCAGCACTATTTTTGCGCTCACTATGCTCAATATTTAAAGGTTCACTATTACTGCTAATATTGTGGTTGTGGTTTATTTCTCTATTATCTAAATTGAGAAAGTGCGAGAGGCTTTCAAAACTATGTAATTCGTTTTTAAAATCAAGCGTATACTTTTTTCAAACGCTTTTATGCGGGCTAATCTTTGTTCGCGTTTTAGTTTCAATTCCTTATCCAGAACATCGAGTTGTGGGATAGAAATCTGTTGTGTCTCTCGCGCTTTCTCGTACAAATTATTTAGAAGTGATTGTAAACTTACTTGGCTACTTGAAATTGTTGGGAGGATCGTCCCACTGCGTAGTCGTCGGGGTGATACAGCGACAGGTTCTTCCTCAGCTGCTGGAGTAAGTGATGGGTTGTTTGTTTCGGCTGCTTCTCGTTCTTCTTGCATGTGGTCCTGGACAGGGGTATAGCACGTAAAATTCGTTCGGTAATCCCTTTGTATAAGTTGAGTCACTTATCTATAGTTGAAACTTCACTTTTTGTTTTTTTTTTTTGATTATGGATTTTCAAGCTCTTATTAGATTTGGAAATTCTATGGCTTCCTTAATCCTACCGGCTGCGCCAATTTTTGTTATGTCACTGAGAAGCAGAGATTGTGTTCACTTTCTAGCTCCGATTGCTTGTGATTGGTTTTGTTACAACTTGAGGGGATCGTTAAAAGGTGTAAGTTTGGTGTAAACAACAAACAATAAAAATCACGCACCGCACTTTGAATTCACTTTAAAGAAGAAACACATCGATTGTAATTTTTTAAATAGAAGCTATTTTATTTTTATTGATTTATGTTCGATGTGGTTCATCACATTACTTTTTCTTCTTATTCAATAATTTTATTTCTTTCTGTTAGATGTATTTCACCACATTACAATCGATGTGTTTCTTCTTTAAAGTGAATTCAAAGTGCGGTGCGTGATTTTTATTGTTTGTTGTTTACACCAAACTTACACCTTTTAACGATCCCCTCAAGTTGCAACAAAACCAATCCCAAGCAATCAGAGCTAGAAAGTGAACACAATCTCTGCTTCTCAGTGACATAACAGTAGGTGGATTTTGAAAATATTTACACATGAGCTTAAAGGGCCCCTAGAGAGTATATATTATAAATTTCAGCTCCCTAGCTCAAATTTTCGTTTTTCAATAAAATTGTTTTATGTAATTGTGGGCGTGTCAGTGGGCGGATTTTGGAAATTTTATTTCCCGAGCAGTTTTAGGAGTCAAAGATTATACATATATAAAAAATTTCAGCTTTCTATCTCAAAATTAGATTTTTTCCAAAATTTAGTTTTTTTTAGTTTGTGGGCTTGTCTGTGGGCGGATTTCAAAAATTCGTAAACTTGATTATTTCGGGACCCTAGAGAGTATATGGTTAAAATTTCAGCTCTCTAGGCCCAGTTTAAAGGCCTAATTTTTGCCGACAGACATGGCTAGATCGACATTACTATCGATGCTGATCATAAATATAGTAAATTAATATACCCTTAGCAGGACGACTCCACATGCCATACAGCTGGTGAAACAATTACTCTATTGCATGACTCATTTCCTAAGCTTGTGATTTCGATTCCACATATTGTAGGCGCTTGTGGGTGGTGAGGGTCTATATGGCTTCTTTTGGGCAGTTGACAGCTTCTTCTAGTTGGACAGTCGAGCTCTAAGTGTAGTCACAAAAATAAAATGGTCAGAGTCGACGTTTGCTCCCTCCTCGGAGTGTGTGCACGTTCAAGATGTTCGATTCGTGCCAATTGTCGATTGGCGCAGTTAATTTGGTTTGCGGCTGGATCCGTGCCAAGCTTCGATTAGCACATAGCACATAGATAGCGCCACGTTATCTTATCACCGTTATCTTATCACCGTATTACGAGCTGCAGCAAAATCGATAATTCGGTAGCCATCTTCAGCTTCGTCGGTCGATCGCCGAATACCGAAAATCCAAAATCCCGAAAACTCACAAAAAAAACTCCTCAAAGCCCGAAAACCTAAAAATAAGAAATTCCGAAAATCCAAATTCCCTAAAATCTAAAAATCCAAAATCCTGAAAATCCCGAAAATCCGAAAACCCGATAGCCCAAAAACCCAAAATCCCAAAACCCCCCAAAATTTAATATGCAACCCCCCTGCTTGAGCCCACCTTTCGGAATTGGAGTACATATATGCAAATTTGGAAAGCGCCAAACGGCTTTTATATGATTTTTCGGGATTTTGGCATTACCTAGACTGCGGTAATATTTGACTATTACTAGATTCACGTTCCAGGTCTTTTGGATATTCATTATCCGAGGCTGCTCGTGTCTCTATTATAACTACAGTTGTTTGACGTTGTCGAGAGTTGCCCCGACGGCAAAGCCCCCAAGCTGGAAGACAGGGCCCTTGTTTTGACTCTAGTACAGCGGGTGGAATATTCCGGTGCCAATAACCCAATTCGGGGATGTTAGAACAGCCGTTGGCCCAAAGAGGGTTCATCCGCCATTATCTCTCTTCAACACACTGACTAGTCTTAAGAAATCCTTACTTACTTCAGCTACTGTAAACGACACCGTAGATTCAATCTACTGAATGCATCTGCCGTGCGTCCTTTTTCTTGTGTACAAATTACTAAGACTCATCAGCGAGTCTTTCCGATATACTGTTGCTTTTTTTTCAACAATATAATAATAAGTTAGCAAGCCAAGTCTGGATAAAAATGATTATTAAACGGATGCGGTTGTTACCTATTGGATGCAAATTAAAACCGATTGGTGTTTACTCCCAGGACAGGGAGTAAACACCAATCGCCCTAATCCCACAGCACCCAACGACCAGATGAAAACAAACTTAAAATATGTAATAATTGTATTGTATCCCCTGCTCCAGTATATGCTTACGTATTGACGAATCCATCGTTGCTTAGAGAATGGTAGTCATTTGGCTATTCCTATGCTTGCACAACTGCCCAAGACATACCAGCAAATAGTACAAATCCTGAAACTTTATGGATATCTGCAATCGCAAACAAAGCTTTTCCATTTCAATTTCCTTTCTGCCATCCACAAGATAACCGTAGGCCTTCTGAATCTCATATAAAGTCGTTTAATTGCAATCTGCAAATTTCTCGAATTCAAATTTAATCCATTCCACAGCAATCAATTGCCCTAGCAAATGACCACTCAACAATCCACTGTTTAATTAAAAACCTGAAAGGACTAGCACTAATGTCGCGTCGGTTGCTAAATCATAAATGAATGAAATTAATGGCAATGGTCAATAGAACAACACACACATAGCCACGAGTACGAGTATCTGCATATTTTATGAATCTACCTCGTCGTATCTCTGAAATGTCATCTTACATGGGCTTTCGAGTATAGAAAATGGAAAATGACACGCTACCCCTTCTCGTTGTCGTAATCTATTACCGTTCCGCAATTAATAGTCATAGAATCCAATGAATCCTTTGAACCGAAGCGAGCACACAACTACCAAAACCGAATCAGTAAGGATCAGTGGAATGAGCGTTACACACCTGCCCATTCCTTGTGTCACAATCGAAGAGGACAACACGATAATTCACCCCTAAAAATAATTCATGCAAGGCTATGCTGAGCCCATAGATACTCGTAACTCTATGTGTGTATGTATATTTTGTGCGTCCTTTCGCAAAAGGGAAATGCCAGAATGTATGCACCACCAAATAATTCAGACACAAGAAACCGAGGAACTTCCATTGCCCGCTGAAAAAAATACACTATAACCCCATGTGCTGCCTTGAGCAAGGGTGCAAAAGCGGAACAACAATAACAAAAACTATCCTGTGCCTGTGCACTATGGATTCCATTCGCAGCCCTTGGTGCACGAGTGAGTGCATTGCGTAACATCGGAATTGAAGTTAGTTTGGCATACTTACTCCTCCAGAAACAAGCGAACCGTCCTACTGCTGCGCTACTGCTGCTCCTACTAGTGTTGTCATCGGTTCGGTGGTTTTTCGTTTCAAGGTTTTCTGCGTTCTTACATCCAACAAGCCAGAACACCCCTCATCATTATCGTCCTTTATGGATGTTTTTTCGAAGGGTGGCAGCCAGGCGAACATGAATGAATGAATATTATATTGAAATGTTGCGAAGAATTTCAAAAATGTATTTTCCGCCGTAACAACAGCACATGCTGGTGGTGTGCTACTTTGTTTGTGAGCGTTGAAAGGTATAAAGTGAGTTTTTGGAAGTTTTGTCTACGATACGATACAACATTCCAAGTAAGAGCAAACCAACGCAAAAAAAGGCAAAACGGAAAGTAAAACGTTACACACACACACAAGGCGAAAATCAACCCTTTCAGAGGGAGGACTTTAGTAAAGTTACCTTAACGGAGGTGGAGTGACTTACCTTTGAAGGTTACGAATGAATTTATCTTTTAGTTTTTGGCACTGAGGAGGAATTCAAAAATTAATAAATTCATAATTGTAGGACTGGGCCTAGTCGTGAGGTGTTGGGTGTTACGGTTACGCCGTAAATTTTACGAATGTGGCCCTATAATACTTCTTCTCCTACAAGGTGAAGCAAATTTATCACCCTATCGGAAGATGCTTTAATTTTTGCCTATTGCGTATTATGTTACCGTGACTTTGACTTTACTGTCTCCAGTTTCGCACGCTTAGTTGGTTAAGGCCCCTTCCACTTGCGTGCGCCCCCTGTATCGCGGTCTTCCCCTACTGCGCCGTCCTTCGAGTGTGGAGTCGAAGGTCTCCCGGGCCGGAGCATTCACGTCCATTTGCTCGACATGACCCATCCACCTAAGTCGTTGGACCTTCACTCTTCTGGCTAAGTCGATGTCGCTGTACAGCCCGTACAGTTTGTCGTTGTATCGGGACCAAAAATTACGCGAAGAATTTTCCTCTCAAAACAAGAGTGACCTCATCCGCTTTTGCTAGAGTCCATGCCTCTGCACCATAGAGAAGGACTCGGATTATTTGGGTCTAATAAAGGGTCACTTTAGTTGTTCGAGAGAGGGCTTTGCTACTCAATTGCTTTCTTAGCCCAAAGAAACAGCGATTGGCAAGAGTTATTCTTCGTTTAATCTAAGCGCTGGTGTCATTGCCTGAGTTCATTGCGGAGCCTAGGTAGACAAAGTCCTGAACCACCTCAAAGTTATATCTGTCTATAGTGAGATTCTGGACTGGAAATGGCTGGAAACGGCTCTTCTAAAAATGAAGAACAGCAAAGCCCCGGGGATTGATGGCATTCCTGTTGAGTTTTTTAAAAACTCTACATTGGAATTCAAACACTATCTGGTGTCGTTATATAATTATATATATGAATTTATATTGTCAATTTTTAAAAAAGGAGATGCAAACTTGCCCGAAAACTATAGAGGCATATCAATACTTAATTCGTGTAGGAAGGTGTTTGCTACAATTTTGTATACCAGACTCTCAAATTGGATGGAATCAAATCAACGTTTAAGTATATTTCAAGCCGGCTTCCGTGCGGGATTCTCAACTGTTGACCACATTTTCGCCTTGTCAAGCATTGCCACTAAATACACCCAAAAGAAAAAAAGGCTTTATGCCTGTTTTGTTGATTTTAAAGCAGCCTTTGACACTGTTAACCGCCAAGCTCTGATCTACAAAATGGCTTCCCTTGGTATATCTAAGAAGTTTCTGATTATATATGAAAAATTTCTATGTGGAACTAAGGCCGTGGTATGGGATGGATCAGAGACGTCAACCTGTTTTGAAACGACGGCAGGCGTTCCTCAAGGGTGTATCTTGAGTCCGATCTTCTTTGCTCTTTTTATTGACGATATTTGTGAGACCTTGTCTGGGGGCGTCAGTATTGCGGACACGGTTATCAAAGTACTTCTATACGCGGACGACCTTGTCATGCTGGCAGATAACCCCTCTTCTCTTCAACTTCAAATCAACAAGCTTCAGAGGTATTGCAGCTCCTGGGACCTTAGGATAAATGCTCTTAAAACAAAGATAATGGTGTTTGAAGCTCGGAAATGTAAAAGATCTAGAGAAGAAAATTGGTTTCTGGGCAGTGAATGCATAGAGGTTGTGCAGGAGTTTAAATACCTGGGAGTCCTGTTATCGGCAAATGCCAGCTTTACGAAGCACGTACAATTAAAGAACAAGGAAGCGAAAACTGCTCTTAGCGTTATGTGGCCGAAGTTTTTCGCCAACCAGAATTTAGACCTGGGATCAAAATATCGTGTTTTTGAAGCAACTGTCAACACCTGTATGTGCTACCTTTGTATATAAACTCTATAGTACTATCATCGACACGATTTTGAAAACGACGACTTCGACCTAGTCAGCAACAAAGATAATGGCGTTTGAAGGTTTGTGTCTAAAATTTTGCTGTGTCTCTCTGATATTATGTTAGTATTTTTTTTTCTTTGTAAGAAGGAGCATAGGCAGCGCAGCACAGGTAGCATGGAGGATCTCGCATTATCTACTCTCTGGTCATGCCAAATGATTTTCATTCTTATGGAAGTGTAAGCATGTATTTATTTTTCTGTGTAACAGCCGAATACTTTTCATGATTTGCAATGTTGCCTTCGCTTCGGCAAGTAGTATGTTTGATGAGAGGGAGATGATGGAAAAATAAGAAATCTGACTTCTTCGTCTGCGAGTAGAATGTATGATGGAAAAGGCGATTCGTTTGAAAGGAAAAATTAAATAAAATTTGATTTCGGTATTTTTCATCAAATGAGATATTATGAGTTTGTCGCATTTTAGACTCTCAGTGTTTCGGCTATATCTTGTCGCAAAAGGTACCGATTTCTATAATTTTTTTTGTAACTGATTTAGAAATATTCGATCTAATTTATAAAGCAATGACATAATTTAATTTTTGTCAGTATTGTGCCATGCCGCACCACCAAGAAGTGCCAATAGGTACCTATACGATGAATATTTATATGGATAGTAAGAATTTTCGTTGTTTTGCGTGGAGCTAGATTGCTAAATTCGATGAACGACATATTTCAGTATTAGTATTGCGCAAGTTTATTTATCTTTAATCAAAATGTGAAATTGTTGGTATATATTTTTGAGTTCATGTACCTTTTCAATGAAGCATTGAGGAAGGTCACTTGTTGGTATTTTTTGCTTAATGGAGGCTGCTTGCCTGTTTCTCTTTTGCATTAAACATGTTCTAACATCAGATATACTTCGAAGCATTAACAACGTCACTACAAAGATTATGCTGGCTAACTCTAGAGCTTTTAGCTAAGCTCCAGCAATTGTAGAGTTTTCTATTGTGTCTCTTGGCGGTTCAAGTTGAGTATGACTTTCATTAGTATAGTACCGGTATATTCATAGTTTTAATTGTAATCCGCGTTGTGACTATTGGATATCAGAAAGAGTTGAACTGCTTTTTGTATTCATATTGGTCTAATTTTATTGGTGAAAGGATAAGATGTGCATATGAATAATTTTGTAACATATAAATCCTAATTCTTTTATAATATAGTCCATTGTCTGGTAGTTATTACACTGGACTATGTTGCTACTATGTTCCCTATAGTTGCCAATTATATACAGTCTTGTTCGTATTGTGTGCATTGATTTGCACAGTCCGTCTGTTTACCAAGATAGATATCTTAATATTTAATTATATTTAGTTAGGATATATTACACTGCGACCTATTGGTCTATATTGTCCTCCTGCTTGTGCCTCGGAGAGGTTCATGCCCTCTTTCAGAGCCCTCTCTAGATACTTCTTTGTGAAGCGTGTCGAGGTATTGCTCTGATTTATCCTTGGCAGGTCACACTCCTTAGAGCAAAGCGTCCAGTCCAGTTTCTTTGATGAATGTGAGAATGAGCTGTAGGTCCATGGTTTGTATGTCATTTTCTGTTATTTGGTGCCTGCCCAAATATCTCATATTTTTGTGGGCCGGTGCCCACAAGATTTCAGTATGTGGTCTGGAGTTTCGGAGGTTTCACTGGAGAATCTGCAGAGCCCGTCCCCTGATATGCCCATTTTCCTCAGGTGCTCCTTGAGTCTGCAGTACCCCGTGAGGAGGCCTGTTAGGATTCTTAGGTTGTTTTCGTTAAGGCTGATACAAGCTTTGAATCTCTTTTGGTTATAGTTTCCTAAGAGTTTCTTTGCTTGCCTCAGACCTTGGAGGTTGAAAAAGGTTTTAGCCCTTGTTTCTTCCTCCAGTCTCCTGAACTCTTCGTGTAGAGTATGCTCTCCTATCCCGCAGAACGGTTCAGGTCCTATGAAGGGTTCCTCTGCCCCTTTTCTTGCCAGAGAGTCCGCTGCCTCATTGCCTGTAATGCCAACATGGCCAGGTACCCAGTAGATGGAAATTCTGTTATTCTTGCCTAGTCTATTTAGTCCGTGAAGGCATTCCCACACGAGTTTTGACTTGATGAAATAGGCGTCAAGAGCCTTTATGGCTACTTGCCTATCAGACATTATTGCTATGTTGCAATTCCTGTAGTTTTTCTCGAGATTGATTCGAACGCACCTGTCTATGGCACATATTTCTGCCCGGAAGATGTTGGTACATTTGCCCACGGATGCTTAGCTCCTGGCCCAAACACTCCTGCACCACTTCCCTCCTCGTTCCTCGAGCTGTCCGTGTACCACTTTTTTGTGTGGTTGCTCAGTCCATAAGTTAGATAGATATCTTTCTCCTAAGCATATTTTATCTAATCTTATCTAATTTAATATCTAATTTAGCACCGACCGCGCTGACCCCAAATTATGCATGTACCTATTAATTAATTTTTTTTTTAAATTGAGGTTTATTAAAAGATATTGAAAGTTGAAAATTTTGAATTTATATTTAAAATCCGAAATTGTCTTTAATGGATAATAGAGTTCCAAATACACGTTCTAGAGGAAGAGTAAATAATATGAGAAATTCGTTTAGTTTTAGAAATGCAACTCCCCACTAATGGATGCCAGACCAATAGTTGGTCGTTCTAGTGTAGGCTTAAACCAGGATCAGATTTCACCACAACTGGAAGATTACCCTCCTGCAGCAATGCAATCCGGTCAGGCAAGTAACCACAATAGTGATGATAATAATGAGCGACGAGATATTAATGAACATCGGTCACCTGTTCAAGAAGAGGCCACAGACATTAGAGTTATTACGTCATCATTTCACCGAATACTCGAGGCAAACCAACGAGTTTTCATTCCTAAAATGCACTCTTTTAGAGATACCTTAGTCGGAAGATTGGACAATTTGAATTTAAATACTCCCAATGTGAATCCTACGAGACCTTCGAACGCTCGGTCTGACTTCGAACATTTTTTAAATAACACTTCGTTTTCGACCCAACGCAGATAAGCACCACAATAAGTCAACAAACTTCTTCAGTAAGTTGAAAAGTGACAAATTTCATTTGACGGGTCTGAAAAGATCCACGATTTTCTTTTTAAAGTGGAAATCCTTACGGATCATTCGCAATGTAGCTGAGGACACAAACTTGTCTGGTTTTTTTTATCTCTGCCTCAATTAATATTTGTTCACATTCAAATATGGTTTATAAATCATTTGGGAATCCTCAGTGCTGAAATGCGAATCTCCTTCACCGATGTGAACACAGACACCAATTGTATTGAATACAAAGAAACAAGTTACAGGTGACTGTGATGGTCTAATTGCAATATGCCATAACCTACTCAAACATCCATCAAAGCCAACAAATAATATACCATCAATCTACTCGATGACAATTCTTCCACCTTTCTTTATCCACCATCGTCCCTACTTTAAATATGAATATCCATTTTTCACTCGCAAATATGAATTATAAAGAAAATCATTTGAGTATCCTCACAGTAGCTGAAATGCGACTCTCCTTCAACGACCATACACACACATACCAATTGTATTAAATATGGCATAAGTCTAACGATAATAATTACTTCACCTTTCCGCCCTACCAACAACCACCAACACTACCTGTGTCGTCTTCCTTCTCATATGCCCAGTCACGAGCATGAAGGAGAACAAACAATCAGCTGTTTGCGCAAAACCAAATAAAAATATTCTGCTGATACTTCCATCAGAGCCAACAAATAAAATATGATAAATCTACCCGATGAGAATTTCCTGCTACATCGGTAGCATTGGTAGTCGCTACCTGAATGATCTTCATATTCATGATCTTCATATTCGTCCTCATATTCACGAGAATGGAAGATAATGGAAGACAGCAAAGGTGTAGAAAAGGTTCTTCAATATGCTAGTATGGATATAGCTTTTTTTAATGTAGTATTTACGTCGTATGGTGGCGTAGGCGTCGTAAACACGAAGTGATAATACTATAAAGTTTATATACAAAGGTGCTACGGTGTTCAAACTTTCGGCCATATATATGTACTTCGACGATTTTGAACAAGTTCAAAGATCCTTTTTCAAACGTCTATTTGGTTTACCGAATTTAACTCCAACATATGCGATCCATGTAGAGTCTGGTATTTCCCCCGTGTATATCAAAAACCTAAAGGCTAATTCCGACTTTTTGCTAAAAACTATGAAAAACCCCGGGGTTAGTCTCCACAAGTATATCATGACTAACCTTTTGCGCACACAAGCGTCAACGTTTAAAGAATGGGTTACACTTGCACGCTCTCATGGCCTCCCTCTCAATATGTCCGAATTCAATCTAGATAATTGGCAGGAGCTGTTCTCAAATGTAATTTCAAAAGTGGACGAACAAATTTATCTTCAACATTTGAATCATCGGCATCCACAACAAGGGTTACATACAGAGAATTAAACCATCGCCTTCAAGCTGATAATTATTTTAAAATCGATCTCCCTGTGAAAGCTATAAGCACTTCTTTTAGAGCAAGAGTGGAAATTCTTAGCTTAAATTATTTGCTTCATCGGTCAGACCTACCAACCTTGTGCGACTTCAGCAACAGACCCGAGCGAGATGATGTTTTCCATTTAATAGCTATATGCCCATTCTTGCAGGAGATCCGAAGGCTTTACTTTCAACATAGTGTCCTTTCTAGAGCACAAGCGATACAAATATTAAGTAGATCGGCTGGGTGGATAATCCTCTCAAAATTCTGTGACTATCCTCTTACCTATCGAAATAGTTTTTGAGGTATTTGAATCTCAGTTGTTTAAGTTTTTCAACCTTTTACTTAATTTAAGTGCTATAATTTGTGAAATTTGTTAAATCATGAACTACCAATCACCATTTTGACCCATTTGACCATTTTGACCCTTCATCCTCGTTCTGAAATCGTTATTGCGGGCGATTTCAATATACACAATTCAAGCTGGCTTCGACATTCTGGCCAGACAACACCCGAAGGAAGGTACGTCGAGATCTTTGCTGAGGTAAATAACCTGACTCAGCTTGTAAATGAGCCGACACGAATACCGGACATTAGCAGCCAAACTGCCAACACATTGGACTTGTTTCTTACCTCTCACCCTGATAAATACGCTTTGAACGTATTATCGCCTCTAGGTTCGTCAGACCATTGCATCATATCAGCAAATTTCTCGTACTCCAACCACATAGTTAAAGAACAAACTCCTAAAAGAACCGTATGGCAGTACGAGAAAGCCAATTGGGAAAAATTAAACGGTTTCTTTAAGAGTTTTAACTGGTCGCTGTGCTTCCTCGACAGCGACGTGGATGCTGCTGCTGATATGGTCACAAACATAATTCACCTGGGTATGAAGACTTTTATCCCTAACAGGATTAAAAGTATCAAACCCAAGGTTAACGCGTGGTGTGACTCGAGCTGCAAAGAGGCTATCAGGTGAAAAGAGTTAAGTTTTCGGCTATTCAAAGCCAACCCATCTGAGGAAAGCCGTAAAAAGTTTAAACGAGCCAGAAATGACTGCAATGCCCACATTAATCGTGTCAAATTCTCCTATGACCAAAAGTTGAGGCAAAAAATACTACAAAGTCCCACTGGTAGTAAAAACTTTTGGTCATTTGTTAAAAACATCAAGAATTCGGCCTCGTCATCTATCCCGACACTCATTTACAACGACATTCCAGCTGTCAGCTCTACAGATAAGGCCAATCTGCTTGCTGCTCACTTTGCAGTCAGCTCAACGCTCCCAGATTGTGCTTTGTCTCCCCCTGTACTCGAGCGCGTAGAATTCTCTATGGGACCAATCCACTTTCGCACTCGTACAGTGGCTAGAGTACTTCAAGATCTTGACGTTCACAAATCCGCTGGTCCAGATGGTATTTCCCCTATCGTTCTGAAGAGGTGTTCTTCTTCGCTGGCAAAACCATTGCGTAAGCTTTTCCATCTGTCCTATTCTTCAGGACTCTTCCCGGGAAGATGGAAAACAGCATCTGTCCAGCCTGTACCAAAAAAAGGCGAATCTTCTTCTCCCTCCTCCTACCGACCAATTGCACTTACGTCCCTTCTTTCTAAGGTCATGGAAACGCTGATAAACCGTCAGCTAATGAAATATCTTGAATCGCGAAAACTTCTTAATGACCGGCAGTATGGTTTTCGCAGCAACAGGTCCACTGGTGATTTGATGACATATCTAACCGAAAAGTGGAACCAATCTCTTCACCAAGGTGGTGAAAGTAAGATCGTTGCGCTTGATATTTCAAAAGCATTTGACAGAGTTTGGCACCAAGCTCTCTTGTCGAAAATGCGTGCATTTGGAATCGATGATACTCTTCTTCAATGGATTAGAAATTACCTTTCGGACCGTTCAATTCAAGTTGTTTTGGACGGCTTCAAGTCTGCAACTCACCAAATAAATGCTGGTGTCCCCCAAGGCTCTGTTCTGTCCCCGACTCTCTTTCTCATTTTTATAAATGATCTACTGTCTGTTACTTCTAATCCAATCCATTCCTTTGCTGATGACAGTACCCTCAGCTTCTCATATTCGTTTCTTGGGTCACGCCCCTCATCTTCGGGTGTGGAACTGGAACGGCAACGTATGTTAAGCTCATTAAATTCCGATCTTAACAGCATAACTCAGTGGGGTAAAACCAATAGAGTGGAATTTAATGCTTCCAAAACTCAATGCTGTCTCCTGTCATTAAAGCAAAACCCACACACACTGCCATTATCTATGAATGGCACTTACATCGCTGAAACCGAAAGACTTTCCATTCTCGGTATGTGTGTTAATGACAACCTTCGTTGGAATGACCACATATTCGATGTCGCCAAGAACGCCGCGAAATGTCTAGGCTTCCTTAAGCGTTGTAAGAAATATTTCACCCCTTCTGATCTGGCTACAATTTATAAGGCGTTTATTCGCCCGAAACTCGAGTACAACGCTCATATCTGGTCCGGTGCACCAATAACTTATTTGGAGCTACTTGACAGGATCCAAAAACGCGCGATAAAACTCATTGGCGACCGAGACATCGCGAGATCGATTGACTCTCTTAGTCATCGTCGTAATGTCTCCTGCCTGTCGTTATTTTATCGTTATTTCCACCATAAGTGCTCAAACGAAATAGCCAGTTGCATTCCTCCCCTTGAACATTTCAACCGCAATACCCGCCATGCAGGGAATGCTCATCAGTTCACCATCAAGCCTGTGTTCGGACGTACAGTGAAGTTCAAAGAATCTTTCCTCAGCCGTACAACACGAATGTGGAATGCTCTTCCCCGCTCCATTTTTCCTACACATTATAACCTACAGACATTCAAAACCAACGTGCGTCGGCATCTCTCCTTTTCCTCTCACCCTAATTTCCTTAACGCCCGCGCTGTGTAGCTAATACATTATAAGGGTCCCAACAAATCCCTTTAGTGCGCGCTAATTATAAAAAAAAAAAAAAAAAAAATATATTTTAAGCTTTATTTTATATTAAATGAAATGTCATTATCTGGCAGAGGGCAACATGCCATGCCCATAGATTCTTTGTAAACCTCTGTAAACAAAACTGTTTGAAATAAAGAATATTTAATTAATAAATAATAATAGTGAGATTCTGTCCGAGACGTCGGTGTTGGGTGTCCTTTCTTGATGACAGCATATACTTTGTCTTGCGCTCATTGATCGCCAAACCCATCTTCGCCCGCTCCGTCTCAATGTCAATACTAACGAACGCGCCAGTGACATCCCGCTGCGTTCTGCGGATTATGTCGATGTCGTCGGCGTAGGCGAGTAGATAGACGGACTTTTGAAAGATAGTGCCTCTGGTGTTAGCATTTGAGTTTTGCACTATTCTTTCAAGAACGATGTTGAAGGAGTCACATGACAAATCCTTTTTTGACATCGAAGATCTCGGTCAGTTCTTTACCGACCTCGATGAAGCAGCGTGCGTAAGTAGTCATTGCTCTGTAAAGCTCGTCTCTATAAATGCTGTCATAGGCTGCCTTAAAATCGATGAAAAGGGGGTGGGTATCGACTTGGACTTCCTGGGGTTTCTCCAAGATCTACCACAGTGTGAATATTTGGTCGATGGTAGACTTTGCTGGCCTGAAGTCACACTGAAAGGGGCCAATCAGGTTGTTGACAAAAGGCTTCAGGCGTTCATACAGCACGGCAGATAAGATCTTGCAGGCGATGTTAAGAAGACTAATACCTCTGTAGTTGGCGCAGTTCAGAGGGTCTCCTTTCTTGAGGATCGGGCAAACAATGCTGAGGTTCTATTTATCGCGCATACTTTCCTCCGACCATATTTTACAGATTAGTTGGTGCATGCTCCTTACCACGCCTGCTGCTTTGAATAGCTCGGCGGTTAGGCCCTGCTCCAGCGGCTTTGTTGGACTTAAGCTTAGATATGGCTATCTTCACTTCGTCCGGTCGGTGAACGGAATTGTTGGTTTTCATCGTCCAGGTTGAATGGTGCTTGCCGGCACTCGTCGTCAAACCAGGGATTTCGTGGTGGTGGCCGAGTGAAACCAAGCAGAGGCGGCGTCTCTGATGGCTTTTTGGCAATGTTGCCACTGGTCTTCAATACTTGATGCTTGCTGCATATGGAACCTCTTGAGAGGTTGAGAGAGACTCGATCGGAGAAGGATCTGTGAAGGATCTGGTAATCTTTTGCGATTTTAGCCGTCCGACATAAAACTTCTTTACAGTATTTTTTTGTCTTGGCGAAACTGGAGACAGCTGGCCAAAGATCGTGCTGGCTGGAGACGCTTGTTGGTTGAGGCCCTGGTTCACTCCAGACTGTAGCGCCACCGTAAGAAGAGGAACACTTTGACATTTCTGAAGTAAACAGAAGCAGAGAAAACCATGGGTTCCTCCTCCTTGGACATCAGTCGGCGATCGTTATAAGTAATTTTGTTGAACTGCTACTAGAGAGAGCAAGGAGTACGTTAACCGCCAACCGCGTGTAAATAATAGCCAAGCCCTTTTTAACCTCTACCGCGATGAGGATTAATTTTTATTGAAAATCTCAATTAACGACGAGCCTCATTTTCACCAGCAAAAACTATTGCTTCTGGGGTACTAAAAATCCGCGTTGGATATACGAAGAGCCAGGTGGAGTGAAATAACCCCAAACGAAATAAGGCCAAATATAAATATTTCGCTTTGGGATATAGGTTCCGAATTTTTTTTTTCGGGACTTTTTAAAAATATACACCACCTCGCACCTACTCCAAATCAAGCAGTGCCCCGAGAAGGGGAGCGCAGGAGGGCACAATGCTACCTCATGCACATTGCACTGTTTATGGGATCTACTTGTAATTTAGCAGCTCTACGTCGCCTTGAATATCAGAAGTAGATCCCATAAACAGTGCCATATGTATGGGTCATGCTGTCCCATTGCAACCCCTCTGCTTGGATTCACTGCTGGATTTAGAGTATTGCCGAGGTTGGGGTAGGTGCTACATGCCTAATTTGTAAGGAAATTGTTGAAAAAAGCATCAATGGAAATTGAAATTTGGCCTTATTTCGTTTGGCGTTATTTCACTCCACCGAAGTGCCATTACATCCTCTCAAAATCACTGTTCGGTGCGTCGTCCTACAACAAGCACTTGATGTATGGGTAGAAGTTTTGGAGGGGAATGGGTATCGTATTAGTCCGAATAAAAAGAATACTGCCCGTTCTCTGATCCACTCCGACCTATTCCCGACATTTATATCAATGGAAGGCTGATTCCCAAGTGCGATAAGTTCAGATATCTGGGATCTTTGATCAATAGCGAGCTGTTATGACGACATTAGACATCGCGTAAGCGTAGGGTGAATAAAGTGGCGGGAAAACTCAGCCATTTTCTGTGACTGAAAAGTGTCCCCTAAGCTGAAGGGAAGGTTCTACAGGGCAGTTGTGCGCGCGGTGTTCACATACGGTTCACAGTTGGACAGCGTACACAAAGTATGAGTGCAAATTAATGGCAGCTGAGATGAAGATGCTTCGAATGACAGCTTCAGTTACAAAGATTAATGGAATAAGAAGTTCCAAAATCCGAGGACGCCTTCACGTCAAAGAACCTATCTCGAAGGAATGGAGCGCGACCGGCTCAGTTCGTACTGTCATATTCAAAGGAGAGATCCTACGAACCCTGTCAAAAAGGTACTATCAATCAACGTTCCAATAGAAACGCGACAGAGAGGCATGCCTTAATACTGCTGGATCACACAAATGCCGCAACACCAGCATTTGATTGGCCTCAGCGAAGAAGTGATTCAAAATCGGAAGGCCTGTCGTTATTTTCTGAGTTCGAACGGGCGAACCAGTAGGGGTGCAGTTAAGTGGGAGGGTTATGATCCTTGAAACCTGATCATAGTCTCACCGTTAACTAACCAACTAAAATAGTCAAAATGCAATATCGGAATCGCCGAAAATCAGTTTCGCATTTCGACATTGTATCAAATCACCTAAAGGAACAAATCTTTGTTAGTTTTGCAAAGTGTTTAACACACAGGAGTGTGGGAGCGCTATTCGAACTCTACTCAGTTTGGTTTGCTTTTAAACGTCGCATTTGGATATGCCATTAACTACCTACTCCACTTACACCCAAAATACAAACTATTTACATCCCTGAAAAAAATGCACATCCTCACAAAGTCTATCTATTCTTTTTATAAATAAAGTGAACTTTCATCCAGAGGTCAACCTCGTCCACCACTTGGACCAAAGTGACATCCTGCCAAAAATCTCTTATTGGACTATTTTCAATATTTAACTGGACACAAATGACTTCCATGTACTTAGACTACCTGTTTTGATATTGTGTCCTATATTATTCTAGTTTTCCCTCACACACACATAATCATTCTGACCACACAGAGAATTTTTAAAATAGTTTTTGGGGTGCACACGAATTCCATATAATTTTTTTATTCGAAAATCCATTCGATCGTGCTGTGTCGATTATATTTTTGAATTTGTTCGTTTCTTCGATCCCTTGTCTGAGGGTTGATTGTACTATTCCTAATATTTCTACAACTACCACTACCACCACCACCACAACTATTATAAGGGCTGGTAGTACAAAACATATCATATCGCTTATTGGACAACACGAGAGAGAGAGTTCGTTGGCAGGATATACGACCCCGCTACACCATTCAAAACAGTTACGCTTGGGAATTCAAAAAGTGTAGTGCGTTTGAACACCGTGCGTTGATCTGTCGGATTCAAAAAAAAGTATTTCTTATTTCCAGTACGATATTTCATTTGCTTTATTTTTAATCGAATACATTTAATTATTGTTTAAATTAATCAAAAGAAAGTGCTCAAATTCGCAGTGATATTGGTTTCTAGTCCTTTGTGCATTTATGCATATTGCTGAGTAATTCATAACGCACGCAGCAGCTGCATTATTTGTTTGTCCAATTGTGGTAGTGTGTGGTATTGACGACCGACCGACGACGAGTGTGGAAGTGTTTCGATATAAATTTTATACAAAAGAAAAAAAAATTGAATTGATATCAATACCGTGGTATTTGATGCGGTTTTTATGCCGTGTGGTTGTGTTTGGAAAGCCAGTAATAGCCAAAGCTGTTTGAAGGGAGATTTTGGGTGTTGATCTGAATTTAAGGATACTTTTTCGCATTCGTCATTATTTGTGGTAAGAATTTTGTCTTTGAAGCTGTTTGATACATTTCTATATGAAGCACACGTTATTTTGCTTAAAATATTACATACATGGAACCTCATTCTACGAGTATTCTTCCACTTTGTGTATGAATTATGAACTCTGCAGAAAAAGCTCCAATCTAATATAGAAACGATGAACTTGGTTGAGAATAGCTTTTTACTCGACTCTCACTTTACATGATCTTAAAGTGATTTCCTGTTTTCATTTGACAGATCCAATCCGGCGTTTTGAAAAACGATGCAGTTTGCTCTGTGTAAAAATGTGACTGTGTAGGTGGCTATTCTTCTGGAACAGAGAAAAGAGCAGAAAATATGGCTTAAATCAGAGACTAATATATTTTTTTTAATTCTCTTTTTATTCCTATTATGCTCAAATCAAAACAATGCTTATTGTGAATTGATTTGCCAAAGAACCTCCCAACCCTCCATTTCACTGCATCCCTACTGGTCCGCCTTGTGGGGTTTGCCAGAGAACCTGACGCATATTATGTAAATAAAAAATAAGAACCATTGTACATTTACAAGAGTACTCTGACTCATAAATTATTGTACTGTCAACGACCAAGCAAGCACCCATTCATTGGTTTTTGTATTTATTAGTAGTAGTCAATTTTTATTTAGTGCATTTGTACCATTCACAATAGCACATAGAGTTCAGAAATTCGTAAATAAATTCTGAATATAAATAAAGGGTCTTTAATTAGCTACTTGACAACTTCAAACTTTCAGTGCAGACGCACCCTTAAAACGATTACCGAACTATCAATGTCAAAATATTCAGTAAAATCAACATTTTCATCATGGTGAAGTACACGAA
This sequence comes from Portevinia maculata, assembly GCA_949715645.1. NCBI lineage: Eukaryota > Metazoa > Arthropoda > Insecta > Diptera > Syrphidae > Portevinia > Portevinia maculata. The sequence goes on from OX454526.1 coordinate 11,684,950, forward strand.
GGAACAACGTTTACAAATAATTGATATTTACTACCGAAATTCCGAGTCGGTGGTCGCAACAAGAGCGTTAACGTCAATTTTCGGCCGTAATTCTCGTCCCAGTAGACAAGCAATTCATAGTCTAGTTAACAAATTTGAGTCCGAATATTCGCTGCTTGATGTTGCTCTGCCACTGAGACTACGTTTTGTCCGAAGTGTGGAGAATATTGCCGCCGTAGAGGCGTCCTTCGCTAACCAGCCAAATCAGTCAATTTCACGCCGCACATTGGGGCAGAATACCCTAAAATGTGCATAAAATCAGCCGTTAGAGCTAAGAACCTGCAATTTTGCACCATAGCTTCGGAGACCATTCCCAAAATATTTTCAAACCCACCCACTCGACACGCCCACTTTTTAGAAATGTGCTTATTTTACAATATTAAAAACCTAAAAAAGATTTATTGAAGATCTAGTTTTTGCACACTACACTTACCTTACACAGCCACTTTAAGGCCCCCTTTTATCGTGAAGAAAAACAAATTAATAAAATGAATCTTACATTTTGCATTGGTATTTATTATTGAGAGTTATAATTAAAAAAATTGCCCATTAAATACAAAATCAAACCAAAAATTTGTATTGCATCCTTAGAAATTATCACTATCATCACTGTCATCATCATTGTCATCATCATTATCATCAGACTCATCAGACTCAAGAAAAGTGTTTGATTCCTGGACACTTGGGGGCTTTAGCAAGTTGACTGCTTCTTTGGGAAGAGACTGAAATTTTCGTCTATGTGATTTTTGCTTAGAAGAAATTAAATACGTCTATATTGGTTTTTTTACGACTTGATTTTTTCGAGAAGTTCTCGCGGAAATTTTAAAAACTTTGATGCGCGCTTCTTGCGCTTCCTCCGCAAGTTGGCCGATCGGCAACAGGCCAGATGATATAATTTCTGGCCCATGAATAGAATATTTATGCAATGTTGGAGGCATATGATACCAGGGATATTTACTGACGAAGCATGTGCGAATTCCTTGAATTTGTATACATCAATATCATATCCACTGGCGACTGCAATCAGAAATGTGTGCATTTTTTCTACTCGACAAGCCTTTTCCAAACGCGATTTAAATTTTGTTTTAAACTCCGTTATTTTCTCATTAACATTGTGTTGAAAAGCACCGGTGCATTGGACCCGCTTGAGAACTTCACCCCTAAAAAATTCGATTTGACTTTCTAATCCCTTTAACATTGAGCTCTTCATTATATTATATAGCTCTTCCCTTGTCACAGAAAAAGTTTTGGAAGGTGTTCGGCCTAAGAAGTAATCAAAATTAAAAAAAAAAATCGATTTTTTTTCCAAAGTTACGTCACCAACAAAAAAATTTACCACACACCAAGTAGCAAAAGCTAGCAAAAAAAGTTCACAGGTTCTAAGACTAAACAAACCACTTATCACAAAGAGATATAACACTCAACGTCTGGTCATGGTCAACCCATCTATAACTCTTAGGATTTCGGATAAAAACAAAACTAACACTTTTTCCGCACATTTTTTGTCTTTAGCCACAGATTAAAAAAACAAAAATAAATTTTTTTAAATCAAAATAAGACAATAAAAGCACCTGAGCTTACTGATTCCATTGCATTTTTAACTTTTTCAATGCCAACAAACTGTAAGAAATAGCACACAGTTAACTGCAGTCACTCAAAACAAAAAAAACACGTCCGGCTTCGATGGAAAATACTAACAAATGCTGCATTTGTGACGATCTGCTGAAGACCACATGCTCCCAATATACTTTCTTGTTCTCATTTTTTATTCTCTATCCTATTTAAAACAAAAACAAAATGGTAGTTTAAGACAAAGCTCAATTTCAAAATTCGATTAAATGCCAGCTTCAGAGGTGTTTCGCCTCAGTGTGCGGCGTTCTCAAGAATTGGGTCTCTCCCAGACCACCTTATGGCGAAGCGATGAAGCGGATTTTTGGTTACACAGCTTCGTCCATAAGCAAAATATGCGTTACTGGACAGGTGAGAATCCTCATGTGCTTCTTGAAACAGCACTTCATCCGCAAAAAGTCACTGTTTGGTGCGGTTTTCATCCCGGCGTCGTTGGGCAATTTATTTTTCGTCTATGAAAATGACCGTCACGTTACGGTAAATGGTATTCGACATGTTGGAACGTTATTGCTTTGAGCAATTGCATAAATTTCACATCAGCGATATGTGGTTCCAACAAGACGGTGCTACAAGCCACAAAGCGGGTGCAACAATCGAGGTATGGAAGTCTCAGTTCGGTGAACGCGTTGTCTCGAGAAACGGACCTGTCTATTGCTCGCCGAGATCGTGTGATTTAACGCTTCTAGACTTTTTTTTCTGGGGCTACATAAAATCATTGGTCTATGCCAACAAGCCGGCGACGTAAGAGGAGCTCAGAGCCATTATTGAACGAGAAATAGCGGCCGTACCGGTCGAAATGTGCGGCCGAGTCATCATCGACCGCTGCATACGTTAACGTGGTGGACATATGAACGAAGTCGGATTCCATTCATAAATCTTTTGATAGTAATTCAAGCCAATAAGCCAATTTTGAGATATCGTTTGTATTTTATTTAAAAAAGAAGCTGTCAAGTTCTTAATGAAAATAAAACACATTTTAGATTTCATTTTTTATAAATTAAATAAGAGCTCTAAGTGAATGTATATTTGAATTTTCTTAAATTATTCCTGGGAGGGAGTCCAAAAGCTGAAATCATTTCGAGAACAAACAGTTCCGTGCTGCACTGTTCGCATAGGAGAGAGACGAAAATCTTGCATGTTTCTTAGAGCGTAGGGCTGAACATCACTTACATGTAAAACATGCCGTTCTAAATAACTGGGTGAAGGATTAGATTTTATTTTAAAAACAAACATCAAAATATACATATTCATTCTTTGAATGACAATTAACCACATTAATATATTTATTTAACATAGGCGTATAAAAATTGCACTTAATAATTGTTCTCATAGTCTTGTTTTGTAGCAATTGAAGCCTGTTTAACACAGTTAATTAAACACAAACAAAATTGACAAACAGTACTCAAAGTGGGGTTTTGTATTATTTGTTGAAATATGTTTTCTTGTTCCTTTCAGAACCCCATTTTTTTGCAATTTTCTTGCTATGTGATTTGCATTCTTGTTAACCTTTCATTTATTGTCTATCAGAACTACCTATATCTACTTAATATGTATTTCATTTCCAACATGTTTCTATTGATTCGTTGTCAATAGAGATGTTGACTTCTGTTCTATCACTATTGCCGCCAAATATAATTAATTTCGTTTTTGTAATGTTTAATTTTAGCTTATTTGCTTTTAACAGGTAACTTGAGTTCACTTAATCTTCCTGCATTCTTGGGACAATTTCATGTAGGCCTGTAATGAATAAAATCGCATTATCGGCAAATAAGGCAGTCTGACTATGTTTGACCACTTTACTCAATCAAAAAAAAAATATAGCCTATATACGATAACTTAATCGAGGATAACTATTGTCCTTAAGAGAATATATATCAGTGCTTCCAAACACCGTTTTCGACGAGTGCCGATAACTTTTGTTTTTGAATGTCAAAACTTTGACATTTCTCATCTGCTGAACTGACACATACCCACAAATTTTACTTACGTGTGAAGTTTTATTTTAACCAACAAAATATTGAACCGCTGCCATTTTCAAACCACTTGCCCTACCGTGGTCGACTTTGTTTTTGTTTTTAAGTTAAATTTTCTTAAGTCAAAAGTCTTTAACCCTCTCATCACCCATTTCAGTCCAACTAAGCTTGTCGAAATGTGGAATAAAATTAGAGAAAACATTGAAAGAAAAAAACAGAATGAATAAGATAATATACTTACAGGAGCAAGTCTGTCCAAGAAAATCCAAATAAAAAAAAAAACTGGATAAACTGAAAACTCATGGCTTCAATGGCACAGTGCATGAGTAGAGTACTTGCCTGAGAAGACGCTGGTCTAGGTTCGAATCCCAGTGGAAGAAATAGATTTTCGGGATAAAATGAAGGAAAAAGACAGACCAGCACCACAGAAGGAGTCCGATGATCGGTTGTGGCGAACCGTGAAACAGCGCTGTAACTCCAGCCGTCCACTTCACGTGGTAACGAATGTAAGGTTATTCATCCAAAACAACATACATTTTCTTACGCTACATAATGGTATAATAAGATTTTTAATCAGAATAGTATTTTGAAATTCAATTTTCAATATATTCTAGTTTGACTGGAGAAAATGTCAAATGACAGTCAGCATATTGCTGCAAAGTCAGATCGAGTATTTTTTTTTGTTTTCTTTTTATCTCAGCCTATATACGCTTGAGTAAAAAAAAAACAGTTTTTGTAGACATTAAACAAGAACGTTCCCAAAACCGAACCCTGTGGGACACCTACAATTACTTTTTTTTTCATTAAAAAAGGAAATCCAAATCCCATAGCATTCAGACTCGGTAACGGTCCATTGTACTACCAGACAAAAATCCTTCTTTTGGAGAATGGGCGTCGTATGTTGCTGTTCCCCATGGGGATTGAACCTGAACCGCACGGGTCACAAGCCAACAAACTCACCTCTACACCATCGCCACCCCTACACTTATTTACTTCGCGGGCTTCCGACACGTGGAGAGTCTTTGCCTGAGACACTGCAGCCTTCCATCCTCCGCGATCCCATTCACGTTGTCCAGACCAAGAGCTCCGGCTTCTGCGATGGCCGCATTTAAAACGGAGGTTCGGTCTTCCTTGTCGTCTCGAACCTGGGGGCTGGGAGTCGAAGATCCTCTTAGCTGGAGCATTATTGTCCATTCGGTCTATGTGGCCGAGCCAATGTTTTTTTTTTTATAATGTACGCGCACTAAAGGGATTTTTGAATACCCCTATAATGTTATAGCTACACAGCGCGGGCGTTAAGGAAATTAGGGTTAAAAGATAGGGAGTGATGCCGCTGCACGTTGGTTTTAAATGTTTGTAGATTATAATATGTAGGAAAAATGGAGCTGGGAAGAGAATTCCACATTCGTGTTGTACCTTGTACGGCTAAGGAAAGATTCCTTGTATTTGACTCTACGTCCGAATACAGGCTTAAGGGTTAAGTAAACTGATGCGCATTCCTTGCTTTTTGGACTACATCTACATCTTGGTACGGATCATAGAGTTCGCGGTTATATCTCCTCCATTTGTTCTCCACACAGGACCAAATATCCGATGGAGTATTTTTCTTTCGAAAGAACCCAAAATGTGTTCCCCTTTCCTGCTTATCGTCCAACACTCGGCTCCGTAGAACAAAACTGGCAGTGTCAGTGTTTTCTAGAGCTTACACTTGGTCTTCCGAGCTAGGAGTTTCGAACTCATTTGTTTCGCCAAACCGAAGTAGCAACGGTTTCCTAGGGTATGTCTTCGTTGGATATCAACTTAGATATGGTTTGTGGAGTTGATGTTTACTCCAAGATAGGTAAACTACCTTACTACCTCGAAGTTGCTGCTATCAATAGTGACGTTTTGTCCTAGTCGGTGAAAGAATGTTTGTTTGTTGAAAGCAAGTACTTCGTTTTGTCTCCGTTGACTTCAAGGACACCTACATTAACACTTATTTTATTCGAAATAAAACCGTTCACTTTGTTCTTTGCGTTCGAACTTCCAGATATGTTCTGATCCAATTGAAGGATTTATTGCGCACGCCATATTTTTTTAACTTATTAATCAGGATCGCTCTACCCACTCTTTAAAAAGCTCTCATAAAATCAAGAAACACAAAAATAATACTGTTCTTTAAATCTAGTTCCTGCTTCAAGATTCCAAACACCATGTTAAGGGCACTTTCACAAGAATGCATTCTGAAGTCCGACTCGTTTTCAAATCAACTGATTTTCATTAAAAAACGATTCCAATTGCACTTGCACTAACTTTTCTAAGACCTTCTTGTATAGAGGCATGGTATTATCAGGTTTTTCTCTTTTTTTATCTTTAAGTTTTTTTTAACCTCGAATTTGTATAATGTTCGTTATTTGCGACTCTTTCCAGCAATCGGGAAATATACCTTTCCTTAATGAAAGGTTAAATATATGCTTCAATGGCTCTGCAATAATGTTAAATGAATCTTTCAACATTTTTGAGCTTAAAGCCCAGTATCCTGCTCGCGCTAAAATTTAGCAGCAGTAATTCTCTCCACAGCGCAGATAAATGGCTGCTAAATTTGTGACACAGGAAATAGGTGGGAGAAAAACCATATGTTCTTGAAAAATGTCAGTAAGTATTTATATGTAAAATTTTTGATTAAAAGAAAAGGAAATATGAAAAAGTACAATAAATAACCAAAACATTGAAGATGTAATAATAAGCGGATTATTATGACAGTACTGAATGCTTAGTCAGAGGCGAGTGGAGAAAAACCGTAGCGGAATCCGCATTATGTAACTGCATACTTCCATCGAATGCAGGAAGACAAAGCAATGACGGGAAATGCACTAGAAATAAAATTGAAGAGCTTGTAAACTTGCCTATTGGATCTATTCCATGGCAGCAGAAAGCTGAATTTTTTGAATAAAAAAACAATGTCTAAAATGTTTGGATCTATTTATTTTTTTAATTTCCGCAGCTCTACCAATGCCTGCTGGTGAAACGAAAGGCTTAACTCCTGAACAACTTCTTCTGGGAGCGGCTTCAATATCCTGTCTATGTTGGCAAAAAGGCTAAAATTAGTTAGCACTGGCTGGGTGGTTAAATTCTCCTCTTTCCGGAGTTGCACCAGTTCTGTGTCAGTAACGCAACGTTATCCAGGATTGGATCCCTCCGCTGCTTTCCTTTGTCCTTAAATGAAACATACATTGTAGAAGTAAAAATAAGTTACATTTCAGTAATACTTATATAAGTATAGCTGGACGATGGTGTATCGAAATTTGACGCAGGCGATTTGTTCCGTTCGTCAATCTTATCGCTTGAGAATGTGCTATATAATAATGAATGAATTTATTAATTTATATTTTAGTGGTGAACAATGCTTACATCAACATACCTTCGCTTTGACGATGCTGGGGTAAGAAATGACAAGCATTCGCAATACTCCCAGCTGACACTGCTTTCGTCATCCAGAATATGCTCGTCATCGAAATTCTCGAAGTCATCCGCAGCGCTTCCCGACTTTGCCCTCTTCCTGTTTGAGGTGTAATACCTCCGGCTGTTCTTCAGGGATTTCCACGTCGACCTGCACTCATCAACTGTGAATATTTGTAAATAAGAAAGATTAAAAAGATTTATAAGACAACTAAACGAAAAATGCAAACATAATCTTCAAATAAAATTATAATTTTGAAACTACATAGTAGATCCTAATATGTCGAAGATAAGAACACATTATCCCTGGTACTGCCCCGATACTCGCGATAGTTTATTTATTTTGATTTCGAAAGTAAAAAGAGTAACTCATGCATTTGGTACTTCAAAATTTATAAACGTAAGTTGAAACGAGTTAGGTACTACAAAATTTCAAAATAAAAAGATAAATGCAAAACAATGTACACCATTTCGTAGAGCACAGTGCGACTTATTCAGGGATACTAAATACTTTGTGATAGCATATACGGTTTTCTAAAGGCAGGTGCGAAAATGTAGCTTCTTTTATTAACGTAGTGCATTTAATAGAAAAGGCTAGACTATCACACCTGCCTTAGGAAAACCGTATATGCTATCACTAAGTATTTAGTATTCCTGAATAAGTCGCACCATCTATGTGAAATTAAGAATTTAGCAGGCGAACAGGATACTACTTTGCTAAATGCTTTCGCTAAATTTTATCTTTGTAGACATTTTTGTATGGGAGATAAATTTTAGCGCGAGCAGGATACTGGGCTTAAGAAATTAAAGCCTCTTTCGTCCTTTATTAGGTCAATAACTTTTTCGATTTCATTAACGGTTATTTCTCTAAAGACAAATGTATTTGCCTAACATAATATGGGGTATTGGGGATTGATTCACTTATGGACTGAGCAGTTTAAAAAAAAAAAAAAAACTTGTTAAACTTGTTTGCACTATTATCACTATCGCTATATTAGCCGTATTTCTTTGCACGCGGATGTAGGGATAATTTGAAATTTGCATGTAAAATACAACAACAACTTATCCTATATACGCTAACTTTAGCGGGGATAGCTATCGCCGCTAAGTCCTTAAGCGAGGATAAACAGTGCTTCCAAAATCCATTTTCTTCGTTTCTGATGAATTGTTGCGATGATTTTTTCAGGAAATGTCAAATTCATTCCGCCGAATATTTTATTCGTGATTTTATTATTATTATTTTTCAAACTTTATTATAAGGGTAATTGAATTTAACAAATCTGTTAATGTGAAATGGTTTTTTATATTTTTATAATATGTTGGCATCAATTTCAATTGGCGGAAGTAAATATTTTTCAATTTCAGGATTTTCAATATAAATTTCTTAACTGCAACTTACAGCTGTGTGCTGCCAAGTTTTTTTTTGATGAATTCTTAAGCGGCGATGGTCGTTCTTTTGCGCCAATCCTATATCCGCGCGCAAAGAAACACGGCTATTGACAGTTCGATAATCGGTTTAAGGGTGCGTTCATACTGAAAGTTTGAAGCTGTCAAGTCGCTAATGAAAGACCCTTTATGAACACACAGATTACTCGTCTATATGCAGATGCTCTAAACTTAAGTATTTAGATTCCACTATTGTTTCTTTCGAAACACGCAGTTTGACACTTAGTCTTTAGTTCATTGCGTCATCGATTAGCATTTCAACAACTATTTCTTCGTCTATTCTCTATCGTTGTACCATTTCAATTAATCACCACCGTTACAAACTCGGCTTTTATTCTATTACTTCACTCACTGAGTTTTTTTTCTTATGAAATAGCCCAGCCCCCTGTTCAAGTAACCCATTTCATATTCCGAACCACGCTTAGTATAATTTTTCCTGTAACAATTTTGTTTTGTTTTTTTAAAAAATGCACTTGTCCACCTCGTCTAGCGCAAAGCTTCGGACACAAAAAGAACTCTTCCCAGACATGAGCCAACCAACAGACGTGTCAAACATACAAATTCAAACGCGCCGGACCAAGTAAAATGCATGTGCGTGCATTAATTTAATGGTACAACCTCTTAGTTGTTATAAAGTTCACATTACTCACTCGGGGCTTACGCTGCATTCTACAATGAACTCTTTGAATACGTGCCAGCGGCGCGCACGCATTAAATGTCTATGCGTGCCCAGCCATAGCAAAACATTAGAATCGATTTGAACCCCTATAGATACTCGTAAATGAAGAACTTCTTTTTTTTTTGAGTGCGTTTGCATTAATGGTGAACTATTGAAGCGAAAATTCGAGTGGATTATCACTCGTTACCCTATCCTCTAAATTTGGAATGTAATAGTTTGTTTTTCGAGAAATTCCCTTTGCCCTGCGAAAGAAGACAATTATTCGAGTGGCACTTGAAATAGGTGCTCGCACACTACTTGATAAAATTCTAATAAGCCAGTTGGCTTTCGTCCTTGCAATGAAAATTCAATTGTTTTCCACTATCCTGATGCGGCAAATGTTATGTAACAGCTTGGTAGTAGTGAAGTGTCATTACTGAAGGTTGAAGGATGAAAGCTGACCGGCCGCGGCCGGAGGATTGAAGTGCTCTACTCATTTGAATAGGTCACTCTTGAGATAATCGCCTCACAACAAATGGTTATAGGTATTTGTGCGAATGGAGGATATGTGTTTTAATTTTTCTGCTGCTGAATGTGTGGACACGAAAAACAGGAGGAAATTGCGCGTCCCTGTTTTGCCACGTGCTCAATTCAGTGATGCAAATACTAGAATGAGGGAGAGATAATAGTGATGAATCCAGCTGCAAGGCTGATTCAATTCGGGAAATGAATTTTAATTAAAAAAACTTGTTCATGTGAGATGATGAAAAACGAAAAAGGGAACTACGAGTATATTTAGTTGTTGTCAAATAGTGTTGGGCTATCTCGATTTTTATTTGAAATCAGACGACGCAAAAATGGCGACCGATTTTTAAGAGCTTATTTCCGATTTTTTGTCATTTGAGATCTTTGTTTTTTCCTAACCGTGGGGTAGAATACCGCAAAAGTGGTATCAAATCAGCTAGAAACCTGAAATTTCACACTTTCAATTCTGAGACCATTACTAAGATATTTTATTTCCGACACGCCCTCTAAAACCCTTTTGCCATTTGGGTAACTTTTTAGGAAAAGTAAATAAAAAGTCTATTTAAAAAATTAAGGTCAATATTTAGAGAAATTGTTTTTTAGTAAACTACACTTATACAATTCCCATCTCCAACATTGAAACAAGTCTTAGATGTATGGTCAAGCTAAGCACGAAGACGGACTTCTGGGTACAGGTAGCTGCGTTCTTCCTTTGAATATCAATCTTTTTTTGTAGTTTGTATAACTTTATCAGCAGGGAATTTTTTCTTGACCACTCGTTCTTATAACATTATATGGGTGTCATGATTATTTTACCGCAATTAATACCGCTTGACAAACAACTTTTCCCCAATGACTTTTTGAACTTACTTTACTTTTGGTGGCGCTTACAGTCCGGGGTGAACCACAACCATAAAGCCCCTCCAGCGAGCTCCATCGCTCGCTAGCTGCCTCCAGCTACGCACACCAAGTTGGTCGAGGTCGTTCTCTAATTGTGCGCGTCACCTAAGGTGGGATCTTCCTCTGCTGCGTTGACCCTCAGGGGTGAACTCGAAGACTCGTCGAGCTGGTGCGTTGTTGTCCATACGCTCCACGAGTCCCAGCCATCTCAGCCGTTGTATTTTCAGCTTTTTGACCAGGTCAGCGTCGCTGAATCTTCTTCTCCACACTCCATCGTCACAAACTGGACCGAATATCACTCAAAGAATCTTTCTCTCAAAGCATCTCAGAAGGTTTTCATCCGCTTTTGACAGGGTCTACGCTTTTGCACCATACAGCAGGACCGGGAAGATAAAGGTCTTATATAATATTTCCTTGGTTCTATGAGAGAGGGCTTTACTTCTTAGATGCCTTCTTGGCCCGAAGAAACAGCTATTGGCAAGAGTGATTCTTCGCTTGATATCTGCGCCGATGTCATTTTGCGAAGTGATAGTGGACCCCAGGTAGACAAAGTCTTTAACTACTTAGAAGTTGTATTTTCCGTCGTTACGTTTGAGAGTCCTTTCTCGTTGACAGCATATACTTAGTTTTGTCCTCATTAACAGCCAGACCCATTTTCGCCGCCTCCGTTTCGATGAATGCAAATGCGCCACTGACAGCTCGACGCGTTCTCCCAATAATGTCAATATCATCAGCATAGGCAACTAGTTGAACGGACTTTTCAGAAAACCTTTTTCGACATCAAATGGCTCGGTGGTGTTCTTGCCGACTTTGACGGAGCAGCGAGATTTCTCCATCGTCATGGGTTTGTATAACTCGTCCCTATATACGCTATCATATGCGTTTAAATAGATGCTGTGTATCTCTCTGAAATTCTTGGGTTTTTTCCAAGATCTGTCGGAGTGTGCAAATTTGGTCGATGGTTGACTTTCCTGGCCTAAAACCACACTGATATGTGCCGATCAGGTTGTTGGCGAAAGGTTTTAGGCGTTCACATGATACAGCCGACAAGATCTTATACGAGATCTTATACGCGACATTCAGGAGACTTATTTTTCTGTAGTTGGCGCATTTCAGAGGAGGAGATACTCTTGTGGATGGAGCACACGATGCTGAGGTTCCATTCGTCGGGCATGCTTTCATCCGACCAAATCTTATAGAGAAGTTGGTGCAAGCTCCTTACCAAGCCATCACCCGCTGCTTTGAAAAGCTCGGCCGGGAGGCCATCCCATTCTCCAAGCTGAACAGATCATTCTGCCTGACAGCAGGTTGTTGGCTGTCTCCGCCGTTTAACAGTCTGCAGAAGTGTTCTTTCCAAATCCTCAGCACCGACTGTGAATCTACTACTGTAGTCCCATGTTCATCTCTGCCGGTTTCTGTTCGGGCATTGTATCCTTGGGTGGATCGTTTTACCCATTGGCAGAATTTTCAAACATTGCCTCTGTAGTAGCGTCCCTCAATTGATTCGACCGCCCGCTTTTCGTGCTCCATATATTGAAATATAAGTCCCAACTTTATCTTTTGGGACTTATGTCTCACGTAAGCGGAACAATTTGCCCTTGCACCTACTCCGAATCAAACAGCGACCCCAAGCAGGGGTAAGTTGCGAAATCGCAAGTAAATAGATTCCATAAACACTGCAATGCCTATGGGGGGCCATGCCGCCCCCTGCAACCCGCCTGCTTGGACTCACTGTTTGATTTGGAGTAGGTGCGAGGTTTTATTTTAGCACTTGGCCTTATTGAACTTTGGGTAAATGAATTCGTATGGCCTTATTTCACTTTCAGAAAGCGAAAAAAGGCCATTTGGCGTTATTTCACGGCACCGCTAATGAGTAGTAAGTCGGAGGAAATATATTTACACATGTTTCAATTTATTGAAGCAAACATGTTCCATTTTCGTCCCGCTTCCTTTACAACCGATTTCGAACAGAGCCTTCGAAATGGAATTCAATAAACTTATCCTGCTGCTGAGATTAGTGATCTCTCCGAAAAATTGGGACTTATGTCCCATCTTCGACAAAATATTTTGGAACTTATGTCCCGATGGTGTGGGACATTAGTCCCAAAAGAAAGAGTTGAGTTTCCAATCGAGGATTACTCCCAAACACTTTGCACTCTCTGCCACCGTCAGGCGTATCCCTCGTGGCTCGAATTGTGGTTTGCTTCGTTTGTTTGTGAGCAGCACAAGTCTCCTTGGGATTCACCCACAGACCACCATGTTTTGTTCAAGCACTAAGCGTAATTAGCGAGCTTTCTAACAGCTAGCTTATGGTTGGTAAGAACTTGCCTGTCGCAAGCCATACTCATTGCCCGCGTAGCCTTCTACTTTAAACCCTTTGTTTTTGAATTTCGTAAGTATTTAATGGGTTGTTAGTTTGATGTAGGCGAAGCTCAAAAATGTCCAACATTTCTGCGTTCAAAACCTATATAAATGGCGTAAAAATGTCAGAAAGTGCATTTTCCTTATTAGGTACTTACTTACTTACTTAGGTGGCGCTACAGTTCGTGGTGGGCTTGGGCCTCAACCAAAACGCCTCTCCAGTTAGCACGATCCTTGGCTAACTGCCTCCAGTTGCGCACTCCAAGTTGGTTGAGGTCCCCTTCCAATTGAGCGTGCCACCTAAGGCGAGGTCTTCCTCCACTGCGTTCTCCCTCCGGATTGGAATCGAAGACTCTTCGGGCCGAAGCGTTGGTGTCCATTCGCTCTACATGTCCTAGCCATCTTAGTCGACTGATACGTACTTCTTTGACGAGGTGTATGTCGCTGTACAGCTCGTAGAGTTCGCTGTTACATCTTCTCCTCCAAAGCCCGTCAACGCAAACGGGACCGAAAATCAGTCGAAGAATTTTGCGCTCGAAACGACCAAGAAGATCTTCATCCGTTTTTGCTAATGTCCACGCTTCTGCGCCGTAGAGCAGGACTGGGATGATGAGGGTCTTATATAGAGTCTCCTTAGTTTTTCTTGACAAGGCCTTACTAATCAATTGCCGTCTTAGGCCAAAGAAACAGCGGTTGCAAGTGTAATTCTTCGTTTGATTTCAGCTGTGGTATCATTATCAGAATTAATAGCGGAACCGAGGTAGACAAAGTCTCGAACTACCTCAAAATTATAGCTGACTATTGTGACGTTCTGTCCAATTCGTCTATGTTGTGTGTCCCTTCTTGTTGATAGCTAATATTTTGTTTTGCCCTCATTCATCACTAAACCCATTTTTGCCTCTTCTGTGCTAATACTTGCAAACGCACCAGTGACAGCTCGCTGTGTTCTGCCAATTATGTCAATGTCGTCAGCATATGCAAGTAGTTGCACAGACTTTATCTTAGATTGGTGTGCATCTTATTTAAAAAAAAACAGAACCCAAAAGGTAAAAATCGGGAATAATTTAAGTAGTTTAACGACAATAAATGTAGGTGTACCCCAAGGATCAGTTCTTGGCCCTATTTTGTTCCTAATATATGTCAACTCTATTTTTGCTATCCCATTTATCAGGAATGTAAAAGCTTTTCCCGACGATTTTGCATTTGCATATGGATCAACCAACCTCCTAAATCTAGTTGCTGACATAAACCAAGACGTTCACTTGCTAAGACTCTGGTTCACCAAACACAAGTTAGTAGTAAGCTATAAGACTAAATGTTGATGTTTTTCAGTTTAAAAGTGAAAGATTCCCCAGACTTTGGCATTATATTTCATGCATCGACCTGTTGTAGACATAGCTTGCTAAATTATGTATGTGATGCCCAAAATTCCAGTGTCCTATATGAAGAAAATATTAGCTGCAACTCGAATTGCTTCAAAATAGAATTATTTGAGCACTATAAATATCTAGGTGTTATTATTGATAGAAATTTGTGTTGGAGCCAACACATCTCAAGTTTGAAAAAGTATCTGCAATCTTCTCGACGCATCTTTTATCGTCTTCGAAATTACTGCTCTTCACGGACCCTGAAAACAATATACTTTGGGATTTTTCACTCCCGACTCCAGTACGGAATAAGCGCATGGGGAGGTACATATCTCAATAAACTTCAACAGCTGAGTGTCCTACAAAAGTCCGCGATAAGAAAAGTATGTAAATCAGCCCGCCTAACCCACACCATAGAATTATTTAGAAAAATGAATATTCTTCCGGAAAGACATTTATACTTTTTTTAAGTCCTCAAAATATTCTTCATAAGAGGTGGCTATATGCAAAGCCCTATATCTGGCACTAATAATCTGCGAAGCAATAATGATACATATTCCGCATTTTCACACATCAAGCTTTAGGAAGTTTTTCTCAATTGTTTCCTACAAGCTATTTAAAAGTCTACCCGAGGATATACGAATTATTAGAACGCCATCTGTATTTCTTAAAAAAGTAAAATGGCTTCTTGCGATTAATCACAATGAAATCGAAATTTTGCTACGCTTCATTATTTGAGTTCTTTCTTGCTTAACTTTTGAACTTTTCGTTTTATGAATTTATGTTAGCTCCTATTAATATAGCGTCGCCTGGAAATTGTTTTCTTCCATACGCCACTTTTGTCGTTTTTGAGTTAGGAATGGATTCTATGGTAATTTTGTATGCTCTTTTTATACCCTATTCTAGGGGTATATTAATTTTGACGCATAGTTTGTAACATACCTTAATATTGCCCGTAGACCCCTAAAAGTTACTATATTTATGATCAGCATCGATAGTAATGTCGATCTAACCATGTCCGTCCGTCCGTCCGTCCGTCCGTCCGTCCGTCCGTCGGCAAAAATTAGGCCTTTAAACTGGACCTAGAGAGCTGAAATTTTAACCATATACTCTCTAGGGTCCCGAAATAATCAAGTTTAAGCATTTTTGAAATCCGCCCACAGACACGCCCACAAACTCAAAAAAACAAAATTTTGGAAAAAATCGAATTTTGAGCTAGAGAGCTGAAATTTTTTATATATGATCTATGGCCCATAAAACTGATTGGGACATAAAATTTTCAAAATCCGCCCACTGACACGCCCACAATTAAATAAAACAAATTTTGGGAAAAATTGAATTTTGAGCTAGAAAGCTGAAATTTTTTATATATGATCTTTGGCCCATAAAACTGCTTGGGACATAAAATTTTCAAAATCCGCCCACTGACACGCCCACAATTAAATAAAATATTTTTTTTTGAAAAACCAAAATTTGAGCTAGGGAGCTGAAATTTTTAATATATACTCTCTAGGGGCCCTTTATGCTCATGTGTAAATATTTTCAAAATCCGCCTACTGACACGCCCACAATTATTTTATTTTTATTTTTGAAAGTCCAAAGTTTGAGCTAGGGAGCTGAAATTTATAGTATATACTCTCTAGGTGCCCTTTATGCTCATACTTAAATTTTTTTTAAATCCGCCTACTGACACGCCCACAATTAAATAAAACAATTTTATTGAAAAACCAAAGTTTGAGCTAGGGAGCGTTTTTATTTACAAAAGCTTAGTTTTTTCGATAAAATCCTTTAAATTTTTGTCACGCCCACTTATGAGATATAAGAATAAGAATAGGGTATCCAACAGTTCGCCCAAGCGGACTGTAGCCCGCCCCTATGTTTAAATCTGTGATTCGATTTGCTCTTAGTCTTTCCAATCCTGAGATATAGAACATCGACTTTGTCCCATATCCACCAAAATCAACTGTGTGTAGAATTGTTTTGTGCCATAAACCATTTTTTAGCGTTTGGGACAAATTTTCCATATAATTTATCGCAATTTTTTTGTGAGAATTGTTTTGTTCCACGTGCATATCACTGCGACAAGAGATACAGAAACTACTCGTATTAACAAAGTTGAGAATTGGTTTATCCTACGTGCACTCGTGTTAAAGAAAAGCTATGTATGTGGAACACTGATCGCAAACAAAATTTTAGTATTGGTTTGTTCCACCTCCATTACAGTTGTGTAGATAATATTCGATATTTTGAAGATATGAATTCGGTGCGGTGATGAATAGTGCTGCAAACGCAAAACCTAGTTGCAGACGTACGAGCAGTCAATCATTAGCTGTGTTTAATGAACAAAAGATCAGAACAGAACAGATCAGATCAGCACACATGAGCGAAAACTGTCAGATCATATCAGCTGTTGAATTCCAAAATAAATAAATCCAAAAATGAAAGTAAGATTCAAAATTGCTTATGATAAATAAAATAAAATGAATACCTCAGACTTGTTTATACTCGAGATGTTGGAAGATTCTGGCAGTAGCATCATGTTAAGTTCGTCGGATATTACAACATCGGATACCAGCAATAGCGATGATCAAGAAGATTTTCCACTGTTTTTCGTTGGAAAGGACGACAGAAATGCGAGTTCTAGGTATTTAGAAGAAGAAGTTAATTCTTATACTGAAAAAGAATGTATAACCCACTTTCGAGTGAGTCGCGATTTGTATCAATGTATGTGCAATAATTTGCATTATCGAATGAATACATCGCAATGGAAGCGGCCAAAACATTTTCTCCAGAAATAAATGTAGCACTCTTCTTCACTTTTTTCAGGTATACTACCGGTTTTGGGTGAGCATTGCATCGTCAATGTTTGACCCGATGCTAATTAAATTTCAATTTGTACGTTTTCCATTTTAACTTTTGTGAAATTATGCGAATATTTTTAGGAAAAAATAGCTAATCCAAAATTTCATGCCAAACCAACAAATCAGCTGACATTTGACGTCTTCAATTTGACTAATTTCACACAGTTGCCCTTCCTCAAAAGAAGGTGCATGCAGAAAATCCTGTACTTAACTGAGCTGGACAGCGTCATGGAACACAAAGTGACAGAATGTAAAACATTTTGGGGCAAGATTTTTGCTCATGGAACGCAAAATCCTGTACTTTTCTGATCTTTTCTGTAATTTTCTGTGCAGCTCAGGTTAATTAAACACACCTATTGAATACATATGGTTTCAATAGATCGAAATGGAAATTATAACATTAAACGAGTTCAAATTGTGATCAAATCGACATCAGGCCAAACATTGACTGTACAATGCTCACTCAAAACCCGAAATTCACTAGAAAACAAAGAGGATTATCTATTCGAAGTTTCGCAGCTGAGAGGAGAACATTATGACTCGAAGCTGTACTTTTCTGATCCGATTTGATCTGACATTTTTCACTTACTGGTTTAATGCTAAACACTTTGAATAATTTTCTTATTTTATTGCATTTTTTGAATAAAAACTTTGTTAACAAAAAAGATGAAATCGATTGTTCTTTTCAAATTTTAGCATCCTACTCTATGCTTTCTTGCCTTTTAGATATTTTGGATGAGAATTGCTTTGTGCCATATCCATTTTTTTGTGTTCCACGTGTATGAAAAAAAATCAGTTTCAAAATGTAGGAGGTGGGACACAAGTCAAAATAGGAGACTTTTACGTTAATTAACGTGGCTTGTTAACGGTTTGGCAAAACACTTTGAAAATTGGTAGGTGAACTCTTTATAAGACTAACTTCAAATTAAAAAAATAAAAAAAACATCGTATTACATAGTTTCGAAGTACCAAGTACGCAAACCTTTAAATACGTTTTTCTCGAAAAAGTGCAAATGGCATATGGAACAAAACAATTCTCAGGCGACGATATATCTATTTCTTTGTAAATTTTCTATAAAATGTAATGTATATAAATACCTAAAAATGCCTGTCCACCCCACAGTGTTAATTTTGAAGTGGCATTTATCTCTATTTGTTTACTATAAACTAAATAAAAAATGCCACTAACTATTCTCCAAATTAAGATATAAATGAATTGTTACTAAATTTTCGAATTGAGAATAAAGAATTAAAAAAAAAAAAAAATATGCCTCAAGTGTTGGCTTGCGAGTTTCTCACAATTTCCTCAAGTATGATGTTGATGACAGCGCATCACCTTGTCTAAATCCTTTTTTGACATCAAAGGTCTCGGTGAGATTGTGTCCGACCTTATGTATCAGCGGGCGTTCTTAATCGTCATTCTGCACAATCTGACAAGTTTGGCAGGGATGCCGAAACTAGACATGGCTCTGTATAGCTCGTCTCTATAGATGCTATTCAGAACCACCTTTCATAGGTCCCGAACCGTTCTGCTGCACTCCTAGATCAGCAGCTACGGCAGCAATAAAAAGCGAGGAACACAGAAAATGTATCTATCTTTGGCAAAGCATCCCAGGTCTAAGACAAGGCAAACGAACCATTCGGCCCTTCAATAATAATGCCAACAAATGCCTAAGCATAAGCAGGCATGATATCAAAAACTTAGTAGGGTAGCTTAAACTTTTCTGGCCAATACGGTACAAAAGATCTTTTAGGTCGAAGTGCCTCCCCCTATTATATCGTTTGGCGAGCCAGAAGTTCTAAAAAAAAAAAATCATATGCGGCCTTAAAATTGATAAAAAGATGGTGGGTATTGATTTGAACGGTTATGGTTTAGCAAATAGGATTTCGAATTTCGAAAAACTGTTGATGTGGAAATGTTTGTAATAATTTTAGAATATGTTTATTTTTTATTTTATTTCATATTTATTGTATCATACATGCTAACACAGTAAGAATTCACTTATAAGTCTGTGAAAGATAAACAGTTTTAATTTAATATCCATAAATGATTTGAAAGTTAAGTTAGACTGCTTTTATAAATATTAATAAGGTTTTTCTTATATTAATTTTAAATTTAATTATAAATTAATTTTAATTGAAATTGAAATTGCTTGAAGAGGGATAGGTATGAGAAAAAAGTTAGTTACTCTAGTTTCGAAGAAAATTATGAAGTTCGTTTTTAAATCGTCGTGCATTAGTTAGCTCTCGCAAGTTACGTGGGCGTGAATTCCAAAGACGGATAGCAGAAACAAAAAACTGTCTTTCGGATGTTAGACATGTTCTGCATCAATTTTTACTTAAGGAAATTAATATTTGCAAATTTAAGGTTTTTCCATACAAATTTATTTAATTCATCACTGACAAAATGTCAAAATGGTTGCACGGGTGGGTGTATATGATAGGTGAAGTTGATAACAAACTATTTGAGTGGAAGCGTTCACATGAAAATGTTATGTTTATTACATATGTATATATATTTATACATATATATATTATATCTATACATATATATATTTTATTTATTTATTTTATTTATTTATTTATTTCAATCTTTGTTTCAAAAACATCTTAAAGCTAACATCTATTACAATGCAAAAATAGAAATAAAAGATATTTAATAGGAAGCTTTAAAGTAAAATTGAAACAGTTAGGACCATTCTTTTGCCGGAAGACAAGTGGCGAATGGACCATTAAATAACTAAAGATTATTTTTAAAATAATTGATGGGGGTCAATTTATAATAAGTGTATTGAAAAAAAGATAAAGAGAAAAGGAAAGCAATTGTTAAAATCTTGTGATTAATGCAATTCAACGTTTATGATAAATCAAACTACGACATTTAATAAAGAGTCTATTTCCACATGATTAAACAAAAAGAGAAAGGATATTAATTTTTTTCAGAAGACTGATTTGCGTCTCTCACACCTCAGACTTGCAGGTAAAATATTGAATAAACGTGGAGCGGTGACATCGTAAAAGAGTGAAAAGTGTGCTTTTAATATGGTGGGCACTATAACTAAACTCTGGTTATTAACACGTAAGTTATAAGAACCATACAACCTAGAAGTGGAATACCCTGAACTTTCAAAAATTGTTTTTAAAACTTTAAAAAAATATAAATGCTTGAGTGGAAGAATCTTAAGGCCTCTGAATATTTCAAAGCTAGGGGTTCTGCGGTTAACTTTGCATAAGATACGAATCGCATGCTTTTGCTTAACAAATAAAGGCTTAGTTTTATTAGCGTGAGTACCACCCCAACAAGTTAATCCATACTGAAGCTTAGATTTAAACAAACCATTAAAGACCAATTTTAGAATATTATGAATGCAATAAAACTGAGGTGACATAACTGTCTTAGAACACTATTGAAGTATTGTGTCAGACTGGCAGTGTGCGATTCCCAGCTTAATCTACTGTCCAAAATGATACCTAAGTATTTGAAGTTGTTTACACGCTCAATATTAAAACAACCGTCAGAGCAAGTTTCATATTGTCTGTAAGTGGAATCGCAAGACTGATGATTGCAATTACCCAAACTGTATTTAGGGCAGCTTGGTGAGTGATACCACAACATTATATCTTCACAGACCGAACCGCTAGAACTAAATATCATGAATTTAGTTTTATTACTAATGATTAGATTATGCACGAAAAACCATTTACGAAGAATATCTAAGTCACTATTGAAAGCAATAAATAAGTTAAAATAATTCTTTTCCGAATACGCTAATGCAGTATCATCTGCAAATGCTGTTAATTTGCCTTTAAACTGCTGAACGAAAAGAGAATTTATAAAAATTAAGAAAAGGATCGGACCTAAAACGGAACCTTCAGGAACGCCTACATTGATGACTATTTCCGAGCTTAATTTATCCCTAAATTTAACTTTTTGTTTGCGGTCCCTTAGATACGATGCAAGCCAATCATAAACAAAACCGCGGAAGCCTGCCCTAGACAATTTTTTGAGTAGCAACATATGATCGACCGTATCAGGCCTTAGTTATGTCAATAAACAAGGAAGCGGCGATATCCGATACACATTCATGCTGTTATATAAAACGCTACACAGACTTAAAACTGCTTGTTCAGTCGACTTATGATTTCTAAAACCAAATTGAGCGTCACTAAAGAAATTATATCTATTCAAAAAAGTTAACATCCTGGATTTTATACCTTTTTCAAAAACTTTAGAAAAAACGGGTAAAAGTGATATGGGACGATAATTGTTAGGGTTAGTAGTTTCACCTTTTTTGTATAGCGGAATAACAATTCCTACCTTGAGGCCATCTAGAAAAACGCCTGTTTGTATACTAAGGTTGAAAATATACATCAAAACATCAGAGACATAGTGTGAAATTATTTTCAAAATTTTACTAGAAATCATGTCATAAGATGAAGAATTAGAGTTTTTTAGTGACATTATAATATTATAGATTTCTAGGGAGGTAAAACTTTCAAAGAAGAAGCTATCGGTGTTAGAGCACTCTTGAATAATGCCAACAGAACATTGACATGACCTCAACTGAGAAGATATACTAATATTATTGGTTATGCTGGAAAAATGCTCGTTAAATAGATTTGCCACATCTGTTGGTTCATTCACTAAAGACGAACCATTTTTTAAAGAAACAGTAGCTTCTGTTCCTTTTTTTTATTAAGGATTTCGTTTACAACTTCCCACTCTTTTTTAGAATTCCCTACATTAGCAGCAAGTCTGTTTGTGTAATAGTTATCTCTGCAACGAGGAATCTCAATTTTAAGTTCACTGCAAAGCTTATCGTAACATCTTTTAATCCTAGTGTTTTGAGGATGCCTATTAACCTTTGCACGAAGCTTATTTTTTAAATTAACTTTTTTGAGCAGTGAAAAATTCATCCAAGGTTTTAGTTTTTTTACTTTCATATCATTTTTATACCCTATTCTAAGGGTATATTAATTTTGACGCATAGTTTGTAACATACCTTAATATTGCCCGTAGACCCCTAAAAGTTACTATATTTATGATCAGCATCGATAGTAATGTCGATCTAGCCATGTCCGTCCGTCCGTCTGTCGGCAAAAATTAGGCCTTTAAACTGGACCTAGAGAGCTGAAATTTTAACCATATACTCTCTAGGGTCCCGAAATAATCAAGTTTACGAATTTTTGAAATCCGCCCACAGACACGCCCACAAACTCAAAAAAACTAAATTTTGGAAAAAATCGAATTTTGAGCTAGAAAGCTGAAATTTTTTATATATGATCTATGACTCCTAAAACTGCTCGGGATAAAAAATTTTCAAAATCCTCCCACTGACACGCCCACAAATAAATAAAATAATTTTTTTATACCCTATTCTAAGGGTATATGTATTAATTTTTGAAAATCCAAAGTTTGAGCTAGGGAGCTGAAATTTATAATATATACTTTCTATGGGCCCTTTATGTTCATGTGTAAATATTTTCAAAATCCGCCTACTGACACGCCCACAATTTTTTTTTTTTTTTTTTTTTTTAAATTCAAAATTTGAGCTAGGGAGCTGAAATTTATAATATATACTCTCTAGGGGCCCTTTATTCTCATGTGTTAATTTTTTTTAAATCCGCCTACTGACACGCCCACAATTAAATAAAACAATTTTATTGAAACACCCAAGTTTGAGCTAGGGAGCGTTTTTTTTTGATAAAATTCCTTAAATGTTATATAACAAAATATGTAGAGCGTTCTTAACAATTCAACCATACTTAGACTTTTGTCACGCCCACTTATGAGGGATAGGAATAAGAATAGGGTATCCAACAGTGCGCCCAAGCGGACTGTAGCCCGTCCCTATGTTTGTTCATATATTTGATAACAAAAATGTAAATAGGGTTTGTTATTGATTATTATGTTTTGGGGATCTATTTGTGATTTCACAATGGACCTCGCACCTATTGCCAGTGAACCCAAGCAGGGGGGTTGCATGCCCCCATACACATTGTACTTTTTATGGGATCTACTTGTGATTCCAGAATGTATCTAAACGCATTCTCAATCTAGAAGAGGAAAACCCAAAAGAAACACGATTGCCTCTAAAGGATAGTATCCTTAATGCGAATTCTAACGTTCAAAACATTTATTTACAATATTTCCCAAGATTACATTAAGTCAATCCTGTTTCGATTCGATTTGCATTTAAATTCGAATTGAATCCACATTCAATCGCTATAGTCTAGTTAATACATGAACCCACAATTAATAGCACTGAATGCAGCTTTTTTCTGAATGTCTTCTCAATGGAATTTATTGACAGATTGAGGTTAAAAAGGAATACTTTAAACTTTAATTTTTGCAAACGTTGTTTGTAGGCCTTCCTCTACCTACAAAAAAAAATTCAGTTAGAAAAACGAAAACCTATTTGGGAAATCAGTTCCATTTGGACTTCTTGGATTTTCTCCAGGATCTGCCGCAGTGTGAATATCTGATCGGCCGTGGACTTACCGGGCCTAAAACCGTACTGGTAGCGACCAATCAGGTTATTGACGAATGGTTTCAGGCGTTCACACAGCACAGCAGACATGGTCTTATAGGCCTCTATAATTGGCGCTGTTTAGAGGGTGGATCGGGCATTTTCCTTATAAGTATGTCAAATAAAACATGGTAAACTTTAATTCTCCTGAAGTATGGCTTGAATAGTTAAATTATAAAATAATTTTTACAGTTTCGTGTATGTAATTAACCTTTGATATCCCGTTTAAGATTCTGGATTTTTCCAGTGCCTCCTGTTCACAGTGCCTAGGTAGGTAGGTAGGTTTTTCAATTGATAAAACAGTGACAGTGCCTTGTCACATAAAAATCTAACCCAAACTGGAATTGTTTGAATGAAAAAAAAAAACCAACAAAGTTTCACTTTATCCGGTCTTCCAACGCCGTTATGCATTTATCGAACCATACCAACAAATAAGTGCATTTTTAAACTTAACACTGACATAAACTTCGCCCATAACTACGCAGCTACATCTTAGCTCATGTTGGGTAAATGAAATATCTCATTACTTACATCTGTTGACTTTGTATTTGAATTGAAAAGAGATGAGGAACTTTTTTGCCTATATGCTACTGCCATACCACCAACTCTGTCCTCCGTGCAAACAATACACAAAGTAATCAAACATTTATGACTTACGCGACAGCGCAATTATAAACGCATTTCAAATCGCCATATATGACGAGTGACTGGTGCACTACACCTGTAACGTTGTCGCACCGTCAGTTTATGACGACGAGGACTACCTAACTATAAGTAATACCTACCTGAAGTAGACTCTTCAACTCACTCTCAGTCTAATGATCTCACCCAAATGAGGATGAAAGTATCTATGTATCTGCCGTGCAAGTGGGGTCTGCTTTCCAAAAAGGTCATAATCATTGTCGGAGTCAAGGAGTCGGCCGTAATTAGTTGTCTATGGGAAGTGTTGTTGACTGCGTCGGTCGTAGACACACGATCCTACAAGTATTCTAAGAGAAAATATGATGATGTTGTCAAACAAGGAAGAGCAATACATATACATATAACAGTTTTTTTCACCCTGTTTCGCTTCGTAAAGGGAAAATGTTTACGATTACAAGTATATGTCTAAGGCTCTACGTTCCTTCTTTTTTCTGCTGCACGTCGTCGTTTACTATTCTTTTGCGATTTGCAGAGGCGTCACTCGGTCGCTCACACCAAGTATCTTGGCGTAGAATCTTGGTACTCATACGGAATAACTAATGACGACTGCCGCGGTTGGTGGTAGGAAGACGCTCTATTGGGGAAGACACTTATATTGTGGCTTAAGTAACGTGAAACCCTCTATTATTGGTATTGTAATGACTCGTCTAGTTTAGATTTGGTCATGTGATCTGGATGTGGGTAATTGAATGGGAAAATTGTCCCATGACGGGGCATGCAATGCAGCTGATGAATATTTTTATCAATTGAATAACTAGAACTTAGTCTTTGTAAAGGCAAAATACTAAATGAAGTTTATAATGTTTAGATTTGAATAAAATAATGCCACACTCGTATGTTTGATCGAATAAATCCATGGAATGACTCATAGCTTGTAGCATGTCACAATATTGTTCAGAGACCCCTAAAAAGACTGGAAGCGGCCGTTGAGAAAGCAGGAGGGTAAGCTGAGTACCAGAACGTCTTCAGGATGGCCCGCTCAACAGTCGACGCTACAAAGATGGTAGTCAACACAGCACACAAGGCTATAGAATAATAATATTTAGTAAGGGTATATTACACTGCGACCTATTGGTTTATTGTGTCCCCTGCTTGTGCTTCGGAGAGGTTCACGTTCTCTTTCAGAGCCCTCTCTAGATACTTCTTTGTGAAGCGTATCGAGGTATTGCTCTGATTTATCCTTGGCAAGTCGCAATCCTTAGAGCACAGCCCAGTTTCCTTGATGAATTTGAGAATGAGCTGTTGGTCCATGGTTTGTATGTCCTTGTCTGTTATTTGGTGCCTGCCCAAATATCTTAGCCTTTTGTGGGCCAGTACTCCACAGAATTGCAGTATATGGTCTGGAGTTTCGGCGGTTTCACTGCAGATTCTGCAGAGCCCGTCCTCAGATATACTTCCTCAGGTGCTCCTTGAGGGGGCCTGTTAGGATTCTTAGGTTGTTTTTGTTAAGGCTGATACAAGCTTTGAATCTCGATTGGTTATAATTTTCTAAGAGTTTCTTTGCTTGCCTCAGACCTTGAAGGTTGAGAAAGGTTTTGGGCCTTGTTTCTTCCTCTAGTCACCTGAATTCATCGCGGAGAGTGTGTTCTTCTATCCCGCAGAGCGGTTCAGGTCCTATGAAGGGTTCCTCTGCCCTATAGGCTATAGAAGGCATACGATGGAAAGTGATACTGGTCCGTTATAGGTAACCGGTTGAGGGGTATCTTCGTTCACTTCCTCGTCCTCGCATCCTCTGCAGAGGTCATCTGTGTTGAGCCTCCTTGCATGATACCTCAGCATAAAAACTCAATTGGTAGAATACTAGATTTGATTTTTGTTGACAATGAGATTGATGCTTCTGTCGTAGAATCTGATTTCCCAATGTTAAATAATAGTATACATCACACGGCTTTACAAATTTCTCTTAAGTTACATGTTCTAAGTTCATGGAATTCTGATATTCAAAATGTAAAGTATAAATTAGATTTTATGAATGCTGATTTTGAATCGATATGTGATTTTCTTAATGCGTTTGATTGGAATATGTGCGTAGGCTCTTCTAGCTTAAAATCGGCTTTTACGGTGTTTAGAAGCATATTAGATAATGCGATCTCTAGGTATGTGCCAGTTAAATTGTTAAAAAAGTTTAACAATAAACCCATCTGGTTCAATAAAAGTTTGTCGAGACTAAAGAATGCAATGCTTAAAACGTATAAGAAGAGCAAGTCAGATCCATCTATGCAGGGCAAATTTCGTCAACTAAGGTCTGAATATGAATTTCTGAAGAAGTTCATTTACAGGCAATATATTTGGACACTCGAATCAAAAATAAAACAAAATTCGAAATCCTTTTGGTCCTTTATCAATGACAAGAGAAAATCTTTTGGAATTCCCCTTAGTATGGTCTATGATGGGGTTACTGCTGATAGTTTGGAGCAAATATGTAATATGTTTGCTTCTTATTTTCAATCAAACTTTGTGAATGACTGTCCTGGTTATGTCGCAACTACTTCAAATGCGTCATGTATAGACTTAGGTTTTCTCTCTGTAACAGAAGATGAAATTCTTTCGTTTCTATCGACTTTGGAACCAAGCCCGAAAATCGCTCCTGATAATTTGCCACCTATACCTACTTCTCAAACCGTGCAAGGTTAGTTTAGCTAAACCTCTATGCATAATCTTCAATAAATCGTTGGCGAGTGGTGAGTTCTTAGAGTGTTGGAAAACATCTTTTATAACTTCCATACATAAAGCTGGTAGTAAAAACTAGGTAGATAACTACAGACCCATTACTAAGCTTCAGCTTATTCCAAAAATATTTGAAGCTATTATTAAAAATAAACTACGCAATTTTACGCAATCATATCTCGGAATATCAACACGGTTTTGTTAATGGAAGGTCTACTGCTACAAATTTGATCATTCTTACAAATTATTGCCTTTGTAATATGGAATTACGTCTACAAGTTGACACAATATTCACTGATTTCGCGAAGGCTTTTGATCTTGTGCAACATTCAGTTTTATTGAGCAAACTTGAAAGGTTCGGATTCCATTCGGATATTTTAAAATGGATTCGTAGCTATTTGATCGATCGCAAACCGTACGTTAAGATTGGTTCTTCCGTATCAAAAGTTATTCATAACTTTTCTGGTGTTCCTCAGGGCAGTCATCTCGGCCCCCTTCTTTTCTTGCTTTTCATAAATGACTTACCTTCTTTTGTTCAACACTTTAAATGCCTGTTGTATGCTGATGATTTAAAATTATTTAAATCAATAAGTTCTTTATCAGATGCTCACGATCTTCAAGAAGATGTAAATAATATAGCGAACTGGTGTCTACTTAATGGTTTGCATTTAAATATTAGCAAGTGCTCAGTTCTTACATTTTCGAAAAGTGCTTCGCCTATCCGTTTCCAATATTCTGTTCAAAGCGCGTTCCTGAAAAGAGTGGACAGTCATAAGGATCGTGGTGTAATCTTCGATTGCAAGCTAAATTTTGCTATGCACTATGATTATATTATCTCACGATCTAATTGTTTATTTGGTTTTATGTGTCGAAATATCAAGGAGTTTAAAGACCAATACACATTAAAATCATTGTACAATTCCTTGATTCGATAAAGGCTAGAATATTGCTGCATTGTATGGAATCCCCACTGCCAAAGTAATGGTATTCGCATTGAAAGTGTGCAAAGACGGTTTACCAAATTTGCTCTTCGTAAGATGGCTTGGAAAGGTGACTTGCCAAATTATGTAGCTAGACGCCTCTTATTAGGCTTAAAGCTATTAAAAAATGGGTTTTATTTGCGCAGGATGTATTAACCGGCCATATTGATTGTCCTTACCTGCTATCCTTGTTTTATGTTTATGCTCCATCTCGCACTATACGTCCCAGAGACCAAGACTTCTTTTATGTCTCCAGACATTATACAAATTATGGCCAAAATGAACCAATATCGTCAGCATGTCTTTACTACAATTCGTATGATAATTTAATTGATTTTAACATGAACAGAACGTACTACAAAAACCTTATTATGAACTTAGTGTAATGTTATAACAGTATTATGTAATATATTATTTTTTTTTTTTTTTTTTTTTACTAAATGTGTATAGATAATTTCTTGTTAATGTAATCTATGAAAAATTGTGTTTGTTAGACGTAAATAAATAAATAAATAAATAAATAAATAAATAAATATTGTGTCCGGTGATAACACACACGAGAAAGGACAAAGATTTTTTGTTCATATGATGGATTCTCTCGGTCTTTTGTTTGTTATATCGGGGCCACATTTTCCTGGTTGTAACACAGGAGTCGAGGACACTCCATCTTTCGTTAGTTGCCACCAGTGTTTTATCCCCAATCATCTATTTAAAGTAACAGGATGGGGTTTTTACTGTAGTGTCAGCCTGTCTTAAATAATGGGATGACCCTTTTGTTGAGTTCATTGGCTCGTTCATTTCCTTGGACACCACTGTGTACGGGGACCCAACAGAGTCTTGTAATGTGCTGCTCCTCAAGAACCCGATTTCTTCGATTTTATCTCTGTGGGGGTAATATCACCCTGTGGTATTGCCATCATTGCGACCTGTTTAGCAGCTGTTGTCACCGCCAGAACCTCAGCTTGGAAGACGCTGCTGTGGTCGGGGAGCCTAATCGAGCTAGATATTCCGAGTATTTCGGAATAACAATCTGGGCCGACGCCAGTATAGATGGGTATCGTTGATTCATGGACTGGCAATTGACCTTCATGCCAGCCTTCCCTGCATGGAAAAGAGACAGCGATGGAGACAGTAGATGGTCTTACAAAATCTACTTAGGGAGGTTTTTTTTTTTTTTTTTTTTTTTTTTTTTTTTTTTTTTTTTTTTTTTTTTTTTTTTTTAAAGGAAATCCAAATCCCAGAGCACTCAGACTCGGTAACGTTCCATTGTACTACCAGGCAGAAATCCTCCTTTTTGGTGTAGAGGCATGTGATTAGGTGGCGTATGTTGTTGTTCCCCATGGGGATTGAACCTGCACCGCACGGGTCACAAGCCAACACACTAACCTCTACACCGTCGCCACCCAGGTAGTAGTATGTGCATACATTACTACCCGTGAAATTCTGTAGAATCTGCGCATGTTCTGTTGTACTGGGTTTCCAGTTTTCTGTTTGGCTGAGCCGCAGAGCACTTTTTGCTGCCGATTCTTGTACAAAGGGGTCTAGGGGTCTTAGATTTAGGATCGCCTCCAACCCCGCTATGGGGGTGGGCCCCAGTAGTACCAATACACGCAATTCTTTGAATCCTAGTCATAGTCTTAAGGTAAGTGACTTTGGATAGCCCTTGGTCCGTTATAACTCTAGATGTAAAGAATGCTCTCAATTCCGCGAATTGGATGTATGTATTGGGAGTACTTTGGAATATGAGGGTACCGGAATATATCCTCAAAGTAGTCACGGACTACTACCGGCGGAGTTTCTATAACACCGATGACGGTGAGAAGGAATACGCCGTCACTGGAGGAGTGCCATAGGGCTGGGTGCTGGGCCCTCTTCTGGGGTACGTAATGTATGATGGCATTCTTAGACTAGACACGCCAGAAGAAGCCAAGGCGTTAGGTTTTGCCGACGACATAGCCATATAGTATAAGTAGTGAAGCTGCTAGAAGAATCAGTAAAATCAGCAACGTCACCATCCGTGTTATCTGTCGCTGGTAGCAGCAGAAAAGAAAAGGAGACTTACTGAGATAACATCTAAATCGGCCATCAAATGCCTAGGCGCTATGATCGACTCGAGGGTCTCTTTCAAGAAGCATCTGCAGTACTGAAGCAAAAAAACAGCATGAATTATGCCAAATATTGGAGGGCCAAGATAGAGAAGTAAGCTACTACTAGCTAGGGTAGTCACGTCTTTTACATTATATTGATCACCAGTATGTGCCATAGCCACGAACACACTGACGAATGGGCGCCAAATTGGAATGATAAATGTGCATTGAGGGTATGTGGCGTTTTTCGCACAACCTGCGGATTTGCAGTCTGTGGCATTGCAGGAAGGGTACCAATAGACAAACTGGTCAAAAAGCATCAGAGAAAATATGAGAAGCGCCGCCAGGAAGGTGAACCTCGAAACGCACGACGACGAGACACTCAGGTTTGAGAGAATGGCAGCAGCGTTGGAACCTCTCAATAAAATGCCGATGGACCTATCGTCTTATACTGAATAATAAATCATGGATGAGGCGAAAGCATGGAGGAGTATACCTCTACCGGACGCAGGTTTTAACCGGGCATTTTTTTCCTTTAAGGAAAGCGGGAGAAACGCTTTGTGCACCATAAGGAGGCCTTTTCGGCGTTGACCCATTGACTACCCGGTGTGTCGGACTCGTTTAATATACAACATACCGACTAAAACTCCTCCATAACCCTTCTCGGCGTCTGACCCACCCCCCGGGACCGCTCTTTGCATTACTTCAGAGAGGTTGTCATGATTCCTGATGTTCTCCGATGTGATGGCGCCAATACTTATCTGAAGGTCTTGGCGAAGGCTTTCCCATCTGCTGCAGGCGAAGAAGGTATGTTTCGCGACATCTTTTAGCGAGTCTCCGTACTGGCAGGCTGGACTGTTTGTTTTGCCGATTTTGTGGAGAAAGGCATTGAAATATCCGTGTCCGGTGAGTAACTGGAAAACCGTTTTTCCGGTCATTCCACTCAGCCACGTTAATAATCAGCCTCGCTGTCCATCGTCTTCTGTTTACCGAGCTCCAACGCTTTTCCCACTTCTGTTTCGTGAGCTCCTTAGCCTCCTCGAAAGCCGTACTTCCTTTCCGCCGCCAGGAGTCACTCCTGCGACTACAAGGACGGCTGCTTCCGAAACCGTTCGGTAAGAGCTAGCTACACGTAGAGCTCCGCATCTTTGTACTGCCGCCATCTGTTTCTGGTACTTCTCTTGTTTAAGTGCATCTGCCCAGATTTCGCTGCCGTACAGAAGGATGGAGTGCTTTGTCGCCAACAGTAACCTTCGCCTTCTGGCCGTTGGACCACATACATTTGCCATCAGTCTGCTCAGTAATGCAGATGTTTTTGAGACTCTTTCCGCTGCTGCCTTTATTTGTTGCCAGTAGGTTAGCTTTGTGTCCAGCCTCAATAACAAGCACTTCTTATTTCTTCTGCCCCGATTCGGAAGTCAATTTGTGTGTTGATCCTCTTTTTCGTAAGAAGGACTATCTCAGTTTTCTCCGTTGCTAGGCTGAAATCGTGTTCTTCCATCCACGAATTGACTCGTCGCATGAGCTGGTTCAGCTTTCGTTGCGTGTTTAGGGTGTCTCGTGCCGTGATCACCGCGGCGATGAAGTCTGCGTACCCGACCAGAGAGGCATCCTCCGGCATCTCCATGCAAATGATGCAATTTTTCCAAAAACATATATTTTGTTCTTGAGCAGCTTGGAATAGAAAAAAAGGCGAATACGCGAAGGGAAACAAAACTCTATCAGAGTTGAAAAAAATTAATTCGTTGTAAACATCCATAGGTTGGCGGGTTAGGAGTGTGTCAGAGAACAAGGTAATTGTGCGAAATTTCATAAAATTGTTAAAAGACATGCCAAGAAGTTGTGATGTATACTGCGAAACTCTATCGTAACGTCGCAGCTCTAGAATATATCTTATTGCGCTATTAAATGCAACCGTTTATTTCCTTTTACTCTCGAAGTCTAACTTACAAAAAATTTCACAACCGTAAGTAAGCAGAGGTAAAATCAGCGTTTTCACTAGCAGAATTCTAATTATTGTTAAAGGAATAAAGTGCTGCGTTGACCATAGCATGAGTAGGACACCATACGATTATCCAATTGTGTTGTTTATATGATGTGTCTAGGTAAGACTGTGGTTAAAAACTACACCTAAACTTTTAGCTGAATCTACGTAAGCAATAAGACAGTTATTTAAAAGGGTAGCTGGAAAGTAAGACAAATCTATTTTGATTACTTTGTGTTCAGAAGTAAGCAGTTATCAACCGACCAACGCTCAATCAAGCTTAAATCCTCGTTTATGCAAGCTGGAGCGTTTTCAAAAAGTCCCAATGGGCAGTGCAAATAGAGCTGGCTGTCATCAGCATACAGGCGTATTGAACATTGTCTTACAATTGTGGGAAGTTCTTTAACATAGATTGAAAACAACAACGGGCCAAGAATTGAACCTTGCGGAACGCCCCTAACAACAGGTAGAAAATTGGAATGAGTTTTGTTCCCCTCTACTGCTTGCACTCGATCAGTAAGGTATGCAAATTAGAGCCTACCTGCGGAACAAGAAAAGTTAAAATCACGGGAGAGTTGTTCGCAAAGTACCAAGTGATTTACCATGTCAAACGCTTTCGAGAAATCGAGGAATATTACAGAAGTGACATTATCCTCGTCTATAGCTTTCCGAGACACTTAACAAAGCTGTAATACAGCTGCTTTTCTTTCGAAAGCCATTTTAAGAAACTCACTCATTTGTTATACCCTATTCTAAGGGTATATTAATTTTGACGCATAGTTTGTATCATACCTTAATATTGCCCGTAGACCCCTAAAAGTTTTTTTTTTTTTTTTTTTTTTTTGTCGGGATGTGTGAAACTTTCTGCACTGGAGCACTCAGACTCAATACTGGTCCATTGTACTGCCAGGCAGACACACCACATTTTACTGTGGAAATTTACTCGTTTTTCTAAGAAAAACGAGAAGGCGCTTCAATGATAAGGAGCTTAGGTTTACAGCACTCACCATATCCGCACCAAATACCTGCCACCTGATACGAGCAAAAGCAGGACAATCACAGAGGAAATGTTCCGCAGTGTCGTCGCTTTCTCCACAGGCTTCGCAGTTGGTGGTGTCGCTTAGGCCTAGCACCTTAAGGTGTTTGGCAAAAGCGTAGTGTCCCGTAAGAACGCCAGTAGTCAGTCTGCAGTCTTTTCTGTTGAGAGACAACAAGAATGCCGCGGATTTCCCACAGACGTCGGGGAGCATTTGCTTAGTCTGTCTGCACCCTGGAGAGTCATGCCAACGGCGATTGTGTTCATAGGAAACCCAACCGTCAATGGAAGCCCTGACCGAGGACGCAGGCAGACAGATCGCTGGTTCAGGTCCTGAGAGGTCCCCCTCTGAGCCTTGTCTAGCAAGTTCATCGGAGATCTCATTTCCCGTGATCCCGTTATGACCCGGGACCCAGACAAGTTTAAGTGAATTCAGCCTTCCGACCGAATTCAGAGATATCTTGCATTCGCGCTCTATTGTGAGGTAGTTAAGGGTTTGAGTAAGGCCTTAAGCGCAGCCTGACTGTCGCTACAGACGCAGATACTTCGCCCCCTCCACCTGTTCCTCGTAACATAGTCCATGGCCATTAGGATAGCATAAGCCTCTGTTTGGAAGACTGACGCATGTTTGCCTAACGGAAAGAAAAGTCTAACGCTATCGCTCTCCACGAAGACACCAGCACCAGATCCTTGATCGGTTTTGAAGCCATCCGTAAAGATTCGACTGCATTCCCTTCCAGGTTCAGAGTCCGGCCAGAGCCAGTCCTGGACGCGAGGAAAGTCGACCTCATATTTGCGCTTTAGCCGAAGTTCCGGTGTCATCGCATCAGACGGCATATCCATAAGACAGTAGTCGAAGGGCAACCGTTGCGCAAGTTCATCAAAACTCCAGTGCAAGTTATACCAAAAGCCACCTCTTGTAAGACGTGAGATAGCCTTGATTGTACATCCCATGATGTAAACATCAAGGGGCGGAAGGTTCAATAGTGCATCTAGGCCGGAGCCAGGCGTGCTGGGAAAGGCCCCCGTGCAGCCGAGACATACCTGCCTTTGGAGTTTGGCAAAAGCAGCAGTGACGTATTTACGTGAAAGCTTATTCCACCAAACAACCGATGCGTATGCTATAAATGGTCTTATCATAGCCGTATAAATCCATAGGACTCTTTTCGGTGATAAGCCCCATGTCTTGCCGAAAATGCCTTTGCACTGCCAGAAAATATACAGCGCGTTGGCAGTCTTCAGCTCAACATGTTTGGACCAAAGAAGTTTGCTATCCAGGATGACTCCCAGATACTTTGCTTCATTGGAGAGTTGGATTGTGACGCCTTTTAGCACTGGCTGAGTCAACCCGACCAGCTTCCTCCTTCTCGTAAAGAGAACAACCTCAGTTTTAAGAGGATTGAGCGAGAGCCCATTCCTAGTGCACCATTCGTCGATCACGTCAAGGGCCGCCTGCGCCTTGGCGCATACAGTCGCTAGGCATGATCCAACAGAAAGCACGGCAACATCATCCGCGTACGCCTGAGCGTAAATATTAGAACTGTTTAGTGCGTTCAACAGAGAGTCGACCAGCATACACCACAGCAGTGGAGACATGACGCCGCCTTGCGGGAAGCCTCTGTTTACCCCCGCCATAACATAGCGGCCACAATCCGCATCCGCAACCAACGTTCTATTCATTGGCATTGCTTTAATCCACAACACCAATGGTTCGTCTACTCCCTAAAAGTTACTATATTTATGATCAGCATCGATAGTAATGTCGATCTAGCCATGTCCGTCCGTCCGTTCGTCCGTCGGCAAAAATTAGGCCTTTAAACTGGACGTAGAGAGCTGAAATTTTAACCATTTACTCTCTAGGGTCCCGAAATAATCAAGTTTACGAATTTTTGAAATCCGCCCACAAACTCAAAAAAACAAAATTTTGGAAAAAATCGAATTTTGAGCTAGAAAGCTGAAATTTTTTATATATGATCTATGACTCCTAAAACTGCTCGGGATAAAAAATTTTCAAAATCCGCCCACTGACACGCCCACAAAAAAATAAAACAATTTTATTGAAAAACCAAACTTTGAGCTAGGGAGCTGAAATTTATAATATATACTCTCTAGGGGTCCT
The DNA here is from genome assembly GCA_949715645.1 of Portevinia maculata. NCBI lineage: Eukaryota > Metazoa > Arthropoda > Insecta > Diptera > Syrphidae > Portevinia > Portevinia maculata. The sequence goes on from OX454526.1 coordinate 11,720,252, forward strand.
ATATGCTCATGTGTTAATTTTTTTTAAATCCGCTTACTGGCACGCCCACAATTAAATAAAATAATTTTATTGAAAAACCAAAGCTTGAGCTAGGGAACGTTTTTTTTACAAAAGCTTCGTTTTTGTTTGATAAAATCTTTTAAATGTTATATAACAGAATATGTACAGCGTTCTTAACAATTCAACCATACTTAGACTTTTGTCACGCCCACTTATGATGGATAGGAATAAGAATAGGGTATCAAACAGTTCGCCCAAGCGGACTGTTGCCCGCCCCTATGTTTTTGTTTTAAGATGGAATTGAATATATGAGTAATAAAGGGCAAGAGCGTTGGGTATATAGGGTGCATATTATCAAGTCCTGTAGCGTTGGACTTGATAGAAAGGAGTGCTTCTACCACATCCTCCGCACTTATTGGAGAAAACATAAATGAATTTGAGTTTGAGTTATGCGCTGACAAAATCTCTTCAGGAAATTATAGGGGGTCTAAAGATTGGTGGTTAATAATTGGGTTAGAACATTTGTAGAGAGCGTTGATGTCTATGTCTTCAGGAAAAACCACAAGATATTTTTCCAACACCGATATTCTTTAAATTTTTCTAAATTTTCTTACTTGCTAAAAACGTATTGATGCGAGTAGAATAAGGCTTTTGCCTTACGAATTTTTTGAACAGTTTTGTTGCGCAAAGAGATAAATTTTTGGTTAAAGCTGACAAGACGAAACATTTTCCACCGTCTATAGGCTAAGTCGCGCTCTCTCATCAAAGGACGTATGTCATTTGTGAAGCAAGGTTTGTTGTGAGGAGCGCAGCTTGTGGTTTTTAAGGGTACATGGTTCTCAAATAATCTATTTACCCTACTATTCAGAAAATATACCTGCTCGCAGGGAGATGGAATTTCCAAAACATTATTCCAGCTTATGCTTCTAAGATCCATTTTAAGTGAAGCGTAGCTCATTTGTTTGAAATCACGGTATTCGATGTAATGACTATGAATCTCAACTTGAAAGTTGGAAGTTAAAAAAATTAAATCATGCTTTGAAAAAGCTGGCGCAGACAGCTGATCGTAAAGCATAACTTTGCTTTGATCGGTCACAAGAAATATATCCAACAAAGTAGCCTTGGGAATAGGGGTTAGATGCAGTGGTGGTTGTAGTTCGGGTAAAAGTTTCTTACAAAAAAAAACCTTTAAAATACTTGGCCCCCCAAATAAGTATCACCCCTATCGTGGAAGCCGTCGGGGGGAACGATCCGCTAATAGTGAACAATTTGCATCGGGTAATCCGCAGACGTGAATCATCCACATGTCGGTAATGTGAATGAAAATTAATTTAATTTTTACAAAACAAATGTGTTTGAAATGAGCTGCCTCAATTGAATTTCCTAATCACCAATAATGGTCGGTAAGGGAGAGTATCCGACGGATCCCACGATAGCAATTTTCTGTTCACGTGAATCGAATAAGTGAAGTGAATTTCAGATCCGACGGATAGGGGTGTATGAAAGATTTTTTTTTTTAAAAATCACCTATCAACATTAGATATAAAAATATTCAATTTCTCAGGAATTGCAAGCTGCTTTCCAAATAAATCTCGCGGAGAAAAATAGCAGGTGAATTTGTTCAAATATGATTTTGCAACAGAAGACAGTAGATAGGACTTTTTCCACCCGAAATAGCAATTGTCTCCCGCCAGGATAGTAGAAACGGCAGCACTGACTCTATCCCACCAACAACCCAGTAACATGCATTTCATTATCAAAATCCACAGTACTTTAACTCAAAAATCGATATCCGATTTGATTCCAATATTCTTCTAGCCCACTTTCCACTCATGCAACTAACTTGTTTCCATTAAATCCGCAACGCAGAAAAACCATGCAATAACGTCAAACTAAGAAGCAAAAAAAACCCCAGAAACTATTCAACTCTCGACTCAATTTCAACACCTCTACGAATTCCCGAATTGAAATTAGAGTAATTTGAAATGCTTCACGTCCGCACTAGCAACACAAAGCTATGCTTTGCTGCCGCACTATTCAAGGCAGCATCCAGCCAGACAGCAGCTAGCGCGAACATCATTCTCATGGCAAGCGGTGGTAAAAATTTAGTCCTCAACAGTGCCAGAGTTTGGGGTTTGAGGATAAAACCACACATATGCACCAGCTCGCTGTTCATGTGCTCGTATGCAGCTCAGAAAGCAGAGATTTTTGCATCGAATCTAACCAAAGCCACCCATCTGTGCGGATGCTTCCTACATTCAGAGCGTTAGATACATTCGAGATTGATGATGGCTGGTCTGTGTGCCATTTTTGTGGGTTATGTGGATTATTTACTTTACTGCGCCGCCGATGCATGTTGTTGCATCCTCATCGTGTGCTCACTTTATATGTGTGGTTCATGATGATTTTGGTACTGATGCAGTTACACACAATCTTAATGATTTGCCAGAGTTCCACGCGCACTATTCTCATTTTTATTTCGAACGAGTACATGTTCGGTGGTACACTCGGTTGTACATTTTTGTACTCATTTTGCATGCAACTTTTCTGTTCTATCGGTGGGCGTGAGGATGAATCCTTTTTTTTACTGCATCTGCCAATTTGCTCGAATGAATGTGCTGCGAAGCCTCAACGAGTCGAATATGAATAGTTAATTGAGTTCATGTAGGTTGCGAGTGATTCACTTGGACGCTAACAGAGATGCAATAATGAAAGCAAAAAAATGTTATTACTCACGAGATGTGAGCCCGCACAGTTATTGAAGGAAGCCAGTTGTTATTTGACAGTTTCCGGTGTTAAGCGACATGCTACATAATACTTCTCGTCGCCCAAAGGACACCCGGTCTGCCTAATTATCTTGTCAGTGTTTTACTGCATTACTTATTCATAAGCTGTCAACGAGCCATAAAAGTGATTAGACCGTGTTCGACAAGTATGTCAGCATTAATGAGCAACGGAAGACAACACAAGCCTTTGGTGTGCGCTTATGTGTTGCGTAACCAGGAGATAATAATATTAAATGGTAGCACTTGACATAATAATCATTATTACGAGTACTCGTTGTTCGGATTGTTCAATCTGTGTCGGTACAAGTGCCTCATGTCGAATCATGACAGAAGTTGAAAGATCAATTCCATTACGAATTGAAGGCAGTTCTGTTTCCTGAATTGCTGAATGTTCATTTGACGTTTATTAGTAGTAGTAGTTCTTCACCATAATGTCAAGGTAGACATAGCTCAAGTTTATTAGGCTATAGTGTCGGGCGTTTCGCCTGCACATGATGATGAACACAAATAATTCTAATTGCTGAAACAGATGTGCAGCAAGAGCAAGATGATTTTGTATGTTAAATGATACATTGCTTACTTCATGTCAGTTCTTGCTGCAAGTTGTCTCTATTTCTAATCTTGCTGCACTAATTGTAGTAGAACAGCACAATTTGGTACAGCTTTTCTGGGTTGACGTTTCGAGCTGTGAAATTCTATTGGAGACGATATAGCCGCAAACTCTATCAGCTGTACCAAGAATTGGATGAAGTCAGAAAAGCTAAAACACCTCGACTACATTGGCTCGGCAACATCTGGCGAATCCAGCCCCTAGGTTCGAGACGACAAGGAAGACCAAGAAATCGCGGAGGCCGGAGCGCTTCAACAATTGGAAGCAGCGTGCCCTGGCGGATGGAATTCAAATCTCTCAGGCGTAGGCTCCACGGGTCGGAGCCCGTTAAATAAGTATGTTGGGCAACACGACGCTCACTTTCGATATAAGTTTGCAACATTTAGCAACGTTGTTCAAGCGTACAACGACTCATTTCGTCCTGCGGAGTTGTGTACTGACTGAAAGAGAAAGAGAGAGAGGAAAAAGCCCTGTCAGTGTCAAAATAACATGATTCAAAAAAATCTTATTTAGACCACCCTTTGCGCACATTGTTGAAAATAATACAGTCTCTTAAATTTGAATTATATATTTAAAGCTATTTAACGCACAATATTCATTCTCTTCTTTACTCTTTGCATTTTCTCACACATGTTTAATTATGAATTTACATATTTATATAACTAATAATGAATTTCCACATATGTACTACTAAAGAAAAGAGTTGGCAGCTTATATAAAGCCAATTACAGTCTTATAATCTTTTGAGTTTGTTATAGCTAACGACAAGAACAACTTGTTTTCTTCACGCGTTATTTGCAATTCAATAAATCTACTTTTGTTAGTTAATAGAAAACGGACTGCGTTTCATTTTGTACTTGTTGTCGGACATTTTTTAAAACACATTACAACAATTATTTAGATGAACGCGTTCAGCCTAAAGTGAGTTGCACTCTTTAACTCATCCAAAGCGATTAACTTTTTGGCGTTATAGTCCAGTGCATTAATATATTTATATAAACCCAGCAGTTTATACCATCCCCAATTTGTTTCTTTCATTCGAAGAAGAATGGATTGAATGATTGTAGCAAGCTGTGACGATGACATTAAACGTCGCGTAAGCGTAACGTGGATGAAGTGGCGGGAAAACTCAACCATCTTCTGTGATCGAAAAATGACTTCTAAGCTGAAAGGAAGGATCTACACCGCAGTTGTGCGCCTGGCGCTCAAATGCGGCTCACAAAGCTATCAAACCGATATAAGTAACTCGATTGAAAGAAAAATCATTTCTCAACGGAATGATTTGGTATTTGGTTCGGTTTGCAAACCGATTTAATGAACTTAATGGTTGGAAGCACAATCATTTCTCAACGGAACGGGTGTAGTAGGTAAGGAATAAGTTTGTATCAGTTTTACCATTGTTATTTATAACGCCGTGAAGCATAATTCTTTACAGACAAAATCGCAAGAGTTATGATCAAAAAAAAATTTGTCGAAATCGTTACCAAAACCCTTTACCAAAAAAGGGCTTGCGGTTTTTTCGATTCCAGCGGGCAAACGGTGCGCCCAATTAAAAAAGTGTAAAAGGCTGATCTATTTCCCTGGCAAGCACCTTTAAACTTCTATCATGGTTCTTAAGAGACGGAACTGTAGAAGTTAGATACGCTTTCGAGTTCTTAAAGGAAACAGATTTGTTCAATGTTTTCTCTCGGTTCTAAGAAAACAGCTTCAACCAACGACCATACCACGTCGAGTTAATCGGTTCTCGTCAGATCACCGTAATTAAACGACGTTGGGCGCGGTTAGTACGTAGATGGGGGACCGTTTGAGAACAACGGCGTGTCGTTGGCCAGTCCCATCTACAGAGTTGAGGTAGATAATACGAGTACATACGTGGTATCACAATGGGCCTAAATTGGCCTAAGTGTGTCGGCTTCTGCCGACAGCCACATAAACCTAACCTAACCTAACCTAAGAAATCAGCTTGGAGCTAGGTCCAACTTTTACAGTCCGTCGATCCAAGCCGAAACCGACGGCTTTTGCCACAAACCGAACCGAACCGAATTATCTTACAGGTGCAGCCAACTCGGTTTGGGGAAAAAACTAGACCGAACCGAACCGAAAAGCTAACTCGGTTAAGAAAAAATCTAAATCGGTTTAACTCGGTTTGTGCTCAACCGGGTTTGAACGTCACTAGTTGATATTGTCTTGATACGATTCACTACACTGACCTAATTTATGCCGAGTTCGAACTGCAGTTTTTTTTAGCTTTATCATGATAGGCATACATAATGTCAAGAGTTTTCTACTGCTGCAGTTGAGCCTCTCACGTTTGACATCATTCTGCTAAGCGACTGTGGTATTTACAGTCCTTTCTGGGGCGGACTAAATCAGCGGTAATTTTCTTTCTACGAGGTCCTTCTGTCTCGGCATAAATAATGGGCTTCCGGAAATTACGCCGGAGTTTTGTATGAAAAAAACACAAAAAAATGTCCATACAAATGGCCATTTTATATATATATATAATGCATATCCTGAAGATGTGATGTTGAAGACAAAGTAAAGGGTCTTTCATTAAGGATTTGACAACTTCTTTTTTAACAAAAATGCGAACTTCTTGAGATATCTCAAACAAATTTTATTGGCTTGAAGTACTATCAAAACATTTATGAATGGCATTCGACTTCGTTCATATGTCCACCACGGGAACGTATGCAGCGGCCGATACCATCAATCCAGTTTTCGATGACTCGGCAGGACATTTCGACCGGTACGGCCGCTATTTCTCGTTCAATTTTGGCTCAGAGCTCCTCTAACGTCGTCGGCTTGTTGGCATAGACCAATGATTTAATGTAGCCCCATGAAAAAAATCTAGATGCGTTAAATCACATGATCTCGGTGTCCAATAGATGGGACCGATTCTCGAGATAACACTTTCACCGAACTGAGACTTCAATAACTCGATTGTTGCACCGCTGTGTGGCTTGTGGCACCTTTTTGTTGGAACCACATATCACTGATGTCCAATATTTGTAAACGTTGTTCCTTCGTGTACTTTATCACGATGAAACTATTGATTTTACTGATTATTTTGACATTGACAGTTCGGCAATCGGTTTAAGGGTGCGTTCACACACTGAAAGTTTGAAGTTATCAAGCCGCTAATGAAAAACCCTTTAGGAATTCTTTGCTATGACAAAATGGCCTCCATTAGGACGCAACCACCCACAAGCCGGCAACGGCAAGTGGCTAAATGATTTATGTATTTATAATGATTATGATTTTTTTTGCAATTATGAAGTATTAATCAAATCGGCTCAAACAGCAAAAAAAATCAATTCAAGCTGATATCATTAATATAGTATGAACTCCATCAACGCTTTCATAGCAGTTACCGTTACCGCACACAAACACAACATTTCTTCTTCAACTTCTGACAGGCATATTCACTTGCGACACATCAAGTAGCACCTTGTGCACAATTTCTCATGACAGCCAGAGGAGGAAAGTCCATTGGCGATGATGATGAAGAACTTCAAGAGAACCAGAAGCAGAACAATAAAAAGAATAAACAATAATCTGACGGACAAACGCATACACTCTCACATACTGCCATGCACATTTTAGAAAGGAAAACTTTTATTATTTATACTGCATTTTCCAGTGTGTGCCGTCATCGTGTACCAGCCAACACTCTACTCGTACTCGTATTCGTCGTTCACACAAATTCCTCGAGGACATTTGATTTATGAGCATATGTGAATAAGGTACTGTTGTTGGGGCTCTAAATGATAAAATGAATTAAAACGCACGTCAAGCCCTGTTCTTATCCTACACGGTGGCATTATTTATTCATTAGACAGTGTTGTTTAGAGTATTTTGGGGTAAGTTGAGACCGAGTAAGACAGAGTGAAGCACACAGTTGAAGTGATGGAAAACAGAGGAAGAACCAGCAGGAGAAATTTATTCGAGTAATATGCAACGTTCTGTGTTGTGGTGTCGTGTGTGATGTCTTTATGAAGTTGACGATGGATGGAGCAGCAGAGTGGTCATCATACCCTTTGGACAATGGAGGACGGTTGATGGCCATCGTTGACGAAGGGCGAGAACCATGAACAAAATTGACAATAATTCATTTCCATGGAATTTCGTATGTAATATTTTGCTGTGTGGTTAATTTATTTAAATTCAAATTGAGTAACACTGCCATGGGTGGGGGAGACTAGTTGGACTTTGAAGTTGGAAATTAAACAAGAAATGAGACAGACAGAAATGTTTCTTACTGCAAATAAAAATTAAATGCAATTTGTAAGGATTATACGTGTGGAAGATGTAATTTACGCACGAAGATTTATCTGTGAAAGATACTAAGGGAAACATCTTTGTTTTGGGTTTTAATTGAACAAATAACAGTAACCAATGTGACATTCTGTTAACTGATCGTAAATTTTCCAACACTTTTTCTATGGCTGGTCCTCTATTATAAAATACATAATATTAATTTGTAGTTTATTGTAGCGGAAATAACACATTGTTCTTACGACTGCACAATTTACAGAGATGTGATATACGCTAGCTTACTTCTGAAATATAATATTAATTATAAACGTTTTAAAGAACAAAACTAAGTTTGAAGGAGAAGCTACTATAAAACCTTCATATCATTTTATGATCCTTGGAACCTAGCCTGGGGAGAAGGATGAACGCAGAAGACATTGATTTCATCAGCTACGACACTAACAGAACATGGTAACAAACAATGCACAAGTAGCAAATAGATTAATAAATAAACTACAAATCAAAAGACTAAATAAGAAATTAAATAAATAAATCAATAGATAAATAAATAAACAAAGGAATAAATAAAAAGGTAAACTAATAAATAAGTAAATCAGCAATTTATTAAATAAATAAACATAAATAAATAAATAAAGAAATAAATAAGTAAATAATCAATAATGAATAAAGAAATAGGTTAATAAATAAATAAACAATTAAATAAATTAACAGATTTTCTTAATTAGGTAGGTAGGTAGGTAGGTAGATGGATGCCCTTGTTGCGAGTGTCACGGCTCACTTAGACCAAGAGTAGGGTCCATTGTGTCCATTTTGGTTTTATTTTTTTTAAGAGAGAGAGATAAAAGAAGCCGTTGTTTAACAGCTCAGTAATTCGCTTTAGCAGAACCACCCGGATTCATGTGGGAATCTCAGGAGTTTCTTTAGCTGTAAAGCAGCCAGATCCTCCAGCTCCTCAAAGAAGTAGCTGAAAAGAGTCTTCAATCTTTTTGTTCTAAGGGCAGGGCATTCGCATAGCAGGTGACGTATGGATTCTATTTCTTCAACGTTCCTGCAACTCCTTCAGTAGTCGTTGTGCAGTATGCGCAGCCGCTCCGCGTGTAGGCTCACTACACAGTGTCCTGTGAGAACCCCCGCCAGTGTTCGAATGTCTTTGCGGTTAAACCCGATCATGGATTTAGATTTCATTTGGTTGACCGCTGTCCAGAGATCCCTTGTGTATCTGCATGTATCAAGATTGATCCAACGTAAGTTTGCTTTACTCATGGATTCGGTGTCGATACTTAGCATTAATGTGCTTAGGGGGGACTTATCGATTTTAGGGCCAGAAATTCATTCATCTCCGATACCTTCCTTGCTAGCTCGTCCGCTTTCTCATTGCCCGAGATGTTATCGTGCCCTGGTACCTCGCATAGGTAGTTGTCGGAAGAAATACATAAAACGATAGATCATATGATTTTAAAATTCTATCGATATTATTTTATTTATTTATTTTATTTATTATTATATTTTATTATTATTATTTATTGTTATCTTCTTCTTTAACTTTTTCAACGATAAAAAAAGTATACAAGGTATACTGTGCTTAAGAATACGGACATGGCTATTGTGTCGTCTGCCGAATTCTATCAATATTTGCCAATACATCCAGCTCTTCGGTAGAACCATGCGAGGTTAGGTACAGCTGTTTTTATCTTATTTATCACATAAAGGGTCTTTTATTAAGGACTTGACAATTTTTTTCCAAATAAAATACAATCTCAATCTAAAAAAAAAAATGTATTGGCTTGAATTCTATCAAAACATTATTGAATGGAACTCGACTTCGTTCATATGTCCACCACGGAAACGTAAGCAGCGGTCGATACCTTGAACCCAATTTTCAATGACTCGGCGCACATTTCGACCGAAACGGTCGCTATTTCTCGTTCAATATTGGCTCTGAGCTCCTCTAACGTCGCCGGCTTGTTGCCATAGACATAGACCAATGATTTAATGAAGCCCAATAAAAAAAAGTCTAGAGGGGTTAAATCACACGATCTCTGCGCCCAATAGAAGGGTCCGTTTCTCGAGATAACACGTTCACCGAACTGAGACTTCAATAACCCGATTGTTGCACCCAGAGTGTGGCCTGCAGCACCGTCTTGTTGGAACCACATATCACTAATGTACAATTCATGCAATTGCTCAAAGAAATAACGTTCCAACATTTCTCTGTAGTGAATACCATTTACCGTAACGTGACGGTTATTTTCAATGACGAAAAAAAAACGGCCCAATGACGCCACCGGCATGAAAACCGCACCAAACGGTGACTTTTTGCAGATGAAGTGCTATTTCATGAAGCGCATGAGGGTTCTCACCTGTCCAGTAATGCATATTCTGCTTATTGACGAAGCCGTTAAACCAAAAACGCGCTTCATCGCTGAAGATGATTTTGCGATGAAATTCTTCATTTTCTTCCATCATGTTCAGAGCCCAATTCGAGAACGTAAGTCGCTTCATATGATCAAGTGGCTTTAGTTCTTCAGTCAGCTTGATCTTGTAAGGGTGTAGGCCAAGATTCTTAAGCGAAATTCGCCATAATGTGGTCTGGGGGAGGCCCAATTCTTGAGAACGCCGTGAAGTTGACAGATTTGGCTGGTTTGCGACGGAGGCCTCTACGGCAGCAATATTCTCCACACTTCGGTCAAAACGCAGTCTCACTGCCACGGCATCATCAAGCAGCAAATATTCTGACTCAAATTTGTTCACTAGACTATGAATTGCTTGTCTACTGGGACGAGAATTACGGCCGAAAATTGTCCTTAACGCTCTTAAAGTTGCGACCACCGACTCGGAATTCCGGTACTAAATTTTAATTATTTGTAAACAATGTTCCTTCGTATACTTCACAATGCTGAAAATGTTGATTTTACGGAATATTTTGACATTGACAGTTTGGTAATTTGTGGGTGCGTTCACACTAAGAGTTTGAGGTTGTCTAGTCGCTGATAAAATACGCTTTAGAAGGCAAGCAGATAAATGATAATCTGTCCGACTTCCTTCCAATTGTAAGTGGTATTCCTCAAGGTTCTACACTTGGTCCTATATTGTTTTCATTTAATGTTAATGAACTTCCATCTGTTATAGGAAACTGTTTGTCGCGTATGTATGTCGACCAACGACGATAACACGTCGAGTTAATCGGTTCTCGTCAGATAACCGTAATTAAACGACGTTGGGCACGGTTAGTACGTAGATGGGGAACCGTTTGAGAACAACCGCGTGTCGTTGGCCAGTCCCATCTACAGAGTTGAGGTAGATAATTATACGTGGTATCACAATGGACCTAAATTGGTCTAAGTGTATCGGTTTCTGCCGACAGCCACCTAAGCCTAACCTAACCTAACCATGTATGTCGATGATGTCCAAATGTATTTATATGAGTTACACTCTCGGCCATATTGAGAACGGAGTTACTTGAGTGAATTTTGAACGTTGGTCTGAACTAAACGGATTATATTTAAATGCAAAAAAGCTGAAGTACCTAGTCATATCTAGGAAACCTTTAGATCTTTCCTACTTTCCTCCTCTTTAACTAAGGACCTCTCCAATAGATTGTGTTGATTCTGCAAGAAATCTTAGAGTTATTTTTAATCGTAGGTTAACTTGGGATAATCATATCAATGCGGTCGCTGGAGAAGTAAAAGAGGTAGGTACTCCGAAATTTGTCGGTAACACAGTACAATACGGTATGTTTTTTGGACTACGTAAATATGATAGGTTAGGTAGTTTTTATTCTCGCCTGCCTCGGACGGGCTACAGTCCGCTTGGGCGAACTGTTGGATACCCTATTCTTATTCCTATCCCTCATAAGTGGGCGTGACAAAAGTCTAAGTTTGGTTGAATTGTTAAGAACGCTCTACATATTTTGTTATATCACATTTAAAGGATTGTATCAAAAAAAAACGTTCCCTAGCTCAAACTTGGGTGTTTCAATAAAATTGTTTTATTTAATTGTGGGCGTGTCAGTAGGCGAATTTAAAAAAAAAATTAACACATGAGCATAAAGGGCCCCTAGAGAGTATATATTATAAATCTCAGCTCCCTAGCTCAAACTTTGGATTTTCAAAAAAATTGTTTTATTTATTTGTGGGCGTGTCTGTGGGCGGATTTCAAAAATTCGTAAACTTGATTATTTCGGGACCCTAGAGAGTATATGGTTAAAATTTCAGCTCTCCAGTTTAAAGGTATAATTTTTGCCGACAGACGGACGGACGGGCGGACATGGCTAGATCGACATTACTATCGATGCTGATCATAAATATAGTAACTTTTAGGGATCTACGGGCAATATTAAGGTATTTTACAAACTATGCGTCAAAATTAATATACCCTTAGAATAGGGTATAAATATCTACCTACTGTACCCTTTTGAAACTATGTACATACTTCTACCGGTATGTAGACAAGAGTGATACGCCTCTGAACTGTCTGTCAAAGCGACTTTGATGTATCATATTTTACCCACTATTTCATTCCTTTGTCTAAACTGTTTTCTTGAAAATCCATCATCGTGCGTCGTTGTCATCGCCCCAACCACAACGGTAGAATATTAATCACATTTAATATTCCACCACCATGACTAAAAGCGGAGATCCAAGGTGCTTCGCTTTGTCTGTGTGAAATTCTCTGCATTTCCTGCAATGAAGGGAAAATTCTAGTGGAAACTTCAAGCTCGCAATATCACAACTATATTCTGTTTTGATTTGAATCGCGCCCAAAACACCTACGCGTGTACACCCTAAACGTATTTATATATATCTTTGTGGAATATCATCCATTACTTGCGGCATTGTCTTGGGTTGAAAACGAAAAAAAAAATACTTATCAAGTTCGCATCTTTCATCAACTGTATTGAAACCGCAATAGAACCGCCCCCGTATAACAAAGGTGACCTCAAAGCAACAGCAACATTTCATATCTTCTATTTGGAAGATGAAATTAATGGATGAGAGAAGGCATTTGAGTTTGTTGATCCAGATTACACATCATTTCCATGTGACGGGAGTTCTTATTTCGCTCTTGTAACCCTTTTGTAATTAATTTTTGACTGAGTGAGGTAGAATAGAACGAATAATGTTTTGCCAAATTAAATTCAAAATGCGTCGACAAGCCTTGAATGCGCATCAATTACCACTCGAAACTAGATTTTGGATAAACAATGAACTGTAATACAGCACGATTTACAACACTTTTTTCTTCCTGACAATTATAATTTACAAACATAAGGGAAGCGATTTGTCATTCTGTCCACAAACTCATCATTTCCTAAATACCCATGCCATGGAAAAGTGATGGTGCTTCCCCAATGTTCACTAATACAGCTTCTTAATTTCCAGGTGCAGGTATGGACGCGTACACAGAGAAACCGCTGCGCTACTTGCTTTTACTAGCTTTTACCGGAATGAATTTGTAATTCTTGTTTACCCCGGTTACCAGCTTTCAACAGATTTCAGTCTATTGTTCTCATTCTTTTAACGGTAGCGGCACGATGTTCACTACGGCCATCACCTGCTAGCATCACTCTGGCTCTGAGTACCGGCGCGTAAATGTCGCCCAAATGCTGGTTAGCGATAAGCTGGTTCACTCTAACGTTTTGTTCTTTTGAACTTTCTCTTTTTTCTTTTAATTTTTTATCTTTGAAGTATACTAAAACGAAAGTTCTGGAAGTTGTGTTAAAATGAAATTCAAACTGAAACTGTGGTTATGTCAGAAAAAGTGCGTCTTGCAACTTCCTCCATTTGTCTACTTCTCGCAGAGCCACTGCCCACACGATTAGACGGATTTTCTTTAAACTTGTAATATAGATTTTTGGGATAATAATCCCAGATAATTTTAAAGTTGTCGATTCTATTTATTTTAAGAACGTTACCTTCCATACTTGTTTAAAAAACACTGATGCAAGAAAAAACAAGAAAACCAGTTGTGCACTGTATTTCTTTTTGACTTAAAAAGCGAGGAGGTTGCCACCGGTTTGGGGCCAACGTTTTGACTGGGTCAACATTTTTTTTTATACTATTGAAGCGTGGTGTCCCACCACTACCCAGTTGGTGAAAAGTGGGTTCCCGTCGAGCAAGTGTTCCATAACTCCCGTAGGCGAAGATGCCCAGCCCAGACCCAGAGCCAGGCGACCAATTGTTCAGCCTCGAGTGGAGAGCGGGGGAAAGTTTTAAAATATGGCGAATATCGAAGAGGAACAGAGCCATGCGACCAATTGCTTGTTCAGCCTGTCTACACAAATCCAACAGAATGTATTAAATAAAAAGAGTGACTCCGACTTTCTGGTTGTGTGCTCACAAGCTCTATTAACAGACTGCAATAATTTTGAATTCAAACTGCCCTCTTATACCCAAAATTGCAACGGTGCGGTGCACTGTAAATCTTAAAAATCAACATTAATTCTTTATTTCTCCGTTCGTTCAATTCTGTGTATGCAAAGACTTACAGTTGCGTGTTTTTGATAGCATTTTTAAAGTTAACATGGGAAATGTGCTTTCAAAGTTTTAGAAAAGTGCTTAAAGTACAAATATGCCTTCTAATGAAGTAAATTTGATGCAATTCAAATGTACTAAGAAGAAATATAAATGTTATTGAAATTGGAATTACTAACAATAATAATTGCTTAGCGATTATTAACAATAAGAGAAAAAAATGTAAATACATAGTTGGTTTTAGAAAGTTAAGTATGTTCTCATATTAAAGATGGCTGCTACATTATGTTATTCACAATTCTGCTTTTCAAAATTAATTTAGTCAAAATTCTGCAAATTCTGTATGGCACTTAATTTTATTCTGTCGATTAGATGACGCGCTGTTCGCGAGATTAAAGAACAAAATAACTATGCTTAGGTCTTTGGCTCATGATCTGAAAGAAGTACCCGGGCTTTGCGGGGCTATCTCTTCAATTGCTAGCATTTTTAAAAGTAGAATTTTGTCAAACAGATTTGAAATAAAGAATTATGATCGCAGACTTTTGACCGGTCTTGCGACTTATGTAAATTGGTATCACTGAGAAATTAAAATTTGGCTAACCTCTTTGATAACCTTTCCAAATGTTTTCTTACAATTGGTGTTAAGTTGAATCGTCGAACCTTGGTTTTTAACTGTACTCGCATACCGACAAAAAATAATCGATCTCTTAACCAGTGATATAACTTTACTACACTTCGCTTCAACTGAATAAGCACAAACATTTTCTAAGCTACGTTGTCCATTTTTTCAAAACCTTGTGCCGTAATATATCATTTGATGATGCAAACTGTTTGCGTATGATGTTGACAAAATAAATCGGAAAGAATATTTCAAAAAGTACCGCTATTTTTTTCCTGGTTCCCTTGCAAAGCAATCAATATGGAAAAATGCAGTTTTATTTTGCGTCAACTGAATAGACACAAATATTGAAATTGGAAATAAAAGTTACTGGGATTAAATGAAACAAGTTTTTCTTAAAATAGGTTTTCATTGGTTAATTTTAGTAGTGGGTACTGCCGAATTTATTCATAATAGTTTCGTAAATTCCATCAGGCAAGGAACCGTACGCCCTCTTTATGTAGTCCAGCGAAATTTCCCCCCAGGCCAATTCCATGACTGCAATAAGGGATTCTCTGTCTTCAAACAGACGGCCAGACTCATAAACTTTTTGTACTAACCATCCCCAAACGTTTTCTTTAACGTTCAGGTCCGGTGAGTAGGGCGGCCATTGAAGCAATTCCACACTCTGCTCCTCTATCCAATTTTTTACTATGTGCGCTGTGTGGATGGGGGCGTTGTCCTACTGAAAAGTTCAGTTTATGGGTCCAAAAATGCCTAAAAATTTAGGAAAATTTCTTTTCAAATTTCCTTTATAACTTAATGCAGTAATTTTTGAGGTTTTTAACTCAAGTTCAACAGTGCCATAGTAGCTAACTGCTCCCCATACCATAACTCCACCTTCTCGACTATGATGCCGCGCTAAAAATCGTTCTTCTTTCCTCACATCGTGGAAGTAATAGTTAGGTAAACTCATCAGGGCCATCAAAATTAAACCTCTTTTCATCCGAAAAAGCTACGTGACGCCATTCATATTTAAAACTCATATGGAGTCTAGAGAATTCTAAGCGCATACACTTCCGTTTCTCGTTAAGTGGTGGTTTCTTTTAAATTTTTAACCGTTTTAGATGTTTGGCACTATTGATAACCCTTCGCACTGTTGAAAAGCTTGCAGTAACACCGGCTTTCTGCTTTATTTTTGCCGCAGAGTCGCAGGAATTGGAAGCACATCTTAAAATTGTTCTTCAATCAACTGCTGTTGTTGCCTTTTTTTGACCTCCTTTCATGTTGTTTCCGTACAAATCTTTGCTTCTTAAATAAGAATAGATCACACTAAAACTTCGTCCAATTTTGTCAGCTATAGAACGCCCGGTTAGTCCTTTTTCTTTTAGTAAATCGATTTGAGCTCTTTCAACACTATTTAGAGATTTTGATCTACCCATTTGTCTTTAAAATACAATTAATCAAATAAAATTCACTTAAAGCACTTTACCTGTTAATCTAATTGTCAATCTCCACAGAAAACTCATAAGCAGTGAAAATAATGACCTTGTGTCTATTCAGTTGACGCAAAATAAAACTGCATTTTTCCATATTGAATGCTTTGCAAGGGAACCAGGAAAAAATAGCGATACTTTTTGAAATATTCTTTCCGATTTATTTTGTCAACATCATACGCAAACAGTTGACATCATCAAACGATATATTACGGCACAAGGTTTTGAAAAAATGGACAACGTAGCTTAGAAAATGTTTGTGCTTATTCAGTTGAAGCAGAGTGTATAAAAGAACCGCAGAAATATATTTTGTTTTATGCTGGAACTCATCTAGTACAAATTTTATAATAAAGGGTTTTTCAATAAGAGCGTTACAAAAGTTTTTTTTAAATAAAACAAAAACGGTTTTGGATATCAATGGAATTCTTTATTCCTTTGAAAGTTCGATGCCATTATGTATGGAACTCGATTTCTTTTGCATGGCCACCACGTGCACGCTTGCAGAAGTTCAGACGCTGAACCCAATTTTCGTCGGTTTTCAAGCATAAATCGGCCGATACTGCTGCAATTTCACGTTCGATATTCGTAAGAAGTTCATCAATCGTCGCTGGCTTGTTGGCATAGACCATAGACTTGACGTAGCCCCACAGGAAATAGTCTAACGGCGTCAAATCGTTCGTGAGATAACACGGTTTCCAAACTTTGTTTCCAATAAATTGATTGTGGCATTCGCTGTGTGGCTTGTGGCGCCGTCCTGTTGGAACCACATGTCCTCCAAGTCCATGTCATCCAATTGGGGCCAAAAATATTCGGTTATCATTGAACGGTAGCGATTCCCATTCACAGTAACTTGCCGGTCTTGATCATCACGGAAGAAGTACGGCCCAATGACGCCGCCGGCCCATAAACAACACCAAACCGTAATTTTGTCGGGATGCAATGATGACTCATGGAGTACTTGTGGATTGCTGCCTGACCAATACCGCATATTGTGTTTATTGACGAAGCCATTCAGCCAGAAATGAGCCTCATCGCTGAAGATGATTTTTCGATGAAAATCCGAATCCATGACTCCTAATTTCAGTAGTAAATTTTAATAATTTCGACTCGTTCTTGGCTCTTATATATTTCCATCATGAAATGGCAAACTTTACTGAAGAGAAATGTCAAAAGAGCGGCAAGAAATGCGGCGTCGTTTGCTGTCCCTGTTGCTCTACTTTTGTAGCGTCCCTGTTGAAAAACCCTTTACTATCAGGTGAAATACTTGCCACTGATTCCATTCCGATTTCCAAAAGAAAAATTTACACTATACAAATAATCTTCATTCCATGTTCGTGTTCCTCTTCTTCCATCTGTCGTTCTCTTCCTTCTTCTCTGTCCTAATTTTATCTGTCTTTCATTTTTCTTTTCTTCTTTTCTTTTATTTTTTTATTTTCTGTCACTATACTTTCTGAGCTAAATTGTAATATTATTTGTACACCCTACTTAGTTTTTTTTGCTGTACTATTAAAGACCAAGTCTTAATGTATACCATTTTTAAAATAATAAATAAATGAAAAATGTATCTGTATACGTTCTCAACCAACTTATAAAACATTTTTTTTTTTAATTTTTACAGACGGTATTGTAGGAGCCGGCACCATAACTTCGCGGTGGACACCAGTAAGTGCCGGTCCCCCAGGTCCATTGGGACCGGCAGACACAAATGGCAGTATGGCGGATGCCAAAAATTTAGACGTCGGGGATATGAGTGACGTAAGTAGAACCATATTTCCTATGATTATTTGCTTTTAAGGATTACAGTTTTGAGAAGATTCCAAGAAAACGCAGATCTTCTTTTGCTTTTCTTTTTCTTAAAGACCTTATCGTTTCATTGACTTTATAAATTTGAAAACCTTGCTAAAATCAATTTGGTGTTACTACAGGGTCTTGTTTTTAATTAGGGGTTTCCAGGTTCAAATCCCCCAGTAACTGCCTCTCCACTCGGAAAAGTTTCACAAACATCCAAGATATCAATTGTCACAAGAACCTTTTTAAATTTGCCGTCCGGAGTCGGCTTAAAACAATCGTGCCAGAAATATAACTTCGCGCACACACATATTTTTTTTTCAATTCGCGCGGTCTAAAGGGATTTTCAATATGTACTCTTAATGTAGACATGTTTATAGTTACATGGTATAGATTGTTGTATAATCAAGGTGTTATGCCTATTTGTTTTAATCAAGAAAGCACATATCTAAAATATAAAAATCAATGTTTGTGTGTACGTCTTCTCTTGGTTCGCGCATCGTTCTTCCGATTGAGTTGAAACTTAGCACAGTTGTTGTTGGCACGTACGTGAAGGTATCAGCCATAGGACCATCAACAAACAATATACCATCACATAAAATAGGTGACTCGCGAGTAAGAAGAAGAATTTCAAGACAAACGTTTAAGATCAACACATGCAAGAGGTTGAATTAAAATCTAATATGTCAGTCCAGTGCAGCTATTTGGCTAATGACAAATTAAAAGAAAAAACACTCAAAATCCTTAGTAAACAATTAAAACCAGTAAGCGACAGTGAAAATAGTATTAGTAAATAGTATATTTACTTTGTACAGTAGGTGTTGGCACTTGGGCGAAAGTTTCTGACATAAAACCAGCAACGTACAATTAGACCAAGAGCCCACAGCAAATTTTGGGCGTGAAAGTAAAACCAAAAAGCTGATACATGAACAGAAAGGTCTCCAAAAAGTAAACTCAAATGTCGAAGTCTGGCAGCGCTTAGTTGCAGCTGAAGTTAGTAATAGTACATAGGTTGAAAACGTGTTTTTTTTTCCAAAATCGGGATTTTTTATATAACCACTTGAATATAGTATTAAATGAAAGAACAGACTGCCCTGATCACAGAAATATAGGTGCGAGACGTCTTACGCGCAGCCATACCCTTGCCAGACGTACTAATAGTATGTTAAAAATCACATTTTGAAATAATTACTTCCGCAGGTGCATGTGTGCTGCCAAGTTTTTTTTTTGATGAATTCTTAACCGGCGATGGTCGTTTTTTAATGCCATGCCTATGTCGCGTATGGAACAATGCTGTAGAAAATGAACGAATTCTGTTATCACCATCAGAGAGTGGTTGGGTATTATGCGTAGTACGCAGATCGAGCTAAAATTTAGTTCACATTCTTCTCTCCAAACACGAGCTAAAGACTCCAGCTAAATTTTGAAAGAGAGTTGTGTAGACTTTCCTCAACACAGTAAGACAACAACTCGTCGGAATCCATTTTTGCACAAAATAAAAACAATTTCAGACGAAATGAACAGCTGTCTGTCAAAATACAGCTGTCTGTCAAAATTAAGCTCGAAATAAATGTGCCGAGCAATTTATCGGTCCGCTAAATTTTGACAGTTAAACAATGTACACCGCGAAACAAAAGTTTGAAATGTTAGCTGGAGCTTTTAACCAACGACCATACCACGTCGAGTTAATCGGTTCTCGTCAGATCACCGTAATTAAACGACGTTGGGCGCGGTTAGTACGTAGATGGGGGACCGTTCGAGAACAGCCGCGTGTCGTTGGCCAGTCCCATCTACAGAGTTGAGGTAGATAATACATACGTGGTGTCACAATGGACCTAAATTGGTCTAAGTGTGGCGGCTTCTGCCGACAGCCACATAAACCTAACCTAACCTAGCTGGAGCTGCGTACCAATCAGCTAAAATGCTTTGCTAAATTTTAGCTTGGCTAAATTTTGGAGAGAATTTTGTATGGGAGCTAAATTTGAGCTCGAGCTGCGTACTATGCTTTAGATGACAACAAGTATAAAGTCAAATGGTTCGACGGAAATGTTGCCCCTGATAGACTGGAGGATATATTAATTAATGACGTGGATGTTTCCGATGATGAAGATAATTTTATAAACGATTCATCGCATGAATCTGATAAGGAATAACTTTTAGAACGTATTATATACAAGTATATATTATTTTTCAGTTATGTACATAAATACATATCATATAATAAACATTGAAGTTCTTAATTTACAAATAATGGTGTATAAATACTTGTATATTATCGTTACGATAATTACACTTTTAGGGCAACATTCACTAGACATAAGTGAAGTATTTAACAGTTATCTTTTATGACCATTGACCAGTGGCTCCGACAAATTCGTTTCTGTTGTCACAATATGGTTATCAGAATTGTTAAAAAAACGACGTCTGGCAAGGGTTTGGCTGCACGTAAAACGTCTGGGACCATCATTTTTGTGATCTGGGCGTTTTCACAAATTTTTTGGTGTAATTATTATTTGGTTACACCAATTATTTCAAAATGTGATTTTTAACATACCTACTCGTACTATTAGTACGTCTGGCAAGGGTATGGCTGCGCGTAAGGCGTCTGGCACCTATATTTCTGTGATCAGGGCAGTCTGTTCTTTCATTTAATACTTCAAGTGGTTATATAAAAAATCCCGATTTTGGAAAAAAACACGTTTTCAACCTATGTACTATTACTAACCTCAGCTGCAACTAAGCGCTGCCAGACTTCGACATTTGAGTTTACTTTTTGGAGACCTTTCTGTTCATGTATCAGCTTTTTGGTTATACTTTCACGCCCAAAATTTGCTGTGGGATCTTAGACTAAATAGGTGGCACGCGAGACTTGTCGGAGTATCATGCGTCGTCTATGCGTTCGAGCATCATTCAATCAATTGCTTTCCACAGTTTTTGTTGGTATTTGGGAAAGTTTCTGATATGATGCATTCAACGTAGAATAGGTGGCGCGCGAGTCGCCTCGGATTATCGTTCGTCCTCTATGCGTTTGGGAATCGTTAAATCAATTGTTTTGAAACTTTTTACAGTTCTTGTTGGTACTCGTATGTGCGCGAAAGTTCCTGACATAGTGCCATCAACGTACAATGTGCCATCAACGTACAATGTGCCATCAACAGGCAATTGGCGGCGTGCGAGTATGATTAAAACTTCAAAGAGAAGAGGGGACCAGGAAAATAATAAAGAAACTTAATAAATAAATAAATTTTTAATATGTTGGAAGCTCCTGGCCCGCCTAGGCGAAGAAAAACAGTACATCGACCTGGATAGATCTATTGTACCATACGTCAGAGAAAATTTTAGGCTAGTGCGTTTTTAACTTTTCTAGAAAAGGTAATAATGCTAGAATCAGGGGATTTCTTGAAGTCTTCATGAATTAAGAGTTCTTTGAAGAAGAACCTCTTTCTGATTCCGCAGAGGGCTGGGCATTCGCACAATATGTGCTCCGTGGTTTCGTCGTCCTCGAAGCACAGCCTGCACTCTGAAGAGTCGGCTAAGTTCATTTTGTTAAGGTGGTATCGTAAACCGTGGTGACCTGTGAGTTAGCCTATTAGGTTTTTAATGCCATGCCTACGTAGGTTTAGAATTCTGCTGACATTGTTTTTAAAGGGCTGGATGGCTCGTTTGGCCTGTCTAGACCTATTTTTATATAGTTTGCACATGTAAATGTGCCTGTTTTGTATATGTGTAGGTACCGACTTCCAACCAAATTACATTTAATTTTACATTACAAATTATTCAATTCAAAGAGGCATGCCGGGGATTAGATAGTTCTTTTTTTATAAATATAATTTGGTTTTTATTTCAATCGATAGATGAGGGCTTGCAATAAGCCATGAAAAACAGTATCAGCCAAATGATTTCCACGAGCTCTGTTGCACGTCTAAGCGTTGAGTGCTTCAATTTACTGGGGGTGATGGCAAAATCCTCAAAGAAAGGAGTAGGGCTGACAGCCAATTTGGATCACCATTTCGAGAAATGACTCGGCCAGTAAACTTTTCTCACAAAAGAGCAATGGTTTCGGCTTGTCTTGTTGAAAATAAACCCCAGTCACAACCAATTGTATTCAAGTTCCGAATATTAAACTTATGGTTCATGGTTCGAAACCGTGATCCCTTCATGGTATCAAGATGGTTTGGTTCGCAAATGCGATAATACTGCTTATTAACAAAGCCTTGAAGATGAAAATGTGCATTTTCGCTTACAATGATTTTTAGGTGAAATTCAGTATCAATTTTATGCATTTCCAACACCCAATTCGCAAAACTACGACGCTGTTGATCGTCGGCAGGCTTAAGTTCTTCTTCTCGATATTCTCGTCGACCGAGAAAATTTTCAACTGTTAAATCCAAATTGTCACAATTTTTGTAGTAAATTTAACAATTTCAATGCGTTGTTAAAGCGTGTATCGTTCCAATTTTATTAATAGCTGACTAAAAATGAAAGTTCAATTTTTGGAAGTAGCAAAATAGTCGGGCTCAGTGGTTAGTGTGTCGGAATACTAATCGAAAATTCCCCGGTTACATTCCCGCCATTCAAAATGGGAAATTTTTTCCAAAGAGAATCTATAAATTTCCCATTTTTAATGGCGCTTTTAAATTTATTGAAGGATGAATAAATCGGGCCTAATTTGCTATTGCACCCAATTAAAAAACCCTTACAAGCTATCACAGCGCCGGGATGACTGCGAAAGCGCTTAGCGGATGCAGCAAGTTGAAGTGCTGATTCTATTTGTAATTTTTCAAGTTCAAGTTTCAAGGAAGCACAAATCGCCTGCAAGTTAACTAACGACTTATTATTTAAACGCGTTGCCTAGCATCTATTATTGCTGTCAAGTTCAGGGATGTAATGAAAACGTATGCCTCCTGCATATACTCGTAAGGCGGCTTATCAGACTCATACACGATTCGTCCTACATCAAAGATTCCTTTGCGCCTTTTAATCCGCAAACGACTCTGTTCGGGAGTGTTCTTTTAATGTATTCATACATACATATCTATTGATTTTTTTTAATACACGCGTATGCCTTCCCTTCATTGCATTTAATACGTGTTATTGATGACGAGATGCTCGTGTACAGGAGCCCTTAGAATACTACGAACACTGAAGCAATATGAATCCGATGTTTTTAACATCTGTACTGAGGAAATATGGTTGATTTCTTTCACTTGCTCAAAGGGGAAATTTTGAGTGAACAGCTGATATTTACTTGTTGATCATCATCGGCAACATTATTGGAGTCTCCGACAGAATGACTATATCATCTTAATTATTTTTAATACCGGCAAAATCGATTCCTCTTGGTAAGAAAGTCGACAAGTCGTCCAGGAATAAGGAAAATAATAATGAACTCTTGAGGCAACCCTGCCTGATACCCATGTGTGATTCAAACCAGTTTGACACATTTGTTCCATCCGAGACCACAGACATAAAGGGTCTTTCATTAAGGACTTCACAACTTCTTTTTTAAATAAAATGCAACCTCTACTTGAGATATCTCAAAAAAAAAGTTTATCGGCATGAATTGCTATCAAAAAATGTATGCATGGAGTTTGATTTCGTTCATATGTCCACCATGGCAACGTATGCAGCGGTCAATGCGTTGAACCCAATTTTCGATGACAGTTTGACTGATATGGCCGCTATTTCTCGTTTGATATTGGCTCTGAGTTACTCTAACGTCACCGGCTTGTTGGCATAGACCAATGATTTAATGTAGCCCAATAAAAAAAAACTAAAGGCTTTAAATCACACGATCTCTGCACCCAATAGAAGGGTCCGTTTCTCGAGATAACACGTTCACCGAACTGAGACTTCAATAACTCGATTGTTGTGTGGCTTGTGACACCGTCGTGTTGGAACCACATATCACTGATGTCCAGTTTATGCAATTGCTCACAGCAATAACGTTCCAACATGTCGAATACCATTTACCGTAACGTGACGGTCACTTTCATCGACAAAAAAAACAATGACCCAATGACGCCACCGGCATGAAAACCGCACCAAACAGTGACTTTTTGGGAATGAAATGCTTTTTCATGAAGCACATGAGCGTTCTCACCTGTCCAGTAACGCATACTTTGCTTATTGACGAAGCCGTTTAACCAAAAATGCGCTTCATCGCTGAAGATGATTTTACGACGAAATTCTTCATTTTCCTTCCATCATGTCCAGAGCCCAATTCGAGAACGTACGTCGCTTCATATGATCAAATGGCTTTAGTTCTTGAGTCAGCTTGATCTTGTTAGGGTGTAGGCCAAGGTCCTTATGCAAACTACGTATTAATGTGGTCTGGAAGAGGCCCAATTCTTGATTGACGTTAACGCTCTTAAAGCTGCGACCACCGAGTCGAAATTTTGGTAGTAAATTTTAATTATTTGTAAAAGCTGTGACTTCATTCACCATGATGAAAATGTTGATTTTACTGAATATTTTGACATTGACAGTTCGGTAATCGGTTTAAGGGTGCGTTCACACTGAAAGTTTGGGGTAGTCAAGTCGCTAATGAAAGACCCCTAACAGACTCTCTATTACTTGCAACATTTTTGTTGACACTCCAAGATTGTTTATAAAGTTCTGTCAATGAAGTCAAACGCCACATTAAAGTCCACAAGGAAGGCATATAGTTTTCTGCCCTTTTCCAGATACGTTCTTGCAATATCTGTTCACGCGAAAATATTGTTCACGGTGGAGTAGTTCTTCCTGAATCCATATTGAAATTCGATAAGTAAGCCGTTTGTTTCCATCCAAACTGTGAGCCGCTTTAGAATAATCCCCGCAAAAGGTTTCATAATTGAATCCAAGAGGGTTATGCCTCTGCAGTTACCTGGATTATTGTGTCTTTTTTGAAAATTATATTTCTTCTTGGCACTTCACCCACGTTGAATATATAATTATATACGGTTGCTAATCTTTCAAGAAACTCGTTTGTTGCATATTTAAAGAATTCGTACCGGATACGATCTTCTCCAATCACATGATTATTTAGATTATTGATTCTACTAATGCGATTTATAGTCTCATGCCTGCCATAAATAGTTCTATGATGCGAGCTAAACAATAAGTAAACATTACGCATGTTATGGGCGCCACGACGGTTATCGCTATGAAGCTTTCGTTGAGAAAGGGTATCATTTGAAGAAGCTTGATACATTTACTGTAAGGACGTAGGTTAAATGGATCATCTAATGGAAATCCTCTTAAAAGAAATCGAATAAATTTATGTTGCCTCTATTCGATATTTTTGATCAAATATTAAAGGCACTCAGCCCAATGCCACGCACCACACTTTATTGAATAAGACATGGATAGGGTATCCATATCCAACAGTTAGCCCAAGCGTACTGTAGCATTTCCTTATGTTTTGTTTTCTTTTCTTTGTCAAAAGTATTAACTTTTTTAGCGTAATTTATGTTGGCTCTGTTACCAAAATTGAGGTATATATTTTTTTAAGTTTTTTCTCTAAACGTGTTTTTGGCGTAATTCAGGGAGCCGTCATGGGAAGAGCTATAATATAATTGTGCGGCATAAAAGGGAACCGAGTTTATCCTAAAACAGTGTTCTTCTACTGAAGCAAAATCTGCAGTCCTTACTTATTCATCCCTATATTTTAAATCACTTGCCGATAATATGGTTTTGCTTGTTAAACCGCACGCACCTTTGAAACTATTTTCAGTTCAAAATTTTTTTTTTAATAGAGTACTTCGCGACAACGTCTGTGGCAAATGAAAAAAAGTGGTCTGGGTGCGACCCGCAAGGTCCACACGAATAACTTCCCAGTGGGATCAATATGATTTATGCGATTAGTGGTAAATTTTGAAATGTGGTTTACCATAAGATATGGTTAAGAATTATTCAATATTAAAAAATGCTCTTTATTATTGTTCATGGAAATTGAATGTTGTTAATAACAGCGTAGTGTGATATATATTAATGCAACCATTGTTATCAACACGTAAACCTGTAATTTTACATGTATACGAAATAACGGAGCACAATGTAATAATGATTTGCTCAATGACAACTGGCAATAAATAGTACAATTAAAGGCAAATTATTTAAGTTATTTATTTCCTAACAAAAAATGGCTAGACCGATTTCGCTGAGAACCAAATCAGTTCTGAGTTACGTAATTACGCTTCGAATAAACCCGGTCCCATGTCAATATCATCTTTGGTTCTCGAGATAATCGTGGCGAAAGATAATTCCGAACGCACATACGTACATACGCACATACGTACATACACACACCCAGGCATCTCTATAAAAACGTTGGATTTGGATTCTGGTGACCTTGAAACGTGGAGATATGTCAAAATCCGCGATTCACAAAATCGACCCCATTACAACAACTTCCACAATAAATAGTACAAATCATCAATTTCAAAATTCAGCTAGTTTGCCCCTATTTTTTTAGTTATTTACTCGTATTTATTAACAGAAAATCCTGGACCGATTTCGCTGAAAACTTAATCGCTTCAAATAAACCCGGTCCATGTCAATATCATCTTTGGTTCTCCAGATAATCGTGGCGAAAGATAATTCCGAACGCACATACGTACATACACACACCCAGACATCTCTATAAAAACGTTGGATTTGGATTCTGGTGACCTTGAAACGTAAAGATATGTCAAAATCCGGGATTCACAAAATCGGCCCCATTAGAAGAACTTCCACTGGGAAGTTAAAAAAAAACTTGCAGCATAATGAAATGAAGCAAAACAATGGCGAATTTGTATAGTGGGAGACTAGTTTTGCGCGAATATTTCGTAAAAAGTTTATAATGAAGCGTATTTAAAAAAAAATCCAGAATTAAGAAGGAGTATCCAAACTTAGAAATATAGAAGGATTGCGCACCTAAAAAAAAGGGAAACCGTGAGAATCGCATTGTTGTGGCTAAAAAAATAGTTTTGTTTGGAAATAAATTAAGTTGAACAATTTTCTGTATATACATTTTACACATAACAAAACTGTACAAAAGCAAGTGAAAATCTTCGTAAATGGCTAAATCAAGAGCTGCACAAGCGTTTTTTGTCAACTAGTCACTGTTTTTGTTGTTTTT
The DNA here is from genome assembly GCA_949715645.1 of Portevinia maculata. Classification (NCBI taxonomy): domain Eukaryota; kingdom Metazoa; phylum Arthropoda; class Insecta; order Diptera; family Syrphidae; genus Portevinia; species Portevinia maculata. The sequence goes on from OX454526.1 coordinate 11,747,387, forward strand.
TTTTTTTTGCTTTATCATAATCTGTCTTATTTTTTTCTCTATAAGTTGGTACTTCTTACTCTTCAATAGCTTCTGTTTCCACTTAAATATACAAATTTATTAACAATCGCAAGGATTTTTCCATACGATTTACGCAAATTTCTGAAATTTTATCATTCAATTTGTTTCTGACGTTTAAGAAAAGGATTTGGCAATTCAGAAAGAGATAGCTTCGCCAAGTGGTCTATGGCTTCGAGTTTTTGAATTTCTTGTCCTTCAGATAATGAATAGCATTTTTAAATCATAAAATTATTTTAATTGCATTTTTAATGACCATTGAATGGTACTTGTCACTTTATAGTAAAATGTAAAACTTCAATGTACGAAACTTGATTCCTAATGGCTTACTTTCGTGTTTAAAAGAATATTTATCTTATTCATTTTTACACTTTAAAATAAGTTGTCTTCCATAATCTCAAAATCTGCCGTTCAGAATCGTCTTAAAATTGTAGGTCCCATTAATAAAAAAACAAATACTAGGTGGCGCAAAAGTCATCAGCTTATCGGAAGATGCTATAGTTTTTGCAAATGCCGGCAAATGACAATTCTACTTTGAGCGAATACTAACGAGCGCGGAATAATAGTTTCGATTTTTTTGCGGACTAATTCGTCAGTGGTGTTGGCGCAGATTTCCCGGTCCTGCGGCACCACTGGGCAAACACTACGACGTCTAGATGCTCGCCTAAAGAGGATTAACAAGAGGTGCTGCCGGGTCTGGCCGGCCCCGGAGCAGCAGTTTTATTTGATATTTTATTGATTAATCAACGCTGTACATCAAGATAAACTTATAGCTAGTACAGGATATAAAATTACTATTAGTTCTGCTAAGAATAACGCAGCTGTGGCTGAAGGTGTCGCAGAGGACCCCGACCAGACGACGTGCCACGCAATTGGGCATCAATCGGCGGCCTTTATAGAGAACTTTGGTGAAAGACTTAAAGATGTTCTCTTTAATAGTGAAGACATATTGCAGACAAAGCATCAGCTGTTAGCTATTGACCACCACACGCCTGTAACCTACGCTCAGGCCATTCTGAATCTCGACTACGACAGAGACAACTTTTCATCGAAAATCATCATGAGCGGCGAGGCCCAGTTCCATCGCTGTGGATATGTGAACAAGCAAAATTATCGTTTCCGGGGCAACGAAAATCAACGTTTAACCCACGAAGAACCATTACACCCTCTCAAAGTTACTGCATGGTGTGCTGTTTACACTTGAGGAGTCATCGGTCCTTATTCATTGGACAACGCTGCTGGCTAAACGACTACTGCGGATGGCGAGCGCTACTGAGCCATGCTTAACGACTTGCTCCTTCCTTAGGCGTTTTTCTTTTTTAGCTCCGAGCGGGGCACTGAGCCGTCAAAAAAAGAACTGTGTTACTTTTTTAACTCGGAGCGCTCTGAGCACAAAATTTGTATTTCTTTTTTATCTCTGAGCTAGCTCAGGGCTCGCTCAATGAGCTCGATTGAAAATGACCGAGCACATCGAGCGAAAAGCTGAGCGCGGCTGACTTCATTCATTATTTTGTGCTTTTTCCATAGTTTATTTACTAGAAATTATAATTTAAATGGAACAATCATTGACAAACCCCAATTTCAGAAGCAAACCTGACTATTTTGAAAATTAATAAAAAACATAGGGGCGGGCTACAGTCCGCTTGGGCGAACTGTTGGATACCCTATTCTTATTCCTATATCTCATAAGTGGGCGTGACAAAAATTTAAAGGATTTTATCGAAAAAACTAAGCTTTTGTAAATAAAAACGCTCCCTAGCTCAAACTTTGGTTTTTCAATAAAATTGTTTTATTTAATTGTGGGCGTGTCAGTAGGCGGATTTAAAAAAAATTTAAGTATGAGCATAAAGGGCACCTAGAGAGTATATACTATAAATTTCAGCTCCCTAGCTCAAACTTTGGACTTTCAAAAATAAAAAAATAATAATTGTGGGCGTGTCAGTAGGCGGATTTTGAAAATATTTACACATGAGCATAAAGGGCCCCTAGAGGGTATATATTAAAAATGTCAGCTCCCTAGCTCAAATTTTGGTTTTTCAAAAAAAATATTTTATTTAATTGTGGGCGTGTCAGTGGGCGGATTTTGAAAATTGTATGTCCCAAGCAGTTTTATGGGCCAAAGATCATATATAAAAAATTTCAGCTTTCTAGCTCAAAATTCAATTTTCCCAAAATTTGTTTTATTTAATTGTGTGCGTGTCAGTGGGCGGATTTTGAAAATTTTATGTCCCAATCAGTTTTATGGGCCATAGATCATATATAAAAAATTTCAGCTCTCTAGCTCAAAATTCGATTTTTTCCAAAATTTTGTTTTTTTGAGTTTGTGGGCGTGTCTGTGGGCGGATTTCAAAAATTCTTAAACTTGATTATTTCGGGACCCTAGAGAGTATATGGTTGAAATTTCAGCTCTCTAGGTCCAGTTTAAAGGCCTAATTTTTGCCGACGGACGGACGGACGGACGGACGGACGGACGGACATGGCTAGATCGACATTACTATCGATGCTGATCATAAATATAGTAACTTTTAGGGGTCTACGGGCAATATTAAGGTATGTTACAAACTATGCGTCAAAATTAATATACCCCTAGAATAGGGTATAAAAATTATCTAATGACAGTTCGGTGCTCAATTCTGTTTCTTAATTCCTGCTACTCTTTATCGGATGTTAATGCAAAAGTAGAAAGCATTCAGACCCTCATCAACGATCTTTTTAATTTACATATACCTATTAAGTCTGTTACAGTGCGCAATAGTAAATGTCCATGGTTTACCACTGAGGTCCATAATGCTATAAAAACTCGTCGAAAACTTTATGCTAAATTTAAAAAAAATTCTACCAGTAACAATTGGGAGGTTTTTTGCAGAGCAAGGAATTACTCTTCTTCTGCCACCAGGAGAGCAAAAGAAAGATACTTTCTCTCCAAGCTAAGCCTTGACCAGCCATCAAAGAAACTTTGGGCAAATTTGCGTTCTATTGGGATAGGAAAAAGTCAAATACTTACTAAAGTCCCAGATGCAGATGAGTTAAGTGATGCTTTTTCCCCCAACCATAGTTGTAACTCTTCGTTTTCGCCTGACAATCAACTTTGAAATCTAACGCAATTGGTGAGGACGGAATAGATTTACGTTTTGTAAAAATAATCCTTCCCCATTTAATAAGGTCTTTAACACATTTGTTTAATTTTTGCATTACCTCTTCAACTTTTGCGGATTGTTGGAATAAAGCAAAGGTCATCCCCGTGCCCAAAAAGAATAACGCCCAATTAGTCTCTGATTTTCGTCCAATAAGTATCTTACCATGTCTTTCTAAAATTTTTGAAAAGATTCTTGCGAAACAGATTTCCAACCATCTCAACCGGTTTAATTTATTATCGTCAGTGCAATCAGGTTTCCGACCTGGCCATAGCTGTTCTACAGCTATGATCAAAGTGCTTGATGATATTAGAATCCAATATGACAAGGAATATCTGTCACTGCTGTGCTTACTGGACTTCTCCAAGGCTTTCGACATGGTCAGTCATGAGGTTCTTTGTACAAAATTTAAACTTTACTTTGGTTTAAGTGATTCCTCAGTGTGTTTGGTTAAAAATTATCTCACTAATCGTGTTCAACGGGTTATTGCTAATCTTAAATACTCTCAACCAAAAAATATACTTTCTGGAGTTCCCCAGGGTTCAGTTCTTGGTCCAATCCTGTTCTGTCTGTATATTAACGACTTACCACAAGTGTGTCGAAACACATCTGTGCATATGTACGCCGATGACGCGCAGATATACCTGTCTCGACCACCCGGGCTGGTTGAAGATCTTGTGGCTAGGTTTAATTCAGACTTGTCTTTTGTTTCAAAATGGTCTCTAGATAATGGTCTGATTTTAAATCCAAAAAAGAGTCAGCTTATATTGATTTCAAAGAAACTTTATAACACTGAAGAGCTGCCGCCTATTTTTCTCAATTCCACGAGGCTTACATTTTCTGATACTGTGGTAAGTCTAGGATATAAAATAAATCGGTCCCTTTCCGCCTCGGATCATGTACACTATATTATAGCCCGTATTTATTCAGGATTGCGAAAGCTCTGGCTGCTCTCTAGTTTTACGCCTGCTAACACCAAACTGAGGATGATAAAGTGCCTTCTTTTGCCGATCTTTGACTATGCTATAGTTATCTACTGTAAATTAGATTCCCTCTCCCAGCACAAATTACTTGTCGCTTTCAACGATATGGCTCGATATGCTTTTGGAGTAAGAAGATATGACCATATATCTCATTACCATAAGCATGTCCTTGGGTGTTCATTCCTTAATTTTTGGAATATTAGATGCTGTGTGTTTTTACATAAATTAATACATACACAATCACCACCATATTTATTTGAAAAATTAAAATTTGTTCACTCGCCGAGAACTTTCAATCTTATCACGCCCTCATCAAATTATATGAACTCGTCTCGCCTCTTTCTTGTTCATGTTACCAGACTTTGGAATTCACTGCCTACCACCATTAAACAAGTAATAGGAGCTAACCAATTTAAAAGTGCACTATTTGCGCATTTCTCATGATTGTAATCTATTCTTCTCTCTTTCTATTTCATTTTTCATTTCAGTTTTTCTCTTTCGCCCCGCTCATTTACAACTTTTCCATCTTTACTTCCTTTCCTGTGTATTAGCAATGCGTATGCTAAATTTAATTTAGATTTAGTTTAAACCCCTTTAAATTGAACTTTCACTTAATGTTTTAATTGTGCTCCTTTCTTTATAAATACAATTATGTGCTAAAATATTTTGTTATGAGCTTTCATGTACTATAAACGACATTTGTTCTTATTTGTACCTTGCCAAATAAATAAATTGAATTGAAATTGAATTGAATTAGCTCGGAGCGCTCAGGTTACGTTCAGCTCGGAGTGAGCTCTGATCGCTCGGGCCCCGCTCTGTTCCCCGCTCGGGGCTAAAAAAGAAAAATGCCTCTTAATTGGATGAATTAGGACTGGGGAACAAGTTGTTTCAACAGGATAGAACAACGGCGCTTACTACACGAGAAAAAACCGAAATTCTGAGGGCTGTATTTCCGGGTCGCCCAATCTCTCGTTTTTAGCGATTTGCAGTGGCCGGCAAAATTGCCTGATTTAACCGTTCCAGCCTTCTTTTTGTGGGGTTTATCGAAGTCACCAACCTATGTCAACAAGCCTCAGACTCTTGAAGCCCTCAAAGAGAATATCCGTCAATAATGTGAGGATCGATGGCAAGAAATTCTGGTAACAGTGATGGAAAATGCCGTAATTCGTGCCCGAGTGGTCTTCAATTCTGGCGGCGGCCCCTTAGGCGATACCATTTTCTCAACTTAATGGAAACAAAAATTAAGACATCAATAAACATAATCCAATAGCAGAACCAAAGTTTTTCATTCATAAAAAAAAGTTACAAGAACATCGGGTGACAACGTTTGCGCCACCTTGTACATATAAGGCATTAACGACCCATATAGCACGTCTCCAAACGTTTTCGTAGTCACTAGCAGCCCATAGGTACTGGGCCTCAACCTAGCTTCTCCAATAATTTTTGTTTTTTTTGCGTAGCTAATATATTGACCCGAATGGAAGAAACCTACAATTTAACGCCGATTCCGAACGCCAAATCCTGAGAAGCTTCTTATGACAGTTTATACTCTTAAATGTTTGTCAGACTTTTGCGGAAAGGTTTGGCAGTCGATAAACATTTAGATCTACGTGGGTGGGGTTTGAACCTCGATACCCTCACTCACTAGTCAAACGCACTAATTACTTCCATATGTGCCAGAAATATAGCTTCGCAAAAACAAATAGTGGAAGAGGCGTTTTAGGCCCAGTATGGGCTGCTTGTGACTTTATTTTTCTACACTCAAGGCGGGCAATTGGCTATTTATTTTTTTCAAAAATTCAGTTCAGTTTTAATGGCTCGGAAACATCTGTATTTTAAGCAGATTTGAATGTTATCCATATTTCACCAAGTTTGTTCTTTTACCTCTGAAGTCAATAACAAAAGTATCTTAGTCGCATCTTGACAATAGCCCAGATGGATGGCAGAAAGCCTCTTTTAGAAAATTTCCAAATGGACTTGATGTTAGGGATTGCAAATATCTCCTGTTTCAACTTGGAATTTTCGATTCAGTTGTTCTCAAAAGATCGCCTGTCATAAAGGTCTTAACTAATGCCGTCTTGCTGAAATTACTAAACACGTTTTTGCTTTTGCATTTGGGCTCTGTCACACCAAGTTAAGGTTAGATCAATTAGCTTATTATACAATGCAATGCAACATGACAAAGATCCTAACAAAAACATGTCCATGTCTCACTTCTGTCTCAAATTCTGAATTCAATAAAATTTGCTTGCTTTTCAGGACGAAAAAGATCTCTCATCAGCCGATGCCGAAGGTGTCTGGAGTCCTGACATCGAACAGAGTTTTCAAGAAGCCTTAACAATATACCCACCATGTGGCCGAAGAAAAATCATCCTGTCCGACGAGGGAAAAATGTACGGTAAGTGCTCCAAAGACTATCTACAGTTGTTGTTTTCCTCGACAAGCAAAACCCATCAATGGCCAAATTGCCATCATTACTTAACTGATAGGGTCGATGGATGTAGGCGTTTAGCGTCACGTGCCTATGCTCATTCATCCATCCACTGGCAACTCTCACTTTAAAAGTCAGAAACCGAAAAACAATTCCAGTAGCTGATTCAGTATCTCAAACTTGGTAAAAAGTTGATATTCCAGCGCATCGTCGACGTCGTGACAAGCGATCGCAAGCCATAAATCATCATCACTATCATTCACCCGCGCTCATTCTCAATTGCAGCGAAGTTGGCAATTACTAAAATGATACAAGAGATTCCGTCATATAGTTCCTGGTTATGCGATCGTCGAATGTAGGTGTCGCTGACTGCCGTCATAGATTATGTGAGCTACTTCAAGGAGTTAGATAGCGCTGTTGTATGCGACGCGACGTTACATTGCTGCTCTCTCAGTTTGTAACATAATTGGCCTGCCACGATTTTTGTTGTTGTGTTTTTTTATGGCTGTTTGCACTGCGATTCCTGCATTGACTGAGCAAGACGCCTCCTCCTTGTGGATGATGACTGTGCCGCGCGACGCCTACACATTTCCTCTGCGCCACGAGTACTTAGATTTGGTTTGATTATTTTTCGTGCAACTTTTATCTGTGTAATATATTCTCACAGTTTGTGGAAATATTGTTTTGCATTTGTTTTGTCTTTAGATTTTGAGGGAGGGTTCAGACACACAGCCACACAAATGAAGTATAATTTGTTTAAACAAATTTGTCACGCAGGAAAGTCCTATTCTAGAATATTTTATTTGATATGAATTGCACCCACGCCAAGATGAAGATTAGAGATTAGTACAAGCCGAGCGAAGACAAGACACAGTGACTGAGTGGATTGTGTGTCAGTCTTCGAATCGTTAATAGACAAATAAAACGAAGTCGCAAATTGTAAATAAAAAACTGAATTTGCTATTTGTTTAGGCATGATATGGATGAGAATTCGGCATTCCTATTTCGATTGCCTTACGAGTTTAAGTTAGTAGGTTAGTTGCTATCTTTAAAAAGGGGAAAATTATTATAGCTGAAAATTACAGGGGAATTTCAATCCTCAAAACAATCAGAAAAATCTTTGTTAGTATTCTCTATGATAGACTTGCAAAATGGATTGAAACAAATAGTCGTCTGAGTGTGTTCGAAGCTGGTTTTCGCGCTGGATTTTCTACAATCGATCACATATTTGCTATTACTATTATCGCCCAAAAGTTTATAGAGAAAAAGAGAAAGCTATATGCATGTTTCGTGGATTTCAAAGCGGCGTTTGACACCGTGAGTAGAAATGCCCTAATTTACAAGCTGTCAACAATGGGATTGTGTAAGAAATTCTTAGCGACTTACGCTAATCTACTCGCCTCTACTAGTGCAACGGTGTATGATGGAGTGAATGTGTCCAACTGGTTTGATACATCCTCTGGTATACCACAGGGTTGTATCTTGAGTTCGATCCTCTTTGCACTCTACATCGATGACATATTTAATTGTTTGCCAGGAGGAGTGCAGATCGCTGAAACCCGGATAAAGATCCTTCTTTATGCTGACAATCTCGTCATGGTGGCTGACAACCCTTGCTCATTGCAGTTGCAAATCAATAGGCTCCGAGACTACTGTAGCACATGGGAATTGCAGGTTAATGTCCAAAAAACTAAGATTATGATATTTGAACAGCGTCATCGGCGCCATCGTCTGGCAGAAGAGAATGGGTTTCATCATGGTGAACGTATCGAAGTGGTCAAAGAATTAAAATATTTGGGAGTACTGATGGCCAGTAGGTTAGTAGACAAGGTTTAAATCTTGTGAAGCATGCGAAATTAAAAAGCACCGAAGCCTAGGCAGCGTTAAGTATTATGTGGCCTAAGTTTTTCGCGAATCCGCACATAGACTTAGTGTATAAGTACCGGGTGTTCAATGCAACAGCTAAAACCTGTATATGGAATGGTATGCAGGCATTTGTTTACATCCTTTTTGAAGAATTCGAAATAGTTCAACGTTTCTTTTTCAAACATTTGTTCAAATTACCAAATGCCACCCCGACTTACGCGATACATGTGGAGTCTGGAGTCTTACTGACTAGAGGTCTACAATGAATGTCTCGAAAGCAGTTTTGAGACATTCATATTTTTTCGACTACTCTATTCATTGCACTCAATGAATGAATCGCCTACCTAGTTTTTGAAGTAAAACTTCTTTACGCACGCTTGACTTGGGGAGTAAGCTGGTGAATGCGTGAAGAGAGCGTTACGAAAAGTGTGATCGGGCGAGGCGAACGGAAGTTGAGAGGGAGATATAAGTTAGTGAAGATAGAGTGAGAGAGAGTTACGTTTCGTATATTACTGTAGGGGCAATTGAGAGAGGTACGATCACACATTTTCTTTCTCTCTTTCTCTCATAGCCAGTTAGGTTTCGTATATCTAAGAGACAGTTCAGGCCTTTTGTCTGTATCACACTGTATGAGCAAGAGAGTGCGTGCGCACATTTTCTTTCTCTCTTCCTCATATGTATCTCAGTCAGTAGTTCGTTTGCGAAATTGCTAGCGTTACGCGAACGGTAATTTCTGGTTTCGTAATTTCATTTCGTTCTTGAACAATTTTATAAACTAATATTTTGTTCAATATTCAATACATTTAAATAATTAAATTTCAAAACGTTTAAAGTGAATAAAATTGTAAATTCATTTTAAAGTTCATATTTTGTGAATTTTCGGGTGAATAATAACAAATTATGGCAGGAAGTGGCATAAATATGAAAGTGGTGCTTCAGGACCATCAACTAAGAAGAAATGACGTACGGAAATTGTGCGTAAAAAGTGTGTGACAACATATTCAAGGCAGGATTTTAAACCTAGTGATACCCAATCAAGTTTTACTTCAGTCGTGTGGTCTTACTTACTTAGGTGGCTCTACAGTCCGGGGTGGACCTGGGTCTCAACCAATACGCCTCTCCAGTTATCACGATCTTCGGCTAACTGCCTCCAATTGCGCACTCCAAGTTGGTTGAGGTCCCCTTCCCCTTTCGCGCGTCACCAAAGGCGAGGTCTTCCTCTACTGCGTTGTCCCTCCGGGTTGGAATCGAAGAATCTTCGGGCCGGAGCGTTGGTGTCCATTCGCTCTCCATGTCCCAGCCATCTTAGTCGAGTGATACGTACTTTTTTTAACCAGGTCGCTGTACAGCTCGTAGAGTTCGCTGTTAAATCTCCTCCTCCAAAGCCCGTCAACGCAAACGGGACCGAAAATCACTCGAAGAAGAATTTGGCGTTCGAAACACCCAAAAAGATCTTCATCTGCTTTTGCTAATGTCCACGCTGCTGCGCCGTAGAGCAGGACTGGGATGATGAGGGTCTCACTAATCAATTGCCGTCTTAGGCTAAAGAAACAGCGGTTGGCAAGTGTAATTCTTCGTTTGATTTCAGCTGTGGTGTCATTATCAGAATTAATAGGGGAGCCGAGGTAGACAAAGTCCCTAACTACCTCAAAATTATAGCTATCTATCGTGACGTTCTGTCCGATTCGTCAACGTTGTGCGTCCCTTCTTGTTGACAGCATATATTTTGTTTTCCCTCATTCACCACCATTTAACCCATTTTTGCTGCTTCTGTGCTAATACTTGCAATCGCACCAGTGACAGCTGATAGCTCGCTTTGTTCTTCCAATTATGTCAATGTCGTCAGTATATACAAGTAGTTTCAAAGACTGATGGTTGGCTTGCAAGTTTCGCACAATTTTCTCAAGTATGATGTTGAAGACGTCACATGACAGCGCATCACCATGTCTTAATCCTTTTTTGACATCAAAGGTCTCGGTGAGATTGTTTCCGACCTTTATGGAGCAGCGGGCGTTCTCCACCCTCATGCTGCACAATCTGACAAGTTTGGCAGGGATGCCAAAACTAAACATGGCTCTGTATAGCTCGTCTCTATAGATGCTCTCATATTCGGCCTTAAAATCGATAAAAATATGGTGAGTATCGAGTTGGACTACTTGGGTTTTCTCCAGGATCTGCCGCAGTGTGAATAATTGATCGGCCGTGGACTTACCCTTACCGCACTGGTACGGACCAATCAGGTCGTTGACGAATGGTTTCAGGCGTTCACACAGTACAGCAGACATGATCTTATAGGCAGTATTGAGGAGACTGATGCCTCTATAATTGGCGCAGAGGGGTTCCTTTCTTGTTTTTTTAGATTGATGTTTTTCTATTGAATCATAAAGTACAAAGTTAGGTATAGGATACCTACCGATTAAATGACCTCCACGACTTTTCTTGCACATACGCACTCTTCGGTCGAAATTTTGCATAAATGTGTATGAATGTCGTGAATGCAGCGTTGAATTTGCTCCTCCGATTCAGAGGTGGTTGTGAACTTGTTATCATAGACTATTCACTTCAAATGACCCCAAAAAAAGAAATCCAATAGTGTTAAATCACACAATCTAGGCGCCAATTCCGATCACCGAAACGAGAGAGAAAACGACGAAGAAATGTCTCTTGCATGAATTGTTTCGCGGCCTGTATGTATGACATATAGGACCGTCTTGTTGAAATTACAAGTCGTCCGCAACAAAGCCATCAAGGTGAAAATGTAATTCATCGCTTAGGATTCGTCGCATCGAACTTTGGCCGCTAAACTTTCATTATTTTAAAAATATTGTTCAACAATGGAAACACATTGTTCTCGCGTGTAATGCTCCATTTTTACTTACCCTAAATTGTCAGCTGTCAAATTGTTTTTTTTTTTAGGGTTGCCAACACTTTACTACACAAATGGCGGCAAATTCAAATCTTGGGTTCATTTTGGGACACTCTTTTACTTGATTCATTTAAGTGAAGCACCCAAAACTAAGAGAGAAATCAATAGCCGTGTTTTGGTGAAAGGTGTATATCCAGCTCATCTACATTTAACACGTAAACAATAACAAAAAGGAGTGCTGACGATAAAGAGGTCAGCAGTCGAGGACTGAGACGGAGTGAACATAAAGTGTTGATGGCATGAAGCGACTAGATGGCGGTAAAATAAGTTGGGAGCAAAAATATTCCGATTGTTATGCAGAGATAGTGGATGTGTTCGTCGATTGAACAAAAAAATCCTCATTTCAAAGAAAATTATGCGAAGAAAATTAAAAAAAAAAAAAATTGGCACAAATAAGCATCCACAAAGAATTTTATGATGATCAAAAATCTTTCAAAAAATAGGTTTGGATTTGCATCCTTGCTTTTATAATTATCCAAATCGCACTCTTTTAAAGTACAAATACTGCGAAAACATCCTTAAAAATGAAAAGTGAATATAGAATATGATCTAGTTGTTTTATTGTAAAATTATGCTAAGCTAGCTATACTTTTTTTTTTTTTTTTTTTTTTTTTTTTTTTTAAAGGAAATCCAAATCCCAGAGCACTCAGACTCGGTAACGTTCCATTGTACTAAGCTAGCTATACACTTATCAACAAAACACGGCTAATATTATGTGATCGAATGTTGTACACATGGATCCATTCTTGCAGACTATGTGCACACGCTTCTATCACCTCCCGGAAGCACTACCACAAGTTGACGAGACCGGCCTCTTTCAGAAACGCAGACCAAACGTGTCATTCAGACCAACAATCGCAATGCTGCAAGATGCCTCATTCTAAGAAAGAATGATGACAAAAACTTAGTAGGCAATCTAACAGATCACCACTGTCTACAATACCACCTTAACACAATGAAATTAGTCCACTCTCCAGGTACGCTTTATGACATGAACACATACTATGTGAATGTCCACAGTCCAGCCCTTAGTGGGATTATATGGAAGATTTACTTTGCGGAAATGTAGGTAGCATACGGAAAGTAGATATCCTACTAGTTTAAATACTTTCTGTCCCTTGTGAGACAATAGATCGTGGTCGACGTGCCCCATCGCCTTGGCAAGTAACAAGCTACGAAAATAATAGTAATACTTTGTAATAAATGGGTGTGTTCGTTCCGGTATGCCAGCAACCTTGAACCGGTTCCTGGGGTGCTCAAACAGTGCCTAATTCATTTGCACAAAATCACTTTTCATAAACTTTGAGCTATAATTAAAAGCTCCATTGACAAAGTGTTTAAAAAATAAATGAGATTAATGTCGTGACTTCTTATTAAATGTCAATTCTGCATTAAAAAATCCACCAGTGTGCTCATTTTATGTAATTGAGTTTTTAACGCTTCACTGCAAAAAGTAACCATACAATTTGCTCTTAGACAAGAATATAAATACGTATGAACGTCGGTCAGTGTAAACGGAACTAGAAAATAAAAACCTCTAAGAACCTTAATAAGAAAAACCACGAAAAGACTTATACTTACTTTTCTTTAGGTCAAATGCCATTGCAAAGTAGTTTCCTTTTTTACATTCTTAACCTTATGCCTGGCATACTAACGAAGTAAAAGAAGATGTTCGATTCTACTCTTTTTTTCAAACAAAATATCGTTTAAAAAACGAACCAACCCTAAGAGGATTATCTTATGCATTTTTTTATTCCAGTTTTGTTCTTTATGATGTGCTTTTGCATTCGGGTTCAAGTTGATCCAATAATACATGTGTGCGAGGCGAACTTCATCGCAGACTTAAGGCCGGGTGATGAGTACTTATTCATCGTTACTGTCAGTCAGCTGTCAAAAGTGACAAGGAAGTAAACGAAAAATGACTCATAAATGAACAATAAATTAGCAAGTGTAATTTTTTCAGATTTTCAGGGGGTTTTGAATATTGATTTGTCCCGTTTTGAACTATGAATGCCTGTTTCCAACTGTCACAATGAAAGAGTGTCAAAAAATTAATGCAAGAATTGAATTGGCCGCCATTTGTGGAGTAAAGTGGTGGTTATACTAAAAAAAACAATTTGACAGCTGACAGTTTAGGGTCAGTAAAAATAGAGCATTACATGAGAAAACAACGTGTTTTCATTGTTGAAAAATATTTCTAAATTGGCCACTCTTCGAAAATTTCGTAGAAGTTACGGTCGAAATGGCTTGGTCTTTAAGACGGGGGTTCGGTCTTTCTTATCGTCTCGAACCTTTGTCCTCGTTGACTTCAAGCCCAACCAAATTTGCCTGCTCTTCAATCACCATGAAAGCCTCTAACGAGGTACGCTGATATTGGCCGATGACGTCGATATCGTCCGCGTATCCCAGTAGTTGGACGGATCTGTTGACGATAGTGCCCTCCGTATTGATAGCTGCCCTCCGCACTATCTGCTCCAGAACAAGATTGAAGAAGTGACATGACAGCGCATCTCCTTGCCGGAATGCGGTGCAGATTGGCAATGGTTCGGCAGAATTGTTTCCATATGGCACACTGCACCGCGTGTTTTCAAGTATCACGCGACACAACTGGATCAGTTTTGCCGGGATCCCGAATTTGGCCTACGCCAAGTAGGGCTTCTGAAGATGAATGCTTTCATATGCGGCTTTAAAGTCGTTGAAAAGATGGTGGGTCTCGACTTGGAATTCATTGGTCTTTTCTAGGATTTGCCTTAGTGTGAAGTCTATTAATTGTCGATCTGCAGGGCTGGAAAACACACTGAAACCTGCGGATTAGTGTCTTGCAGAACTGCTTCAGACCTTCACAAAGTACGTTGGTATGAATAGGTTTAGTTTAGTTTAGTTTTTTCATCTACCAAACTTTATTCTAACAGATTTTTAGATAATGTAATTAATAAATAATAATAAATTTACATAAAGTTATAATTCAAGTTTAATCAATTTTGTAAAATAAAGTAATTTAAATTTTGATCTTTTACAACATAAATCAATCTCAGTAGAGAGCGAGTTGAATTATTTAAAACGTTGTTGTCGGCTCATCAAAGCCCAAAAGAAAATTTCAATTTAATTCAATTCAATTTTTTTTGCAGCATGAAGTTGTTTTAGAAAGTACGAGTAAATAATTATTTAGTTTAAGGGATACATAACATAGTTCCATCTACAATATGGGTACAATGCTTATGACGAATTATTTTAATATTTTATTATAAATAGAGAAAACACTACAAGAAAAAACCCTTATATAATACTTAAAAAACTAAGATTGGACATCTCCCAATTTTACTTAATCAGTAAAAGTTAAAGGTTGAGTATATGTAAGATCATTATCTAAAAAAGCACATTTTTCAAAAAAATTCTTTTAGAGCTTGTATAAGACTAATTTAATTGGGCTGACATTTGCTCTATTGTACTGTCGAGTAAGACCACGGTAGGTTAAGCATAAGCTTTAGAAATTTATTTTGGCTGATTTGCAGTTTCTTAATATGAGTCTCAGCACAGTCAAACCATGCTGCAGCTCCATAAATTATAAACGGTTTTTAAAATTAGGACTTTATTATGTGTGCTTAGCTTAGACTTTCTATTAATGAAGGGATAGAATACTTTAGTTGGGACAGGAGATTAATTTTATGAATAGTATTAGATATATGCTTTTCGAAAATTAGTTTTTTATCCAAAGTAACGCCAAGATACTTGGAGTCATCGGACCACTGAATATCTGTAGAACTAACTTTAAGCACCTATTGGGGAAGAAGACTTTGCTTTCTGCGTCGAGTGAACCATATAGCTTGGCACTTCTCAGCGTTGACTTTTATTTTCCACCTAGTAAAGTAGCTCAGTAGTGAATTCAGTGAGCTCTGCAAATTTGTAAGTTCATCTTGTAGAAAAACACTCGACGTATAAAGAGCAGTGTCATCTGCAAACATGGCAACTTCGGTGTTGTGAGCAAGACGTTGTAAATCAGACATAAACATGTTAAACAGGATAGGACCGAGTACAGAACCTTGTGGTACACCAAAGGGATATCGTACTCGGAAGACTTAGCAATTCCAGTGTACACAACAAATTTTCTGTTTTGTAGAAAGCTCCTTACAATCTTGATAAGGTGAACAGGGAAGTTAAATAGAATTCGAACGCCTTTTCGATATCTAGTAGTACAGTCGAAAGTTTTGAGTGTAAGTTGGTTTTTACGTGATTTTTAATTCTTAGAATTTGGTGGTGAGTAGAGTGGCCTGCTCTGAAACCGAATTGTTCCGGAGGATATAAGACGCTGTATAACTTTTTCGTATATCTTAGTTAAAGTACTTAGTAAGCTTATTGGCCTGTTATTATTAGGGTTATCTTTTCACTTGCCAGGCTTGCTAATTGGAATCACTTTGGCTATTTTCCATTTGACGGGAAAATAACAATGTTTAATACATAAGCTAAATAAGTTATACATTTTTTGGGTAATGCTTTTTATAGACAGTTACTTATCCCGTCGAGACCAGGGGACTTTTTTATTTTAAATTCACTTATTAAATCCTCACAGTCACAGTCGGTGCTGAGGACATGGAAAAACTATTTCTACAGACTGTTAAACGGCGAAGACGACACAAATTACGCTGTCAGGCAGAAGGAACCATTCAGCCTGGATAATGAAAGCCAAGACTTCCGTCCACCTGACCAAAACGAAGTGAGGATAGCTTTTTACGGCAACGGGAGATAACCTGGTGGAGAGCATACACCAACTCGTTTCCATGATATGGTCAGAGGAAATTATGCCTGATGAATGGAACCTCAGCATCGTTTGCCCGATCCACAAGAAAGGAGACCCTCTAAACTGCGCCAATTATAGAGGCATCATCTCCTGAATACTGCCTATAAGATCATGTCTGCTGTACTGTGTGAACGCCTGAAACCATTCGTCAACGACCTGATTGGTCCCTACCAGTGCGATTTTAGGCCCGGTAAGGCGGAGTTCAGGAAAGTTATCTGTTCCTTGATACTTTTCTCGGGGACATCCTCAAGTGTATTGAAGAAAGGGCTTCGCAATGTTCGTTGTCTGGTCCTAGCTAAAGTCGGACAGGTGCATAAAAAGTGAATTAGGGTTTCTTTTTCAGTTGTCACTTTGCAACTGCGGCAGTGTGTATTGTATGGGATGCCCAGCTTGGCCGAATGGTCCCCTATAAGCCAGTTTCCCGTGATGATCGCTGTTATTCTTGCGATGTCTTTTCGGGTTCTACCTAGAAGGTCTGTTGTTTTTGCCTTGTTGTAGTTTGGCCACGTTTTTCTGGATATGACGCATGCAGTCAGCCTGCTCCATCTGAGGTTGGCTTTCTTGAGGTACTCGTATTCTGCGGTGATATTTGGACTAGTTCCGCCAGAGAGCAGTGGAGAGCTGAGCCTTGCCTGGCCAGTTCGTCGGCATGTTCGTTTCCATAAACGTTGCTGTGCCCTGGAACCCAGATCAGGGTAACCTTGAACTTATCAAGCAGGGCCAGCTCATTGCGGCATTCTAGTACTAACTTAGAGGCAGCCTAACCAACGACCATACCACGTCGAGTTAATCGGTTCTCGTCAGATCACCGAAATTAAACGACGTTGGGCGCGGTTACTACGTAGATGGGGGACTGTTTGAGAACAACCGCGTGTCGTTGGCCAGTCCCATCTACAGAGTTGAGGTAGATAATTATACGTGGTATCACAATGGACCTAAATGGGTCTAAGTGTGTCGGCTTCTGCTGACAGCCACCTAAACCTAACCTAACCTAGAGGCAGCCTGGCTGTCAATAAGTATGGCGATCCTTTGCCTCGGTGTTATGTCTGAGTGAAGTTTGATCT
This sequence comes from Portevinia maculata, assembly GCA_949715645.1. Taxonomy (NCBI): domain Eukaryota; kingdom Metazoa; phylum Arthropoda; class Insecta; order Diptera; family Syrphidae; genus Portevinia; species Portevinia maculata. Next base: position 11,764,643 of record OX454526.1, read on the forward strand.
GGCGATAGGCTTCACGGGTAGCCAGTAGCTCCGTTTGGAAGACGCTTGCAGTATCCGGAAGTCTGTACGATTTTGCGATGTTTAAGGATTCCGAAAAAACTCCCGCACCCAAGCCGCAGTCCATTTTTGAACCATCGGTGTAGATTGTTTGATCGAAATCCCTTGTCACTTGTCGATTTTGCCATTCTGATCTAGTAGGGATTTGAACGATGAAATGTTTTGTGAAAGACATTTTGGGAATGATGTAGTCTGTTGAAGGCGGAACTAGTTTTCTCGGTAGAGAATCTAGAATACTACTGTGGCCGTAGGGTTTCGCAGTCCAGCATACAGAATCTCTGAGTGTGTGCTGTGATGTTTGTTATTATGTAGATCAAGAGGTAAAAGATGCAGTAAGACTGTGATTCCGTCTGACGATGTTGACCGTAGAGCTCCCGTTGTTCCTATACATGCCGTTCTTTGTACTTTATTAAGTTTGGTTATATTGTATTTTTTTTCTTTAGAGCCGGCCACCATACTATTGACCCATACGTGAGGATTGGTCGTACCACGGCTGTGTACATCCACAGGGTCAATTTTGGTTCCAGGCCCCACTTTTTGCCGAAGGTTCTGCTGCAGGCATAGACGGCTATACACGCCTTCTTTACCCGTTGTTCTATGTTTATTTTCCAGTTGAGTTTAGGATCTAGGAAAATTCCTAAATACCTGCCACTTGTTGAAAGGGGTAGGGGTGTGCCGTTTAGGCGAGGAAGCGTAAAGTCAGGTAATTTGGTTTTGGTGGTGAAGAACATCAGCACAGTTTTCCCCGGGTTGACACCCAGACCGCACTTTTTTTGCCCAAGCGCTAACTTTGCTTAGAGCACTCTCCATGATTTCGCTAATCACGAAGGGAAACATTCCTGACACCAATATCACCATATCGTCCGAATACCCGACACCTTGATTCCTTCTCTGTCTAAATTTGAGAATTTTGTTCATTACTTCAACATCATACCTGAGAAAATTGTGCTCCGGCCCGAAGAGTCTTCGATTCCAACCCGGAGGGACAACGCAGTAGTGGAAGACCTCGCCTTAGGTGGCGCGCGCAAGTGGAAGGGGATCTCAACCAAATTGGAGTGCGCAACTGGAGGCAGTTAGCCAAAGATCGTGCTAACTGGAGAGCCGTATTGGTTGAGGCCCAGGTCCACCCCGGACTGTAGCGCCACCTAAGTAAGTAAATAAGATTAAATCCTCGACGAGGCGGTTGTTAATAGTAAGTTCTGAGTTGTTTGGAGGGATACGATGCCCTAAGTTTATCACTTACAAGATTTTCAGTGAACGGGTCACTCACGTGCGCTGAAACTTTGTGATTTTTGCAAAATGTTTCAGCTAAAATACTTGCCTTTTCTTCCTAGGTTATAAAAACATCGTTTCTTTTTTGCTAAAGGTAATCGTAAGAGTGAATGGCAAGTTGTTAATAGTATTTTAAAAAAGTCTTCGTGTTCTTCCAAGCCTACAACAATTCGTACTAATGGCTGTAATGTATCTGACGAATTAGATGTTGCTAACGCTTTTAATAATTACTTTTCGTCAATAGCCAACAATTTGTCTTTACAAACAGGTCAACTGAGTTGTTCGTGTTACTGTTACAGTGGGGAGTATTTGAATTGTAATAGTTGCTCCTTTTAGCCTATAACTGCATTTGAGGTCATTGGATCCCTTAACGGTTCTAATGCTTGCGGCTATGATGGCATATCAAATACGGTTATAAAATGCATCGGATGTTTCTTGGTAGATGTATCAGCAGTTATTTTTAACCGAAGCATATTTTCTGGAGTTTTTCCTTGTGCTCTCAAATGTGTGGACGTAGTGCCTCTCTTTAAAAAAGGTTCAGCAGAGGACATGAGCAATTACAGGCCAATTTCTCTCCTTTCCATTTTTAGAAAAGTTTTCGAAAAAATCGTTAAAATAAGACTGTTATCTTTTTTAAATAGAAACAAGTTCTTCAGCCCTGTGCAGTTTGGTTTCCAGCTTGGAAAGTCTACTGAAGATGCCCTACTAAATGTTTGCTCCAGCGTTTTCTCCAACCTTGATGCAAAAAAGCTCACTGCAGGTTTATTTGTGGACATTACCAAAGCCTTCGATATGGTTAAACACACCATCTTGTTAAATAAACTAGAAAAAGCTGGAATTCGTGGTTTTATGCTCGAGTGGTTCAGATCCTATCTTTCAAATAGATCTCAAAGAGTTAAAATTGGAGAAATCAGGAGTGATGTACAGTTTCTAAATTTGGGAGTACCGCAAGGTTCGGTGTTGGGACCCATTTTGTTCCTTATATACATTAATTCTCTTTTTGAGCTTGATTTTAAGGGTACACTTACTGCCTTCGCAGATGATGTGGGCTGTGGCTACGGTGCGGATAGTGCTTTAAATTTAGTTTCTGATATAAACTGGGATTTAAATTTATTGAGGATTTGGTTCGCTGAACATAGACTGAGAATTAGTTCTAAAACTAAAATAATGTTTTTTAACCTATCGACTACAACTGACCCTTTTGCGGAGTTTTACATTCACTCTACGGGTTGCAAAAAGTTCAAACTAACTGGCTGCTCATGTGTCCCTGCTTCATCTTGTACCACGTTTAGTAACATGCTACATTGTAGTGATGAGTGTTTTTTAGTGGAGAGGGTAGAAGAGTTCAAATACTTGGGACTCATTATTGACTATAAAATGAACTTTGTAAACCACACGCAGTCTTTGAAAAAATATTTTCGTTGCACACTCCGACATTTCTTTTGGTTACAAAATGTTTGCTCTATTAAAAATTATTTATTACGGCATTTTTCACTAGAAACTCCAATATGTTTTTTGCGGGACATATCGGAATAAGATACAGCCTCTTTTAGTTTTACAAAAAAAAATGTTTTGAGAAAAATTAGCTGTAAACACCGTCGACATCCTAGTTTTCCATTGTTCCGTGCTATGAAAATTCTTCCAGTCAGTCATTTGTATTGTTTTAAGGTATTAAAAACTTTTTTTATTAGATCGGGAAATATGAATTTTAGATTAATATCATCCTGCCGCCTTTTTAACAAACTACCCCTTCAAATCAGGTCATTAACCGTTCCTGGAAAGTTTAAGAAATGTGTAAAACATTGACTCTTCCAATTCAATTACTGTAACATGGAAGCTATTCTATCTGACATTTTGGTGTAACTAGTCTTTTGTTCTCTATTTTCTCTTTTTATTTTAAAATGAATACTTAAATTAAACTTGAATTGTAATTTTTTAAATGCTTTTTTTATAATCCTTTATCTTTTTGTTAATGTCTTAAGGGTCACCGCACCAATATTTCAACTATTTGTAATGAAGCCCTTTGAATTGGCATTTGACACTATTTTAATACGTATAGTATAAGAAATACAAAATGTCAACAATCAATTTCAAATAAATAAATAATAATAAAAATAATAAATCATTTTGAGCTCGAATGGGTGGTATGTTCGAGCTCTTTTTCTTCATTATTTTTGTGACTTTACAAAAAGGCTTGGATCCTTGATTTCGAAAGATTTGAATTTCATTTTTTGTTGTTACTTTAAAATCTTAAGGTTATGTGTGTAGGGTTTAAAAAAAAATATTTAATATAATTTAAAAATCAACTGAATGAAACGGGATGCATGCCATATCCCTTCGTTAGGTTATTTTTTTTTCAATGTGGAGATATACTGCAGGACTTATTTGCTTTAAAAGTGCGAAGTGCCTATGGACTCATTTATTTTGAACTGACACTATAAAGGTATTATGTATTTGAACTACCTAATGAGTGCCGCACTTGGGCAATCAAATTTCATTTTGCTACGAATCTATAATGATTGGAAGCAACTAAAGGCTTAAATTCGATCTCCACTACTTTTGTATCTATCGCTGAAGGAACTGCGCATACCATGTCTGCTGATTTATTTACATCATTACTCGCTCACATACATTAGAGAACCACCGACCGACGATGGAATTTTGTTTAAATAAAAATCTGTTTTGCAACTGGTATCTCAAAACGGGGGCTTCCAGAAATATTCAGCAATATTACCAGAAATACCTTTCCTGAAATGTACATATCGTTTACCTGACCACGAAATATACCCAGCCTTTGGAATTTTGCAACTTAGAAATTGGAAATCCCTCCACCACCATCAACTTTCACTACACCACCGTCCGTTCTAACTTCATTCAAGGAATTCCCTAAACTGTTTCATGCACACACACACACGCAGATTATTTAATAAAATCAGCAAAATTATTACTTCTCCTCTGACATGGGAAATTAATCTAGGATAGCCACACGAATCCCTGTATGGATCCTCCTCTGTCCATACTTTGAAAGACCATACAGAAGAACATCGCATATTTGCTCGCAAAATACTTAAGCTAGACAATGCAGTCTCTCAGATTGCAAATCGCAAAAGGGACGCTGCAGGAGCATTGTCATATGTATCTGCTGGCAGCACTATCCGTGTCATTATTCTCAAGGGATGCACACAGAAAGGCCCAAGTTTAATTCGTTTGTCAGGGAGGGAGCGACGAGACCATCTTTGAAAAGCAAATAATTTTGGGAATACACACAAAAAAAGACCCGAAGCTGGAAACTTTTGGGGAAACCCCTGAGCTCTCATATATCCTTGCTTTAACACTCAACAGTCTCAATTTAGAAATTTTAGCCCAAAACACGATGCCATACGAAGCATAAATAGAAACAAAGTCAAAACTCACTTCAATTCCATACTCGACCGGTGCCAGAGCCACTCGTACAGCTACAGCTACTCATACAGATAAAGCTGAATGAAGAGAAAGGATATTCATAGCGATGAGGACGAATAAGACCAAGCATCTTTGTTGTCACATGGTGAAATTAATTACTTTCCAAAAAGCAGAGAAAACAATATCCTGTGAACATAAATTACAGGCCTTCTGGTCTTTGGCTTTGTCCTCGACAAAGCGAGCTATATATGTGATTGTGATTGTGATCGGTGCTCTCCACATTCACCGCCTTCACCTGAACCAAATGTCTGCCGGCACACGAAGCTTTTGTCTTTTGGCAGAGCACCAAGCCTTGGGCTTTAGCCCTACGATATAACTGCATGTTTTATTGGGCTGCAAGAACGAAGCATGCTAACGTTGTTGTGAAACACTTGAAGGGGATGAATTTTATTTATTTGGCGAGATTTCCCTAAATCCACTTCACCATCGACGACTCACTGGTAAGTAACAAGCTGCTCGAGAGTAGTAACTCCTAAGGCGAAGGATTTACCGGGATTATCGCACAAATACTTGCCGCCGGCATCGGTTAATAGTGGTGACGGCAAGAAAATTTATTTATTGTTCCCGGAGCAGGAGTTTTTCGTCGTCTTTCCTTGAAATTTCAAATTCTGTGGAGGTGGGAGGGCGTTGTACTGGCTGTTGATTCAAGTTTTGCCATGTACTCATTCGGTCGTGTTGTGTGGCGGTGTTTACGGTCGATGATGGTCTCGATATGTGTGTTGAGGAAATTTTCTGACATTTTTGTTGTGCTTAGAAAGGACACCGCGCCGTTCGCTGTTGATTTGTTGAGTGTCATTGGTGAAAGAAAGTGGGTCACGAAAATTGAAGGGGATTGTAGTATTCTGATGGAGGAATAATTTATGTCGAAGCTTAATGCAGAGGCGGTCTTTTGACAGAGCGGAAGAAGGGACGTGGGAGTTTGCTGTTGTTGTAAATAGTCGAAAATAGAGCGAACATTTTAGCTTTTTGAAGGGAAATCTTAGTTGTATTTGATGAAAGAGTTGACAGACGAGATTGTTGAAATTTAAAAACTGTTTTAGCTAAACTTAAAGTGAGTCCTTATTTTGTTTATAGTCAGTGTTATTGAAACTAATTCATGGGCTACTCTATCCACTTGAATTAATATTTGACATTGCACTTCTTGGACCGGGTGGAATGGACATTCTGTCTGACAGCTTAGTACCGAATGAACACCACGCGCCATATAGAATTAACGTGCCTGTTTTAATTTCCTTGTTGACAGTGCTGCGAGTTGGTTCTAAAAGCTTGATCTCAACACTTATTGAGACCGTTTCCTTAATCTTGCCGCAAGTATAACGATGTGGGGTGCTAAATAACACAATCATTGTCAAACTTTTGATTGCTAGCACCATTCAATGTTATCAAGGCAGATGCTTTGTTCTTAAATAAAAATGATTCTACGGCACCAAAAAAGCTATAAGCTAATAAGGGCCAAAAGTATTTTGAAGGACTTCTAAATGAACAATGTCCTCTGATATAATTTCCAAGAGCCGTTCCTAACAAATGAAGAAGCATAACTGTCAAAGAAGTATGGAAGGCTGTCAGAGACTCCAAAACCGAAAAGCAGTTGGGCCGGACGAGATACCCTACGAGTTCTGGAAAAAGAAGGAAGACATTTGGTCCAAATGGCTCATCATTCTCATCTCCAAACTGATGAGAGCTGATCCAATGCCTTACCAGTGGAGGGAAAATTGTCTTCTTCCTTCGTACAAAGGAAACGGCGATACGCGAAACTGTTATAATTACGATTCAATCAAGCTGATGCCACAAGCCATGAAGATCGTGGAACGGGTATAAGATGGCCGAATGCGGAAAATAATATGGCTATCTAAGGACCAGTGCGGGTTTGTCGCAGGTAAATCAACCACAGGATGGAACAACATCGTGATTCCTTAAAGGATTTGCATATGGTGTTATAGACAATCAAGCGATCTGTTATAGATGCTGCTCAGACATGTACGAGGGAGTAAAGATAAGAGTAAGATGCCCCCCGCTGGCGTCACCGAGGATTTCGCAATCAAAGTCTTTGTACACTAGGGTGGCGTCTTAAGGCCCTTGGTAATTTATTACAGTCCTTCATTTTCTACTTGAAGCAAAAGTGACGGACTCCAAAATGCATCAGTTATTCTTTGCTGACGATGGAGTCATAATTAGCTAGGATCAAATGTCCCTGCAACCAGCACTTGATGTATGGGTGTAAGTTTTGAAGGGAAATAGGTATCGTATTAGTGAGAAAAAAAACAGAATACTTGTGCTGCCCGTTCCCTGATCCACTCCGACCTATTCCAGACATTTATATGAATGGACGAGTAATTCCCAAGTGTGAAAAATTCAAATATCTGGGATCCATGATCGACAATAAACATCGCGTAAGCGTAGGGTTGATGAAATGGCGGTGAAACTCAGTAATTTCCTGTGATCGAAAATCTCCCCCAAGCTGAGAGGAAGGCTCTACACCGCAGTTGTGCGCCCGGCGCTCAAACACGGTTCGCAATGTTGGACAGCGTACAAAAAGTATGAAGGCAAATTGAAGGCAGTTGAGATGAAGATGCTTCTCATGCCAGCACTAGTAACAAAGATTGATCGAATACGAAGTTACAAGATCCGAAGAATCCTTAACTTAAAATCACCTTTCTTGAAAGTAATGGAGCGCACCCAGCTCAGTTGGTACTGTCAAAAAGGCAATATGAATCAACGTTTCGATACAATGGCGAAAGAGAGGCAGGCCTTAAACTCCTGAATCACACAAACGCAACAAGACCACTATATGATTGTCCTAACTGACGAAGTGATTTAAAATCGGGGGGCATGCCGTTATTTTGTGAGGTCGAACCGGCGAACCCCACAGGCGGATCACTTACTGACGAAGTGATTAAAAATCGGGGGCATGCCGTTATTTTCTGATGTCGAACCGGCGAACCCCATCAGAAGTGATGCATTTAAGTGGAAGGGTAATGATGCCTTTTATCCTGATCATAGCTTCACCACCATTAAGGAAGAAGAAAAAGGTTCAGGGACCAACTCTGTTCATCGAGCTTACGATTTCTACAGATTCAAAACTTGTTAGGTCCTCGAATACAGACAAAGATACATTTGTTGAGTGTTTCGCTTCATTTATCAGTGAAGTACCTATCTAGCTTATAGTTTTTATACCCTATTCTAAGGGTATATTAATTTTGACGCATATTTTGTAACATACCTTAATATTGCCCGTAGACCCCTAAAAGTTACTATATTTATGATCAGCATCGATAGTAATGTCGATCTAGCCATGTCCGTCCGTCCGTCCGTCCGTCTGTCGCCAAAAATTAGGCCTTTAAACTGGACCTAGAGAGCTGAAATTTTAACCATATACTCTCTAGGGTCCCGAAATAATCAAGTTTACGAATTTTTGAAATCCGCCCACAGACACGCCCACAAACTCAAAAAAAAACAAAATTTTGGAAAAAATCGAATTTTGAGCTAGAAAGCTGAAATTTTGTATATATGATCTATGACTCCTAAAACTGCTCGGGATAAAAAAATTTTCAAAATCCGCCCACTGACACGCCCACAAATAAATAAAACAATTTTTGTATACCCTATTCTAAGGGTATATTAATTTTTGAAAATCCAAAGTTTGAGCTAGGGAACTGAAATTTATAATATATACTCTCTATGGGCCATTTATGCTCATGTGTAAATATTTTCAAAATCCGCCCACTGACACGCCCACAATTTTTTTTTTTTTTTTTTTTTTTTGAAATTCAAAGTTTGAGCTACGGAGCTGAAATTTATAATATATGCTCTCTATTCTCATGTGTTAATTTTTTTTAAATCCGCCTACTGACACGCCCACAATTAAATATAACAATTTTATTGAAACACCCAAGTTTGAGCTAGGGAGTGTTTTTTTTTTTTTGATAAAATCCTTTAAATGTTATATAACAAAATATGTAGAGCGTTCTTAACAATTCAACCATACTTAGACTTTTGTCACGCCCACTTATGAGGGATAGGAATAAGAATAGGGTATCTAACAGTTCGCCCAAGCGGACTGTAGCCCGTCCCTATGTTTTTTTATATTTTTCCCTTGGTCACTTCCAAAAACATGCCTCGATACTGTACATTGGCACAAGTGGCTATTTGATTAACAAGTCCAGCTTTTTCAAACATTTGATAGTAAGTAAGTAAGTAAGTTTTTTTTTTTTTTTTATTTCATAAATTCCTATATACATATAATTCAATAATTCAATATGAACATTAATTGTTAATAATATATATGAAATTCAGTTGACATTCTGTATTTTCTATACTAATGTAATGGAAATAGTGTTGAATGCCATTACAATTTAAAATTAATGCATTTCATAAAATAAAATGTGGGTGGGGTGACCCTAAAAAAAAAAAATCTAAAAATTTACATATTTTTTCATAAACAAGATTAAGCAGTCTCAAGACAAAAGGAATTTACTTTCAAAACATCAAAATCAATTTAGACAACAATTTAATACTCAAGTTAGATCAGATAGTCAGAAAGAACAGACTCTATGCCAACGAAATTAAAATTGAGAAGCCATTTTTTAACAAGTTTGAGAAACATACCAGGTATAGAGATAGACCTGAACGACTGAGGAAGTTTGTTGAAAAGACGAACAGACGATATATAATAAAAATTATGACAAGCAGTGGTATGGAATTGAGGAACGGATACTGAATATGAAAAGTTTCCACGTAAACTATAGTTAGAGATCAATCGGAAGTTGCAATTACCAGACTTCATAAAGAAGGTCATCAAAACTTTAAAACAGTACAAATGACGCACAGGGAGAATTTTCAAGTCACAGAACAGAGGGTATGTAGGATGCCTACCAGGTTTTCGGCATAATTTTCGCAGGATATATTTCTGTATTATTAAGAGAGATTGTATTTTATTTTTATACGAACCTCCCCAGCAAGTAATACCATATTGCAGTTTTGAATGAACAAGACCATAGTAAATCATTTTTAACAACGTAGTTGAACAAGTACTGCGCAAATAGAAAAAAATGCCTAAGCGTGCAACGAAAATATTTCCTCAAAGACTCTTTATGATTCGAGAAGCTAAATCTTGTATACCCAAGTATTGAATTCATTAACTTTCTCAACCAGGAAACATTTATCACTGCAGCTCAGGCTACTATAAAAAGTCGGTAAAAAAGAACCAGACCTACAGTTGCAACATGCAAGTTTGAATCTTTGGCACTCAGTTGCGTGAAAATAAATATTCACGTTAAAATCACGTAGAGATGACAAACTAAAAATCATAAACTTAGTCTTTGAGCTAATAACCAAGTTGTGTTTTGAAAACCAGATTCTTAAAAGGCTTAGGTCCCAATTTATGTCGGAAACCAGATTGAGACGACTGTCAGAACCAAAAGCAGTTGGAACACCTTTAAAGTCGAGTGTAAAAAGAGAATTTATGTAGATAAGAAAGAGAATCGGACCTAGGACAGAACCTTGAGGTACCCCTAAGTTGATAATCATTCTATCACTCTGAATGTCATCAATCTTCACACATTGTGACCTATTTTTAAGGTAAGATCTAAACCAATCTAACATAAAGCCGCGAATTCCTGCTTTTTCAAGTTTTTCCAGGAGAATGTTATGATCGACCATATCGAACGCTTTAGTAATATCTATAAATAACCCAGCAGTACACTTTTTGCAATCGAGGTTTGACATTATATTGCTACAAAACTGTAGAAGTGCGTCTTCAGTTGATTTGCCCTTTTGAAAACCAAATTGTGTTGCTTTAAAAAACTGAATTTTCGTGAGGTAGCTCACTAACCTGTTTTTCACGAGCTTTTCAAAAACTTTACTAATTACAGAAAGAAGTGAGATAGGCCTGTAATTACATACATCGTCAGCAGCACCCTTTTTAAACAAAGGTACTACAACTGGACACTTGAGCTCATCTGGAAAAACCCCTTCAAATATGCACTGATTAAAAATGTGTGACAGCACATCCATTACAAAACAAGCAACATTTTTTAGCAAAATATTAGAGATACCGTCAGCACCACATGAGTTAGAGTTTTTTAGAGTACCGATAACTTTAAAAACCTCGAGTGGAGTTATGGGTTCAAATGTAAAACTATTACAAACATTTGGTTCAGCAAAGCAACCAGTAGTCGAGCAAATTCGACAAAAAGGTTGGATAGGACATGGTTGCAAACTCGCGGATATGTTTGTAAAATAGCGGTTAAAAGCATCTGCAATGCCAGGTTTGTCAGATACAACACAGTCATTGAAACGAATAACAGATGGTTTTTTTGTCACAGAGTTCTTATTTAAGATACTGTTAACTATATGCCACTCATTTTTTAAGTTACCTCTAGCAGAATTGAATTTTGAGCGGTAATAATTATCCCTACAAATTGGAATTTCCTTCTTTAATTCAGTGCACAGTTTTTTATAGTTGTATTTAAGACTTCGATTTTCGGGGTACTTATTACATTTAGCTGCGAGTTTGTTTTTAGCCTTAACTTTGTTCACTAAGTATGAGAAAATCCAAGGTTTAAGCCTTTTACAAGAACTTTTAGGACGCAATGAAGAGGAGCAATTGGCAATATGATCCTCAAGAGAATCGATAAACAAAGAATAGGATGTGGAAGCATCGGAACACAAATATACATCTTCCCAAAACTCATTGGTAAGATTGAATTTGAGATTTTTATTGTCTATTATCGTTACATTGTCATTAGGTACAGAATTAATACTGCGCAAACTTTCTGAAATGTTAAACAAAAAACCAGTCATAGAGTGATCAGTAATCATTAAATCAAGAACGCATTTCTTACACTCACTGAACGAACAATTTTTAAAGCGTACATAAATATGGTCTAAACAACTACCTGAGACAACTCTAGTAGGTTCGTTGATGAAGTTTGCTAGGCCATGTGATGCTAACAATTCCAAATAGCTCGAAACAATTTCACTTTCTTCCAAAATATTAATATTGAAATCACCCAATACAATGACATTTTTTGATTTTTCGTTCACCAGCAGACCTGAAAATTCTTCTATAAACAACGAGACACTATACATGTGCAGTCTATATACACATAAAAAGACATAGATCTCATGGTTAATTTCAATGGAAACTCTTAATCCATCAGCGCTCAAACAGTCCACACAAAGAACTTCACGAATTAAGTATTCCTCTTTCTCTTTTATAAAACAGCCGACACCACCTGCAGCGTAATTTTCATTAGTGTTTGCATAAAAATTGAAACCGGGCATAGTGCAAAGAATCAAGAAAACTTTTCGCCCAGATGGCTCCTAATCGACATTAATGATCTTGTCATTTCTATCGGAAAAGAAAAGCGTTAAAGCCCTCAAACCGTTTTCGAAAAATAGCCAGAAATACCTTCAAATCAGAGGTTCGCAGCATGAACCTCGCTCGGCGTGAATACTCGTATTTCAGAGTGATAAGTTTATGTGTGGGGCATAAAGCTAAAAGACCAACCTATACAATCGAATACTTATTTACTTTGAACATACTGCTTATTTTTTGAGAGTATTTTTTCGGACTTGGTTCGATAGCTTGGAAACTTTAATATTTATTGACCGAAGTACCGAAGGGCATTAAACCTACCATTTGCTTGTGCAAAAAGGAAGGGACCTATAATTTTAGCGCCGAATCCGTACGGAAAATTTGAGAAGCTTCTCATGACAAATGATACTCTTGCATTTTTGTTTCAGTTTCAGTTCAGTTTATTTATTTAATCTGATGTGCACAAATAAGACTTAGTCTTTTATAGTACTTTAATTTAGGATAATTGAAGGATTGATTTTATTTAGTAGATAACCTACAATAAGCAATAATTGAATAATACAAAAATACATTAAAGCGGTAAACAGGGAGTGGATAGGGAGGGAGGAGAAAAGTATGAGAAAGAGGAATAGAATGTTAGAAGAAAGAAAGAAATAAGAAGTTGTTACATTTTCATGAGAAATACTCTAAAGCGGCATTTTTGAATTTTGTCGCTCCGATTATTTGTTTTACTGCTGTAGGCAGGGAGTTCCAGAGTCTGTTGGCAAAGACGAAGAAATGACGTGAGGAGTTCAAATAGTTTGAGAAGGGAGTTATAAGACTAAACGTACTTGCCGAACGAGCAAATTGAAGTTTTTCAAGAGGTATGGTGGCGACCTTTTGTGTATAATTTTGTGCAAGAAGACACGGCACCTTACATTTAAAAACTGCTGAAGTGAACAGCCAAGGTAATTGGATATGTGGTCGTGTCGACGAAGCCCGTACACATATCTAACCATATCATTGAATGAAACAGTTAATTTAAGCTGAGATAGGGAACCAGTAAGGTTTTAATTAGTCTCAGCCTCGTATTTACTGGAGTAAAACTTGAGAACAACCAAAGCTTACGTAGACCACCGTAAATACGTTTCACAGTGTAGTTCAATTTCAATTTCAATTCAATTTCAATTTATTTATTTGGCAAGGTACAAATAAGAACAAATGTCTTTTATAGTACATGAAAGCTCATAACAAAATATTTTAGCACATAATTGTATTTATAAAGAAAGTAGCACAATTAAAACATTAAGTGAAAGTTCAATTTAAAGGGGTTTAAACTAAATCTAAATTAAATTTAGCATACGCATTGCTAATACACAGGAAAGGAAGTAAAGATGGAAAAGTTGTAAATGAGCGGGGCGAAAGAGAAAAACTGAAATGAAAAATTAAATAGAAAGAGAGAAGAATAGATTACAAACATGAGAAATGCGCAAATAGTGCACTTTTAAATTGGTTAGCTCCTATTACTTGTTTAATGGTGGTAGGCAGTGAATTCCAAAGTCTGGTAACATGAACAAGAAAGAGGCGAGACGAGTTCATATAATTTGATGAGGGCGTGATAAGATTGAAAGTTCTCGGCGAGTGAACAAATTTTAATTTTTCACATAAATATGGTGGTGATTGTGTATGTAAAAACACACAGCATTTAAAATTCCAAAAATTAAGGAATGAACACCCAAGGACATGCTTATGGTAATGAAATATATGGTCATATCTTCTTACTCCAAAAGCATATCGAGCCATATCGTTGAAAGCGACAAGTAATTTGTGCTGGGAGAGGGAATCTAATTTACAGTAGATAACTATAGCATAGTCAAAGATCGGCAAAAGAAGGCACTTTATCATCCTCAGTTTGGTGTTAGCAGGCGTAAAACTAGAGAGCAGCCAGAGCTTTCGCAATCCTGAATAAATACGGGCTATAATATAGTGTACATGATCCGAGGCGGAAAGGGACCGATTTATTTTATATCCTAGACTTACCACAGTATCAGAAAATGTAAGCCTCGTGGAATTGAGAAAAATAGGCGGCAGCTCTTCAGTGTTATAAAGTTTCTTTGAAATCAATATAAGCTGACTCTTTTTTGGATTTAAAATCAGACCATTATCTAGAGACCATTTTGAAACAAAAGACAAGTCTGAATTAAACCTAGCCACAAGATCTTCAACCAGCCCGGGTGGTCGAGACAGGTATATCTGCGCGTCATCGGCGTACATATGCACAGATGTGTTTCGACACACTTGTGGTAAGTCGTTAATATACAGACAGAACAGGATTGGACCAAGAACTGAACCCTGGGGAACTCCAGAAAGTATATTTTTTGGTTGAGAGTATTTAAGATTAGCAATAACCCGTTGAACACGATTAGTGAGATAATTTTTAACCAAACACACTGAGGAATCACTTAAACCAAAGTAAAGTTTTAATTTTGTACAAAGAACCTCATGACTGACCATGTCGAAAGCCTTGGAGAAGTCCAGTAAGCACAGCAGTGACAGATATTCCTTGTCATATTGGATTCTAATATCATCAAGCACTTTGATCATAGCTGTAGAACAGCTATGGCCAGGTCGGAAACCTGATTGCACTGACGATAATAAATTAAACCGGTTGAGATGGTTGGAAATCTGTTTCGCAAGAATCTTTTCAAAAATTTTAGAAAGACATGGTAAGATACTTATTGGACGAAAATCAGAGACTAATAATTGGGCGTTATTCTTTTTGGGCATGGGGATGACCTTTGCTTTATTCCAACAATCCGGAAAAATTGAAGAGGTAATGCAAAAATTAAACAAATGTGTTAAAGACCCTTTTAAATGGGGAAGGATTATTTTTACAAAACGTAAATCTATTCCGTCCTCACCAATTGCGTTAGATTTCAGTGCATGAATCTCTAAGATCACATCCGGTTCAGAAACTACTTCAAATTCCATCAATGGTGATCCAAAGAAGAAAAGTTGATTGTCAGGCGAAAACGAAGAGTTACAACTATGGTTGGGGGAAAAAGCATCACTTAACTCATCTGCATCTGGGACTTTAGTAAGTATTTGACTTTTTCCTATCCCAATAGAACGCAAATTTGCCCAAAGTTTCTTTGATGGCTGGTCAAGGCTTAGCTTGGAGAGAAAGTATCTTTCTTTTGCTCTCCTGGTGGCAGAAGAAGAGTAATTCCTTGCTCTGCAAAAAACCTCCCAATTGTTACTGGTAGAATTTTTTTTAAATTTAGCATAAAATTTTCGACGAGTTTTTATAGCATTATGGACCTCAGTGGTAAACCAGGGACATTTACTATTGCGCACTGTAACAGACTTAATAGGTACATGTAAATTAAAAAGATCGTTGATGAGGGTCTGAATGCTTTCTACTTTTGCATTAACATCCGATAAAGAGTAGCAGGAATGCCATGGAAGAAGGCTCGCTTGATGGTGAAGGTTATCATGGTTAATTGAGGCAAAATCACGAAATTGAAAGGAGTTCTGTAGGGGATTGGATGAGACATCAATGTAATATGTACAAAACAAGAGATCATGGTCTGATACTCCTTCAAATGACAGTTGATCTTGCAGTAGCACGTTCGTCTTGTCTGCAACAACCAGCAAGTCAAGAAGACTTGGAGGGGTAGTTAATGTGACTTACTGGGGATAGAGAGCGGTTAATATTAAAACCCAAATTGGTAACAGTATTTGCAAACTGCAGTTGTGTATCGTTAAGGTAAATTGGCGGCACAAGGTCGACGTTGTTGAGCTTCTTAGATATTAAATATTAGCTCGGATTTCGCTGGGTTGATGGTCAGGCAATTGGGAAGCGACCATTGGTTAATTGCGGATAGATCATCGTTCAGTCTGCTAACCAGATCCTCTACTAGACCTGTCGGTCTAGATAAGTATATTTGCGCATCATCCGCATAGAAATAAAGGCTTGCATTTGAGCAAACTTTGGGAAGGCCATTGATGAACATGGCGAACAAAATAGGACCCAAAATTGAACGCTGAGGTACCCCTGCAAGTATGTCCCTCACACGAGAGCATTTATCACCAACCACAACCCTTTGACAGCGATGGCTCAAGTAATTACTGATGAGGCTCAACGAACTTTCACTGAAACCGAAAACCTTCGTTGTTTCTCCGTAAGAATTGAGTGATTGACTGTATCAAAAGCTTTGGATAAGTCAAGGAGGCAGAGTACTGTGATGAAGTCGAGGTCATAGTTGATCCTTATGTCATCCAGGATTTTAACCATAGCCGTAGAACAACTGTGGTTGGCTCGAAAGCCACACTGGACCGAAGCAAGAAGGTTATGTTGATCAAGGTGACTCGAAATCTGCTTTGCGAGAATTCTTTCCAAAACTTTTGATAGGCAAGGCAAAATACTTATGGGGCGAAAGTCTGCGGCCAAAGAAGGTTGGGGTTTTTTCGCGACAGGAATACCTTTAGCCAGCTTCCAACTAGACGGGAAAGACGAACACGTTATGCAAAAATTAATTACATGCGTAATTACACTAATAATGTGAGTTAAAATCATGTTTACAAATCGTATAGGAATTCCGTCTTCACCAACGGCATCGGACTTGAGAGACCGAATATTACTGACAACATTAGCTTCTGAGACAACTTCGAATTCAAAAACTGCAAGTGGTTCAAGAGAATGTTGATCGTTTGGTAGAGGGGGTGTAATCTCTTGAGTTGGATAAAAATACATTAAGATCAGGTATACCGTCTACAACATCTTTTTTACGATCACCAACGGATCGTAAGTTGCTCCAGAGCTTTTTGGCGTTTTGGTCTGCTCCCAGCTTTGATAAGAAATATCTTTTCTTGGATGATCTAGCAATGGAAGTTGAGAGATTACGTGCTTGGCAGAAAATTTCCCAATTCAGATCAGTTGGACATTGCTTCCATTTCGAATACAGCTTTCTACGAACTTTTATTGCATTATGTACCTCAGATGTGAACCATGGACAATTTCTGTTGCGCACCGTCACTGTTTTTAAAGGAACATGGTTAATTAAAAAATTTAGTAGTAGAGATTGCAACAGATCCACTTTATCACCCAAGTCTGAGACAAAATAATAACTATGCCAAGGGAGTAAGCTCGCTTCCATTTGCAAGGCGTAGTTATCTACGGAAGCGAAGTCTCTGAATTGAGAAGTTGATGGTGTTGAGGAACGAGATAAGTCAATGTTGTAAGTGCAGAAAATTAGGTCGTGGTCTGTGACACCCTCCAACGACAGCTGGTCCTGTAGTAACACATTCGACCGATCAGATGCCAACAATAGATCAAGAAGACTCGGAGAGCAGTTGGGTGCAAAGCGGGTGGTATATGAGTTAACTACAGCTAGCGCAGAAGTGGCGGCTAGGTCTAAAAGTTGGCGAGATCTAATATCACATTTGAATAGGTCGACATTAAAATCACCACCTATGATTATATGTTGATAATTTGGAGAAAAATCTTGAAGTGTGGAGAACATTGGTTCAGGAGAACAGCTACGGTTGGGACTGTAAACAACGCCTATAATGCACTTAGTATTGCCATCAGTAACTTCCAGGAGAAGATACTCAGTAGAACTTACCTCAGATTTCCCAATGATCTGGCATTTCAAGGAAGTGTTACAGTAACCGTCCATTCATTTGAAATGATTTTGTGTGAGAAAATAAAGGGAAAACCCAGAGCGAGCGGGAGATAGGAAATTGCGGAGGTAGAAAACATCTCCATGAACATCTTATACTTGGATCGAATCAAAAGGGCATCGATACTAATTTTACTTGTTTCGAATCAAAAGTAACGAGTAACTACTCGTATTTTCTTCGAAAAAAAAAATCGGCAGGCTTCCTGGTTTCGGATCACTTTAATCTTTCTTACGATTGTTACACGTGCATGTTTTATTCTTGAATATTTTTTGACCGATCTTTTACGACACCGGTGATCTTCCACATATTTTGATGCTTAAAAATTTAGCAAAAATAGATATTTCTTGCAAGCTGGCATCGCGGAATTCGCACATGGAACCTATTACACATCAGCGCAGACAAGTAGCAAACGATGTCATCTTAACAAGTTGAACCACTAAGACGAAGAAGCAGACCATGCAACTTTAAAGCTGGACTTTCCTGGCCTAAAGTCACACTGATAGGGACCAATTTGTTTTAAAAACATCAAGAATTCGGCCTCGTCATCTATACCGACACTCATTTACAATGACATTCCAGCTGTCAGCTCTATAGATAAGGCCAATCTGCTTGCTGCTCACTTTGCAGTCAGCTCAACGCTCCCAGATTGTGCTTTGTCTCCCCTTGTACTCGAGCGGGTTGAATACTCCATGGGACCAATCCACTTCCGCACTCGTACAGTGGCTAGAGTACTTCAAGATCTTGACGTACACAAATCCGCTGGTCCAGATGGTATTTCCCCTATCCTTCTAAAGAGGTGTTCTTCGTCGCTGGCAAAACCATTGCGTAAGCTTTTCCATCTGCCTATTCCTCAGGACTCTTCCCGGGAAGATGGAAAACAGCATATGTTCAGCCTGTACCAAAAAAAGGCGAATCTTCTTCCTCCTCCTACCGACCAATTGCACTTACGTCCCTTCTTTCTAAGGTCATGGAAACGCTGATAAACCGTCAGCTAATGAAATATTTGAATCGCGAAAACTTCTTAATGACCGGCAGTATGGTTTTCGCAGCAACAGATCCACTGGTGATTTCATGACATATCTAACCGAAAAGTGGAACCAATCTCTTCATCAAGGTGGTGAAAGTAAGAGTTGCGCTTGATATTTCAAAGGCATTTGACAGAGTTTGGCATCAAGTTCTCTTGTCGAAAATGCGTGCATTTGGAATCGATGATACTCTTCTTTAATGGATTAGAAATTACCTTTCGGACCGTTCAATTCAAGTTGTTTTGGACGGTTTCAAGTCTGCAACTCACCAAATAAATGCTGGTGTCTCCCAAGGCTCTGTTCTGTCCCCGACTCTCTTTCTCATTTTTATAAATGATCTCCTGTCTGTTACTTCTAATCCAATCCATTCCTTTGCTGACGACAGTACCCTCATTAAAAAAAAAAAAAAAAATCAGGTTATTGAGAAAGGCTTCAGGAGTTCACACAGCACGGCAGATACGACCCTGTAGGCGATGTTAAGAAGACTAATACCTCTGTAGTTGGCACAGTTCAGAGGGTCTCCTTTCTTGAGGATCATTTTTCCCCCATTGGTGCAAATAATAGAACTAACAATTTTTTTCTAAAACATAACTCAGGTGCAACTATCAAATTGAACCGCACTGTATGTATCGTTCAAGTCAATACTTGACACAAGTCTCTGAACATTAGAAAACAAAAACAAGTACTTCACGGATATGCCAACCTTTTTATCACTTTCAAAGAAGTTTGCCATTAGTTTTACAACAGTGAAACCTTTCACCAACATTGTTTTCAACGCCACCTATAACCGGGCGTTTCTGAACTACCAACTTAAAAACTTTTTGATTAATGAAAAAATTAAAAAAAAAATAAGATTCGAAAACACCTATTTACACGACCACACATTGTTGGAAATATTCCTCGGTAAAAGTAACTAACTTTGCTGTAGTTACTTTTACCTAGGAATATACGCTGAAATTTATTATATCTGGTTGATCCTTAATATTCTCCATTACCCTTTACTGACACGCGGTGAACTAGCAAAAGTTTCTACCTCCGCTAACATATTCGTAATTAATCAAACTATGAAAGGAAAATACGAGAACACATTTTTGAAATGTTCGTCTCTTATCACTTTCGAAAATTTTGATTTTCCACATGCACAAAGCTTTGTGGCACGAGGAAGGCGTCAGCGCACGTTGAAAGGATGCAAAGTCTCCACACTTTGGTGCACATTTGGTGGTAGGAAAAATGAATAAAAAAGAAAAACCAAAAATGTCATCCCGTCGCGTTTAATTGCACCATGCGCCAACTTTTCTACGACCAGGTTGATGATACTGTCTCTTATGCACTTTATGTCATCATTTTTGTTTTTGTTGTTGTTCAATCCCTTCGGTATATTGCTAACGCCACAACTAGTTCTGGGTCAAAGGGTTAATCGTCTCCAATTTCAGCGTTGTATTCTGTAGTAGTGGGGTTCTTTCTGTCCACGCTACCCGTCTCCTCCTTCTGCTCTGCATCGACGCAGGGTAGTGATGTGCGGTACTACATTGTGTTCTGGTCGATGTATTATGAGTCAACTTCAACATGCTGAGCTTCTAGATGGCTGGCTGGTTGGATGGATGATGACGGTTGGTTAGTTGCTTGTTGGTTGCACATACATACTCGTATATGAGGTTTCATGGATGGTTTCAGCTTCATATTGGAAAATTTAATTTACGTGGACAGATAGGCGGGTTTATATAGGCACAGAGCGTGGAACGATAGTGACGGTGGTGAGTGTTACGATGACAAGCGGCTTACGTTGAGTATTTTTATGCGATGCCCGAAGGGGGGATTTTTAGGGATGTCAATGGGGGTGACGAGTGGGGTTGTGCAAATATGAGCTTAGCAACGAATGAATGCTCTGATCATCAGTTTCGGGGTGGAAGGGTATTGAACGATTTTCGATGCACCAATTAGCATCGTAGAACGTTTCAAACTGCATTTGAAGTAAACTGTTAATGGTAAAGTTGTTAGAGGATAGGCAGGCACTTTTGAAATTGAATGCTTTCAAATAACGGCGGGTTTTCAATATTTTTGACAAATTTCAAAAGATGTTTTTATGACTGCTGTGCATTGTCCAGAAAAGGTCAGCAGTAAATAGGCTCTATGCACAATGCTTGATTTATAAATGAACTCTCATTCATAAATGAACAATTCATCGATTCATCATCGTGCGCAAGAACTTGACCTGTCTCCACCCACTTTGTGGATGATCGCAAGGATCGTGGCTTACTCGCTTATAACATTAACTTTTGTTTTCAACACAGCGCGGGCATTAAGGAAGTGAGGAAGGGTGGCGACGGTGTAGAGGTTAGTGTGTTGGCTTGTGACCCGTGCGGTGCAGGTTCAATCCTCATGTGGAACAACAACATACGCCACCCAAATACATGCCTCTACACCAAAAAGGAGGATTTCTGCCTGGTAGTACAATGGAACGTTACCTAGTCTGAGTGCTCTGGGATTTGGATTTCCTTTTTATACAAAAAAAAAAAAAAAAAAAAAAAAAAAAGGAAGTGAGGAATTAGAGAACAGGGTGATATACCGATGCATGTTGGCTTTAAATGTTTGTAAATTATAATGTGAAGGTTAAGGAAATACTGTATTTCACCGTACGTCCTAATACAAGCATGAGGGTAAACTAATGTGCATTCCTAGTATGTCGGGTATTGAGGTTGAAAAAAGCCAGACGATCATGCGTCGTGAATTTAATGAGGGCGGTTGAATAGTTGGAAGTCGATACACTTTTTACCTTTAAATGTTATCCAATGATGATGTTCACTTCTCTGATTATTAAATTATAGCATGTGGAGGAAAATCCAAAGTAAATTCATAAACAAATTCACTATATGGTGCGTTTTAAGGTCTGGCGGCATCATCGGGCCGTAGGGGAAAGGTCGGAACACTGAGACAGTCCGAACAGTGAGACATTCCATTTTGTTGCTTCCCAGAAACACGCACAGACATGTCGATGAAGACAGCACCGATTATTTTTCATTCCCCACCTTTTGTTTCTATTCCGAGCAACAACCAGTTGCGCGTGTGCTTTCAGTGTGTAAGGACCTAAAAAAAAGGGCACAAGTATTTTCTTGTATGTTCCTAAATTTTGTGTAGCAACGTCAAATATTCAGGTAAGCGAACCATTTTTTTTAGTTTTCTTGTTATTATATATTCTTTAATTATACAAACAAAAATTTACGATAGCCTTGACAGTTTTTTACGTAAATAATTTTTTCTTTGAAATGATGAAAATCGAACAGTGAGACAGATTCAAAGGACGAACAGTGAAACATGTTTATTAGTCCAGAACAATTCAAACACGCAAAAACAAAGGAAAAAGGGAAGAAGCATGATTCTTACAGACACTCCAGAAAAGGAGGAACTAGAAAGCAAGCTAATTAATCAACGGCCTATTAAAAAAGGAGCCAAACAAGCTGCAATAAAGAGAAAGGTCTTACAAGTGAAATCCGAATCAGATGAGGATGGTAAGAAACAGCTAAATAAAAAACGCCCAAACAAATCTGGAAAACAAACTGCAAATAAACAAAAAGATCTACAATCGGAATCAGAAACAGACGACGACGATGACGATGAAATGATTTGCCAAGATTCTTCTTATGATAGATCTTTCACGGGAAATGTTTCAAATGAGGACCCGGTTCCGCAAGACATTAAAGTTGGAACATACGTCCTTGTCCGTTTTAATGTCAAAAATAAAAACGTCTAATTTATTGGCCAAATACTAAAAGACAAGGATGAAAACAATGAATTTGAAGTTTGTTATCTGCGCAGGAATGGAACCTGCAAATAAGTTTTCAGAACCCGTGGTCGAAGATGTTGCCTCCTTAAGTCTTAAGGATATAGAACTAGTTTTGCCAACACCGTCTCTTTGTGGCCACACCAGCCGCCAAAAAGCTTCAGTGTTTTTTGAGATCGACTTTCAAAGCTATGGAAGAAACCTTAAATAACTGGCTAGGAATTTTTTAAAACTTTTTTTTTTTTTACCAAAAAACCAAGAATTGGAACTGAAATGTGATTTTATTTTATTGTGATTTATTTATTGTGATTTTATATTTTTTTTTTTATTCAACATGAAAATGTTTTTATTTATTTTTAATTTGTATTGCTATTAATTATCTTTAAATTACAAATTGAATTGATTTGATTTGGTTTATTAAAAACCTTTTTAAAAAATAATATGAATTTTAGTTATTTTTTTTTATTTTACATACCTAGGTACCTAAATATGTTTTTTGTTGTTTTTGTTCTTATTAATTAATAAATAATAATATGTTAAACGATTAAAACTTAGTTGTTTTTTTGATAAAAAAAAGTTTAAGACGAGTTTTTATTAGAATTATTGTACTGTCTCACTGTTCGCCCTACGTTGTCTCACTCTTCAGACCCCCGTCAAACAGTGAGACAGTTTGACCTTCAATAATTCAACTCATGGTGAAGTAGTTTTTCATTTATTCGCTAAACTTTTTATGGCAAAATGCAGCGGAAATATGACGTTACGATACCATAAAATAATTATTTTGATAGTTCGAAAGCGTTCGGAGATACAACCGTTTAAAAAAAAAAGTGTCTCACTGTTCCGACCTTTCCCCTACTTCTTAAAAAATTACCAAAATCGAAATGTCATTGCCACCCGCTACAGAGTCATGATCAACGATTTTTGTTTCCAAAACTGAGTAAACATTGTCTGCTTCACATGTGGCTTTAACAGGATGGTGCCAGGTGCCTTACTGCCGGCGGAACCATCGAGTTATTAAAGGAATTGTTCGATGACAACATTATTTCCAGAAACGGACTGTGATCTGGCCTCAATATCGTGTTCAAGTCGCTGGTCTATTTTCTGTGGGGAGTATTTGAAGATGGTCTTTGCGGACAAGCCAAACAGCATTCCAGCTTTGAAAGTCAACATCGAGAACACCATTCGTGAGATACGGCTTCAAACGCTCGAAAAAGTGGTCGGAAATCGGAGCTCTAAGATGCAGTTCCTGGGACGCTCCCTTTTTGGTCATATGGCCAAAATAATTTATCATCATCAATGTTATAAAATTAAAATGTTGCGAATTTCTGCTTGGGATGTAGGTTATGTTAGGTAGGCTAGCTTAGTGCCACACTCAGGTCAATACTGACCCATTGTGATGCCAAACCCTACTCATTTTTAACCCTGTCTACAAAAACTGAGATTAATTACTCACTGTGTTGTTCGATACAAACCATCCTGTGGATTTGGTGAAGTTCATTATCCTGTCTATCGGTGTGCTGGAGAGCTCGTCTAGGTCATGGAAGAAATGTCTCCCCAGGAATCTGTACCTGATGTGTTAGAGACCCGGGCAGTGACATAGTATTCTCCAGAGCTTCCTCGTCGCCACAGCCTCTACAGAGTTCTTCTTCCGTCGCAATTTCTTCATGTGGTACCGCAGAGTTTTGTGCCCCGGTAATATTCTTACGAGGGTGGATAGTGATTTCCTATTCTTTTTCATGAGACTCTCGGTTCTGGCTCCATTTAAGGTTGGCCATAGAATTCCTGTGGTGTGGCAAGTATCTAATGCCATCCATCTAAGGTTCGCCTCCCTTATTGCCTTTCTCCCTGCTTCAAGCCTGAGTGTGCAAGGCGGAATGAGTACAGAGGGATCAACTTGTTCTGACACAGCTGCCGAACCTTGTCTTGCTAATTCATCCGCTTTCTCGTTATCTAGAATGCCTTCATGTCCCGGAACACAGCAGTGCGATACTTTCGCGACAGCATTTCACAAGCTTGGATTTAATTACTGTTGCAATGAAGGCTTTTATTGCTGCCTGGCTGTCGATAAAGAAGGTAATACCATCGGGTGGTGCCCTTGGTTGGTTGGTTGGTTGGTTGAAAACGGCGCTCGGTGAGGATGCACTTAGACCAGAAGTAGGTCCATTGTGCTGCCGATGTGTAAGGTGGGTGGGTCACCCTCTTACTCAGGGAACCATTTGCTTCTCTGAATGAAGGAGCTAATCCTTGCTGTGCAGGCGTTGTTAAGATCGTTTAGATCATTGAAAAGGTATTCACCCAATGTAGCCTTCCTAATGTTGGCAAGTGCAGGACACGTGCAAAGGAAGTGACTGATGGTCTCCTCTTATTCCTCGTCCCTACAGCTTCTACAGAAGTCATTGTAGGGGATGCCCAGCCTTTGGGCATGTCGTCCTATAGCACAGTGCCCTTACCACAGACTCAAGAGGTGTCGTTGTCACTGCCAGGACCTCTGCTTTTGATATGCCCAGCGGTACGGAAATGACGGCTGACCCAACCCCCGTTTCCATTTTTGAAGGCGGGGACGAGTCCGTTTCTCTTGTGAAATCTA
The DNA here is from genome assembly GCA_949715645.1 of Portevinia maculata. Lineage (NCBI taxonomy): Eukaryota > Metazoa > Arthropoda > Insecta > Diptera > Syrphidae > Portevinia > Portevinia maculata. Next base: position 11,789,806 of record OX454526.1, read on the forward strand.
AATATGGCGTGATGTAGTCCGTAGTTGGTACATTGCCAAAGTATTTCTGCAAGATCGTCGAATGACCCATTTCGTTTGGTTTCCAGTTCACTGTTTGGCAAATTCTCATGGCACTAATGGCGGCTGTTGATTGAACAAAGATGTCTAGCGGAAGCAGGTTGAGGATAGCCTCCAGTCCTGCGGTTGGAGTTGCCCTCATCGCACTGATTGTGCCGATGCATGCTGGTCTCTGAACTTTCGTAAGAGCCTTCAGGTAGGTGGCTTTATTGGTTGCCTGCCACCATACAAGACTGCCATAGGTCAGTATAGATCTTACTATTGCCGTGTACATCCACAGTTTAATTTTGGGAGATGGTCCCCAGGTTTTTCCAAAAATTTTGCTGCAGGAGTAAAAGGCTATTGTGGTTTTTTTTGATTCTCTCATTTTCCAATTTAGTTTTTATTATGCGTTCATTGAATGTTTCCTTTAATAAGTTGATTGTTTCACTTGCTTTATGGCACTTATCGCAATTCTGCTGGAACCACATCTCTTCCACATTCGTGCCATTCAATCGTGGAACGAAAAGGTCATTAATCATGGCTCTATAGCGAGAACCTTTGACCGTAACACGCTGATTAGCGACATTTTTGAAAGAATTATTGGCCGACTCCACCAGCCCATAGACCACACCAAACTGTACATTTTTCTGTTTCGATAATCTCACGGGGATAATCTTCGCTCCAAGTGCGACTATTTTGCCTCAATGGGTATGTTCATTGAGTCAAAAATAAGTCTGTCTCATCGCTGAACAGAATTTTTCGATAAAACAGCGGATACAATGCCAGTCGTTTTTGATACATTTATGAATAGTGGTGACATCTTTATTTGATACTTAAGTAAAAAATATGAGCTTACAAATCGAATACAATATTCGCCTCGGTTTTGCCTACCAATAGTCATTCTTTTGATGAATTTGTTCATCGCGTTTTCGCATAATTGCGGCTGTATGTCTCCCAAAATCAAACAAACTTGCAACTTGGACCTCTTACATATATATTTAGGGTCATCCAACAAGAGGAGTCATTTTAAATCAAAAGGGAAACGCAACATTGTTTATGAATAGTGGTGACATTTTTATTTGATACTTAAGTAAAAAACATAGGGACGGGCTACAGTCCGCTTGGGCGAACTGTTGGATACCCTATTCTTATTCCTATCCCTCATAAGTGGTCGTGACAAAAGTCTAAGTATGGTTGAATTGTTAAGAACGCTCTACATATTTTGTTATATAACATTTAAAGGATTTTATCAAAAAAAAACGCTCCCTAGCTCAAACTTAGGTGTTTCAATAAAATTGTTTTATTTAATTGTGGGTGTGTCAGTAGGCGGATTTAAGAAAAAAATAACACATGAGAATAAAGGGTTACTAGAGAGTATATATTATAAATTTCAGCTCCCTAGCTCAAACTTTGGATTTTCAAAAATTAATAATGTCAGTGGGCGGATTTTGAAAATTTTTTATCCCGAGCAGTTTTAGGAGTCATAGATCATATATAAAAAATTTCAGCTTTCTAACTCAAAATTCGATTTTTTCCAAAATTTGTTTTTTTTTAGTTTGTGGGCGTGTCTGTGGGCGGATTTCAAAAATTCGTAAACTTGATTATTTCGGGACCCTAGAGAGTATATGGTTAAAATTTCAGCTCTCTAGGTCCAGTTTAAAGGCCTAATTTTTGGCTACAGACGGACGGACGGCCGGACGGACGGACGGACGGACATGGCTAGATCGACATTACTATCGATGCTGATCTTAAATATAGTAACTTTTAGGGGTCTACGGGCAATATTAAGGTATGTTACAAACTATGCGTCAAAATTAATATACCCTTAGAATAGGGTATAAATATGAGCTTACAAATCGAATACAATATTCGCCTCGGTTTTGCCTACAAATAGTCATTCTTTGGATGAATTTGTTCATCGCGTTTTCGCATAATTGCGGCTGTATTGCGCGAATTTCATTTTCATAGCCGTGGAAGAAAAAATCTTAATGGTGTTTAATCGCACGATCTTGGCTGCCAATTGAAGACTCCAATTTGAGAAATCACACGTCAAGAAATTTGTTGCGCAATAGAGGCAATAGAGCTATTATTTCACCATGTGGCGCCGCGCCCTCTCGCTGATCATAAAGGTCGTTTCATAGTATGAATTGCAGGCAATAAAAAGTCAGTTTACTGAAACGGTCACACCAGCATCATTTTCGAAAAAATATGACTGAAAGCCCAAAAACCGCACCAAACTGTTGTGGATGGAGAGGTTGTTCCACTATTTCTCATGGGTTTTCGGAGCCCAAGATGCGACAGTTTTGTTTGCTTTTTGAAATCAGACAAATTATTTCATTACTCAGAATAATCAAATCACAAAAATGTGCAAAAAAAGTAGAAAACAGTGAAAATAGTGTTTTGTTATTGTCTGTCCAAACTCAGTTGACACAAAGCTTCATAAGAAAACCAGTAAAAATTATATGGAACAATTGACAGGTGACAGTTGACAGGTTACAGTTGACAGGTGACAGTTGACAGGTGACAGGTGAGCTGTATCAACTGAGTTTGGCCGGACTATAACTTCCATCGTATATCGCACTCGGTATCATTTTCTCTCATGTTTAAAAATTGACCGTGGCTTAAGCTTGCATGTACCTTAGCTTTAGCCGCGGTGAATTTTAACGAAAGCTTGCCTGCAGCTCACCAAGTGAATACAACAGCCTTGTATTAATTCAAGTAGTTCTAATAGGATTGGTATACAATTTTCAGCAACAGGCGGCGATGTTATCACTTATTTAAGTACCAGCTGATTTGCGATGAAGTTAAAATATGTTTTTAGACGTAAATTCAAGAAAGCAACTATTTTGTACCCGTTCAAGTTATTTGTCATTTTTCAAATTCATTAACCTTTTCTCTATTTATTCAATTATTGAGCAACTGTTTGAAAATGGGGAGCTTTTAAATGTCAACAAAAATAAATGTTGAATATTCTACTCGTAGATGGCGCTAATGTGGTTAATTGAATTTTTTAAAAGCTTCCCAGTTTTAAAGCTTCCCCCTTTTGCACTTTTGTTTCGATGTAGCTCAGGCCTAATAAACCCTACAGGCGGACCAGTGCGGACGCAGTGAAGTGGATTTTGATTCCTTTAATCCAGATCATAGCCTCGTTATTAAAAAGCCAAAATATTAACATCAATTTATTACGCCTACCATTAAATGTGTTTATTGCTAAAATCGAATTTAATTCTAATTAAAATCTCGGTTCAGGTTCCACGCCACATCCTGAGACATACATACCTACAGCAGTCTCTATGGCAAAGGATCTCACCTATGATATCTAAAGGGTCAATCTTTAAACACACATGTAACGTATGCGAACACACTAAAGACATGACTTTGACTTTAGCATGCAGACACTGCCTATGTGCAACGTTAAGCCTTCAACAAGAAATCTGTTCACTCTATACGACAATTGAATTTTATAGAGTGAACCAGAAGGAAGGACTCTGCTGCATAATTTTCATTGAGGAAGACGAAAGAAAAATGAAAAAAAACAATTAACCCCAAGCCCAAAGAGACGTAACAGAGAAAAAGAGTCCTTTGACTCTGTTTGCTGCTTTCTACCAAAACTAAGTTCTAAACTATCCTTTCCCAGGATACAAATGCAAACAAGCGCACATAAATATATAGAGAAAGCATCCCCTTCTCTAGCTAAGCATATTGTATGGGGGCCATTATTTTATTTATGCTTGCCTCTTCTGTATGCTGAAACGGAACGACACGGTGACTGCCACGACGACAGAGTATACCATTCGAAGGACAACAACGACAACGACAACGACAGAAAACTATACAGAGCACTTGGAAATGTGTAAGACCGTAGAACACACACAGAAAACACAAAAGAAGGGCGCAAAGTGGGTTGTGGAGAACGTTCTCGGATTCAGATTCTCGGAGGATGGGGGTCTACTGGTTTGGATTCGGTTAGAACTGAAACTATGCCAAGAATGTGCAATTAGTGAGTGTACGAAGCGTGTTTTAGAGCCGTAGTTGCTGGCAGTAGGAACTGACTTTAGCTTCAGCTTTATCGTTGTCGTTGTCATCGTCATCCTTTGCACATAGTATAAAATATCAAACGTGCTTCTTCTTATATAATCGGGCAGCAGCAGCAGCGATTACTTATACACTCTACACCCACTTCGATATAGAAATATAAATAGAATTTATATTCAAAGTTGTTCCTTCAACACTCACTCCCACTTTTGACTTTAGCCTGCACTTGTGTCGAAATAGAAAATAAAGAAGAAGATCCTTTCAGTGTTGGATGGATCTGACCAGCAGCGCACAGTCAGAGTTAGATTTAAATAAAAAAAATTAAACTTTTAGCCTTAGAGAGGAGTTCGTATTTTTTTCTTTTCGTCCTTTTGTAGGATATTTTTGTATCTATGTACGAGTATATAAATGTGTGTCTCGCTATGGGTGCCAAGATATAACCCGTCTTCTTCATTCTCTCCTTGCTCTCTGTATATCTATCTGACAAAAGTTCTAACGCAAATTATATTATTCGCATTGTGCTATGAAGCATCTATATTTGCCTCCATCCTCCTACACACCTATACTTGGTCCTATGAAGGATTTGTTTTGTGTGAGGAATGTATAAAGTTTGCTGTGTTGCTGACTCTGACTCTCCTGTGTTATTATTAATTTTTTTGTGTTGAAATGGACCGAGCTCCTCTCTTTTGTTTTTCTTTTATGTTACTTTTTTTTTCTTGTTATTCATTATCCTGACTTGAGGGTATATCCTGGAACTCTACTCTTCATCTGACTTTTGTGTTTGGGTTTTATTATAAATGAATTAAATTTCCTTTTTCTTTTTAAATAATATCGAGCTGATGGTGTTTTGTTTTATCTTAACACTATATGTGTAAGGATATGGGTGAAGGATAGAATTTGTTTATTTATTTGTGTTTCCTTTGTTATGGGTTCACTCTTTTGTTTGCCCGTGGAGTGATATTGCTCCATTTGCTGTTAAATTAAAAATAAGTTCGCTTTTTTATTCGCATTTGAACTTAGCTGGAGATCAAGCAGGATGGTTGTGCTAAGGTCATTTTGGTTGTTGTTATTGTTTTTTCGTGGTATTGGCTGCGCCAGTTTATTGCAGTTGATCCTTTGATTGTAAGTTAACGAGTTAGTGATTGCAGGGCACATAAATGTTCAGTTGTTCTCGATAGATTGAGGAACTTCGCAGTACTTTTACACTTTGTCGAAGGAAGTGACAAATCACTCTGTATGTAGGTTAAGGTTAGATGAGTTAATCATTTTCCCTGTGCCGTTGTGTGACGGTTGTGTATGCTTTATTAATCTTGATAAACTTTACCATCAAGAAGTGACTGCGTAAATGCATAGTTCATAATTTTCCATAGATGTGGATGACCATTATGAATAATTTGCAACAAGTGAAGTATCTGCAAGCATTTCGAGGCGCTGTTGAAGCCTTTTATTCAGCAAGCCAATTTCATTAAACTTACAAGATTGCCTACCGATGTAAGGAGATTGCACTATGTGTCTTTCTGGACATAGAGGGTGCATTTGACAACGCTGGATATGAATCCATATCAAATGCTTTGTATCATAGCAAAATAGATAGAAAAAAGAAACTATAAAACGGATCAAAGCGATTCTGGGAAGTCGCAAAATTACTGCCTCGTCAGGAACGAATTCAGTATCAGTTTCAACCGTAAGGGGCTGCCCACAAGGGGGCGTATTTTCACCACTCTTGTGGTCCCTGGTCATCGATGACCTGCTACGCAAGATGAGCAATCTGGGCTACACCACAATTGGGTACGCCGATGATATTGTCATCACAGTCAGGGGCAAAGACTCAATTGGAGTCACATCTAAAATGAAAAATGCTGTAAAGACAGCCATTGACTGGTGCATCAAGGAAAATCTTTCCTTAATTCCCAGTAAAGCCGTCATCGTTACTTTCACCAAAAGAAATTAGACCTAGATCAAATCACAATGAAGAGAGAATTCCGAAGAAGTCAAATATCCTGAATTAATCCTAGACAAGAGACTTAACTGGAACTCCCACATTAACAACAAAATCACTAAAGCTAATAGAGCTTTATGGGCCTTTCGCCGCCCATGTGGCAGAACCTGGGGAATCTCTCCAAAAATCGTCCACTGGATGTACACAGTGATGATAAGACCCATTATAACATACGCCTCCATAGTATGGTGGACAAAATCCACACAAAAGATCGCAATAGAGAAGCTCAAAAAGGTACAACGGCTTGCGTGCCTAGGTATCTCCGGAGCCATGCGAACCTGCCCAACAGCTGCCATAGAGGCAATAACAGGACTAACACCTCTCCAAATATACATTCAAACATAGGGACGGGCTACAGTCCGCTTGGGCGAACTGTTGGATACCCTATTCTTATTCCTATCCCTCATAAGTGGGCGTGACAAAAGTCTAAGTATGGTTGAATTGTTAAGAACGCTCTACATATTTTGTTATATAACATTTAAAGGATTTTATCAAAAAAAAACCGCTCCCTAGCTCAAACTTGGGTGTTTCAATAAAATTGTTTTATTTAATTGTGGGTGTGTCAGTAGGCGGATTTAAAAAAAATTAACACATGAGAATAAAGGGCCCCTAGAGAGTATATATTATAAATTTCAGCTCCCTAGCTCAAACTTTGAATTTTCAAAAAAAAAAATTAATTGTGGGCGTGTCAGTGGGCGGATTTTGAAAATATTTACACATGAGTATAAAGGGCCCATAGAGAGTATATATTATAAATTTCAGCTCCCTAGCTCAAACTTTGGATTTTCAAAAAAATTGTTTTATTTATTTGTGGGCGTGTCAGTGGGCGGTTTTTGAAATTTTTTTATCCCGAGCAGTTTTAGGAGTCATAGATCATATATAAAAAATTTCAGCTTTCTAGCTCAAAATTCGTTTTTTTCCAAAATTTTGTTTGTTTTGAGTTTGTGGGCGTGTCTGTGGGCGGATTTCAAAAATTCGTAAACTTTATTATTTCGGGACCCTAGAGAGTATATGGTTAAAATTTCAGCTCTCTAGGTCCAGTTTAAAGGCCTAATTTTTACCGAAAGACGGACGGACGGACGGACATGGCTAGATCGATATTACTATCGATGCTGATCATAAATATAGTAACTTTTAGGGGTCTACGGGCAATATTAAGGTATGTTACAAATTATGCGTCAAAATTAATATACCCTTAGAATAGGGTATAAAAAGTGGCGATCCGCAGCGCAACAAGTCTAATACAGTAAAACGAGATAAGGCTTAACGACCATCCGGAACTTAAAACCCTTCTCGATGAACTGCCAGAACTTAACATGAACTGCGCGGTCACAGACCACATTCATAAAACAGTATGCTTCAACAAACGTTTCTCCACGGAGATCCCCAATAGAGACGCATTACTTAGTAATAACCCAACAAACAGCCACAACGGCATAAAGTGGTATACGGATGGTTCAAAATGGAAGCGGGGGTAGGAGCGGGAATATACGGACTAAATAAACGTTGTACGATACCCATAGGAATAAGTCCCAGCGTTTTTCAAGCAGAGCTCCACGCCATTCAAGAACGCGCCAGCCACATTTAGTCATCTGGCATAAAAGGCACAAGGCATAATATCAAAAACTTAGTAGGGTTCCTTACTGGTCACCATGGTTTAAGATATCATCTAAACAAAATGAAAATAGCAGACTCTCCTGAGTGCCGACTTTTTCTTGAAGAGGACGAGTCAACTGAACACGTTTTATTTGAATGTCCAGCTCTTAATGGAATTAGAAAGAAGATCTTTTTCAGGGAACGTATTAGCCCCGGGGGCATAAAGAATTCTTTTACTGGTAAAATTGTCCGCTTTACACGGAAAGTAGAAATTCTACTAGTTTAAACTTTTTCTGCCCTATATGGTATAAAAGATCTTTTAGGTCGAAGTGCCCCCCTTTTAAATCGCCTTGGCGAGCCAGAAGTTTAAAAAAAACGTCTTTAAACCCGCTGATTGCACGATTATATTGAACTAAGCGGGGCCTACCTACCTACCTACCTAACTAAGTGTGACATAGATCGATTTCCTTACGGTTTTTGTAGGATGTAGCGCTATATTGCTGGAACTAGAGCTCGCCCAAGTCCAATTCATAACTATGGCCAAACAAATTGCTGAGCAGTATGCGTCTCTATTACTCGTCATTATAGACGAAGGAGAAAACTTTGCAATTGTGCCAGAGTGCAAGTATCCAGGTATCTTGATCACTTTAAATCTCCACAGGAAAAAACTTTTTTATTCAAAGCTAGCTGAGTTAATAAGAGCTATTTCATCAGTATGGGGACGATTTTAGATAGCACATACACTATACTGTATCCAACAAAAATTGTCAGTACATGCCTTATAAATAAATAAATATTAGGCATTAACGGCCCATAGAGGGCCTAAAACCTAGCTTCTCCAACCACTTTCTTTGCGAAGTGAAAGGGACCTACAATTTTAAGTCGAATCCGAACGGCAAATTTAAGAAGCTTCTCATGACAATTGATACTCTTGGATGTTTGTCAGACGTTCGCAAGAGGTTGGGCAGTGGAAAAAAACTCAAGATGTTATTTGGCCCCGGAATTGAACTGGGGACCTTTCGATTAGTAGGCAGACACACTAACCATTGAGCCACTGCGCTTGACGACATGCGTTATGGAATAGCTTTTTTTTCTACCAGTGGTGCCTGTAGATACTCTCACGGCACTCAAACGCAAGAATTGCCACTGAAATAAAAACCAAACCACTGTCATACCAAGGAATTTTTAGTGTAATGTTCCTAAAATTCGGATACAACCCACCACAACCAGTCTCCAACACAGCCGAATGGGAATGAGCATGATCGTCTTGTGTTCGCTTGCTATTATCATCCACCAAAATAAGCAGTGTGTGTGACTGAAGCACATCAGAAGAGTATTACCATCTCTACAATGAAGCATATCATTAAGGGTTTTTCTATGGATTTTGTCAAAGAACTTTCGGTTTGGTGCTTTTGAGAACGAATTATTACGTGGGGTGTTGCCATTCAGTTTTAATTTGTTTGTATTTGTATTGTATAGCTGCACAAGTGCAGTTTTTTACCATCTGTTTAGGTATATGACATTGCGTCGTGGTTATATAATTTTGTATTCTAATTGCCTGATTGTGTCTACCTTTCACAATATACATATAGCGGAAAGGACTGAGAAATGTTTTTAGAAAATCTTGCTGATTGACTTTATGTCGCAAACTGTTTAGATAAAAAAAAAACATAAATACATCCTTTCATCTCATTATGTACCGTTTGTATGATGTCGTTGTTTTTCCGATGAATGACGCCTGTTTTGCCAATGAATACGGGAATGCCCAAAAGGAAAATATCAAGTTAGGTAGGGATGCACTCATACAATGGGTTGCTTGAAATCGTTAAACGTTACAAAGCCAAGTATGAAACATACGTCGTGGATGAAATGGCTCAAAATGCGGGACATAAAGTGCTTCGCTTGCCGCCTTATCACTGTGACCTTAATCCAATAGAATTGGTTTGGGCTCAAGTGAAAGGGTTTGTAGCAAGCCAAAAGAAGTCATTTAAAATGGCTGAAATAAGAGACTTACTAACGACAGCACTTACAAGGGTTGACAAGAAAAAATGGCATCGATGTGTCCAACACGTTGAACAGGTTGTTGAGTCAAATATGTGGGAAAGGTCAATAATAGACCTAAAAAACGAGAGCAGAACCAGTAATTCTCATCGAATTAGTTGAGTAGTGATATTAGTGAAATTAGTATTTTATGTTTTACAATATTTATAATGAATAAATTGGATTATAGTGATATATTTTTCGTTTTGATTTTTTTTTGTGTTACGAAATTTATATATTTTGTTGGTCTACTGGAGATACTCTTAAAAAAACGCGCCTATTATTATCTTATCAAAAAAAGAAAAAGATAAACGGAATTTATTTCGTTCCGCAATATTTTTATTTTAAATTGAAAGATGGTAACCCTAATAGAATTGCTTTCTGAGTTATGGTGAATTATCGTACACACTACGGTAACCCTGTGAGAGCTTTAGAGAGGGACCGATTTATGTAAGTCATTGCAACCAGACTGAGAGACAAACATCCTAACTTCCCTGTACTGACAATTTTTGTTGGATAGAGTATAGTCGGCATAATTATTTTGACAAACGTCACTGTGATTTTTTCGTGTCTGATATGTTTGATTGCATGAAGTAACGGTATACAAGTTATGCTCAAAATAAAGTCCGTATTTACAACTACACGGATACAAAATATTTTGTCTATTACCTTTTGCATTCTCTTTCTGCTGATAAGAATGCATGGAGACACGAAATTTTTGCGTGGCATAAGTATTTTGACGGAAGCTTTGGGTAAATACGCTTGCACTTTTGAGCACGCTAGAGCCGAACAACTTTTGTATTCAAGTTTAACTGATATTACACGTGGATAAAAAAATAAAAATTGATTAAAAGGTGTTATAAACCATGGGTAAAACGACAGATTTGAGTTAGGTTACCAGATCTTCGATGGTAGCAAAGTTTAACGTTGGAACGGCAGAGTAAAAGACATTGCAAAAGAGTTTAATGTGTCGCGTCAAACTGTGCACTATAAAATTAATAAGTTTAAAAAGCATAGCGACATCAGTAAAACAACACCCACTCAAGACCAAGGAATTCAAAAAAAAATATTTTTCTGAAGCCTCTGCTGCAGATCAATGGAATTTGACGGCCAAGAACCCAATCTTAAAAGACTGACCTTTGCAAAGGAACACCTGCACAAGCCAAAGGAATTCTGGAGAAACGTTTTATGGACAGATGAAAGCTCCTTTGAGTTTAACTCATCATAAAACATATTTTGGTAAGATTTCCAAAGGTAGTAAGGCAAAAGAAACGACCCGTTTGCCAACAAGTGAGCCATGGTGGAGGCTCTGTCATGTTCTGGGGATGTGTTGCGTATAATGGGCTGGGTGACTTGGTTCCTGTCACCGGCTCGATGAACCATATCAATATTTGATCACCCTAAATGAAAATGCCTTAACTTCTGCAAATAGGCTTATTGGTTAATCATTTATCCTGCAACAGGATAATGCCCCGTGCCACAAAGCCCGGATGATTGCCAAATTTTTGAAGGATGTTGGTGTTGAAACTTCGGACTGGCCACCTCAAAGTCCAGATTTAAATATTATAGAAAACGTCTGGTCTCTTTTGAAACGCAAAAGAACAGTTTCGCTAAATAAAACCAGAGAGGAGGCAATTTCTGAGGTCACTTCTCTTTGGGAAGGGATACCTCTAGAGATTCTTAAAAATTTATTGGATTCAGTCTTCAAACGTTATTGATGCCAAAGGAGGTTATACATTTCACTAATATCTTCTTCATTTCTTATCTTTTGTTAAGTTTAAAAATTGTTTTTTTTTTGTTTGCCAACACATGAAATTATATAAATTATTTATTTTTTTTTTCTTTTATTTTACTTTTCTATGCAAATGTATTTGGTTGCTTATTTTTAAGTTTGTATTAGTTATAATATGTAAAAACGAAAAAATAAAGAAGAATTCTTTACAAAGCCGTTTAAAAGTTAAACATTTAAATGCACGATTTTTATTTCGTCAAAATACTTATGCCGACTAGTGTACATAGACCATAGTATAAAAATAAAGTTATTTCTTGTGCCCATCGTAAAGGTGGAAAGGTTTCTGCGATACTTTTCTAAACTAATTTTCCGATTGTCAACTTGTACACCTAATGATATGGTTCATATGGCACAGTCACGAAATTTGTCTTTTCAGCTAAATTCAACATTTCACTTGAAATGTCCTACATTTCGCCATAAGATTTCCAGCATATCGAAATGTTTAACTTCAGCACAATGCTGAATTTTGTCTCTGCATTTGGAAATTTGTCAATCAAACACAGCATTTAAGTACCCCCCCCCCCCCCCCACATCACTCAGCGCGTGGTAAATAAAAAACCAATTGAAAAAAAGAACAGCCGCCAAAACATACAAAAACATTCTTATCCCTCATAAGTGGGCGTCTAAAAGTCAAAGTATGGTTGAATTGTTAAGAACGCTCTACATATTCTGTTATATAACATTTAAAAGATTTTATCAAACAAAAACGAAGCTTTTGTAAAAAAAACGTTCTCTAGCTCAAACTTTGGTTTTTCAATAAAATTATTTTATTTAATTGTGGGCGTGTCAGTATGCGGATTTAAAAAAAATTAACACATGAGTATAGAGGACCCCTAGAGAGTATATATTATAATTTTCAGCTCCCTAGCTCAAACTTTGGATTTTCAAAAAAAGTTTTTTTTTAAATTGTGGGCGTGTCAGTAGGCGGATTTTGAAAATATTTACACATGAGCATAAAGGGCCCCCTAGAGAGTATATATTATAAATTTCAGCTCCCTAGCTCAAACTTTGGATTTTCAAAAAAAGTTTTTTTTTAAATTGTGGGCGTGTCAGTAGGCGGATTTTGAAAATATTTACACATGAGCTTAAAGGGCCCCTAGAGAGTATATATTATAAATTTCAGCTCCCTAGCTCAAATTTTGGTTTTTCAATAAAATTGTTTTATTTTTTTGTGGGCGTGTCAGTGGGCGGATTTTGAAAAATTTATATCCCGAGCTGTTTTAGGAGTCATAGATTATATATAAAAAATTTCAGCTTTCTAGCTCAAAATTCGATTTTTTCCAAAATTTTGTTTTTTTGAGTCTGTGGGCGGATTTCAAAAATTCGTAAACATGATTATTTCGGGACCCTAGAGAGTATATGGTTAACATTTCAGCTCTCTAGGCCCAGTTTAAAGGCCTAATTTTTGTCGACGGACGGACGGACGAACATGGCTAGATCGACATTACTACCGATGCTGATCATAAATAGAGTAACTTCTAATGGTCTACGGGCAATATTAAGGTATGTTACAAACTATGCGTCAAAATTAATATACCCTTAGAATAGGGTATAAAAAGGAGAAACTAGACTGGGACGAATTCACGTCAAGTAACTAAATGCATATTTAACTTAATTGCGTTAGTTATTTTTATTGGAGAATGAAATATTTTATGCAACCACTTCTCACTTCAGAAGAAAACAAAATGCGCGTAACGAAGTTTTGACCGCAGCTGTCATATGAAATATTTAATTTAGTTTTGTTTAGTTTATTCATCTACCGAACTTTATTCTAACAGATTTCAGGTAATGTTTTCAATTAATAATAATAAATTTTCATAGGGTTATAATTCAGGTTAAATCAATTATTGTAAAAAAAGTAATATAAATTTTAATCTTTCACAAAATAAATCAATCTCAGTAGAGACCGATTTGACATGCTTGAACCAAAGAAGTTTGCTATCCAGGATGATTCAAAATATCTGGATTTTGCTTCGTTGGAGAGATAGATTGTGACGCTTTTTGGCACTGGCTGGGTCAACCCAATCAGCCTTCTGCTTCCTCTTTCTCGTAAAGAGAACAAGCCCAACTAAGAGAGGATTGACCGAGGGCCCAGCTGACACTAGTCGACTATTAAGCTACGATTACACGTCCATTTTTTCGAGTAATTTAAACGACGCTGCGACGTCAGGAAAAATGTCGCATTAGAGAGACATGCAAGCTTGCGATTTGACATTGGTCATTTGCGAAAAAATGACGATCACATGGTAATGCCTCATCAAAATGGCAAATGTCACCTTTCCTATTACATATTTCGATTTCGTAATGACCAATGAGAAAAATATAGCTTCTGTCATTTAGTGTTTTTCTCTCATCTAAACAAAAAATGTCAAAAAGAACTTTTGCGATGATGGTGGAAATTGCGGAGACGGCGTATTTGGCAGCGTGTGTGCTGGAAAGCAGTGAAGACGATCTTGATTACAAGCCAACGCGACGAAAGCGGAGTATTTGACAAAAGAAGTGGTTGAGCCGTCGCGAGAAGAGCGGATTTTGTGCTGGATTACTGCTCGAATTGCTCAAAGAAGAACCTGAACTATATCGCAAGGTCCTTCGTATGTCAGCCAATCAATTGATTATTTGTTGAGGTTGGTGAAGCCACACATCGAAAAACAGAACACAAATATGCTAGAGAACATTTCAGCGGAAGCACGACTGGTAATCACGCTGTGCTACCTGGCCTCTGGTGACAATTTTCGAAAACTGCGATTCCTTTTCCGCGTATCGCAGCCAACGATAACGTGCATCATTCCGCAAGTTCTCGACGCTATTTACAAAGTTCTTGTTGGTGAGTTTATTAAGGTGTGTGTGTTTTTTGCTATTTGCTGGTGAAGATTGAAATGCGATAAATTAAAGCAAAGACCGACTCGTTCGATTGCTCCACTTCGGTCAATTCAATGAACAGCAATTCTCGGAAACGTGGATATTTTACATCACCTGCATCGATTTCACCTTGACCGAACTTTGTCTTGCTCAGTTTTGTCACGAACGCCTTGAAGTTGCTGCGCATGCTATTTCACTTCATTCTAGCTTCGGTTAAATCAACTGCGTCGATGGCCAGCTCTAGTACAACAATTGCCCAATAATCAGTTTTGACATGTTGTTGTTTGTATTCTAGAACTGAGCTATCCCAAAGCGCCCGTTGCTTTTGCACCGACACCGTCAAACGCGATTCTTCTTCGTCGCTCGACGAATCACCAATTTTCTTATCCCTATTTACTCCTGTTTTCTGCGTTTTGCCTAATTTGCTCGACTTTGTTGTACTTTGGGTATTCAAACTCACTCGATAGTTGACAGAATAGTACATATTGTCTGCACTTGACGGCAACGATTCGTATTCCCTTTCACTCATGGTAATTTGTACCGAAATAGCAGCCAGACACATGCAACACGTTCTTTCCCCACGACAAAAACACCAAATGAAAGCACAGATATCATATTAAATGCTGCATCATTTGTCATTTACGTAGAAAAATTGCATAGCATGATTTTCGTGCGTTGTCATTTTTTGGAGGCTGCCATTTAAATGACGCAACAGCCAAAAAGTTTAGTCATTTGTCCTAGGCGTCACTAAAGAGCGATCGCACGGCCATTTTATTCCGTCATTGGCACAAAATTCATGTCATTTTCTCCGCCATTTTCCTAGTCATTTAAATGATGCCTGAAATGTTATCCCAAAAATGGCGATCACACAGAACGAGATTAAAATGACGGCTTTGTGACGCGATTTTTACGTCACAGCGTCATTTAAATGACTCGAAAAAATGGCCGTGTAATCGTAGCTTTATGCTTAATTCATTTCAAAGATGTTCACAATCATGCATATTTTTGACACGTTAAAAGATCTTTAAATCATCGGCGTACATTAAACAATTAGCACTTTGAAGCAATTTAGGCATACCAATAATAAAAATGTTAAAAAGCAGAGGCCCTAAATGGCTACCTCGGCAAACACCAGCTAGAACTTCAGTAAGCCTAGATTGAGAATAACCAATCTTAACTATAATAATAACTTAACTACTATAATAACTAAACCGTCAAACATAATACCTACCGGCTCGCCAATACGTTTCGCGAAAAAAAATACAACATCGCGTGTGTGTGAAAAAAGAAAAAAAAATCCACATAGAGCCAGTGCCGGTGGCCGGTGGCAGTGATAACGAAAAAAGCGAAAAAAAGCAACAGCGTAGGGTCTTCCTTCCGTCCCCCATCCCACTTCATCACTGTTGCTCTTTCTTGACTATTGCATGTGCACTTGCAATGTTTGGGTAAAGGCAGCATCGGGCGAATAGCGGGTCGTGAGTTGTTGATTCTGTTAGTGGACCAAACAAATTACCGTACGGGCATAACACCTGCAGTAGATTGTTTTGCAAATCTAACGTATATTTTCAATTCACGGCCTATGCTTAGTTAGCGTCGGAGTTGTGTTTTTTTTATGTTTGTTTTTTATGATGTGTAGGAATTTCGTTGTGGATATCAGCAACATTCGTGGGTTGAGAAAGAATTTTTTTTCATTATACGCCCATGTTTTTCACAACAAACCAGCTGTTTTGGCACTTAGTGAAACCCAGGTTAGCGTTGGCTCTGATTTAACAGAGTTTAGTCTACCTGGGTACAACTGTGAAGTGCCTTTATTCTTTGCCCATCGCGGTATCGCCGTTTATATACGTAGTGACGTAGCCTACCAACTTCAGCCTCAATATGGCCAATGTGCCAACCCAGAATTTAATTTCATTTGGCTAAAACTCCATGTCCGTAGGCAATTAATACACTACTGTTTTATTTACAGAAGCCCCAACTTGGACAGACATTCAACTTATAATGAGTTTGATGCCCTGTCCGATTCCATTACAAGAATTGTGAACCTTCATCCTCGTTCTGAAATCGTTATTGCGGTCGATTTCAATATACACAATTCAGGCTGGCTTCGACATTCTGGTCAGACAACACCCGAAGGAAGGTACGTCGAGATCTTTGCTGAGGTGAATAACCTGACTCAGCTTGTAAATGAGCCGACACGAATACCGGACATTAGCAGCCAAACTGCCAACACATTGGACTTGTTTCTTACCTCTCACCCTGATAAATACGCTTTGAACGTATTATCGCCTCTAGGTTCGTCAGACCATTGCATCATATCAGCAAATTTCTCGTACTCCAACCACATAGTTAAAGAACAAACTCCTAAAAGAACCGTATGGCAGTACGAGAAAGCCAATTGGGAAAAATTAAACGGTTTCTTTAAGAGTTTTAACTGGTCGCTGTGCTTCATCGACAGCGACGTGGATGCTGCTGCTGATATGGTCACAAACATAATTCACCTGGGTATGAAGACTTTTATCCCTAACAGGATTAAAAGTATCAAACCCAAGGTTAACGCGTGGTGTGACTCGAGCTGCAAAGAGGCTATCAGGTTAAAAGAGGTAAGTTTTCGGCTATTCAAAGCCAACCCATCTGAGGAAAGCCGTAAAAACTTTAAACGAGCCAGAAATGACTGCAATGCCCACATTAATCGTGTCAAATTCTCCTATGACCAAAAGTTGAGGCAAAAAATACTACAAAGTCCCACTGGTAGTAAAAACTTTTGGTCATTTGTTAAAAACATCAAGAATTCGGCCTCGTCATCTATCCCGACACTCATTTACAACGACATTCCAGCTGTCAGCTCTACAGATAAGGCCAATCTGCTTGCTGCTCACTTTGCAGTCAGCTCAACGCTCCGAGATTGTGCTTTGTCTCCCCCTGTACTCGAGCGCGTAGAATTCTCTATGGGACCAATCCACTTTCGCACTCGTACAGTGGCTAGAGTACTTCAAGATCTTGACGTTCACAAATCCGCTGGTCCAGATGGTATTTCCCCTATCGTTCTGAAGAGGTGTTCTTCTTCGCTGGCAAAACCATTGCGTAAGCTTTTCCATCGGTCCTATTCTTCAGGACTCTTCCCGGGAAGATGGAAAACAGCATTTGTCCAGCCTGTACCAAAAAAAAGGCGTATCTTCTTCTCCCTCCTCCTACCGACCAATAGCACTTACGTCCCTTCTTTCTAAGGTCATGGAAACGCTGATAAACCGTCAGCTAATGAAATATCTTGAATTGCGAAAACTTCTTAATGACCGGCAGTATGGTTTTCGCAGCAACAGGTCCACTGGTGATTTGATGACATATCTAACCGAAAAGTGGAACCAATCTCTTCACCAAGGTGGTGAAAGTAAGATCGTTGCGCTTGATATTTCAAAAGCATTTGACAGAGTTTGGCACCAAGCTCTCTTGTCGAAAATGCGTGCATTTGGAATCGATGATACTCTTTTTCAATGGATTAGAAATTACCTTTCGCACCGTTCAATTCAAGTTGTTTTGGACGGCTTCAAGTCTGCAACTCACCAAATAAATGCTGGTGTCCCCCAAGGCTCTGTTTTGTCCCCGACTCTCTTTCTCATTTTTATAAATGATCTACTGTCTGTTACTTCTAATCCAATCCATTCCTTTGCTGATGACAGTACCCTCAGCTTCTCATATTCGTTTCTTGGGTCACGCCCCTCATCTTCGGGTGTGGAACTGGAACGGCAACGTATGTTAAGCTCATTAAATTCCGATCTTAACAGCATAACTCAGTGGGGTAAAACCAATAGAGTGGAATTTAATGCTTCCAAAACTCAATGCTGTCTCCTGTCATTAAAGCAAAACCCACACACACTGCCATTATCTATGAATGGCACTTACATCGCTGAAACCGAAAGACTTTCCATTCTCGGTATGTGTGTTAATGACAACCTTCGTTGGAATGACCACATATTCGATGTCGCCAAGAACGCCGCGAAATGTCTAGGCTTCCTTAAGCGTTGTAAGACATATTTCACCCCTTCTGATCTGGCTACAATTTATAAGGCGTTTATTCGCCCGAAACTCGAGTACAACGCTCATATCTGGTCCGGTGCACCAATAACTTATTTGGAGCTACTTGACAGGATCCAAAAACGCGCGATAAAACTCATTGGCGACCGAGACATCGCGAGATCGATTGACTCCCTTAGTCATCGTCGTAATGTCTCCTGCCTGTCGTTATTTTATCGTTATTTCCACCATAAGTGCTCAAACGAAATAGCCAGTTGCATTCCTCCCCTTGAACATTTCAACCGCAATACCCGCCATGCAGGCAATGCTCATCAGTTCACCCTCAAGCCTGTGTTCGGACGTACAGTGAAGTTCAAAGAATATTTCCTCAGCCGTACAACACGAATGTGGAATGCTCTTCCCCGCTCCATTTTTCCTACACATTATAACCTACAGACATTCAAAACCAACGTGCATCGGCATCTCTCCTTTTCCTCTCACCCTAATTTCCTTAACGCCCGCGATGTGTAGCTAATACATTATAAGGGTCCCAACAAATCCCTTTAGTGTGCGCTAATTATAAAAAAAAAAAAAAAAAATATCTAGTTAGGGTATGTTACACTGCGACCTATTGCTATTGGTCTATTGTGTCCCCTGCTTGTGCCTCGGAGAGGTTCATGCCCTCTTTCAGAGCCCTCTCTAGATAATTCTTTTGTGAATCTTAACTAACTGTTATCTATTTCGTTAGTAGCTATTCCAAACAACTTTATTTTCTTTATAAAAATGGCTTACCACACTATGTAAAATGCCTTGACGAAGAAGTCAGTTAATACCACATCAACTTGAAAACCCGACTCCAAAGAATCAAAAAGAGAATTTGTGAATAAAGTCAGCTCTGTTAAAGTAGATGTGCCAGATCCACCAAAACCATATTGATGTAGGGATATTTGTTCTTTAATACTAAAATATAGTTTTTTAGTAACTATTAACTCGAACAGTTTAGGACTATCTGGGCGTTTTGATACCCCCCTGTAATTTTCAATCTTCTTTATATATCCGGCTTTAAAAATGTTAGTTATGAATGAGACTTTACACTCATTTAAAAAAGTACCAAAGGAGAAAGATAATTTGAATATTATATTCAAAGGCAATGAAAGTGATGAATTACAATGTTTAAGACGCTCAAAAGGAACTGTTTTCCGTTCTGTGTAAACGTTGAAATGAAAATTTGAAATGTTGAATTCCGGTTGTTTGTAAACGTTCTATCAAACGAAGGATAGCACTTAATTTGTTTCAAACAGAGCGTAACATTTTCTTATCTTTAAATAATAGATCCGACTTTCTCTTTTGTAGCAACTACCTCTTGTTGCTTTAACAGCTATACTGCAGATCCCATCTACAACTCCTGAACTCACCTACCACCCACAATGACAATACATACGTTTAACACAATAACAAGCATTGTTGCATCGGGTCCTTTGGCACTCAGTAGTTGCAACAACTCAACTTTATTAAAGTTCACCCTTCCTACCTGTAGCTGGATCAACAATATCCCAAAGCCTTTTCTTACTTACAGATAATTAAATTTCCAAGGATTCTCCGTTGTTCATTGTATGTGTCATAAAAAAATAGTGAAATCAAATAAAGTCAAATAAAAAAGAATTTCATACAATTTCAAAAGAATATCACAGCGAGAAAATAAAACATGGATGACATGGATGAGGATACCCATACCGAAAATACTCCTACTCAGTTTTCCCCGTTACATACATGGTATCCTGTGCGCTCATTGTGTGCTTTATTTGACTAAAAGCCTGTTGTTGTTTTTGTTGTTGTTGGCTGCTGTTCCTATGTCTTAAGGTTAAACGTGTTATAAAATGGCTCTTCCTCTCATCCAATCCATTTGAATTCTTCCTTAAGTTTATCCTTCCTTGCTCCATTATTTTTCGCTTGTCCTTTTTTATTGTCGTTTTAATAAAAATAAAAAAAAAACAAAATTGAGAAGGAAGGAAGGATAAGAACTTTCTCATTTTAATTTAAACTCTCTCTCACGAAAGATACGGCGCGCGCGGCAATGAAGGAGCAGAGGATGGTAGTCCTATTCAGAGCCACACTGACAGCTACAACAAGCGTACATATATTTTGTTCCGTCTACTACTTGGGGGTCCTTTAGTCTTCCGCTCTTTTTATTATCCTTTACACGTCATCACATCATCACTTTCAATTTCCTTCTACATCCTCTGTGTTGGAGGAGTACTTTGCTCCTTCCGCTCGGCGGTTTTATTATTTTTTCTTAATTTGTTCCTTTTATTTGTGCTGGAGTTTTTATTACCAAGGGATCGTCGAAAGGGATGTTACCAGACAATGATTAAAGTTTGTCTTAAAGCTGTTCTGTCCCTTCTATCTCTTCCTCGATCGATTTATAAAATTAATAACAGCACATGAAGCATCAGTACAAAAAAATATGTAATTAATTCCTCAATGTCCTTCGGAAACAATTTTTATTGCATTCCAGGATAATTGATTATATTCGAAGAAACTATGCCCTCTGATAATAATTACTATTCACATCCATATGACGACGTGCGTGCATTATAATTGATAAGGATAACAAACAAAAAGAAAAAAGACGACCACTCATTAATCTTCTCAGATTCCTGAGAAAAGACAATAGCATCCTGTGATCCGCCTATAAGGATCTAGAGTATATGATATCGCATTCCACCAAAGTAGTCCGCACACATGCAACAAAAGGACATTTCTCAAAATATGACCCCCAAGTTGATTTGTTAAACTTCACACACACTCACTCACTCTGCGCCTGGGAGAAGGACGAAGAAAATAATTTAGTGGTTGAGGATGCCATATATTATTCTTCTTAAAGGACATCTATTGATTTCTCTTCGGCAGGATACAAATAGTTGAGAGGCGGAGCTGATTTTCTTGTTTGATAATAAATCTTCTGTTTCTGTGAATGGCATTTCATTTAAATAAAATAAGGAAACAAATAAGTGGTAAATGATATCCTGTGACCGATGTAGTGTTTATTATTAGATGGAGGATATTTTAATATAAGCAAACAAGTCCGTACTGTAATTTATTTTAAATTCAAATAAAATTGCATATTCCCTGTGTATTTATCCTTCTTGCTTTGCGCTAAACTCATTGTGTTTATCCCCATTCTCTTGTCTAATTACAGGACGAAATGAACTCATAGCACGATACATAAAACTTCGCACAGGAAAAACGAGAACACGAAAACAAGTCAGCTCCCATATTCAGGTGCTGGCCAGGCGGAAACTCCGGGAAATCCAGGCTAAACTCAAAGTTGTAAGTAATATTAATTAAAATTCAAAATAAAAAAATGGAGGAATTTCTCCTTTTTTCAACTTTTAACTCTTGTTCGAGTAGTTGGGAATAAAATCTGAAAAAAGGGATTAAGTTGAATTTGTTTGTTTCATGCTTTTCATTCATTTTTACTTTTTTCTTTAGTTTTACAAAAGAATTCAGAAAATACTAACTAAATCATTTTAATTCATCAACAATCATAAGAACAAAAATATCCTTGTTTTTTTTTACAGTTTCATGTAGTGTTTTGTTTATCTATAACGAGCAATCTTTGTTTTTATTTTTGTATGTTAATTTTTTAAATTGTTCGGTTATAAGGGGACAAGGTTTTTTGTCGCAGAATTAATTTGAAAGGAACTATTTTTTTTGTGACAACATGACTTTCGGGCGACCATTTTTATTTTTTTATTTTTTAAACATTAAGTCATGCAACATGGTATTCGCTGTTGTTCAACATACAAAAAGTAACACATGCGGATTGTACATTCAATTTATTGTTTTTTAAACCCCCCTTTGCCTTATTCCGTCGTCGTCCTTTGAGACTTGCATAGTTTTTGGGGCTTTTAAGATATTTGTGTACGACTGTATGGTCTCTTCGACTCTTCTTGGATATTTGGCGAAGCTTTGACCCTGCTTTTTGGGAGCTTGAATTCCTCCTGTGTATGCCCTATCCTAGGTTAAGTTAGGTAAATGGATGGCCTTGTGACAGGTTTTACGGCTTACTTAGACCATCAGTTTGGGTCCACAATTTGTAAGCTTTCAAAGAATCCAAGAGCTTTTAAGAGCTTTCAAAAAAACCAAAAACATGCCGCTGTTTCACAGCTTAGTTATCCGCTGTATTATAACCACCCGGATCTAAATGTAAATCTCAGGAGTATCATCAGCTCAATATCGGCCAGATCCTCCAGCTCCTCAAAGAAGTAGCTGCCAAGAATCTTGAGTCTGTTAGTTCTAAGGGCAGGGCATTCACATAGTAGTTGACGAATAGATTCTATTTCTTCGACGTCTCTACATCTCCTGCAGTAATTGTTGTGCATTACGCCCAGCCGCTCCGGTAAGCTCACTGCGCAGTGTCCTGTGAGGACCCCCGCCATTGTGCGGATGTCTTTGCGGTTCAGCCCGATCACGACCTTAGACTTTTTTTTGTTTACCGCTGGGCATAGCTCCCTCGAGTGGCTGCATTTTTCGAGGTTGGTCCAAAGTAGGTTTGTTTTACTCATGGATTCAACATCCATTTTCCGTGTTAGTGCACCGAGTGGAGGTTATATAGATTTCAGAGTCAGAGATGCACCCATCTCCGATCCGCATCTTGCCAACTTGTCTGCTTCTTCGTTGCCCCAGATGTCCGTATTCCCTGGTTCCCAGCATAGAGTCACTGAATTGGCGATTGATATCTCTTCTAGGTTTTTTCTGCCCTTGATTGGATAACAACTGACTCCATAGCCATTATGGTCGCTTGGCTGTCAGAGTATATAGTGATCTGCTTGTCGGCCAGTTTGCGCCTCTTCACCTGCTTGGCAGCCTGAGTGATCACAGCTGTCTCTGCCTGAAACACGCTGCATTCATCGCTGATTCTGAAGGACTCGCATAGGCCCAGAGTCTCGCAGAAGATGCCTGCACCTGTACCAGTATCCATTTTGGATCCGTCGGTATAGATAGCTATTTTGCCTTCTTCCGTGACTGTTTTGTTGATCCATTCGCTTCTTTCTCGGATTCTGGTAGCGAATCTCCTTTTGAAAGCGAAGGTTTGTGGTAGATAGTCAGTGGCTGTTCTTTCTTTCGAAGCACTCCATCGTGCCTCGACGGATGTGTGTCCGTAGGGCCTGAAAGACCACAGTCCCGACTCTCTGAGTCTAACGGCCGCTTTAACCGCTATGCTGCTGCAGTATATGTCCAGGGGTGCGAGGCTGAGTATTACCTCCATGGCTGCAGTGGATGTGGTTCTTAATGACCCTGTTATCCCAATGCAAGCCGTCTTTGAATTTTGGTAAGTCTTCTTCTCCGTAGCCTTCCAGCATATAGCTACGCCATATGTTAAAATGGGTATTACCAACGCCGTGTACATCCGGTGTACCACATGTGGTTTGAATCCCCATGTATTGCCGAATGTCCTTCTACAGGCATATAGTGCCACTTATGCCTTTTTCACCCGATCTTCTATGTTTCCCTTCCAGTTGAGTTTGGAATCGAGTATAACAACTGTCTTGGATAATTGCAGGTCCACTCCACTCATCCTCGGTAGCTTAAAGGTCGGTATTGTCCTTTTCCTTGTGAACAGCAGGATTTCTGTCTTGGATGGGTTTACTCCGAGTCCTTTTTCCGCGACCTATTTGCTGACAAGAAGGAGTGCGTAGAGGACTGGTAGGTGCTCACGATGAAGCCTTCCCGCTTCAATGTCTTTATTAGTTCGTCCATAACTAGGATACATAAGAGCGTTGAGAGGATGCCTCCTTCTGGTGTACCTCTGCTAACTTTTCGTTCGATACACACGTCTCCTAGGTAAGACTTGATCCGTCGCGTACCTAGCATAAGGCCAATCCACTCACATAGACTGTTGTTGAGGTGGGCCCTTCTAAGGCCGCGCAAGATTGCGTCGGCTTCGATGTTATTGAAGGCTCCCTCTATGTCTATTAACACACTCAGAGTATATTCCTTAAATTCCAGGGATTAATTTTGGCTCATAGTTTGTTGGGTTAGGTTAGGTAGGAGTGGCAGTCGGCCAAAGCTGACACACTTAGACCAATAAAGGGTCCATGGTGATACCACGTGGATGTATCTTCTTCCTACTCTTTGAACCAGTTGGAGCTAAAAATAAAGCTTGAAAGACTTTTTATGTCAATGATTATAAGATCATTGAGATCGAGAAAGTTCCGAAATGGAGCTTTCGTCTTTGAGAGAGCGCTGGGCAGGGCAGAGACGGTGGAAACCAGTCTCCTCCTCCTCCTCGCCCAAGCAGCTTCTGGAGAAGTCATTTGCATAGACTCCAAGCCTTGTTTCATGCTCGCCTATTAGATAGTGTCCGGTGATGACACCAATTGTAGCATCAATGTGCAGTCTGTTCAGAAAGATCAAACACCTAGTACGTTTCAGATCCATCTATGGCCAAATCTGTTTTGACGCAGGGCAAGTAGTGTCACTTGTCCACCCAAGGTCAGTTATCCCGATGGCATCCATCTTAAACATGAGTTTTCCCGCCTTGCACACTCAGGCTTGAAGCAGGGACGGCACTAGAAGATAGGGAGAGATGCCGATGCACGTTGGTTTTGAATGTTTGTAGGTTATAATGTATAGGAGAAATAGAGCCAAGAAGAGCATTCCACATTCGTGTTGTACGGCTGAGGAAAGATTCTTTGAACTTCACTGTACGTCCGAATACAGGCTTAAGGGTGAACTGATGAGCATTCCTTGCATGGCGGGTATTGCGGTTGAAATGTTCAAGGGGAGGAATGCAACTGGCTATTTCGTTTGAGCACTTATTGTGGAAATAACGAAAGGTAGGAGACATTACGACGATGACTAAGAGAGTCAATCGATCTCGCGATGTCTCGGTCGCCAATGAGTTTTATCGTGCGCTTTTGAATCCTGTCTAGTAGCTCTAAATAAGTTATTGGTGCACCGGACCAGATATGCGCGTTGTACTCGAGAACCAAATTGTGCTGTTCTACTACAATCGGTGCATCAAGATTAGAAATAGAGGCAACTCGCATCAAGAATTGGCATGCCAGTAAGCAATGTGTCATTTTACATAAAAAATCATCTTGCTGCACGCCTCTTGCTGCACAATTGTTTCAGCAATTAGCACGTGCAGCGCAACTTGCGGGGTCCCAATCACGGTTTGATACAGGGGCTTTAGTGCATTCGTGCTTTTGATATGGAACTGTAGGCACAATTTAGTTGCGCTTGTTTGATTCGTTTGTTGTTGTTGATATACATATTTGAGTGATTTCCGTCCCGTCGATTTTTCTCATGCTTTGTATTTTTTTAATAAAAGTTTCTAACTTTCTTTCATCTGAAATACTATTTTGTATTTCATTCTTTTCAAAAATTAACTCCACCCTCAAAAAAAGCTATAATTAAAAAACAAAAGGCTTTAGTTCTTTTGTACCCCAACCTCCTGAAAATACTCTGATACGACCTCTTTCTTCTGTTTTTTTTTTTTTGTATACTTTGTAAAGTATTTGCACTCACTTTCTCAAAAACAAATGAAAACATTCCCCGACAACTAACCCCTTTTGGCAGTATATAATTAAAAAAAGCTTTTCGCAAACCACATTATTGCACCAGTGCTGCACATAAACTCGAAGCAAAGGTGGCTAACAATGGGAAATGTGTTTTCTCTACCTCTGTTTCCCGGTACATTCAAAAGAATCGAAGCAAATTTCTTTGAACGTCATTTGAGGTTCCATTTCGTCCTAACAATTTCCGGTAAAAAAAAAAACGCAGAAACCCCAAAAACAAAACAAACAGCGCAGCGTTTTCAAAGCAACCTTTGTGCCAGTTTTCGATGTTTTGCAGCAGTAGTTATCCCCTCAACTTAGTCCATTTTTAGTCGATGTTCGTGTTCCTAAAACCTACTTGCTTCGAACCAAAACATTTACTAAAAGTTCAAATGCAGACAGTTCTTTTTTTTTGTGTCCCTTAACGATAAAATAACTTAAACTTCGCAATTCGAATCATAGAGCGGAGAAATTGTTTCCCTGATAGACACAACTTTTTCTTCTTAATGTTTTTATGATCATAAAACATTTTGACTTATTTCCTAGCCCTTAAGAATTCCTGATGTCATTGCGGTAGGAATACAACCATTTGCAAGTCTTTTTCAGACCCTTATCCTCGTTGTTGTAAGTATGTAATTTAAAGAACATACTCGTATTTCCTTCATCGATTAAACTTGCATTACGAACTAGTGCAAGGTCACTGTTTCAACGTGGAAAGGTTACAGAATGTATCGCATGATTGAGGTATGAACTTACGGCTCTCTTTTCCTTTTTCCTTTTCCTTTGAAATTAATAGTACTCTAAGTGCTGTACTGCTATCTCAGATGCTTTAAGAAAGGTCTATTTCGGACTTCGTTCATTCAGTTCATCTTTAGCCTTGCTGTCACCCAATTGAAACCTTGTAAAGTCGCTAATTATGCCGTATTTTACATTTTACTGTTCTGGCTATCCAGTCTTGGATTGTGAGTGTAAGCGCAAAATGAATGTCACTTTTGGCTATTGTATTCGTGTTGTTTACAATATCCCTATGTGTTCTAGTGTAGCACAAATACGACATTTTTTCTTTGGAATGAGCATCGACGATCACTCCAGGTTCAGGCTTCTACTGAAACTCCATAATATCATTCACAACAGGTGTCCTTAATATAAAGTTTTCCATTTTGCCCAGTCTAATAAGGGATTAAAACTAATATTTCCATGTTTTTCACACAACATCGTGGAACGTTATTCTTTTGTATATTTAACTTCTTCGTGCAATAGACTTCAGTTTGAGTTGCAAAGGACTACCACAACCGCTGCTTTTAGGAGGAACGTTAGGTTATGGTTTCGCAGAAGGGTTGTCGCAGTTCGGAAAACTGTTGATGTGGAAATGTTTATTATTATGTTAGAATATTTTCTGCATCAATTTTTAATTAAGGAAACTAATATTTGCAAATTTAAGGTTTTTCCATACAAATTTATTTAATTTATCACTGACAAATGTCAAAATGGTTGCGTGGGTGGGTGTATATGATAGGTGAAGTTGATA
This sequence comes from Portevinia maculata, assembly GCA_949715645.1. Classification (NCBI taxonomy): domain Eukaryota; kingdom Metazoa; phylum Arthropoda; class Insecta; order Diptera; family Syrphidae; genus Portevinia; species Portevinia maculata. The sequence goes on from OX454526.1 coordinate 11,817,267, forward strand.
ACAAACTATTTGAGTAAAAGCGTTCACACTTGAGCATGAAAATGTTTTGGTTATTACATACATATATTTCTACAATTATATGATAACAAAAATGTAAATAGGGTTTTGAACCCAAGCAGGGGGTTGCATGCCCTCCCGTGCACATTGTACAGTTTATGGGATCTACTTGTGATTTCAGAACGTAACTAAACGCATTCTCAATCTAGAAAAGAAAAACCCAAAAGAAACACGATTGCCTCTAAAGAATAGTATCCTTAATGCTCATTCTAACGTTCACAACATTTTTTTACAATATTTTCTAAGATTACATTAAGTCAATCCCGTTTCGATTCGAATTGAATCCGCATTCAGTCTCTCATAGTCTAGTTAATACATGAACTCACAATTAATAGCACTGAATGCTGCTGTTTTCTGAATGTCTTCTCAGTGGAATTTATTGACAGATTGAGGTCAAAAACGAATAAGTACTTTTAACCTTTTTTCGGATTTGTATGCGTTTTCTTAAGCTATAATTTGTGCAAACGTTGTTTTATGCCTTCTTCTACCTCTTAGGTTGGGAGGTTTGTATGCACAGGTCGTGCAAGTATTACCCAGTGGCCGAACAAAAAGGCCCATTGTGAGTACCCTCTTTTAGTACATGGTACTTACACGTAGCTTACAAAACCATTTGATCTGTTAATGAATTTATTGATATCCGTAGAGGTGTCCCTGCTTAGTCTCCCAAGCAATCGGAGTACTGTGCACCCATGCAGGAGAGCCGTCGTTCTTGGAGTGCCAGAGATGTTCCACAGATTCTATTTCCTCCTCATCTCTACAGCTTCTCCAGAAGTCATTAGTGGGGGTCCTGGCCGTGTGGCCATGTCCCCGATTATGCAGTGTCCGGTTAGTACCCCAACGAGCACACGGAGTTGATTTCTGTCAAAGGACAATAGGGATTTGGTTTTCTTTTTGTAAATGACGGGACACAGACTAAGAGTTGACACAACTTGTAGTGTTATCCTATGCTTCCTTAGCTAGTCTTGCCGTGATACCGTCAATGAGGGTCTTAGCTGTGGATAGAGCCGGTCAGCCTCGAGTGGGTTCATATCCGACCCGCATCTGGCCAGCATATCAGCTGTCTCGTTCCCTGCCACACCAACGTGTACAGGGACCCACCAGAGTAGTACTGAATCGTAGCTGATCTGAGTGCCAGGAGGCACTCTTTGACGCATTTAGCGTTTATGACGCTGAAGTCGACCGCTTTAAGGGCTGCCTGACTGTCAACGCAGATGTGTTAATTTCATTGATGGAAATATGATCAGTATTTAAGAGATCATAACCCTTCCACTTTTCCTAGGTTCAAATCACTCAAGCAACACTTAAATCTGTTACACTGCCCCACCCCTTGCGAAAAGTTTGAATTCGCAGGACAAGCGACCATTATTGGCTTATCGTTATTTTCAGTTGTATGTGTGGTCATAGGTCATGCAAAATGGCTGGTGTAAAAGTTAAGGATATTGATCAACACGCTGGTGTCAAGGATGTTGCTGTGTCCTTGAAGAAGACTGGCATGCTGAATGCTCCAGCGCAAATGGAAATCATTCAAGGAACATTCACCACAGGAATCACGTGAATAAAACCATTTTCTTAAGAAAACTGTTTTTGCCACTTGCATTTAGCTGCCAGCCAATTTCGTCCCACACTTTAGGTATCCTTTATCCATTTAAATCGTATAATTTGTCACTAAAGAAATAATATGTTGCCAGTCAAGGCAGAATATCGTACTCGGTGGGAACGACCAACGACATATCGCTGTCGCTATCTTGGCCGGGAGGTGTGTGGAAACCTTAAAGATGGAAACTAATACATGTCGGTATTGAAGAACTAATTTAATCAAAGTATCGCTATATTCTTCATCATCATCTTGGTATTATCAGTCACGCTAAAAATAACATCACAACTTTCATCATCACCACTCACAAACGTCATCTAAAAACCGTCTTGCAAATTCATTTATAAAAAGAATAATTAATAAAAATAAGGACTATTATCACACAAACAAAGAACAACAAATATTTTCAGTTTAACAAAAAAAAAATCCGTTCAAAACTGTCAATCAAAACCACTACCACGTGCTGTTCCTTCCTCAACTATTTCTAGGATCATTTAGGTGGTAGCGCTGGTAAAGAGAAAGCTCTTCACACAATGTCCAGCATGTCAAGTGCGCAAATTGTTTCCTTTACAGCTGCCAAGAGCCTGGCAGCCCTCCAACATTCAGCAGCATCCGCACAACATCACTCACATCAACAGCTCCCGCAATTACCAACGCTAGCGCAACTTGAACAACAGCAGCAGCAACATCATTTGCAGCAGTCGCAACTCCATCCGCATCATCTTCACCATCCACTGCACCATCCGCCGTTGTACCCTGGTGTAAGAGGAATCACAAATAATACAATCTATATTTATATTATTTTTATTTGTTTACCTGTAACCTGTAATGTATTAAACGCCAAAATGGTCTCTCTCTCGCTCTCTCTCTCTCTCTGCAACATCATAAGTGCTATGCAACGTGCCGCCTTCGCCATAAACAAAAATAATATTATGCAGCATCCAGTTATGTTTACTACACACAAAAACACATTTATGTATATATCATTAAAAATACTAAAAAAAAAATTCAATCGAATTTGTTGTTGCTGGGATTTTTTTTTATTTTTTAAACTTTTTGGCCAGATGATCAATTAATTTAAATAGAAAACAAAGCTCGCTCGCCTTATTTCCTTAGCCTTTATTTATGTTTATATTATTTTATTATTAATATAATCTATATTCTTTGTTGGTATAACTTTGGTTTTTACTGTACTAACGTTTTTATGTTTTGAACAGACATTGTTACTGTTGGTGAACAGCGTTCACGCACTTACTATCATAATTCATTGTTGGTGATGATTTTTGGTGGAAGAAATGATTTCTGAATTTTTGTTGTTATATTTTTTGTAGTTTTATTATAGTATAGGAAAAGTGACGCATTGCCATTTAAATTAAAAGCGTTTACGGTAAAAATATCTATATTTTTCTTAAAGCATTCATCTGTTGATCATAAAATCATTTTGACAGTGGTTACACTTTTTTAACAGTGACATTCGAAAAGATTTTTTCAGATTCAAATTATGCCGCTGTCAGTTTGTAGACTAATGGCGTTTTCGACTGGTAAGAACTGTCCGATCAGGATCAGGAATCTAATGGAACAAACACATATTATTTGATTTAAAGTTAATATGCCGTTGTATTTGTAAAACGTGAAACGCGAAACGCAGATGTCAAATTAATTCATGATTTATTTAAAAACATGGCTGACACAAATTTGTTAGAATTCGATATTGTATGTGAAGAAAATGGACAAATCACCTACCTCGCAGGCGAAATTACTCCTGCAAAGTCGATTGAGTTTTAAAACAAATAAAATTCTATATGCAAGTTAGATTAGGCTAGGAAGGTTGTATACACATTTGTGCAAGTATCAACTAGAGGCCAAAAAGGCCCATTGTGAGTACCGTTATAGAGTAAGAGATAGTAGGACTTCCAACTAACAAATCCATTTGGATCTGTTAATGAATCGATTGATATCTGTTAGAGGTATCCCCGCTAAGTCACCCAAGAAGTTAAAGTACCGTGCTTCCATGCGAAAAACGTCCTTCCTGAAGTGCCGGCAGTGGCACAGAAGATGTTCCACTGATTCTAGTACCTCCTCGTCTCTGCATCTTCTGCAGAAGTAATTTGTAAGGATTCATAGCCTTCTGGCCATGTTCCCGATTATGCAGTGTCCGGTTAATACCCCGACGAGTGCACGTATTTGGTTTTAGTCAAATGAAAGTAGGGACTTGGATCTCTTTTTGTCATTTACATGGCCACAGGCTACGAGTTATGACACAACACTTAGTGTTTACCCATTTTTTCGAAGGCAGTCTTATCGTGCCACCGTCAATGAAGCTCTTAGCTGCAATAAGGGCAGGTATTACCTACACGTCAGGCGGCACTATTTGACGCATTTCGCGGCTATGAAGTTGCAGTCGATCGCTTTAAGAGCTGCCTGACTGTTCACGCAGATGGTTAGTTCCATTGCTGGGAGTTTCATCGTTAGGACTGTCTGCACTGCTTTATTAATCGCATCTGTCCGGCGGTAGGACTGGTTGATACTAAGTGCTGCTCAGAAAATTCCTTCTCCTGTTTCTTTCTCCGTCTTTGAGCCATCTGTGAAGTTTTAAACACCTTTGGTGACAGTGCTGGTTGAATTCCAGTCCTGTCAAACAGGTATACAAACTGTGAAGTTCTTATTACAGTCATTCCTGGGCTTCACATAAGCAGTTAGTGGGATGAGCGCCCTTTGATTAAAGGTGTCCAGTATGCGAGAGTGTCCGGATGTGCAGGGCTTCCAAATTTCCATCTGTATCAGTATGTTTCCAGAATCCAGACCCAATTGGCAAGTGAAATTTATAGAACCACTTATCCCCAGACAAGCAATCCTTTGTACCTTATTCAAATTTTTGACCGCCATCCGACCGAACTATGGTGAATTCAGTTAAGTCCGATAAGCGTGCCACCAAACACTGTATAGTTTGAAAAAGTAAGCTGACAGGCGTATTTTTACTTCTGACCTGTATTTTTTCTTTTTAATAAAGGACTGTTTTTGTCCTTTTTTGAAACTGTGCCATAAATCATCGAGAAAAATGTGCATGCATCGAGTATTAATTAGAAAAATTGATTTCAGTTTGTGCTTTCCGGTTTCTAATGCGCCAACTGAAACCGTATTTTCAATAATGAATAATATGAACCACTGACAATGACACAATGTCACAAATGAATGCAAATACTGTCAAGTTTCGACAAAATCTGCTTAGAGCTTAAGCTTCAAAATTTCCTTTATGATAACGAAGATATTTTAAACGTAATCTAATCACTCTTGTCAAAAACACGAAAAATGAGCTTGAAACTATTAAGTTGTGACCTTTTGAAAAGAATTATCATTCGTAAAAATAAGGAAGTACCTACCTACCTTTGATACCTTTTGTGGATTTAAACAAATCAACAAGGACTCTTTATTTATTTATTTTTTTTTGTCATCATCACAAACCTGCGATCTTCTCCCACATCAAAATCGTATTCGTAAGATCAGAAGGTAATGTGTCTTAACGTGCTGTCAAGTGCCGTTTGTCTACGCCAAAGTTGAGAAAATTATTGACTTTGAAGTAGGTACCTACATATATTAGTGCCGCTGGTTTTACTTATAATTTTTTTTTAGTCAAATGTTAGCATGCTCGCGCCAAAGCGTGATTGTGTTTTAAGCTTTAGATTTTAGGTGGAAATAAAATATAAGTAATTTTTTTCATCAAAAATGCCACTCGATATGGTCGACGTCGAATTGGCTTTGGGAAAAGTCGCACAAAGTAAACTGGCTTGCTAGGCCAATGCGAATTGATAGAAAGCTTGGCAGCCTAACTGCAAGTGTGGTATCAATCACACATAAACCACATCAATTGTAATTTATATTTATGACCCGCGTCAAATCGTCCTTCCTCCCCTTTCTAACTCAGTCCAACGAATTGTTGGCTAATGAAGAATAAACAGGGACATAGAAAGAAACCGATTGAATTGCATGTGTACTTGTGGGCGCTCAGAAAAATGTTCGGCTGTTCCTTAAAAATCTTTAAACAAACAAACCCCATTTCTGGTTGAGCTGAAACTTTTGCCTTCAATGGTTAATTACGGTGACGTTACATCATAGTTTCAATGTGATACATTCAAAAACAAGGATCGTTCGGTTAGTTTTTCGCAAGGAAAAATGAAAATTGTCAAATTTCCCACAATGGTAAAGCGGCGATTCCGATTAGATTACATGGTAAAATGCCATATGTATGGCATTTGTTAAAGCTTTTTTTTATTATAACTGCAAATAACGGTAATCGCCAGATCTTTGTATGACAAATTTGCCAAACAGAATAATGGGGAATATGTAATATGTTTGTGCCAATCAGGATCTGTCATTTGTAATTTGCATAACTGGCGTTTCTTGAAATATATCTATGAAGTGCCAGTTGTGCTATATCATTTTGTCTTTGAATCATAGTTTGAACTTGCAACGTTGAAATATAATGTTATATGTATAGTAATGTAAGCGCTCCGCCATACAAGTGTATTGAAATGAATTTGTGCGATACGTTTTATGGCATGTATACTGCAGTCGCTGTGCCTCATTAACAGCGACGGGGATGCTGCTGCTGATAGGATAACAGAATAAAAAGTATTAAACGCGTGGTGTGAACCGATCTGCGAAGAGGATATCAGGGTGAAAGAGTTTAACTTTGGGTCATATAAGGCCAACCCTTAGGTAAATCGGAAAGAGTTAAAACGAGCGATAAAAAACTGCAATGCACACATTATTCGTGTAAAATGCTCATATGATTGAAAGTTGATGCAAAAGATGCTACAAAGTCCCACGGCTAGTAAAAATGTTCGTTTTGTTAAAAACATTACCCTTCTCTCCTCCTCACTGTTTCGTACGATTCACATCTCACCTTGTCTATCTGAAAGTCCAGTAACTTTCAATGCTCGTAATACCAACTTTCCAAAACTCAATTTAAAAGCTCTGCTAATTTCAATAGTATAGTTCAATGCAGGGATATGAACACTGCTCTCACTATATTCCAATATTTTCCGATGTCTTCTCAGTCTGTCCCAGTGTATCGCAAAAAGAGTATTTCTTCATCGCATCATATAACAGTGATTAATGAAACAAAAGAAATAATAATAATGAAACAAAAGAAATACCTGAGATCACGCTATGATTTTGACCTTTCCTACTATCTCTTCACACAACTTTGTACCAAGATCTTAACCGAATTCAATCCTGTATCAGAAAACTTCCCTAATGCTTCTTCCATTTCATCAACCTTCTTAAAATCTTGCACACAAACTTCCGTAACGGCAATTATACTACTTCTGAACAAAAAATTAATAATCTGAAGGACGATTATTCTGCGGGTCCTGATGGAATCGTTGCAATCATTTTGAACTGCCACTTACTTTTAGTTAAACCTTTCTGATCCTTATTTCAGTTTTCAATATCACTAGGAGTTTTTTAATCTCTTTGGAAAAACTCTTCTACTTATTCACAAAAAAGTTCCAAAGAAAATAGTCTCCAAATACCGCCCTTTTGCCAAACTCTCTTGCATTCATAAGATTTTTGAAAGTATTGTCTACGATACAATTCTCTTAATAATAATAATAATATTTAGTTAGGGTACATTACACTGCGACCTATTGGTCTATTGTGTCCCCTTGCTTGTGCCTCGGAGAGGTTCGTGCCCTCTTTCAGAGCCCTCTCTAGATACTTCTTTGTGAAGCGTGTCGAGGTATTGCTCTGATTTATCCTTGGCAGGTCACACTCCTTAGAGCACAGCGTCCAGTCCAGTTTCTTTGATGAATCTGAGAATGAGCTGTGGGTCTTGTAAGTACAACCGTTTCGACTTCCACATAAGCAAAGATAGTCTCAAAACCTACCTTCACAGACACTAGCACACTTCCTAGACCTCCTCAAATACCTGTCTTATTTCCAATTACACTTAAGTGTGGATAATTAATCCCAAGTAAGCCTTAAGATAATAAATGTAAGTTTCAAGTGTTTGCTTGTATTAAGCTAATAAAGTGAAACAAACTCTCTGGGACGGGAGGAAGCCCCCCCCCCCCTTCTCTGGTGCTGTTTGTTGCTAAATAAATTAGGAATTCAACCTCGTCATCAATCCCGACACTCATTTACAATAACGTTCCAGATATAAGGTCTTAAGATATATCCAATCTGTTTGTTGCTCATTTTGCAGCTAGCTCAACGCTCCCAGATTGTGCTTTATCTGCCACTGCTTGAGCGCGTATAATACTTCAGGGACTAACATACTTTTGCAATCTCAAGATCTCGATGTAGGTACTCAAATCCGCGCGTACAGATGGTAGTTCCCCTATCATTTTAAAGAAGTGTTCTTCCAAGCTATCCTATTCTTCCTGCCTCTTTCCGAGACGATGGAAAATTGCATTTGTAGAGCTCGCCTCAAATCGGCGAATCTTTTTCTCCGTCCTCGTACTCTTACTCCGTTTTAATAACGAGTCTTATGACGTCATTGTAGTGCAAAAACCAGTCAACTCCACATTTTAGTTTATGCAATTCTGTAATTACTACAAACCTATACGAAAGTCCATTCTCATGCTTAAATCATCATTTTGTATATAAAAAAGGCTTTTGTTGTCATATAAGTAATTAACAATGAGCTCCTACTCGTAAATATATATATATGTATACTTTGGATTTGGAACTAGAACCCTTCTTCGTTACTCATCTCACAAATTTTAAACATTACACAATTTTAATGCATGCTCCCTTTCTTTGTAGCAATTCTGGCAGCCGGGACTCCAACCGAGCACCTCACAAGAGTAAGTTTATATACCACAAACTAAACGGAGTCATTTGAATAGTAAAATGAATTAATTAAGTAGAGAATATCTTTCCAGCATAAAGCCATTTGCACAACCACCTTATCCCGCCGGTAAACCATCCACAGCTGTGTCTGGTGAAATAGAAGCAGGTCTTCCACCAGCCCAGCCGCCATGGGAGGGCAGAGCGATAGCCACGCACAAATTTCGTTTATTAGAATTCTCCGCGTTCATGGAAATCCAAAGAGATGATATTGTAAGTAAAACATTTGCTCAGATTTTTAATATTCTTTAAGTTAGTTTGTCTCAAAAAAAAAATAGAAATAAATATATACAGAGTATTTGTGTATCAAAAACAATTTAAATTGAATTTTTATTTCACAGTATCACCGGCACCTTTTTGTACAGCTTGGAGGCAAACCGTCCTACACAGACCCACTGTTAGAGGTAGGTTCATACTTCTATAACTTTAAGCAACTGATACATGATTTGGTATTTCCTGTTTTAGTCTGTTGACATTCGACAAATATCAGACAAATTTCCCGAAAAGAGTGGTGGTCTGAAAGATCTCTATGAGAAGGGCCCACAAAATGCCTTCTACCTGGTGAAATGCTGGGCGGATCTGAATACGGAAATTTCAGGAGAAGCGGGTGTTTTCTACGGCGTCACTAGCCAGTAAGTCACACAAACTGTAAATGCCATTCTTATGCATTTTTTATTTAATTCATTTTCTTTTTAGATATGAAAGCAATGAAAATGTCGTCCTTATCTGCTCAACGAAGGTTTGTTCCTTTGGGAATCAGGTTGTGGAAAAAGTCGAAACCGAATACTCACGACTTGAGAACGGTCGCTTTGTCTATCGCATACAAAAGTCTCCGATGTGCGAGTACATGATAAACTTTATTCAAAAGCTAAAGAACCTACCCGAGCGATATATGATGAATAGTGTCCTCGAGAACTTTACAATATTGCAGGTAGTTGCTACATAACTCAATATCCTTTACAATGGATTACATATTTTTATATTCTGCAGGTAATTGCATCGCGTGACACACAAGAAACCCTCCTCTGCATAGCGTACGTGTTTGAAGTGGCCGCCCAAAATAGTGGGGCAACACATCATATCTATCGATTGATAAAGGAATAGCATGAGCTTCTTCTATTGGTTAACAGTAGCAGCAGCAGAAGCACCATCACCACCACCACCAACCTAAATGAGAACAATAATTCGAGCCTAAGCCACAATAATACAAGCAGTAGTAGTAGAAACAACAACAATATCATTATCAACAATAACAACAATGACAATGAGACTATGAATCTAAATAGTAACAGCAGTTATTTAGCGATGATGCCAACACCTGTGACTGTGACAGACGCCATGGCTAAGCCCCCAGCAGTGGTTATACCACCACAAATTGTAGATAGCACAATAGTTACAGACCGACAGCAACAGCAATCTGTATCCAAGTATTCAGCATCAATAAAATCACCGCCCCAATTACCATCCTCACCGCCGCTGCTGCACCCATCGATGCCATCCAACGCCAACGCCGCAACCGCCGCTGCATCATCCACGTCGTCGTCAATACCATTATCAGCAACAACATTATCATCCGGAGGATATCATAGTAATTTAATTAGTAGGATTAGTAGTAACAATATGAATAGTAGTATAAATACCGATAGTAGTAATACGATTAAGGATAAAGTTCAAATCTCTTGTAATTTATCACAGGACATGGAAGCAACGGGGTCAAAAAACAATAATAATCTTAGTAACGAGACTAGTGTAAATCTAAATCTAAATTTAACTCTAAGCAACAACAGTAGCAACAATAATAATTTAAATTTACTTGATACCAGTACTACTCATGGTGGTGCGGCAGCAACGTCCTTCGGTAATACATCATTGGAGGATGTTGTTGGATCCGTGGAACTAGGCTCGACATCGTCATTGCATTTCATAAAATTGCCCTTGCCCGCCGACTATGGCGGGGATGTGGTGAGCAATGCAGTGGTCAGTTGTTTGCCTGAGGACGCATTGAATTTGAGCAGCATCGGGAAAGGTGGAATGATGACAACAACAACGACGGCGCAGCCATTGACCTCATCGGGAAAAGTGCAATCGAGGGATGTAACGGCGTCGGCGGGTACCACATTACGCCACGAAGAGTGCGGTGATTTGATGAGAAAAGGGAATTGTGGTCGCAATTAGTTTACCTACGACGAGTACGAGTGTATCCCAAAATTTAGTTCACGATGGTTATGGTTTTGTGCTTTGCTTTTGGTTTTGTTTTTTGGTTTACTTTTTGAATATGTGATTTATTTGAGACTTAAATGGGTTCGAGTGGGATGATTAAGACCGAGAGAGAGAGAGAGAATTTGTCCGCCCAATTTATTTGTTAGGTGAGTTTGCGATGCCGTTAATCGCTGTTCTGTGATAGCAGGTGGGAAACATTTAAAAGAATCCCACATTGTTAATTTGTAAGATAGTTAAAGAAGAGTAAAAATCAGCTTCTTCTCTTGGAAGATATATTTATTAAAGGTCGATAGCCTTGTACTTGCTTAGCAATACATCATCTAAGATGATCTCGCTCTGAAGTTGCTGGCGCTGTCAAGAAGAGACACCATTATGAAGTCAATCAAATTAAACTCAGGTTTGTTTGTAATTTGCAAGACCCAGTAATAGTTTCAAAGAAAATTTCAACTCATATCTGTGAAACCAGAAAATTGATTGCAACCTTGGAGAATAACAAGCAAACAGTTACGTACATCTGGTTATACTTCTGCGCGGTCTAGAATTGAATGAAATGTGCTATTTCCATTTGCTGCCTTTTTGACAACCTGGTTGGTTTATCTCCATTATGTGCAATAACAGTGCAATATTATTGAAGTTTAGAATCAGACCCGCGTTGTCTCTGTGAATTCATCGAGCTGAACTGCAATAGTGCGGGGCTTTAAAGATTGTAGGAGTACTGATTTTCAGAAAGAAATTTCTTACGTGACGAGATTAGCAGAACGATAAAATACTAAAAGCTTATCACGAAATACAATGCCGTGGAAGTAAAAAAAAAAACGAGACATAAGCAATTGACCTTTAATCACAGATGCGCAGGTGTTCTCCGCACATCCTAACAAAATATTACAATATCAACCAAAGTACTTTAAAGTACACATTTGTGTTTCTTTTCGTTACTTTATCAATTACCTAATTAATTTCTGTGAAAAATTTAAATGTACATAAAAGATTTTAAGTACATTTATATCCAACAAAAAAATGGAAGCACCCTGTACCGATAATTGTAAATCAAAGCAACCTGATGTTAAAGAAATTTACCTAGGCGAATCACCATACAAATAAAAGCACAAAATGTTCATTCTCCCTGATAAATTCTATATGGCTCGTCTTTATAATTCATCAAGCCCTCCTCCTTTCGGAAGTGGGTTCAGTTAAGGATTCATTCATTTTAATGGTTAAGCCTGCGATTTCACTAGGAAAGACGAAGATTGTGTGTGTGTTGTGTACACAAACAGACGAACTCCAGTACCCAGTATTTTATTTTCAAGTTATTTGCTGTGTGTGGTGCGCTATTCTTAAGAGTTAAGAGAGCCCTAGCTCGATTTCTTCTACTTCTCTTAAATCAGGAACATACCATCGGGCATTGCCACATTAAAATGTACCTTTAGTAAACTTTCTCGGCATCCTTGGTTATTCCAAGGATCCTTATGCGATTCATGAATTGAATCCCTACCTGTGATGTATTTTTCTTTTACAATTTACTAAATTTGTCTTTTAGAGTGTGATCCTATATCGTCGGTCAGAAAACCAACTCCATTTTAGCAAATTTTACACGATCGCATTTTGCCCGCATAGTGTTCTCTCCAAATGCACTGGATTTGGAGATATACTACTTACTGAATCTCCGATAACAGAATAAGTTAACAAATTTTGCGAGTTGTAGATGTGGGTTTGAGCTAATAGATAGTCATTGAAACTTCATCTGGTTTCGCCGACGATATGCATGGAAAATGGTTAAGTTCGTTTGAGGAAATCCATCCCTCATTGTCCTCTGCCTCAGCCCAATTTGTGAAGCCAGTGTAGAAATAGATATTCATTGCCAAAGACTCATATATCCTTTCCCTTCTCAGATCTCGACCCATACTAAACTGCAAACCCGTCACACCCTGTTTTCTTGACCGCATAAGGTAATTCAAAAGCGGTTTTCCCGAAAGACCTCCATGATCGCTGATGGGCATCTTTGCATTACTGCAATATGTAATGTTGTGGCATGTCACTCCTTAGAATTTGTGGAGTTTTCTCGTTAAGTTCATACTATTGTTGCGTAGATGAGTGGTTGATGTCGCCGTGTCTTGCTCGCCAAGGCAGCACTTCGACCTTCATTATATCTACTGCGCCGTTAGGGCCATAAAATACTAAGGCTGGTCGAATTTCTACTTTCCGTATAAAGCCGATAATGGTACCAGCTAAGGATTTCTTTATGTATTCGCAACTCAGTTGTTCCCTGAAGAAGATCTTCCTTCTAGTTCCATTGAGAGCTGAACACTCACATACTATGCTGCTTCGTCTTCTTCATGTTAGCAGATGAATAAATAAAGTTCGGATTGATTTAAGAAAGTAAAAAGTATTTATTCAGAATAATAAGAAAGACGCAAAAACAACCACACCGTGTTTGGAGAAAGAAAGAAGACAATCAACAAGTGTGTGTGTTGTAAGCGAAGTAAGTTGTAAGTTGAACAAGAAAGGTCCGGTATTTAATGGGGTGTGTTCATTGTAAACCAACACTCCTCCTCAATGAACAATCGCCTAATTCCCATCAAGTTTGAGCAGCTTACAGAAGCTCCTTTGTTTGATCGGTCCCAGAGGTTTGGTGAAAATGTCTGCCATCATCTCGTTTGTTGAACAATATTTCAATTCGATCTCATTATTTGCACAGAGATCTTGAACAAAACGCTCCTTAGTTTCTATGTGCTTTGATCGCCTACTGATACGTTCAGTATTAACAAATGCTATGCAGCTCTGGTTGTCCTCGTTGATCAATGTCGGTTCGCGCTGAATCTCGCCAAAATCTCGCAGTAGTTTTCGTAGCCATATTACCTCTTGACAGGCGTCACTGAGGGCCACGTACTCAGCTTCCATCGATGAAAGTGTAACGCATTCTTGTCGTCGACTAGCCCACGAAATTGGAGACTCTCCAAATAAAAACACGTATCCAGACGTTGATCTCCTAGTAGCTTGATCACCAGCCCAGTCTGCATCCGAATAACCAACTAGTTTCCACTCCTCAGCACCGCCGATGCATATTTTGTAGTCGATAGTCCCTTTTAGGTAACGTAAGATCCTTTTTGCAGCAATCCAATCAGCTTCCGTAGGATTTTGAAATTTCCTGCCTAAAATAGCAGTGCTTGCCGATATGTCAGGTCTAGCATTCACAGCCAAATACAACAATGCGCCGACTAGACTTCGATATATTGTGCTGCTGTCTAATGAAGCGGTCTTATCTTCAGCTTTCATATAACCAGGGTCCATCGGTGAGTTAGAAACCTTAGCGTTCTCCATACCAAAACTTTTAAGTAGCTTTTTAATATAATTTTTCAGATGTATTTCAAAAACGTTGTCCTTTCGATATATTTCCATTCCCAGAAAATACCGCACTTCTCCCAGGTTGACTATTTCGAATTTTCTTTGAAGTTCGTTATAAATCGTAATAATCTCACCTTCATCCATGCTTCCCACCAGCAAGTCATCTACATAAACAAGTAGAAATACCTTCTTGCCTCCGGTATCTTTGATGTACAAACATGGATCCGCAGCCGATGCCTTAAAATGCAGCTTCAACAAAAAATTATGTAATGTCTGGTTCCAGCAGCGTGCCGATTGCTTAAGTCCATAAATACTCTTATTTAATCGGCAGACTAACCCTTCTTTTCCGGAAATTTCATAGCCAGGTGGTTGTCTCATAAAAATCTCCTCTTCGACAACTCCATGAAGATAGGCAGTTTTGACGTCGAAATGTTTGACCAGCATTCCATGCTTTGCAGCAACAGCCAAAAAAGTTCTTAGAGTTGTTAATTTCGTGACAGGAGCAAAGACTTCGTCGTAATCTACACCATACTTTTGCGTGTATCCTTGCGCGACAATTCGGGCCTTATGCCTTGTGATTTCGTTCTGCTCGTTCATTGCTTCTCTCCATTCAGGTACTTGAACTGCTTCCTTGTAGTCCTTCGGTTCATCCAAAACTAGAGATGCACTGCCTACTACGTACTCATTAAGATGAATTGGTGGTACTCCACGAGTAGTTCGCTCGGAACGCCTTGTCGTAGTTCGCTCTTCCTCATCCTCGGATGGCAATTCTTCTTCAAATCCGAAAAATTCGTCCTCTCGCGAACTCTCGTCATCAACAGAAACATCAAAACTTTCCGTTGGAATCACTTCCCCTTCAGGGATAGAACGGATTTGAACTTCATCAGACACAATATCCATATTAGAGTCTGGAACACCGATATCAGCTGTCCGTGTTTCACTTTCTAGGAAATGAGCATCTCGACTGATGGTAATCTTCATAGTTGAACGATCAAGAAAACGATACCCTTTATGTTGATCAGAGTATCCGACAAATATTAGCTTGTTAGCTTTGCAGTCCAGTTTATCACGTCTAACATCCGGTATATGCACATAAGCTTCGCAGCCAAACCTCCGTATATGCTTCAGAGATGGTTTCCTCTTATACCAGAGTTCAAACGGAGTTTTATCCACTGACTTTGATGGCAAACGATTTTGAATATAAGTTGCCGTAAGCACAGCTTCACCCCAATATCGTTTCTCCAACCCAGCGTCTATTAACATGCACTTTGTCATTTCGATGAGAGATCTGTTTTTGCGTTCAGCAACACCGTTTTGTTGGGGAGAATATGCAGTAGTGAACTGCGGCTTGATACCTTCAGCAATGTAAAAATCTCGTAGATTATTATTGTCGTATTCTCCTCCTCCATCAGATCGTATGACGACTGGTTTTCGTCCAAACTGATTTTGAACTTGACGAACGTACTGTTTTATTCTGTCTGCTGCTTCCCATTTGTGTTTCAATAGATAAACCACTGTATAACGGCTAAAATCATCTATCATAGTCATCAGGTACCTATTTCCAGCTGGTGTTGGTGCTCGCATAGGGCCACATAAATCGGTATGTACTATATCCAATAATTTGTTCGATTTTTGATGAACTATTCCAGGAAATGGTGTTCGAGTAAGTTTTCCTTTTAAACAGCACTCGCAAACAACTTGCAGCCCACAGTTTCGTACATCTAATCCAGAAACCAACTGTTCCTTCATCATCCGCTCTAACACCGCAGTATCTCGATGACCCAAACGTCTATGCCATTGATGTTGACAATTAACATGATATTTTCCTTCTAAAGCTTTTGATGACTGTTCCAGAACTTGAAGATGGTAAAGATTTCCACATCGATTACCCAGTAAAACAACTTTTCCCTCAGAATTATTTATGCTACAGGTATATTTATCAAACCTAGCAGAAAAACCATTTTCGGCCAGCTTGCTCACTGACATTAGACTTCCTCCTAAATCCGGCACAAATAAAACATCTTGAAGTGTGACTCTGACACGTCTTTTATTGTCGTCAACGCCAACAATTACACCTTCTCCGCGACCAGCTGATGATATTTGTTTTCCGTCAGCCAAAACAATGCTTGCACCGTCAGATTCATTTAAGGAATTGAAAAAATGTTTATCATTTGTCATGTGCGAACTCGCACCACTGTCGATTAACCAAAGCCCTGGTTTATCACGACCTGCAGCAAACGCTATATTTGTTTCCTCTGTGACCTTTGTACTAGGATTTCTTTTTCTTCCACTGCCCCTTTTGTTTGCCAAATAAGAACGACAACTTGAACGTAGATGTCCCGGCTTTTTGCAATGGAAACAAGTTCTAGTTTCCACACTGCGATTCGATTCGGTTTTCATTGCCTTTTCCTGCTTAAAAGACTCACCAGCCCGCTCCAGCCTTCGATGGTACTCGTCGATTAATTTTGACTTGATGAATTCTAATGTCATGTCGTCATTCGAACGACTGTCTAGCGCCGAAACCAAATGCTCAAATGAATCTGGCAGGCTTTGCAAGATCAAACAGATTTTTGTGTCTTTATCAAACACATGTCCAGCAGCAGCCAAACGATCGAATAACTCCTCGACATCAAACAGATGCTTCTCAACATTTCCTCCTTCTTGTAATCTTGTTGAGCACAACTTCTTGAGAAGTGACACACGAACAGATCTCGAAATTTTTTCGTGAGTATTCTGAAGTGTAGTCCAGACATCTTTTGCATGTCGACAGTTCTTCACCAAAGGCAATTGGTTATCGCTGAGAAAAAGAATAATTGTACCTTTCGCCTTCCTGTCTTCCTTCCTCCACACATCTGTCCTCGAATTTTCGTCTGGGAGATCATCCTCAACTACTTTCCATAGATCTTCTCGAGACAGGAAACTTTCCACTCTAAATTTCCAAACTGTCCAATTTGTATTATTTAATTTCGGGATTGAAAATTTTTCATCCGCCATTTTCCAAAACACGATTAACAAAGTTTCCACACAAAAAACTTCTTCGCATATACAGCGGAACAACAGGTTTTTAAAATGTCTTTAAAATACTCTAATCCACTTTTAACTTTTACTACTGGGCCCATAACCCTGTTAGCAGATGAATAAATAAAGTTCGGATTGATTTAAGAAAGTAAAAAGTATTTATTCAGAATAATAAGAAAGACGCAAAAACAACCACACCGTGTTTGGAGAAAGAAAGAAGACAATCAACAAGTGTGTGTGTTGTAAGCGAAGTAAGTTGTAAGTTGTACAAGAAAGGTCCGGTATTTAATGGGGTGTGTTCATTGTAAACCAACACTTCAGACATAGACGGCACTCTGGAGAGTCGATTTTTTAAATTTTTTAATGTGGTATCGTACACCCTGAGGACCAGTAAGATAACAGCAAGATTAAGACATCTGTTGGCATTGCTGTTAAAGTGCGCGGCTCATTTGACCTGTCTTAGACCTGTGATGTTCTCAGGTGATACATTTCATAATGTTCCCTGCTTTTTATACCTACTATTGCTGCCGATCTTGGAGTGCAGCAGAAGGGTGCGGGGCCTTTGAATGGAGTTTCTGAAACCTTCCTGGCCTGACCTTCACATCCCTCATGGCCTGGAACCCATCATACTTGGGTTTTGTTCCATAAGTTTTGAAAGGTGTTAAAACAGTGCATGATTGATTTGGAGTCAATGGTATGCGAGCTTAGGGCATAAATAATTAACTATCCGTAAATATATGGATGTTGGAATTTAAACAGATGTATAAATGTGGTTGGCGCACGGTTTCGAACTCTGCTTGAAATACGATAGGGCCTTTTCCCGTAGGTATGTGTTTCTTTAGATCTTCCTCTGGTTATCAGTTCGACATTGTTTAAGACAGTAAAAGCCAATAGAGTTGAGCTCAGCTATTAAAGAAATTTGTGTTGCCAAACACGGACGCAATCATCATCGCGATGAACCGGTGTGCGTGAAGTTTTGTCAGAGAAACGTTTTTAGCACTGGTATCATGAAGCAAAATTCTCCGATTCGTACACAATCGGAAATGTTCCTTACGGAACGGACACCATGATAGTGCCGTCTTGAGGTACTATTACACACACGTGTGCATAGACATGATATTGCCTTTTTGACAGGGTTCGTAGCATCTCTCCCTTGAACATGCAGCACTAACTGAGCTTATCGCGATCCATTTTTTTCGAGCTAGGTTCTTTGACGCGAAAGCGTCCTCGGAACTTGGAACTTCTTATTCGATCAATCTTTTTTACTCCTGCTGTCATGCGAAGCATCTTTATCCCAACTGCCTTTAATTTGCCCTCATACGCTGCCCAACATTTTGAACCGTATGTGAGCGACGGACGCACGACTGCGGCATTTATCGATCACAGAAGACGGCTGAGTTTTCCCGCCACTTCATCGACCCTACGCTTACGCCATGCTTAATGTCGTCATCACAGCTTGCTTCGCTATTGATCATACATACATACATATTATGCCTTAACGGCCCATATTATAGGTCAAATTTTGTGATTTATAATGATGCTATTGATCATAGATCACAGAAATTTGAACTGTTCTGTTTGTCCAGTTTTCCCAATGTGATTCTCGCAGAATTTCTGTTAGAAGCAGGCGGTGTTGCTGGACGATTGCCTCTCCTAGGATCGCTTTGCAATCTCTAACCCGAGGCTTGATGAAACGGGCTACCAAATGGTTATCAATCTGGATTTCATTTCCGCCACTGCTATAAATGACCAGGTGACGGCTTTGTTTAACGAACATGGTGTTTAGAACGATAAGACCGTATGAGTTACACATGCTCAGGATATCTTCACCCGGAGAGTTCCTGGTGCCGTATCGCACTCCTCCATGGAAATATTTATAGTCTTCGTTTGACTTCCCGACACGTCGGTTCAAATCTCCGCCAACGAACAAAAGTTCTTCTTTTGGGATCTTCTTGACGAGGTTATGAAAACCGACCCAGAATGCATCTTTTTCTCTCTGCTGGCATCCAACTTGGGGGGCATATTCAATGACAATATTCCACACCTCACTTTGCATCACCAGTTTGTGAAACATTATGTCTACCGTGTTCCGTCCCGTAGTAGATCATCTTGAAAGCTTTTATCCTAACGTCCAAGAAACACGCTCGATTTCCGGTGTTTCGCCATCTGATTTCTTGAACACATAAGATGTCAAGTCGCCTTTTAACCATCATCTTTTCAAGTTTGTAGATACGACCACTCATACTTCCAACGTTCCAACTCGCGACGCTTAGGTTTCGCATTACTTTGCTATCTCCCTGAAACTGAATAGCTCTGACCCGCGCATTTCTGCCCGTCCCAGGATTATTAGAGTTCATTTCCATAGTGCTTGGGTTTAAACGCGTTCGACACGTCCATTCTCCTATTATTTCTTATTTGATCTTGTCAACCCACGGATTTGCACGCACACTTGCGGGACAGCTTTAAGATGTTAAATGTGTCGCTAGGCTCACCTGGATGTTAAAATTGCTATATGTGATTTAGTCGCCTTTTACATTACATAACAAGCGCTGCTTATCTGGGTGTGTTGTAGTGATATCCTTAACCCGTCCCCTTAATTTATTGTACTACCAAAAATTGTTAACTTTAAAATATTTTTGAAATAATTAAACACGGTATAGTATGCCTGCCTTTTCACTGCCAAACCTCTTGCGAACGTCGGACAAACATCCAAGAGTATAA
Source organism: Portevinia maculata (assembly GCA_949715645.1). Classification (NCBI taxonomy): domain Eukaryota; kingdom Metazoa; phylum Arthropoda; class Insecta; order Diptera; family Syrphidae; genus Portevinia; species Portevinia maculata. The sequence goes on from OX454526.1 coordinate 11,837,071, forward strand.
ATTGTCATGAGTTCTCAAATTCGCCGTTCGGGTTATGCTTAAAATTGTAGGCCCCTTCCACTTCGCACAAGCAAATAGGTTTTAGGCCCTGTATGGCTCATTAATGCCTAATGTTTTATTTTTATAGATTACCTGCACATTAATATCTATTTAATAAGATCTGTAGCTGTGTCTTATTTGTTGCAATTAAATTTAAAGCAATCAGCAACAAGATTGATTTCTATACATTAACGAGAAATGAAATAGCGAATGAAATGCATGCGAAACCGTTCAAAAACTACACGTAAGAAAGTTGAATTCATAGATGCAAATCATCCTTTTATCGTAAAACTTAGTATTAACGTTTTTAAACTCACCCGCAGCTACGAAAATTGTGACATGTGAGAAAGCCAGCTAAGATCTTAATATCACGTTTGCCCATGTAAAATATTTCAAGAAATCGCAAACCTATTTCGTTCTTGACTCATCAACTGGATGGGGAGTTCCAGTAAGAAGGACTTATTAGGAGTTCCCAAGAGTTCTGCTCCAACTTGATGTTGCTGGTTGCCAGACCGCAAATGGATCGTTCGTTAATGCTCGGCAAGCATTGAAGTCTTGAATTTGGTTGTAATCAATGGCTTTCAGTTCTTCTAGGACACTTGAATTCATCCAGCAACTCCATTAGATTTGTTAATTTAATCTAATCAAAAAAACTCCTCTCTAGCCAAGCAAAAGCGTATCACGACAACCACATACAAGTCTCAAATAAACTAATCGTCCTTTCTAATTTTTTATTTAATTAAAGTATAAAACAACTGATCTCATCAATAAAAAAAATCGTTAAGCAAAAAGTATACAAATCAAACCAAAAAACATATCCAATTTAATTAGTAGACAAACAACATACATAATTCCAAGTTATCATCTAATCACTTGAATCAATCCACCGTTAAATAAAATTTATTAATTTTATTAAAAAAAAATCAAGAGTTTCAAAGAAAACAAGTAAAATATAAAAAAAAACATAAAATAAATTGAAAAAGGAATTTTCCAAAAATAGTGCCTACATGAAAATAAATAAATGAAAGTGAATAAGTATAAATTCAAAGCATATATAAATATATATATTATATTAAAATTACGCAAATGATTAAAAAACAAAACAATATATATATATAGAAATCACAACACTAGATTTTAGAGAGTATTATTAGTTTTATACTTAAAATACTTTTAATTTTCTTTCGAAAGTTTTACAATAAAACAAACTTTTTACTGTTTTCACAATTTTAATAAAAAAAAAACAACCTTAATAACTGTGAATGTAGACTTTTTTATTTTCTGTCTTTCATCCAACAAACAAACGCAATAAAAACAAAAAAAGTACTTTGCCCTCTGTCCCAAACCTGTGCACGTTACTGCTTGCAAAATAAAACAAAACATATAAAAGTAAAACCGCAAAACTCTTTTTTTACAGTTAAAAATGGTGAGTTCTCTTTTTCAATATAAATCAATTTATTTAATAACTCTTTCTCGAGTGCAATGCATTCAACAATTTATAGAAATTATGTTTTACTATTTTTTTCTTTGAAAACGTATGTACCACCTGAATAAACCGTTTTGTATTTAAAAAAACAAAAAAAAAATTGTTGAAAACTATTTTTCTTTTGTACATTTCGATGGAAACTAAAAAAGATTAAAACGAAAGTAAATTGCGGCCAAATTTTTAAATAATTGTTAAATATTATTGTTTTTCTATTGTTTAAAACAAAGAGAATGAAAAAGAGAAAAATAATGCAAAATCTTATTTTTGGTTTTTCATAAGCAATTAAAACTAAATGCATCAACTTGTAAGTAAATAAAAAAAAAAGAAATTGTTGAGCTAAATATAATAACTAAACACTGTGTATAGAATTCTTTTGTACATTTAATTATAATTAAAACAACTTCTTAGCTATACTAATTGTAGTTTTAAATGATTGTTTTTTTTAAATATTTTAGTTTTTAAATTAATGAAAAAGAAAACAAAAAGTGTCATTTTGGTTATTACTATTATTATTACATAGTTATTATTATTCTGTCCATGTCACTCTCTTTACTATGCCAACAAGTGAATATTAAGGTGACGAATTGAAAAAAAATCAATTTAATTTTTCACTATTTTTTTTTCTTAAGCATAAATGTATTTTGTAATATAAAAAAAAAAGTTAATAAAAAAATATTTCAATGTATATGAAAAGTAAGAAATAACTACGAAATAAAAAATAAGAAAACTAATTTTAAAGAAATAAAATTATGTAAAAGAAAAATAATAAAATCGAGAAAAGTAATAATTATTGTATAAGTTTAAGCTTATTCTGTGTTGTAATAATTTAAAATTTTTGCAATTTCTCTTTTTTTAAAAATACTTTTTTTTGGTAAATTAAAAAAAATATTCATCTAAATGAGAAGATGCATTTTTATTCTTTGCTTGCTGCTGCCGTTATTAAAATTCGAATGGAATTATTTACCAGTGTTCGGGTAATAAAATCTCCAACAAAATCTTTGTAACTTCTGGTGTCCCCCAAGGAAGTCACATTGGTCCATTTTTGTTTATTTTGTTCGTAAACGATGTTAAGTTCTTGCCTCAATGTAATATTATAATGTTCGCTGATGATTTTAAAATTGATTCGTCAGGTAAAGACACGTTTAGAATCTCTAGAAGTTAAAAGAACGGTGGCTACATAGACTACTCATTGGTGAGATTGATTTCCCTGAAGTTCTAAGCCTTCTCAATATAGGTGTACCTGATTTTGGTCTCATGTTGATTTGCAATGCTAGCGTTAACTTAATTGATTTCAAGTTATCGGTTACTAATTTAAAAAAAGAATTTGCTTAATGCTCTTACTCTGTCATGATTGTATGCTCAAGATTAGATTATATTGTATGTGTCTAAGAAAGCCATTAATTGAGCTTTGATGATGTGAAATAAATAAATAAATATATAAATAATTTCTCCGAAAAAACGTACCCACACTGGTAGTCTAGGATTCATCGCGATGATATGCGATTTTCGCCTCAGTTCATGCCGCATGTTAATTTCTCTCCGATTGTCTCACTTCAAGCTAAGTCGCTGACTTAACTTTTCCTGTCATTTTTGGATTCGCGATATATGAGGCGTTCACGCACACATTTGGAAATTGACTGTAACTACATTACCAATAGGAAGTAGAGCGAGAGTCGAGAGTATTTATTTGTAATGGCTTATTTGTTCATCTTCGTCACTTTCACTGTCTCTGACAATAATTATAGAATAAAAAGTATATCGCTACCCGAACTACGCTTCAAAGTAGAGAAACTAAAATTAAACAAAGCTCCTGGATATGACTTAATCACAGGACAGGTTCGCAAAGGGTTACCTAGGAAAGCTTTAATCAAGTTTGCCTATCTTATAAATGCATCCTTCAGGTTATTGTACGTTCCACGACAATGGAAGGTAGCTGAAGTTATAATGGTTCCAAGGCCCGGTAAACCACTAAATGACAAAAAATCATATAGGCCAATAAAGCTCTTACCGAAAATGTCGAAGGTATTCGAAAAACTTTTGTTAAAGCGCCTACATCCGATTATCGAAGAACGTCGATTAATGCCTGATCACCAATTCAGATTCAGGACTAAGCACTCTATAATCGACCAGGTTTACAGAATAACCAATGTAATTGAAAAAAGCCCTAGAGGAGAAAAAAATACGTTCTGCTCTTGTTCTCGACGTCTATCAGGCCTTTGATAAAGTATCGCATATGGGCTTGAAACATAAGCTAAGACAAGCTTTTCCGAAACAGTTATCTGATATCATTAGTTGTTACTTATCAGACAGACTCTTTCGTGTAAAACACGGAAATGATTACTCTGAATTAAAAAAAATCGCGGCAGGCGTTCCCCAAGGAAGCGTTCTTGGACGATTCTATTTCTAATATACACTAGTGATATTCCGCAAGAAGAAGGCACAACAGTAGCCACGTTTGCAGACGATACAGCTATATTAGCGGTCAGTAATACCTTTGAATCAGCAACTAATAAACTCCAACGTGCTATTGACAAAATTTGTGATTAGACAAAGACTTGGCGTATTGATCTCATTGATTCGGTACGAATTCCGTACGCAAACGAGACAAAATATTTGGGAATGAAACCGCACGTCAAGAAGAAACGCGAAGAGCTCGCCATTCGATGTAAACAAAACAAATGCACTGGCTGCTTCCTGCTTGGTAGATTTTCCAAACTCATCATGCAGAACTAGCTGCTTTTATACTAGCAAGTACTAAAACCGGTTTGGACATACGGTATACAACTTTGGGGTTGTACCAAATCCAGTAATATCAACATTCTACAAACTTTTCAAAACAAAGTGCTAAGAAAAATAGTAAATGCACCATGGTTTATCAGAAAAACTGGTATCCACAGAGACCTAAGTATGGCTACCGTCGAAGATGAAATAAAACATTTTGTCATTGCAATAACAACATGCTACAAATTCGAGACGATACTAACTTAGGGCGCCGATTACAAAGGATAAAACCATTTGAATTAGCGCAATATTAGCAGGTGCCTCCACTGCGAAGCTGCCTGCCAAACGCGTATTTAACAGTATACACCCTTATTGCGAAGATCAACTATCAATTAATAATTGACATTTATCAATCAATTTTATTAATTGGTATTGTGACTGTCAACTGTCAATATTAATAATACATTGTGAATTTTTTATTTTGAATGAACATTTTCATCGATTGTCTTGTCAGCTGTCAATTTTCCTTTCAATCGTAAATTTGCAGTCATTCGTGCTGGTAAAAAAAATAACTAAGAAATGTGAGTTTCGAATTTCGAATTAAATAAGTGATAAGTTTATTTTTTCTATTTCCAAAGGAGAGAAAAAGCGGTAGGTAACAAAAAACAGTTATGCAGATTGGTCCAGTTGAACTCGCTAAGGGATTTTGTTCCAAAGCTGTGGTAAATACAAAGTCGGAAGTCATTGCTGTGGAATTGAATAGCTTAGGGCCTCCAGAACGAACTTCAGAAAAGTGACAGAGAGTATGGATCGATCTAAAATGCAAAATAAAAAAGAAGAAAACAGAAAACAAAATAGAATTAACGGCCACTGATGGGGCCCAAACAGGCTTCACCAATTCAGCAATTTAGAAGATATGCGTTAATCCACCTGGAAGAGATTTTGGTTCGGAAAATGTTACCACCTCCAATGAAAATAATATGTCAACTGAAGCACATGAACAATCTACAAATCAGATTGAAGGCATTCACAATAGCACAATTTTTAACAATTCATTTTCACAATACCAATATTATTTAAATTGATAAATTATCAGCCTTATTGCGAAGATCAATCGACAATTGATAATTGACTATTTTCAATGTGTGCTATTGTGAACGAACAATTTGGTAGTTTTGTCAATCGCACTTTTTTAATTGACTGCGATTGACAAAATCCTTTCGTTCGTTCACAATAGCACACATTGAAAATAGTCAATTATCAACTGTCGATTGATCTTCGCAATAAGGCTCTATATCAATCGTCAATCGGTTGATAGTTGATCTTCGCAATAAGGCTCATAGATAACATACACATTTAATTGCTTCTTATTCTTTTTTTGCAGGAGAATGTGTTGGAGAAATGGGAAAAGGTATACCAAATATAAATATGGATTATTCCATGAAATAAAACAATTGTTGAATTTATTTTGCTTCGATACTCGATTACCATCTAGGCTCGATTTGTACCTTCTTTTATCAGTTTAGGATTCGTTTTTGCTGAGCACAGCAAGCTCACACTTGCAATAATACACATGTGAGGCCGCAGCTATTTTAATTTTCGTACTCATTGGAACCGAAAAACATCGTTCCGCGGACCCGTATGCGGAGTCGGCCATATTTCATTGAGTCCGTTTGCGGACGCAAAACGGAGTCCCTTGCTTGAGTGGCATACAACATGTCAAAAACATTGATTGATTTTGCTTCAGTGTTGGTAGTATTCTAAGGGCTCCTGCACACGAGCGTTTCGTTGTTGTCACGCATTGGACGCGATGTTCGGAAGGCATATTTGTATGTATTAAAAAAATTCAGAAGATATGTATGAATACATTACAAGAATACTGCAGAAAAGATCCGTTTGTGGATTATTAGGCGGAGAGGAATCTTCTATGTAGGACGAAAATTGTATACGTCTAATGAACCGCTCCGTGTGCAGAGGGCATACGTTTTCACTACATCTGTGAAAAATTATAGACGCTGGGTAACGCGTTCAAATCACTAGTCGCAAGTTAACTTGAGGCGACTTGTGTTGCCTTGGACATTAAAAGTGCCCAATGTAAGCAATAAGATAAAATATTTAAGGACACACGAAGAGGTATCTGCATTTTGTTTATTTTTTGTTTACTGCATACTTGTAATTAATATTTATTACACGTGCATAGAGTGAATTGCCGTGCAGGAACGGGCTAAGAATATCCGCTTGTAAATGAGCCGACACTAATACAGGACATTAGCAGTCAAACCGCCAACACATTGGACTTGTTTCTTACCTCTCACCCCGATAATGTGATTTAAATGTATTATCGCCTCTTGATTCGCCAGACCATTGTATCATATCAGCAAATTTCTCGCACTCCAACCACAAAGTTAGAGAACAAACACAATACAAAAAAGCCAATTTGGAAAAACTAAACGATTTCTATAAGAGTTTCAACTGGTCGCTGTGCTTCCTCGACGGCGACGCAAAAACTGCTTAAAGTTGTTTCTGAGAAAATCAGGAGTAGAAAAGACATTGTAGAGACACTAATGGCTTTTTGTAACAGAGTATTAACGAGAGATTGTCCAAATAAACGCTTAGATACTTCGCAATAGTCTTCGATTCGATATGAAGTCCGTTGAAAATTTGTATTTGCATCTTTTTCCATCTTCGTCTCAAATCTAAATTACCTCACCTAGTGGGATGCGGAACAGAATAGTTTCACACTTCGCATAAATTATTTTTATCTTCCATTCTTAACAGAACGATGGCTCGAGACGATAATAGAGATCAAAACTCCGATTTAAAGAGCGTTTGACCTGGACAACTGGGAGCAGCGTGCTCGAGATCGCGAAGGAGAGAAGGCTGCAGTGCCTTGGGACTGGACTATAGCTCATATTCGATATCTTTCATCTTCGATCAAATTGCATACATAGCGACGCCTTTTTGAAATGTACCCTTATGCGTAAAATTGTTTTTATCTGTTACCACGAATTTCTTCTCATACACCATTGATTCAATTATATTTACAAGATAAAATGGGAATTCATATTTAATTAATTTGAATATTAACGCGATCCAAAGCGGTTGGAAGGCTTCTTCGATATCAACTACGCAAGCAGCTCTACAATGCACATCTCTTATCGTTTTGAGTCCATTAAATTGTACCTTTTGTGGTTGTCGATTCTTGCTCAGTAATCGACAAATCCAATCACTATTCTGATTCGTGAGTGCCGATTGTGGTCGGCAACAGTCGATTTTACGTTCGACACGGTCAGGCTTGGAGTAAACAAATACCTACTGTTTTTTTTTATAAAAAAATATTTTTTATAAAAAGAAATTATTTTAAAATTAATTAGTAATGAGGGGTAAAACAAGTAATGACATAAAAAAAAGAGTTTATGGAAAAAATAGAAACATCCGCGCTGGATTATTCACAAAGGCATCGATGGGAGACATTTTTAAAGGATGTGACAAATAGATCAAGGTTAAAATATTCTTTTTCTCAATTCTTAATTACTAAAATATCAATTTTAAAAGCAAAGCAAAAATAATCTGACAATGGGAAATTAAAGCAGCAGTCTTTATATATCTGAATCCGAAAATCAACTGACTGGAATACATTTTTTGAATAAATTGATTCAGTGTCGCAAGTGGATTTAATGCCCAAGTTTCTGAAGTAGTTTCACAGAAAACAAATAGAAAAGCAGCTGGAGAAAAATTGGTGTTACGTAAAAAATAAATCCAAAGCGAAAAGTATGCAGACAACAAAATGCCTAATTGCATTTCTTGAATCCTCTTGTTCAGAGTCTGAACTTCAGACTCAACCATGCCTCGATTGTGTCCATTTTAATTTTTATTATATCAATTCAAATACCTACATTATTTGATCGACAAAACTTCCCAATACAAACAAAAAGCAGTCTGAAAAACCCCATAGGCCATGAACATGATCCATGCATGTTGTTCCCATTGAAAGCAACAAAGTGGAGATGTTTTTGTTGATGTTTATCTCCCCTCGAACAATACGTAATAAGAGTCACGTGCACATTAACTAAACAAAAAAGTTGTGTTTTGCTAACAAAAAAGTGTACTTTTTTTATAGCTTGGATTTATTAACTCGGAATTTAATGTAAGCTTCGCACTATGGCGGTAGCTTATATTGAAAAAACAATATGGTATTAATGGTAGTACATTAGTTCCATTAAGTAAGGTTTACATCGAAGGTTTCGTTTTGAACGAATGGCGCTGCTGAAATTTTACAGAAAATTTAAAATTATTGACTGCCTGTCAATGTTAGTGATGTAAAAATGTCAAATTGACAACTGTAAAACTACATAATGATAGTTGTAAGCTACGTCTGATAAATTTAACTACGTTTCCTCTTATTAGCAGAGATTGTGACTGTGAGGCTTCACAACGGGAGATAGTAATTTCATTTACGTATACATATTTCGACTAAAAAAATTCCTGAGACAACAAAATTTTTAGGCATATGGTAACACTCGTGCACTGCATGTGGTGTGGATGGGATGGCCATGGCACTTGTTGCTTCGATATTCACCACCGTGGCGTCTGTCAAGTTGACATGTTACGGTCAGATAAATAGCTCCTTTCCTACTGCCCGAAAAACAAAATAATTTACGCGAAATGTTTGACTGCATGTGGACGGACTGAGCTATCGTCGGCTAAAAATAAATTTACTTTTTCTCCAACAAATTGGATAATGTGTTTGTTCTTCAAATTCAAATTGAATTAATGCATCAAACTTGCGGCCATTGCTGTGCAAACAAATAAAAACATTTATTGTGAGTGCAAGTTTTAAAATAAAACAATTTGAAAGCGAGAAATATTCTACTTTTGTTACTGTAATAAGTAGATAGGAAGACAAATCAAATCATCCAAGAGTAGTGACGCGTCGAAGGAAAACTGAATATCTTTGACCGGGTAAGTCTACATTTCGTTTATATGTACAGTATTGAACCGTATTTCACACAATTTCCAACTGTGTATAAAGAATGAAAGTAATAAAATAATTTCGATTTAATAGGCAAAAGCAAGCAATTATATTTCTTGTAATGGATTAATTTAATCTTCTCTGATGAAATTGTTTGGTCTATATTCGTTGACGATACGAAAGGCTTTATTTATTTATTAACGATTTCGAAAGTGAAATATGTTTGTTACGAAATGTGCGATTCCAGTTCTGTGCCATGGACACAGCTGAGGTCATGTAATTGCCTTGAATGTGTCCGATGAACACAAGTTCGCTGGTGTTGAATGTATTCCGGAAGCAAGTTGTTATTATAACCGAACTAAGTTGATTGGAAGTTATTCTGGGGTGTTTAAATGGCATGATAACGCTTCGCGGTTGTAGATTGACAGTAGAATCCGATATCACAGTGCTAAGGGTCTTTGATCCCTGAATCAATGAAAACGAAATTTGTATAGGAAGCATATAAACTGCTTGCAATTGATGCATTGGGAGGTAGCGCAACCGTGTAAGTATTGATCATTTAAATTAAGAGTACAATTGTGCGGGAGCAACCAGGTTTGCCGTTTATCGGCACCGATTCTAATACATAATTTGAGCTTCCCTTTGAATCGATTTGACTCTTGGCATATCTTCCAGTGCAACATGATTCTGTCAGCAACATTGGATTGAATACACAATACTTGCAAGCTCCAGCTCCAGAATGCGTTGCAGGTGGCAGCACACTTACTGTCAAGGAGCAACATTGAGGTTAGAGTCTGAACATTCTGTAATTCAGAACATCAAACATACATAGCGTGTGTCATTCACAATACGATTTGTTTGTTGATCAGGAATTACGAACTTCAATAGTGATGGCGGATGCGTCCACTTTGCCTGTCTGAAATACATATGATCCGAAATGTGGGGCATTGTCGGTGCAGGCAGACTTAGAATATCACTGCAGCGCTTCACAAACAGCGCCTGTCGGAAAAGGCGTATAAGCGAAGAAAAGGTATCTAGGCATTACCATTCATGGGAGCCTAGCAACACATTAACAGTCAATTTAAGCTGTCCCGCAAGTATACTAAAAAATCTGTGGACTGGTCTCGTAAAACGAAGATCAGACAAACCAATTATGGGGGCATGCACGTGTACAAAGCGTAAAAAACAGGCATTTATCACATAAATGCATCACGACAACCTCAGTTTTGAAGCACATAATCCGAGAACAAGAGGCCTGCTAGTATTTATTGGGGTCGAATGGGCGAATCCTTACAGGCGGGACCAGTAGGAATGCAGCAAAGTTCAGAAAGAAGAAGAATCCGAAATGTGGGGCATAAGCTTTTTACCAAAGTTCCATGAAATTAAACTAATCACTTCCGAATTTGTTACGATAACAAAAGCATCTATAGATTCAGTAATGGTGCTAACGATCGGCACAAATTCGATGCGATCACGCAGACGTTGCTAAACAGAGTCACAGCGACTCTACATTAAACTAATTGTGTTATAATAGTAAGATTGTGCTAAAAGAGTTGATAAATTATTGGTGTAATACCAGCACTCTGGCATCCGCGATGGCTTGGTCTTAAAAATGGATGTTCGGTCTTCCTTGTCGTCTCCAACTTAATGAACTAATGCTGGTTCGTTTTTTTGATATCAAGTATTTGATTTTTGACTTCGTCTACTTCAAGGTTAATCAATTTTGTCTTGTTCTTTAATGAAAGTGAAGGCCTCTAACAGTACGCTGCACGTGATTTTTGTATTCACACTTGCCCTACGCACTATCCTCCCCCAGAAAAAAAATTGAGGAAGTCATATTAAAGCGCATCACCATGCTGGTATCCGGTTTAAGTTGGAATGGTTCGGAAGAGCTTTTTCCTAATTAAACATTGCACCGCGTATTCTGAAGCGTCACGCTCCAAGGGATGATCATTTTATAAGATATTTCACTTGGATATCGCCAGCTTCTTTCCGTTGGAAAATGGCCAGTGGGCTCAGTGAAAATTACATAAGACTATTGATGGAGGTCTAAATCATTTTTACTGCCCCCTCTTGCGAAAGTCTCACAAGCATCCAAGATAATCATTGGTATGAGAAGCTTCTCGAATTTGCCTTTCGAAGTTGGCGTTAAATTGTGGGTCCCTCCATTACAAGCAATCAATCAATTACATACATCCCTCAGACCTGGAGAGCAGTCCGAGTAGTTTTCATCCCAAAGACAAACTGGGAAACAGAACACTTTCGAAGTCTCAGCATGCCTTCCTCAAAGGCAAATCCACGGAGACCACCCCGCATGAGTTAGTGCAGACGATCGAAAGATCTATCTACTACAAACAGTACACCCTAGCTACTTTCGTAGAAATTGCAAGTGTCTTCAACAACCTCCTTACTGAATCTATTCAAGATTCTCGTACCCAGGCAGGTGTAGAGAGTTCTGTTAGCTGATGGATTATATCCATGCTAAAAACCAGAATAATTCTGTTCCAGATGGGTAACACCATTATAGCCAAGACTGTAGGAAGAGGAACGCCCCAAGTGGGGTATTTCGCCTCGACTATGGCAAATGGTCTGACAGACTAGCAGAATTAGAATCAAGACAGTCGCGTACACAGACGTCGTGGCTAGTCTGGTATCTGGAATGTTCCCCTCAGTGATAAGTGAGATCACAGAGAGAGGGCTCTTATTAAGTTAAGCGGATGGTCTACAAGATGTGGCCTCAGCGTGAAACCGAATAAAACTAAATTCTTGCTGTTTACCACCAAGTACAAGATACCGACTTTTGACCTCCTTAAACTAAGAAAAACACTCTCCTTATCTTCCGAAGCTAAATATCTAGGAATTATCTTAGATCCCAAGCTAAGCTGCAAGCAAAACATAGAAAGCCGGCTACGCAAAGCATGTGTCGCATTCTACGCCTGTGACAGAACTTTTGGCAAGAAGGTGGGGACTCCGGCTTAGGATGGTGCTGGGGATGTACACAGCCGTAATACGTTCTATTCTCACCTATGGGTAACTAGAATGGTCGGCCACAACATCACTAAACTCAATCGAGACCAGAAGTCGACTGGGATTGGTGAGACCGGGGCCCATTGGTAGAGTCCGGCCGATGCATTTAGTCTACTTGTAATCATCCCCCCTCTCGACCTTCACAGCGCAGGATGCAGTAAATCTCGGGTTCCGGTCATCCAAACCTTAGGGACCTTGCTGCGACTGCCACACAATTCCCAAACACAACCATAACCTCAGTCTATTTGCCGATGTGTTCCAAACGAACCACCAGATAGCGATTTTTTCCGACGACGGTTCGAAAATGAAATGCGGAGTCGGCGGTTGTGTCTTCTCAGCGGCACTGAATATATCCACATCATTCCGACTCCCGGATTTCTCTTGTGTATTCCAATCGGAGATACTAGCGATCACAAGGAGGCTTGTCGGATACTCAACCTTTTCCCCATAACCAAGAGAGATGATGCCATCTTTATTGATAGCCAAACAGCTATAAAAGCTCTCGAAAAGATATCCAAATTAGTCGAACAGTGTAAAGACGCAATCATTTTTCTAAGCCGCCACTTCAACATCACTTTACTCTGGGTTCACGGCCAGTGGGGAATGAAAAAGCCGATGCGCTAGCAACGCACGGGCCTACCCTTGACAGCTCCCTTGCAGAGACAGTTTCTCCTGCATGGTTGCCACTGGACTGGAAAGTCAGGGAACGAACATTTGGTCAGGGAATGTCCGGGAAAGTCGGGGAATTTCGAAAACAGTCAGGGAAAATTTCCTCTGTGTGTATTTTAAAAATGTATGTCGAGCTCTGAAGTCTGGAGCCTCTGGAGCAAAAATATTACTTTTCATGAATCCACCTTTTTTCTAGTTTTGGGATCACATTTCGCAGATCTCGATATCTTTCGAGATATACCTATGCACCATTTTACTAATCCAGTATAGCGTTTGCACGCAGTTGTATTAATTACTAAAAAGCTAATGGCATTGAAAAGCATATCAATCGTATTTTTCGATCCATGCGCTACGAAAAGTCTGAGATAATGCTTAAAAAAAAAAAAAAAATGTAGGTACATCAAAAATCTAAATAGTCTATTTCGATTGACTTTGTTTAGCGAAATTTTTTCCCTTTGCTAAGGAAAATTTTGTATAGAATAGTTTTTATTTTAGGGCAATAACGGCAAAGTAAGATGCAAATTATGCAAAAAAGAATTTGAGTTAAGCCACATGGACCAAAGGACTTTGGTGTCGCATTAAAATGGACTAGCGCATAAATCAAATTCTAAAGCTTTGACGTCAGAAAAAATTGATACTTTCTTCACTGCGTCTGATTCATTCGTCGCCTCTAGTAGTCAAAAAACATCTCAAAATACACCAGAAAATATTAACGCTCAATATACACAAACAAAATATATTACTTTCGACAAGACCGATTCCATTGTCGCAGAGATAAGGTGGTGTCTATTTTATTTCCACCAGAGCGTCCTTGAACTCGTCTGTGGAAATTAGTGATTTTTTTCAATTCATGTTCCCAGACATCAAAATTACTGAAAATTTTAAGTTAGGAAGAACTAAGAGTTCCTACGTTATCAACCACAGTATCTCCCCATATTTCCATAACAATCTTTTGGATAAAGTAAACAAATGTGACGACTTTGTTATATTGAGGAAGCACTGAATTTGTTTGCAATAGGTACTTAGAAAGCGAGTTCATGGGATCTTCAAAGTCAGATAACATTTTAAAACATTTTGACAATGGAACCCGATTTTTGAAAAAAGAGAAACTTCTTCAAGTATCTATGGATGGCCTTAACGTAAATTTATCTTTTTTAAAGAAATTAAAACAACAGCGAAATGAAATTGATCCGGATGGTACGCAGCTACTAGAATGTGGCGTGTATGGTCTACATGTAATACATGGAGCCATGAAAACCGGACTTACAAATGTTTCATGGGACCTCCATATTTTTTAAGGCATCTTTATTACGTTTTCAAGAATAAGCTTATTTACCTCCAAAACTGATTGTACTCGATTTCCCCTGAAATATTGCGGTGTACGTTGACTCGAAAACAAAATCTGTTTAGAGAGATGCCTAAACATTTTTGATGAGTTGAAGCACTTTTTTTCTATGACAAATTCAGATTTACCAAAAACAAGGCCAATTGAAAACGTAAAAAATACTTCCAAGACAAATTGTTAGACTGCAATTTCTATACAATTACATCTGATTGTGAACCATTTTTATCAAAATTTCAAGGCGAGAAACCATTGATGTTTTACCTTTATGAAGATCTCCTCACAATGGCTAAAAATTTATTGCATCGCATCCTCAAAAAAAGTATATCAGCGAATGCTCCATATGATCTCAAGTTTTGTCCATCGATCTTTCAAGTGAATCCAATCTTCTGGAAATAAAAAACGTTGACGTTGGCTTCAAAGCAACGAAAATCATTAATGCAATAAAACAAAAAGACAATTTTTCGGAAAAAGACATTTTAAAATTTAAACTAAGCCCAACTAAGCCCATTAAAATACGATCACTTTTACAAGTGAGCAGTCTTAATCCTAGAAATATTTTGCAAAACAACGGTCTCTACAGTACAATGATGCAATAGCTGTGTTTTATTATCCATGCGGATCTGGATCTGGATCAATTTAATACGTAAAACAAAAACAACACAGGATCTTGCTATTTATCGGGATCATTAATCGTGATCCAAAATGTAATTACAAAACTCACTACCTGTTTTTTCGTGGCGTTGCTTATTTAAATTATAGGAAATTATAGGAACACAATAATATTGCCAGACCAAAATATGAAACACTATTAATAACACAAAAAATCAATTAGCATATTTTCATATTCGAATAATTTACCACTGCGACTTTTGAGACGTTTTGCTTCGTAATATAATACACAAAAATTAATGGAAATATTAGCAGTACAATACTGTTAATATGTTGCATATTTGAACATAAGATTTGAACATAGTTTCTGAAAAATAAATATTGAGTGCAAAATGTATGTTGATTTGTATTCAAATGGCAACACCCCCGACACAACAAGCGATCATATTGTGACGTCACAGTGTACCCTATATTTGCAATATGGCTGAGTGCCAAACCAAACTTGAAATACCTGGTATCGTCTGTTATGTGTTAAAAACAACTGTTGCCACAACTTGCCACTGATGATCCAGATCGTTTTATTATCAGATCGGATCCGTATCAAGATCATTGGGATAATAAAACGCGGCTAATGATACCGAAGCTCAGTGTTTATTAACACCAAACAATTCTATTACGTCAGGAAATTTCTCCTTTCATAGAGTGTACGAATGCAATGTACTTAGCGCCGTTAACGCTATCAAGTCGAATGCTATTGGTCTGGATGGCATGCATCCGCGATTCCTTAAATTAATAATCCATGAAGTACTGCCAGAACTTACGTATATTTTTAATAGTATCCTTACCTAGTCTACCTACCCCAAATCCTGGAAATCCTCTAAGATTATTCCTATTCCTAAGAACTCAGCAAATCGCAATGCAGCGTCCAATTTTCGTCCAATTTCAATTCTACCTTTTATTTCAAAAGCCTTTGAAAAGCTTTTAAGTCAACAAGTAAATGCATACCTTAACGAGACCTGTCTTCTCTCACCACACCAGTCCGGCTTTAGACCGCATTATAGCTGTACTACTGCACTTGTGAATTTAGTTAAAAACTTTCGTGTTGAAATGGACAAGGACAATGTAACATCACTGGTATTATTAGATTTCTCGAAAGCTTTCGATACAGTACCCCACGAAATACTGTTGCATAAATTAAAATACTTCTTTCACTTTGACTCAACGGCACTTAAACTTATTGAAAGCTACCTTAAAGGCCGCAATCAAGCTGTGTATATCAACGAAACACTCAGCCTTATTGCGAAGATCAATCGACAATTGATAATTGACTATTTTCAATGTGTGCTATTGTGAACGAACGCTTCATTTGGTATTTTTGTCAATCGTATTTTTTTAATTGACTGCGATTGACAAAATCCTTTAGAATCGTCAGTTCACAATAGCACACATTGAAAATAGTCAATTATCAACTGTCGATTGATCTTCGCAATAAGGCTCACTATCTGCTTTCCTTGAAACCAAAGCTGGTGTCCCACAAGGATCAATAATGGGTCCGCTGTTGTTTACACTGTTCAACAATGACATTCCATCAGTTCTGAAGCACTGCAAGATCCAAATGTATGCAGATGACGTACAGCTGCATTTAAGCTACCCTTTTGGACTGGTGGAAGATACAATGGAACGATTCAATGAGGATCTGAATTCTATTGTTTTGTGGTCCCGCAGAAACAAATTGACGCTTAATTCCGGCAAAAGTCAGGCAATCGTTATAGCCCGATCACGTATGGATACCCTAACCATACCCCAAATTATAATTGATGGCTCACCCTTAATTTACGTCTCCAGCGTCAAAAATCTGGGAGTAACATTTAATCAAACTTACGTGGGAGGACCACATCACAAAAACAGTTGGTAAAATCTACGGCTCGCTGCGAGCTCTTTATCAAGCGGGAAACTGTCTGCCCCTCAATATTAAAGCCATGTTAGTGAAGTCACCTATCCTTTTTTACGCCCATCCAGTTTTCTGCGATTTAGACAGCCACAGTTTCCATAAGTTTAAGGTCGCCTTAAATAGTTCAGTGCGATTCGTCTACAATTTAAGTAGAAGAGAGCAGATTTCCAGCCGTGTGAAAGAATTTCTGGGAATGGACCTGCAACGTTATATGGATCACAGAACATTGACTTTCCTGTTTAATCTGAAAGACAGCCAGGCACCAGATTATCTGTTCCAAAGATTACAATTTGCTTCTTCAGCTAGAATCAGAATTCTAATTTTACCGACCTATAAATATAATACAACGAAAAAACAATTTTTTGTGTACGCCATTCGACTGTGGAATACGTTTCCGGTTAACATAAGGAGATCATCAGGCTTCAGCGACTTCCAGAGAAAATTGAAAGAATATTTTTGCACATAATTCCAAACTTGTTTTAGGGTTTTTGTTTTCATTTCATTCTTTTTTTTCCCCTTTTTGTTCAACTTTTTTATAAGTATGTAGTTTTAATTTTGTTCTAAATCCTTGTTTTAATTTGAAATTATGTATTTTCGAAATTAACCTTTTATAACTGTTACACAATTAATGGATTTTGTATCTACGTGTTAACATAATAGTAAATAAATAAATAAACAAATAAACAAACAGTAAAAGATTCAAAAACGTGTTTTCAAATTTAATATAATCAATGCCAACCGATTGTTTGATACATGCGCGGAAAGGGCAAAATTGCAGTACATAAATGCATGTACAGATCCAAAGACTAATCTACTTGTAGAGTTGATGAGTTCTACTTTCAGCTTTTTTGCAAAATTGAAAATTTTAAAGATCTTTGGCATATTATAAAAATGAGAAAATAAATTATCAACTCTCCCTTTTGAAAAAATAAGGTATGTCCTGTTCTCAACTGATTGTTTCATTGATATTTTTTACAAGGAATGTTTAGAAGTATACAATTTTTATGTTCTTTAATTATTTGAGACTAGTGTTTAAATGCGTCATTTTGGTTTCCTATATTTGCAAAATTTGGTCAGGGAAAACTTCAAAACTTGGTCAGGGAAAGTCAGGGATTTTTTTTTTAATAATAGTGGCAACCATGTTCTGCCATAGGAGCTGTCAAAGGAAAAACATCCCAGTACTACCTAACACGGGCGAACTCCAGATGGAGCAAGCTAAATAGCTGCGTGATATACAATGCAAAAAATAACTCACGATCTTCCACTTCTTCTCCTTTTATGACGCTGAGGCTATGTTAAGGATTAAAGGGATCATAACCTTTCCATTTAACTTCATCCCGGATCGCCTCTCATCCATTTGGTCCCGAAGTCTCCCATCTTTTTCCAGAACACAGAGGGTATCTCCTCCGGCCCAATTACTTTTCGTTTTTTGCAGTCTTTGACCGCTGTCCTAACTTCTTCGACAGTAATGTTGTGATATACTTCATTGTTAGGAACGACTCTCGGAAAACATTTCCGGGGAAATTGTTCATTTAGAAGACCTTCACAATACTGTGTAGCATTTTTTCATCATCGACAAGAAGCAGCCCTTGAGCATTGTTGATGAACTTTAGCGAACGGATTTCCTGGGCCTTCCTGCTCCTGATTAAAAGCAACGTCAAGTTTCCTTTTTGACTCAAAACTGCAGTTGGAAAAAATTTCACAACCGTAAGTGAGTAGAGGCACAACCAAAGGTTTTGCAAGAAAGTTACGCGTCTCGATCGGAGTGAAGGAGTGGGAGACCCATAATGTTCGAAGGACTAAATAGGGCTTACACACTGCTTGTTGGATGTGCTTATACCAGGAAAGATTTCGACTAAAGGTCAGACCGAGGCTTTTCACCGATTCAACATACTCTACAGGAGCATTACTAAGCTTGATGGAAGGGAAGTATGAAAGGTCTAAAGGCTTTCTTGAAACTACAATGCACTTGGACTTATTCGGCCCTTATAAGACCCTTAGTTTTTGACCATTGTACGTTTAATTCCAGATATTTATGCATGTAGTGGGATGCTCGATTAAACCCAAGGGACAGCTTAGTGCAAGCCGAATATCATCGGCGTACATATGTGTTGAGCTATGTCTAATGCGGGTAGGAAGTTCGTTGACATATACGGAAAATAGTAATAGCCCCAATTTGTCCCTGTTGCACTTAAAGAAAGCCCGATAGCACGTGGTTTATTTCCACAGCTTGCACCCTGCCTGTCAAATAGGAAGATATAAGCTTTATAGCACACGGCGAGAAATTTGAGATAGTATAAAATTTGAAAAAAATAAAATAAATAAAATTAGACATTAACAGCCCATATAGCGCTTAGAACGTAGCATCTTCAACCATTTCCTTGTGCGAATTGGAAGGGAGCTACTGCGCAAACAATAGAATTAAGGGATTTCAAAATTGGCGACGTACTGACATAGCTACATCGAGATAACTTTCAGTGCTGATCACAAATATTGTAAGGGATCGAAGACCAAGATTAAAGCATGTTACAAATTTAGAGACAAAACCTATATAGGTACCCTAAGAATAGGGTATGTTTAGGATAGGTTGAAGTGGCAGTCGGCCGAAGCCGACACACTTAGACCAATGAAAGGTCCATTGTGATACCACGTGGATCTATCTTCTTCCTACTCGTTGAACCAGTTGGAACTTTTAATAGAGCTTAAAAGACTTTTGCCAATGTTTATAAGATCATTGAGGTCATTATAAAAGAAAGCTCCCAAATGGAATTTTCGTCTTTGAGAGAGAGCAGGACAGGTGCAGAGAAGGTGGAGAACTGTCTCCTCCTCCTCCTCCTCGTCCAAGCAGCTTCTGCAAAAGTCAATTGTATAGATGCCAAGCCTTATTGCGTGCTTACTTATGGGACAGTGTTCGGTGATGACACCGATTGTAGCACCATTGTGCCAATGTCTGTTCACAGAGATCAAACACTTAGAACGTATCAGATCCAGCTTTGGCCAAATCTGTTTTGTCGCTGGACAAGTATTGTCATTTGTCCAACTAAAGTAAGTTCTCTTGATGGCATCTCTCCTAAATATGAGTTGCATGTAGCAATTGGGATGCCTAGGGGACTTTTATCAGGTAGAAGGGACAGTATGGTTCCTTGTTTAGCGAGCTCATCAGCAATTCCCTAGAATGTCTCTGTGCTCCGGCACCCAAACAGGGGAATGTTGTTGTTCGCCATTTCCGCGAGAGATGATCGGCAGTCTATGACTACGATGGAGTTTGTAGAAACAGAATTCAGGGATTCTATCGCTGCTTGACTGTCTGATAACGGATACCACGTTCCTCTTCAGCCACGAGCTGACTTTAATTACCATAATTTCCGCCTGGAACACACTGCAGTGATTAGGGAGACGAAAAGAGAGGCTGAGGCTCAACCTGTTAAAGAACACATTTCCACCAACCCCATCGTCGGTTTTGGATTCATATCGGTGTAAAAGTGGATCGATTTCGATTTTTCTTCGACAAGGGCGACTTCCTCCCCAAACAATCTGGGGGAGACAGTGTCTTGAAGGTTTTTGTCAAAACGTAGCTGAGGGTCGCAAGCCAACACTAAAGGGCACACTTTTCCAAAAGTCTGTGCAACTACTTGCATATGCGGACGACATTGACGTAATTGGCAGAACACAGCGAGCTCTCGCCCGGAGGGACAACGCACCACTTATGTGGCGCGCGCAAGTGGAAGGGGACCTCAACCAACTTGGAGTGCGCAACTGGAGGCAGTTACCCAAAGATAGTGCTAACTGAAGAGGCGTATTGGTTGAGGCCCAGGTCCACCCCAGACTTTAGCGCCACCTAAGTAAGTAAGTAGCTGAGGGGTGATGAAGTCTATGTTGCTATGGAGGATTCTGCAGTTTTTCAGTATAGAGGAGTGGCCGATGTCATTCTCGGTCCATTTTAAGGCGGCCAGCCGTATAAGCACCCGTTTGTTTATCAATGGGTGTCAGATATAAATGCAACCCTCCATCAGCTGGACATTTAGTCAACTTTCGATTTAGCTGATGAAACTAGTTGGCTTAGTGATCGATTCTGCATAGATTCAATTTCTTTCCATATTGATTCACAACAAAGGTTTATCTGGACGTATAGCCTGAGCTAAATTCCGAATGCCCTCTCCTATCATCGTGTCAAAGTCTCCATATCGTATAATCAGTCTTTGACCTACAATATACAAATCTAAACAAAAAAGTTTGACACAACTACCTATAACAATTCAATGGAATGCTGATTTATTCGGTGCTAGATATACATCACGCATTCGAATCAAATTGCATTATTTAACTGCAAACATATGCAAAAGGTGACCTACATATATAGGCAAAAAGTACATCTTAGATGACAGCGGAGTTTCAATTTATTAATTTTTTTTGCGCCCGGTGTTCCTCTTTTCTTATTTCTCAAACTAATCGTGTCTTCATTGAAGGCATTATTAATGAGTTATTCAACTGTTCGTGCAATGTGCAAAAATTCATTTTAATTATCACATATGCATTCAAAGGTCAATGAATATCGGGTCTGGCAGCTTCGGTTACACGGCAAGGGCTACAAAGTGTGGACTATACTAATGCAGTATTTTTTTTTTGTTACAATGTTGTAGAATTTTGGCCATAAATGCATCTGGTTAACAGGAAATTAATAGTTCTGTAATTACCATCGAATGTTATTTAAGTGTATGGCTAGACCGGTTTCTTAAAAAAAAAAGAAAAACAGAAATGGGTGTACACGGATACCTAGGTCGACATGTGCAGTACATGCAATAGTGCACCCCGTAATAGACGGTAGAAATTCCAGAACGAGTTTACTTGGCTGAATCTATACATGAAGTAGTTTCAAGTTTGTTATGAAGCAGAATCAAGAAAAATAAAACAAAAGAAAGAGAGATGAACGAAACGAACAGACGAAAGTTGTTTGCGCATTCATTCACTGACAAGTTTCAGCTCAGCAATAGCGTTTCTCACAAATCAGTCGCATATCATCATTCTGCCCGGGAACAACAACCCCACTTAAAGCTTTGCCACTGTCTCGTTGGAAGAGCCTTAACCAAACCACAGCAGAGACAACTGGTGGCATTTGACGTGTACGCAACATATAAGCTCAACGCTAACGCTCGCGCTCAGTCCTCAGTCGCAGTATTGTAATCGAACCCAAAACTCTTATATACACTTGTGCCCGTTATATACACTCGATTCTGCTGTTTTACTGAATAAGACATCGCACGCGAGCAGCAAAACTAAAAAAAAATTATTATACATATCAGTCTATGGTTAATCTAAGCGTGTACTTCGGTCAGTCGTTCGTAAGTGCGTTTCCAGAAAGGTTTGACGTTCAATCTTATCCTACTTCATCCACTCCGTGACAAGCGTTTTCTGATTCCTTTTACAATCGTTCGCGATATATGCACAATAATTGTGAGGTGCAAGTGATTTATTATTTTAATTTTTCCATGTGCGGTAAATAACAAATAAAAATTAATAAATAATAATCGGCCACATATTGAAAGCTAGCTGGTACTTGTCTACAACTTTTTTTTTTTGGATAAGTTTGATCTTCGCTCTCCACGGCTGGTTAGGTAAGTCGTCAGCACATAATGATTTTTTTATTTATTCATCTCTTCTAAGTTCGCCAAACGCAAAAGTAAATACGAAGATGAAAGGCGAATTGTCAAAACGTACGTGCAAAAAATTAACTAAATAAAGGTCAAACATTTTCATCGTTCAATTGGTTGTTAGGTTGAGGTGAACGACAATAATAGGTGATTGATTTCCTAGTAGGAAGAAATCGTGCAAGTCCTTGTACCAGACACACTTTCCAATATAAGTTTGCACATCGTAATTGAGGTCGAAAGTCGATATGAATTGAAATCGACTGATTAAATTTTGAAAATACTTTTGCTTGGTCGACTGGCTTGTCTCAAAATATAATCTGCTTTTTGTTTATTGTTGCTGCCCGTACTTACTGAAGTTATTGAAAAAAGGCGAAGTGTGCTTTAATCATGCCTATCGAATGTTTATTAATGGAGAGGCAATATTAAATTATGAAAATACAGCGTACCCTCTTCAAAGAGGGTATGACTGGCGATTTATCGTATTTCTAATCAACCATTTGTGTGACGTGGACTAATGCTTGATCAATTTGAATGAAATTTGGTTAGAGTTTTTTTTTTGGTTTTATTTACACTTCTTTATTCGAACTCGTATAAGAGTGTATGTATTGTGTGCTGCAGTCTTGCTGGTATCAAAGTTCGTTTAGCAGAGATAACTACAACTGATTTGAGGTTTTTGTTGTTAAATATTTCTAGACATCCATCAGTTCGTAGCAAGTGAACAATGACTTAAAGAAATTCCACACACAAAGTGATAGACATGACCTTTTCCGACTCTTCAGTAAAATTTGTATGCACAGAAAAATGTAAATGTTGTCCGTTTTTGGCGCACTTAACCTTCATAGGTTAATTATCTAGTTAAGCGGTCACAGCTCCGATAACCTTGCATTTTTAGTGTATTATTCAACATAAAAAAATTATGCTTCATTTTGATTTGTAACGTGTATATAGGTATATTCCTGTTTAGCATGACGAATATTACAACATAGTAAAAATTCAAGGTCATCGGAGTTGTGACCGCTTAACAAGATAATGACCCTTGACAGTTTAGTCAAATCTTGGTCTTCAAATATAGCTTACGAAATATAAAATTAAATTATCACAAAAATAATAGGGGGTGGACAGATTCGACACTTTCTGTAGATTCGGAATTACTTTTTTGCAAAAGAATATTGAAAAGGATTTTATCTTTAATTTAAAACTGTTTTTTTACTACAAAAATGTATTTTTTTTTCGGGGTGCGAGACTTTCTACACTGGAGCACTTAGACTCAATCATGGTCCATTGTACTACCAGGAAGACACACCACATTTTACTGTGACTCGTTTTTCTAAGAAAAACGCAAAAAACAGGAGTCGAAGCACAACCGTCGCGCAAGTTCATCAAAACTCCAGTGCGAGTTATACCAAAAGCCACCCTTTCTTAAACGTGAGATAGCTTTGATTGTGCAACCCATGATAGAAGCATCAAAGGGCGGGAGTTTCAATAATGCATCTAGGCCGGACGCCTTTTAGCACTGGCTGAGTCAACCCGATCATCTTCGTCCTTCTCGTAAAGAGAACAACCTCAGTTTTAAGAAGATTGACCGAGAGCCTATTCCTAGTGCACCATTCGTCGATCACGTCAAGGGCCGCCTGCATGCACCACAGCAGTGGAGACAGTACGCCGCCTTGCGGCAGCCTCTGTTTACCCCTGCCATAACATAAGGGCCACAATCCGAATCCGCAACTAACGTTCTATTCATTAGCATTGCTTTAATCCACAGCACAATTTTTTCCAATATCGATGAAAATGCCCATCGCGCACAAATTGCATTTTTCTGAATAGTTCACAGTACCCTAACAAAAAGTTATTTAAAAATCTTGCTTAAACTTTCGACATGACTTTTTTAACAAGGATATGCGGAAGATATCGACATCATCGGCCGTTCCCAGCGCGTCAAAGTCGTGGTAGAAGCTTCTACGGCAATACAAGGCGAAATTAGTTGGTCTTGAAGTTAATGAGGAAGTAAATGCCGACGTGGGTGTTTCTGATTTATTTTAAATGTGTTTAAGAGCTTTTTTAAGTATAATACTTAGGTACATAGTTATTTAGTATTTTTTTACTTTTGTTTCATAGGATCGAACCATTCTGAAAATATTTTCGAATCTCTTATTTCAGCTTTAAATTACTACTTACTAAAATTCAGCATGATGCACTTTGGACTTGTGTCATAACTGCCGCATGTGCTTTCGTCGAAAGTGCCCCATGTTGTGTTTTTTTGGTTAATCAAATTTTTTTTCACAAAACTTATAACGCCAATTCAATAAAATATTAGATATAACAATTTTGAAATGGTTTTTTGTGTGGTAACACAGTTGCAGTCAGTTGGGCTGCTTCCGCCAATTTCCTTATTGAGTTGTCTTGAATGAATCTCTTACAATTGCTACCACGTGAAGTGGACGGCTGGAGTCGCCACAGGGCGAGGTGATCACAAATCAAAAGGCCTACAACTCGAAAGAATCATTTGTCTTGTAATTTTTGTGTCACACATTGAAGTTCGCACGTTCTTGCATTGAAGTTCACGCATTACAAAATTGATCGAAACATTGAAAAAATGAGAGACAACTGTCATTGTCACAGACTAAGCATCTGTCACAAATCACATCCGAAAATTCACCTTTTTTTGGTGAATTTGTTGTGAGGAATTCGAGAGAAAATGGAAAATGTTATCGAATCAGAACAACCTCACAAGAAATCAGCGAGCCTCACAATAGTTTTGACTTGTGCTTGTGAGCATACTTACAACGGGAGAATCGGGGTGTAAATTTAAAAATTCCTAGAAAAAGAATTTATTAACTCTTTTCGTTCAACTTCCCACTCAGTTCACAGAACCGTTCCTATGAGGTGACGTGAAATAAGAGGCATTTTGACGTTTGGTTTTGTTTCGATTTGACAAAAGGTCCGTTCGCGAACTAATATGCAAACGTAAATTTATATAAACTTTCGTGCAAAACTACACAAACGCGTTCGCGTACTGAGAAAATGGTAAAAAGATGAACGAAAGAACAATGTACTTTCGTTCATTTTTCTTCACACAGAATTTCAGCTGGTAAGAAAATGAAAACTGTCAAATAATGAAATCCTACGAGTTTGCCAGCAAAAAAAAAAACAGCTGTTACTTCTTTTCAAGCCAAACTAAGACGTTTTTCACAGCGAATTAGTTACGCCCTGTAATGTTTTACCGATTTTTCGTAGAACGGAGTATCTTCGTTGTGGGTGATGTCGTCAAATGTCGCATCCGTGATAGCAGAGGGATGTATGAAACGATGGCTTGCTTCCATTTGTTGCTGCATTAATTCCTGGACTTCTGTGTTTGGGTGTGTCTGCAAGGTTTCAGTTGAGTCTTCCTGAGATTTGCATCCTGCCTCTTCGTAGAGTCTTCCTGTTGAGTTTCAGGTGCGTTTGAGAAAGTTTTTTAATTTAAATATAAAACCCTGTCAAATCAACAGCTCTCCCCATCTATCGCAAAATCTTTGATTTATCAGTCTTAAGACCACTGAATCTTGAAAACGATAGAATTGAATATGTTAGCAGTGCTAGAAACATTGGAATAGTTTTCAATCGTTCCCTTACATGGACAATCTATTAAACTTTCGCCCACTTACCTATCTACATGAAATCATTCAAACAAAACAGTCTGATTATTTACACGGTAAGCTGAACTTCCCTCATTCAACACGGTCTTTTGCTCTTGTACTACCTCGATACAATTTTCTTATTACTGAGCGTCAATTCTTCGTCCATGTTATTCGCCTTTGGAACTCCCTGCCCATAAGTATGAGAAGTGTAAAGAGCACAAGAAGATTTAAATGTTTACTTTTCAACTATTTGGCAAATCATTGATAATCTCTATCTATTTATTCAATTTTTGTTTTCCTCTTTTTCTTTTTTCTCTTTTTTATTGCTTGCTTTCTCTTTTTTTGTTAATACTCGTAGCTTAATAAATACATTAAACTCAAATTCTTAAATTAATTTAAAGGCTTTCAAAAATTTATAAGACTTTTGTCCTACTCTGTAAGCGATTTTGAAATAAATAAAATAAAATAAAATAAATATGAGAAAAATGAATATGGCAAATTGCATTTCACCGTTTCGACTTTTAATCGAGACTTTTCTTCCGTGTATATATCTGCATTATTTTTGTATACTTTTGGGAGCTGGAGAAAGGATAGATGGTATGCTCGAAACGATTTCCACAGAAGCTGCATGGACTAAGGAGAAGAGAAGCAATTATGCGCCTTCTCTGTCCCGCTCTTTACAAAAAGAAAACGCAACTTAAAAACTTTCTTCCGTAGGCCCAATTTATTATTGACCCTCAATTAAAAAGTGTATAATTCAGATTTAGCTACATCCGCCATTAGCTATTCGCGTCATTTACTTAACTCGATTAAATTTTTAATTTATTCACTTGCGTTGGTCCGCTTTTCATGACGCACTTAAATTAAAAAACATAGGGACGGGCTACAGTCCGCTTGGGCGAACTGTTGGATACCCTATTCTTATTCCTATCCCTCATAAGTGGGCGTGACAAAAGTCTAAGTATGGTTGAATTGTTAAGAACGCTCTACATATTTTGTTATATAACATTTAAAGGATTTTATCGAAAAAAAAACGCTCCCTAGCTCAAACTTGGTATTTCAATAAAATTGTTTTATTTAATCGTGGGCGTGTCAGTAGGTAGATTTAAAAAAAATTAACACATGAGCATAAAGGGCCCCTAGAGAGTATATAGGTATTATACATTTCAGGTCCCTAGCTCAAATTTTGGTTTTTCAATAAAATTGTTTTATTTATTTGTGGGCGTGCCAGTGGGCGGATTTTGAAAATTTTATATCCCGAGCAGTTTTAGGAGCCATAGATCATATATAAAAAATTTCAGCTTTCTAGCTCAAAATTCGATTTTTCCAAAATTTTGAGTTTGTGGGCGTGTCTGTGGGCAGATTTCAAAAATTCGTAAACTTGATTATTTCGGGACCCTAGAGAGTATAATGGTTAAAATTGCAGCTCTCTAGGCCCAGTTTAAAGGCCTAATTTTTGCCGACGGACGGACGGACGGACGGACATGGCTAGATCGACATTACTATCGATGCTGATCATAAATATAGTAACTTTTAGGGATTTACGGGCAATATTAAGGTATGTTACAAACCATGCGTCAAAGGGGTTTATACACTTCGCTTCAACTGAATAAGCACAAAAATTTTCTAAGCTACGTTGTCCATTTTTTCAAAATCTTGTGCCGTAATATATCATTTGATGATGCAAACTGTTTGTGTATGATGTTGACAAAATAAATCGGAAAGATTATTTCAAAAAGTACCGCTATTTTTTTCCTGGTTCCCTTGCAAAGCATTCAATATGGGAAAATGCAGTTTTATTTTGCGTCAACTGAATAGACACAAATATTGAAATTGGAAATAAAAGTTATTGGGATTAAATGAAACAAGTTTTTCTTAAAATAGTTTGTTAATGGTTAATTTTAGTAGTAGGTACTGACGCCTTTATTCGTAATAGTTTCGTAAATTCGATCCGGCATGGAATCGTACAGCCGCTTTATGTAGTTTAGCGAAATTTCCCTCCAGGCCAATTTAATGGCTGCAATAAGGGATTCTCTGTCCTCAAACTGGCGGCCAGACTCATAAACATTTCGTACAAACCATTCCCAAAAGTTTTCTATAAGGTTCAGGTCCGGTGAGTACGGCGGCCATTGAAGCAATTCCACATTCTGCTCCTCTATCCAATATTTTACTATGCCCGTCGTGTGGATGGAGGCGTTGCCCTACTGAAAAGTTCAGTTTAGGGGTCCAAAAATGCCTGACAATTTAGGAAAATTTCTTTTCAAATTTCCTTTATAACTTAATGGAGTAATTTTTGAGGTTTTTAACTCAAGCTCAACAGTGCCATAGTAGCTAACTGCTCCCCATACCATAACACCACCTTCTCGACTATGATGCCGCGCTAAAAATCGTTCTTCTTTCCTCACATCGTGGAAGTAATAGTTAGGTAAACTCATCAGGGCCATCAAAATTAAACCTCTTTTCATCCGAAAAAGCTACGTGACGCCATTCATTTTTAAAACTCATATGGAGTCTAGAGAATTCTAGGCGCATACACTTAAGTTTCTCGATAAGTGGTGGTTTCTTCTGAATTTTCATCCGTTTTTGAATGTTTGGCACTATTGATAACCCTTCGCACTGTTGAAACGCTTGTAGTAACACCGGCTTTCTGCTTTATTTTTGCCGCAGAGTCGCAGTAATTGGAAGCACATCTTAAAATTGCTCTTCGATCAACCGCTGTTGTTGCCGTTTTTTTTACCTCCTTTCATTTTTTTCCGTGCGAATCTTTGCTTCTTAAATAAGAATAGACCACACTAGAACTTCGTCCAATTTTGTCTGCGATAGAACGCCCGGTTAGTCGTTGGTCTTTTAGTAAACCGATTTGAGCTTTTTCAACACTATTTAGAGATTTTGATCTACCTGTTTTTCTTTGAAATACAATTAATCAAATAAAATTCACTTAAAGCACTTCAACTGTTGATCTAATGTGTCAATTCCACCGAATACTCATAAGCAGTGAAAATAATGACCTTGTGTCTATTCAGTTGACGCAAAATAAAACTGCATTTTTCCATATTGAATGCTTTGCAAGAGAGCCAGAGAAAAAATAGCGGTACTTTTTGAGCTATTCTTCCTGATTTATTTTCTAAACATCATACGCAAACAGTTTGCATCATCAAATGATATATTACGGCACGAGGTTTTGAAAAAGTGGACAACGTAGCTTAGAAAATGTTTGTGCTTATTCAGTTGAAGCAGAGTGTATATCATTTTGGCTGAAAATATGAATTTATGCTTTACGACAAATTTCGTTCCGTTTGTGTTTTCCAGAATTTTTTTTTTTGTAGAATTCAATTGAATTGGAATAATGAATTTTACGAAGAATGAATTCCACTTGCAGGATGTTCAATTTAGTAATTTTTGGGAGGTTATGGGATGAAATGAATGAAATGAAAATTCTTATTAAGTCCCGATTTATACGCTGCGTGCTTTGTCGTACGATACTTCTCAATTCTCTTTTGGGTACGCACCGCGCATTTATACGCTGCGTGCTTTCACTTTCCGTGCCCTGATTTTCAAATTATTTTTGTTTCCTTTATTTCGTATTCGTCGTTCGCGGTGGTAGGTTTACTTTATTTTTATCGGAGCAAGCAAAGATTTTTTTGGACGAAATGAGTAAACAGAATTACGAACTAGTTGCGGATTTACTAAATTTAACTATCACAGTGATTGCAGGTATGAATCCAGACAATAATGAGGAGAAACAAGTTGTAGTTAATATGCTTGAGTGTTGCGAATCAGCTTTAACATTGAAAAAAAAAACGAGGGTATGGACCAAGCCGTGGAGAAAAGAAAGGCTCATTTTCATTTCTGGTGAGAGAATTGCGAAGTGGTGACGAAGCATCTTTCTCCAATTATTTAAGGATGGATAACGCCAAGTTCAATTTGCTACTCTCCTTTGTGAAAGACGATTTAGAGCGGAAAAATACTTTAATGAGGGAAGTAATAAGTCCGGCAGAAAAATTTGCGACAACACTAAGGTTTCTCGCAACAGGAGAGTCGTACAATCTGAGCAGGTAGAGAATGCACTCAATTTCATTCAAATGTCTAGCGCGAACGTAACACGACAGAACCAAATTCGAAAATAAAGCAAACACAGAAAAATACGAAAGAGGGCCAAAAGAGAATACAGGAATCGGATGAGAATTCGCGGCCCATCCGTGTTTGGCTATCACTTTTCATCCCCTTTACCTACAAATTTAGGGCACGTACGACAAAGCACGCAGTAAATCGGGGCTAAGAAATCCCAGGAGTGATTAATTGCAGCACAAACAAGATAAACATTTTTAGGTAGCGGCCTTAAGTGGCTCGACGTCTGTACCTGGAGTATATTATCAACATGTATATTTATTGACCACCGTTTATTGGCCACCACTTGGTAACCAATTATTGTGAAATACTATTTGGGCAATTATTTTCGTATTCCTAAATGCACCAGATAGATTTATGACTATACCATAAATGCTTTGTTCTAGGTGTTGGGGGTTCTTTACACCATAACAAAGGTTTAAGGTCGGAAAACAATCACAATTCTACAGTGGGACTAGAGATAAACAATTGTTGAAAGATGCTTTAAATAAATGTTATGATCTCTTGGAAACAGTTGTAGCCGTAGGGCTAATATATATTATATTTGGAAAGACAGTGTTGATGATTTTGGTAAATCTATAATTGTTTAAACTGTTGTAGTTGTGGAAACTAGTTTACCATCAACATTATCTGAACCGTCAACAAGCAAATCTTCGTCAAAATATACACCTAAGATGCTGCGTAAGCCCAAAAGTTCTCAACTAAAGCGATCAATATCATCACGTAGCGATAAGGAAGATTCGTTACAGGGTTAAAAAAATGGTAGAAAGGGAGTTTCAAATGCGTGATTTTGAACACCAAAGCACGTATAAGTCAACAGAAGACTGATTTAAAACCCAAAATAAGGACCAACATTCTAAAACAGAAGGTGATTCTGAATAATCAAGCTTTACCTTTTTTTTTAGTTTTGTTATAAGAAATCTTTGGAGCTTCATATTTTTATATTTTTCGTTTTCACAGAGTACGAAAGTAATTGAGTTATGGTAGAAACAGATCAACACAGCCACTCCGACTTCGATTTTGACAACCACGCCGCACGTTTTTAGAACCAATGCTTTTTAAAAACAGGATTCTGAGCACTCCTTGTCTTAAGCAGAAGAATGTTAATGACCTCGATTTTAGGACCTGATCTGTATGTCATTAAATCGTCGGCATACGCTATAGCATGTCTGAGTGAACCCACCAGATCAGTCGTGTAAATGTTAAACGGGATCGGAGAATTCACTGCCCGCTGCTGTAAACAGTTTTTAATTTCAAAAACTCTGCTCCAAGTCACGTTGCCGTATTTGACAACGAACTTCTTTGAAATAAGCATTTTATAAATTACACATAGCAAAGATTTGTGCATCCTCCGCCTGGTCAACTTGTGGAAAAGTCCCTCTAACCATACGGTGTCGAAAGCCTTCTCAAAAGCACCCGTGCATTGGTTCTGGCATTTATTCCACTGAATTTCGGAAACCAATTTCGATGCGGCATGAAAAGTGTCATGCCCCGCACTGACACCAAACTGGTTTTCCGGAATTATGTTATTGTCCTCGACCCACTTCAACAGGGCTCTATTGATAACCTTTTCAAAGACCTTGCTAATATTCGGAAGCAAAATAATCGACCGGAGATTGGCAGGGTTCATCCTATCTTTACCCTTTTTCGGGATAAAACGTACCACAGCTACCTTCCAATGCGACAACTCTCAGATCTCCAATTTTCAAGTTCGGCGCGCAGATAGAAGTGGGTTCTCAATATCGTGGTTACGACGAACAGGATTGTTCACCGTATACGCACGGCCTCGAAACAAGCGCCTAGCAAATCCACTTTCTCCTGTGGGTCCTCGACTATAAAAAAAACCATCGTTTGAGCCGACACTTTCCGGACTTATTCCAGCAGTCAGTAGTGTGTGTCTGTTCTCTGTTGTCAGGGAGATTCGGACACAAGGAATATCCTTCTGAACAACTTATTATCGGTGTTAACATATTCGGAGAACAGGTTTTAATAGCCCGAATTATTTCCCCAATACAGACTAACAGTTTCTGTAATTTTCTTTAATCAGCTGCTTCAGGATTCGGATCTCTGAATCAGCATCCTTCCCCCGGTTCGTTGCGGTCAGTGAATTATCTGTGCAGCCGCTAAAGTCTCGAGTGCAGTCTACTTTTCTATCGGTATAGTGCGTCGATGGTATGGTTTTAGTGTTGGGTAGGACACGTTTTTTTTTATGAGTATGTATGAGGTGCTCATTTTGGAATATGAGGTGGTACAATGTCCTACTTCAATTGAGGTACGTACCTCAAATTGCCTAAAAATTCCTTTAAAAAAGTTAAAACAAAATAATAGCAACTACATTTGCATTTTCACAAAGTGTATGCAAATCCATACCCGCAACCGCGCCACAAAATTTACAAAAGACGTAGAGAGAGTGACGGGACAATAGACATTACTATATACTTTTTCTCACTCATATGTCGAAGTCACGGCATTGTGCCTGTCATGTTACAAAAAACACAAAACCTATAAATACCTTGGTTGGTGTCGATATTCCGAAGCTGTTTATCGCTAAACCACGTACCACACTCCTGGAGACGCGCCAGGGTGGTGTTTATACCGAAGGTGGGTAAACGCGGGCACGTATCCGCAAAGGACTTCAGACCTATCAGTCTAACCTCCTTTATACTCAAAACCCTGGAGCGTGTCCTAGACATCCATATGCGAAGTTCTCTGCCAGAAACATCGCTTTCCAAATCACAGCACGCCTATCTCAAAGGCCGATCCACGGAAACGGCTCTCCATTAGGTAGTGCGAACTATCGAAAAATCCATACACTACAAAGAATACACCCTAGCCTCCTTCTTGGATATAGAGGGAGCCTTCAACAACGTACACACTGAAGCTATTCTTGAATCTCTGGTCGAACTGGGCATAGAGGAATCTATTAGGAAATGGATAGCTTCTATGCTCGAAACAAGAGTCATTCAGACAACACTAGGCAACAGCCACTTAACCAAATTTGCCCATAGAGGAACGCCACAGGGTGGCGTCATTTCTCCGCTACTATGGCTAATGGTCATGAACAAAATTCTAGTAAAACTAGACAGGGAAAGGGTCAAAGCTGTCGCGTATGCGGATGACGTAGTGATACTAGTGTCAGGGAAGTTTCCCTCCGTGATAAGTGATATCATGGGGAATGCTCTAGACAAGGTAAGCACCTGGGCTACAAGGTGTGGCCTCGGAGTTAACCCGAGCAAAACCGAACTGATGCTGTTCACCACCAAAACCAAAATACCCGATTTTACCCTACCCCGCCTAAACGGTCAACCACTTACACTATCCTCCAGCGCTAAGTATCTGGGTATCGCGCTCGATCCTAAACTTAACTGGAAACATAACATTGAACACAGAGTGAGGAAGGCGTGTATTGCCTTCTATGCCTGTAGCAGAAGCTTTGGAAAGAAGTGGGGACTTCAACCAAAGATGACCTTGTGGATGTACACAGCAGTAGTGCGTCCAATCCTCACCTATGGATCACTAGTATGGTGGCCCGCGTTGAGTAAAGGTTACAACCTCACAAAACTGAAAAGATTGCAAAGGACAGCCTGTGTAGGCACCACGGGTGCACTGAGGTCGGCCCCAACGGACGCCCTCACTGTGCTCTTGCACCTTTTGCCTCTTGACCTACACACAAAAGACACCGCACTATGTAGTGCGGTAAGACTCAGGGAATCGGGGTGCTGGACTGCAAGGCCATACGGCCACAGCAGCATTCTGGACTCGCTACCAGAAGGCACGGTCACGTTTCCAACCGACTACATCACACCCAAACTAAACTTCACAAAAGGCTTCCAAGTAAGCTTCCCTTCCAGAGCTTGTTGGAAGAGGGACGAAGTAGTGAAAGATTTCGACACGGTCATATACACCGACGGTTCTAAGATGAACTGTGGTGTGGGAGCCGGTGTCTACTCGGAATCACTAAAAATATCAATATCCCTTCGCCTGCCGGATTTTGCCAGCGTTTTCCAGGCGGAACTACTGGCTATCCGAGAGGCCTGCACGCAACTAGGGCGTGACACAGCGTACAAACAAAACATTGCTATCTTCATAGATAGCCAAGCCGCAATCAAAGCTATAATTGACTCGGCTACCATATCCTCCAAACTGGTGCAGGAGTGCCGGAACGAGCTTGCGCGACTGGGCGAACGTTTCAGTGTTACACTACTCTGGGTTCCAGGGCATAGTAACATAACAGGAAACGAGCGTGCAGATGAGCTGGCCAGGCAGGGCTCAGCTCTGGACGGCTCACTCGCTGCAAGGGTTCACATTCCGCTAGGTGCGGTCAAGACACAAATACACTCACAATTCCTGCAGAAAGCCAATCTTCAATGGAGAAGGTTAACTAACTGCATCATATCGAGGAAGATATGGCCTATTTATGACAAAGGAAGAACAGGGGATCTTCTAAACAGAACCCGCCCCGAAGTCTCCAGAATTACGGCGATAATCACCGGGCACTGGCCAATTGGAGACCATGCGGCCAAACTAGGTATCCCATTTAACACCCACTGCCGAAGCTGCGGGAATGTAAACGAAAGAGAAACTCTCTTCCATTTCCTCTGCGAATGTCCGGCACTAGCAAGAGCTAGACTGCGGGCACTGGACCAACCATTCTTCGACGACCTTAGCGCTATTTCGGGCAAAGGGATACAAGATCTTATCCGTTTTCTCAATTCCACAGGTTGGATATAGCCACACATCAAATGCTCTACAACCACTACAACATAGGTCACACGAGTCGTGGTAACAAAAAGGCACAATAAGTGCTAATTGGGTTCAAGCCGAACCGCCACTTCTACCTACCTATGTCGCAGTCACAGATGCGACTGTGACATTGAGGTAAAAGTAGTGAATAGTGAATCCTCATAGCTCATACTCATTGCCTCATTTGTTTGGGACATGGGACTTATGAGGTAAAAGTAAGGAATAACTCATTGCCTCATTTGTAGTGCGATAGCAGAATTGAGGCAATGAGGTACCGTGAGTCACAGTAGGGTAGGGCGGGGCTAGTTAGACCACGGGGCAAGTTGGATCACGCAAATTTCTCAGAAACCGTATGTTTAACGAGAACATGAACATACACGAACGAAGCGCGCTCTTTTACCAGCACGTGCCATACCGATTTCAGTTGCATCGTGTGCTCAGAAGAGAAACCACACGCAGTTTTGTCTTTTTTTAGTGCAAAAGTAAAAAATACGTGAAAGATAGTTTTTTTATTTTACCAGTGAAAAAAACAGAATTAAGGACTCAGGTAAAGTTTTTTGATAAGTAAATATATTGTATTTTTATATTCTGTGTGTTAAATTGAACAAGTTTAAGTATTTTTGTATTTATGACGAAATATGTCCACCAAACCAAGTGTGGGGTCAGTTGGACCAGGTGGATTTAAATACACGGTTTTTATATGTATCTTTTGTTATTTGGAATTCCTAGAATGCGAACGTACAAACGTGTAACGGAGAGAGCCACAGCTGGTAGAGCGCAGATCAATACAGCTATTGCAGCTGTTCTTTCGAAAGAAAAATCTTTGAGGGAAGCCGCATTAGAGTTTGGAATACCAAGAACAACACTAAGAACATATCTTATTAAAAAAAATCGCAAGAAAATCCCCGTATAGGTTATGTTGGGCTGATGCAAGTTTTTGACGAAGAAAAAGAGGTTTTGCTTAAAGCAGCATCGATATTTTATGGCTTAACTCCAAAAAATGTACGCACGCTTTTCACGCACGTTTTTCAACTTTTCAGTTCTTGGTCCAACTAACCCCCCTATAGGGGCTAGTTAGACCACTTGGACTTGGTTCATTTAGTGCAACATTAATCATCTGCGGTTACATATTTTCAATTTTATCAAATTTATTTTAGAAGCTAGAGGTTCATTCTTTCTTACGAAACCAGTTTCATAGTTATACATTGAATAGTTTGATTTATATGAGACTTCAAGTAAAAAGTGGTCCAACTAGCCCCGCCCTACCCTACCTCATTGCCTCAATTCTGCTATCGCATTACAAATGAGGCAATGAGTTATTCCTTACTTTTACCTCATAAGTCCCATGTCCCAAACAAATGAGGCAATGAGTATAAGCTATGAGGATTCACTCTATTCATTACTTTTACATCAATGTCACAGTCGCAATACCCCAACTCAATTGAAGTGTTATCTATATTGTATTGAATATCCTCCGCCTCCCTCAAAACTCAAATGAAAGGAAAAGAGAAAGAGACGCTATTTGGATCTCTGTGTGTGTACCCTTTTTAAATGAGTTTAACTGCAGGAAATAATGTAAATGTGTGAAGTCGTGAGTAATTTTTCGTGTGCTTGTATTATTGGCATGACATTTTATTTTGTGCTCTTTGATGTGAGTTTGTAACACATTGGAGAGGTGGTACAAATTTTTTTTTTTGAGGTGTTGGGACATTTAGATCTTTTGTATGGGACATTTGTACCACCTCATGTATGAGTTACCCAACACTATTTCTGACATTTTCTGTCTGGTGGTCGTCGGAGCGTCCTACCCGAGGAATAGTTCGTTCCATCGTTCGTTTGATCGCGTCGTTCATTTGTAATAAACGCCGATCAATTCCATCATTTGTCATGTTACTGTTTGTCAGTGGGTCAATCCCACTCGAACATATATCTCGCTTTAACAATCTGGGCGAAGCGTGACCTGTGTGCCGTTCGATAATCGAATGAACATGCCGCTTCGTACTCCTCCCGCACCGTTTGCTTGTTTGAGATCCGTGTTGCGGCGGGTCTGCAGTGGTCCCTATTGTACTCAAACGCACGCAAACAGTTCCGCGTATGTTGAACCGTTCTCGTCTGTTAAAGTATTGCGTCCGTTAAGGCCAAGGTCAGGAAAGTACCGCTTCTTGGGAAAGAAGCGTACAACTCGAGTTTCTACTCAATCAAATTGAGGCTACGATAAAGTGTCTCGAGCTCTGTCATAATTCGACCTATTTATTATGATTGGTTAAGTGTGAGAGCCGCAAAGGTGCCACTTACTACTGAAATAATATAAGAGGTGTTTTTTGTGCAACTCAGTAGTTACTCACTCTTTGAGATCAGAAAAAAACGATTGATACTCACTCCAAGAGTAAATCTATTTTCATTGAAAAAAAAAACAAAATAAGTTTTACGATAACCCCCCAGGGCTTCGACTTTCGCCTTATTTGCGACTGTTGTCCCCTTTTATATTTCAGACAAAATCTGTGCCCAAAAAATCTGTTTTCAAAATCATAATCAGAACCCCTTACCAAAATAAGGGCTTCGTTCTTCGCTTCTAGCCCAATCAAAAAAGTGTACAGATCAGATCTGTTTCCCTGGCAAACACCTTTAAGAAAAAGTATTGTATGGTTCTTTAGAGACAGAAATGAAGAAGTTATTATTTTAGTGACCTCTTGGGCTTCCAAGGACGTTTCGAAAAAATATGTTGTAAGCCCAACTGGGGGCTCTGTGATTACCTGCTGTGAGGTAGTGGTTGTGGGGATGTGTCATGAAGTCGGGGAGTGCAGCGCGGCTTTAATACGGTTGCGATAGTTTGAGATGTTGAGAGTGACTAGTGAAGTCGCGATTTCACCCCGACACCCAAACCATGGGTTAGGCCCAGGATGAGGTAATTGATACAATAGAAGCTTGGACTAATCCCATTTCCCTGCGCAGCGGGGGGGAGAGCTACTGCTTCCTGATCCACGGAAAGAAGAGCCTTTTGAGATGACTGTTTCAATTGAACCTTAAACTCTCTGCGGGTATTTCCGAGTCTGGTGACTGATACAAACGAGTCCCGAGCATGTTATTAGACAGCATTGAGGGGGATCGAGTGAATCGGCTGCTCAGTCGAGTATTTGGTTGAAAACTGTGCTTGAGGGAGTGACCGAAGTGCTACGCGCATCAAGGAGAGAGTACAGCTTGGAGTGGTTGTTGCATTACAAACCACAAATTATACTAGCCCGCGGAAAGGGAGCAGAGAGGGGTCGAGTAGGAGGGTCCAACCTCAAGTTAGTTGAAAACCTTTTCGATTTAAGGGTAATACTTATAGTGAATGAATTCGGGGGCATGTTATGCAGGTGTTAATACACTCACCTCAAAGAACCATGGGAGAAGAGCAGAGTGAGGTGACTATTACAATCGCAACCGCATTTTGTCTGCTCATCGGGAAGGTAGCAAAGCCGGGGTTGATTGTATCAATCAAACCCCCGGGTTTCCTGTCTAGCCCTCGGAGTGAAGTGCTGACTGAAGTGACTGTTGCAATCTAATCTCCTTTCTTTGGCAGGAGTACAGGTTGGGATGACTGAACTCAATCGAACCCCAACCCTAATGTCAAATTAATGTCAGTTTTGCTTTTAATGTCATATCTTAGATTAATATTCCATTTTTGTTTTTAGCATGCTTCTCAATAAGATCCCTTTTTGGTATTCGACAATTTTTTTCAAACCACGCTACAAAATCAAAATGTTTCCCCAACCTTCAACTGATTTCAGCGCCGTCTGGTTTTCAACCTTAACAAACTATACTAAGTTCTGGCTCCACTGACAAAACAGTACTGAGTTTGTTTTTGGTTTACAGATAAAATGACGAATGAGTTATTACCTACTGAGTTGCAGAAAAAATGCCACTTTGGGGGGTTTTGCCTTTTTTAATGAGTAAAGAGCTTGCCATTTCATGTATTCAAAAGAACGATCAAAGTGTTAGTTTCTTTTAATAAAATAAAATAAAATTTGTTGCCTTGACTTAACAGACAGAGCCGTACTAAATATGTATGTACATGTTTTTCCTTCAACCAATTGAAATCCAACTGAAGCGTACCATCCACTCGGTAGCAAATTATTGCATCAGTTAACGAGCTGTATGTGACTTTGATTAGCACAAATTCGCTTACACAATCACGGAATGCAACCGCTGATTGATGCGGTAATTCGGTTAAAGATAAGCAGCCTGCCCCCAGAGTCACGAAATGCAATATGAATGGCTATAAATGTATGTAAATAACATGACAACCCATTAAATCGCCAATCTAAGACCATGCCAGGGATGTAAGCGAGGAGTATGTTAAATTTTTGAATTCCTACGTATGCGGTGTATTTTTGTTTGAGTCGGAAGATAAAACCCGCACACCCCTGAAAGTGTGCAGATGAACGCAGGGTTTGGTCCCGTATGCCACGACTGCCTTCGATTCTTATCCACTTGCGGGAATGGGGAAACTGTGTTTTTATATTAACTTGTTTTTAATTATGAAGTTGGCATAGACCTTCAATGTACAGTACCCACTATAGGTGTCGAAATAATGTCTGAATAGTATTGCGGTGTTTAATACTTACATTTATGCCATGACCTCGTAACAACAAATTATTATGCCCTAGTTCTTGCGTTGCTTAGTTATTGATTTATTTGTTTATTAGCAATTAATGTGTCAATAGTCGGTTCGTAGCATTTTTTATGTTTACTTGAATTACAACTAAATGTATTTTTTAATTATTTATCGCTACATAGCTAAAGGTATTGTACTTAGTTCCATTGCAAGGCCAACGAACGACTTTAGATCTGAGCTTAGTACACAGAGAGTTCATAGCCTTTTGAAGTGCTTAATTTAAGTACAATATTGGGGCAGGATTTATCGTGGGAGTTGTGTTTATGGTCACAAACTTTAGTGCTGCACAAATTAAAAAGCACTTTGCATTTAAAATAGAGTAATAGTTATAAAAAAGGTTCTTAGCAGCTTTTCTCCTACTCAGACTCGGTCGCAGTAAATAATGTCAAAGTTTTAGACTGCGAGTTGAGGTGACCGATACCTTGAGATCAATTTATAAAATCGCCCTCACACACCACACTCGCTTTTCCGAAACCGACGGAGGACTAACTGGGAAATTTGACTCATAATTCTCTTTGCTTAGCTATCCAAATATGCCTGCTCTGTACCGAGCACACAGTTAGAGGTGGACAAGATAAACAATGTTCTCATTTCCGCTCTCAATACAGCATGCACCGAATAGACATTTGAGGCAATCAGAATAAAGGTAAGTAAGCGTCTGAGTTTGTGAGGTATACGGAGCTTAACTTTTTTTCGCTGCAAGAGCAGAAAGAACTTTAACTGAGCTAAATCAACGAGGCCACCTAGGGGCTGGTAGAACGACAAAGCCCTACGTATAAGTGAATTTAGAACATATCTCATTTGTTTAGCTGCACAAAAACGTTTGCTTTCAAAAACGCCCTCCACAACTGGTGTTCTAAATGCAAATCGAAGAAGCTTCTCACGATCCGCCAATAAATCAGACACCTGCCGCAGAGTTCGCAATAAGCTCGCATAGCTTATTTTACCTTGTCAGTGACCAGATCCCCGATATCAGTTCCGATAGTAATCAGAACTTAACGACAGAACCGGTCGCGCATTCTGTGAAGTTGCCTGAACTGAAAACTATATCTAGTCCTATATAAAGATTAAGTTAGTATTTATCCCTTACGTTGGCCAAACCTCACACAAAACTCCCCAAGCTTTTTGTTCTAAGCTCTTGAGAGAGTACTAGATCTCTTCAATAAGGATGTGGTCGCTTATGCCTTCTAAGTCACAACATGCTTATCAAAAAGGCAAATCTATAGCTACACCACTCCGGAAAATAGCTCCGTATTAAACAAAAAATCACCCTGATGGCCTTGTTTGATAAAGGCGGAGCCTTTAAGGTGGTTAACACCTACGAATCCTCTCATTTGCAAGTAAGATACTCAAACCCAGAGTTATCACTTGCGAGTTGGTCTATAAAGAGACAAGCACAACAGTGAACCGCTAAAGGACGTAACCTTTCCCCCTTTGATCTGAACTCTTCATGGAAATAGAGAACACGGCTGTAGGCTTTTGACTAAGGTGAATGATGGTGCTCTCTATATATAACCGAGCGACGTTCTACAGTTTGTTCTAAATAACAGGGTTCGTATAATATCGCCCGCGAGGATCTTTATCGTTCTTTATCGATCTTCTCACGAACCATAAAAAATAAAGTACGCGAACGATAAAATCTTCGATCTTTAAAAATTTATAGTTCTCTCACGAACGAACTGTTTTTTTTCTGTATCTCTCATTCGTGAGAGATCGGAATAAAGAAATTCAGGTAGAATATAGTTCGCTCGCGATAAGGATCCGTAAAGATCCATAAAACAAATC
Organism: Portevinia maculata; assembly: GCA_949715645.1. NCBI lineage: Eukaryota > Metazoa > Arthropoda > Insecta > Diptera > Syrphidae > Portevinia > Portevinia maculata. The sequence goes on from OX454526.1 coordinate 11,878,468, forward strand.
ATTCTCGATTCGCGATTTATATTTTCAATAGTAATTATTTTGGTTGAAATGGGGAAAATAGATACATTTGAGTTAAATTAATATGTTTCTTATAATGAAGAAGCTTGCTTACTTTGTGAGAGATAATTAAGCATTGGAAAACATTGAGCAGCAAAGAGGTTCTTCTAGCAAAACTTGCACAAGTAGTGCTGGCAGTGCCATCAACTCAAGCCTCTGTTGAACGGGCTTTTAACACTCTACCAGTTTTTTCACAAAAAACAGAAACAAATTATGCAAATTTATTCCAAAATCTTAATATGTAATAAAAATACTTTTTACTTATGTTCTTTTAATATTAAAATAATTAATATAATAGTTCGCACATGATAAATTCGCTAACGAACTATATTTTACAGATCGCAACAGATTTGACTCGATCGCGAAAACAAATTTTATTTTTAAACGAACCGAAAAATAAGGTTCGCGATCGAATCATCCTTGGCGCACTTTTCATGAGAGAACGAATCATATTTTATCGTTCTGCGAAACTTGCTAAATAAGCACTCAACTAGACTGACACTGAAACCTTCGGTCGAAGAATGAATCGGTCCTTTGTTCAAGGAAATGCAAAATTTTCAGAGAATCCAATCTTCTGACATACAGGCAAGCTATTTAGGACTTCTAAATTTAGACTAGAAGCCACAATATAAAGAAATCATACGAATGAACGTATCAAGAAAGCGCAGTACGCTGATCATAGGCATTGACTACACTTCAGAACTTAGATTGACTCTCCTTTACAAAATAATAGCATAACCGCCTTTGAAAGGAATTCCATACCAACACTATTGGAAAAAGCTCAACGAGAGTCATTTATCAATATCATACGAATAGGTACACGAGAGTACATCCCCGACAGCGGCACTTCAAACCGTGCTACACCTCCTTGCAATCGACATAATTGGTAAACTAATGGCTGCCACCTCAGTTCTAGGACTGATAGTTTGTCAGCAATGTTGAAAGCACAACACTGCTCATACCAACATACCTATGATGTACCGCTTATGAAGTGGCGATTATGTAGAGGGTAGTGCGTTGGCTTGTGACCCGTGCGGTTCGGGTTCAATCCCCATGGAGAACACCAACATACTCCACCCATTAAAGGAGAGAAACAACTGACACCTTGTTTCTCCAACCGCTATACAAAAAAGAGGATTTCTGCCTGGTAGTACAATGGACCGTCACCGAGTCTGAGTGCTCTAGGATTTGGATTTCTTATCAGTTAAAAAAAAAATGTAACGCTTTCTCCTAAATGTACAGATCGACTGCCTCCTGAAATCGATTTCAATCTAGCAGATTGGAGTTGACACAACGGGTCGCTATTAATATTTACTACTACTGCTATTCGGTCTCTAACAGCCAACACAGAATCTGAAGCTCAGCTTCTCCAGACAGCACCATTCCATTGAAGCTACACTGCCACAGTTGCAAATACCCATGGAAAAGCAAACCCTTAATCATTTTCTCCGCGGATATCCGGGTGTAGCTGGAACCAGACAACGCACACTCGGCAAAGCCTTTCTCGACGACATCATCAACGTCGTTGTATTTCTCACCTCCTCTCCTCCTCTCACACCCTTGCTCACTTGAGGGCGTATCAAAAAGAACGGCGCGTATTGTGCCTTGGTGTAGCATCACCAGGCTGTTTGGAGTTTTAACTTTTTTTTTATGTTTTTCAGACATTTGCAAGACCCAACCTCGTGTGAATAAAAGGTTACCCTATGACTCGAACTTCGGGCCCTTCGCTCAGTAGTTCAACGCACCACTGAGCCACTGCCTCCACTATCAGTAACTAAGGATGCGTCTAAAATCCAAAAAGGTGTCGTCTCTTTTAAGAAGATTTATATATCCATTTCTTTTTTAACCTTCCAGACTGTTGCAGCCCCTTTTAAGCCGGAGTCTGACTGGTTGGTGGTAGATACCATATCGCAAGGCGATATAATTTTTTGTGTACTTATGTACATAAATAGATCGCATATTTTTTGTCGCTGGTAACGTAACCACTCAACTTTATTACTCGTATTTTGAAGCCTATAACAAATTGGCACTTTGAATGATGTAAGCTTGGTGTCCACGGACAAAATTATGTAATTAAAGTGTGACTGGCAAATTTTCACATGTTTATGTTTAGTTACACAGATATGTCTATTCATAACCTTTTTCGAATCAATGTATAAACACCATTTTGCAGTATTGCGGAACAAGTTTTGTTTTTACACTCGACAAATTGGGTGCGGAAAGGGAACATTTTGTTTATTTGATATTTCGAAATTCAATGTGCATTCGTTAGATAGGTTAGGTTAGGTAGGCGGGCTGGCTTAGTGCCACACTCAGGTCAAAACTGACCCATTGTGATGCCCATCGGGGGAGGAGGGTTGTCCTTTACTCATTTTAACCCTGTCTACAAAGACTGAGATTAATTACTCACTGTGTTTTTCGATTCAAACCATCCTGTGGATTTGGTGAAGTTCATTATCCTGTCTATCGGTGTGCTGGAGAGCTCGTCTAGGTCATGGACGAAATGTCTTTCCAGGAATCTGTACCTGATGTGTTGGAGGCCAGGGCAATGGCAATGTCATAGGAAGTGGGTTGTATTCTCCAGAGCTTCCTCGTCGCCACAGCGTCTACAGAGTTCTTTTCCCGTCAAGCGCAATTTCTTCATGTGGTACCGCAGAGTATTGTGCCCAGTTAATATTCGTACAAGGGTAATTCAACGGGTGTTAGATTCACATTAATTGTTTCACCCAGCACAGCACTGACTGCAAACACACCCCCAAACCAAATGAAACTCACCTCAAGAATCCTTTCATATTTGACAATCACTTACACTTTGACAGAACTGATGAAATTCAACGGGTGTTAGCTTCACATTAATTGTTTCACCGAGCACAGCACTGACTGCAATCACACACCCAAAACAAATGAAACTCACCTCAAGAATCTTTTCATATTTGACAATCACTTACACTTTGACAAAACTGATGAAATTCAACGGGTGTTAGCTTCACATTAATTGTTTCACCCAGCACAGCACTGACTGCAAAGACACCCCCAAACCAAATGAAACTTACCTCAAGAATCTTTTCTTATTTGACAATCACTTACACTTTGACAGAACTGATGAAATTCAACGGGTGTTAGCTTCACATTAATTGTTTCACCCCCAAACCAAATGAAACTCACCTCAAGAATCTTTTCATATTTGACAATCATTTACACATTGACAGAACTGATGCAATTCAACGCTATACATTTATTGTTTCACTGATATCACTCACCAATGCAATGTATTAAAAAAATCTCTAACTTTCTAAAAATTAGTGAAATACTATTTTCCAGTGCTGCTTAATCCGGATGCGGACTTTGCATAACATCTTAGACTGCTTCATACTCGTATTACTGGTTAAACACAATAGGCCTGTTTTTTGTGATATGTATCCACAGCAATGTTCGAACTTACACCATTAACAAAAACAATATTCTATCGACAGTTGCTGTCGATAATATCCACCGAGAAGCGCTGCTTTTCGACCTGTCTTCACTAGTGATTGGCAGGTCGTGCGTTCGAATCCCGACCAGGGCCATGATTTTTATAAATTGAATACACACAACAAAAACAGATCTCCCTAAAGCAATTTAGGCGCCACCTGTGGAGAAAAAAATATCATCGCACCCAACTTCTTTCCTATTCTTCTATTCTTTCATGCAGTAGCACCCAAAAACAGGCAATGAATCATTTGCTGGCTGCTACTTGCAGCAACAAACAAAAATGCCTGCGCTGTGGTTACCACCATAAGGGTACTGTGTCACTACAGACAAAATAAATCCCTTTAGCGCACGCAAATTATATAAAAAAAAAACATGAAAGTGCATAATGCACCTCGCCGTTAATGCCTAATACATATATATATTTTTGATTATTTATTATTCAATCTCTATTCTCTTTTTTTGGTCCAGAACTGCAATTAATACTATTTATGAAACACATTTAATTACTGACATTTCACCTTGGTGTTCTGCTCTTCTAACGTAATTTCAACAAAAAAACAAGTTCAACCAATGCTCATTCAAAACAAATACACTGCCAAGTACGTTTAAGTTGACATTTAAAAACCAATAAAAAAAATTAATTTGAAAGTAAAAGTAACTGCCTAACTAAAAGTCTTTTGTGAAAAAGCTTTTAATTAATAATTTTGACTTACCCGGAATTCACATGTGGCGAGCCCCGCAGGCGGTCAAGAAGGGATGCAATGACGTGGGAGGGTTATGAAAGAAGAAGACCCACAATTCGCATGTGGATAAGTACGAGTATATAGCTGAAATTGACACCTTTGACTTTTCTTGATACACATAGTAGAAGTGTGATATCACACGTGCAGTTAGGCTGCCAATCATCCGTCAGTTACATGCTTGTGCATTTTTGTTCAGTTTGGAGAGGGCGCTCTTAAGTTAAAATTGACTTACTGAACTAGTTAGTTCTTTTAGTTCATTAAGTTCATAATAGTTCACGGCCCAGGAATGTGGATCTGTTGTGGTGTTCGCCGATTGGTGAATCTTTAAAAAGTTAGGTTTATTTAGAAACTTACAAAATGTAAATTTTTAATGAAAGACCACTTGAAGTGATAAAAGAGAGAATTGTTTTGAAGTAAAACACAATGAAATTGTGAAAACAATTTATAAATATTATGAATTACTATAGTACATTATGTTTATATGTATATTTTGCGTCAATTGTCGGTCCTTCATTTACGCTGTGGTCGTCTGAATGTTAAACTCAAAGAATTGAATCAGAAACTGTGCCTTTCCTGCAGGATCCATTGATGGCCTGAGCCCGACTTGCAAAAATTTAGTATCTAAGCAAATAGATTATCAAGTGATTCAGATTAATCTTTTTTTTGCGTCAATGAAACCCTGGCAGCAGCTCTACATACAAATGCCTTGACAGGAAAACGCCGCGAACAGATAGAAAGTGAGATAAATTGCTTGTCAAATACTACCTACCGTAAGAGCAAAACTTTAATTCGTCACTTTGTTATTTTGTTTTTTAAATCATAGTTACATCAGCGGTTAGCGTGTTTGACTTCTAATCGAAAAACTTCCCGTCCATTCAAATATATAGTAATTTTTATTTATTATTATTATTATTTATTAAAACATAAATAAATTTACACTTTAATGTTTTTTGAACAGCGCTAGCTACCAAGGCTTTCGGCTGGAATGATACTTCTAATGGGATGTAAAGTTTACGATATGTAATGAGGGGTGGAAAAATATGAAGAATGAAGTACTGGGACGGTCCGAGCCCGACGGATTATCGACTGCACGATCGCTAACTCGAAAGCCCGTCAGCCTCCGATCGTCCCCGTATATACCTAGCCTATTGTTATATTTCAGTTTCGATTTTTAAAATTAATAGAATTTTGTAAACATTTTTTATATTATGTAGCGATTGTGAAGACAGAAGGTCGATGAGATGCTTATTAAACAATGTTTTACATTTATGTAGTCTACTTTTGGACAATCTGAAACCAGATGTTTTATTGTAAGGATGTGACCGGATTGGCAGAGGTGGCAAATTGGTGGGTTGTCCTTGTTGAGAAGATGGCGGTGGGTTATCTGGGTATGGCCGAGTCGAAGGCGCAAGAAGCATTTGTTCATTCGAGGTGTCGTGTCTGCTGGGTACATTGCTGCAACGGCTGTAGGGTTAATGGAGGAGTAGTGGTGGGTGTATGTGTTCCATTCTTTCCTTCTTTTCTGTTCCCATGCGTTGTTTACGAGATTCAAAAGGTCCCTCCTTGAAGGCATTAGTGGTGTGATATTTGGATATCCAGCCGCGGTTTTCGCTGCGGTGTCTGCAAGTTCATTTCCTCTGATGCCTGAGTGCCCTGGGACCCACAGGATCATAATTTTTTTTTCCTTTTTTTAAAAATGTTTTCACGTATTTTGATCATTGTGCGTGTGCGGTTGTTTATATTCGTGATAGCGTTTAGCGTTGATAAACTGTCCGAGCAAATTACCACATTTTTGAGGGAACTATTACATATTTTGTAGCCTTGAGGATTGCATAAGCTTCTGTAGAGTAACTTGAGAAGTAATTTGGTAGTCTCTCAGCGTGCAGAACGTCGCCTGCTTCGGAGACTACTGCAAAACCAGTTCCGGTGTCAGATTTAGATCCGTCTGTATAGAGTATATCCCATGAGTTGCTTCTGTATTTGCCGATAATCTCTAGGAAGATTTGTGAGTAGGCTTCTAAAGTGGTGGATTCCTTTTTGAACTTTGCCATACTGGTGTTGATGACATCTGTTGGTAGTTCCCATGGAGGGGTATTTCCGAGAGTCAGTGGCTTGATTGTTGGTGGAATTCCTAGGTTCCTTATAACCTCTAAGGAGTTGTGGAATGACGAAGGGTATTTCGGGCACTTTTTTCGTAGCAGAATTTTGTTTGCGTCTTCGATTACTGGAGATTTGAAGGAATGGCAGATCTTCGAGGATAGCCGTGTTGTGAGGAGGTGTATGCGGTGTTCAATGGATGTAAGGCCCGCTTCAGTTAGGATATTTTTTACTGGCGTGGTGGCGAAGGCTTTCAAGCTGCATCTGATCGCGGTGTGGTAAGATGGTTTGATCGTTTGTAGTGTTGACTTTGCACATTTTCCGTAGACTGCCAATCCGTAATCGATCTTGGATAAAATTATATTTCTTGTAACCTGAATGAGTGTGTTCGGATGGACTAAACTATTTTTTGAAGATAAGAATCGTATAATATTTAGCCTGGTAGCTAGCTTTTTTTTTAGTACTACACAATGTTCTTTAAAATTAAAGTGCTTATCAAATATGATGCCTAAGATATTTAAGATATTTACATTTGGAACTTGTATATTGTGCATAATGATGTTGGTACTAATACAATTTCTTTTTCTACAAATATGTAGGTGTTTACTTTTATCGGGTGAGATAATGGATCCTGAGTGGGTGCACCATTGATTTAGGTCAGCAAGTATGTTTTGGAAAGATTCCTTAGTGCGATTGTTATCATTGCACTTAGATAAAAGGATTACGTCGTCCGCATATAGGACGTGGTTTATGTTCTTGTAACTTGCTATTATTTCGCTAATATCGTTATACGCGATTATGAATAATGTTACTGACAATCCCCCTGGGGGATACCATTGTTTAATGTGTGCACAGTTGAGAAGAAGTTGTTCAATTTTACTCTAAATTTTCTATGTACCAAAAATGCTTTTATAAACGAGTACATTTTGGGGCCAATTTTCCACTGTATAAGTTTGTTAAGGATTACGTGGATACCGATCCGATCGAATGCCTTTTCGAAGTCAAGTGACAGGATGGATACATGGTTTTTGCATGACAGAGCGGAAGCAACGAATTCATCGATGTGGAGGAGGGAGTCGGTGGTGCTGCGTCCATGTTTGAAAGCTACTTGGTTGGGATCGATATAGTTGTTTTCTTGGGGTTGTCCTAGAGAAAATAAATGGGACAAGACTTTATTTGATCTCAAAAATTTTGAAAATTTTAATATTTCATATACAAATGATCCAACATATATCCCCTCAAATGGTAGAGGACTTGCTTCTACCTTGGACATTATCTTAACAAACTGTCAAGACTTATTATCTTGTCCTATAGTTGAAAATGATCTCTCATCCGATCGCCTTCCGGTAATTTTTGAGATGAACCATCAAGCAAAATATTCTTTCCCAGAAAGAAAATACAACTTTCATAAAGCAGACTGCAAAAAATTTAAATCAATTTTGAACAGTAAGTATGAAACTTTTTCTCAAACTTCTATGTATACCATAGATGTTATTGATGATAATATTAAAAAATTAGAGCTCGATATAGAAGAATCGGTTAAAATGTCAGTTCCTTTTATCTCAAAATCTCACAACTTCCACGATGCTGTGTTAACTGAGGATCTCAAAAAAACAATTACTTTGAGAAACACAGTTCGACGTAGATACCAAAGGCAGAGAACAAATTATCTGAAATTTCAACTGAAACTTCTAAACGAATTAGTAATCAAAAAACTTCAAGTTATTAGAAACAAGCATTGGAACAAGACTTTATCCCAGATAAAAAAAACATGATAAACTTACTTGGAAACTTTCAAAAAATTTCAAAAGACAAAATTCAAAAATTCCACATTTAAATGTGGATGGCAATAAATTAAATACTAATCTCGAAAAGGCTACGGAGCTAGCAAAATTTTTCGAAAACAGTCACACTATTACTCAGAGCTTTAATGATAGAATTACCAATGAAAAAGTTGAAAACAGTGAAATTGAAATTGAACAACTTTCTGTTGATCCCCTCAATGTTCCAAAAATTTCACCCAGATTTGTTAAAAATATTATTAAAAAAGAACTTAAACCTAAAAAAGCTCCTGGTGATGACAAGATCTCTAACAAGATAATTAAAAATCTTCCAAGAAAATGCCATGTCTTTCTTAGTATTCTTTTCTATAACTGCTTCCTTCTAGGCTATTTTCCCAAAAGATGGAAAATTGCAAAGGTCGTTCCCATTCCAAAGCCTAACAAGCCACTTACAGAAATCTCCTCTTACCGCCCCATAAGTTTACTTAGCTGCTTAGGCAAGCTGTTCGAAAAAATAATCTGTCTTAAAATGACAGAAATCGTTGAAACTAAAAATATACTTCCACCAGAACAGTTCGGTTTTAGGAAAGAACATTCCTCGACTCATCAGGTATTAAGACTTACCAAAGATTTAAAAAAAGCACTAAGACATAAAAAATCCATTGGAATGGTTTCCTTTGATATTGAGAAAGCTTTTGACAGCGTCTGGCATGACGGTCTTGTCCATAAGCTTCTAATAAACGGTTTCCCAATGTATATTATAAAGATTATTAAAAGTTTCTTAAAGGAAAGAAAGTTCTTCGTTGAAATTTCACAACATAAATCTCCGTTGTATGCTATTAAAGCGGGTGTCCCCCAGGGCTCAACCCTCTCCCCCCTTCTTTACAATATTTATGTGTCAGACTTCCCTGCCTTAAATCACTGCAAGAGATCATTTTTTGCTGATGATACATGTATTTACAGTATATTCGATAGTTGCCACCAAATTTTACTCAACCTTCAAAATGCTCTTGATGCGGTTCAAATCTATTTTTATAGCTGGAAAATCAAAATAAATCCTTTAAAGACACAAGCTTGTTTTTTTACAAAGAAACGTAAGCAAAGCAACCTTCCACAAATAAATCTTTCAGTGTGTAATGCTCCAGTCCAATGGGAACAAAGTATTAAATACTTGGGTGTTATTCTTGACAACAGCTTAACTTACTCACATCAAACTTCCGAAAGTGTTAAGAAAGGTCAATTTTTAATCAAAGTCTTGTTTCCACTTTTAAACAGAAACTCCCACCTGTGCCTTGAAAATAAATTATTAATTTACAAAGTTATTTTCCTACCAGCTATGTTATATGCATCTCCATGTTGGTACTATTGTGCTGAGTGCCACTACAAAAAAATTCAGATTTGTCAAAACAAGATTTTGAAAACAATTTTAAACCTTCCTTGGCATTTCTCAACTATTGGGTTGCATGAAATCGCAAAAATTCCTACTATAAAAGAAAATTGCTCAAAAATTTACGAGCAGCTTATGTATAAATGTTCAATAAATGAAAATTCAATATTAAAAAATATTGCCGCTTAGTTTGCATCTTTTTTATCTTAGTTTTAAGTATTTATATTAGTTTAAGTAAAATTGCCAGTGAGTTTTTGTAAAATTTTTCTCAAAACGAATACCTACCAATAAATTAAATATCCTTCCCTATTATAAAATTTATAGTTGCTAAGAATGTATATATTATTCTCATCTCTATGTACTAATTATCTAAATGTATTATAAATAGGTTGACACTAAATGAATAAATAAAGAAGAAGAAAACAAATCGATATAGTTGTTCTTTTCTATATACCAGAGTAGACGTATAGGAACGATTTTTTCTAGCAACTTGCTAGTGCATGGCAGTAACGAGATTGGTCTGTATCCCTTAGGGTGTGTTAGCTTCTTTGTGGGTTTTGGAATGGGAATTATAGTAGCGACCTTCCAAGCATGAGGTACTATACCTTGGGTAAGGATGTTGTTATATAGTTTTAAAATTCGTTGCTTAAATATATCTGGGGTATTTCTTATCATTGGGTATGAGATGCGGTCCTGGCCTGGAGTTTTTCCTTTCAGTGCATTCAGACAGCTTTCGAGTTCTAGAGTGATTTTTTTTCTATGTGCTTTGCCGATATGCTCAGGCTGTATTCCTGGGGCGATCTATTTACCGCGTAGCGTTTTGCTTCGAGAAAGTTTGTTGGAAAACTTGAATCATCGGAATAAACAGACCAAGCCGAGCCAAAGTATTCACAGATGTCTGGTGGGTTATGGAGCGTCCCAGTAATTAAATGAATTGCTGTGATTAAAAAGACAATAATGTGGTTGGATTCAAGAAAGGTAAGGCACGGAAGGCACATTGCCGTGTATCACAAAGGGTTATTTTGCATGCTACCAGATATCACAATCCGACTTGTACATTCCTCACTTGCTATGTAACGGAGTCGAAGCAGTTATACAATTTCTATCAACGTAACTACAGCGGTTATCATGCACACGCGTTTGTTTTGTATATAGTTTTTTTTATTCAACAATAAAAGAGCTAAGCCTGTGATTACAGTAAAATTATCTCATCACACAAAGAAAGCAATTCCTATATGCGTGCAAGGTTGCATAACATTAGCTCGTTTGTTTGTAGTACAGATATGGCGTTCGACGTATGACTGTGTAATTCATAGACAATTGAAAATGTTTAAAATCGATCAAATAGAATTTAAATGTTTTCGTTTTTTACACCTTAGACCTTAGATTTACGAGTAGCACGGAAACAGAAATTCATCTGTCTTACGTTCAGGTTCCTCTCTCTCGAATGTAATATTTTGTGGAATTACTATCTAAAAGAAAGGAGGCAACAAATTGGAAAATAAAAGACTTAGTGTTATTCCTTATGTGTCTTCAAGATATGTGATTGTGGTTTGAATGTGCATGATGGGGTGTCTCGCATTTTTTTTTTTTTTTTTTTTTTTTTTATAATTTGCTTACGCTAAAGGGATTTTTTTTTTTCTGTTGGTACAGTACCCTTATAATGCTAAGAACACAGTGTAAGCTACTTGGTATTAGAAAGAATAGAGAGATAGGAAAGAAGTGTTTGGGTGCAGTTGTAGGGTTTTTTATCCACGGGTGGTGTCTAAGTTACTTAGGGAGATTACGATTTCATGTATTCGGTATAAAGTTATGGACTTGGCCGGGATTCGAACGCACGACCTTCCATTCCGTAAGCGAATACACTACTACTGCACCATTGCCCCCCGCATACTACGTGAAAGATGTCTACTTGGTTGAAGGAATTATGTTCGGTGATAGAATCAATGTAGCGATCGTTTAACAAGTTACAGTCCCTGGCCAAATTATTAGACGCACTTTAAGGTTCTATGTAAAATCTTAATTATCAGGTGACCTTATTCAGCTTTAATTTTATTACTAGATACAATGTATATTTTTTCATTATTCACCTTATTATATAATTTTTGAAACAAATAAAACATCGTAGTAATAGAAAAAATATATATTTATGAACATAAAAATATTAAAAAAACTACAGTGCGTCTAATAATTTGGCCAGGGACTGTACGTTGTGTGTCTTCTAAGAAGTCTTAGATGATTTTATGGTTAAACTTAATTCTCTCCAATTCTGGCACAATTGCCGTGTCTCCTCTATTATCGTAATGCGCTAAAGTGCTTCTCTTTTTTATTATTATTGTATTGTATTACCCAAATAATTGTTACATACTATCCTCATTCGATTTAAAATTTAGTATTGAATAACACTTGGTTCAAAAAAAGGTGTAAGTAAGCTACAGCTGCAAAGAACATAGCATTAAGGGATTAACGTTCAAGTCCAACTGACCAAACTAGATGGTTCGCTTCACAAAAAAAATTCAACTTTTTCGACAATGAGGAACATAAAGTTTCCGCCATGAGTTATCCAACACATTCTCCAAAAACTGGATTTTATAATCCAATGGCAATGGGACCTAACGGAATACCTGCTATATAACTAAATATCAACGGTGCATCAGAACCTGCACCTATTTTATAAATATAATTATTAGGCATTAACGGCCCATATAGGGACTAAAACCTAGCTTCTCCAACCACTTTCTTGTGCGAAGTGGAAGGGACCTACAATTTTACGCCGAATCCGAACGGCAAATTTTTGAGAAGTTTCTCATGACAATTGATTGACTCTGGGATGTTTGTCAGACGTTCGCAAGAGGTGGGGCAGTGGAAAAACTCTAGACGCTACTTGGCGGGATTTTTTTATTTTTTTTTTATTTATTTATTTATTCAACTCATTATTTTGTAAATGTAAGAGAAAGATACTTTTAATTTGTACAAACTAAGACTTCTGTTGCAATGTTGTTTTTGGTTTATTTAAATTTAAAATACTAACAATGAGAAAGAACGGAAACAAAAAGAAAGAAAAACGGAAGAAGGTATTGAAAACATATGAATAGTGCGAAGTAGGTAAAGGAACCGGGAACTTTCGATTCTTACTTAGTCCGACATACTTTTTTGACTTTGAAATTATTTTTTTTATTCATTTAGATATCTACTTACATACTAGACAAAAACGATTAAATCTAACTTAAAATTAACATTATACTTATTCTTAATTATTGGTCCTTATGCAGACGCTCTAAACTTAACTATCACAATATAATTATTGCCTTTCCGCCTAAAAACTATTTTACGAACTAATCTTACATATATATTCATTGAGAAATATTTTAAAACTCGGCATCAATATTTAAATTTTATATATTATATAAAATAAATTAAAAATAAATTTAAAAAAATTAAAAACTACCTATGTATTCTACTTACTTAAACTATTTAACGTATTCTAACTATAATTAGGATTCTGAGCACTCGTTGCCTTGCGCACCAAAAAAGCCAGATCGGAGCGTACTCTCTCAATGTACATTTCATTGGGGTAGTAAGCCTCAAAGATCAGGCCATCGTCGCTGGCCATCGCCTTGCAAAGTGCCTTCGAGTCACCTTAATAAGGAAATTGTCAATCAGATTCAACTAAGCCCCAACGTATAGGAACTTGTTGGGATAGTACCTATGTTATATAGTTGGATTCAGTCGTTTGGAACAACCGAAGACAGGCCCTAAGACATTGTCTCTCCAAAACCCAAATCTTTTCCATATAACTACTCGCTATATATATTAAACCACTATGGACACCCATAAACGACCTTCTTTCTGGGAGGCTTATACTTGGCCTTCTTGGCCTTAGCAAGACAAGCCACTATATGTCTATCGAAATATAGATACTGGTCAAGCCAGATACCCAGATATCTTACTACGCTTCTCACCGCCAATAGCTGCCTATTTTGTCCAATAATGGCCAATTTCTTCCAGTTTTTTCGGGTATCCCTAAAGGCCACAGCCAATGGTGTTCCGAACAAGATTGTTTCTGTCTTCTGAAAGTTGATTTTTAACTTTGAGTCGTCCCAATATCCCTTAATTTGATCGAAGTCACGCTGCAAAAGAATTAATGACGTCGATTTTAGGACCTGATCTGTATGCCACCAAATCATTAGTCCGACACACTTACCACTGAGCCACTTAATGCAAGCTTTTTATACCCTATTCTAAGGGTATATTAATTTTGACGCATAGTTTGTAACACACCTTAATATTGCCCGTAGACCCCTAAAAGTTACTATATTTATGATCAGCATCGATAGTAATGTCGATCTAGCCATGTCCGTCCGTCCGTCGGCAAAAATTAGGCCTTTAAACTGGGCTTAGAGAGCTGAAATTTTAACCATATACTCTCTAGGGTCCCGAAATAATCAAGTTTACGAATTTTTGAAATCCGCCCACAGACACGCCCACAAACTCAAAAAAAAAACAAAATTTTGGAAAAAATCGAATTTTGAGCTAGAAAGCTGAAATTTTTTTTATATGATCTATGACTCCTAAAACTGCTCGGGATATACAATTTTCAAAATCCGCCCACTGACACGCCCACAAATAAATAGAAAAAAATTATTGAAAAATCAAAATTTGAGCTAGGGAGCTGAAATTTATAATATATACTCTCTAGGGGGCCCTTTAAGCTCATGTGTAAATATTTTCAAAATCCGCCTACTGACACGCCCACAATTAAATAAAACAATTTTGTTGAAACACACAAGTTTGAGCTAGGGAGCGTTTTTTTTCGATAAAATCCTTTAAATGTTATATAACAAAATATGTAGAGCGTTCTTAACAATTCAACCATACTTAGACTTTTGTCACGCCCACTTATGAGGGATAGGAATAAGAATAGGATATCCAACAGTTCGCCCAAGCGGACTGTATCCCGTCCCTATGTTTAATATGTATTTTGTACTCTCAGAAGATCTTTCCTTCTTACTGGAAAGCCACGCGCCTTCAACCACAAAATTATCGTCCATTAGCTTTACTGTCCATGCTGTCAAATGAAATTAAGTATTTGTTGAGTTGGTCAAAAATTTAGAAAGTCACCAACTAACAAATGATCCGCAATATAGATTTCGAAGCCGACGTCCGGTAACGGGTGACCTACTCAGTTATCTAACTCATCTATGAACGGATGCAGTTGAACAGCATGGCGAATGGAGAGCTTTAAGCTTTGGACCGAGTCTGGCAAATAAACCCCTCTTTGAAAACTGGCTTCTTAATAAATACCGGATACTCTCTCTAGTTGGGTCTAGCGTTTTCATCAAGGACGATCAAATTAGTTGTGGTCGATGGAGTGTCTCTGGACTAGTTTGATATAAATGATTTGATATACCGCAAGGATCGATACTTTCTCCAACATTGTTTTGCTGAAGAAAGCGCTCTTATATTTTCGTTCTCTAATCTGGCAAATAAGCCCTGCTGAGAAAACTGGCTTCTTAATGAACACCAGATACACTCTGTAGTTGGATGTAGAGTTTCCTTCAAGGACGATCAAATCACTTTGTGATAGATGGAGTGTCTCTGGATTACTTTGATATAAATGCAGGCGTACCGAAAGGATCGATACTTTCTCCAAAGCACTCTTATATCTTCGTTCTCTAATGGGTTCGCCGGTTTATTTATTTATTTATTTATTTATTTATCTACAGCATAGCTTACAGATTACAGAAAAGAAAAAAGATTAAATACTTACAAAAAAAAAATACTAAAATACAACAATTCATTTATATATATGAAAACATGAGAAAAACGATAACGGAGCTTAGTTACTTTAATAAAGCAAACAAGATGTTTTTAAAGCGGTCTCTAGAACAATGAAAATCTATATGTCCACTTATTTCATTAAAAGACGCAAGAGCTCTTGAGATTGGCTGGTTACAACCATAGTTTGTTCTATGTCTCGATTGAAAAAAAAAACATTACGAGACCTTAGACGCCTTTCTGGTGCTTAAAAAGGCACTCTAGATAACAGGGCGGGGCTTTTTATGTGGTAACACACAACATCTCTAACGAATATAATATCGTGAGCGTACCTTCTTACATTAATTTTCAATACACCGAGTAATTTGCATCGCGCCTTATAGGATGGTTCAAAGTTCCAACGCATTTTAAAGAATATAAATTTGGTAAAACGCCTCTGGACCCCCTCAATACGATTTGAATGACTTTCATAAATGGGATTCCATATAATACCGGCATATTCACCGATCCATCTTACCAAGGATATGAATAAAGATAACAGGGTATGTGGATCAGTAAAATCTCTCGAATTCCTTTTAATAAAGCCAACAAGTGAGTTAGCCTTAGCGATTATATAGTCAACATGGGGAACATAGGTTAGCTTAGTATAGATAATGACACCAATATCCTTGATTTGACTAACTCTATGTAAGCATGTCATTTCAAGATAATAGTCGTGAGAATAATACGTCTGAGACTCGGAAAAGGAAATAGCCATACACTTTTGTTTGTTTAGGTAGGGTAGGTAGGTAGGTGTGGCGGTTTGATAAGACAAACCCAATTAGCACTGAGTGCCGTTTTGTTACCACAACCTCACGTAAACCTGGGTATTATCGATTGGTGGGGGAGGCTAAATCCAACCTGCGGAGTTCAGGAAAGTTATCAGCTCCTTGATACTTTTCTCGGAGACTTCCTCAAGTGTATTGAAGAAAGGGCTTCCCAGTGTTCGTAGTCTGGTCCTAGCTAAAGCCGGACAGGTACATAAAAAGTGAATTAGGGTTTCTTTTTTAGTTGTCACTTTGCAACTGCGGCAGTGTGTATTGTATGGGATGCCCAGCTTGGCCGCATGGTCACCTATAGGCCAGTGTCCCGTGATGATCGCTGTTATTCTTGCGATGTCTTTTCGGGTTCTACCTAGAAGGTCGGTTGTTTTTGCCTTGTTGTAGTTTGGCCACGTTTTTCTGGATATGACGCATGCAGTCAGCCTGCTCCATCTGAGGTTGGCTTTCTTAAGGTATTCTGCGGTGTTATTTGCCTTAACTGCTCCGAGCGGAATGTGGACTAGTTCCGCCAGAGAGCAGTAGAGAGCTGAGCCTTGCCTGGCCAGTTCGTCGGCATGTTCGTTTCCATAAATGTTGCTGTGCCCTGGAACCCAGATCAGGGTAACCTTGAACTTATCAAGTAGGGCCAGCTCATTACGGCATTCTAGTACTAACTTAGAGGATATAGTGACCGAAGCGATCGCTTTAATGGCAGCCGGGCTGTCAATAACTATGGCGATCCTTTGCCTCGGTGTTACATTTGAGTGAAGTTTGATCTGGCGACAGGCTTCACGGATAGCCAGTAGCTCCGCCTGGAAGATGCTTGCAGTATCCGGAAGTCTGTACGATTTTGCGATGTTTAAGGATTCCGAAAAAACTCCCGCACCCACGCCGCAGTACATTTTTGAACCGTCGGTGTAGATTGTTTGATCGAAATCCCTTGTCACTTGTCCATTTTGCCATTCTGATCTAGTAGGGATTTGAACGTCGAAATGTTTTGTGAAAGACATTCTGGGAATGATGTAGTCTGTTGAAGGAGGAACTAGTTTTCTCGGTAGAGAATCTAGAATACTACTGTGGCCGCAGGGTTTCGCAGTCCAGCATCCAGACTCTCTGAGTCTGATCGCGCTGCGTGCTGTGAAGTTTGTTATATGTAGATCAAGAGGTAAAAGATGCAATAAGACTGTGAGTCCGTCTGACCGTGTTGACCGTAGAGCTCCCGTTGTTCCTATACATGCCGTTCTTTGTACCTTATTAAGTTTGGTTATATTGTACTTTTTCTTTAGAGCCAGCCACCATACTATTGACCCTTACGTGAGGATTGGTAGTACCACGGCTGTGTACATCCACAGGATCAATTTTGGTTGCAGGCCCCACTTTTTGCCGAAGGTTCTGCTGCAGGCATAGAAGGCTTCTTTACCCGTTGTTCTATGTTTATTTTCCAGTTGAGTTTAGGATCTAGGATAACTATTAAATACCTGGCACTGGTTGAAAGGGGTAGATGTGTGCCGTTTAGGCGAGGAAGCGTAAAGTCAGGTAATTTGGTTTTGGTGGTGAAGAGCATCAGCACAGTTTTCTCCGGGTTGACTCCCAGACCGCACTTTTTTGCCCAAGTGCTAACTTTGCTTAGAGCATTCTCCATGATTTCACTAATCACGGAGGGAAACATTCCTGACACCAATATCACCATATCGTCCGCATACCCGACTACCTTGATTCCTTCTCTGTCTAAACTTATGAGGATTTTGTTCATTACTAGGAGCCAGAGTAGGGGTGAGATGATTCCTCCTTGAGGTGTTCCCCTCCTGGCATATTTGGTTATATTACTGTTTCCTAAAGCTGCTTGAATGATTCTAGTACTGAGCATGGAAACAATCCATTGACTTAGATGATTTTCTATTCCCAGCTCCCTCAGGGACTCTGTTTGTTTGTTTAACTTTAAGCAATTTAGTATGCACCAGTTTTGTAGATTATTAAGGTCAGACTGAATTTTTCTACAATCATCTGTGCATTTTATCTTTAGGAATAGTTTTAAATCATCTGCATACAAAAAGCATTGGCTGAATTGTATACACTGAAGAATATCGTCAATATAAATTATGAAAAGCAGAGGGCCCAAATGACTAATCTTGCGGTACTCCAGAGGTGCAAGAAATTGATCTGGAATAACAGCCATCCAGGTACACCTTTTGGACCCTACCAACTAATTATGAACAAATCCACAAAAGCATAGCCGAGTGAAAACCAAACTGTTCAAGTTTACTTAATAAGATATTGTGATTCACGGAATCAAAGGCTTTACTGAAGTTAGTGTATATTGCATCAACCTGGCATCCGCTTTCAACTGCATTTATTACATAAGAGGTAAAATGAACTAAATTAGATGTCGTCGAGCGACCTGAGACCAAACCGTGTTGAAACGCAGATAAGTGTTCCTTTATATGGAATTCTAATTTGTTCTTGACAATGCTTTCAAAAAGCTTAGGTATAGCAGATTGTTTGCATATTCCACGGTAATTTTCAACATTATTCTTAGATCCAGATTTGAGAATAGGGATAAGATATGACGTTTTCCAATTATTGAGAAAAGTACCAGAAGAAAGAGATGCATTAAAAATCGTATGCAGAGGCTTACACAATGATTCACAACAACTTTTTAAAACAATTGCGGGAATACCATCCACTCCAGGTTTAGAATTCGGCTTGATGCTACGCGCTGCCAACAGAATATCATTAATGTCTAGAACTAGGAGACCAAAATCAATTTTAGATCTGGAATTTAAATTGAAACTCGTTGGCGCATTACAATTTGAATAAATGGTCTCAAAGAATTTCGCAAACAACTCAACTGATCCTTGAGCATCATTGGAAATAACATCATTATAAGTAATTGTTTTGGACAACTGTTTAACAAAGCAGGACAGAGTAGGGCAGATGAAGACTGGACTAAGTATAGGTCCGAACTTAATCTATACACTAAAGAAATAAGGAGAGCAAAACTCGAATCCTGGAACACGTTCAGCGAATCCATAAAGAGTACAAACGAGGCCGCCAGACTACGTAAAGTATTGTCCAAAGACCCCACGGTCCCAGGCTATATTAAACGTGCTGACGACTCTTGGACAGAGTCTAGCCAAGAAACACTACAAATATTAATGAATACTCACTTTCCGGAGTCTAGTGAAATCACTGGATGTGAGATCAGCTACACTCCGGTTCCGCCAGACACACAAACGGAAATAGCAATGGTCAGCATTATAACAGAGCACAAAATTGCTTGCGCAGTCAAATCATTCAAGCCCTACAAATCGGCGGGACCAGATAATGTCATACCAGCAACGATTCAACAGGCTCTTAACGTAATACTGCCATGGCTAAAAGCCATTTTCACAAGCTGTATAAGACTCTGCTACATACCGCAAAGCTGGAAAGAAGTTAAAGTGATATTCATTCCCAAAGCAGGGAGACATATACACTGCACAGCAAAAGATTATAGGCCGATAAGTCTCTCCTCTTTTCTCCTAAAGACACTGGAGAGAATAATCGACTTATACACAAGGGAGCTTCTAGACGAAAACAACCTATGCAGCACTCAACACGCCTACCTCAAAGGCAAGTCCGTTGAAACAGCCCTGCACGAAGTTGTGTCAATAATAGAAAAAGGACTACACCACAAAGAATTCACCATGGCAGCATTTTTGGACATTGAGGGAGCTTTCAACAATGTTAAAACAGCGGCCATAAAAACAGCGCTCGAAGACTTAGGAGCGAAAAAAGAAATAACGACCTGGGTTTACGAAATGCTCAACAGCAGAGTAATTAACTCAGAGATCGGTGAGAGTCACATAAGGAAAATAGTGACCAGGGGCACCCCACAGGGAGGAGTCATATCTCCCCTTCTGTGGCTCATAGTGGTCAACAATATCCTCACGACTCTAAAGGTCAAAAGGACGAAAATAGTAGCGTACACAGACGATATTGTAATTCTAATAAGTGGCAAGTATCTCCCCACTATTAGCGATCTCATGGAATCTGCCCTAAAAGAACTATCCTCGTGGGCAAGACCAAACGGCCTTGGAGTCAATCCAGTCAAAACCGAATGTGTTCTGTTCACTAGGAAAAGAAAAATCGAGAAATTCGATATGCCGAAGCTAAACGGAACTCGTCTGAAACTTTCCCCGGAGGCAAAGTATCTGGGCATCATCCTAGACTCTAAGCTTACTTGGAAACGTAACACAGAAGAAAGATCAAAAAAAGCACTATGCGCCTTCTACGCATGCAAGAAGACCTTTGGCAAACGTTGGGGTATGCGCCCTTACATAACCCATTGGATGTACACAGCGATCATACGACCCATACTTACATACGGGTCAATTGTATGGTGGAAGGCAACAGAAAGGACTACCTATCTCCATAACCTCTCAAAGGTACAGAGATTAGCATGCATCGGTACAACAGGAGCAATGAGATCAACACCTCAAGCCGGACTGGAAGTCATTTTAAATCTACCACCCCTTGGTGAATACATTCGCAGCATGGCAGCCAAAGGAGCCCTCCGCCTTAAGGAGGCAAACATGTGGAGACACAGCTCCTATGGGCACGGCTCCATAATTCACAATTACTTGGGTATCGATCTTTCCAGGAAAACGGACTACATAATCCCCAATCGAAACTTCGAGAAAAACTACTCTACATACATACCCCAAAGAGAGAACTGGAACACGCCAGCCAGCGCACAAGAAATCCATATCTATACGGACGGGTCAAAAATGGATGTAGGTACAGGAGCAGGAGTTTTCTGCGAGCCCCTAGACATAAAGGACTCGTACAGACTGCCCAATGAATGCAGCGTCTTTCAAGCCGAAATAGTCGCCATAGACAAGGCAGCAAAAACAATATCCGCGAAGAATCTGGATCCTTCCAAGATTACAATCTTCGTAGACAGTCAGGCGGCGATCAAAGCACTAGACAGCGAAACCATAAAGTCAAAAACAGTCAGGAACTGCCAAAAATCCCTCAACGAAATAGGCGAACGACACAGGATCACCCTCTGCTGGGTCCCCGGTCATAGCGACATCGTGGGGAATGAAAAATCAGACGAGCTGGCAAGAACAGGGTCAGAACTTGACGCAATGGACGCCATTACGTCAGTAGACATCCCAATTAGTGCAGCAAAAAGAAACATTGACCAAAAACTGAGGGAACAAATTAACACCACCTGGTCCCAAAGGTAGGACTGTGTTATATCTCGCAGTCTATGGCCAAGAATCGACGAGAAAAGAACAAAACAAATCCAGGAAATGAATAAACAAGAAATACGTATCCTAACCGGCGTACTGACAGGCCACCTGCACTATAGGTGTAATGGCAAACAGGCTCACCAGACTTACTGCAGGATCTGTCAGGATATAGAAGAAACCGAGACCATGAAACACCTGCTCTGCGAGTGTCCAAACCTCCAGACATCTCGACTTCGCTATCTGGGCAACAGATTTTTCGAAGACCTAGAGGACGTAGCGCAGGTACCACTGACGGACACAAACAGGTTTGTCAAAAAGACAGGTTGGTTCCAATAGGCCAACCAACAAGAATAATTTAAACGGAGTATGGTAAGTGTTTTTATTGTAAGGGAAGATTTTTACCACAATAAACAACAAGGGATCACAATGGACCAATGGGCCCCCGTGCAAGCACAGCAATTGATGTGCACCTCCCTTCTAACCTAACCTAATTGTTTTGGGAAAACCTGTATTTGTCCTTTTATGCTTTAAAAATGACCAAAAACATTTAGAGTCCCTTTTTAACTTATTTTCTATACTACCTATATAGTTATTATGAAGAAATTTATTCAAAACATTAAACTGACTACGTACGAGTAGCTTACAAAACACTTCTTTATCAATTTCGTTTCCCGAAATTTTAAAGGTTTTGTGAGCCTTGTTTCTCAAATTCTTTAAATGTAGAAGGCGCGAACAAACATAGAGAAGCTAGACTTTAAGATACAATTAAAACGATTATACATTTCACTAAGACATAGATTTTCAAATTCACGGTCCCAGTTAAACGAATTCAAATGCGAATTCATACCAGTAAATTTACATTTAAGAAAGTTAAATGACCTGTCTGTAATCGAGTTTCTCTTATTATAATTATACATTTCAATTTCAATACAAATTTGCTCATGATAAGTAGAATTATTTAAAAGAGAAAATGGTGCATCAAAAATGTTACATTTAAAGTCATTAATATTAACAAATACAAGATCAAGAGCTCTATTTTGGGAATTCGTTATTGTATTAACTTGACATAAACAAACAATCAATAACAGCCAATTCATAGTCTTTAACCACATTATGTGGAATAAGCATTTTATCGTCATCAGACCAAGACCATACAACATCACCAATATTAAAATCTCCCAGAGCACATATATAATTTGAATTTGAACAACGATTATTTATAAATTCAATATTTTCAATGCATTTTTTCATAAATATCAAGCTTACTATGTGATGGTATGTAATTAAAAATAAAGAAAATTAAATCGTTAGTACCTTGAACATTAACAGAAACACAGATCTGTTCGACATCTAAAATCGGCAAAACTATCTCATCGGAAGAAAATGTTGACCGAACTGCAATCAGCAGACCTGCGGTGGAGGTTCCTCAACCGATTTACAACGATCACGGCGAAATACATTGTACAATAGGGTGTATCATTACAAGGCATCATTTACATATTTTTTTAAATTTGAAATATCAAGTTGATAAAAAGTTGTCATTTAGATTATATTTTAAGAAAAACAAAATTTTTTTGAAATGAAAGGTCGCTTAGGTGTCCCGGAATGAGCCTAAACTCTAAGTTTATTTTAGTAAAAACCATTTTTTTGTGAAATATTTAATTTAAAAACGAAAAATTGGTAGAAAGTATAACACTTTTTCTGGAGATACATTTGGTTAAAATTACATTAATTATATTCATAATCTTGATAAATCTTTGAGTCAGCAACAATTGAAATCTCAATCCATACTTTATAGCATTGCATTTCAGACCTGCAACAAGACAAATGACCGATTGAGAAAAAAATACATTTGAATTGAGATATATTTTTATTTAAATACTAGCTGCACCTGCCCGGCTTTGCCCGTGCCCGAGAATTCTATTGGCCAATACGTTCGAGTAGACTTCCTTATAATTGGCTATAGCGGGTATCCGGCGTATGTTGCCGCGCCTAAAAAAAGAAGACCGATTTTGACCAAAGTTCACAGAAACACTCTCAGGCCAATACCGAAGATTGCCTGATTTGAGCTCAACCGGTGAAAGGGACTGCACGTTGTTCTCCGCATGGCTTAGGCCGCTCACACAACTTCGTTGTTCCGTTTAGGGTAGGTGCTTGTTGTCTGGCAGGCGCCTATGTCACCTTACTTGTGCGAATCAAACAACAAAGCGAAAATAAAAAACTTCGATTGAATCACTTTTCATTCACTTCCACACCGATTGTTATCAATGTTGGAAAAGCAACTTTCCGATGTCCGATTCACAAAAAAATGCAAAAAATTTCAATAAGAGTTATTTGAATAAAATATTGAACACACGATATCTCAAGAATGAAAGTGCGCACAAATTCCACAATAGGCTTGAAACGTTCGTGTGGTCTCCCTCTTTCATATGCTTGTTCGGATAACAAAATAAGTGACGTCTGTACGGTCTCTGTATCTGCGTCGTAATTTACACGCATACGCACATATGCATGTGTACTCACTCAAATGCCCATATTTCACACACCGATGCAGATATAGCCAAACATAACAACCTTCGTGCAGACGTCGCCTTTCATGGAAAAAAAAATTTCATTGGATTCGGTTAACGCGTTTGGCCAAACACCGGCAACAAACACAAATATGGATTGATTTTTATATATAGAAAATATTACACAAAAAAACTTTTTATTATTTCACTTAAATTTGTTTTTTTTTTTCAAAGCACATGATACCTACATATGAAACACACAGTGTATAAATACATTGTCAATTTTTTTTTCTTTTTTAAGAAACACATAATTTACACACCGATGCAGATACAGACATCGCACATACATAACATCCTTCGTATAGACGTCACCTTTCTCTAAAAAAAAAATTCATTGGAATCGGTTAACGCGTTTGGCCAAACACCGGCAACAAACGCAAATATGGATTGATTTTTATATACATATATATATATATAAATAGATATAGATATATTCTCATATCAATTTTAATTCACAAAAACTCACAAAATCGCAATGAAGAAATCCGAATCCGACAGCGCCACCAAACATGAAACAAAATTGGCTTCTCCATTGATCGATAACAGGTGGCGTTACGTTGCGTACGTCTATCTGACAGTTCAATTGTGATACGATATGTTACATTCAAATGTGATTCTTTATTTGGTTGTTGCCAAAATAAATAAATACAAAATGAAAAAAAAAATAAAAATTTAAAAAAAATCGAAAAAAACCTGTCGTAACACGCTGGGTGGTCAAAATAAGCCATTTTGAAATTTAGATTTTTTTTCTTCTTAAACCCGTGCTGAGAAAATACCTTTCCAACAAAGTATAAATCATCAAAATCAGTTCGGCCAATCTCGAGTTATGCGGTTACATCGCTTCGGACACTTTCTTTTATATATATAGATTATAACGAATTACTAAATGGAAATGCCTAAAAATATCAATTATTATAATTTGAAATCTTAAGTCATCAGTTAAGTTGATATAAAGTAAGTCTTACATACCTACTTGATTTTTTATTCTTGGGATACAAATGTATCGGAGTGCCGCTTAGTTTCAAACTTTGGAAGGTCCTTTCTGTCTAATAGTCTTGATCGAATTAAGCCATCTCGTTCTTGAGCTCCACAAACGTGTTTTGATGCTGAGGTAATTTCTTTTACAATTCGCTCAACCGCTTGAGTGTGCAAGGGAATTGTGAACTCATTTCTGTCGTTGTATCCAGAACGAACTATCAACTCGATCTCCTCCTTGTTCAAGTTAGTGATGAGAGGTGGTTCTGTTTACTTTACTTTAGTAGAATTCCAATCAACGAGATCAATGTAATCTTCTGCATCAAAGTTGACAAGTGGCGGCTTGAAAACTCGATTGGGCCTTGGCTTTGTTTGTCGAGCCTTTTCTATCCATTTGCTTGCCAGAACTCTAATATGTTCTCGAGGGTCAAACAACATTCCCAAAAGAATATGCTCTGGATGTGCCATAAATGAATTTCTCTGCAGTGTAGATTGAAGTACAGCCTTCAAATCATTTTCTAAGTACTTGATGCATTGTACCATTTTGAAAAAGTGTTTTGAAGCATTGATAATTTTAGAATGACATTTTATTGTGAACCATGACGTAGCATAGACTTTCATGACGAACGCAGCTAGTTTTTTCAATTGTGGGGTTGGATCAGTGGTCGAAATATATAAACGTAATATAAGATTTGTCATTGTCAGCCACCTTGCATGAGAGATATTACCAGGGTTTCTACTCGCCAACTCTGGGGAGCATTCACCTTTTTTTATAGCATGACATATATCCCACAGGTACTTTTGATCAGTGCTCAAGTCTTTACTATCAACCTCTGGAATCTGCCATCTATTTTGTCATAATTAACAATTGGTAAGTCTTGGCACTGAGTTAAAGTTTTACCTATAGGCCCACTGAAAGAAGTTGGTCCTGAAGTAGGACCATCGAGGGTAACAAACACTTTTCTAATGGGTAATTCGTTTAAGTGTAACATACAGATAACAACTTGAACAGGGTGCTTTAATGCACGTTCAAAATCACAATCGCTCCGTTAGATATTCCAGTATTCGTTGCCGTACCATCACATCCAAGAGCTTTAATAGTTGTTTTATCAATACAGGCTTCATTCATGTAGTCCAGTATTGACGATACTATATCTTTACCTGAACCACTTTCAGGAGTTACGTGACCACAGAACGCTGATCCTGGTTCTTCAACCAAAGATATATGTTCTTCTCTAATTGTTTTACGAACAGATTTACCTCGAACTATTTCTTTTGTTATAGTTTCATCTTTTCGACCATCAAAATAGAGAGCAATTACTTCAGTTGTTCGAGTTTAGGTTATGCTTTGACGATACTTCACCCTTTCACGAACAACTTTTGATTTATCAATTGCTGCTGTTTGATTGTCCGATGTTATAACACTTAAGTCTTGTAAAAGGGCACTTGCTAGTTGAGCTGCTGCTCTATTGGAAATAGCTCTGCGGTCACATGCTCGAGAAAACGATGGCAGATGTTCTGGTAGGCCTTGTTTCACAATCACGGTTGGACTTTCCATTTTTATCTTTTTTGGAGCTACGAAACTTTCGTCACTTGAATCCTGGTGCAATAATTCACTGGCGGAGTCACTGTTTAGAATATTTTCATTACACAAATCTGAATTAGATGTTGTTTGGCCAATTCCCTTTAAATAGCAATTTCTGGACTTTTCCTTCCTTTTATTGCGTTTATCTATCTTGTTGGGTTCTTCCAGCTCGAGACCTCCGATAATCATTACCCTGCGATTTCGTTGGTCTGTCAAAAATGCGTGCTCTAATTGTGGAACCTTCCTTGAAGCCGGACACAAACAGTTTTCCAAATTATTACATTTACATGAACAAATATCAAACAGACTATATACAATGTCGATCTTAAACTTTTCAACCGACTCTTTGAAACTCTAAGCATTTTGCGTGTTATATCCCGATGATTTTTTTATCTTTTCACATCTCTCATGCAATTTTAAAATCATAAAAATAATATTATTTGTAAATGAAACAGGAATGGAGGCTTTTTTCCAAATTTGTTTTAGCTTATGGCACACTTGCATTGCTATAGATTTTTTTCTGGTTGGTGGCATCCCTCAGATTTCAACAGATTTCTCTCCCATTCAAAACATTTAAGTACGTCACTTTTAGTGGGTAAAACATTGCTAGAACTTATATCCAAAGGTTGTCCGACAATGGGTACTTCACTGCTCTTCCTTGTCAATGTCACTGTAGTGTTTGAACTTTTACTCATGATGACAAAACAACAAAATAACTCTAAATACACAAGCAAAACACAAAACACCTTAATACAAATCAAACTTTACACTAAATAGCAAAATACTTGACTTATAAAAGGAGAAGAATTAACGCGGCTTACTTAAGTTAAAAAAAACCGTTGACTGAAATTATTTTTAAATTATGCATACATTTTGGAAGTATATGAAAATTTGAATTCAATTCCGGTAGAACTAGATGTTTGTTTTCAGGAGCTAAATATTTCTTTCATGATTTTGCATTTAGATACACGTTTTTGCACTTGAAAATTAAAAATATACTATGTGAATTTCGCCAAAAAAAAATAAAAAAAAAAATTATTTTGAACGAAATTTAAAATTTTTAGGAGCATTCCGGGAGACCTAAATATATTTTAATCTTAAAAATATTTTTTTGTGTGAATACATGTTAGTAATTACAACTTTTTATCAACTTGAAACTTTACATTTCTCGAAAAAAAAATTTGTGATAGATTGTCGAAGATTTCGGATGACAGAATATTTTTATAAAGCCAAGATTCCGTAATTATTATCACATCATAATCCTTGTGACGATGTGAAGCCATGACGATAATAAACTTGGTTTCGGATTTTTTTTACTGTAGCCAATCAAATGGTGGTGCTATTGCATTTGTGCGATCAACGAGTTTTCGGGGGTGGCTTTTTTTTAATATTCCGACACGGAA
Source organism: Portevinia maculata (assembly GCA_949715645.1). NCBI lineage: Eukaryota > Metazoa > Arthropoda > Insecta > Diptera > Syrphidae > Portevinia > Portevinia maculata. The sequence goes on from OX454526.1 coordinate 11,906,355, forward strand.
ATGCTCCTTTTATTGATTTTTGTTTGATCGACCTTTAACGATTTTACCATACCGGCGATATCCTGTCATGTCAACCCATGGATTTGCATGCACACCTGTGGGAGAGTTTGAAATGTAGGCTCACCTTGCTTGGCAGTGAGGGGAAACCCTTAGTCGCCTTGAACGACAAGCGCTGGGTTTTTGGGGGCGCTGCATCGACTTTCTCAGCCCATACCCGCACGGTCGGGCGTAATCTGGCGTGATTGTAGGGTTTCTATATTTTTCTCTCTGCTCGTCGTCGGAACCTCCTACCCGCGGAATAGTTAATTTGTATCAAATGCCGATCAATGTCATTATTTGTAATGTTACGGTTTGTCAGTGAGTCGATCCCACTCCAACGGTTATCTCGCTTTAACAATCTGGGAGAAGCGTGACCAGTGTGAACACACCGCTTGGTACTCCTCCCGCAGTGTTCGCTCGTTCGGGATCCGTATTGCGGCGATAAATCCGAAGTTGTAGCTATAGTACTCAATCGCACGCAAACAGTTTCGTGTGTTTTGATCGGTGTTCGTCAGTTGACCTCTTTGGTCCGTTAGGGCCAAGTCCGGGAAAGCACCGCTTCTCGGAAAAGAGGATACATACGAGGGCGGGTCAATAAGTCCGTGACTTTTGGAATAAAACACAGATTTTTTGATAAAAAAAAAATTTATTTTTCAACGTTGTCTCCCTTGAGCTCTATAAACTTTGTCCAACGCTTCTCCAATTTTTTTATCCCTTCCAAAAAAAATGATTTGTCGAGGTCCTCAAAATAGGCCTTTATTTGCGAGATGACTTCATCATTGGAGTCAAATCTTTTTCCACCAAGCCATTTCTTCAGGTTTGGGAACAAGAAGTAGTCGCTCGGAGCCAAATTTGGAGAATAGGGTGGATGAGGGAGCATTTCATAGCCCAATTCATGGTTTTTTGCCATGGCAACTGCACATGCGTGCACCCTTGCATTGTCTTGGTGGAAAAGAACTTTTTTCTTGGCCAATTGAGGTCGGTTTTTTTTCAAATCGTCATTGAATCGGTCCAATAAGTTGGCATAATATTCCCCATTGATTGTTCTTCCCTTTTGAAGGTAGTCAATGTGGATTATCCCGCGTGCATCAAAAAAAACAGTCGCCATAACTTTATTGGCTGACAAACCCACCTTGGCCTTCTTTGGCGCCGATTCACCCTTAGAAACCCACTGTTTTGACTGTTGTTTGGTCTCTGGTGTGTTGTGATGGATCCATTTTTCGTCCACGGTTACAAAACGGGGCAAAAACTCCTCCATATTGCGATTAAACAACGCCAAACCTTCCTGTGAAGTTGTTACACGATTGCGTTTGTGGTCGACTGTAAGCAAACGCGGCACCCATCTTGCGGAAAGCTTTCTCATGCCCAAGTGATCATTCAAAATTGAAACCACTGAGCCATGCGAGATCCCTACGGCTTCCACAATCTCTCGCACTTTCAATCTTCGGTCGGCCAACACCATATCGTGAATTTTTTCGATTGTTTCGGGTGTAGAGACCTCAACTGGGCGTCCAGGACGTTCGGCATCTTCAGTGCTTGTACGGCCACAACCAAATTCAGTAAACCACTTTTTTACCATTGAAATCGATGGTGCAGAGTCCCCATAGTATTTTTCAAGCTTAGCCTTGGTCTCGGTAATGGTTTTTTTTCGCAAGAAATAATGCTTAATAAGCACACGAAATTCACTTTTTTCCATTTTCTCCTCAAATTAGTGAGTAGTCTGATAAAAATAGATGTCAAACACAAACTAACTGACGCAGCAAGTTTAAATTTTGACAGGAGTCAACTGACAGATGCCTGTTGACAGGAGCAGTGTTGCCGTTTCAGTAAAGAGGTCAGAAATTCAAAAAGTCACGGACTTATTGACCCGCCCTCGTATATCCGTTGCTACAACTCGAGTTTGTACTCAATTATATTGAGGCGCCATCAATCGTGAAACTGGATGCCCTTAGGATTTGAAGAAAGATATCCCCATGCCGCATGTTTCCCATTAAGCTCTACGGGCAAGAAGTTGTAATTCTCCTCCGCGTTAAGCTGAAGGCCACGAAAAAGTGTCTCAAGCTCTGTCATAAATTGATGCAGCTTTACTTGTCAACTATTATGACGCAAAAAAATATATATATATTTCCGTGGCGTATCCCTTTCCGACTTCCCTCTATCGGATAAATAATACGATGAGTTAATATGGAAATCATAATCGCTCACTCGAAGTGTTTCCGATAAGTTATAGAGTTCCTTTGAATCTATTAATTTCCCCTGTCCACTTATAGGGCATCTCGATGGCAACCATTAAAAATAATAATGCTAAACATTAACACGTTTATGGGACAACACATTGAATTTCTAATTATTAATTATTACTATTCTAGGCAAGGCATCCCAAATGAAAGGCTATGAACAACATCTTCTTTCGAGATATATATCGCGTTTACGTGTTTTGTTTTTATCTTTGAGATACACGCAAGTATGCCAACAAACAGCTTACGACTATTTATAAACTGTCTTTCTTCCGCAGCGCTGTATTAACTTCCTGCCAGATCTATGGTTTCGGCATCCCAAACACTTTCCATTAGACGTTTTATTTGCTTCTTTATTTCATGCGTGCTCTAAACATGTTATTCAATAACAACATTATGGTGGACAATTGTACAATCAAGTCTATGACATAAGTACGGCAATCATATCGCAATTACGTATTTTCCGAGTATATAATATGTTTGGGATGATCGTAACAATCGATATTTTTCATTTTGAAACTCGACTGTTCATTCGAAAGCTGCATTTAAATCTCAGACACTGACACGCAATTATATTCATCAGTAATATTCGTCACGAAAAGATGTATCGATGTCTAGGCTTCAGTGACAGTATAGTGAAATCCCATTTATTGTATTATCAACTTCCAAATATATGTACGAATATTATTTGCATGTTCGTATCTTGAATTTGTTTCATAAAATATTATTCAATCGCAAGTGTATCTTAGTTACGTACATACGAACTCCCGATTCATATTTGAATTTGATCATTTATTTGTCTAGCAGAAATCACAAAAGATGGGATTCCTCGTTATATTGCATGTAGGTACCTACTCGTATTCGTTTTCGCTTGCTGATAACATGTGTTTGTGGATATATTAATACCAAGGTATGTCCCGCTGTATAAATAGATTCAGCGTCTTATCGCGTTTGGCGGCAGACAATTCCCATAGTCTCGATGAGTGAGTTTGCAGTTCTATACGACAATAGAATGTATGGTAAACAAAAACATAACAAATTGGGATGTTTGAATGTTAAACTTGTGGTGGATCATGTTACCTACACCTAGATGATGTTTTTTTGTTTTGTACAGCTGCTGAATCACTCAGACTCAAGGTCAGACAGATATACCTCCTTTCCTGTATAGTAATTTTTCGGAAGCTTAGATTTTTATCATTCACCACATCCAGTATTCAAGCTCTGCGGTTTCATCCCTCTCCCCTCAGGCGTCGCAGATGGTTGTATCATGTATTACATTCAGGTGACTTCCTTGTCGTCCCGAACCTAGTCATCACAATGTAATTTATTTAAGGTGCAGATAATATATCATATGCGATTTTATTTGTGATTAACATCTTAATCTTTTTGACAGTGATTTCCCAAAAAGGTTCTCGCAGTTTTAACTGAAATTTTTTTTGGAGGTAGAAGAAGGCCTAAAAACAACGTTTGCACAATGTATAGCTTAAGAAAACGCGTAAAAATCCGAAAAAAAATGTTTAAAGTATTTGTTTTTAACCTCAATCTGTCAATAAATTCCATTGAGAAGACATTCAGAAAATAGCAGCATTCAGTGCTATTCATTGGTTCATGTATTAACTAGACTATGAACGATTGCATGCGGATTCAATTCGAATCGAAACAGGATTGACTTAATGTAATCTTAGAAAGTATTGTTAAAAAAATGTTGTGAACGTTAGAATAAGCATTAAGGATAATATCCTTTAGAGGCAATCTTGTTTCTTTTAGGTTTTTCTTTTCTAGATCGAGAATGCGTTTAATTACATTGTGAAATCACAAGTGATCCCATAAACAGTATGATGTGTATGCCACACCATTTGGGATAAGTGTGAGGTACGTATTTAACTTGTGGTGGACGACGTTTTTCGGATCCAATTAGTATAATAATAATATTTTGTTAGGGTATATTACACTGCGACCTATTGGTCTATTGTTTCCCCTTTCTTGTGCCTCGGAGAGGTTCGTGCTCTCTTTCAGAGCCCTCTCTAGATACTTCTTTGTGAAGCATGTCGAGGTATTGCTCTGATTTATCCTTGGCAGGTCACACTCCTTAGAGCACAGCGTCCAGTCCAGTTTCTTTGATGAATCTGAGAATGAGCTGTGGGTCCTAGTTTGTATGTCCTTGTCTGTTATTTGGTGCCTGCCCAAATATTTCATCCTTTTGTGGGCCAGTGCCCCACAGGATTCCAGTATGTGGTCTGGAGTTTCGGCGGTTTCACTGCAGAATCTGCAGAGCCCGTCCTCCGATATGCCCATTTTCCTCAGGTGCTCCTTCAGTCTGCAGTGCCCCGTGAGGAGGCCTGTTAGGATTCTTAGGTTGTTTTTGTTAAGGCCGATACAAGCTTTGAATCTCTTTTGGTTGTAATTTCCTAAGAGTTTCTTTGCTTGCCTCAGACCTTGGAGGTTGAGAAAGGCTTTTGCCCTTGTTTCTTCCTCCAGTCTCCTAAACTCTTCGCGTATAGTGTGTTCTCCTATCCCGCAGACCGGTTCATGTCCTATGAAGGGTTCCTCTGCCCCTTTTCTTGCCAGAGAGTCCGCTGCCTCATTGTCTGTAATGCCAACATGACCAGGTACCCAGCAGATGGAAATTCTGTTATTCTTGCCTAGTCTATTCAGTCCGTGTAGGCATTCCAACACGAGTTTTGACTTGATAACGTAGGCGTCAAGAGCCTTTATTCCTGCTTGGCTGTCAGACATTATTGCTATGTTGCAATTCCTGTAGTTTTTCTCGAGGTTGATTCGAACGCACCTGTCTATGGCACATATTTCTGCCTGGAAGATGCTGGTACATTTGCCCATGGATTCGTAGTGCTTAGTTCCTGGTCCAAACACTCCTGCACCAGTTCCCTCCACGGTCCTCGAGCCGTCCGTGTACCACTTTGTTGTGTGGTTGCTCAGTCCATAAGTTATGGATTCATTGCTCCAGTTCTCCTTATTGCTGAGCTTTATCTGGAAATTCTTCTCGAAGTTGAATTTCCTGATGTTGTCGTCCCTAGGTATGCCAAGAAGTGGGAGTTTTTTGAGTAAGTCACCGTGTTCTTTCGAACCGATGCATCTCCCTCTCCCAATTCCCTCCTTTGCCATCCTAAGGATTGTTTTGTCTGCCTCGTTCATCACCATGATGTGTAGAGGGGTCAATTCCAATAACACCTCCATGTGTTGCGGCTGGGCAGCTCATATTGCTCCGGTAATGCACAGGCACGCCAGTCTTTGCACTTTGCTGAGTGTCTCTCTCGTTGTGACTAGACTGGTTCGTTTCGCCCATGCTGCCGCTCCGTATGTGATCATTGGTCTCACGATTGCAGTCCATCGCAGGATGTTTGGGCTGCATCCTCATGCCTTCCCCACTAGGCGCCTACATATCATGAGAGCGCGGGTGGCGTTCTTGGATATCTCCTCTGTATGTTTTCGCCAGAGGAGTTTACTATCTAGATGGAGTAATAAATATTTTACTTCTTTGACTGGAATCAGTGTCGTGCCTGATAGGCTAATGTCCTTAAGTCTTTGAAGTTGTCTTTTCCTTGTGAATGGTATTATCGTTGTTTTCGCCGGATTGATGTTAAGTCCGACAGTATGGCACCATTCCTTGGTTACAGCCCCCTTTGTATAATGTCCCCAAGGTTGGTTAATTTTTCCAGCAGTTCGTCTACAACTAGGCTCCACATTAAAGGTGATAGTACCCCTCCCGGTGGACATCCTCTTGTTGTGTTCACTCTGATGGTTCCAGATGGTGTTTGAGTCTCTGCTGATCTAGTGCTCAGCAGCTCACACATCCAGTTGGATACTGTACTGTTAACTCCTTTCCTATCCAGGGATCGTTTAATCGCCTCATGTGAGGTGTTGTCAAATGCTCCCTCTATGTCTAGGAAAGCGCACAGTACAATTTCTTTTGCTGCCAAGGCACTTTGAATTATCTCCGTCAGCTGGCGGTCTCTGTTGATCTGCCCGCTCTGTATGCATGCTGACGATGATGTAAGGGGGATGTGTTCAGTACATCTTCCCTTAAATAATTGTCCACAACCTTTTCTGTCATCTTCAGAAGAAATGATGTAAGGCTGATGGGTCTGTACGATTTTTGCTGTGTGGTGTCTTTTTTCCCTGCTTTTGGTATAAACGCAACCCTTGCTCGTCTCTATTGCATTGGTATGTGGCCCAAGGCAATACTGCTCCTTGTTATTTTTAGCAGGTGTGGTATTAGTACACCTTGCCTTTCTTGTAGAAGGGCGGGTATAATGCCGTCCACTCCGGCAGATTTAAAAGGCTGAAAGGAATTTATTGGCCATTTCAGTCGTCCCTCAGAACAGATGGTTGATGTTATTTCCCAGTCTTCCCTCCGAGGTCTGATTGAAGTGGTATTGATTCCTAGCTCAGTACTAGGCGAGCTGCCAGGAAAGTGAGTTTCTAGTAGCAATAGTGCCCTTTGATCCTCATCTTCCGTGAACTCGCCACTGGTTTCCTCAGAGACATCGGCACTCCTCCTGACTTCGCAAGAGATTTGTGTAGCCTTGCCGCAGTAGGAGTGCTGGTGATTGTCTCACAGAATTTCCTGAAGCTTTTTCTTTTAGCTTTTCTGATTTCCTTATTATATGTAGTAAGGGCCATTTGGTAGCTTTGCCATTCTCCGCTGCGCTTTGCTTTTTTGAAAAGCTTCCGCACCTCGGATCTTAATTTTGACAAGTTATTGCTCCACCATGGCGTCTGTTTTCTGTCCCGTTCTCTACTTAGAGGACAGTTTTCTTCGAACGCAGAGATGATGGCGTTTGTTATGCCTTCCACTGCGCTCTCTAGCTCTAGGGGGTGGCCCGGAGCCTTCCTCAGAACAAGACGCCCCAGATTGCTCTCTAGAGCAGTTCTATAGGTTTCCCAGTTGGTTTTTCTTGGGTTTCTTACTGGATTTCTGGTGATACTTGTGCTGTCCAGGTCGAATACTATTATTAGATGGTCAGACAATGACGGCTCACTAGATACTCTCCAGTTACTAATTAATTTACTTACGCTTGGGCTACCAAGTACCAAGTACGAGTACTTCCTCCCTGACCCTAGTTACAAAAGTGGGGGTATTTCCCACGTTTATAATATCAAGTGACGAACTCATAATAAATTCTAGTAGGTACTCACCCCTGATGTTGGTGTCGGTGCTCCCCCATATGATGTTGTGGGCATTTGCATCGCACCCTATGAGGAGCGGCATGCGGAGCTTGTTGCAATACTCCACCAGTCGCTGCATTTGGGACGATACAACCGGCTCATCCCCTGCACAATACGCCGATGCGATGACAATGGTGCGGTGACATCCTTCAACGTCCAGATGTACCTGAATTGGCACCAGATCTCGTGTCGCGTATTCTGAAAGTAGAATAAAGTTATATTTATTGTTTATTAGAATGCAAGCTCTCGGTTTCTCGGCCCGAGTGTCCCATATTGCTTTTGCATCCTTGCTCGCCAATCCTCTGACTTGTCCTTTCAGGATCCATGGCTCCTGGATCAGTACTAGCCCTAGGCTTTGGCAGGTAAACATCCTAGATATAGTCGCCGAGGCGGCTATAGCATGGTGGATGTTTACCTGTGCTAGTTTGATTTTTCTGTTAGCGGGGTTCATCGAGCTATTTCTCGCGCTGGGCAATTGCCCGTCCTCCTTCAGCAACGAATCTTCCTCCTCCTGGGTGATTTCCTGGAAGAGGTCGATGACCGTGTTGTCCATTTCCCACTCAGAGATCATGCTCTCCGAGATGGACATAGACTCCTCGGTCTACTCTCTCCAATTAGTATGGAAATAGTAATAGCCGCAGACTCACATGTGTATGCATTGTGACAGATTGATTTCGCTGTGCTCAGCAAAAAACGAATCCAGGACTGATCCGAAAAAAAGGTACAAATCGCGGCTAGATAAGAAGAGAATCGAGTATCGTTAAAATAAAAATTAAAAAATGTTTGTTCATGTTTATTTTTTTTCTTAGAATACATTTTTTCATTAGGTATAAGGTATACCTGCTACCATATCTCCAACTAATTCTCCTGCAAAAGAAAAGAATCAAATAAATGTGTACATATATTATCTATGCCAATGTATGTTACTTACTTTCAGCATGAATTTGTGCCGGTACCATTAAAGTCATCGAAATTCGGCCCACGCCCTCACCGGTTTCTATTTTTTTGATTTTGATAAATCTAAATTCAAACAAAGTTTAATTAAGCAAACAATTTGTAGAATAATAAATTCAATTTTAGTTTAATTTCAAAGAAAATTATATCTGCAGCAGAAGCCAGAGACAGTGTCAGTGACAGATGAACAAATCCGCCATTACAAATAACTACACTCGACTCTCGCTCTACTTTCTATTGGCAATGTAGTTACAGTGAATTTACAAATGTGTGCGTGGAACTCCTCATATATCGCGGATCCAAAAATGACGGGAAAATTTTGGTCAGCGATTTTGCTTGAAGGGAAATTCAAATAAATTTGTATGGAAAAACCTTAAATTTGCAAATATTAGTTTCCTTAAGTAAAAATTGATTCAGAATATATATTCTAAAATTATAATAAACATTTTCACATCAACAGTTTTTCGAACTGCGAGAACCTTTTTTGCGAAACCATAACCAAACAATTGCTTCAATCATGCCAATCTTCTTTTTTTCAAATTGAAGTCACAACTGAAATCATTGAATAGAAACATTTTTCGGGGCATTCAAAGGAATTATTTCCAAAAATTATTGCAGTCTTTGACAGCTCTGACTCCGAAAAAATTGCCGACGTTTCGTGCTTATAATTTTGGACAACTTATGAATGTTTCATGGATGTTCGAATTTACCCGCAGGGGAGAGTACGATAACTCAGGCGACAAAATTTAACGACAGATTTGTGTAGAACAGTTATTTACAAGCATTTTTTACCATGGGGGGTGGTCTATCTCGCCCCATTTGACCGGGCGATTTTCTAAAAAAAAAAAAAAAAAAAAAAAAAAACACTTCAAATGGGAAAAAAATATTTAAAAATAACGGTATCTAATACTTACAATTAAGTATTGCACATAAGATAAAATTCGGTTCTATCATCTTGTTTTTAAATCAAGTGATTTCCATGAATAGTTTTTAAAAAAAATTATTTTCAAACTCAAAGTTTCTTTAAATCAAGATTCCTTAAATGCAAAAGAAAATTTGCATACACCCAAACTCGCACCTACCCCAAAAACTAGTAGACTTAAAACCATCTAGAATTCAATTAAAAACTAATAACAGGAAAAAAATAGTCAAAAACATTAAGTATGTAGTCTCACAATTTGGAATAAAGATAATAAACTTGTTTTTTTCCGAATTTTTGAGTTTGAAATTAGTTTTTTCAAAATCTACTAATCAAATTCACTTGATTTAAAAACAATATGATAGAACCGACTTTTAGCTTTAAAAAAATGTGCAATACTTAATTGTAAGTATCTATTACCGTTAAATATTTTTTTTTCATTTGAAGTGATTTTTTTTTAGAAAATCACCCCTCCCGCCCCCTCCAAATAGTAAAAAATTCTTGTATCTAACTGTTCTACACAAAACCGTTATTTTTTCTTGTCGCCGTTATCGTACTCTTGCACATTGGCCGCCATTTTTCTTTTGCAAAATATTTCAATTTTCAATTTATTTACATAATTATGGGATGTACATTAAGATTAAATCTTTTATAGTACTTAGCTTAGTTATTAAGAATTTTAAATTTAAAGGAAGAAAAAAAAAACAATCTAAATGCAAGTAAAAATTAAAGAGAAAATAACATAGGTATGAAAAGAAAAAAGTTAAATTAAAGAAAAAGAAAATAAATGACAGATATAAATCAAAGAATAGAGAGAAAGAGTACTAAAACTAGTTTGAGAAATGTTGGGGGATTGCACTTTTAATTCTTGTTGCGTTAAGTATTCCCCTAATATGTAGGGAGAGTGAATTCCATAGTCTAATGGCGTGAACAAAGAATAGATGAGACGAATTTACGTAGTTAAAGCACGTTATAATAAGGTTAAGTGTTCTAGGTGACCGAGCGGACACTAATTTGTTATACAGATATGACGGAGACTTAGTAGCAATGATTTTATGCAAGAAAATACAATTTCTGGCGTTGATATACTGCGGCAGGCTGCATCCTAATACAATCCGAGAGTACTCAGAGATATGATCATATCTGCGAAGACCATACACATATCGCACTGCGTCATGGAAAGCTACCTGCAACTTGCGCTGAGATCGGTAGTCAAGCTTACTGTACACAGCCTCAGCGTATGTTATGATTGGAACAATAAGGGTTTTGAGAAGTCTCTTTCGGGTTTCAACTGGAGTAAAACTGGCAGTCAACCAAAGCTTGCGGAGACAACCATAAATTCTTCCAACTACAATATAAGTGTTATTATAGCCTGACAAATTGCGATTTAGCACATACCCGAGGCAAGTTACGGTTTCAACAAGCCTGAGCTTGGTCCCAGCAAGCCATATATCTGGTAAGAGATTGGAGTCAAACAACACGTGCGAAATAGGAAGAACCTGACATTTCGTTGGATTAAGTGATAGTCCGTTATTCGAGGACCAGTTTTGGATTTCCATTAGATCCTTATTGAGCCTGGAAACAAGTTCATCTTTCAATTTCAGAGGCAAGGCAAGAAAAAGTTGGACGTCGTCAGCGTATAACCGTACAGAGCAAAATTTGCATACAGAGGGCAAGTCGTTGATGAAAATACAGAAGAGGATTGGTCCCAAAATCGATCTCTGTGGAACACCTTGAGTAATTAACTTCAAAGACGAGGATTTATGACCAATCACCACTTTTTGTTTTCTATTAGTCAAAAAGCTTCTAATAAATTGCACTGCCCTATCACTAAAACCAAAATAGTTCTTCATCTTCCAGCAAACCATCTTATGGTTTACCCTGTCAAAGGCCTTAAAGAAATCGAGCAGACAGAGAAGGGTAACATGGCTCTTATCAAAAAATTGTCTTATGTCATCGAGGATGTTAACCATAGCTGTGGAGCAGCTGTGATACTCTCTGAACCCAGATTGAAAAGGATACAGCAACTGATTGGAAGACAAGTAGTTAGTAATCTGTTTAGCTATTAATTTCTCTAAGACCTTGGACAAGCATGGTAAGATACTGATGGGTCTGTAGTCACCAAGAGACACAGATGTATTAGACTTTGCAATCGGTATCACTTTAGCAATTTTCCATGACAGAGGAAATGTGGATGTCATGATACAGCAATTTATAATAAGAGTAAGGTGGCTTATTGCACGAGGCAGTATTAGCTTAATGAACCTTATAGGAATACCATCCTCACCCGAAGAATTTGAGCGGATATTAGATCAATCCGCAGTCAATAACATCAACTTCAGTCACAGCCTCAAAGTCTGAAAAACTTGTTGGCAATGTATCCATGTTTGAGGCAAACACAATATCGTTTTCGTCAGCCTCGGTACCCAGGAAATGATCATTTAATGCATTAGGATGCAGTTCACATGGGGTATTTGTTTTGCTTCCAGACACCAAGTTTCCGTAAGTTACTCCAAAGTTTTTTAGATGGCAAATTTGTGTTAAGTTTAGACGCGTAGAAGTTTCGTTTAGAAGTTCGAATGACATAAGTAGCGTAATTACGCGCAACTTTGTAGGTGCTCCAGGTATTAGGGGAAGGTTTATGCTTCCACTTCCTATACAGTCTGTTTCTAACTTTGATTGCATCAACAACTTCTGAGGTAAACCAAGGAACCACAACATTGCGAATTCGAACAGATTTAGTAGTGACGCAAAGATTAAACAAATACGAGACAAGTGACATGAAGAAGTTAAGTTTTTCATTGGGGTCTGCAATCATTCTACAATGATCCCAGTTGACTGCAGATGCAGCAGCATCAAGTGAGTCGACGTATATAGAATTAAAATCCTTGAAAGAAAACGAAAGGGGGGTGGTTGACTTATTCATCGGTATATTCAAGGTAAAAAAAAGGCAGATCATGGTCAGAAACACAGTCTAAGGAAAGCTGATCGTAGAGCAAGACACAACATGGATCAGAAACAATAGCTAAGTCAAGAAGGCTCGGAGCAGAGATATTGGAGAAGCGAGTAGGGCTACCGTTATTAATAATATGGAGTCCTAAAGAGGACACCAGATCACTAACTTGGAAGGCACATGAATCATTTTTTAGCAAGTCAGCATTAAAATCTCCACATACGATGACATGTTCATAGGAAGGAGAATATTCAGAGAGCGCTGAAAAGAAAAACTCTGAGTTGTTGCGACTTGGATTGTAAACACATGACACTAAACATTTGGTATGGCCATCCTTATCTCAACAATTAAGTGTTCCACAGCAGAGTTAACCGATTTGTTTAACACCTCGATGGTAAGATTGGACTTGCAATAGATCGCTACCCCACCACCAATTGTATCTGTGATTCTATCATTCCTGCAGAGCTTGCAATTTGGAATGTCATAGACAGTATCACTGATGCCTGGATTAAACCAAGTTTCACCTACACACACAATATCAATGCAAGAATTGGAAAACAAATAACGTAGAAAGTCAAGCTTTTGCAGATTAAGACTTCGCGCATTTAAATGGCAAATCCTAAGTCCATCACGATACCTGCATAGAACATTAATCATATTAGGGGTTGAGCTTTCATTCACACCATGACCACTATTATACGCGGGACTAGTCATGAGAATCGAAACAAAAAACAGACCAACAAGCAAAAAAAGAAAGCAATCCGATTATATTAGTGTAGAATAAGAAGATACTCGTATGTACTCGTATTGGCCCGTACCAAAAACAAATTTAGTGTGAAGGTTTAATTTGTGGTCCCTTTCGCTTGTATGCAAAAGAAAATTTATTGAAGCGGGACCACTTTTTTAAGCTCATCATTAATATTATCATTGGTAAGGCTTATTTAATTTAAATGTTGGACATGTTAGTGGTTTAGCACTAATCAAGATTTGTTCTCTTCAAATTCGTCGGCACGTTAACCATTAAAACAGATTTTTAACTCTTTACATTCATCGTCCCGTGTTTTGTTTATAATCAATTAACTTTTAACCAGTTCCACAGGTTGGGTCATGCGTGTCGACGTCTGCAATGAAGTTTTGTCAACATACCTGTAACCTTGGTCATAATGATGTTTAGGGTACAATGTCAATAACATCAAATATGTGTGATGCCGCCACACGACATTCTCCATAATTAAGCAATTTTCGGTGACTAGAAACCTTTTCTCGTGTTTCACAAGTGGTACCCCGTTTACTCGCAAAAATTGTCCGACAACAACAGCAACGCCTCCGGCCCAATATAAGTATACAAATTTTGTACGTGACTTTTTTCGGCTATTTCCCCTTTCTTTCTCCATTTCGGTTTTTCGCCGCTTCAAGCCGCATAAATACATACTAAACATAGTGTAAACGATTATAGAAAAGAATCCACAATTACACAACACACCACTAACTAGAGAATTTGCATTTTATTTTTTTGTATTTAAATATTTATTTTGTTGGCATTGCTTGACCAGTATAGCAAGAAGTGTGAATTTAAAGTTCTACTCAACGTATTGAGTCCGAGTATTTGCGTCAAACGGTTGCAGGCAGTTGTTTCGCCCAAACCGACAGGATCTGAAGTTGTTCGCTTTGTTACTTTCTTTCCCTTCACAGTACTTGGTATGGACTATCGAACAATATCCATAACAATGTTCTCGATAAACATTTCGGGACAGAATGCTAAACAGATCTGGAATTGCAAAGGATTTTGTACGTGTCTTAATTTAGAAAGTAGAAACCAAACTATTCGTCAACAGGCATACACACTACACAGGCGCGACCGACTGAGGAAATCACCAGAAATGTTAGCGCACGGTCAAGAGGTCGCCCCGTCAGAAATTAATTCCGTCATTAATTTAATATAATTTACCACTTAGAGTGTCTTGTCATTGCCAGGCACTCAGTTCATTTAGTGTGTTTTCCTGGGGTTCAAAATAAGTAGTGGTAGTGCTGTACATTTTTGATAAAATAATTAAATGTTGCTCTCTTATCAAAATAAATAATAAGCACCGCAAATATTTATGTGTCAATAATAAAAAACAAGCCTTTGCCGTGTCACATGGGCGACGCAACCTTTGTGGACTTTAATTTCGTTTTGTTACTTTTTAAGTGTTATTGTCATTGACGGAAAAGTGATTTAAAAAAAAACCTTTGAAATGGTCTTAGATAAGAATGTGAACGCAGACGACGGTTTTGCATTTATTTAGTTGCATTGGGGTGATTTCGAGTGCTTAGTTTAATCTAATCTATAGATAGTTTTTCATATTGTTTGTGAGTGTTTAAACTATGCAAATGTCTGCACAATAAGCATTGAGGTTTGGTTTTTTTTAAGACGATATGCTTAAAACTGCTTAGCCTGTTTTTTTTTAATATTCAGTATTTGCTAAGTCGAATGTTTTGTTATTCTAATTGCTAAGCCAACCTTTTTAGTTTATTTTATTCTTATTAACGCATTCCCATAGCCGTGTTTTATTATCGTCAAATGATATATACAGATCATGAATTTATATGATTTGCACCAAATACACATGATCTTGCTTGCTATTCATCAGGATCACATTTTATTAAAACAGATGTGCAGCAAAGCCCGTGCAGTAAGATGATTTTGTTTGTTAAATGACACATTGCTTACTGCATGTCAATTCTTGTTGCAAGTTGTCTCTATTTCAACTTTAACGGAACAGCACAATTTGCCATCTAAAATTTTTCCGATTTGACGTTTCGTGCTGTGAAATTCTCTAACGTTACCTAAAGTTTTAGTCTGTTTGGTCGTTCAGTGACATTTTAGTCAGGCATAAACTCAGGCATACTGAATGATGGATTTCTTACTGCACATCTGTTTCATGTGCATTACTGCGTGCGACCTCGCTGCACATCTGTATCAGACATTATGATCTATAAATTAGTTCTCATTATTTCCCACAAGGTGTCGTAGGTTCCTGAATTTATATTTCCATACAAAAATTTAAATCATTTCAAACAGCCAAACTTCACGTCAATTACCGTTGTCGTTGCCGACTCCAAAATACAGTACTCTTCCAAATCGCCATTATGCTTGTTGTTTTTACACAATTTTTTTTATCAAATTCATACACTGATCATCATACGCTGATGGTTTAACGGTGGTTTTTTCTGAATTTTAAAACGTTTTAAATGATTGGCACTGTTGATCACTCTTCTTACCGTCGAAACACTAGCACTAACGCCCGCTTTTTGCTTTATTTTAGCAGCTGAGTCGCAGGAATTGGACGCACCTCGCAAAATTGCTCTTCTATCAGCCGCTGTTGTGGCCGTTTTATAACCTCCTTTCATATTTTTCCCGTACGACTCTTTATTTCTCAAGTACGAATAGATCAAGTTAAAGCTTCGTCCAATTTAGGTAGCTATAGCACGCCCGGTTAATCCTTGTTCCTTAAGTAAACCGATCTTAGCCTTCTCAACACTGCTAAGTGATTTTTTTCTACCCATCGTTCTCCAAATTTACAAACAAATGGCAATTAAATAAATTTATTCACTCAGAAAACTTTAAAAATTGTTTAAACGGGTTAATCTTCTCGGAACACACATGATAATGACTATGTACCTATTTAGTTGACTCGAAAAAAATTCATTTTTCCGTATAAAATGCTTTGCGAGAGAGCCAGAGAAAAAGTAACGGTGCTTTTTGAATTATTCTTTCTCATTTCTTTTTTCAACATTATAGACAAATAGTTAGCAGCATCAAATTATAGATTCATGTACATTATGTGGAAATAGTGAGCCATATAGATTTGAAAAAGCTTGTACCTATTCAGTTGGAACGGAGTGTATACGTTGACAAAATAATAGTAACAAATTTTTAATGCATTGAACTCATTAATAAAAGTTATCTAAAATCGAGGCAGTCAGAAAGTCTAGCAAAACCGAGCGATCATTTTCGAAAATCCTATTATGCGAATACATACTGAATTTGTTCGCTTCTTTAATTGTTTTCCCCTCCTTAGTTTTGTTTGTCAGTTGTTTACAAATAAGTCGTGAGTGTGACTATAGTGGCATATAATATTCCAATTGTGAAATATTTTAGAGCTGCAGAGAATATATTTCTCCTCCAAAAGGAATTTTTTGAAAAGTTGATTAAAAGTATACTTTATTATAATCTTAAAGAAAAACATAGGGGCGGGCTACAGTCCGCTTGGGCGAACTGTTGGATACCCTATTCTTATTCCTATATCTCATAAGTGGGCGTGACAAAAATTTAAAGGATTTTATCGAAAAAACTAAGCTTTTGTAAATAAAAACGCTCCCTAGCTCAAACTTTGGTTTTTCAATAAAATTGTTTTGTTTAATTGTGGGCGTGTCAGTAGGCGGATTTAAAAAAAATTTAAGTATGAGCATAAAGGGCACCTAGAGAGTATATACTATAAATTTCAGCTCCCTAGCTCAAACTTTGGACTTTCAAAAATAAAAAAATAATAATTGTGGGCGTGTCAGTAGGCGGATTTTGAAAATATTTACACATGAGCATAAAGGGCCCCTATAGAGTATATATTAAAAATTTTAGCTCCCTAGCTCAAATTTTGGTTTTTCAAAAAAAATATTTTATTTAATTGTGGGCGTGTCAGTGGGCGGATTTTGAAAATTTTATGTCCAGTTTTGTGGGCCAAAGATCATATATAAAAAATTTCAGCTTTCTAGCTCAAAATTCAATTTTTCCCAAAATTTGTTTTATTTAATTGTGGGCGTATCAGTGGGCGGATTTTGAAAATTGTATGTCCCAATCAGTTTTATGGGCCATAGATCATATATAAATTCAATTTTTTCCAAAATTTTGTTTTTTTGAGTTTGTGGGCGTGTCTGTGGGCGGATTTCAAAAATTCGTAAACTTGATTATTTCGGGACCCTAGAGAGTATATGGTTAAAATTTCAGGTCTCTAGGTCCAGTTTAAAGGCCTAATTTTTGCCGACGGACGGACGGACATGGCTAGATCGACATTACTATCGATGCTGATCATAAATATAGTAACTTTTAGGGGTCTACGGGCAATATTAAGGTATGTTACAAACTATGCGTCAAAATTAATATACCCCTAGAATAGGGTATAAAAACAGTATTGCTTCTACATGACGTATATATTCACGAAGTAACACGTTTCCATAGAAGGTGCAGTGGCACGAGAGTTGTCAAACGTGAAAGCAAATTAAGGCTAAATGTGGATACAGAAATTTCAATTAATTTGACTTACAATTTAGATAAAAATATACTATATAAATAGTAATAGAATTATTTACTTTAGTACCTTTTATTACTTCTAAATCGTAAAATTTACGAAGCTTTGAGCTCCGGTATTACGTTTCTTTGCGTCTGGAGTAACCAAAGCAGGTGTTCGTTTTGCACTAGCTGTGCAGTGCGTAGTTTTCTCTTAGCTTTTGTATCTCTGCCCTTATTTTTAACTTGTGATGTAACGTGCTGTCATTTCAGTGTGATTTAACCAAAGCATTGAGAATCCCATCAAAAAGTGAGTTACATACTTGAACTATTCAAATGTCATTGGAAGCGTTCAAGTCCCCTACTACAAGGTGGCGCAAAAGTAATCCTCCTATCAGAAAATGCTATAAATTTTGCGATTGGCCCCTAATGTCAGTTCTGTTTTGACATTTGTGTAGTAAACACATGCAAAATACACGTTAATAAACAATGTTACGCTACACTGCTCCAGAACGCGGAATATTGGTGACTATTTATTTGAGCAATAATCGGTCGGTGACTTTGGCACAACGTGAATTTCGTCGCAGATTTCCTACCCGTCCAACGCCTACTGGTGAAACACTGCGACGTTTAGCTGCTCGCCTCGAAGAGACTGGCACAACACGAGATGCTGCCAGGCGTGGCAGACCCCGGAGTAGCCGTTCTGCAGAGAATATTGCTGCTGTAGCCGAAGATGTCATGGAAGCGCCGTCGACATCGACCAGACGACGTGCCACGCAAATGGGTATCAGTCGACGGTCTTTACAGCGAATTTTGGTACAAGATTTGAAGATGTTTCCGTACAAAGTCCAGACGGTGCATCAGCTGTTAGCTGCTGACCGCCAATCGCGTCTAACATACGCTCAAGCCATCCTGAATTACCACCAAGAGGAAGATGATTTCTCATCAAAAATAATCATGAGTGATGAGGCCCATTTCCATCTTAGCGGGTACGTAAATAAGCAAAATTTACGCTTCTGGGGTACTGAAAATCCGCGTGTAACCCACGAAGAGCCATTACACCCGCTCAAAGTCACTGTATGGTGTGCTGTTTTCGCTGGAGGAGTCATCGGACCTTTTTTCTTCGAAGATGTCGCGGGCCAAAGGGTTACTGTGAATGGTGAGCGCTACAGAGCAATGATCAACGAGTTCTTTTTGCCGCAACTTGATGAATTGGGATTGGAAAACATGTGGTTCCAACAAGACGGTGCAACGGCACACACTGCACGTGCCACAACCGATATGCTGAAGGATGCATTTCCCGGGCGCCTAATCTCCCGTTTTGGCGATTTGCACTGGCCAGCAAGATCGCCTGATTTGACCGCTCCAGACTTCTTTTTGTGGGGCTTTTTGAAGTCGCGGGTTTATGTCAACAAGCGTCAGACTCTTGCAGCTCTTAAAGACAATATCCGTCAACAATGTGAGGACCTATCGCCGGAAGTTTTGGCCAAAGTGATGGAAAATGCCATAAAAAGGGCTCAAATGACAATCAACTGTGGCGGCGGCCATTTACATGACATCATATTCTCGACTTGATATAAAAAAAATTTAAAAGACCAAATAAAATTAATCCACAAGAAGAATCAAAGTTTTTCATTTTTTTTTTTACAGCCAAAAAACATCGGAAGGTTATTTTTGCGCCACCTTGTAGTTAAACCTCTGAACGATGGTAACGTGAGTTATGCGATCATTGAGGAAGGGTAAAATAATAGCAACTAGTAGTTGCCTTGCTAATTGAACGCGACTATTGTTATCTATTTTTTACAGGAAGAAGATGAACAAATGGGTTGCGATCTTCACAACTGTTACAATTTTAACGTTTTTTTTAATGAAATTTTTTGTTGCAACAACAGTTTTTTGTTTTGACCCTATTGCGAAGATCAACTATCAATCGATTGACGATTGACAAAGTTTATCAATTTGATATTGGTATTTTGAAATACAATTGATAAAAATATAAGCTATTGTGAACATAACGCAAAAAGTAAAGTTATTGTGAATGAAAACTCAACTTTGACAGTTGCTTTGAAAAGTGGTTGTTACGACTTTCGAAAACAATTTAATTAATTACGAGTGTTACAAAAATAAGATAACAAACTTAAATAAACTTCAGTCAAGTCTCAAGAAAAAAAATAATATCCTATGTTCTACAAGTGTTTTAAATGTTGAATCTCCTTTTCAAACTCCAATTTTTCAATTTTTAGTTTTAATTTGGCTTTCCTGTGGTTGTCGCTATTTTCCTTGTTTTGCTTGTATAGTTTGAATTTCTCTTTTTTTACCTTTAGGATTTCGGCCTCATACTCTTGCTCCCGTTGATATTTTTTCATTGTATAGTACTCGATGTTTTTAATACTTTTTCTTATATCGGCTATTATATTTGTCATGTTCTCATGAAACTTTTTTTGAGCAGAAGTTTGTTCTTCTAACAGTGTCATCCGACTCTGTTGCAATGCTTCAACTCGCGGTGTTGCTTTTGCTCTTGTTTGAACTGTTGGTTGTTCTGCTCTTTGGGTAACATTATTTGGCGATCTTCCCTGACTGGAGCTTGATGGTTCCGCTGTATCTGGCTCGTTAAACCAAAATTCATTACCAGGAGGATCCACGCAAGTATTCAATTCAAGGATACGGACCACAGCTATTTCTCTATTGGACCAGTTTTGGAACAAAACCCTTTTGCGATATCAAGATTCTGCTCCATTAACTCAAACAATCTATTGAGTTGCCTTTTATTACTCACTATTTTAGCCCTTAAAAAATAACAATTATAAACGGTAATCTTCAACAATTTTAAAAATACTTACATGTCTGTTTAAGATTCGTCCTTTATCAACATCGAAATTGAGATTGATAGAAAAATTGACAGCTACCAATATAATTGTTCACGATTGACATTCATAATACCGATTTGTCAACTGTTTATTGCTATTTGATGCACGTTCACAATCGATCAACACTTCATTGATAATTGATCTTCGCAATACCATTTAAAAAAAATGATTTATAAGTTTCAACCATCAACTGATAGTTGATCTTCGCAATAGGGCTGTTTATTTTTCAGGTTTGTAGAAATAGTTGTATTTTTTGTTTAACTTTTCTAACGTTTTGTTCGAAATAAAAGTATTTTTTATAATGTTGTTTTTCATTTAATTTTTTTTTTTGTTTTTGTTTGGTTTTTTAGTGTTTTGTCTTTGACACGCGTGATTTGTGAAATGTGTCAAAGTCAAACATGCTCAGTTAGAATTGCTAATTCATCATAGAATGACTTACACCCGAACAACGTTTACAAATTATTGAATTTTATTATCAAAATTCGTTCTGTCTGAAAAATGTTCTGCCATTTTACGGTCGTCAGATTTTACGCAAGGATCTTGGTCTGAAACTTTACAAAATACTATTTAAAGCCTTTAGACTATTTTTATGGGGATTATTCAAATCACTCGTCTATGCCGGCCAGCGTCACTTGCAGCCTTCGAAGACAACATTACACGTGTTATTTGCGAGATATCAGCCAATGAGCCGTATGCATAAACGGTAGCAAATGCTTTTACTAGTAATTTTGTATAGTATTTACTACTTTCCATATGCATAAAAGACAAAGTAAATGCTGGGAAGGTAGTATTTACTAGAAGAAAAGTATTTACTAGTTTTGGATGAATTTTTATAGTAAATACTTATATTGATATGCATAAACTAGTACGAACTTTTCTTTCTAGTATTTACTGCAAATTTTTAAAGTTTCTAAATACCAACTTAAACATTTACTAGTAAAAACTTTCTCATGTTAAATGCCAACATCAACAGTCGCAACTTTACTTTCAAAGCAATCGGTTTGCAGAGCATTTATTACGAGTATAAATATGGCAGCTTTTTTCAATGTTAGATCTGAAAAAGTTTATAAAGAGCGAAGGACGCCCGGGAATAATAATTTTAAAATGCTCTACCGTTTTGAAAAAGATAACGTTGAGTGGCTAAGCGAATATTTTATGGGTAAGATTTTTTATTTGCAATTAATTGAAGCTAATCAATTTATTTATCCCTCAATAAAAAATCTCAAGGTTATCAGTCTGAAAGAAGGGGAGGAGCAACGTCCGCTGAAGAAAAGATGAGAATTTTCTTGAGATATGTTGGAGATCCAGGCTTTCAAGTTGGCGTTGGGGAAGACACGGGCATGCATCAGAGTACTGTTTGCAGAACTTTACACTATGTAGCAAAACATATAGTGGATAAATCTTCTCTTTGGATTAAGTTTCCTTCGGATTACCCACAACAATTGGAAGCTAAACAGGATTGGCTTTTGAAATACAGTTTTCCATCATGTATAGGAGCGTTAGACTGCACCCATGTCGAAATAAAGAAGCCCCACTTACACTCAGAGGAGTATATAAACCGTAAAGGATATGCCTCCATCAATATTCAAGCGACCTGTAATGCCAGAGAATGGTTTACAAGTGTTGTTTGCGAATGGCCAGGGTCAGTTCATGATTCAAGGATTTGGAAAAATAGTTTTCTTGAACCTATTTTGATGTTTTCAGAAAATACAATATTATTGGCAGACGAGGGATATGGAATTGCACCATGGCTAATGACACCATTCAAAAATCCAACTAGTAACATCGAAAAAGCTTATAACAAATTGCATACTAAAGAGAGGGTTATAATAGAACGTTGTTTTGGTCAACTGAAAAGCCGGTTTCCAATCCTACAAAACTGTATACGAGTCGAATTAAAGAATGTACCAACTTTAGTTACTGCATGCTTTGTCCTGCACAATATTGCAAAGTATTTAAATGACAGTGACGACTTCGAGATTTCAGAAGGTGAAGGAAGGGGAAATGAAAGTGCAGTCCACACTTCAGAGAATAATGCTTCTGTACTACAAATCAGAAGATTGGGACAGATGAAGAGAAATGAGCTCGCAGAAATGATATACAATACACAATTATAATTTTGTTATAATTTTATTAAAGATACATATAATGTACAAAAATAAATAAAAAAATGTATAAATTAACAAAAAATTATTATTCATTCAAAATAAAATAAAACCAAGTATGACTTTATAAATTACAAAATGTTCGTCCGTCTTCGGAAAAAATATTTTCAGAGGCATTCGTTGAGCGCAAGGAATGATCGTCATCATTGCTAGCCAACCTTTTCTGAAGAAGCTCCTGTTGCATCCTCAAAAGTTTTAAGTTTTCCAGAAGCACTAAACGTTGAAGCTCACTATTAGTGAGAGAAATTGTTTCTTCGGTCTCCTGTTCCAAACGCCTTTTGCGTTTTGGTGCTGGTGCAGAAAATTGACAAGCAAGCGGCGCTGAATCTTCTTTGTCCTCTTCTGCGCTACTTGAAGAACTACTTCTTTTTCGTTCCTTGTTATGGTTATCTGATCCCGCAGATAGACCACCTACAAAAAAAAAGATTTGTAAAAGTAATTTTGTTTCTAAAACTTAACATACCAGGTATTCTTGAAATTGATGGGTTTTGGTCAGCATTGATAAGCTTTAAGAAAATATGTTCCCATTCTTTAAGCTTGATTGGTTTATTTCCCGTTGATTTAAGGTCCGAGTTTTTTTTCACCTCAGTCTTAATGTTATTTATCCTCTTCTTTAGTTGGTCTTCCGTTATTAAAATACCAGTCTTGGCTTGAAATTCATGAATAAACAATTTTAAGGCCTCCGCCTTTGCTTTTTTTATATGAGGCTGTTGAGATTTGTTAATAAGTACGGCATACTTCTCTAGTGTTTTAACAAACTCTAAGGTTGTTGAACCTTCTGCTTTTGCCATTTTTTGAACTTCGAGCACTCACTTTTAAACTCTTAAAAATTGTAACACAAAAAATTGTTTACAAAAGAAGAAAATTATAGAACGGTAATTTATAGAACAAAGAGAAGCAACAGCATTTATTTAACGCATTTATGTAGGTATCTAGTATATACTATTACTTTCAGATGAAGTAATAGTATTTACTGGGATGAATCCAGTATTTACTACTAGTTTATACTAGCTAGTAGAAACTTAGGTTTATGCATACCGATTGTAGTAAATACTATTAGTTTCAGCTGCAACTAGTAGTACTAGTATTTACTATAACCTTTTACTGCTAGTAATTACTTTCGTTTTATGCATATGCCTCAATATGCTCGAAATATTCTTTAAAAAGTAGATAACAATTGATTTACCAACACAAATAAAAATCTTAAACACTTATACAAGTTTCCTGGGTTCTGTTTTTCTGACAATTAAAAACCAAACGCTTTAAAAATCACTCATTATTTCCAAATGCAATATCCGAGTACTGAAATATTCCACTTTTTGGTGTAAGTTTAATATTTTTGAGAAAACCTTATGGTCATACTGGTCGTGTACAAATCTACTATGAATTCAGCGGGTCGTTTGCGTTAAGACCCAACAGTTGCTTCCGTTCACATACTTAATACTTTACAGGGAACATTTCTTTCAATTATGACATTAGCTTCAGTTTTCTCCGTCCTTCCGTCCGTTAAAAAAAAAATGATGATATGGTGTTACAGCAGGGTAATCTGATAGGTGAATTGTTTAAGTCAGGCTTGCTTCCAAAAAAAAATCAGACAGAAAATCAATCAAATTCTATAAGTGCGCTCATGCCGATACATTGAGCTTTGAGCATCACAACGGTGTGTGCCTTGCAGTACAACATCTGAGCCTTATCGCACAAGGTAGTTCTGGTCTCCCTGTAAAAACCTTACTTTGCTTTAATGCCAAAATAAAATTGTTTTTCTATGTAACATAAAACATAATATTTAAAATAATAAATACAAAAAGTAGTTATTTCAATTTTCGGCTTACTTAGTTCCACAGTGCTGAAATCGTTTTTTAAACAACAATAAAAGGTTTAAAAAAATTAATAAAACAATTTTCAATTCAATTTCAATATGTAGATAGATAGATAGATTAGATAGATTCTTTATTTTTTCCATCATAAAGTTTACAAATTGGTATACTTAAGAATGAGGACATGGCAATACTGCCGTCTGCCTGATTTCAATATGTATAATATGTATTATTCTTATCGTAGGTTTTATCAAACTTTTACAAAAATATGCAAATAGTTGGAAAAATTGATAGGGTTCAAAAAACAATGGCTAACAAGTATTTTTGTTTCTTTTGCTTGCAGTGAAAATGGAGAAAGATATCGAAGTTGATGCTACCATCGCCTCTGGCGATGAACCATTCCTTGGAACATTAGATATAATTCTGTTGGCTATTTTGATGATCGGCGGTGCTTGGTATTTCCTGAGGAATAAAAAGAAAGACGAAGAACCAATTCGATCATATTCCATACAGTAAGTTGCAAAACGAATTCCTTTCCTCCATCAGAGACTAAATTTGTATCCATCGAATTCGCAGACCAACAACAGTAACCACATCGACCCCAGCGGAGAACTCGTTCATAAAGAAACTAAAAACATCTGGACGCAGTTTGGTTGTGTTTTATGGCTCTCAGACTGGTACTGCGGAAGAGTTTGCTGGTCGATTGGCAAAAGAAGGTATCAGATATAAATTAAAGGGAATGGTTGCCGATCCCGAAGAATGTGATATGGTAAGAAAGGAGCTCCCAATTTAAGTTGTTTAACTTGACTGCAAATTTTATATTCAACTTGCAGGAAGAACTTTTGAAAATGAAAGATATTCCAAATTCGTTGGCTGTATTCTGTTTGGCAACATACGGTGAAGGTGATCCCACTGACAATGCAATGGAATTCCATGAATGGATAACAAGTGGAGATGCTGATATGACTGGCTTGAATTATGCTGTAAGTACGTTTATATTTGTAGTCAATAATTAAAACTCCAATGAACTTGTCCATACGATTGTGTTGTAATGGACTTATATTAATATAACAGACGAATTTATAATGGGAGGGAGGTGCGAGCACTCGCGTTAGTGTTTCAACTTGAATGGAGCAGTTACCGGTGGATCTTGTTTATCTTAAGATATTGCCTTTTGTACAAAGAGCGTTATCTATTGACTTAGAAACTCGGCTACAGTAAAATCTATCAAGTTGGTCTCTGGATTGTAGTTTAAGTTGGCTTGAATTTTATTACACCAAGGAAAGTGCCATTTCCACGTGCCTCTCTTGCTTGGTCTACTTTAGTGAAAAGCATCTCACTATGTACAACCATTGTCATTTGTGCATACATTAGGTTTCTTCGCCTACTCTACTAGGTTAGGTTAGGTTAGGTTTATGTGGCTGTCGGTAGAAGCCGACACACTTAGACCAATTTAGGTCCATTGTGATACCACGTATAATTATCTACCTCAACTCTGCAGATGGGACTGGCCAACGACACGTGGTTGTCCTTAAACGGTCCCTCATCTACGTACTAACCGCGCCCAACGTCGTTTAATTACGGTGATCTGATGAGAACCGATTAACTCGACGTGGTATGGTCGTTGGTTGCCTACTGTACTAAAGCAAACAAAATTTGACTACTCTTAATCCTGTTCGAGTGCGCAAAATTAAGTAACTGTGCTGTTTAACGCCCATGCCCTAATTAAATCCGAGCGTTGCGTTTGACGTTAACAATCAAACTGTTTATCAATAAAAATATGCAAATTGAGTTGGTGTTGCGTGAACGGGTGACATCGCTTTAAATTTCGAACAGTTTTATTTTGCGCGCTTTGACCTCCGACTTTTTACTCACAACCGAAGTGCTAACATTTTAAGTGCTAAAGAAATACTATTTTCAGTAATAAATACAGAAAAATTGTGGTTTTTTTGTTAGGAGTGTGAACCTGTCGCATTTTTATAGACTAGCAATTTTGTCTATTGAGTTTCTTTTCGAGTTCTCTTTAAATTGTATGTTCGCTTCAACAATAAGATCTCAGCCCCCGCAGTAACTTTCGATTACTTAAAACAGATCCCAACAATCTGTCGATGTGTTTTGGAAGCACAGATTGTAGGCCGGATAAAAAGGATAATTATTCCTCTACCCGATAAGCATTTCAAGGTGCCTATTTGCAGCCCCGATTAAATGGTTCCCACACCCACTTTTTGGTATCGGTTGTCCTCACTGCAGAATCTCAGTCTCCCGTTGCCCAACAACAAGGATCCTCCAAGCCCAAGTCTATACAAAAGTACAACGTGTCGAGAATGCTTAAGGCGATATCTCCGAAGTTCAAATATAAGTTTATTTTCAGACTTAAGGCACTAGACCCATATTAATAGAACTCCATATACGTGGTACTCCCATCAATTTCACTTTTTTCAGTGTTCGAAAGCTAATGAGTTACAAAAAGAAAGGTCTATATCTCGTTTCATAGGCTCAGGACGCCAACCAAATACCAGGCCAGATCTAAATTTATGGTAACGCCAAATGTGTCTCTGAATCCCTCCTAGGTCACTGATCTCTCAACTTCTTCTTTCTAACGGGCTCCCGACCAGTGGAGAGTCTCTGTCTGAGACACTGCGGCCTTCCATCCTCCGTGGTGCCGGGCACGATCCAGTTATCCAGACCAAGCGCTCTGGGATCCGCTATAGATTGGTCTTCTAAAACGGATGATCAGTGTTCCTTTTCGCGTAGAACCGTGGGGCTGGTTCGATTCGCTCGATATCGCGGTTGTATCTTCTCCAACCGCCCTCCTCACACTCAGCACCAAATATCCGACGGAGTATTTTTCTTTCGAATGAACCCAATATTCGCTCTCCTTTCCTGCTGATTGTCCAGCCACATAAAGTAAAGTGGCGGTTATCAGTGTTTTGTAAAGCTTACACTTGGTCTTCCGGGTTAAGAGTTTTGATTCCATTTCTTTTGCCAAACCGAAGTAGCAACGGTTTCCTAGAGAGATTATTCGTCCACTAAGGTGCAATTCGTGGAGTTGATGAACTCCCTCACTACCTCTAAGTTGCTACCGATATTAGATTGAGAATTGATTCCAAGTCTGCGGTTGGTGTCGTTCTTAGAGGCAACAGAACCTAAGAGTGGCTCGTTACCTGGATTTTTTAGCGAAACTTCAGGTGGTGTGTTGAAAGGATTTTTGCAATCACGGACTGTTCCAGAAATCACTTTTATACATAGGTTAGGTTAGGTTGGAGTGGCTGTCAGCCTAAGGCCAACAAACTTAGACCAATGTTATATCCATTGTGATACCACACGGATTTAGCGGTTTCTTTCACTACTCGTTAAAGCATTTGGAGCTTCTTATAAAGCGCGATAGACTTCTAACTTTTATTCATAGATACCTTTAATTTTTATCGATCTTACTACCCACCGAACAACTTATTGTTAACAAACCAATCGAGTCAGCTGATGCGCATATCTCTGATTTTAAGTTCGCTAAAAATTCTCTGAATGATCTGGACCATCACTGAACCAGTTCCATGGTTAAGCTCGTATTTGAACAGCCGTCTGATAGTTTGAGTTTGCCTATATGGTGTGTTGGAATTGTATAAAAGTATTGCGCGTAATCCTGCCAGGTTGCTGATAGATTGACCTCTTCTTAGAACAAACCGCTTATATTACTATTAATAACCACTGAATTACTAACAGTACCACGAATTCTAATACCCTTAGCCCCCAGCGTGTGTTGAATATTCTAAGCTATTTCCAGTGTGGGCGCAGAGATTAGCGTGTCAGACTACTAATCTTAAGGTCCAAGTAACATCTAAAAACATTTTTTTTTCTGTTGCCCCACCTCTTGTGAACGTCTAACAAACATCCAAGATTATCAATTGTCATGAGGAGCTTTTCAAATTTGGACTTAAGATTGTAGGCCCTTCCATCTCTTGTACTTACGGTAGATCCGCAAGGTTACTGAGGTAGCAAAATAAAATAGTGTGGAGGGATAATACATTTATAGACAATCCAATGCTATATCTTCACATATTCGCTTTAAGTCTGGCGAATTGCATTTCCATCTCGTTGCCATTGATAAAAGTCCAACACTAACAAAAGATATGAGTACTCCTTACTGCATGAGTAATCTTCAATTTTGCTTCCAATAGTTGTTTTGGCCTCAGTCGGAATTATTATTGCTGATATCTACCCATAATTTGTTCCGTAAAAAAAACTCAATTTATTTAATTCTATATCCCCAAGTAAGAATTAAACATTAAATAGCGGCGTAGCACGGATTCATTATAGGAGTAATCATCACGCGAAACTTACCCTAAACTTGTGTATTCATGTCACGCACTTGTTTTTGAAGTAAGCAATCCCAATGCCTTTTTATTTATATTTGTCTGATCGCACTTACAATTACATCATGTGTCATGTGTAAATAAATAGCTTGGGCCCATTAGAACAGACTTAAAAATGGGGTTTGTCTGGAATCTAATCTCACCGGTCAAAGTACTCGTGCCAACTGATAACGAAGCAACATTATCTGACACCTGTCTGATAAAGTTTGAAAAACGAATCCCTACCAGTATAGTTTAGCTATATACTATATCAAATGTATCCCAAACCAGACTTGATGACATATAACTTTTGAATAAAACCTGTGCTTAAATGCCAAGACGCTGCTGGTTTGATGTTCTCATGTGTACCCGTTGTTTTTGCAATTGCAAACTTATAGCAGTAATTATTCGAAATGGGCATGCTTTCTCTTGTGTTGTGTCTATCAACTTCGAATGTTTCTTCTCCTTACTTAACGGCGAGGCTATTTTTAAAATACACTATCAGATTTGTGTCGTGGAGTACTATCGCGGACAGAAATTTGCCTGCACACAAAGTGATCCCACAGGCTGCAGGTGTTACTAAATACACATTCATGCATAGTCGATGTATATTGGATACATAAATAAAATAAAGTACAAGTACAAGGTTCAAGACCTCTTTATTGTATCAGCTACTATGAGAAAAGGAAAGATATTTACTGAAGGAGAAAACTGCCATGAATTCCGGATTGGAACATTGATAGTGTTGAGGTTGAAGTTGGTAGGCTACGTGAGTACGTACATAGACGGCGAGAATGCGGTGAAGAAAGAGTTATGGCATTAAGTAGGCTGAACTCCGTTAAATCGAAGCTGACGCTAACTTGTGTTAGTATGTGCAAAAACAGCTGGTTTGTTGCGGAATACATGGGCGTATAGATCATTAATAAATCGGAGCGCTCTGAGCTTACTCTGCACTCGACGTGCTCAGGTTCTGCTCAGTGCTCTGATCAGAGCTTAAAAAGGAAAAACCTATCTTACATTCTGATATTGGTGAAGTCAATTGCACCTACGACTTCTGAAAATCAACTTGCATATGCCTGCAAATTGTTTGATTCCTGTTATATATTATAAGAAGCCTATTGAAACCGACAGCCAATGGGTAGTGATTCGAATATTTATGAGAGCACAGGCGTTCTCACGAAAGCCTCCCACTACCAACTCCTACTCCACACCTCTACGTTGGTGGCTGCTGGGTGCCTAGTACCTCGGCTGGATGATTACATAGATGAGATCAACGGTGGCGTCTACAAGTTCCAGTCAGGTTGAACTAGTTATCCCTATATGAGCTGCTTCGATATATTTGAATCTCAGATCTTTAGCTATCTCCAATACTGAGCCAGGGTATTTTAAAAGAGTTAATGGCGGATGAGCCCTAAATGGGCCAACGGCAACGGTCATATCCCCGAAGTGGGTTACTAACTCCGGAAAACCCGGCCCCTCGTCCTAGGGGTAAACAATGGCCCTCCAGGTTGATGGTTGTGCCGTCAAGGTAACTTCCCGAGCATATGAAACATAAATAGTTACGAGAGAGACACATGCAGCCTCGGATATGGCCACCAGACCCGGAACGTCAAAGGACTACGATCTGAGAGTATGCACCTGCAACGTGCTAACACTGTACATCCCAGGAGCTACTCAAATACTTGACTCTGTCCTCGAGCGGTACAAGGCAGATATTACCGCGATCCAGGAGATACGATGGATAGGATCAGGTATGATGAAAAGGAAAAATTGCAACATTTTTTACAGCTGCCATAAAAGCTTGCATATGTTAGGGTGCGGATTCGTCGTGGGAAATGGGCTTAGCACAAAAATAATAGAATTAAGCCGATAAGTGATCGCCTGGCTGTTATCCGCATCAAAGCTACATTTCAAAACATAAGTAGCCTAATATGTGCACACGCCCCTACCGACGAGGCTGAAGATCCCATCACGGAGGATCTCCTGGACGGAGCCTATGCAGTCTGTCCGGAGTACGATGTCAAAGTTGTGCTTGGGGATTTTAATGCCAAAGTCGTTAAGGAAAGTGTCGTAAGCACAGCCTTCACGACATGACAACAGATAACGGCTACCGACTAATCGGCTTCGCAGCAGCTCGTAATACGGTGATTAGTAGCACTAGGTTTCCAAGGCTAAGGATCCACACAGCAACCTGGCACTCTGTAGATGGTCGAACCGCCAACCAAATCGACCATGTGCTTATCAATGCGAAGCACGCATCCAAGATCATAAACGTGCACACATTCCGAGCGGCAAACGTCGACTCTGACTATTTCCTTATTGCGGTTAAATTTAGAGCTTGACTGTACAACAAGAAGAAGCTGCGAACTGCCCATAAAAAGAAATTCGACGTTGGACGCCTTATCACACCTGGAGTAGCCAGAGTCTACACAGACCCCTGGTTCGAGAAGGCAAGGAAGACCGGACCTCCGTTTTAAAGACCAAGCCATCGCGGATGCCAGAGCGCTTGGTCTGGGCAACTGGAAGCAGCGTGCCCAGGATCCCAGAGGATGGAAGGTTGCAGCGTTAACGTTAAGCAAGTAAGAAAGTATTGAAACCGACAATAGTTTACTTAGGTCCCTAGACGCTCAAAATTATTGTCCGTCTATGGATATTATTGCAAGGTTGTGCATAATATTGAGGAAAATCAAAACTATTTTGATATTTATGTCAAGAATGTAATTCAATTCTTAATGTCAATAATATAATTCAATTCTTTATTCGATAAAATAAAGAATATTAATGTAAAATAAACATAGCTAAAGGCTACAAATTAATTATTAAAAAGTGATTAAAAAGTGTTGCGATGAGTATCCGAGTTGACGTCCGTCTTCCGCACAGGTTTATCGACAACTGAACTAGAACTGAGTTTGTCTCCCTCTCCTTACATATACATTTTTGTTTTGTTTCTCTCTCGTTACACGGCCATTCCTACTATTCATCGGGCTCCGATGAATCCATCTGCCAAAGCTTCATATTGTCAGCCGAGGTACAAGTATGGTATGGTCCTTCGCTGACGCCAACTTTCTCCACTTCGTAACGTTCATTGCCCATTACTTTAATGACTTTGTAAGGACCAAAGAAACGGTTACGTAACTTCAGGTGACTTCCGAATTGTGTACGCTTGACTGCCACTGCATCGCCTACAGAATATCGATGAGGACTTCGGCGATGTTTGTCGTACTGCAGCTTCTGTTGCTCCTGAGCTTGCACTATGCTTTGCCGAACTCTTTCGCGCTCCTCCGAACGACTGTCGGTAAACTGTTTGGTTAGCTCACTCTGAAGAACTTCTAGGACAATTCCATCGTCGTCATTTCTCATCTTTACGCCGGTCAGAACTTCATGCGGTGTTAGATTTACACTGCTATGAAAAGTCGAATTTAAGCATCGTTGAACTCTCGGCACGTAACGAAACCATTTTTCCGGATGTTCAATGGACAGCTTACTCAGGACTGAGATGAGGGCTTGATTGACACGCTCAACTTGCCCGTTCCCTCTAGCTACTCCCGTCGTGACCTCTACGTGCTCGATGTTGTTCTTAGAGCAGAAATTCTTGAAGTCAGCTGAGGTAAACGCTGCTCCACGATCTGATATCATTCTCCTTGGGTATCCAAACGTTTTCGCTAGCATCTCCAACTTGTCCAAGACTTCTCGTACTCCAGTCGATCTTACTGGATACAACCATGAAAATTTTGAAAATCCATCGACAATGACGAAGATGTACTGATATCCTTTTCCCGTTCCAGTCATTGTTCCAATGTGGTCGACATGAAATGTGTCTAGAGGCTGTGACTCCTTAACTATGGGATGAAGTTTCCCCTCCGGTTTACCATATTTTCGCCTCGTCAAGATACACTGAATACAGCAACTAATACAGCTTTCAACTTTCTCCGGCAGCTTCGAAATATAAAAGTCCTTCTTCAAGAGCTCCTCTGTTTTCTTGACACCAAAATGACCCTTCTCGTGGGCACGACGAATAATATCCTTCTCCATGCTTGAAGGAACCACCAGTAAAGTTCTGCCCTCTACTGATTTCATTAAAACGCCATTCTGCAACATATAATCTTCATATGGTTCGCTCGCTAAAATCTGCTTGATCGCTTTGATACATTTATCCTTCCCCTGGGCCTGTTCCATCAACGCTGTCACTGTATCATCTACAACCAATACAGGATTCCGGCTTAGGGCATCGACGTGCTTCATTCTATTACTGGCACGAAATTCCAATTCGTAGTCGAACTCTTCCATCAATAAGGTCCACCTCTTCACACGGTCTGGTATGCCGACTTTACTGACTGTTCGTTGAAAAGCTGAGCAGTCTGTAAAGATGGTAAATTTGATGCCAAGCAAGTATGGTCGAAGTTTTTGCAGCGCCTTCACTATCGCCAATACCTCAAGCTCATAAGAATGATATCTTTTCTCTGCGTCCGATGTCGACTTGCTCCAGTAGTAAATAGGATGGAACTTAAACTGGCCTTCTCGCTTTTGAAGCAAAATTGCACCCAAACCAATCTTGCTTGCATCCGTGTGCAATTCTGTCACCGCCTGCTGATCAAAGATTTGAAGTTGTCCGATCAGGCTCCTCTTAAGACTATCAAGAGCCTGCTTCTGTGCCGGTCCAAAATCGAAGGAAGCGTCCTTTTTCAACAGCGCTGTCAACGGAGAAGCTCTTTCTGCAAATCCGTCAATAAATTTCCGGAAATATCCCACCAGTCCCAGAAATCCTTGCAGTTGTTTCACATTTCTTGGTTCGGGAAACTTTTGGACGGCTCTAACTTTTGTGGGCGACGGATTGATTTTAGAGCCCCCGACCACATGTCCCAAATATTCCACCTGCTTCCGGAGAAATTGACACTTGTGCCAGTTGACTTGCAAACCAAAGGAGCTTGCGTGCTCCAACACCATTTTCAAACGACAGAATCCTTCTTCATAGTCCACTGAAGGTATGATTATGTCGTCGACATACACAATCACTATACCCTTTCTAATTAAATCACTGAAGACATCATCTATAAAACGGCAGAAACTCGCTGGTGAAATACATAATCCAAACGGAGTTTTCGTAAATTCGAAATGTCCATCTACCGTGGAGAACGCTATGTATTTCCTGCTTTCTTTTTCCAGTGGCACATGGAAAAACCCGTTTTTAAAATCCAGAGTGGAAAATACTCTTGCTTCTGATAACTTGTCTAGCTGATCGTCGATACGCGGCATAGGAAACCGATCTTTTTGCACTAAGGTATTAAGGCGTCTATAGTCGATGCACAGCCTATAATTCCTGTCCTTTTTTCTGATGACGACAACAGGACTTGAATACTCTGACCGACTGGGAACCACGACACCATCCTTAAGCCACTCTTCGACTGTTTCGCTCACCACTCTATTCTCCAGCGGAGCCAACCTTCTTGCTCGCACGTAGACTGGAGTTGTATCTGTTAAGGTTATTTTCGTTTGCACGCTACTTACATTCCGTTTTTCTGGTCTATAATTGTCCACTAGATTTTTAACCGCACTTCTGAAACTCAATGGAACGTCGATTTCGTCTTTCGAAGCACTCATCTCGATTGATAGGATTCCGACTTCGTCCTCATCTACATCCTGCGGAGTATCTCGAACATCTGGTGTAATAGGTTTTATTATTATGTTACCTCTCTTAATGATGTAATCAGTGTTGTTTAAAAAATCCTGGCCGATGATCAACTTTGATGGCATGCTGCCAATGGGTATAATATAAAACGCAATGTCAAAATTCTCACCACTAATGGCTATAGACTTAATGATCTTGCCATGAGGCTTCACTTCTAGATTGCCCAAACCCGAGAATGTCTTCAAAGTAGTTTCCACACCGCACTTTTTTAAAGCATCGAAAGCATCACTTCTAATCAAACTTGCCTGACTGCCCGTATCAACTAACGCCTCAAACTCTAGTCCATCGATTGTAGCAACCACGGTCATATTGCTTGAGAAAGAAAATTGAGAAAACTCTTTATTTTTTTCACTTGCTTGAGGGCAATTGATTGAGATGTGGCCGAAACCATTGCATCTAAAACACCTATGGCCTTTTGCTGCATCTGGACATTTGTTAGCGATATGCCCAATAACACCGCACTTGTAGCACTTGACCCTCACTTTATGTTCCTGTTTTTCGCCTCTGCCCTGTTTCGACTTTTCGTGCACTACGACTGTCCGTTTTTTAACCATGCGATCATACTCTGCGAATTTAATTTTTAGTTCGGTGAGACTCGTAGCACCATAGAGAATGACTTTTTCTACACCCGAATCGTTAACACCGTTGACGATATAACCAATGACAGATTCTTTGTCCAAATTAATTTGCTCTGCCAAAGCTAGTACTTCGTAAAAATATTCGCGCCACGTTTCACCTGATCCGAGCTTTCGTTTTCGGAGCTTCTCGTGTATGTCGCGGCTATTCACTTGAATGTCAAACTCTTTTATCATCTCAGCTTTAAATTCGGACCAAGATCGAACACCACGCATAAGGCGTACAAACTGTTTAGCTGCACCAACAACTAGTTTTTTTGCATACACTAACATTTCTTCTTCAGAATACTCAAAAACTCTATTTAGTTCATCTAATTGTTTTAACCACATTCTTATTGGAATGGAACCATCACCACTATATTTGTCAACTGTTTCTTCGGCATCGCGGAAAGAAATAAAACGAGATGAA
This sequence comes from Portevinia maculata, assembly GCA_949715645.1. Taxonomy (NCBI): domain Eukaryota; kingdom Metazoa; phylum Arthropoda; class Insecta; order Diptera; family Syrphidae; genus Portevinia; species Portevinia maculata. The sequence continues at coordinate 11,941,835 of OX454526.1, forward strand.
ACTTGTTTTGAAGAGTGCGTTTTGTTCTCTTCCACACAGTGTTTTACATGATTTTTTGATTCGCGACTGTCTTTATTCCCATCTCTTTCACTTAGGCAGCTACTAAATTTGGTCATGTTGAATACGTCTTCGCTGTCGTCTCGCTCATCACCGGTATCAGCACCAATATCCACAACATCCACCGCCTCGTTGACTTCTTCCACTCCAGTCATGCTTTCTCCTTTTAACTTATACTCGCCATCCAGTAAAGTCATCAATCGAAATTTGAGAATTGCTTTAGAGCCATCGTCGCTCTCGTTCCGTTTCACCAATTCCTTTTTGAGTTGGCTGACGTTCATTTTATCCACCGCATTAATAAATGACGCCATCTCGCTTACTCTTTCAGGACACGAAAATTTAAATTTAACGGACACCAACACCGTTTGCAATTCGCCACCGCGAATTCTCACAATATAGATAAATCGCTTGTCACGCCTAGAAACACCAATTCAAATGCGCGATCACCAAATACGATTTAAACACTTTGCAGATTCTCACCACCTGAATCTTGCCACCAAATTTTCTTTTGCTCAAAGTCACAAGCTCATCCCGGTTGAGCCCCCAAATGTCAAGAATGTAATTCAATTCTTAATGTCAATAATATAATTCAATTCTTTATTCGATAAAATAAAGAATATTAATGTAAAATAAACATAGCTAAAGGCTACAAATTAATTATTAAACATAGGGGCGGGCTACAGTCCGCTTGGGCGAACTGTTGGATACCCTATTCTTATTCCTATATCTCATAAGTGGGCGTGACAAAAATTTAAAGGATTTTAACGAAAAAACTAAGCTTTTGTAAATAAAAACGCTCCCTAGCTCAAACTTTGGTTTTTCAATAAAATTGTTTTATTTAACTGTTGGCGTGTCAGTAGGCGGATTTAAAAAAAAATTAAGTATGAGCATAAAGGGCACCTAGAGAGTATATACTATAAATTTAAGCTCCCTAGCTCAAACTTTGGACTTTCAAAAATAAAAAATAAATAATTGTGGGCGTTTCAGTAGGCGGATTTTGAAAATATGTACACATGAGCATAAAGGGCCCCTAGAGAGTATATATTAAAAATTTCAGCTCCCTAGCTCAAATTTTGGTTTTTCAAAAAAAATATTTTATTTAATTGTGGGCGTGTCAGTGGGCGGATTTTGAAAATTTTATGTCCCAAGCAGTTTTATGGGCCAAAGATCATATATAAAAAATTTTAGCTTTCTAGCTCAAAATTCAATTTTTCCCAAAATTTGTTTTATTTAATTGTGGGCGTGTCAGTGGGCGGATTTTGAAAATTGTATGTCCCAATCAGTTTTATGGGCCATAGATCATATATAAAAAAATTCAGCTCTCTAGCTCAAAATTCGATTTTTTCCAAAATTTTGTTTTTTTGAGTTTGTGGGCGTGTCTGTGGGCGGATTTCAAAAATTCTTAAACTTGATTATTTCGGGACCCTAGAGAGTATATGGTTAAAATTTCAGCTCTCTAGGTCCAGTTTAAAGGCCTAATTTTTGCCGACGGACGGACGGACGGACATGGCTAGATCGACATTACTATCGATGCTGATCATAAATATAGTAACTTTTAGGGGTCTACGGGCAATATTAAGGTATGTTACAAACTATGCGTCAAAATTAATATACCCCTAGAATAGGGTATAAAAAGTGATTAAAAAGTGTTGCGATGAGTATCCGAGTTGACGTCCGTCTTCCGCACAGGTTTATCGACAACTGAACTAGAACTGAGTTTGTCTCCCTCTCCTTACATATACATTTTTGTTTTGTTTCTCTCTCGTTACATTTATTGCACAATATAAAATATTGTATCGTCTGTGGGTACAATTGCACAGTATTTGTTTATTTAATTTTCAAGTGTCGAAGAGTAAACACCCCCGCGAGTGATTTCAGTGAAATGTCACAAGCAAAAGAAGATGAGAGAAAATTTATTTTAGAGTGTATCGAAGTGTTGTCTACACAAGTATCAGCTGCCAACTAAATTATTGTATAAAATATAGAACCGTCTGGGGGTGGGGGCCTAGCCAATAATATTGTGCAATATTTTGCAGAATAATATTGAGCGTCTAGGGACCGCTTAATAACTGGCTCCCGACCCGTGAAGCGTCTCTGCCTCAGACACTGTAGCCTCTGCGAACCCGGGCATCTGCGATGGCTTGGTCTTTAACACGGAGGTTGGTTCTTTCGTGCCTTCTCGAACCTGGTGGCAACTAAAATCAAGCCCAAAATCGTTAAAGCAGAGTTGACAGGGACAGGGCAAACCACATTCATTGCTGTTGTTGTGTCCAGTTGCGTGTGTATGAAGAGAGAAACGCGTAGCGTAGAATATAAAATTAGTTGTGATATAATTTAATAAAATAAATAATAATAGAGAAACATAGTTCTTATTTTTATTATTTCTCTTCGTAAACTACATGTTCAACTACGTGTAGTTAATATTTAAACTACACTCCACCATTATCTACATTTAACTACGTCTACTACTTAAGATATCCTGAGTCATGACACATGACCCTAGTTGTGAACTATGTCTTAACTTAACTACGTCTGATACAATTAACTACACGAATGTGTAGCAGACTTAACATACGCACCTCCACTCAAATAGTGTCATATAAGTCAAAAGAATTAGAAAATCCATTTATTGCACCATTACGTCCCCCATACTTCAAAATATTATCTCAAAAACTGTTATATTCATTGTTCGAATATTTGTCCCTAGATGACACAAATATTTCATTATAATGTAGACCAAAAGTAATGGCGGCCCAAACATTTGAAAGCTTTTTTCTCAAAAAATGATTTTTTTTTTTTGACTTATGACACTATTTGAGCGAGGATGCGATTATGTAGTTTGTCCAAATTTCAGCCATCTCTGAAAGTCGAGATCCCCTTGGCTGGAGCATTATTGTCAATGTTTAAAATGTCGGCGTGATTTAACTTTTTGGACTATATCCCCAACTTGGTACGGCTCATAGATATGACGGTTGTATTTTCTTCTCCATTCGCCCTCCTCGCACACAGGACCAAATATCCGACGAAGTATTTTTCTTTCAAAAGAACCCAATATATACAATACAATAATTTAAGCAGCGTATATTTTAACTTTACTTTCCTTCTTTACTTATACGGGTGAAAATGTTTGTAAATAGAATACATTTAACCTTGTGTTACAACCCTAAGCAGCTCGCACTAATCAATAATCTACTACATTCGAAGTTCACCATCCGTCCGTGCGCACGCTGTTGTAAATGTGGTTTGTGGTGCCGCCATTTTACTTATTCAATTTTACGGCGTGCGGAAGTTTGAATCACGTTAAAAGTGTGGTGTGACCTGTGACGTAAGGTTTCATGAAAACCGAAAAAATGTGCACGATATTGGAATCTAATTTAAGTGCTATATAATTGGTTAAATTTCCTCTTAACAGGTTAGTTACAATGTTGAAATAACAAGTACAAATATGGCTGCATTAAACTCTATGCCCTTTTCAATAAAATAAAATAAATAAATATATACTACAAAACGTGTAATGTATAGTAGAATTCTTTTTCGGCGAAGCTATTCGCACATCATTACGTTAGATAATGTAGGCCAGCACTTGAATATTATAAATAAAATTAAGACAAGGGTAAGGGTGAAGGTTAATCAAGGAAACTACTGCAGCTAATGCACTCGATTTCATTTCTCGTTGCAGGTATTCGGTTTGGGTAACAAAACATACGAGCACTACAACAAGGTCGCTATCTATGTGGATAAGAGGCTGGAGGAGCTCGGAGCCACCCGAGTCTTTGAACTGGGACTTGGTGATGACGATGCCAAGTAAGTTATTTTCATTCACAAAAAAGTGATCACCCCTTTCTAAAAAGCGTGTGGTATTCGATAGCATTGAAGATGACTTCATCACCTGGAAAGATCGATTCTGGCCATCTGTCTGCGACTTCTACGGCATTGAAGGCGGTGGTGAAGAGGTGCTTATTCGTCAGTACAGGCTCCTGGAGCAGCCTGAGGTTCAGCCAGATCGCATCTACACCGGGGAGATTGCTCGCCTGCATTCCCTACAAAACCAAAGACCTCCATTTGACGCTAAAAACCCATTCCTGGCAAGTATTAAGGTGAACAAAGAGTTGCACAAGGGTGGTGGCCGCTCTTGCATGCACATTGAGCTGGACATTGAGGGATCAAAGATGCGCTACGACGCTGGCGATCATGTGGCCATGTATCCAGTGAACTGCACGGAGCTGGTGGGGAAGTTGGGCGAACTCTGCGGTGCCAACTTGGAGACGGTGTTCTCCTTGATCAACACCGACACAGACAGTAGCAAGAAGCATCCATTCCCCTGTCCCACAACGTACAGGACGGCGCTTACATACTATTTGGAAATAACTGCTATTCCTAGGACGCATATCCTCAAGGAGTTGGCGGAATACTGTTCGGACGAGAAGGACAAGGAGCTGCTAAGGAGTATGGCTTCTATCACGCCCGAGGGAAAGGCGAAGTACCAGTCGTGGATCCAAGATGCGTGTAGAAATATTGTGCACATCCTCGAAGACATAAAGTCGTGTAGACCGCCAATTGACCACGTTTGTGAATTGCTGCCACGGTTGCAGCCACGATACTACTCAATTTCATCGTCTGCTAAGGTAAGGTTGGCATTTAGTTTGATGTATGCGTGATTTTATTTGGAAATTTGTTTCAGTTATACCCAACGACCGTGCACGTGACGGCAGTCCTTGTTCAATACGAGACACCAACCGGTCGCGTGAACAAAGGCGTGGCCACCACCTTCTTGAAACAGAAATTTCCTCAAGACGACGAACTGCCGAAAGTGCCAGTTTTTATTCGCAAGAGCCAATTCCGTTTGCCCACGAAGCCAGAGGTACCAGTTATTATGGTTGGACCCGGCACTGGTTTGGCGCCCTTCCGCGGTTTTATTCAGGAACGCCAGTTTCTTAAGGACGAGGGCAAGGTTATTGGTGATACAATTCTCTATTATGGCTGCAGAAAGAGAAGCGAAGATTTCTTATATCAGGAAGTTAGTTTAATTCATTTCAACGTGTAGCGACACTTTTTTTCAAATGTGTATTGGTCTCTTTGCAGGAACTGGAAGAATATGTTGCCAAGGGCACACTCACACTTAAGTCTGCATTTTCACGGGACCAGAACGAAAAGCTTTACGTAACACATTTACTGGAGAATGATTCCGACCTGATATGGAATGTGATAGGAGAAAATAAGGGACACTTTTACATTTGCGGGTAAGTTTCAGAGCAGCGCGCTTCAATTCACTTCACAGTACAATCATTTGTTTCCTTCGTTTAATAGTTCATTTATTTATTTATTTCATTTATACAATATAAACTCTCTTAGACTAGCTGTTTACATATTTACATAAAATATAATACGGTTTCAAATACAATTAATTACTTCCATTGAAATGAATGCAAGCTTTATTGACTTGTTCATTTCGACCGTAGTTAGTTTCATGTTGAGCAATAGAAATCTTCCGGATACATAAAACACTCCATTGGAGCACTTGCAGTACTGCTGTGGGCTAATTGTTTCCTTTCATTTTGGAATCTACTCAAATATACTCCACGACACTTTTGTCTTTCCATTAGTCTCACTCAATTATCCACTCCTTCTGGATTCCAATGGAACATCGAAAATCATCTTCTGCTCTATCGAGTATTAATATGTGTTAGTGAAATTTGAACAGTGAAAACAAAAATTGAGCCTTTTTTCATATGGCTTCGATAAGTAGTCCGATATAAGAGTTTATGTGTGTAAGTCTATTTGAATGGATTCCGAGTTGTAATCGGGAAGCATATTCCAAAGCAGTACTCCGAGTGGGCCAATGGAACATTTTAACACATTGACTGTCACGTCATTCAAATATGAATGACACTCATGTTTCCGTGGCGGCCACGTCATTAATATTCAAAAATGAATGACACTTAGATTACACATTGCGCGCCAAGCCAATTTGAAAAAAAAATTTAACATGAAAAGTATGCTTTTGGTTTTTTTTTATAACTGTTTTACTAAAAAAAATATATTTGTAGTAAAGATTGGTCGTTTTGTTGAAGAATTTGATGCGGTAGGGCGTGCGGACGACTGTCATTCATATATGAATGACGTGGCCCTGCATGAAATTTTTCGAAAATTGGCTTGACAGTCAATGTGTGTTTTTTTCTGTCTGGAGCAAAAGAAAAGTCTCGGAGTTGACCAATGGAAAACGACAATACTCTTCTTACATGGAGATGTTATAAAAGGGACTACGTAAACTGATTTTCACTCCATCTGGGTTGCATTATTCAAAACAACAAAATGTCTGATTCTCACAGCTAGAACTACCAGATCTTTCATTTACCATAGTCGTTTTTTCTAATTTACATTTGTATAGAGATGTTCGAACTCAAAATATGATTTTTTATAAAGGATTTAAACTTATGAATTGCCACTTGAAATAAAAAACGAAAACTCTTTTTGTAAGATTTAAAAATGTATTGATAGTACACATAAGAGATTCAGTTTCTTAATTTGAAGCCAAATATGAATACGTTTTTTACTTTTCTTTGTCTTTTAAACATAAAAATGCAAATATGTAACTTTATTATTATTATTAAAATTTATTAACATATAATTTAAATTACATGCTAAATATTGAGAGCACTAGCTGCGGAGGTTTTCGGCTCTGTTGGTTCGATTTTTTTTTTAAATGTTAATATTTGAGCGCTTTATAAAATTAAACATTTTTACAATGTTATCGTGACTGGGGTATCTTAGGGTTACGTAGGTTGAGTGTTGTGAGCAGGATAACGGCTGGTTAGTTTGGATCGAGGCAAGGCAATCCCCTATTCCTAAGATATGGTTTATATCGATGGAAAAGTTGCAAGAAGGGCAAATAGGTGGATTTTCCTTCTTGAGGAGATGTTCGTGGGTGAGCGCCGTGTGACCTAATCGTAATCTGACAAAGGTCGTGTTCATCGTTTTAGAGGAAGTGTATATGAACTATTGTAATAGTAACTTTTTTACTAAATAAATACTACTACTACTACTATCCATCATGTAACGGGAGAAATGTCGAATTTACTTCTCAAAAATGCTTGCTTCTAATCTTATGACTTTCAGTGTATCTTATCTTATGAATATTACCTTCAGAAAGGCGTGTGCAAATTGCAAAAAAAAAACACGGTCGTTTTATGGGGATTTAATAATTAAAGATTATATTTTTTACCAAAAAATACCGCAAGATCTTTGTAAAATTACCGCAGGATACTAGATTGCCGTTGCATCTCCCTTAGTTGTTGAAGTTGAAGTGGCGGAGAAAAAGTGACAGCGACTGATAGCTCGTCTTTACAAAACCATTCTACTCAGTCACTTAGAGCCAGAAAATGTTGTGTCAAACAGATGCCTAGTCGAAGTGTGGCAGTAATTAAGGTCGCTCAGGTGAACATCATTACCACCATGTATAAGGATACAAAACGGAAGGCAAATGCCATTGAACAAAATTCCGAAAACTGCCCAAAATAAAAGCTCTCCATTCAAAGTGTCATTTTTTATTTTAATTTTGAAATCGTACATCTCGAAAGATTACCATCCGTTTTCGTCGTATTTCTGTCCTGATCTCGGATCTCAGTTATGGTGTCCATGCCACGCAAGCGCCCTGGAACGAATGCAGAGGGCAGCCTGCATATGCATCACAGGAGCCTTAAGATTCACACCAACTGCAGCCTTAACAACTTTTTTAAACCTCCTCCCCATTGATATCTATGGAAAGCTGGTGGCCACTAAGGCGGCCCTGAGATTAAGAGAATCCAATTCGTGGCAAAGCTCACAAATTGGGCACAGCAACATCCTAACTGCCCATAAGTTTCCCAACAATACGGATTACCTAATCCCAACACTAGATTTCAGTAATAAATACAAGACGGCCATTCCAGACCGAGCCAGCTGGGAAGACGGTCGTATCGTAAACAATGACGCCATAGAAATATACATCGACGGGTCAAAGACAGGCGACGGCACGGGGGCGGGCGTGTTTTCAGACAACCTTGCGCTCAATGTCGTACTACGACTGCCTGACCACTGCAGTGTATTTCAGGCAGAAATCACGGCTATCCGCGAAGCAGCACGCAGACTCTATGAGCCCGATAGATGGAAAAACTATCGTGATCTACATAGACAGTCAGGCAGCGATAAAAGCCTTAGAATCAACAACAATAAGATCCAAGTTGGTAAAACAATGCCGCCAATCTCTTAACGAGATCACGGTCAGATGTAACACTTCCCTGTGTTGGGTACCCGGTCACAGTGATTTTCCAGGCAACTGCAAGGCGCATGAGTTAGCCAGACGGGCTTCCGCACAAGAACTCTGACAACAGAGAGACACCGGCGGTACCCATTCAGACACTGAAACTCAAACTTCTAGATAACGCGTTAATAGAAGCAAACAATAGGTGGAATAGCATCAGTACATGTGTGTCCTCAAAGCAAATTTGGACCAAATACGATGCAAAGAGAACATCCAAAATCTCCATCAGCAGGAAAAATATCAGCTCTGTAATCGGAGCAATCACTGGCCACTGCCATTTAGGCAGACGTGCCACCAGATTGGGAGCTCCCTCAAACGACTTCTGCAGAAGCTGTAGAGACGTCGAAGAGGAAGAAACCACCACACATCTCCTGTGCAACTGCCCCGAACTAGCCAACTCAAGGAAACACCCCGATGATCTAAGCGATCTCAGTGAGACAGATATTGACTTTATCAACAAATTCGTCACTAGGTTCAAATGGTTAAACTAAACTAGAGGACGCATTGGACGATGACTTGAGCCCCTCCCGCTCCCTTCCCGCAGATCACCCCAAACACAATGGTGTAACTTGAGGTTCGTACTGTAACAGTCGCCCCAAGCTGCACCCCCCCACCGCAACCCATGCAAAATGCAGCCAGGCTGCATACCCTGACCACTTCAGGAGTATCTCTCCCCCTAAACCCACTACCTCACAGGAGGCAATCACAGGGAACCCAGTAGGCCGAGCGACGACTGGCAGAACACCCCCCCCCCCCCCCCCCCCCCCCCCCCCTTTTGTGATATCACAACGGGCCGAAACTTGCGGTCTAAGTGTGCCTGGGCTCACGCCCTCGCAGCCACCTTACCAACTTTCCTACCTATGGGTGCCCATATGAATTTGCGTCACTTGGATCCCAACATGGAACGTTGATACTGCAGCTTCAGCGAAGGCGTATGTGCGAAAGTGCCATGGCAACTGTTCCTCCGAGGGCTGATTCGGCGCATGATTTCATTGCGAAATCCTCTGAGTTGTTGATCTTTTCGGGCATGTCCCATTCGACTTGATCCACCAGCTATATGTTGCCCACGTTAATGTTGGTCGCAGCTTTTTTCTAGGATCGGTTGATCGTTGGAAAATGCTTCGATCTGTTGGAGAGCCTTGGCTATGGCCGCCACAAATGGGAAACACAGATAAATGAGTCTCTCAACTTTTGTCCCCCGAGTTCCATTCCAAACGGATCGGACTCGCTGACCGGCATTGGGTCGGTATCGTAAAACACATGGGCAAAGTGCGAGCTGATGCACTTAAGGGACTTTTTAATACCCTTATAATGTAATGGATATGGAACTTAGGGTTAGAAAATAGATAGAGATGCCGATGCACGTTGGTTTTGAATGTTTGTGGATTATAATGTGTAGGAAAAATGGAGCGGGGAAGAGCATTCCACATTCGTTTTATACGGATATTCCTTGTATTACCGTAACCACTAAGATGAGGTATACTATTTTTATTTATTTCTATCTACTGTATCTTGCTTTTACGGGTTGTTTTATGCATGAAAACCTTATTAGTCACTTGACACTTGGATGCCTGATTTCTCAAGCCATGCGAGAGAAATTCTGACAAGAAAATTGTGGCAAAATTTTCTTGATAACTTCGTCACCACCTGTCTTGTTGTACATTCTTTGAAGGACTTTACTTACCATCCATTAGCATACACAAAACGGCATGAATTCCTTATTGGTCACTTGCCACTTTGACGACTGATTTCGCAAGCCATGCCATAGAAATTGCGACAAGAAAACGGTGGCGAACTTCTCTTAATAATTTCGTCACCACCTGTCTTGTTTTACATTATTTAAGGACTTCATTAGCAAACACAAAACGGCATGAATTCCTTATTGGTCACTTGATACTTTGATGACCGATTTCCCAAGCCATGCCATAGAAATTGCGACAGGAAAACGGTGGCAAAATTCTCTTGATAATTTCGTTACCACCTGTCTTGTTGTACATTCTTTTAAGGACTTTGCTTACCATCCAGTAGCAAACACAAAACGGCATGAATTCCTTATTTTATTAGTCACTTGACACTTTGATGACTGATTTCCCAAGCCATGCAAAAATAATGTTATAACGGGAAAACAGTGACCAAGTTCTCTTAATAACTTTGTTACTACCTGCCCTGTTGTACAATAATATAACAGCCGGCATTTCTCCCTTCCATCTTTAAATAATAATTCAATCAAAATGCATGTTTCATAATAGGTAAAAAACACAAATTTTATTTATTTCCCAAGCCATGCGATAGAAAATTCGACTAAAGATAATTTAACTAGCGGATGCATTTCAATCAATGATGCCTTCACTATTTATCTTGTTGTACATTTAATTTTTTTTAATGAAATGCTGCACGTAACCATGAAATCTCTCTTCAGCATGAAATCCTTATTGGTCACTTGACACTTTGAAGATCAATATCCCAATCCATGCAATAGAAATTTAATGACGGGAAAACAATGGCAACGTTTTCTTAAAAGCATTGTTACTACCTGTCCTGTTGTACAAAAACTCAATTTGCACTAAATCGACCCCTATGGACATACATATATGTTTGCAGGATGATGACATAAACTAATAACATTGTTTGATAGGCTTTGAAACAGCGCATTGTAAGACAGCGCCACATTTCGCCAGATTATTTGGTATTTTAAATTTGTTGGTCTGTTTCTTTTGCCATACCTACCTACCCCCGCTCCTCTCTAATGGTTTTGAGATTGGGCTGGGCCGACTGCTTTATTCACTGGGGTAAGATAGTTTGAGGTTCGAGAATTTCAGGAGCGCCTCTAAGGTTTGATCGGTACAGTTACCCCAAACCTAGTCAGCGAATTACAGGAAAAGTATATGTGTTTTAGCAGCATTTCCAGCAGCTGTGTTAAATGGGCATCATGTAGAGACACTGATAGGGCAGACATCAATACCGCCGTCTCTGATGTATTACCACTCTTTAAATACGAAGGTGATGTTTTGGTAGGGCACATGCACCAAATCATCAACCAAGTATGAGTGGAAGAAAGCATCCCCGATGACGGGACTATCAGCTGCATATTCATCTACAAGAAAAGCGATCATATGCCGTGCAAGATCTAACGAGGCATATCCCTGCTTAATGTCGCATATAAGATCCTATTCAACGTCCTGCGTGAAAGTCTGAAGCCGTTCTGTGTCACACTAATCGGCACGTACCATTGTGGCTTCCAGCCCCGGCAGATCGACAAAAGCCTAAATCTTCATACATAGGCCTGTAAAAAACCAATGAGTAACAAATCATTACCCACCATATTTTCGTCGACTTAAAAGCCGCATATGATAGCTCTCCGTGGCGATAGAGGAATTCGGGATCCCGGCAAAACCGATGCAGTTGTGTCGTGTGAAGCTGGAACACGTGGTGCAATATGCAGTTTGGAAAAAGCTATTCTGAATAATACCAAACCTGCACGGGTTCCGGCAAGGAGATGCGCTTCAATCATAAAATTCTTCGGTTTGGCAAAACAAATGAGTTCTAAGCTCCTTTACCCGGCAGACCAAATGTAAGCTCTACAAAACAGTTCTACTTTATGGCGCCGAGTGCTCATAAGCAGGACAGAAGAGCTAATCACTCCGATTACCGTCTTTAAAATACACAACTCTTCCAAATCGCCAATCTCAAATCGAGACAGTCGAAAATTCCAGCAAAACCGAGCGTTCATCGTACTGTCGAAAATCCGACCAGAAACTCGCGCAGCACCACCTTCTTTGCTAACATCATCAATACATACTGAATTTTCTGGCCAACCTACGACCGCGAACTCGCTGTACATTTGCTTGGCCATATGGAGGGAATGGTCTATAATGAACAGCGAGAAGATTGGAGATTCGTCGCGAGTGCAAGCATTCAACATAATCATCTTTGTTGCCCTTTTGCAGTGTCACGAGCTGCTCCTTATCACATTTCGTGAACCGGTATGATGAAGTTTTGCCCACATTATTTTTTTTTATAGGATTCTCGGCGCTCATTGCTAAGCAGATGTGTCAGTTAAAGTCCTCACAGCTGGAGTAAAATGCAACTCAATTTCTCCGTGGGTAAATATTCGATAGTTGCATTATTCCCGCGCAAAATGTCTATAAGCCTTGTTTTGTTTATTTCTATCTTGTATATCTTGTTAACGAACTAGTTTTATGCATGAATTCCTTATTGGTCACTTGACACTTTGATGACTGATTTCCCAAGCCATGCCATAGAAATTGTGACAAGAAATCGGTGTCGAAATTCTTTTTATAATTTCGTCACCACCTGTCTTGTTGTGCATTCTTTTAAGGACTTTACTTACCGTCCATTAGCATACACAAAACGGCATGAATTCCTTATTGGTCACTTGACACTTTGATGACCGATTTCCCAAGCCATGTCATAGAAATTGCGACAGGAAAACGGTGGCGAAATTCTCTTGATAATTTCGTTACCACCTGTCTTGTTGTACATTCTTTTAAGGACTTTGCTTACCATCCAGTAGCAAACACAAAACGGCATGAATTCCTTATTTTATTAGTCACTTGACACTTTGATGACTGATTTCCCAAGCCATGCAAAAATAATGTTATAACGGGAAAACAGTGACCAAGTTCTCTTAATAACTTTGTTACTACCTGCCCTGTTGTACAATAATATAACAGCCGGCATTTCTCCCTTCCATCTTTAAATAATAATTCAATCAAAATGCATGTTTCATAATAGGTAAAAAACACAAATTTTATTTATTTCCCAAGCCATGCGATAGAAAATTCGACTAAAGATAATTTAACTAGCGGATGCATTTCAATCAATGATGCCTTCACTATTTATCTTGTTGTACATTTAATTTTTTTTAATGAAATGCTGCACGTAACCATGAAATCTCTCTTCAGCATGAAATCCTTATTGGTCACTTGACACTTTGAAGATCAATATCCCAATCCATGCAATAGAAATTTAATGACGGGAAAACAATGGCAACGTTTTCTTAAAAGCATTGTTACTACCTGTCCTGTTGTACAAAAACTCAATTTGCACTAAATCGACCCCTATGGACATACATATATGTTTGCAGGATGATGACATAAACTAATAACATTGTTTGATAGGCTTTGAAACAGCGCATTGTAAGACAGCGCCACATTTCCCCAGATTATTTGGTATTTTAAATTTGTTGGTCTGTTTCTTTTGCCATACCTACCTACCCCCGCTCCTCTCTAATGGTTTTGAGATTGGGCTGGGCCGACTGCTTTATTCACTGGGGTAAGATAGTTTGAGGTTCGAGAATTTCAGGAGCGCCTCTAAGGTTTGATCGGTACAGTTACCCCAAACCTAGTCAGCGAATTACAGGAAAAGTATATGTGTTTTAGCAGCATTTCCAGCAGCTGTGTTAAATGAGCATCATGTAGAGACACTGATAGGGCAGACATCAATACCGCCGTCTCTGATTTATTACCACTCTTTAAATACGAAGGTGATGTTTTGGTAGGCCACATGCACCAAATCATCAACCAAGTATGAGTGGAAGAAAGCATCCCCGATGACGGGACTATCAGCTGCATATTCATCTACAAGAAAAGCGATCATATGCCGTGCAAGATCTAACGAGGCATATCCCTGTTTGTGGCTTCCAGCCCCGGCAGATCGACAAAAGCCTAAATCTTCATACATAGACCTGTAAAAAACCAATGAGTAACAAATCATTACCCACCATATTTTCGTCGACTTAAAAGCCGCATATGATAGCTCTCCGTGGCGATAGACGAATTCGGGATCCCGGCAAAACCGATGCAGTTGTGTCGTGTGAAGCTGGAACACGTGGTGCAATATGCAGTTTGGAAAAAGCTGTTCTGAATAATACCAAACCTGCACGGGTTCCGGCAAGGAGATGCGCTTCAATCCTAAAATTCTTCGGTTTGGCAAAACAAATGAGTTCTAAGCTCCTTTACCCGGCAGACCAAATGTAAGCTCTACAAAACAGTTCTACTTTATGGCGCCGAGTGCTCATAAGCAGGACAGAAGAGCTAATCACTCCGATTACCGTCTTTAAAATACACAACTCTTCCAAATTGCCAATCTCAAATCGAGACAGTCGAAAATTCCAGCAAAACCGAGCGTTCATCGTACTGTCAAAAATCCGACCAGAAACTCTCGCAGCACCACCTTCTTTGCTAACATCATCAATACATACTGAATTTTCTGGTCAACCTACGACCGCGAACTCGCTGTACATTTGCTCGGCCATATGGAGGGAATGGTCTATAATGATCCAGCGAGAAGATTGGAGATTCGTCACGAGTGCAAGCATTCAACATAATCATCTTTGTTGCCCTTTTGCAGTGTCACGAGCTGCTCCTTATCACATTTCGTGAACCGGTATGATGAAGTTTTGCCCACATTATTTTTTTTATAGGATTCTCGGCGCTCATTGCTAAGCAGATGTGTCAGTTAAAGTCCTCACAGCTGGAGTAAAATGCAACTCTATTTCTCCGTGGGTAAATATTCGATAGTTGCATTATTCCCGCGCAAAATGTCTATAAGCCTTGTTTTGTTTATTTCTATCTTGTATATCTTGTTAACGAACTAGTTTTATGCATGAATTCCTTATTGGACACTTGACACTTTGATGACTGATTTCCCAAGCCATGCCATAGAAATTGTGACAAGAAATCGGTGTCGAAATTCTTTTTATAATTTCGTCACCACCTGTCTTGTTGTGCATTCTTTTAAGGACTTTACTTACCGTCCATTAGCATACACAAAACGGCATGAATTCCTTATTGGTCACTTGACACTTTGATGACCGATTTCCCAAGCCATGTCATAGAAATTGCGACAGGAAAACGGTGGCGAAATTCTCTTGATAATTTCGTCACCACCTGTCTTGTTGTACATTTTTTTAACGACTTTACTTACCATCCATTAGCATACGCTAAACGGCATGGATTCCTTATTGGTCACTTGACACTTTGATGACCGATTTCCCAAGCCATGCAAAAAAAAAATGTTATAACCTGTCCTGTTGTGCAATAATATAACAGCCGGCATTTCTCTCTTCCATCTGTAAATAATAATTCAATCAAAATGCATGTTTCATAATAGGTAAAAAATACAAATTTTACTTATTTCCCAAGCCATGCGATAGAAAATTCGACTAAAGATAATATAAGCAGCGGATGCATTTCAATCAATGATGCCTTCACTCTTGTTGTACATTAAATTTATTTATTTTAAGTGCTAGATGCAACACAATTTAAAAGGGAACTAAACAAATACTTTTCTTGTTAACATCCGTGTAAATTACTTATGTATTTATGTAATATTGGAATTCTAATAAAAAATAAAATAAAATCCTCAAATTGTGTTGTTCCAATTATTATTATGCAGCTGTCATTATTCTTTTCTATATTAGCCTAGCAATAACTTATAATAGCTGAAACACATTTGCACCAGTGAGGCACGCAGAAATATATGCATCAGAAACACATGTGCAGTAGGAAATTGCCTTCATTCAGTATGATCGGCTTTAGGTTTTCAATATGTATTTGTGTTCCTACTAAGGAAAGAAAAAGGGGGAACGTTCCAGTAGGCACTCAAAGCCGGCGTGTTACACAGCCCGAATGGCATTACTGTGAATAGCCATAGCCCGTTTCCTGCTGTGAAAGCTTTTTGGTAGTGGTTCTCTTTTCAACTGTCTGCTCAACAAGAAAAAATCGGTGGCTTCCAGGATCACCTTTCATCTTTGTCCAAATCAGTGTCTCTGAAGAATCGTTCCCGTACAGGGGACCAACTATGTAATTCGATTCTGCAACAAAATCGTTCGAATTTGATTTTTCTTTTCAATTTATCTGTCAACTTAAATGCAAGTTCCGTTTGAAAACTGGATATTTTAAGAAATATAGGCGACATAATTTGCATTCGATTCTAATTGAGTACACAGCACAAGTACAGTTCGAATTGGAAATGAGTTTCGAATAGATTCGAAAGTAGAATAGAGTTACGTAGTAGGGCTCCAGGATCGGAATCTCGTCAAGCGCTTTTATGAAATCAATTCCGATGATGCATTGTTGTTATTTTCAGACGTAACTGCTGGTGTTGTGCAGACAATACTGACGGACGATGTCCTTCCTCATAACAGAAGCTGTGCCGCCAGTTTCGATGGTTGCCAAGCACTTATTTTGACCGATGTAGGCTTCCACGCTTAGACTGTGGTTTCCTCGTTTGGTTCGCGGGAATTTAATTGTGGTCGAGGGCGTCGATTCCAGAAACCAACTTCTGGGCCTTTTCCGGGTGGAGCTCTGCACTGTCTGTCTGGGTGCCCTATTTGGTCGAAGTTCCAGCAACGGATTTGGCCTCTGTAAGCAATGTTTTGGTCTCAACGGCTGTTATTTCCCTCACGCGGTGAAACATATTGTCATGGCAAATGCCAGGGCCCCAGTGAGAGTTCTTTTTTTAGTCATTCTTACGGCCTTCCGCAGTTGCCTATCTTCTGTGGCTTTGATAAACGCCTTCATGCCAATTTCATTAATGAGATCCTCACCAGCATTAGGGAATGACAAATGAGGCAGACGGTCGATATCTTTTCTCTCCTCTTCTAGCTCTTCTGAGTACCTGGACCCTGCATACTTGCTGCATATGCTCATCATCGAAGCGCATTCCTATAAGCCTGACCAAGGCGTCGTAGTTGTGTTGCTTCTCTTCTGTCATGGTTTGAAGTAATTCCGCAGTTGTACCTCTTTTGGCGACCTTTAGTGCAATCGACTTTTTCTCATCGTCCCATCTGTTATTCATTGCAGTTGCTTCAAATGTTTTTTTTCTTAAATTGGCCATGATGTTTGACAATCGAAAGCAGGCGGTTGTATCTCTTTCCTTCTCGGGCAGGCCGCAGAATGTTCTCGAGCAGTCTGTTGCTTCACTATCTTGAGCTCTTTAGCCCGGTTTTCGATGTTTGTTTCAACCTTCTCGAACTGTTCCGCGAATTTAATTTCGATCTTTTCGATTTGTGTTTCATGCATGCTTTATTTGTAGTCAATTGTTTTGAACTTAGCTTCTAGAACATTTTTGAATTCTTCCACAACATTATTTTGCTCATCAACGATGGAATTTTTCTGTTCTTCAAACTTTGTATCGAGCGCCTCGAATTTCTGGTCTTAGGAGTCTTTCTGAAGTACAGCAATGGCAATGTGCCATCCATTTTTGTTTTCATTTTTAGTTTTCTGTATAAAATACATAATTCACTTCACTTTAATTTCAGAACGAATACGTTTTGTCCCACATCCGACACCAATTTTACATCCAGGCTATTCGAACCCACGACCTTGCCACGTCGAATCAATCGGTTCTCATTCGATCACCGCAATTAAACGGGCGTGGTTAGTACTTAGATGGGGGACCACTTGGAAATACAACGTGTTGTTGGCGGCATCTCTTGCGAACGTCTGACAAACATCCAAGAGTATCAAATTGTCATGAGAAGCTTCTCAAATTTGCCGATCGGATTCGGTGTAAAACTATAGGTCCCTGCACTAACTTAGCATGAAAGTGGTTGGAGAAGCTAGGTTCTAGGCCCTGTATGGACCGTTAATGCCTAATATGTATATATATAATGTATGTCTATTCGAAAAGACACAACTGTATTTCGTTTAATCAATACTTATTCGTTCTCTGTCAATAGATCCGTTCGCGAACTAATATGCAAACGTAAATTTATATAAACTTTCGTGCAAAACTACACAAACGCGTTCGCGTACTGAGAAAATGGTAAGAAGATGAAAGAAAGAAACATGTACTTTCGTTCATTTTTCTTCACACGGAATTTCAGCTGGTAAGAAAATGAAAACTGTCAACTGATGAAATCCTATGAGTTTGCCAGCAAAAAAACAGCGGTTGCTTCTTTTCAAGCCAAATTTTGACGTTTTTCATCTTTTTACACAAACGCGTTCGCGTACTTTTCTTTGAAATGAGAGGATTCTCTCTCGACTTTGAAGATTTGACATTTTTCATTTTTTTACACACAAAGTACGCGAACGGACCTAATGCCTTTGCTCTCGATTATTATTCAAGTAATTCACTTATTTAATACAACAATGCACAAATTTAATAAGCAGTCAAATCTCTTATTTAGGGCCCTGATTACGACTTACGAGACTAGTCACGACGAACGATTTTGCCGTACCAATACCCATGACCTATGCATATAACGGATAACGAGAACAACGACATAAAAAAGTTGCCATTCTTAATGCAAACAAGGCACAGTTTTCGATCATTTTTAACCGCATCGACCTTCACTTCACGTTTAATGACAAATGCCACAAATAAGCCCAAAGCTAAGTGAAATTATCAAAAATTTGGTACAAATTTGTTTTAAAATGCAACAACACAACGATTATTATTTAAATAGTGACGAGAAAATTGATATTCGTGTTCTGGGAAGGCAAATAAGACATACGTCTGTTCTAACAAGCCTTTCAAACGCCGCGTGCAATTAAAAAAATAACATTAACAGTGCAATATCAATAAACATTTTGTTTTTGATATTTTTCGATTTGAACACCAGAATGTGTTTCCTTTCTATTTTAACAAATTGTTTGTACAAGTCGAAGTAACTAAAAGTATTCAACGAAAATGTTTCCTTCACTTTCACTCGGCTTCTATTTTTACATAAAGACAGCTGAAATGGTTGTTAGGCTAACGACACCTGCGACCGACCTCATACTCATGCCTTGTAACTGCTTTTTGACAGTAACAATAGTCAGGCAACCAGAATCGTAATTCGTATTCAGGGCCCAGTATTTCCTCCTTTTCTCTATACTTTTCACTGCTGTCATCTATTGCTTGAAATCGCAAGGGTGCTTCTGTGACTCGTATTTATGACTATTTCCGTCGGTTCGTGTATTGAAAGTTCCAGAGTAAGGGAACCGTCTGCACTGAACTGTGTTATTGGACTGGCAGGATCGCCATGTTATGGGACTAGCAGGATCGCCATGTAATGGGACTGGCAGGTTTGCCATGTTATGGAACTGGCAGGTTTGCGATGTTATGGGACTGGCAGGTTCGCCATGTTATGGGACTGGCAGGATCGCCATGTTATGGGACTGACAGGATCGCCATGTAATGGGACTGGCAGGTTCGCCATGTTATGGGACTGGCAGGATCGCCATGTCTATTGTATGGAGACAATATTTGTTCCCTAAGTTTGAGTCAGTGATTGTCTGCGCTCCAGCCGTTTGATTCCGAGCATTTAGATGCACGATTTTTATTAAGTATTTACTGAGCTCTTCAGTCGATTAAATTAATTCCAGTTCTATGTTTAGGATTAAGATTTAGAATAAATCTGTCTTTATTGAAAAATGTTCTTCTTTTATATACATGGAGAATGTTTGCTTGCGCTAATCATACTTCCCTTTCATTCATGACCTACAAATGATGGCTCGTGTAACAACACCTAAGAATCAAATTGCTACCTGAACTGAGCTAACCCGTAGTTCCCTCCAAGCAAGTGCAATCCGATTCCATGGTCACCGCGACACATTCACCTGTAGTCATGATCAAATAATTATTATTATTATATGCATCACTGTGTGCATAGCAATCCACAAGGACCATGTTTATCATGCATGATCAGTCAAAACAAATGCAGAAGTTAATGTTCATGAATGGTCACTGATCATGTTTACCATGCTCAAAAGTGGGTTACTGTGCACACGTGATTTGGTTTATTGGGTGCACACACAACAACTGTTTGAGCATCCATGCTACAACAATCTTAATATTTTGTAAAATTAGTATAATTTGCTATAACATAACTGGACTTAAAACCGATTATGTTAGAAATACCACTATAGCACGAAAACACAATAAGTCATGATATAACCACATGACCTATTTCCCAAGCCGTGCTAAACTAAAACATGTGATGGAAAAACAGTCTTGAGATTGAATTCTACAATCTTTCGACTACCTGTCCTATCGCACAAATTATTTCCGACTAAACATAACAACTCAGTACTGTGCAGTGCATGAAAAATTATGTTATTGACGTATCCATTTCTCTCTTTACAGTGACGCTAAAAACATGGCTGTGGATGTCCGAAACATACTTATCAAAGTCATCACAACCAAAGGTGGTTTGTCTGAGCCAGACGCTGTCCAGTATTTGAAAAAGATGGAAGCACAAAAGAGATATTCAGCCGATGTGTGGAGTTAAAAAGGGACACCCGAAATCCCAAACAACATATTCATATCTGCTGCTGTATCCGCCCGCCGCCGTTTACCCTTTCAACAACCGAAAGGGAATTGTTTACAGCGAATTCTCCTTAGAAAAGCTCATTCGAAATTATTTAAACAAAAAAAGTCAAATGATACAAATTTTTCTCCGGTTTTGGGAGAGTCTTGTAAAGAGTTTTTAGTTTATTTAAACCTAGAAATTTAGAAAAAAAAACAAATAACAATAACTTTATTGCCTCGGGGAAGTTGTTTGTTCGCAAATTCATCGTTCGTTTACACAAAGTGCAATCTTTTTATTTCTTTATTATTTCTTTTTATATTGGTTTTCATTAGAACCCTTTTACGGATGCGCGATGTCGATGCTGCATGCGTGGAAGGAACACATTCAATATGGTTCTAAGGTTTTGTTTTAGTTTAAATTTAATTAAGTTATATTTTGATAATTGTTGTATGACTTTGATAAATTGTATAACACGAAAGGCGTTACACGAATGTAAATCAAATTAATAATAAAAAGATCATGTTCGTAAAATGCCTGCAACGATAAAAAAGAAACCATTTGTTATGACTGTGAATAGTAAAATTTATTTTACTCAATTTAAGAAGAAACATTATGTTTAATGTTTTTGTTTGTAACAAAGAAATATTTTTTAAATAAAAAAACGTATAAGAAATTCATATCGTGTCTCAATACTTTGACTTTTGGCTGATGACCGGATGCAATCGGACGTATGCGGATTTTCTTTAATGTGCCTTATTGCGAAGATCAATCGACAATTGATAATTGACTATTTTCAATGTGTGATATTGTGAACGAACGATTCATTTGGTGTTTTTGTCAATCGCATTTTTTTAATTGACTGCGATTGGTAAATTTTTTTTTATTTATATTTTTTTTTTTTAGAATCGT
Organism: Portevinia maculata; assembly: GCA_949715645.1. Taxonomy (NCBI): domain Eukaryota; kingdom Metazoa; phylum Arthropoda; class Insecta; order Diptera; family Syrphidae; genus Portevinia; species Portevinia maculata. Next base: position 11,963,362 of record OX454526.1, read on the forward strand.
TCGTTCACAATTGAACACATTGAAAATAGTCAATTATCAACTGTCGATTGATAATTGACTTTTTTCAATGTGTGCTATTGTGAACGACCGATTCATTTGGTATTTTTGTCAATCGAATTTTTTTAATTGACTGCGATTGACAAAATCCTTTAGAATCGTTCGTTCACAATAGCACACATTGAAAATAGTCAATTATCAACTGTCGATTGATCTTCGCAATAAGGCTCATTGTCTATGTAGAAGCTTTATAACCCTCCCACTTAGCTGCACGTCTGCACAGTTCGCAATTTGACATCAGAAAGCATCGGCAGGCGTTCCGGTTTCGGATCGCTTCTTCTGTGTTCTGTTCTGTTCAATAGTTTTGAGGCTCGCCAGGTGATTCCTTAAAGGTCTTGTTTGATTTTGACAAAGCATTTGACGGACAACTAAGAATGACACCTTCGTGGAGACTTCACGGGTCGGGAGAGTAAAGTAAGTAAGTAAGACAACCAAGAAGTTTGTAATTGGTGGCGCTAAAACAATGAGGAATTCCAGAAACCTACGTATAGATAGATTCCCGTTAGATTATGCTGGAACCTGGGCCCTGATTACGAAACAAGAGTCATGACGAACGATCTATGACCTATGCATATTCCAAATTACGAGAACAACGATATAGAAAAGTTGACATTCTAAATGCAAAAAAGGCGCAATTTTCCATAATTTTGAACCGCATCCATCTTCACGTTTAAAAAAAAAATACCAAAATAGAAAGAAAATTACCAAAGATTTGTTACAAATTTCTTTGACGACGAGCGACGAGAAAATTGATAATCGTGTTCTGAGAAGGCAACTAAGGCATATGTCTATTCCAGTAAGCCCTTGAAACGCCGTGTACGACTACACTCCGTTTCACGTGTTTACGAACAGGTAGTTTCTTGATTTAATTTTATGTAATTTTTTAAATAAAATAAAAATATTAGGCATTAACGGCCCATACATGGTCTAAAACCGAGCTTCTCCAACCACTTTCTTGTGCGAAGTAGAAGGGACCTACAATTTTAAGCCGAATCCGAACGGCAGATTTGAGAAGCTTCTCATGATAATTGATACTCTTGGATGTTTGTCAGACGTTCGCAAGAGGTGGGGCGGTGGAAAAAAACTCGATGTTACTTGGTCCCGGCGGGAATTGAACCGGGGACCTTTCGATTAGTAGTCCGACACTTTTTTTTACTTTTGACTTTTAAATTAATTTTTTTATTCAATATTAGATAACAACTTATATACTAGGAACAACTTATTAAATCTAACTTAAAATTACAACGATACTTATTCTTAATTAATTGTCCTCATGTAGACGCTCTTAACTTAACTATAACCTTCTAATTATTACCTTATGGCATAAAAACTATTTTACGAACTAATTTAACATATTATTTTCATCGAGAACATTTTTAAGAAACTCTGCATCATTATTTAAATTTTATCTTTAATATAAAAACAAATTACAAACTAGCTACTCTACTTACTTAAGCTACTTAACGTATTCTAACTATAATTGGGAATCTGAGCACTCGTTGTCTTACGCAACAAGTGGTCAAAATCCCAAATGCTTTCTTAGCGCCTGGCAGTCGTCAACGTGCAAGCTCTCCGCCGTGAGGACCGATGCCTCACAGCGTCAATCACCTCCCGGAAGCACAACCGGAAGTTGGCGAGCCCGGCCTCTCCCAAAAACGCCTTAGATACCAACATATAATTTATAAATTAAGAGGATGTTGCCTAGAGTAACGCATCGTTCTCAGTCTGGTTGCAATGACTTACATAAATCGATCCCTCTTTAAAGCTCTCACAGGGTTGACGTAGTGTGTATGATAATTCGCTATAACTCAGAGAGCAATTCTATTAGGGTTACCATCTTCCAATTTAAAATAAAAATATTCCGGAACGAAATAAATTCCGTTTATCTTTTTCCTTTTCTTTAGACAAACAAAATATATAAATTTCGTAACACAAAAAAAAATCAAAACGAAAAATATATCACTAATCCAATTTATTCATATAAATATTGTAAAACATAAAATACTAATTTCTAATACATATCACTACTCAACTAATCCGATGAGTAATTACTGTTACTGCTCTCGTTATTTAGGTCTATTATTAACCTTTCAACTGCTTCCTCGGCGAAAACGTCCATTTCCCACATATTTGGCTCAACAACCTGTTCAACGTGTTGGACACATCGATGCCATTTTTCCTTGTCAACCCTTGTAAGTGCTGTCGTTAGTAAGTCTCTTATTTCAGCCATTTTAAATGACTTGTTTTGGCTTGCTACAAACCCTTTCACTTGAGCCAAACCAATTCTATTGGATTAAGGTCACAGTGATAAGGCAGCAAGCGAAGCACTTTATGTCCCGCATTTTGAGCCATTTCATCCACGACGTATGTTTCATACTTGCCTTTGTAACGTTTAACGATTTCAAGCAACTCTGCTTTAACCATATCATCCTCGAAAGTTATCGCATTAGACCTCAACCACATTTTTATTTCATCTTTTCTCGTGGAAGTGGATGGTGCTTTATTTTGTTTTCTGGAATGATAGCAAGCATTGTCCAAAACTATGACCGAGTTGGGTTCCAGGCGTATTAAAATATCTTTAAACCATTTCTCGTACACATCAGCGTTCATGTCCTCGTGGTAGTCTCCGGTTTTTCCCGAAATGAAGCATAAAAGTCCTCCATCGACGAAACCTGTAGAACTTCCAATATGGGCTATAATTAATCTCTTTCCTTTTCCAGATGGTGATCGCAGTCCGGTTGATAATCCTTTATTAAACGCCTGTCGTGGTGTTATAATAGTTGAGTCTATCCAAATTTTTCCTCGAGTGTGGCCCTCGTTGAGCCAGGTCTCATCAGTAAAATAAATTTTTCTTTTCTCTTCTCTAATTTTTTTTACTTCGCGTAAATACCTTCGTCTCCAAGAAATAATGTCACTTCTTTCCAACAACAGATTCTTTCGCTGACGTTTGACCAATTTAAGTCCGAGATCTTTTTGTAATATTGTATGCAAAGTTGATCTGCTTATTTTTGTTATATTTGGATTTTTTTGTAAGTCCAATAAAATCTTGTCTAGCGTTGGAAGGTCATTATCCATAAAAAACTGATGGCCTATCCGCTTAATGGCACATTTGTCAAACTCATCGACCTTTTTTTTTTTTGTCGGAGTGTGTGAGACTTTCTGCACTGGAGCACTCAGACTCAATACTGGTCCATTGTACTACCAGGCAGACACACCACATTTTACTGTGGGAATTTACTCGTTTTTCTAAGAAAAACGAGAAGGCGCTTCAATGATAAGGAGCTTAGGTTTACAGCACTCACCATATCCGCACCAAATACATGCCACCTGATACGAGCAAAAGCAGGACAACCACAGAGGAAATGTTCCGCAGTGTCGTCGCTTTCTCCACAGGCTTCGCAGTTTGTGGTGTCGCTTAGGCCTAGCACCTTAAGGTGTTTGGCAAAAGCGTAGTGTCCCGTAAGAACGCCAGTAGTCTGTCTGCAGTCTTTTCTGTTGAGAGACAACAAGAATGCCGCGGATTTCCCACAGACGTCGGGGAGCATTTGCTTAGTCTGTCTGCACCCTGGAGAGTCATGCCAACGGCGATAGTGTTCATAGGAAACCCAACCGTCAATGGAAGCCCTGACCGAGGACGCAGGCAGACAGATCGCTGGTTCAGGTCCTGAGAGGTCCCCCTCTGAGCCTTGTCTAGTAAGTTCATCGGAGATCTCATTTCCCGTGATCCCGTTATGATCCGGGACCCAGACAAGTTTAAGTGAATTCAGCCTTCCGACCGAATTCAGAGATATCTTGCATTCACGTACTATTTTGGAGGTAGTTAAGGGTTTGAGTAAGGCCTTAAGCGCAGCCTGACTGTCGCTACAGACGCAGATACTTCGCCCCCTCCACCTGTTCCTCGTAACATAGTCCATGGCCATTAGGATAGCATAAGTCTCTGTTTGGAAGACTGACGCATATTTGCCTAACGGAAAGAAAAGTCTAACGTTATCGCTCTCCACGAAGACACCAGCACCAGATCCTTGATCGATTTTGGAGCCATCCGTGAAGATTCGACTGCATTCCCTTCCAGGTTCAGAGTCCGGCCAGAGCCAGTCCTGGACGCGAGGAAAGTCGACATTGTATTTGCGCTTTAGCCGAAGTTCCGGTGTCATCGCATCAGACGGCATATCCATAAGACAGGAGTCGAAGGACAACCGTTGCGCAATTTCATCAAAACTCCAGTGCGAGTTATACCAAAAGCCACCTCTTGTAAGACGTGAGATAGCCTTGATTGTACAGCCCATGATGTAAATATCAAGGGGCGGAAGGTTCAATAGTGCATCTAGGCCGGAGCCAGGCGTGCTGGGGAAGGCCCCCGTGCAGCCGAGACATACCTGCCTTTGGAGTTTGGCAAAAGCAGTAGTGATGTATTTACGTGAAAGCTTATTCCACCAAACAACCGATGCGTATGCTATAAATGGTCTTATCATAGCCGTATAAATCCATAGGACTCTTTTCGGTGATAAGCCCCATGTCTTGCCGAAAATGCCTTTGCACTGCCAGAAAACAGACAGCGCCTTCGCAGTTTTCAGCTCAACATGTTTGGACCAAAGAAGTTTGCTATCCAGGATGACTCCCAGATACTTTGCTTCATTGGAGAGTTGGATTGTGACGCCTTTTAGCACTGGCTGAGTCAACCCGACCAGCTTCCTCCTTCTCGTAAAGAGAACAACCTCAGTTTTAAGAGGATTGACCGAGAGCCCATTCCTAGTGCACCATTCGTCGATCACGTCAAGGGCCGCCTGCGCATTGGCGCATACAGTCGCTAGGCATGATCCAACAAAAAGCACGGCAACATCATCCGCGTACGCCTGAGCGTAAATATTAGAACTGTTGAGTGCGTTCAACAGAGAGTCGACCAGCATACACCACAGCAGTGGAGACATGACGCCGCCTTGCGCCTCTGTTTACCCCCGCCATAACACAGCGGCCACAATCCGCATCCGCAACCAACGTTCTATTCATTAGCATTGCTTTAATCCACAACACCAATGGTTCGTCTACGCCGTGTTGTCTGGCGGAGCTGCACATGCTATCAAAAGTCGCATTGTCAAAAGCACACTCAATATCGATGAAAATGCCCATCGCGTATTCTTTTCTGTCAAGCGCGCCCTCAATTCTACCAACTAGATTTTGGAGCGCAGACTCGCAGGATTTTCCGCGTTGATATGCATGTTGCATCTGAGATAGTGGGTGCAATCGCAAAGCAGTTTTGCGCACGTGAAGCTCGACCAGCCTTTCCATGCTTTTCAGAAAGAAGGAAGTCAGACTTATTGGTCTGAAGCTCTTGTCGAGTGAGTAGTCACTTCTGCCAATTTTAGGTATAAATGCCACTCTAACTGTACGTCAGGGTGTTGGAATGTATGCCAGTGCTAGGACAGCGATGAAGATTTACTTCATAGTCGGTAGCAACTGGTTTGTACATTGCTGCAGCATGGCTGGGTATATTCCGTCCGTACCAGGTGACTTGAAGCCGTCAAAAGACGCAAAAGCATATTTAATGGCCTCGTCCGTCACCACGGCCTTCGCAATATACCAGCTACGCCGAGTTGTTTGTCTTGGCTCACTCATAGTCTCGGTAATCGGGGCTGGTTGTGAACCAATTGTAATCTGGTTACCCGGAAAGTGAGACTCCAGCAGATAACTAAGAGTTTCCGCTTTCGTCTCAGTGAAGGTGCCCTTTTTCTGAACTTTAACCAACCTACTAGTTTCACCCAGCGTTTCAATCTTTTCGCAGAAATTCTTATAAGAAGCACTTTTCGATACCCGAATTAGCCTCTTATATTCCTTCTGCTTCGATCGGATTCCAGTCTGTCTCCAAATCAGTCTTGAGTGACCTATTTAGAAGCTTTCTAGCTTCTCTACGAATTCTTTGCAGTTCCGAGCTCCACCAGGGAACCGGTGTTCTGCCAGGGGTTTGCTTACTGGGCACGTCAGTTCAAAACAGCTAGTAATGGCACTATTCAGGTCTTGAACAGCTTCCTCTCCTGAGTTTGGTTGGAGTTTTGAGAGTTTTCCCTAATTCCTCCCTGAAGCGTATCCAGTTGGTTTTTCTCGGATTCCTCCTCTCCTGCAAAGTTATGGCTTCGCATCCGATTTGGAATTCGATATATCTATGGTCTGAGAGGGACACCTCCGAAGAGACCCTACAGTTAGTAACCGCCTTAAAGTATCTATTTGACTCATCGACCTTGCTCTTGATACCGGATTTATTTTTCTTCTTTGGTGGTAAATTGTGGGCTTTGATTGTTTTTACCCTTAAAAGCCTGTACACAGTTCGTTCCGTAACAGAAAAAATATAAGCTGTATTTAATACGGCTTCCGATTTACTCTTAAAAAGGCCATAGAATTTTTCAGTTGCATCAACAATTTGTTGTTTCTTTTCTACACTTAGATCACTTGAAGACTTTGTAGCCATGTTTCTCTTTATTCATATAAACAATAAAGTAAACCAATTGCTTAGATGCACTATCAGCGATTTAGATAACAACCATTGTTTCCGCCTTATAAACACAATCAGGCAATTAGAATACAAAATTATATAACCACGACGCAATGTCATATAGGTACCTAAACAGATGGTAAAAAAATACTGCACTTGTGCAGCTGTACAATACAAATAAAATCAAATTAAAACCGAATGGCAACACCCCACGTAATACTTCGTTCTCAAAAGCACCAAAACCGAAAGTTCTTTGACAAAATCCATAGAAAAACCCTTAATGATAGGTATGCTTCATTGTAGAGATGGTAATACTCTGCTGATGTGCTTCAGTCACACACACTGCTTATTTTGGTGGATGATAATAGCAAGCGAACACAAGACGACCATGCTCATTCCCATTCGACTGTGTGGGAGACTGGTTGTGGTGGGTTGTATGCGAATTTTAGGAATATTACAACAACCATTCCCTGGTATGACAGTGGTTTGGTTTTTATTTCAGTGGCAATTCTTGCGTTTGTGTGCCGTGAGAGTATCTACAGGCACTGCTGGTAGAAAAAAGCTCCTCCATAAGGCCTGTACTGACAATTTTAGTTGGATAAAGTATAATAAGAGCAGCAGCAAGAAAATGTTGCCATTTCAAAGTCAAATATTAGGTCCGTTCGCGAACTAATATGCAAACGTAAATTTATATAAACTTTCGTGCAAAACTACACAAACGCGTTCGCGTACTGAGAAAATGGTAAAAAGATGAACGAAAGAAAAATGTTCTTTCTTTCATTTTTCTTCACACAGAATTTCGGCTGGTAAGAAAATGAAAACTGTCCAATGATGAAATCCTATGAGTTTGCCAGCAAAAAAACATAGGGACGGGCTACAGTCCACTTGGGCGAACTGTTGGATACGCTATTCTTATTCGTATCCCTCATAAGTGGGCGTGACAAAAGTCTAAGTATGGTTGAATTGTTAAGAACGCTCTACATATTTTGTTATATAACATTTAAAGGATTTTATCAAAAAAACGCTCCCTAGCTCAAACTTAGGTGTTTCAATAAAATTGTTTTATTTAATTGTGGGCGTGTCAGTAGACGGATTTAAAAAAAAATAACACATGAGAATAAAGGGCCCCTAGAGAGTATATGTTATAAATTTCAGCTCCCTAGCTCAAACTTTGAATTAAAAAAAAAAAAAAGGGCGTGTCAGTGGGCGGATTTTAAAAATATTTACACATGAGCATAAAGGGCCCATAGAGAGTATATATTATAAATTTCAGCTCCCTAGCTCAAACTTTGGATTTTCAAAAATTAATATACCCTTAGAATAGGGTATAAAAAAATTGTTTTATTTATTTGTGGGCGTGTCAGTGGGCGGATTTTGAAATTTTTTTATCCCGAGCAGTTTTAGGAGTCATAGATCATATATAAAAAAATTCAGCTTTCTAGCTCAAAATTCGATTTTTTCCAAAATTTTGTTTTTTTGAGTTTGTGGGCGTGTCTGTGGGCGGATTTCAAAAATTCGTAAACTTGATTATTTCGGGACCCTAGAGAGTATATGGTTAAAATTTCAACTCTCTAGGTCCAGTTTAAAGGCCTAATTTTTGGCGACAGACGGACGGACGGACGGACGGACATGGCTAGATCGACATTACTATCGATGCTGATCATAAATATAGTAACTTTTAGGGGTCTACGGGCAATATTAAGGTATGTTACAAACTATGCGTCAAAATTAATATACCCTTAGAATAGGGTATAAAAATAGGGGTTGCTACTTTTCAAGCCAAACTTAGACGTTTTTCATTTTTTTACACAAAAGCGTTCGCGTACTTTTCTTTGAAATGAGAGGATTCTTTCTCGATTTTGGAGATTTGGCAGTTTTCATTTTTCTACACATAAAGTACGCGAACGGACCTATTATTAAAATGTTGGACCTCAGGCACTAACATGGTCCCTCGCTGCGGCTCATATGGTGCAGCAACACTGCTCAGGGCCGGATAACGCAAAATGGAAACGTATGCACAACGTCGTTTTGAAAACAGCGGCCTCTACCTACAGGTTTAATATGACAGCAACGAGAATCCCCAGATATATTCCTTCATGATGATCCAAGGTCCACTCCTCCATAATGTCTACAGGTGTCCGATCAAGATTTGTCACGTAGATAGACGAGCAATCGAAGTTAAATTCAAGGTCACTTCCATTCTTGCCGAAAATATAGCTATACAATATACAAACAAATGACATATATATTTTATTTTATAGATGAGAAAATGCATCAGTATTGCCCTATGGCGTCACTCCACCAGATCGAACTCGTAGCGTTTCGATATTTTTTACTCAAATATCTTCTTATCAGTTGAAGAGCCAAATAGGCTAAAAATGAACACATTATTGGGTTTAAACCCCAACACAACCGCACAGGGTGTCTTATCAGTGCCAACGCGTTGATTCGATCTGTTAAATAACCAGATTATCGTTGTCTTCGTTCGATTTGTTGCCTTTTTTTATAAATAAGCGTGTCGTCAAGAACAAGATATATTAGATCTGCTTATTCCAAAATAAAGTTTTCCTTATCAGGGAGATTTTCTAATCTGTTTGTTTTGCTGGTTATTTTTAAAAGATAAACAGAATACATACGGCCGACGTATCAGTATAGAATTGTTGTTGAAGCCGGCTACAGTTTAGTGTCATTTTGCCCTTGGACTTCATCACTTCGGTAGCTGTGCACTTGTCAAAACAAAAAGTAAGTAAATAGCAGCTCAATCTTGTTTGAAAGAGTTTTTTGCCACTGTAACGGATGATTTATTTGTTTGCAGACACAAATTATGGCTCAACTGAGGCAATTAAGCAAGCTTATGCTCAAGCAAAATCACCTATTGGCTGGTATTCAAACAAGTGCGACGAGAAGCAGTTCATATCTTATAGATACGCCCGAGTATTCATTTCTGAAGGATATCGGCTTAGAAAGGACCAACCCCGGCGTTTACAATGGCTCGTGGAAGGGATCTGGAGAGTCGGTGGCTTCAATCGATCCTGGAAGTGGAGAGGTTATCGCAAAGGTTCAAATGGGAACTGCTGGAGAGATGCAGGAGACGATTGGATTCGCCGCGCATGCATACAAAGAGTGGGCCAATGTACCAGCACCAGTTCGGGGTGATATTATTCGACAAATTGGTGATGAGTTGCGGAAATACAAGGAGCCACTGGGAAAGCTTGTTAGCTTGGAGGTAGGCAAGGTATATAGTGAGGGACAAGGCGAGGTGCAGGAGTTCATTGATATCTGCGATTACGCTGTTGGTTTGTCGAGGATCTACTCGGGACAGATGATCAACTCCGAACGCAGCAAGCATACAATCCTAGAAGCATGGCGGCCGTTGGGCCTGGTTGGTGTGATTTCGGCGTACAACTTTCCGAATGCTGTTTTTGGATGGAATGCCGCCATCGCCCTGGTGAGTTTGGCTTTCATTTTAATATTGACTCCTTCGAAATCGATGTATTTGTGTACTCTTTTAGACGACAGGTAACAGCGTAGTGTGGAAGGGCGCCCCAACAACCTCGTTGGTGTCTATAGCTACAATGAAAATTGTCGCTGAGGTGCTGACGCGCAACAACTTACCACCAATCACCACCCTCTGTCAGGGAGGTGCTGATGTTGGTAAAAGTCTGGTGCAGGATCCTCGCGTAAAACTCGTTTCATTCACTGGCAGTTGTCAGACAGGTCGCGACGTCGGCGTGGAGGTGCAGAAGCGATTTGGAAAAACCATCCTCGAGTTGGGTGGCAACAATGCTCTGATCATCAACGACGATGCAGATTTAAACATGGCCCTCGACGCAGCTCTCTTTGGTTGCATTGGCACTTCTGGACAACGATGCACCTCCACCCGCCGTATCATTGTACACGAGAAACTCTACGATTCCTTCATTCAACAGTTGACGAGTAAATACAAGTTGGTGATGAACAAAATCGGCCATCCACTGGATTGTAACACACTCTTCGGGCCAGTACACTCGGAACAAAATGTTTTGAACTTCACAGCCACTGTTGATGAAGCAGTGAAAGCTGGCGGTAAGATCGCTTTCGGTGGCAAGCCCATTAAGCGCCCTGGTTTCTACGCGGAACCAACAATAATCACCGACCTGCGACACGATTCTTCCGTCGTTCACAAGGAAACATTCGCTCCCATTGTCTATGTGCTCAAAACAAAGTCCCTGGACGAGGCAATAGCGTGGAATAACGAAGTCGACCAAGGCTTGTCATCGGCCATTTTCACGAAAGACGTATCAAAGATGTTTCAGTGGATTGGACCTCATGGCTCCGACTGTGGAATTGTGAACATCAATACGACAACAAATGGAGCTGAGATTGGTGGAGCATTCGGAGGAGAGAAACACACTGGCGGAGGACGAGAATCGGGCTCTGATGCATGGAAACAGTATTGCAAGCGGGCAACGATTACCGTGAATCACTCAGGAGAGTTAGCATGCGCACAGGGTGTTGTATTTCAGGTTTAAGCTAAGAACGTATATTTTGTACACACAACATAGATTAACACATTTATTTTTTTGCATTGATTAAACAAAACGAACAATTTTAACGTGTTACTTTTTGTTTGTAACGTCAAACCTCCAAAAGTCCACCTCGATATCCACAGATTGTTTTTTATGGAATTTGTAGATGGAGTCGATGTTGTATCTGAGTTCGGCGACGACTTCTCCTTTAACGTCCCATTCCATAGCCTTCTTTGCGATGTATTCCCTGGAGAAAGAGGAAGATGGCAAGTGATGAGTACGAATGTTGCTTAAATTGTGATGGGAATGAGTTTCATTTCATTTTATTTTATTTCCAAGATGCCAAAACAGTTGGCGATTTAGCTTGAAAAAAAAGATGGCGCGGATAAGGATGGTCACTGAATAAAAGAATTGAATTAGTCAGTAATTTAATCCCATTATGGTCTTATAACCTTGAATGGTATGCACTGATTCATAAAAATGGTTGACTGACAGTTAGTTGCGTTTGAGATTGAGGAAATATAAATACGTATTCGACGTCCCCAGGTATAGTCCACGAGTATAAGAAGCTACAGCTTTATTATGCATATACAATATACATACACCACTATCATTAAATCCGTATGAATGAAGTACCACTGGCGAAAGAGGTAGGTTAACGGAGTCTGCAAGGAACAACTTCTATAAAAGATCACACTGTTAGTCAAGGGTGTGAAGGCAGATTTGCTACTTGACCGACCAAATTACCAGAGACTAGAGGTTGAAGCTCCGGCGGAGAGCTCCTGGCCGGACATTACTGCAGTGGAGAGATTATTTTCCTCTCAATCAATTAACGGCGTCGATTGACTCCGAGACTGAGGACACAATTTTTTTTTTATATAAAGTAAGGGTCAACTGATGCGCATTCCTGGCACATCGGGTATTGTGGTTGAAATGTTCTAGGGGTGGAGTACAACTGGCTATTTCATTTGAGCGCTTATGGTGGAAATAACGATAAAATAACGGGAGATAAGAGACATTGCGACGTTGACTAAGAGAGTCAAGCGTCAAGTAGCTTCAAATAAGTTATTTGTGCACCTGATCAGATATGAGCATTGTACTCAAGTTTCGGGCGGTTAACGCTTTATAGATAATAGCCAGATCAGAGGGGGTGAAATATTTCTTGCATCGCTTAAGGAAGTGTAGTTCATTTCAACGAAAGTTGTCATTAACACACATGCCGAGAATGGAAATCCGTTCGGATTCAGCGATGCAAGTGCAATTTATGGACAATGGCAGTGTGCTTGGGATTTGCTTTAATGACAGAAGACAGTAGGTATTGTGTTTTGAAAGCATTAAATTCCACTCTATTAGTTACACCCCACTGAATTATGCTGTCGAGATCCGAATTTAATGAGCTTAACATACGTTCCCGTTCCAATTCCACACCCGAAGATGGGGGGCGTGACCCAAGAAACGAATATGAGAAGCTGAGGGTAGTGTCATCAGCAAAGGAATGGATTGGATTAGAAGTAACAGACAGGAGATCATTTATAAAAATGAGAAAGAGAGTCGGGGACAGAACAGAGCTTTGGGGGACACCTGCATTTATTTGGTGAGTTGCAGACTTGAAACCGTCCAAAACAACTTGAGTTGAACCGCCCGAACGGTAATTTATAATATATTGAAGAAGAGTATCAGCGATTCGAAATGCACGCATTTTCGACAAGAGACCTTGATGCCAAACTCTGTCAAATGACTTTGAAATATCAAGCGCAACAATCTTTCTTTTACCACCTTGGTGAAGAGATTGGTTCCGCTTTTCGGTTAGATATGTCATCCAGTCACCAGTGGACCTGTTGACAGTGGACCGGTCATTAAGAAGTTTTCGTGATTCAAGATATTTCATTAGCTGACGGTTTATCAGCGTTTCCATGACCTTGGAAAGAAGGGAAGTAAGTGCAATTGGTCGGTAGGAGGAGGGAGAAGATTCGCCTTTTTTGGTACAGGCTAGACAAATGCTGTTTTCCATCTTCCGGGGAAGAGTCCTGAAGAATAGGACAGATGGAAAAGCTAACCCAGTGGTTTTGCCAGCGTAAAAGAACACTTATTCAGAACGATAGGGGAAATACCATCTGGAACAGCGGATTTGTGTATGTCAAGATCTCAAAGTACTCTAGCCACTGTACGAGTGCGGAAGTGGATTGGTCCCATGGAGTATTCTACGCGCTCGAGTACAGGGGAAAACAAAGCACAATCTGGGAGCGTTGAGCTGACTGCAAAGTGAGCAGCAAGCATATTGGCCTTATCAATAGAGCTGACAGCTGGAATGTCATTGTAAATGAGTGTCGGGATAGATGATGAGGCTGAATTCTTGATGTTTTTAACAAATGACCAAAAGTTTTTACTATCAGTCGGACTTTGTAGTATTTTTTGCTCAACTTTTGCTCGTAGGAGAATTTGATATGATTAATGTGTAACAAGATGTGTGAAATAAAAGTACTGTATTTAAGATTAGTGTTTTCTTTATTACATCGTTGTTAATACACTCGTGTTCGTGTCTAATTAGCAACTGACTATTCATCGTTGATGAGTTAATGACACTCTATGGACAGAGAGTGAATAATATGTCCGTGCCCGATGAATAGACAAAGCTGAACAGTTTCTCTTAACTACCTACTCTTAAATTACTCTTACACGCTTTTTTTTTTTTTTTTTTAATAAGCTAATATAGTAGGTATGTACATAGTTTTATAATGTAATACATATACATATTAAATAGTAAGTTATAATTAATTAGGCCACCCAGTCACCATAACGTTCCGGCGGCTTTACAACTCTTCCTGACCTTGTTACTACATTATTTGGCCGGTCGGGTACGTGACCCACACCGTCATCGATAATGTCCTCATTCATATTTTCCTCCACATCATGGACTTCTGACATGACTTCTTCATCGTTTTCGATGACTTGACTATTATCGATGCCGGTAAAGGTGTAATCCTCTAATACATTTTTTGGCTCACTGTTAAGTGATTTTCTAATGTGTCGCCTATTCCTCCTAAAAAGATTATCTTCGCTATCATTAACTATATATGACCTTTCATTAACCTTTCTTACAACCGTACCATACAACCAATCTTTTCCGCTTTTTCTAAACATTATTCTATCGTTCTCTTTCAAATTGGATAAAGGTTTTGATGTTCTATTGTAATATTCAGCTTGAAGCTGCTTTTTTCTTTCTATGCGTTTCAAAACGTCATCCGAGCTTAATTCATGTGGTTTTAAATTGTTTATCGTTGTTGGAATTTTTGTCTTGATTTCTCTACCCATGAAAAGTTGAGCAGGTGACAGCAACATATTAGCCAAAGGCGTGGCATTATACTCTTATATTCGGTATTGGAAATCATTTCCCTTTCCCTCATCTAAACATTTTTTAAGTATTCGCTTGGCAATTGCCACACCCTTTTCTGCTAGACCATTGCTCTGAGGATATCGCGGGCTTGAAAATATGAGTTTCAAATTGAACTCTTCTGCCAGTTCCCTAAACTTGCGGCTATTAAAAGGACTGTTATCCGATCGAATCTCTAGTGGAACACCCAACTTGGCAAATAATCGAAAAGTTAAAATCTTTATTATGTGATCTACTGACTTATTCCGAAGCCTCTCAACACATAACCAGTTGGAATATGCATCAATTATAATCAAATATGACACACCACCATGTTCAAATATGTCAATGGAAATTTTCTCCCAAGCAAACTTGGGTGACTCATGCTGGTTCAAAGGTTCTTTTGCATTATTGTATCTATGCTTTTCGCAAATTCGACACATTTGAATTTTTTTTTCAATGTCCATCGACATGCCTGGCCAATAAAATAGCCTCCGTGCACGTAGTCGTGTTTTTTCTACACCTAAGTGAGAAGCATGCAACATGTCTATAACTTGACCCCTAAGCTTTTCAGGTACTATTAACTTGTCACCAAAGAACAGCAGCTCCCCATTCACACTTATTTCATCTTTAATTTTATGAAATTTTTTACATTCTGCACTCAGTTTCTTGTAATCTGGCCACTTGCTTTCCATGTAGTTCAATATTCGACCTAAGGACTCATCGCTCCGTGTAGCTAACTGGTAACTGGATTTGTTTGCTTCTGACATACAGACTTTATTAACAATGCTATGAACAACATAATTTAATTCCGTCTTCTCTTCCGTAGCTGAACTTAAGTAAGCCCTTGACAAGCAATCAGCCAGCAGCAATTGTTTTCCGGGCACATATTTTATTTTGAGACCCGGGTACTTTAATAGGAACATAAACAAGCGCTGAAGCCTAGCAGTAACTTTATCTAGTTCTTTCTTGATTAGGTTCTCAAGTGGCCTGTGATCTGAATGAACTTCTATATCACGGCCATAGATATAGTAGTGAAACTTTTCACATGCAACGACAATAGCAAGGAGTTCCTTCTCAATCTGAGCCCACTTTTGCTCACTTGCAGACAAGCTCCGTGAAGCAAATGCTACCGGTTGTCCTCCCTGTAATAGGACACATCCTACACCATCCTTAGAAGCATCAGCTTGTATCACGAGGGGCTCCTTTGGGTCAAACACACGCAGAACTGGTGCCTGACTAACAATATTTTTTAAGTTATCAAATTCTCTTTGATGTTCTTCGCTCCACTCCCAATTTTTGCCTAATTTTGTTAATTCTCTTAGTTTAGTTGTTATAATGGATAGATTGGGTATATATTTTGAAAGATATTTACACATACCTAGCAATCGCATTACAGCCTTTTTATCCTCTGGAAGTGGTAACTCCGTTATCGCTCTTAAATATTTATCGTCCGGCCTTATACTACCTTTCGATATTGATTGACCCATAAACTTTACCTCTGTTTGTCTATATTGTAGCTTGTTTATGTTGAACTTAACACAATTAACCCTGGCTCGTTCTATAACCTTCATAAGTATTTTATCATGTTCGTCGTAGCCTTTGGCCGACACGAACAGATCATCGAAATATACTTCCACCCCAGGAATATCTCCAAAAATCTGAATCATTTTTCGCATAAAGAGCTCAGGAGCACTACTTATGCCAAATGGGAGTCTATGCCACCTAAAGCGCCCGAAAGGAGTAATAAACGTAGTTAAATCTGCACTCTCATTATCCAACTCCAACTGCCAGAATCCATTTTTTAAGTCCATCACTGTAAAAACCGATTTATCTGTAAGTCGGCTAGTAATAGACTCGGCAGTTGGAATTGCAAAGTGTGGGCGGCGAATACATGTGTTCAACGGCTGCGGATCCAAGCACAAGCGCAGTGATCCGTCAGTTTTCTCAACGATTTGCAGATTATTAACCCAATCCGTCGGGTATTCTACCAAACTGATTACACCATCAGTAACCATTGTCTCTAATTGAGCTTTCAGTCGATCATGAAGATTAAATGGGATTTTCTTCTTATATGTGAGCACTGGTTCAGAACCATGTTTTAATTGGATGCGGCATTTGCCTGGAATGCGTCCTAAGCCTTCAAAAATATCATAAAATTGTTTAATAAATACTTCTTTCGAATTTGGCAGCTTAAGCATTTGGCTGCTTTGTATAACCTCAATTCGCTTAACTAGATTCAACGCCTCACAGTCGGCACGACCCAGAATGGGCTGAAATTTGCTGTCAACTACCTCAAATCGAATTGGCATGCTCTCCTCTGTTAATTTTACAAGACACGGCAACGTAATTATTCCAAAAGAATGTATTTTAAAATCATTATAAGCAAACAATTTATTTTCCGATTTTTTAACTAAATGCAAATAATTCATTTCCTCTATATATTTTAGGGGTAAACAGCTTACATCAGCACCTGTATCCAATTTGAAATTAACCTTCACATCTTTAAATTTCATTTGTTGGTACCACCCCACCGGCCCTATACGTCTACAACCAAAATTGTTTACAACAGATTTATTTTTATTTTTACTAATGACTTTACCTTCATCATCATAGTATCGCCTATTAACTGAATTGATTCCACGCCGGCGCCGTTCGGTTGACTGGGATAGTACGGCTGAATCTCCCTTTTCCTCTCGTTCATCTGCTTCATACTCAACTGCATGCACTTGATTTCCGCTATTTGACCGTTGGGCGCTATACTTATTTCTGCATACTACCGCAAAATGCCCAGCCTTGTTGCATATGCGACACTTTCGACCTTCCACTAATGCTGGACAAAATTTGTCATGTTGTCCCGTTGCTGTCATTCCACATCGATCGCATAGCTGTATATCTTTCTCCTTCTGTCGATATGCATATGGCTTCTTTGTTTTCCATGTTGTAAATGTTTTAATTGCCTCCACTTTTACCTCCTTTTCGTCTCCAGATAATATTTTTTTATTTTTTTCAGATAGCTCCGTAATTTTACATTTTTCGATGATCGCCTCCAGGGTGTCACTACTTGATTCCAATAGCTTTGACCGCAATTTCTTGTTCTCCAGACCCAGAATAATCTTATCCCTTATCATTCGATTAACGTATGTCTGCTGACATCCCTCAGCTGAACATGTAAAGTCGCAGAATTTTGCTTGATTTCGCACTTCTGTTTCAAATTCCACAAAAGGCTGATCTTGTTGTTGTACTATTGAACCAAATTTGTACGTCTCCATTACGATGTTGCGTCGTTGGATACAATAGTCTTCAAAGCGTGTCATGACTATTGATAGTGTTCTTTGTTCTGCGGGGAGTGCGAGTGCGTTAAATATTTCGATGCCCCTCTCTCCAATGTGGTGAAGAAACAGGGCAACCTTTAGCGACTCTGCCGCTTCCGTTCTCCCTGACGCAGTTAGAAAAATTTCAAATTTTTGTTTCCACATGGGCCAATTTTTTGCTGGCTCATCGAAATCCATTTCACAAGGGCCCCGAATTGATTGTTCCGCCATTTTTTTTTTTTTTTTTTTTAAACTGCTATTAATCGCTATTACTTGATGCACTATTTTTTGTATTATTTATAGATATCGTTCTTTCGTTATTTACACTTTTTCATGGACCCCACATCTGACACCATGTAACAAGATGTGTGAAATAAAAGTACTGTATTTAAGATTAGTGTTTTCTTTATTACATCGTTGTTAATACACTCGTGTTCGTGTCTAATTAGCAACTGACTATTCATCGTTGATGAGTTAATGACACTCTATGGACAGAGAGTGAATAATATGTCCGTGCCCGATGAATAGACAAAGCTGAACAGTTTCTCTTAACTACCTACTCTTAAATTACTCTTACTGGGCATTGCAGTCATTTCTGGCTCGTTTAGACTTTTTTCGGTTTTCCTCAGATGGGTTGGCTTTGAATAGCCGAAAGCTTGCCTCTCTTAACCTGATAGCCTCTTTGCAGATCGAGTCACCCACACGTTTATCTTGGGTTTGATACTTTTTATTCTGTTAGGGATAAAAGACTTCATGCCCAGGTAAATTATAAACCATATCAGCCGAAGCATCCGCGTCGCTGTCGAGGAAGTACAGCGACCAGTTAAAACTTTAAAAGAAACCGTTTAGTTTTTCCCAATTGGCTTTCTCAAATTGCCATACGGTTCTTTTAGGAGTTTGTTCTTTAACTATGTGGTTGGAGTACGGGAAATTTGCTGATATGATACAATGGTCTGACGAACCTAGAAGCGATAAAATGTTTAACGCGAAATTATCGGGGTGAGAGGTAAGAAACAAGTCCAGTGTGTTGGCGGTTTGACTGCTAATGTCCGGTATTCGTGTCGGCTCATTTACAAGCTGAGTCAGGTTATTTACCTCAGCAAAGATATCTGCTTACCTTTCTTCGGGTGTTGTCTGACCAGAAGTCGAAGACAACTTGAATTGTGTATATTGAAATCGCCCTAAATGACGATTTCAGTACGACGATAAAGGGTCACAATTCTTGTGATGGAATCAGACAGGGCATCAAACTCATTGTATGTTGAATGTCTGTCCAAATTTGGGCTTCTGTAAATAAAACAGTAGTGGATTAATTGCCTACGGACATGAAATTTTCGCCAAATGATATTAAATTCTGGATCGGAACATTGACCATATTGAGGCTGAAAGAATAATGACACTTAGTTGTACCCAGGTAGACTAAACTCCGTTAAATCGGAGCCAACGCTAACCTGTGTTTCACTTAGTGCCGAAACAGCTGATTTATTGAGGGAGATATGGGCGTATAATGAAAAAAAATCCTCAACCCACGGATGTTGCTCACATTCACTACAAAACTTCTACATATTACAAAAGACAAGCATAAATAAAACACAAACTCTGACGCTCCCCCAGAAAATCGAAAAAAATCCCCAATAACCTCTGAATAAAAGAACAGGTAAGGCTACAAACGTGCCATGAGGTTCTCATAGAAGATGAAAGGAAAAGATGTAGCCCCTCATGGAAACAAGACACAACTATTGATAATTCAATAATCTCTGTCCAACAGTGGGTCAGAGCAGGGGGGTTGAATACACATTACTAGTTTAATAACTCCAAAACCAACAACAACAACAACAACAACACCACCACCACCACCACCACCACCACCACCACCACCAACAGAGACTAGAGACTTTTGCACCTACACTAAAGAAAGATTCTCAGGGCAACTAGTTTTCTATGTTGTGCACCAATCTGAATAAAGCAATCATCACTTCTTCATTCGAGGAATTCGGGTCGGCACACTTTCTGACAAACAAGGCAATGCTGCCTACCGAAAGTGAAAGGCGTTGGCTTCAATCTCTCAAACGACACCAAATATACGAAGTAATGAAGAAGGGAGTGAATACCTTTTACGCCTGTAGGAAAGTTTTTGAAAAGAAATGGGGGCCATTCTTACGTATATTTCGATTGTTTGGTGGGAGGCGGTAAACATCTAACCCTACCTCAAGAATCTAAACAAGGTACAAAGGACTACTTGGATTACTAAACCAACAACCAATGGAGCTCTTCAGGAAGAATGTGGAAGCCAAATGTGCTCTTAGACTGAGAGATTAAAAGTCGGAAGCAGAACGCTTTTACACACTCGCGTAATCCAGGCATTTTTATCCCATGCAAGTACAATGGTAAAATAAAATATATAAAATAAATATTAGGCATTAACGGCCCATATCGGGCCTAAGACCTAGCTTCTCCAACCACTTTCTTGTGTCAAGTGGAAGGGACCTAAAATTCTACGCCGAATCCGAACCGCAAATTTGAGAAGATTCTCAAGACGATTGATACTCTTGGATGTTTGTCAGACGTTCGCAAGAGGTGGGGCAGTGGAAAAAAACTCTAGATATTACTTGGCCGCGGCGGGAATCGAACCGGGACCTTTCGATTAGTAGTCTGACACACTAACCACTGAGCCCGACAATGGTAAGATATGGGTTCTAATTTTTCGTATGAAATTTTTTGAAGCATATTTTGTCAACGCACAGAGCTATGCCAAAAAGATGACAAATCCACCTAATTGAAACGTGAGTTTCTCAGATATTGGCGAGCAAGGTTTCTCTTAAATCATCTTGGGAATCGGTTGCGACTTTATAAAGCTTTCAAGTGTTTACCAGTGTAAAAATAAGCGCACACCACCACTTATTTTCTTCAAATTTGGTCTTTGTACGCATTGACAGACTGGTCATGTAGGTCAACCCCCCCCCTATTTTTTCATGCATAAAACCCAACTGCTGATATTACAAAGTTATTGTTGAATTACTGTGAAAAAGTGGTTTCATATTGGTACACTTAAAGCGACTCGCGACAAATTCGCACGATTTTGAAGTCAAAATAAAAGAAAAAAGTGGTGTTATAGCTAGTGTTTCTACGGTAAAGCGGGTTATTTCAAAGGCTAAACACTTGAAGCGGTTAAAGATAAAAAAACATCGCTTAACCCGTCCCGTAAGGAACAACGTCTTTGTTTCTGTCGTGCTAACATGACCTGGAGTAAGGAATGGTACCGTGTTGTTTTCTCCGATGAAAAAAAAATTTAATTTTGAGGATCCTGACAAATTTAACTACTACTTCTATGATTTGCAAAAAGAGGAACATCAATTGGTTCGATTTCACAGCCGAGAGTGCGGTGTTATGGTTTGGGGAGGCATAACGTACTATGGCACTTTAGAATTGCAGTTTCTGACTCCTCGTATGAATGTTTTTCCTTCCATTAATGAGCTGTTTGGTCACTTGCCGTGGAAACTACAATAGGATAATGCACCAATACACAACGCCAGAGTGGTAAAACTTTAGCTTGAGTGCCAAAATGTCTCAATTTTGGACCGGCTATAATACTCGCCCGGTTTGAACATCATCGAAAATGTTTGGGGATGGCTTGTTCGGAAGGTCTACGAATTAGGAGAAAAATATTCAAATAAAAATAAACTTATAGAAGCAATTAACTGTAGCTGGGCCTCCATTTCATTGGATTATATCAAGAAACTGTATGATTCTCTGCCTAACAGAGTTTTTGAGGTTATTCATAACCAGGGTGAAGCACCCAATTATAATTTTTGTTATTTTGTTCTTAAATTTAATTTAAATTGTTTTCCCTAATATTTACCTAAACTTAACAGTGTTAAACTATTCCTAAATGCATTGTCGGGGTTCTATTCAAATGAGCTAAAATTTAATACAAATATTTTGAGTCTTTACTCCACTTTAAAATGTGTAGTAAAATTATCACTTTCAATATATACACCATTTTTTATTATGTTTTAATAAACTTCAATTCAAAAAAGAAATTGAGTTGTTTTCTTTATTAGTTTAAAAGTTATTGAACTTGGAAGTCGATGCAAAGGGGGGGTTCTATTCAAGTGAGCGGCACTGTACTTCTTGATCTAAAAAAAAAACGATTTCTAGACACGTTGTTCGCAACAATTGGGGTTCTTGTATCCTCGTCACCACCACTGTAAAAAAAGTATTCCTTAAAAAAATGGAGATCTTCTTTCTAAAAATAAAAGTTATGGTGGTTATGCTGGTTATGCTGGAAAGCATAGAGACAAGTTTGATCCTAAATCAATTGCGTACCATCATTATTGAAGAGCGTTTCAAATATTTACGACTGGTGATTTGTTTTTATGATCATTCATTGTCATATCACCCATTTTTTTAAGACCAGCAGGGTTGGGATTGAGATTGTCCGAGGATTGAGTCTCTGATCAATGTTAAAAGAAGTTCGTCCTCGCTATCGTAATCCTCATCCTTAATTAAGAGTTAAATGTTAAGTGGGACATAATTGGGGAACTGATCATTGTCCAATTTTTTTAGATCTATCTCGTCCTGTATTGTAATCTGCATTTGGTGGTATAACTGCAATGTCAAACACTGCATTTTGGTCATCTTCTTCAATTGCATTTACAGCGTTTAGAAGATTATTGAACCTCGTTCTATAAAACGAGGCAGTCGAAAATGATTTAAATTCCATTCTAAAAAAAAACGTCTACAGATTTTCCCATTGTACTCAAGGGGGTACACCTAACTTCAGCTAATAATTAATGTTGATATTATTTTTCACTTTTGTCTGTTTATACCAACTTGAACTATTTTTGAAAAAATAAAAATTCAATATTTGATTTGTTGCCAAATATAAAATGAACTGAACTCAAATATGAATTTGTTGTACCCAAGCGGGTACAGTGGTAGTAAACGGCCACTTCTTACGAGAAACCCAGGTAGTCAACGAGGTAAGTCACAGAACATGTAGTCAACACACAAACATTTGTCCACGCATAGGCCAAAACGTCACTGTTAATAGAACCCGCTATGGGATAGTAAGGGAGTTCACCTACCTCGGAGCAAACACAAACTGCACGAATGACATCGGAGATCCGACGATGAATTGCCTGATTTGCTAATTCGGTTTGGCAAAACAAATGGGCTCAAATATCCTAACCCAGACGAAAGGCGCTAATATTGGGTTTTTCGAATGAAAAATACTGCGTCGAATATTTGGTCCTTTATGCGAAAAGCGCGAATTGAAAAGATAAAACCGCAAACTATATAAGATGTGCCAAAATTGGGTCGGCCACAACGAGCGAATGCTCCAGGCAAGAGGATCTCCGACTCCAAACCCAATGTTCGAGACGACAAAGACCGGACCTCCGTTTTCAGAACCAAGCTCCCGCGGATGCTGGAGCGCATGGTCTGGACCACTAGATACAGAATTCCCATGATCGCGGAGGATGGAATGATGAATTGTCTTAATCAGAGATTTTCCACGGATCGAGAGCCCGTTAAGTAAGTAAATTTTAGCATTTATCATTCGTTATTATTAATATTACAATCATACAACTAAAATTGTTACCTTGTTGACGTCTTGTGTAAGGAATAAACAGCATTTGTAGCAAGTTGCACGCCAGTCTGTAGAAAACGCATATCCATCCCCGCATTGTTTTTCGTGCCGAAGGGAGGGTTCATAACGACAGTGTCAAATGCATTGTTCCATTTGGAATACTTCTCCAAATGCAACACATTCAATCGAACGCAATCGACAGCTGGCAGTTCCATTTCCGTCACATTTGAGCGAAATATCTAGAAAAAATATTTATAATCAAATTCTTCTTATTTATATTGTATCTCTTTAACTCACGTTAACAGCACTATCGTCTAACTCGAAGCCCACCGTCAATTGTGCACCTAGAAGGAATGAACCAATGCTTAGCATCCCACAGCCGCAGCCCAGATCGCCAACGATTTTGCCCTCGATATCACTGAATTTTGATTGGATATTGTAAATCATACAACTGGCTATGTGCGGCGGCGTGGGATACTGTTCTAAGCTAACTTTGGGTTTTTCAAAACCGTCTACGCCCTGCAGATACTCCTCGAGCTTTTTCAACTTCATACGCGCCATTTAGAGGTTAAAGTTGTGTGCGAGTTTTTAATGTTACTTTTGTGGGGTGCCTGGAAGTGGATCCAGGCGAGGTAGAACCGGAAGAAAGCTATTTCCATACAATGAATCTTGTGGTACAAAAAAACCAAATGTTGGTGCGTTGGATATATTGAAAGGCGCACCACGAATTGCTGAGTTTGGAATGAATTCAGTGCTGGGTGATGGTACAAGTTGCTGTAATATAAACTTAAATGGATAAATATTAACGTGTTTTTTTTAGTATATCCCTACCGGATGATTCATTTGTGGAACTGGATTTGGTAGCGAAACTGCAGAAATAACACCGGCAGCTACGGGCGAAACTCCTTTCTGCAGGAGCTGCTTTTTTATTTGCAAATCTTCTAGAATTTTCCTATTCGTTTCTGTTGATTTTAGAAGATTATGAAGATTTTTTAATGTACATTGAAATTGAAACTTTATTTCTAAGGTACCTTGTTGAGTATTTAATGTGGGGAAAGCCATGAAAATTGTAAAAAAAAATTTAAAAAAAAAACAGCAGAGAAAAATTCTCGGCGCAACAACACGTATCAAATGTCAATGTCAAACAATTTCTAGTTCGGTTCGTTTTGAATTTATAGAACCGTAGGGGAAACTCAAAAAAGCAATGAAGGTGAATATTTGAGAGGCCCCCGTTTGAGCTAATTTATTCCACTCATCACGAAACGTCAAAATACCATCGTCAAGACGATAGGATTTGCGCAACAAGGTATCGCCTCTCATCGATTTGCGTATTTTGCAGACAATTAAAGTTTAAATGTTTTTAAAGTGAACAGTTGACTTAAGATCAACTTTTGCAACTTTCTATAAATAAGAAATTCTATTTCATTGGTTTTCCTCTTGCGTTTAGAATACTAATTCATACTATTTCATTATTATTTTATTTATTTATTAATGTGGAACAATGAGGTGTTAGGTCGTTTACAAAAACACACGCGTGTAATATTCTTGAACAATTAAGTTGTATGAGCGTAAAACAAATATCTTTTATCTTTATTTAATAGTAAATCACTTATTTTCAAAAGGTGACATGTCCACATTTAAAAATTGTTCAGGAGACGAAAAAAACTGATTATTTTCTGTTTCCGTGGAAAATAAATCATAACAAAAATATGATATCGAACGGTTTGAGTAAGTGCACTAGATTTCACTTATAACGTATTTCTAGGACACATATATAAAAGGAAAAAAATAAATAACTGTTTTGAACATTTCACGTTTTGAAAATAAACTAAAATAAAAGCTTAATTTTTAAATGCCTTTAAGTTTTAACTATCATCAACAGAAGAAAAACAGCAATTAAAAATTAAGTATTATAGTTGGACATATCAGATATCCCTGCTTTGCAGGAAAAAAATATAAAACGATTTTTGGATGTAGACATGTCACGTTTTGAAAATAAGTGATTCAGTTTAGCAAATGAAATATAGTCTGCGAACAATATTATGGAGATTTAAGACTTAAGACTTAATCATATAATAAATTATAACAGACTCAATTTTCAACGATAATATCAGATTTTTATTTTACGTTAGTAAAATCTCTTTTTAGTTAGTCTTCTTCCAAAAAAAAACTCAAACTGCATTTTCCAATGATACACTGAACTCTCCTTAAAAGATAGTTGGGAGAAAGAGAGTTCGGTGGAAGTGGACTCTTCTGCAACTCATCAAGCGAAAAAATCCAAAAAAAAAGCTGAAAAAAATAAGGAAAAGTGGTGAAAAGTTTAGTGAAACCCATCAAAAGCGATAAATTTAATTGCAATTGTCCCAATAACAAGTGGAATTGACGTTTTAACTGATCTCCAATTGCATAAACTTTCGTGCATAATTAATTAATAGATCGTCGACGCCATTTTTAATTCACGGCATCACGCTGGACTTGGAAACGTCGAGACTTACCATCCTCACACAGGTGCTACGCGTTGTAAGAAGTCATAAAAAATTCTTTTTACTTGTCACAAAGGTTTTTTTCAAAACCACGTCACACCAGCGACGTTAAACAGGACCAAACTTTGTGCGCAGTGCACGCACGGTAAACTCCGTAATAGTGATGCGGAAAAAACCAAAAATGGCACTAAATTATAAATCTAAAAACAACGAATCAATGAGCAGTGATTCAGCATTCATCTTAAATAGCCCCAGGGGAATCCGAGCGGCACAAATCCTCACAAAGCTTAAAACAAAAAATCAAGACGAGTCGGAGCCAAATCGGAGCGCGACAAACAAAATGGTGTCGGCACAAGTCCTTGACCAAGGGCATCAAGCAGAAGAACAAAATGGCGAACCTATGGACAGCCAAAGTGAAGCCCAACAATGGACCACTGTGAAACGTGGAAGGCAGTCCCCGAACAAAGATGAAACCAGCATAAACAGCATAAACACCAATAAGGGTACAATCGACACAAATAGATTCTCAGCTCTGGGAGAATTCCATTTGAACGGAGGCGGCAACAATCCAGACAGACAGTCCAAGTATGCGAGACTGATTCCGGAACAAACAACAGAAGCAGAGATAGCGGCGTCATCAAGGGGAAGCGGTAGTAACTCCAACACCAGCAACAAAGCGACATCAGACAACAACATTAACGTAGAAGGAGGCACGGGAACTAACATGACAGGGAGAAATGGTAAGTTTTGTCCGCCGATTATATTGATTAATACGAACGTAAGAGATCTGGTCACGGACCTTAGAGCAAAAAAAAACTTAGACTTTAGATTTAAAATTGTGAATCTGAGAGGTGGGAGGAGCAAACTGTTCGTAGACAACGCGGTGATCCACAGGGAGCTGATGGAGGTTGCCCGGAAAAGTGATGTGGTGCAGGGGTACTCATTTACTCTAAAAGAGAATAGAACACAGAACCTAATTCTGAGGGGGTTAACAAGTCACTTCTCAGCGGAGGAGGTACAGCAGGAGATGGAGTCATTGACTCCAAATACAATCGAAAAAGTGTCGCCCTTCGAGACCATAAGGTCTAAGAGAGAAGGGCTCAAGTACGACCTCTTCTTAGTACGCCTGAAACCTGGCCAACAGGCCATTGACACTGCCAAAATAAAATACATTTTTAACACAAAAGTGAGCTGGGAGAAGCCAAGGGGAAATTTAGGTGCCCTGCAATGCAGAAGGTGCCAGCAATTTGGCCATTTGGCAAAAAATTGCGCAAATAACTACAAATGCGTTAAGTGCAATAATGCCCACAACCCAGGCGAATGCCAGCTCGTTAAGAGCGACAACACAAAGGCGTTCTGTGTCAATTGTGGCAAAGATCACCCCGCCAATTACCGGGGATGTGAGGCATACCTCAGATACACGGAGGCAAAAAATAGGCAAATGAGAGAGGCCAAAAATAAGAAAGAAAGCGCGAGGGTAATCTCAAAACGTATCGCACTAGGCGGTTTGGTTTCCCCCAGGGTCACCTATGCAAGTCACTTCCAAACTCAAAACCAATCACCAATGCCCAATCCCATCATGGGTACACAAAACGGGAACTACATCAATCAATTCTGGGACCTCTCCAAAGATCTCTTTGGAGTAGAGGTATCAGAGCTGTTAAGCAAGGTGGAGTCATTTGTCAAAAATATTAATAACGCGGGGTCGATACAGCAAAAGAGGTTAGCATACCTGGATCTGCTTAACCAAATAATGCTATCCAAATAATGCAATTAAAAATCCTCACTTTCAACATTTCGTCCCTTGTAGAGAATAGTAGGAGGATAGAACTTTTGAAAATCCTCCTAGCAAACAACAGCTCAGTCGCCTTCATTCAGGAGACACACCTCCACAGTAAACATGTGGTACACTTAGACTCATACAATTTCATCCGAAACGACTTTAACCAAGGGGTAGGCATAGCAATTAAAAAAAATATCAAATACACTCTAGTCACACCCCAAAATCTGACATTTCCAAATGTGTTTATCTCTATCAATCTAACCATAAACAACCGCCGCAATTCCATACTATTAGGTTCTATTTATATCCCCCCGAACAGCCATCAGGCCGCTGTACAAGAGGAGCTAATAAAAATCAATATCCTAGCAGAATCATACGACGGGGCCGTATTGGGAGGAGACCTGAATGCGAGACACCCAAACTGGGGAGACGGAAAACAGAATCAAAACGGTAGGACGCTAGCCAACTGGCTGAGCTCCAGCAATTCAGGGTTATCGCTCCTCACGCCCACTACCCCTACATTCCCGTTAAGTTCAGGATTCCTAGACCATTTCCTGATCTCGCCTCAATTGGTGAACAGCCACACCCCAAACCTCTCAATAAAAACCCTCCCGACCTTTACGGCTCACTTCCCAGTTGAGTTAACAATTAATATTGAGGACGCAATTTTGACTTTGGTGGAATCGTACTCCTCCATGTCCTTTAAGAGAACCAACTGGGCAAATTTCAGAGCAGATATAGACTTAACACTAGCACGTCGAACACCCCAACAAACTGCCTCAATGACAAACGAGGAAATAGATGAGTATATTGATATTCTCAACAGGGCAATAAAAAACTCAATGGAAGTACACTCCTCTAGAGTAGAATTCCGGGTACAAAAGTACAAACATCTCCCAGATGACATAAAAGTCCTTTTCAGGACTAAACATCTGTGGCAAAAACAGCTGAAAAGCATTTTTCACAGGTGTTATAACAGGATAAACAGAGCGTACAAAGAACTAGCTACAAGAATATCATTACTCCAAAAAATAATCAAGGAAAAAGTTAGGATTTGGCTTAATGCAGAAATAGGAAAAAAACTGTCCAAAATCGTACCAGGACCACACGCATTCAAAGAATTATTCAAATTCACAGGGAAAGCCAGAAAGTTCGGTTGTAATCAGTTATCATTGGGTGGCCGCAAGGTGACAGAAGAATCGGAAATAGTACAGGCATTTAAAGACTACTACACAGAAATCTACAGAGAAGTAGTCCCTTCATTTGACCCGACTCTGAGTAACATGGTGGAAACAGCGGTACATCAACTCAGATCAGAACGACCGAACCACATATTTCTATTCGATGACACCAACTCCGCATTAAACCCAATGGCGGGGCACATGTTCACCTCAACGCTAGAAGTAACCCAAATACTCAAGAGTATCAATGGTAAAAAATCAACAGGCCCGGATAACGTGTCGAATTTTATCCTAAAAAAACTCTCCCCCATAGCCATCAAATATATTGTTATTCTAATAAACAACTGCATAAACAATGGGTATTTCCCCACTGCATGGAAAATAGCAAAAATCCTTCCAATAATAAAGAAACCGAATGACTACACTCTGGGTAACTTCAGGCCCATATCCCTGTTGTCAAACATGGGGAAAATACTAGAAAGAGTCATTATTGAAAAGTTAGACCAACACACAGTAAACAATATAGAATTCATCTCTGACTCACAATACGGTTTTCGTAAAGGACTCTCAACTGTCCACGCAATGCTGAATATACATAATGACGTAACCCTTAGCCTAAGGGAAAAAAACTGTACTATGACATGCTCGTTAGACATAGAAAAGGCATTCGATAGTGTGTGGATGAATGGCCTAATATACAAAATCAGTCAACTGGATTACCCTCCCAATTTGGTCGCGATTCTGGACAGCTTTCTCACTAACCGCTCCTTTTTTACACAAATTCAACAAACAAAATCAGAAAAATCCTCAATCAGAAGTGGAGTCCCACAGGGATCCATTTTGGGCCCAAAGCTATATAGTCTATTCCTATATGATTTCCCCTTCACTTACTTCAAAAACAACAGAGTGGCGTCAAAGGCCATATTATACGCAGACGATACACTGGTTTACGCAAGCGCGGAATACCCAACGATGGCCATACAAAACCTGAAGGAACACTTAGAAATCATAAACACCTTTTATAAAAAATGGGGTATAAAAATTAACAAGGACAAATCACAAGCAATTTGTTTCAGAAACGCAAGCGGGAAGGGGAGAACAGGGGTAACTGGCGAGTGCAGAAACATAACACTTACACTAGAAGGTAGTACAATAGTTTTTAAAAATGACCTGAAATACCTGGGGGTGTCTTTCACCAGCCTTCTCAAATTTAACAAACATGCTAGGGCCACAAAAGAAAAAGCGAAAAAAGTGACCAACATGCTTATGCCCTACCTCAAGCACAACATGCTCAGCAAGAAATCAAAATTGTTATTTTACAAGACACTCATCAAACCCATTTTGATCTATGCCTTCCCAGTGTGGTTCACCATCTCTCCAACAGTAGCTAAAGAACTCGAAACCTTCGAAAGAAGGGTTCTGCGTCTCTGTATCAACAAAAACTTTGAAAACAGAAATAAAAGATATTCCAACAAGTATGTCTATAACGAATCAAACACAATCCCACTAATAAAATATGCAGTGGGGTTGATGCAAAAAACACTTAATAAATTCAATCACTCTGAAAACGACCAAATTAAAGAAATTTACAACACTCAAACCAACTTAATCGGGTCTGGGACACCATACCCCTCACCAATAAGCCTTATCTGGGAGGACCTCAACTCAGCTCCCGACACAATCCCCTTTTACCAAAAAGTTACACCGGGACAAAATCGCGGATAAAAGCATCCTCGCATCAATCCCACAACTCAGATCACAGATTTGAATCAAAAAAGATTTCTATTTTTTCTCTTTTTTTTGTTTTACTACTCAAGAAGAAAAAAGAAAAAAAAAAAAAAAAACCCATCAATTTAACAAAAACTTCAGTAAAAACAATAATCGGTTGACAAAATTCACTATTTTATTAGCATCTAAGTATAATAGCAATATTATCTTACTAACATACACTTTACTAGTATCTATGTATAATATCAATATTATAATACCAACATACACATAATACTCATTATTCATTAAGTAAAAAGTATTCAATAAGTAAAAACCATCAATAAACTTTGCTTTCGCAAAACTAAAAATGAAAAGACCAAACAAACAGGTCAACAAATGATAATTAAAAAATTAAAAAAATTAAAAAATCAAAATCAAATCGATTAAACAACCAGAACATCTAACTTGCAATATGTATATGTATAGGTTATCAAATATTTATCAAATATCTACCAAACAGTCACAAGAGAACTTTCGTTCGCATTGGTATACCCGTATACCTATAAATTGTAAATATTAGAATGTACATAGTTAGGGTAGTTCATAAGAAAACGATGACACTGTAGTCAGATGAAACAAATATATAGCTCCGAGAGCAAGAGCTAATAACAAATGTAAATCAAAGCCAAGGGGCATTTAATATGTAACAAAAAACTGAAAGAGATGGCAATACTTGAAAGCCTCCAGACATAAAGAAAAACGAAACAAAATGTGAATAGAATTAAGTACATAAATGTGTAAGAAACGGAGATATAAGACTCAATAAAAAATTCATTCATTCATTCATTCTCCTTAAAAACTAAAGGCGCATGCAGATGCATATATCTCTCACAATCTAAGGGCATATGCACATGCATATCGCTTACAACTCGGCCGTTCTGACAAGGAACTCGACTTCATTTTATGTTACAATCATTATCAAATTTTAGGATACATAGGTGTTATATCTAATTTCAGAAGTGTTGCTTTAGGGGCCTCAGTCATATAATCAAGGGATGGTTTTAACCATAATTTTAATTTTGATGCTTCAAGTACACCGTCGTAAGGTAATTGAGTTATTTGACACCCATCAATGTCTCGAATGACATAACGATCATTGGGTAAACATTTATGAATGACATATGGACCTCGGAATCGCTGAATAAGTTTTTTGTTTGTGCCTATTGTAGTGTCTACATTCTTGATTACGACATAATTACCCACTGCAAAGGTCCTTGCAGGTCTATGATGCGATGCGAATTGTCTAGCGCTTGCTTCTTGTGCTTTACAAATGTTTTGATATGCTTCTTCCCTCACTTTCGGCAGGTCAATCTCAGACGTATCATCAATTTCATCAAGGTATTCCGTAAGTTCATCAACCATGGGGCCACGTTGCTCAACACCGAACAGAAGTACCGAAGGGCTCTTTTTCGTGGAAGATTGGACGGAATTATTTAGAGCATATTCTATTTTAGGGAGCTGGCTTACCCAGTCTGAATGGCTAAGTGGTTCGGAAAGTTTACTTAGCATAGGGCTTAGGACACGATTAATGCGTTCAATTTGGCCATTTGCACGTGGCGAAGCCGTAGCATTTTTTACATGTTTGATATTATTGAAGTTTACAAATTCTTCAAATTCGGAGGAAGTGAAACAGGTTCCGCGGTCGCTAATTATTCGTCTCGGTCTACTATAAAATGGGAAATAATAATTTTTCAACGCTGAACACAATTCACGTGCATTTGTAGTTGCCGTCGGAAAAAGCTTAACGTGTTTGGTAAATGGGTCAATAACAGCCAACAGGTATTTTTTCTTTGAATTAATTGACGGAAGTGGACCCAAGTGGTCAACATGAATTGTATCAAAAGGTTCCGGTTTCTTAGGTATAGAATGAAGATTCGCATTGTTTTCATAGGGTAATGCGGAATAATAAATGCACTTTAAACAATTGGACACGAAATTCTTAACACGCGCTTTTATATGCGGAAACCAGTAATGTTTTTTGATTTTGCTACAACACTTATCGGTCGCTAAATGGCCTATTTTTTCATGGGTTATGCGTATAACATTGTTAATCATTTCAGAAGGGACACAAAGCTGAAGATGACCGGCAGGTGATTTGTGAAAGTCTAATCCGTCTTTTAATTCGAAGTCTTTTAATGCAATCTCTTCTAATTTATCCCGTAAATTAAGAATGTAGGGGTCACGGTTTTGAGTGATTTGGAGATGAAAATCAAGATCCGCATTGTCGATATAACCTATGACCCCAGAACGACTAAGTGCATCAACATGAGCCATAGTGGCGCCTGGGCGATGAATGATAGTGTAATCATATTTTTCCAACATTAATGCCCACCTCGCTATTTTGGCCGAATAACTTTGATTTTGCAACGTAAGTGCTAAGGAATTGCAATCAGTTACTAATTTAAATGGAATTCTAATCAAATAAGTGTGGAATCTCTTAAGCGCATAAACGATGGCCAATGTTTCAAGTTCATAACTATGTAATTTTGATTCAGAGGCTGAAGTGGTTTTCGAGAAAAATGACACTGGATGAAGTTTTCCGTCGGTTTGCTTTTGCATAAGTACTGAACCAAAGCCTAGGGAACTGGCATCACAATGAAGTTCGGTTTCGGCATAGGGGCTATAGATGGACAGGATAGGGGCTTCTAATAATTTTCCACGTAAGTTGCAAAAGGCTTGTTTGCATTCGGAATTAAAAACATAGGGGGTATCCTTTCTTAAGAGTTTACTCATTGGTGCTGCAATTGTGGAAAAATTAGGAACAAAACGTCTGAAGTAAGAAAAGAGCCCAAGACATCGCTCTAATTCCTTACGATTAGTTGGTTCAGGGTAATCCGAAATGGCTTTCATATGTGCTCGTTTAGGTGCGATGCCTGCTGAATTTGCTAAGTGGCCCAAATATTCCAATTCGGTATATGCGAATTTACATTTTTTGAGCTGAAGACGTAAACCATTTTGACGTAAGGTACATAAAACATCACGTAAGGTTTGTAAATGGCTTTGGTAATCTTCTGATGCAATTAATATGTCGTCCATATAAATGACTAATTGTCCAGCGTTAATGAACTTCCTCAGAATTAAGTTAATGAAGCGTTGAAATTCAGGAGGCCCATTGCGTAAGCCGAAGGGCATAAACAGATATTCATATTGACCGTCAGGCGTAACAAAAGAAGTATACTTGATTGAATCAGGGTGCATTTTAACGTGATGAAAGCCATTTTTCAAATCAATTACCGAAAAGAAATGTTTGCCTCCCAAATGCTCAATACACTCTTCCATCAACGGCAGTGGATAATTGTCACGTATGGTAATTTTATTTAAAGGCCTATAATCTATGCATAGAGGAATTTCACCGTTTTTCTTTTCAACCGGTACGATGGCAGAAGCGTAAGGTGAATTACTTTCTCGAATAATGTTCTCTTCAAGGAGGGACTGTATTATTTTTCTAATTTCTATTTTTTCATAGTGTGATAAGCGGCGAGGTCGGCAGAAAATCGGTGTGTCATGCGTTACGCTGATCCTCATATTATAATTTAAATTTTGCACTTTGTCTGAAGGAAGATTGTAATATGACTTTGCAATAATATTTTGAATCTCTGAAATACACTCAGCCGAAAGGGACGGATTGATGTCAAGTGAACCTTCCATAACACCAGAAAAGGGGTTTTCAATATTAATAGCACATAGTTCCAGAAACTCATCATTAGCATCATTGACCGCAAACGGATCAGAGGTACTTGCAAAAGGCAGTGTTTTTAACAATTTAAGCGATTTTTCAGCTTGAACTGTGTTATGACTGAAGCAATGATTAATTAAACCAAGTGAGTGAAGAACATCAGTGAGTTTCGAATCTAAACTTAAGTTTTTTACATTTTTATTTAATTCAATTAAACGATCTTTGCCATACTTATATTTCATTCTACACAGTTGGATCTTTGCTTTTTTAAAAAAATCTCGACCCAATAAGATTGCATAAGGCATATCTTCAGTTGGAAGTACTATTAATTCATGGTTGATATTTTGATCTAAGAATCTGATGTCACATTGAACTGATCCTAATTGCTTAAGTGGGTGATTCCCAATGCTGCGGTAACTGATGTTTGGCTTCAGTTTGGTGTAAGTGTAAGGTACCTCAGCACATCGAATGAAACTTCTAGGACTACCGGAATCGAAAAGGCAAAAAAACTCCTTAAACTCACTGTGTTCACACTCATTCCGAAAAGCAACACTTACCATTCTTAAAGATTCAATAGATTCAGCGAGAACGTCCTTCTCATCTGGTTCGACGGCGGAAACAATAGCAGCAGTGGCACGGTTGGGGCAATGACGGTACGCATGTTCTGTAGATGCGCATTTGAAGCACGAGTTCGGTGGTCGTTTTGGTTGTGGGCATTGGCTCTGGTAGTGGCCAAACTTTGAGCAGTTGTAACATCGGGGTAGCTCGGATTGATTGGTTGAAGAAGTGGCACTTGTTGATCCAGTTTTGCCTGAAGTTGTGATGGCGGATCGTACAGCAGTTGACACATTTCGATTGGCCGCAGATACTGAAGGTCGCAAGCGTTTGCGTTCATAACGTTCCACGTTTTGCTTCAATTCAGCAATGGTGGATGCTGAATACAATAAACTGGCATTCGCGGATGTATCCCCGATGCCTTCAATGATAAAATCGACAAGTTCGGCTTCGGGTATGTTCGACCGCATTGCAATTTCTTGCATTTCGATAATGTAGCGATGAATTTTCTCATCAGACTTCAAACGGCGTCTGCTCAACTGAGCATACACTTCTTGTACAGTGCGTCTTCTGCCAAACTCTCGCATAAGTGCAGATTTCAATTTGGAATATTGAAAAGCGGAAATCGTGCGTACAAAGATTTTTGCAGTTCCCTCAAGCATACGGCGGCAGGCGACAAAGCGTAAGCGTTCATCAAACTGAAGAATTGTGCAAGCATCTTCTAAATCCTCAAACCATTTTTGGACTTCGTAAAAGTTGTCGGCAGAAAATTTCGGCACCATGGATTCAATTGCACTGACGTCAGCTAATCGGTTTTGCTGCAGGTTTGGCTGAAGTGTTTGCCGTGAAAGTGCCTCAATTTCGTTTTGCAGCAACAAAAGATCACGTTGTTTGCGTAATCGCTGCAGTTGTTGATCAATGGTTTCATCGGTGGCCAACGTCGGTGGTACAGCGGTTGCATTAGCGGCATCTGTTTCAGAAGATATTGCATCAGTGGCGGTAGAAGTCACGTTGACCGCCTCCATTTGTTGGTTATGCACCTTTTCCTCAGTGTCGGATATATCAGACAGGTCGGCAGTGGCACCAGCTGACGGTAGCTGGAAATATAAGCCTTTAATTTGTTTCATTGTTGCAGTCGGTGGCACGATAATTTCTGCAGATTGTAATGCCATGTCACGATCACCATTTTGTATTTCGTCGAATTGTCCGCAATTTCGGCAGGAATCGATAAAATATCGGTTTGTTCACTTTCAATTTTAATTGTTTTATTGGTATATCCCACTTCTGAGTTATAACAGACTCAATTTTCAACGATAATATCAGATTTTTATTTTACTTCTAGTTCGCTCCTCTTTTTAGTTAGTCTTCTTCCAAAAAAAAACTCAAACTGCATTTTCCAATGATACACTGAACTCTCCTTAAAAACTAAAGGCGCATGCAGATGCATATATCTCTCACAATCTAAAGGCATATGCACATGCATATCGCTTACAAAATAGATTTAATTAATATTTACTATATTGTAATGAATTTCTAAATAGCAGGTTACTGCCAAATAATATAAATTAAACAAATAAAAATAAATAGTAAAAAGGAAATTTGATTTTTTAAGTAAAAATAAGAAAAAGTGTACGGGAATAACTAAATTGAGACTAAAGGTTAGATTAGACTGTATGCCAAGTTGGCATTTTATGACCATTTTTGACAGTTGTCGCTGTCAAAATAGGGTCATGCATTGTAATCGGCATATCTCAAATGACCTAATGACTACAAATGATTAACTGGTTATGTATGTGGTTTCTCACAATTTTCCCGTTTGGTTGGTTTGTTTACATCAATTTCCTTTACGTACGTTGTTTTGAATGAACAACCATATTCCTTACAATCCCTACCACGTGAAGTGGACGCCTGGAGTTACAGCGCTGTTTCACGGTTCGCCACAACCGATCATCAGACTCCTTTTTCTATGGTACTGGTCTGTTTTTTCCTTTTATCCCGAAAATCCATTTTACTTGCACTGCCCAAGAAAATCAAAATAAAAACTGGATGAACTGAAACTCGTGGCTTCAATGGTACAGTGCATGAGTGCTTGCCTGAGAAGACGCTGGTTTAGGTTCGAATCCCAGTGGAAGTGACCATAACTCACTCTGAAAATATAATAACAAATGCCTTTAAAGACCAGCAGGGCAAATATGACCAAAATGGTCATTGTGGCCACGTAGTCTAATATACTACTTTAACAGCGCTGAACTTTTGGTCATTAGACAGATAATCTGGTCATTTGGCTGTGGTCATTTGAATGCACAATTGGCATGCACTCTAATCTTACCTTTAGTTTCACCGAAAATCTGTTATTTCGCAAAAGAGTGGTAACAACGCTGATTGACACCGGGGACCTTTTGATAAGTAGTCCGACACACTAATCATTGAGCCACTGCGCCCTACGCTTTACTGAAAAAATCGGTTATTGTACACAAATTTATCACGGAGCATTTATTTACAATTTTCATATAAATAACTCCTCTTTACTAAAACCCGCTTAACTCAAAAAAACTGGTTAGCTTAAAGAATTATTTCTACACAAATTATGGGTTAATACTTAAATAGCTCCGCGTAACTGAAATAAAATAACAGACAGCGCCCACAACTTTCTTTCAAGATGTAATTATTTCGTTTTGCTGTTGAGATTGCTTTAATAAAATATTTAATGCTCCAATTTTTATTCCTCGGATATCCATTAATAATAAAATAGTAGAAAAAAAATATTCGAGTTGGTTCATTGAATATTTTTTTCAGTTGTGCCTAGGAACTCCGGCTACATGAGGCGTTTTTCTTTTTTAGTTCCGAGCGGGGCACTGAGCTGTCAAAAAAAGAACTGTGTTACTTTTTTAACTCGGAGCGCTCTGAGCACAAAATTTGTATTTCTTTTTTATCTCTGAGCTAGCTCAGGGCTCGCTCGATGAGCTCGATTGAAAATGACCGAGCACCTTCACGGCCCAAACAGGGCCTAGAACCTAGCCTCTCCAACCACTTTCATGCGATGTGGAGGGGACCTACAGTTTTACGCCGAATCTAAACGGCAAATTTGAGAAGCTTCTCATGACAATTTGATACTCTTGGATGTGTGCAAGACGTTCGCGAGAGGTGCCAACAACACGCGGTATTCCCAAGTGGTACTCCATCTAAGTACTAACCACCAGAGTTGTGAATGAATGCATAACTTTGGTACTGCATTCAGATAAGTCTAAGTCATATGACTGAAAAAATTTAATGTAAGTTAAACTTAACGATAATACTTTAACTTACAAAACAACATTCAG
Source organism: Portevinia maculata (assembly GCA_949715645.1). Lineage (NCBI taxonomy): Eukaryota > Metazoa > Arthropoda > Insecta > Diptera > Syrphidae > Portevinia > Portevinia maculata. Next base: position 12,001,453 of record OX454526.1, read on the forward strand.
CAGTCATATTGAAGATTGTGAATGGGCAGTCAAAAAAAGCAGTCAATTGACTGTAAGTTAAAAGAATGCAGTACTTTTTGACTTGTTGCATTCTTTAAGTTAGTTGTAAGTCTTTTAAAGTCTTCTTTTTTTTTGCAGTCAGTAAGTCTTTTGACTGCATTCATTTAACTGTAAGTCTTGTGACTGCTTTTAAGTCTTTTGAATGCTTTAAGTCTTTTGACTGATTTTAAGTCGTTCGACTGCTTTCAGTCTTCTATGGATTCTCGCAAGTCCCTATTTTATATATGTATGTACATATTATGTATATATGTTCTTTTGCTAAGAGGTCCTTGCAACAACAAAAATGGTCCTTTAATCCTGGAAAAAGGATTTTTTCCCAAAATCTGATTAGAAACCGCACGGTATAATTGTGATGAACGCCATTTTGCTGAGAGGTCCTTGCAACAACAAAAATGGTCCTTTAATCCTGGAAAAAGGACTTTTTTGCAAAATGTAATTAGAAATCGCACGGTATCATGGTGATGAACGTCATTTTGCTGAGAGGTCCTTGCAACAACAAAAATGGTCCTTTAATTCTGGAAAAAGGATTTTTTTGCAAAATGTAATTAGAAATCGCACGGTATCATGGTGATGAACGTAATTTTACTGAGAGGTCCTTGCAACAACAAAAATGGTAATTTAATCCTGGAAAAAGGACTTTTTTGCAAAATGTAATTAAAAATCGCACGGTATCATGGTGATGAACGTCATTTTGCTGAGAGGTCCTTGCAACAACAAAAATGGTCCTTTAATCCTGGAAAAAGGACTTTTTTGCAAAATGTAATTAGAAACCCCACGGTATAATTGTGATGAACGTCATTTTGCTGAGAGGTCCTTGCAACAACAAAAATGGTCCTTTAATCCTGGAAAAATGACTTTTTTCCAAAATGTAATTAGAAATCGCACGGTATCATGGTGATGAACGTCATTTTGCTGAGAAGTCCTTGCAACAACAAAAATGGTCCTTTAATCCTGGAAAAAGGACTTTTTTGCAAAATGTAATTAGAAACCCCACGGTATAATTGTGATGAACGTCATTTTGCTGAGAGGTCCTTGCAACAACAAAAATGGTCCTTTAATTCTGGAAAAAGGATTTTTTTGCAAAATGTAATTAGAAATCGCACGGTATCATGGTGATGAACGTCATTTTGCTGAGAGGTCCTTGCAACAACAAAAATGGTAATTTAATCCTGGAAAAAGGACTTTTTTGCAAAATGTAATTAGAAATCGCACGGTATCATGGTGATGAACGTCATTTTGCTGAGAGGTCCTTGCAACAACAAAAATGGTCCTTTAATCCTGGAAAAAGGACTTTTTTGCAAAATGTAATTAGAAACCCCACGGTATAATTGTGATGAACGTCATTTTGCTGAGAGGTCCTTGCAACAACAAAAATGGTCCTTTAATTCTGGAAAAAGGATTTTTTTGCAAAATGTAATTAGAAATCGCACGGTATCATGGTGATGAACGTCATTTTGCTGAGAGGTCCTTGCAACAACAAAAATGGTAATTTAATCCTTTAAAAAGGACTTTTTTGCAAAATGTAATTAGAAATCGCACGGTATCGTGGTGATGAACGTCATTTTGCTGAGAGGTCCTTGCAACAACAAAAATGGTCCTTTAATCCTGGAAAAAGGACTTTTTTGCAAAATGTAATTAGAAACCGCACGGTATAATTGTGATGAACGTCATTTTGCTGAGAGGTCCTTGCAACAACAAAAATGGTCCTTTAATCCTGGAAAAAGGACTTTTTTGCAAAATGTAATTAGAAATCGCACGGTATCATGGTGATGAACGTCATTTTGCTGAGAAGTCCTTGCAACAACAAAAATGGTCCTTTAATCCTGGAAAAAGGACTTTTTTGCAAAATGTAATTAGAAACCCCACGGTATAATTGTGATAAACGTCATTTTGCTGAGAGGTCCTTGCAACAACAAAAATGGTCCTTTAATCCTGGAAAAAGGACTTTTTTGCAAAATGTAATTAGAAATCGCACGGTATCATGGTGATGAACGTCATTTTGCTGAGAGGTCCTTGCAACAACAAAAATGGTCCTTTAATTCTGGAAAAAGGATTTTTTTGCAAAATGTAATTAGAAATCGCACGGTATCATGGTGATGAACGTCATTTTGCTGAGAGGTCCTTGCAACAACAAAAATGGTAATTTAATCCTGGAAAAAGGACTTTTTTGCAAAATGTAATTAGAAATCGCACGCTATCAAGGTGATGAACGTCATTTTGCTGAGAGGTCCTTGCAACAACAAAAATGGTCCTTTAATCCTGGAAAAAGGACTTTTTTGCAAAATGTAATTAGAAACCGCACGGTATCATTGTGATGAACGTCATTTTGCTGAGAGGTCCTTGCAACAACCAAAATGGTCCTTTAATCCTGGAAAAAGGATTTTTTTGCAAAATGTAATTAGAAACCGCACGGTATAATTGTGATGAACGTCATTTTGCTGAGAGGTCCTTGCAACAACCAAAATGGTCCTTTAATTCTGGAAAAAGGATTTTTTTCCAAAATGTAATTAGAAACCGCACGGTATAATTGTGATGAACGTCATTTTGCTGAGAGGTCGTTGCAACAACAAAAATGGTCCTTTAATCCTGGAAAAAGAATTTTTTTCCAAAATGTAATTAGAAACCGCACGGTATAGATGTGTTATAGGTAATTTTACTGAGAGGTCGATAACAAATGCTGATTGTAAATATTTCCGCTGCTGTTAAGCGGAGAGGAGCATAGGCAACAACAATTGTAACAAAAATATAGAATGATTCATAGTGTTCATACAATATGCAGATGTTTGTTAACTTTTTAACATTGTTTTATGAATAATGTTATGGTCTGTACTTATCTGTTATGAAAATAAACAATTATATCTATCTATCGATCTATATCTATATACAGATTATGATTTTTGGCTCGTATGGAAGGAACTTAGAACTCCGAATTCGAACTGCAAATTTGAGAAGCTTCTCTGACAATGTTTATACTCATAGATGTTTGTCATCAAAATAATAAATTACCTCGATTTTTATTTCGTTTTCCAAACCTTGGTGGAATTTTGATCAGAATCTACCCTTAAATCATAAGTTTCTATAACATGTAAAGAAATCATCCCCTGAATTATAAATTTTCAAGGACAAAACACCTTGAGTAATTAGAAATAAGAAGCTTTATTAGTTTAATACTAATTTTGTGCTCTGTCCCTCTGTCAAGCTGAAGTCGATCTCAGCACTAAAATTTTAGGGAAGCTAAAGTTTGTGAGATAAGCTCTTTGGTAAGATCCAAAATCAACGGATGCAGTAATGCGCCTAATGTATCAGCCATGCAAGTAGCACCAGAGAGTGCATATTTCGACTTTTTCGTGTCAGGTAAAACCTCTGAGCTATATTTTATTGACAGTATACACTTATTGGTTTAACAAAAATAAAATCAAGTATCTAATGACAATTTACAGATGATATAGGAAGTGCATCTAGAATGTCTGAGGAGAACGAAAGTTTTGATTTGTATGCCCAATCATCACCATCTCTTGACTGATTGCACAAGTACCCCAACATTAAAAAAACATTTTTAAGGTACAACACACCTGTTGAAGCATCCGCAGCTGGTTTATTAAACACTCCTAAGCGTGGAGCTCTTTCAGACTCCAATTTTGAAAAATTGTTGATGTTGAAAGTGAACAGTGACAAGGTCTAACATTCAACGATTTATTTGTTTTATTTATTTTATTATTTTTATTTTCAATAGTTTAATATGTATTTGTTATTCTTTCGAAATCGAAGACATTGTTTTAAGTTATTTTGTTATCTTTGTTTTATGAAATATAAAAATCCCACTCAAGAAAATGACAACTTGTTTTCTTTCAGTACGGAGTTATTCTCTTCGTTCGTGTTTCCGTCTGTCAACGGTCCATTCAATGATCCAAGGACTTCTTTGCAAAATAATATTGAACCCAAAAATCGTGCGCGATTTCTTACGACATTTTGAGAAAAAATCTTTTTTGGGGGTTTTGGGGGTTCCAAGGATCCTTGAACACAGAAAGACTATGCGCTTTCTAATAAAATTTTGGAAAAATATCCTTTTTCCAGGTTTGAAGGACCTTTTTTGTTATCGTAAGGACCTCTCAGTAAAATAACCTATAACACATATACCGTGCGGTTTCTAATTACATTTTTGAAAAAAATCCTTTTTTCAGGATTAAAGGACCATTTTGGTTGTTGCAAGGACCTCGCAGCAAAATGACGTTCATCACAATGATACCGTGCGGTTTCTAATTACATTTTGCAAAAAAGTCCTTTTTCCAGGATTAAAGGACCATTTTTGTTGTTGCAAGGACCTCTCAGCAAAATGACGTTCATCACAATTATACCGTGCGGTTTCTAATTACATTTTGCAAAAAAGTCCTTTTTCCAGGATTAAAGGACCATTCTTGTTGTTGCAAGGACTTCTCAGCAAAATGACGTTCATCACCATGATACCGTGCGATTTCTAATTACATTTTGCAAAAAAGTCCTTTTTCCAAGATTAAAGGACCATTTTTGTTGTTGCAAGGACCTCTCAGCAAAATGACGTTCATCACAAATATACCGTGCGGTTTCTAATCACATTTTGGAAAAAAAACCTTTTTCCAGGATTAAAGGACCATTTTTGTTGTTCCAAGGACCTCTTAGCAAAAGAACATATATAAATAATATGTACATACATATATAAAATAGGGACTTGCGAGAATCCATAGAAGACTGAAAGCAGTCGAACGACTTAAAATCAGTCAAAAGACTTAAAGCATTCAAAAGACTTAAAAGCAGTCACAAGACTTACAGTTAAATGAATGCAGTCAAAAGACTTACTGACTGCAAAAAAAAAGAAGACTTTAAAAGACTTACAACTAACTTAAAGAATGCAACAAGTCAAAAAGTACTGCATTCTTTTAACTTACAGTCAATTGACTGCTTTTTTTAACTGCCCATTCACAATCTTCAAAATGACTGCTGAATGTTGTTTTGCAGTTAAATTCTTTAAGTAAGTTAATAGACTTACATAATAAGTCTTTAAATTCAACCAAATAACAATAAAAATATAAAACCAATGTTTAGACATTTTCTGTGAGGGAACGGGTTCTCGCATCTTTTCTGTTGATCCAGACTTGAAAGCGTCTATATGACTCCCTGACACTGTCTTCCCATCGGAAGTTCTGGCTGTCTTAAGGGCGGCAGAGATAGTGCAGATGGGATCAATGTCCGGAAGGGATATCGCCATATAGGAGACACTTAATGCACTAGAATCTGTTGACATCAAATCTGACAGTCAGAAACTGTCGCACAATGCTTAAAGCAGTATGCAGCAGAACCGAGTAAGACTGTGCTGGGTACCGGGACACAAGGGAATAATTAATGGGAAAATCTTAAAAATGGCAGACCCTAGATGGCAAAATTTAGAGGGGCACAGGGTGTTTGCTTTGAACGCATTATGAAAAGGAAAGATCTAGGGAAATTCTCCAATTGAGAAGGGAACAGTAGTTGGAATTAGGTCGGGACACTGTCTCCTAAGGACGCATTCTAAGCGGCTTAGACTGGTATATGTGGATAGATACAGGTTCTGTGGGGATCTTCAAGCCGAGGATGACATAACGCACATACTGTGTACGTGCGAGTGTATAGAACGGAATCATAGGAGGTTTCTGGGAGAGTACTTCTTAGAAGAATTAGGGGAGATGAGTGGCACAGACCACAGGAAGCTGTGCAAATTCGGCAGGAAGTTTGGATGTTTTGTTAGGGAAAGTGTTTAGGTTTTTCTTCTTTTGAAGTTTCAAAACCACTTTATCGGTATTTCCACCATAAGTGCGCAAACGAAATAGCCAGTTGCATTCCTCCCCTTGAACATTTCAACCGCAGTACCCACCATGCAAGGAATGCTCATCACTTCACCCTAAAGCCTGTGTTCGGACGTACAGTGAAGTTCAAAGAAGAAAACGCATTGTTTTTCCTTCATATTATAACCTACAAACATTCAAAACCAACGTGCATCGGCATCTCTCCTTTTCTTCTCACTCTAATTTCCTTAACGCCCGCGCTGTGTAGCTATTACATTATAAGGGTCCCAACAAATCCCTTTAGTGCGTGTATATTATAAAAAAAAATCGGTACCCTAGGGATCGCGATGGGCCCTTCTGGTGCCTAGTGCTGTATGCGAACTGCATACCCCTTTTTAACCTTACCTAACCTAACCTATCTGTCAAAATCATCATGGTCATGTGTGGCCGTTCGATCATTTGAGACATGCAAAAAACAAGATATTCCATTTCTCAGCAAGATCTCTATGGGACTTCAGTTCAGTGTATGCACTTGCCTGTAGCTTGAAGAAACTAATTAAAAAAATGCTCTGTTAGAATTCTTTATGTATAGGTACAGAAAGACTATAAGCAGACGTCTGCACTAGGAATAGATGACTTAAGGAATATAACATATGTATAAGTCATAACTACAGGTCACAGAGGGCATTCCACAAGAGATCCACCTAAAGAAGTTTTCATGAGATCACTGAAATACAAACATGATGGTAAGTTGTTTAACTAGATTGCTGTGGGAGCCTGCATCCAATTTGCATTTCAAATAACATTATAAATTTATTCAAAAGCTACAACGATAAGCCAAATTCAATTAGAATGAATAAACGAAGAGAAAGACTGCATTCGATCTGAAACAAATAGTCTAACAATCTAGTATCACTCAAAGTTCAAGAAGCTGCAGAAAATCACAATTGCCTTTTAACTAGATGCTTTAATAAACCATTGCAGAAACTGTAAAATAAATACACCTACAAGCCGAAACTGGTAATAATGGATATAAATGAATTTCCTCAAATGATTGAATTATTTAATACCAAAAGCCGGAATCAGAATATCACAGCCAATATCAAGGTAATTTCCATAATTTTAACTATGGATTATAGATTATTAATATAGATTCAGCTGTGATTAAGTTGGCAAACAGCTTTCTTGCTTTCATATGATCTTAGTTATATTTGTTTAGTCTTTAGTTATTATCATGACTAACATACACTATAAGTGTGCTTCAGGTAGCAGATGCGCTGTTTTAATTGGAATCGTTTATTCAACAGCTTTGCGATTTCGACAACAGATATAAAAATATTGAATACAAATGTAAATCACAGTTTATCGATAGTTAAGCTAATTGTGCTAAACAAATTCTTATTACGCAATGTATGTGGCTACCAGCTACCTGATGATGAACTAGAAGAATATGACTTCGTATGGGGTTCTTATAAAACAGTATTAAGGTATGCAACATCACGAGCTAGCTCCAGTCGACTTCTGCTAATGGAATCTCAGATTTCACATGCATTGCCAAGCACAATTTAATAATATATTGTCTTTATAATTGTATAAATTTAATTTTGATTTTATTTTCTAAAAACATAAATAACAATGTAATGATGTAAACAAATTAATTTTCCAAGCATAATAAGAAAATTAAAATTAAAAATAAAAATAAAATAAAAAGGTTATAGAACTTTTGAATTAGTAGCAAAGGTTTATGCCTTAAACAAAATCAAGCTTTGGAGCATCGCGTTGAAGGACGCACCAAGTTGAACCATAGGAAATCAGTGAAACCTATCCCAAAGCTGCGTTTATGCTACATCAAATTGGCTTTCGTAAAACGAGAACATTATATTTCGTGACGTTGCTGTAAAGCGATGTGTGTCCCCGAAAGTAGCGAATAGCATAGACATTCGAACTTTTTCTTGGAATCGGTTTCGCGTCTTTGGTAATATTCGAATTTTCGGTTTGACTCAAAGGTCAAAAAGCACACAAGGCCTTTGGACGTAACGAAAGTAACGCACGCGCCAAAGCGTGATTGTGATTTGAGTATTAATGTTCAGCGAAATGTCTCCAGGTTTCGGATCAATTTTTTACTGAGCCCAATTAAAAGCTGTTGTTATTGCATTTGTTTGATCCCGGCATGCCCCTTTTTGTAAGATTTCGCCGTGTGCATGCTCTTGTTGTTGATTTTTCCATGATCCTTTACGATATTCTTAGCCCATCCCTGCACGGGGTATTAACATAGCTTCACATATCAAGCAATCTAAAAAAACGATTATCATCCATTTCTGGTTGTCGGATTGATTTTGCATAGCAATTCATATCTGATGAGGATGACAACACAATATTCCGGTAAAAAAAAAATAAAAAAAAACTATTTAGAGATACGAACTTGCTGCTTAAGTCAATCATGTTTTTTTTAAGTTGATTGAAACTATAATTTATTTTTTGACATTAATTCAAATTTGCGAATTATAAAAATTACCATTACAATGCTTTTATATTTAAAAAAAGAAAGGTTATAATTTTTGCTTAAGACTGCCCCATCGTGAATATTAAATTTATTTAAAGAAAGAAAAAGAAAAAACAAGGGTAGCCCCCATTTTTGAAGATTTTTAAGTAGATACAAGATACAAGTAGCATATTTGGAAAAAGCACAGGCACGTGCGAAATATTTAACCAAACAGCCCCTAACAGCTAGTTAGTTATATGGTTGGTAAAATTTCTCACAGATAAGTTAGGGATTTCAATCCCATTAGGATCACCTTTTTCCTTCCCATTTGTTATGAGTCGATGTTGGCCGCAGGGGTATCTTCAGAGTAGTGGACGAGGACGGTGGCACGCTCGCGGTTGCACGGCTATCGGTCGTCGGACGGGGTAGACAGACCCATACTCTAATTGTTATCCAATGAGCAAGTGTCAAGAGCACAGCTCATCGTGAGCCAAGAACATTGGTCTGAAAGCCTTGATCGTGTTGAGAGTATGCCTGGAGCTACTAGCCAGCCGTCAGTCAGGTTATTCACCACATGGCAAGTAGTGGTAAGGAGCAGAAAGGCATACTTTCAACACTCGTTTAGTTCCTGAGACCCAGTCACGACAAGACAACACTAGGAGAAACAAACGTAACAGGACGAACAGAAAAAACAGGTACAGGAGAACCGACCCATAACTTCACACACCATCACAATTATCTGGAAGGAGTAAAACATTAAGACAAATAGAATTCGTAGAGAAGGTCTACTCTAATTTATATATTTTCTTGCAGTACACATTAGTTTCGTTACAATTTTTTTTATTTTTCTGAACCTTTCATTTTTCTGAAGGTTTCATTTGTATGCAATTTTTTTATTTGTTTTTTTATTTTTTTTATTTTTCTTCCTAAATTTTGAAATCCTTCCTTTTGAGGCAAGATTTTTTATTTTTTTTATTTTCTAGAAGTTAGAATTTGTCTGAATATTTTTTTTGAAAGATATGAAAGGTAAAGGGGCAGTTGCTAAGGCAACTTTGGCTCAGCAAGCGGAGCCGCAGGAGTTGGGCATACCGCCAATTCCGGGGTCAGCAGTAGGCAAGTCGTCCCATTCAACGGCTCATGGCAAGTCGAATGTGACAATGGTTGATTGTGCAGATGATCGAAACCGGACAGGCCGAGAGATCGAGAACTGCGTCAGGATGGGGAGCGACGGTGTCAGGAGAAAGAAGGAGAGGCCATAGCAGGAACTCGATCGCTAGAGGACCGAATCTCAACCCAAGTTCAGAGGGAGAATGGGGCAGAATTGCTGACGATATTCGCCGGAGGTTTGAAGGGGGTTCAAACACCTACCACGAGGACATGAAAGCGCTCCAAGAGATCATAGCGAAGTTAGCCACCTCAAAAGCGCAGTCCAACCCCAGGCCATCTCCTTCCCAAACCTCCCGCAATATTGAGGGCGATAGACAGTCGTCAGCCCAGCAGCACCTAGTGACCGGCTGGCCACATGGTTTTGGTCGGGAAGAGTCTCATATGGAGGAAACTTCCCGACAGGAGTTTTCACACTCCGATGTAGGGAAAAGGACAGACGTCCACAAATGTATGTCCGAGGAGTGCTTCATCTTCAGGATAGAGACTCTCCAACGTCAGAGCGGTCTGTCTAACGACCAGGTCTTCTCTGAATTCCACCATTTAGTGTGCAGGTGGTTTGGTGTGAGGGGTGACAAGAACTACCCCGTCCGACGAGCGATAGCCGTGCAACCTCGAGCGTGCCACCGTCCTCCTCCACTACTCCAACCTCGACTCATAACAATGCGGGGCTATCACTCACAACATCGTCCAAAGTTATAGCTGAGGTTGTGTCGAAAGACACAAGGGTGGGCTGGCCAACCTTTGCCAAAAACATCTGGCATGTTTCGGGGTCATAACGAACCCGGTACCAAAGAGAGATTTAGGGAAAGTGAGTTGCGGTTAAGGTAAGATAGTTTTAGTGTAGTTTTAAGTTAGCTTAGATACATTTTAGGGCTTAGCTTTTAATTATAGGTTAGCTTAGCTTTTATTTAGGTTAGCTAGATTAGTTCGGGTGCTCCTTCTCTTCGCTCTCTTGAGTATCGGCCTATGTCCTTGGCCTTTTTTTCTCTATTTTCACTATACTATCTTTTTTCGTCCGTCCGTGGTCTACGGAGCGGAGAGTAGCTTTGTTTACTTTTTTTTCTTTTTTTACAACCTTTCTGGCATGGACAAAACGTTTGTTGAGCAAGTGGTATATGATGAGGGGGCAAGAACTATAACCACAAGCATGCCGCGTCCTCCTCACCTGTAACGAAGTTGCCCCTGTGGCTCGACCCCGGTTCCCAACATAACACATTTGGCAGTAAAATTGTTCTAAGAAGCTTTTCAAATTTGGCGTTTTGAATCGGCGCAAAACGCTGAATATAACTTCGCACACACTAATGTTTGGGAAGCTATGTTCAGAGTTTCGGATATCGTATGGTCTCTTTCCGCCAAAATTTTATTTTTATTTTTGTTTGTGTACTTGTTTCAGAGAATAAAGAATTTCGAACAAGTCAGATCGGCAGTTTATATTCGATAAAACTACAAAACTGTTATCGAGATAGTCATGCCTCCTAATATATGCATTACTCTTGAAAATATGTTAACGGAGAGGTTATAATCAAAATTAACTAATCTGCCCACTTTATGGCATCCCTACCGGTTCGCCTGTTGGGTTTGACTGTTTGACTTAAATTAATATAGGAAGGCTTACGGGTAGAGCATATGGGTCATGCCGAGTCCTTGTACTCAGTACTCAGTACATTTTAATACTTGAAACTCTACTTTTCTGTTTTAACTTGGTCTGACAATTTTGACTCGCTTGTTATATTTTGTTCTATTCTGATCTTCTAGTTTTTGTTAAATTAACGCAGCTAATAAGTGAATGATAAAGAACTTATCAACTTTTACATTTTCTGGCCGCAATCTTATCAATTTTTTGAAAAAAGTCGTATCAGAAATCGATCTTATATCGGTGATGAAATATATTTAAAAGTTTTATTATTTCAAAATTCAATAAAAGAACCGCAACTGGTTCCGAAGACCTGTTAAAATGAAATTGCATTGCATAACTGTTGCGAAACCGCTTCATTAAACAATAAAAATAAAGGGATCCTGAAAAGCTTAAGTCATAAATTAAACAACTATCTATTACAAGCCTATTAACTATTTTTAGACCACAACCATCGTTTCGACATCAACTTTTGACTAATAGATTTGATCGCCCAATGTTAATCAATATATGTATCAACACGTGCTTATATTCTTTAATCTTAGTTGGCTGCCTTACAAATGAGATGAGCTGTATAGTTTATGTCAAATTTTAAATGAATAATTCATGAACAAACTTCTCTTCGGATAGGCATCGACATCGACAAGTCATTTCAATGATCTTGTGTACACTGTGCATACATATGTAGGTAGGTACGTGCCAAACTTGATTCAAGAGAAACAATGGCTTGTCATTAAATCGCTTCAAATCTAGACATTGCGTCTATCAGAATGAAGGTAGTGGTGGTGTCAGTGTCCTATGTGAGTGGTTTGAATTAGTTGTACCACTTTTTAGCTTTTATCACGAACGTGTGATCTCGGCAGTTATTTGATTCAGTAAGTTCAATGTACATATTGGCAAAATTGTAGAAACCAGCCAACCCAGCCTAACTGAAACAGTCAAATATAAGAAACGTAATCAAATATGAAACAATGAAGCATTTGTCATAAATACCCTGGGTCAAGATTCCTCCTAAAAACCAGACTGACATTTGCCTTGAAGCGGCTGCACCTATACGAATACTTGATTTTGACCTGAATGAGTTGTTAGTATTGATTATCCTATGAAGTTCTTAATAAAATTGTTTATGGCACACATTATATTTATCATTTATGTGTTAACAACGGAATGTCTGGCATGCCTGCATCGCTACGGACCAGATTGACCAGACCAGTTGCCGTAAATAATGAACGAAAGTGAGAGCGTTTTGGAAATTGTTCATACATTCTAAACACATTTGCTCAGTGGCTGAGTGTGCGCCTTTGATTGTCGCGTGCTAGCTACGCTACGTTGGTTTCAACGCAAATGTTGCTAATAAGTTGATGTTTCTGTCCTATCAATTCAACAAGTTAACTTTTATCTCCATTATTCAATTACCCATTTATATACTATCTACATCCCAACTAACAAACTTTCGAGATCGAAAATCTTAAAACTTTGAAAAAGCGCTCATAAGCCTCTTCAACAGTCGCACAACGTAATTTTGATCTCGTAGTACTCTTATTATAAGAGTATAACACTCTACAAGGGTTAGCAATAACTTTACTTTCAAAATATGAAAATTTGTTGACTCTTGTGTAGACTTTTAATTCTCAAGAGTTACGTATCAGAAGCCTTTTATAAGAGTACAAGTAGTGTTAAAAGAACCTTTAAAAGTGCGGAAATAAGTCTAAATTTGAAGCTTTTTCTTTGTTATGAGATTACCACTCTTTAAAAATTATATGTCACTTCACATGTGCGTTCGGCTCAATTTGTATTATTTTTTTGTACGGGAATACACAGCCACTCGCTTTCGTCCAAATACTTTTAATATAGGTTCGTTCAAATATGACATACGAGTATTAGCTTCAGGGTCTCTCTCACAATTTTAAAGTAAAGTGATAAATAATCGCAATGAAAGGCAATAATTGTAAGGTTATAGTAAAGTTTAGAGTGTCCGCATAAGGACCATTAATTTAAAATAAGTATCCTGTTAGTTCCAAATTAGAATTATTATCATTTCTGTCTAGTAAGTTATTTTTCTACCTTAATGTAAGGCTATGATCAGGATTAAAGTGAGCATCCCTACTGGTCCGTCTGTGGGGTTCGCCAGTTCGACCTCAGAAAATAACGGTAGCCTTCCTATTTCGAATCACTTCGTCACTGACGGCCTGACTCTCTTTTGCGTTTATATGGAAACGTTGATTGATATTGCCTTTTCGACAGGGTTCGTAGGATCTATCCTTTGAACGTGACAGTAACAACTGAACCGTTACTATGTCATGATCAATTTGTTACGACATTTTAAATCTAGTACGTTAGTTGATAAAAGAAATTTATCATACAAAATGATAGTCAACGACATAGAACGCAGTATTAGTAGCGTTTTAACTCTGCTACAATAGTAGTAATTTCATTACATTTACATTACAGTCGTAAAATATTCACAAAACTACAATTTCACAATTTCGGAATTTAGATTAGTATTGTAATAAAGATCTTTTGCAATTTTGGGTTCCTAAATTTAAAGAGCGCCATGAATTTCGAAGGAAAGCCAACATTTGAAAATATATGCAATTGCGTGCTAACATAATGTAGTACACTCAGTTCCATGTGTTTAAGAACAGGTAGTTTCTTGATTTAATTTTGCGAAATTTTTATGAAATGCGAAATGCAATATGAAAGAATGCTGAATTATGGTTATTTTGTAAAAAATTATTGGGATTAGGCAGATAAATTAAATTTTTATGATGCTTTTTCCAATACGGTCATAAAATTAGTCAATTCAATTTAAATTTTTGCACACAATTTCCAATTTTACAAATTCTTGAATAATTATAATGGACATGAAAATTAACTGTCGTCTGCCCGTACATAAAACATTGTATGACTCTAGTTGCTAAGCAAATATTAGTTGAGGTTGTTTTCAACTAAATTAAACTTCTATAACACAGAAATATTACGTAATAAATAATTCTAAAGCTATCATGATGCTAATTTTATTTACTCCGTTAGCTTTTTAATCACCAAAACTGATCAATAACTTTTTATTGGATCGATACCTTCATTTTGCAAAAATATAACTAACTTCCATACAGTGTTTTAGTCATGCAAAAAAGCTTTTTTACATCCATTTATTTCAATTTGAAATAACTTGTAAAAACTATATGTTCCAATGCCAAATAAAACAGGAGCCTCAATATTAAAGAAAGGGCAAAGAAGGCAATGATAGCCGTAAGTGCTTGCAGCAGAATTTTTGGCGAAACCTGGGGTCCTAGTCCCAATATTTTTTTGTGTGTATATACGGCGGTAGTTAGACCTATACTGAGTTGGAGACGATTCTAAATATAATACTCATAGAACTTTTTTTTGCAAGAATCTGCGAACAGTGCTCCGCGGCTCAGCCAAACAGAAAATTGGAAAGCCAGTTTAACGCGGCATGAGCATGCGCAGATTCTACAGAAATTCACGGGATAGATTATGAAAGGCCACTCGTTGCCTCTTTTCCCTGTGTGGAAGAATGGCATGAGGGTCAACTGATAGCCCACGGAGGGTTTACTCCGAAGTGCTCGAAATATCCTGCTCAATCACACTCTCCGACTGCAGCTGCTAAACAGGTTGCAATGATGGCAATACCACAGACTGATATTACCTTCTTCATTGACAGCTAGGTTAGGTTAGGTTTATGTGGCTGTCGGCAGAAACCAATTTAGGTCCATTGTGATACCACATATATTATCTACCTCAACTGTGTAGATGGAACTGGCACGACATGCGGTTGTTCTCTAACGGTCCCCCATCTACGTACTAACCGCGCCCAACGTCGTTTAATTACGGTGATCTGACGGGAACCGATTAACTCGAGGTGGTATGGTCGTTCATTGACAGCTAAGCGGTAGTAAACGCGATTTCCGCCACAGAAATAAAATCGAAGCTTGTAAGTTGCTATCGCGAAGTAATAGGGGTTCTTGACTCGCAGCACATCGTAAGACTCTGTTAGGTCCCCTGACGTCCCGAGCCGATAAATTTGCGAAAAATGGGTCAACCCCTTGAGAGAGGCTGACACTAAGTAAAACCTCCACCGTGTAACCTTATACTGGTGATTAGGGTTACAATACTGGTGGCAGCAAATGAAAGATGCAGCTCCCTCGATTCCTGTGTTATAACCAGGAAAATGTGGATACTTTATAATAAAAGACCGAGAATCCTTCAAATAAATAAAAAATCGTTGTGTTCTCTTGTGCGTATTATCACTGGACACAATATGCTGGGCTATCATGAAAAGAAATTATAACTCAGAACATATGACCTTTGCAGAAGATGCGAAGACGAGGAAGTGAACAAGGAGATCCGCATTTCCTCTGTCATTGCCCTGCACTCTGCAATACAAATAACATCCTTGGAAGACATATCTTCCAGGATTTAGAACAACTTTCTAGCAAGTTTGTAAACGACTTGCCCAGGTTCATAAACGCATCGGGATCGATTGTAACTTGTAAGCCCGTCGATCTTGCATAGGTTCTACCATATGGGTATCACAAAGTGTCCGTCAACTCAGTTACCTAGTCTTACCAAACCTATGTTCCAAAGCCTATTGGTAAAACTATAAAAGTATAAACGCTGCGTAGGGACGGACGAAACAAACCAAATGCAAGGAATTTGTATTGGGCGAGCATAATAGTGGATTGCGAGGTTTCGCCCACGTTCGAGTACTTTGCTTATGTCCGAAAACCGATCTACTTCGCACTCTACGTCCTTTTATTCCATTTTTTTTTGTATGGGAAAACACAGACAGTCTATTCCTTGCACATAATCCTACTATGGGATACTTACGCAACTGATAGATCGGAAGGGAACTATTCGTCCAAATATGACATTAGCTTCAGTTTGCTTCCGCTTGTTACGGTTCTGAATTGTTTTCAAATATTTAGTTTATTATGTGATTGGTGTAAAAAAACTATCTTATACTATTATACGACGGTAACTGTCCGACGCGACGGTACATACGAGAAGAAGAGAAAGGCTACGTATCTAATGGAGGATTTCTTTTCTGACGTCTTTGTTTCTTTCTGGACAGAAAAATTAGAATATATCTGCCAAACATAGAGCTTTTAACAGTGATCGAAAAGAACTTTCGTTTGTGTTATTTTCTCAAAATGGAAAAAAGGAAATTTCATTATATTGTTAGCACTACTATTGCGTGATAAAACCATTCAAGAGACTCAAGGTTAACAAATGTTATGGAGAGGCTGCCCCTTGGCATTTAATGCTGCGCAAATGTTTCACTGAATTTCGTTGTCGTCGTACGAGAACAAAGGACGCTGAGCGGTAGGGCCCTGTTCCACGTTGGGCGCCACAATACAACAAGAATTTTGGAAGTAAAAGTCCAATAGAATCTTTTTCTGTTCCACAAAACAACAAAGTAACGTCCATTTTTACAAGAGCTTTTAACAAACAGAACAAGCGGTAAATTTAATAATTTCTCCGTTTTTTCCACAAAGCAACAAGTGGAAACAAAATACAAACTTGTATATTGTTGAATTGTTGGTAACTCCTTACATTAGAATAAAGAATTGTTGTAAGCCAACAACTTTTTATTAAGTCGTTGAAAAGGAAATGTTTTTGAAATGTTTGTTAATTTTAGGTTCAAAATCGTTTAAATTTTTCCTTGCGTTTCCAAAAGGTTTATTGGCCTCTTTTTATGGGACTTATCAAATAAAATATTATACTAAACAAAATTAACTTTTAAAAGCTGAAAACACAACATTAATGTACATACTTACTATTTGTTAAAAATTCGTATGTATTTTACCTTTAGTTCTCGCTTCAAATAAAGAACAGAAAAGATTTGTTATTTTAATAAGAAAAAACATATATTTTACTTACTACATTGCGGGTGGCAATGGTGCAGTAGTAGTGTATTCGCTTACGGAATGGAAGGTCGTGCGTTCGAATCCCGGCCAAGTTCATTACTTTATACCGAATACATGAAATCGTAATCTCCTTAAGTAACTTAGACACCACCCGTGGAGAAAAACCCTACAACTGCACCCAAACACTTCTTTCTTATCTCTCTATTCTTTCTAATACCAAGTAGCTTACACTGTGTTCTTAGCATTATAAGGGCACTGTAACAGAAAAAAAAATCCCTTTAGCGTAAGCAAATTATAAAAAAAAAAAAAAAAAAAAAAAAATATATATATATATTTGTGATTATAACGCAAATGTTACGATTTCAAATCAAACGCTCACGGTTCTCAGAAATATGTTTCTTTCGATGAAATTAGTTTTTTGTTCATAGACCTCTTTTTATCCCCAAATGCAAGGAATTAACAATATAGATAAAACTTAATTAAATGTATGTAAATGATTCACAATTTTAAGCTATTTTACTTATATATTCGTGAGATAGTTGAGATTTCAAATGATAGCGTTATTCGTATTCAAATTTTCGGCAATCTTTGTTCCGAGTTAAAATTTCAAAACAGTGTTTGGAACTCTTAAGCGCATTTTAAGTGAATTTGTGACGGCATTTCGTAACAGTTGCTGACTACTGAGGCCAAATTACCGCATCAGTGAACCAGTCAGTAACTTCCATACGTTATCGAATAATCAAATCAAGAAGAATGTTTTACGAAGCATCACGTATCGAATACAATTTTCAATTGTACTAGGATAATTCTTAAAAGAATCGAAATACATCTTCAGACGAACGTGCTCCAAAAATGCAAAAACAGTTTCGGCGACCTAAAAAGTCACGGCAACGGTTTTCTGGGACTCTCAAGACGTGACCTTTGTTGACTACTTGGAAAAGGGAAAAACAATCCCGGCCACTACTACGCCAATTTATTAGATAAATTTATCCCAGAATTGATGGAAAAGCACGGACCGTTTGAAGCAAAAGAAAAAAGTGCTGTTTCATCACAACAAGGAACCAGTTCATTCGTCCGCAGTAGCAACTCGTCCACTCTATTCTCTGGAATTGGCTCCGTGTGATTTTTTCTGTTTCCAAATATGAAAATGGCTCGACGAAAGAGGGTTAAAGAAGTTGTATCACGCTGAAAGAAGTCTATTTAAAAAATAAATTGAATTTTGAGACAACAAAAATACAATTTTTTTAATTTCAAAGTTGCTGACTTATGGAACAGCCCGGTTTCGGATTTAAAGAGCCGATGACGCCTGCGGCATGTAAACCACAAAAAACAGTGATTTTTTCGGTATGTAATGGAGTCTTAAGAGGCTCATGAGGAATGTGCTCATTCCGAAAACGACAATTCTGCTTGTTTACAAACCCGTGAAGCCAGAAACGAGCCTCATCGCTGAAGATGATTTGTCGATAAAAATCTGGTTTAACTTTCATTTGATTCTCAGCACATTCGCAGAACACACGACGCAATTGATGGTCCTCTGGCTTTAATTCTTGCACTAGTTGGATCTTATATGGATGTAGGCCAAGATCTTTCCTCAAAATTTTCAAGTGGTGGACAGGCAGAGACCGACTTGCTGAGAACGGCGTCGGATCGATAAATACCAATCCTCTATCACACTCACGTCTACAGCGACGATGGCTTCTTCTGTACGCACGGTACCGGCTCCATTTGGATGAATATTATCACAAAGAGTAAATGTGGTCATGCTCAGATGGGCGATTATGCGCACCGTAAACTTGACGAAGCGCTAATAAGTTTGGCGAACAGAGCGCGAATTTTGGAAATAAATTTCCAGGATTAGTAAACGTTGTTCTTTTCTAAGTCTTTCCATCGCGATTTGCCAAAGTATACTGGAAAAAAGCTCAAATACACTTTATTAGTATGACAGCTTGTTTGACAGTTATCCTTTTCAGAAGTTTTATACCTCTATAGAAAATACCCTATATTAGGTTAGGTGTATTTAATGAACCTGAGTTGCACAGCAAAGTACAGAAAAGATAAGAAAAGTACAGGATCTGGTGTTCCATAAATAAAATTCTTGCCTCAAAGCTATGCAGATCAGTTTAGCACGTGATTTTCAGCACTTAGTTTTGCGGTAGGGCAATTGAGTGAAATGTGTCAAATTTAAAAATTTAACAGCCATATTCATAGAAAAACACTATCCGCTCCTTAACACACGAGTTAGCTGGCACACGGATAGCGAACTTGTCCATAGGATAACTTTTCTGATTAATAAAAATATTTGTCCCCTGTGTTAGCTGTTTGCTCTTTATCACCTACAATACGGCAGCACTTCGCCTACAATAAGGCAGCACTTAACCAAATTATATTCAAAAATCGAGTGTATCTGTCATATTTCATTAGTTGACACTCATTTCTGTGTATTCCATTCCAATACGTTGGGACTACTATGGAGTCAACGCATTATGAAAGAGTGATATGCCCAAATGGGTGACAGTGTTCTCTCTCATTCTCTCAATGTTTCTACACATACATGCGCATCCTCTCAATTTGTGAATGCATGAACTACAATCTGAGAATGTGTGAAGTTATCCGCTCCTTATACGCCGAATTCGGTGAGTTAAGTTATCCACTCGTTATCACATGTCAGTGAAAGCTAACACACGTTTATTAATCAAAATTAAGAGTTAACACGTGTGCTAATGCTAACTCGCCGCTATCCGTTGTTTATTAATCCGGGGTAAATATGTACATAGTTCTGATGCCAATTGATTTATTTGTTTGTCATGAGGTTTCGTATTTTTTAGTTTAATGTAACAAATATTCGCATACCTATTTACAAAACAAAAATATAAAAAGAATAACATGGAACAAGTTAAAATCGTAATCAAATCTACATTAGGTCAATCATTGATTGTTGAATGCTCACTCAAAACCAGAAGTTCACTAGAAAGCAAAAAGGATCATCTATTTGAAATTTCATAGCTGAGAGGAGAACGTATGACTTCGTACACTGATCCACTTGCGCCCACCTATCTATATGTTCATATATTTAGTTTAGTTTAGTTTATTTTCATCAATCAGATAACAATCTTTTAGACTAGATACTGAATTCAATCGATTATATAGTTGTTGGGGAAAATATACCTACAATATAAATAAATAAATATTACTATAATTAACATTATTACTATAACTAACATTATTTATTTATAATTTTACAATTAACACCAATTAATGAAAGAAAGATTAATTTTTTTTATATTTTTTAGGAAGTTACAATTTGAATATTATTTCACACATGTTTTTTAAATGCATCTCTCGAAACATCAAGATTAAAATCAATCCTATTGCAAATTAAATTCACTTCTCTAATGCAACGCGTAATGGGTTCATTACGGCCATAGTTTGTACGATGCAACTGCTCATATATATGAAACCGGTAGCGTGTAGTTCTAGAGGGTGCATTTACACAGTTACATAGAGTTAGTAAAGGAGGACAATTGATATGACATGTTACGATGTCTCTTATAAACATAACAGAAAAATAAACACGACGATCATAAAGAGATTGCATACCAAACAATAAACATCTGCTATAATAAGAAGGCCTTGCAATCCTCCAATTAAGCTTGTAAAATGCATATCGTGTGAAATGTTTCTGAACTTTTTCAATTCTATCTATTGAGTTTTTATAATAAGGATTCCAAACAATGCTACAGTATTCAAGAACTGACCTTACCAGAGAATTGTACAGAGATTTTAAAGTATATGAATCTCAGAATTCTTTTGTATTCCTTTTCAAGAAACCAAGCATTTGATTAGCTTTGTTTATGATAAAATCGTAATGTGGTAAAAAGGAAAGATTGGTATCTAAGATTACTCCTAGGTCTTTCTTGTTACACGCTCTAAATAAGTATGGTTGGTAATATAATCAAACACTATGGGATTCAAATTTCGGAAACACGACAAAACCTGACATTTAGAAACATTTAACAGAAGGTGATTTTGCTTGCACCAAATGTCAAGCTTCGACAGATCTTCCAATAAAAGAAAACAGTCAGTTTGACAAGAGATCTTACGGTAAAGTTTGAGGTCGTCCGCAAAAAGGAGGCAGTTTGAATTTTGAAAAATATCAGGTATATCGTTTACAAATAGCAAGAATAATAATGGACCCCAATGGCTTCCTTGTGGAACACCAGATGGGACCGAAATATGTTTTGAGAGCGAGCAATTAACTTTTACTATTTGAACTCTACCATCCAAATATGATTCAAGCAATTTTAATAAGGAAGAGTGGATACCTAGAGAATTTAGTTTATTTAGTAAAATTTGATGGTTGACTCTGTCAAATGCCTTAGCAAAATCTGTAAAGATAACATCGGTTTGGAAGCCTTTTTCCATATTTGTAATAATATTATTGCTTATTAATGCTAAGTTTGTTGCCGTTGATTTTCCTGCTACAAACCCATGTTGAGAAACTGAGATATGATTCTGAAATAACAGAGTTAACCTATTGCAAACTAGTTTTTCAAATACTTCTGGAATACAAGAAATTTCACAAATGGGTCTATAATTGGTTATATCCTGGTTTGAGCCCGATTTAAAAATTGGCGATAAAAAAGAAACCTTCCACCAATCCAAGAATTTTCCTTTAGCTAGTGAGAGATTAAAAATCCATGAAAGGGGTTGAGATATAGCAATACCACAATTCCTTAACAAAATAGCTGGAATTCCATCAGGCCCTTCACTTTTATTAACATCCATTTTAGATAAAGCCTCTTCGATTTCAAATGGACTTAGAACAAAAGAACCTATATTGGTAACTCTACTCGTATAAGGTAGCTTTTGGATAGGCGGAGTGTCTGAAGAGTAAACCGATTGAAAATAGTCAGCGAATAAATTACAAATTGTAGGTACATCACTAGTAATTGTATCTTGATACTTCATAGTACTAGGTAATCCACTTGATTTATGCCTTGAGCTTATAAAACTCCTAAAACGCTTGGTATTTAGTTTGAGGTCTCCTTCGATAGAAAACAGATAATTTCGATATAAGAATTTATTGAGAAGATCAAATTATCGTTGACGATTTAAATATATTATACGCAGTTCAGAATTATTTGAATCAGATTTATACAATTTGTATGCCTTGTTTTTTCTATTTTTGAGATTGCTCAACCTCTTATTATACCAGACAGGACAAGAACTATTTTTAGAACGCTTTTTAGGCACATATCTATCAATTGCCCCCATCAAAACGCTTACAAAAGATAAATAAACGCTATCTAATTCTGAGGAACAAAAAACGTTATCCCAAGAAAAAGACAAAAGATAATCAACCATACCGTCATAGTTAGCTTTTCGAAAATCATATAAAATATTATTATCATTAGTTTCTTTCTTTAAATAATGATAGAAATTAATATTTCCATTAATAGCAATGTGATGAATTGAATTTGCAATAACTGGGAAATTACACTTATCGAGACAAATATGAAACTCACTGTCAACAAAAATCAAATCAAGCATTCGATTAAGACTGTTATATTGAGAATTAATTTGGATTAAATTATGTTGACCAAAAAAATCAATAAAAACGCATTCTATTTCAGTTAAAACGTTAAAGGGAATGAAACACTTGTCTTCGGAGTCAAAAGTCCATTCTATATCACTAAGGTTAAAATCACCTGCAAATAGTAGGTATATGCTGTGAATATTTAAGATTTTTTAAAATTGATTTTGAATTATTTAAATGAACATTATAATAATCTAAATTGCTTTTTGGAGGAATATAGCTAACAAAAACAAATAATTCAGATTCGCCAGTTTTAATGCAAACAATGAGTTGATTAATATCCAGATCTGAACTAGTGGAGTTTGATTCCAATTCAACTAGCCTACATGCCAGAGTGGCACGGACCGCAATCAGTACTCCACCACCTCTCTCCCTACCTGTCTTTAAATTACATCTGGCTTTTCTAAATACAGTATAATTATTTGGAAAACATTCAGTTGTTAAATGATTATCAGATAACCAAGTTTCCGTTAAAATTATGAAATCATAAGTTAAAGAGGAAAAAGAAAGAAACATATGATCTAGTCTAGTTCTGAGTCCACCACCATTTTGGTAATAATAAGATAAACTGTCAATACTTTTACAGTGTTCTTTGAGGAAAAGATGAATCAGCATTAACAGGAACAATATTTACAGGAACCACACCGGCAGCAGCAGGGGTAGGGTAATTTGAGAATTGTACTGTGTTTAAAGATGAATCAGCTACAATGTCTTGAGTTGCGATTAAGTTAAATAATGGGTGGCGACGGTGTAGAGGTTAGTGTGTTGGCTTGTGACCCGTGCGGTGCAGGTTCAATCCCCATGGGGAACAACAACATACGCCACCCAATCACATGCCTCTACACCAAAAGGAGGATTTCTGCCTGGTAGTACAATGGACCGTTACCGAGTCTGAGTGCTCTGGAATTTGGATTTCCTTTAAAAAAAAAAAAAAAAAAAAAAAAAAAAAAAAGTTAAATCGGACGTTTGACGAGAAATTTCGTTTTTTGGCCCGTTTATAAACAGTCTGCAGGGACCCTTAATTTGAAGTTAACAAATTTTAAATCAGATTGTGAGATATCTTTTTTAATTAGCTTATAGCACTTAAATAAATTTATTTGCAGGAATATTAGAGTTTTTGGAGACATGGTTAACTAAATCCTCCGGAAGGGTATCTGAATGAAACTTTGAAACATGCAGCCACTTCGTAGGAATAAAAGCATTAAGAGAACTTGTGTCAGTTCCAATCAGCTGTTTTTATACCCTATTCTAAGGGTATATTAATTTTGACGCATAGTTTGTATCATACCTTAATATTGCCCGTAGACCCCTAAAAGTTACTATATTTATGATCAGCATCGATAGTAATGTCGATCTAGCCATGTCCGTCGGTCCGTCTGTCGGCAAAAATTAGGCCTTTAAACTGGACCTAGAGAGCTGAAATTTTAACCATATACTCTCTAGGGTCCCGAAATAATCAAGTTTACGAATTTTTGAAATCCGCCCACAGACACGCCCACAAGCGCAAAAAAACTAAATTTTGGAAAAAATCGAATTTTGAGCTGAAATTTTTTATATATGATCTATGACTCCTAAAACTGCTCGGGATTATTAAATAAAACAATTTTATTGAAAAACCAAAATTTGAGCTACGGAGCGTTTTTTTACAAAAGCTTCGTTTTTTTCGATAAAATGCTTTAAATGTTATAAAACAAAATATGTAGAGCGTTCTTAACAATTCAAGCATACTCAGACTTTTGTCACGCCCACTTATGAGGGATAGGAATAAGAATAGGGTATCCAACAGTTCGCCCAAGCGGACTGTAGCCCGTCCCTATGTTTGTTGTTGATTTTGTTCAGATTTTTTTCGATGGGTCGAATTCCAATTAGTATTTTTGTTTACAAATTCAACTGGTTTGTTTACTCCTTTATTCTGGTTGGAGATAGAGACATCAGCAGGAAAGAGCAAGGCGGAATCGATGTTAACAATTTCTCTTTCACACCTATTTATCAGCTTAAGTCCTCGAAAGTTTATATATCACAATCTCTTATTGCGTGCGTAAGATGAAATCATAGCTCATTTCCTACATACAAAATTCCCGTTTATCAAACTCCTACGAGATGACTGAATTACATAACTGGTATGTTGTTGTTTTTTTTTTGCAAGCAAAAAAATAAAAAAATCTTGAAGCTCACGTGTTTATTACTATTTTGCCTTTCTATGACCTCAAAAATCGTACGCGTCCTTTCGGCCATTTAACTAATTCTTATTCACAGTTATCGTTATTTATTTTATATTAAATGATATTGAAAGGCAGGTGCGGTGATAGATAGCGCAACTAATTTGCATAGGAATAAAAGTAGAAGTGCTTATTTTTTAAATCCGAAACCCGTCTAATTCTAAATTGTTTCTTTTTTATTTATTTCTACCAGTAAATAGTGTTTAAGTAAACGTTAGCTTGATCACTCTCCCTTACCCATCGTGTGCGAACAAAATTGAGAAGATTTTTCAAGAGCAATCAAGTTCCAACGAACAATTAGATAAATACAGAATAAAAAAAGATAATGTGTATTCTCTTAACAAAACG
Organism: Portevinia maculata; assembly: GCA_949715645.1. Lineage (NCBI taxonomy): Eukaryota > Metazoa > Arthropoda > Insecta > Diptera > Syrphidae > Portevinia > Portevinia maculata. The sequence goes on from OX454526.1 coordinate 12,026,644, forward strand.
AGAGACAGCTCATTAGCACAATGACAGCATGAGCCCATAAGACCCTCCACAATCCACCAGATAAAATCAACGACATAGCCGACGCATGTTCACACCTGCAGTATGATTAAGTCATGGTGTGTAGTGTGACCATTAGCTTCTTTCAAAAATACTCCACTTACAACGAGAGGTGGAATATTTCACTATTTTAATATTCCACCCTTAATGAGGGTTAGGCAATGATCATAGCGCTCGCTTTTAACTGCATCCCTACTGATGCGCATGTGGCGTTCATTGATTTGACCTCAGAAAATAACATTTGTGTGATCCAGGAGTTTTTAGGAATATCTCTCTTTTGCGTTTTCTTGGCAACGTTGATTAATATTGCCTTATTGACAGGATATGTAGGAGCCGGGCGCGCTCCATTTTCCCCGAGATAGGTCATTTGACGTGAAGGCTTCCTCGGACATTGGAAACTTCTTTTTTGATCAATCTTCGTGACTCCTGCTGGCATCGGAACTATCTTAATCTCATTTGCGGTTAGTTTGCCCCCGTACTTTTAGTACGCTGTCAAACATTGTGAACCGTATGTGAGCGCCGGGCGCACAACTGCGGTGCAGAACCTTTCTTTCCGCTTAGGGGGCATTTTTCGGTCACAGAAGATGGCTGAGTTTTCGCGCTACTTCCTCCACCCTACGCTTACGCGATGTTTAATGTCGTCATGACAGCTTACTTCGCTATTGATATGTAGGTCCCAGATATTTGAACTTTTCGCACTTGGGAATAACTCTTCCATTTACATAAATGTCTGGAATAGGTCGGAATGGATCAGAGAACGGGTAGTTTTTTTCGGACTAATACGATACCCATTCCCCTCCAAAACATCCACCCATACATCAAGTGTCTATTGCAGAGAAGTTTGATGCTGGCTAATGATGACTACATCGTGACATAGAATAACTGATGCACTTTGAAGTCCGTCACTTTTCCTTCAAGCAGATAATCAAGGACTGTAATCAAATCAACTAAAGTGAAGAATTTAATGTTCATTTATGGAGAATGTATTTCGATCTAATTATTTCCTAAAAATCCACTTTTATACCTATGCGATTATTTTTCGGAAAAAATATATTCTCCGCAGCTCTTAAATATCCCACAAGTAAAAAATAAATACAAAATAGCCCGCAAGTCGAATATTATATTCCACTATGGTCACACTGATGGTGTTCCAGCCCCCAGAGCAGCCTTAGACCCGTCCAGCCATTAATGGGAATATCTTAAGCAATGTTGATAGACTTTCTTAATTCACTCCAATCGTATTCCTACAAATCGAATCGCGATAATGCAAATTAGTGTTAATTGTCTTCGTTTCCCTGTTTTTTTTTTTTGGTCAAATAAAATTAATTCACCTCGATTGTGGCTTACGCTGTACAAGTGTTTTTGCAGGAGCATATATAATTTATTTGTCCAACGGCACTGATTCACCAACATTAACGACACCGAGTGGAGAAAAGTAATATAAGTCGTTGCCATGCTCTCGGCGAATTCAGAAGGTGATCTCTCGTCGCAGGTATAACTGACCGGTGTGGCCGTGACCGTGACTTTCAAACCAGACGTTATCATCACAGCAAAATGAACTTTTTATTAATAGCAATTAGCTGTTCGGTGTTGTTGTTCGCCCTCGTGAACAGCTACTATTATAGTCCCAATACGATTTTGTGGTGTGACAGGAACTTGTGTCCTACCGGTGGACGGCATATTGCATGTAATAACAATGGTGTAAGTGTGTAGAAGTGTATTAGTTGTCAAGTGTTCTATCAATATTTTTCGCAGCAATTCAGCTATAGATGTCACCCTGATACGGTTGTTCTGGACATTGAACCCTTTCAAAGTCAAGTCCTACACGAGCACAATAAACGCAGGAATTTCATTGCTTTAGGACTACTGCCAGGATATTTCCCAGCCGCTAGAATGGCAACCATGGTAAGCTTTACACTACAAAAGTCACAAATTTCTTTCGCTTGTAAACATTTATTAACTGTTTGTTTATCTATTACTATTCGCCGTGTAAATAATTTATAGAAGTGGGATAATGAGTTAGCGTATCTGGCATTACTGAACTTGAAAACTTGCGTTCTCGACCATGACGAATGTTACAATACGTACCGTTTCAGGAACTCTGGTCAATGTCTGTATGGATTGTACTCAAAGCGATCGTATGTTAATATGACCAATTTGCTGGAGCAAGCTGTTGGGGGCTGGTTTAGTGAATATAATTTGATCGACAGCAGCTATATCAAGAGATTTCGTGTGGAGCGTCATTTGTGGGTTTGATATTTGAATACCTTTGATTTTTTTATTTTAATAATTGTATCTTTCCACAGCGAGCAGTATGGGCACTTTGCTGAAATAATAGTTGATCGCAACACTCATGTGGGTTGTGCTGCTATTCGATTTACAAGGCCGGACTATCCGTATTATTATATCGTAAATATTGCCTGCAACTACGCCTCGATATACGCACATGACACTCCGGTATACAAGGCTGGCTATCCTACATCGCAGTGTCGAACGGGCGGTAATCCATATTATCCTGGATTGTGCTCACCTTACGAGAACTTTAATCCGAATTACAACAATATTCTGTGACTGAAAATTTAAGTGACATTTTTAAAAGTTGGTTATTTGTACATAGTTTTAGATTAGGTATGAAGTATTATTGTTAGAAAGAAAACTGTGTTATTATTTGAGTTAGACGACATAATAATGAAATAATGTGTGCACAATTATTGTTCTAGTAACTAGTAGTATCAGCTGAAATACATTTTTTAAGATCATTTTGTACGTTTTTGAAATAGTACAAATTTCCTAAAGTACCGATTATTTGAGCCTTTTGGGGAAAACTGTGTATCTCATTTTCTTACATTCACAACAATTATTTAATATATCGGAACAGATCGAAATCGTGAAACCCGTTTTCGAGAAAGGAGAAGTTTTCAAAAATGTTAGAAACCGCTATATTCGTTATTCTCGCTTTTTTTTAAATCATAGTAGGTACATCTACATATATGCCATTTTCTTAGGTAAGGTTTAGCATGTTGTGTAGAACTTGTAAAAAAATTGGCAAGCCTAAAAACTCCTGGATTACATAAATATAACACCACCAGCTGTCGATTGGCCTCAGTTACGAAGTGATCCAAAACCGGGAGTCCTGTCAATATTGACTGAACTCGAATCGGCGAACCCCTCAGGCGGACCAGTACCTATGTATTAAAGTGGGAGCGTTATAATAGATTTATTCCTGATCATGGTCATTTGCTGTTAAGGAACAAGAAAAGTAAGGTCAGCTTGCCGAGAAAGAGAGTAATGTGACTGATACTAATCTAAACTCAAGCTGGTCGCCTTAGGCTTCTGGGAGAATCCTTCTTCGAAGAATTAGGGGAGTTGAGCGGCACAGATCACAGGAAGCTGGTGAAATTCTACAGGAAGATTGGGTGTTTTGTCTAGGAAAATGGATCGCGATGGGCATTTCTGGTGCGTAGTGCTGTATGCGAACTGCATACCCCTTTCTTAACCTAACCTAACCTTACCTAACCTGGTCGCCTTTGTCTGCTCAGCTGGAGCAGATGAAATCGGAAATCGAGGTGAGTGTAGCAAACGAACCCAAGTCTGCAACTCAAGGTTTTGGAAGGGGAGCGGTTTGAGGTGACTGTTACAGTCGAATCTCAACGTGACCTAATTTCAAAAGATTAGTTTTAATTTATGAAGTCGAGCCCAGCCCGACCTCAAAGCCATGTCGTGGAAGCAGACTGAGGTGATTGATACAATCGAGTCTCAAATTACTGCTTCCTTACATGAAGAAGAGCCTCAGTCGAACTATAAACTATTTATCGATTCTTGAGTGGAGAGTCAAAGAGAGTGCCTTAGAGCCTTATTGCGAAGATCAATCGACAATTAATAACTGACTATTTTCAATGTGTGCTATTGTGAACGAACGATTCATTTGGTATTTTTGTCAATCGCATTTTTTTAATTGACTGCGATTGACAAAATCCTTTAGAATCCGTTCGCAATAGCACACATTGAAAATAGTCAATTATCAACTGTCGATTGATCTTCGCAATAAGGCTCTTAATCAGACGAACCCCTGACTGCTACACACGGTCATTGAAAGAGAGCAGCTTGAAGTGACTGATACAATCAAACTTCAAGCTGTTCTATTCACTGAGTCTAAAGGCATGACGTTGCGGTTGGTATAAATAAGAAAGACAACTAAATAATATACAAATTTTAAAAGATATATTGTATGCCCTTACATCCCCAATTGAGGATATTCAAAGCTAAGCTCTAGTTAAAAGTCACAATTTCATTTGAGTATTTTTTTTATAATGTCGATTTTCAAGAAAAAGGTTAACTTTTGCTCTATCTTGAAATAGAACGATACATCTGCATATTATTCGCTGATGAAAGTGAAAGCAGCGAACTTCTAAACTACGAGTATAATGGCAGACTGAAGATACATGACGGGCGGATGCTAATTTTTATTAGTCAGCACTTTGCCTACTTTAGAATGTTGTGGGTTTGCTTATGTATGTTTCTCCAATAAAATTCTTGAATGTGGTTTTAATAATAACATGAGATTTCGATAGTTTTTATTGGTATATTACGGTGCCACAAATGTGTTTTTGCGTTTATTCGTATGCGCTAAAAAGAATCTGTGATCTAGAACTTTCAAGAAGTTTTAAGATATGCAGATATATTAACCATTGGCTGTCAGATGTTACGAGAAGTGATAGGAAATCGCAATTTAAAAAAAAAACTGCAGTTTGTCGCTCCTGGCAATTAATAAAGTGTGACGATTTTGGAAAATATTTTGTCTACGGGCCCGAAATGATCAAGTGTAAAGATTTTTGAAATTCCCCAACTGACACGCCCACTATTGAAAGGAATCAAAACATGAGCTACAAAGTTGATGTACTCCCTAGGAGTCCGAAATAATCAAGTGAAAAGATTTTTTAAAACCGCCCACATACTCAAATCAAAATTTGAAACATAAATCCTCTTAGGAGCCCGAAATGATCAAGTGTAGGCCCCGGCCACGCAGTGAGCGACTGAGCGACGAGCGATTGAGCGACGCAAAAAAAATTAAAACACATGAAATCGTATGGGGGTGGCCACGCAAGCACTGAGTGACCAGCGAATTTTTTGAGCGACTGAGCGACGTCGCTCCGCAATCAAATCTGTTTTAATTTTTTAGTTCATCGCTGAGCGACGAAGTAAGTCGATGTATAAAATAAATGCGGAAAGTTTAATTTCAGCTGTCCAAAACCGCCCAGTTCTATGGCGGGACAGCCACAAAGATTACAAAAATAAAAATTTCACTGAAAAGGAATGGAAAAAAATTGGAAACATTTGTAATTGTTTATGATCTCAATGATCGTGTGATTGACTTGCATCTTAGTAAAACTAAGCTTAAAAATATTTTGCGTAATAATGCCTTAATGTTTTAAATTATTTGCATGATTTGTGTCTGTGTTAGTATTTTATAGGTACATAATTATTGTGTTTTTAATTGTTATGTCCTTACTAACACCTGCACTAAATGATTAACCCGTGAGAGCACTTTTAGTGGCGGCTAATTTCTGCTCGTGTAATAATTTTTAATAACAGTAGTGTTTTTTGTTCAATGTCCGATTTCCCAAAAATATCGTGTTAACTCATTTCTCATATTGAACGCTCCCATTATTTGACAAGAAATAAAAAGAAGAGGGCGGCAACAATCAATTTGGACTCTGAATTTTTACAGTTGGAAAAAGAAAAACTTCATATTTTAAGGCAAAAGGTAGACAAAAAAGAAGAGGATAACGATGACCTTCAATTTTTTAAGTCTTTTGCCATTTATGACAAAATTTGACGATTTCGATAGAGATAAGAAACGACTTTCAAAATATTATTTTGTCAAAAATAAAAAATAAAAATAATGAATAAAAACAAACCTTAGTAACAAAACTAGCCGCTGTTCCGCACTAATTCCTTTCCATTGTTTTTTTAATCTTGGTCGAACTTTTTCTAACAGCAAATCAAAAGTTGGTACTGACATATACGACAGTACTGCCAAAATCAGATTATTGGATGTATACCAACACTTCGTTTTTTCCTTCTTATAATAGTTCTATAAATATGAACGCGACTTTTAATTAAAAGACAACGACGAACTTCACTTGACAATGGCATTTTTGCAACTAATCGCTCAGCGGTGTCACTCAGTAAATGGCCACCCATCGCTCAGACTCGTCGCTCGATCGCTCGTCGCTCAATCGCTCAGTCGCTCATCGCTCACTGCGTGGCCGCAGCCTTAAGGTTTTGTAAATCCGCCCAATATATAAAAAAGAAACATTTTATCGATGAAATCAATGGAAATAAAAGTTCGTCAGCTTTGTATGGAAGAACTGCTAAGATCGACTTTGTCTTTTTTCCAGGGGAGAGGAAAAGGGTATACAACAGTTCGGCCACTAAACTGAGGCCTTGCTTTATGTTTTTTATTCATATATTGTTTGAGATTTGAAAACCATTTTTGCAAAAAATCATTTAAAACAAGGGTGCTCCATTTTTGGTAAGGAAATTTTGCACATATGTGTTTTTTAGGGTTTCAAGGACCGTCTTCAGTGGTTTAAAGGAACTTTTGGAAAAAAACATTAAAAAAAATACTAGGATATATTTTTGTTGGGGTTTCAAGGACCCCTTACATGAAATATACAAATAGCTCGATGGAATTCTCATTTTGGTTTAAAAGGTGGTTGTGTGAATTGTGGTATGTTTGGAATTCCATATGATCGCACTTGGGTATGCATCAATCCAACGTGTCCAAAGACTTGTTTCAATTTTTCATATTTTACCACCGAAACCATAATTTATGAATAAAAAGATCTCCCATCTTTGACAATTTATTACTTTTAGCTAGCATTCCCCAACTTTTTCTTAATTTCTCTGACTGTGAGCGAACTTATCCCTACCACTGCCATTTTGACAGTCATTTCTGTCGGAACAAATCTTATAAAGGATCTTAAATTACCGACTTGACAACTTCAAATTTTCAGTGTGAACGCACTCTTAATGCCACCAAACTGTCAATGCCAAAATAAACGAAGGAACAACGTTTACAAATAATTAAAATTTACTACCGAAATTCCGAGTCGGTTGTCGCCACTTTAAGAGCGTTAACGCCAATTTTCGGCCGTAATAATTCTCGTCCCAGTAGACAAGCCGTTCATAGTCTAGTGAACAAATTTGAGTTAGAATATTTGATGCTTGATGATGCCGTGCCAGTGAGACTGCGTTTTGCCCGAAGTGTGGAGATTATTGCTGCCGTAGAGGCGTCCGTCGCAAACCATCAAATTCAGTCAATTTCACGGCGTTCTAAAGAATTGAGCCTCTCCCGTAAGGCCTTTGCCTAAGGATCTTGGCCTACACCCTTACAAGATCCAGCTGACTCAAGAACTAAACCCACTTGATCATATGAAGCTACGCACGTTCTAGAATAGGGCTCTGGACATGATGGAAGGAAATGAAGAATTTCATCACAAAATCATCTTCAGCGATGAAGCGCATTTTTGGTTAAACGGCTTCGTCAATAAACAAAACATGCGTTACTCGACAGGTGAGAACCCTCATGTGCTTCATGAATCAGACCTTCATCCGCAAAAAGTCACTGTTTGGTGCGGTTTTCATGCCGATGGCGTCATTGGGCCGTTTTTTTTCGTCGATGAAAATTACCGTCACGTTACGGTAAATGATATTCACTACAGAGACATGTTGGGACGTTATTTCTTTGAGCAATTGCATGAATTGGACATCATTGATATATGGTTCCCACAAGGCGGTGCCACAAGTCACACAGCGGGTGCAACAATAGAGTTATTGAAGTCCCAGTTCGTTGAACGTGTTATCTCAAGAAACGGACCCGTCTATTGGCCGCCGAGATCGTGTGATTTAACGCCTCAAGAATTTTTTTATGGGGCTACATTAAATTATTGATCTATGCCAACAATCCGGCGACGTTAGAGGAGCTCAGAGTCAATATTGAACGAGAAATAGCGGCCGTATCGGTCGAAATGTGCGGCCGAGTCATCGAAAATTTAGTTCAACGTATCGACCGCTGCATACGTTCCCGTGGTGGACATAAGAACGAAGTCGAACTCCATACATAAATGTTTTGTTTTCAAGGCAATACATTTTTTTAGATATCAGATATCAGATAGTAGTTTGCATTTTATTTAAAAAAGAAGTTGTCAAGTTCTTAATGAAATACCCTTTATTAATAGGAATTACTGCATTGTCAAATTGGAATGCGTGCAGAAAAAATATTATTTTCAATTTCCCCTTTGCAGGCACAAAGCACAGGGGTGGGATTCTATAGGATAAGGTGTTTTACCTTGGTCCGGATTTAATTTTTTTTTTCGTATAACTTCAGTTTAATGTTTTTCTGAAAATTTATCTTTAATATGGCGAAAATACCAAATGTTCTTTTCTTACAAACAAACACCAACGGTCCAATTCACAAGAGCTGTTTGTCCAAAGTCCACAGAAAGGTGTACATTGGAGTTAAAATTCTACAAAAAAACTGTTCCCATAGCCGAAAGTTGAACACGTTCATTTTGTTAATAATAAGTAAAAAAATATTTTAAGTCTTCTATCAAAACAGCAGCAAAAACACAAAACTATTCTGGAACGTTTTTTGTGTGATATTAAAACAAGTCTGTCACTATGTTTATTTATTTATTTATTTGTTTCAGTAATAGCCTTACACATTGAGATATACAAATCTTATAAAATAGCACAAGCTTCAATGTAAATGTAAATTTGATGTGTTAACTTAAGTGGTGACAAAGTTTAAATTCAATATTTAATATTTAAACATTATTACTTCTTTATAAATAATTTCATTGAAAAGAAAAATAAGAACAAAAGAAAATTAAAATGAAAAAAAAAGGACAGATTTCAGATTTCACAAATCTCGTCATCATCATCAAATGCCTCCAAATACTGCTTCAACCTGACCCGGAAAGGGTCATACAACTTATCAATCCGACGGAAGGGGAAGGGAATTCCACAACCCGGCTGAATACGCAAGGACCTGCCGGTAAGATACTAGATACTTACAGCGTGTTGGTACTAAATTGCAAGATGTAATATCTTATCTACAAGGTGGCGCAAAAATAACCTTCCGATGTTTTTTGGCTGTAATTTAAAAAAAAATTCAAATAAATAGTCGCCAATATTCCGCGTTCTGGAGCAGTGTAGCGTAACATTGTTTATTAACGTGTATTTCGCATGTGTTTACTACACAAATGTCAAAACAGAACTGACATTAGGGGCCAATCGCAAAATTTATAGCATTTTTCTGATAGGAGGATTACTTTTGCGCCACCTTGTATAATCTTATTATAAAGGAATATTTGCATTATATTATGGAGCAATACTAATGTTTTAAAATTTAGAAGGTTTTCAAAAGTTACACCATCAATTTGTTTTGAGAAATGAGAGATATGATATGGTATGGTTTGCAATCCAAAAATATACCGCGCAATAGTTTTCATAATCGCAGTTGCTGAACATTTCACAACTGAATAGAATAATTGTTATAATTAATGATTTTGCCAGCATTTTTTTTTTTTTTTTTTGTCGGGATGTGTGAAACTTTCTGCACTGGAGCACTCAGACTCAATACTGGTCCATTGTACTGCCAGGCAGACACACCACATTTTACTGTGGGAATTTACTCGTTTTTCTAAGAAAAAAAGAAAATTTTGCCAGCATAGTTCTTGTTTTTAGAGGTTTTAAACTTTGGCTAGCCTAGCGCATTCAAAGGCTCCCATAAACCCTTCCAATAATCTAATGGGGTTACTCCAGGAGAGCGTCTTGTTGAAGTTTATCCCAAGATTTTTCGCAAAGTCAACAAATTCAATCGGCGAGTCAGTAAGGTATAATTTAGGAAAATATAACGCATCAATCGACCTTCTTGAGATTACCAAACATTTTGATTTGGAGAAGTTTAGGCAGAGGCCGTTGGATCCGACCAGCGTGGAATACTATTGAGATCTGCGTTAACTTCGTAAGCTGCATTTTCCGCAAGACCCAAAGGTAACATTTTTCGCATCTGAACATCATCTGCATACATATCAACCAAAGAGATTTTGGTGCACAGTGGGAGGTCGCTAAGTTTATATACAGCAGGCCCAGAATTGAACCTTGCGGAACGACCCCACCCAATGGCAGAAATTCATATACAGATTTCACCGCAATTGCTTGATATCTATTGTTCAAGGAAGATGAAACCATATTCACGGAAGAGGACGAAAAATTAAATTCTCTCCTTAGCTTGCTATTTAAAAGATTATGGTTCAATTTGTCAAATACTTTAGAGAAATCTAATAAAACAAGGAACATTATATTGTCATTGTCCAAAGCTTGCCTTATGTCTTTAGCCACATTAATAGTGCTGTTGTACAGCTATGGTTAGGACGAAAGCCAGATTGGTTTTCATAAAGTAGATTGTTGTATTTCAAATGTTTGTGTATTTGGAAATATATTATTTTTTTTCAAAAACCTTAGAAAACAATGGTTAAATAGCATTCAGCTGGAGTTCATTCAGTTTTTTTTCAAACTGGTATAATTTTGCATGTTTTCAGGTAAGGGTAGTATTGAATTAGTGGATGTAAATAAGAATAGCTTTAGCAAAATCGGATGAATTTCATCAAATCCAACCGAATTCGACTCTCTAAAACATCAGCTTCATCAACAGCTGTAAAGCTAAAGCTAGGTGGGGGAACATCACTATGCAAAATATGCAAGAGAGGTAAACTGTTTATAAGTTCATTTGAATCAATGTTGTTAAGACGGTCATTTATTTGTTTTCCTATCCAAAGCTTTTTAAAGTTTATGCTTCGCCTAAGAGGGATCAAGTCGTGAGGCATAAAGACGTTTTTTCTTCATTAATAGAGAGTTTTTTAAACACCCGGTTGGCCCGAGATGAACTGTTTCACTTACGTAGGTAAGTAAAGGTACACTAACGCCGCTTGTGCAAACAAATTTAATTTTTAGAATTGTATTTAAGACGCATACATGTATTCAATGTGTTTCCACCAAAAGAACATAAAGTTAATTGTTTTTCTTCATAAAATTGATTTCTTCGTTTTCTATTTCCAGGTCAGTTGCGGGTTATTTAATTTAAAAATTAGTAAGTGCAACTATTCGAGCGTGTTTAGGGTTTTTTTTTTATTTTTATTTTATAACGGTCGCTCTGCCGTACAATTAGTGGTGGAATGACAAGAACAGTACCCAATTCAAAGAACTGACATTACTTTACCAAAAGAGAAAAACAATGGACACAACTTTGAATGAATGATTAATTTGACTACGGGCTATCTCTACATAAATAGGCTACTATCGGTGTAATTAAAATATGGTTTGGAAAATGTTTTATTAATAAGAATTTTTGCAAGGACGTATAATGGTTGCCTAAATAATTTTACACTACCATCGTTATTTATTAGTTCCCTTAAACCACCTCTAAGCGATTGCGTAGTTAAACATAGTGTGAGCATTTACGCAAACTTTAGGCAACTTCACCGAGACAACTCTGTCTAACTAAAATATGCTTCTGAACATGTTTTATTTTAAGGAATTATGTAACGATGTATAATGGCTGCCTAAATACTTTTACACTACCGTCCGTATTTATTAGATTCCCTTCGACCACCTCTAAACATTGTGTTACACAACTTCAGCCAAACTGCCAGTCTAGTTCTACTTATGTCAATTATTGACAAAAAATCATTTGGCAGTTCATTGACAATGAAATTTTGACAAATACCTTTGTCAGTTCACTAAAAGCTATTTCCGCTTGCGCTGCTGTAACCGTCATCTCATTAACAATGAACGTCACCAACTGTCTGACGTTGTGCAAGTTTATTTTCTGTAGCTTTGTGTTTAGGGAGTGAAATTGTATGTATTTTGTGTTCAAAAAAACAATGAAAACCAAATAAAATTGATCTTGTTTCGTCAGTTGTTAAGTTCACAATCAGTCTGTTCACGAACTAATATGCAAACATAAAGATGAACGAAAGAAAAATGTACTTTCGTTCATTTTTCTTCACACAGAATTTCAGCGGGTAAAAAATGAAAACTGTCAAATTATGTAATCCTATGAGTTTGCCAGCAAAAAAAAACAGCGGTTGGTTCTTTTCAAGCCAAACTTTGTCGTTTTTCATCTTTTTACACAAAAGCGTTCGCGTACTTTTCTTACTTATTTTGGAGATTTGAACGTTTTCATTTTTCTACACATAAAGTACGCGAACGGACCTAATAACAAGTAGACAGTGGAAACCTTAAACGGAAACTAAGCACTTTACTACCAAAAACATAAGATTTTACTATATTTTATTAAAGTCCATTTGGTTTGAGGCATTGTTTTTTATTGAGATTTTTCACACATTCATACATTGACGTTCGCACATTCTCAAATTGAATTTCACGTATTACTCAATTGAGTGTCATTGTTGAAAACGGTGGGAGAATGGGAGAAAAGTGTTATGTGCCATTTTTATATAAACTATTTTGACTCAGTGCGTTAGTACAATTTCACTATTGCGTAAAATTACGCAGTGTTACACCGAGTTCTGATACCTGAAACAGATGTGCAGCAAGGACGCACGCAGTAGCGCACATGAAACACATGTGCAGTAAGAAATTGCCATCATTCCGTATGCTTTTTGCATTACCCAAATACCACTGAATGACCAAACAGATTAAAATGCTAGGTTATGCCGTAGAATTTCACAGCACGAAACGTCAAACCCGAAAAATTGTACCATATTGTGCTGCTCTACAACGATTCGTGCAGTAAGACTAGAAAGAGAGACAACGTGCAGTACCTTATGTGTAGAAAAATGAAAACCGTCAATTCTCCGAAATCGAGAAAGAATCCTCTCATTTTAAAGAAAAGAACGCGAACGCTTTTTTTTAGTGGCAAACTCGTAGGATTTCATCATTTGACAGTTTTCATTTTATTACCAGCTGAAATTCTGTGTGAAGAAAAGTGAACGAAAGTACCTTAATTTTTCTTTCGTTCATCTTTTTACAATTTTCTCAGAACGCGCGTGTAGTTTCGCACGAAAATTTATGTAAACTTACGTTTGCCTTTGCATATTAATACACGAACGGACCTAATGTGTCCTTTTACATAAAAAATCATCTTACTGTACACCTCTGTTTCAGACAATGAACAAGGCTGCATTATATAGGTACCTACCTAAATAAAATACACAGAGCCAAACGTAAGTGAAACCCACGCTCCACTAAAACATTTAGTCAAACATACCGCATCTGAGTCGTAACCAAGCCGGCTGCGAATTTCGCAAAACTCGTTTTTGACAGTTTTCTTTGCTATCGCATTTTTCCAAGAAAAACACATTTTAGTACTTAACTTTGAGTTCAGAAGAGAACAATTATTTTCATTTTAAAACTGATAAAACAAAACATAAATGGATAACACAGCGGGAAAACGTCGTGCAACTACTGATTTAAATCACGACAATTGGGACCGAGAGATGGAGCCTGAAATCAAAGGCACCTTTCAGACAGCGCCAGACGATGAATTAAAAAATCGTGTAATACGAAAAGCACGCAGAAAACTTGCCGGTGCAAGTGCAACACCCAGTGACAGCGGCGAAGGGCAACCAACCAAGAGCGTGTTTAGTGGTTTCGCCGGTGAGTAGAGTACCTAAAAGTTAAAGTATCAAACTTCCCAAAGTAATCGTGATATTTTTGAAGGTTTTGGAAAGACATCTTCCACTTCGTCAACTGCTACTTTCTCATCGATATCCACCACTGATTCCGCAAAATCCAGTAATTTGGATAAAAAGTCGGATGAAATAAAATCCAATACGTTTTCGTTTCTTTCTAAATTTAGTACGCCAGCTAAAGCAGATTCCGAAACAGACGCAGCCAAGGTGACTGAAGAAACTTGTGTTGATCTGGTTGACTCGACGGACAACAATTACAGCTTTTCAAAATCTAACACCTACTTCGCTAAGCTGAAGGGTCTCAATCAAGCCGTCTCTAGCTGGATCAAGACTCACGTCGATAAGAATCCACTTTGTCTGTTATCCCCAATCTTCAAGGATTACGAGAAGTACCTCGTGGAAATCGAAAAGGACGAAGGTTCCCGCCCGATAACTAAAAGCAAAACCCCACCTCCAGCATCAAGCGGCTTTAGATTCTCCGCCACTCCAGTTCCATCGAGTACATTCTCCTTCGGAATTAAAACAGACTCTACTGACGCTGGCCCACCAAAAACCTCGATATCGGTTAACTCAACTCCACAGTCAAATGACAACTCAAAAATCACCACAACAAGCTTCACTTTCGGTGTTCCGAAGACTGATAGCACAAAGACCACATCAACATCTGGCTTCACCGCATCCAGCAACACTGGTTTTAGTTTCTCTGGATCCAAGCCGTTCACCTTCGCAAATTGTGTACCACCAACTGCCGTAGAGCCGTCCACTGACAAGGGAAGTGGTGATGAAGATGATGAACCACCGAAGGTGGAGTTTGAAACGGTCGTTGAGGAGGATAGCGTGTACTCTCTCCGCTGCAAAGTATTTGTGATGAGCGATGGAACCTATTCCGATCGCGGTGTAGGAACCTTGTATCTGAAGCCGGTTAAAGACTCTGAGAAAACGCAGCTGCTTGTGAGAGCGGACACTAACTTGGGTAATATCCTTATTAACTTGATCTTGAACGATTCGATCCCTACTCAACGAATGGGCAAGAACAATGTTATGTTGGTTTGCATACCTAATCCGGAGACGGTCAAGCCCACGACAGTATTGTTGCGCGTAAAATCATCTGAAGAAGCCGATACGCTGCTTGAAACTATCAATAAATATAAGAAATAGACCCGTTCCCAGCGTGTATGCGGTAACTTTTCTTCGCAGGGAAATTGTGGTCACTTTACCCGAGGAAATGGCTATCATTTGCTATCGAGTATTAGTTGCTGTTTTGTGTTTGATACAATTTTGTATGTTAATAAATTAATAGTAATGAATATGTTCTAGTTATTTTCTGATGTCAGTTTTCAGCAAGATCCCGGGATTTTATTTAAGTCGGCCTTGCCCGTTTTTGGTTAAATGGTGGTGACGTTCGGTTTATTCTTATTATCTGGACCATCTTTTGCTGATTTGCCAGATACAATTAGCGTATTCCTTATATCTCTCGCTAATTTAGTAAAAAGTGTCGCTAGCCTATTGGCTTTTTCCGTTTAAATTCTCTACAAAAACATGAAGTGATGGAGGCCAGCTAGCTTTTGAGGTTCCAGATTCATGCATCGTAAAAAAAGTGACATTGAACGTTATCTTGAAGATTTGAATTGCGTCCTGCACAAACGTATAACTCGTTAACAATACGTATGCATTTGACTCCGTGAACGTAAAGCCTTCAACTTTTTGTTTAACAAGTTGTCATACGTCAACGAGTACGTTTGATCGAAATGTCATTCGATTGCTTCTTTTCTTGGCACTGAACGTAATCTATGTACTTCGTGCGAAGGGTAAATAAACAGAAATGTGAGTGAAATCATCAAAAATGAAAGCGATTAAATAAACAACACATTTCAGGGCTCACTGCAACAAAATTAATCGTACACAAAAACACATACTGGCTGAGTACATGAAGGAGCACCCTGTTTTGGCAAACAATATACTACTTAACACCAGCGAGGGTAAAGCCACTGCTGTTGCGTTGTGGGACAATTTAACTAGACAACTAAATTCTGCGGGACCACCAATTAAAGGACCTAAATTATGGAAAAAAGTATGCATTTTGTTTAAAGCGGACTTATGTATAATGCAAATGTTTTCTGCTCAAAGGTTTTTGCAGATCTAAAATTTCAAGCAAAGAAGAAGTTTTCATACAACAAAGCTTCTAGAAGCAAGACTAATAGCAGCCCTTATAACGAGAAGCCATTGACAGAGGAGGAACAGCTAATTATAGAAGCAGCTGGACTGGATGCAACAATTGATGAGCCTTTGTATGATAAGACGTTTGTAAGTTCACAGTTGCCTGATGAGCCTTTGGATGTTAAGACATTTGGAAGCTCACATTTGCCTGACTTCGTTCCATTTAGTTCATCGCCGGAATTATTTACAAATATTGAAACCAAACTGGATAGATTGCTCGATATTCAGGAACGAATTCTGGTTATGAAGGAAGAAGAGCATAAAAGCTTCATGGCACTGCAGAAAATTGAGCTACAAATTAAAACCATTGAATTGCAAGCGCTTAGAAAAAAGGTTTAACACCTCAGGGGAGGTACAATTTATTAAGGCCTATTGAAAAATCTTTTTTTCCCGGTGAGCTGATCCCATTCAGCAATTTGGTTAACATTGCTGACAATAGAAAAAGTTCCCTCGCAATTTATTTACGATCACCAATTTCTTTTGAGTTTAGTTTAGTTAATCTGTCTAAAACTGTACAATACAATACGTAAAAAGTAAAACAGAAAACACATTGAAAAAAAAACAGACCAGAGGAACGATTTTTATCATTCTGTATCATTTGACTGAGAATTTGAATAAAAGTTTCCGGTACGGACAAATTATTGATTTCGTTTTCTAGCTAATTTTATGTTCAATTTCTTAATTATTTGTGAATTATTAGTTTGATGATTCATAAGCGATATTTAAAGACAGAGATTGTGTCAATCTATTCATTTTAACTGGACCAAAAAAGCAAGTCAACATTTCATTTTGCTACAACTGGGGCCTTACCCAAGTTTAATTTTTCATTTCGTAATTTGATACACAGGCTAAAAGTAGCTCATTCCGATCGGCGTTCTGTAATTATCGGCGATTATCCGGTTTCAGATTTTATATATCTACGCGTTGTTCTAGGACTCTATTGGGAAAGCTCCATGAGTTTCTTAAACACTGCGACCTGATGGGTTAATTTTGCTAAAGGGTTTACTATTCCAAGAGACGCACCACTTCTCTTATGAAGGTCAGCACGTCCTTGCTAGTAGAGTTTTTAAGCTTTGCTGGCGAACGTATTTCTCTATTTAAGACACGTGTTCTTAACCAATGTAGCGCCGGGCATTCACAAAGAATGTGTTCTGAGGATTCGTCCTCCTCCCGACAAAACCTACATTCTGTCTCCGAGCACAAGTTCATTTTGTTAAGATTATATTTTAGCCACAATGGCCTGTCAGCAAGCACACCACCTTCCTAAGCCTTATCCTTACAATCGGCTAGAAGTTGCTGTTCCCTGGTTAGCTCGACGTCAGATTCGTTGCCGGCAATTCCTCGGCGGCCAGGTAACAAAACAAGTGTGACCTTGTTGTGTCTGGCTAGAGATTACAGCGCAACGTAGCAGCACTTGACTGTCATAGAGTTCATTGAATTGGACGAAAGTGCTTGAAGAGTAGCATGACTGTCTGAGGATATGTGTACTCTGGCGCCCTCAATAACCTTTTTAAGGCTTATTCTGGCGCAGATCTCAATCGCATGGATTTCTGTCTGGAACACTGTGGGACATATTCCCAAAGGCTCCAAGATGTCGGTATTGGGTCCAAAGACAAGCTCCAACTCCAGATTCAATTTTTGATCCGTCGGTGAAACAGGCCGGACTTATAGGGTCCAGTGCCGGAACAACATTGGCCCAGTTTGCGCCGTCCAATAATTCAACCTCAAATACTCTTCCAAAACAATACTCTCTTACCATAGTGTCCGGGACGGACCGAAACATGTCCATTTTTGGAATTGAATCAAGTATTTTCAGGTGTCCCACGAGGTCACCTGCTTTAAACTTTTATTTAAGCTGCAGCTTAATAGCGCATCTAGCAGCCGTCTTTCTAATGATGATTTGTAAGGGTAATAGCCCAACAACAGCCCCTAGCGCTGCCGTTGGACAGGTGAGCATTGCACCTGTGATGCCGAGACAGGCAATTCAAAAACTTTGAGCCACCAGACGATGGCCGCGTATATTAGAATAGGTCGAACCATCATTATATACAGCCAGCATATAATTTTGAGACTCACACCCCAAGTTCTGTCATACAGGCCCACTTGGCTCTAGTGGCACACTCTGTGGCAGATTTGATGTGCGCGTTCCAGTTGAGCCTTTTATCGAGGATGACGCCGAGATATTTGACCTCACTGGAGTAGCTTAAAGTAGTGCTTTTATTCGTGATAGGTTCAAAATTTGCCAGTCTCCTTGTAAAAGGGACTAGAACGGTTTTGCAAGGACAGTTGCAGAATCCTTCATTATTGCACCATTCAAAAACGTGTAGTAAAGCATTCTGCATGACCCCAATTATGGTCGTGCTTTGCTTACCACTTATAATAACTGCCAGGTCATCTGCATACAAAATGGGGTTATAGCCTAGTCTCCAAAGACTGACGATGACTAGTCACAGCAGAGGAGAGTACTCCTAATTCCTCCATGGGGCATTCTTTCATTGCCGTTAGAGACACCGACACTCCTCCAGTTGAGGAGGTTATTATTCGACTTTCCAGTATGGCTCTATTGTATGCTACATAAACCATATGTCATCGTCACCCAATAGTAGCTATTGGAAGGATTATTGCGTGATTCGAAAATTAATCTCGACTTCGTAAACGCAGTTATCTGCGAAAGTCCAACAAACAGCCAGTATATCGGAAATTGTTTACTTCTTTACTCAGTCGAGAGGAAGGCGGCAATCATTCTTATTAAGTTGTGTTTGTGAAAGGACTCGCGAATTCGTCAATCGAAACAGTAATCTGTGAAAGTTCAACCACATGCCTGTTTTATGCATTCAATAAAACTACGTACAAACCTACTTACACTACTATTGTATTTCCACTCAAACTTTTTCGCGCATTAAAGCTTCTTTCCTTAACACAGCATTTAAAAACTCAATCTGTATCTCTGTAACATGAGTGGCAGGCAGATTTTGAATCTTTGTTTTCAGAAACTTAAAAAACAAATCAAGCTCTTCACTGTTATCTCCAATTTTAAGATTGCCATTATCTGGACTTTTTTCACACAAATTAATTTCCATACCGCTGTTGGGGATTATTTGAAACTTCTTTTCAACATTATTAGACACTTTCAAGACATCCTCCTTAGTCATAGGCTCTTCGCCTTCCTGGTAGAGACATACCTCCCCATAAACTTCATCCGTAGTCTCGTCCACAGCCTCGACGTCACAAAATTGAAGGTTTTTTACATCGACCACCGTTATCTCCTCGTATTCGTCTATCTCCTCTATCGAATTACCCGAATCCACCTTGGGAAAGGAGGTGTTCGTGTCTTCGTCAACTTCATTATCAGCATCGCTGTCGACATGAATCTTTCCACCGCTGGTTGTGCACAGTGATTTGTTTATGGAGGACGGGTTTTCAGTAAAATATTTCTCGCGTTCCGATTTTAATTTCGGTTGGTAAATGTCTGTCAGGAATTCCATATGTTTGGTATATCGCCACTTTTCCAAGCATTCCTTGCCATTGGATTTGCGTAGCCGGTATTGGTGGTAAGTATCACGAAGGTTTCTCCATTTTTTACGACACTCATCAGGGGTAAGCCTTCCTTTAAAAAGGAATTTATCTAGAAAGGATAAAAAAGCAATTAAATTTTGCTTTAATAAGAAATATAGTATGTACTCACCTCGCATTTCTTCGGCGACTTTCTTCCAACCTTTGGCGAGTTCAGAACGTCTTCGTTTCTGCGGTGAAAGCTTGTAATTGTATAGCACTGGCCGCTGACGAATACAATGAATTAACTGTGCGACTTCGTCTGGCTCATCCTTGGAAGAGTTTCTACGACCGCGACCTGTTTTGAAATATTTTCTGTAGGTAGTTTAAATCATTTTTTGAGTAACGAATTTTATACTTTGCATTATGAGAGAAGAATTTACTCGATGCTTGCTGAAGGGATTTTTACTCGCTGAATGAATGGTCTCTGCTCGTTCTAAGAATGGCGGTTTGATTTTGTTTTGGAAATGGTTTTATCAAATTGAATATGAATATTTTGTATGTTCGGAATTATAAAAAGTGCATTTTTCGTCATCAATTAAAAGCAAGCACAAACAGATATTAAATTTGTGTAAAGCAAATATTATTTTGACAGCAATTTCAGAAATGGAGTTGCCAATATTGTTTTGTACTGACCGTGGTTGCGTTACGTTAGTTCTTGAATCACGCACAAGTCGACCTCGTTAGTAGCTGTGTTTGAAACGTTCGCACATATGGCGTATATACACGTCTTTTTCGTCTCTCTTGTTGGTACATGAGGGCATTACGTCATGGAATAACAGGGCATTAAACATAGTGTCTCCAACCGTTTGCTTGTGCAGAGTGAAAAGGACCTACAATTTAAAAAATAAATACTGTGCGTGTTAATGAACGTGTTAATGAACGAAAACAGACCAAGGCAGAACAAAACAGCCCAAAGTAGTGAAAACTGTCTCAAATCAGAACAGAAAAGTACCTACAGCTTCGAGTCATATGTTCTCCCCTCATTTCAAATAGGTAGATGATCTCGGGTTTCGATCGCCTTGTTAAGTTCATGCTTATTGAGACTTCTACTAGCATATGAAATAAGCAGACCTTTTCCTATTTCACCTTGAGATAACACTGCTTCAAGCGTGGTATTGGAAGTATGTGTTGTTTCTATGAATGTTTGTTCGCTGTCAGGGTACTTCAAAATTGGTAAATGTATCTCGTTTGCATTTCTTTGGCATGGGTATTTCTTGATAGTTTGATGGAAGAACTATTTAAATCCAGCGTGGAGAAAAATTGCACATTCCTACAGTGTCTCGAACACCATTATAACTTTGTTAAGGGAACTAATAATCCAACATTTGTTTGTTCAGTTGACAGAAATCGACCACTAGCTGCTATTTCATTACTCTCTCAACATGTCTTGGATCGATAAGAAAAGGTAAGTTAAATGGGCATACTGAAGGTTCTATTAGATTTAAAAGCAGTTTCGAATCAGTGTGTAAAGTGTGAAATGAAAAAAAAAAAATGATTTTAATCCCCTTTCTACCACTGACCTCTAGTGCTCAGCTCCTTTAAAGGCTTCGCCAACGGAAGGCGTTTGTAACGCGGTGGTAGATTATTTTACGCAGCGGTGAGGCTTTTTCGACGCGGTGTTTGAACCGCCGCATTAGAAGCCGTCACACGGGGAGCCGTGAGCACTTTGTATAAATATACATTGATCTCTATTATCCAGCGCGGATGACGTATTTGTATTTTTATTTGCCGTGCTACGATCCCGAAAAAGCAAAAAATTATATTGAATTCATTTTTCGATTACCTATATCAAACAAAAAAAAAACTATTCATGACATTTAACGCGTAGGCGTGAGGAAATAATGAGCCTTATTGCGAACATCAATCGGCAATTGATAATTGACTATTTTCAATGTGTGCTATTGTGAACGAACGATTCATTTGGTATTTTTGTCAATCGCATTTTTTTTAATTGACTGCGATTGACAAAATCCTTGAGAATCGTTCGTTCACAATAGCACACATTGAAAATAGTCAATTATCAACTGTCGATTGATCTTCGCAATAAGGCTCAATCTGTAATTTGCTCGCTGTGCGACCGGGCTATGTATTGCAATTGCAATCTAATATAACGCGACGGTGGAAGGCGGCTTTAAACAAAATCGCTTGTTCTAATATATGGCGCTAAATTCTATTGTTTTCGTGTTCACTATGTTGTTAATATGAAGCACGACTATGGTGCACGACTTTGCCTGGGATATTGCCTCACAAAATTACACCAATAATTTTGTATATACATATTATATTCAAATGTGTTTGTATAGATTAATTAATTCCTCAACGTCCAAAAACTTATTAAATATTTTTTTCTTCTCAAAACCTATTGTGAATATCTCATAACTTTCGATTACAGCCAACCCTATAGTTCGGCTTAAATCTATGAGCACTATCTACCGCTCCAGAGCGAGACCACCATCCGGTTCTGCGACCAAACAATAACAAAATGGACGAGAATCATTCACAAACGAAATTTTGAAGAAATGTCATGTCAATAACAGATCAGATAATCTATCAAAAGCACTATTCTTCAACAGCCAGTTTCTAGTAATAAAATATCAAAATTTTCCTTCCCAAGGAAGTACCATTTTATCCCCCAAAAAGACAAACTCCAAAAACCAATTATTAATTAATTCTTTTGTGGTGATATATAAATTTTATTCGTTTTCTTTTTGTTTTTTTTTTTAATTTTACAATTTTGTTCAATCACCCCACTAAGCGAGCGAGAGCGAAACTAGAACTCGCTGTTAAGTCCACGCACAGAATATAAGTGATTTTGTTCCATCAGCCTAGATAAAGCAAACAAAAAAGAAACTACACGGCCGATATTAAGTAGAACATTTCTTTGTAATTGTTTACTTGTGCTATTTACTAGTTACAAAGACTTTTACAGATAAGTGCGGTGCCAGAATTAAAAACAAGAAGAAAATGGACATAAGCGAGAGTTATGACCCCCAACAGCAACAGCAACAACCACAACCTCAGGAGCAGCCACAGCAACTGCCGATGCTTTTCTCTACCGTACAGCAATTTCCGTTGAATGGATTCAACGATAGCACAGCACCGATGCAGGAAATCGTTCGAAGGCCAATGGCAGCAATCGAAGCACCACCACCACCACCAGCTTCGAATGAGGTTGACATCGATTCGTGTTTACTGCAGCAGTTCAGTTGTTTGGGTACAACAGACCACGAGGATCTTATCAATCAGTTCCAGACGTTGATGAACAATCAAATGAACAAGGAATCGGCGAGATTCTTTCTTGAAATGAGCAATTGGTGAGTAGAGCTTGATTGTAAAATTAGTTGATGTATTTTGTGGCCCGCTGTTCCTTTTGCAAGTGCTATGTAATTTTCAAATGACGCTGCTCGATTTCGTCCACCGTTTCGTGTTTATTGCGACGCATTTAGTAGGCTCATCTTATCTTTTGCGATCTATGGTTTACTGTCTGAACATTTCGTACAGTCGCAGTCGCGAAGGTTGGCAAACATATACTTTTACGAATGAAAATGCGGCTGCGTTTGAGGCTCCTACCCATTGTGTGCAATATGTATTCTATTTGTATTGTTTCAATTTTTGCAGCTCGCACCATTTCGGCTGCGGCTCTATATATTTTTATTGTGGTATGTATGTTACCGCTGCAATGAATTACTCTATATACATATAGTCGGCGTTTCATCGATTTATGCCCTTACATAGCCGCTTTCGGAGCTCATGGTTTGCTCTTAAAAAGCACGTTTATCGCGGGTGGACTTGTCTTTTTACGAGCAAACTGTATTAAATTCGTTAAATGCGTCTCAAATTCTTTTGCAGGTTAAATATTTACAACATCGTATTGGTTAACACTTTGTCTTGTGTACATTTTAGTCAATAACTGTCGGGATTGATTACGAAGTTGAATTCTTTACATTTTCAACACCCGACAAAGAGAACTCATTTTTGATCATTTAATATTTTTTTACTTCCTTACATGGATTAGGCTTATAAGGCTTTAAAGGTTTCCCCTTACGTGTTAGCAAGAGTACCGCAAATGCATTTAACTGAAATTGTTAGTTCAGTATATTGATCTGACCTTAGGTATATACGATTCCCTAGGACAAATGACGTCGTAAAAAATAATCGCTCCAAAATACAGTAAACTTCGTGCAGAAAAACGCTAGTTCAAACTTAGTTAAACAAAAGTTGTCTCATAATACTTAACTGTCTTTCGACCCGTGGAGAATCTCTGCCTAAGATACTGCAGCCTATAGTCTTGCTATCCCGGACAAGCAGCTCCTAGTTTTCGAGAGCAAGCGCTGTGGCACAGACATCCGTTTTTCCATGTTGTCTCAAACCTGGGGGCAGGGAGTACAAGATCCACTTCAATGAAGCATTTTTATCCAATTGCTGATGTGTCGGAGCCAATGAAGTCGTTTTTGCGATTCATACCACATCTACAGCTCGAGTTCGCGGTTGTGTCATCTCCTGCATTCGCCTTTTGCACACACAGAACCATATATCAAGAAAGCATGTACCTACTTGGTTTTGTCTTCGTTGACTTCAAGGCCAACCAATCGCAATGAAAGCCTCTACCACGGCACTGTTGATATCGTCCGCGTAACTTAATAGTTGGACGGAGCTGTTGAAGATAGTGCCTTCCTTGTGAATTATATGGATCATAACCCTCCCATTTTACTGCCTCCCGACTTAATGGGTTCCCCGTCTCAACCTCACTGAAAATCGCCTGAGTCTGCAGTGCACCGTGAGGAGGCCTGTTAGAATTCTTAGGTTTTTTTTTTGTTAAGGCTGGTACAAGCTTTGATTCTCTTTTGGCTATAGTTTCCTAAGAGTTTCTTTGCTTGCCCCAGACCTTGGAGGTTGAGAAAGGTTTTGGCCCTTGTTTCTTCCTCCAGTCTCCTGAAA
The DNA here is from genome assembly GCA_949715645.1 of Portevinia maculata. Taxonomy (NCBI): domain Eukaryota; kingdom Metazoa; phylum Arthropoda; class Insecta; order Diptera; family Syrphidae; genus Portevinia; species Portevinia maculata. The sequence continues at coordinate 12,051,135 of OX454526.1, forward strand.
TCTTCGCGTAGAGTGTGTTCTCCTATCCCACGGAACGGTTCAGGTCCTATGAAGGGTTCCTCTGCCCCCTTTTTTTTGCCAGAGAGTCCGCTGCCTCATTGCCTGTAATGCCACCATGGCCAGGTACCCAGCAGATGGAAATTCCGTTGTTCTTGCCTAGTCTATTCAGTACGTGTAGGCATTCCCACACGAGTTTTGACTTGATGACGTTGCCGTCAAGAGCTTTTATGGCTGCTTGGCAGTCAGACATTATTACTCTATTGCAATTCCTGTAGTTTTTCTCGAGGTTGATTCGAACGCACCTGTCTATAGCACATATTTCTGCCTGAAAGATGATGGTACATTTGCCCATGGGTTCGTAGTGCTTAGTTCCTGGCCCAAACACTCCTGCACCAGTTCCCTCCTCGGTCCTCGAGCCGTCCGTGTACCACTTTCTTCTCGAAGTTGAATTGCCTGATGCTATCGTCCCTAGGTATGGCAAGAAGTGGGATATTTTTTGAGTATGTCACCGTGTTCTTTCGAACCGATGCATTTTTCTCTTCCAATTCCCTCCTTTGCCATCCTTAGGATTTTTTTGTCTGCCGCGTTCATCACCATGATGTGTAGAGGGGTTAATTCTAATAACACCTCCATGGCTGCAGTTGGGCAGCTACGCATTGCTCCGGTAATGCACAGTCACGCCAGTCTTTGCACTTTGCTGAGTGTCTATCTTGTTGTGGCTAGACTGGTTCATTTCGCCCATGCTACCGCTCCGTATGTGATCATTGGTCTCACAATTGCAATGTACATCCATCGCAGGATGTTTGGGTTGCATCCCCATGCCTTCCCCGCTAGGCTCCTACATAGCATGAGAACGCGGGTGGCCTTCTTGGATATCTCCTCTGTATGTTTTCGCCGGAGGAGTTTACTATGAAGTCCTCGATACTTTACTTTTTTGACGTGTCGTGCCTGATAGGCTAATGTCCTTAAGGCTTTGAAGTTGTCTTTTCCTTCTGAATGGTACTATCGTTGTTTTCGTCGGATTGATGTTGAGTATGGCACCATTCCCCAAGGGTTTCGTCAAACTTACCCCTGGCAATCAATACAATGTCATCGGCGTATGCCTGACAGTTGATGCCAAGGTTGGTTACTTTTCACCAGGAAAACGCAGAGACTTTGCAGCAAAATTTCAAGATTGGAGGCAAACCTTGCGTCTTGTTATAGATGATGTTAACGGTTCATCATGAGGCCAGGTCCTGTGCGAATTCAAGTTTCGAAAATCCATCACATGTCTAAGTTCTTCTGGCAAGCTTTGCGGTGGAATGTAGCCTACTGAATATTGATCCGCATGTCATTATATTTTTAGAAAAGAATTCAACTGTATGCAGTTTTGTAAAAGGTTGCCATTTCTTTCTGTCCCAAACCGACTTCATTTTTAAAGTAAACTTAAATAACCTTATTTTTTAGGAACCTCCAAACGGCAATCGGTTGCTTCTTGGACTTCTGCAACATGCAAACTTTACCATCAATGAAAATCATCGCACAATCACGTCCCTCGGATCTGAAGCAGGCATGGAAACTCCAAAACGACGGCAACGAAGATTGGCCTAGCGGCTGTTACCTCATGTCACCCAGTCAGACAAGACGGATTGAAGTGCCGGTGATACGACCTGGCGATACATGTGACATCGTCGCCGATATACCCCCCACGAATCCTGCCATAATGTGGAGGCTGTGTACTCCAAACGGCTGGTACTTCGGAGGTAATACACTATTCTCATCTGTGAGGTATACCATTCAGTATTTTTAATTACAGAAACAATATGGATGATGCCGCCTGGAACCTGTGATACCGCCGCTGATTTGGCTGATCGAATGGCACAACTGCGAACATCTAACTCAATGAGTCCAGAAAGTTTTCCACAAGTCAATGTTGTGATAATGGTCAATATGGAATGAGCGTGTTCTGCTGTGTGTCTTAGGTTGTTAGGTTAGACGCTATGTGTCGCTTGCATATTAATATGAACGAAACTTATATAATACATAAAATATATTTTGGAGATTCCCATTTAATATTCTAATATTTCTGTTATCGAGTGATGAAGTTCTATTGGTTGAATTTCATTAAAAAAAATAAAATCTTTAAAATACAAGAAAGTACTTTCTGTAATACAATAATACATAATTATATTTATCCGTTATAACCTGTGTAAATGAGCAAACATTTAACAGCAACCGTTTTATTACTTCTCTTTGATTAAAGAATTAATTTTTTTTTTTAATAAAATAATTGTATTGAAGTAGTGATTTGATTCGTTTTATAAAAAAAAAAGTAATAAATTGTAAAGTTTATCACGCGTTTTTCAGATAAATTCTTGTGTGCGTGTGTGCGGCTCTATTATATTGATTTTGGATTTGAAAATATAAAACAAAACCAGCTTTGATTTAAAATCATTAAACTGAAACGAAAAAGTTATATCTTGTAAAGTGCAAATGTTTAAATATAGATTAACATAAGGGGAAAACAAGAATGTGTTTTCTTTTGATTTGCAGAAGAACTTCTCCGCCATACTCTGGTATAAGAAGTTTTATAAATGGCTTGGCATTCCATTTACTACAAGAATAAAAAGATTGCTACGTAGCAATAGCATTTACGAGGTTAGTTCCAAAAGTGCCCGACCTAACATATGGATGGCGGTTCTTGCTATGGTAGAGAGTATCAACTTTATAAAGCTTAAATTTGAGGTTTGATTGCGATAACGTTATTTACATTATTATTATATTGTACACCACGTTTTTCATTTTCGGACCGTCCGTGGGCACACTCACTGAAACCCCATTACAAACTGACATTTTTTTGGGTTGAACTTCATTTGTGGTAGTTATAGGTATAGTTTATTTATCAAAGAGGCGTAGATGTGCATGTCAACGTGAACAACTTTTCATTCATAGAAATTTAAAATTTGAGGAATAACGCAGTTTAAACTGCTTTTTTGCAGTGTTTGACGGATCATGGAAAAATCTCTTTTTTTTATTTGATTTGACCCATGCCCATATGGAATATGAAGGATATCCAGATTGAATCCGACTGCAGAATGCGATACCTGAACTATCCGAATAGTACTGGATACTCGGATAATTGGTTAGCGTCTCCGCTTTCAGGTTGTGGATCCGCAATCAGGTTGTTGCTGTCAATGGGCCTCACCAATAACGAATTTTAGGCGGAGCTTAAAGCCAAGTACGCTTTCCAGCTAAATTTTAACTCCAATACAAAATTGTTTCCAAAATTAAGTCGCGCTAAATATTAGAAAAGTATTTTAATCGGACGGGTACGCAGTTCCAGCTAAACAAATAAATTTTCGCTTCATACTGTACATATTGTATCTGACAAAATTAAGCACACCAATAGGCGTTTTTCTTTTTTAGCTCCGAGCGGGGCACTGAGCTGTCAAAAAAAGAACTGTGTTACTTTTTTAGCTCGGAGCGCTCTGAGCACAAAATTTGTATTTCTTTTTTATCTCTGAGCTAGCTCAGGGCTCGCTCGATGAGCTCGATTAAAAATGACCGAGCACATAGAGCGAAAAGCTGAGCGCGGCTGACTTCATTCATTATTTGTGCTTTTTCCATAGTTTATTTACTAGAAATTATAATTTAAATGGAACAATCCTTGACAAACACCAATTTCAGAAGCAATCCTGACTATTTTGAAAATTAATAGAAAAAAATTATCTAATAACAGTTTAGTGCTCAATTCTCTTTCTTAATTAGCTCGGAGCGCTCAGGTTACGTTCAGCTCGGAGCGAACGCCTAATGAAATCCCTTCTGATTTTTTTCCGATTTACGCCGCTGGGACGTGTTATGTCCCTCATAAGTCAAAATGTAGCTAGGGTCTTAGCTAACGTTTGGTAAACAAAATACAGCCGCATATGCATATGACTGAAAAGGACACCTAATTCAAACTTCACACCTAATATATACCAACCAACATACCTCCTACACTACCCGCCTGAAGAGGTGCTGACCCGACCCAGTAGCTGCAAGAATGCTTACTTCCCAAGAATTCTGCAACTCTCTCTCTCTCTCTCTCTCTCTGAAGAAGATGCGGAGAGGTTCAACCTGATGGGAGTCCCCGCGCACAACCCGGGTGAAAATGTTGCTGCAATCAGCATTGCTTGGAGCACCAGTGGACAGAAATTGGCTATTTCGGCTGATCACAAGGAGATTACGAATTAAATTGTTTTTGTGGGCCTCAGAACTTGTGACAACAACCTCATAAAATAGACTTCATCTCACCATGTGAAGTTTTTGTGATTTGTGAGGTTTCAGTTGTTCATTCTTCTGTATGTCAATTTATGTACGCTACTGTAGATACAGGAAGCTGGTGGATCGATAATGGAGCAACGAAACACATGACGAACTGTGTTGATCATTTTACTAATTTTATGGAGTTTGATATTGCATGCACTGTAAAATCAGTTGGAAAAGAAACTCTGGAAGCTATTGGTAAAGGAGCTATACAATTTTTATCGCATACACACAATGGTATATTAAGATTAAATTAAAGATATCATTAGAGGACGTATGGTTTGTGCCAAAGATAACGAGAAATTTGTTTTCTGTCTTAGCGGCTCAAGACAGAAATAGGAATAGTGTAACGAACCCTGCCACTCGCAGAAAGCCAAACCACCTACGGCTCCAGAAATCGGAAACAGAATTTCCTAGTTACCAGGTGTAACTCTGCCCGAAAGTCAAACACTCTCGCGGCAAGAAAGTGAAACGACGACTTTTTGAGTCTGAACGCCACCATCGCCATCCTCAGCGTGATTCAAAAAGGAAATGTCAAACGTCGGCATCCGCTTCTTTGTAATAACCTTCAGCTCGCCCGGACGTTTTCGGCGCGCCCTATTCGCGAAGGCACTAATATTACCAGGAGTAGCGAAATTTAATCGGGGCACATCCACTACTGGACCACCGAAGCACCAGATTCCACGGTCAATTCCGAACCAGGAACTCCAGATTCGGCCGAGGGGCGAATCAGTTTCCCACAATCTAAAGTGAGTGTGACCACGAGTCTGCAGCAACGTGTCGCCGCATATTCGTAGGGTTTCGGCACGCATTCCGCGAAGCGGAGAGCCAAATCCACGGATGCAACACGGGCGCAACAGTAAGCAGCACGTCGCTAAATGGCAAGAAGGGGAATTCCGACCCGAAACGGCAAAAGAAGCTCCTCAAACAACTCCAGAGGCATTCCAGAACATCTGGGATACATAGGAGGTTATCACCGTCCGAAGTCATAGGCTACGACTTCATGGGGCGAAGCCCAAGAAGCACGCCAACGACCGCCAGGGCAGCACGACCTCATCCATGCGGAGGAAGCCGCGCACGCCCGTGAGCCCACGAGTCAGACCCAGGTAAGGCTTGGTCGAAACTCGACCAAAGTTAATTTGTCCAAACCTCTTGTGGTAAACCATAAATTAACACACGACTCTTTTCCCCGGGGTATAGATTTTTCCGGGCACCTAAACCGCACCAGTTCCAGAAACAACAGCATCATCTGAGTTTTCACCAGTTCCAGAAGCACCAGCGTCATCTGAGTTTTCACCAGTTCCAGCAGCAGCAACCTCTGCGTCTCCACCAGCAGCAGCAGCATCGGCAGCGACAGCAGCATCCTAAATTAGTTCAGTGTTAGAAAATTAATTAAGCAGGACAGTGTGGGTGCTGATTATCAGCCCCGAGAGAGTTTTTTTTTCTTTGCCTATAGTAAAATATATATACTAGTACCCATAAGCGCGCGTAGCTTACCTTCGTGACGGTTCACTCAGTCGCGGACGTGTCGTTCCATTCTGGAAGCACGGTCAGATACTTACCCGAGTAATTTTAATTAAATTTCGGATACTAGTCGGGGATACGACACATTTTTACCTTCAGTACATCGGCGTCGCTTACTCAAAATCAAAACAATCGTTTATTTTGCGAGGTCGTGCTAGTACTCTGGAACCAGGAGATAGCCTTCCGACGGTAATTATCGGCTGCGAGGTTTAGTTCGGTTAACTGAGGCCAGGGAGTCAGTCTCGGTTGCATACTTGGCATTCTACCCGTTTGTTTATATTATTCGTTTACTTGCATCGGCCAGTATTAGTGTCGTGAATGTACACCCAATACGGTAGCGGGGTTAGAGAAAAAAAAAAGATCGTAGTGCCATTATAGTATTACCATTACATAATTATTCAGGACCAAGGACCCATCATCGCTGTGCGCACACCGACGAGAGGAAAACCACGTAAGTCTTTTGCAAATTGTCACTATAATAAATTATGATAGCACTACATTGAAATTACACTTATAATTGCAAACCTATGAATTATATAAAACCCCGAACGTTCGCCTTGGGACGATAAAATCTAGGACGCGCGTTATCCACCATCCTATATCGGGTATCTTTTACCATTTTTATTGTCGTGGTTCGTTTTTCTTTGATCTGGCTAAGTCAGGGTCAGTCCCACTTATCGAAAACTAAGACCCAAATCGGTGGGTAAAAATATATCGTGAGAGAGTCACGAAGAGTAGAAGGAAGATCGGCTCGCGCCTTCATGTAATTTGTCCTCGTGGATTTAATGTTAGTATAACCAAACCGTCCGCGTAGCTTTAATCAAATTGAGATTTCGCATCTACCAATGCAGTGTATATGCATACCACTGCCTGGATATTTCGGTTTTCGTGTCCGGTTGGCGTTGTGTTTCGTGGCCCGATTATCTTTTGGCAATCTGACTTACGTTAAATTCGGTACAAAACCCGGCGTTATAGCTTAGTTATAAGGATTTTAATTGTTAAGTAAACTGCGTTTCGAGTTCAGGAATTTATCCGGAATTCGAACCTTAGGGTTCTGTCCCAGTATTAGTGAATTTTCTTGGACAGTATGCCCTACAGCATAACCATGCATATCGGTGGAGGATTATATACCGCCACAACTCGAATCAGCGTTCGTAGAATTAAGAATAGTTCGTAAGATACGGGGTAGGCTAGAACTAATCTGTTTCTTTAGTAGTATAAGATGTCCTAAACTTGAATAAAAACGAGATGATTTTTGAAACATGTTTATTGGAATTTGGCGTTTCAGTGTCAAATAGGGAACTGAATATGGAGTTGTAAATTATTCTTTTGGAAGGAGGAAGGTCGGAAGTCTCTCGAGGTATAGGAGAAGGGAAGGCAATGGGAGTAAAACTCTCCTAACGTAGGGGGATTCTACTCCCTTTTCGGAGTTGGGGCCGTCGCCAACCGTGCGGTGGGGCGGCCATGGAGTCTGCGCCTATGCGCAGTGGGGAGGGCCAGCACAGGGGGAAACTTTTCATCTCGCTTCTTCCCCCTCCCTTGTTTTTCAGGGGTGTAGTACCTGTTCGTAAGTCCAGCCTAGCTGTGAGTTCAATACTGTTTCTCAATCACGATCCGTTCGGGGTCTGCCCTCATCGGGCCAATTGAATTCGGTGGTTACCACACCACCTCCGCTTCTTATCTTGGTTAACGGTGGCGTACCATCGAGCCGCCGTATATAAGAGGTGAAGTTAGTACGGTTCATCGGTAAAGTGGAGGACAGGCATGTAAAAATAAATGTGACCCCAGTCTGGGGCTCGCTGCAAGCTCCCACACCCGCCGACGAGCTAGCGCGTGGAGGAGGTCATGCCTGGCAGCGAGCGGCCGGACACCCCTTCCTTGTTTTCGAGAGAGTCACCGGACCCTAGTCGCCTGTAAGCGGGGGCCAGTTGATTCCGGTCCGGCAGCCTGGGTGAGGATACCCGCCGTGACCAATTACGATCCTTTCTTTCGAACATCAGAGGAACAAGGAAGGGTACGGAGCAAGTCGCATGGGCACGCGACGTAGAGGCAGGAAGTAGCCGGAAGCCGGAGGCATCGAGGATTCTCCAGGCATATACCTGGTGGCGTCTCAAGACGATGGACAAGAGGCAGGGGCTCCTGCAATGCGAATATCCTCCGCTGTTAGTCACGGACGACCCGGGATGGAATGGGTCCGAAGTCTTTCAAGGAGATCGACCGGTCTCTGGGGTTGCGGAGGTTTCTCTTCTCTCTTGAATCCTACTCTTACCTTTCGCTCTCACCATCGTCCTTCCAGCGGCTTCCCTACCAACGGCTTCGAGGAGCTGTCACTCAACCAAGTGATCGAAGTGTGCGTGCACCATAGAGGCACTTGTGTTTTCCGCTTTTACAAGTGGGGTACGGGTGTCGGCAACGCGGTGAGAGGAAGTCGTTGGTTTAAGGGACTTCCACGATGCTTCCGCTGTCGAGTGCGCGACCGCTGTTACCGTGCACGTTACAGGTGGCGCCCAACGTGGGGCATCTTTTAAGAGGCCTCGGGAAAACGTGGGGCCGGATGAGAAGCACGCTAAGGCACTAGTTGCCCGTAGCACCCTAAGTAAATGTTTTTTTTTATAGTATTCATTTTCCCTCGGAACTTTAGTTTCGGCATGGGGCATATTCCTTTATCTGTGAATAGTTTTTGTGGTTTTGTAGTTGCAGAGACATCCTCCTTCAAGTGAACACAGGTAGGTGAGCCTGCGGCGCGAGTTTTCCTCCGCAGTGCGGAGTAAGTCCATCTTCTCACGCAACTCCAACTTTGACCGGGACGTGGATTGAAGTGTTCTCCGCGTTCGTCAGCCGCAAGGTTTGGAGGAGTGTCAGTATTCTCATGCAACCCTTGAAGAGGAGGGGGTGAGCCATAGTCCAGCTTCGGGCATGATAAATTCGCCTGAACTTCGTGTGCGTGGACACCACTCGATCCCAGCGGGCGAGGTAGAGCCTCGGCGCATACGGGATCACGAAAGGATGGAGGTAAGGAAGCTTTCGGCATGCGAGCTCGGCAAGTGGGTCGAAGTAGTTCCCTACGCGCGCATCTGTTGCCGCAGCCAAAGATGTTTCATTATACCTCATCGCAACTCAACCAAAACTCAAAGTATATAATACTAAAGAAAACATTTCGAAGCAGCATTGATAGAACAGAAGAGTAATTCCCTTGCTCTCTCCCTGGAGTTACTGTAGACTTCAGGACACACCCTCAGAAATTCGACCTCTCCTTCCACAGTAGTAAGACAGTAGCAACCTATAACAGAAAGCTCTTGTGGTAAGATATTATTATTAATTGTTGTACATAAGAAGATCAAGTATTACATTTTCATAGTACTAAGCTGACAGCAGTAAATAGATCTAGTAAATAAATTTTTTTTGGTAGAGATAAGAAGTAGTAGTAGTTAGTATCTTTTGCTATAGATACAAATTATAAACGTTATTCCTAAACAACCTATTCATTCTTGTAAGACTTAGCGTACGATTTTCGAATATTCCTTTTGGTGAATCAGAAGGAAATTCGATTAAGAACCCCATTCAATACCAGCATCTGCGGTCCCCTGAATTAAGGACCCCAGCTGCTACCCCAGGGAAGAAATCCCCTAAAAGTATTCACCATCGAATTTTAGATTTAAGTAACACTTTTCCTTTTTGGTCCGCCTCGGGTCGTACATATATATACATACTAACCGGAGCGGGCATACAGACCCTTTAGTCCTGAGTATAGTCAGAATGTCTAACCCGTCTTGGAAGCCAACACGCCGCTCAACCAGAGGTTTGGGACGGGAAGGAACCCCGTCAAGCCATGGAGCAATCCCAAAACAATCGGGACCGCCCAACGAGCAGGGGATTCCGAGACTTGATAACTCAGACAACCCGGGTGTATCCTCGGATACTCCGGGACCCCAGACGTACAGTAGCTTTCGGCCAGCCAGGGACCCAGAACCAGTACCCCCCTTCGGGATACTGGGACCGTTTCCCATTGACGAGCGGGCAAACGAGCCTAACGAGATTCAGCCCTCGGGCGCGGCACCTGCGTCCTTGAGCTTCCCCAGGACGGATGTCAGTCGACAATCCGGAGCGGAAAGCGCTCCCGAACCAAACGGCTCCGGCGTAGGCGACGCAAACGATAGTGCTCAGTTCGAGCACTACATCCAACAAGTCGTTATGGCTACCGTAGGATTGAGGCGCGCCGAAGAATTGAAGCACTTCAGAGAGGAACTAGACCGCAGTCGAGCCGTTATGCGGCAAGACATGGCCGTCATCTTGCGGGAAGCAGTCATGGGGCCTAATCCCATGTTCAGCCAAGGTCCTACGGGAATCAGCGCCGCGCAAGTGCGGGAAAGAACTGAACCACCCCGAACAGCTTCCCAGCAATACCCCCAACCGATTACGACAGCGGCCGCGTTTACCACCAGCCGGCCAGAATATATATTGAGTTCGAGTTCTCCTCCGAGAGAAGCCCCGACTCGCAATCCCCAGGTGTACCCCGTACATATGGCTAGAAGCGCCAATGTCGACAACTTCTTGGCGCAACTCAGTAATTTTAACCTAGACGATTCGTTGCCCAATCAAGGCGTCGAAAGGCAAGCTCCTTCGCGAGGGCCGTCGCAGGCGAGCTCATTTCCAAAATACCACAACATCCCAAAATGGGACATACATTTCGACAACGAAGACCTAAACATCGATGATTTCCTCCTGCAAGTTAGTAGACAGCGCGAGGCCTGCAATGCTTCATGGGCAGATGTAGTGCTGAATTTCCACCACTTGGTGAAAGGACAGCCCAAGCTTTGGTTTTGGGGGTGGATCAAAAAGAACCCTCAAGCCACATGGGGGGCGCTACGTCTAGCCCTACTCGAGCAGTACCGCAGCCTCGAGACAGATTTTGACATATTTCGTCAAATGTCGTCACGACTTCAAGGCGATCAGGAGACATTCGACGCCTATTACGGGACCCTTCTAAGGCTCAACGCTAAGATGAAGTTCCCAAAAGCGAATCGAGACCTCATCGAAATCGTCAAAAGAAACGTCAAACGGCAGATAGGCCAGTACCTGCTTACATTTAACACCTCCGACATGGCGGAACTCGTGTATGTTTGTCGAAGTATCGAACGGTTTTTGGGCGAAGCGAGAGACGACTTTACGAGGAAGCCGAAGTTCACGATGGGAGCTCCAGTACGGAGGAACGTCTGTGAACTATCGGAGGAAGAGCCCAACGATCCTCCCTCGTCAGGTATCGGAGTGGGCGCAGTAGCCTTCAGGCAACGCGACCGCAGCAAGCTAATTTGCTGGATTTGCCGAGAGCCCGGACATACAATGTTCGAATGTTTGAAACTGCCGCAGAAACCTTTTTGCTTCCGATGTGGGCTTGAAAATGTGTATACTGCAAATTGTCAAAGATGTCGGGAAAACCCGAGAGCGAACTTCCCTCACGCCGGAGAGGGCAGTTCGAAGAACCGCCAACCGGCCATAGAACCATAAAAACCCCAGACTTACCAACCAATATCACCATTCTTAAACGACCGGACGATCCAACCGGGGATACGTCACTAAGTAATTCGGAACGTCATCCGGAACCCGAGACAGCTCTCGCCGGGACCCTCATCCTTGGCTCAAGCGTCTCGAATAAACCTTGTCGTCATTACAAGCCCTTTGATCAACGATGGTCAGAGTATCAAATAGCCAAAGCACGTATATTTGGGAAGGCTTTGCCATCCTCCCGTATACGTAGAGTTCGAAAACGGTTCCAACTGAAACGAAAAGCCATCGCCGCTATCGCAGCTACAACCCTGCAACTTTCGCCACGTGCGGATGGAGATCCGCGTCCGTATGCGGAGGTGAAACTTTTCAACCGATCCTGGACGGGCCTCCTGGACACGGGCGCCTGCATCAGCGTGATAGGTGGAGCGGGAGTGGAATACTTAAAGGCCAACCGCATTCCGTGGAAAACATTTTCCTCGGTGGTAACTACTGCCGATGGCCGAGCTCAGAGTATCGTCGGGATCTTACACTCTAAGATCTTCTTCGCCGACCGGGAAGAAGACATCACTCTATACGTGGTCCCTTCCATATCCCAGGAACTAATTCTAGGAGTTGACTTCTGGAAGAAGTACGACCTAGCCCCGCGAGTCATGCCGAATTCGTCGGGCAACCTTTTCAATGTTAGCAGCATTAAAGTAGGCATTGATATGACCGGGGACTCCATTCCCAAAGCTGAGATACTATCTCATGCGCACATCCTTACTCCCGAGGAGAACAAGCTCCTCGACGAGACCCTGCAGAAGTTTCCGTCCTACGCCCGCTCGGGCCTAGGACGAACCCATCTCATGTCCCATGAAATAGACACCGGAGACGCCGCCCCCATTAAACGGCGTCACTATCCGGTATCCCCAGCGGTGGAGGAACTCCTCTATGCGCAGCTGGACCGAATGCTCGCCATGGATGTGATTGAGGTCAGCCCTAGCGCGTGGAGCTCTCCCGTAGTGCTAGTACGGAGGGGAGATAAGCACCGTATGTGCTTAGACGTGCGCGACCTCAATCGCGTCACAAAGAAAGATGCTTACCCTCTGCAGAACATAGAGGGGCTACTCGCTCGTCTGCCAGACACTTATTTCATGTCTAGCGTCGACTTAAAAGACGCATTCTGGCAGATCCCACTGGACGAGGAGAGCAAGGAAAAGACGGCTTTCACCGTTCCCGGGAGACCTCTTTATCACTTTAAAGTGATGCCATTCGGGTTGTGCAACGCGCCCCAGCGCCTATGCCGCCTGATGGATCAAGTCATCCCCGTGGAATGGAGACACAAAGTGTTCGTCTACCTGGACGACCTGCTCATCATTTCAAGTACTTTCGAGGAGCACCGGGAGCTATTATCCGGGGTAGCGCGCAAGTTAGGTGAAGCAGGCCTGACGATTAACTTGGAGAAATCCAAGTTCTGTCATCAAGAATTAAAGTACCTTGGTTTCATTGTCGGAAACGGAGTGCTGAAAGTTGACCCCAGCAAGGTCCAAGCCGTCAGGGAGTTTCCGATCCCGCAAACTACACGCCAAGTCCGCAGCTTCCTGGGTATGGCAGGATGGTATCGGCGATTCGTCCAAGATTTCTCGACGTTGTCAGGAGACCTATCTGACACGCTGAAAAAAGGCAGCTAGTTTCAGTTTGGAGAAAAAGCAATCGCCTCATTCCAAGCTATTAAGGAGAAGCTAGCCTGCGCACCCGTCTTGGCCAACCCCGATTTCAAGCGCCAATTTATAGTTTCGTGCGATGCCAGCGACACCGGCATCGGAGCGGTGTTGAGTCAACTAGACGACGAGGAAAACGAACGACCAATATTCTACTATTCTCACAAGTTGAACTCCGCCCAACGGAATTATACAGTCACCGAAAGGGAATGCTTAGCAGCAGTCATGGGGATAGCGAAATTTCGGCCGTATATTGAAGGCTACCACTTTAAAGTCATAACCGATCATGCGAGCCTGCAATGGCTCATGAGCCGACGGGAACTGAAAGGGAGATTGGCGCGATGGAGTCTGGAGCTTCAAAGTTATTCGTTCGACGTAGAGCACCGGAAGGGAAGTTTACATGTCGTACCCGACGCGCTATCACGCGTTCACGACGTGGAGGCTCTCCGAACCGGCGACTCTAGGCGAAGCGAGCTCACCGACGTGCTGCACATCGATCTGACGGATCCCAGCTTCAGCTCGGACCAATACCGCCAGATCATCGACAGCGTCGGGGATAATAAACACCAGCTACCGGATCTTCGGGTCGCCAACAATTTGGTGTACAAGAAGATCCAATCTAGTACAGACAACCCCATCCTTGAAGAGCACTCTTGGAAGCTTTGGATTCCAGCCGCGCTAACTGACCATCTGATCCGCCTGGCTCACGGCCCACCAGAAGCCTCCCACGGAGGCCTAGTCAAAACACTATACCGGTTGCGCCAGCAATATTACTGGCCCAACATGGCCGCACACGTGAAGGAATTCGTACGCCAGTGCGAAATCTGCAAGACCACCAAGGCACCCAATTACACCCTACGGGCGGAAATGGGAAAAGCGTTTGAGGTGGACCGACCATTCCAGCACTTGTATATCGACTTTCTGGGTCCCTACCCTCGGTCGAGACGGGGAAATACCCACGTCGTAATCGTTTTGGACCAACTCTCCAAGTTTATTTTAATTAAAGCGATACGACGAGCGACGACCGAAGTAGCGACTCGATTCCTTCTCGAGGAAGTCTTCTCCACCTTTGGAGTGCCAGAGACGATACTCTCCGACAACGGCAAACAATTCACGAGTAAAGAGTTCGACAAGTTCACGAGCGCCCACGGCATAAAACACCTGAAAACCGCGGCCTACTCTCCACAGGCCAACGCGAGCGAGCGAGCGAACCGCTCCATCTTAAGCGCCATTCGGGCGTACATCGGCTCAGACCACTCAACCTGGGACGCGCAACTCCTACCCATTGGAAGGGCGTTAAGGACCTCGATCCACGCCGCGACCAAGATGTCGCCCTACGAAGTCGTGTTCGGACAAAGGATGATGGAGCATGGTAGCGACTACCATCTGCTACGACAGCTCGACGGTCTGAACAATTCAGAGATCGAACTTCTCCCGAAGCCTTGCCGGATGAATATCCTTCACGCGCACATCAAAGACGCGCTCGCGAAAGCGCATTCCAAATATGAGAGACAATACAACCTCCGATGCAACCCGGTAAAATACCAAGTGGGAGACGAAGTGTATAAGAGGAACCACATTCTCAGCAATTTCTCCAAGGGAATCAATTCTAAATTCTGTTGCAAATTTACCAAGGCCAGAGTAGTCAAGGTTGTAGGAAACCTGTATCAATTGGCTAATGACCAAGGAAATGACCTGGGACTGGTACATTCCAAGGATCTACGGAGATGAAGGCATCCGCCTCCTCCCTTATCGACGCAATCAAGCATTGATTCGAGACCCCCCCCCCCCTTATCCTATCCTTACCCCGAAAGGGCAAACCAATTTCATCCCATATCCCAGATAAGAAACCAAATATTACATTATACTCAGAGCGACCACCTATGGTTCGAAATAGGAACTTGAAACAAGAAAGGAAAAAGGACAGCTCACGGTTTCCTTGACGGTTTCTCTCGCGAGACTCGGAAAGCCTTAAGGGGTGTAACGAACCCTGCCACTCGCAGAAAGCCAAACCACCTACGGCTCCAGAAATCGGAAACAGAATTTCCTAGTTACCAGGTGTAACTCTGCCCGAAAGTCAAACACTCTCGCGGCAAGAAAGTGAAACGACGACTTTTTGAGTCTGAACGCCACCATCGCCATCCTCAGCGTGATTCAAAAAGGAAATGTCAAACGTCGGCATCCGCTTCTTTGTAATAACCTTCAGCTCGCCCGGACGTTTTCGGCGCGCCCTATTCGCGAAGGCACTAATATTACCAGGAGTAGCGAAATTTAATCGGGGCACATCCACTACTGGACCACCGAAGCACCAGATTCCACGGTCAATTCCGAACCAGGAACTCCAGATTCGGCCGAGGGGCGAATCAGTTTCCCACAATCTAAAGTGAGTGTGACCACGAGTCTGCAGCAACGTGTCGCCGCATATTCGTAGGGTTTCGGCACGCATTCCGCGAAGCGGAGAGCCAAATCCTCGGATGCAACACGGGCGCAACAGTAAGCAGCACGTCGCTAAATGGCAAGAAGGGGAATTCCGACCCGAAACGGCAAAAGAAGCTCCTCAAACAACTCCAGAGGCATTCCAGAACATCTGGGATACATAGGAGGTTATCACCGTCCGAAGTCATAGGCTACGACTTCATGGGGCGAAGCCCAAGAAGCACGCCAACGACCGCCAGGGCAGCACGACCTCATCCATGCGGAGGAAGCCGCGCACGCCCGTGAGCCCACGAGTCAGACCCAGGTAAGGCTTGGTCGAAACTCGACCAAAGTTAATTTGTCCAAACCTCTTGTGGTAAACCATAAATTAACACACGACTCTTTTCCCCGGGGTATAGATTTTTCCGGGCACCTAAACCGCACCAGTTCCAGAAACAACAGCATCATCTGAGTTTTCACCAGTTCCAGAAGCACCAGCGTCATCTGAGTTTTCACCAGTTCCAGCAGCAGCAACCTCTGCGTCTCCACCAGCAGCAGCAGCATCGGCAGCGACAGCAGCATCCT
The DNA here is from genome assembly GCA_949715645.1 of Portevinia maculata. Taxonomy (NCBI): domain Eukaryota; kingdom Metazoa; phylum Arthropoda; class Insecta; order Diptera; family Syrphidae; genus Portevinia; species Portevinia maculata. The sequence goes on from OX454526.1 coordinate 12,067,148, forward strand.
AAATTAGTTCAGTGTTAGAAAATTAATTAAGCAGGACAGTGTGGGTGCTGATTATCAGCCCCGAGAGAGTTTTTTTTTCTTTGCCTATAGTAAAATATATATACTAGTACCCATAAGCGCGCGTAGCTTACCTTCGTGACGGTTCACTCAGTCGCGGACGTGTCGTTCCATTCTGGAAGCACGGTCAGATACTTACCCGAGTAATTTTAATTAAATTTCGGATACTAGTCGGGGATACGACACATTTTTACCTTCAGTACATCGGCGTCGCTTACTCAAAATCAAAACAATCGTTTATTTTGCGAGGTCGTGCTAGTACTCTGGAACCAGGAGATAGCCTTCCGACGGTAATTATCGGCTGCGAGGTTTAGTTCGGTTAACTGAGGCCAGGGAGTCAGTCTCGGTTGCATACTTGGCATTCTACCCGTTTGTTTCTATTATTCGTTTACTTGCATCGGCCAGTATTAGTGTCGTGAATGTACACCCAATACGGTAGCGGGGTTAGAGAAAAAAAAAAGATCGTAGTGCCATTATAGTATTACCATTACATAATTATTCAGGACCAAGGACCCATCATCGCTGTGCGCACACCGACGAGAGGAAAACCACGTAAGTCTTTTGCAAATTGTCACTATAATATATTATGATAGCACTACATTGAAATTACACTTATAATTGCAAACCTATGAATTATATAAAACCCCGAACGTTCGCCTTGGGACGATAAAATCTAGGACGCGCGTTATCCACCATCCTATATCGGGTATCTTTTACCATTTTTATTGTCGTGGTTCGTTTTTCTTTGATCTGGCTAAGTCAGGGTCAGTCCCACTTATCGAAAACTAAGACCCAAATCGGTGGGTAAAAATATATCGTGAGAGAGTCACGAAGAGTAGAAGGAAGATCGGCTCGCGCCTTCATGTAATTTGTCCTCGTGGATTTAATGTTAGTATAACCAAACCGTCCGCGTAGCTTTAATCAAATTGAGATTTCGCATCTACCAGTGCAGTGTATATGCATACCACTGCCTGGATATTTCGGTTTTCGTGTCCGGTTGGCGTTGTGTTTCGTGGCCCGATTATCTTTTGGCAATCTGACTTACGTTAAATTCGGTACAAAACCCGGCGTTATAGCTTAGTAATAAGGATTTTAATTGTTAAGTAAACTGCGTTTCGAGTTCAGGAATTTATCCGGAATTCGAACCTTAGGGTTCTGTCCCAGTATTAGTGAATTTTCTTGGACAGTATGCCCTACAGCATAACCATGCATATCGGTGGAGGATTATATACCGCCACAACTCGAATCAGCGTTCGTAGAATTAAGAATAGTTCGTAAGATACGGGGTAGGCTAGAACTAATCTGTTTCTTTAGTAGTATAAGATGTCCTAAACTTGAATAAAAACGAGATGATTTTTGAAACATGTTTATTGGAATTTGGCGTTTCAGTGTCAAATAGGGAACTGAATATGGAGTTGTAAATTATTCTTTTGGAAGGAGGAAGGTCGGAAGTCTCTCGAGGTATAGGAGAAGGGAAGGCAATGGGAGTAAAACTCTCCTAACGTAGGGGGATTCTACTCCCTTTTCGGAGTTGGGGCCGTCGCCAACCGTGCGGTGGGGCGGCCATGGAGTCTGCGCCTATGCGCAGTGGGGAGGGCCAGCACAGGGGGAAACTTTTCATCTCGCTTCTTCCCCCTCCCTTGTTTTTCAGGGGTGTAGTACCTGTTCGTAAGTCCAGCCTAGCTGGGAGTTCAATACTGTTTCTCAATCACGATCCGTTCGGGGTCTGCCCTCATCGGGCCAATTGAATTCGGTGGTTACCACACCACCTCCGCTTCTTATCTTGGTTAACGGTGGCGTACCATCGAGCCGCCGTATATAAGAGGTGAAGTTAGTACGGTTCATCGGTAAAGTGGAGGACAGGCATGTAAAAATAAATGTGACCCCAGTCTGGGGCTCGCTGCAAGCTCCCACACCCGCCGACGAGCTAGCGCGTGGAGGAGGTCATGCCTGGCAGCGAGCGGCCGGACACCCCTTCCTTGTTTTCGAGAGAGTCACCGGACCCTAGTCGCCTGTAAGCGGGGGCCAGTTGATTCCGGTCCGGCAGCCTGGGTGAGGATACCCGCCGTGACCAATTACGATCCTTTCTTTCGAACATCAGAGGAACAAGGAAGGGTACGGAGCAAGTCGCATGGGCACGCGACGTAGAGGCAGGAAGTAGCCGGAAGCCGGAGGCATCGAGGATTCTCCAGGCATATACCTGGTGGCGTCTCAAGAAGATGGACAAGAGGCAGGGTCTCCTGCAATGCGAATATCCTCCGCTGTTAGTCACGGACGACCCGGGATGGAATGGGTCCGAAGTCTTTCAAGGAGATCGACCGGTCTCTGGGGTTGCGGAGGTTTCTCTTCTCTCTTGAATCCTACTCTTACCTTTCGCTCTCACCATCGTCCTTCCAGCGGCTTCCCTACCAACGGCTTCGAGGAGCTGTCACTCAACCAAGTGATCGAAGTGTGCGTGCACCATAGAGGCACTTGTGTTTTCCGCTTTTACAAGTGGGGTACGGGTGTCGGCAACGCGGTGAGATGAAGTCGTTGGTTTAAGGGACTTCCACGATGCTTCCGCTGTCGAGTGCGCGACCGCTGTTACCGTGCACGTTACAATAGTGAGTTCAACTCAACAGCAACAAAGTGCTTACTCAAGGTCAATGGGAAGGTAGTGTTATGCGGAGATCGAAATATGAATGGATCTTTGTATAGGGCAGCTATTGAGCCTGTTTTATCTGAAAGTGAATCGGGGGCTAACGTTGCAAAAGCAGACGGTTCAAAATTGCAGTTGTTTCATGAAAGGTGGGGACACCAAGACAAAAGACACGTAAGAGATATGCTTAAAAAAGAGTTAGGCATAGACGTTAAGTTGACAAGAGAAATCTGCGAACCGTGTATTTTGGGCAAGGCACATCGTATGCCATTTGGGACCAGGAGAAAGGCAACAAGACCTGGCGAGTTGTTTTCAACTGATGTTGTAGGACCCTTTCATGAATCTTTTACGAAAAAGCGGTATTTAGTCGTGTTTAAGGACAGCTACACGAAATATCGATACGGTTTAGTAATGAAAGAAAAATCAGACGTCAAAATTGTTTTGAAACAAGTGTTAGCAAACGTAAGTACGCTTAAACACTCGATCGTAGAGATGCTGAGTGATAATGGCGGAGAGTTTGACTGTGCTGATGTGAAGCAAATTCTAGCAGAGAACGGAATTATTCAGAGGCTGACAGCGCCGTACACACCACAGCAGAACGGCGGCAGTGAACGGGATAATAGAACAGTCATAGAGATGGCGAGGACATTTAAGTATGCAAACCGTGAAGCTGAATTTCCTGATGCAATGTGGGCAGAGCTAGTAACATCGGCAATTTATGTTCTTAACAGAACAGGCAAATCATCCAAGGAAGGTGTTAGTCCATATGAACTATGGTTTGGAAAGAAACCCAGGATCAAGCATCTACGTATTATTGGATCGCCCTGCTTTGTTCACGTTCCAGTAAAAAAGAGAAAGAAAATGGACAAGAAAGCAGTTAAAGGATTCTTAGTGGGTTATGATGGCGACGAACGTTACCGAATTTACATAAAAGAAGAACACATAATTATGTTGTCAAGAGATGTTCAATTCCAAGAGAAACCTGTAAATTGCGATGAGGAAGTCAGACTACCTATGAGAAATATCGATCACATCGATGATCATATCGAGAAACAGCTTGAAGACGAACACATCGAGAACAATGATGAAGACGATAACACCGGAGAAGAAGGACAAGATGAAACGCTCAACGATGAAGAATATGGGACTGGAAATGATTCGGATACGGAATATGAGAGTGTTCCATTAGAACAAGGACGTGAAATGAGGGATAGATTCGCGATCAAAAGACCTAAGCATCTAGAGGATTACGCTTTGGAGATAGAGCACTTTGCTACCATTGCGGAGGATCCTGATTCTTATGAAGATGCATTAGGAAGCCTCAATAGTAGTGAGTGGCAAAAGGCCATAGACAAGGAGATTTTTTCTCTAAAGGAGAATCAGACTTGGAGATTGACCGAACTGCCAGCAGGTGCGAAGGCGATTCCGTGCAAATGGGTATTCCGCTTGAAGAAGAATCCGGATGGTAGTGTTGACAAATTTAAAGCGAGGCTTGTCATCAAAGGTTTTAACCAGCGTCATGGGATAGACTACAACGAAACATTTAGTCCAGTTGCAAGATTAGGAACTATTCGTTCAATTCTTAGCATCGCAGCGAGCGAAAGAATGCATTTGTCACAGTTCGATGTATCAACAGCGTTCCTCTATGGAGAATTAGAAGAGACAGTGTTCATGAAGCAACCTCAAGGGTTCGATGACGGAACTAGTAAAGTGTGTCAGCTAAGAAGAAGCCTTTACGGACTCAAACAATCACCAAGATGTTGGAACAAGTGGCTCGGGGAGTTTCTTCAAAAACTTGGATTTAATGCCAGTGATGCAAATCCGTGTTTGTACATCCGAGAATTAATTGGTAAGAAAATAGTGCTGGTAATCTATGTGAATGATGGCCTTATAGCAGCAACAGATCTAGGGGAGTTGAACGTATTCATTGAAGAAATGAAGTCGGAGTTCAAAATACTTTCAAAGGAAGTAGTGTACCTTTTGGGGATTGAAATCGAGAAAAAGGAGGATTTCATAAAAATAAGCCAAAAAACACATGCCATGAAGATTTTGGAGCGTTTCAATTTTTCGGAATGTAAACCAGTTTCAACACCTATGCTGAAAGGTTCAGAGATTTCCTCACCAGGGAAAGATAACAACACAACGCAGAAGTTTCCCTATAGACAAGCCGTATCAGCACTAATGTACTTAATGCTTGGTACTAGACCAGACCTTGCATATAGTGTGGGAGTTTTGTCAAGGACGCTCGAAAATCCAAACGCAGAAGACATCATAAGACTGAAGAGAGTTTTTCGGTATGTAGCTGGGACTTTGGATCTTGGGATTGTTTATCGTCGGAACTCAAGAAAAGGTGTTTTGGAAGTCTACAGTGATGCTGATTTTGGAGGATGCGTTAAGACAGGACGATCAACAACTGGTGTAATTGTGAAGTATGCAGGAGGGGCAGTTACCTGGATAAGTCAAAGGCAAACGGTAGTTGCAACTTCAACAACAGAAGCAGAAATCATTGCAGCAAGCGAAGCCGCCAAGGAGGCCATTTGGCTGAAGAGATTGTTTCAAGGAATCATCAAACTTGAGCATGTTCCAGTCATTCAAGTTGACAATTCAGCAGCGGTGAAACTTGCTCAGAATCCAGAATTTCATAGAAGAACAAAGCACATTTCCATGAAACATTTCTTTGTTCGAGAAAAGGTCACAGATGGAAAACTCAGAATCCAAGAAGTATCAGCTGAACATCAGGTTGCAGACATAATGACGAAAGCTCTTTTGAAGATACGACTACGAATCCTGTGTGACCAAATGGGACTTGTATAAGTGTTCTATAGTTTTTTTTTGTTTTCCATTTAAATGACTTTTTGAAGTGTCAGAATTAAGAGATATTTTGTTTGTTTTGCTTTGCTCTATGTTTAAAATTTTTTTTTGTAATTCAGAAGCTATGAATGTGCACATTAATTAATTGAACTTAAATTTACAAGGGAAAGTGTTGAGACTGTGTCAATTTAGTTGTACACCCCTGTTCATTCTTCTGTATGTCAATTTATGTACGCTACTGTACTATCTGTCACATTTAAATTCTGTTGAAATAAACTGACGAAAGTTGTTCGTCGCAATAATTGGTTCGAAGTAGAAGCAGTGTTTTTCTTTCCTAGACGTTTTGTATTTCAAATTGATTAACTGGTAAATTCTCAACATCAGTGAGGCTTGGAAGATTCGGGTTGTGAAAATGATTTCAATAGAAAAATTTGATCTCGGGTAGCACGTGCTTTTGAAAATTGTTCAAATATTTATTTTTTTAAACAATTTTCAAATATTTTCTCAAGGAATTTTTCAAATACATATATCATTTGCTAATGCCATTGGGTTTGAGCTATGCAATGAGAGTGTGTAAGAGTAGAAAAGGATGCCTTTGTAGGTTTTTGACAGCTTTTGATTGATTGATTGATTTGACTACGCACTATCTCTACAGCTCTGCGTATGCAAACTCCTTCCCATAGTGTTTGGGCTTAATCGCCCAAGCCTTTTTTATGTTGCCTCATCAAATTTATTCAAACACATTTATCTTAACGAATAATATCGATGCTTCTGTCGATTTCGATTGGCAATTATTTGATGCCGATCATTCTAAGTACGGCAGAAAAGTAAATTGTAGTAGTTGAGTGCAAGTACGTGTTTACCCTAGCTATTTATCTCGGGTAAAACGGAGTGCTCTCAGATTGTACTGAGGGTGATTTTTGTATCCAACCGAAAACGACATTTTGCGATGACAGCAGTTCGTGTGCACTCGGGGTACAAAAAAGTTACCAATCGAAATTGACATTAGTGTAATCAAACCACAAGCATCCACATTTGACAGCTCTTAAATGTCAAACAACTGTCGTTCAAATTTGCACCAAAAATCATCATACCTCAGTTGCCGAAACTTCATCCGATTCTCCACTAAAGAAGAAAATTCGTATTTGCGTGTCTCGAAAAAAATGGAGGAGACGTACGTTTCCCAAGTGCAAAGTTTTCTGTGCTTTAATTTCCGCTAAAACAACATAAAACCTAAATATTCAACGAAATAACTTTAATGTAAGTGCGCTCCAACAATTCTGTTAATTTTTTCGTGAGTTTTTTTTCGCATAAACCCCCCTTGAAAATGCTTAAAGTTATTTGGAACAAAGTGCGACCTAATTTACCAATTTGTGTGATATTGAAAAAAAGGAAAATATTCCAATTTGGTAGTGAGGAATGCGAGGGTTGGAATTCTTGTTAGATCATTCAAATTCTAAAATAATAATGCGCTATTAGTTCTGAGTGTTTTGTAACGCTGTTCAGCGTAGTGGTTTGTGAAAGAATAATAACAAGAATTTAGAAAATATTGTTTGATCGATTTAGTATATTTTGTTGTTGTTCTTTTTCTTGCGCCTGACAAGATTTGCCGTCGAAAAAATATCTACTGCTCGGAGAAGCAACAAAAAAATGCACCATCACCTTTCGTCGCCGAAAATCAGCAGCAAAAAAACTAAAATTAGACCAAAAAAGAGATCTCACCGCGAATTGAAATAATTTTTTTTTCTTAACTTTTTTTTTTTTTTTTTTTAATATTTATACATAACAGTATACAATATATGCATAGAGTTTATGTTTTCCTCATCTTTGTCGTTTTTAAGAGACTCTCGAACATAGAAACAAACAGCGACGGAGGTCAAAATTTAAGAAAAAGATTCGAATTCAAAAATAGATTTATTGTTATTCGCATTTAATCAAAGCGAAATGAGAGGCGACAACCACAAGCTGTATGAGTCGGGAGGCAGGGAGAAAATTGGTTCATTGATTTTTTGCACTGCCCCTGGGTACATTGATTATAGCTAGGTAACGCAACTAGCGCGCTTACAGAGAATCGTTACATCTAATTCCTTATGCTACAAAAGTATTGCCAGCTAAGCTTAAATGCAATGTGTTGGGTACTCTAATGAATGCAATTCCTTTCATTTCGTGAAGGTTTAGGTACGTAAAAAGAGATTATCTTCGTCTTACAAAGGAGATAGTTGGGGGTAGGAAAATAAAAATCAAACCACTATTTCATCTTTCTAGACCACGGACTTTATTATTTTAATTGTATCAATACTTAATTTAATACACTGTTTACTCTATACTTGGACTTCCAGCTTTTGATGAACCATAACAATTGCTTTACGATGCTGTCATTAGGCCTTTCTTATTTGTGGCAGGCAGTTCCAGTACCATTCAATGTATGTTTTATTATGACATTGAGGGTTGCACCTGACTACACTCTACAGCGTTGGCAATACTAACAGATTTTTAACTTTCTCGTATAACTAGTATACTAAAGAGAAAGATGTTGCAAAAGTGCTGAAATTTCGAACTCAAATTGAGTATGAGGTATGTATAATGAAATGACTACAGAGAAGTTAAAAAACGTGTATCCCGAATTTTTGTCCGTCTCTCCATCTGTCACCGATGCTTGAGTAGCAATGGGTGGACGGATTTACTTCAAACTTCGTACTTCGCCTATGTCGCGCGGCCAGTTAAAAAACGTGTATCCCGAATTTCTGTCCGTCTCTCCATCTGTCACCGATGCTTGAGTAGCAATGGGTGGACGGATTTACTTCAAACTTCGTATTTCGCCTATGTCGCGCGGCCTTTTGTTTTTATCATTTTAAATAACGGTACCTACCATAGAAATAGTTGTTTAACACAGATCTTCTCAAAAACGTTTATATGCATACCTAGTTAGTGCCGCATCTCTTTCTTAAACGTCAACAAATATTGAAGGATACAATTTCAGTAAATTCATCATTTTGATTGTTTATAAAGTGTGTATTTAAGTGAAATGAAAAAGCTATGAAGAGTAAAAACTACCAATTTATAGACCATAAACCTGAGAAAGTATGTTAAAGTAAAAAAAAAACAATAAACATATGGAAAGGTCAAAGTTCGTTGGGGCGATTTTTTTTTTTTTTTTTTTTTTTTTTTTTTTTTTTAAATTCTGGCTCGCCAAGACGATTTATAAAAGGGGGGTACTTCGACCTAAAAGATCTTTTGTACCGTATGGGCCAGACAAATTTTAAACTAGTAAAATTTCCACTTTCCGTGTAGAGCGGACAATTTTACCAGTAGAAGAATTCTTTATGTCCTCGGGGCTCAATTGTTCCCTGAGAAAGATCTTCTTTCTAATTCCATTAAGGGCTGGGCATTCACATAAAATGTGTTCAGCTGACTCGTCCTCTTCAAGACAGAGTCGGCACTCAGGAGAATCTGCTATTCTCATTTTGTGTAGATGATATCTTAAACCGTGGTGACCAGTAAGGTAATCTACTAGGTTTTTGATATCATGCCTGCTTAGGTTTAGACATTTGCTGGCATTATGATTGAAGAGCCGAATGGCTCGTTTGGCCTGTCTTAGACCTGGGATGTTATCCCAATGATAGATACATTTTCTATGTTCCCAGCTTTTAATTGCTGCCGTTGCTGCCGTTGCTGCTGATCTAGGAGTGCAGCAGAAAGGTTCGGGACCTATGAAAGGTGTTTCTGAACCTTTTCTGGCCAGTTCGTCGGCCTTTTCGTTACCTTCTACCCCGACATGACCCGGAACCCACCATAATTTGGTCTTGTTTCTTGCTCCGAGTATTTGTAGGGTATTGAAGTAGTACATGACTGGTTTGGAGTCAATGGTATACGAGCTAAGGGCGTTTATAGCTGCTTGACTGTCCGTGAAAATATGGATGGTTGCACCTTTTATGCCAGATAAGATAATGTGACTGGCGCATTCTTGAATGGCGTGGAGCTCCGCTTGAAATACGCTGGGACTTTTTCCCATGGGTATCGTAAAGCGTTTGTGTGGTCCGTATATTCCCGCTCCTACCCCCGTTTCCATTTTAGAACCATCCGTATACCACTTTATGCCGTTATGGCTGTTTGGTGGGTTATTGCTAACCCATGCTTCTCTTTTGGGTATCTCCGTGGAGAACCGTTTGTTGAAGCATAGTGTTTTTTGAATGCGGTCTGTGACCGCGCAGTTAATGTTAAGTTCTGGCAGTTCATCGAGAAGGGTCTTAAGTTCCGGATGATCATTAAGACTTATCTCGTTTAGCTGTATTAGACTTATTGCACTGCGGATCGCCACTTTTTGGACGTATATGTGGAGGGGTATAATTCCTGTTATTGCCTCTATGGCAGCTGTTGGACAGGTACGCATGGCTCCGGAGATACCAAGGCACGCAAGCCGTTGTACCTTTTTGAGCTTCTCTATTGCGACCTTTTGTGTGGATTTTGTCCATACCATACTATGGAGGCGTATGTTATGATGGGTCTTATCATCACTGTGTAGATCCAGTGGACGATCTTTGGAGAGATTCCCCAGGTTCTACCATATGTGCGACGACAGGCCCATAAAGATCTATTAGCTTTACTGATTTTGTTGTTTATGTGAGAGTTCCAGTTAAGTCTCTTGTCCAGGATTACTCCAAGATACTTGACTTCGTCGGAATACTCTACGACCGTGTCGTTTATTGTAGGCCTAGGTCTAATTTCCTTCTTTTAGTGAAAGGAACGATGACAGCTTTACTGGGATTTATGGAAAGATTTTCCTTAATGCACCAGTCTATGGCTGTCTTTAGAGCATTTTTCATTTTTGATGTGACTCCTATTGAGTCTTTGCCCCTAACTATGATGACAATATCATCGGCGTACCCAATTGTGGTGTAGCCCAAACTGCTCATCTTGTGTAGCAGGTCATCGATGACCAATGACCACAGAAGGGGTGAGAGTACTCCCCCTTATGGGCAGCCTCTTACGGCTGTTACTGATACTGAGGTCGTTCCTGACGAGGAAGTTATTTGCGACTTTCCAGCATCGCTTTGATCCATTTAATAGTTGGTTTATCTATATTTCTATGGTACAAAGCATTTGATATGGATTCATATCCAGTGTTGTCGAAAGCACCCTCTATGTCTAGAAAGGCACAAAGTGCGATCTCTTTGCAACGGTAGGCGTTTTTTATCTCTGTAGTTGGGGCGATACCCAATTCCTATCCCTCATAAAGTGGGCCTGACGAAAATCTTAGTAGAAGCGAATTGTTCGCATGGATCTTCATATTTTGTTATACAAAGGATTTCATTAGAAAAACAACGTTTTTGTTAAACAAAGGCCTCTAAAAAAGTCGGCATGGCACAAAACTTTATATGATTTGTTCAATAAAACGTCATTTGGCGGATTTTAAAAATCTTTAAACATGAGCATAAAGAGCCCCTAGAGAGAATATATTCCAAATTTCAGCTTCCTAGCTCCTTTGACTTTCCGATAAAACTGACATCTTACATTGTGGGCGTGTCACTTGGCTGATTTTAAAAATCTTGGGCCCCTAAAGATAATATATTTCAAATTTCAGCTTTCTAGCTCAAATTTTTATAGTCGATAAATTTGTTGAGATTGTGTTGTGGGTGGATTTTCAGAATTCTAACACTTGTTTATTTCGGGCCCCGTGAGAGTATATGGTTCAAATTTCAGCTTTCTAGATCGAGTTTTAAGGCCTTAATTTTGCCTACGGACGGACGGACGGTCATGGAGTTCCGATCTTCCAGCTGACGCACGGGCATGCACGTACCTTTTGTCCAGCTTCGCGCGCTGCTTGCGGAGTGTACAAAGAAAACAGTCAAACCTTTTTTGTTTGTATTATCTCTGTCGCGAACAAGACAATACAAAACCAAGTGCTCATGCAAAAAAGCACAAAGTACTCAGGTCGTAGTAATCCTCTACCCCCTTTCCATCCCGTATGCCGTATGCTGTTGTGTCTGTTTGGCCATAGCAAGTTCAATAGAGGCAACTTCTGGCGCATAGCGGGTCGTGACACTTTAGATTTTGTTAGTGTTGCAAATCATCGTACGGGCATAACTCCTGCGGTAATTTGTTTTGGAAAACTGGCGCACAAATCTTCTGCAAGGCCTCGCTAAAGTACCGTCAACGTTTTTTTTTATGTTTGTCTCTCATAATGTGTAAAAATTTAAGGCTAGAAGTGAGTAATATCCGTGGGTTGAGGGCAAATCTTTTTTCGTTGTATGGCCACGTTTCTCAAAATAAACCATTTGTCCTGGACTTAGCAAACTCCGGGTAAAGTTAGATCTGATATTACAGAACTCAGTCCACCTGGGTACACGCCACATGACCTCATATTCGATATCGCCAAGAACGCTACAAAATGTCTAGGCTTCCTAAAGCGATGCAAGAAATATTTCACCCCTTTTGATCTGACTACAATTTATAGGGCGTTCATTCGCCTCAAACTTGAGTAAAACGCTTATATCTGGGCTGGTGCCCCAATCACATATTTGGAGCTGTTCGACAGAATACAAAAACGCGCGATAAAACTCATTGGCGACCGAGATATCACGAAATTGCTTCACTCTTTTCGTCGTAATGTCTCCTGCATATCATTGTTTTATCGATATTTCCGCCAAAAGTGATCTTATGAAGTAGATTGCTGCATTCCACCCCTAGAACATTTCAACCGCAACACCCGCCATGCCAGAAATACGCATCATTTCACTCTTAAGCATACTTTCGGACATACACTGAAATAAAAAGAATCGTGTGGAATGCTCTATCACGCTCTGTTTTACCTACACATTATGATACATTCAAAACCAACGTGCATCGGTTTCTCGTCCTTCGTTCTTCCTCTTTGCCTTAATGCCAGTGCTGTTTAATTATGTACATTATAAGGATGCTTAAAATCTCGTTTGCACACGCAAATTATGAAAAAAACAACATTGATTCTGATCCCGAATATAAGGCGCGTTTTATTGGTTAGTGTATACCCAGCTCATTAAAATTTTACATTTTAAAAAACAACAAACCGAAAGTTAAGCTAAATTGTTCAGCATAAGAGTGAACATATAAAGTGAAGATAAAGGTTTTGGAACCTCTGGAATGGAATGACACATACCTACGAGGGTGTCTTAAATATGTATTAAATATGAGCTTAAAATATGTTCCAAATGAAACGCGCCTTTAGTAACTTTTAGCTGTCTATGGGCAATATTAAGGTATATTACAAACATGTTGATTAAAAGGGCATGAGCAGCAATTTACAGCTATTTATTAATTGTTTTCGTTCGTTTGTATTTAGTAGTATACATGAAATCGTAATCTCCCTAAGTAACTTAGACACCACCCGTGGAGAAAAACCCTACAACTGCACCCAAACACTTCTTTCCTATCTCTAATATTTCTAATACCAAGTAGCTTACACTGTGTTCTTAGCATTATAAGGGTACTGTAACAACAGAAAAAAAACCCCTTTAGCGTAAGCAAATTATAAAAAAAAAAAAAAATAGTATAAAATGTATTTATAGAAAATTGTTCAACTTACGAGTAATTTGTTTCGAAAAAATATTCTTTTGCCATAACAACGCGATTCTCACAGTTTCATTTTTATATTTTGTACACAATCCTGTTATATTCTTTACTTTTTAGTATTTAAAAAAGTCCTTCTTACTCCTTCTTAGCTCTGGAACTTTTTTTTTGTTATATCCGCTTTATTATAAACGTTTAACGAAATATTCACGCAAATCTCGTCTCCCGCCATAGAAATGCACCAATTTGTTCCTTCAGTTAATTCTGCTGATGTTTTGTCTTTCACTTGACAATGACGTTGTCGACTCTATTCAGAGTCGGTTCTTTTTTGTCAACTTCGAAAGCCGATGCTTTGATCTTTACATCGATTATGCTATATTTTACGTACGTTTAGACTGTTAACACATGTTTTGTGAATATCGATGAAAATCGAACATCCCCAATTTGTAGTAAATACTGAATCATTTTTACCTAATAAACGAATACGCTCATACTATGTCCATTAAACTAACTCTGAATAAAACCAGAGTTTTTGATTGTGAAGAAAACTTACGATTGAACTATTATCTATTACAGTTTTACTGGCAACACTGGCCACAAAACCATGTGTTGGATTATATAGATTCTGTTCTCTATTCTATCTAGAGAACTATGTGTATCTCTGATTGAAATGCACAATATAATCGAGAGCGAGCTATATCATACTTTGTGTGAATTTTACACTATATACTTGAACCATGTCGCTTAAGGTCGTTGTCATCGACCTTGATTCCATGCTTTTTGCGCACACACACACAAGAACATATTATGCACCATATCTACATTACCATGATGGTATAATCAAGTGACTACGAGTATATACAATACATGCTGGGATATATTGCAACAAATTATTTGAAATGCGGAATGTAATTGTTTTAAGTGCATTCGTGCTTGTGTAGCGCTGCATCTTATGTTTTCGATTTTGTTCATTATATACTGTCTTCACTAACGATAAATTCATAGCAAAATTAAATAGTATAAGCAGATCAACTGTCAAATTTCATTTGCTGGGCATTTCATAGCCTACTTTGTTCGTTTAAGAGAGCTCCCTCTCGTGGCAACGATTTTCACCGAAAGCATCACTGCACTAAGGGAATTATAGAATGCGTTAACAGCCTGCTTTCTATCGAGAACTACGGAAATATAGATGCTATAATGGTCTCCACTTGAGATAATGAAAACATGTGTTATCGTATACTATCAATTTGTCGCAAGTTGAGAGCGCGTGTCACATCGCTCTGCCGACATTTGCCTCATCCTCCGGTTCGCCAAAGAGTGAACCATTTCGAAATGGCAATCGACAATGAATAATATTTATCGGGCGGAGAAATTTGTTTGGTGCCAGGAGACACAAATCACTCTTTAAAATCTTCCATTATTTGTACATCATATTTATGTACTTACACTAGAGCACTATTTGTCATTTATTTATCTCGTACTTATTAAGAGAGCGACCAATGCCAAATCCAATGCAGTTAACCTATTTTCTTCTTGTTTGGGTAATCCCAGATTTATGCAATTGACTGTCCAGCGACCTGGGTAGCGGGTAAATAAATTAACAAAACAAATAACTTCCCTAATAGCTTTGAAAGGAGTATTTCAACCTTATGATAATCTATATAAGGTCACTGCATGTCGACCTATGTATCTGTAAGAGAACAGCTTTATGTGCTACTTTGGTATTCTTTGCTTGGTATGTATCGAGAAATAGTGTATTTTTGTTTAACCCTCAGTGGTACACCGTTGAATGGAGATCAAGTTTTATTCGTTTGTTAGAGAATTGGGCGGTAGTTAACACGAGAATGATGGGGGAGAACTTTTACTAGGACAAATTAGCTCCACAAAAAAAAAAAAGAAGCAGCAAATCCAAGGATGGCGTCTGAAAGGTTTTGTTGCTCTATTGAATTTGTTTGAAACTTCAATGTGATGTTAAAAGTAAGTTTTGGCATTCGTTCTCAGTGGAAATATTTGAAATAAAGTATTTAACAGTATGTAGCTGCGTACGTCTGCGGATGCTATCAAAGATTCGTTTTCTGTGTCAATGTCTGAGATAAGATCAGTGTTGGCTTACTCTAGAGGACTACGGAAGACTGAACTTAATATTTAGGCTTAAGAGCCGATCTGAAAAAATGAGCAATGCTATTGAAGCCAATATATGAGATTTTCGAATGTTTTTTTATTTGTAAAAATGCATGTTATGGTACCAAACAAAACTGCAAGTCAAACTGCTGAAGCGATTTTGACCAAACTTCAAAGAAACACTCTCGGGAATATTCGAGCTTAATCCTTTTATTGTTGGGAGCTTGTTCCGGTCACGCAACTTCGTTGCACCGCTAAGGGTAGCTGCTAGTTGTCGAATCAAACAGAGTTTGGTTGGCGCGCTTTGCGGATTAAGGGGATTTTGCCCTTTGCGTCCCATAGTTTTTTTTTTTTTTTTTTTAAATTCTGGCTCGCCAAGGCGATTTATAAAAGGGGGGGTACTTCGACCTAAAAGATCTTTTGTACCGTATGGGCCAGAAACATTTTAAACTAGTAAAATTTCCACTTTCCGTGTAAAGCGGACAATTTTACCAGTAGAAGAATTCTTTATGTCCTCGGGGCTCAATTGTTCCCTGAGAAAGATCTTCTTTCTAATTCCATTAAGGGCTGGGCATTCACATAAAATGTGTTCAGCTGACTCGTCCTCTTCAAGACAGAGTCGGCACTCAGGAGAATCTGCTATCCCATAGTTTAGTCCCATGGCCAAAAACAGCTTTTAAAATTTTCAATTCAATCGGGTAAGCTGCGTGAACGCATAGAAGTCGAGCACACACACAGAAGATGGCTGAGTTTTCCCGCCACTTCACCACCCTACCCTACCCCACCCTACGCTTACGCGATGCTAAATGTCATCACAGCTTTCTTCGCTATTTATCAGAAACCTCATATATTTGAACTTTCCGCACCTGGGAATCACCCTTTCATTCATATAAATGCCTTGAATAGGTCGGAGTGGATCAGAGCACGGGCAGTAATACGATACACATTCCCCTCCAAAACTTGCACTCATACATCAAGTACTCGGTGCAGCGACGTTAGATCCTCGCTTATGATGGCTTCATCGTCAGCAAAGGGTAACTGATGCACTTTGGGGTGCTTCAAATTTCCTTCAAGTAGATAATCAAGGACTGTTATAATTTGTAAAAATTTAAATCAAAAAAGTAACCTATTTATGAACTTCTGAACTCGATGTAATATTATTATTATTATTATAATATATTAACATATGATTACAAATACATATAATAATTAATAGTGAGAGCACTAGCTGCAGAGGCTTACGGCTCTATGGTATGTTATATGTTTGTATAATTAAATTCTAATGTTAAGACTATTTATATAATTGTAGATTTTTGCTATATTTTCGTGGTTTGGATTACTTAATAATTCGTAAGCTGAATAGTTGGTGAGGAGGAGTGTGTTAGTTGGTCTACTGGTTGTACATTCCCTTATTCCCAGAATATGGTTTATGGTAATTTGTGAGTTACAACATTGGCACCATGGCGGAGGTTCGTTATTGAGAAGGTGTTGGTGAGTGTAAGAGGTGTGTCCTAACCGCATCCTCACGAAGGTGGTGTTCATCTGTTTTGAAGTCGTGTCGGGGTAAACTGGCTGGGTTCTGTCCTTGTTTATAAGCGCGTAGTGGTGTTGGTAGTTATGCCAATCCGAAAGTTGTCTGGATTTAAACATTTGGTTGGTGGCTCGTATCATATCAAGCTTGGTGTAAGTTGCGAATTTGTAAACTGGGGCCCGGTGTGCGAGATTGGCAGCGGCATCGGCGTGCTCGTTGCCTTGAATCCCTATGTGACTAGGGACCCACATCAGCTTCAGCTTGTTCGGAGTTCTTATTAGGGAGTCTCTGATCTTGTTTATTATCCCAGTGTAATGGTTTGCATTTTGTATTGCTCTGAGTACTGATAAGCTATCTGAGCATATAACATGTTTCCCGCGTATATTGATAGCAGTGGCTGTGGCTTTTTGAACAACAAGGGCTTCCGCTGTAAAGATAGATGCGCAAGAAGGTAGTATACCTATGTTCAACAGAGAGCCATCTTCGTAGGTGGTTGCAAAAGAAACGCTGTCTTTCGTTTTGGAGCCATCTGTATATATAAGAAATTCCATCCTTTCGATTTTAGTTGTGAGGAAATGCTGAGGAATAATGCATAGAATATATCTTTGTTGGTGTTTGTTTTTTTTATAGTTCGCCAGGTCCATGATGGTAGATGTGTTTTTTAAACACCACGGTGGATATAAAGGGCTATGTACACCAATCCTGTTTAATGGAAGTTCCATATCTTTTGCCCATACGAGTGATAGAGAGATAGCAGATGGAAGGCGTTTTGGAGTTTTCGTACTGATAGCAGAAGTTATGTCTTTGTCTATAATTGATCCGTTTGAATATAACAGCTTTAAGTACGATTTCGCTCTGGTGACTTCTATCCGATGTTCTATTGTAGGCAGACCCGCTTCTATCAACAGATTTTTAATAGTACTTGTGGGGAATGCATTGATGCTTCTACGTGCGGCTTGATGGTAAGGCGCTTTGATGATGTTGATTGTTGATTTCGGCAGTTACCATAGACCAGCAGACCGTAATCTATTTTACTAAGCACAATGGGTTTAGTTATTGCACAGAGAGTGTTGATATGTGCGTTACATTTCTTACTAGCTAAATAACTTATTATATTGGCTCTGGCAGCTAGGCTTTTTCTTATTTGTATACAGTGTGTTTTCCAACTATACTTATCGTTAAATATTAGACCTAGAATACTTAAATTCTTTACATTCTCTATGTTTACGTTATTGAAATTCAAGGTAAAGTCACTGCATGAGATTTTGCGACAAATATGCAGAGTCTTACATTTGTCTAGTGAAAGCTTGGCACCAGAAACATTTGTCCAATTCAATATGACTTGAACTACACTTGATAGTGAGGTTCTTGTTTTTTCCATGTCCGTGTGTTTACACAGAATATAGACATCATCTGCATAGATACAGTGATCAAGCTGTTTGTGTTGAAGAATAATTTTGCTCAGCTCATCAAAAGCGATAATGAAAAGGACCACCGAAAGTGGGGATCCTTGAGGAATTCCATTGGATAGCGGATACGATTTAGAAAAGGAATTGTTAGCTTTAACACAGATTTTTCTGTTTGTGAGGAAGGATTTGACGTAGAAGAACATTTTGGGGCCAATGTGCCATATTTTAAGCTTATTTAAAATCAGATGTATGCCTATCTTATCAAAAGCTTTTTCAAAGTGGAGAGAAAGTATTGTCACATGATTGCGACTTGACAGAGCATTTGAAATAAAGAAGTCTAGGTGAAGAAGTGCATCAGCGCAACCTTTGCTTGGCTTAAATGCCACTTGGTTTGGGCTAAGTAATTTTTTTGATTCGGTCAACCAAAGAAGTCTTTTGGCTATCATTTTTTCAAGTACCTTCGACATACATGAAATTAGTGATATCGGACGGTATCCGTTAATATTATTTATTGATTTATTAGGCTTGGGAAGAGGGAGTATGGTTGCTGATTTCCAGCTTTGTGGAATGACACCTGTATCGAGGATACTATTATACAGCTGTATAAGTCGAAGTTTTGTTGTAATATATTTTGGTATTGTAAATGGTACAAATGTACTAAATAAAACTCTACTACTACTACAAATTGAACACCAGAGCCTAGTCCCTTCAAGAGGAGGTGAAAAGTAGCCTACCTATGTAGAGATAGTGCGTAGTAAATCTATTCATTATTTTAGAGCCACCCAAAACAGATCCCTTGGTTGACTATCAAAGGACTTTTCAAAATCAACAAACACCATATGCAAATCCTTTAAAGAATCACGCATCATGATCGTTTTGCTTTGGATTGCACATCGGTGGTTGATTTACCTGCGACAAACCCGCACTAGTCTTCAGATAGCCGTATTATTTTCCGCATTCGGCCATCTAATACCCGCTCAACGATCTGCGTGGTGTCATCAGCTTGATTGAACAAGGAAGGATTGTACAAAGGAAGAAGAAAACTTTCCCTCCACTGGTTAGGCATTGAATCACCTCTCCATCAGTTTGGAAATGAGAATCCTTCTTTGACAGTAATGTCTTCTTCATTGTTAGTAACGACTTTTAAACAGTCCTTCACAATAGTGCTACCGCCTATGTAGTATTCTTTCGTCATCCACAAGAAGCAGCCCTTGAGCGTTGTTTTCAAGGGTGTCTTGCTACTTGACTTGAAACACAAATTGTTTCAAATCCAAATGTGTGGAATTTTTTATTACTTAATTCTGATGTTTTGAAGAGTGTGCGCTGTCTGATAGTGGCTAGGGTCGGACATTCGCAGAGGAAATGGCGAAAGGTTTTCCTTTGCACTGGATTTTTGCAACTGCGACAGTGTGCGTTAAATGGGATGCCCAACTTGGCAGGCTGAGTGCCGACAGGCCGATGTCCACTGCGGATTGCCACAATTCTGGCAATCTCCTGTCGGGTTATATTTGTTAGATCGGGAGTTCTGTTTGCGCCGAAGCAGGTCAATGTCTTCCTGGATATGAGCAACTGCTAAGGGTGCTCCATCTGAAGTTCGCCCGTGAAATGTATTATTGGGATATTTTTCCTTCGACAACTCCTATAGATGGAGACACTGTCTTAGCAAGGGAGCTGTCAAGGGTAGACCCATGCCTTGCTAGCGCATCGGATTTTTCATTCCCATCTATGTTAATATGGCCGGTAACCCAGAGGAGGGGGATGTTGAAGTGGTCGCTAAGACAAGTGATTGCGTCTTTACTAATTTAGATTATATGGGTGAGCTTTTATAGCTGCTTGGCTATTAATAAAGATGGCAAAATCTCTTGGTTATGGGGGAAATGGTGAGTATCCTGATCGTTAGTATTTCCGCCCGAAATACACAGTTTCGGGATTAGTATTGTCTTCGAATAACATAGTCTTTGACTTTGTTATTAACTTAAAAATATTTATTAGTATATTATATAAGTTTTCGAATTATTATCTGCAATTATCTGTTGAACAGTTATAAATTGCTTCCTTGTATAGTTTGTATGAATTCCTCACAAATAAATTGATTTTCACTGGTAGTACCTAGCTTCCTTATGCGAAAACTTTGCCAATAAATTGTCATTTGAAAGTCAAATGAGATTTACGTTGTGAAATCAGATAGCAACGTAATGTATATATAACTGCTATATATGCATGAGATTGAGATGATTTTTCTGGGCAAACAGCTTTCATTGAGGTGGTCGTAGGTATAATTCGCTCATTCATATAATTTTAATCCGACTTTTCTTCTTTGGCGGTCGTCGTGCTTGGTTCAATTTGATACTGATATCTACTTGTGAAAGTATGTGTATTCCGCTTACCCTCAAGTTGTTTGCTTCTACATTTTGTCTATCTTTGGCTAACAAATGCACTGCCCTGCCATGTGGGGCATCGCGTATATAGGTTAGCATAGACATTTTATTTATTTGTTTTATTGCCATGCCTATGCCTTCCTTTTCTTTATTTTTGAAGCCCAATAAATGAAATATCCTTAAAGTGTTTGCTTGAGTTTTGATGAAATGTATTCATCAACAGACTCTTCCACAAAAATGCAAGAGGCATAATGGGTATTCCTCAAAATTCGAGTAGGTATGTACCAAAAAGTTGCACACAAGGACGAGGAAACCGTTGATAAACAGATTTAACTAAACTCGGGATAGAATTCTTTTTAAAGCTTTCGGCGGAAGCTAACTTATATAATCTTATTGCGGCCGTAAATCACTTTTTCTTGGCGAAAAATGCAACCAAGCTGCTTCTACTTCAAAACTCTATTCAGGAAATTGCATCAAAGTTATTGTTTTCTTTCTTTTTTTTCGACGAGGCTATGATCTGGACCTTCCTCACTTCTGTGGAACTTGGTGGTGAATGAACTATTGATATGCCTGAAGGGGGAGGGCTGCATTTTGATTGCCTATGCGGATGACGTTGTTATTGCCGTCTCTGGAAAACATCTCAACACTTAAAATGAAATCTTACAAAAAGCTCTCAACAAGCTAACAAGATGGGCAAATCGCTGTGGTCTGGGTGTTAAGCCCCTCAAAACCGAACTTGTCCTCTTTTTCAGGAAACATAAAATCCCTCATATTGACCCACTCTCTATTAACGGTACAAGCTTAACCTTTTCCGATGAAGTAAAATTCTTGTTTCTATCTTCGATAGGAAGTTAAGCTGGTAACCCAATATACAAGACAGAGTCAAAAAAGCTACAGTAGCACTTTTCTCTTGCAAAAAAGCCATTAGCAATAAGTGTGGCCTACAACGCCGCATCTCTCACTGGCTATACGTATCGGTATAGTATCTGGTCTACTACATTGGACAAAGCGGTAAACCGTGATAAGCTAGCCAAGGTCCAATGAACACCTTTTCTGTGCATCAGCGGAGCACTCCGAACGACTCCCTCCTATGCACTGGACATTTTACTTCATCTGGCACCCCTCGATATATTTAGCAGCCAAATAGCTGCCAGTTCCGCTTAAAAGCTACCCCACACTGGATCTATAAGAATATTGGCCAATCTATCATTCTCGACTCATTTGGGTCTCTACCAAGGAACATAGACTACACCATACCCTAATTACAGTTTGGAAAGCACTTCCAAATCACTATCCCCACCAGATCATTTTGGGAGGATAAATCGATCCACTTCTACACCGATGGATCAAAAACTAGTGATGGGGTAGGTTAGGGTGCTTGCTCAGAAAGATTAAATGTAAGTCTCTTTTTCCGTCTTCCTGATCTTTGTAGCGTGTTCCAGGCGGAAATCATGGCGATTAAAGAAGTTGTGGCTAGAGAGAAATGTGATATCCACTAAGGACATCCGTATCTTTTCGGACAGTCGGGCCGCGATAAAGTCGCTGTTCCCAGTCTCTTCAAACTCCATCTTAGCCCTAGACTGCCGTTCATCTCTTGAGGAGATGGCGGAGCAGTTCAACATTCACCTCGGTTGGGGGCCGGCGCATAGAGACATTCCAGGGAACTATAGGGCAGATGACCTCGCCAAAAAAGGAACCGCATTACCGCTTTTACCTGATAAAGGTCTTCTAGGTATACCTATCGCCACATGTAAACTTATGTTTAAGCTATCCGCAGTCGAGAGTACAAACCTTAGGTGGACAGGTAGTAATACATGTCTAGCGACTAAGCATATCTGGTCTTGATCTGCGACACTTTATGTGTTTGGTCTCACTAAACCGACTGCACAGTGGCTCTGCTATATGTGTCATTACAGGCAGTCAAGGCTCGGCGTCTTTTCAAATGACCTCTGTAGAAGCCGCATGGACGAGGCAGAGGAGGAGACTACACTTCACCTTCTTTGTACATGTCCTGCACTCTCCCATAAAAGCAATTGCTATTTAAGAGCCTTCTTTCTTAATAAACTCAGTGACTTGGCTTACACAGATGTTAGAAGTCTATCGTGCTTCATTAGATGTTTCAAAAGGTTTAGCGGGTAGAGGGAGAAACTCCTCTGATCCACGTGGCATCACCATGGACCTCACAAGTGTGTTGGCTATTAGCTGACAGTCACCTTAACCTAACCTAACCTAACCTATGGTCTGGATCATAACTCACTTCACTGCATGTTACTGATACGCCTGTGAGGTTGGCCAGTTCGCTCGCATCCAACTTGCAGAACATAAGAACTGAAAGAAGAAGAAACATCAAACGATCCCTGGGCTTTGAAATGGTCAAGATGCTGGGAATTAGCTCTGCCGCAAGGATGATACCTTTTCTGTCCCTACCCTGTTCCGTCCCGTAGTAGAACATCTTTTGTCCTATGTTGACGTCCAAGAAACGCGTCCGATTTCCGGTGTTTCGCCATTTCGTTTCTTGAACACAGGAGATGTCAATTCACCTTCTAACCATCATCGCTTCAAACTCGTAGCTACGACCACTTATATTTCCAACGTTTCAATTCGCGGCCCTAAGGTTTCGCCTAAGCTAACGCATTACTTTGCTATCCCCCGGAAACCTAATAGCTGTAATCATAACTAGTGTCTGGCAAAGTAGTGCTTTATCTGCTAGCGATCGTTTTCATAATGAACAAATTAAGCGATTTCGACACATGCATGTTCCTATTATTTGTTATTTGATCTTTCCCTACTGTTATTTGATTTGACCCCGTGTTGGGACAGGATGGGAATATCACTAAAGCGCAACCCGATAGACAGCGCTTGTTGTAAAAGTCGACTAAGGGAAAAAATTACATCTACCAATTTAAACATCCAGGAAAGCCTAGCGACACATCTTAAATTCTCCCACAAGTGTGCATGCAATTCGTGGGCTGACACGACTGGAGATAACCTTTGTCGTAAAATCACAATTTCTTCATCATTTGGGTCAAACACGCGCCCAAAATGTAGGATTGTCTAAAATGTGTGTATGAATATTTGTAAGTAACGCAACCTATATTTCCATCGACTTTCACTATAAAACGTTCGGATACGCCGTAATTGAAAATTCTTTGTTTACACATCTTTAGAAAATTTAATTATAGAAAATTTATTTGTTTTATATATTCACGTATGTCTATACTGGTAGCATTGAAATTAAAATTTAATATAAAGTTTAAAGCACTTGATTTGGTTTTGATTTTAGAATTTCTTATGGAAATAATATTGGGCAGTCATATATGGTTATAACTAGCGGAGCCCTTCGAACGTTGTTTCGCCTTAGTTTACATTCGTGTACCCGGGGTGCGTTGCCGCGCTCAAAAAAAATAAATGCATATTTTTTTTTTAGTTAAGAACATGTTTTGTAGTAAGTTGCAAGGCAAACTGCTAGACCGATTTCGACCAAGCTTCACAGAAACACTCTCGGGCCAATACGACTAAAAGTTAATCCTGGTTGTCTGACAGGTGCCTATTTCAACTTCCTTTTTCGAAACAAACAGTATCTGCGTAGTCCGCTTTGCGGGTTGAAGGGATTTTACCCTTGGCTTAGCCCATGTTGCTAAACCAAGCCCATGTCCTATGTCAGAAATTTTAGCGCAAGTGCTTACAACAACTGTATGAGGTTTTAACTCAATCGCATTAACGATGCGCGAGGGCATTAATTCTAGCTCTTCAACCACTTACTTGCACGAAGTGGAGGATCTACAATTTAAGGCGGAACGGCAAATTTGAGAAGGTTTTCATAACAATTGATATTCTTGGATGTTTGTCTGACATTCGCAAGAGGTGAGGCAGTAGAGAAAACTTCGGCGTTACTTGTCCCCGTCAGAATTTGAACCTGAGACCTTTAGATTAATAGTCCAACATTCGAACCTCTGCGCCAGTGCGCCCACAGAAAACGAAAAAGATAAATAATACTTAAAAACACTTTTAATTGAATCATCTTCTTCCTTAACGGCAAAGCCATGATCAGGATTAAATTGACCATAGCCCTTCTTAGCCCGCAAAGCACGGTCAGGACTTTAAACTGAGTAAATATTGTAAACAGTGTTTTAATACTCTGAAGTAAAGGGTGTTTTTTTAGAGGTATACAAATTCAATATGAAATAAAACACTTTGAACTTATGTTAATGTTTTTGATATTAGCTTTATTTGTTTTAATATGAAGTCGGGCATATGCGCGCCACGGCTAGCTCAAATGAAGCACGTCAATGCCATTCAACTGAGGAACGAAGAAGTCACGAATGTTTCTATAGTGCTCTCCATTGACGGTAACATTTTGGCCGGCATCGCCCTTAAAGAAATATGGGCCGATGAGTCCACCAGCCCATAAAGCACACCAAGCAGTGAGTGTTAATGGATGTAAGGGCGTCTCGGCAAAGGCTTCTGGGTTTTCTGGACTCCGAATTCGGCGATTTTGGCAGTCCATTTAACCAAAAATGGGCCTCATTGGAGGACAACATTTTGCGTTGAAAACGAGGACCGAACCATGGTTTTCAAAATAAGTTTACACAATTTGCACTTTTTGTTCTGGCTTTGATCTATGCATCGTAAAATGTCAAAACGTTCTTACCACAAATCAACTTTCAACTGTCAATTTGGCAATCTGTAGAAACAGTGTTGCCAGTTTAAATACCAAACCTCTAAAAACAACACCCTTTATATTTAAAATACAAATTCAGAGCCGGGAGATACTCGGGATAAATACAAAAATAACTCTGTTAATCATGCAATAAATGTACTAGATGCAAAAGATGAATTTCCATGCATTAAATGTTTATTATTTCATCCCGAGTTAGGTCCTTACCGCGTCCCATTTTTAATTGTCTCAAATTTCACTTTAGTTCTTATTCATTAAATTTATTTTTTTAACAATTTAGTGAAAAAACATCCAAAACTTTTTGAGCAGTTTTCCCGCAATAGCAAAAACAACGCAACTTTCCATAATCGAACTTCCTCCAGAAATGCGCCATTTCCTATGACCTTCTTAATCAATTCCAGTGAGCTCACAAATGAAGAATGAGAAAGCTCTTGTAAGGTAACGGTTTATTGCATGGAATGTCGACAGGCAGGTAGTAAACAACATCATGAATAAGTCTTCCTCCTCAAAAAAAAAACAGTTTTGATTCGTGACAATGACCTAGAATTAACTGATAAACTAAAAATCGCTGATAAATTTAATTGTTATTTCGCGACAATAGCAGAATCTCTCAATCCCCTATGGAATTCTTCAGGTTATTCCACTTGTATTTGCGTTAACGAGGAACGTCTTCAAAGCAACAGTTTTTTCTTTGAACCCATAACCGCTTTAGATGTTCTAAAAACGATTGGTAGCTTGAAAAACTCAAATTCAGCTGGTTATGATGGAGTGTCAAACTTAATTTTAAAAAATGTTGCATGTTTTGTTTTAGATGCTCTTGCCTTTATCTTCAATAAGAGTATATATTCTGGAGTTTTTCTTGACGCGCTTAAATGCGCGGATGTTATACCCCTATTTAAAAAAGGTAAAACTGACTGCATACTGAACTACAGACCCATTTCGCTTCTCCCATCGGTAAGTAAAATATTTGAAAAAATAGTAAAGAACAGAGTTGTGGAGTTTTTAATTAAAACCAATTTCTTCAATCCATCGCAATTTGGATTTCAAAGCGGTAAATCCACTGAAGACGCCCTTTTGGAGTTCTGCTCCCAAATATACTCTAATTTGGATAGGAAATTGAATACTGCTGGGCTATTTGTGGATATAACGAAAGCATTTGACTTGGTCAACCATGATATTTTATTGAATAAACTGTACAAAGCCGGTTTTCGGGGTTTTATATATGATTGGTTTAAATCGTATTTAAAACATAGGGGCGGGCTACTGTCCGCTTGGGCGAACTGTTGGATACCCTATTCTTATTCCTATATCTCATAAGTGGGCGTGACAAAAATTTAAAGGATTTTATCGAAAAAACTAAGCTTTTGTAAATAAAAACGGTCCCTAGCTCAAACTTTGGTTTTTCAATAAAATTGTTTTATTTAATTGTGGGCGTGTCAGTAGGCGGATTTAAAAAAAATTTAAGTATGAGCATAAAGGGCACCTAGAGAGTACATACTATAAATTTCAGCTCCCTAGCTCAAACTTTGGACTTTCAAAAATAAAATAAAAATAATTGTGGGCGTGTCAGTAGGCGGATTTTGAAAATATTTACACATGAGCATAAAGGGCCCCTATAGAGTATATATTAAAAATTTCAGCTCCCTAGCTCAAATTTTGGTTTTTCAAAAAAAATATTTTATTTAATTTAATTGTGGGCGTGTCAGTGGGCGGATTTTGAAAATTTTATGTCCCAAGCAGTTTTATGGGCCATAGATCATATATAAAAAATTTCAGCTCTCTAGCTCAAAATTCGATTTTTTCCAAAATTTTGTTTTTTTGAGTTTGTGGGCGTGTCTGTGGGCGGATTTCAAAAATTCTTAAACTTGATTATTTCGGGACCCTAGAGAGTATATGGTTAAAATTTCAGCTCTCTAGGTCCAGTTTAAAGGCCTAATTTTTGCCGACGGACGGACGGACGGACGGACGGACGGACATGGCTAGATCGACATTACTATCGATGCTGATCATAAATATAGTAACTTTTAGGGGTCTACGGGCAATATTAAGGTATGTTACAAACTATGCGTCAAAATTAATATACCCCTAGAATAGGGTATAAAAATAGAACACAAAGGGTAAAAATAGATGAAATTAGAAGTGGAATAAAATTTATGAACATAGGCGTGCCGCAGGGCTCTGTTCTAGGACCAATATTATTTCTAGTTTATATAAATTCTGTCTTTGAGCTTAAGTTTAAAGGTGTTTTAAAGGCGTTTGCTGATGATATTGGATGTGTTTACGGCTCTCTCAGTCCTTTGGATCTTATTGCAGATATAAACTGGGATCTTAATTTATTTAGAATTTGGTTTGCGAAACATAAATTGGTAATTAGTTCTAAGACTAAAGTAATGTTTTTTTAATTTATCTTATCGGGTTCCATTTGGTGCAGATCTTTACTTTCAGCGCCGGAGTGTACAAAATTTGTTTTCCCTGAATGTGCTTGTAATGCTTCGTCAACTTTTTATAGCAGTAACGATTGCAGCAGTAATTGTTTTTTAATTGAAAAAGTAGATGAGTTTAAGTATTTGGGGTTAATCATTGATAGTAACATGTCTTTTTTTAACCACACTGATGCTATGAGAACGTATTTTCGTTTTGCGTTGAGAAATTTCTTTTATTTGAAAAGGGTTTGCTCCCCTAAGCTGCTTACTACTATATATTATGGAATTGCTCACTCAAAATTGCAATATGGTATAAACTACTGGAGAGGTACATATTTTAATAAAATACAGCCCCTGTTGATCCTGCAGAAATACTTTGTAAGAACTATTTGTTCTAAACACCGTTTGCATCACAGTTTCCCTTTATTCCGTAGTTTGAACATTCTTCCTACCCGCCATCTTTACTGTTTTAAAACGTTAAAAGCTTTCTTTGTTAGATCTGGTAATCTTAATTTTAGAGTCCTCGACGGTTATAATCTTCGTACCAATTCATCGAATTTAGTTGATGTACCTGTCTTTCGGACCACAGCGTTTCGTAATTCCTTTACTATAGCTTCCTGTCGCCTATTTAATAAACTTCCTCAAGCACTACGAGTGGTATTTCCTATACTTCCTCTATATGAATTTTTGAGACAGTTAAAATCTTGGCTGTTTAGTTTTGAATTCAGTGACTTGGAAACTTTTTTGAATAACTAAGACCAGACACTTGTATCAACACACAATGAAAAATTTGCACAATTTTCTACTCTCTTTGTTTCCTTATGGTCGTTTATCTATTTTCAAATGTATAAAATGTAATGATTTTTGTTTCTTATGTAAAAAGTAAAAATTTTCGTAAGGGTCACCCCACCCAAAACTTTTTTTTTTGTATTGATATAATTTTTATTGTACTGGCATTTACCACAATTTCATTGAAATTTTTAATGCCATAAATATTTTCTCTAATTAATTAATAATTTATAATAATTGTTAAGTAATGTTTAAGTTTATGAGAAATAAATAAATAAAAAATAAAAAAAAATTTTAGATGATTTGAACGTGCTTTGAAGTAGGAGTCGCACTCCCAGGTCATTCAAATGGTATTTCGGGTTTTCGATGTGAACTGTCCATAATCGAACTTTCACTACTGTATATATAGATTGAGCTTGTAAAAACTCCGTTTGATGGCGTTTAAAGCAACTTTTAGGGTCCCAATATTTCTTATGGCCATGGTAAACGTGTACTTGTTCCAAATTTGTTCTATCTTTTCACAACGTCGGAGTTACTTTTCATTAGTTGCATGGGTTTTAAAAATTATTAGTTGTATGTTTTTACATGCTTTAAATAAATTGTAACACTTATAAAATTTTAGTAATTTCCTTGCGTTTTTATTTGTCGTGTCTATAACATTCGGCTTACACTTGAACAGAATATTATTGTTGGCCTAAAATAGACGTATTCAGCGAACGCCATGGTAAAAGCTGGCGAACCACACATATGATACTTGAAGTTCGCCCACTGTTTGAATTATATATTTCCGAGTCGCAGATTATAGTCACATTCGCCTAATTTTTTACTGAATACGCGAATGATAGAGCTTTGCATTTATTATTAGAGAAGTGTTTGACATACAGTTATTTCTTTCCCAGTGACAGTTCCGTATTAATTCTTTTGTCGAGCAAACTCCTATGCTAAAAGTGCGAGTAGGTACTATTTATTAACAGCTACAAGATGTAAAAATAATGTGGATACCCAAAGCTCTTGCCTATTTCGACTCTATATGGGCAACACTAAAGGCATTAGTCAAACCAAACAGCCCACCCCACATTAATCACTCCAATAACCAAATAATGTGTCACGCAAATTTACTTGTATACAAATAAATAAACATAGACGAAATTGTTTGCTAGTGACAGCATATTTCATTAATTGCCGTGGACTGAACGTTTCGATTAACAGCCTAAAAAGCTTGAATCATCATTATTCTTAAAGTGATTTAGATTTGGACTTATCGCGAGAGTTCTGACTCATTCACCTCCACAGTCTAGACTCTAATCACAGTTGGTTGCGTTAAGGCTATTTGATTTCTGGTTTTCTCACCTGACTTTGCTATGTCCGTAGCTTTTGTTAAGTTCAGTTGTACATAAGACGACTACATGCTTTACGTAATGTATTGATTGGAATTCTTCTTGAATTTCAAAAACTGGTTTTAAAATATATTAAACCCCCGTGTGTCGCCACACACTTATCGCGTCGCCCACAATCTATTGAATTTTGTTTTCCGTCATCGCTGCTACAACCCTTACCCTTGCCTGAATGCTAATTTATTGAATAGAGAGTCGCCTATGGGATTTTATTTGGCCGAGGATAGAATCGTGTACAGTGCATGTATGCGAAATACATAATGCATTGGTTGTCAATGGTAATGCAGAAACTTTTTTAAGCCAGAGAATGGATCAGTGAAATAATAAATTCAGTAGAGAAGAGCGCACTGAATTTATATCTCTCACCCTCTCCATCCTCATCCACCTACAACTAACTCTAAGGCGTTTAGGTTGTTATATTCTTTTTCTTTGATTACATCTTCTTCGTCGTTTCTTTTCATTGTATTTCGACACCTGCGCAGTCTTTAGCGATTGTAATCATTTAAAGGTTTTGAGGGTTACCTCACACTTAATGCTCTTCCTTGCTTAGAGTGCAGAGTCAGTTGTGTTTTATGTGTTGTTTACAAAATATATTGAAGAGAGCCGAATACGACACTCATACCGGGAACATAAAATAGGTTCAAAATTTAACTAATTAAGATTGTTTTTTGTATATTTTATGAAAAGGGAATGTGTAAAGCTTTATATTTTTCTTTTGCGCATAGAACTCTTGTTGAATGCACTACTTGAGATTAAGATTACATAATGTTTACGTTTTTCCCATAGTTATCCGTTTGAATACATAATTTTTATCCGCAGTGCTTTTGCACTTTTCACGTTGGCGGCTACGACAATCAGTTTGGTGATTATACAGTTTCAAAGCCTACGTGCCATCGATGACATAACATCTTACTATTTACAACAGCTCTGTGCTTATCTGTTACGAACAAATTGTGCTAGCAACCGACCACCCGATGATTTTGTGTGTGTTTTTGTTTTAATGTGTGCAAGTGCAAGGTGAAGACAGTGGGTTCAAATGAGATACATACATAGTTTAGCAGTTGAGTTCATGGGTATCTAACATGTAACCTTGTGCAGCTTTTAAGTAATCGTGATCAAATCGTATTAACTTGATGAGAGTCTTTGTTGCAATCAGTCAGATTGTTTTGGGGAATATGATATCCACTAGCCCATCGACGACACTCAAGGCCAACTGCCATGTACTCGTTTAAAAGAAAGAAAACATAAACATGCGCATTATGTGTACGAGTACGCGTATGAAAATAGAAACATCTTCATAGGTACTGTGTCTGTTTTGAAACTCCTTCTTTCACGTGCAGGATTCTGGATGTATATCATTGATTGCATATGGCCGAATGACTAATAAGGCGCTTTTCTTTTGATTTCCCGAGTAACGGCACCTTATATCCGGTGAATGTGCACGCTAGTTTTCTGTTGAAATCGACCTCAGTGTCGATTGCTCACTGCATCGTTAATTTTTTACAGTATGAATTTTGAAACTATTTTAATTTTCATTTTATCATGGAATACAGTAATTATAGTGGGCGAAGTGGTTAGTACGTGGCACTACTATTCGAGGGGTCTCAGGTTCAAATCACGCCGAGCCCGGCAACACGTTAGGTTTTTGTTTCACCGCCTTACCTTTTGCGATAGTCTGAAAACATCCAACACTATCAATTGCTTAATTTTGCCATTCGGAGTCGGAAAATGATCGCAGAAGCTAGGTTGTAGGGCCTACGACTATATGCCATTATTACGAAATAGATATACGAGTAGAATAGTGGTTTCAAGACGAATAAATACGCCAAAAAAAATCATAATTTAAATTTGGAAAGGGTGATGATATGGGTAGACAAGCTTTTATCTTATTCGAGATCAATACAATTCGATGGAGTTGAACATACACCAGTTTAACTTTAATAATTTATTAAATCTTTTAAGATCGAGATTAACAATTTGTATTATGTTTTATTTAGGTCTTCGAATTATGTATA
Organism: Portevinia maculata; assembly: GCA_949715645.1. Classification (NCBI taxonomy): domain Eukaryota; kingdom Metazoa; phylum Arthropoda; class Insecta; order Diptera; family Syrphidae; genus Portevinia; species Portevinia maculata. The sequence continues at coordinate 12,098,937 of OX454526.1, forward strand.
AAGCGTTTTTCATTGAGTGGTGTTATTTCAATTTTTCTTGATATTTTTGGTCTGCCATATTTGACACCTTTTACTTAAAGAGTTCGCGAGTTAAGACAAACATCCAGATAAACATAATTGATACAGATTTAAAAAACCGTTGACTTAAATAACTTAGGGAAATGAAAATCGGTTTGTTGCACGAACATGGCCGATAAAGTCACTAGAAAAAAATATATAAATATTAGACATTAACGGCTGATTAGCTTCGTCAACCATTTGCGTGTGCGAAGCTATATTTGTTGATACGAATCGAATGGACCTACAACTGAACGCCTCATTGAGGTCGAATGGGCAAACCCCACAGGCGGACCAGTAGTGATGCAGTAAAGTGGGAAGACTTAATTCTGATCATAGCTCCTTCGTTAAAGAAGAAGAAGAAACACCGGCCGTAAGCCTGTCGGTACCCACGCTGCCAAGATAGGCATTCCATTTAAAATTCATTGCCGCAGTTTCAAGGACCGACTGGAGAAGGAAACCCTATGAATGTCCGAATCTAGCTAGAACCAGACAACGCACACTCGGCACGTCTCGAACTTAGGGATAGACATTTAAGGCTTAAACCAGCATTTCCTCTATATAGGCTGACCAGACGTTACCTATAAAGTCAGTCCGCTATTACCCCAAAAAGTTTGTCCGGTATCTTGTTTAAAAAAGAAGCGTTTTGGGTTATTTTTTGTTTTCTTCGTTTTTTTAATTTTTTCTTGGAAACGAAACCACAATAAGAATTTTATTTAACATACGGACAAAAAAATTGAGAGCAGCAGAAAGTCTTAATGTGAACACGGTCTTAAAAGAATTTTCATTACAAAATCTTGGCTTTTAATTCACAAATCCCTGAATCACAACAACACGAGTGTGTTTTTTTTCGAATAAGGAATAGAAAAGACAAAACTTTCGAAATTTAAGAATTTTTAAAGAAACAGAACCGGATAAATGACAATTATTTGTCTCATGACCAGCGTTGCGACTTAAATCGAGAGGCAGATGTAGTAAATAAGCCAACAAAATGTATTAGGTACCTACAATTTTCTATTTATTGAACTCACAGGTAATACTCTAGTTAAACATTAACAAAAAATAATAAATAACATTACGAAAATATAATTTTAGTTCACAGAAACAATAATAATAACGATATGTTAGTAATAGAAAAAAATACATTAAGCTTTTTTAAGCGGAAGTCTTACACCCTTACTATGGCTGTTTAACTTTTTTTAAGCCGAAGTCTTACACCCATATTATGGCTGTCAAAGAACAATTATTGATAAGCGACAAAATTTATCAATCGATTGACATTTTGGTATTATGACTGTGAATTGACAAATTATAAAGGGTTTTTCAACAGGGACGCTACAAAAGTAGAGCGACAGGGACAGCAAACGACGCCGACTTTCTTGCCGCTCTTTTGACATTTCTCTTCAGTAAGGTTTGCCATTCCATGATGGAAAGATATACGAGCCAACAAGGAGTCGAAATTATTAAAATTTACTACCGAAATTCGGAGTCAGTGGCCTCAACGTTAAGGGCGCTACGTCCAATTTATGATCGTCATAATCGTCCTAGCAGATCAACAATTGAGCGTCTAGTGGAAAAATTTGAATCCACAAGCACAGTACAAAATGTTCCCGTGCCAGTGAGATAAAGAAGTGCCCGTAATGTCGAGAATATTGCTGCCGCTGAGGCAAGCGTTGGGCATCTCTGTGACGTCGTTGTGGCGAATTTTGCGAAAAGATCTTGGCCTACATCCTTACAAGATTAAATTGGCGCAAGAACTGAAGCCGCTTGACCACCAGAAGCGTTGTATGTTCGTGCCACAATCAATTTATTGGAAACCAAGCTTGGAAACCGTGTTATCTCACGAAATGGTCCAGTCGCTTGGCAGCCTCGGTCGTGCGATTTGACGTCGTTAGACTATTTCCTGTGGGGCTACGTTAAGTCTATGGTCTATGCCAAGAAGCCAGCGACGATTGATGAACTTCGTGCGAATATCGAACGTGAAATTGCAGCAGTATCGGCCGATTTATGCTTGAAAACCGTCGAAAATTGGGTTCAGCGTCTGGACTTCTGCAAGCGTGCCCGTGGTGGCCATGCAAAAGAAATCGAGTTCCATACATAATGGCATTGAACGTACTTTCACAGGAATAAAGAATTTCATTGATATCCAAAACCGTTTTTGTTTTATTTAAATTGTAGCGCTCTTATTGAAAAACCCTTTACATCTGTTGTGAACACTGACCAAAATGTGATTGTGGAGAGGTATTTCATTTGACGTTATGTTATTAAAATCGTTTTCTCTGGTTTGTTGGTTTTGTTTTAGTTAAAATGAAATGTTAATATTATTTTTGTTGTAAATGTGCTAATGAAACGAAAAAAGTGTACGTTCATGTTTTTGTTTAAGCTCATGCATTTTGGTACTACGTTTTGTTCATAAAATGTATGAAAGTGAAGTTCCAGTGACTTTATTATATTCAATACTAGCTGCACCTGCCCGGCTTTGCCCGTGCCCGAGAATTCTATTGGCCAATATGTTCGAGTAGACTTCCTTATAATTGTCTATAGCGGGTATCCGGCGTATGTTGCTGCGCCTAAAAAAAGAAGACCGATTTTGACCAAAGTTCACAGAAACACTCTCAGGCCAATACCGAAGATTGCCTGATTTGAGCTTAACCGGTGAAAGGGACTGCACGTTTTTCTCCGCATGGCTTAGGCCGCTCACACAACTTCGTTGTTCCGTTTGGGGTAGGTGCTTGTTGTCTGGCAGGCGCCTATGTCACCTTACTTCTGCGAATCAAACAACAAAGCGAAAATAAAAAACTTCGATTGAATCACTTTTCATTCACTTCCACACCGATTGTTATCAATGTTGGAAAAGCAACTTTCCGATGTCCGATTCACAAAAAAATGCAAAAAATTTCAATAAGAGTTATTTGAATAAAATATTGAACACACGATATCTCAAGAATGAAAGTGCGCACAAATTCCACAATAAGCTTGAAACGTTCGTGTGGTCTCCCTCGTTCATATGCTTGTTCGGATAACAAAATAAGTGACGTCTGTACGGTCTCTGTATCTGCGTCGTAATTTACACGCATACGCACATATGCATGTGTACTCACTCAAATGCCCATATCTCACACACCGATGCAGATATAGCCAAACATAACAACCTTCGTGCAGACGTCGCCTTTCATGGAAAAATTTTTTATTGGAATCGGTTAACGCGTTTGGCCAAACACCGGCAACAAACACAAATATGGATTGATTTTTATATATAGAAAATATTACACAAAAAAACTTTTTATTATTTCACTTAATTATTTTTTTTTTTCAAAGCACATATACCTACTAATGAAACACACAGTGTATAAATACATTGTCTATTTTTTTTTCTTTTTTAAGAAACACATAATTTACACACCGATGCAGATACAGACATCGCACATACATAACATCCTTCGTATAGACGTCACCTTTCTTTAAAAAAAAATTCATTGGAATCGGTTAACGCGTTTGGCCAAACACCGGCAACAAACGCAAATATGGATTGATTTTTATATACATATATATATAAATAGATATAGATATATTCTCATATCAATTTTAATTCACAAAAACTCACAAAATCGCAATGAAGAAATCCGAATCCGACAGCGCCACCAAACATGAAACAAAATTGGCTTTTCCATTGATCGATAATAGATGGCGTTACGTTGCTGACAGTTCAATTGTGATACGATATGTTACATTCAAATGTGATTCTTTATTTGGTTGTTGCCAAAATAAATAAATACAAAATGAAAAAAAAAAAAAAAAATTTAAAAAAAATCGAAAAAAACCTGTCGTAACACGCTGGGTGGTCAAAATAAGCCATTTTGAAATTTAGATTTTTTTTTTCTAAAACCCGTGCTGAGAAAATACCTTTCCAACAAAGTATAAATCATCAAAATCGGTTTGGCCAATCTCGAGTTATGCGGTTACATCGCTTCGGACACTTTCTTTTATATATATAGATATGTATTTTCCCAAAAAAAAAAACAAATCTACTGACGACATTTCGTTTTGAAAATAATAATAAAAAAAAACCAAAATGAAATTGTGATTGACTGAAAATTTGATATCAATATTTTTGACAACGATAATGCCAAATTAATCAACAGGTGAACACTTCTTTTGGATCTGATGTACAGGCGGTCATAATATTAGGAATATTATAGACTGGAAACGACGTGTCCCTATTTATGTGCCCGCCGCTGTATTTCTTAGCGAAGTACGCAATACGGGTAACATAAGACGTTTAGGAAAAGCTAAATATATTTTTTATTACTATGATACAGTTATTGCTTTTATGATCAAAATTATATTTTCGTTTTGTTATTTATTTTTATATTTTTTGTTAATGTAAAACATACATTTTTTGTAAAAAATGTTTTACTTTAGAGTAAGGAAGTAGTAGTATGTAGGATGGAACTCTCATAAAGATCTATGCGGCATTACATGTCCCCAGGAGATCATTTTTAAAATGTATTTTATCCTGAAAGTTATGAAAGGAGATTGGAAATATAAATAAAAAAAATAAACTGGAAATTAAACCTATTTAAATATAAAACAAAGAGAAAGGCTACAGTGCGCTTGGGCGATGCCTTATTCCTATCCCTCATTAAGTGGGGCGTGACAGTAATCTAAGTATGAGAAAATTAACTCATTTGGAATATTCCGAATGGACCAATAGTGACGATGCCTTGTGCTCTTCTTGCAACTTGTGATTTTCATTAGAAAACAAAAGGATACAAAAAATCAAGGCCAACATCATGAGATATAAGAGCTAGTCGATTTCCACATCCTCCGTCCCCCAAAAACACGCAAAATAACGGTGCCTAATCCTCTCGAAATCCCTATCGGTGAATACTACATGTGACGTTAATTTTCTTTAATACAAAAAACTTAGAAGTAAAAAGGTTGCCTGATTGTCCACTGAGGGTCGAATAACATTAATATTAAGCAGTCTGAATGAAAACTTATGAAAACTATATTCAAATTTACGTCAGCTGTGGCCAACATTTAGAGGCCGACAATCGTTAGAAATCTAAACGAACTGCTAGTTGTTAGGTTATTTCTTATCCCAAAACATTCGTTCTTAAAAAAGGGATAAGTTCTTAAAGTACATTTTGCCAGATTCGAATATCACTCAACATATTTCTAGGGCGCCCATTAAAACTGAAGTAAAAGTAATAAATGTTTTAGCTTCTTTATTACTAAATAGTTTATATATTAAGAAATGCATTGGTTCAAAAGAACACAATGATTTACTCCAAAAACTTCCACTCCTAGCTATGTAAAGAGGCGGATATGTCAGTGGCAGTACAATTTATATGAAACTGTCACATTTAAACGGAACCGAGAAAAAGAACGGATCAGGGTTTTTAAACAGACGTTTCGTCACTGCGAAGAGCCGTCTCAACGCCGCTCTTAAGCACTGGGATAATTTCGTCGTCCATCGTGTACGAAGTCTGACCTCAAACGGGTCGGTGTAGGTGTGCATGTCCTTGCGCCGACTTCCGTTTAAACAGACTTAATGGGAACAAGCCCTAAAGGGGCGGAACTCTTTATAGAACCTGAACTATTCTGCGGTATCGGAGAACACACTGGAACTGGAGAAACAAACAAGGGCCAGAACCTTTCTTAACCGCCAAGGCCTGAGACAAGCAAAGCGACTTTTGGGTATCTATAAACAAAAGTGGTTCAAAGCGTGCATCAACCTCAACAGTAATAACCTATACATTCTAACAGGCACACTCAAGGAAACCGTAACGAAAATGTCATATGATATGGTCTACAGCTGAAACTCCAGATCACATTCTGAAATCCTGTGGGGCATTGATCCACAAGAAGACACAATATTTGGGAAAACACCAAATAACAGAAAAGGACATACAAACCATGGATCCACAGCTCATTCACAGATTCGTGATAGAAAGTGGAAAGTCAGAGCAACCCTCAAGTTCATAAAAGAAATGTGTTTGGAGGATCTTCTGGAAGAGGAAACAAACCTCTCCAAGGTATAAGCAGGGTACACTATAGATCATGAGTTGAAGTGTACTCAACCCTCATTGTTATAAAATATATTAGATATAAGCTAGAATTTATTCCTGGAAAATTGTCACAAAGTGTACATACAAACTTCGATCACTGAGGCGTATACGGAACATACATTTTTGATAAGAGTAGTAGTCCACTTAGTGCGCGAATTCGCCTAATTTCATGGTAGCAAGGCAGACCATCATAAATACACTATACACGTATGTGCGACTAGGCTGATAACGGTTATCATTACTCTTTTCATTGTGTCATTCGGCTGTAGAATGTTATTTGATGATGAATAAAACAAATGCCTTTTAAATAATGTCATTTTCCATTGGACCACTCGAGTACTCATTTTGTCTTCCAGACCAAAAAAAGCACTCCCAAAATTTTCCATTGGAACACACGGAGTGTTCTTTTGGGAGAGCTTTTTGCTTCCTGATTTCATTTCGAAATCCACTCAAATTAACTAACACATATAAACTCTTACATCGGACCACTTGTCGAAGCCAATCAACAAAATGCGTTTCTTTTATTTTTCCTGTTTAGATTTCACCAACACATGTACAATAGAACAGAAGACGATTTTCGATAGTTTATTGGTATCCAGAAAAATGAATGAGTGAGACAAATGGAAACGACATAAGCCCAACCTTCAAACTTGCACCTGATAACATTGAGCTATTTTTACACAAAAAATAAAACAAAAACAATTGTTATGATGACGTTCTTAAGTTATTTATTTACCTCATGTGGAAATATGAGATATGACTAATTCAAAAACAAACAAAGTTTTAGGAAAAATCCAACCATCCTCGGGGTTAACGATAACAAATAAAAATACAGAAATGGATTATTTGAAGAAGATATGAACAAATGTATGTACAACCCCACCTGGGATATCAGAGATATTAAGTTATTTGTTATTGCGATTAGAGTTAATTTATTGAAACTTGTGATACTGAAAAAGAAATTAATGAAAAAGGATTAATTTCAAAATTTGGGGAATATTATGAATTTAAAAACAAAATGGAGTTCTAATATTTTTTTAAATGTATACCTTACAACAAAAACTAGGTGTCTATTTGCTATCCGTCTGATAGTTTTTACTCTTACTTTTAAATTAATTTGTTTTGGTTTTTAAATGTCAACTTACAAAATGATTAAATCTAGCGTAAAATTATCAGGATAGATACTTATTCTAGATTTTTGTTGCTTATGCGGACGACCTAAATTTAACAATATCTTATAATTATTGCCTTTTGGCCTAAAAACTATTTTACGAACTAATCTTACATATTATGTTTTCATCGAGAAAATTGTTAAGAAAACTCGGCATCTTTATTAAATTTTATATTTTTATATAAAAACCAATTACAAACTACCTACTCTACTTACTAAAACTACTTAACATATTCTAACTATAATTATGATTCTGAGCACTCGTCGCATTACGCAACAAGTGGTCAAAATCCCAATTACTTTCCGAGCGCCTAGCAGTCAACGTGCACACGCGCCGACGTAAGCCGACTAAAGCCTAACAGCGCCAGTCACCTCCCGGAAGCACCACCACAAGTTGGCGAGCCGGGCCTCTCCCAGAAACGCCCTAGCTAACTTAATCTAACTAGTAAACTAAGACGATGTTACCTAGAGTAACGCACCATCTTGGGAGGGCATGTTGACCCGTCCCCCCTCAAAAAGCCACCAAAATTCGGCAAATTGTTTTTCCGTATCGAACTCCGTTCTGATTGTAATCGGAGGAATGTTGACATTGCCTTTTTAACGCGTTTCTTAGGATATTGAATATCAACTGAGTTGATCGCTCTCTGTTTTTAACTTTCTCGTATACTTTGGTGTATTTAAGTGAAAGACTTATTCTGCAATCGTGCTGAAATTTCGAACTTAAACTGATTGCGACTATAGAGAAGTCAAAAAAAGTGTGTCCCGCATTTTCGTTCCTCATCCGAAAGTTTGGCTCTACACCGCAGTTATGCGCCCAGGCCTCGCATACGGCTCACATTGTTGGACAGCGTACAAAAAATATGAGGACAAATTAACGGAAGCTGACATGGAGATGCTTCGTTAAAAAGCTCGATCGAATAAGAAAGCAAAGAACCTATCTAAAATGAAGCGCGACCAGCTCATTTGGTACAGTCATATTTAAAGTAGAGATCCTATGAGCACCGTCAGACGTTCGCAAGAGGTGGGTCAGTGGAAAAACAAAATTGTATGTTACTTGGCTGCGGCGGGAATCGAACCGGGGACCTTTCGATTAGTAGTCCGACATGATACCCTTAGTTCAGATTATAACCTCGTCGTTAAAGAAGAAGAAGAACAAATTATGAAATGCGGAACTGTTTGTTTATTAACAAGTCGCTAGAAAAGTTATCTTCGGAAGCGTATCATTATCTATCGCTTACTCATTGTATGTGAATGTGACATCAATTAGCACGTGGTCGACGAGTTTAATTTTGAACTGACAAAACTCACATCTATATAACGAGAGTTTTTTTTTATACAATCAATATATGAAGATACGGAACACGTATTGTATGACTTATAAATGTTTTGCTTTTTGACAAGGTAGCTTTGTTCCTTTCAGATCCAAGCATTCATGCACTCGAGAACAACGCATTTTGTTACGTCCATTATACACGTTGACTATTATTTTTGATGGCACTCACAGTAAGGGGTGGGGACCCCACCTTCAATCTTAAAACCCCTCCAGCACACCAAGTTGGTTGATGCCTTTCTCATCACTTAGTTTCTAAGAAACTCGCCAGGCGACAGCATGCGTTTATCTTTTACGTTCCCCAAAATCTCAGACGCTGTTTGCGCAGCTTTTTTAACAGACCAACATCGCTATAAATTATCTCTCCATTCTGTTATACAAAGTGAACCTAATAGCGCGAAGAATTTTTTATTAATAGAACTGCGGAGATTTTCATCTGCTCTTGACAGAGTCCATACTTCTGTGCCATAGGGGAGGACTGGGATGATGGGGGTTTTATTTAAAGTCTCTTGGAGGAGGATCTCATATTCAAGAAGTTTTCTTAGTCCAAAGAACTATCGATTATCAAGGATGATTCTTCGTTGGATCTTTGCACTTATATCATTTCGATAAGACTGTGGAGTCCAGGTAGACAAAGTTTTTTGCGACCTCGAAAATAAAGCTGTCTCTGCTCAAGATATGTCCGAGTCGTTGATTTTAAGATTCCTTTCTCAATGACAGCACATATTTCGCCCTTTCATTCGTAAATCTTTTCCGACATCCAAGAGTTCGGCGGTGTTCTTTCCGATTTTGAGGTAGCAGCGAAAATACTCCATTGTCCTTGACTAACCGACTAGTTTGATATGGATGCTGAAACTTGACATGGCGCAATATACTTGCGTGTATTTAGCTCATCTCTGTGTATGATATCATAGCCGACCTTTAGATTAATACATTTTGATTTGAAATTCCTGAGTTTTCTCCTAAATCACTCTGATAAAGATCCAACCTGGATTTTGACAAATAGCTTTAGGAGTTCACTTGTAGACGACACGGTTGGTTGGCGCAGTTCAGTAACTCTTTTTTTTTGTGGATTGCACTCACGTTTTTATGGTTTTATGCATTGGGCATTCTTTCATTCGATCAGATTGTTCTGGTAAGTTGCTGTATGCTCATTGAAGATTTGGGACTCGAGTACATCCGCCCCAAGAGTTTTGTTTCATGATTATTGATATTGCTCAATTCATTCCGTGTTAGTTGAGTGGATTGAAAATTTAATTGCATTTGTCCAAGCTGAATGGATGGTTCTGCCTGACAGTGGAGTGTTGTCTGTCTGTGCCATTAACGGTTTGCAGACATTTTCTTTCGAAACCCCTCAGCACCGACTATCTCCGACGACTATTGAACGGCAAGATTGTGATCTGGATTATAGAGATCATGGCTCTGGCACTTCCCTTCATAGTCTCGGCAGGTTTCAGTTCTGGCTTTATAATCCTTCGTTACTATTTTTACCTTTTTGTAGAATCTTCCAACAGCCTGTCGTAATAGGTTGTCGATTGGTGAACTGAACTATCTGAATCTAGCTTATATTTCATTTACCGATCATTCGAAAGCGGCAACTAATGTTTATGTTGTTTGTTCCTAAAATGCATTTCAAAAATACGTCAAAACCACCCTTGTCCAATAGTAACCTCATTATCATTAATTTGAAAAATAAGGCCATCAAATTCGTTCGCACTTGGGATAATCCGGTATTATATAACAGGTATTAGGTATTGTCTCCAACAAGAGTTTGACCATCTTAATTCATTTAATTTTTTGCACGAAATCCAAAAACACGCCTGTATCACATTAAAGCAACAACACGAGCCTCAGTGATAAAGTAAACAGAAACCAGGAAGCCCGCCAATGTTAATTAATTCGAATCAGTGAACCCCACACGCGGACCAGTAAGGATGCAGTAAAGTGGGAGTGCTATAATCACCTTAATCCTGATCCTAACCTCGCAGTAAAGGAAGAAAAAGGCTGCGCAATAGTTCCTTTTTTTTTAATTGTCTTTCCGCTGTAAACTCACTTTTTTTTTACCCCACGGCAGTGGCTACACCGACGTTAAATCGTTGAACCATCGAGCGTCAATTTTGTACTAGTGACGAACAATTCATAAAAATAACAATGACATACAGAATTTCAATTCTCAAAAGACAACAATTTCAACTGCGAAATATTGCAGAAATATTTTTTTTTTGTAATCTATTTTAACAAATTAAGAGTTTTAATAAATAAAAAGCGAAGTACGAGGAAACGCAGTAATTAATGTGGACATTTCGTAGAAAATTTGCTGGTGATCTTATTGTAGGGTATTGTTTTTTTTTTTACAACTGTTTGTTAATCTGACAGCTGACACCATTTTTTTTTAATTCAGTATTATTTGGCAAATCATAAATCACGCACTGTTAATAAGCAAAATTGTCACGTTTGGAATCGAAATGTCAACGTCAACGGCGCCCCTGCAGGATATTTAGTTTCAAAAAGAGTGCTACATGCCATCGAGTTATTGAGGAAGGGTTCGATGACAACATTATCTTCAGAAATGAACCTGCGTCCTGGCCAGCAATATCGTAAGATTTGACCCCGCTGTCGAATTTTCTGTCAACGGACAAGCCTTGAAAGCTAATATCGGGTGTACCATTCGTAAGATACCGCCTCATATAATCCAACAAATTGTCAAAAATTAGAGGTGCATGAGCAGTTCATGAGACGATCCCGTGCCATAGGACTCCTTTCGTTTTCTTTTTTGCGACGATCACAATCAAAGGGATCATAACCCTCCCACTTAATGGCATTCCTACTGGTCCGACCGTGGGGTTCACCGGTTCGACCTCAAACAAATCTTCCCGGATCGGATCTATCTTTACTGAGGCCAACCTAATGCTGGTGTTATCACTTTTTTTGATCCTGTTATTGACTTTTGTTTGATCTTCTCTTGACAACACCGGCGATCTCAAGTCGTGTGTGACCCCACGGATTTACATGCACACTTGCGGGAGAGTTTCAAGATTGCAATTCACTAGGCTCACCTGGATGTTAAAATTGCCAAGATGTGATCTTGAACTTGTGACTGTTTTGTTTCAATTTCAAATCATACAGTTTATTTTTATAAAAAAAAACTATACATGCCATTTTATTTCCCTACTATCGTCGCTGACTCTCATTCAACTGTCTTTAGCAGTTCAAATTAATCCCATTGTCAATGGGTGAAATTTTCTATCTGCCTATCTGAGGTGAGAATTCACTGCACTCTTTTGCCCAACAACTCAGTAAACACTTCTCGCGACTCTTTCTGAATTTTGTTTACAGTTGTGACAGAATGTGAATAAATCTGTCAACCTACAACTTGTAATGCTAAACATTTTTAATATGTCAAAAATGTATTTGTATTATTTCATTGAATAAACAAACCAAAGTCAAAATAATTCAACACAACGCACATTAATTTAATTTTTCTTTTACGAAAATAGTTTTGAATAATTAGTGTTATAATATGTATGAAATATTTATCTTTTTTCTCAATGGCAATTTTCCTTTTTCTTTATCGCGTATTAATCTATTTTAAGCAATGTCACCTGAACTTACTCTCGTATTTGTATTGTGAACAAAAAAAAATGAAACAAATTTATAGATTGGTGAATGCAAATACTAAATGCATTGTTGTCACCACCCAAGTGTGTGCGAGAGAGTATCTCATCTTTAGATTCAGATACACATCTATTCTATTTTAAACTTTTTGATTCAGATCAAAGTGTATACGTGTCTCGTGTATAATATAAATTTGTACATTAAAAATAAAAAATCGTCACGAAAAAGGTGATTGCAGCAACGAACTTGGTCACAACTTTGACTTTGTAAACGAATGCTATTGCTATTGTATTGAACTTGATTGTTAAAGAGAGAGTCTTTCTTACACAATGCCATGGCACTATGTATGCATGGATACTCCGACCTCTAAAGCATACTATAAACACAATTTCTAGTAAATTTGTTTAAGTAAAAGCGAAATGATGTAATTTATGCACAGCATAACTTTTTATATAAAAATAATCGCTTGTCTCTTCCTCATAACAAACCAATTCGTAGAAAAAAAATGTTCTTCTCTTCTTTTTGATATTTGTTCTAAATTCTAATACGATTAGTTAAATGTGGGTTGTGAGACGGAGGAAAGGCATTTGCGCGCATACTTAATTTCAGACATAAACGGTATCTTGAACTTAAAAGTTCACACATCACACGTTTAGCACATATGTATATAATAACCGTAAACACACACTACGGACGGGTTAGCGAATGGCTTGCGGTTGTAGAGTATAATTTTCGCGTTCGATGTGATTAGTTCCGAAAGTCGGTTTATACATTTTTTATATTTTTTTTGTATCTATTCCCCTGAGAAGCCATCCATAACGAGATGTGTTTGACCTTAAATGAAGTGCGTCTAGGCAGTGATAAGGGTTATGAAAAAATGTATTTGGAAAAAAATGTTTATGATAAAATGAAAATGATAGAAAGTGATCTGTTATTTTGTTGAAAATTAAACCTAAAAACAAATAATGCTCCATCGCGGTGTTTAATTAAAAGTGAGATTTTTATTTTGAATAAATTTAAATAAAATGCAATGAAGGAACAAAAAGAATTCTTTTGGATAATTCATAACAAATAGGTGGACAGTTTCTGGGGTCTGTCAAAATCGTAAATATCGTGTTGATGCTTTTATGGTTTATTTATTTTTTCTTTTTTCATATAAAATTCATAAATATTATGAAACAATGTTCCATATGGCTAAAGAATTAATTGTTACACTCAAACGAATGCAGATTATGGGTAGCACTTTTGAAGTGGACTGAAATAATATCTGGGCCGGAGCGTTGATGATTGATATCAATTCGCTGTATATGTTAACCGAAGTCCTATGTTAAAAATAAAATTCGCAATCACCATGTTGTTGTGTAAATTTCTATACCTATATAGAGAATAATCATTTGAGAAACAATACAAAAAATTAAATTGTATGTATATTTAGTTTGAATACAATTCTTATAACAGTTTCAAATTTTTCTACGTATTCCGATATCTTTTGTTATCGAAAGTCAAAACGTTGACATTGTTCACCTTAAACTTCAGGCCCGCCGAGGCGATTTAAAAGGGGGGGGGGCACTTCAACCTAAAAGATCTTTTGTGCCATTACATTTCTCACCTACTCCAAATTTTACTTGCGTGTGAAGTTTTATTTTTAACAAAAAAAATATTGAACCGCTGCCATTTTCAAACCCCTTGTCTATAAGGGTCAACTTTATACTTTTAAGTTGCAATTTTCTCGTACTACACGATGGTATTATTAGATTTTAATCCGAGCAATATTTTGGATTTTAACTTCCAGGTTCAGTGTGCACTTGTTTGACTAAAAATACAAAAAATATTGAAGCCTTACAAAATTAATGAAAGATATTGACGACATTGATTGAGCTCCTGATTGATTGTTTCAAGCGACAAGAGTGCTTGAATAACCTTTTATCATTGTGCGTTATTTACAATTAAAACGTCTGGGAATAACATTTTTGTAATGAGGGGATTTTGCCTGATTTTTAGGTGTAGTTTCCTTGAAATAAAAAATTGTTTTTTCCCCCACGTTTTGTTGGTTATACCTTAAAATAAAAAAACGGTTTTCCGCCCACTTTTAGGACTACTGGCGGGGTAGGGCGACAATTAAAACGTCTGGCACTTACATATTTGTAATGGGGGGATTTTTCCTGAATCTTTGATGTAAATATTTTGCGGTTATACCTTTGACACCAAAAAGTGATTTTTTGCCCCTTTTTAGGAGGCAGTACAAAGTACAAACCCACACTGGACCTTCAAAGTAGTTACTTCCAAATAAAAGTAGCGGGCAAGGGGAATGCGACACTTAAAACGTCTAGGACTTTACAATTCTTAATCAGTGCATAATTCTTTATAACTTGTATATATATAAAAGTGGTTATACCCTTGACACAAGGAACCGAGGAATCAATCACCACTTTCAGCCCCGGTAAAAAATTCATTTGATATCACCATGCACATACCTTCATACACAACTGAATTCATTTTTGTTATACCTTCATTCCCAAAATTTGCTGTCGGCTCTTAGACTTTTAATGAAATGCAAAACAATAGGCCACCGGGATCTGTTGCAGACGGTATTGAAGCTGGTCCAGCTTCAGATGTGGTTTATTTAAAGGACTGGACTCGGATGAGATTAAGGATCCGAAGTCTTCCTTATTTATTTTATATAAGTTTGAACAAGAGCTTACCCCGAATCGCGTAAATTACCACTTGTTCATTTAAGATTAATAAAACATGCGTCATATTATAACTTCATGACTAGCTTTATTCTTCGAGAAAACTTCCATAATATAATCTTAATCTATCTTAACCTAAGGAAGGGCGAGTTCATTGAATTCGCTGCAAATGAATGCATTCAGTATAATCTACAATGACAGGGTGATACTAATTGGTTTAGCTAATACACCACACCACACCACTAAGTCTATTTCCTGTCATTCTGATATCTGACCATTCTTGGGCACTCACTTACCTGACTGGCTCTACGGTTAAACTAGATGTTAAACCATAAACATTTCTAGTCTTTGGATAACTGCCCACAGTTGCGCACTGCAAATTGGTCGCGTTCCTCTTAAGCTTATGGCCAACACATGCTGTAAAAGGACGATCAAACAATAATCAGTAACAGGAGCACGCACGTGCTCGTAAGAGGCCTACGTTGTTCTCGGCTACCTCCTTGATGATGTCGCGATATCGGTTCCACGTATTGTTGGTACTTGTGGGTGGTGTTTTTTTTTATTTTATTTTGTTATAAAATAAAGGAAATGCTAATCCCGGAGCACTCGGATTCAGTAACTGTCTAACAAGGTGTTATTCGTTTCTCTCGATCAATGGGTGACGTATGTTGTTGATCCCCATGGGATTGAACCTGCACCGCACGTGTCACAATCCAACACACTACCCTCTACACCGCCGACACCCAAGAAATTGTGCTAAGGCCTCCAACGTCGAATTTCTTCTTTTGGGCAGTTCGCACTTTCTTCTCGTTGGAGAGTCAGACTCTGAATTTAGCCGCAACAAGAAAATGGTTAGAGTCGACGTTTGCCCCTCGGAATGTGTGCTCGTTTAAGATGTTGCATGCGTGCCTTGCATCAATTAGCACATGATTGATTTGGTTGGCGGTTCGACCATCTGGAGAGGACCAGGTTGCTGTGTGGATTCTGAGCTTTGGAAACCTAATGCTACTTATCAGCTTATTACGAGCTACTACGAAATCGATTAGTTGGTAGCTGTTATCTGTTGTCGTGTCGTGAAGGCTGTGCTTACCAACTAATGCGCGGAATACGTTTTCCTTACCTACTTTGACATTGTACTCCGGACAGGCTTCAGGAGGTCACAGAACTCCTACTTGATAGGATCTTCAGCCTTATCGGTAGGGGCGTGTGCACATATTAGGCTTATGTTTTGAAATGTTCTTTTGATGCAGATCACAGTAAGGAGTAAATCAGTGCCCGTGTTCTGTAACTATCGCATCGTTATATTCATCACATGAACGATGTGAATCGAAACAAAATTTTATTATATCACATTTCCGTGTTCTGTAACTATGCGATGCGAAAACTATACCACATGGAACATTGTGAAATGAAACTCCTGGAAATATGTGATAAATCGGTGTTCTGTAACTTTCGAATGCGATAAATTATTCACTTCAACTGTCAAAATTTATCACATTTCAATTGGCTTGCGAGAAAGGGATATTGAACAATTTTAAACGGATAGTGGGCAGTGAACATTTTTGATTTTTTATTTAACAAAATATACAGTTCGTTGATCAAGTTCAACGTTTAAAAAAATTCAAAAGAAATAAAAAATAACAAATAAAAACAGTCAGAATTAGTGGAGAAGAATGTAGGTAGGTACCTACATTCTGTCGAAAGATGTCAGCAAGCACTTAAATAAGATCCATTTTGAACATTCTTGGAACTGTGTTGCTATAAAAATAAACAGCTTGGTACATCCAACAAGAGAGAGTAAAAGGTTCTTGTTTTTAAAAAAAAAAAAAATATTTTATTTATTTTTTTTCATAGACAGACAAAATAAATGCAAAATTTTAACTTCATTAAATTCATCAACATAGAACATAATGTTGTCTTAAATCAGCGTTAGGATCAGATTAATTTCAAAAAAAAATTTGTCTGAGTCTAGCAGAACGAGCGATCATCATATTTTTGAAAATTCAACAGAAACACGTAATTTTCCGATAATCCGCTAAAAAGTCGCGCTACACCGCTGCTATCCCAACGACATGTAAATACACATTGAATTTCCTCGCCAAACTACCCTTCGATTTCCAGTATTTTGACAATCCTTGTTACAATCCAATCTTTTGTGTTCCAAAGTTTTCGATGCGAAGAGTTATCGCATGAGTTACAGAACATGGCACAGTTTCGTATTTTGTTTATATATTGAAATTCTTCCACATGGTTTCTTTTTGACATTACATTTTGAATGAAGAAATAGATTTGTTAGTAGAAACAAGACCGATAAAAGGATGATACATATGTAAATGCATGTGTGATAATATACATAATTTTGTTTTTTTTTTTTTCGGACAGTCAAGCCGCGATAAAGTCCCTAGACTCATTATACTCAAACTCCATCATAGCCCTAGACTGCAGCTCATATCTTGAGGAGATGGCAGAGCAGTTCAACATTCACCTCTGTTGGTGCCGGGGCATAGAGACATTCCATGGCATTGTAGGGCAGATGACCTCTCCAAAAAAGGAGCCGCATTACCTCTTCTTCCTGCTAAAGGTTTTCTAGGTGTACCTATCGCTACTTGCAAACTTATGTTTAAGCTATCCGCAGTCAAGAGTACAAACCTTAGTTGGACAGGTAGTAATATATGTCATGCGACTAAGCATATCTGGCCAAAGCTGGATCTGCGACGCTCTATGGGTTTGATCTCACTTAACCGACTGCACATTGGCTCTGCTATAGGTGTCATTACAGGACACTGTCTAATAGGTAAGCACGCATCAAGGCTTGGCGTCGATTCAAATGACTTCTGTAGAAGCTGCAGGGACGAGCAGGAGGAGAAGACTACACTTCACCTTCTCTGTACATGTCGTGTGCCCATGTTCTGTAACTCATGCGATAACTCTTCGCATCGAAATCTTTGGAACACAAAATTCCACCGTTTATCGCATCTGGAAAGTATTGGTAATAACTCTATGCGATAAAATATACCTTGGTAACTTTTGATATCATGGGAAATTGGAAGGATTGTCAAAATACTGGAAATCGAATGGTAGTTTGGCGAGGAAATTCAGTTTGTATTTACATGTTGTTGGGATAGGAGTGGTGTGGCACGAGTTTATAGCGGATTATTTGAAAATAACGCGTTTCTGTTGATTTTTTACGATGATCGCTCGGTTCTACTGGCCTTAGACGAAACCTTTTGAATTATATCTCATCCTAACGCTGATTTAAGACAACATTATGTTGATCAATTTAAGACGACATTATGTTGATAAATTTAATGAAGTTAAAATTTTGCACTTATTTTGTCTGTCTATGAAAAAAAAAAATGAAATAAAAACTTTTTTTTTAAAAAAAACATAAAACCTTTTGCCGTCTCTTGTTGGATATACCAAGCTGTTTATTTTTGTAGCAACACAGTTTCAAGAATGTTCACACAGATGTAACTAAGAGCACATTCTTCTCCATTAATTCTGAATGTTTTTATTAGTTATTTCTTATTTCCTTTGCATTTTTTTAAACGTTGAACTTGAAAAAATCAAAAATGTTCATCGCAAGCCAATTGAAATGTGATAAATTTTGACAGTTGAAGTGAATAATTTATCGACCTCTAAAGTTACAGAACCTGAATATATCACATATTTCCAGAGGTTTCATTTCACAATGTTCCATGTGGTATAGTTTTCGCATCGCATAGTTACAGAACACGGAAATGTGATATAATCAATTTTGTTTCAATTCACATCGTTCATGTAATAAATATAACGATGCGATAGTTACAGAACACGGGCACTGCACTCTCCCATAAAAGAAATATCTATCTAGGAGCCTTCTTCCTTAATGAACTCAGTGATTTGGCTAATACAGATGTAAGAAGTCTATCGCGCTTCATTAGAAGCTCCAAACGGTTTAGCGAGTAGAGGGAGAAACTTCTCTGATCCACTTGGCATCACAATGGACCTCACTTTGGTCTAAGGGTGTTGGCTATTAGCTAACAGCCACCTTAACCTTACCTAATCTAACCGAACCTACTTGAGCTTATTTCTAAACATTATTTTACTAAATTCTACTATATGAAATATTAATTTTTCCTTCTTCTATTTTGCTTACAGATAATTTTCCAAAAACCATAGAACCAAACAAAGAGATCAAATCCTACTACCTTGAAAAACCAACAACAAAATAATTAACGCAACCATAAAACCTACTCAACGATACACAATCTCAACTCAACAACTCAACGAAAAAATAAAACAAAAAAGTGTCAAAAGTGCAAAAGACATACAATATACCATAGATTTCTCTTACATATTGCATTTGTCCTCCATTGCAAGAACAAAAACGACAGAGTTACAAATATACTAAAGTGCAATACTAGTCCAAAGGCTTTCCGCAAAAATCACTTATCACGACTAACAAAAACCATCACCATCAACACAATACACATACGCACGTAATATGCCGGTAATTTCGCCCAGAAGATCTTTGTCAACAACCAGTGGCAGTTTGTATATACCGCAAACTACCAGTGGCACATATTCATCGAGCCTAAGTAACAAATCAACAGGATCCAGCACACTATCGTCATATTCTACAAGTTCATACAGTTATCGCAGCAACGGGTTCACAAAGGCTCCATCCGCCTCAACACACACCTCCTACTATACCGGGTCATATCTACCACGGTCATCAGCATATTCCTCGGGTATCAGGAGCTCCTACAGCGGTACCTCATCATCGGCCTTAACAGGTGGCTCCTCAGCTCTTTCGTCATATCGCCCCAGTTCGTATCTCAGTGGCGGAAATAATGATACAACAACATCATCGAGTCGATTTGGAGTAAGTAAATATTTCACTTATAAGCTAGATTATATAGATACAACACCACCCACCACAACCACCACCTTCACCACGAGACGACACGACGGTAGTCTTTATTATTAAATAGATTACTCAGTTTTAGCAATAGTGCTGCAAACACAACAACTCAGTACTCCATATAATTTTCCAACGCTTCTCGATGGCCGTCGTAGTAGTAGATTCATAAAGTGGTTTGATAAGAGTAATAATTCAATAGTATTATATACCCTTTGTCAACTTGTAATTGTTATTGTTAGCCACTCAAACCATTTTCTTCTTCTGATTGTTTTGCTTACAAGAATACAAAATGGCCTGATCACGATAGTCCTACTTCACCCAGTGATCAGTCAAACAAATTTCATATTCAATAATAATAACTCTGATTTTTCTTCTTCTTCAACAATACCTACTACGATTACTACGACTACAATAAAACACAATCCTCCTACTCCATCATCACCACCGCCACGGTCATCGACGTTACCCACGAATTGTTACTATCACCACCACAGAGGGACTTTGACCGCACAGAAAACACCAACGATCTTGACAAAAATAATAACACGAATTTACATCGTAGCAGTAGCACAATTAGGAACCCCCGACTATCATCTTCATATTCATCATCATCATTAGCACGATTAGCAGCGACATCTGCTTTTGATATATATGAAAAATATAGTCCAGCACATTACATACCAAAATGTGAATTGTCACGTTCCAGCTCACTATCTGAAGCGGCAGCAGCAGCAAATGCAGCCACAACCTCTTCCTCTCCTTCTTCGTCATCAAAGTTAAATGACACAAATAACAGGAATTCGAGTAGCGATTCGATTAGTAATAACAATAGCAATAGTAACAATTATAGGAGACGTTACACTCGACATTCAAATGGCCCAATTAATGAGATAAGCGAAGTCCCTGCGTCCACTTCGGCTATCATAGACAACTATTTGTCTGTGCCGCGCACGAGTAGCAATAATAGTCTGAACAATAATAATAAGAATAGTAATGGCGACCTGCAGGATGATAGTGATGGTCTAAGAGATTTAAAAATATCATGCATATCTCCTACCACTGCTACCACTACTAGTTCATCTAGTTCTCAGGATACAAAGGACAACGCACAATTGGCTACCAAGGTAAACTACCCAAGCAAAGAAGAATTGCTAAGTTTGATTTGTTTTTTAAAGAGAGGAACTAACAAAGAAAACCAAAATTGAATATCCTGCGTGTCCTGATAGCATTTGAATCTGTTGTTTCTCCCATATCCTGCTCCTATCTGTCGTGTGCAATATGGTGTTGTTTTTTGTCTTGCTAAATTGACTCTGTTATTTATTTTGATAAAAATAACCTAAAACAATGCGCAACAAAACGAAATTTAAATTGCATTCGCAAACAATTACTAAGCTTCTTTTTGTTGATTAAATGATTGTGTTGTATTTTGATTTCTCACTAACTACTAATAGGATTTGAATTTTTTTTCAACGAAAAGAAGGTACAGGGATATTTATAAGGTGGCAATACCAATCGAAATGCGATTCTTAATTGAAAAGTGGTGTTTGTGTTTTCGATGGGACACGTTATCTTTTTATAGGCTTCTATCGTGGTCAAATTTCTAATGTCTCACCATTACTGTAAGCCAAAAAGTTCGAGCTAGGAATGAGAAGTTCTTTTAACATTTTGGGTATTCTGCGAACTTTTGCTCAAACAGTTCTTCAAAACATTGGGCCTTACCAATAGCAAATTTAATGTGGATTTTAAATTAGTTGTCCCGTTCATTAATTTTTATGTAGGATCTACCTAGGCGTAGACAAAAGACCCTGATTGCAACTCTGTGCCTCCAAAAAAGGTTACCCGTGCAGGGGCTAATAATATAACTGCAGCGCCTCCCGAAAAACAGCGCTTGTAGTTACGTTCGACTATAGAGTAGCATCACATCTAGGCAATTCAAACATCCATGTGAGCCTAGCGACACATTTAATTATTGAAAGTTGTCTCTCAAGTGTGCGTGCGTTGACACGACTGGAGATCACCGGTGTCGTAAAAGGTCGATCAAACAATAATCAATAATGGAAGCATGCACGTGTCGAAATCATAAAAAGAGGCAGGCCTGGATCAGACAAATTCAATAACACCAGCATATGATTGGCATCCGTTATGAAGGGATCCGAAACCGAAAGGCCTGCCGATGATCATTGAGGTCGAATCGGCGAACCCTACAAGCGGACCAGGAGGGATGCAATATAGTGGGAGGGTTATGATTCCCTTAATACTGATCATAACCTCGCCGAAAAGAAAGAAGAAGAAGCATAAAAAAAGAAGGGGATTTTGTTTGAACTTATTTCACCACCAAATTTTGATACTGACATATGTAGTTACGCACCGCACCTCAAAATCGTTCCTGCTTTCTTTATTCCTTTTTTTTATTTCGGTAAAATTTGAATCTACTTAAATCAAATTTGAACAAACATTTAGAACGGAATGAAAAATCCGTTCGTCTGTTTCGTGCTAGCAATAATGGGGAGGTGTTGATTCTACACATTAAAACACAATTTAATTTGTTTGTTATATTATTTAAATGGTTTCCTAAAAAAAAGAAATGTAAAACATGCACTTGTATTCAAACACACACATACATATTATATACTCGTAAATACACGCCAGTACATCAAATACTATCTGCTTGGAATTTAAAGATCATAATTTGTTCCTAATTTTATTCCACTCATAAGGCAAATTTATTTTTATTTCAATCGAACCCTAAATGGAAAAATTCTATTTTGCTAGCCGCATTATTTTGTTAAGTTTCAAAAAAAATAACAATCAAACATCCGAGTATGTTTTGAAACATCGCAATGCTTCCAATTGTTTTTTGCTTGTTTCTTATTACATAGAAAACGAAGAATACCCGTTTCATAAAAAGCAAATTACATATTATTAATTTCTTTCTCTGTTCTAGACGTACCATTCGTAAATGGCTCACAAATAAAAATAAGAATAACATAGTGTAACGCCATTCTCAAAACATAGTGTGTACGTGTGCGTTTCCATATAGATATCATAGAATATCCTAGGGTGAACAATATATATATATATGTATATATATTAATGTATTATATAAATATTTAAAATTTTACTGTTCATAAACGGTGTTGTGTTAAAAGAATAAGATTAAAAAACTCTAGAGTGCATTGTGAGTAAGAAAAGAACAAAAAAAAAAAAATCCACTATAGAAAAAACAAAAACTATAAAAAAAAACTCAAAGCTAGAAATGATAGATGCTAATATAAAAAATTTGAAATTCCCAAAGCAAAAACGTAGTGTTGAGGCTACAACCACCACTATCACCACAACTACTACAGCCCCCGCCGTCAACACAACAACGACTACAGCAACCAACAACACCACCACCAAGTCCAATCAAACGTCGGCAAAAGCTGGTAATCAGCAGTTTTTCCTAATCTCCGCCTTCAAGGATAAGAACTTCCTGAAGAAGGAATGTGATTTGGCGCGCTCGCAAGTATTTCGGTCGAGGCAACGTTTCGAGAACATCAATGCCCATGATGATAATATCAATAACAACAGCGACATCAGAAACAATAATAGCAACGGCGGCAACAGTAACAATGCCAACAACAACGAACATGGCTCGCCATTAGCAGAGAACCGCAGTAGCATTGTCACGTCCACCCATGACAATAGAACGCTACTGGGCGCCAGCAAGCAACAACCAATCCTAATACATCGGACCATCCCGAACAGTAAGTTTTTGACAAAATTACCACCACCCGCCAAGAACAATATGCATTGCTTGCATTCGAATTCGGAGCTGTTGGATGACATAAAGTTCATCGACAGCGATGATACTGAGCGCCAGCAGCAGCAGCAACAGCAGAGACAGCACAAACCGAAACTGCGACCAAAATCTTCCATAATCTCCACATCCAATCAGAGTCTTTTCGAAAAGGTCAACCAGTACAAGTATCAGAACGGCAGCATTCTCTCCTCGTCACCTCCTGTTTCATCATCGGCACCCACGTCGACCGCAGTGACAGCGACCTCGTCCCCATCGTCGACGCTGCCCCTTATGGGAGGTCGCAAGCGCGACATCATTCACGATACTTTTAGTATAAAAGCGTCCATCGAAAAGTTCAACACGCTTAGCGAAGCAAAGCGTCTCCCAACTAGAAATAGCACCACCAATTTACAACTGACCAACGACTACGAGCGAAGGCTTCCGCTCCGGGAACGCTCTGCATCGCCAGCTACTAGCAGTAGCACCGCGACCACTCTTGGCTCCAGCATCACGTCGAACCTAGCTGACAGCAATAGTACAAGCAGTGGCAGCATAGCCAGTAACAATTTGCTGCTGCGTAATCGCAGCACCGAGTCATCGCCATTACATTCGCCGAAGCATATTCGAAAAACTTCAGTGACTCCGACCGCGTCTCTGCTCAATGGCAGTACATCAAATCTTTTGAAAAGTGGTCCCACCTATGACAAGGTGACCCTTACCACCGTCTCAATGCTAAGCTGTCCGACGCCCACGCTTTCGACGGTTACTTCAAAAACGATATCAATTGATAAAAAGCTTGCCGCGCCTGTGTCCAATAAACTCTCAGACATTGATGAAAGTGTAAGTGGTTAGAGACAATTTTTTTCTCTTTTCTTCTCTCTTTATCTCTTTTATTTTGTTAACAAGGAAATTACAAAATATTAGTATAACTAGCGGCAGAAGGTGTTTATTATTTTCGTTGTAAATACAGGGTGGTTCCGTTGCACTTTATTATTCATTATTATTCAGATTTTTTTTTTCTCATAATACACGCATTTCTCTTCTGCTTCATTCATTAGATGTAGTTTTGGCTTAGTGGTGATGGTAAAAGCTTCAGTTATTTTATTTAATGCGCTCTTGTAAATCTATTAGGCAGTTTTGTTTGTATTTTTAGTTTTTCTGATTTTGGTTAGTTTTGAAAATACATTTCAAAGTTGCACATCACTCTATTAACAAACGCTTCCTGATTCAATTAACGGATATTAATTGACGCCGGTGGCGGTGATGTCAAATGAAAGGAAATAAAACGTGCATGTGAATTATACAAATGCGAAACAGTTACACATCAAGGCAGCTGTAACAATTACGCTTTTGAATTCAATTCTGCCATCAGTGGGTTGTTAATAATTGACGTGATGTTGGCACACACAATGTTATAAATTTAAGTAGATCTAAACAAATAGAAAGTCTCTTTAATTCCAAGACATGTACATATACTTTTGACATCACGTTGGGCAACCAAATCACTCCTGATGGATTTGTGAACAGAATGCGACGAAATATAAAATATGTTGCGTCCAAATATGTTTGTTTACTAAACAAGTCTTGTTAGGAAAGTTAAATAAATAACTCGAAAATAAACTTACTTACTTAACGGGATTCCGACCCGTGAAGAGTGTCTTCTCTTTACTCAATGCAGCCCCCCATTCTCTGCGATCTTGGGCAGTTAGCTTCCAGTAGTCCCGACCAGGCGCTCTGGCATCCGCGATGGCTTGCTCTTTCCAACGGAGGATTGGTCCATTCGCTCAATGTGGCCTAGCCAATGTAGTCGACGTGCTCTAGTTTTGTACAATCAACATTTTGTTACAGTTTATAGACTTCGCGGTTGTGCCTTTCCCTCCATTCAGCCAATTATTAAAAATAACCAATGACTTGCACTATATCTGGTCTGCTCCGCTTTTCAACACGGATCGCGAAGGTATTCTCAATCTATCATATTTGCCTTAATTTGTTCGAGTATTACAGAATGTATTTGGAGTGAACCTGGCCCTTAACCTAAAAAGCCCCTATTTGCTTCTCAAAAGTTGTTTGAGGAACGCCTCAGTTTGTCCCTTTCGGGTTGAATCTAAGAAAACTGTTGTCGAATCGCTCTACATATTCTCGTCATCATATACGACTTAGTCTCACTTTTCTGGCCAGGTCGTCGTCGCGGTACCAGCAATTAAGGTTCGCTATTGAATCGTCTCCTCGAAATGAGGATCTTATATATAGTCTTCTTGGTGTTGCTTGACGAGTCTTGTTGCTCGACCCATTTTTGCCGCTCCTGTTCCAGTACACGCAAGCCCAGTAGTAACAGCTCGCTGCATTCTGCCAACGATTATTATCAATGTCATAAGCGTGTGCAGACAATTTTACAGACAATTGCACAGACTTAGAAAATGGTGCCTCTGTTTTGGCTTGCACGATTCGCACAATTTTCTCAAGAAAAATTTTGAACAATTCGCATGACATTGTCTTAACCATTATAATAATATTTAACGTTTTAGTGAGATTGATTCCGAGCAGCGAACTCTATGTTCGTAAAGTATCGATCTGGCTTTCTCCAAAATCTTTCGTTTATGAATATTTAATAGATTCAGATCTTACTAAATGGGTTCGTTGAGAAATGGTTTGAGGCATTACTACAAAGCGGCAGGCGAATATCTATACGATGTTTTGGCGACCTATCTCTCTTCACTGATCATCATCACGCATAGGTTAGGTAAAGTTAGGTTTGCGGGTTGATGGATCAGAGCGAATCTGTTACACCACATTTATGTCCATGTGGATCCATTGTGATACCCTGCATTGGGAATTTTGGCCTCCTTGTTCTGGCGTTGGTCCTCCATATTTGGTTTTCTTCCCTACTTAAAGTTGTCCAAAAATAATAAATATTTTGCAATCTCCGCCACTTTCTGTGGTATTCCCTCAATCGCTACTGGCTTGAATTCTGGTATGCTTCTATTGTTAGTGAACAGCACCAGTTCAGTCTTTTGGGTATTGGTCTCAAGGCCGCATTGTTCTGTCCACGTACTAAGTGCCCGTAGAGAGTTTTCTAGCAGTTCGATCAGAGTCGATAGGAATTTTTCCGTCGCAAGCAATACTACGTCATCTGGGAATGCAATTGCTTTGAACCCTCTGTTTTTCAACTTCAATGTAAGTTTGTTGGGCGACGGAGATCGCGCTGTAATCGAGTCGTCTGCGAATATAGATGCTCATTAGCTTTTCAAACGTTTTCAGGATGAAACATGAAGTCATCGGTCTGAAATCCTCCGCATCGATGTGACTAGATTTCCCTGCCTTGGGAATAAATACCACCTTCACTTCACGCCAGGCTTTTGGAATGTAGGCATACTTTCGTGCGATCAAATTCTATAAATAAGTAGGTTTATGCTCTTTACTATGTGATCTTATAGGCCATTTTTTACGCGTTATCATTAAATTTAAACGATGAGACAAAAGTTTGTAGTTCCGTTTGGAAAACAAATTTAATTTGCTCTTCATACATTTTGAAAGGCCTTCAAAAAGCTGTAATTTCCTTGCCGTGTTTTGCGGGCGAAGGACAAAATTGACTTCTGACAAAAAAATGAAATATTGCTTGTCTGATTTCGTTTCCTGTATTCTATTCAAAAGCTTTATCATATCTTTTTCCTAGTTATATTCGTTTTCGAGTTGAGTAACTTTCCACAACAATCCTCCAACTTTTACGAAAAAAGTGGGAATTATTTTACTTGCATATTCAACAAATCTTGAGTATTTTTTTTTTGTATAAAAAATGGGTTTGTATGTATATTGTTTAATTTATAACACATTTTCTGCCCAATTTGCTTTAATGAATTGTGCATCCTCTTTGTTTTGCTTTTTTTACGCATGTCTAAAAGATTTACCACTCGCTTAAAATTCTTATATTAAATAATGTACAACATTTTGCTTTGCTTTCTACAAAACATCATATATTCGTATTTGGAAGAAAATCAGAACAACATCAACACAAATTCTACACAATACTGAATCACGAAATTTTGAAAACTAAATTTATTTCATAAAATCATACATTTTTTTATTCAGATTTTAAATTATATAGCTGCGCACAGCAAACAAAATTGTAAACCTCGAAATTCTTTAAAAAAATCGCATTTCTTCCATATATTTGTAAAATTTCCTATTTAATCTGAGCCTACTATTTATATGTTTTGTTGTATAAGCGCAAATAACAAAAGAAATTTGTTATTTTTCGGAAAACTTAAATTGATCAAGCAAACACTTATCCATTTAGGTTCGGAACTCGTCCTCATTGCGAAGCGGACTTCCACCAATATCACCGACTCCAACTCGACACTGGGATCGTGATAGCAGCAGATCGTCAATTCTCTCCAGCCGAAATTTATCAGATGATTATTCATCATCAAATAAATTATCATCCGACGATAAGCCAGAACAAGAAGGTAAGTGGGCAATTTGTTTACATTTATTTGCCACTCTTGCTAATAATAAGCTCTCCTTACATGCCCATGATCACCTGTATGTAGGTTTCCAAAACTTATCTTAGCGACACCCATAACAGATATCTTGGTTATCTATGAAATGGTCTTTAAAAATTAACCAACCATGGACTTGCTTTACTTAACGGGCTCCCGACCCGTGGAGAGTCTCCTGAGAAACTGCAGTCTTCCATCCTCCGCGATCCTGGGCTCGCTGCTTCCAGGTATCCAGACCAAGCGCTTTGGCACCCGCGATGGGTTGGTCTTTAAAACGGAGGTTCGGTCTTCCTTGTCGTCTCGAGCCTAGGGGCTGGGAGCTGAAGATTCTCTTCTGTGCAGCATTATTGTCATCGAGTGAATGAAATCGACGTATTTCAGTTTTTTGGAATACATCCACATCTTAGTATAGCTCATAGAGTTCGCGGTTACATCTTCACCTCCATTCGCACTCCTCGCACACAGGACCAAATATCCGACGGAGTATGATTCTTTCGAAAGAACCCAAAACAACCTCTCCTTTCCTGCCTATTACCAGTACTCGGTGCCGTAAAACAGAACTTCAGTATCGGTGTTTTTTGAGCTTACACTTGATGGATTTGGTTGGCGGTTCGACCATCTGGAGAGCGCCAGGTTGCTTTGTGGATGCGGAGTCTTGAGAATCTAGTGCTAATTATCACCGTATTACGAGCTGCTGCAAAGTCGATAAGTCGGAAGCCGTTGTCTGTTGTCGTGTCGTGTAGGCTGTGCTTACCGAATAATCCGCCAAAGAAGTTTTCCTTACCGATTTACCCCGAGCACGATCTTGACATCGTACTCCGAACCGGGCCAGTCTCAGTAGGCTCCGTCCAGGAGGTTATAGAATTCCTCCTTGATAGGGTAACTAACTATTACCGCGCGAGGACGAATTGAAGCAACAAGAGTGCAGTGTACGTAGGTTCCAGGTGCATACTCTCAGTTCATAGTCCGCTGACGTTCTGAGTCGTATTCTTATATGAGGGGTGTCTATATTCGAGGCTGTTGTCTCTTTCATTATTTAATTTTTTGTACGTGGTAGGGAAGTAACCCCGACGGCACAACCCTCAACCTGGAGGACCAGTTCGAGCATACCGTCTGAAAGAAGTACCAGTACAATACACTTCGGAAATATGAGCGCTGCCGTTGACCCATTAAGGGCTCATCCGCGAGCATCTCTTTTTCATCACCCTGACTTAGTCTTGAAAATCCTTAATGACCTCAGCTCCAATTATGTCGGAAGTGGCTCATGTAAGGTATCTATCATCCTGACTGTCGACAACACATTTGAATCATTCGCCGTAGGTCCTCTTTTTGAGGGGCTCATGTTAGATTTCTAAGGCGTGACCAGAAAGCCAAATCGGTCCAGCCGTTTTCATGTAATGCGGTTATCAACGGACACGATTTCATTTTTATTATATAGATTTCCTCAAAAAAACCAGCGCCTTCGATTTTCATTAAACAAATTATTGACCGCGCTAAACTTCAATGGACCTCAGCTGTGCAATGATTTGTTGGTGTTAATGGTTTTCAGGAAAATTGTCTGCACATATGAGCTTGTTTCGTCGCTATTATCTTTGCTTTCAGATCCATTTCTACACCGATGGATCCAAAACCGACGGTGGGCTTGGTGGAGGTGTGTTCTCTGACAGTTTGAAGCTCAGCCTCTTTTTTCGTCTCCCTAATCACTGCAGTGTGTTCCAGACGGAAATTATGGTGATTAAAGAAGTGCTATCGTGGCTAAAGGCTAAAGAGGAACGTCATATCTGCTATGGACACCCGAGTCTTCCTCATATAGTCAATCTGTGATAAAATGTCTGGATTCTGTCTCTACGAACTCCATCGTAGTCCTAGACTGCCGGTCATCGCTCGCGGAGATGGCGGAGGAGATCAACATTCACCGCTGTTGGCTGCAGGGACATAGAAATATTCCAGGGAATTGTAGGGCTGATGAACGCGCCAAAAAAGGAAGTTTACTGCCCCTACTACCTAATAAAAGTCCCTTAGGCATTCCTATTGCTACATGCAAACTCATGTTTATGAGGGAGGCAATCGAGAGATTTAACCTTTGGTGGAAAAGTGGCAACACTTGTCTAGCGACAAAACAGATTTGGCCAAACCTGGATCTGAAACCCTCTAAGGGTTTGATCTCTTTGAACAAACTGCACATTGGTGCTACAATTGGTGTAATCACCGGACAATGTCTCATAGGCAATCATGCAACAAGGCTTGGCGTCTATGCAAATGACTTCTGCAGAAGCTGCCTGGAGAAGGAGACTATTCTTCACCTTCTCTGGACCTGTCCTGCTCTCTCTCTGAAAGACGAAAGCTTCATTTGGGAGCTTTCCTTTA
Organism: Portevinia maculata; assembly: GCA_949715645.1. Classification (NCBI taxonomy): domain Eukaryota; kingdom Metazoa; phylum Arthropoda; class Insecta; order Diptera; family Syrphidae; genus Portevinia; species Portevinia maculata. The sequence goes on from OX454526.1 coordinate 12,129,424, forward strand.
TAATGATCTCAATGATCTTATAAACATTCACATTTAAAAGTCTTTCAAGCTTTATTAAAAGCTCCAACTGGTTCAACGAGAAGGAAGATGATAGATTCATATGGTATCACAATGGACCTTTTATTGGTCTAAGTGTGTCGGCTTCTGCCGACAACCACTACAACCTAACCTAACCTTACATATCTTTGCTTTCAAATAGGAACTTTAGAATAAACAAACACAGACTAAATTAAGTTAATAAAAGTAAACATGTTTACCTATCTCGATTGCAGCTACTTCCATTTTTGCAATGGTCCGCTTAAGTGAAGTCGTCTTTATCAAGAAACGAATCAAACATTAACCTGCATTCAAATGTTTTAGCGAATTTTGCTTATCCACATTCGCTTAAAAATCAATGCTGCAAATGACACATGTTCAGGGTCAAATAATATTGATTTTGCATCAACTATTTGTGAATTTTCATTTTTGTCAATAAAATAAGCATGCCCTAGCAGTGTTGTCCTACTTTTTGAAGATGTGGATGAAAACGAGAGAGTAGAAAAAATATTAATGATATGTATTTAGGCTGAGATGAGCTTTAAGAGATAGCTCAAACCCGTTTGAACTTCCAGATAATTGAAAAAAAGAAACGTCACTTTTTTGTGTTTAACATTTTATTTATGTTTTAAATTATAATATTAGGTCCGTTCGCGTACTTTATGTGTAGAAAAATGAAAAGTGTCAAATCTCCAAAATCGAGAGATAATCCTCTCATTTCTAAGAAAAGTACGCGAACGCTTTTGTGTAAAAAGGTGAAAAACGTCTTAGTTTGGCTTGAAAAGAAGCAACTGCTGTTTTTTTTTGCTGGCAAACTCATAGGATTTCATCATTTGACAGTTTTCATTTTCTTACCAGCTGAAATTCTGTGTAAAGAAAAATGAACGAAAGTACATTTTTCTTTCGTTCATCTTTTTATCATTTTCTCAGTACGCGAACGCGTTTGTGTAGTTTTGCACGAAAGTTTATATAAATTTACGTTTGCATATTAGTTCGCGAACGGACCTATTATGTTGAGCAGGTTGAAATCCTTCCGATGTATTTTTGTTAACATCAAATGTCTTTAAACAAAAGCAGCTGCCAGTCGGATTAACTGCCTATTGCAGCCTTAGAAGATCGTGAACTGCCGGCTCCAAATTACACAAAGAAAGCTGGAAGAATGGTCCTCCTTAAGCTATGACATCTTTTTTGTTTCTTGAAGTCTTTTTCTAAGCTTTTGCGTGTTGCCTAACCATACCCTAACAAATATTTTTTTCTTTATCACTGGAGTTAATGAACAATCCTTATGCCATTCGTAAGGAAAAAACGTGAAAGAGGACCAAGAGAGTTAAATTCCAGGGTACATTGCTCTCAATTTTCTTGCTGAATGTTTTGGTTCGACCGGTTTTGACACATTGAGGGAATATGTTAGATGTGTCGTTACTCCTAATTTATCGAAAACGAACTCGCTATATTTTTGACATTTGAAACGAACTTAGTTTACCGAATCGCTATTCATAACACTGAATAGTCGAATTCGCGTGGGCATCGGGGATTCAATGTCTCTTTTCTGCACAGTGTTAAAGGAACAGAAAATAATGTCCAATTTATTGAACTCTAAACTCACCGATAGGACTTTCAATTCATAGGAAGCTGTTTTATTTTCTTCAAAAGTGTGAAATTAAATTATCGTTTCAAAATCAAATGTCATTCTGATGAATGTTGACATGTACTCGTTCCACCCGCGTGGGTTGATTGATTTTTATTCTATTAAATATAACAGTTTTATTTTTTAAACATTTTCATTTGCAGGATTATGTGGACTGAGAAATATCGGCAATACGTGCTTCATGAACTCTGTCATTCAATGCCTGAGTCATACAAGTGAGCTAACAAAATTCCTGAAAACACATAACGGTTCCAGGTCTACATCGTCTAAGGATCAACTGATTTTAAGTGGTAAGTAATCGGTGCACCACAAGTCGCTGAAATATGTTAAAATAATGCTTTGTGTTTTAGAATTTGCCAAACTAATACGTGAAATGTGGACGTCGAATGTGAATAGTGTTACACCGAGTGAACTGAAACGGGCATTTTCAATCAAACACAGAATGTACAGTGACTACAATCAGCAGGATGCACAAGAATTCCTTAGATTCTTCTTGGACTCATTGCACTCAGCGTTAAACTCTGGCGTTAAGGGTGACCATCTCAAAATCGATGAGAGTTTAAGGTATTCATTATTTTCATATACATATTTAGTGAATCTATTATCTCATTTAAACAGTGACAACAAAAAGGCCGACATAACCTGGGATTGGTATACAAAATCAGAAAACTCTGTCATCCGTGATCTATTCGTTGGTCAACTGAAAAGTACGCTAAGATGTACTGTATGCGGCAATACTAGTGTCACATTCGATCCATTCTGGGACTTGAGTTTGCCACTACCTTCGTCATCCAGATGCAAATTAGAAGCATGCCTGGACTTGTTTATTCGCGAAGAAGTACTCGATGGGGATGAGATGCCAACCTGTTCAAAATGCCAAACACGACGGAAAAGCACGAAAACCTTTACAATTCAAAGATTTCCGAAGTATTTGGTTATTCGTAAGTTGAAATGTTTAATATAGTGAGTTGTGGAAATGAAATGTTTGTTTACGTAGATCTGAAGCGTTTTTCGGAAACACGATGGAGTAAAATGTCGAATATCGTTGAATTCCCAACAGGCGAGAGAGAATTGAATATGGGTCCCTACGGATCGAGTTCTAGTGCGAATGCTAACTACACTCTGTATGCGATTTCGAATCACATGGGTTAGTGACTGCGGTTTATAGTTGAAATAGTCTTGCCCTTAATAAAAATGGTTTTTGTTTTACAGGTTCAACAGCTGGTGGGCATTACGTCGCGTTGTGTAAACATCCTATCGCTAAGAAATGGCACGAGTTCAATGATAACATGTGAGTCTTTCCAACATGCATTCGATTTTTTATATTTTCAATTTGTTGTTGAGTCGAATGTAGAAAATAACTGTGAAGGATAGAGTGGCAAAATTGCAACAACTAAAATTAGTTCTCGACCTGGCTTTTAACTCGGAGAATCATATTTCGCGTTCAGATTTGAAAATTATTACAGAACTCGTCACGACCCATTGTACTTCGTACACGAATGCTTTAGTCTTTCCTTGAAGAAATCTGATAAACTCGAAACCTTGTTGAGCCGATTCGTTTGCTGAGTAACCGTAATGCGAGATTGGTCGTTATTATTAGACGTATGCAAATATTAGCCTTTAGAACACCTAAGGCTACAGATAGTCTTATTGGGCAGATTCTAAAGTAGACTACGCTCCGGAGGACCCATGCTATGGCATCACCCGATCTAAAGCCGTTCCATTACTCACTGTTACATTCCCGTCGATTTGGAAGGAGAACTGGAAAACGGCCCTTAAAGTCTGTTTTGAGCACACACACAGTTAAGTGCTCCCTACCGATAGTAAGCTAGAGATCTGATCATAGCACCCCTGAATCCTTCGCCGAAATTGATCTGCCGTCACACATACGCTATACAGATTTTCTAGCCTTACTTTCAACATAGAACTGCAAATAGGGTAAACAGAGCAGTAGTAGGAGTTACTCTTATCGCACCTGTAATGCATAAACACGCATGGTGTTGTAGGTTGTGAGCTCTGGGCCACAAAACAACCGCACCATACCGTAGCTGCACGTGTTTATCCAGTGAACCAACCTGAGGCTACGTCCCCAGGTTCTGTTGATCAACATACGGCACTGCCAGCGAATGTTAGTGGCCTTCGGGGTGCTAGCCTCTATTTGCTTCGCAAAAGTTTGTTTTGGGTTTAAGACATTCGCAAGTCCTTAAGCTTTTTCGATAAAGTTAGTTGAATGTTCAGGAAACAAAGCCACCTCACATGAGGTATCCTTTTTTTAGCTGTGAAGAGCATCATCACATTATTAGTAGGGTTGATTGACAGAGCCTTCTCACTGAACCAACCCCCAACTATATTAAACGCTGATTTCATACGCTCACAAAGAGTTGACAATGGGTCACAGGATGCCCTTTCTTATCAAGTTCTCTCAGCAAGGAGTCGATCAAAAGGTTCCACAACGTCTTGGAGATTACGCCACCTTGTCTTGGCAGCCTTTGGCAGTGCGCGCAGTTCTGACGCAACCGTACACAGCGGCTATTACTTCTCTGCTCCTACGTATCTCCAGGATCGAATTCTGCAAAGATAGGCAGGGGTTTTGACTATCATGAATACCTAGCGATGGTAAAATAATCTGCTTAAGCTGTGCGTCAATCAATTTTTCAAGGTCCTTTAACAGAAAAAAATATTGTAAGTAAGATTGTGAACTTAAGGAAATTAATATAAAAATCCTTTTGAGTTGTTTGAATGAACAACCATATCTTACAATTGCTACCACGTGAAGTGGACGGATGGAGTTACTTTCACGGTTCGCCACAACCGATCATCAGACTTCTTCTTTCTGTGGTGCTGGTCTGTTTTTCCCCTTCATTTTTTTTTTCGAAAAACCCATTACCCCATTTTTAATATAAAATCATTTGAAATGAAAAAATTGGAATTGAACAGAAATAATGATTGACAAATAGTCCTAAAGCTTTTGGGAAGATTTAAGGTAACCTTTCTTGGCTTGTGAATAAACACGGCCTTTGATCTCCTACAGTTTAGACGAATCGGCGATGGCATTTTGGGAAAAAGTAGACAACCAATAGGTGTTAACAGCTTGGAGATAGATGGTAATAGTTACACTGACTCAGTCGACATCTCCAATAAGCTCAACTTTACTGAAAAGGTAATAAAAGAAATATGTCCAATTACAGACCTCTTTCGCTGTTACCATCGTTTTCTAAGCTTTTTGAAAATCTTGTGAAATTACGCATTTTCTTAATAGTAACCAGTTTGGATTTAGAAGAGGAATGTCAACCGAGGATGCTTTCCTAAGAATGTGTAGTCAGTTGTCTGGGAGTATTAACCGTGACACCATGGCTCTTTTTGTCGACATGACAAAAACGTTCGACATGGTAGACCATGACATACTTCTAAACAAATTGTACAACGCTGGTTTTAGAGGTGAAATTCACAAGTGTTTTAATTCTTATCTAAAAGGTAGAAAACAAAAAGTCAATGTCAATGAATGCTTTATTAACTCTCGTATTTTAAAAAATTGTGTACCACATAGCGCAGTTCTTGGTCCTGTGCACAGCGACCAGTTAAAACTCTTAAAGAAACCGTTTAGTTTTTCCCAATTGGCTTTCTCGTATTGCCCTACGGTTCTTTTAGGAGTTTGTTCTTTAACTATGTGGTTGGAGTACAAGAAATTCGCTGATATGATACAATGGTCTGACGAACCTAGAGGCGATAATACGTTCAAAGCTTATTTATCGGCGTGAGTGGTAAGAAACAAGTCCAATGTGTTGGCAGTTTGACTGCTAATGTCCGGTATTCGTGTCGGCTCATTTACAAGCTGAGACAGGTTATTTACCTCAGCAAAGATCTCGACGTACCTTCCTTCGGGTGTTGTCTGACCAGAATGTCGAAGCCAACTTGAATTGTGTATATTGAAATCGCCCGCAATGACGATTTCAGAACGAGGATGAAGGGTCACAATTCTTGTAATGGAATTAGACAGGGCATCAAACTCATCATAAGTCTGTTCAAGTTGGGGCTTCTGTAAATAAAACAGTACTGAATTAATTGCCTACGGACATGAAATTTAAGCAAAATTAAAATAAATTCCGGATTGGAACACTGGCCATATTGGGGCTCAAGTTGGTAGGCTACGTCACAACGTATATAAACGGCGATACTGCGATGGGGAAAGTATAATGACACTAATTTGTACCCAGGTAGACTAAACTCTGTTCTCCAAAACAGCTGGTTTATTGTGGAAAACATTTGCGTCTAAAGAAAAAAAAAATGTTTCCTCAACCCACGAATGTTGCCGACATCCACTACAAAATTCCTACACATTATAAAATACAAACATGCAGTGCCGCTCACTTGAATAAAACCCCCCATTTGCTTCGAATTCCAAGTTCAATAACTTTGAAACTAATAAAGAAAACAACTCAATTTCTTTTTTCAATTCAAGTTTATTAAAACATAATAAAAAATGGTGTCTGTATTGAAAGTGATAATTTTACTATGCATTTTAAAGTGATGGCACTCAAAATATTTGTATTAAATTTTAGCACTGTAAAAGAAAACACAACTCCGACGCTACCTAAGCAAAAGCCGTGAATTGAAGATATGCGTTAGATTTCCGAAACAATTTACCGCAGGTGTTATGCCCGTACGGTAATTTTTTTGGTCCACCAACAAAATCAACAACTCACAGCCCGCTATCCGTCTGATGTTGCCTTTACCCAACCATTAGAAGTGCACAAACGAAAATCGTATGACACCTGCAAAAGTCAAGCAAATACAACAGCGATGGAGTGGCATGGGGAACGGAGGGATACCCAACGCTGTTGCTTTTTGTTGGCTTTTTTTTTGTTATTAGCACTGACACCGGCACTGGCTCTATGTGTATTGTCGAGGCGGTATCTGTTTGTCGGTTGAGTGGAACCGAAATTGCGAGCAAAAGCAATACGTTCGCATGCGACGGGGGGCAATCAGCAACCTTAGCTTAAAGTTATGAAGAAAACAAAAATAATAATAATAATATGTCGCAGAACAACGCTAGCTCTATAAATCCTTATTTGCAATGTGAGCAAAATATGTTTTCCCTTTAGCAAGAGTATGACAAGATGATAGTTCTAGTCCTCTCCTTTGTAACATTCTTTTTCAATTTCTTAAAATTAGTATTTTTTTTTTATTTTCAGTGTCAGCGGTGAATTGTCGGAAAGCAATTTAATTTCATCTAGTGCCTACATTTTGTTCTACGAACGAGCGTAAGATTTTTTTTTTCATTACAAATTTAAATTAAAAAGAAATACTAAAATTAAATCACACACCACACGTGGTATTAATAGTAAACTTTAATTTAGTTAATATTACCCAACTAATGCGACTCAGTTGACCTAATTACAACCCTAACCGTTTTTCTAAATTCGATGTATTGACTTATTTACATTTGATTAGTAAAAATTTGTATAACAGAAAAAGTAAACGTGTGCGAGTGCTAAACTAATAATAATAATATTTAACCCCAACTTAGTTAATATACTAATTTATTATAATTTATTTATTGGTTATACTCGTAAGTGCACATAACATTTTTAAGCCTTATTTTGTACAGTTGTTGTAATACATTTATTAATTTAGTTTAGTTTTAAAGACTTTATGCTGTGCAATGTCGATGGGCATTGACTATAGATTCAACTAACATCTTGACCTATTTTATGTCTGTCTTTCATGTATGTATTATTTACTGGGTGTACGGGTGTACAAATTGATTTTTCTCCTAATAATTCTTATGTATCTAGGAAGCTTTTTAAGGCTCCTCGTTATACCTCTTGTTGTTTGACAAATTTAGATCTACAATTCAAAAACTGGTTAGCTAAAAAAATGTGTGCCCGATCATAGATATTTGTCTGTTTTTACTCAAATACGAGCTAAAAACAAATAACCGCTTTCTTCCCCAAAACGGTCACATACTAACTCATTTTATTGCTCATATTACTAGTGTGCTTGATGCTAACCCCTAACAGACGACCGCACAAAACCAAATTTTGCCATTAAAAATAATTGATTTCAATTTTAATATGTATTATTCTCCAGCAATTAAAACAAACACACACAATAAAATGTAGAAAGCGGCAATAATAATTACAAAGACATCCCTGTCTCCTTCGTCATTATTTTCGAACAGTCATCGACGATGTGGAGAGGAGCACATACAAGCGTTAAATAGGTTCGTGTCACAGAAAAATGTCCAAACTCTTAAAAGAAAATGTTACGGCGACCAAAAGGCTGTAACAAGTCAAAAGGAGAAAAGCCTCTATCAAAATCACCGTAACCCAAGCCTCAAATGTAATTACTACAGTAACAGTAACCACAACCATAGCAATACCTTTCTTGCGAATACATTTATTGGTATTCTATTCTACGCAGTTTTTTTTACATCGTGCTATTATTTATTTTTTAAGTCGGGCAAATAGACGAATTTCACTAACCTTTATTAAAAAAAAGAAAAAGTAAAGAAATAATAAATTTGTTATATTTGTTTTATGCAAAATGAAATTATTTATTATTGTTATTTGTTGTATTTTTTTTTTTAAGAATTTATTTAATTAATTTATTTTTTACACATCCACAATCTTCTTATAAGAGATCAGCAGCTAAATATTATTTAAAATTTTATCTGATGAACCAAAGACTTTTTAAAACGAAGAAATATATATATATATATGTACATATTATATATCCTATATATATGTATATTCATAAAAAAATTAAAAAAAAATACATATATATAGTAACAACCTTAGGCAATAAGTTAACACTAATTGTTATTGTTTTTCTTTGATGCCACAAAAGCCATTTACCAAAATAGTAAAACAAAATCGAAACTTAAAAATAATAACATGCGAGACAACAAATTTTATTAAGTGCAATTAATAAAATTTAAGAGTAGTTAAACAAAACAAGCAAAAACCTTAATTAATAATAATAAAAATAAACTAAGAAAATTGTGTATTAAAATGTAACACTTCGAAGCAAAAAATAAATAAAAATGTATGCAAAACAAAGAAATTGTACGAGAAATAAACCTCTTAAAAAATATTATTTATTTTTATGAACAAGATTAATAATAACAAAAGATGAGTATATAAAATTGTAAAACAAAAACAAATGCATTAGAAGTTAAGGTTAATTGTACATATAAAAGATATGCCGGAATTTATATTTATTTATTTTTTTTCTGTTTTTGTTTTAATTTAAAAAAAAATAAAGAAAAATTATAGTTACTGTTTGGTAATATCGCATGAAATTGTTATTTTTCATTTGACAACTAAACAAATACCTACAGTTTAAACGCATACACGCGTCGATTGGTTGTTTTCTCATTAAAATACTCTCGGCACTTAACAAAAAAAAGAGTACACTTATGTTTTTTCTTTCGCTATCCATATTTTTATGAACGTAAAACTTAATTTCAGATTATTAATAATGTGAAAATGGAATAATAAAAGAAACTAATTATTTTGTCGTAAAAAAATTATTTGTTTTAACTTTTATTACAGGCTTGTCTTGCCACAGGTCACCTCGCTCACTTTTAGACTTATTGAAAAGACTAACGACCCGTAGAGAGTCTCTGCCTGAGACACTGCCGCCTTCCATCGTCCGCGATCCCGGGCAAGCTGTTTTCGGTTGGCCAGACAAAGTGCTCTGGCATCCGCGATGGTCTTTAAAAAAGAGCATGAGTCTTGTCGTCTCGAACCTAGGGGCTGGGAGTCTAAGATTCTCTTCACTGGAGCATTATTGTCCATTGCTTTTCGGACTGCATGTTGGTACAGCTCATAGAGTTCGCGGTTGTATCTTCTCCATTCGCCGTCCTCACACACAGGGCCAAATATCCAACGAAGTATTTTTCTATCAAAAGAACCCAATATGAGCTCTCCTTTCGTGCTTATCGTCAACCACTCGGCATCACAGACCATCACTGGCTTTCACTTAGTTTTCCGGTCCAAAACTCCTGGACCCATTTGATTCGCCAAACCGAAGTAGCAGCGGTTTCCGAGGAGAATTCTTCGGATCTCCACTGCGGAGCTCCATCTATGTACATACTTCGAAGTTGCTGCTATCAATAGAATCTTAGTCGGTGGACAGATGTTTGTTTGTTTCTTGATATCTTGTATTTTGCTTTGTCTTCGTTCACTTTAAGGCCAACCAATTTCGCCTGTTCTTTAATCGTCATGAAAGCCTCAACTACAACACGCTGAGGCCAATGATGTCGATATCGTCGGCGCACCCTAGTTGTTGGACGGATCCGTGGTAACACAGATCAAGATTGAAGAAGTCACACGAAAGTTCCGGAATGCGAGACAGGTTTGGAATAGTTTAGAAAAACGCGAGAATAACGACGTCACGCATCGCAACTGACTCAGTTTTGCAGGGATTCCGAATTTTGCCATCGACACATGGAGCTCCTGTAGATGAATTCTATTATATGCGGTTTTATTTAAGTCGGTGAAAAGGTTGTGGATGTCGACTTGAAACTCATCGGTCTTTTCCAGGAGTTTTGCTTCTAAGACGCAAGCATTTGCGCGATAGCTAATGAGGTATCGTCTCGCATCGATTTACATATTTTGCAAAGTGAACTATGGAATTTCGATCTTTGCTTTAAATCCTACAGAATGTAATCATTGCAATGTCTTATAAATAAGAAACTCAATGTTATTGTTGTCCCCTTGCGATTTAGTAATGCGCAAGAAATAAAGTATGTATGTATCCGCTGATAGCTAATGCCGATTTCGATTGGTAACTTTTTTTTTTAAGTGAACTCTAACTGCCGTCAGAGCAAGTTATTGTTTTCGTTTTGATGCAAAAATCATCCTCAGTGGACTCTGAGAGCACTCTGTTTTTACGCCAAATAAATCGCCATGGTAAACACGTACTTGCACTCACACTACTCGTACCATATTTGATTACTCTCAAGTATTTTCCACCGATGCACTAGGACGTCTTCTTACACAGTTCATCCCAGCCAAGACGAGTGTTTTTATTTGCGTTTACTGTTAGTCAATGTTCGTGGCCCAACATCATTCCAACATCTGCGAACTGTGGACTCTGATGAATACACCACATACAGAGAAGCCTGTCAACGTTTGGGATTGCTAGAGAATGACACTCATTGGGACCACACTCTCGAAGATGCTGTGATTTCGTCAAATGCTAAACAAATACGAACATTGTTTTCTATAATTTTGTCTACATGCTTCCCATCAACACCGATTGATTTATGGAACAAATATAAAGATCACATGGCCGAAGATATATTACATCAGAAGCGTCTTAGAACATCAAATGCAAATTTGCAAATTAACGAAGAAGTGAGCAATGAAGCATTCATTTTAATTGAAGACATGTGTTTGATGCTTACCTACAAAGGATCAATACAATTAGGAATGACAATGCCTATAATCAAGAGTTGAGACGCGAAACCCAATATGATTCCGATGCATTAAAAAAAACTGTTGTAAGAAACGTTACCCTTTTAAATGAGCAACAAAAATATGCCTAAGATAACCCAATGAAAGTAGTGAACGATGAAACTGGAGGATTTTTTTTCTTAGATGCTCCCGGTGGGACTGGGAAAACGTTTTTAATATAATTGATTTTGGCAGCGATTCTATCGCAAAATGGTATCGCACTTGCACTTGCTTCGCCAGGTATTGCAGCTACGTTGTTGGAAGGCGGTCGAACAGCTCATTCTGCACACAAGTTGCCCTTTAACATGCAAATAAATTAAACACCAACGTGCAACTTTTCGAGAAATTCTGCGATGGCCAAAGTGTTGCAGCAGAACAAATTGGGATGAGTGCACGATGGTACACAAAAAATCTTTGGAAGCGTTAGACCGCACGTTGCAAGATTTACGAAAGAACCAAAACCGGTTTGGTGGTGCAATGATTTTATTGGCAGGTGATTTTCGCCAATCACTACCAGTAATACCACAATCGACGCCAGCCGACGAACTTAACGCATGTTTAAAGTCATCCGTTTTATGGAAAGACGTTAAAGCGCTCAAATTAAATATGAACATGCAAGTCGAATTGCAGAACGACCAATCTGGAAAAGTTTTTCCAAACAATTGCTCGATATTGGTAATGGCAAAATACCTACCTGGTTTTTTTTTATAGAGTTTCTAATATTACTCCCAAGCCATAGTAATATTATCGTTACTCTCAGCAAGCTGAGAGTTACCTATCCTGGTTAAAAGCACGAGACTTGGAACCAGAACTAGGCTCGGACGAATAATAGGGGTAGGTGGAAAATCGTACATGCGACTCTTTCTCACTTAAGATAAGAAAACAAAAACCACCTCCCTTCGAAACCTGCATACTACAACTAGATTATTCCTATCTAGTAGTTTTATTTAAACTGTAAATTACGCGTTTGGCAGGCAGCTTCCCAGTGGAGGCACCTGCTAATACCGCCATAAGCACGCGGTTACATCTTATTGCGCTAATTCAAATAGTTTTATCCTTTGTAATCGGCGCACTAGGTTAGTATCGTCTCGAATTTGTAGCATGGTGATATTGCAATGACCGTGAAGGCGTGTCTGTTGTTTGCAGGCAAAATGTTTTATTTCATCTTCGACGGTAGCCATAGTTAGGTCTCTGTGGATATCAGTGTTTCTGATAAACCATGGTGCATTTACTATTTTTCTTAGCACTTTGTTTTGAAAAGTTTGTAAAATTTTGATATTACTGGATTTGGTACAACCCCAAAGTTGTATACCGTATGTCCAAACCGGTTTTTTCCCAAACATTGCTCAAAATTACAAAGATCATGTATGGTTGAGCGAAAGAGTTATATTGGCTACAAAAAACGTTGATGTCAACGAAATGAAATTTCTGATTTAAATTCCGTTACTAACCAAGATGATTGTGTCAACTATCCAACGGAGTTTTTAAATACGCTGGAATTGCCTGCAATTAAAAATTAAATTAAAAATCGGATCGGTAATCATTATGTTGGGGAATATAAACCAGCCACGTCTTTGTAATGGCACCCGACTTGCGGTGCAGAAATTAATTAACAACGTCATCGAAGCCACAATTTTGAAAGGAAAGTACAAAGGCGAACACGTTTTGATTCCACGGATTCCTTTGAGTAAGAATATTTTATATCATAAAACATTAGAATAATAAACACTTTTTTTTGAAATATTTTTTTATTAATTATACCAATTCGAATTCAATATTCATAATTAAGGCAGGTCTGTCGGGTCAGCTAGTACAATTTATAAAAAATGCACCTTTTTCAATCTTCTCGTGGAGGATCCTCTGCATTCAGGGAGTTAGATAGCCGTTCCCAAAGGAAGCTGCTATTTTTCGTAGCTGCTTGCTGATTTTAAGATAAAGATTTTAAGCAAACTCGTGGCTATCACTCATACAATTTGTTAACATTTCTATTTGTTTTTTGTTAACTGCCATGTTTTCCTCATTTTTCATTTTCGTAAAAAAAATTACTGTAAGCGATAGGTTTTTGCTTTCGACGTCATTTTCCAGTGTGTGCTGCCAACGATGACATTGAAATCGAGGACCATCGATTGAACCAAATAAGATGCTGCCGACGGTCGATTGTATACAGTCACGTGCCAGCACCCCTGTTTTGTTACCGCAACACACATCGCAGTTTTCTTAAGACATTGTTTAATTCACCCTTATTTGGGCAAAAATTATCCTATCTGTTTAAATTTGAGTAAGTTTTAGTGTAATATAAGCTAAGCAGCGTGCCAGGATCGCAGAAAATGGATGCCTGCATTGACAAGGCAGGGACGCGTCCCAAGACCTTTAAGTAAGTAATCTATTCCAGAGATGCAAAATATTCACCCTATTGAACGGGTGGCAGAGTTCATAGATCAACAGGATGAACTTCCCCAGTGGAGTTAATGATGAAGTTTCATGTTTATACTCTTAAGAGTTCGGCAGCTGTATTCGCTGCGTATATGTACACTCATGGACCAGCCGTCTTGACTCCAGTACCGACTTCCGACTCACTCTTAACGTCAAGGTCACACAAACTTCCAAAGTAATTGACAATGCATTTATAATAAGCAAACATAATTTATTGTTAATTCTCAGTTTTCTTTTTCCCCATAAATATGTATAATAATGTATTTATAATTGTTTCGTCTTTTAAATAATACATAATGATAAAATTTTGAATTTGTCTCGTCAGAATTCTACATTTTGTTATACTACTACGCATACTCATACATATTTGATTAGTCTACTGTAATGCTAGTCTATAATTATTTTTGTTTTCAGTTATTATTTTTCGAACCAAGTCTTTTTGTTTATGTAATAATAATGCAAAATATCCCACGCTATAATTGCAAGTTTACAAAGGCATTCATTTATATTTTATTTAATTACTTCTCTTCTATCTAACGCTAGTCAACCAATTTGAGAAAAAATCTGTTCAACAGATTCATATTTCTAATTTACATTTTTTTAAACTTATTATTATGGAAAAATTGTAACAGCTAAATTGTTGTTTACACACATACAAAAACACTAAATTCAAATTTCTATCATAAATAAAACTCTTCATGTAAAATGGTTTCTTTAATGTTTTGTAATATTGGTTTTAAACTATTAATAATTTTATAGTAATTTGACTACATAACAGGTGGTAGACATTTTGTGTATATTGTGTGATTGGATTCCTTGTATTTAAATATTCGCTCGTTTATTATGTTTCTTATAAAAGTTGTGGTAGTTTTGATTTTCTGCTTATTTTTTCGGGCCCGTGACACTTTTGGTTGAAATGTAAATGTACAGTTATTTGCGTGTTTTATCTATTTCAACTTTTAGTTTTGACGATATGTTTGCTTTTAGAGCAACATTATGAAATAAACTCAAGAAAATTGTTTGTATTTCACTTACGGAAAATGTTTGTGATTACAAGCAAATTATTTTACGGTGACTTCTAATGATTATGAGTAACCGGTAATATCATGGTATCCGTTCGAAAAGTACTGGAAGTATGGACAAGTTATACCAGTTGCTAAAAAGGCTAATCCTGCCTCTTTTAGTGATTTTAGGCCCATAAGCATCTTACCATGCTTGTCAAAGGTGTTTGAGAGGGTGCTAGCAAAGCAAATACTTTTCCATCTGTCAAAAAACTCATTGCTTAACCTTCACCAATCAGGCTTCAGAGCTGGTCATAGTTGCTCCTCGGCATCTCGTTGAATTTCTCTGAACATCTCCCTTATGTCAAGTTATCGTTGAGCAAGTGGTTGTAGATGTAATGCCAATTCTGGGTTATCAATTAGACGAACTGCACGCCTTTTAATACTTTTTGGAAGCCAAACTAAATATGTGAGAGCGAAACTCAATCCCTGGCCTAACTTGAGCTTTATATAGTAGTTGGAGTTGCTTCGGAGTAAACGTTTTGCTCTAAACAAGTTAACTCAACTTTACGGAATCAATTTTTGCAATATCAGATAAGTGCACCATCAGATGGTGTGCATGAGCCACCTACGCAAAAATTCCATTTCTAGAAATAAATTTATTCCTCCGAGTATCTCTCAATTCATCGATGGTTGATTGAACATGGTTGGAGATTTGGTTGTCAGCTTTGGATCAGCAATTAGCCGCACTGCTCGTCTCTGAATGCTGTGTATTAAAAAAGAATGTTTGAAGCGAACTTAATCCCGGCCTTAGGTTAGGTTATGTTTATGTGGCTGTCGGCAGAAGCCGACACACTTAGACCAATTTAGGTCCATTGTGATACCACGTATATTATCTACCTCAACTCTGTAGATGGGACTGGCCAACGACACGCGGTTGTTCTCAAACGGTCCCCCATCTACGTACTAACCGCGCCCAACGTCGTTTAATTACGGTGATCTGACGAGAACCGATTAACTCGACGTGGTATGGTCGTTGGTTAAATAATCCCGGCCTTACTTTTGCTTTATAAATTATAATGGAGCTGCTTTAGGATCAAAAGTTTGGCCATCTATTTCAATTTGGGAAAAGCTCAATTCTTCCTTCTTTCGAGAAAACGTTGAGCAAATTCGGATATGCATCACTGCAAAATTAATGTTATTCCTTTTTTAGCTTTTGCTACGAAAGATAATCTAAAAAACTAATTAATCTGTCGTTTTATAACATGCCACATGCAACACTGACAATCTTTGGAAACAAAATACATTTCTTTATATTCAAATTTCAAAGCATTGGGCAAATTGTAAAATTAGGCTGAGTTCCAAAACGTTTTAATGCAGTTTCCATGCAATATCTACCGTTCCAACGATGCAATAAACAGTTCAATAACGCATCCTGCTTGCAAGTTATGTGCATCAGTCAAGCAGACATCGCATTGATAATTTTGTAGATGCATTTTTCCCCTTTTTCATTTTATTTAAAAAAAATAATATAAGGCATTAACGGCCCATACAGGGCTTAAACCCTAGCTTCTCCAACCATTTGCTTGTGAAAAGTGGAAGGGACCTATAATTTAAAGCCGAATCCGAACTGGAAATTTGAGAAGCTTCTCATGATAAATGATACTATTGGATGTTTGTCAGAAGTCCGCATACTTTATTTTGCGGATAATAATTCCGAAGTTTTAATGACAATGAGGGAATATTTTTCCACTAAAGATGTTTTTTTTTCCAAAAGGAAAAATTAAGCTCGAATAAAAAAGAATATTTTTCCAAAATATCCTAAGAAACTGCGCAGCATTTTTGTGTTACAGGTCACCAAAAGTTCCTTGATACCCCAAAAAAGGTCCTTAAAACCGGAATGAAGGATATTTTTCGAAAACGTCCTAGAAATGTAAGAACATTTAAAAGCTATTAGGAACAAGATTGTTTTTGTTATTTGAACGGAAAATAAGAGCAGATAAAATGCATGTTTTATGTTCAAAATGCAAAATTATCTCCATTACATCATCAACGAAGTTGAGGATGCAGAGTGCAGAGCACAAGATATGTGGAATTCCTTACAACGACCTTGGATAAAGGCAAATCACTGCTAGGGTCTTCAAAAGGAAACTATCAGCACGGCAAGAAAGTGTGCTCAAATTCAAGCAATGTGTGTGGAGGGTCTGTATCGGGAGTTCTTCTTGGGCTGCTGATAGAAACCAGGTTATCCACGATTTTCGACAAACCAGCTTTAGCAAGGGCACAAACACTTTCAAAATAGCCGCTTAGAGAAGTAAATGCCCAGTTAATCCGTTCGAAATCCAAAGTTCATGCGCAACGCTCAAGGGCTGCTTCTTGTGGATGACAAAAAAATACTACACAAGTGGCAACAGCATTGTTTCGAAATGAACAATTTCCTCGGTTATATTTCCAATTGCCGTTCCCTACAATGAAGAAGTACCCGAAAATACTGTCGAAGAAGTTAGGAAAGCGGCCTAAGACTCCAAAAAATGAAAAGCAGTTGGACCGGACGAGATACCCTCTGAGTTCTGGAAAAAGATGGGAGACTTCGGGTCCAAATGGCTCATGATTCTCATCTAGAAACTGATGAGAGGCGATCCAATGCCTAACAAATGGAGGGAAAGTTTTCCTCTTCCTTTGTACAAAGGAAAAGGCGATACGCGAGACTGTGACAATTACCGTTCAATAAAGCCGATGTCACACACCATGAAGCGGGCATTAGATTGCCGAATGCGGAAAATAATACGACTATCTGAAGGCCAGCGCGGGTTGTTGCAGGTAAATCAACCACCGATGCAAGCCAAAGTATAAGGATCATGATGGAAAAACATGTGATTCCTTCAAGATTCGCATATGGTATTGGCTGATTTTGAAAAGGCCTTTGATAGAAAACCAAGGGATCTGTTATTGGCGGCGCTAAGACAGCGACTAGTTCCTACTTACAGATATCATGAACATGTATGAGGGAGTAAGGACAAGAGTAAGATGCCCCGTTGGCGTTACCGAGGATTTTGCAATCAAAGTCGGTGTATACCAGGGAAGCGTTTAAGTCCCGCGATATTTATTACAGTCCTTGATTGTCTGCTTGAAGACTTGATGGACCCCAAAGTGCATCAGTTATTCTTTGCGGAAGATTGAGCCATCAACGTCCCTGCAACGAGCACTTGATGTATGGGTGGGTGTTTTGGAGGGTTATGGGTATCGTATTAGTCCGAAAAAACAGAATACTTGTGCTGTCCCTCTCTGATCCACCCCGACCTATTCCAGACATTTATATGAATGCAAGAGTGATTCCCAAGAGTGGAAAGTTCAAATATCTGGGATATATTATCAATAGCGGAGTAAGTTGTGATGGCGATATGAAGCATCGCGTAAGCGTGGGGTGGATGAAGTGGCGGAAAAACTTAGCCATCTTCTGGGATCGAAAAATGCCACTAAGACGGAAAGGAAGGCTCTACACCGCAGTTGTTCGCCCGGCGCTCACATATGGTTGACAATGTTGGAAAGCGTAGAAAAAGAATGAGGGCAAATAACTGGCAGCTGATGAAGATGCTTCGCATGACAGCAGGAGTAACTAAGATTGACCGAATAAGAAGTTAGAGGATCAGAGTAAGCCTTCACGTCAAAGAACATATCTCGAAAAAAATGAGCGCTATCGGCTCAGTTGGTACTGTCAAATTCAGGAGAGATCGTACGAACCCTGTCAAAAGGGCAATATCAATCAACGTTCCCATACAAACGCAAGAGAGGCACGCCTTAAAGCTAATGGATCACACAAATGCAGCAAAACCAACATTTGATTGGCCTTAGCGACGAAGTGATTCAAAATCGGGAGGCCTGCCCTTATTTTCTGAGGTCGAACCGGCAAACCCCACGGGCGGACCAGTACAGACGCAGTTAAGTGGGAGTGTTATGATCCCTTTAATCCTGATCATAGGCTCACCGTCATAAAGGAAGAATAAGATATCAATGGACCTGGAAATAATAATATGGAATACGAAACTGAGAGCAGCCGTCTAGCCGAAACCGTTGGTTGAGGGATAAGGCCCTGAGGATATTAAAAAAAAAACATGAACAATTAAATCGAAAACAAAACAAAAACAAAAAAAAATACTTTACTAAATATTAGTTTATTCAAGAATACGGGTAGAAATTAAAAAAGAATAAATAAAATAATTGCTAGATCGCTAGATTTGACGTATTTTTTATATAATTTTTATCAAACAAAATACATAATTGAGCTCTCTAAAAATGTATCTTTGTTAAGACTGCAATTGATTTCCAGCTCTCTCAATTGAGTAATTTAAATTTAATAATGTATCGCAAATAACCGCAAATTTTCGTGATCGATATTGTTAATCTCATAACCAATTTATTTATTATTTATTAAATTATAATGTTCTAATCTCCTATAACAATTTCTTAAAAAAAAATCAGAAAAGAAATTCTATTCATGTATGATTTTTGATAAGTGTAATAAGACTTTTGAATTTGCGTGTTTTATTATTTCTGTCGCTCGGTTTTAATATTATTTTATATTGTTGCAGCTTCTACATTTAGCATTGCGTAGGTATTTTCTTTTTTTATTTAGCAAAAAAGCAGAGCTATGCTCTGCTGTCCATTTTAGTTTTCAAAAACAACAAGTAGAAAAGAATCTATAATTTATCTTACAAAAGCAAATACATATTGTAAAAAAAATGGAATTAAACAGAGAAAAAAAATAAAATAAAAACAACAACAAAATGGTTAATAATTTAAAAGATAATAATTCGAAAAGTAACAGTGACAAAAAAGATCCTAAACACTAAGGAGGAGGCTTCTAAATTAATTATTATGATGCGATGTGTAATGGAGAGTGAGGTTTTCAATAATAACCTTTCGCTCACTCTTTCGTTTGCTAGGTAAAATTGTGTGTGATCGACCCAACACCCCACTTAAAATTTATTTATCATTTGCTGCTTTATAAATATGTATTTGACGTTTTGTGAATAATAAGTAAGAAACGAAATATAATTTTAAAAAAGTATTATGAATTTAATTATAATTATTTATAAACGAGTGTTGAAGTAAAAATAATACAAAAACAGAAACAAATTGGATGCAGCGTGGAGTTTTTTTCTTCTTTGCGCAGTTGTGTGTTTATAAAAAGACGGCCTAGATATTGAGGTGGTGGATGAGTGGTGCCGGTAGCAATTAATGAATTAAAAAATTGTTTTTGAAAACAAACCGAAAAATTCAAAGAAAGATTCGTTAGTTTTGTTCTTGTTTGCTTAGCGCTTTCCCGGTTTCATAGTACAAGACAGCATCTCCTCTTTGGCGAGTTTGCGGCGGAAATCAGCCATTAAATCACGACAACCTGTCGCAATTTCAGCCAGCTGTGTGAAGAGTTCCTCACCCTGTTTGCAGTAAGCTAAGAAAAAAAATTAAAGCAGATCTATTTGGAAAAGATTTATGTATGAAATTTACTGTCTTGATCGTAGTCCACATAGTTAGTTAGATTGTAAAGCTTATGACTTTCCGGTAGAAATTGAGTCAAGAACTCATTTATAGCTTTGTGTTGATCGACCACGATTTCCTCAGCCTGCTGAAGGTCGGATATAGCAGCGTGTTGATCGAGCAACTCCTCAGACATATCATGTTCCTACAGAAACGGTTGATGTATTGACAATAGAAGATTATTCAAATTCAGACTTACATTTAATGACCGTAAATGGGCGTATTCATTTTCATTTATTTGTCCATTCTTGTGATCGTCGTCCTCTATCATTTGTTCTACACCATCGTTTCGCAGTTCGGGATCTTTGACAACCAACTCTTTGACTCGATCGGCGTATCGTAATGTGTTTAGTGTATGCTCGCATGAGCTTAATCCTGGCGAAATCATGGCAATCATGCAGGTCTTGCTCTTCTCACCAATGAATGAGTCTCGCAACACCTGTGTCAATTTGGATACGCGGAATGGCAAATGTGCACTCTGTTTGCCTAGGGCACGAATGCATTCTTTGAGCGCTAGCAGCGATTTGTTAATTTCAGCACCTTCCATGCGGGTTTGTCGGTTCGCCGACGATGTGTCAGCGCCTCGTTCATTGCCAGCCAAATCTATGAACGAGAATTTGCCGTGGATTTTACTGGAGCCGGGTGGCCGCAGTACAATTTGGAATACCGCATGTGACCGCGAGGAGTTAGTATTAGCCGATGTTTGACCGGATGTTCGTGCACTGTTGCCATGTTGAATGATTCTCAATACCTCTTCGACACTATCAACAACTTTTTCTGTTAGACCGACCACTTGAACTTGCTGTTTGCCATCTTCAAGAACTCGAAGTTTCTGTTTGTCAGCAAGCAAATCAAATACCTAAAAGAGGAAATAATTTTTAAAAAATGTGTAGTTAAAAGTAGAGATTGGGTTGAAATTTAAATAAAAATATTATCAATATGTACGCGTTAGCGGGTGGCAACGGTGTGTATTCGGTTACTGATTGAAAGGTCGTACATTCAAATCTTGGTGAAGTGCATTACTTTTCGTCGAATACATGCAAAACTATATCTCCCTAAGCAATTTAGACACCACCCGTGGAGAAAAACCTTACAACTGCACCCAAACACTTTTTTCCGATCTCTCTACTCTTTCTAATTGTAAGTAGCACCGAAAAGCATGCAATGAAATACGATATTGCCAGGTGCTGCTTGCTGTTAAACAAACATGCTTGCCTTGTATTGTTAGTACTATAAGGCTACTGTAACATTACAGAAAAACCCCTTTAGCGTAAGCAAATTAAAAAAAAATCAGTTATGTACAAGAAATGCTGAAGTAGCAAAGGTCGGTAGTTTTATAGGCAACGCAAATCCAGTCGAAGACTTAATTTACTTTGATAGTTTCCGTTATCCGACGGTTAAATAATTTGTCCGCGATGAATAGTTGTCGAATATACAATGGGAGAGAAATTGACTTCGGCTGTCAAAAACTGACGCAGCAATCGCATATCATCGCGATAAACCGGTGCGCGTTACGTTTTGTATGAGAAATATTCCGGACACTCGTAAAATGAAGCGAAATGCTCCGCTTTGTACAAAATTGACAACATAGGGGACATTTTTTTTACAATGTTAAGACTTAGGCATTTTGTTTAAAGTTCAACTACTATTTAACAATTAACAACGAAAGATCGAGATGCTTTAATCTTCCAAGTTCCTGAACGCTTGTTGGAGGTCCTCGTACCGTTGATCAAAATCGCCCTTGATTTTGACTTCAACATCCTTTACGGTGTCCTTAACTTTCATAATCTTGTTCTCGGAATGAGCGGTGGATTCAACTGAGTGAAGGACCATGTCGTAGAAGGCAATGATATTCCATAGCATAACCACTACCTTGTAGAAGGACGATCGTATGAGGAATAGGAGTTCTGTTGGAGGAAACCGTCCTTAAGCATCTTAGCGACTTCAAGAGTGATCTTATCGGTTTCAGCCAATGAAGCTTTACCCAGCTTGTCGGTAAGATTTGCACCCTCTCATTCAGGGCACACATGTATTTACTATATGAAATGTACCAGTTGATAGAGGGTGAATGTTTGCGCTGGGCAAGTTTCTTGTCCGAACCGCAGAACACTTGATACCAAGGGTGGCGGATGTGGCGGGATCTAAGTAGTCACCACCAGGAGGTGATACAGCACCGACCAAGAAACCTGAACCCAGTATGTACCAGTTGATAGAGGGTGAATGTTTGCGCTGGGCAAGTTTCTTGTCCGAACCGCAGAACACTTGATACCAAGGGTGGCGGATGTGGCGGGATCTAAGTAGTCACCACCAGGAGGTGATACAGCACCGACCAAGAAACCTGAACCCTCGCCCTCTGGGTTATGCGAGCACTTGAAGCGAACTGCACATTCATAGAAGGATGTTAAACGGGCACGGTAGCCGGAATCGGCATTTCAGCGAGACGACCTGAAAATTCACGAAGTGCCCAAGGTGAAGTGGAATCAGCCATCATGGACACGTTGTAACCCATATCTCGGAAATATTTAGAAAGAGTGATACCGGCGTAGAAAGAAGCTTCACGAGCAGCGATTGGCATGTTGGATGTGTTGGCGACCAAAGCGGTACGCTTCATGATGGATGATAACATCATCGATTTTCACAGACAACTCCGGGAAATCACGAAGTACTTCAGAAATCTCGTTACCACGTTCACCGCAACCGACGTTCATATTGACTACAGAGTTGGAGTACTTGGATAAGGCCTGTGAGATAACAGTCGTGACACAACCGAAAGCTCCGGGAATGGCGGTGGAACTTCCTTGTACGCAAGGGAACAACGAATCCAAAACACGCTGGCTGCATTCATACTGCTAAATACTAGACTTGTCGTAGGAAGCCTTGTCTTTTTTGGAGCCTAGTAGATTTTAAATTGTTGTGCTAGTAGAAAACACAACGTCGATATCTCTCCGTTTAAATTTTTAAACGAAGTTTGTTAGTTATCAAGGGAGCACAGGTCCTCGAAGCATTCCCTACGACATGTCTGGTATTTATCAGTATGAATGCAGTCAATGCGAGCAGAAAGATATAGCACAAACTACTCGCCCCATAAAAGTCGATTTGTTGAACACTTCTGTCATATCAAATACAACAGACCAATAAAATCGTCAACGTCGGCCCATGGCTGGAACAAAATTACTCCAACGTCTCCATTGACCAAGATAATTTCTTAAAATATGATACCATACGCAGGAGGCGAAGAAAAAGCACTGCGACCTTATAGGATCTACTTTGCCGTAAAGGACCGAAATTATTTAGGCTAGTAGCATTTCTACTTTTCGTAAAAAGGAGGTAATGCTGCCAGCAAAGGACTTTTTTATATCTTCGGAGCTCAAATGCTCACTGAAGAATATATTTCTTCTAGTTTAATTTAGGGCTGGACATTCACATAAAATGTGTTCAACTGTTTCGCTTTCTTCAAGGCACTCCGGAGAGTATTTTCACTTTAAGGTGTTATCGTAAACCGCGGTAACCAAAATTATGTGATAAGTTTTTGATATCATGCCGACTCAAATTTAGACATTTATTGCCATTGCTGTTAGAGGGCCGGATAGTTCGTTTGGCCTGTAAGACCCTACGACCTGGGATGCTCTACCAAAAGGTGGTACATTTCATATGTTCCCAGCTTTTTATAGCTGTATTAGCTGACGATTTCTGAGCCCGTTCTGGCCAGTTCGTTTGATCTTTTCATTTCCTTCAAAACCCTCAATGCCCGAAACCAACCATAGTTGGTCTAGTTCCTTGAGCCCAGTTTTCAAAGGGTATTTAAACAGTGCAAGACTGATTTGGAGTTATGGTATACGAGCTAAGTGCATTTACAACTGCTTGGATATCCGTGAATATATGGCTGGTGGCGCCTTTGATACAAGCTGTATTGATATGACTGGCGAATTCTTGAATGGCGTTGAACCCAGCTTCAAATAAGTTGGGACTTTTTCCCATTGGTATTGCGATGCAAGTATTTGGTCCGTAAATCCATAATTACTAATGCTACGATTCCACTGAGCACTAAACCAAGATTAAAGTTTATTTGTCCTAAATCTTTCCTAAATTAAGAGATGCACCATACAAATTTTAATCTAATAAAAACAAGACTTAAAAATAAATCTCAGAAACCAACCACGTTTGCATGTTAAGTTTGGTTTGCGAACACTGGAGAGTCCACTCGAGCCTCGAGATGAGATGTCAAACAATAAAAAAAAACACAAGCTGTATTTGTTATCATTTTAGAGATTGAATAAGTGATTACAGCTCTGGCCTGGCAGAGGATCGTTTGGCTCTAAAACTGCGGTACTTAAGCTTCCAGAATATTCAGGAGGATTACCAGATGAAAGACAAATACGAGAGAGAAAGCGTGACAAATTGTCCTTTTCAGTAATTTCCACGGGCGAAAACAGGAGTTCTGAACTCCAATCAAGAGTCCATCAATTAGGTGACTGAAAAAGCGAATTAGGAGTATCTATATAAGATGACGGCAATTGGGAGCATCAAGTTAAGAGTGCACTCTAGCATGCGAATCAGCGACTGAACCAACGTATCAGAAAGAAGAAGAACCTTCATCCGCTAAACCAGAAGAATTTGCAACGTACGTTTTACAGTTCAGGGAAGAACAGCATGACTTATGTTTGGCTTTCTTTCTAGAATAAACGGATGACAGCAACAGCGAAGAGGGTGAAATCATAGTGTTAGAGTAGGGATCTGCACTTTTGTTTTGTTAGATTTAAGGTCAATAGAACAGAAACATGTCGCGCGCAGTGGCTCGGTGGTTAGTGTGTCGGACTACTAACCTAAAGGTCCTTGTTCAATTCCCGCCGGGGCCAAGTAACATCAGGAGTTTGTTTCCACTGCCCCACCTCTTGCGAACGTCTGACAAACATCCAAGAGTATCAATTGCCAATCGGATTCGGCTTAAAATTGTAGGTCCCTCCCACTTCGCACGATAAAGTGGTTGGAGAAGTTAGGTTTTAGGCCCTGTGGCCGTAAATGCCTTATATATATATTTTTTTTTTAATAAAACAAATTCTAAAGTATTTGGTTGCTTTTGAATGTCATAGTTCTTTTTTATGACAGAGACAGATATCAGTAATTTTTAGTGATAACATTTGTGTTAAAACAACATTGTGTTTGTTCACAACCTCAAGCGGGTGGCAACAGGTGCAGTAGTAGTGTATTCGCTTACTGAATGGAAGGTCGTGCGTTCGAACCTCGGTCAAGTCCATTACTTTATATCGAATACTTGAAATCGTAATCTCCCTAAGCATCTTAGACGCCACCCGTGGAGAAAAACCTTACAACTGCACCCAAACACTTCTTTCTTATCTCTCTATTCTTTCTAATAGTAAGTAGCACCGAAGAGCATGCAATGAAAAACGATATTGCACCGGCTGCTTGTTGTTAAACACAAAAAATGCTTACGCTCTTAGCACTATAAAGGTACTGTAACAACAGAAAAAAACCCTTTAGCGTAAGCAAATCATAAAAAAAAAACATTTAAGAGTCAGAATGATATTCCGAATGAGAGCCAGAGAGCCAAACGTCAGATTAATCGGTTTTTCTTCGGTGGAAAAACTTGAAGATTCATTTTTATTCTTTTGCTCTTAATCTGGGTTTATTTTTTGGAAATGCATAGAGACTTTAATGAATAAATAGACATGTTTTAGTTAAATTGTTTTCGTGTTTATTTAATACTTGTATTCGTCACTGAGGTGTTCCGTTCTTAATTATTTCATGTAACGCAACCACTAGCCGCTTAACGTTCTTTGTTTTTGTGTACATTCGAGTCGTGGTTGAAAACAATTCACAAAAAGAACAATTTTGAAGTTTATTCGTCTTTTCATATTGAAGTTTTATCAATTACATTTTTCATCTCCCTGCCTATACATATAAGTCGCCACAAACCCAACTTTATCATATTATTCGCAGGCGTCAGGCTCATCCAATTCCTTAATCCAGAAGAGCTTATGACTTGAATAATCTTTTAATCCTAGGCCACAAAAAGCTTATGAATTAAATATATTTTTAATTTGCAGTAAAAAGAGCTTATAGCTTAACGTTTTTTTAAATTCATAAACTGGCAGCCCTGGTTCAAAGTGACACCATGAGACTTAACATAACATGGAATATCGATGCGCATTGAACCTTTTATATTTTGGTCTACCACTAGGATGACTTTTATAGTTGTGAAGTGGCTTGGTCACCATATCCAACAAAAATGTTTCGAGCTATATTTCATGCATGTTACTCTCTCCTTTCCTCACAGGTAAGGGCCAGATAAGTATTCCGCCGACTACGACGAGCTATTGAAACTGAACTAATTGCTGTCTTTCTTCTAGTAAACAACCAACCATTTGTTTAACTTGTTCCATAATCTTGTAATCTGTTAGCAGATAACTCAATATAGTCGACACGACACCGTTTACATTATCCCAACATGAAACATCACCTGTACCTGTTTACTTTGTAATTGCAATGTAAATTTCTACCCACGCTTTGCATGCACAAAGTGCAATCATTAATCGATTCGTCCAGCACTATCGTCACCGACAAAATAATCACAACAATTCACCCCAAATTAAAAAAAAAAGAAGTAAAAAAATCAATACCAACCTTTCCACTGTAGATTTCGAAGAAACTTGCCGATACAACTAAATTCAAATTTCGATAGCGTGGGCCGTGCAAGTAGGTAAAGACATCTTTAGCTGCCATTGCGTAAATACCATTTTTACAGTCTTGTACTTTGCCATTAAATTCACCACCCATGGTGTGGGTTTTGCCAGAACCAGTCTGACCATAAGCGAAGCATGTGGCCATTCCACCTTCGAAAATCGTCTTAACAAGCGGTCTTGCTGTATATCTGTAATTGAATCAAAACAATAGAAACATACAGCACATACATCTTAGTTCACCTACTTGTAAACCATTTCATTATTGCACTGATCATCGAAGGCAAAGTCGAAACGGAATTTATGATTCTCAAGAAATCTAGTCAGGTCGACTTTGCTTTTAGGCTCGTGCACAGTTAATGTGTCCTTGCTAGGCACTGATATCACATCGATTTCTTTTCGCAAATTCTCTTTGCGGCTGAGTGGCCGCTTACGTACACAGACTGTGATTTGATGATCTTCAATCGTTTGACCATCGGTCAAGGGCCGGAACTCCAAGTTGCTCTGATAATCACTGAAAACAAACGATTTAAACTCACGAAATCATTATTTGTATACAACTTCGTCTTACCGTATCATTGCAGCTGTCTCCCAATTTGGATTGCCCGGATCGAGATTCATTAAAGCGGTCTTTTCCTCCTTTAGTTCAGCTTGTCGGGCACGTCGCTTTTCTCGGTTCTCTTTTAGGCGTTCCACTTCCTTTACGACATATGATCGCCGTGGTCCAGCATTGTTCACCACAGAGGAACTTGGAATCGTGGTCATATTCCTTGCGTTGCCTGTTGTACGCGACCTTGCAATACCTGAAGGTGGTGGAATATTCTCTGTGTGATCACTCTGGCCGTTTGTTGTGATAGCACTTTGAGATAGTGTTGCACGATTTGTGCGATGTCCTGTTAAACGAAAAAAACAAGTCTTTGACTACTAACTATTGATTTTCACTAAGAATAAAGATTCTAAAAATAAGCACAGAAACCTTCTTAAAATATGCTCACAACGCCTCGGGATACTGAGAACAAATGCACCTTTTCACCTGAGCATTTGTAGTTGGCGCTTGAAACTCTCTATGGCCAATCCAACAATACCAAACACCACAACCTTCAGTGGTCTAATGGGGCACTTGCTTGATTGATTGGTATGGAAATGTATCCCCATCGCCAGGCAATTTATACTCGTATTAGTGTGTGGTGTGGACTTGCCTTCGCAGTTGCCTTCCTTTAATGGTTGAACAAATGTACGGAGTTGGTAATTAGAATACTTTATTTAAATATGTATGCGCTGCTGCACCCGGCGGACTAAGGTTTAATTAAATTCATTTGAAACTTTCGGGTGGCTGTAGTGGTATGACCAGTGTGTTGCTACACAATGTTGGGCGGCAATTATAGGGATTGTTTGCAGCACCTAGTATGACGATTTAATTGTGGTATGTATTTCATTGCATACAAAGAGTTATTGATGGATTTGAGGAAAGCCAATAAACATACGGCAGCATAGTTAAAATGTTGTTTCCCTGGTTTCATATCATTCTAATGAAACTTTTGAAATAAGTTCACAAAGCAAAACGAGCATTACCAGGTATTTACACAAACTGCTGGCATTCGATAATAACCTGTGACCTTGGCAACTCCAAGACCCAACAATGGGGCAACTTTGTGTTGGCCTGAACTGCTGTAAGAGGTGCTTGGTCGGACACTATGGAGAATATGAGTGCAATGAAGATTGTCGTCACCAACACATGGGAAGTGTGAAACAGATACAGGAAGTGGTTTGTTTTTTTATTTGTGAGATGTTGTGGTTCTCCTAGATATGTCGACTTTAAATTTGTCCTTTTAAAGCAGGCAGTATATATTTCTATAACTAAGTTCCAATACACGATTGGGGGAAAACTACAGGATATTCAGGCGGAAGTAAAATAAGGAATTTAAAAATTGACCTAGACCCGCTCAAGTCATGTAACATAATTAGCTATTCACGTTTTACGCCAATCACGCACAATAGGTTGGCGTAAAAACATAATGTTTAAAGTACAAAGGCACGAAAGAAAACACCACGGCGACAATCTGGACTAAATTGAGGTCTCCTTATTTACATTTCGATGATGCAAAGTAAAAAACCAAAAGACCTTAACACGGTGACCTGTTAGGTTAGGAATAACGAAAGCAAGGTAGGTAGTAAAACTTTGAAATGTAAGCTTTTCATTCAATTTTCTAAAGTTATTCGAGGGGTTGTGCGTACAGCATACTAAAAAAATATAGTTATGTGATGGTGGGCGTTCAATCTATTATATTTTGCAAGCGAAGTGGGTAAATTGTGTGTTAGGAACGAAAAAAAACTTTGCTAGTCACAAAGGACCCAGTCCCCTGGGATAGTAAACAATGTTGCACGGAATCACGCAGGTTCAGAGATGCAAAGCACGTTTATTGCAACTTATTTTTAGCACTTATTTGTCGCGCAACACTTTATCGCTGGGATAGTTATTTTTTCCCTGTGTTTTGGTTCTTATGCCGACAAACAGCCGCATCGTGACTGCAAGAGAAAAACTTGTAGCTTTTATCCTTCCACGGCTCAGTTACTGACAAAGATGTTAAACTTGCAGTGAATTCCGGCATACCAGAATGTATCGATTCAATGATTGCCGTGTAACTGCGGACATCAAAGCAATTACAAATGTCTATTTGAAGATTTGGTCTAAATCATTTATCATGGCCTTCGTGGAATATCGGTAAACAAACACAACGTCACCACAGTTCCCGACACAACGGTTCCAAAACAAGTACTTCTCTTGCAACCATCTTAATCGATTCATCGATGTTGTGCGTCCTTTCATTTACTTCTTCTGTTTCCATACTTACAAATCCGACGTGGAATTAACACTTCACAACTTTACTTAGATATCGTCGAAGTTTGTGTTTGTTTTGTGTCAGATTCAGAAATTTCAAAGTGTATAAATTGCAAAGAACTTTTGTCATTTTACGCCCATGTATCCCAGAATAAGTCAGCCATCTTGGTAAACGTCAGCTCTGATTTAAAAGAGTTCAGTCTACCTAGAGCCATTATTCGTTTCTCATCGAGGTAAGGATGTATGTACGTTGTAACATGTAGCCACCAATTTCGGACGCAATACGGCCAATCCAGAATTCAATTTTATTTGAGTTGAATTCCATGTTGTTAGGCAATTAGTTTCGTTTATATAAGCCCAAATCTGGACACGCTCAACTTATAAATTCGATGCGCTGTCAATAATATCACAAGAATTGTGACCCTTTATTCCCGTACTGAAATAGTCATTGCGGTCTATTTCAATCCACACAATTCAAATTACCTTCAACATTCTGGTCAGAGAACATCTGAAGGAAGATAAGCCGAGATCTTTGATGATTTCTTTACGAGTCTTAACTGATCGCTGCGCTTCCTCAACAGCGACCTCAACGTTTTTTTTGTCTTAAAATCCTTTTCCCATATAGGATAACGAGTATCAAAAATAAGCGCGTAGAGTGAAGCTAGAATTTTTAAAGAGGTTAGCTTTTGGCCATATAAAGGCAAACCATCTTAGAACCGATCTCGAAAAAAATGGAACGCTACCGGTTCAGTTGATTCTGTCATGTTCAAAGGGAGATCCTACGAACACTGTCAAAAATATCAATCAACGTTCCGATATAAACGCTAGAGAGGCATGCCTAAAACTCCTGTATCACACAAATGCAGCAACACCAGCATTTGGTTGGCCTCAGCGACGAAATCGGGAGTCTTGCCGCTATTTTCTGAGGTCAAACAGGCGAACCTTATGCTGACCAGTAGGGATGCATTTAATCCTAATCATTGCCTCACCGCGATTAAAAGAAGATGAGAAGAAGGGCAACTCACCTTAGGAAAAGCATAAACAAGCCAAAATTGACTGTAATGCCCACATAAGTCTCGTCAAATTCTTCAACGAACAAACGTTGAGGCAAACAATACTACAAGTGCCGCTGGTAGTAAAACCGTTTGGTCGTTTGTCAAAAACAATGAGTTGGTGTATGCTCTTTACTAAGTCATCTTACATTTGAACATGACAGTACCAACGGAGCCAGACGAGGAGCTCTATTTTCGCTAAGATAGGTTCTTTATCGTGAAGGGTTCTCGGGTCTTTGAACCTCTTATTATATTAAGCTTCTTGATGTCATTCAAAACAACTTTATCTTAGCTGCCGTTAACTTGTTCAACATTTTACGCTGTCCAGCATTGTGAACCGTATGTGAGCGCCAGAGCCCTCTATTCAGTGTGGAAGCGTTTTCCAGTCGCCGAAGATGGCTGAGTTTCCCGCCAATTTATCCACCGCATGGTACTGATCAGTTTCTCGATATTTGAACTTTTCGTACTTGGAAATCACTTTTCCATTCATATAAACGTCTGGAATAATTCGCAGTGGATCAGAGAACGGACAACACATGTATTCACCGTTTTTCGGAATAATACGACACAAATTCCCCTACAAAACATCCACCTACACATCAAGTTTACGTTGCAGGGACGTTCGATTCTTGCTTATGAAGGCTCAATTGCCAGCAAAGAATAATTGATGCACTTCGGAGTTCGGACATGGGAATGCACATTAGTTGCGTGAAATATCCCCCAGAATTTCTCCATATCTATTGTGTCTGAGAAGTAAGCAAGTTTAATTGGATTTAATAGTCCTTGGGAAGCCTCCAGTCTACCGTCGTAATACGGAACAAAACAGTAGATCCTTTACAAGCCACAAACTAAACAATTGGCCTCGTTTTTTTTTTTAATAAAGCCTGCTTCTGCCACACATTTACTACATCTAATATACCACTTTAAATACAACTAAAAATACATTTAAACAAAAAAAAATCTTACCATTTTGAACATTATTATTCAACATCCGAATCGCACCATGTGTTGCATTCTGTAAGATGAAACAAAACCTTTATTAGTATGAAACAAATGCATTAACACTCACACAGAGAAAAAAAACTTTTAACATCTCTAAATAAAAAAGAAGAAATTAATAAACGAATAAAACATAATTTCAAACATCAAAAATATTGTGTATAGTACAACTTAAAAAATTAGGAGACACACAGAGATTTATTTAAACAAAAAAACGTCACATCTTTTTAGTTCGTTTGTGTATTGCGTTCAACATTGTTTTACATTGAGAAAAAAATTTAGCAAGGCGCAGGTGATTGAAGAAACGTGATTAATGATTATAAAATAAAAAAAGAAAACAATTAAATGCAAAAAGATGGTTAAAAATGTGTCCCTGGTGCAAATCATAGATTAATTTGGGTGAGTGTGGCATTTGAGAACAACATCAAGAAAGCGAAAATAATTCCAACAAAAATAAAAAAATTCAAAAACAAAAGTAAGAGAAAGAAATGTACAAGATTTTTTGTTGGTGATGGTTTTTTTTGTTAATGAATTTTTGTTTGTACCGATGCAAGCCTAGAATTACTTTGCCGAATGGGCAGAGTACCCCCTCCGCTGCCGCCACTTCCTCCAGTTCCCCCCGACTGGCTGGTACCTCCCGTGCTGGTGCGCATCAGATCGACTCCATCGTTATCTTCAAGTTCGTCATCGTCGTCTTCTTCTTCGTCTTCCTCCTCAATCGAGGAATGCGATGGCTCCTGGGTGATGATGTTAAAATCATGAGGAGCAGTTTTCATTTAGATTTACAAATGGTTTTTGTTTGTTTGCGATTTATTTATATTCGCATGAATAGAGCAAAAAAAAGAGTGAGAAACATAGAGACGGATGTAATTAGCAAATATGATATTGTCGCGAGTATATAAGCTGGGTTCTCGGTCCCTCACACGCACACGAATATAGAAATAACACACCAAATATGAAACCACAAAAAGACTCACCGCCGCATAAGCTGCTATAAATATGGAAAACATTTTCTTTTACTTTTCCTCGTGTATTAGTTAACAAATGACACAACCACCTACGTCACCTCTTAGTGGATATTACCGGCAAATCAAACGCAAAGTAAAAAAAATAAATAAAAGCCACCGGCCCTCGCTATAGTTACTCTTCATGCTAATCGATGTAGGCCGGCTTCCTTAGCAACATAATAAATAAAATACAAAAAACCAACCATCCTGGCAGAAGCGTACAAATTATTTATTCACCACTACCAATCAACGAGCAATCATATCACGTACAGAAATAAGACAGTACCAAATTAAATCAAACGACTATTGAAGCAGAATTAGTTCAAAGTCTTTTAGAAGAAATGTGCTGGTTGCCAGCTGCATTAACCTCATTACAAACATTGTTTTCGGACAGGTCATGGATATGAAGGAAATATACTTGGGAGTGTCTAGGAATTAATTAGACGTTTTTTATTGAAAGTGCCACTGCATGTATAATGATTCCTAATTGTCACAAGACATGAAATATTCAACCCAGTTTCCAGCAAAAAGTTCATTGCACTTTTAAGGGTGCAGAAGCTTCCTTTTGATTCCTAAGCTTAATTAGGAAGTGATGCATCTCCTTTCACTTTACAAGCGGTTGGGTTATAATCACTTTCCGAACACCTACTACATAATTTCCTTGCTGACATAGTCCGTAATAAATGTCAATTTGTATAGTTTGGTTGTTGTGGTCTATAAAAAGATTTGATACTACAACAACTTCATCAAGCATTTGATTCAGGTTTCAGGTCGATAAGGAGTAACTCTGAGAATATTTTTGAGGAACACAATAGATTTATTGAGACGGCACCCTCTTTTTTCAATAATTAATATGAAACTGTTATGAATCACTTAAGTGAGTCATTGAAGTTCAATTATAAAATAAGAAACAACCAGAAAAGATTTTAATTTGACTACAACAAAACTCAAAGATGTCCATCAATTTAAACATTTATGGACTCAGCTTCAATGTTTGATTCGTAAACAGACAAATCACTTTTAAGGTTTTCTCGCTAAAAACGGATCTCAAGGGAACGGCTGTATATGAAAAAAATGGGTCAACAAATTATGGACATCACAAAACAACGATTGTCACTTTCACAAATTAACTCCAATCTGCGATGCGAAGATGATTTTGCACAGCATAGTACATGGATTGAATCAACTCGCCCACTCTGTAAAATGTGACCATTGAGTAAGAGTCAAACTAGTTTGAAAAGAGTTATAGAGCGTCATTTAGACGAACAATTTATGATAACAGACTGACTAACTGGAGAACTTACCACGAAAATATAGCGGTCAGATCTGACATGTTGCCAGCAAAACCATCAACAATAAATGATGCAGATGCCGCGCAATGTCAAATAAATGATGTTATTTTTGACTCCTTCAAAAGTAGTTGCAAGGTTAAGCGAACCTTGGTTAAAAGGTGCGTATCATATTGGAACGACAACCTTGAGACTATTCGAAAGAGAGTGAGAAAGCTTTTTAACAAAGCCAAACGCACCGGCGCATTGGAACGATATAAATCCTTGCTGACCATGTACAACTTAAAGTTGCGTAGACTTAAAAGGGCCTCCAGGCGTGTAAACTGTGAGAAGATTGAAAAACTTCCAGCGGTGGCACGCCTCCAAAGGGCTCTGTCAAGGGATGAAACTAAAGGCATGGGATTGTTCATCAAATCAGATGGTTAATCACACGCGACCGCGAAGAAACGCTGAAAACTTTGCTTGAGGCTCACTTCCCACGGTCCCACACCATTGTCATTTCAGATGACCATATAGCGGAGGGTTCAATTCCAAGAAACCTCAGCAGAATTAATAGTTTATCCGGAACACTTTTTACTCCGGATAGGTTAAATGGGCATAACTCATTTAAACCATTCAAGGCATCAGGGACAGACGGTATTTTTCCAGCCCTCATTCAAAATGGAATGGAAGTTTTATTACCATCCATGATTGCCTTATTTAGGTTCAGCATCAACCAGTTATCGGAGGGAGGTAGACGTGGTATTCATACCGAAACCGGGAAACAAGCCGAGCGAATTACCTAAATCATATCGTCCGATAAGCTTGACATCGTTTTTTTCTGAAAACAATGGAAAGAATTATGCACGTCCATATTAGAGAATGCATATCAAAAAGCATGCCTCTGCACCCACACCAATATGCGTACCAAAAGGGCAAATAAACGGAAGCGCTCTGTTAAAACTAACAACAGAGATAAAAAAAAAACGCCTACCGATGAAAAAAAAAAAAAAGAAGCGGATGCCCACAAGGGGGAGTACTCTCACCCCTCTTGTGGTCCTTGGTCATCGATGACCTGCTACACAAGATGAGCAATCTGGGCTACACCACAATTGGGTACGCCGATGATGTTGTCAACATTGTCAGGGGCAAAGACTCAATTGGAGTCACATCTTATAGGAAAAATGCTCTTAAGACAGCCATAGACTGGTGCATCAAGGAAAATCTTTCCATAAATCCCAGTGAAGCCGTCATAGTTCCTTTCACCAAAAGGAGGAAATTAGACCTAGGTCTAATCACAATTAACGACACGGTCGTAGAGTATTCCGAAGAAGTCAAGTGTCTTGGAGTAATCTTAGACAAGAGAGTTTGTCAAAATCCACACAAAAGATCTCAATAGAGAAACTCAAAAAGGTACAACGTGCCTAAGTATCTCCGGACCCATGCGAACCTGTCCAACAGATGCCATAGAGGCAATAACAGGACTAACAACTCTACACATATATATTCAAAAAGTGGCGATCCGCAGTGCAACAAGTCTTAAACTTAAAACCCTTCTCGAGGAACTGCCAGACAAAAGTTTCTCCACGGAGATCCCCAAGAGAGAAGCATGGGTTAGCAATAACCCACCAAACAGCCACAACGGCATAAAGTGATATACGGACCAAATAAACGCTTTACGATACCCATGGGAAAAAATCACAGCGTATTTTAAGTAGAGCTCCACGCCATTCAAGAGTGCGCTAGCCACATTTATTCATCTGGCATAAAAGGCACAATCATCCATATATTCACGGATAGTCAAGCAGCTATAAACGCCCTAGCTCGCATACCATTGACTCCAAATCAGTTATGTAGTGCTTCAATACCCTTCAAACACTCGGATTAAGAAACAAGTCAAATTATGGTGGGTTCCGGGTCATGTCGGGGTAGAAGGTAACGAAAAGGCCGATGAACTGGCCAGAAAAGGTTCAGAAACACCTTTAATAGGTCCCGAATCTTTCTGCTGCACTCCTAGATCAGCAGCAACGGCAGCAATAAAAAGCTGGGAGCATAGAACACGTATCTATCTTTGGGAAAGCATCCCAGGTCTAAGACAGGCCAAACGATCCATTCGGCCCTTCAATAAAAATGCCAGCAAATGCCTAAACCTAAGCAGGCATGATATCAAAAACTTAGTAGGTGGTCACCATGGTCTAAGATATCACCTAAACAAAATGATAATAGCATACACTCCTGAGTGCCGACTTTGTCTTGAAGAGGACGAGTCAGCTGAACACATTTTATGTGAATGACTAGCCCTTAATGGAATTAGAAAGAAGATCTTTTTCAGGGAACAAGAGCCCCGAGGACATAAAGAATTCTTCTACTGGTAAAATTGTCCGCTTTACACGGAAAGTAGAAATTCTACTAGTTTAAACTTTTTCTGGCCCATACGGTACAAAAGATCTTTTAGGTCGAAGTGCCCCCGCCCCTATAAAGTCGCCTTGGCGAGATACAAGTTTAAAAAAAAAAATCGTTCTTCAATTATAAATAGAAATAGTTCACTTGATATCACGCTAAGCGCACAACAACTAAAGTACCAGCTTTTAACCGCATTTGAGGAAACAGTTAATGCATGTGAACAATAAAATATCAATAGAAGGACTACTACGTCGCGTGTTCGAAACAACACATACAAGAGCTCTCGAATCGTGACAGCCTCGATCTGGTCTGTATACGGGAAATAAATTTTATGAACACGAGATTCTACCGCATGGGCTCTTGGTTAACATTAACAACTTTATGCTATGCTATCTGCCACTGTTCACGTCTACGGTGTACGAAGGAAATATTGCCGTCTAAGCGTAGCCTATCAAGCCTATCAGCTACTGTTGTTATTATTATTATTTTGTAATTAATAACCAATTAATAACTTATAATAACGATACATAATAATATTTAGAATAAAATACATTACTGACAAGGGAACGAATTCTTCGGAATGTATTGTATGTACGAGTATTTATGTATTAAAATTAATTAATATTATATTAAGACAAGTTTTTATAAATAATAAATAAACAGAATAATTGATTTATTTTAATTTAGAACACTTACATATGTATATAGTTAGGTTGAGTTAGAGATGAAAAGAAGTCAATTGTTACAAGAAATAAAAATAAAGAAGCCTCCATTAACCGATGGCTTTAAAAAAAAAGGAACTATGGAGTGATGAATTTAAGTTCTGTTCTGCAGATTCAGATCGGATAGAAAATGTTTGTTTGGCGTCAACCTAACCAACAACATAATCCGAGATACACACACAACACAGGCAAATACGGTGGAGAAATTGTGATGGTGTGGGCTGCCTGCCTACGGCAATTAAAGAACAAGCGAAATTGGTTGGTCTAAAGTTAATGAGGACAAGACATGCTATCAACGAAACAATCCTGCCAGTTCTGCTTTATGGTGCCGAGTCGTGGACGATTAGTAGTAAAGGGGAGCTAATTATCGGGTCATTTGAAAGAATAATACTTCGTCGGAGAGTTGGTCCTGTGTGCGAGAAGGAAGGGCGGATCTAGGAGAAGAACTCTTTGTGTACCAAGATGTGGATGTAAGTAAAAAAGCTAAAATCACGTCGACTACATTGGCTCGACCACATCGAGCGAATGGAAAGAAATGCTCCAGCCAAGAGCATCTTCGACTCCCAGCCCACAGGTTCGAGAAGGCAAGAAGAGATCGCACCTCCGTTTTAAAGGCCCATCGCGGATGTCAGAGCGTTTGGTCTGGACAACAGGAAGCAGCACGCCCGGGAACAAAGACGATGGGAGGCTGCAGTGGCTCAGGCAGAGACTCTTCGAGGGTCGGGGCCCTTTATGTAACTCAAGTAATTGGCTGCTGTTCTTGGCATCGCTGTTGCGTTACAAAACGCTACAAAAGTGTTGTTTCTTCCCAACCAATCCACTTCCATACCCGATTTACTTTTTAGCCCCGGTCTGTCCATTTTTCCGTCGTTCCTACTGGCCGCCTCTAATTGATTCCGATCAAGGTCTCTCGTTTCCATGAGTTATGGGTATCGAGCTCAACGCACGGTTGGTGTCTCGACAACGATGGGTGGGGAAGGACGATCCCTTGGCACACCCCAACGCGAACAGAAAGGGTAGTCAGAAAGATGCTTTATGATACCCCAACGAATCAGATATCCATTAAATAAGCACCCCAACGAACATAGCTTAACCCAATTAGGGCAGGTGACCCACTGGTTAAAAGGCGGTGGCGGACGGCCTTAATAGAAACCCCCTCATAAAAATCGCAGCGACCAGATGGCCCAAGTTGACACATAAAACAATACTGAAGAAAAATCATCAACGTTGCAGCTAACAGAACGCAACACTGAAGAACAAAAACCGAATATGCAGACAATACATCGAAACGAAGACATTAATGGCAAAGGCCCAACGAATACAAACATTGTAAGAAATGGCACGCTATCCAGGTTCCCCTTCCCCCAAATCTGCTCGAAAGTCCTCCGGGTTAGAATAGTTTCGAGGAGAATAATATTGAGCTTCTTCTTCCCAAACACTTCACAGGTTTTACCAATTTGGGGCATCAGCTGGTATAGTCCCAAAACAAGAATCCAACTTCAGTCGGTTCTTCGTCTTTTTTTTCTCGATTCTCTCATTAATTGTCTTGTCTAATTGGTTAGGTGTTTGTGAACTCGTCCCATTAGAGTCCTCAGAGTTTGGGCGAATTCAGAAACGGATGAGTGAGTCAGACGGAGACGGTGGCAAACTACAGTAGAGTGACTGAGTGGCCGCTAAAATAAGCCGTAGTGGATTCCGTCATTGCTGAATGTGGGTGTATGAGTGAGAGAGAGAATGGTTCATGACGGACAAATAATCCTCGAAGTGAAGCCGGCACTTCTTGGTTGACCATCAGAGGTGTTAGAGAATTTCTTGAGAATCGAGCAGGGTTTTATTTGTTTACTTAAATTAATGAGTAGTCTAAAGAGAGTTTAGAATTTGTTTTTGTTTTTTTTTTTTTTAATTTTGTGGAAGACCGCTCGGAGCACGGACGGATCCAAAAGAGAAAAGGCAGCAGACGAGATAAGGAGATAAGTGGCCGGACAGGTAGCAGAATCCCACATTTGACTACCAGGCAGGAGTGTTAGAGGAGTAGGGAATTACAGATAAGTAGAGTGTCTTATCATCGTTTTTTTAAATAGTGCGTTTGTGTTTGTACTCTGAAAACCCGGTAGGCTTTCGTTCCGGAAATTTCCTGTGAATTGCGGGATGCGCGACCCTTCATTTTGTCTTTTTTTTTCATTCGGGAAATAGCGATAGCGGGCCATTCCTAACGGTGATCCTTCCTTGGTTCTGCAATTTTAAAGTCAATTTCAATAAATCGACCGTTGCCCCATGAAGCTATATAATGATTTAAAATTATTATTCTTTTTTTCACCTCAATCTCATCTTATTTTCAGCATTCCACCATCGGAAAATTCTACCAAAGGTTTCACAATTTCTTCTTCAAAAAGATTGTGTGGCGCCCATTTTACCCCTTTCTCACTATCCAATTTGTCTGCGAACCTACCCCAGCTGAGAGACCGAGTCGGTAGCATCCAACCAGCTACCCGTTGCACTTTTCCCATACTGCACCAGCGAATATGAGATTGACATTTCTCATCCATCGACTATCAACCATCGGCGCAGCGGCGGCTGTAATTTGTTCGCGTTTTAATCTGTCCTTTCCACGGATTTAAATTCGTTTATCCCAACCAAATAAAAGTACTACATCGTGTGGGATCAATTGTGAAGGTAGACACGAAAATGGATCAAAACGTATATAAACGCATTATCGCGAAACACACGATTCCTTTTGCCGAAGGAGTCATGCCACCAATGTGACGTTTTATGCAAGACAACTAAACCAAGCAAACTTTTTTCGTTGTAAAGGGTAACCTTAGCGATCGAAATGTCTGCGTCTTAAAAAAGCCAGCCCAGTCTCCCGATCAGAATACGATCGAGACCATGTAAAACGATTTCCAACATCACATCAAAATAGTAAAACCGAGAGGCGCAACTGAGCTATGCAAACAGACTCAACTCGCACAGACATCTACTCCAATAGCACGTTGTCAGGATTGAGCGGGAAGATGTGCAACTGTGCTGAGGAAAAAATTGTTTCCGATGAAATATTCACTATCACGCTTTGCCTAAAGAACGGTTCGTAAAATATCGCTCGCGAACGATAAAATAAGGATCTTTATCGTTCTTAATCGATGTTCTCACGAACCATAAAAAATAAAGTTCGCGAACGATAAAACTTTCGATCTTTAAAAATGTATAGTTCTTTCACGAACGAACTGGACTGTATCTTTCGTTCGTGAGAGATCGGAAAAAAGAAACTCAGGTAGAATATGGTTTGCTCGCGATATGGATCCGTAAAGATCCATAAAACAAATAGTTCTCTATCAAGTATCCGTTCAGTACGGTTGTGAAGCGATTTATATTTTCAATAGTTATTATTTTGGTTGAAATATTTGGGGAAAATAAAGACATTTGAGTTAAATAAATATGTTTCTTATAATGAAGAAGCTGACGAATCAGCTTGCTTACTTTGTGAGAGAAAAGACACTATACAACAGTACATAGTGTCAATTTTAATGATTCGGGCGTTAATGAGCAACCATCAGGAAGTGGAAGTGTGTCAGTTCGAAGAGAAAAAAGTAAATAAATTGACATGAAGAGGAGTGATTTTTTTAAATGTTGTGTGGGATTGGTTACGATTGAAAATATTCCTCTTCGAATTTTCGACGACGGACAATTTTTTAAAAAAATGAATGCATATTTATTCCAAAATCTTAATATGTAATAAAAATACTTTTCACTTATGTTCTTTCAATATTAAAATATGTAATATAATTTTGATGCAAAATTACTTTTTTTTTTCTTATTTGAACAGGTTGCGAACGGAAATCCAATACAGTACTACCTCAATAATGTGAACCTCAAAAATGTGAATTATCCAAAAATGTGAACCAGAAAAAGTTTATATTACATACTCTAAAATGTGAACTCAAAACCAATTCTTGATGCTCGATATTGTGAACTTTTCTTTTTCACAAAAAAACCACCCCCTATTTTGTTTTATTGTTGCAATGCAAGAAGAACAAAACAATTTTAGTGCAGTTCTAAAAAAAATAAGCTTGAGAAACGCTGTTACAGTTTTGCAAAACTTTTGGGTGAAAATATCTGAGTCCGCCATAGCAAACTGTTTTAAAAAAATCCCACTAAGGCGTCTTCGCGATATAGATAGGGCAGCACATTTTGAAGCAGAACTTCAACAAATTAGAGAACTCCTAAGCTCCTTTGATGAACCAAACGTATCGATTGAGGACATAAGAACATAGGTCGTTGACGGTGATGGTGAACATAATGGTGAGAATGCTGAGTTAATCCCCGAAGACGAGGAAACTTCATCAGTGGAAGAAATAATACACAATACAAAAGTTTCCCACTGTCGAGCCATTCAGTACTCGAATGTTTTGTTAGACTGGGCCCAAGAAAATGGATTGGGTGCAGATATAGTAACATCAATTGCGAATATCAAAACAGTTACAATTGATAAATCTACGCACAAAAGTATCCGTCAAACTAAAATGACAAATTTTTCAAAACAAATTAATTTTACTGCAACCTTATGTTATTCCTGTTCTGTTTTCTTTATGTTGCTTGTTGTTAAGTATTTATTTATTTTGTTTTTACGTTTTTAGGCTATTAAACTATTATTTAAATAATATTATCATCGTTTAATAACTATGGCTTTGTTTCCTTTCTTTTACTTTTCAATAATCAAGTTACCGGTCATTTCAAGAAGCATGAAATATAACAATTTTTTTAGTATCCAGAACTGTGAACCCTCGAAAATGTGAACTGCCCATGTTTTAATTAATTCACATTACCGAGGTAGTACTGTAGTTCGCACGTGATAAATTCGCGAGCGAACTATATTTCATATATCGCCACAGATTTGATTCGATCGTGAAAACGAATATTACGAGTATTTATAAACGAACCGAAAAATAAGGTTCGCTATCGAATCAGAAATCAAATTCCTTTGCGAACTTTTCATGAGAGAATGAATGATATTATATCGTTCTACGAACCTTTCTAAAAAGGTATTGAATCATTTTATGTA
Source organism: Portevinia maculata (assembly GCA_949715645.1). Classification (NCBI taxonomy): domain Eukaryota; kingdom Metazoa; phylum Arthropoda; class Insecta; order Diptera; family Syrphidae; genus Portevinia; species Portevinia maculata. Next base: position 12,171,588 of record OX454526.1, read on the forward strand.
GATCTCAGCTTTTCGTGAATAAAATGAACATACTGATAAAATGACAAGTGTGGGATTTTTATGTCCACCACTGTATACTCGACAGACTTGACAGAGAAGCAGTCCGTCAAATTGATAATCCAGAACTGGCTGCATCAAATCTCCAACCACATTTAGCTAATGGACATCGTCTGATGGTGCACAACCTCAAGGATATATCTATACCCAAACACATTTCTCTATAGAACGAACAAACTTTGGTTTTCGCTCTCCAGGAGACGTATTTGCGAATGAATACATTTTGCAACGTTTCGAAAGCATAAATAACACTAATCTACAAGCATCTCAGTGCGCTGTTACAGCGTTCTAGGTTCGTATCTCCGGACAAAGGAATATAAATAGAATAGAAACACCCCGTCCTCAGAGACAAAGGCTGACGAAATCAAACTAGTTTTGTTTGTGTAAACATTTCAATAAAAGTCTCCAGCAACAATAACGCAAAATTGGTGGGTAAAAGTGCTCCATATAAACTTAAAATCAACACAAAATTAAATTCTTAAATCTTGTTAATTAAACATTTCCTCATAAGTTACTACTACCAACAATTAACAAATAATAATTAAAAATTACACACTAGCATTTCGGTGCTTTAACTAAACGTGGTTTGTTAAATTTACCTAAAACTTTGTGAATATACTTTCGAGGGAAGGGGGGAAGTTAATGTTAACTTTTCTTTTATAACAAAATGTTGCTGTTTGTGGTAGGAAAAAGTTTTGTTTATTTCTAAGGAATTCATTTATATATTTTTAGGTTAAAATAATTAAATTTCATCTGTTTGAAAATACTTACTCTCGATAAATTCATCGGTGCTGAGACTTGCGTTGGTACTGGTAATGGAGCTGTCGCTGGTATCTTTGGTTCGGGTGGAGCATGACGCTCCTGTACAATTTCCTCGTTCAATTGCAATATGGCATCCAATTCGACCTCTTTGCCCTTTGTTTCTCCTCGTTCATACCACTCAACAGTAAATGATCGTGATGCATCGTTTATTTTCGATACCACCGCTGCATGCACTCGGCCTAAAAGAGAAGACACAATACTTTGTTCAGTTTATGAGGGAGAATTTAAATGAAGTTTGTATCTAAAAAAAATATAAGTGCAGTCTTTGGTTGTCATCACCTTGATCATGGACCCGATTCCCATTATCACCGTCTAACAAGTACCTTGAGACAACAACTGCGTTGTTATTGCTCCGGAGACCGTTATCCTTGCCCTTCCGCAGACTAGAGTTCCTCTTTTCGATACGACTGAGGTTGTTTTTATTAACATCGCACTTTTTAAATTTCAACGAACCAGCGTTATTGCTGTTTCCATTTAGATCAGAGGATGCTGACGTTAATTCACTGGGTTGCTTATCCGTAAATAAAGTGTCGGCAAGAGTAGCTCGTACCAAATCGCTAGATTGACGCTTGAAGCAAGTAAAATGCTTCTTGAACCACGACGGCATGGTGACTCTGTAAGAAATTGAATTTTTGCCGGTGTAACTACTACACCAATCAAGCTACACGGCGCATCTTATCTCCGAGAGTTGACTTTCTAGCGCATATTCATTTTCCCCCCAAGTCTTAAGAAAAAACACAGAAGACACGGCTATTGTTGCAGTAAATCGCATCAACCGCGGCACATATAAGAAGCACTACTTTCACAAATTCAAATTACACACGGGAGTAGCTAAACACAGCTATGGAGGCGAAGACAAACCGCCGAGAGAGGGAGGTAGGGTAATTCTTTTTTATTATTATTTTTTGTTGGTATCACGCTTGTGTTTCTAATCAAATTTCATCTCCACTCCATTAGACAGAACGATAGAGAGAGAGAGGTGGGCAGCCGTAGGTAGTCCATAAACTCTCAGCTGGCGTTGCTAATATTATTACTCACAGAAAGTGAAGACTAGGTTATTGTTGACTTGTTTGATCGATAAATGGCGAGAGACTGACGGAAAAATTAGGTTGTTCAAGACTTTCAACTATTCAGCGTTTGACTGGCACGTTTCCCTTTCATCCGGAAACCGCTACTCAACCGGCTGACATTTGTGCTGCGATGAAGTAAAATGCGTTCTATCAGCCCCTGTGTTTCTTCTTCTCATGTCGGTCAACTAATCCTCCCCCGCACTATATTAGGGTAAAACTAATCAACTTCAATTAACTGAAATACACAACAAAATCGAGGAACAAAGTTTAGAGGTAGAAATGTAACTACAGACACCGGCCCAGAATATTGAAAAGCAGTTGTTGGGAAAATTATTCATTTATTGATTTTCTGCCGACTACCACTATAAGTAATAGTTTATTTTTGAGAGCAGTATTTTCTATGAGAGAGCTTTTCACAAAGAATCTTTTTTGGCTGGCAATCATCATTATTCAAGTCTATTTGGATCAAGGCCAATACAGAATATTCCAGATTGGGAATGCTAGTATGTTGATGATGATGACGATATCGATAGTTAATTTGTTGGTTATGGGAAGGTGGTGCATTTCATACAGAAAACCAAGAAATCTACTTTTTCAATGACGGAGTTTTTATACAGCTTCTGTCTGAATCCTGAATGGCTGTTTTACAGATGGGGTTCATTTAGATACCAGGCAAATGGATGATAATTTCTCTCTGTTCTTCGATTCAATCAGCAATTGATAAATACTAGTAGACCAACCCGCTTTATCTGGAGGGTTTTCATACCCCCGTTCCATATTCTTATCCTCAAAACTCATCTACAAACAAACAATATGTGTGTCTTATGGGCCTGAGCTGTACAGAAACGTGCAGAGTTTGGTGTTCTAAGAGTAGAAATCTTACCTCAAAGTGTTTTACACTGTCTGCTCCATTAAACTGTTCAGAACTGTCTAGCACAAATTGCAATGGACCTAGGTTTGAAATAGGGCGAGTGAGTGAAAAGTGTCAAATTTTAAAAATTCAAGAGAATAACATGGAATAAGTTCAATGGTACAATGCACACTCAAAGCCGGTAGTAGAATAGAAGATTGTTAGGGTTATATTTTTGGAAATTCCACAGCCGATAGGAGAACATAAGACTCAAAGATATAATTTTCTGTGATGAACTCAGGCTTTAACACATAGAAATTCGCTCTAGAGAAAAAAAAATCATATGTATGCGATTGAAACAATCGAAGCTTGTAAGTCGCTGTTGCGAAGAGCTGCGGGCTTGTTGGGTCCCCGGACACAGTGGTGTCCCAGGAAATGAAAGAGCCGATGAACGGGCAAGAAAAGGATCTTCCCCTGAATCAAGGGAGGCTGAAACTACAATAAAAACCCAAACGAAAGATGGAGTGCTCTTGACTCCTGTGTCATTACCAGGAAAATGTGGCCACTATATGATAAACGAAAGAACGAGAATCCTTCAAATGAATAAAAATTCTTTGTCCTCTCTCACAGGTGTTATCACCGGACACAATATGCTGGGCTACCATGCAAAGAAATTGAAACTCAGCACAGATGAACTCTGCAGAGGATGCGGGGACGAGGAGGTGAATGAGGATACCCCTCATTTCCTCTGTCACTGCACTGTACTCTGTCATATTAGAAACAATGTCCGCGGCAGATATTTCTTCCAGGACTTAGAAGAACTCTCCGGCAAGTCTGTCAACGACTTGCGCAAGTTCATCAACGCATCGGGATGGTTTGTAAGCCGCTCTAGGTTTTTCATAGGGTTTTCATTGGTTCCAAGTAAGGGAATCATAACCTCCAGGGTATCACAAAGGGTCTTCATTGACCTAAGTGTGACGGGCGCGGGATTCTCTTGCCCCGTCAACCAAGTAACCTAACCTAACCTAAACATCCATGTGAGCCTAGCGACACATTTAACATATTTTGGCTGTCCCGCAAGTGTGCTGCATGCAAATCCGTGGGTTGTCAACTGGAGATCACCGGTAACGTAAATGGTCGATCGAACAATTATCAATAATGGAAGCATGCACGTGTCGAAATCGTTAACATGAAGAGGCAGGTCACTCCTGGATCACATAACTGCAATAGCACCAGCATTTGAATGGATGGGAAACAGCGGTATAGCGTTAGCTAGCGAAAAAGGGAGGGGAACTGAAGAATAATGGGGGTGTGGACATTGAACCACCCCTTGGCGTTATCAAGGGAATAATAAATAAGAAAATCTTAAAAATGGCTGACCTTAGATGGCAAAATTTAGAGGGGCATAGGGTGTCTAGAGCACTTTGGCCGCATTTGGACAAGGAAAGATCTAAGGAAATTCTCAAATTGAGCAGGGAACAGCTTAGAACAGTAGTTGGTATTATGTCGGGACACTGTCTCCTAAGGAAGCATACATGCAGGTTCAGTGGTAATCTACAAGCCTAGGACGACATAACGCATATACTGTGTGAGTGCGAGGAGGTTTCGAGGAGAATACGTGTTCGAGGAATTAGGGGAGCTGAGCGGTACAGACCACAGGAAGCTTGTGAAATTCTGCAGGAAGATTAGATGTTTTGTCTAGAGAAAGTGTTTAGGTTTTTCTCCTTTTTATTTTTCAATCGGTTTCCTAGGGATGGCGATGGGCCCTTCTGGTGCCTAGTGCTGTATGCGAACTGCATACCCGTGTTTTAACCTAACCTAACCTAATCATGATCATAGCCTCGTCGTAAAGGAAGAAGAAGATTACAAAAACTAATTTTAAAGAATTTTAAAACGATTTGGCATGGATAAGCCGCGTCGAATTGTCTGGAACCAGCATTTAAGTATTCAGAATGCTTTCGCCTTTATTTTGAGTTTAATTTCATTTGGTTATGTATGCGCATTGTACATAAGTTGGTAGTGGAAACATGGATTTTCAAATTTGTTGGTTACATTAAAAAACTTTTTAACTGATCTTATAATAAGAAAGCCGTGTCCAATTTGTCTGGGACCAGCATAAAAGAATTCAGCATACTTTCACCTTTATTTTGAATTATATATTTTATTTGGATATGTATTCGCGTTGTATTAAAATTGGTAGTGGAAACATTTTTGTTTTATTTAATTAAAATTGTAAACCTTTTTAATTAGTCTGGCAATGAGAAAGCCGCGTTCTAATGGTCTTGGACCAACAAGTATGTTGTCCGGGCATCATTATCAACGTTGTGCCAAAAATCGATTTCGGTTATAAGTATTTTTGGACTCCATATTTTTTATGAGAGAAGGCCTGTCTCTTACGGGCATTATTGTTATATCGAAAAGTCAAGAGAACGATTTTGTGGCGATTTTTAAAAAGTCTGGCATACTCGACACGTCTTGGGCCGACATTTTTGTAATCAGACTAACTTGAATGAAACTTGAATTAATTGGATATACCAATTATCTCCAATTAGAAAAAAACCCTTGTTTTTAATTCAACTCGAGAAAGACGCGACCGTGAGCTGCAAGACTTTTGTTTATGGCATACGCGGTTCGGCAGCTCTTAACTCATCTACTTCTTTGTCGGTCATATAGGGTGTTTTTTATAGAGGTATAAAACTTCTGATAGGGATAGCTGTCAAACTAGCCCTCATACTAATAAAGTGTGTTTGACTTTTTTTCCAGTATACTTTGACAAATCATCATGGAAAGACTTAAACCAGAACAACGTTTACTAATCGTGGAAATTCCAAAATTCGCGCTCTGTTCGCCATACTTATAGAGCACTTCGTCAAGTTTACGGTGCGCATAATCGTCCACCGCAGCTAATACGCAATACTATGGATCGATTCATGACCACATTTCCTCTTTGTGATAATATTAATCCAAATCGAGCTCGTACCGTGCCTACAGAAGAAGCCATCGTCGCTGTATAAATGAGTGTGAGAGGACCCGAATTTATCGATCCGACACCGTTCGCAGCAACTCGGTTTCTGCCCGTCCACTACTCGGAAAATTTTGAGGAAAGATCTTGGCACACATCCATATAAGATCCAACTGGTGCAAGAATTAAAGCCAGCGGACCATCAATTGCGTCGTGTGTTGTGAATGGGCTGAGAATCAATTGGAATTTGAACCAGATTTTTATCGTCAAATCATCTTCAGCGATGAGGCTCATTTCTGACTTCACGGGTTTGTAAACAAGCAGAATTGTCGTTTTTGGAGTTAGCACAATCCTCATGAGAGTCTTGAGACTCCATTACATCCCGAAAAAATCACTGTTTGGTGTGGTTTACCCCATTTGTCTTTAAATCCGAAACCAGTGCCAATAAATGGCGAACGCTACAGGCAAATGGTTCGTAATTTTTTTATTCCTCATGTCATTGGAAATCATTTGGAGGAGAAATGGTTCCAACAAGACGGCGCAACATGCCATACAGAGCGTAAAACCATGACTTTGTTGAGCCAAACGTTTGGTGATCAAATCATCTCAAGAAATGGACCTGTGAGTTGGCCACCTCGTTCGTGTGATTTGACACCTTTGGATTACTTTTTGTGGGGGTACGTCAAATCTCTGGTCTATGCTAATAAACCAGCAACGATTGATCACTAAGAAGCCAACATTTGACGCACTATTGACGAAATAAGACTTGGTATGCTCGAAAAAGTGGTGCGAAATTGGACCGACAGGATGACGTTCATAAGGCGCAGTCGCGGAGGCCATATGCCAGAAATTATTTTTAAATATTAAATGCCATAAAATTTGTGAGGTTATAAAGCCAAAATTTGGTCATTCCATTAAATTTGTTGTTTTATTTTTAAACAAAGTTATAGGTATGCCTCTTTAAAAAAAACATCCTTTATCTCACACCCAACATTCGCTGTGGGATCTTAGACTAGATGGCTCATGATTCTTATCTCCAAGCACTGATGAAGGGCGATCCAATGGCTAACCAGTTTCGTTTGTACAAAGTAAAAGGCGATACGCTAAACTGCGATAATTACCGTTCTATCAAGCTGATGCCACACACCATTAAGATCGTTAAGCGTTAGAAAATCAAATGCGGAAAATAATACGAGTACGTCTATCTGAAGACGATTGCAGGCTTGGAAATCAATCACAGATGCAATTCAAAGCATAGGGATCATGATGAAAAAACATGGTGGTTTCTTGATGGATTTGGATATGGTGTTGATTGTATTTAAAAAGGTCTTTGAAAAACCAAGAGACCTGTTTTGTGCGGCTCTAAGGCAACGAGTAGTTCCAGAAACTTGCGATCAGATAATCCTGGACATGCATGAGGGAGCAACGACAAGAATGAGATACTGCGCTCCAATCACCGAGGAGTTACCAATTTAAGTCAGTTACACCAACGAAAGAAGCGTAACGTACTTCAGAGTGGTGCAGTTATTCCTTGCTGACGATAGAATCTGCAACGAGCACTTAACGTATAGACGGATGTTTGAGAAAATAAGGAATCCAGAAAAAAAACAATGTACCGTGATGGCAGTTCTCTGATCCACACCTACCAATTCCAGACATTTATACTAATGGAATAGTGATTCCCAGGTGCGAAAAGTTCACAAATTTTTGGGATACATGATTAATAGCTAAGCAACCCTATGGTGGGTGGCCATATTATATGACCGAAAAATGTCCCCTTAGGGCTTAATTTTAGCAATACGTAAAAAAAAGGAGCAGTAATCACGCATTGAAACGAACACATCATAGGAACGATTGCTGAGAATTGACTGAGAAGCTGATCAGGAAAAGTTTTGCGTACGAAAAAATTAATGATTTCGTTTTCTAGCCAATTTGACGTCCAATTTCTCAATTTTTTGTGAATTATTAGTTTAATAATTCGGGTTGGGGACTCAATCCCGAAAATCCAAAATCCCGAAAAAAGAATCCCGAAAACGAAAACCCAAAAAATTATATAAAATGAAAAATTTGCGCAAATGTTTCATTTTAAATGTAAAATAGACAAGTGTTTGTCCATTCCATTTAGCTTAATAATGTTTTGCAATTCGAAATATGCATTCAGTTGTGCTGATCGCATATAGCTAGTGTTTATAGCTGACCGACTAGATTTGTGTTAGCCAGTGAACATCGTAATATTTACGTTACGGAACGTAACGAGCCTTCTGAAATAAGTTTTCTCACAGGAATTGCGTACAATATGAACTTGTATTAGATATTGTTTTGTAATGGATCGTTTTTGATATGTCTCTTAATAAGACTTGAACTGTTTTTGTTTTGTTGTATTTATTTTAGGTTTTTTTATTTTATTTATTTCGTTAAATAAATTTGCCTAATTTTTTTGTTGCTACAATAAAACTTTTAGTTTCATTTTCGGGAGCTCACCAGCTTCCTAAGCCTTATATTTCCAATGAGCTAGAAGTTTGTGTTCCCAATTAATAATCAGTCCTAATCAACGGTAGTCCAGTTAACTCTGCAATAAGGTTCTGGTCCAACCAACGCGGATTCTGAACCAACCCTAGTAAGCTCGTCGGCAGATTCGTTGCCGGCAATTCCTCTGCGGCCAGGTAACTAACCAAGTGTGACCTTGTTGTGTCTGGCTAGAGATTGCAGCGCATCATAGCAGCACTTGACTGTAATAGATTCCATTAAACTGGACGACAGTGTTTAAAGAGCAACTTGACTGTCTAAGAATATATGTATTCTGGCGCCCTTAATAACCTTTTCAATGTTTATTCTGGCGCAGATCTCAATGGCATACATTTCTGCCTGGAACATAGTGAGATACATTCCCATAGGCACCTAGATTTTGGTGTTGGGTCCAAAGACGCCAGCTCCAACTCCAGATTCCATTTTTCATCCGTCGGTGAACCGGTGCAGACTTTTAGGGTCCAGTGCGGAACACCATTGGCCCAGTTTGCGCCGTTCAATATTTCAACCTCAAATAGTCTTCCACACAATACTCCGGGATGGAGCAATACATGTCCGTTTTGGAATTGAGCAAAGTATTTTCAGGTGTCCACGAGTTTTATTCTAGCTGCATCTTATCTATTCATTTTAACTCGACCAAAGTAGCAAATCAAAATGTTAACGTTTTCATTTTACGTTTGGCTATAACTGGGGTCTTATAAGACTACGTAACTATAGTTAAAAGGAGGGCTCTATACCGCAGTTGTACGCCCAGCTTTCACATTCAGTTTAGTGAGTTGAAGAAGCTTCAAATGACAAAGCTTGAAAAAAAAGAAATTCCGAGATCTGGGGAAACCTTTAAATCAAAGAACCTTTTTCAAAAAAACAGAAATGCGACCTTCATGGCAAAAACTCTGTTGTCATGTACAAAAAAAATATCTTGGAAACCCCTTTAAATGGCAATATCAATCGACAATCCTTTTCAATTGAGGAAGAGATGCAGGCCTAAAAACTCCTGGATCGCACAAGTGCAACAGTACCAGCATTTGATTGACGCTGCTATTTTTAAAGGTCTAACTGGCGAGCCTCACAGACGGATTCGTAGGGCGGCAGTGAAATGGGAGGGTCGTGATCCCTCTTATCCAGATCAAACCACAATTTCGGCAATAAAGAAAGAAGAAGATTCCTGTTAGTGACCTTCTTGGACGTGACTCTTTTTTTATCAAAAATTGTAGGTTCAATGCGAAGTACAGGGTGGGTCAAAAGTGACTTCCTAATTTGAAAAAACGCTTTTGTTTTTAATTTGTTTTTTCTTTCTTTTAAGGTACTTATAAAACAAAAGGAGATTTACTAAAAGGAACTACAGAGCTTTAGAGAGGACCAAACTAATTGAATTTTTATTTTGATAATAACCAGTCGATTATTTTAACTCAAAGAGCTTATCACCGTCATTTTAATGTGCGAAATCCATCCTCTGCGCACATGATTACGGCACTGGTGGCACGATTTCGTTAACAAGTGACTGTAGTTGATTTTCCTCGAGCTGGAAGACCTCGCAGTGCCCGAATTGAAGCGAATGTGGAACGCATTCTTGCAAGTGTTCTGGAGAGTCCAGAATCATCGACACGAAGGCGCTCTGGTCAACTCGGTGTGTCCCGCAGTTCATTGCGAAGAGTTCTAAGAACCGAATTTCAGCTGTTTCCATACAAAATATAATTTGGGCAAGAATTAAAGCCAGGAGATCCTCAAAAACGTGTTCTTTACGCAGTTCGTTTACAAGAAATGGCAAGGCAGCAAAATGATTTTATTCATCATCTCATAATAAGTGATAAAGCTCATTTCCATTTAAAAAGATTCATTAATAAACAAAATTGCCGTATATGGGGTAATGAGAACCCAAGGTTGATACATTCGCGGGAATTGCATTCACTAAGTGCACTGTCTAGTGTGGTGTAACTTCAGAAAAAATTATTGGGCCATTCTTCTTTGAAGACGATGCCGCAAATACTGTAACCATAAATGGTGAAATGTATCGGGCTATAATCGAAAAGTTGTTGAGGCCAGCGATTGCTGATAACCCTGATATGTGGTTTCAGCAGGATGGAGCTACTGCGCACACTGCTCGCGCCACAATAGTGCTACAAAGGGACATTTTCGGCGACCGAATAATTTCCAAAAATTCAGGATTTAATTGACCTCCACGTTCTCCGGATTTGACTGCACCAGACATTTTTCTGTGGGGTTATTTGAAGGGTAAAGTGCACGTAAATAAACCAACCACTATCCCGCAGCTGAAGGAGAACATTCGTGCTGAAATACAGGCGCTGAGCCCAGATGTGCTACGAAGTGTTATGGAAAACGCTCTAGAAAGAGCCCGTCTCTGTGAGCATGAAGCTTTTTTTTATATAATACGCTAAAGGGGTTTTTTCTGTTGTTACAGTACCCTTATAGTGCTAAGAACACAGCTTTAGCATTTGTGTTTAACAGGCAATATCGTATTTCATTGCGTGCTTTTCGGCGCAACTTACTAGATATTAGAAAGAATAGAGGGATAGGAAAGAAGTGTTTGGGTGAAGATATAGGGTTTTTCTCCACGGGTGGTGTCTAAGTTGCTTAGGGAGATTACGATTTCATGTATTTGATATAAAGAAATGGACTTGGCTGGGGTTCGAACGCACGACCTTCCATTCAGTAAGCGAAAACACTACTACTGCACCATTGCTACCCGCTGGTGCTCATTTGAGGGGCATTATATTCTACTGCCGAAAAAAATCTTCATAAATCATACTTTGTGATTCTAAAATAAATTATTAATAAAAAATTAAATCTATAAAAGCTATTATCACTTTATTAAATTATGAAGTCACTTTTGAACCACCCTGTAGAATCAGCAGCCCATTATTTGTTTATGCTCAGAAAGGATGCAGAATCAGTACTGAGCTAGGGGTTCGAGGTCCAAGTCCCACATAGTTAACACTTTTTTCACTTTCCCACGTCTTGCAAAAGGTCCATTCATTTGTGTCAAATGTATAGCTTCGCACACACAAATAGTTGGAGAATATATGGGCCGTTTATGTAAAGGGTGATTTTTTAAGAGCTTGAGAACTTTTTTTAAAAAAAAAACGCATAAAATTTGCAAAATCTCATCGATTCTTTATTTGAAACGTTATATTGGTCCATGACATTTACTTTTTGAAGATAATTTCATTTAAATGTTGACCGCGGCTGCGTCTTAGGTGGTCCATTCGGAAAGTCCAATTTTGGGTAACTTTTTCGAGCATTTCGGCCGGAATAGCCCGAATTTCTTCGGAAATGTTGTCTTCCAAAGCTGGAATAGTTGCTGGCTTATTTGTGTAGACTTTAGACTTGACGTAGCCCCACAAAAAATAGTCTAAAGGCGTCAAATCGCATGATCTTGGTGGCCAACTTACCGGTCCATTCCTTGAGATGAATTGTTCTCCGAAGTTTTCCCTCAAAATGGCCATAGAATCGCGAGCTGTGTGGCATGTAGCGACATATTGTTGAAACCACATGTCAACCAAGTTCAGTTCTTCCATTTTTGGCAACAAAAAGTTTGTTAGCATTGAACGATAGCGATCGCCATTCACCGTAACGTTGCGTCCAACAGCATCTTTGAAAAAATACGGTCCAATGATTCCACCAGCGTACAAACCACACCAAACAGTGCATTTTTTGGGATGCATGGGCAGTTCTTGAACGGCTTCTGGTTGCTCTTCACTCCAAATGCGGCAATTGTGCTTATTTACGTAGCCATTCAACCAGAAATGAGCCTCATCGCTGAACAAAATTTGTCGATAAAAAAGCGGATTTTCTGCCAACTTTTCTAGGGCCCATTCACTGAAAATTCGACGTTGTGGCAGATCGTTCGGCTTCAGTTCTTGCACGAGCTGTATTTTATACGGTTTTACACCAAGATCTTTGCGTAAAATCTTCCATGTGGTCGAATAACACAAACCCAATTGCTGCGAACGGCGACGAATCGACATTTCACGGTCTTCAGCAACACTCTCAGAAACAGACGCAATATTCTCTTCTGTACGCACTGTACGCATTCGTTTGGTTGGTTTAATGTCCAATAAAGTAAACTGAGTGCGAAACTTGGTCACAATCGCATTAATTGTTTGCTCACTTGGTCGATTATGTAGACCATAAATCGGACGTAAAGCGCGAAACACATTTCGAACCGAACACTGATTTTGGTAATAAAATTCTATGATTTGCAAGCGTTGCTCGTTAGTAAGTCTATTCATGATGAAATGTCAAAGCATACTGAGCATCTTTCTCTTTGACACCATGTCTGAAATCCCGCGTGATCTGTCAAATACTAATGCATGAAAATCCTAACCTTAAAAAAATCACCCTTTATAAACTTTGTTTGTAAATTTTTATAAGGAAGAACATTAAACTACATCGCCGTCTAAGTCATAGACTTCTTTGGAGTGAAGCCCTTGACCACCTACCAAGATACCGTGCCGTAAATAGCCTATTACACTAATTAGATTTACACGGATAAGGCACCATCGTTTCGAGGTCTAAATTTGCATACCTTTAACTGGAATCGCTGGTTAAAGTCTCCCTCTGGTTTTTGATAGACTTTCGTTTATTTCCAAATCACTTAAAGCAATATGCAAAAGGTAATATAGTTTTTTTTTGTTTTACATTAACAAAAAAAAAAAAAATATAAACGAGGTAATTCTTCACCCCTCATAAACTCTTCAAGACCCCGTAATTATTGATAGTTTCGGCGAGTTACCACTTCCCCGCCAAGCCAAGTCGTTAAAATCATTCAAATATTAAAGAAACGAATCAAATGGAAAGACGGCGCACAGCGAATACGAAACAAAGCGCACAGAAAAAACTATAATAAGAAAACATAAACAAAAATATTAAATATCGCGTGGTGTTTATGCGTTCAAAGTTGTTTCCAGCAAGCGAAAACATGACCATAGAACCATAAAATTTGCAAATCCAGTTTCAAGGTCATGGTACGAGTACAATGTGCATTATCGGCGCTTTGTACTTGATTCACAATGCAGTCACAAAAGCTATTTAGCTTTGCTTTGAGCGCTCAAACTTTTTCCCAATTGAATCGTTTCCTTTTTGTTTGTATTCTCTGATTGACACAATCCGACAATTGAAATCAATTAGGTATTCAAAATTAAAATAAAAAACATAGGGACGGGCTACAGTCCGCTTGGGCGAACTGTTGCATACCCTATTCTTATTCCTATCCCTCATAAGTGGGCGTCACAAAAGTCTAAGTATGGTTGAATTGTTAAGAACGCTCTACATATTTTGTTATATAACATTTAAAGGATTTTATCACAAAAAACGCTCCCTAGCTCAAACTTGGGTGTTTCAATAAAATTGTTTTATTTAATTGTGGGCGTGTCAGTAGGCGGATTTAAAAAAAATTAACACATGAGCATAAAGCGCCCCTAGAGAGTATATATTATAAATTTCAGCTCCCTAGCTCACTTTGAATTTCCAAAAAAAAAAAATTAATAATAATTGTGGGCGTGCCAGTGGGCGGATTTTGAAAATATTTACACATGAGCATAAAGGGCCCATAGAGAGTATATATTATAAATTTCAGCTCCCTAGCTCAAACTTTGGATTTTCAAAAAAATTGTTTTATTTATTTGTGGGCGTGTCAGTGGGCGGATTTTGAAAATATTTATACATGAGCTTAAAGGGCCCCTAGAGAGTATATATTAAAAATTTCAGCTCCCTAGCTCAAATTTTGGTTTTTCAATAAAATTGTTTTATTTTTTTGTGGGCGTGGCAGTGGGCGGATTTTGAAAATTTTTTACCCCGAGCAGTTTTAGGAGTCATAGATCATATATAAAAAATTTCAGCTTCCTAGCTCAAAATTCGATTTTTTCCAAAATTTTGTTTTTTTTTAGTTTGTGGGCGTGTCTGTGGGCGGATTTCAAAAATTCGTAAACTTGATTATTTCGGGACCCTAGAGAGTATATGGTAAAAATTTCAGCTCTCTAGCTCCAGTTTAAAGGCCTAATTTTTGCCGACGGACGGACGGACGGACCGACGGACGGACGGACGGACGGACGGACGGACATGGCTAGATCGACATTACTATCGATGCTGATCATAAATATAGTAACTTTTAGGGGTCTACGGGCAATATTAAGGTATGTTACAAACTATGCGTCAAAATTAATATACCCCTAGAATAGGGTATAATAAAAAACTGGCACACGGAAAACTGGTCAAACTTTATTTAAGCCTCCGCACAAAGTGCGGATTTGGTTCATTGAGTTTTCAATTTTTTTGTTATCAATTTAGCTGTGACTGTTTGTTTAGAATTTGTCTTTTTGCACTGAACAGAGCTCGAGCACATCGAGCATACACCAAGCTGAACGTGCTCAGGGGGTTCAGATTTATATAGGAAACGCATTTGCGATGTAGAAGAATATTGACCGTAGCTTGACCATAAAAATGAATTTTATGCATAAATAGAATTGATACATATTTATTTATATTTAGTTTTTTATTAGTTCAGTCAACGCCAGAACAACAAGCGTCTTTCGCCATTTCAACCGTTTTTGATTAATCTATTTCCTCCCTTTATTTTGTCTTCTGTCAGTGTGAAAATGGCCGTGTTCAGCGGTTTACTCTGCTAAGTCAATTTATCCTGAGCTCTCAGAGAGTACGTTCTGATCATGCTCTAAATGAAATGAAAGAAACACAAATTCAAAGCTCTGTTTTGTCTCGGAGTAAAATGGAACACCTACTTTTTTAAAACTCTGCTCTAAACTAAAAGAGAAAAACGTCTTCTGGCACTTCAATTAGATTGCCTTGATTCAAATCAGCAACCTCGTGCTGTAGAAGTGCATTTGTCAATGATATTGGCGGTGGGAATTAATCCGATACCTCAAAGTAGAAAAAATATTAAGGATCGACGATTAATTTTGTAAGCAGCTTGTGTGGCTTCACACAATGGGCGAGCGCGTACCAAGTGAAGTCAACTAAGATGAGATTTGAAATAGTAAACTGAGCTCATGTTTTTTTGTTCCAATCGAGAGGCCGCAAATGAATTAATTAACCAAACATGATGTAATTTGATTCAGAAAACAACAGAGGAAAAGAGCTCAGCCTTATTTAACTGAAGTTTATTAACAAAAGTGATGTTGCCGTGGAGCGTAAACATCAATAGAAAACTTAGCACTACATTAAAAGTTCATAAATTTTGTAATTAGTTTATATATATTTCTAACGAAAGCTATGCAGTATCATGTTGCCCTAGGCCACTTTAAAATCAAGTTTTGCATTTATTGGCTGCATTTTTGGACGCTGTAAATTAGGCAATGAAAGAATACTAAATGGAGGACACAGTAGTAGCTTTCTAAAGCCTACCTTAATATAATTCCATCAGAGATATGTTAAAATGGTACCGCACACAACCATCTGTTATTGAGTTTTTCAAAAGAATGCATTACAATGCCGCAAAAAGTATTAAAATGTCTACAAATAATAATGAAACACAGCTTTTAGGGTTATGTAAACCGCTGCTACATATTATGAATTCAATGGCCACAAACAATATCAAACAAAGAACTCTGGTATGGATACATACTGTTACGAAGTTTAATTCATAAACTTATGTACAAATAGAAAGTGAAAATTGAAATCTTATATTCAGGAGTAGGTGTATTCGATGACAAGAGATTGACTTCGATGGTTTCGGCTGTCAGATTTTAGCTATGTTTGTTATTTTATTGATAGTACGGCCAGAGGATCGTTTGTATCACATACTGAGGACCGAATTAAGCAAAGCTTTGCTTAAGGACCCTTTAAGTAGTAATCAGGAAGTCCAGTAATGTATGTGACAGACATAGGGAACGTCTGTCACATACATTAGTGGACTTCCTGCATCTCCATTGAAATTAATTAAGTACCGATTTTCTGTTGTTTAATTAAGCTTGAAAATCAATTAAGCGCGGAGTACTATTTATCAAGGTACAATACGATACAAACGATTTTTGCAGAAACTGCATAGACGAGGAGAATACCATTCTCCAACTTCTATGTACGTGTCCTTGTCCATTGTCCAGGTCTCTTCCAGAAAAGGAAACTCTACTTCGGTGTTTTATTCTATATTGATTTAAAATATCTAACTAACACTGAAATTAGAAGTCTCCTGCGCGTCTGTAGAAGCTCTAATTGGTTAAACGAGTAGGGGGGGGGGGGGACTATTTCCAGATCAACGTGATACCACAACGCACCTCATATTGGCCTTAGTTAGTCGGCCTCGGCGCACAGTGGCGCATATTGACTTTTTTGGTTGCAAAATTCATAGCTCGTAAAAACAAATGATGTCGTGATATTTTTTTTTTTCAGCTTGAAGAAAATTTCCAAAACTATACATTTTGTGAATTTTAAGAAAAACTATTTACAGGGTGTTTCAGAATTTTTCGATGAAATACATCTTTCTGCCAATAGAAAACGGACTTAATATTTTATCTCAAAAAATGTCAATAGTAAATAACTGAAGTAAAAACAGGGTGTCTTAAAGTCAAACAAAGTCACAGTGGTGCATAAAAGTAAACAAACAATAAATGTTTAAAATGTTTCTGCATGTGGTATTAAAAGCCTTTATTTTATTATTTTGCTGCACATTACAGTGAACATATACAATTCAGTGGTACATTTTAAGTCAAGGTATAGAGAAAGTATGCAAAGTGCAATAAAATAATAAAATTTAAGAAAAATGCTTACCCTGTAAAGCAGAATTTCATGTTAAAAAAAAAAATATTTATATATCCAAAACGGTAAAAGTATTTTACTTTAAAATAAAACTCAAATTTTGTTTGAAGTATTTACAGAGTATTTGAAAACTAGTTCAAGTGAAACAGTAGAGGAAAAAAAAGAACTATTATAGACGAATGAAGTTGAGACCTTTAAATTTTGTTTGTGTTGCAAAAAGTTTTTTTTTATTTAGTGGCACATCAACATAACAAATTATTTCAATAATATATTTCAAGTTTAACAGTGAAGAATAAATAACTTAATAAGTAAAAATAAATAAAAAACAAAAACCTAGATTTCTTGGAAACTTTCGTCAAAGTCTGAGGTAATTTCTAAAAAACTAATCATTTCTGGAGAGTATCGTGCTTTGAGGACTTTTTCAGTTCTAACATGCCTTAGCGGAGAAATAAGATTGTCCGATGAGGCTACAAACATGTTAAATAGGTCTTCATTCTGCCGCATCCTTGAAACCTTGCAGGTATTTTGGTACCTATATTTTTTGTAGTCTTTATTTTTGGATTCCCGAGCGTCCTTTGACAGTTCTCCGATTGGTAACGACCAGTGGCGAAGCCTCATATTGTTTAAGTCGTTCATGAACGACTAATTTTCACAAGAAGTTATCTCAATTTTTGCGTTCTCTAAACTATGTACAACATATTTATACTCTTCTTCCCATTGCTGTAATTTTTCCTATTTCCTATTTCCTATTTGAACATTTCCACACAGAAGTGAACCACCTACCAACCAACCGTAGCTTGTTTTCAACTCTTCTTTCCAACTCGTTCAAACGATTCGGCAACGAAATGATACAATGGAAAGTACATTTCGTTCAAGTCGCTTTTGAACGAGGCGAGCTTGGTATGATGTGTGGAACGAATACAGAAACAAGACAAAACATATAGTACGTTTACATGACCGAATCGAAAAACGTATTTTGGATAGCCTTGTGTTAGTGGCGACAAAAATTCCAGTCAAGTGAACATATAACAAAGGAAAACGAAGAAGGCACGCACACACACTCTCACTCGATCTCTCGATCTTTCAATTTGCGTTTACGTGCTGATTTTCAATCCAATCGCAGAAAATTTTGTGATCGGATTGAGTGAATCCCTCAATCTTTCAATCTGCGTTTACATGGAATTCAATTCGGATTCAATCCGGGTTGAATCTCTCATATAAACGGGATAATAGATCGAGCGCTGTAACAACCATTTCGTTTAAATGATCTGATCTTGTGTATGTACTCGTGCAAACGATTCTGCAACGAACTGATACAACTGCAAGTTAGGAACGCAGAAGCAAAACAAATCCTGTTTTGTATCGCCCATTTCGTTCAAATCCGTTTTGAACGAGAAGGGTTTTTTTTTAATAATGAGTAGGGACACTCTCGACGTTTTCTTTATCAGTTCTTATCACCAAGTACGTCTGTGTCACAGAATTTAAGTAAAATAATGAAGGTACCTAGGTACTTATCAATTGCTTGAATTTAAACGTAATTTTTTTTTAAGTAATGAAGAATTGTTTTTTTTATAAATAAAATCTAAATGTAAAAACACATTTTGTTCCTTTAGTCTGAAAAATTCGAATTGTTAAATAAACTTGCTTAAAACGATGTAAACGTTATTTTTTTATTTCATTTCAAAATTTCTTTTTACTGGTAGCAATTCAAATTTCACTGAACGACTACTCATTTTTGGCACGCGTCGCTACTGGTAACGACTGATACTCGATTATACTTTGGCCATGAGCCAACATTTTATGAAGAGTAGGTGTTAGTTGCTTTTCGGGATACTTTTCTTTCAAGAAATTTGTTGTTTCCATTGCATAAGCTCCAAACTTTGAACCGTCAATATTTTCTCTGCAGTTTAGAACGTTAAGTATTACTTGAAGCCTTTCTACCACCTCCATATTGACTCCAGTTATACGAGCTGTTACATCTGGTTCTCCAAAAAATTTCCTCGCAAAATTTCCTTTGGATATCTTGCTTCCTTATTCTTTCTGCCTCCAATACTTTCATCAATATTTTCTCCATCTTGTTTGAATGTATATGGAAGTTTCAAAATGAATTCCATCCATCTGATTCAGGCATGTAATGGAGATATTCCATATTCGTAATTATGCTCGTCATTTGTTGAATGGTCTTGGTTGGTTAGTGGTTGGTTAGGATGGCCCTCGATGAGGTACACTTAGACCAGAGAAGTTCCATTGTGATGCCATTTGAGAAGGGGCCTAGAACCATCTACTTTTCTTTATGAAGTTGTTAATATCAGCCGTGCAGGCATTGTTAAGATTATCTAGATCCTGGAAGAAGTATTTACCTAAAGTAGCCATCCTGATGTTGGCTGGTCTTCATTGTTGAAGTTTTTTTGCGTTCTTTTGCAAATGGGACATGACCGTGTCGACTTTGTTTCAGTGATTTCATTGAACACTTTTCCGTCAATCATCGTTAAAAATAGTTCGTGGTTTCCAACAATAACTACTCCGTCATTAACCTTATATTCAAAAGGTTGAAGATCAGCGATATGGCTTTTGATGTCATTTACTGTGCTCCTTATAAGATCTGCAGTTTTCTTTGCATACTTTAACATTATTGGTCGGCAGAAATGAACTGATGATGGGCGAGGGTTTTTCCAATATTCACTATTTGAACACTTAAATCTCAGGGGAACAATTGAGGTCATAAACATGTTTGAATCCGTTTTGTTTCACCATCATGTGTTACTATTTTTTTTGTTTATATGCACTTTGCTGAGATGATCCATCACAGCCCCATTTGTTTTTTAAAATATTACCTAGCTATACCCATGTCCTAATTCTCCTAACATTGCATTGGAAATAATAAATATACCTAAACATTTTTAAGGATATAATAAAAAAAAAAACCATTAATGAATAAAAACAATCTTCTTTAAAAAAAATCTCTCTAAACCGCAAATAGGCAAAAACTGGCAGCTGGTTTTCATAGTTAATGTTTCAGTAATAGTCAAAGATTAAATTACCGTTGACTTTAGAAAAAAGACTCTTAAAGAATTTTTTATAACTCAACTCAAAATCAAAAAATTGAGCCAAAAATAACTTTTCGAAAATCTTAAAATTTTGCTATTAAAAAATAAAAATTGGGTAATAATTGTAATACAAATGATCTTTTTATTTTAAAAGCTTAAATAAAATAAAATATAATTTTAAAACAAGGTTTTTAGATTTTAACGCCAAAACTCTGAAACTTTTCATAAAACAAATATTTTTTCTTTGATTTTAAAAATAAGGAAACTTTGACCGATTTTAAAATTTTTTTCGGCTTTTAAAGCTTCCAATATTTCCTAATCTAGTAAATAAATTAGTTATCGATTTTAAGTACACACAAAAATTTAATTTTGCAAGCACTTTTGAAAAAGGCGCCACAGTGCTCCGCTTGCAGTCTAGCGAATGCATATGTAGAGAGTGTCGCTACTCCTTATATGGATATACTCTGGGAGTGGCTGCCTGGTGTTATCAGTACACCAGGACAGGACGCAAGGCGCGGTTTTGATGTGATGTGATGCATTCTGGAGTCCGTTGCGTTTTCTTCAAGCATATACTCGTAATCAGGGTCTGCAATAAATATTTGGACTTTGATTGGGATCTCGTATACTTTGATTTGCATCTGTGGTGAATTATCCTGCGACTAGCCCGCAACTGCTCATCATAATATGTCTCATCTTAACAATGAGTTTTTCACCAACATTATGGAAAAAAAACATCAATTTGCCGGGCATTTACATTGCCGTGGAACGTATGTTAATTGCATTGAAAAAACTTCAAACATTTCACGCTCTCATATTGTAATTTAATTCAGCTCACTTATTATCATTTACAGCTGCTTTTATACGAGCATTGCCGGTGTGCTTAAACCGCGCCCATAGCTTTAATTCAATTAACACCATGTACCTACTTGGATTATTTTCCAATAACAAAGCGCTTACCTCCTCCACCTCGGCGAATCTGTGAGTCGTGACTCACATGTCTGCTAACAATCTCTCGCCTATTATCTATCATTCATTTATTTCTTTTTTGCTTTTGCCATCTAAGATTATTACCCAACCAAACCAGGAGCCATATAAAAACCAAGCGAAACGTACTCACTCCAAGTTGCGGATTCATTCAAAAAGATTGCGCCCCAACCCAATGGCAATTTCTCTCCACCGAATCGCATTTTGCACGAATTTAATTGTTTCTTTAGAGAGTCTCTGTATTGATTGCCTCTTCACTGATTGATTGCTTTTCGAATTCGAAGCTGCGGCTATGAACACTGTACGACCACCAAGCACGACTTTAGAAGTTTGGTTATATTACCCAACTAGGGCTCTATTAATTCGCCGTTTATTTCTTTAATAATATTATATGGAACTCGAACTGAAGACAGTGGGAGCTGCGCACATGTGCGCCTGCTGCTCGGCTTAGATCACCGCCAAGTATGGTGTCATACGTTTCATTCGTTAATTTATTCAGCTGTGAGTTCGAGTATACGACAAGTTACATGTGTAGCCCGCCGGCAGGTACCGACAACCGGCTGTACCCACCATTCAAACGAATCAAGGTTCCTTGAGACTCCAGCAACCAAATACGGATCGGTTCCCTTGAGTGCATTCATTTATCATCCTTGTTCGATGTGTTTTTTGTTTTTATCGCGTGATCCATGGGGTTATATGAAGGACATTGACTGTCTGACTGAACCTCCTTCCGTAGTCGTCACATATATGGATGGAAGTGCGCATCATTTGATCGCAGTAGCATGAGATAAGGGGCTGTCGCCCACTGCCAATAGACCTTGCAATTCGCAATGAACCTATACCCAGTTTACGCAACAAAAGCTACTTGATATACACCTACAATAGAAGCGCGTTCAAGAACCACAAACATCCCATATAAGTAAACTTGTTTTATATAATATATAAGTAAGATTACAAGCGACGAGTCATGCTTATTTATACTTCCTCTCACTCTTTGTCAAGTTTTTCGAACTCGCATATCGCATCTCGTTTCAGTGACTCACTCGTAGTACAGAAAAAAAGAGACAACAACGGCAGCGACTTGTCTACAGCTCTTGTATTGAAACGAAAAATGCGCCGTTGTCGCCTTTGTATTTGTATCAATCTCTGGGTCTGTCTCTGGATGTCTGCCCTCTTTTTGTTAAGGCTGCGGCGCTGCGCCATTCAGTAGTATGCCTTTGTATGCTTTGATAACTGCTTATGCTTGAACGAATTTTGAATTTATAGGTGGCGTGTTGGTGTGGTGGAGAAGCAAGCTACTCTATAAGCTGAAAGCGGTGTTAAATCTATATTCTGTGCTCACAACAGGAATAGAAAAACAACAGCTGCCACACCACTATTACCACCTACCTCAAAACTGTGTTATGCAATCAAATTTGCAGGAGAGGGGCTACTAAAACGACAGCACATGCATGAGCAAATATGTGAGATATGCTATGCTGCGTGCCTTGTGATCCAAATAAAATGGGTTAGCCAGCATAAGTCCCTTGCATCTACATAAGGTGTGGGTTGTGAGCAAGTTATTTACCTATGTATATGCGGTCAGCTCAGTATGAAGTGGGTTTAGGTTAGGGAAATGCTTGTAAAACGTTTCATGAGTTAACGACAAGAAGATAAATACATTTTAAGAAATGGTAAACAACACACTGAAGTTATTTAATGATTCGAAGCGAAGTTCCAAATTAATTGCCTAATTTATTCACATTACACGTCGGGCATCGAATGTAAGGGCAATTGGCGTTATTAAGCAAAGCAAGATATAAGTCTTGACCTAGTTGGATTTGATTGTAACCAAAAGCACTTTCGAAAACGTTACCTACATTCAAGTAATTGTTTGATTATGGAGGAAATAGGTACCCTTGACCAACAGAGTAATGAATTATAACTAGCCAATGCAGATGCGGAAGATGAACTTAGTTTTTTAAGTAAACCACAGATGCTTTTTTGTTAAACTACAAACCACGTTTGATTAATTTCCTCGTAGAAAGAAAAAATCGATTTTTCCCGCACAAATTAAACAAAGCGTTTACTTAAGAATAAAAAAATAAATATTAGACGTTTACGCGTTAAACAACATCAACATTTTATCGCCAGCAATACTGGTGATAGCTGTCGATAACATCCACAGCAGGGCTGATTTGGATATATGCTGCAAATAAAAATGAATTAAATAAGAAATATTAGGCATTAACGGCCCATCAGGGCCTAAAGCCATGCTTCTCCAACTATTTACTTGTGCGAAGTGGAAGGGACCTACAATTTTAAGCCGAATCCGAACGGCAAGTTTGAAAAGCTTCTCATGACAATTGATACTCTTGGATGTTTGTCAGACGTTCGTAAGAGTTGGGGCCGTGGAAAAACTCCAGATGTTACTTGGCCCCGGCGGGATTTGAACCTAAGATCTTAAGATTAGTAGTCCAACACACTAACCTCTGCGCCACTTCGCGCAGGTTAAGAATAGCGACATGGAATCCTGCAGTCTGCCTGATATGGCATTTCATATGATTTGCAGAAAAAAACATATACAGTGGACGCTCGCTAACTTGAACATACGATAACTTGAATAATCCAATAGCTTGAACCTGTAAAATCTTTCCCATAAGTATCTTATAGCTTGAACACGCATTTTCTAAGGCTCGCACAGCAGTGGCGTGGCGTCCATATAACACGATTCCTACCGTCTTCCCTTTTAAAAATCCACCAAAAGTAAGCACTATCTGCCAAATAAATATATGAAAAATGAAACCCGTCCCGTATTTTAATTATAAAATAAAATCTACACACACACTCACACATAAGCTATCGAATAAGTTTAATATTTTCATTCTACCTCTCGTCTGTAGCTTCATACTTCATTCAAGAATCAAGATTCAACCACATTCCACAATCCACAAATCACAAACAACAAACCAACGAAGAGTCACAAAAATACTCTTAGTAAAAAGTTTTCAACTACCGCTGCTCTCTATAATAGAATAAAAAATATTTTTCCGTCTTATTTACTTGTTTTATATCCCTTTCTTCTACAAGCATTGCGGTTCCGATCCTCTTTGTTCAACACCCGCTTTTATATTCAAAGAAAAAGACGCTACATTTCGTCTTATAAACCAAATCTCACGCTGAATACTTGGAATTGTTTCATTTCATTCTCCCTTTTGCGATTAGCATTGCGTTTCAATCGGAAGATATCAACATGTTGCAGGAATGCAGGTGCTACGTTTGACTCGTTTTTTTTGCAACATTGTGTCTAATAACACGGTGTTCTTTGACTTATTTCTTTTTTCTTATGACATAATATCTGAATGTGTTATGTGAGTTGATTCTTGATTTTGAATTTGATGTTGATATTGATATGCGTGTTGATGTAAGAAGTTGAGCTTTCATTTTTCTCTCTTGTGATAGTTAATGCTTCGATGTTTTTACAAATTTATTGTTATACTTTTGTCTTATGAAATAAAATATGGTAGAATATTATGGCAATTTGTCAGCAGAGTAAATTCAGCATATCGCTTAAGAGAAGTTCATGTCAAATAAAATACCGACACTTGTTTTTTTTTAAGCAGGAATTCAAATTTTAATTTAGAATCAGTTGGAATTTATTGACAGACTGCGTTGCACAAGTGCAATAACTTGAAAAAATCTAGTGTTTTGTAAAGCCAATTTGATAAAATCTTAAATTAAAATAGTGAAAAGTTAGATGTGAAAGTGAAAGTGAAGGTTAATGTGTAATTTTTTAGTTTCTTTTATTACCAACTTACTGATAAAAACATTTTAGCTTCTTAATTTTAGTGCAGTTTTAGATTTTTTTTTGGAAATGTCTTTGATTAGTGTAGATTGCTGTTTAACTGATTTCCTCCTGGAGGATTCAAATAGTTTTAGTAAGCTATCTTTTCTTGATAAAAAAAAAAAGTTATAGACGTAGGGCGCTCTATGCCTTTTATAAATATTAATTACCAAAGGAGAGATGGTTTTGTGACACATTTTAATGTTTCCTTATACCAAAAATATAAGTGGCTAACTGGGAGTTGCAAGCTTAATAAAATGTTTTGTTTTCCTTGTCTTCTTTTTTCAAACTCCGCCAGTGTTTGGAGCCGAACGGGTTTCACTGATATAAATAATTTAGTTAATTCTTCGAAAAAACATATTAAGACAGAAAAACATATTCGTTGTTATTTATCCCTACACGAATTCGGCACGAATCGCATTGAAACTTCTTTAGGAAATTCTTTCGTTGTTCATAATAAAAAAGTAGATAAAAATCGGAAACTAATGGAACGTTTTATTGACACGGTCATTTTATTAGGCAGACAGGAGTTAGCATTTCGCGGTCATGATGAAAGGTCTAGTTCAGATAATCGTGGCAATTATGTCGAAGCGGTTTATTTTTCATCTAAATATGACACTTTATTGGAATCCCATTTAGAGCAGTGTTCAAGTACACACAATCCAATTTTTCCAGGTTTATCCAACGATATTCAAAACGATTTGATACATAGTATCGCGGCGGTTATTAAATCCGAAATTAAAACGGAAATCAAGGATGCTCGGTTCGTGTCGATTATGATCGACGAAACACCAGATTTGAGTCATAGGGAACAACTGAGTGCCATATTTCGGTACTTGTCAGAGGATGGTATACAAGAAAGATTTCTTGGATTTTTTGACGTTAGCGCAAGTCGTAATGTAAATGAGTTATCCAATCATATATTTAAAATTCTTGAAACATACGACTGCAAGGAAAAGTTTATAGGACAATCCTACGATGGTGCCGCAGTTATGTCCGGCGAGGGGGGTGGTGTTCAAAAGAAGGTCCTTGATGAATGCCCGATGGCAAATTTTATTCCTTGTTATGCACATGTTTTAAATTTAGTACTATCCCGATCTCTAGAAAACATAGCAGAACTTAAACTATTTTTTGGCTATACTAATAGCATCGTTCGATTTTTTAATAAATCCACAAAGCGGTCCAATCTTTTAAAACAAATTTCCAATCGACGCATGCCAGGAGTATCGGAAACTCGATGGCATTATCATTCAAGAATAATAAACGTAATCTTTAACTGTAGAATAGATATAATTGAAACTTTTAGTAAAATAATTAATGACTCTAGGGAATGGGATACTGACACACTTTCTATGGCAGAAAGTTTATTAAATAAATTAGAGAGCAAGGAATTCTGTTTTTTGCTTCATACCCTTTCTGAAATATTTGCAAAGACCGATGTATTATTTAATTTAATTCAAAAAAAACAAACAGACGTTAGTTATGCCAAGCAAGAAATCGAACGTTTTGAGTCATGGATAAGCTCTGACTTTTTAAATATGTTTGAAGTTATTTATGACAGCGTAAATGATTGCATCGAACCTCCACGTAAACTCAGGTTGCTTGAGTTCGATTTGAAGACGAATTATAAGCGCCTTTTTGTTGAAATTAAAGACAATATAGTTAGCCAAATAAATGCCAGATATAAATCATTTAGTAATCTTACATTTTTGGATTTACTAAATAATTTGAAGTATGACACTTTTTCTCGTTCCAGTCCAGATGTAAAAATATCTTCCCTAATTAAGTTTTTTCCTAGAATTTTTGACTTCACGGCATTAAAAAATGAACTTAATGTTTTATATTCTTCGTCGTCACTTCGGCAGTTTGAGGTTCTCGACCTTCACAACCATTTGAATAGTGAAGCATTGAAAGAAGTGTTCCCTCAAGTCTTAAACTTAAGTAGTTTACTTTTAACACTTCCCATTTCCGTCGCCTCCGTTGAGAGGTCTTTTTCTGCTTTAAAAAGAATTCATACTTATTTAAGAAACTCACAGGGCGAGGATAGGCTCTCTGATTTAGCCCTCATATCGATAGAAAGAAGACTTCTTCTTAAAATTAAAAATAGACCAAACTTCTATGAAAGGGTATTGGCAGAGTTTATCAAAAAAGATCGTCGAATAGCATTAGAATACAAATAATTATAAAGAACTAATATTTTAACAAAACTTTTCACTTTTTTTTTTTTAAGTATGTGAATTTTAGCTGTTTTTAATTTTGATTTATTTTTATTGCTGACATTATTATTTGTATCGTTTTTATATTTTAACAAATATAAAGAATTATCCATATAATTCTTCTGAATTTTCTTATTTTAAAATTACTATCCACATTATGCTGAATTTTTTTAAGTTATTGTATCATGCGTCTGTCAAGACCGGCTTCTTTTGAAGCCACTTTTGTTATGCTTTAAGCTCATTGTTGATTGAAATATTAATGTCTTGAAGTATAAAAAATGAGGCTAGAATATTTTTGCTAAGTCAATGTGGAATGCATATTATGTAGATACAATATCCCCATTAAAAATTATTTTATTTCAGGTTTTAAAGATTTTTATTTTTATAGGTGACTAAATTTTTCAACGTCTTCCCTTTTAAAATTATCCACGCCACGCCACTGCTCCACAGCCTCTTTAACTTGAACAAATTTTATTTGACACTAAAGGGATTTGACAATTTGAATTTCGGTTATGGGCGTTGTTGTAGGTACAGAGCATGTTGACAAGTTAGTCATAATACGGGGAATCCCCCGGATAGCTTTTTTGTATTCGGGACGTAAGGAATTCTTTATTCCTTGTGTTTTTATCTGTGAAAGGTGCGGTTTCGGGCGAAGTTTTGCGAGAAATTTAAGATGGGGTTGAAAAAAGGACAAAAAATAAGAATGCTGTTTCTGAAACAATTAAAAACTGAATGTGTTACGTCTTGTGCAAAAGATTTTAGTGTTTCAAAAGGCACAATCTGCAATATTAAGCGGAATGCAAAAAAAATCACTGAAAGGATTGGGAAAACCTTTGCTGGGCCAGGTAAAATGTGCACAATGAAAAAAGCGGAAAATCCACGAACGGAGAAAACCCTGTACCGATGGTTTATCAGTCAACGGAAACGAAATTTGCCAATAAGTGGAGGGATTATAAGAGAAAAGCCTAAACAATTTTTCAGAAAATATGAAGGCCAAGAAGGTGGCCTCTTTAACGCAAGCTCTGGGTGGTTTCAAAAATGAAAAAAACAGGTTTGGTATACGATTATTGACCATAAGTGGAGAAAGATTAGCAGCAGAGCCAGGACCAATCGAACCATTCAAAGAAATGTTTCGTAATAAAATTGCAGCGCTTGGAGTTACAACGCAGCAACTTTACAACGTAGACGAAACTGCATTGTTTTGGAAAATGCTGCCGAAAAAATCTACGTGTCATTTAACGAGAAAAATTCTCCTGTGGGGAAAAGTGCAAAGCAAAGGGTAACTTTGCTCTTGGGATCCAATGCCACAGGAACATATAAAATCATTCCTATGATTATAGGGAAGTCCAAAAATCCCCGCTCATTAAAAAATTTCCATATGCCATCAGTGGAATACTAAAGTTCTGCAAATGCTTGGATGACAAAGTACATTTTTAAGGAGTGGTTTTTCAACAGTTTTGTACCTCAGGTCAGGAAGCATTGTGAAGAGCAAAATCTCCCACCAAAGGCACTTTTGATAATCGACAACGCCCCATGACATCCATCGGAAGAAGACTTAAAAGCTCAAAACGGAGATGTACCTTATTTTTACCACCTAACGTTACTGCTTTGATACAACCGATGAATCAAAATGGGATACGAATTACAAATCTGCATTATAAATCCAGTTTGCTTTCGTCCATCATATCCAAGGACAATGAGGATATAATTTCTGCTCTTAAGAACTTTAATTTACGCAATGCCATCGTTTTGATTTCAAAATCTTGGGATAAAGTTAACCCTCAAATTCTTGAAAAATGTTGGAACCCGATTTTAAAAGACGACGAAAATGCCTTTTTCAATGAAGATGATGTTCTATTGTCTATTCTAAGACAAAGTTGGAGAGACAGCATTAACACTGAAGGTGTAGAATCGTTACAATGTTTGCTGGCTAACGTGGATAAACAGGTAAAATTCCTAAAAGTCGCTTATAAACTAAAACATAAAACGTAAAATGTGCTCATTTTTACAGAATTACACGTGTGACGAAATAAATGAGTGGTTACGTGATGAAACTCTGCTGAACTCGACTGAAGATCTGGAATCAGCTAAAGAAGAAACTGAATCAAATGCTGGTGATGCTGTAATCGTTTAAAATGTTAGTACTGATAAGGAAGCTGTTGAACATTTTGATAAAGCTACTGATTGGGCTATCAAAACGAAAGAACATTTTCAGAGCTCACAGTTCTTCAAAGCCTACGGAAAAATGCCTTTCAAAATGTGTTGCGTAAAGCTAAACAATGTAAAATCAAATTTAAACACTTTTCCTTTCCTTTTGTTTAAAAATAAAGATTAAAAAATAAATCTGAGAGATTAAAAAAGAAAAATTATAACTTTATCATTTTGAATAAACGCATTTAACATTTTTTTGACTTTTTCTTATGGTCCAGTAACTTGAACTATCCAATAACTTAAACAGGCCTGACATCTTATGTTAGCGAGCGACCACTGTATTTATTTATTTATTACATATTTCGTCTTACAAGTTTTATCTTATTTTATACTACTTCTAATACTAATACAGAAATTCATATTTTATATATTTAATTGACAGATTACAGTGAATTCATAATAGCAGTTTTACAAAGTGTTCTACTCTTATTGAAATCAATTGAATTTTTATACAAATTATAATTGACACAAGCTTTAGTAATGGGATCATTCAGACCATAATCATCATCCTACTTGGAGACTTTAACTTGCCTAATTTAATTTGGTCTTTTGATTACGAAGAGTCCATACTTTTTCCTCTTAACGTAAACTTTGATTATGAGCGTGAAGTTGTTGATACGCTTGCCTAGTTGGATCTTAGGCAGATAAATCATTTTGCCAATGAGTTTAATAATGTTCTAGATTTGGTTTTTGTAGATTCTGAGCTAAGTATTAATATCAGTAACTCTATGATTCCACTTTTTCCTAATTCTGTTTTACATGTAGCTTTATCTATCCAATTCGAATTTTACGAGTATTTTCGACCGGGTCCTTCTGTCAATATCTATAAGTATAATTATGCTAAAGCCAATTTCAATAGCATCTCTAACTATTTAGATAGTATTGATTGGTTGGTTCTTTTAAATAATGACAATCTAAATAATTCTTTTTATTTATTTATTGAAACAGTTAAAGTGGCAATCGATATGTTTACACCTAAAGTAAGGGTTGTATCGGGTGCTAAACCTATTTGGTTCAATAATAGAATCGTGAATTTAAATAATAGGAAAAATAAACTCTATAAGCAGTTCCGAAAAAGAAGCAATGATCCTGATCTTTTGTTAGTTTATCGGAGGCTACAAAAAGAATTTGATGTTTTAAACAAGTTTCTTTACAGACAGTATGTTCTTTCTGTAGAATCTAATTTAAAGACTAATAGTAATCGTTTTTGGAGCTTTATCAATAGCAAAAAGCAATCTAGCGGTATTCCTTACTGTATGCGTCATAATGATGTATCATCCTCCGACCTTTTAACTATTTGTAATATGTTTGGTAACCACTTTCAGTCTGTATATTATATTCAAGAGGTATTACTCCACATATAAATTCAAGTGATAGCTTAGTGTCAGGTAATTATTTAAATATTGGTAATCTAGAGTGTTCAATACACGAAGTTCAAATTGCTCTTTCTTTATTAAAACTAGATAAAAATCCTGGTTTCGAGGGCATCCCGCCAATTTTACTTCAAAAGTGTTCTTATGCGTTTTCCGTGCCTTTATGTTTAGTGTTTAACTTGTCTCTGCAGACTGGTCATTTTTTGGGAGTTTGGAAGAACTCGTTCATAACACCAATTTATAAATCTGGATCAAAGCAGGATATTACTAATTATCGTCCAATATGCAAAATTTCGACCATACCCAAGTTATTTGAAAAACTTATTTATGAGAAACTTACACCTCTCTTAAAGAGATTTATCTCTCCGTTTCAACATGGTTTTGTGGCTGGTAGATCTGCCACTACAAATCTCTCAGTCTTTTGTCACACTGTCTTGAAAGACCTTGAGAAAGGGTTACAGTGTGATGTGATTTATACTGACTTTGCTAAGGCGTTTGACAGCGTTAATCACAATACATTGATGTCCAAACTAAACAGGTTTGGTTTTCACTCCAATTTTCTAGAGTGGATTCGCTCATATCTTACAGATCGTATTCAGTATGTTCGTATTAAGGACGTTCTTTCACCACCAGTGTATGTAACGTCTGGAGTACCTCAGGGAAGTCATTTGGGTCCTTTGCTTTTCCTCCTATTTATTAATGAAATTCCTGATTTGTTTCTGCATTCCCAATGTTTAATGTTTGCCGACGATTTAAAATTGTTCCGACCTATTAAGTCTGAGTATGATTGCATTCTTTTGCAGGAAGACCTTGAGAGACTTTCTATGTGGTGTCATAACAATGACCTTCGACTCAATGTCTCCAAATGTCAAAGCCTATCCTTTTGTCGTAACCTCTCCCCAGTTTCATTTACGTACGTGATCGATAATTCCTCATTGTCCATTATCTCCTCTAAGAAAGACCTAGGAGTCATATTTGACAAAAAACTAAATTTCTGCCAGCATATTGACTTCTTGGTTGCTAAAGGCAATTCAGTGTTGGGTTTTATATTGCGGAATTCTAAAGACTTTCATGATCCACTTACTCTCAAATGTCTATTCTTTGCATTTGTCAGGTCTAATCTCGAATACTGTAGTATAGTATGGAATCCATGTTATGAAGTACATTCCAATAGAATTGAGAAGATCCAAAAACGTTTAACTAGGGTTACTATGCGTAAATTACGCTGGAATATTGAAATGCCTTCGTATGAGACAAGATGCAAATTATTTGGTATTTTGCCTCTTTTCAGGCGTAGGCAATATTTTTCACTTATGTTTATTCGCGATTTAATAAACAACCATATCGATTGCCCTTTTCTTTTATCATTAATTGGTTTCTATGCTCCATCAAGAGTACTTAGGAATCGTTTATTGTTTTATATTCCATATCATAGAGTTAATTACGGTTGTAATGAACCAATTACCAGATGCCTTAAAGAATGCAATAACATGCATAGCAGTCTATTCGAGTTTGATTTGAGTAGAGGCTCGCTTAAAAATAAATTAATCTTGGCGTTAGGCTTTGGTGGTAGAATTTAAGAATTTAAGTATTGAAATTGTATTAAGTATAGATGTTTTCAGTTGATGAAAAAAAAAAAAAAAAAAAAAAAAAAAAAAAATTGTTCTGTGCCGAGAAACATAAAAAAAATACAGTTCTCTAGGCCGACGAATGCGAAAAGGAGTGTATACAGTGTACTCTCTCCTAACGGACACCCCTCATAAGCGGACACCTCTCATAACCGGACAAATTTCAAAGAACGGAATAATCTACACAATTTTTAATGTAAATAATTCTCTCATAAACGGACTCTTTTATAACCGGACGCGGACACCAGTTTTCATAACCGCAATAGAATTTCACTCTCTCCTAAACGGACAAAACGCATTTGGCACACTTCGTTGTCTTTTATTTTGTTTGCTTTTTTTCCTTTTCTTTGCGCTTTGCCATTGATACCCAGCAAAAAAATTTAAAAAAAAAAACGGTAAAGAAAGTAAACATAGTAGGCTGCGGCGCCGGCGGTCGTCTGTCGACTATCGGATTAAAATTCTCATGGCGCAATACGTAGGTTTGTGTGTAAGTGTATGCATAAGTGTATGTTTTAAAGGATTTGTTCTTGTTTATGTTTTGTTATTATTTTTATTATCTACAATTAATGTTTATCACAAAAAATAAAATGTTTTAGGTACCATTAATGCATATGTCTTGTTTCTTTTTTCAAGGTTGTCAATGAAATATTTTTTCTCATAACCGGACACCTCTAATAAGCGGACAAATTTCTTGGTACTGTCAGTGTCCGCTTATGAGAGAGTTTACTGTATATTAAATATTGATTATCATGAACAATCAATATGAGCGGTAATTACATCATGTGCAAAAAGTACCGAGTAATATGTTCTTCTTTATAGTATATTTTTCTGAGCAAATTTTGCGAATTGTTTTTGAATTTTTTCAATCCGAACTTCAGCATTGCGGTAGTAGGGACTCTAAACAATGCAACCATATTCTAATATACGAGGGCGGGTCAATAAGTCCGTGACTTTTTGAATTTTTGACCTCTTTACTGAAACGGCAACACTGCTCCTCTCAACAGGCATCTGTCAGTTGACTCCTGTCAAAATTTAAACTTGCTGCGTCAGTTAGTTTGTGTTTGACAGCTATTTTTATCAGACTACTCACTAATTTGAGGAGAAAATGGAAAAAAGTGAATTTCGTTGTGCTTATTAAGCATTATTTCTTGCGAAAAAAACCATTACCGAGACCAAGGCTAAGCTTGAAAAAGACTATGGGGACTCTGCACCATCGATTTCAATGGTAAAAAAGTGGTTTACTGAATTTCGTTGTGGCCGTACAAGCACTGAAGATGCCGAACGTCCTGGACGCCCAGTTGAGGTCTCTACACCCGAAACAATCGAAAAAATTCACGATATGGTGTTGGCCGACCGAAGATTGAAAGTGCGAGAGATTGTGGAAGCCGTAGGGATCTCGCATGGCTCAGTGGTTTCAATTTTGAATGATCACTTGGGCATGAGAAAGCTTTCCGCAAGATGGGTGCCGCGTTTGCTCACAGTCGACCACAAACGCAATCGTGTAACAACTTCACAGGAAGGTTTGGCGTTGTTTAATCGCAATATGGAGGAGTTTTTGCGCCGTTTTGTAACCGTGGACGAAACATGGATCCATCACAACACACCAGAGACCAAACAACAGTCAAAACAGTGGGTTTCTAAGGGTGAATCGGCGCCAAAGAAGGCCAAGGTGGGTTTGTCAGCTAATAAAGTTATGGTGACTGTTTTTTGGGATGCACGCGGGATAATCCACATTGACTACCTTCAAAAGGGAAGAACAATCAATGGGGAATATTATGCCAACTTATTGGACCGATTCAATGACGATTTGAAAAAAAACCGACCTCATTTGGCCAAGAAAAAAGTTCTTTTCCACCAAGACAATGCAAGGGTGCACACATGTGCAGTTGTCATGGCAAAAAACCATGAATTGGGCTATGAATTGCTCCCTCATCCACCCTATTCTCCAGATTTGGCTCCGAGCGACTACTTCTTGTTCCCAAACCTGAAGAAATGGCTTGGTGGAAAAGGATTTGATTCCAATGATGAAGTCATCTCGCAAACAAAGGCCTATTTTGAGGACCTCGACAAATCATTTTTTTTGGAAGGGATAAAAAAAATTGGAGAAGCGTTGGACAAAGTGTATAGAGCTCAAGGGAGACTACGTTAAAAATAAAAAAAAAATTTTATCAAAAAATCTGTGTTTTATTCCAAAAGTCACGGACTTATTGACCCGCCCTCGTAGAACGAATTAATGAATTATAAAGGGATTTAAGTGTGTAGGGATCATTAAAGTCTTTAGAATTTCGGCGCAGAAAACCCAGCATACAATTAGCCTTTGCTTATGATGTAATAAATATGTAACTGAAAATGTAATTCCGGATCAAAGATAACACCTAGATCCTTTTGATCAGTTACTCTTTTATTTAATTTTCCTTGTATACTATAATCAAAGATTATCGAGGATTTTATTCTATTAAAAATCATAACAGAGCATGTTTTAATATTAAAATATAACCCATTTAAGGTACATCAGTAATTAACTTGGTTAAGATCTGTTTGCAATTGAATCGCATCAGAAAGCGAGTTTACAGATTTAAATATTTTCAAATCATCAGCATATAAAAGGGAATTTGATTCAGATATAAAAGATGGTAAGTCGTTTATAAAAAGAAGAAAGAGGAGCGGACCAATATGGCTTCCCTGGGGGACACCTGAGAGGTTTTAAATTTCATTAGACAGAGCGGATCCTATCTTCACATACTGTTTTCGATTTTGCAGATAACTGCCGATCCAATTTACAACATTAGAATGGAATCCAAACATTTCAAGTTTCTTTAACAGAACATTGTGTTGAACCCTGTCAAAAGCGTTTGAAAAATCTGTATAAATACAATCAACCTGAAGACGATTTTCAATTTTATGAAGACAATAGTTTGTGAAGATAACTAAGTTGGTATTTGAGATTTGATTAGACACAGCGGCATATATCAGTTTCTTGACAACAGCTTCAAATATTTTCGGAACTAGTTGTAATTTAGCTATAGGTCTGTAATTGTGAATTATTCTTTTAGATCTAGATTTATGAATTGGGGTTATTAAATTATAGCAATCAAGAAATTTACCGGACCTCATAGACTTGTTAAATATAATCTTAAGCGGTTGAACAAAACTACATTTGCATGCTTTAAAATACTTATCAGACGCAATACTCGTAACCGAATCAAGCTATAATATTTCTAGAAGAATATCATCTTCAGTTAAGGAAATAGAACATATGAATTGCAATCAATGACCTCATTCAAGAAAATTTAATTGGAAAAATGATGCAAACAAGTTACATATTTCATTAAGATTATCACTATTGACTCCGTTATACGTCGTAATGGATGGTATACCAAGTGTAAAAATAATGGGAGCTAACTGTGCCCACGTTTTCGTACGCTCAGCTTAGCCCACTGAAGTAAACACCGATGCCTTGCTTTATAAATATAATCCTAGTCTTGGACTAACCAAGTGGGACCAGGAGGGCCAGACTATCAACTTCCCAGCGTGATATAAATATGATATCAATGATAGAAGTTAGGTTCCAAATGCATGCAATTTTTCAGCTAGTCTGCTAGTAACAATAAAGGGTCTTTCATTAAGGACTTTACAACTTCTTTTTTTTTAAATAAAATGCAAACTACTTGAGATATCTCAACAAAAAATGTATTGGCTTGAATTACTATCAAAACATTTATGAATGAAATTCGACTTCGTTCATATGTCCACCACGGGAACGTATGTAGCGGTCATTACGTTGAACCCAATGTTTGATGACTCAGCCGCACATTTCGACCGATACGGCCGCTATTTCTCGTTCATTACTGGCTCTGAGCTCCTCTAACGTCGCCGACTTGTTGGCATAGACCAATGATTTAATGTAGCCATATAAAAAAAAGTCTAGAGGCGCTAAATCACACGATCTCGGCGGCCAATAGACGGGTCCGTTTCTCGAGATAACACGTCCACCGAACTTAGACGTCAATAACTCGATTGTTGCACCCGCTGTGTGGCTTGTGGCACCGTCTTATTGGAACTACATCACTGATGTACAATTCATGCAATTACTCAAAGAAATAACGTTCCAAAATGTCTCTGTATCGAATACCATTTACCGTCATTTTCATCGACGAAAAAAACCGCCCAATGACGACACCGGCATGAAAGCCGCACAAAAACAGTGACTTTTTGGGGATGAAGTGCTGTTCCATGAAACACATGATAGACCAAGAGCACGCAGTAAATTTTGGACGTGAGAGGCAACCGGATAAATTTTACGTAAATATATTGCTCTGATGCCCATGATTGCAAATTGGGCCGTCTGGCAGCACGCAATGGCAGCCGAGGGGTGTAACGGCGTATAAAAAATCCGTTATAATGCAAAAAAGGAATAATTGGTGCAACCACTTGAATTTGGTGGCAAATAATAGAGTATGAATACCTCAGTACAAACATATGTATCCAAGACGTTTTAGGTGTCGCCAAGACCCTGCCAGACGGCGGAAGTGCGTTAAAAATTTCAATTTTGAATAATTAATGCAACCGCACCAATTTCTCCTAAAACGTAGGATATTACAATACGAATACAAATATGAAGGTCTAAGACGTTTTGGATGTCGCCAAAGGCTTGCCAGACGAAGTCGAAATATTGACAAAAAGCCAATTTGGAATAATTGATGCAACCACTTTATTTTTGTTTTAGAATTTAGAGAAAAATTCCTTGATAACAAATATATAAGTCCAAGACGTTTTACTTGTCGCCAAGTCCTTGCCAGACGCATTCAAAGGATCGAGATCCGCTGAAAATGCCGTTTTTGTACACAAAGCGGATCTCGATCCTTTGAATGCGTCTGGCAAGGACTTGACGACAAGTAAAACGTCTTGGACTTATGCAGTTTTGTTTGTGATGTTTCATTCTATATGTAGGAAAGATTTTGTGTGGTTGCATAAATTTTTCAATGTTGAGTTGCAAGTTTTTGTGTACAAAAACGGCATTTTCAGCGGATCTCGATCCTTTGAATGCGTCTGGCAAGGACTTGGCGACAAGTAAAACGTCTTGGACTTATGCAGTTTTGTTTGTGATGTTTCATTCTATATGTAGGAAAGATTTTGTGTGGTTGCATAAATTTTTCAATGTTGAGTTGCAAGTTTTTGTGTACAAAAACGGCATTTTCAGCGGATCTCGATCCTTTGAATGCGTCTGGCAAGGACTTGGCGACAAGTAAAACGTCTTGGACTTATGCAGTTTTGTTTGTGATGTTTCATTCTATATGTAGGAAAGATTTTGTGTGGTTGCATAAATTTTACAATGTTGAGTTGCAAGTTTTTGTGTACAAAAACGGCATTTTCAGCGGATCTCGATCCTTTGAATGCGTCTGGCAAGGACATGGCGACAAGTAAAACGTCTTGGAATTATGCAGTTTTGTTTGTGATGTTTCATTCTATATGTAGGAAAGATTTTGTGTGGTTGCATAAATTTTTCAATGTTGAGTTGCAAGTTTTTGTGTACAAAAACGGCATTTTCAGCGGATCTCGATCCTTTGAATGCGTCTGGCAAGGACTTGGCGACAAGTAAAACGTCTCGGACTTATGCAGTTTTGTTTGTGATGTTTCATTCTATATGTAGGAAAGATTTTGTGTGGTTGCATAAATTTCTCAATGTTGAGTTGCAAGTTTTTGTGTACAAAAACGGCATTTTCAGCGGATCTCGATCCTTTGAATGCGTCTGGCAAGGACATGGCGACAAGTAAAACGTCTTGGACTTATGCAGTTTTGTTTGTGATGTTTCATTCTATATGTAGGAAAGATTTTGTGTGGTTGCATAAATTTTTCAATGTTGAGTTGCAAGTTTTTGTGTACAAAAACGGCATTTTCAGCGGATCTCGATCCTTTGAATGCGTCTGGCAAGGACTTGGCGACAAGTAAAACGTCTTGGACTTATGCAGTTTTGTTTGTGATGTTTCATTCTATATGTAGGAAAGATTTTGTGTGGTTGCATAAATTTTTCAATGTTGAGTTGCAAGTTTTTGTGTACAAAAACGGCATTTTCAGCGGATCTCGATCCTTTGAATGCGTCTGGCAAGGACTTGGCGACAAGTAAAACGTCTTGGACTTATGCAGTTTTGTTTGTGATGTTTCATTCTATATGTAGGAAAGATTTTGTGTGGTTGCATAAATTTTACAATGTTGAGTTGCAAGTTTTTGTGTACAAAAACGGCATTTTCAGCGGATCTCGATCCTTTGAATGCGTCTGGCAAGGACATGGCGACAAGTAAAACGTCTTGGAATTATGCAGTTTTGTTTGTGATGTTTCATTCTATATGTAGGAAAGATTTTGTGTGGTTGCATAAATTTTTCAATGTTGAGTTGCAAGTTTTTGTGTACAAAAACGGCATTTTCAGCGGATCTCGATCCTTTGAATGCGTCTGGCAAGGACATGGCGACAAGTAAAACGTCTTGGAATTATGCAGTTTTGTTTGTGATGTTTCATTCTATATGTAGGAAAGATTTTGTGTGGTTGCATAAATTTTTCAATGTTGAGTTGCAAGTTTTTGTGTACAAAAACGGCATTTTCAGCGGATCTCGATCCTTTGAATGCGTCTGGCAAGGACTTGGCGACAAGTAAAACGTCTTAGACTTATGCAGTTTTGTTTGTGATGTTTCATTCTATATGTAGGAAAGATTTTGTGTGGTTGCATAAATTTCTCAATGTTGAGTTGCAAGTTTTTGTGTACAAAAACGGCATTTTCAGCGGATCTCGATCCTTTGAATGCGTCTGGCAAGGACTTGGCGACAAGTAAAACGTCTTGGACTTATGCAGTTTTGTTTGTGATGTTTCATTCTATATGTAGGAAAGATTTTGTGTGGTTGCATAAATTTTTCAATGTTGAGTTGCAAGTTTTTGTGTATAAAAACGGCATTTTCAGCGGAGCTCGATCCTTTGAATGCGTCTGGCAAGGACTTGGCGACAAGTAAAACGTCTTGGACTTATATATTTGTTATCAAGGAATTTTTCTCTAAATTCTAAAACAAAAATAAAGTGGTTGCATCAATTATTCCAAATTGGCTTTTTGTCAATATTTCGACTTCGTCTGGCAAGCCTTTGGCGACATCCAAAACGTCTTGGACCTTCATATTTGTATTCGTATTGTAATATTCTACGTTTTAGGAGAAATTGGTGCGGTTGCATTAATTATTCAAAATTGAAATTTTTAACGCACTTCCGCCGTCTGGCAGGGTCTTGGCGACACCTAAAACGTCTTGGATACATATGTTTGTACTGAGGTATTCATACTCTATTATTTGCCACCAAATACAAGTGGTTGCACCAATTATTCCTATTTTGCATTATAACGGATTTTTAATACGCCGTTACACCCCTCAGCTGCCATTGCGTGCTGCCAGACGGAAAACGTTGTCTCACTTGCACGGCAACATAACGCTGTTAAATTGAGAAAAATAACTCAATTTTAAATTAAAGCCATCGGCAAAACAGAAGTTGCGAAGACCGATTCGGAATATTAATTATTTGTAAACGAACGTTGTTCCTTCGTGTACTTCACCATGATGGAAATGTTGATTTTACTGAATATTTTGACATTGACAGTTGGTAATTGGTTTAAGGGTGCTTTCACACCGATGAAGTTGTCAAGTCGCTAATGAAAGACCCTTTATAAATGAAAATTTATTAAGGAGAGTAAGCGACTTTAATAAAAGGTTGGCATCAAGTGCACTTGCATATATTGCATATAATGATTATACATATTTTAATTGCCAAATTAAATTTTAAACAATTCAGAGGAATAGAAACGCTTTTTATACTTTTAAATCAATTTAAAGTCCTGCCCGTGCGAGCAGTGACAGGCTAAGAATATCGTGAAAGGCGACTTAGAGGAGAAATCACATCCATGCAATTTTACCATTTATGTCAGCCTAGCGACACAAGTTTGTTTATGTTTATTATGTTACACAAAGTAACTTTTTGAAACGGAGTCGATACTTTGATTTGTTGGATGGTGTTTGAATCCTTCATTTTTGTTTGTCAAGTATTTTCAGGATCCTTGCATTAGTACCTATGTGTGAGTAAGTTGAAATGTAGGGGTGATTGAGATGACGTGGACAATGATGACAGGCAACAGCAGTTGTTGAGCGTTTTCAGTTTTCATGCGCATAACTCGAGACAGAATGGTTACTCGTAGTTTTTAACGATTTTGAGCTTGACGGTTTCGTTTGGGCCCTAGGAAGGACGAATGCTACTTTTTATCTCGAAAACAAAACTTTGACAGGATGAAATAGGAGTGTCGGAACTTCGTGAAAGAATATCGCAAGAACAACGTGCAGGCGTCCGAACTGGAGACCGAGATAGACAACAACATAATCGTTATCAGCATAGCGTTCAAATAAATGAAAACCAACTAAGAAGAAGAAACGTCGTGAATGTAGAATTGCGGCGAGTAGCATTCCAATACCAATGCATGGTTGAATACAAACTCCTGTAGGACAACATGCGAGACGTTTCAGTGCACCAACAATCGATGAAGTTGTCATTGTAATGGTTGAAGAAAATTTGGAAGCAGGAGATATAGTTTTACATCGCCAAAATGATCAGTTGCAGCGTGTGTATGAAACACACAAAATATCGTGTTCACTAATGGGAGCTAATATTGTAAAATTCGAGATACATATTTATATTTAAGTTGCATTCTTATAGGTGGCGCTATATTCCCAGTTTTGTATATGTTGGTCGATTTCGTTGTTGATATTAAATTAGAATTGCTGCATGTTGTTAAACCATGCGCATAACAAATTGATTGAAAGAAAATAAAAATCGAAGTTTCTTTCTTTTGTGTTGTTGTTCGATTCAAAAAAGTCAGGTGACATAGGCGCCTGCCAGGCAACTAGCACCTACCCCTAGCGGAGCAACGAAGTAGCGTAATCAGGCTAAGCAAAGCGCAGAAAAATGTGCAGTCCCTTTAACCACGGAACCGATTGAGCTCAAATCAGGCAAGCTTTGGTATTGACTTGAATATGTTTCTGTGAAGTTTGGTCAAAATCGGTCCACCAAGTTTGACTTGCAATTTTGTTTCTCATCAAAAAAAGACAAGTATTTCTTTTTGTTAGGCGCAGAGAACACCGAGTATTTAGACTCTTGAGCACGGGCAACGCCGGGCGGGTACAGCTAGTTTTTATATATTTTTCGGTCCATCTTCGTATTTTTGTGAATAGATATTTTGGCGGCTGTTTGACGACTGGGGATACTTAAAAGGTTTCTTCGATTTGAAAAACTTCCAAATGCAGAGACGAAATTGAACATTTTGAAATGCTGAAAATGTATGTAAGTGTAAATTTACGACGAACTTTTCATAAACCTAAAAAGAACTGCTTGCGTAAATGGTGACGAATCAATCACCTGTTATATACACGCCCTTGTTTTATCTTCGGACTGTGACAGAGGGTGTTTTCAGTATGTCACAGTCTAACTGCAGCTTGACCGCTGATTGGTTGAAAAAGTTTTCCAAATTTGCCATTTTGATCTGCACACCAAATTCGTATCGTAAGTTTACCACGTTGTGGTAAAAGATTTCCCATACAAATTTTGACAGTTCATTTACTACGCCGTACACTTTTTAAGTTTTCGACGATTGCGAAGGTTTAAGGACGTTGCACGGTTACCCTTCCTATAGGTTTAAGTGATTTCTGATCAGCATCGAAAGTTAAGTCGATCGAGCTATGTCCGTCCGTCTGTTGTCAATTTGAAGCTCTTAAATTCAAGTTAGAAGTATTATACTCTCTAGGGGCCGAAATGATCAAGTGTTAAGATTTTTTTGTCTTCTGACACGCCCACTTTTTGAATAAACAAACGTTCTATTAAAGAAATCATTTCTGACAAAGATTTTTATTTTGCTCGAAAAGTCAACTCCGCTTATCTGATATTGTGCATACTCACTTTTTTGAGATCGGAACTGATAAAATCAGCATAACTAACATTAGACTGATCAAATACGATATCTGTTTGCAGTTTGCAGAAACAAATTTTGTAAAACTCAAATTTGTACCTTTTATTTTAATGCCATGTAAATTAGCATTGGAAAAATTAGCACCACGTAAATCAACATCAATGAAAGACTAGAAAGACTTTACTAAAATAATCATTTAGTGAAACACAAAATTATCACGGAGCATTTTTCTAAAATTTTCGTATAAATAACTCCGCTTAACTGAAAAAACTGGTTAACTGAAGGAACTATTTGTACAAAAACTATTAGTTTATACTTGGTGGCGGCGTTTTCTCTGAAAGGCTAAATCTACGTCTCTCTTTCCGTCTTCCTAATCACTGTAGCGTATTCCAGGCGGAGATTATGGCGATAAAAGAAGCCCTGACGTGGCTGAAGAGAAATGTGATATCCACAAAGGACATCCGTATCTTCTCGGACAGTCAAGCCGCGATCAAGTCAGTATCATTAAATTCCATCGCAGCCCTCGACTGCCGTTCATCTCTTGAGGAGATGGCGGAGCAGTTTAACTTTTACCTCTGTTGGGTGCCGGGGCATAGAGATATTCCAGGAAACTGCAGGGCTGATGAACTCGCCAAAAAGGGAACCAAACTACCTCTTTTACCTGAAAAGCGTTCTCTGGGTATCCCAATCGCTACCTGCAAACTTTTGTTCAAGCTATCTGCAATCGAGAGAACAAATCTTAGGTGGACAAGTAGTAATACGTGTCTAGCGACTAAGCACATCTGGGCAAAGCTGGACCTGCGACGCTCTAAGAGTCTGATCTCACTAAAGCGACTGCATATTAGCTACACTATAGGTGCCATTACAGGGCACTGTCTTATAGGCAAGCACGCATCGAGGCTTGGCGTTTATTCAAACGATTTCTGCAGAAGTTGCTTGGACGAGGAGCAGGAGGAGACTATACTTCACCTTCTCTTCACATGTCCTGCTCTCTCCCATAATAGAAATCTTCATCTGGGAGATTTCTTGCTTAATGATCTTAATGACTTGGCTAACGCTGACGTTGGAAGTCTATCGCGCTTCATAAGAAGCTCTAAATGGTTTAACTAAGTAGCGGGAAAAACCCCTCGATCCGTGTGGCATCACAATGGACCTAACTTTGGTCTAAGTGTGTCGGCCTTACGCTGACAGCCACTTTAACCTAACCTAACCTAACCTTATACTCTCCGTATTACGCGTATTCTTCTTTTTCCTTTAATGGCGGTGAGGCTATGATCAGGAAAAAAGGGATCATAACCTCAAAACTTAACTGCATCCCTACCGGTGGAGTTTGCCGGTTTGACCTAACGTTGATTGATATTTCTTTTTTGATAGGGTTTGTAGGATCTTTCCTTTGAACATGGCAGCACCAACTGAGCCGGTAGCGGTCCATTTTTTCGAGATAGGTTGTTTGACGTGAAGGCTTACTCGGATCCTGGAACTTCTTATTCGACCAATCTTTGTTACTCCTGCTGTCATGCGAACTATCTTCATCTCAGCTGCCCTTAGTTTGCGCCCATACTTTTTGTACGCGGTCAAACATTGTAAGCCGTATTTGAGCGCCGGGCGAACAACTGTGGTATAGAGCCTTCCTTTCAGCTAAGGGACATTATTCGATCACAGAAGATGGCAGAGTTTGCCCGACGCTTCATCCACCCACCGCTTATGCGATGCTTAATTTCGTTATTACAGCTTGCTTCGCTCTTGATCATAGACTCGAGACATTTGAACTTTTCAATCTTCCATTCATATAAATGTCTGGAATAGGTCGGAGTGGATCAGAG
The DNA here is from genome assembly GCA_949715645.1 of Portevinia maculata. Lineage (NCBI taxonomy): Eukaryota > Metazoa > Arthropoda > Insecta > Diptera > Syrphidae > Portevinia > Portevinia maculata. Next base: position 12,215,687 of record OX454526.1, read on the forward strand.
AACGGGCAGTACAAGTATTCTGTTTTTTCGGACTACGATACCCATTCCCCTCCAAAACTTCCACCCAAACATCAAGTGCTCGTTACAGGGACGTTTGATCCTCGCTAATAATGGTTCCATCGTCAGCAAAGAATAAATGATGCACTTTGAGGACCGTCTCTTTTCCTTGAAGCAGGTAATCAAGGACAGTAATAAATATCCAGGGACTTAAGACGCATCCCTGATGTACACCGACTTTCCGTATTACTCCGCGAAACTGAATCAAAATAACACACAGCGCCCACCACTTTATTATTACAATGTACTTACAGTACCTTGCCATATTATTAGAATTCAAAGTTTTTTTTTTAAATTATTTAAAAAGTATGAAGTAGGCTTCTTTTATTTTTCATTTATATTTTGCATTCCCCAATTAATTATTAGGCTTTATTTGAGACTTCTTTACGGTATATTATGCAACATTTGAAGTTTCTATTAAGTAGGGAATGGTTGTGTGACTAAAAAGTTCAAAAAGTGCCTTAAAATTATTTGCATATAAAAGTTATTTCTGTCAAATAAAGCTCGTGTTTTTCGGTAAGTTCTGATGTTCTACTTTTGTTTATGGGTAAAACTATGCATACAGATAGTCATTATATTAAAAAAAAAATCGTTCGAAAGATGGGAAAAGGGTCAGACCTCTCCGCGAAGAAAGTCGGCCAAGTTGTTGGCCTATTAAAGGCAACCAACCTATCCCAATATGATATTGCGGGTGTAGTTGGAGTGTCGCGAAGTTCTGTTAAGAATATTAAAAAAAATGGATCTTGGAGTGTCTTAAGCCCGAAGAGGAAGGGTAGGCCTCGCAACACAACCCCCAGAACAGACCGCAAAATTCGGGATATTTGCACGGCAAATCGAAAATTACCAGTTTCCCTGTTGGCGAAAAAGGTTTCCGATGAAGGAATTGGAATTTCCCAGCGAACAGTGTAGCGTAGATTGGCTGAAATCGGTCTTTTTGCCAGAAAACCAGCTCGAAAACCAAAGCTGACTGCCACCATGATTAGAAAGCGTTTCGACTGGGCTCATATATACAAAAAATTCACTGTTGAAGATTGGAAAAAGGTAATAAAATAAGACAAACTTAAAGCCAATAAGGTCATAAAAGTACAACTAATTTTTAACCTTAAAATCGCTATTTCCTTAACTTCGCAGGTTTGTTTCTCTGACGAATCTGTTTTCCAAGTAATGATGGAAAAAACGAAGTTTTTCAGAAGGAGACCGGGCGAACAAAATAAACCAGAGTGCATTGTGCCCACAATTAAACATCCCCCAGTTATTTCTGGGAAAGGCACAGGGCGGCTCTATCTGGTTGAAAAGACTATGCGGCAGGATCAATACAAGAAGGTCCTGCAAACAAGGCTGCTACCGCAGCTTCAAGAATGGTTTTCTGTGGGCGAGCAACCCATTTTTATGCATGATGGGGCTCCCTGCCACAAAGCCAAGAGCATAACTGCCTTTCTCCAAGAAAGGAGCATCAACGTTTTGGATTGGCCAGGAAATTCCCCGGACATGAATCCGATTAAGAATGTTTGGGAGCTCTTGAAGCGGGCGGTGGCTAAAAGTGCCATAACCACGAAAAGGCAGCTGATGGAGAAGATCATTTTCGAGTGGAATCACAACTCATATATCCGAGTAACCGTGCAATCTTGCATAGAAAGCATGCCACGGCGAATTAAGGCACTTATAGCTGCAAAAGGAGAGCACACCAAATATTGATTTTTAGGAAAAGCATGCATCCCCAACTCTTAAATAAAAAAAAAAAAAAATCAATATTAACTAACTAGCAAAACCTTTCCGTCTTTTTTTTATTCCTGATATTATATATTATAGTAAACAAATTCAATCTAGAACATATTTATTACAAATTTAGTCACAGCAACCATTTAAGACAAACAAATTTTTGTTTATGCTGGGTCTAATAATATGGCAAGGTACTGTAATTGTTTCGTTTTGTTGTTGAGATTTGTTTAGTAAAATATTAAATGCTGAGAATGGTATTCCTCGGGATATCCTGAAGATTTTTTTCAGTTGCACTTAGAAACTCCGGTCACCTGAACATTTATTTCAGCTATCCGAACTCCGCATATGTGAAATTACCGCTTAAACTTAACTGGAAAATAAATTGTGCCAAATTGCCGTTTCAAAAGCGGAGTCGACTGTACATTTATAACTGTTCCAAGAGAAACGAAATTTAGAATTCTAAACTTTTTGCCGCGAACAACAAGGATTATCAAAGCTCAATCAGAATACCGACAATCATTGGGGTTAGCTTCAAATTCTCCAATTACTGCAAGTGGACGCCTAAGCATTCACTTAATATGCTCGATTGCATTCAGAGCCCAGCTGTCCGACTAGGAGAGGATTTGAAACTGTCGTCAATACACCCATTCATAATTTATTATTGCAAATTTGTTCACGTTTGATGTTTTGGCGCTTGGCAATTGTTATCACGAACTTCACCTTTTTGCCAGCAGTGTTTGCGATATTTCAAAGAAACGCAAACAAACTAATTTTATTGTTCGATAAGATGAGATGACTCTCAGAACGGAATTGAATCACCTTAGCAAAATGTCATTTTAAATCTGGTCCTTTAACATTGGCCAGGCAACTCCGATAAATTTATTTTAAGGGAAAGGTTGTTAAAAATATAATAAGGCCGGATTCTTGAAAGAACTCAATAAAATAACACAATTTTCGTTGTTGTTGTCATCATTCAAAGCACACCTTTGATGAAAAATCGAGGGCAACAATAAATTATAACAAACTTGATTAATTACATCGAAATCATACCTGCAGAGGACAATGAACGCCACCACACTCTGCCGGAAAAGAAAAGAATCACAAGTTCAATCATATTTGTTTCTTTTTTCTTGACGCATCTACGTCTGGTTTCGTAAAAGATATTATAAGTTACACAACAATGCACATAACGTAATATTTAAATTCGCAACAACTAGAGAAAATAAAAACCACAATAATTGAATTCACAATATTATGGCCATTCAATCGCCGGTAGATTACTTTCACTTTTCACGTTTTCATTTGCATTTGAAAGAAATTATCTGGCAGCAGAAGGTGCCGAGGTGGCCGAGTTGAAAAGTATGCCTAGGCGGCGAGCGGGCCTACAATAAATGCGCTTCCTCTTGACCGTTTGCCTTTTTGATTTGCAATACAAAAGGTTAAATGCAGATAGATAAATAATTTCTGGGATAATAGTGATGGCGGCTGTCTCGCGAGAGGGAGTTGAACTAACAAATCAAAAATAGAGTCAATCGGCACGATCTCGGCCCGAATGGAAACTATCTATAAACGCTGTATGCTTTCAGTACATTCCCACACACATAAATCATTTGCCAAGATCAAGAACCTAGTTTAACCGCAAGCTAGCTATGCTGTCGAACTGACTCTGTTATGGCGGTTTCCGGTTTTCGTTTTGAGTTTTCTTTCCAAATATGGAGTATAATAGTTGAATGTGAGTTCGTGCAAACTTTATTTCACAGCGCATATGTTATTTGAACTGGGAAAAACTGGACAAAGACACACAAAGTCACGCAATTTCAAAGTCAAGCTCAGTCATGGCGTACGGAATAAAGGAGTTGGTTCTTTGTTCGCGGACAGTAGGAAGAAGACGAGCAAGGAAAAATGGACGAGTGTGGATCATGTAACAAGTAATTCGAGGCTACGTGTAAAACTGACACAAAGGATAATGACGGGGGCCTAAACAAAGCGAATTAATGGTGTTCTTGAAGTGGGCGAAACTTGGAGGATAAAACGGTTGCAAACAATATGCGACTGATGAATTCCTCATCTTACTGTAATTAATTTTCACTCGCGTTTACTTGACGTGGATACAGAATTCACTTCTAATAGTTTTCGCTGCTTGTAGTCAACTGTCTCGTTCCAGTTGATTGTTACTTATTTGTAGCTAAACATTCTGCTTTTTTTTTGTCTCCTTATGGAATGTCGCATCGAATCAATACTCGTATCCGTATGTGTACTTGCGGCATCTCGCTTTAGTTAACGACAATTTGCAACATCACGTTGTTACGAGGTGCTTCCTTCTAGGAGTGCATCAAATTTTTACTCTTTGTAGGTACTTGACGTCCAGAGTCCTTCAAAAGAAGGTTGAGCAGAACTTTTATAAAGATGTTATACTTAAAGAAATATATATACAAGACAGCAAATACTTCTTTGAATTACTGGGATGGAGTTATGGTTTTATTTAAGGTAGAATATTTACTAAATAACGAGAAAAGACACTGTCCATTACGTGAACTTAAGATTTGCTTATGTGGTGCGTTACCAAATAGCAAATAGCAAATAAAATATATAGCGAGAACAATCTTAGGAAAAGACTTTTGGGGAAACCCATCAAACGACTGCGAGGACAAATGGTGGCAGCACCTCATTTTAGAGCGCCCGTTTTCAATAAGAAGTGTGTTTTTTTAACATTCAAACAGCTAAAAAGGTGAAGTAGCACAGGGCAAGAGTACGATAACTAGGGAGCCAAGAATTTTATTTATTTATTTTGTTTTATTTATTTAATTTCTTGAATTGCTTACACAGTAAGATACAATATCTTATAAATAAGTGATAAGCATAAAAACGAGATAACAAATGGATGCTACGAATATATTGATAGACGAAAAAGGAGAAAAAAGGAAAACTAAATTCACAAAAAATAGGTAAAGAAATTAGGAGTAACTCAAAATAGCGGGAAAAATAGGTATTTAATTCTTTTTTTAATTTAGTGGTGTTATTTAATCTTCTTATACATTGAGGCAAAGAGTTCCACAATCGAGTAGCGTATATAAAAAATTGACGTTCAGATACAAGACAGTTGCATCTAGGTACAGTAAGCTGACCGAATCTGTTAGAAGTATGAAATCTTTTTTTTTCGTAAAGATATGCGGGTTGATAAGTATAATATCCGAAAAACGAATAAGTGTACGATACTGGAGAAGTTTATCAAAGGTCATATTGTGTAAACTTTTTGAATAGGCAAAGACTGTCAAATCTGCGCAATCCAAAGACATTCCTGTTAGACTCGAAACTGCAGTTGGCAAAGATTCCACAACCGTAAGTGAGTAGAGGCACGACCAATGTTTTTGCGAGTAAGGTACGTGTCTCAAATGGAGTAAAAGAGTGGGAGACCCATAATGTTCGAAGGACTCTATAGGACTTTCCTACTGCCTGTTGGATGTGCTTATCCCAGGAATGATTACGACTAAAGATCATACTGAGGCTTTTTACCGATTCAACATACTCTGCGGGGGCATGATTAAGGTTGATGGAAAGAAAGTATGACAGGAGGCTTTCTTGATACTACAATGCACTTGGACTTATTAGGATTAAGGAACAGACCATTACTTTGTGACCATTGCACGATTAAGTCCAGATCTTTATTTATGCAGGTAGTGGCATGCTCAATTAAGCCCAAGGGACTGCTCAATACGAGCTGAACATCATCGGCGTACATATGTACTGGACTATGTATGAGAATAGGAAGATCTTTGATATATGTATAAGGAAAAAAGTAATGGTCCCAATACTGAACCCTGTGGAACCCGTTGACTATAGCAAGAAAGCCCGATAGCACGTGGTTTATTTCCACAGCTTGCACTCTGTCTGTCAAATAGGAAGATATTAGCTTTATGGCACACAGAGAGAAATTGTATATCTGCGACAGTTTGAGGCACAAGGTAGAGTGGACAATCGTATCAAACGCCTTCGAAAAGTCTAACAGCACAAGAAATGACACTTTATCTTCATAAAGCGCCGTTCGAATATCATCCGATACTCCTATAACGGCAGTGGTGCAACTGTGTTTCTGTCGAAAACCAGATTGTTTTGGAGACAATATATTATTGGAAGCAAGGTGTTGACTTAATTTTTTTTGCAATATCTTTGCAGTAACAACTTTGGCTGATTTCCATTGCACAAGAAATATGCATGAGGCTACCACAGAGTTAAAAATATGCGTAATATACGGCAAAACAACGGGTAGAATTATTTTTAAAAACGACGGATGTACTTCATCGAGTACAATCGCATTCAATTTGATACAAAGTAAACTTTCAACCACATCATTACAACTAACTCATTAAAATTACAACGCACTCAATCGATTGGAATAAAAAATTGATTTGGCTTGCCGTATCTCAACGACTACTTTATTACGAAGTGAACAATAAAAATGTCTGTGCTCCTCTTCCAACGATTGTATGCAATATTGCGCTGTCGCATGAGTCTGCGGATATGGTTGGAGAGAGAGAGATTGATAACGGTTTTTTGTAGAAAGGTCAAAAACAAGCAAAAAACGTAGTTTTAATAATTTTCAATTTTCTCAAAAACTAGAAGACATAAAATCATTCGGTTTTTGTGTTCGATTGAAAATTGATAGTAACATTGATCACATAAAGCCAATTTAGCACTTCATTTCACAATTTTGAAAAAAATTGGTCTAAACTTTTTTTTTAATTGTTTTTATCAACATTTGGAGTTTGCATGCGAATTTTTTAAAAACTATTGACATAAATAATTTAATTTAAATTTAGGATTATAGAACAGATTTCTGGCTTCCAAAACTGGTATAGTACTTTATTGTAAGTGTTGCCGTTGTTTTTTAATAATTTTTTTTTCCAATTTAAGTCTTTTTTTCTAAAATTGCCCCTACCTCCTAAACGGGGAGAGATGACCGAGGGTGGGGCCATAGTAAAAAAATGCTTGTTTTTGACCCTTCTATAAAAAACCGATCCATTTCAACAAAATCATCAAATTTCTCAACTCCACAGGCTGGTTTTGAGCTCCCTTAAGCTCCCTTCGAATGATTTAATCGATTATAATCGATTCTTGCAATATCTTGAGATATCTCGATTCTTCATTTCAAATCATTCGAATGATCTCTCGCATGCGCTCGACTCGACACTAGAGCAAAATGTCTCACACACAACTACTAAATAAAACACAGAACGCACTTTCCTGCACGCACATACCAAGTCAACCCATTCGTCGCAAAGCAAAATGTGATAAAAATCTAGTGTGTGTGTGTGTGTTTTCATTCGAATGAAATGATGCGCAACTATCCCAAGTCCCATAACTCGAATGAAACAAATAGTAACATTCGGGAAAAAATCAAGAACTTACTTTTGCTTTGATTTTAGAACAAAATGTCTCATCACAACTATACTTAAACACCGAACACACTACCCACAATAACAAAGCTCGTGAGTGGTGACGGTGAGTTTGTGTGAGAAGAATACCTGTTTCTATATTAAATTAAGTATGCAAAGATAATAGCTCATATTCTCATTGCTTGCTCTGTGTTTTTGATTTTGTCCATTCGAATGATAGGCAGCTGCCTTTTTCGTATTCCCCGTACACGATCTCGAATGCAAGAGCTCTCGAATGAAAAAATAGTAGCATTACTATTTAATTTATAATTAGTTACTACTCTTCGAAAGAATCGACATTCGAGAACTTTTATATGGATTACTACTTCACTCTAATGTTTGCGATAAGTACCTACATTAGCCGTTTGCTCAACTGATTGAATTTTCGTTGGCTTCGTGTTAGTATTAGTATGTAATTGCTTCCTGTTGCTGTTTCCTTTTGCGAAACTTGTGTTGTTGTTTGTTTTTATATCTTGAGTGATCATTCGATTATTTAGAGTTGTGGTACCAAAACGGCGCTCAATGCGTTATTTGTGTTTTTCCCTCGTTAGGAAAGGGGAAATACAACCACTTAAACCAACTAACCTACAATTTGAACAATTTAGTTTTGAGCAGTTTTAAGATGCAAATATCCCGTGTAACTCGAGCAACCGATTTTGTTTGACGAATCAAACAAGTTGATCAACTAGGTGACCGAGGCTATTCAATAATTGAATGAGTTGATCAACTAGGTGGACGAGGATCGCAACGCGTTAATCACAAACGTTTTCAATTCTAAGAAAAATTGCGTTGTTCAAAATGAGTTTGTGCAAAACTATATGAGGCTATGAATTAGTTTATTCAATTAAAGAGTTGAACAGCAACTTAGTGGACGACCGGATCTAATAGTTTGAAGCGTTTTAGTTCTTTTCTCAAATTTGAAAATTTCGAGTATACATAAATATCCAAAAAACTAATACAATTTAAATGAATGAACATTGCATTATTCAAGCCCAGCCCTAAGCCGCGTAAGAAATATTAATAAATATCTAATATTTAATCAAATCAGTTTTTTTTTAGTGACGCATTTATCCATTCATGACACAAACATAACAAACGTGAACAACGCTTTTGTATAAATAAACAAAACGAGAGAAACTAGTTATATTTTTGGGCAAAAATTTAATTTTGTTTTGCAAACAACTGGGTAGTCGTCAGTTATAAAAATGCCGTTGATATCATACAAAAACCGTTTGCTTTTACAGATAACGAGAAGAAAATAAAAAAAAGATGCATAATACAAAACCCGACTGCTTTTAGGCCATTGTAGTAATTATATTCTTTTCATAAGCTCTTTCCCTCTCAATTAACTGGCAATTATGGGCCTCAGTACACGTTAATCTGTTTTGGTATCTATCTCTGGAACTGAACTACATGAAATTGTTACAACTTTCACATTTGTGTTGAGTTTTTATTGTACTTTCGTACGTAGGTACATTTATATTCTTTGTTGAGTCTATTCAAACTGACAGTCGCATTGTTTGACATTGATAATAATTCTAAAGCTTTCACGCTTAAATGCAATGAAATGGAAGAGAAAATTCATCTGAAAAGTAAAGTCATATGAATTATTTGTTTCCTTGTTATGGCGTTGAAAATACTTATATTTTGGGAAATCGATGAGCCACCGGAAACATGTTCCTAAAGTTGGGAAGAAGTATTCATGAATCAGTATGTTGTTTCGGAGTTTAGTTTATAGACGAAAATAAATTCGATAAGGGTTATCTTGCAGACTATTTGTAAGCTGTTGAGACGGCAAATAAACACCCTACGTGCGTTTCGATATATACCATATAACTACAGCCCCCAGCTTATGGAATATTCATTGCATTTTCACACCAACAATATCTGGGGAATCAAGTGGTAATTTTTACCATTCGAGACACACAATCAATTTGAACGTTTTCAACCCCCTGAAGTTGCGAAAAGAAAACCAAAAGAAAAAGGTACGCGCACATCTCTACACCTTGCGTCCTATTTGTAGTAGGCATTTATTAGATATTGCGAACACCTTAGGATACAGGCTATCTATTATCGTCTACATTCCCATGCATAACTGTCTCAGCTCTTGCTGCAAGTATGTATTTGGTGACTAAAAATAATTTAATTAAAGAAGAAAGTAGGTACTCCTTGTAGGTTATAAAATTCGAATCAAGTACGTTCAAATTCAAAGGAAAGCAAGAACGAGAACGACTTGTACCAGTGTCAGTGCAGTGCTATGCTCGGCTCATGCAATCATATTCTAAATATCAAAAAGTGCGTAACATGAATGCATCCATGTCGTTGACTATTTAGAGTATATATGTCCTCTATGGCGTTGTGTGTAAAGAATGTCAATGACCCTTTCCAATTGAATAAGTGTGCAAATGCTGGCAGTGTGGCGGCGACATGATAGAATCTCGACTATATAGCAAAAGAGAGACGCTTGCTCTTTACTCTCTCTGCATGTGTTATTATCTACGTCGTGTGATAATTGTAATTATACGGAATGAAAACCAAAGAAAAGATGATGAATGGATTACAAGAAGACGATGCCTACCTCAAACTTTGGGAATTGCAAAATGGAAATCGTTCCATAGATTTGAATGCTTGCAGCTTGTAGCTTGTCTGACCCTGAGAGTAAAATCATTAGTTTCATAATATACACGCTGGCGTTTGCGCTGACCTAGGGAAAAGTTGGTAATTATGAACAGTTTGCGGCCTTCAAAGGCAGAAATCATGCCGCCAATTATGCTGCCAATAATTTGGTTGACATGGAAATTTTATTGATTACTTGCAGTTTGGAAATGTATATACATACTATAAAGTCGCCATTTAGTCTGGTATGTGTTACAATTCACATTGGTTCTTTGTCGACTCACTGGGTTCCGTAGAATTATTCATCAAGACTTAAATGATGTCATCTCTGCACCAACGAACCCATTACCGATTCGATTTTTACGTATTTAATAATGAGCCACAGTCATCTGGACTCGAAGGCAATTGATGATGCTCATTGGCCGCTGTAAATGCTTTTGTTTTAGAAGGGGATTGTACCTTGATATCAGTGGGATATTATTACTCGTACAAAACACGTATGCAGTTCTGTAATAGCATGCCAAGGACATAACATGCTGTTGTAACTTAGTTCATAATGCAATTGTCTTCGATTTCGATTTGATGTTTAAATTCACTTTGATCAGTGTTGCTCGCATTTAATACTTTATAAACTCGGCTGTCAAATTTTTCTAGTTTTTTGTCTGGCTAACTTTTTATGAGAAGCTCCATTTCATCGTTCGCTTAGTGATTCGTGGGTTCAATCCCGGGCAAATCCATTACTTTATTTTGAATATATGTAAAACTTGATCTCCCTAAGCAACTTAGACACCACCGGTGGAGAAAAACCATACAACTGCACCAAAACACTTCTTTCCTATCTCTCTATTCTTTCTAAAACCGTGGCACCGAAAAGCATGCAATGAAATATGCCATTGCTAGGTGGCACCCTCTGTTCACAAATGCTTGCACTGCGTTCATTGCACAATAAGGGTACTGTATCATTTACGGTAAAACCCTTTTAGCGTAAAAAAATTATAAAAAAAATATAGGTCTAAATATGACAGCCACATGAACCAAACCTAACATAAACTTGTCCGGTTAAATATTACATTTTTCTGGTGTTCAAAACACCTTGAACGTGGTGCATTCAATTTTAAAATCAATGCAACAAAAAAATAAACAACAACTTTTATAAGAACAGCAATCATGTTGCCCTTGACAGTATTTGGAAGTTTATATCCGTAGAAACGCCCAAGCCAGGTAATTCGCCCACAACACATGCTCTGCCACTTGTCACAGCGAATATGTATGTCAGCCAATTGTCAGTTGGTGCTGTTTTAAGGAGCTGTTTTTTTTTTCAAAAACGTTTCGCTGTCGATTTGAAGCCCAAAGGAACATTTCGTTTCGCATTAGCAGCATCCATGCTATTCCAGGGAGCTATAACATGAATCCTGTAATAAAAGAAGTTCTAGTACTGTAGAGCGGTTGTCTACATAACTATGTTCTTACTTCTACGACAAGTGAACGTTAAAAAAGGGTATCCGCTGTATAAATGAAAGAGAAATACCTCCCTACTGGTCCGCCTGTGGGGTTTGCGGGTTGACCTCAGAAAACAACGAGAGGTCTCCCTATTTTGAATCACTACGTCACTGAGGTCATGCTGGAGTTGCTGCATTTGTGTGAGGAGTTTTTAAGCCTGCCTCTCTTACGCGTTTGTATTGGAACGCTTTGATTGATATTTCCTTTTTTGACAGGCTTCATAAGATCTCTCGTTTGAACATGACAGTACTAACAAAGTCAGTCGCGCTTAATTTTTTTCGTGATACGTTTTTTGACGTCAAGACAAGTTTCTCGGATTTTGGAATTTGGATTTTCATAGAATCCGTTGCATCTTTTTTTTCGACAAAACCGTCGACTTTTACGTACTTTCATTTAATATGCCTTTTGCCTAACCTAAAATTGTCTAAATATCACTGAACGATCCAATTACCTTATATGCCAGTACAGTACAATTGTTCACTTCTAACCTAACTTTATAGTCTAGTGATATTACTAACAAAAATAAATATCCCTACCGGCTGAGAGAAAAATCCTACAAATTTCAAATATGTCACCACCTAATGCTAATACGAATTTAGGGTTTAAAAAGCCAAGTTCTTAAATATTGTATTATTTGTATGGACCCTTTGTTGAACTTCTTTCTGAGAACAATTGCAATGCAAAAGTACCTAAAGCTGGAATTCCCTACAAGTAGGGGTTTTTTTGTAGGGAATTTTTCCTTGCACTTATTAGGTCTGTTCGCGAACTAATATGCAAACTTAAATTTATATAAACTTTTGTGCAAAACTACACAAACGCGTTTGCGTACTGAGAAAATGGTAAAACGATGAACGAAAGAAAAATGTACTTTCGTTCATTTTTCTTCACACAGAATTTCAGCTGGTAACAAAATAAAAACTGTCAAATGATGAAATCCTATGAGTTTATTTTAAAAAATTAGCGGTTGCTTCTTTTCAAGCCAGACTTAGACGTTTTTCATCTTTTTACACAAAATCGTTCGCGTAGGTACTTCTCTTCGAAATGAGAGGATTCTCTCTCGATTTTGGAGATATGACAGTTTTAATTTTTCTACACATAAAGTACGCGAACGGACCTAATATCACTACTAGTCTAATGTCAAAAACATCCCTACAATTTTAAGCAATTTCAACCAATCCGCGTTCGAGCAACAGTAACGCTGTGGTATAGTGAAGAGTCTGTCAATCGGCAATGCCAAAAAGTTCAGTAGTTGTCTCTAACTTTCCAATGTTTTCTCTAATTTTAAAATGTTTTCTTTTATTTAAGAAGATATTTCTTCTAACTCCCGATACAGGCCCTCCACACACTTTGCTTGAATTTGAGCGGACCTTCTCTTCGCGAGCCTCTTGCAAAGACTGTGTTCCAATTCTAGGCGATTAGATTCATCTGTCAATCACCATGTTTCTTTGCGGCGTTGATAGTTTCCCTTTGAAACCCATAGCTTTGATTTGGCTCCATCCAAGCACGGTCGTTGTAGGGAATTCCACATATCTTGTGGACTTCTCAGACACTTTAGTATGTTTAGTTGTTTTTCCCCGCCGAAATTATATTTTTTGTCAGGAGGAGATGACGACTACCTCTTCTGTGATCACTTTGCAATCTTTAACCCGAGGCTTCATGGAACGTGTTACCAAATGGTAATCAATCTGGGTTTCATTTTCACCACTGCTGTAAGACCAGGTGCCGGCTTTGTGTGACGAACATGGTATTTAGAACGATAAGACCGTATGACTTGCACACGCCTAGGATGTCTTCACCGTTCCTGGTGCTGTATCCAAGTCTTTCATGGCAGTCTTTATTGTTTTCGTTTGACTTCCCGACATGTCCGTTCAAATCTCCGCCAACAAACAAAAGTTCGTCTTGTGGGATATTCTTGATGAGGTTGTAAAAATCTAGCCAAAATGCATCTTTTTTTCTCTGCTATAGCAGGAGTATATTCCACAACTCACCTTGCATCACCAGTTTGAGAGACATCAAGATACAACTGGACTTTGAAATTGTCAAGGCGCTGACAAGCAGCTCTGACGCAAGAATGATACCGATTCCATACTTACCCTGTTCCGTCCCGTAAAACATCTTGAAATCTTTTGTCCTAACGTCCAAGAGACGCGCGCTATTTTCGGTGTTTCGCCATTTCGTCTCTTGAATACATAAGATTTCGACTCGTCTTCTAGCCATCTCTCATCACTCATACTTCCAACGTGTCAACTTTCGAACCTGAGGTATCGCATAGGCGCCTTTAATTTCTTATTTGATCTTGATTTTACGACACCGATGATCTACAGTTCTCCAGTCGTGTCAACCTACTGATTTGCATTTAAACGTGTCGCTAGGCTCGTTGAAATTGCCTTACGTGATTTTCCCTTTCGGACGAGCGCTGTTTATCGAGGTGCGCTGTGGTGATATTCTTAACCCGCTCTTACACAGGGCCCATTCCTTTTTCAATCATTTCTACTACTTTTGAACTTAACTCATGAGTCGAAAACCAGCATCGAGATTTTAACGCTACTCTACGAACAAAACATAAAATGAACGTGTTACCAAATGGTAATCAATCTGGGTTTCATTTTCACCACTGCTGTAAGACCAGGTGCCGGCTTTGTGTGACGAACATGGTATTTAGAACGATAAGACCGTACGAAAAAGACCGGACGAAACTCACAATAATAAATGAATCAATCGTACCAACATATAAGAAAGAGCCACGCAAAAGTTCATTCAAGTTCATTCAATGTTCATTCAACCTATCCGCAATCCGCAGCAGGATTTCATTTCTGCTTTAACACGTGTAAAAGCAAACTTCACTTGCATAGCTATCCCAACAACAAAACAGGGATAATGGTACGCGCAACTCCAAAAAATTGGATTGATCTTTTAAGTTCGAATAACTCGTGCTTGAGTAATTTCTTCTTATAGTAAGAGCCGTAGTGCTATTCATTTAAATACAAAATATTCTTTACCTTTTTTTATTTGTGTTCAAAATAATACCTGCTCTAAATTTTATATATAGGTATTGCACTTTTTATTTGAAAGCTGTCAAAAAACACATATTAGGTGTGTTCCTGTGTTCAAAATGTCACTAACGATTTGAAGTGAAATATCATTCGGGCAAAATTCGTAATAGTTTTTAAAATTTTGCACGGACGATTTTCGCCAGGTGAAATATTTTCCGGACGAAACTCGCAATAAGGCTGTTTATATTTTTTTCCGGACGAAACTCACAATAACAATTTTGTTTGATTAACCCCGCTTTGCATGCTTTAATAATAAAGTAAAACGAATATTTGAACCTGACAGACAACTTTAATAAGTTATTGTCGAATTTAATTAAAAAAAAAAAACACCAGCATAAAACGTGTTTTTGTTAAAATTATAAATTAAGATTTATCTATCTATCTACCCTCTTGAGGCCCGAAAAGTACTAGCGTAAAGTTATTTCAAATCCGCCTACTGACATGCCCTTTTTAAAAACAAAACAAAATTATTGACAAATAAGATGGAATAAAAGGTGACAAAAGAAATATCTTTCATGACTTTTCTAAAGTTGTTTAACGCCCAATTTTTGGCTGTGACTATAAAATTGTTCGTCATTTTGTTAGAAATATTTTACACAAAAGGCCAGCTCAACTTTGGGAGATAGGCATATGGATAGGGTTTCCCGCCCGAGAAGAGCCTTTCCATGATTATGTTTTTCTTCAAGTGAAACCACACCACACTTTTTGGGGGCCCTTTTCTATAAGACTTCGCGACAACGACAAAACTTTGACATATTGATCTTAAACATTGTCTATGGCAGATAGGATTTCCTGCTCATAGGCATCATACCTATACATAGCGACAACCAAAGCCATACATTATGTACTCGTATGTATGTATAATCGCTACAGCTAATCCTAGCGAGTTTATTTCTAATTTAGAAATGAGATTCTCCATCGTCTGAGCAACCCACAATAAATTGCTAATTGATTCTTTATAATATACCTATTTCGTTGGAAAATAATATAAATATTTCCCAGTAAAATTAAAAACTTCTTCCGAAAAACTGACCTACAACCTCGTAAAGCAAAGTCGAACCAAATTGATAAATCAGACTGACACTATATAGAAATGCGTGTTACAGCGCATCACCATTCTCTTTCTTCTTAATTAAATCTGTGATAGGTATTTCAAAGCGACGATTTCATAAACTAATTGGATAGGCACACTTCAATTCTGCAAGACACTAAAGTCGTACTGTGATGAGACCCGATTCATTCAAATGGAGAGGCTATTTAAGAAGCAAAACAAAAACCGTTTAAACCGAAACAATACCCGAACTCAGTACTTAACCGCTTCTTGTCACATGGAATGGAATCTAAAAATGCTATTTCTCTGTTAATGTGTCGATGCCAGTTCCACACACGATAAAAAACATTTAATGTTTTTTTAACAACCGTGGCAATGGGGAACACTACATATGAGTTACAGCGTCGAACAGCGCGACTCTTTTAGAGTTGAAGAGATTGTCCACTTCTGGTAGACAAAGAACCTCCTAAGAGCATGAAAGACCCCGTGTGACTCCAAAATGACTCACCACAATTGGTAGATTTCTTGTCTCTGAGTTGCAGAAGTTGATTTTCACTTGAAAACCCACGGAGATGGTATCAATTAGGTTAATTATTTTGCAAGTCAACAGCTGTTAACTTTTAGCTGCGAATTTTTATTAATTTTTTTGACTATACATTTGTCACCCACTACCACAAGACGATGACGGAATCCGGGGCGGCAACAACCAAAGTAATATCTTACGAAAAAGGAAATGCAAAATATTTTTTTTTTCTTTTTTTTTTCTAAATATTATTGTCAGTACTCACCATCAGTTCTCTTGATTTTGACGCTTTGTCCAACCTCGATCAAATCCATTTTGCTTGCAGGTTCACCTCTTTTTCTCTGGGGTTGGCTATTCAAATTTCTTGTGTGGGCTTTTAGCTTAACTGTTTTTTTTATTATTTTTTGTACTTCAAATTTATTAGCAAATTTGTTGCCGCCTCGATTTTTGCCTTTTTTAGCGGAGGGGACGAAGTTTTATTAAAATGATTTGGTAATTTGACAGAAGAAAAATTCACCCGGAATTGCTAGATAAAAAGAAAAA
Organism: Portevinia maculata; assembly: GCA_949715645.1. Lineage (NCBI taxonomy): Eukaryota > Metazoa > Arthropoda > Insecta > Diptera > Syrphidae > Portevinia > Portevinia maculata. The sequence continues at coordinate 12,232,181 of OX454526.1, forward strand.
TTCAATTCTAAACAAAAAAAAATTTGGTTCCAAGTTTTTCTAGTTTTCGAATACAATACGACGAACGATCCACCGAATGCGACGACGACAACCAAAAGTAATAACGCTGAAATCGATTGCGACACATGAAAAACTACAAGCTAATGAAGCTATTTTGCTATTGCAGCCGAGTTTTTTATTGGAACTTAAACTGAAATACAAAGTCACCCGGATTTGAGGCAGGAAGAAGAGATTAACGCAAATTGAAAAACTATCGACGAACGATATTTGGATTCTATTTGACCGTGAAAATCGCAATTAACGCACTTTTCTTTGTTTGGAGGAGACTTGTGTTGTAAAATGTTGTTTTGCACTGTTTTTGTGTGATGTTTTGTGGAAAATATGGACAAACCTCTCGCTTTTTCGGAAGAGTTTTACACGAACAACACACAAATTACCCGATTGTTAGCAAATGCACAGAGTGCTCGTTCCCATAGGTTTTTTGTTTTTGCTGCGAGTACATTGGGCGATGTTTTCTTGTTGGGTGTACAAGGCAGGCTGGCAGGCATTTGTGTTGTATGCGATGTTTTCTTTTGCACCATAGGTATGTTTGTTTAGAAATTTGTGGGCTTATGTGGAAGGAAATTTTGTATAAAAAAGCCGTACCTATTAAAATATTTAATTTAAATGTTTAATAAAAGAAATAGTCATCAAGCGGTTTTTATTTTTCGTTCAAAGCAGAGCCTGAGTTGTTAAACAAAGTTCGTGTTTCTTTTAAAATTAGGGATATAAAATAATTCCTGTTGTATTCATACTTAAGTTGACATTCGATTTCGAAAATTTGTCGAGAAAATTTTTTAACACTCGATCGAATAAAAATTACTTTATTCGAGCGAGACATTTTAACGAATTCGACAAACTTTGTTTCGAAATCGAATCACAAAATAATCATGATTATCACCAAATGATCCATACAAGCCCAAGTCATGTAAAGGGGAAACGATCCAACGACATCATATCGATATAGACCGCCATCATCGAAACGACGTCGTTCTACTATTTTGATTTCACCTCATCTAAACCCAGATATCAGTTTATATCCTTTACAACACATACAAATAATATTGCTGTGCATCCGGAACACATTTAATGATCCGTTAATTAGCTTTCACTATTTATAATCAGGAGTCGTAGGTGCCTTTAGGTAGTAATTCGAGTATTGCTCAGTATGACTCTGATTCATTATAAATGAATAGAAACAAGTTTAGCAGTCTAGTCTACAGGAAAACTGTTTCCAAACCAGAGCCTAAATTTTTAATTTTATGGGCTCCGGCGAAATGGCCAATTTGAAACTCAGCTGAACAATGGTTTGTTGCAATATTGCTTTATTCTTTTTTTTTGTGAGAATTCATTTCTCAGTAAAGCGAAATTTAACAATTGGAAACCTATTACAAAGCTGCTCTCTGCTTTAAATTCACGTAAGGGCATCCGTAAAAACAGAACAGTTTTATTTGGTTTGAGTTGATAGGCAAAGCCCACGGAAAGCCTTTAGACGTGGTAGCCAAAATGTGATGTTGTTTTACGCAGCAAGTACTCAAAATGTCTCACGCCCGTGAGCTTTTCAACGTGATCAAGCTCTATTCGACAGAAACAGAGATTTCCACAGGCGCAGCAATTATTTTAGAACCAATGCTTTTAAACGCAACAGAACTCATTGACAACAGCTACAGCAACAGCATTCCCAACTTATCACAGCAGCTGTCATTTGGCTGTCGCTATTGGCTGTAGTTGTGCTCATGTTTCTGCTAATTTTCAAAAATGGAAGACGTTTATAGAATACGAAAACGCACCCGAGACACAGTATGAATATTTTAAAAGGGGAACACACCTACTTAAAATTAACAAAATATCAGAAAAAAAAATCTTTTTCACCAAACCCAACCATTTTGCGACGCGATGTTTTTTTTAAGCAATCGAAAAAATGTCGCTGCACGGGCACCGGGAATGCAAAAAAAAATTGAAACCCGCGCATGGTTGAGAAAAAGACGAACATATGTTCAATTCCAATTGGTCGGCAATACAGGACAAACAATTCAATTTGACAGTTACTTTCCCACAAAACAAAAATGTTTCAAGCAAATTAAAAATTATCCACTTGACCGAACAAATAATCAACAAATTAATTTACTTCTTTACGTCGAGTCGATTAACTCCATTTCCATTAATTTTAATACTTAATACGCGTTCTCAATCATTGAAAAATGCAATATCGTCACTAGGCCCGAACATTTTCTAGAACTTTTTTCACTTACGTTTAGCTATCCGATAATGAACAATTGGTAATTTGTAGATCCAGTAAAACACTTAATATAAAAATATGTATAGCAACAGAAGAAAAAATGTAATTCTATTGAATTCAATAACTTGTCTGAGTCGCACCGTCGACAAACGAGGCGGGTGCTTGTTTTTTTCCTGTTGTGCGTTAAAAAAAAGTACTGGCTGTCAGATTTGAAAAACGGCGAAACTTTAAGCAGTGATACCAAATCCAAATAATTCCCCGAATATAAGTAATAGAATCAATAAATTTAAAGAGTTGGTTGGTATTCTCTGCATTCAATTGAGCTTCTATGCCTGTTTTGAGGTTAACTATTCTCGAACAGTTGTGACATATTTTTGTATTCACGAGTATAAGATTGGTGTATGCGATTTCATGCAATTGTGCCAGTCAGCTTTCCTATTTTTGAACTAGTTTGTTAAATTTGTTATAATATTGTAATTGTAATAGATGGTAAGTATGTAGAAAATAATATAGGTACTGCCTCACTAAACCTGTACTGTGAAAGCAATGATTGACTCTGTTTTTTAGACATTGAAATCCTTTTTCTTCTTCTAAATAAACCTAAACAATTATATTTCAAGGCTTTCCAATAAGGGTTTTATTTTGAATAGCCCTCTAATTGATATATTATAATTGGATACCAAGTCGCAAACTTCACTCGTCTTGCAATATGTCTAGCGGTAATATTTTGGCTGAATAACAAAGGAAACAACTTTTTCACTATGTTCTGCCCAGCGTTCCAGTATGACAATGGAAAATATGATATGTGACACTTCTTGTTGGATAAAAATGGCGAACTATGATGACTGTTAATTTTGTGAAGCATTTGACTATGGGCATATTTCTTATGCGAATAAATATTTGTTTATTATTAAATAACTGAATTAAAGGTACATACAAATAATTTCATCTGGGTAAAATAACTGATTATTTCAGTATCGTAAAGAGATTGTCAAATTCTATCATAAAAAGGGTTGAAATAAAATTTTAGAGGTTATTATAATTTAATGCTTAGTGACTGAGCCTTTACTTCTCGAATGTGTAAGTAAAATAAAAAGTAAAAAAAAATATTTGCCAGTTATTGATAACGTAGAGAGGTTAAAAAAAAGAGCTATCGCCCAAGAGTTCAAATGAATATAACCACAGAGCCCGGGTACTTCTTCTCAGTTCTCAAAATTAATTGTGAACGTCACACTATGGTGGTCGCTCGTATATTGAAAAAAAAGTGTGAAGTTAACTACGGCTACTACATTATTTTCCCAAAGCTAGGTTTACATTGATTAGGTAAGGTGAGGTGGTGATAAGTTGAGGGTTCCCAGGGAACGATTCCCAGGCTCACTTACACCGCAATTTCGTTGCGTTGTGGTACCAAAAGGGGGCTTTGTCGGTTTTCTCTCGGCCTACTGTGAGGTAGAAGCGGGGGAGGTGCTTATGAAGAATCGTGAGTTCAGCGCGGCTATAATACGCATAGCGGTTGCGATATATTGAAAGTGACTAGTGCAGTCACGTTCCCGCCTGACTCCCGAACAATGGTTTAGTATCTCATCGAGGTGATTGATGCCATCCAACTGAAGTTCCTAGTTATCATCTAGATGGCGCAGTGCAGTGCTGCATTTAAATTACATTAACAACTCGGCCGACCTGACAAGTGATCGACCTCGAACAATATCTTGTAAAATATCTACAATAAGTAGGCTAATTATAAAGTTGTTCACAAGTTTCCCGACAATATCTGGGTCACCAGCTATAACCTGGGTTGAACCGACTTGGGCCATAGCACTGTGTCGACACAGTATTGCTGCGCTTTGCATAAGCTCACGCAGCAATACTGTTTAACATTTGTAATTGGCACAAGAGGTCAGTGAGGCACAATTGCTGAGTGTACGATTCAGCGAGTTTCGATTGTAACTACCAGTTTACGATCGAGTCTGATTTGAACTACGAAGCGCCACGGTCTTTTTCTTTAGCATTTAAAGTATAACATTGTTGATGTCTTTTGATTTAGCATTTAATTTAATAATATTTTGGCGCAGCCGGTAAGTCGAACAAATCGACTACGAAAAAAAAAATCAAGAAATCGTGTTTACTAAACGGTGTTATAGTTAAAGTGAAAAAAGTGTTTATGTTGGAATTGCATTTCAAAAAAAAAAAAAAAATCACAGAATAGGTGGTCAGGTGAAAAAAAATACATAAATATACAGAGAATAAATAACAATAATAACAGTGGATTGATATCACCATATGATCAGGTGAAAAAAAACCCAAGTGACCATAAAGTGTTTGAAGAAGCTTCACCAAGATCGAAGGAAAAAAACAAAACAACCAAACGGATATATCGGGGGTAAGTAGAATCAGTATCGACAATTTATTGAAATTGAATTCTTTTTCTCGGTGTTAGCCTGTTAATGAGTGATTTTGTTTTTATTTTAACCTAAATAATTGGGTACCGGAATTAAAAACATTTCTGGCTTAGGATTCACCCAATTAAAATTTCTTTTTTGTCACATTGCAACTGTTTGTCGTTTTTTTTTTTTTTGTCAGGAAATAGGAAACTTCTCTGACTTGGGTTGATATCCAATTTTATTTTTTGCAGTGACCCAGTTTCATGTCCTACTTTGAAGAAATATTTCGTTAAACGATTCGATAAACGGGCTCAATCAGCTCCAAATTAAAACCAATCAGCCACATACTGACACAGAAGACAATTTCCGATAAAAATATGTCTTTCGAAAACGTGTCAAAGGTGGTTGCAAGGTTGGTGCCACCGTTCTCTGGGGAGAGAACACCAGACATGGCAGGCAAAGTTTACGAGTTCCTAAACGCCTGCCAGATAGGATTTAAGTGCTTAGGAGACGATGCGACGGAAGAAGTGTTCGTCTCATTTATCTCCACAAAGTTAATGGGTGATACGTTCGACTTAGTTCGAACCAACCAGCCCAGATCCTTAAGAGAACTGGAGGTGTTACTAAAGACGGCATACCTCCCGGTGCAAACATTAGATAGCGTAATACAGGAACTAAAACAGTCAACGCAACTAATGACAGAGGACTTCCAGGCATTTGCTAAGCGGTTAAGCACGCTGAGAGCCAAAGCGAGAGACATTATCGACTCTCGATATTCGACAACGGATTCCACGGCGCTGGTTAAGGAACTGCAGAACACAGTGATCACCGTTTTCAAAATGGGTTTGTTTGATCATGCGATAAGGCAGTTCATGCTCACGACAACTGAGGAAGACCTAACCGTGTTAGTGGAATTGGCCCAGCGAACTTCTACAATGCTTGGTACACGCCACAACATCGGTGCTCACCCCTATGCGAGTAGCGTTTTCACGACATCACAGGCCACTTGTTATGGTACCAACCCGTATTCGACCAACGTTTTTCCACAAGCACAGGGCACCTGTTATTCCACTAACCCCCATGCTAACAACGTTTTTCCGCAAGCACAGGGCACTGGTTACTCCACCAATCCCAATCCCCATGTGAACAACGTTTTTCCGCAACCACAGGGCACTGGTTATTCCACCAAACCCCATGCGAGTAGCGTTTTTCCACACTCACCAGGCACTGGTTATGGGACAAGCCCATATGTTCACGTGTGGCCCCAAACACCGGGCACTAGCTGGCATACTCACAAGCAGGCGGTGGGCCCTCTGGGTGAACAAACGGGTATTCCCCCTCCGAGTGGCATACCCCATAACAACACAACTTTAGATAGAACATCTGTAGCCCCCGCACAAAGTAGGAAAACATATAGTTTAAAATGTGGGTTTTGTAACAAAACAAACCACACCTACGCTGAATGCCGGCAGAGGAAAAATACTCCCTACTGCCAGAAGTGCATTGCATACGGACATGGGCAGGAAGTTTGTCCAAAATCCAACGTGTTTGTAGCCAGGGCCAAACCGGGTGATAAAAAATGTTCGTGGTGCTCACGAACCGGGCACACTGAAGAGGATTGCTGTAGCAAGCAAAACTACATGAAGGTGACGGCGGTAAACTCGAACGGGCACAGCATAATTGACTGTGCCCCAAGGACCCCGGAATCAAAAAAACATGTAACGGCAAAATCTTCAGTGCCAAATGTCGTCCCAAAAGTAAACATCAAAACCACTCGTAGGAAGACAACGGACAAAATCAAGGTGGAGAAACGCAAACGTTTCGATACGGTTTTTCCTTTACTTTGTCATTTCGTATTCCTTCATCATTAACATTCAATATTTTGTAGTATTAAGTTGGCAGTAGGGAACTCAAGGGACTTTTTACAATCCTACTTAAGGCTTATTTTACAAAACTTGGGGGAAATCCTTATAGGTTACCCCAAAAGGTACTTAGGAAAAACAAAACACGATCTGTTCTTAGCGTACAAACGCAACGTCCATGACGTGTATGTACGATTTCCTCTATCTACTACAAAAAGGGGTTTCGTTACTTTTCTGGTGGACACTGGCGCAGACGTCAGCCTCATCAAGCAAAGTACCCTAAATAAAGCAAACACGATTAGTCCCGCGGAGCGTCAGGAAATAGGTGGTGCATTCCATTGTCCAGCAACTTTAAGCTGAACGCAAAATTGCATATCATAGGTGACACAGCCGACATACCCATTTCCCAGCGCCAAAAAATGTGAAAGAAGTTCAGTCGTTTTTGGGATTCGCAAGCTATTACTGGAAATTTATTCTCAATTTTGCAGGCGTAGCAGCTCCCATTAATATTCTTCTACGCAAGGAAACTCAATTTAATTGGACAGAAAAACATCAGCGTTCGTTTGATGACCTTAAGAAAGCGATTACTTCGCCCCCAGTGCTAGTTTATCCGGATTTTGCAAAACCCTTCATCCTCACAACGGACGCCAGTAATGAAGCGTTAGGGGCCGTATTGTCTCAAGGCTCAGTTGGTCAGGATAAACCAATAGCATTCGCCAGTAGATCATTAAACGCAGCGGAAAAAAGGTACTCCACCGTGGAGAAAGAACTTTTAGCCATTGTTTGGGCCACGAAAAACTTCCGCACATACTTGTAAGGGCGCTCTTTTACAGTCTTTACCGACCACCAACCGCTCAAGGGTGTGTTTAATGTGAAAGATCCAACAGCTCGTTTGGTAAGATTTCACCATAAACTATCCGAGTATGACTATAAAATCGAGTACAAGCCCGGGAAGGTAAATAAAAACGCGGACGTATACCCAAATCTGCAATCGATGCGGAAGTTGCCGAACAGCCATGCCTGGCTGTCACAAGAGCTAAGCCCCGAAGGCAAGAGCAACGATCTGCAGGGGGAGGGGGGGGTTTGGCGAACCTTCCAATGCATTAGTTTGCAATACAGGTGGAACGGTATGAAAAGGCAGATACTAGACTATGTAAAGAGGTGTGCTGAATGTCAGAAAAATAAGAGTTCACTGCCAACTAAAATACCGATGACAGTCACGGATACTCCAGTTCTACCGTTCGACAAAGTGTATATGGATATCGTTTGTGGATTGCCTATGTCGCATTCAGGTAATAGATACATCCTCACCTTTCAGGATGATCTAACGAAATTTATGGATTGCGCAGCGCTGCCCGATGCCGAAGCATCCACAGTAGCACGGGTTTTCTACGACCAAATAATAACGAGATACAGAATCCCGAAAGTGTTGGTCACGGACAACGGTGCAAATTTTACTTCCAAGGTGTTTCGCAAACATGCAAGTTACTGGGGTTAAAAAAAATGCACACTACAGCTTATCACCCAGAGTCAAATGGCTCTCTAGAAAGAAGCCACAGACCATTGGCCGATTACTTAAGATCATTTGTAGCCAACGATGAAAAGAATTGGGACCAATGGCTGAGGCAAGCTATGCACGTGCATAACAATTCCGTCCATACGGCGACAAAGCTGACACCATTAAGTGCATTGTTGGGTTTCGAATTCGAAATGCCAACGAATTTGAAAAGGCAACCTGGTCCTCTCTATTCTACAGACAACTATCCCGGTCAGCTGAAGTACCAGCTTGGAAAAGTTCACCAGATAGCTCATGACAATCTGAAAAGGGCAAAAAGTAGGGCAAAAATAAACTATGACAAGCAGACAAGGTGCGTTTCGTTCCAGGTAGGGCAGAAAGTCCTGTTAAAAAAACCCGACTAGGAAAAGTAAATTTTCCGAAAAATGGATCGGACCATTCGAAGTTGTGTTAATTGATGGTTCAGTAACCACCTCAATCCAAATAAACAAAAGGGTGAGCAAAAAGTTGCACAACAATCGCTTAAAACCCTATTTCGATTGAACTCGTTTTATTTGTTTTCTTTTCATTTTTAAGCCTTAAACAAACAAAAAACTGACAAGCGATCCTGCGCCTACGCCGCAGTACCGACCAGCGAAGGGGTGTTTCTTAAGATGACATCACCCAACGAGTGGCTGTTCCAGTTTAGAAGTTCTCTGTCGTTAAACTTGAAATGTGCTAACAGACAGTACACTGCGACGCTAAATGGTACTGGGATATTCAAGATGAAGCAGCCCTGTGAAGCCGGTGCAAGAGGACTAAAAGTTTACTACGAACACCATTCCATTCGGAGCTAGTCAAAGCGCTCAAGACTAGCTCGTCCTTGGTAAAAGTAGCAGCTTCGCCGAAAGTTCCTGCGATAAAAATTGGGAACCACCAGAACTTGAGGAAATGAGGGATGGCAAAAGGACTATCGACGATTTAAAGCAGGACTGGAACCGAGTGGAAGCAGAGCGGAAATCTGCCGATTAGAACTGGGAACTGTCCGTTCACCGATACTCTTTAATGTCCCTGACCGCTTTAGGAGCAGTCGTACTGATGATCGTCTGTGTGGTCCGGTTTTTAACCAAAAAATTGCAACATATTCCGCCCATCACTGAGGTAAACTTCAATACGGGGGGTATGGAGTTGCCAACCCGTCAGCTGCCAAAAAGACATGCGCCTGCAGCACCCTCCAGAATAGCAGCAGACTTCGCCATCACCTCTGCCCGGGTGTAAGAAAATTATTTTTGACAATAAAAATGTTAGAATAAAGTTTTAATAAAATTTTAGAATTAAGTATTTAATAATATTGTTACATCCAGGCTAGGATTCGAAAAGATAGAACGTAATTCTATTTAATTAATCTTTATTAGTTCTCTATCAATGTCTTTTACTTCTTGATTATTATTCTAATAATTCACTTATTTAATTCAACAATTCACTTTCACAATTAATCACTTTAAACAATCACTTTTCTCTTATTCAATATTCTCTATACTTTTCACTACTGTCATCTATCGCCCTTCTTTATCGCGGTTCACAACTCGAATGTCTTGGGTGCTCCTGCGACATCTATTTATATCTCCTAGTGACACCTCTCGAAATTTCCAGATTCGTTGAGAAGGTTCGTTAAGTTCAGAAGGTTCGAGAACAACATACCAAGTTATACCACAGCTACTCAAACTGCTATTCCAATGCTGCCAAAATCGGTAATATGGCCACTTTCTACTAGATGGCGTAGTTGACTAATTAATACTGAATGACACAGTTCAAGCAAACATGCAACAATATTATATGTCATTATATGTCATTATATGTCAGTAAAAATGTTAGAATTAAGTTTTTATATACCTATATAAGTCAATACCAATTTTAGAATGAAGTTTTTTTTATATGTATATATAAGTCAGTAAAAATGTTAGAATTAAGTTTTTTATATATGTAAGCCAAAAAAATGTTAGAATTAAGTTTCATATATATATAACTAGCTGCAATTGCCCGGCTTTGCCCGTGCCCGAGAATTCTATTGGCCAATATGTTCGAGTAGACTTCCTTATAATTGTCTATAGCGGGTATCCGGCGTATGTTGCTGCGCCTAAAAAAAGAAGACCGATTTTGACCAAAGTTCACAGAAACACTCTCAGGCCAATGCCGAAGATTGCCTGATTTGAGCTCAACCGATGAAATGGACTGCACGTTTTTCTCCGCATTGCTTAGGCCGCTCACACAACTTCGTTGTTCCGTTTAGGGTAGGTGCTTGTTGTCTGGCAGGCGCCTATGTCACCTTACTTCTGCGAATCAAACAACAAAGCGAAAATAAAAAACTTCGATTGAATCACTTTTCATTTACTTCCACACCGATTGTTATCAATGTTGGAAAAGCAACTTTCCGATGTCCGATTCACAAAAAAATGCAAAAAATTTCAATAAGAGTTATTTGAATAAAATATTGAACACACGATATCTCAAGAATGAAAGTGCGCACAAATTCCACAATAAACTTGAAACGTTCGTGTGGTCTCCCTCTTTCATATGCTTGTTCGGATAACAAAATAAGTGACGTCTGTACGGTCTCTGTATCTGCGTCGTAATTTACACGCATACGCACATATGCATGTGTACTCATTCAAATGCCCATATCTCACACACCGATGCAGATATAGCCAAACATAACAACCTTCGTGCAGACGTCGACTTTCATGGAAATTTTTTTTATTGGAATCGGTTAACGCGTTTGGCCAAACACCGGCAACAAACACAAATATGGATTGATTTTTATATATAGAAAATATTACACAAAAAAACTTTTTATTATTTCACTAATGAAACACACAGTGTATAAATACATTGTCAATTTTTTTTTCTTTTTTAAGAAACACATAATGTACACACCGATGCAGATACAGACATCGCACATACATAACATCCTTCGTATAGACGTCACCTTTCTTTAAAAAAAAATTTCATTGGAATCGGTTAACGCGTTTGGCCAAACACCGGCAACAAACGCAAATATGGATTGATTTTTATATACATATATATATAAATAGATATTGATATATTCTCATATCAATTTTACAAAAACTCACAAAATCGCAATGAAGAAATCCGAATCCGACAGCGCCACCAAACATGAAACAAAATTGGCTTCTCCATTAATCGATAATAGATGGCGTTACGTTGCGTGTCTATCTGACAGTTCAATTGTGATACGATATGTTACATTCAAATGTGATTCTTTATTTGGTTGTTGCCAAAATAAATAAATACAAAATGAAAAAAAAAAAAATTTAAAAAAAATCGAAAAAAAAACCTGTCGTAACACGCTGGGTGGTCAAAATAAGTCATTTTGAAATTTAGATTTTTTTTTTCTTCTAAAACCCGTGCTGAGAAAATACCTTTCCAACAAAGTATAAATCATCAAAATCGGTTCGGCCAATCTCGAGTTATGCGGTTACATCGCTTCGGACACTTTCTTTTATATATATAGATTCAATACAAATTTTAGATTAAGTTCTTATAAAGGGTTTTTCAATAAGAGCGCTACAAAAGTTTTTTTTAAATAAAACAAAAAAGGTTTTGGATATCAATGAAATTCTTTATTCCTGTGAAAGTACGTTTGATGCCATTATGTATGGAACTCGATTTATTTTGTATGGCCACCACGGGCACGCTTGCAGAAGTCCAGACGCTGAACCCAATTTTCGACGGTTTTCAAGCATAAATCGGCCGATACTGCTGCAATTTCACGTTCGATATTCGTACGAAGTTCATCAATCGTCGCTGGCTTGTTGGCATAGACCATAGACTTGACGTAGCCCCACAGGAAATAGTCTAACGGCGTCTGACGCTAAATTCTTCAAAATCATTTCTTCTCCACACGACTCTGATCTTCTTCAACAAGACCTCAATAGTTTTTCGGTCTGGTGTCAAAAAAACTTTTTTGGATCTGAATATTGCTAAATGTGAATTTCTTACTTTTTCACGTAAACGGATTCAGTCTCCCCCCAGATGTTACTTTTTGAACAACCAACCCATTGTTACCGTTCTAACCATTCGCGACCTAGGTGTTCTGTGTGACAGAGAGCTTAACTTTCGGTCACATATTGACGAGATAATCAATAAAGCTAACTCAGCCCTTGGTTTCGTCAAACGGTGGTCTAAAGAATTTACCAATTTACAAAATCCCTTTACATTACCTACGTCCGCCTTTTCCTAGAGTACGCTAGCCAAGTGTGGGCACCATACTACCAGGTCCACATTACAAGAATCGAAAGCATTCAACGTCGATTTCTCCGTTTTGCTCTTCGTGGGCTCCCGTGGAATAATCACCTTATCCTTCCACCATATCACGAACGCCTTAATTTAATAAACCTTAAGACCCTTGTATGTTGCAGAAGGTCAACTCTAACCACCTCCTCTTTGATTTTAATCACTGCACTTCCTCCCTCAAATCTACCCTCCTCCACCCCTCAACATCCACCTAATTAGTTTTAAGTATTAGTTTTTAAGCCCTAGCTGTAAGTCTTAGTGTAATTAGTTTTTAAGACCTAAAGCTTGTATTAAGCTGAATAAATGGGGGTGTATGCCCCCACCAAAATTAAAATTAAAAAATTATTGAAAAACCCTTTATAAATAAGTCAGTAAAAATGTTAGAACTTAGTTGTATACATATATAAGTCAATAAAAATGTTAGAATTAAGTTGTATACATAATACATATACATATGTCAATAAAAATATAAGAATTAAGTTTTATATATGTAGGAATGTATAACCTACAAGGTGCATGCCAGTAGCAGGTCGTATCCTTTTCAATTCTTTTCTGTATTATTATTCGATTACAATGTGTATAAGTTTCATTTGCATGTTTGTATTAAGTTCTAATTGGGACACAGTTTGTATTTTAGACAGTTCATATTCTATTACAGTCGTCAGTATTTGTTTACTCTTAGATCGTCGACCGTATTTGTTTACTTTTAGATCGTCGACCGTATTTGTTTACTTTTAGAGCGTCGACCGGCCGTATTGTTTATACTTCAATAGTATGATCGTGATGACACATCGTGGGCTCGGTGGTCGACCCTTAATTGGTTTTCGTTTTCGTTTCGAGTCGAAACTGCGACAATGTAATACCCATTGATTCATCATGAGTGGAATGCCATCATTGAAATCGGAATGCATGTGTTGACCTAGATCTGCGGTCATAAAAGCAAAGACGATTATCGTTTGTCATGTAGCAATACAATGACACCGTTGAAACTAGCATTGGTCATACTGGGCGCGTGCGGTGGGTGGATGGCCCTGACTTTGATAGTAAAACTATGGACTTGGCACCAGGTTTTGAGTGCGTTTGGACTATGGGATTGGCTGGGATGAATCAACAAGCGAGAAAACGAAGCGAGAAGGTGGTAGTCTTGTTGGAGCAGAGTTGCGGTACGGTCGACGGTCCGGTTAGAATAAAGATTATCAACTCAAATTATAAATCGTTCACTTGCTTGTATGTAAAATGTAAAATAAAGATTAAGTTAATTGAAAAGTTCTTTTTCTACATATCTTCTGAATTGTTTCGAAGTTGTTCTTGGTATATGGGAAGTCTTTTCTGTTCCTACATATATATATAAGAAAATAAAAATGTTAAGTTACGATGAATAAAGATGGCTAAATCTAAGCCGGTGGTTCGGGTCGAAATTTCCCCGCAGGGGTGAGGGATGTTGTACCCCAATATCTGGGTCACCAGCTATAACCTGGGTTGAACCGACTTGGGCCATTGCACTGCGTCGACACAGTATTGCTGCGCTTTGCATAAGCTCACGCAGCAATACTGTTTAACATTTGTAATTGGCACAAGAGGTAAACAGCCGGGAATTGCTGAGTGTACAATTCAGCGAGTTTCGATTGTAACTACCGGTTTACGATCGAGTCTGATTTGAACTACGAAGCGCGAAGGTCTTTTTCTTTAGCATTTAAAGTATAACATTGTTGATGTCTTTTGATTTAGCATTTAATTTAATAACAACCACAAACTCTTCTTTACACGGCTGGAGCCACCTCCGTATTCTATTCAACGACTCCATCATATGTCAGCTGAGCAAACTGCCTACTTTCAATATGTCGTTCCCCAGAACTTTATGGACTACGTAAGGTGCTTTATATTTCGGCACAAATTTTGTATTAGTCCCTACCACCATAAATAGGTATATTCCGAATAACAACAAAGTCCCCAATTTGAATACCTTTCTGTTCGCGTCTGTTCGCGTCTTCCGCAAGTCACGGTTTGAAGTAAAAGTCATTTTGTCGTCCACGTTGTTCGATTCCAAAAAGAAGTATACTCGGCGAATTTAAGGTAGTACTATAATTGAATTATTGATTGCATATTCCACCTGATGCAGTTAACTAGACCAGTCGGCATGGTTTAGTGGTTCACACATTTCCCCCAGCATACCTTTGATCACCCTATTCATTATCTTAACCTGCCCATTGGATTGGGTCGATGCTACGGCATACTTAAAATGCTTTATGTTTCGCTTCAATAAAAGCTAACATATTTTTCAAGAGCGGCCTTAACTTCCTTTGTACTAGTCGAAACTTTGTCGGATAAAATTTAGCAAATTTGGCGAAGGCGTAAACTACAACCAATATGTGAATGCTTTTCGAAGTCATAGGTATAGATTCGAAATAAGACACAAACCGGGTAGCATAAGTGATACATTTAAGACAACTCTGAATGAAGTGCTCTACTTTCCGTCGGATGCTTGGGAACCAATAGTAGGTACCGAGTAATCTTCCCTCAGCATTTATCAACCAATTGAGAGCCTAATTTTTCGTGAATAAGTCTTAATCACATTTTTCTGATGAATTTTGTGAATAGTTTCGTCGCGGAGTCGTATCATCTTTACATTTAACGTCAGGCAGAATATCTTTGCGTAAGAGGTTATATTTACTAAGAGTCGCCAAGTTATCAATAGTTTCGTTTAGTCAAATGAATGCTTAAAACTCTAAAAGTCTCATATATTCATCAATGTGTATATCTCAACGTAGTTGTTACGAAATCTGGTGGAAAACAAAATAACTTGGTCCATTTTTGATTCTAGTATTTTGTTTTCTTTTAAAAAAAAAAGTATATCCAAATCCCAGAGCACTCAGACTCGGTAACGGTCCATTGTACTACCAAGCAGAAATTCTCCTTTTGCTGTAGAAGTTGGAGAAAACAAGGTGTCATTCTCTCCATTAAAGGGTGGCGTATGTTGTTGTTCCCCATGGGGATTGAACCTGCACAGCACGGATCAACCTCTACACCGTCGCCACCCTGATTCTGGTATAGTTGTAAACTGTTGGACTTTGCTCAGTTGGTATCTGACAACCAAGTCGGCTCTGTCAAAACGAAACTGGTGTTCCTCAATAGCATTGGGAGGGTCCCATGGATATATCAGCATTGAATCAACTGCCTCTTTAGCAGGACTAATTAAACATCTCTGCAGACATAGATTCTGCGTGTTATTGTACCCAAGGTCGTCGACCCATTTGACAAGGATCCGGCTTCGAAGACTCTCGATTTCCTTTTGACTATCTGCAGTGTTATTTTGTAGTTCCTGAGCTGACAGTGTTAGCGCGTTTATGCTCATTGTCAAGAGCCTGTAGCGGCGGCAAATCCTCTGTGTTTGGCATTATAGTACGAGTAGTATTCAGGTCCTCCCCCGATTCATCCGATGATGCGATTTCCCGTTTTTTCTCAAACTTCGTATAGGTGATAATAACGTTTTAAGGGCATTCAATATTTGCGTAGACTTAGCAATTTATTCAGATCCTTCGTGTAGGTACCGTGTTGATATAATGATTTGGCACCACGCATCCAGCTATTAAACGTTCATCACGACATCTATTACAATAAACATAAAACCTGTAGTCATCTAAACAACATGCCTTTCTAGAAGACTTCCTCTTCTTTCCCAGCCGTCGACATGGAAGGTTCTATCTGCGATAATTAATTAACATTATAGGTATAATTAACTTAAACTTTATTCTTGAATTATATAACATACATACAATAAAGCCAATATTATATTTTATTTGTTACCATATTCGTTTGGAGTATTTTATTTAATAGAAGAGGATACTTTGATCATCGGGGAGTTTTAACAGGTTATGAACCCAGGCACACAAAGCAACCCAGGCTCACAAAGCAACCCAGGCTCACAAAGCAACCCAGGCTCACAAAGCAATCCAAGGCACCTCGGCACCCCAAGTACTTAATATGGAGGAAGACAAATATAAATTGCATGTATTCGATGGGACGAATTTCAATAATTGGCGTTTCAGACTTGAAGCCGATCTTGAGGAGAAAGACTTGCTTAAATTTATTCACGAAACCCTGGAAAAATCGTTGGAAGGAAAAACAGCTCAAAATGAAATAAATTTAATCAAAAAACAAGAAAAGAAGTGCAAAGCTATGATTATTCATCGAACAGCAGATGACCAGCTAGAATATATTAAGGATAAAAGCACAGCAAAGGAAATTTTTGATTGTTTAACGGCGATTTTCGAGAGAAAAAGTACTGCATCTCAGATGTGTCTACGAAAGAAACTTTTAACTTTAAAATGTGGCGAAGGAGAGAGTATAGAGCAGCATTTACTCGCCTTCGATAAAGTGGTAAGGGAGTTGAAGTCCGTTGGAGCAAAACTAGAGGATACAGATATTAGCTGTGTTTTATTATCCATGCGGATCTGGATCTGGATCAATTTAATACGTAAAACAAAAACAACACAGGATCTTGCTATTTATCGGGATCATTAATCGTGATCCAAAATGTAATTACAAAACTCACTACCTGTTTTTTCGTGGCGTTGCTTATTAAAATTATAGGAAATTATAGGAACACAATAATATTGCCAGACTAAAATATGAAACACTATTAATAACACAAAAAATCAATTAGCATATTTTCATATTCGAATAATTTACCACTGCGACTTTTGAGACGTTTTGCTTCGTAATATAATACACAAAAAGTAATGGAAATATTAGCAGTACAATACTGTTAATATGTTGCATATTTGAACATAACATTTGAACATAGTTTCTGAAAAAAAAATATTGAGTGCAAAATGTATGTTGATTTGTATTCAAATGGCAACACCCCCGACACAACAAGCGATCATATTGTGACGTCACATTGTACCCTATATTTGCAATATGGCTGAGTGCCAATCGAAACTTGAAATACCTGGTATCGTCTGTTATGTGTTAAAAACAACTGTTGCCACAACTTGCCACTGATGATCCAGATCGTTTTATTATCAGATCGGATCCGTATCAAGATCATTGGGATAATAAAACGCGGCTATTGTTTGTCATCTTTTATTATCTCTACCTAAATCGTTCGAACCGCTTGTCACCGCATTGGAAACAGTCGAACAAGAAAAACTAACAATTGAGTTCATCGAAAGCAGATTACTCGAAGAAACAAACAAAAGAAACATGAGCGAGAACTCTCAACATACGAATGTAGCTATGCATGTAAAATCTACGTTCAAATATAAGTGCTACAAGTGTGGTAGAATTGGACACAAGAAAAGTGAGTGTAGGCATTGTATATAAACCTTATAGTAGTGCAACCGTGCGTAAACGGCGATACGCCACCAGTGCGCACTCGCCCGCAACAAATCATGATAGTCTAGTTCTACACCATTCTCGTGCTGGGAATATGAGTAGGAGGATGATGCAGGTAGTGGTGGTGGTTCGCAAAGCAGGTTTCGTGTAGATTTATGGTATATTTTTTGTTTGCTTTGATGGAAGGGGTATGTTATGTTTTCTGGATTTTAACACAATTGGTATGTGTGTGTATGATCGTTGAAGGAGAGTCGCATTTCAGCAGTGAAGATTCTCAAATATTTTTTTTTTATAATTCATACGAGTATTTGCAAGTGAAAAGCAGATATTCATAATGATGGTAGATGAAGAGAGGTGGGATAACTGTAGTTGGGTAGATTGATGGTATATTATTTGTTTGCTCTGATCAAAGTTTTTGGGGTAGGTTATGGCATATTGCAATTAGAACAAAACCGTCATCTGGAACTTATTTTGTTATATTTTATACAATTGGTGTGTATATGTTAAGATCGGCGAAGGAGATTCGCATTTCAGCAGTGAGGCATATCATATTTGCATGTGAAAAAAATTAATTGAGGCAGAGATAAAATAAGACAAGTTAGAGTGTGTGTACGAGCGCGTGCCCTGCTTGTAAAAATAGCTGCCGTAGGTTATTCATGAACAACTCAAATTGGTTTATTTATTGGTTCATCAAATAAAAAGGGCATTCATTCATAATCGGTATTATCAAAATCATATTAGGTTCATATTTCGTTTGCATTATGTTACACAATCGAATCTCCGAATATAAACAGAATTTTTTCATTTGGTTTTGCACAAGCACCTGAGTGCCTCAGTTTGGGCAGCTAAATATCATTGATTTAGGTATTCTTTTTGATACCTACTTCTTTTGATACCGTCATACCGACCACTAGCGGCCGATATACTTAATGCAAATTTCGTTTTCAGGATGTCCCAGTAGGTACCTACTAATGAAATGAAGTATAGTTTAAATTTAACTTTTGAAGTAGGTAGGTACAATTATGAAATTTTATAGGTAGGTACCCAAATGCATTGAAATATTGAACTCCATCAAACGCATGGTTAGACGTATCGCATGTTATAGAAACCCACATTTTTTATTCTAGCCTCGTTAATACCTCACCCAGAAAAAATATAAGTTTCATATGTATGTATATACATACAGTGAAATCTTCCTTGAGGGGACATTAATGGTGCACATTTTTGTCCGCTTAAGAGAGTTTACCGTTTAAGGAAAATTAAAACAACTTATCCATCTTTAAGCTAAAAAGAAAAGTCTTCATATTCACTTATGTATGTATATACAAAGATGGTATATTAATTGTTGGCTCTAATGGAAATTTGGGGTAGGTTATGGCATATTGCGAGGAGGCCGTAGGATGTTTGCTGGTATTTAATACAATTGGTATGTACCTCCGTCTCACCTGATTACGAACAGGTACGAGTAGTTTCTTGATTTAATTTTACGAAATTTTTTAACTCCTTCGATAATATGGGAAAAACCAAATGCAATATGAAAGAAGGCTATATTAAGTTTATGTTGAAAAAAAAAAATTGGGATTAGGTAGATAAATTCGATTTTATTGATGCTTTTCCCAAAAAGGTTAGTTCCCAAAAGTTAGTCCTTTTTTTCGTCGCACCTGATTACAAAAACATCAGCAAAATAATGGCATGCGGCCTAAATGTCGTCGCGACAAGCTGCGACCAAGGATCAAACAACGTACTGGCTTACAAACTGCTAGGAGTGTCAGTAGAAAAGCCTTATTACGATGTTGGGAATGAAAGGGTTTTCATGCTGTACGATTATCCGCATCTCTTCAAGAGCATGCGGAATATATTGTTACAGCACAAAATCATAATTTCAGGAGAAATTATAGATTGGAACGTAGTTGTTAAGCTGTATGAAGAAGACTCGAAAGGAGTTTTGCAAGTCTTCTTCAAGCTTACTAAGAGCCATGTTTGCCCAAATGGTTTTGAAAAACTATCGGTTAAACTGGCAACACAAATATTCAGCGCTAATGTAGCTGCCGGAATTTTGTATGCAGTGAAAGCAAACTGCTACAAAACAGTTGAGGAACAGAAAGTTGCCGAATCAACAGCAACTTTCTTACAAAAAATGAATGACTTGTTCGACAACCTGAATAGCGACAGACTGAGTTCCAGGAATCCAAGTCGTCAGCCAATTTCAGATTCGACCGACACACTTAAGTCAATACGAAATGCTCGCCAGTGGATAAAAACGTGGGAATATACCGGAAGACTGCAAAAACCTCCTTGCTTTTTCGGCTTGGAGCAGATACTGCTAGGAATTGAGATGATGTGGACACATCTTAAGAGTACTGAGCAGAAGTTTCTCCTGACTGCGCATCTTAACACAGATCCAGCAGAGAACTTATTTTCGATGGTGCGGCCAAATAGGGGATCGTATGAGAAAAACCCCTCGGCTTACAGATTCATAAGAAATCTTAAGCAAATTATATTTAAAAATTTAAAATCTTCAGATCATTCGGGCTATGAAGATTCTGGAGCAGAGCTATTGCTGGATGAAGCAGATCGCGAAGAACTGGATATTGAGCGGGCAGCGAATGAAGAATTTTCAGTTGAAGTCCCATTAGAAGACCACATCATGGAGACCGATATTTTAAACAATATCGAGTACGATGACGCAGATGAAGACTACGCAAGGAACAACACTATAGAAACAGTACTAACGAAAGGATGTTCAGAGAAGCTACAGGAAGGAGCTTTGACGTTCTACGCAGGATTTGCAGCGTTTAAGTTACGGAACAAGATTAATTGCGAAGCCTGCACGCAATTTATGATCGATGAGACAAATTCTTATCGAGAACAAACCTTGTTAATACGTCTCAAGGCTTATGAGACCACACAAACTGTGTTAAAGTTTGGGAAGCTTACGGTGCCTACTATAAGCTTCGAAAATACTGCGAAAAGAATAAAGGAGATATTCGAAACAGTTTTCCGGAGGACCGCAAACAAGCAAACTTGGTTGAAAACCTCATGTCTCAGATGATAAACCAGTTGGAAGTGACAAAAACCATGACGTGTAGCAATTATGGACACAACGAATACATCGTTAAATTTATTTTAATCGGACTGATTAAATTTACAATAAAAAAAAACAACAAGGATTTAAGGCTGCCAAACTTTAAGGATAAGCATCATGTAAATAAATATCTATAAATAAAGTTATATTTTAATAAATGAATGTGTGTGTTTTTCTGATTTTCATATATAAATATTTATATGTACTCATATTTATTTTTATTTGTTTTTAGTTATGGTAATATTAATATATAGTTTATTTATTTTTTATATATACTTTAGGTATGCGCTTTTGGTTAAAGGGCCCTATGCGTTGTTATGTTACGTAATATTTTATTTATTTATTTATGAACTATGCGCGAGGAGTAGGCCTAATGGGGATACCTCGGTGAAAAAAAAACGCATCAAATGTTCCACCTCCTGGGTGATGCGGAAGAGAACAGACTTGTGTTTTTTAAGTATCAACCACAGCATTAAAAAAAATTTAAATAAAATATTCAATGCTGTGATTGGTACCTATGCCTCGAATATCCAAATTGGTTAAATGAACATTTCTTTATCTTTAAACTACATACATAATATTCTCAGTATTTGTTTTTTTTTCTTTTAAGAAAGCAATGAAAACATATATTTTTGCATGTCTAAATAGGTAGGTACTCGTAGTTTGTTTGACATTCATTCAAATAATAAAAAAAAAAAAATGTAAATCGACAGGTGAGCCTACGAGGAGTAGGCCGTCTGATTAAAGCTCGGTGATTAAAAACACGTATATCTAATGTTACAACATGGGTAATGCGAAAGAGAACCAATCAAGCAACCTTCATTAGAAGCAAAAAACACAAACAAGTGACCTTCCTCAATGCTTTATTGCAAAGGTGCAGGGACTTTAAACAACGAAAATTCGTATTATCCATATAAATATTCATCGTGTAGGTACCTATTGACCAATAAGTGGTGGTGCAGCATGGCATAATACCGACACAAAATAAATTATGTCATTGCTTTATAAATTAGACTGAATATTTCTAAATCAATTACAAAAAGAATGATATAAATCGGTACATTTTTCGACAAGATATAGCCAAAATAGCGAGAATCTAAAATGCGATAAATTCATAATTTCTCATTTGAAAGAAAAATACCCAAATCAAATTTTATTAAATTTTTCGTTTCAAACGAATCGCCCCTTCCATCCAGAGAGTCGATAATGCGAAATCCATTATCCATACAAATAATAACTTACTTGGTTTCCATCATCAACCTCTGCTACTTGCCAAACATACGTACATGAATATGCTACCTGCGCTGCCTACGCCTATGCTCCTTCTTACAATGAAAAAAAATGCATACACAATGGAATGAAATTCGTTCGGCGGAAAGATTCGAGAGAGACAAACCGGTTTATTTGGTCTTGCTTTCTTCGTTTTCAAAGTGTGTATTTAAAATGCAGATCACAGCAAAAGTTTAGACACAAACATTCTAGCTCAATTCATAACGCCATCTGCATTTAGTCGGCTAAAACAAAAAATTCGACATGATGGCACTACTATAGGCGTTTTTTCTTTTTTGACCCCGAGCAGGGAACAGAGCGGGGCCCGAGCGATCAGAGCTCGCTCCGAGCTGAACGTAACCTGAGCGCTCCGAGCTAATTAAGAAACAGAATTGAGCACTGAACTGTTATTAGATAATTTTTTTTCTATTAATTTTCAAAATAGTCAGGATTGCTTCTGAAATTGGTGTTTGTCAAGGATTGTTCCATTTAAATTATAATTTCTAGTAAATAAACTATGGAAAAAGCACAAATAAGGAATGAAGTCAGCCGCGCTCAGTTTTTCGCTCTATGTGCTCGGTCATTTTTAATCGAGCTCATCGAGCGAGCCCTGAGCTAGCTCAGAGATAAAAAAGAAATACAAATTTTGTGCTCAGAGCGCTCCGAGTTAAAAAAGTAACACAGTTCTTTTTTTGACAGCTCAGTGCCCCGCTCGGAGCTAAAAAAGAAAAACGCCTTATGGCTTTTTCCATTTCCATGTACTTGCGACTTTGACCTACACCATTGTATATACACTTTATAAGGCGCTTTTCTTTTTTAGCTCCGAGCGGGGCACTGAGCTGTACAAATAAGGAATGAAGTCAGCCGCGCTCAGCTTTTCGCTCTATGTGCTCGGTCATTTTTAATCGAGCTCATCGAGCGAGCCCTGAGCTAGCTCAGAGATAAAAAAGAAATACAAATTTTGTGCTCAGAGCGCTCCGAGCTAAAAAAGTAACACAGTTCTTTTTTTGACAGCTCAATGCCCCGCTCGGAGCTAAAAAAGAAAAGCGCCTTATAAAGTGTATATACAATGGTGTAGGTCAAAGTCGCAAGTACATGGAAATGGAAAAAGCCATAAGGCGTTTTTCTTTTTTAGCTCCGAGCGGGGCACTGAGCTGTCAAAAAAAGAACTGTGTTACTTTTTTAACTCGGAGCGCTCTGAGCACAAAATTTGTATTTCTTTTTTATCTCTGAGCTAGCTCAGGGGTCGCTCGATGAGCTCGATTGAGAATGACCGAGCACATCGAGCGAAAAGCTGAGCGCGGCTGACTTCATTCATTATTTGTGCTTTTTCCATAGTTTATTTACTAGAAATTATAATTAAAATAGAACAATCCTTGACAAACACCAATTTCAGAAGCAAACCTGACTATTTTGAAAATTAATAAAAAAAAAAATTATCTAATGACAGTTCAGTGCTCAATTCTGTTTCTTAATTAGCTCGGAGCGCTCAGGTTACTTTCAGCTCGGAGCGAGCTCTGATCGCTCGGGCCCCGCTCTGTTCCCCGCTCGGGGCTAAAAAAGAAAAACGCCTATATAAGAAAACGTGAATACTTACAGCACAGTGCGAATGTCACAGAAAGCAAATTAAACGACCACAAATATTCGTTCGTTGCCAATTCAAAAAACGGTTCTTTATGCCCTGCAAACCGTATAGTACAGTTTTACCTCGACTCCGGTGCAACGGATCATATGGTGAACGATGAAGAGTGTTTGACTGAGTTGAAAAGTTTGCCAAATCCAATACAAATAGCTGTCGCGAGAAGTGGTGTTAATATAGAAGCAACAAAAATTGGAAAAATACGCGGACAAATTATCGTGAATGGCAAAAAGTTACCATTTGTAATGGAAAATGTGTTGTTCGTCAAAGAATTGTCCAACAATTTATTTTCAATACGAAAGTTAGAACAAAAAGGACTAAAAATTGTGTTTAACAATAAAATGGTGAAAATATTTAATGGAAAAGAATTAGTGCTACAAGGAAAAAGTAACGGAAAGCTCTATGAAGTGAATTTCTTTGTAAGCAAACCGCAATACGCTGGTGTGTGCAAAAGCGATGAAAATTTCGAGCTGTGGCACAGGCGACTTGGTCACCTAAATAACAAGGATATCCTCAAATTAACGACAAATAAAATGGTAAGAGGAATGGAACATATGAATACAAATGCTAATTTAGAATTTTGTGAATCCTGCATTATGGGGAAACAGAATCGAAAGCCATTCAAAAGTGTTGTTGGATGCAGATCAGAAAGGCCGCTGGAATTAATACATAGCGATGTCATTGGACCGATTACGCCATTATCACACGACAATAAGAGGTACGTAGTAACTTTTATGGATGATTATACTCATTTTGCAGTAGCCTATCTTCTTAAATGCAAAAGTGAGGTGTTCCAGAGATTCAAAGACTATTGTG
The DNA here is from genome assembly GCA_949715645.1 of Portevinia maculata. Taxonomy (NCBI): domain Eukaryota; kingdom Metazoa; phylum Arthropoda; class Insecta; order Diptera; family Syrphidae; genus Portevinia; species Portevinia maculata. The sequence continues at coordinate 12,256,657 of OX454526.1, forward strand.
CACTCAGTACTGCACAGTTTCAACAACCAATTTCACGTCTTCGTGTTGACAATGGTGGTGAGTATTGTTCGAAAGCATTTCAACAATTTTGTATTTCATCTGGGATTCGTTTTGAATACACTATACCATATTATCCACAACAAAATGGCGTTGCTGAGAGATTCAACCGAGTCATCATGGACAAATCTCGAACAATGTTGCTGGAATCTAAGCTAAACAAGTCGTTTTGGAGCGAAGCAGTTTTATCATCCATATACTTGGCAAACAGGAGTCCCACAGCAGCTTTTAAGAACACTGAACACCAATATTGCACACCAGCTGAAATGTGGTACGGTAAGAAACCTAACCTCTCTAATTTAAAAGTTTTTGGATGTACAGCGTACGCTCATATTCCATCGCAACTCCGCACCAAATTGGACGGAAAATCTCAGAAGTGTATCATGCTTGGTTATGCACCGACTGGCTATCGTCTGTGGAGCTTCAAGGATAACAAAATCATCATGGCCAGAGATGTTGTTTTCCAAGAAACATCAACTAAATCTGAGAACAAATGTGAGTCATCTCGGGAGGCAGAAATCAACAACGATGATGCTGAAAGTCTTAAATTTGAAAAAGAATCAAATATGCAACGCAGTAGCGACGAAGAAGAACAATTTGAAGGATGGTCTGAGCACGGCGAAGAAGAACTCGGTGAAGAAGAACACAACGGCGAGGAGGAACAACGTACGACACAAACTATTTCAACTCGATTAGGTCGGGTAGTGAAATGTCCAGCTTTTCACGTAGTGAAAACACGAAACGATAAAGAAATAAAACATGTAAACTTCGGCTACGCGAAATAAAGTGTCAGTGGTTTAGGGGTTTAATATATAAGATTACTGATATGAAAGTTCAAGTGTGATGATGTGAGTGTGCCATGGCATGTTCAAAGGAGAGATCCTTCGAATCACCTTCGAACCCTGTCAAAAAGGCAATATCAATCAACGTTGCAATACAAACGCGAAATAGAGGCAGGCCTAAAAACGCCTGCATCAAACATATCACTACTCATACACTTCGCTTCAACTGAATAAGCACAAACATTTTCTAGCTACGTTGTCCGTTTTTTTAAAACCTTGTGCTGTAATATATCATTTGATGATGCTAACTGTTTGCTTATGATGTTGAAAAAAAAAATCGGAATGAATAATTCAAAAAGTACCGCTATTTTTTCGCTGGTTCCAAATTTCCTTTATAACTTAATAAAGTCATTTTTGAGGGTCTGGAACTCAAGCTCAACAGTGCCATAGTAGCTAACTGCTCCCCATACCAAAACACCACCTTCTCGACTATGATGCCGCGCTGAAAATCGTTCGTCTTTCCTCACATCATGGAAGTAGTAATTAAACCCATCAGTGCCATCAAAATTAAACTTTTTCTCATTCGAAAACACTACGTGACGCCATTCATTTTTTCAACTCATATGGAGTCTAGAGAATTCTAAGCGCATACACTTCCGTTTGTCGTTAAGTGGTGGTTTCTTTTGAATTTTCATCCGTTTTAGATGTTTGGCACTATTGATAACCCTTCGCACTGCTGAAACGCTTGCAGTAACACCGGCTTTCTGCTTTATTTTTGCCGCAGAGTCGTAGAAATTGGAAGCACATCTTAAAATTGCTCTTCGATCAACTGCTGTTGTTGCCGTTTTTTGACCTGCTTTCATGTTTTATCCGTACGAATCTTTGCTTCTTAAATAAGAATAGACCACACTAAAACTTCGTCCAATTTCGTCAGCTATAAAACGCCCGGTTAGTCCTTGTTCTTTAAGTAAATCGATTTTAGCTCTTTCAACATTATTTAGAGATTTTGGTCTACCCATTTTTCTGTGAAATACAATTAATCAAATAAAATTCACTTAAACCACTTCAACTGTTGATCTAATGTGTCCATATCCACAGAATACTCATAAGCAGTGAAAATAAATACCTTGTGTCTATTCAGTTGACGCAAAATAAAACTGCATTTTTCCATATTGAATGCTTTGCTAGAGAGCCAGAGACAAAATAGCGGCACTTTTTGAGTTATTCTTTCTGAACATCATAACCAAACAGTTAGCATCATCAAATGATATATTACGGCACAAGGTTTTGAAAAAGTGGACAACGAATGTTAATAAATTTTTGTGCTTATTCAGTCGAAGCAAAGTGTATGTAGCAACATCAGCATTTGATTGCCGATTGGCCTCAGCGACGAGGTGATTGCAAATCGGGAGGCCTGCAACTATTTTCCGAGGTCGAACCGGCGAACCCCACAGGTGGACTAGTAGGGATGCGGTTAAGTATGAGGCTCATGATCCCTTTAATCCTGATTATAGCCTCACCGCCATTAAAGGAAGAAGAAGAACATAATGCAAACGAAACGATAGGTTTTTTTTAAAAACGTTTCTGAAAAAATGTCGCTTTTCTATAATGAACTAATCAATTATCAAAATTGAATTGTTCGCCAATATCACTAAAAGACCAAACAACTAAAATGCTAGTCAAATGTCGTAGAATTTCACAGCACAAAACGTCAAACCGGAAAAATGCGTCCTGCATATCTGTTTCAACTTACACAGCCTCTTTACAGCTTTGCATAAGTTTTATCAATGAGGTTTTTGCGTTTAGAGGCATATTGAGCCTGCCTAACTTTATGCACTCCTTATAAATACGTTTATCAATAAGGCTGCTCCTATTATGAAGAATTTGTTTCAGCCGCCAGACAAAATAAAAAGCAGTATAATTCAGTTAAAAAAAATTTTATTATGCGATTTATATTTAATGACATGGTTTTATTTTACAAATTGGTAAGCCAGAGTGGTCCATCTGCTGAGAGCAGATGAAGAAAAAAACATTTAATGCTCATGCAGCACCTACTCCCAGGCGAATAATTACCGCAGTGATCACTTTAGTTAAGAAATTGGTCTGCTTGTCATCTCTGCTTTGACTACAATTTATAAGACGCTCCAAACTTGAGTATAACGCTATCTGTGTCCGCTCCATTTTTCCTTCACATTATAATCTAGAAACATTCAAAACGTGCATTGATATCTCTAATTTCCTCAACGCCCGCGCTGTGTAGCTATTTAATTATAAGGGTACTAAAACTAAAAACTCCCTTTAGTGCGTGTAAATTATAAAAAAGCTCGTTTCAATTTAGAGTGATGTGATACTGAAGGAAGACCACACCTTAAAGCTATGCATATGAGTGAATCGGGTCAATACACTTGAGGCGGCAACTAGATATCGATTGAACTGGTTGCAGAATGTGGGTCAATGTTTGCAATTATTCGCTTTGCTTCGTGCCGCTAAGTCCCCTTAGTGTATGTCAATGTAGCAATTTTAACAATGAATAGAACCTTAACTTTAACTGTATCAACTAGTACCACTTAAGTTTTTCTAAACTATCGAAAACAAAGGCAAAAAACTGCTGACGTTGATGCAATAATTTAATCGTTTAAATGCAGTTTACCTTATAACAAATCTTTCATCGTGACAACTAGAAGTTGCTCTTCATCGTCTTTGTTCTGAATTTCTTCTTCCATCACTGGGCCGTCAATTTCTATAGCAATCGATCCCTCCATTACCACTTTATTTAACTTGCTATCCAACATTACCCCCGACATTTTTGACAGTGCAGACTTTTTCCTCTTTCCAGCGTCTTTCCGCTTGGCACGCAATTTCGGCTTAGACTTTAGCTTCTTTTCTGAATGAACCGATTTTACGTGCTGTTCCAAAGAACCCTTGGTGGATAGTTTCATCTCACATCCATTCACGCTACATGGGAAACGTTTTCCCTCATGTGCTGTTCGAATGTGTTGCACGAGGTTACTTTTGTAAGCGTAGAAACGAGTACAACCTGCTTCGGAGCATGCGAATACCTCCTTGTCTTCGGCATGAGTGTTCTTGTGATCCCTTAGGTGAGCTCTAGACGTATATTCCTTGGCACACACATCGCACTTGTGAATTATGTACTTGTGTTTAGTAGCATCACGATGTGCCATCAATTTGGACCATTTATCAAAAACAGTCTGACATTGGTCGCATTTGTAGGCCCTGCAGGCATGAATTTTGAAAAAATACTCCTGAACAAAACCTTTGCCGCACTTAGTACAGCTGTAAAAAGAAACCGGTAATTGACAACCTTTTAAAACGGCGCTAGCACTTACTTAAAGGGGAATACACCCGTATGTTTGACTTCGTGTCGGCGCAACTTGATCCTTCGATTGAATACCTCATCGCATTGAGAGCATTTGTAGATTTGAGGGTTTTCGTGAATCTGATCCATATGTCGCACCATACTGTGCATCGAAGTAAACACTTTTTTGCAGAAATCGAAGCCACACTTTATGTCTTGTGTCTTTGCGACCTTTTCATGAGACACACTAATGTGACGTTTCAAGTGAGTGCTGATGGTGTAAGACTTGGAGCAGCCTTCGTACGAGCAGACATGTTGTCTCTAAATAAAAAAAACAAACTTTAACCGTGTTATAATAAATCTTAATTGAACATTTCTTACGACTCCACTGTGTTTGTATTCGTGACGATCAAGGTGTACCATCCGCTTAAATGATTGTGAGCAATTTGGGTATTTGCAGACATATTTCGGTTTCTTTTCTTCTTTGATGGAGTACAAGTAGACACTTTCTACGTCACTGTCCAATTCGGAATTAGTAGAAACATCGCCAGTGATGGTTTCTGGCAGTATATCGGTTTGGATTGGGTTTTCTATTTCTTCCACTTTGACTACAGGTAGCTCTCTATAGCTACTACTGCTAGGCCCGGCTTTGTTGGGTTGCTTAAATTTGTATAGGCTCCTTGGGTGAGATATTTTTATTTGTTGTTCGTGATCTCGTTTAGTGGATAACTCCGCTGTACATCCTTCTGATGTGACGACCTCATGTTTATGCGCCGTTTGGATGTGTTTATTTAGATTTTCTGTATCTTGGTAAAGATGTGTGCATGCTTCTTTTGGAAACTGGAACCCCTCCTTGGCCTTGTCATTGGTGATCTTTTGCTCTGATAGCTCGAAGTCCGACGACGATTCCTTGCCCGATAGTGCCTCTGTGACAATTTCGACTCCGATAGGACTGCCTAGTGTTTTTTTAGTTTTTGGATGCATGTTTATAAAGTTTTTAATTTTATTCCGGGTGTTTATTATTTAAATAAAATATGTATGTTCGTTTCCTCCGCGTGTTCAAGACTTCAAAATGGGTGTACAATTGTCATTTCAATTACGATCATGACGACATCTATCTTTGATATGCTTGTATGACAAAAGCTCTTGAAAGGTTGGGTTGAATTTCAAAGCGTGGAAAATAGGGTTCACGCAGGGTAATGGGCGTATCTGAAGTAACATAAATAAGATAAAATTGACCAAATCGGTCAATTAGCGCGAATGCCAGCATAATGGCCATATGTAATTTATTGAAATTTGGTGATGGCACTTGTTTAATTTTTGATAATTCAATTGTCATCGATTTTGAGCGAGGAATTTCTTTGTTTTTGTGCTATTTATTTGTGAAAATTCGTGGTTTCGTCTTTTATTGTTATGTATTTGATTTATGTGTTTTTTTTTTGTTTTGTTTTAGTCGGTTACTGGTTTGTTGTCGATTTAATTGTGCGTTAGCACAATTCACGTTTGAAAATAGTTAACAAAATGCTTCAAATGACCTGCAAGCAAATATGACATGATATGATATGATGATATATGTAGTCTTTTGCTTTTCGTCATTTGACAGATAGTTTCCACAAAAAGATTTCAAAATCTCATCCAAGCATTCGCACAGCTCGCTAACTAGATTTCGTTTGATATTTCAATCACGTTTACACTTGCTCTGAAACTTGTTTGTGGATTAAACACATTAAATGCCAATAAAACATTGCACTGATTTAATTTTCCATTAACCATTTAAGTAGTAATTAGTAAAAAATATTGAATCAAAATAACGAAAACATAAACAATTTTGTTTTGACATATTTTCATTCAGCTGCAGCTACATTATGTATTAATGAGACCACAGCGGCGAAACAAGAGGAGGGGCTGAAAACCTACAACAATATGTTTCAAAAAACTAGAAAATGTACCTTGGCCCATTGGTTTTGGCTCTCAACAGGGGTATTTAATGATATTTTTTATTTTTTTTTCTTAAATTCTGGCTCGCCATGGCGATTTATAAGGACACTTCGACCTAAAATGATCTTTTGTGCCGTATGGACCAGAAAAATGTAATCTAGTAGAATTTCCACTTTCTGTGTAAAGCGACAATTTTACCAGTAGAAGAATTCTTTATGTCCTCGGGGCTCATTTGTTCCCTGAAAAAAGATCTTCTTTCTAATTCCATTAAGGGCTGGCCATTCACATAAAATGTGTTCAGCTGACTCGTCCTCTTCAAGACAGAGTCGGCACTCAGGAGAGTCTGATATTCTTATTTTGTGTAGATGATATCTTAAACCATGGTGACCAGTAAGGTAACCTACTAAGTTTTTGATATCTGCTTAGGTTTAGACATTTGCTGGCATTTTGATTGAAGGGCGGAATGGCTCGTTTGGCCTGTCTTAGACCTGGGATGCTTTCCCAAAGATGGATACATTTTCTATGTTCCCAGCTTTTTATTGCTGCCGTTGCTGCTGATCTAGGAGTGCAGCAGAAAGGTTCGGGACCTATGAAAGGTGTTTCTGGACCGTCGTCGGCCTTTTCGTTCCCTTCTACCCCGACATGACCCGGAACCCACCATAATTTGGTCTTGGTTCTTATTCCGAGTGTTTGTAGGGTATTGAAGCAGTACATGACTGATTTGGAGTCAATGGTATAAGAGCTAAGGGCGTTTATAGCTGCTTGCCTATCCGTGAATATATGGATGGTTGCACCTTTTATGCCAGATAAATTAATGTGGCTGGCGCATTCTTGAATGGCGTGGAGCTCTGCTTGAAATACGCTGGGACTTTTGCCCATAGGTATCGTGAAGCGTTTGTGTGGTCCGCATATTCCCGCTCCTACTCCCGTTTCCATTTTAGAACCATCCGTATACCACTTTATGCCGTTGTGGCTGTTTGGTGGGTTATTACTAACCCATGCTTCTCTCTTGGGTATCTCCGTGGAGAATCGTTTGTTGAAGCATAGAGTTTTTTGAATGCGGTCTGTGACCGCGCAGTTCATGTTAAGTTCTGGCAGTTCATCGAGAAGGGTCTTTAGTTCCGGATGATCATTAAGACTTATCTCGTTTAACTGTATTAGACTTATTGCACTGCGGATCGCCACTTTTTGAATGTATATGTGGAGAGGTGTAATTCCTGTTATTGCCTCTATGGCAGCTGTTGGACAGGTTCGCATGGCTCCGGAGATACCAAGGCACGCAAGCCGTTGTACCTTTTTGAGCTTCTCTATATGGTCATCTGTAATGACCATCGTGTGAGACCCTGGGAAGTGAGCCTGAAGCAAAGTTTTCAGCGTTTCTTCCCGGTCGCGTGTGATTGAACCATCTGATTTGATTAACAATCCAATGCTTTTTGCTTGATCCTTTGACAGATCCCTTTGGAGGCGTGCCACCTCTGGAAGTTTTTCGATCTTCTCACAGTTTGCACGCCATGATTTATATTGTTCCCATGTGCCGGTGCGCTTGGCTTTGTTAAAAAGCTTTCTCACTCTCTTTCGAATACACTCAAGGTTATCGTTCCACCATGGTACGCACCTTTTAACCACGGTTCTTTTAACCTTGCAACTACTTTTGAATGAGGCAAGAATAATATCATTTATTTGACTTTGCGCAGCATCTGCATCATTTGTTGTTGATGGTGCTTCCGGCAGCATGTCAGATCTGACCGCTAGGTTTTCTACATACACTATCAGTTCTGTGCCGTGGAGTGCTTAGAGCAAGCAACTATCACGAGCAGAAATTTGCCGGCACTAAAAGTGCTCTAACAGGCTCATCATTTAGTGCAGGTGTTAGTAAGGACAAAACAATTAAAAATACAATAATTATGTACCTATGAAATACTAACACAAACACGAATCATGCAAATAAATTAAGACATTAAGGTATTATTGCGCAAAATATTTTTCAGCTTACGAGTAATTTTATTTTCGCGGTAAGTTCTCCAATTAGTCAGTCTGTTGTCATAACGGACTGACGCGTGTTCGGCATTGCATCTTATCTCGAATCGGATGTGCATATGATCCGATAGAGATTCCTCGCCAGACACATGCCACCCCTCTATGATATCTTTCATAAAAGGAGATGAGATAGTAAGGTCTAGTACCTCCTCTCTTATGGAATTTCTAAAAGTGGGACTATTTCCCTTGTTTAGAAAGACGAGGTTGTTGCTATATAAAAATTCTAATAACGACTCACCTCTATTGTTTGTATCTCGGCTGCCCCAAATCGTGTTATGTGCGTTTGCATCGCAGCCGATTATGATGTGTACTTTATCGTCGTCACAGTACCGGACAAGTTCCTGTACTGGTAGGGGAGGAACTACATCAGTGTCTCCAGCAAAGTACGCCGATGCGCACACAAATTTGTGTAGCTGTCTTTGTGGCATTCTATTAGAACTGCCACCAGGTCCCTAGTTGTGAAACCTGGAATGAGAGAAAATTTTATGTCTTTCTTAATAGAAATGGCCGCCCTTGGTCTGAAAGGACCTTTGGCGAAAATTATCTCTCTATTTTTACAGTTTAATCCAGATATCTTACCATTGTTTGCCCATGTTTCTGGATTAGACCAATAGCGATGTTCCCTTCGGCACATCGCTGGCTAAAGGTGTCCGAGGCACCCATAACCCTTTGCAGGTTAGCCTGCAGCACGCTTAGACGGGATGTCATTATTTTCGTGCGAATTCAGGGTTACGTACTCTGTTAGGCTTATTGTCACCTCTCCTTCGTACGACACCCTGTTGAGGGAGACCACTTTGTCTACCTCTCGGACTTTTGTTTTTGTGTCCGTCTTGCGCCCATGCCTTCTTACGATCCATACCTAGTTTAGGCCTGAACCGTTGTTGGCTTTCTTTGGCGGTGCTGTGCGCACTATTTGCCTTTTCGGCTGCGCTTGGTCTTGCGCTTGTGCCTTCTCTTTCTAGCACTGGTGTTGCCGTGCTGGAAGCTGCTGCCTTCGCTGCAGTACTGGTACTGGCCCCAATTGGATCAGTTGCGGTGTTGGCGTGCGCTTTGGTGATGTTCTTTTGAGGATCTTTCGGGCCCTGTATGGACGTCTTATCAGCACTTTTTAATATGAGTTTGGTCTGTCCGATAGAGATGCCTCGGCCCTTTAGCTCCACAAGTCTCCTCATGGAGCTGTCATTGATTGCAAAGACCGAGCGATGTCTCTGTCATCCGATCTTTGCAGAACTCTCCACGGTCTCGTGTTTTTGCCGTCTAATAAGGCCAGGATCATTTCGCTAGCTACCCCGGTACTCTGCGGGAAGAACCCTCTGATGACATGTGGTTTTGGAAAATTTTCCTCTCCCACAAGCATCACCTCTAACCCACATTTCTCCTTAAGTTTCGCGAAGGTTGTCTCCATCCACTTTACAGTAATGGCGTCCGCGTATACTATCATAAGCCATCCGGCTTTGAAAGTAGTACCGCGGAATGCTGGTTTGACCTCCTTGTCACGTTTTTCAATCGTGATGTCCATAATCCTCTCTTGTATCAAGCCCATTTGTTCGTTGGAGAGAGGATTACGATCGATGTTCACTGGTACAACCCGCAGTCTGACATAGCTCGTTATATTGCTATACGAGACTTTGTCGACGGTTGTCTTCCCAGTGCGACTTCGCTTAGCTTCGGATTGAGGCGGGGTATTATCCTCGGGTCACGTTTGCTTCACCTTGGGACCCTTGTTGACCATCGTTTGTTTCGCATAGATTCGGGCCTGCTCAATGGTGCTCCCCTTCTTCTGCGCGCGCCTAAATCTGCGCTGTTCCGATGGTGTGAATCTGACGTACTCAGACTCAGTCCGTGCCACATTGCCGACTGTCTTAGTTACGTCCTCTGTATCGGGATGTCTTTCATCGGATAATATGCTGTTGCATATGGTGCTAGATTCTGAAATAGAGTCACTGAGTTGAGACAAGTTCTCTTCAGGTTCACCCATTTCAGAGTCGATGATTACAGACTCTATCCCATTGACAGATGTCGTGTCGTCATCGACAGGGTGTTCTAAAACATCCCTAGTTGATGATGCAATCTTAGAGGCATCATTCTCTATTTGGTTTTTTGTTTTTGGATCAATTTTGATTCCCACGAGTATTCGGGATATTGTGTCGCCCGTGGTCTACCCGTCTAACTACAGGAAGGCTATCTTAAAATCGGAGGTCGCCTGGTATCCGAAGTTTGCAAACTAACGACTAAGCACCCTCTTAGCCATGCATCTCTCGGCGCTTGCTACCTTTAGATTAGGGGTTTGTTGGGGATGTAGGACTTAGGGATTTGAGGGAGGGGGTAATTGGGGAGAAAGAGAAAGCGGAGAAGTGGAGAAGGGGGGCGGACGTGGAGTCCTGGTCAGTTCTTAGTTGACGCTCATCAGACGGCCTGTCCCTTACCAGAATAGCCCGATGACTCTTTACGCCGTAAGCCTCCGCACCGGCACCATCGAATTTGCGTTCCATGATGGTGCACACGTCAAGGTGACTGACCCCGCAAGGAGGAATATTCAATGATATACCGCAAAAAAAGAATGTCAATGACAATTTCGAAAAAGTTCTAAAACCTCCATTAAATCCAAGCTCTCGATCCGACCCTGGGTGCAAGGTGATAATTGTAGCGAAAGTTATGTATATTAATAATTTAACGATTTCATGTAGACTTCGATGTGATTTCATCGAAATCTCTCAATAGTAAGAGATTTCGAAAACTTCCAAAATCTTCCGATTTCGATGTAGATTTGGAATGGTTTCACGAAATCTCGTATTTTTAGGCTTAGGCTTGACCGCTGATTGGTTAAAAATTCTAAAACTTCTTAAATTTTTAACGAATTTTGACAATTAAATGTCAAAAATCGTACTGGACTGACCGGGGGTGGCGGAGGGGGTGAATTTTAGATTTTGCTATTCCTGTTGTGAAAAAATTTATAATAAACACGTATAAAATTAATAATTTTAATATGTACAAGTTCATGCACTAATTTAAAAAATAATAAAAATTTAAAAATGTAATATATCTATAGATACTAAAAGTTACAAAAAAAGAAGCGTATTCTTACTTCTTCGTGTGCTGTTATCATTTTGATTTAATGGTTTAATATTGTGGTTGTTTGCATAATCTCTTTCCATTTGAAATGCTCAAGTCGCCCTAGCGTAACTTCGCAAAGTATGACCGATATTTGGTCTCACTGAACCTGACTTACGTTACAACCTAAGCGACGTCAAATGGAATTTGCTGGCATTAACCAGGATGGACAGAGGCTGAATGTTTTTATATTAGTACATAAAAAATAGTGTAATGAATAGAAAATTCTTTTAAACCTTACTTGAAACTTACTTAGGAACTTTTGCAAAATTTTAAGGTGCGCCATTTTTTTTGTAACTCAGTGCAATTTAATTTTTGTTAACCCTCCTCTATAAGTATTATAATGTTGACTCATAGTTTGTAACATGCTTTAATATTGATCGAGGACTCTTAAAAAAATAATATATTTGTGTTCTTCATCGAATGTTACGTCGATCCAGCCCGTCCGTCCGTTGTTAATTTTGAAGCCCATTGAACTCGAGCTACAGCTATCTAATAAATAAATAAATGAAATAATAAACTCTCTAGGGATAAATAAATAAAAATAAATGCGCAAGTGACAAGAAATTTAAAACAGTTTAATGGAAGAAATGAATGGAATTTAAAGCCCTTTTCTACGCAAAGTTTAAGCGTAAAGTCGTTCTTAACAAATCCTATATATGTATATACATAGCTTGATATCGGTTATAGCGCCCTATCGCTTTTAACGACCAAATTCGTCAGTCCCTTGAAAGTCGTTATAACCGATTTTGACTGTACAAAGATTTTTGGCGCGCATTTTTTTACAAAAACCTATGTTTCCGATAAAATCCTTAAAACATGTAAAAAACAATTATGTGTAAAAAAATATATAGAGATAATATCGTTTTAAACAATTCACCTCACAATGGTGACAAGTCCGCTTTTTGGGGGATAGAAATAGGGTATCTAACAGTTTACCCAACCGGACTTTAGCCTTTCCTTATTTTTTGTTTACAGAATCGCTTGTAAGACTTTGGAACAAGCCCTTTAGTTCGCCAAAAATTGGGAAATGCGATTCTCATTTCTCACTTTTTAAGATTTATTTTTTGTACACAACCCTGCTCTATGGTTTACTTTTAAGTATTCAAAACATTGTTTGGATATTAATTTTTTATGCTGGAACTTTATTTTTTATTTATCGCATTTATTTAAACTTTTTAGAAGTATTCGTGCAAACGTATCTCCCACCACCATAGAAATTCGCCAATGTTGACCATCAATTAATTCAGGTGTAGTTTTGTTTTCTCATTTGCTACTGACGTTTTGTGAACTACTATCAATTTTACCTTTCATATTCACAAACCTATTCAGTCATTTTGACATTTGTCGGCGATTAATTAAATAAATTTATATCGAAAAACCTTAAATTTTCAAATATTAATTGCACAAAGCAAAAATTAATGCAGAGTGTATTCTAAAATTTAAATAAACAATTCCACATTAACAGTTTTGCCAAGCTCGTGCTCCTATTTGGGAAAGCTTAGCCGCTAAAAATAAAAAGTTGCACGCAATAATACTCGTACATTAAACTTAGGCGACCATAAACGCGTACGCACTCATTGCCTCAAGCCATTCCTGCATAGCCCCACAAAACCAGAACGTCAATTTTAATTTCCTCAGTTAGTTCGGTACTGACAACTGCGGGATTTTAAGCGAAAGTTTCAAAGTTTGCCAAATCCCACATAATTATTTTTATTTTTAAATTGTTAGTTTTGTTAATCGAATCAAATTGTCACTTCGGAAAATTGTCTAATAAAAATATTAGTTCACTAAGTGGTTGCAACCAATCCAACTAAATTTGCACCATCAAATAAACACGACTGCTAACAACTCTAAACGTTTGGCTTGAGCTACATACATACGCTCGGTGAAAGTTCCTCCTCAACATATCAGAAATGTCCGCTTGCAACTGATAAACCCCCTCACACGAAATGTTAACATTCGTCCTTGCTTTCTCTTCAATGCCACTTGTTTACGTTCGCTTCACACTCTATTTGTGAATAAGTGTCTCACCTTACCACGCTCCTCACGCCCATGTTCCAATAATCTACAATTCACCAATTGCTCGCGCATTCAAAAATGGCAAAATCAGATTCTCTTTGAATGTATTGCACATGGCAAATGACTAAAACCCGAAGCGAATTTTCTTTTTTTTGTTCGAATCCGTTGGCAGGGGGCAAACGCAAGTCCGCGGTGGCCACCATTCACCAATAGAACAGAGAACTTCCAGAAGTTTACTATCTCCCTTTTATTGATCTCTGGTGCTTGGTAGTGAAAATTTTGTGTCGATAACTCGGTTGGAAAATTTTTTAATGAAAATCCGAAACTCCTAACCTAGAGTTCCAGTCGAAAAATAAATTCGCCTTTCTAAACGATTGTGGACAGACAAATAGAATAAATTGAAACATGGCGTTCGCTGGTCTGAAAAAGAAGATAAACAAAGCTAACCAGTATGTAACCGAAAAAATGGGTGGTGCTGAGGGCACCAAACTTGACATGGATTTCATGGAGATGGAACGGAAGACTGACGTGACCGTGGAGCTTGTCGAGGAGCTGCAATTGAGGACGAAAGAGTTCCTGCAGCCGAACCCTACGGCTCGGGCAAAGATGGCTGCAGTCAAGGGCATTTCGAAGCTATCTGGCCAGGCCAAGAGCAACACCTACCCCCAACCCGAGGGTATCCTGGCCGACTGCATGCTCACTTACGGTAAGAAATTGGGCGAAGACGGAATCTTCGCCTGCGCCCTCATTGAATTCGGCGAGTCCTTGAAACAAATGGCAGACGTTAAGTACTCGCTCGATGACAATATTAAGCAGAACGTCCTCGAACCACTGCACCATTTACAAACTAAAGACTTGAAAGAGGTGATGTACCACCGGAAGAAACTACAGGGAAGGCGACTGGACTTTGACTGCAAGCGTCGTCAAAAAGCAAAAGATGACGAAATCCGCAGCGCCGAGGAGAAATTCGAGGAGTCCCTGCAAGCAGCTCAAATGGGAATGTTCAATTTACTCGATAACGATACCGAGCCAGTGTCACAGTTGGTAGTGTTTTGCGAAGCGCTCTATGACTACCACTCGCAGTGCGCCGACATGCTCAAGATCTTACAAGAGACACTGCAGCAGAAACGTGAGGAAGCCGAAAATCGTCCAAAAACTGAATTTATTCCAAAGTCTCTGAATGATCTGAACCTCGATGTACATGACGACAAGTCCATGCACCTGGAGGTGGAGAGCGAACCATGGGATGGCGGAAAACAGCCATCGCCTGTCTCGTCGCCAGTAAGGTCGCCCGCAAGGACCCCAACTACCAACAAACAACCGTGTTGTCAAGCCATCTACGACTTTGAACCCGAACATCCCGGCGAGTTGGGCTTCAAGGAAAACGATATTATCCAGCTACTGAATCGCGTCGACGAGAACTGGTACGAGGGCACAGTCAACGGCCGCACCGGCTACTTCCCACAGTCTTACGTTCAAGTTGTTGTTCCACTTCCAGCAGCCTCCAATTAAATTCACTCTCCAGTCCACTCCACTCTCCAGTCGACTCTCTAACTCTAGCATACAGGTGTTGCTTGATCCAGTGTTACAAATTATACTTACTTTACGATTACGATGCTTAAAATGTATTGATATACCTACCTGAAACAATATTAATGTTTAATGTTAAAGTTTAACCATTTAATTCGTGCGAATTTTTAAAATAATAATAAATATGTATTTGTCTCAGAATATATAAGGTTTTGTTCTGGCCGAGAGGTCGGCATAGCCGCCTCTTGCCCCCTAAATATGTTTGTCATTGTGAAAGACGGAATTATTGTGCATAAAAAAACATGAAAAAATACAAAAAATAACAAACAAAAAAGGAAACTATACAATAATAAATTTAAACTATCTATATCTATCTGAAATTGAATTTTTTTTCTCTTATCTACGGCGATGGGGGATGTGCATGTACTTTTCTCTGTCAGATCTGCGTCGGTGCCAAGGTGTTCCACGCTGTCACACAAGTTGCTCTATTGCAACTTCTTCATCTCGAAAATGTCGTACATTTTAAGGATAGTTTTTTTTACATTTCATTCAATGGAATTGTGTGTGCGTGTTTTTTTAATAAGTATGTGCTCCATTAAGGATAGGTACTGTAATCCTTTCAACTTGTTAGGCATACTTTCGACAGACGAAAAAAAAGTTTGAAAAAAATCAATAAATTCAACAATGTTGACGTAATGGGAATATTTTTAGGTTGATTTACGTTTATGGCAAAAGTATTTATAATTCGTGCGGACAGGATTGCAGAGGAGTTTTGATTTATGAGCAGCGTCATTGCTAATTAAGCAAATATTCGATTTGCTTATTGTTTGTATGTATCTATGTTAATTTTCAACAATCATTAGCACTTTCGAATCACCTAAATTATGTTTAATTGAATCCACAATTTATATGGTTTGTAGTTGTCGAATATTGTAGTGTGCTTGGTTAAAGTTAGCTAGGGTTGAGAGAAACCGGGCCACCAACATAATATAATGCCCCCGAGAGCGCTGGCTGTACAGCCCGGCAGCGGATATGCACCATATTGACGACTGCCAAGGGTATGGCAACCACTCGTTGCGTAAAGCAAGTAGATAGATTACTATAATTATTTTAGGTTAAGTTGATAGGTGATTTTAAGTTTCTTTCTTCAAAAAATTCAGCGAACGTCTGCGAATGTTCTTAATATAGATATAATAGATATATCTCATATAGGTGCCATATGATATGCCATATGTATCAGGTTATGTAATGTTATGCCACTTCATATATACACACGTGTAGATTTGAATATTGACATTAAACGTGAAACAAAAAAAATAGATAGATTTTTTCTTCCTTTAACAGCGAAGTTATGGTCAGGACTAAAGGGACCATAACCATTTATGTGATCCAAGAGTTTTCTAAGACTGCCTCTTTTGTTAATGTTATTGATTGTTGTTTGACAAAATATAGCTATGTCTTTATATAAAAATAAAACACATAATGTAATCTACATGAACATAATTAGGCAACATCGGGAAAAACTGGGGTCCTAACGCCAACAAAGATAATCCTATGGATGACGACGGCTATCGTAAGATCCATATTAACAAATGGAGGGACTGGTATGCTGGCAATCCACAAATACAGTTACCCATCTAAAAAACATGACAAAGATACAAAGGATAGTATGTGTGGGCACGACCAGCGCATTAACAACCACTCCAACGACGGGACGGGAAACCATCCTATACTTGCTACCTTTAGACCTATATATGCAAGAACCTGCAGCAAAAAGCGCCCTTCGGATCAGCTGGCTATACTGCTGGAAGAAAAATTCAACGGGGCATGCATAGATTCTTATGAGATACTTAAGCCCAGCTATATCCTCCGACTACATGCCGCCACACCTTGACTTTCAAAACCATTCTCCTGCATTTCCCCTAGCAGAGAGGAATGGGAATTTAATGAACACGAATCCATATCCATCTATACAAATGGCTCAAAAATGGACGTAGGCGTTGGAGTTGGAGTGTTTTTCGAAACATTAAAGCTAAAGAACACATTTCCCCTGATCACCGTAGTGTATTCCAAGAGGAGATATTGGCAGTGGCAGAGGCAGCCAAATTAACCTCAATGGCGGCGATACAAGGTAATGATATCACAATTTTTATTGACAGCCAGGCTGCAATAAAAGCAATCTCCGTTGCCGAAATGAAATCGAAGCTAGTGACAACTAGGTCAACATAATGTAAGACTCTGCTGAGGGGTATACAGGGGAATGAAATTGTTGAAGAATTAGCAAGAAAGGGTTCTCCACAAGCCCTGAACAGGCAAACCAGTTTGTCCAACAACAACTGTGCGATTTCAAAGTACGGGTGGGGCGAAAAATAATGGAAAAAGCCAATAAGAGGTGGAACACCCTTCCCACCTGTGAAACGTATGACAAAGACAGAACCCACAAAATCCTTCTAAGAAACCGGAAATCTGTTTCGATGTTCGTGGGAATACTTACTGGTAACAATTTACTAAAGAACTACAAATTGAAAATGCATCTTACTGATGACGACTCCTTCACTTTAGAAGAACTTTAGAAAACTTTTTCCACGAGCTGACGGAACTCCCCCAAATCCTTCTATCTAATCTTTTCAGGTTTTCAGGGTCTATATGGACATAACCAATGAAACGAAGGAAGAAGATATCGAAGACACGTGGACTCCCATGGGCATCACAATGGGTCACAGTTTTGACCTGCGTGTGATGAGGAAAAACTACTTCATCAACTCAAAACCTAACCTAACCGAGACGTAAAATAGATTTTAGACCGAAAAGCAATTAGTTTATACTAGCTGTCCCGTGCTCGCCTTGCTTCGCCAGTCTGCCACTTCTCAAATTTAAAACAAAATACTTGGTGATGAGAACTGATAAAGAAAACGTCGAGAGTGTCCCTACTCATTATATGGATATACTCTGAGTGTGACTCCCTCTCAATCTCATTAACATTTCTTAACCTATCTTTCTCAATCCCATGGCCATTCGCCATAAAAAAAAAAACAACACAAACTGCACACACACAGAAATTTTCCTCCACTGAACGCTGGGAAAATCCAACGATCTAGCTTCAATCGAACATTTTACTTTTTTCAATTATACAAAATTTATTGTTTAATGCTTATTGTTCAACTTCAGGATAACCTACAAAGATGATTTATATTTATATCTTAAAATCTTTGTACATTATTGAACTTTATATTAAAAAAAATCATGTTTCATTTGGATGAGTCATTCCAAAGCTAGGAGCTAGAAAGCATTCGAGAGTTACAACTTTTCTTAGATATCAGCTTAGATCTCCGCTTCTGGACAGATTATGAAGCATTTTCCCGCGGTAAGCCTATGTCCATTCTCAGGCTCTAGACTATCTGTGTACCAAATTTCATTTAAATCGGTTCAGTAGTTTTGGCGTTAAAGCGAGACAGACAGACAGAGTTACTTTCGCATTTATAATATTAGTATGGATTAAGCGTAGTTAAGTGTAGAGCCTCCGCTTTAAAACCGGTAAGCTAGGATACCAGAGGGGCGAGGATGGATGATGGAAGGCTTGTGTCCGGCAGATACCTTCCACGGGTCGTTTGTCTATCTTGTAACTAATACTGAAATTAAGCCATCTAGTTCGTTTCTTTGTTACTGAAACTGTTTACTTTATTTTGGGTCTTTCAGTGATGATGTTCGCTTCTGGTAGAGATTCGTATATTCTGATAGCTGGATTCCTGGCCTGAAATACCATTAGGCCCTTTTAGGCTTACATCTGAAATCGAGCATTGACCTGGGTATTTACAAATGCATCATACATTGTCCAACGAATTTAGTGAAATTGGACTTGAATGCATTTTTAAATCTTAAAAGCTTGTACTCCAGATAACAATCCGATAAAACGTGTAACGCATAATCAATACTAGCAGACAAGTAAATTGTTCGGGTGCACGTAAGTAAGCATTAAAATATATCAGAGAAAGAAAGGGAGTGACTGTGTTAGATCAAAAGTGAAATTTAACAAAAAAAAATTTCAATGACCTCGAAATAGAAAAATAAGTATGCATTGTCATCCACTATTCAAGGCATATCTCAACAATCGATTCCGCATTTCCCCATCGAGAACGAAGAAAGCCAAGAATGAGAATCTCTTCCTTATACATTCATATACGGGTAAATCCATGAATCGTCTTCACTCATACTAATTAGGTGTTTATAATAAAAGTGAACAGTAATTGCGAAAAATTTGCTAACATTATTCGCTGATAGCATTATCATATCGAAATAGTTAACGTTGTATCTTATTGTAAAATATAAGTAAGTTCCATACAGTTTTCAATATGTGGGTGTGTTAATATTTGCTTACTTACTTAACGGGCTATTGACCCGTGAAGAGTGTCTGCCAGAGACACTGAAGCCTTCCTCTGCGATCCCTCCTCTGCTATCCCGGACACGCTACTTCCAGTTGTCCAGACCAAACGCGATGGCTTGGTCATTAAAACATAGGTTCGGTCTTCTTCTCCTTCTCGAACCTGGGGGCTGTGAGTCAAAGATCCTCTTGACTGGATCATTAGTATCCATTCGCCCAATGTGACCGAGTCAATGTAGTCGATGTAATTTAGCTTTTGGACTACATCCACATCTTGGTAGCTACAGCTCATAGAGTTCGCGGTTGTATCTTCTCCTCTATTCGCCCTTTTCGCACACAGGACCAAATATCCGACGGAGTATTTGCTTTTAAAAGAACCCAATCCTCTTTCCTACTTCTTGTCCAGCAATCGGCACCATAAAGCATAACTGGCAGGATTGGTGTTCGATAGAGCATGCATTTGGCATTAGAGTGACGATTTTTGAACCCCTTTATTTGGCCAAGCCAAAGTAGCAAAGCTTTCCTAAGGTAATTTTCCGTCGGATCTTCACTAATTTATCATTCGTGGAACTGATGTTGTGTTTTTATTGTTTTTATTTATATAGAATACTAACCTCTACACCGCCGCCACCCTCCAATTGATGTTTACTCCTAGGTAAATTAACTCCGTAACCACCTCAAAGTTATTGCTACTCGTATGAACAGTGACGATTTGTCCTAATTCCGTCCCTGTTTCGTAGAGCCTGCGTACCGGTCTTAAAGCCAGCAATCAGTTGCTTTGCTATATATAGGTAGTCTGTGGTCTGGAGTCTTACGATTATCTTTGACACTTATAGAGTTTACATATATGTATGTTTGTACCCATTTGCCCTCCTCTTACATACACAAAGTATATGTATCCATAAATCTTAACTGACAGGTTAACTGTTCGGTAGAGCATGCATTTTGTCTCAAAAGTTGAGTTTTAAGCCAATAGTAAAACACTTAAAACAATCTTACTTTCATTACCCGCACCGCAAGCGCAACCATTGGGCATTTGCAAGGCAGTACCTGCTATTTAACCCTTCCTCATTGATCGAATAAGTCACGTGACCATCGCTTAGCAAGTGACAGACTTTTAACTAGAAGGGAAATCGCAGTTGCCTTTTAAATTGAACGCGCCCATTGTCATCTCTGCCTCTTTCAACAGTCCGGTGTGTCGTTTTACTCCGTTACCGATTCGACCACCACGACATTATCGACACTCTAGTCAAGTTCGACCACTAGGAAATACGGAGAGCATGGTTCCGGGAAAGTTTTTGTTGAGTACATTCTATGAGTAGTGGTTAATTGCGATTATAGCAATATTTTTTTTTTAACATGTGAAGTTTATTTATTTTTTATTTTATTTATTTATAACAAGAGTGGTGTGTACAATAAGTTAACATCTTTTATAGTACTCAGATATTATTAAATGTATACATAATTACAATGGTATAAGGAAGAAAGCAGAAAAGGGAAAAGGATTGGGAGAGGATTAGGGTTGAATTGAGAGGGACGAAAAGTGGAGAAAGATTGCATGTTTAAACTGTTTGTAATTAACAACTAATTTGATTTGAGACGGGAGCTAGTTACAGAGTCTAACAGCACATATAAAAAATAGACGGGAAGAGTTCAAGTAATTACTGAGGTGAGGAATTATATTGATACTTCTGGCGGACCGATTGAAAGACAGTTTCGTAAACAAATATGATGGAGCTTTAAGATGAATTAGTTTATGTAAAAATATACAGTTTCTTGCATTGATGTGTTGCTGCTGAGTGCAGCCAAGAAGATTCTTTGAGAAATTAGAAAAGTGGTCATGTCGTCGTAGCCCGTAGACATAGCGAACAGCGTCATTAAATGCTACTTGTAATTTACGCTGAGATAGGGAGTCCAAAGCGCTGTACACGATTTCAGCATACGAAATTAAGGGAAGAACTAAAGAGAGTATCAGTTTGGGTCGGGTTTCAACGGGGGTAAAGTGAGCAGTAGGCCGCAGTTTTCGTAGGCATCCATAAATGCGACCAATAACCACATTTATGTTTATAGCCAGATAGATGACGGTCTATAGTAAAGCCAAGGCTGGTGCAGTGATCAAACTGCTATAATTTTACTATCACGGAGCCATATGTCAGGTAAAGTGCTTACATCTTTAAATTTAAAGCATAGGCCGTAAGCAATAGCTCAAGCATTTATTTGGTTGAGATCCTCATTAATAGCAATGGACAGTTCATCAAGCTGATGGAATGGCCTGGCCAGATGAAGCTGAACATCATCTGCGTATAAGTGAACCGAAGCAAGTAAGCAACACGATGGAAGATCGTTGATAAAAATGCAAGAGTATTGGACCGAGAATCGACCCCTGGGGGACTCCTTGAAAAACAGGTCATGGGGGTGAGCATTTTCCACTAGAAATGACCCTTTGAAAACTTCCCGACAGATAATCAGTTATGAGCTTACATGCCCGGAACACATCGCGATACTAATTTGCATAGAGTTCCTTTGCATACTATTTAAGGGATGGTAGTCGCTCTTGCGCTTGCATTTGCTAAAATTCTTTCAATTCACTGCATCTTTTGGAGCAGTTCAGCAATATCTTTAAAATTAAACAAATTTCTCCTGTTTTCATTAGCAGAACTGTCATTCGAAACCCAATGGAACACCTTGCAGAAGTATCTTTATATTTCCAGATGTGGTGGTGTGGGATGTGGGATGGCATATGCAGGGACGGGCTCAGAATATCACTACAGCGCTCCCAAAAGACAGCGCTTGTCATAAGCCGATTAAGGGGGAAGATCAAATCGAGGCAATTTTAGTATTCATGCGAGCCTAGCGACACATTGACTAAAACTATCCTGCAAGTTTGAGTGTAAATCCGGGGGTTGATACGACTGGAGTGTTATAGTGTTATAAAATGTAAGATCGTAATAAGTTGCAACACCAGCAGCATTTGATTCGCCAATGTTATTAAGGTCGCACCGGTATGGATTCAGCTTAAAACTGTAGGTTGCTTCCACTTCGCCCAAGAAATTGGTTCGAGAAACAAGTTTTACGCCGTTAATGCCTAGTAGTTATACTTTTTTCTAAAATATGAAAGCTATTTTATAAATTGCAGTTAAAACCATGTTTACCCTTTTTGCAAAAATCCATCATCAAACAAAGTGCAAAAGAGACAACCACATGAATTCGCATTATGTTCCCATAAAAGTGTCATCGTAGCCAAAAAGAAACTTTCCTTTGTGTAGTGCTGTCGTCGTTGTCAAAAAAACTGTCAAAACGTAGAGGAAAAAAACGAAAGAAAATTCATTCGCCACCACAAACGTTACCGAAAATCTCAACAAAAATCCAATAAACTAGAATTGCCACCTGAATAAAATGGAATACGAAAGTGTGCTGATTGTTAAGCCCGAAGTATTCATTTACAAAATTCCTCCAAGGGCTAGCAATAGAGGATACAGGTGATGAAAATAAAAATTACGGTGACGATGATTCAGAATTTAAAAAATACAATGATCCTTCTGAGAAGAGAAAAAAAAATTAAATTCCTGTCGTTGCTCGACGAGTATTTACTAAATTTTACGGTTGATTGATTGCTTTTGCGTGCTTATCATTCCGGTTATTCGTTATCAACTTAATTATTCATGTTAAAATACAAAAACATATTTCTTGGTTTTGTTTTACTAACTCCCCCTTTTATTGCCAACACTACAACATTTCACTTTTCAGAGCTGCTGACTGGAATCTAGGTGAACCAACATGGACGGGACGGATGCGTTTGGTTGCCAAGGGCACAACTGTTAACTTAAAACTGGAGGACAAGACGTCGGGTGCTTTGTTTGCGAATTGCCCGATTGATACATATCCTGGTGTTGCTATTGAAGCTGTTTCGGACAGTTCTAGATATTTTGTGATTCGAGTGCAGGATGATAATGGTATGAACATGAAGTAATAAGCTTTAGGGATAACTATTTGAGTGGAGTAGCATCTTCTGCAGGTCGTTCGGCATTCCTTGGGCTTGGGTTTGGTGATCGTTCAGACTCATTTGATCTCAATGTGGCGTTACAGGACCACTTTAAGTGGGTTAAGAACCAAGAGCAAATAGAAAAGGAAAAAACCGAACCGAAGCAAGAGCTGGATCTCGGCTTCAAGGAAGGTGAAACTATTAAAATCAACATGCGAATCACTGTAGGCATACATTTAATTTGAAAAGTTGTCATAGAATGTATAGGTTGACTTTTGATTTCAGAAAAAAGATGGCTCAGAGGGAACATCTCGAACGTCGAAAACGAAAACTGGTACTGGAATTTTGCCTCCGCCTCCAGGTGGTGTTGGTAAAATTGCTCCACCACCATCTGGTGGCGGCGGCGGAAGTGTTCGACAGAGTCCGGCTGCGTCACCAGCGCATAAGCCCCAGAGCGGAACTGAGTGGGGCGATTATGCTTCGGCTGGGTAAGTTGTTGCCTATGTGGTTTTCTATGCATGCATATGCTACCGCTATTTTCGATCTTCAAATAAGATGGAAAATCCAAATTTTAGAAGCCCTAATTACAAAACGTAGCATCAATGTTTAAAAAAAATCCTAACTGACTTCTAACACACTGAATAGTGAAAGCCCCCTAATTTTCCTAACTTCTTGCAAGCATGTCTGAATGATACATCATTTTTTTCATATTTTTGAATTGGAGTGCGTTTTTGGTTGTAATTTTCAACGCGTTAAGGTTGTAAATATATATACGTGTTTTAAAATGAATAGGACGAGTGTTTGCGAACCTGGCGTTGCCCTAATGTTTATTAAAATAAAATAATTCAATTGATGAAAGAAATTATGAGGTGAAAATAAGAAAAACGCTGTTCTTGAAGGGGATTCTCACTATGTTTCAGAGATGCAGTCAAAGGAATCGATACACCAAATGAATATTTGGAGCAAATGAGTGAAAATGCAGAAACCAACAAAGGACATTCAGTCCAGCCATCGTGTCTGTAAAAATGCATTAAAAGTGCATTTCAAAAATTTGCAAAGGTAGGCGAATCGAAATTAATAATCCACAAGGCTACAATTCACTCAACACAAAAAAAGAGATACTCCTTGTGACACACACAGAAAACCTTAAGGAGAAAATTTAGTTTTTTTTTTGAAATGGTGAAGGTTCGAATTTAGCAAATTTGTACAGCCTTTTACATACCAACTTTGGGATTTTCAAAAAAAAAACCAAGCGTGATTGTCATCTTGTTGATAAACTTGGACGATGTGGTCGTGCTAAATTGGACTTCGTAAAGGTTAAGAATTTCCTTGATTAATCCAACGAGATACCGCCGAGAATATGCCCTTGCCCGTCCTTTACTATGAAAGGAATTCATAATGAACTACCTCGCCTTCTGCGAAATTGTGCAGGAAATTAACATCTCTTTTGCTTCACTTGGGCATGAATGAGAAATGCGACATTGAAAGTCACAAATTGCATACGCGTATGCATTGAAATATTTCGGCTGTCGAGCGTCAGCGGTGAAGAAAATTGCGAGGTATGCAACGCTGGGTGTGCTCACAAAGACTGAGTAGCTTTTAAAACATATTTTCAAAATCTTAAGAGCCCAAATACCTAAGAATTGTTCTTTTGTAACTTCTCCAAAAAATTAAGCACAATTTTAGCAGCAGAACAAAATTTTAGAATTTTTCTCTATCTCGAAAGTGTAAACATGTTAGATAGAGCCATAACGAAAATAAGGCAGTGTGCGTCTTGATGGAAAAAAGGCTATGAAGGTAAACTTACCGGAAAGCAAATTCGTTTAATTTTGCAGTTTTCTATACTGTAAATTTTACGCGTGATAGCAGGGTATAACTTATATTATCGTCTCAAATCTGTGTCCTCCCCCACGGTTCTTTTTGTCATAGTGAGTTTTGAAAACCAAATGTTTGCACTGTGTTGAAAGTGAGACTAAACAATCTCTTCGATATGTGTGTAGTTCTTGGGCTTGGAATCAGAGGTGCGTGATACATCGGGAAAGATCACTTGACTGAGTACGCTCAAAGAAAAGAAAATTCTCATCGTGAGCCCACAAATATCCATAGGAAGGATGCTGCTCGTGTGTTCGAATCCCGGTCAAGTCCATTACTTTATATCGAATACATTAAAACCTTAATCTCCCAAAGCAAATTAGACACCACCCGTGGAGAAAACCCCTACAACTGCACCAAATCACTTCTATGCTATCTCTCTATTCTATCTAATAGTAAGTAGCACCTAAAAGCATACAATGAAATACGCCATTGCTATGTGCCGCATGCTGTTAAACAACAAAATGCTTGCGCTGTTTTCACAGCACAATAAGGGAATTGTAAGATTTAGAAAACCCCTTTAGCGAAAGTAAATGATCGATGTTCCCAAAACCAGCAGAGGAAAGTATCTGCTCGGATTGAATAGGAAAGTTTTTAGATTCTTACTTGGTCTAGTCACTGGTTTCAGTTCCCGCGATGAGCTTCCTTAAACTTTCTAAATTGCATCGCATTTCATCTGCGAATGTCGGATGTCCTAGATTAGCACTTTTTCAATGCTGATGAGTTAAGTGAGATCAATCTCGATAGTCTTCGCATTGCTAAGGTTATTGGCAGATTCTCTGAACTGATAATTGCCAGTTAGGAACGGACAGGTGTGCTAAAGGATAACCGACCATTAGCTATAACGTATAGGTGTTGTTGTCTTCGGATGACACTTATTCAAAGACAATACAATATCGCCGAAGCAGATTCCACGCCCTGTCTTCTGCTTAATAGGGTTTTTCCGACTGTGAGTCTAAATCCATTCGGACCTACTTTTCTTTTTTTTTTTTTGTGCGGTGGAAGGTGGAAACCTTGCAGAGGCACTAATGGTCCGACGTCCACTGGTAGTGCCGGATTCTTACTGGCTTAAACCACCTCCCTTCCTGAACAGAGCGATTATATATAACCCCCGCGGAACCGCCGTTAGGCATTACTTCACGGGGGTCGGTATAGAGCCTTAGCTTCATCTAACTCTATGATTTGCATTATCTGCTTTACGTTGGCGCTCTAAACGCCTTAGATCGCTAAGTATGCGCACCGCCACGTTACTTACAGTGGTTCAGTTTTCAGCATTCTGAAGCATGTGATTTACGACATTCTCGGGAGTGCGCCACTTCCCAAATTGGTCCCGTAGGGTTATCCTCTCGGTTTCGTATCGTGGGCAATGAAAGAACACATGTTCCGCGTTTTCCGAAACTGTTTTACAATGTGGACAGTTTGGGATGGATTCATATCCGCGTTTAAAAAGATATTCTCTCTAACAGTCATAACCCGTCAAGAACTGAGTCAGGTAGAAGTTTTTTTCGCCATGACTTCGTTTAATTCATGCGTCGATCACTGGTATGAAACGATATATCCATCTTCCCTTTAAGGATTCGTTCCAACGTTCTTGCCAGATTGCGATATTGCGATTTCTTTCGTGTTTCCTTATTTCGCCATCTAACGGGCCATTTCGGACTCGCTCGGTTCTTAAAGTTTTTGTTTCTTCAGCAAGTATTTCGATAGGTAGCATTGAAATTACGACTAGTACAGTTCGAAATGCACAGGCGACTCTTTAATGCACTAAGGCGGTGGACGGATTTAATTCCCCGCACATAAGACTTAACTTTCGCGGCATTCGACCATATTTCTACTGCGTACATGAGTATTGAGCCGGCAGCTCCTGCAAGAAGCATTCTTTTATTCTGCTTCGGTCCTCCGATGTTACTCATCAACCTTGAAAGCGCACTAACAGTTTTTAAAGACTTGTTGCATACGTACTCTAGGTAATTTTTGAAGCTTAGACGAGCATCAATAATAACTCTGAGGTATTTAATGAACGGTTGGAAAACAACTAGATGCTCTCCTTCTCTAAACGTTATCGTTTCCCTTACTTTCCTACTCGTAATAAGGGCTGCTTCTGTCTTATATTCTGCGAGTTGCAAGCCCGCGCTAGCTAGCCATCTTCGTAAAGTAGCAACTGTCTCGTTGCAGTGCAGTTCGACATCTTCTATAGTTTTCGCCACAACAACCACGGCGATGTCGTCTGCGAAGCCGATAATTGACGATTCTCTTGCAATCTCCAGGCGAAGAATTTCATCATACATGACGTTCCACAGCAAGGGACCTAGGACCGAGCCTTGTGGTACACCGCCAGTTACTTTGTACTCTTTTAATCCCTCATCAGAGTCATAGAGGAGGACTCTATTCGCAAAGTAGTTCCTTATAATTTTACGGAGATAGTTGCCAATTCGCCGAATTAAACGCGTTTTTTACGCCAAAGGTTATAACGGAGATACTTACAAAAAGGTGATTGTGACGAAAGTTGTTAACCAGTCGGTATTGAGGCATTGCGGCACTGTTTACGAACTCATTTTCAATCAATTCCAGGTGACTTCTGTTACTTTTCAGATAGTTTTTATACCCTATTCTAAGGGTATATTAATTTTGACGCATAGTTTGTAACATACCTTAATATTGCCCGTAGACCCCTAAAAGTTACTGGCCCCTATTGCGAGTGGCGATTACTGATAGACGAGCGACATTTATCTATTGTCACTCGTCGATTGTAGATTTTGGTATTGTGAATGGTAATTGTGATTGACATTTGTCAATTGGCAATCGCTTTTTGTCGTTTAAATTTTTCTGATCGACTGTCTAGGTATTCGTGTTATGAAGAAGAATATGCACTTTAATTGTATTTAACCAACTTACATGTTTGCAAACAATATTTTTGTTTTCTTTTTCACAGACAGTCGATCAGAAAAATTTAAACGACAACAAGCGATTACCAATCGACAAATGTCAATCATAATTACCATTCACAATACCAAAATCTACAATCGACGATTGACAATAGATAAATGTCGCTCATCTATCAGTAAATCGCCACTCGCAATAGGGGCCACTATGTTTATGATCAGCATCAATAGTAATGTCGATCTAGTCGGCAAAAATTAGGCCTTTAAACTGGGCCTAGAGAGCTGAAATTTTAACCATATACTCTCTAGCGTCCCGAAATAATCAAGTTTACGAATTTCTGAAATCCGCCCACAGACACGCAAAAAAACAAAATTTTGAAAAAAATCGAATTTTGAGCTAGGAAGCTGAAATTTTTTATATATGATCTATGACTCCTAAAACTGCTCGGGAGATAAAATTTTCAAAATCCGCCCACTTACACGCCCACAAAAAAATAAAACAACTTTTTTGAAAAACCAAAATTTGAGCTAGGGAGCTGAAATTTATAATATATACTCTCTAGGGGCCCTTTAAGCTCATGTGTAAATGTTTTCAAAATCCGCCTACTGACACGCCCACAATTTAAAAAAAAACCTTTTTTTGAAAATCCAAAGTTTCAGCCAGGGAGCTGAAATTTATAATATATACTCTCTAGGGGGCCCTTTATGCTCATGTGTAAATATTTTCAAAATCCGCCTACTGACACGCCCACAATTTAAAAAAAAACTTTTTTTGAAAATCCAAAGTTTGAGCCAGGGAGCTGAAATTTATAATATATACTCTCTAGGGGGCCCTTTATGCTCATGTGTAAATATTTTCAAAATCCGCCTACTGACACGCCCACAATTTACAAAAAAAACTTTTTGAAAATCCAAAGTTTGAGCTAGGGAGCTGAAATTTATAATATATACTCTCTAGGGGCCCTCTATGCTCATGTCTTATTTTTTTTTTAAATCCGCTTACTGACACGCCCACAATTAAATAAAATAATTTTATTGAAAAACCAAAGTTTGAGCTAGGGAGCGTTTTTTTTTACAAAAGCTTTGTTTTTGTTTGATAAAATCCTTTAAATATTATATAACAAAATATGTAGAGCGTTCTTAACAATTTAACCATACTTAGACTTTTGTCACGCTCACTTATGAGGGATAGGAATAGTGCTGTATCACCCTCTTCTTTATTTGATTGATAATATTTTCTTAACGATTGGCAGCACAGGTCCGTTGTTTTTTCTATTCTCTTTTAAGTTTGTATCCTCCATTTTGTGATAGTTGTCAATTTGCTTTCGGACGGGTAAGTTATATAAATAATTAGTGCAGGGTGCAGTAGGACCCTTGGGTAGTAAAATCGGTAGTAATTAGAAACAGAAACCTTACCTGTGACAACTGATTCACATCCATACCATCGACAACTACTCTTCTACAAGAAAAAAATATAACTTGTTGGAACCCTGAGACAGAATAGAAAAGAAATACCGGAGCTATTCAAAAACAAATCCAATTTAAAAAAAAAAACTCTGCAATGTTTCCTTTTAGTGGACCCCTGACTTCACTCTCATACTGTCCATCTAAAGGCACTAAAAAAAAGATAGTTAATCTATTATCAACAATGCACTTTTACTTACTTACTTTTAAATTCATTTTTATTAATTATTAGCTTATATCAACTTAAATACTAGACAAAAATGATTAAATCTAACTTAAAATTAACAGGATACTTATTCTAGATTATTGATCCTTATGCGGACGCCCTAATCTTAACTCTATCTTATAATTATTGCCTTTCGGCCTAAAAACTATTTTACGAACTAATCTTACATAATTATGTTTTCATCGAGAAAATTGTTAAGAAAACTCAGAATCTTTATCAAATTTTATATTTTTATATAAAAAAACAAATTACAAACTACCTATTCTACTTACTTAAACTACTTAGCATATTCTAACTATAATTAGGATTCTGAGCACTCGTTGCCTGGCGCAACAAGTGGTCAAAATCCCAATTGCTTTCCGAGCGCCTGGCAGTCGTCAACGTGCACACGCGCCGCCGTGAGCCGACTGAAGCCTTACAGCGTCAGTCAACTCCCGGAAGCACCACCACACGTTGGCGAGCCCGGCCTCTCCCAAAAACGCCCTAGCTGACTTAATCTAACTTATAAGCTAAGAGGATGTTACCTAGAGTAACGCACCGTCCTGGGAGGGCATGTTGACCCCTCCCCCCTCAACAAGCCACCAAAATTCGGCGAATTGCTTTTCCGTGTCGAATATATCCCTCTCCGATATTGCGGTACTAAAACGGAGGAGCTCATGAGCATTGGCGACGTCCCCGTCATGGCGGAGCCGCTTATCTCTCGCGCTGCGGTAGCGATGGTATAAGACCGGGATACCATCCCTCGTCTGTACCAGCCCTTTTGAATCAATATGGATAAATGCCTCTGGCGGGATAAAGCCAGACCGGAGCGTACTCTCTATGTACATTTCATTGGGGTAGTAAGCCCCAAATATCAGACTATTGTCGCTGGCCATCGCCCTTGCAACGTGCCTTCGAGTGACCTTAATGAGGAAATTGTCAATCCTATTCAACTGAGCCCCATCGTATAGGACCTTGTTGGGATAGTATTTTATATAGTTGGATTCGGGCGTTCGGAACAACCGGAGACAGGTCCTAAGACATTGTCTCTCCAAAACCCGAATCTTTTCCATATAACTAGGCGCTATATTAAACCACAATGGACAACCATAAGCGATGATCGGCCTTATAAGGGTCACGTAGCAAATGACCTTCACTCTAGAGTCAAGTTGACTGCTATGAAATAGTCTCCTTGTCAGAGCATAAGCCTTCTTGGCCCCAGCAAGACAAGCAACTATATGTCTATCGAAATACAGATACTGGTCAAGCCAGATACCCAGATATCTAACTACGCTTCTCACCGCCAATGGCTGCCCATTTTGTCCAATAATGGCCAATTTCTTCCAGTTTTTTCTGGTATCCCTAGAGGCCCCTATCAACAATGCACATTTCACCTGATATGGGCAGAACCGTAACTTTGCCAGAGACGGTGGATTTCTATAATAAAACAAAAAGCGGTGTCGATACATTTGACCAACTTTGCCACAGGTACTCAGTATCCCGAAAAACTCGACGCTGGCCATTGTGTATGTTTTATGGCCTACTGAATACAGTGGGCATAAACTCTATGATATTGCTGAAGTTAAGTTTGACTGGAAACAAAGAAAAAAATCATAACAGAAGAACTTATTTGAAGACATTAGCAATGAAACTTATAACACCGGAGCTTGAGGAACTTGGCCCAATTTGCACACCAATATCCGCCAAATGATCAATGGAATTTTAAAGAGACCTGATATCCCAGAAACACGGGAACCTGACGTTCCAAAACAAGGAAGATGCAGGTTTTGTCCATACTCGAAAGACCGAAAAAGTAAGACATTTTGTAACAAGTGCAAAACACCCATCTGTGGCGACCATCAAATTAAAATGTGTGCCAAATGTGCTAAATAGACTTTTTAATAAAACTTTTGTGTTTTTCTATTTAAACATTAATAAAAGTAAATAAAATAAAAATTTAAAAATGTTAAAAGACTTTTATTTAATAAGATATCTTGAAATAAAAATTAGGAAAAGTCCACTGCAAATGTGGGTAGGGTTCTAGGGTTAAATTGTGGGCGTGTCAGTAGGCGGATTTTGAAAATATTAACGTATGAGTATAAAGGGGGCCTAAAAAGTATATATTATTAATTTTAGCTCCCTAGCTCAAACTTTGGTTTTTCAATAAAATTGTTTTATTTAATTGTGGGCGTGTCAGTGGGCGGATCTTAAAAATGTTATCTCCCGAGCAGTTTTAGCAGTCATAGATCATATATAAAAAAATTCAGCTTTCTAGCTCAAAATTCGATTTTTTCGAATTTTATTTTTATGAGTTTGTGGGCGGATTTCAAAAATTCTTAAACTTGATTATTTCGGGACCCTAGAGAGTATACGGTTTAAATTTTAGCTCTCTAGGTCCAGTTTAAAGACCTAATTTTTGCCAACAGACGGACGGACATGGTTAGATCGACATTACTATCGATGCTGATCATAAATATAGTAACTTTTAGGGGTCTACGGGCAATATTAAGGTATGTTGCCAACTATGCGTCAAAATGAATATACCCTTAGAATAGGGTATAAAAACAGAATACTTTTGATGCCCGTTCTCTGACCCACTCCGACCTCTTCTAGACAATAATATGAATAAAAGAGCGAACCCGTGTAGGGACGGGCTAAAAATATCGCTGCAGCGCAAAAAAAAATCTTCGCTTTTTGTAAAAGGCTACTAAAGGGAGAAATTTCAGCGAGACATTTAATATCTTAAAGCTGTCATGCAATGATAGGAGGTCACCGATATCGTAAAAGGTTAATCAAACAACAGCATCATTTTTTGGCCTCAGTGATAAAGTAATCCGAAACTAGGAAGCTTGTCCATGTTTATTGAGGTCGAACCAGTGAACACCACAGGCGGACCAGTAGGGATGCAGTAAAGAGGGAGGGTAATGATGCTCTTAATCCTAATCAAAACCTCGCCGTAAAGGAAAGACAGGGAATATGAATAGAAGAGTGCAAAGTTCAAATATCTAGGACCTATGATCAATAGCGATGCAACCTGTGATGACAACATCAAGCTTAGGGTGATCTTAAAAGAACAATAAATGTTCGCCACAGATACCCAAATCAATAATTACCAATGTCATCCGCCTCCGCCTAGGACGCACATCGGCAACACATAATACTAAAGCAAGTCTGTAAAACATCCAATTTTCAAATTTGCCGTTCGGAGTCGGCGTTCAATAGGAGAAGCTAGGTTGTAGGCCCTGTATGGGCCGTTTATTGCTAACCTTTTTTTTTATTTAAACGTAAAGCCGAAAGCCTTCTCTGCCCGCGCTCGGAAAACGTAACTGTTAGTAATAAATCTAAATTGACTACAGACATTTATAAATAAAATAAAGTGTTAAAAAATCGAATAAGCCTAAAAAACCGCATATAACATTTTTCTTTGCTTACAGAACAAACAACCAAGCAGAAGGGCAGCAGCAATCATCAACAAATGCTAACTGGGTTCAGTTCTAAGTTATGTAACTTAAACGCTATTGTAAAAAAAAATCAACACATCCATAAACGTAAATAATAATATAATAATAATTTAACAAACAACAAAATATTTACAAACAAAATAAAATATTGAATAAATAAGAATGATAAAAATATTAACGAACTAAACAAAAATGTATAAACCTTGTTGAACTGTATTTTTACAATATATATATATACATAAAATT
This sequence comes from Portevinia maculata, assembly GCA_949715645.1. Classification (NCBI taxonomy): domain Eukaryota; kingdom Metazoa; phylum Arthropoda; class Insecta; order Diptera; family Syrphidae; genus Portevinia; species Portevinia maculata. Next base: position 12,289,940 of record OX454526.1, read on the forward strand.
TAAATAAAATATGAAACCAACTCAAAATTATTATCAGAATATTAGCCAGGAAGACGTGCAAACAACAGAAAATAATATTCAAAATAACTTGTTGTTTAAGTTCTTAGTTTGTATTCCTGTTTCCAATTGTTTTTTTTAATTATACTTTTATTTTACTAGTAAAATATGATACAAATAATAGTACATTATATATTACAGTTATCGAAAATTTAGTGTTGAATTTATAGTTTTATTTTTGTTTTGTTATGTTCTTAATTAAACTTAAGAGGCGAAATAATACGAAACTAACCACTTAAACTATAAATATTAATTTTCAAACAGAATGTTTTTGTACTTATGTGTAGGTATGCGAAAAGTTACAGAATGCAAAAAGAAAGCGTTTATTTTTTTAGTTTCTACAGTAAATTCAAATATATAAATATTAAACAACAAAACATTTATGTATATATATATATATAGATAATTAAAAACATGAATGAAAAATTCTTGGATTATATTCAGTGTATACTTACTCTTAATGCATAGCTTACATGAAGCACTAAACTAAACCCACTATTTACGAATTGTTCATCACCAGATAAAAGAAAATTGCCCTCTTAATATCCCTCATAGAAAAAACAACAACAAGACAGTGGTATTTGAAATTTGTTCCTTCTGTTAATGTAATTTGAAAATATATATTTCCATTCAGCGGTAAATTAGATAAAAGTTTAAAATTATTAAGTTAACACCAATTATGTAAGATTGTGATTTATTGAAATTTATTTTTATTTTATTTTGTTAATTTATTGTGAAGAAGTAGAAAGTGAATACATAATATTTTTCCTCTTTCTGTCCTTCACCGTCATGTAGCAGTGATTGACACATTCCGCAAACAAATGTATCTCATTAAAGAAAAAAGTTATTATAAACACAATTTATTAAAATGCATATTTTGTATCATGTTTTCCTCAAAGATGACACGGTGCATAGCAATTAGTATCAATTATAATTCATTTAACTGTGATTTTTTTTATTTCGTTTTCCTTTATATGAATTGCTAACTTTTTTTTTTTTTTTTTTTAAATTAGCTCATCCATAGAATGGCGGTATAATTTGTTCTCTTTTTCTCGCAGAAACAAAAACAAAACTTAAAATAAGTATGTTATTCTTCGTTCTCGTAAATGTAAAAGAAAAATCAAGCAAACAAAAAACGAGACATTTTTAAAAGTTTATTTTAATATAATGTGAGTTCGGATATACATTACAAATAATAAAACAAAAAACAAAAGTATAGAAATGAGAACCATTGTTGTTTGAATAGTGAGATTTTGGACATAGGTTAAAAAACAATAGTACACATTAACGGCCCATACAGGGCCTAAAAACTAGTTTCTTCAACTATTTGCTTGTGCACAAAGGAAGCGACCTACAATTTGAAGCCGAATGCTAACGGAAAATTTGAGAAGTGCTGTGATCCACTACATACGACCAGTACGAAACCCTTTTCACATCACTCATCTGTTGCCATTCACAAGATAACGTATACTATTACATGTCTCGTATCATTTTGCTTGGCGCTCGAGCAACCGATTTACAAAAGACATTGACACCAATAAGTGTGTCATCTTCCAAAAACCCATTCACTTAAGTAACCTTACACTGTACTTGTTAAGCATTTGTTGCCTGTTGTGCATCTACATATACTTTGGATATTAATAGCAGATCACAAGTATAAAAGGACAGGGAATGGAATAGGAAAATCAGAAAACGTTTGATTCTGGAAACATTTAGTAACTCGAAAGGTGGCAGCCTATGCATTAAGACAGCGCCCTAGAGTTAATAAAATATAAAATCAGAATACGTTTGATTCAGAAAACATTTCTTAATCATATTACTAGAATGGTCGCAGCCTTTGCATTGAGACAGCGGGCCCCTTAGTAAATTATAAATAAATAAAAGTTTCTCCCGGTCTCTACTCTTCTCCTCATCGTACATGGAAAGCACGGTAGAACTCCGGTTATAAGAGAAGCTTCTCATGACAATTGATATACTCTTAGATGTTTGTCAGAAGTCCGCAAGAGAAAAAAAACTTCGCCCTGGCGGGATTTGAACCTGACACCTTTAGATTAGTAGTCCAATACGTACATTCGTTGCTTGGTTTGAAATGACCCTCGATGAGGTACACTTAGAACAAGCCAGCTTTGAAGCCAGTCCGCATGTCATGACTATACGCGAAGCAGCATGTAGACTCTCTATTAGCCCAATGGGCGGCACAACTATCGTGATTTACATGGACAGTCAGGCAGCGATAAAAGCCCTAAAATCACCAACAATAATATCCAAAAAGCGAATTTCTCCCCGGCCACAGTGACATTATAGACAACTGCAGGGCGGGCGAGTTAGCCGGACGGGTAACCGCACAAGACCTCTCTGACAACAGAGGCACCGTCCGTACCCATTCAAATGTTAAAGTTCACACTATCAGACAATACGTGGATTAGCAGATAAGCTTCAATACATGTGCGTCCTCTAAACAGATATGGACAAAATACGATGCAAAAAGAACATCCAAACTCCTCCCCTTCTTTTTCTTTCTCTTTATCGACGAGGTCATAATCTGGACTTAGGCAACCGCAACCCTCCCACCGCACTGCATCCCTACTGGTCCGCTTGCCGGCAAATTCCATAAGCAGGGAAAATATTATATCGGTTTTCGGAGCAACCCCTGGTCACTGCCTTTTGGGATGACACGCCACCGGAGTGGGAGAACCCTCTAATGATCTCTGCTGGAAACCATCACACACTATGTAACCAACACAATTAACCAAATTCTTGGAGACTATTTTTTTTAAAGAGCAAGATAGACGCTCTACATATTTTGTTCTGTGGATCAGTGTGTCTTTACGTTATTTGAGGTTTGTACCAAGTAACCAAAGAAAAACACAAAAAGCAACAGTCTCTAAGCTGAGTATCTTCCTCCCGTTGGAACACCCATCTTTCCTCACCATGTCAGTTTTGCCTTTAAGCGATTCCTTCAACTCATAAATGCTATCGAAAGTTCTTAGCCCAAGAGTTGGCTCCAAAAGTCCATATATCGGACGACGTCAATGCTGAATACCGGTCTATTGGCAACACCTTACAAATTGACACAGCAATCACATCCACAATCGTCGTCTATCTGTCAAAATTTGTTTCTAAAAATTGTGCTTCCATTTTTTTGTTATGTTAACATAGTTGTATTTATCATGCTTAAAAAATTATTGTAATAGGTCTAAACAAGGCTCAGACAAAACATAAAGCAATAACTATGTACACACTCCTCTCCGGATTATACCGGCACTTAACACAAAAAGACGAGTACTGCGTTGTCATACTGGGTCTGGACAATGCTGGAAAAACAGTGAGTAATGTCTTCCTATTATTCAGGTACTCATTGATACAATTTTCTTTCTTAGACCTACCTTGAAGCAGCTAAAACGAAATTCACGAAGAACTACAAAGGCATGAACCCAGCGAAAATCACAACAACAGTCGGCCTTAACATTGGTCAAATCGACGTGCATGGGATTCGTTTGAATTTCTGGGATTTGGGCGGACAACAAGAGCTTCAATCACTATGGGATAAATACTACGAAGAATCACACGCTGTGATCTATGTAATAGATTCCAACGATCGTGATAGGATGGACGAATCGAAGCAAATTTTTGGTAAGATGCATTTCTTATACATCATGTAGCTATAACGTATTTCTCTAGATAAAATGATAAAGAACGAACACTTATCTGGAATACCCCTTCTCGTCTTGGCCAACAAACAAGATTTACCAGATGTAATGGGTGTGAGAGACATAAAACCAGTATTCCAGCAGGCAGGCGTCCTAATAGGACGTCGTGATTGTCTAACCATGCCAGTGTCTGCCCTGACGGGGTATGTGAAAGTGCTTAATGTGCAAATGTATTTAACTTAGTGGTTTTCAAATTTTACAGAGAAGGAGTAGATGAAGGCATCAAGTGGCTGGTCGAGGCTGTGAAGCGAAACTCAATCGTCCGACCACCGAGGGAAAACGACTGATGTAGTGAAATACTACTTTCACTTTCCTTCCTTTATTTACTATTCCATTTGTTTGTAAATCGAAAAAATTCTCTGTTTAAATCTTTGTTCTTTAGAGACACGTATACATTTGTATTTATATTTTTATCTATTTTATAAGGGTCTCCGAAAAGAAAACACACTTTCAAGCTAATCTGCAGAATTTTTGTTTGTATTTTGTCAAGTGAATCAAGATTCCAGCAACAGGAAAATAATAGTACGAATACCTAGTATGTACCTCACAAAAACGCGTTCTTATCAGCCAATTAATTCATTCTATATGTACTGATAATGGACATAGAGTATATTTCATTTGGATAATTTGTTATTTCGGTGTGTGCGCCCCTTGGCAATGTTTTCTTAGATAACGCTTCGACTAGTTCTACAGGTAGGTGGTGCGTATTAACACCTTTAGCTTAGTTTGAAGTGAAATTGTGTTAAATACTTCCTGATTTCCCATTGCTTCGTACAAGATAAGTAGAAGGAATATGTTGTGTTGAAGTGAAAAGTGGAAATCTCGGGAAGATACATTTAAAATTGTGTACATGAAAAGTGAAATTTAAAATATGTATCCTTATTATGAACAGGATTGGAGTGTATTGCCGCCGGAGAATAATAGAAGGTTAGTGTTGGAGTGGTTTTAGAAATTATTTAGTTAATCAGCATTTAAGATGCGGTTGAATCACCTAAAGGTGACTTAAGGCTTTGGTTGGTTGGTATGGTAAAAATGTGGTAGATAAATTAAATCGATAGTGGGTCATCTTTATGTGATTTGCAATACTCATTTTCACTCATTTTATAGACAGCAATGTGGTATTCACGATCCGACGCAACTGGTATTGTATAGTTATAGCGAAAGTGCAGCATTTTCTCGCATAACAAAATATACTGGCTAAAATGTCGCAAAGTTTTGCACTTTATCTTTACCCGAACCCTATTGTAACAGAAAAATACAATGGAGTAAAATTTGAGCTTGTGTTGGTGACAGCTCGCTAAATAATGTCATTTTTACTGTTACGCGCTATCGCAGATATAACAAAAATTAAATTTCTTTCAAAATTTTGTTGACCAAAATACAAATGGAAGTAATCAATCCTAGCAATTAAAGGGCCGCCGAAGGGAAAAACTAGCTAAAAAATTGTCAGAAAACGAAATTATGATATTAATTTTGATATATGTATGTGGTGTTGCTACTGATTAGAAAAAGATCGTGAATATCTAGTAACTAGTATAAAAGATAAGGATATTCATGCGACGTCGTAAAACCGTCGAAAACTTTATAAACTTCGTAAAACAGTAAAAATTTGTATGGCTTTTGTGCCTGGCCACACGCTCATAGGCAAAAAAGTCGTTCCCTTGAACACACGTGTTGATGAAAGGGGGAACAAATCGGTTTTAATGGAAGTTCTTTTTTGCTAACACCGAGTAGGTATTGTTTCTTTAAGTGGATTTTTGGTGCATTTTCGGTGCATCATCCTCTCTCTTTTCTACTCACGTACGAACGTGTAGCCAACAACTTCGTAAACTTGTTTAATATAAATATTTGGTTGAAAGAGAATAAATGAAAAATGTCAAATAAGGTCTCGTTCGCGTACTTTTATGTGTAGAAAAATTAAAATGAAAACTTTAAATTCTCCAAAATCGAGAGAGAATCCTCTCATTTCAAAGACAAGTAGGTACGCGAACGCTTTTGCACAAACAGATAAAAAACGTCAAAGTTTGAAATATTGTGAATGTTTCTTCAAACTTGAAAAAAAAATAACGAAAGTACATGAGAGACAAATCAAATTAATTTATATTGCAAAGTCAGTAAACAGAGGCTAGTTAACTGTCTGACATCGCCAAACTGTATATTTAATGAAATTGTTTCGCCTGTCACGCGTGTTTTGGTAAGAATGCCATTGTCAGTGAGGTGTAATTTAAAAACTTAGACATACTGGGAATTATTTTAACTTTTATCCCCTTCTCCAGACAAACATAATGTCGTTTTCGATTGGTAACTTTTCTTTACCCCGAGTGCACTCGAACTGCTGTTAGATCAATTGTCGTTTTTGTTTCGACCAAATCACCCTCAGTGCACTCTGTTTTTACCCCAGATAAACAGCGAAGTTAATATGTTCTACACTACCATATTTGGCACACTACATAATTTCGGCAGTTGTAACCACAATAAATGATAACACGCCGCCGAATTGTACCAATACATACAACACCAGTTATACTCCGGTTTTCGTTTTCGCGCCAATACCCATTTGTTAACGTTTGAGAAAACTACAAATATTTAAATGAAATCAAAAGCTATCGAAGAGTAAAAAAAGGATTTATATACAAAGAAAGGAAATAAAAAGAGGGAACTTGTTGACCAGAAGGACTTGTGCAGCTATTGCTGCAGCAATTTTCAGGCATTTCAATTTGTTTGTTATTAATTAATAGTATTTGTTCGTTTGTATAAAATGTGTGTAAAGAAAATTGTTTAACTTAACTTTTTTCCACAACAACGCTATTTCAGGGTTGTATTTACATTTTTTTTGGTACACAATAGTATTATATTCTTTACTTTTTAGTATCCAAAAATAGTGTTTGGATACTCCTTCTTAATTCTGACTTTTTTTTATTATAATTTGCTTTATGATTAACTGTTTACGAAATATTTGCGCAACACTCAACTCCCGATTTAGAAATTCACTGATTTCATCCTTCAATTAAATTAGCCGTTGAAGTGCAAATCCCACCAACCCTGCGGCGATGTTTTCAGTTTTCTCAACTTGTAAATGCTTATATTTTGAGCGAATTTTCTCTATTTTCCGTATTTTGACAGAATTTTCTCTTTTTTTACAACAATTTTTTGTTTTCAATGTGTTTGAGTCGACTCTGAGTGCTCGTTCCACCTGTCAAAGTCGTAGTCTGAGTTGAAGTGTTGTCTGTTTCTATCAGTTTCTACCAAATAAAAATCATTCAGAAAAAATTCCCTCATTTACTGTGTTCAGAGACAAATTTCCCTTATCTCCATCATGTAATCCACTCCATCAGAGAATAGAAAAAAATCTCCACAATCCACACACTACGAAAAATGTCATCGTCACAAGAAGAGTGTTCGGTCAAACCATCCGTCATTTCGTGTGATTTTATGTGATTTTATTTCAATTTATTTCGGTCGTTTTCGCTTAATTTACTATTTCAAAAACAGATCATTCGAATCCCCATACATTCCACAACCGAGGGAGGTAACAAATTCCCCAAAAAACCAACAGTACATCTTGTAAAAAGTGAAATTCCAAAAACAACAAGAGCCACAAAAAAAAATTTTGGTCGTGTGTCATTCAGAAAACCAACGAAAATATATTTTTTCTTTTAACATTTTCGTGTAGAAAAAAAAACAATTAGCAAACGATTAATTTTTTGAAGAGTCTAATTGTTCAACTGCAAATAATTGTAATTAAATAAAAATTTGTTTATGTAAAACTATTTGTGCAGTTCCGACTTGTGCAGTGCGGAGTGTGTGTGTGTTTGCTCCAGATTTTCTATCCTGCTGTCATTATGCATAGTTGGATTTTCTATGATTAACGCTGAACTTATGTTGCACTTCTAATAATTAAAGCAAATAAAAAACTAAAATCTCCACAATAACTTTTGTTACGCGAAATGACTAAGGCTGAGTTGTGACACGTTCCTTTCTGTTTGCCTGTAACATCGTCGTTTGTTTCCGTCACCCCCCAACCTTTTGCTTTTGTTATTTTTTTTCTCATTTTTGGTTTAACAAAATTTTGCTGTGCCGTGCGTGTGTTTGTGTAACATACTGTTAATTTTAATTTTCGTTACAATTAATCAATTAAAAACAATTGCTCAGTGAAAACAAAAAGGAAATACGGACACAACCCTAACCCAAGAGTCCATTTGTAAGCAGTGCGTGCATCTCCAACGGAATTATTAAAGAATCATGAATTCTGAGCATGGGTAAATGTGGCATTAAACTATTTAACTTCCGTCGGTTGAGTGAAGGAGTAAGGATTTTCTGTTTTCTTCCTTCGAGAGGCAACTGGTCAGAAATGCATTTTTTTCTCCAGGTTTGCTCCTAAAGAAAAATTGTAGTTAAAATGTTTCTTATGGTTGCCTGACATTATTTCTTTAAATTAAACTTACATACTTTAAAGGAGAACAATTTTATTTTGTTGTGGGTCAATAATTTGGCTTGATTAATCGATTTGCATTCCAGCTACGCCGGCGACTAGTTGGCAATAATTACTTCCAGATGGTGGAAATAGCATATGTTGTTCTCGAAAAGTAAATTTTCTTCTGTTCGGTCACCAGGCGGAAGCTATTAACGAGAATCTGAAACTTATTGTTGTCATTAAAAAAAGGAGCAGTGGCTATCGTAGGGGTGAACCACCTGCTGTTGTTTGGTTTAGCCATTGGTGTGGAAAATACACATTTTGATGTAGGTATTTCGGCGTTCAAAATATATTTTTTTCTCGGACAACTGACTTTTCCGTTAAGCTTGTATTGTTTTCAACTGGTTCATTATTTCAGAACAAATTTGGTACTGTGTATACCGTATATTTTGCATCTATGGAATAATGTACTTTTTAAATCGATTTTTTTAAAATACTTGTCCAAAATTTCTGAAATCGTCGCAAAGTTGCGGGTATTCAAAGGGAAAGAAAATAAAGTTTATTTTCTGCGTTTTTGTAATTGATTCAAAGGGGAACTACAGTAGAAATCGGTTATAATAATACATTATACCTGATATAACGGCAAAACTCTGTTTGACTCGATGAAATTAACAATCGGTTAAAAGGATGCTGAGTATGGCGATAAAATTTAGGCACCTGTTAAATATCCTTCTGTGTGTGCTTAAGTCTATGACCCGATTAAGACGATGCGAGAAGCGAGAGTGATGAATAGACAAACGAAAACGGTCAGCCAATTCTCGTATTCATTTTTGGAGAGATGAGGAGACTGAAGAAGTGCAAGCTCCATTAGAAAACAAACCACTTACTACAGTAGCAACACTAAACTGTTTCATGCGAATAAATCCTGTATGTGCCGCTTCAAATTTAAATCAGAACGTTTGAATTCAAACAAGTCTATTCGGAAAATATTTTACACAATCAAAAAATGTACAAAATAATCACAAATTAGTAATTTATTTCCGCCTTAATTATAACGATAACATTTTGAGATCCCTGTGACTTCGTTATAACCGATTTCTACCGCAAATAATTAAGCAACGGGAGTGTCAGCATCAGTGTTTGTATAAGCTTTATTGAAATTGGTCGCGTTCAATTTGCAAGGCAGCTGCGAGTTTTCTAGTAATTAAATCACTATGACATGCCCAATGGCGGTAACGTGAGTTATTCGATCAATGAGGAAGGGTAGAATATTAGGAACCAGCAGTTGCCCTGCAAATTGAACGCGCCCATTCTTATCCAATTGTCCACGAGTAGGTCAGAACAGAGCTAAACAACAAAACTGAGTGAAAACTGTCAGACCAAGTTGGAACAGAAAAGAACCCCTACGAGTTTTATGTTCTATTAGCTGTGCAACTTCAAATATCGGAGATAATGTTTATGAATCTCGACCATAGCAACTTTGAAATGCTGGAGACTTAATGCTATTTTTCTACCTAACTTTTATTGCATAAAACAAAATTGAATACAAAGGTTTTTTAATTATTTAATACAATGCTTCAAGAAATTAAGAATGAAAGAAATTCGGAAATGTTAAAAAAAACAGGTTTATAAAATGTAATTATCCCTATACTATTTAATTAAATATTTATTACTAGCGAAGCCGAGGTCACTTTTTAGAAAAACTACATCTGTTACGTCTGCTTCGTAGTGTATGTAGGTACATATAGTAAATTAAACAAATTGTAGCAGAAGTAATTTCAACTGTTAAATGTTCTGTCAGGGGTCACTTTTTTTTTGTTGTATGAAACACATGTGCAGTAAAAAATTGTCATCATTCAGTATGATTTAATATTACTTAACTTACTACCAAACAGACTAAAATGCTAGGTACTGCAGAATTTCACAGTGAACGACGAAACGTCAAACCAGATCGTGCTGTTGTACTTCTATTGGTGCTGTACAATTAGAAATGTATACAACATGCTGGAAGAATTGGCATGCAGTAAGCAATGTGTTATTTTATATACAAAATCAACTTGCACATCAACAGTGAGCTCTTATTATGCGTTTTCCTCTTTAACTTCAGAGCAGAGTATTGGACAAAGGGGGATCGTCTAGAGCATGTTTTGAACCGAGCTTCCTCAGAGCGTTCTGATTTGGTGATCAAACACACTTGAGCGCTCAGTTATCATTTCATTAGAATTTTTGTAATTAAAATTATTTAATTCAATGGTATTACTTTCTAGTTTCTAGAAAAAAAACCCGGACCGTGTTTTTAAATGTTTTTGACTTTGTTTTCCTTTATTTTCCCACCTCTCAGTCTGTCCTTGTCTGTGTGTCAGTTTTTTACTCAGACTGCTCAGTTTATTTTGAGCTCATGGTGATCAAGCTTCGGAATGAAAAAAGAAAGACAATTTGAACGCTCTGACATGCTAATAAAGAAACACGAATATTTTTTTGACAACTCGTGCTTTGCTCTGAACTAAAAAGAAAAACGCATATTGTAACAAATATTGGCACATTTATAAAAAAGAACAAGCGAATAACATGGAACAGGTTCAACTTGAGATCAAATCGCATTGTACACTGTTCAAACAATTTGGTCCTTTACAATTTATTTTGACTAGTTTATCAATCAACTGGCCGCCTCTATTGACAAGTTCCAGAATTAAGAAGTACCCAAACACTATTTTTGAATACTATAAAGGTAACAATATATAAAAGTGAAACTTTGAGAATCGCGTTGTTGTGGCAACAAAATATTTTTGTTTCGAAATAAATTAAGTTGAACAATTTTCTATACATACCTACACTTTATTACTAATTAATACAAACAAACAACAGCAATTAATTAATCACGAAACTGTACCAACAAAAAAAGAAAAAATGTTTGTAAATGGCTGCATCAAAGCGTTTTTGGTCTTCAATAGCTTTTGTTTTCACTTAAATACACACTTTTTTAACAATCACAATGAATTTTCCATATGATATGTGCACATTTCTGCAATTTTATCATTCAATTTGTTTCCGACGTTTAAGAAAGGGATTCGGTTGATAAATGTATTTTATAAAAAGTCTTTCATTAAATACTGAGTTGTCAAGTCCTTTTTTAATAAAATGCAAACTACTTGATATATCTGAAACAAAAATGTATTGGCTTGAATTACTATCAAAACATTTATGAATGTAATTTGACTTTGTTCATATGTACACCACGGGGACGCATGTAGTGGTGGATACGTTAAACCCAATTTTCGATGACTCGGCCGACCATATCAACCGATACGGCCGCTATTTCTCGTTCAATATTGGCTCTGAGCTCCTCTTACGTCGCCGGCTTGTTGGCATAGACCAATAATTTAATGTAGCCCCATAAAAAAAGGCTCGAGGTTTTGGCGGCCAATAGACGGGTCCGTTTCTCGAGATAACACGTTTACCGAACTGAGACTTCAATAACTCCATTGTTGCACCCGTTGTGTGGCTTGTAACACCATCTTGTTGAAACCACATATATCACTGATGTCCAATTCATGCAATTGCTAAAAAAAATAACGTTCCAACATGTCTCTGTAGGGAATGCCATTTATCATAACGTGACGGTCATTTTCATCGATGAAAAAAAAATGGCCCAATGTCGCCACTGGCATGAAAACCGCACCAAACAGTGACTTTTTGCGGATGAAGTGCTGTTTTATGAAGCACGTGAGGTTTTTCCTGACCAGTAACGCATATTTTGCTTATTGACGAAGCCGTGATTTTGCTGAATATCATGACATTGAAAGTTTGGTAATCGGTTTGGGTGCGTTCACACTGAAAGTTTGAAGTTTTCAAGTCGCTAATGAAAGACGCTTTATTTACATACCGACATAAAAGATGGCGCACCCTCTATATAGAAAATTGTATTTATATTTAGTTAAGTTCTTCGTTAAAAGAATGGGGTTAACATGAATCTAAATAAGATAGATAGTGTTTATTTATTTAGCTTTCTTAAAAGCCATTTAGCCATATACATGATTACATTTTACAAATAATGTTTAATACTGTATAAGAATTATTTAGAAATTATTTACTTAAAAATTAGTTTTGACGTAATTGACAATATTTCTTTTGAAAGCTGGCAGATTTAATTCATTTTTTGTAATATTTGGCAATTGATTGAACATTTTGAAGACTTTATATTGCAAAGAATTTTGAGATCTTCCCTTAAGATAATTTGGTAATCTAAAATTGTTAGCTGTTCTTAAACAATAGGGTTGCACCTCATGAATATATTGCACATTATTTCGTAAATAAGCAGGCACTAGGCCATTTTTTATTCTATAAACCACCAATAAAACATTCATTATGATTCTTTGCTTGACTGACAACCATTTTAACGAACCTAACATGAAACGAATTGACACATATTTACTGCACTTTAAAATACATCGCATAGCCTTATTTTGTAGCAATTGCAATCTTTGTACACTACTCTCAGCACATAAAAACAAAATTGACGAACAATACTCGAAGTGTGGTTTAATTATTACGTTATAAATATTTATTGCACTTAATGTAGATATCTCATTTCTAATTCTTTTCAAGAAACCAATCTTTTTTGCAATTTTTTTGCATAAATAATCCACGTGATTGGTAAAATTTAGTTTGTTATCTATTATTATGCCTAAATACTTGATTTCATCGATTTGTTCAATATATTCTCCGTCGATTTTCAGTCGTATGTCCTCTCCTTGTTGTTTATTTATGATCAGTTGTTTAGTTTTTGTCACATTTAGTTTAAGTTTATTTATCTTCAGCCATTCTGCGACATTTTCAAGGTCCTGTTGCATTTTTTGTTGACATTCATTAAAATTTTTACCCGACACGTATATCACCGCATCATCAGCAAACAAGGCAAGTTTTCCATTTGATATTGCACATTTCATGTCATTTATGTATATCAAAAATAATAATGTTCCCAAAACCGATCCCTGGGGTACACCGAACATAACATCCTTTGGACACGATAGTTCACCATTAACTTTTACACATTGAGTTCTATTACTAAGGTATAATTTGAACCACTCACTTTCCTTTCCTTTTATCCCATATCGCATAAGTTTGTCTGTTAATATTTGTCTGTCTATTGTTTCAAATGCTCGTTTAAGATCGAGAAAAACACAAAACACTCTGTTTCCTTGCTCGGTTTCTTCTTTAAAGTTATTTATAATCAAATTTATCGCACTTTCACAAGAATGGTTCTTTCTGAATCCTGACTGGATATCAATTATTAATTCATTTAATTCAAAAAAACTATTTAACTGTTTAAAGACAATTTTTTCCAACACTTTTTCACATAATGGTGGCGAGTTAACCGGGCGGAACTCTTCACATCGTTTAGTACTACATACTTTCTCTATCGGTGTCACTAACGACTTCTTCCATGATTTTGGGAATGTTTTTGTTTCCAACGATTTATTGATGAACATTAATAAGGCTGGTTCGAGCATATTGTAGTTGTCAAGAAATCTCCTAGGACTCATATATGTATAATCAATTTTATTTCTCATTTCCTTTAGAACTAGCCTAACATCTTGGTGCGTCACATGTTGGAAATTGAAATTTAAATTTGTATCAACCACATTGTTACAAAACGGCACACTGGCAATAGAAACACTTATTGACACTATACTTTCAATAAAGAAATCATTAAATTTGTTAGCTATGGCCTTATTATCGTCGAGAGTTTCATTATTAAATTGAATATTTTTTATCTCATTACATTTTTCGTCCTTTAGCACATATCTTTTTAAATTTTTCCACATGGACTTTTGGTCAGATGAACACTGAACTTTTTATTTTATAAATAATTCTTTGGCTTTTTTAATTTCACTTTTGTACTTATTTCTTATTAATGTGTAATCTCGCCAATTGACTTCCGTATTGCATAAAACCGCTTTAGCGTGTTTTCGAATTTTAATTATTCTTAACGCTTGAAGCCTTTTATTGAACCATTTAGAATTGTAGTGTTTAATTTCTCTATTAACAATAAACTTTGCTGCAGTTTCGTCGATAGATTTGAGAAGTAGTTCTCCCATTAAGTCAATATCCATTGAACTATTTATTGCACTTATTTGACTATTTCCTAAAGCTTCCCGAAAAAGGTCCGTATTGTACCTCATGGACTTTATAACCTTTTTTTTTATTTACTTCCGTCGATAGTTTTCCTTCATTTCCATTATTAATATCGACAGCAATTGTTTGATGGTCGCTAAGATAAAAAAAAGTGACAACTAAAACTTGCAAAATTATAAATTGAATAGGTTTTAAAGCTAAATAAAGTTCACTCATTCATTCAAAGCGGATTAGCCGCTAAATAGATGAATACAATACAATACAATACAATGCAATAAACTTGAATATATTCTAGTGTACTTCCGGTTTTAAATGAGCATTTTACCATGCGATTTGATCTCAATTCGAACTTGTTCCGTGTTATACTCTCGATTTTTTTCCTATGTACTACTTTTATAAAAAAAATTATTAGGAACTGGCATGTTTCAACAGAAACCTCAATGTCTGACCATCGCCACATCCTATTTGACCTCGAACTAGGTATCACTATCTCTGAGAGGTACAGACAACCCAAATCCACAGATTGGGATACATACCAACTAGAACTCAGAGACAACCTGAGGAGATGTAACACAAACATAAGGCACATTGACAACATTGAACTTACGTGTGAAAATCTCAATACGGCAATCATAAATGACTTCCATCAAGCCTGCCCAGAAAAGGAAAAAACAAGCAATCGACTTACCCCCTGGTGGAACAAAAAACTTGTCACGCTCCGAACGAAGACGAGAAAGCTCTTCAACCGGGCAAAACGCAATGGTGAATGGGATATATATAGAAACACACTCACCATGTATAACCAAGAAATTAGAAGGGCCAAGAGAGAATCGTGGAGAAACTTCTGTCATACTATCAATGACACCAGAAGTTGTGCCCGCATTCATAAGGTACTCTCTAAGCAGCACACTAATCCTATTGGTTCTATGAAAAAACCTAATGGTACATATGCCGAAAACGAGCTACAGACGCTCCAGCTCTTAGCCGAAACACACTTCCCAGACTCTTTGATAACTCCAGAACATCAAGAAACCCCTCCCCAGAGAAGGTTAAATAGACCGCTCAGAGAGGACTGGAAACGGTCAAAAGAAATCTTTTATGAAGGCAAAATAAGGTGGGCAATCAACTCCTTTCAACCCTTCAAGACCCCTGGAGAAGACGGAATATTTCCAGCTCTACTACAAAAGGGCATCCCGCAACTGCTACCCGTACTTATCAACCTGTTCAGGGCTAGCTACGCATGGGGATACATACCAAAAAAATGGAAAGAGGTTATTGTCAAATATATACCCAAGGTAGGACGCAGACCGTCTGATCTACCAAAATCATATAGACCAATAAGCCTCACCTCCTTTTTCCTGAAAACCATGGAAAAAATACTTGACAGACATATCAGGGACGGGGCACTTCAAACGAATCCCCTTCATAAATACCAATATGCCTATCAACCCGGTAAATCAACCACACACGCCCTTCAAAATCTCACCACGAGAATCGAGAAATCCCTCAAGGACAAAGAGATAGCGATTGGGTGTTTCCTAGATATAGAAGGAGCATTTGATAACACAGAATTCTCCCAGATATATAGAGGTATCCAACACATGGGAGTTGATAACACTACATGTAAGTGGATAAAATGCATGCTAGATGAAAAAACAATAAAAACCTCATTAGGCAAAAATAAACTCAGTGTAACAGCTACGAAAGGTTGCCCCCAGGGAGGAGTACTATCACCCCTGCTGTGGTCCATCGTAGTAAACGAGCTACTGATCATTCTCAGCAACGATGGCTTCTATGTCCAAGGATATGCAGACGACATAGCTATCCTAATCAGAGGAAAATTCGAAGACACAATCTCGGATCGCCTCCAGAGGGCACTGAACCTAGTAGCTGAGTGGTGCACAAAGGTTGGACTCAAAGTCAACCCAAAGAAAAGCACCATAGTTGCATTCACCAAAAGAAGAAGGCGGGGACGGCTCAGAAACGCTACACTCTTTGGTGAAACAATAGAGTTCTCAACTGAAGTTAAATATCTAGGAATCACACTAGACGAAAAACTTACATGGAACTCTCACCTTACCAAAACCATTGATAAGGCCAGGACATCATTATGGACCAGCAAAAGCCTACTTGGTAAAAATTGGGGACTCAACCCAAAAATGACACTATGGATGTATATGGCAATTACAAGTCCTATCATCACGTATGCAGCCGCTGTCTGGTGGCACAAAGCAACGCAGAGGTCGGCACAGGCAAAGCTCAACAAAATTCAGCGACTAGCCTGTGTCTGTGCAACAGGTGCAATGAAAACTGCACCAACAGCTGCACTTGAAATTATATTAAACATCCCCCCACTTCACCTAGAACTCATGAAAGAAGCAATGGTAAACGCCTATACGCTCATCACAGAAGATGAATCAAATTCCAATATAGCTCACTCTGCGGTACTAAGGGAACTCAGAGAACACGAACTACTTGGAATACACCTAACAGACAAATGTCTACCAAGATACAACTTCAGACACAACTTCATGGTTACCTTCCCAGACCGTCTTAACTGGGAACAGAATAAACCGACTTTTGATAAAGACTCTCATGTATGGTACACAGATGGATCAAAAACAAAAGAAGGAGTTGGAGCAGGAGTATACGGCCCCTGCACCCAAACGTGCCTATACGCTAGTATGGGCACTAGCAGCACCGTATTCCAGGCGGAAATCTACGCGATAGAGCTATGCATTCGGGAGAATCTAAACAGGCGTGTTAAAAACAAAAACATTTACATTCTCTCCGACAGCAGAGCGGCCCTACTCGCGATTAACGCCTTTGAAATTACATCAAAACTGGTCTGGGATTGTCTTCAACTCCTACAACTACTGGGCACCACAAATAAAGTTCAACTAATCTGGGTGCCTGGACACAGTGGATATGAAGGCAATGAAAAAGCAGACGAACTAGCCAGAACAGGATCCGCATCCCCATTCATGATGCCAAGACCATTCTGCGGGCTATCAATAAGTACCATTAAAAGTTGCATTAAAACTTGGCTTGAGGAAAAGAAGCTCCAATTCTGGAGGGAAACCGAAGGAAACAGGCAAGCTAAAAACTTTATGCCAAACAGCTCCCACAATAAAACGAAACAACTACTACAACTAAGTAGGAGTCAGATTCGGCTAGTCACAGGCTTCCTCACAGGGCATTGCCGTGTCAATAAACACCTGATGACTATGGGCATAACACAGGACAACACCTGCAGATTATGCAACGAAGACGTTGAAACAGCAGAACACATATTATGTGACTGCAATTGCTTAATCAATACGCGTCGTCGCTATCTAGGTAAATTCTACCTTGAAGCAGCAGACATAGCTGCCAGCTCTCCCAAAGAAATAGCCGTCTTCCTAAAAAATTGCGGCATTACGGACGAGCTCTAAATGGAGGATATCACAATAGGCCCACAAGCGGCCGCAGTGATCTGGCTACAGTATACCACCTCCCTCTAATAATCTAATCTAATCTAATCTACTCTCGATATGTATGTGCGAATATTTGTTACAATATGCGTTTTTCTTTTTTTTGTCAAAGCAAAAGTTCGTGTTCCTTTTTTAGCACTGACAACTGTTTCTTTTTTCATTCAGTTCTTGATCAGAGCTGAGCGCTCAAATGTGTTTCATACACAAATCAGAACGCTCTAAGGACGCTCGGTTCAGCGCATGCTCTAGTTGATCCCGCTCTGTTGAGTACTCTGCTGTGAACTAAAAAAGAAAAACGCCTAATAGGAGTTCATCATTCAATTGGAATATTTGCTGCATAAAACATAGAATATACGATATCTCATGCCAAATCAATAAATCGACTTGCATCAGTACTCTTTAAGATTTTAAATTTGACACTTTTCGTCGACTTGCTCTACCTCACAATATACAAACTATAGAAAATCTTGAGCGTAGCTGACCTGGAACTCGAAACCTTTCCTTTTATGTACTTTTCTGTGCAGCTGAGGTTCATTGAACACACCTGTAGACTTTTAAGACCTTTCATGTTATACCTACATGTGATATTTGTAGGTAACAAACTATTCAATTATGATGCTTCATGTTAACTCAAACTGCATGTTTTATTGATGAGATTGATATTGCGAAGTAAGCTGTGATGATGACATTAAGCATCGCGTAAGCGTAGGGTGGATGAAGTGGTGGAAAAACTCAGCCATCTTCTGTGGCCGAAAAATGCGCCGGCGCTCATATACGGTTCACATTTTCGACAGCGTACAAAAAGTATGAAGGGGAAATTAACGGCAGCTGAGATGAAGATGCTTCGCATGACAGCAGGAGTAAAAAAGGTTGATCGAATCGGCTCAGTTGGTACTGTCGTGTTCAAAGAAGAGTATCCTACGAACACTGTAAAAAATGCAATATCAGTCAGCGTTTCGATAAGATCGCGAAAGAGAGGCAAGACTAAAAATCCTGGATCACACAAGTGCTGCAACACCAGCATTTGATTGTCCTTAGTGACGAAATGATTCAAAATCGGGAGACCTGCCGTTATTATCTGAGGTCGAACCCCACAGGCAGTCCAGTAATGA
This sequence comes from Portevinia maculata, assembly GCA_949715645.1. NCBI lineage: Eukaryota > Metazoa > Arthropoda > Insecta > Diptera > Syrphidae > Portevinia > Portevinia maculata. Next base: position 12,308,841 of record OX454526.1, read on the forward strand.
TGCAGTTAAGTAGGAGGGTTATGATCAATTTAATCCTGATCATAGCCCCACTGAAATTAAGAAAGGGAAAGATTGATATTGCGCTAAATTGATATAAATAATAAGTAATGTAAACAATTCAATCCTGCAATCAAATAAAAAAGTTTAAAAAATAAAGAAGTAAAAAAAACTTCCTTCTTCAGTGCTCCCTGAACAACTGCCTTGAGAGTTTCCTGATTTATTTGGGCTATGTGACCTATCCGTACCAGTTTATTTGAATGAAAGTGTTTGAAGCATTACATTTTTGGTTAGCAATATTTGGTTAGCAAATATCCGGATATTACTGTTTAACTAAAATTGTTCGCATCTTAAAGCCTTCTTACACTGAGAGGACATACCTGTCCTGGTAAAAAATCTCAATCGGTTGTGTCTGGATAATGCTTTTAGTATTGTGGGACAGCTCCTGACTATTCCAGAATTGCAGGGAAGGTGGAGAATAGTCTCTTCCTCCTCCTTCTCCAAACCAACGACCATACCACGTCGAGTTAATCGGTTCTCGTTAGGCCCTCAGAAGACAAAGGACAACTCACATATGACAACGGCATACGGAATTGTTTTAAGGCTAAGACGGCTAATTTTTTTTTAATATATTCATTCTAATTATTAAGAGTACCTATTCCAATTCGCTATCTCTCCCCACCGCTTATAAAGTGCTGCATTTCTATGTAATAACTAGTGAACGATTTTCCTTCTAAAACCTTTCAAGTGAAATTCCTTTCACAGTTTATTTGTTTAGTTCATGAATATAAATGGAAATGAAACCCATTCCCTTTTCCTCTGCAGCCGCCTTGCATTAACATTCCCCACAATAAGCTCAGATTCGGTGCATACAATTCTCTCTCTGAACTTTGCATGGGAAATGCGCAATTTATATATAAGTTCATTAAAGCATTGTATGCTCAAAGCGACATTAAGAGCAGAAAATCCATTCAACCCAAAGTCGACGGTTTTTTTTAAAGCTTTAACCAAAACTATTAACTTTTGCATGCTTAATGATGCTATGTTGTTTTTATTTGTTGCGTTCTTACAGATTTAATCCAGCCTTTAACATGGCGACAATCCGCCAAGTATTTACAGAAGCCGTGGAAAGGGGTAAGTAGCCGGTAGCCGCCACATAAACTATTTAACTGTTTATCTTTAAGTGTTCATTGACCTGGTTATTACTGCCGCACTAACGGATCTCTTATCTAAACCTATTTTGCTTGTTTGTTATTGTTTCTCTATGACTATATTTCCTTTCTTGCACTTAATTGAAATGACAAAACTAACAAACGCTTTGCATATCCATACAGTAAGAATGCCTACACCCACACGGCTGAGAGATCTCATTAGACAGATTCGCGCTGCGAGGACAGCTGCAGAAGAGAGGTCTGTGGTGAACAAAGAATGCGCCTACATTCGGAGCACATTTCGAGAAGAAGATTCAGTTTGGAGGTATGCGCGAAGGGGATATGCATTTTAAATTAGTTTCCTTTTGACTTAATGACTCATTGCAGATGTCGAAACATTGCCAAGTTGCTGTACATTCATATGCTTGGTTATCCGGCACATTTTGGTCAATTGGAATGCCTTAAGTTGACTGCCAGTACACGATTCACAGATAAGCGGATTGGATATTTAGGTGCAATGCTGTTGCTTGACGAGAGACAGGATGTGCATCTTCTTATAACGAATTGCTTGAAGAAGTAAATACGAGTCCTATAGAAATGCCCACACAATTTCATATTTGTTTGTTTCCCTTTCACTTTGCAGTGATCTGAATAGCTCTACACAATTCGTTGTCGGCTTGGCTTTATGTACACTCGGTGCAATAGCCTCACCGGAGATGGCTCGGGATTTGGCCAGTGAAGTGGAGCGGCTGATGAAGTCTCCAAACACTTATATACGGAAGAAAGCGACACTATGTGCCTTTCGTGTGATACGACGTGTTCCGGAATTGATGGAGATTTTTTTGCCGGCAACGAGGTCGCTACTGAGCGAGAAAAATCATGGTGGGACGGACAAAAATGGATTTTTTTAATATAGTTTCAATATTTTCCTTTCTAATATTCTAGGAATTCTTATAACCGGAGTCACACTAATCACCGAGATGTGCGAGAACAGTGCCGACACACTGAGTCACTTCAAGAAGGTAAGTATTAATACATGACACCCTTCTAATACTACTAATACTAATTAAATATCATTTAGATATTTATTTTTTTCTTAAATATAAATCCATTAATATTGCCAACTAATCTACAACTAATATTAATCCCCTGCTTTCGCGTAAGGCATTGCATTTTTATTAATATTATTATTTTTGATATTCAATATCAATGTAGAAGTTAAGTTAATTGAGGTGTAGATGGGATGCAATTGGCTTAGATAGTCACATTTATTGGAATGGATTTGTGTAGGTCTAGGAATGTTTTAACTGAGGATGTGTATGAAACTGGTAGAACATTTTTCAAAGACAATGCGGTTTTTCTTGATCATGGTAACACGTTCAATTTCGCAATGAGATGACTTAAATACGTTGATAATCTTATTAATGATTAATCTTGCTCCAGCAGCCAGCCTATGTCAATTCTTCATTTGCTTGGATATGAATGATTCAGCCCGACCTGTAATATTGAACAGTCTCTTTTGAATACTATTTACATCATTTGCTCTTCCTTTTAGGAATTCGATGCGAACAGGTAAAAACCTTTTAAACTCAGCTTATATTAAATTTGATCGGAAGCGTCAGCAAGAATGGCTCGTCAAAGAGTCACTTAAATGGGCATAAGGTATCCAAGGCCCTGTGGCCCAACTTGAACAAAAAGAAAACTGGGGCGATTTTGAAAACAAGTAGATGTCAACTTAGAATGCAAATCGGCATCCTGTCCAGACAATACCTTCTGGGGAAGCACGCCAAAAGAATGGGGCTCTTCTAAACGGACGCGTGCGGATACTGCAATGATATTTGTGTCACGGCAGACATTAGGTATCGCTCGACATAGAAGAAGACGCCTGGGCCAATATTTCTTTGATAGTTTAGAAAAGGTAGCGTTAATTGACTGCGACAAATTAGTGAGTTTTTGTAGGGTGCTTCGAGGAAGAGGTTTAGGATGATGACTGACGTTATAGTTGGTTTTCCCAGGGATAGTGATGGTGCCTAGTGTTTCTATGGCAGCAATGTCATAGCCCTGACAAACCTAAACATATATTAAATTTGACAGGCAGGGAGCCAAAACAGAGTTGGCAACTTTTATAAGGAAAGCACATCGATTCGGGAAATTATCAGTAATTCCTGAACAGTGAATGTGGAACAACAGGGAGCTTTTAATGACGCTGAAGGGAGAGCGATAAGCATCGTCCTTAAAATCAAAATGTTGAACAGAACTTAACCAATTGGTAGTTTTTTTTTGTCGGGGTGCAAGACTACACTGGAATACTCAGACACATCAGCACCAAATACCTGCCACCTGATACGAGCAAAAGCAGGACAACCTCAGAGGAAATGTTCCGCAGTGTCATCGCTTTCTCCACAAGCCTCGCAGTTGGTGGTATCGCTTAGACCCAGCACCTTAAGATGCTTGGCAAAAGCATAATGGCCGAAAGAACGCCAGTAGAAGCTTTCTGCAGTCTTTTCTGTTGAGAGACAACAATAATGCCGCAGATGTTTTACAGACGCGGGAGAAATCGTTTAGTCTGTCTGCACCCTGGAGAATCATGCCATCTGCGATTGTGTTCATATGAAACGCAACCGTCTACAGAAGCCCTGACGGAGGACGCAGGCAGACATATCGCCGATTCAGGTTCTGGGAAGTCCTCCTCTGAGTCTAACAAGTTCATCGGTGATCTCATTTTTCGTCACCCCGTTATGACCCGGGACCCAGACACGTCTAAGTGAATTTAACCTTCCGACCGAATTCCAGAGAGATCTTGCACTCACGAACTATTTTGGAGGTGGTTAAGGGGGTGGTTAAGGCCTTAAGCGCAGACTGACTGTAGCTGCAGACGCAGATACTTCGACCCCTCCACCTGTTAGTCGCAACATAGTCCATAGCCATTAGGATAGCGTGACTCTCTTCATGATGGCCATTTAGCAGCTGTTGGAAATGCTGCTTAAAACATCTAGTATTTCATGTGCTGCGATGACTAGGTTTCCGTCCCTGTTTCGAAGAGCCTGCGTTCCGGTCCTAAAGCCAGCTCGCTTCGCTTCGTTTTCTTGCAAAATCTCCGGATGTTTCGATCGCGAGACTTCGATTTCCTTGAGCTGCGAGATTGCGTTAGTCCTTTTCTTTCCACGCAGGATCTTTTTCTCAATTCTCTTGGTTCGATTCTCTTCATTCGCTAGTCTTGTTTTGCGCTGCAGCTTTCTTGAATGTGCATCTTCTGTCACCTTCTTCCAGTAAACGCATACATCATCATACCATGGGCTTTTTCTCTGGGGTGGCTGGTAACCTACGGTGATCTCTCGATCGGTTCTACATTTTGTTGGCGCTTGTTAGTGGTGAGTGCCGGGGCATAGAGATATTCCTGGAAACTGCAGGGCTGATGAACTCGCCAAAAAGGGAACCAAACTCCCCCTTTTACCTGAAAAGGGTTCTCTGGCTATCCCAATCGCTACCTGCAAACTTTTATTCAAGCTATCTGCAATCGAGAGAACAAACCTTAGGTGGACAAGTAGTAATACATGTCTAGCGACTAAGCACATCTGGCCAAAGCTGGATCTGCGACGCTCTAAGAGTCTGATCTCACTAAATCGACTGCATATTAGCTCCACTATAGGTGCAATTACAGCGCACTGTCTGATAGGCAAGCATGCATCGAGGCTTGGCGTTTATTCGAACGATTTCTGTAGAAGTTGCTTGGACGAGGAGGAGGAGGAGACTATACTTCACCTTCTCTGCACATGTCCAGCTCTCTCCCATAATAGAAATCTTTATCTGGGAGATTTCTTGCTTAATAATCTTAACGACTTGGCTAACGCTGACGTTAGAAGTTTATCGCGCTTCATAAGAAGCTCTAAGTGATTTAACTAGTAGTGGGGAAACCCCTCGATCCGTGTGGCATCACAATGGACCTAACCCTGGTCTAAGTGTGTCGGCCTTGTGCCGACAGCCACTCTAACCTAACCTAACCTAACCTAGTGGTGAGTGCACAGAGAAGAGTCTCTCGCTCATCCGCTCTCTGTAGACTCTGGCTACTGAAACGGCTCTAACGGCGAAGCCTTTATGCGATTATTAATTACGAGTTCGCAATATTTGCGGATAGCGCGGGATGTGGGACTAATTCTATTGAAATAGATCTAAATTATCTCAACGGTATCCAAATAATTACAATGCTTTTCGATCGGAGGTTGTGGCTTGCTGGAATTGCTGCTGAAGAATTGACACTAGAATCATAAAAAATCGTATAAGACTATGTTGGGTACTGCAATTTTGACAGTAACGAGTTCGCAAATAAATTTGGCAAGAAAGGGAGGAAATGAAGCTACAAAACTCGGGAGTGGACGTGCAATAGTTCTCGTGTGTCAAAATTGCGTTATTGAACAATTTCATAGAAATGGCTGATTATTTGCGGACTTATTCAGCGACACACAGAATAACAAAGACTAGGGACATTTCAGACTCGGTAACAGTCCATTATACTACCAGGCAGAAATCCTCTTTTTGGTGTAGAGGTCTCCAACAAGGTGTCATTCGTTTCTCTCCATTAATTGGTGGCGTATGTTGTTGGTCCGCCCCGCACGGGTCACAAGCCAACACACTAACCTCTACACCGTCGCCTTAAATAGCACTTTGAATTTAGATCTCAATTACTAATCCCAACTAGTATCCTGTCTGCACGCTGTCTTCTTAAGAAGCAGAAGCCTCTTGGTCAAATTATCTACGAGCTTATATGAAACCTACGCAAATCCGTTAAGGTTATATTTCACGCAACTGTAATTTGGAACGCATTTCAAGTTAAAAAAAAAATTACTCAAATCCATTTGCACCCGATCTACATCTCATATAAAGTCATTCAAAGTAGATGTATGCATATCTGTACCTTATATTTTGTATTGTGCATGTGCACACGTGTAAATAACAGAATCGTACTGGTATCTGAATATTTTTGTGATTTATTTTTGATTTATGCATTCGATACATTCAATAAGCATTATAATAGCTAATTCTTCCAATTATATCCAAATTTGTATGTTGCTTGCCAGGATAGCGGAAATCGAGAGGTATGCCGAATTCGCCAGTTGGCTTGAAACTTTTTCTTTTCTTTTTTCTGCTAGAAATGTTTTTATTCGAGTTTTTAGAAGACTTTGAAATACATTATAATTATTGTTTGGGTTGTAGCGTGGTAGAAGAAGAAGTGAAAAAGCGACACCTTTTGTCCGCTATTCGCGTGCGCATTTGTGTTTTAAATTTTTGACTCTCTTTGGTGCAGATTGTCCCGAACTTAGTGCGAATCCTGAAAAACCTTATTCTCGGCGGTTATTCACCGGAACACGATGTCAGCGGGGTGAGCGATCCCTTCTTGCAGGTGAAAATTTTAAGATTGCTACGGATTCTCGGCCATAATGATCCGGATGCATCGGAGGCGATGAATGATATTTTAGCGCAGGTGGCCACGAATACGGAGACCAGCAAGAATGTGGGGAATACGATTCTGTACGAAACGGTGCTCTCTATTATGGATATTCGGTGAGTTTTGCAATTGGGAGTTTTTTTTCTTTTCTTTTTTTATATTTCATATTTTTTGTTGCTGCAGTTCGGAAGGAGGTCTGCGAGTGCTGGCTGTCAACATCTTGGGTCGTTTCCTTTTGAATTCAGACAAAAATATTCGCTACGTTGCGTTGAATACTCTGCTACGTACCGTGCACGCAGACACCTCGGCGGTGCAGAGGCATCGTACAACGATCCTGGAATGTTTGAAGGATCCCGATGTATCGATTCGTCGTCGCGCGATGGAGTTATCATTCGCTCTGATTAATGCGCAGAATATTCGAACGATGACTAAGGAACTGCTGCTGTTTCTCGAGAAATCTGATCCAGAATTTAAGGCGCAGTGCAGTTCGGGTATGATTCTATCAGCTGAGCGGTATTCACCGACTGCGCGGTGGCATCTGGACACTCAGTTGAGTGTTTTAATCGCGGTAAGTTTGTGTCTATGACTACTTTGGTCTTGATTTTTGTTATTCTTTGCATTGCCAGGCCGGCAACTATGTTCGCGACGACGTTGTTTCGTCAACCATTCAATTGGTTTCCAGTAGTCCGGTCAACGAACAGACATACATAACAAACCGTTTCTGGGAATCGCTGCAAGTGAGCAATCACTGCGAGGACAAGCAACCTCTGTTGCAAGTGGCTGTGTGGGCTATTGGAGAGTACGGCGACCTCTTCATGTACGGCGCTTCAGAAGATGGTGAGTGGTTCGGTTGATAGTCAATGGTGAGTAAATGATGTATATTTTTCTTTCAGAATACGAGCGACCATCAGAGACAGATATAATCGCTCTATTCCACAAGTTCTTAACATCAGCTCAGGTAGCGACTACGAGTAAGCAATATGCATTGGTGGCGCTGGCGAAACTAAGCACTCGACTGCAAAACTGTCAGGAGTAAGTCTAGAGACTAGTTCAAAGGCGAAGGTTGTTAACTTCTCTATTTTTCTTAGTGAAATCGAAATCCTGATTCAATCATTTGGTAGTCATTTGAATGTGGATCTACAGCAGAGAGGCGTCGAGTTCACACAGCTATTCGGTTCGCATAATCACCTACGTCCGGCTTTGCTGGAGAAGATGCCGCCAATGCAGATAAGTCGAATTGCAACACAAAATGGTGACACATACGATGAGAATAGTCCCGATCTCATTGAAAATGGCCCCGAAGAGACAGAAAGCAATATGAATACTATACCAGCGCTAGGTGAACAATCGGTAGGTACCCCAATGTATCAGACAACCAAAACTTCAATTCTTTACTTTTTTCTTTTCAGAGCATCCTGCTAGATCTGCTGGGCAGCGATCTAGGATCCAACATTTCCAATGCCACCACAGTCCTGAAGAAGAATTCAAAGAATGCAAACACTGCTTTGGCCACTGAAACGTCGAACAACCAAGATTTGTTGGATCTACTTGGACTGGACATGTCGGCACCAGCTCCTGTGCAAAATATGAATATTTTGGGAATGGTAGACGGTGGAAGTGGTATGATTTCATCACCATCGACAAATGGCAATGATCTGGGTGGTTTGGTGGGAGGACTGAATATGAATGCCCCATCGATTATAGAATCAACTGGTATTATGTCAAACTCGCTTCTGAACGACTTGACGTCGACAACGAGTCTAGCGGTGGTTAGTATAGATGTTAGTTGTCAGCTAACATGCATGATCTTTAAAGAATTAAATTTGATTTTGTTTTTTTGTTTTACGTAGCCACAAGGACCGAAACTAACAGCTTTAGATAAAAATGGTATTTTAGTTCAACTTGTTCCCCTTAAGGGCACCGATTGTATGCAGATATTTATGACAACAACAAATAGTTCATCGAGTACAATCGAACAATATCTATTTCAAGTATATTGTTTTAAGCAGTATAATCTGTACATGATTTAATGGCAATTTTTTTTGCAGGCTGCAGTTCCTAGGAGCTTTACTCTGCAAATGTTATCGCCATCGGGTTCGTTACTACCACCCGGCGGTGTTATAACTCAAGAGATGAGAATTGTCAGTACGTCCAAGGTAAGTAAAGATAAGATTTCCATTAAAGATAAACAGAGGCAAACTGGAGTTTGTTAGATGTAATATGTTCAACGCTTATAATAAATCTAAGCATCCCACGTTCTACAACACTACCAGAGGGCTCTTAGATTCCGAATCGATTTCAGATAAACGTGCGTTTACAACGTCATCGGTACAAAATGAAGTATTTATTGTACATAGGCAGATCATCTTGTAATTATATCGCTGACATTCTGTATGCAAATTAAAGCTGCTTCTGTTCTTAAAAGTTTCATCGCTGTCTAGATAATACATTTCAAGGACTCGTGTACTTATGCGCAGGTGTTCTACGCACTTCTCAACGAAATCCCGTCTGATTTTTTAATGCAAGTAAAGTTTTGTTCCACTGCCTCACGTCTTTCGAACGTTTGACAAACATCCAAAAATATCAATTGTCGTGAGAAGCTTCTCAAAATTGCCGTTCGCTTTCGGCTTAAAATTGTAGGTCCCTTCCCTTCGCCCAAGCAAATGGTTGGAGAAGCTGAGTTTTGGGTTTGTATATACATTCCTATAGTAGCGCCAATCCAGTAGTACCAGTATCCTAATAGGTGTCGCTACTCATACCAAATCGAGAATTAGTTGGCTGAGAGCTTTTGTGCCTTTGATAATTTTATTAATAATAAAAAAGCATTCGTTGAGATTTTTGTTCGTTCAATCATTCAATATTATAGTTCGTCGTTCGTCGAAGAGAAAAGAGAAAGAAAGAAGAAAGAAACGAAGAAATAAACTGCTTTGTCTCTCATTATCGAATCATTCTGATATTATGTAAGTATTTATTTTTCTTTGTAAAAGCCAAATACTTTTTGAAGATTTGCGTTGTGCGTCGCTTCGGCAAATAGTATGTAGGATGGATAGAGGGAGATCATGGAAAAATTAGAAATCTGGCTTTGTCGTCTGCGAGTAGAATGTATGATGGAAGAGGCGATTCGTTTGAAAAGAAAAATTGAATAAAAGCTGATTTCGGTAGGTATTTGAATTATGAATTAATGGATTTTTAGACTTTAGCTATTTTCGCTGTATCTCGTCCAAAAATGTACCGATTTATATCATTTCTTCAGTATTTTATTCGGAAATATTCAATTTGTGTTGTATCAGCCGTTATTCAAGGAAATAGTTGTTGGATAGGTGTATTTATCTAATTGATGACCTACATCAATATTGAGGCAGGTCACCTGTCGTTTTGCAGTTTTTTGTAATATATTCGTGGTCAGCATCGATAGTAATGTGTATCTACTATCGCCCACCCTTCGGCACAAATGAATGCCTTTACACTGGAGCTAGAAAGCTGAAATTTTAGCAATGTTATCTCTAGGGGCCCGAAATAATAATTTTTAATAATTTTTAAAATCCGCCCATTGACACGCCCACAATTTTAAAAGAACAAATTTGTGAGCTAGAAAGCTGAAATGTTGAATATATGTATTGTCTTAAGGCGCCCAAAATGCTGTGGGAGTTAACTAACATTGCATCGTCGCCTCTTTAAGTAGCATGTATGATGAGAGGGGGATGATGGAAGGGACGAAAAGTTTTGAAATGAAAAATTTAATAAAATCAAATTTCAGTCTTTTTCCTCAAATAAGAAATTATGAGTTGATCGCTTTTTAGACTGTTACTATATCTTGGAGCTGGTCGAACGTCTGCCATTCCTAAAGAATTTGAAGATGAAATAGCTCGAAGCCTAATAGCACGTTGAATGAAGAACAAGAAATGGGAGTTCCTTCTAACAGAATAGAAATGCCAGAAGTAGGCGGGAAAGTACATCTGCATATGCAGAGACCAGCTTAAAAAATCACTACAGCGCCCTCCAACCAGCGTTTGTCGTAAAAGTATAGGTACTAAGTGGGGAAATCACATCTATGTAGGTATGCAATTTAAACATCCAGATGAGATGAGCCCAGCGACACATTTAACATCTTGGTCAGGGACGATTGAACCTCGCTAATCCATCGCCAGCAAAGAATAACTGATACCAATTAGGGTCCGTCACTTTTTCTTCAAGCAGATAATCAAGGGCAATATGATTAGACTTAGGACGCTTCCCTGGTGTACACCTCTTTGATTGCGAAATCCTCGGTGACGCCAACTATACATCTTACTCTTGTCTTTACTCGCTCATACATGTATACATGTCCATGACCATCCGACGTAGATTTCTGGAACTCCTCGTTGTCTTAGCGCTACCCATAACAGATCCGTTGGTTGTTTATTACAGGACTATCCAAAATCAACCAACACCATATGTAAATCCTTCAAAGAATCACTATGTTTTTCCATCATGATCATTATACTTTGGATTGCATCTGTGGTTGATTTACCTGCGACAAACCCGCACTGGTCTTCAGATAGCCGTACTATTTTACGGATTCGGCTATTTAATAACCCCTGAACGATCTTCGTGGTGTGTGACATCAGCTTGATTGAACGGTATTTATCAGTCTCGCATATCGCCTTTTTCTTTGTACAAAATAAGAAGAAAACTCTCCCTCCACGGGTTAGGCATTGGATCGCCGCTCATCAGTTTGCAGATGAGAATCATGAGCCATTTGGACCCGATGTCTGCCATATTTTTCCAGAACTCAGTCCGGCAAAACTGCTTTTCGATTTTTAAGGTCTTTGACCGCATTCATAACTTCTTCAACAGCAATGTCGTGTACTTCTTCAGTGTTAGAAACGGCTCTCGGAAAATATATCCCATGAAATTGGTTAATTAGTAGTTTTTCGTCATCCACAAGAAGCATTAAGCATTGTTGATGAACTTTGGCGAACGGATTTTCTGGGCATTCCTCCTTCTCTCAGCGGCAAATTTTGAAAATAGTTGTTTTTCTGTTCAAGCTGCTTTGTTGGAGTTCGTGGACAGCCTTCTGACACCTTTTTGTTACTAATCACTGCTTTAGCTTCATCTGCCCACCACCATGTTTCTTTGCCGTATTGACAACTTTGTTGATGATGCGATGGCGATAATTTTGCATATTTGCAATAAATGCATGACTTTTTTTGTCCAGGTTGTACCATTTGATTCTCACAAACACTTTCCTGTCAGGAGGAGGCGGTTTTGTTGGGCGATTGCCTCTTCCAGGATCACTTTGCTATCTTTAACCCGAGGCTTCATGAAACGTGCTACCATTATGGCAATCAATCTGGGATTCGTTTCCGCCACTGCTGAAGTGACCAGGTGACGGCTTTGTTTGAGAACGATAAGACCTTATGACTTGCACATTCTCAGGATATCTTTACCCGGAGAGTTCCTGGTGCCGTATCCCAGTCCTCCATGGCAGCTTTCATACTCTTCGTTTGACTAACCGACCGTACCGTTCAAATCTCCGCCAACAAACAAAAGTCCCGTATTAGAATATCTTGAAAGCGTGTCCGGTGTTTTGCGGGATGATATTTTCCTGTGATAGACTCACAAAAATTAAAACTCTGGACACGTCTTCGACTCACAAAAAAGGATATTCTGAAGGTTGGATATTTCAACCGTGGATATTATAAAAAAGAATATAAACTACAGTAATTATTACTAATTTTTGGATTTGAAGTGGCCAACCGCTAGTGCCGGTTCCCTACCTACTCCACACACACATCAAAGCAAACAACTTAGAGCATTCTTCAATAGAATTCGCTTTAACATCTCGAAATGATTGCATACCTTCTTATGCAATGTTTAAATATTTTCCCAGCCTTTATGCAAAAATCCGTATTCAGTACATATCCAAAACATGTAAGTTATGCAATCTCTGTGTCGATTAAAGTCCCAAACCAGTTGTTTGTGAAAAACCGAATGAACAAATTCTGCTTATATTCGGAGATTTAATTGTGTAACAAAATGCAATCGCAATATGTACATAATATGATTTGTGATATCGATTATGAATGAATACTATACCCCTTTTCTTTGATGAATGCTACGGCCTCCTTGCAATATGCCATAACCTACCCCAAACTTCCATTGAAAACAACAAATAATTTATAAACCATATACCGCCCCTCTCACCCACACATCATATCCCCATCATGAGAAGTATAAAAAAAATTCAATAAACAAACGACAAACTACACACTTATGAAAATCTTCAAATATAACGGCGCTGGTCGGAAAAATTTTACTTTTGTTTTGTTCATCACTTCAATTACTTTCGTTTAATATAGCTTTCGTTTTGACGAAAACTTTCATAAGAACTTAAAGCTCCATCTAAATTAATTAAGGACACAAACCAGTTTTCATTATTGATCGATTGAAGCGCCAAAGCTTCTGCGGGATACATGTACAACATTATTATTCGATTTCTTGGCGCTACTATAGGAATGTATATACAAAGGTTTTGGGCTCTGTATAGGCCGGTAATGCCTAATATTTGTTTATTTTATTTGTTCACATGTTTTTACAACATCCTACTCGAATTGCAAAAACGCTTAGTTAAAATACAACTTTAATTTGAATTTGTGTTCACTCTGTTGTGAAGCACCATCATAGCCTTCTCAATTGCATCACAATTCCTCCCAACCCCAATACTATGTAGGACATCGAACACAAAGGAAATACCCGTATAAAAAAATTTCTACCTCATTTAAAGTCCTACCAACCGCCTGCAAAACAACATGAATTCGTATTCTGGGCATCCGGCTCGATACACCAACCAACCAACTTGTTATCAAATTCAGGTTGACTTCGATTTGCTGGAGTGTTCTCTAGTGACAAAAGCACCAACTCAAAGGAAATATCCATTAAAAAAAAATCTATCACATTCAAGTCCCATCAACCGCCTGTAAAAAAACGCGATTTCGTGTGCTTCAGAAAAGTGCGCGTCCTGCTTGATCGAACAAAGGTTCAAACTGGATGGAGATGATTTGTACCCTTTTCTTCAGAGATGAAGATGTTGGCTATGGGTATTTATTTGCTTTTCACTTTATGTGTGTTTGTATTTCGCATATTAGTATGCTTAGCGAATCGGTTGCCTGTGTGCAAGTTGCCGGAAAAGGAATTCAGAAGAGAATGAAAACATTTATTTGGTTGGATTTTGTTCGATTCTCTACTTTGAACCATATTCGAATGCCTAAAACACATGTTCAGCAGTGATGCAGTAAGAAATTGCCATCATTGAGTACGCTCTTTGTCTGATCTAAATATCACTGAACGACCAAACAGATGTTAGGTATTGTCATAGAACTACACATCAAGCTGGAAAACTTGTAACAAATTTTGCTGTTCTCTTCAATCGGTGCATCAAGATTAGAAATAGAAACAAGTTCCTTTTTGATGAAAGTACCCTCAGCTTCTCATATTCGTTTCTTGGGTCACGCCCCTCATCTTCGGGTGTGGAACTGGAACGGCAACGTATGTTAAGCTCATTAAATTCCGATCTTAACAGCATAACTCAGTGGGGTAAAACTAATAGAGTGGAATTTAATGCTTCCAAAACACAATGCTGTCTCCTGTCATTAAAGCAAAACCCACACACACTGCCATTATCTATGAATGGCACTTGCATCGCTGAAACCGAAAGACTTTCCATTCTCGGTATGTGTGTTAATGACAACCTTCGTTGGAATGACCACATATTTGGTGTCGCCAAGAATGCCGCGAAATGTCTAGGCTTCCTTAATCGTTGTAAGAAATATTTCACCCCTTCTGATCTGGCTACAATTTATAAGGCGTTTATTCGCCCGAAACTCGAGTACAACGCTCATATCTGGTCCGGTGCACCAATAACTTATTTGGAGCTACTTGACAGGATCCAACAACGCGCGATAAAACTCTTTGGCGACCGAGACATCGCGATATCGATTGACTCTCTTAGTCATCGTCGTAATGTCTCCTGCCTTTCGTTGTTTTATCGGTATTTCCACCATAAGTGCTCAAACGAAAAAGCCAGTTGCATTCCTCCCCTTGAACATTTCAACCGCAATACCCGTCATGCAAGGAATTCTCATCAGTTCACCCTCAAAAAACAAAAAAAAGTTACATCAAGAATTGACATGGATTTATAACCCTCCTCGTGGTCCTGGAGAAAACTGAATAGACGCTATGATGTAACAAAAAAAAAGTGTACACCCAGGCTGAAGTAGGAATTCCCATCAAAACCAGCCGCCACAGCCTGGTTTTTATATTTGAAATTTGGTACGATAACAGTTGGAGCTGTCAAAATAATTTGGAGAAAAAGTCAATAAATGGAACAAATAGATCCGTACCAAGCCAAAACTAGGTAGAATTTTTAATAATTAATCAAATCTAACATTTTCATTCAACTAGAATGGATAATTTTGATAACTTTGCCATTTCCTATTTTAACATTTTATATAAACATGAGCACTAAAGAGAGGGGAGGCCGTTCGTAGAGTATGTTCAAGGTAGATACTCGTCGTATAGTCGACCATAGAGGTTAATGATGGGGGCATTCGAATGATTTAATCGATTATAATCGATTCTTGCAATATCTCGAGATATCTCGATTCTTCATTTCAAATCATTCGAATGATCTCTCGCATGCGCTTGACTCGACACTGGAGCAAAATGTCTCACACACTACTAAATAAAAAAACAGAACGCACTTTCCTGCACGCACATCCAAGTCAACCCATTTGTCGCAAAGCAAATGTGATAAAAACCTTGTGAGTGTGTGTTTTCATTCGAATGAAAAGATGCGCAACTACCCCAAGTCCCATAACTCGAATGAAAAAAAAAAATAGTAACATGCGGGAAAAAAATCAAGAACTTACTTTTGCTTTAATTTTAGAACAAAATGTCTCATAACAACTACATACTTAAACACCGAACAAACTACCCACAATCACAAAGCTCATGAGTGGTGATGGTGAGTTTGTGTGAGAAGAATACCTATTTCTATATTATTTAAGTATGAAAAGATAATAGCTCTTATTCTCATGGCTTGCTCTGTGTTTTTTATTCGAGTGATAAGCAGCTGCCTTTTTCGTATTCTCCGTACTCGATCTCGAATGAAAAAAAACAGTAGCATTACTATTAAATTTATAATTAGTTACTACTCTTCGAAAGAATCGGCATTCGAGAACTTTTATATGGATTACTACTTCACTCACAAGATGTTTGCGAAAAGTGCATTTGCCGTTTGCTCAACTGATTGAATTTTCGTTGGCTTCGTGTTAGTATTAGTAATTGCTTCCTTTTGCTGTTTCCTTTTGCGAAACTTGTGTTGTTGTTTGTTTTTATATCTCGAGTTATCATTCGATTATTTAGATCACTCGAATACTAATATCTCGATTATTGGAATCATTCGATTATGTCCATCACTAATAGAGGTCTTGAAGGTGTGTCTAGTTGCAATTGGTTTCGTACGGTTGCATTGGACTGTGTATGTACGTATTTATATTTTTCTGCAAGTAAGCGTACAAGGTACTATGTTGTTAAATAAATAGAGGAATGCCATTTCTACCATTTCTACTAATTTTCAACTCAACTCCAAATCCATCTTAACTCATGAGTCGAAAACCTACATCGATTTCACTTCTGCTTTTATCGGCAGTGGTCCGCTATGGGATCTTGTATATGTTATACGTGTACGATCCTACTTCACTACGTATAGATTTCCCAACAAAACAGGGTTAATGTTATGTACCGGTGGTAAAGTTAGATTCTTAGGCAGGATATGTTAAGATAGGCTTTTACATAAATTGTATACCTTTGGACATTCGTGGATTTAAATATTTTTCTTATTTCTTTTAGTTTAGCGACACATTTTCCTGATGCATATGGGAATATTCTCTAAAGTGGGAGTGTGTCCTGTGGGTCCATACATATACATAAGTGCATAGTAGTATGAGGTGTAGTTTTCGTGCCGTGGTCAATGTGTTTTCAATAATCGCTGAGATCTCCTGATAAGTAGATCACTAAGGCTTGTTTGCTGGTATGATCTTCTTTTTTTGTACACGACGAGCTTATGATCTGGACTAAAGCGAACATAACCCTTAAACTTCAATGCATCCCTACTGGTCCGCCTGTGGGCTTCGCTGATGTTACCTCAAAAAGTCGCGCCAGGCCTCTCGATCTCGAATCACTTCGTCACTAAGGCCAATAAATTGATGGTGTTGTTGCATTTGTGTGGTCGAGGAGTAGGTCGCGCTCCATTTTCTTAGGGTTAGGTTCTTTGACGTAAAGGCTTCCACGGATTTTGGAACATCTTATTCAATCAATCTTTGTTTGCTGATTTTTTATGACTATTAAAGGATTAAAGTTCCACTAAGTAACCTTACTGGTAAGTAGCAGCACTTAGTTATTTACTAGTAAGCAGCCATTAACTATTTATGTGGAATTTAAAAGCTTTTTGAGTCGTACCAGCAAATGAACCGCGTTTTATGATTGTTTATGCGAGAAGAACGACGTTCCTTAATTAAATTTCCTATTTTTTCAGGCTATCCTCCGAATGAGGTTACGCATATCATATGTAGTCGATGGTCAACCGGTACTCGAACAGACGGAAGTGACTGGATTTCCAGATAATTCGCCAGAATAGAAATCAAAATTAATTAACTAAAACATCAAATAAAATAAAACACCATACATTTTGTAAAATAAAACCAGACAAGCAAATAAGTAAACCAACAATAAACAACTGAAAGTAAAATTAATGTAAAATTTATTATATTTTTAATTATGATTATTATATGAAATGAATTTGTTAACAGAATTGTAAGGAGGTGAAATTGATAAAGTGGATTTTAAATAGTTTTCTATTTCAACTACCTGTTGGTTAATTAAAACAAGAAAATCTTTTTATAACTTTATACTTTCTACCTAAAATTTTTAATGAAATCTATTTATTTATTATTTGCTGAGTTTTGTTTAATTAATTTTTTTGTTTACGTACCTACCTGGAAACGACAAAAAGATATGACCTTTTTTATGTTTAATTCAGTTTATAATCAATTATGTATCTTGTTAAACTTTTATTTTATTTTGAATAAAAAAAATCAAAGAATTATTTCATTCGTCAAACGATTCTGTTGCACACCGTCCCGTTCCTTTTTGGTATTTGACTAAAGTCTAAGAAGTATGTAGTATTTTGATTGTTTGTTAAATTATGTAAGAAAGGAGTTAAAATCAATGCAGCATTAAGTAAAAACGTCGCTGTATATCTAACCAATGCGAATCTTATAAGAGAATAAGATTAATCATTTTTATGCTAATTTGAAATGGTTACTTGGGGTTTCTTTGTTTTAATTATTTAAAATAGGCTTTTGCTTAAAGACAAATTGTTTAACTGGATTATTTTATTATTATGTATTTTATATTATACTCCCTTGTCTGTTTTTTTTAGTTATCGTAATATAAACATAAACTAGATGTAAATGCAAATACATAAGAACTAATGTACTTAAAATAATTGAAGAAATATATATAAATATATATTATATTACGATAGTGTTTTTTTGTATAAAAATGGATTGAACAACTCGTTTCATATAGTCTACTCAGTTTGTAGTACCTGTGTTGGGCGCCATTTGCTGTTTACCGCGTAAGTAATATCGTTCTTTCTTCGAACGCATTTAAATAGCAGAGTGCGTGTTTATTTGCGGAAATAACAATCACTGCTAAGTGATGATTTGATTGTAAACATGCACAACGAATAAAAGAACGCCCTGAAATACATAATATTCATCGTGATAACGCTTCTGGATCTGGTACTCCTGAACAAAATAAATAAGTTGCCTTCTTCTCATGGTTGCTATGGAGCACCAGGAACGCAAAATATCTTCTAAAAGGTCAGTTCGCGTACTTCTATGGGTAGAATAATCTAAACTGTCTGTTGCTCCTAGCAACATTGAAAGACTTTTATACAGTAGGTTAATATTTATTGAAAGTAAATAACAAAACTATAACAAACTAAAACCAAAAACTATAACCAACTAAAAAATTAGTCTTTACCTCGCCATTTTGCAAGCCAACAACCAACGACAAGATTTAAATCCAACTTGTAAACATAAGAAAGAGAAAGAAAATTATAATAAGAAAGAGATGACTTCATCCGTCATCTTATGGGCAAGTTCAATAATAATTGTTCTTAAGCTGCCAACACATCAGCGACATTTCTCCCCCCCAGCAAGGGAGCTTCATCTTCTGCTGCCTTGCTTTCGGTCCCACAGCTGATGTCCAATACTGCAAGCTTCGCCACTGGTCGGTCAAAAACCCCGTTTGCCGTCCTCACCGTCGCTCTTCTCACCTGACCATCTTGGGCTATGATGGTACTGACAACAACCCCCTTAGGCCAAGTACATCTCGGTAGATTTTCGTCGATGATAATTACCACATTACCTTCCTTTACTTGGTCCACCTTCTCGAACCATTTCGTTCGCCTCGTAAGGGTGGGGAGGTACTCACGTACCCATCGCTTCCAGAAAACGTTTGCCACCTGCTGCACTTTCCTCCAGTCCTTGCGTGACATGAGTTCCCGATCCTGGAACTCAACAAGCCCCTTATTTCCATTCGACGACCCGAGAAGAAAATGATTGGGTGTCAATGCTTCATCGTCCTCTGGTCCCAATGTGACGTAGGTAAGCGGGCGTGAGTTGACCACAGCCTCTATTTCGACTAATGCTGATTGGAACGTCTCATCATTTAAACGCTTGTTTCCCATGACTTCTTTCAGGATCTTCTTCACCGTACCGATAAGTCGCTCCCAACTGCCACCCATGTGTGGAGCAGCGGGGGGGTTGAAAAAACACTTTGTGCGCGGAGTTGTGAATTTGCGAGCAAGCGCCTCTTTGTTGATCAACTGGAACTGTTCTCGTAACTCCTTTTCCGTACCAACGAAATTCGTTCCATTGTCCGAATAGATTTCGGACGGTGTTCCTCTCCTTGCAATAAAACGCTGTATACTCATAACGCAGGAATCGGTTGACAACGAAAACGCCACCTCAAGATGAATCGCTCTGCTTGTGAGGCAGGTGAATAACACCCCCCATCGCTTGACCTGACTCCTGCCCTGCACGACCAACATCGGTCCGAAGTAGTCGACACCGACGAACGTAAACGGCCTTCGAAATGGTCCAAGTCGGGCCCGAGGTAACTGCGCCATCTGAGGAATCCTGGGAGTTGCATCCTTTATACAACAACGGCCACATTGTGATCTAACTGATCCTACTAAAGTGCGTAGTGCAGGGATAAAATATTGTTGCCTGACCTCGTTGTACACGTTGGCATCGCACTGGTGTCTAAAATGTCTGTGATAGAAATCGACAATTAGAAAACTCACCCTACTTTTCCTGGATAGAAGTACTGGTCGCCTGGTTTCTTCTTTGACAAATTCGGCGTAGTCAATTCGTCCTTCAAGGCGCAGGACTCCATTTTCGTCTATGTATGGGTTAACTTTACGAATATGGCTGGATTTCGGAATCGATTTTCCAATTTTCAGCATAGCCAACTCGTCAGCATACTCTGCCCACTGCGACATCTTCCATAAGATCACCTCCGCCTTTTGCAGCTCCTCTGAACGAATAGGACCCTTTACCATTTCGTCAAATTTTACTTTACTGATCGGCTCTAACAACAGTGGATCGCTCTTCAAAACATTTGCCTTCGCCCTTTTTTGAAGATTTCGGCAGTACCGTACAATCCATGCAACTACTCCACGAAGTCGTTCCCAAGTGGAAAAACGATCAAAATCCACCACCAGTGCCTGGATGCCTTTCTCCAATCGGCTTACGTCTTCCTTCATCACCAGCACGTATTTCGCTCGCAGTTCCTCTTCACAGACCTTTTTTTGCCTCCAATTAACTTCCTCAGGCCAAGTTTCTTCCGGCTGGAGCAAAAACCCAGGTCCCGCAAACCACCTGCTCTCCTTGTCAAAAGAAGGTTCTTTCGTCCATTTTGTCGCTTCGTCTGCGATGTTCAGTTTGGTGG
Source organism: Portevinia maculata (assembly GCA_949715645.1). Taxonomy (NCBI): domain Eukaryota; kingdom Metazoa; phylum Arthropoda; class Insecta; order Diptera; family Syrphidae; genus Portevinia; species Portevinia maculata. Next base: position 12,329,496 of record OX454526.1, read on the forward strand.
GTATCCATCGCCAGTCATCCACCTTGGTCTCCTCCTGTATCTCCCCGATACGAAACATCACGAACGGCTTGTACATCTTTGCATCCGAGCGCAACCAGTCCAATACTGTCTTCGAGTCCGTCCAGAAAAACTTCCTGTCTATTCTGAACCCATGACCCTTCACGATCGCCTTAGCAAGCCGTGTACCGATGAGGGCTGCCTGGAGCTCCAACCTGGGAATGGACACAGGGAGCAGTGGTGATACTTTGTTTTTTGCTGCCACCAGTGCACATTCGGTTGCGTAACCATCAGAGAACCTCAGATACGCCACCGCCGCCATAGCCTCCTCACTAGCGTCAACAAATATGTGCAGTTGCACTGAAGTAGCATCTCTCCTCGTCAACGTATTATAGCATCTCGGAATACGCACGAGCTCCACATTCTTCAACAATCGCCGCCATGTCTCCCACTTGGTTGCTAAAGAGCCATCGACCATTTCATCCCAATCCAAGTTCTTCCGCCACACGTCTTGGAGTAGTGCTTTTATTTTCACCAAATAAAAAGCCAAGAACCCTAGAGGATCAAAGATGGACATTAAGATTCTAAGTAATTCACGCTTTGTTGGCAATCTGGCCCCAGACAAAATATCCTCCTGTGTTTTTATAAACCGCAAAGAAAATGTAAATTCGTCTTCACTCGGACTCCACCATAGACCCAAGACCTTAGCAATATTTTTTTCGTTGCCACAGTCTATTTTCCGACTTTCGCTCTCAACAGATTGCCCAAGAGCCTGAAGCACCTTCTCGGAATTCGACATCCAACTTCTCATTCGAAAACCTGCCTTGGAATGTATTTCTCTTACCTCTGTAGCCAGTTGCACAGCCTCTTCAATGGTATCTACGCTGTCCAGAAGATCGTCCATATAATGATGCTTCAAAATGCTTTCCACCGCCCGTGGATACTTCTCGGAAAACTCAGTAGCATTGATGTCCTTGACATATAGTGCGATGCTCGGAGAACAAGACGCTCCGAAAGTAAGTACCTTCATTTGATAGATGTCTGGATTGCGATCGCACTCACCATAACGCCAAAGGAACCTTTGTGCGCACTGATCCTCCTTGCGCACATGGATTTGGTGGAACATTTCTTCTATGTCCCCAGTGATGGCCACCTTATTCGATCGAAAACCATAGAGAACTTCAGGAAGCTCCGTCAGTTGGTCGGGACCCTTTAACAACATCTTGTTCAATGAAACACCTTGTGCTGAAGCGGCCGCGTCCCAAACCAACCGAACCTTTTCCGGCTTGTTCGGATTGGTTACGATGAATGTCGGCAAAAACCAAGTTCGTGGTGACACTTCTCGCATAGCCTTTCTGTAGCAAACTGGTCATCTGTTGATTGACGTTGGAACTAATCATAGGGTCAGAGCGCATTTTCCCCTCCAAACAGCATAGGCGCTTGAATGCCATTTGATAACTGCTCGGCATAGAAAAGTTGTCGTGCCGCCACAGAAGACCACACTCAAAAGCTCCATCGACTCGCTTTGTTGTAGCTGCAAGAATCTCCTTTGCTCTCACGTCATCGCCCGATGCCGTTCGCACTTGAGCAACACCACTGCCCTCTAAAGCGAAATGTTGTTTCACCAATTCGTGCAAGTCCTTGTCGCACTCGCAGATCTGGAAGTTACCGTGAGACTCCAGCTCACTTTCAACTCCACCGCTGATACACCATCCCAATCTTGTCTTGATGGCAATCGGTTGGTTCCATTTGCCTTCCCGCACTTTCAATGCCACTGCTGCCCTCTCATTATTAAGACCTATGAGAATGCCACATTCAGCGTTAACGTATGGCATCAACGGCAGCCCCTTGAGATGACGGTACCTCTCCAACAACTCCTGTGATACTGATTGTGATGGAAGACCAAGCGACTTGACAGTCCTTACACCATTGAGCCGCAACCTTGGATACTCGTTTCTATCTATACCATGTGATGAAATCCCCAGCGACACAACCTCGGATTCTTCTTCACTACGAGTGGAGTTAGCCGTCCATCTGAGGCACAACGGTTTGGGAGTGCCTTCCAATCTGAGCTTCTTCGAAATCGACTCCTCCAACAAGGTAAGTGAGGACCCGCTATCCAGGAAAGCATACGTCCTAACCTTCTTACCATTGCCGTACAATACCACCGGCAAAATTCTGAATAGCGTTCCTATTTCCTTGTCGTGCTGATGAGAGTGGCACGCACCGACATCGTTTTCGCTCCCATAATGCAGCGATCGATGATGTTTTAATTTACAGCCTGCAATGCCGCACTCCTTCATATTGTTACATTTAGCTCTCCTAGAGTGCTTAAGACAGCGATCGCAAAGTGACGTTTCTGCAACCAGTTTGCGGCGATCCTGAACCGAGAGCTTCTTGAAAGCGTCGCAATCTGTCAAGCGATGACTCTGATTGCACACGTAACACTTTGCTCCAAAACCCTTTTTTGCACCTGCGTACCCATTGTCCTGTACGTGCGTATGGACATGCCCCGAACGTCTGTCCCCCTTGTTGCCATCACCCGAATACCTTGTGATTGTTGCAACTGCCTCTGCCCTTACAAACAACCATTCGCCGAAACCCTTGATATTTCGCTCTATATCGTTTGTCTTTGTGCCCATCGCCCATTCCAACTTCATGGCAGATGGCAATTTATCGACCAATTTCTTGAGCAGCACCGGGTTATTAATGTGGTCCATCAGCTCCGACGCTTCCATGGTGGAACTTAAATTCCTAACCGCCAACGCATACGAAATTATGGTTTCCAAACGCTCTATTTTCGGAGACGGAAAATCCTCCACTTTCCTAATGAGCTCTTCGACGATGAGCTCCGGTCTACCAAAGAGCATTTCAAGAGTAGACATAACCGACGGTACAGATGTAGGAAGCAGTAATTGACTGCTTACTGCTTCGAATGCTTTACCCTTCAAAGCCCTCTGCAACCGTATCAAATTCTCGTCGTTTGAATAATTGCACAGCACCGTGCTGTTGCGATAATTGCTTATGAAGACAGGCCATTCTTCCAACCTGCCAGAAAACGTAGGCAACTCCTTCGACAAACCTTTTCTTGACGCAATTTGATTCTGTGTAAGACACCCCTTTGTCTCCTCAGACGGGACTTCCATCTTTGTGTGTGTGTCCCAGTCCCTTGTCCGCCGAACAATAGTGCTCCCATCACCCTGGACACTGCCAACCCTGGAACTTAACACCACCGATCGCCCATCGCTGCAAATACTACTACCATCGTCATCCTGCTGTTCTCTTATTTTCAGTAATTCGAATTTCTTATCCAGGAACTCCTTCTCCAAATCCTTTTGCTCCTTCAGTCGAAGCAATTCGAGATCCAACACTCGTCGATTCCGGGAAGAAGCACCACTGCGAACACTCCTACTGGCTGGTACTAAAGTGATATTGGCGACCGAGGTCGGTGTGCATTGCACTGGCCTGACGCTCTCTGCCGTCGCCAAAGACACTTCTGATTTACACTTTTGACAGAACCATTGTCGATTCTTAACCGAATCGTCCACTCCTGCGCATCCGTAGTGCAACCAGACCTTGCATCCATCACAACGTACCATGTTGTCCGCCGTATTTGGTTCCGTGCAGAAATTACAATCTGCTTTCTTCGACATTTTGTCAGGAAACAGGAACAAACACGAATGTTTTCCAGAAAATTCCCGAAACAGCTTAACGAATAGCTTTGCAACTATTTTCTGTTGGAATTCTTGCTAATTTTTTAGAATTGTTGCTCCTAGCAACATTGAAAGACTTTTATACAGTAGGTTAATATTTATTGAAAGTAAATAACAAAACTATAACAAACTAAAACCAAAAACTATAACCAACTAAAAAATTAGTCTTTACCTCGCCATTTTGCAAGCCAACAACCAACGACAAGATTTAAATCCAACTTGTAAACATAAGAAAGAGAAAGAAAATTATAATAAGAAAGAGATGACTTCATCCGTCATCTTATGGGCAAGTTCAATAATAATTGTTCTTAAGCTGCCAACACATCAGCGACACTGTCAAATCCCCAAAATCGAGAGAGAATGCTCTCAATTTCAAAGAAAAATACGCGAAAAACGTCAAAGTTTGGCTTGAAAAGAAGCAACCGCTGTTTCATCATTTCACAGTTTTCATGTTCCTGCCAGCTGAAATACTGTGTGAAGAAGTACTTTCGTTCATCTTGTAACCAATTTCTCAGTACGCGAACGCGTTTGTGTAGATTTGCAAGTTTATATAAATTAACGTTTGTATATATGAGTACGCGAACGGACGTTATGATTTATTGATAGAATCGATAAAAAAATCTAACAACAATAAGGTACGATATTCTGACAAGAGCAGTTCAAAGAAGTTCATACCGCAATTCCGTCTGTCTCCCATTTCCATTTAGCAATCAGGGGCTGGTTGACCACAGCAGCGAACGAGTGAGTGACTTCCACATGATCGTATGAACACATCGTCGAAAATATCGACGAGTCGTGGCCGTCTAATAACCATAGGTGGAGCAGTGGACAATTATGCTGTCATACAGCAGTGTATGTTCGGAAAATTGACTGGAAGTTCTGAATAAATGTGTGAGACTCACATTTCTACTTGGGCGTACCGTTCTGCCGCTAGAAGTGAGAAACTACAAGCGCTTACTTTGGTAGGGGGTTGTTACCAAATTAAAAAAGTGGTCTGGGTGCGACCCACAACTTCCACACGACTAACTTCCCAGTGGGAAGAAATAAAAAAACAATATTTATTTTTTAATTAATTATTATTATTTATTTTATTATTATTATAATTATTATGATTATGATTATTATTATCCGTAATAGAAGATCTGGTATAAGACAGTACCCGCTCTGCCTCGTCGTCTTCCTCAATCTCCGCTGCATCTTGCACCTTCTCTTCCTCCTCCCTTTCCTCTTTTTCCTCCTATTCCTCTGCCTCTGTCTCCACCTCTACCAGTCTTTCTTACCCAGCCACCACCTCCGCCCCTGGGTACATCTTTTTTTAGAGGTGTCCCTGCTTCCGGGCCTCTTTTTTATCACTTTAGGGGTGTGGCTATACTTTATCCAACAAAAATTGTCAGTACAGGCAAGATAGGATGTTTGTCTCTCAGTCTGGTTGCAATGACTTAAATAAATCGGTCCTCTTTAAAGGTCTCACAGGGTTGCCGTAGTCTGTATGATAATTCGCCATAACTCAGAGAGCAATTCTATTACGGTTACCATCTCCAATTTAAAATAAAAATATTGCGGAACGAAATAAATTCCGTTTATTTTTTTGCTTTTCTGGTAAGAAAATAATAGGCGCGTTTTTTAAGGGTATCTCCAGTAGATCAACAAAATATATAAATTTCGTAACACAAAAAAAAAAATCAAAACGAAAAATATATCACGTACTTTATGTGTAGAAAAATGAAAAGTGTCAAATCTCCAAAATCGTGAGAGAATCCTCTCATTTCTAAGAAAAGTACGCGAACGCTTTTGTGTAAAAACTTCTTAGTTTGTCTTGAAAAGAAGCAACAGCTGTTTTTTTTTGCTGGCAAACTCATAGGATTTCATCATTTGACAGTTTTCATTTTCTTACCAGCGGAAATTCTGTGTGAAGAAAAATGAACGAAAGTACATATTTCTTTCGTTCATCTTTTTACCATTTTCTTAGTACGCGAACGCGTTTGTGTAGTTTTGCACGAAAATTTATATAAATTTACGTTTGCATATTAGTTCGCGAACGGACCTACTGTAACCCAATTTATTCATTATAAATATTCAGGCCTATTCTGCTATTCACGTGAATCGTAGATTCGATTCACCCATTCGATTCCCTTTCACTCTGGCTTTCCATTCTGCTATCCATCAGGTGAACTACATTATCCAACCCGATTTGACATTCAAGTTAACAGCTTTCATGTGAAAATAATACGAGGTTCGTTGTTTGCAAATTGAAATTAATGTAATCGATTTGATCTCTGTTTACGAAAATCTTTTGAAAGTTGGATATGTTGTTTTGATTAATTATTTTCAATAAAATTAAAAATATAAATAAACAGGTATGAATAGTTTTGGACTTTTTTTTCCACTTCCAAACAGTGGAATAAGAAAATCATCAAATAGAAAACTTCGCAGAACCAAATGTGGTGTGCCTGGGGTTGTTATGTGTGTTGACGGTATGCACATTCCTCTTAAAACACCTTATCAAAATCCACATTTGTTCTAAAACAGAAAAGGCTACCACAGCCTAAACACAACGCTGGCGCTGGTAAGTGCAATAAAATGTGTTTTAAATTTTACTTTGAAAAAATTTCCTTTCAGGTATGCAATCATAAGCAGTGGATTACCTACGTTGACGCAAGTTATCCCGGAAGTGTCACGACCGTGGTTACTGACTCCTTTTCGAAATGTAGAATCAGGTTCCCAACAATCCAAATTCAAGACACAACACTGCAAAGGACGAAATATTATAGAGCGAACTATTGGTGCATTGAAAAGTAGATTTCGATGTTTGGATTTGTCCAAAGTATTCCAGTATTCATCTCATAAAGCGGCACAAATTATAAACGTGTACTGTGCTCTACACAATATATGTACATAGACATTTTGAAGTATCTCTTATCAAAAAATAAGAAATTATTGTTTTAAATTGGCCTCTGTTTATTGTTCTGCTTCTAAAAATGTTAATAATCTTTATTTATACAAATAATCAAACAATAAACTTAGATGTTATTGACCACCAACCAGACAGACGATCCATTAAATGAAAAACCCGCAACATTTTATATGCGGATTTGAATTGTATAGAACGAATGCGTTCACGTGAATAACAGAATACCGCGCAGTATTATCGATGTTACCGACATCAACGAGGTGAATCCAGATTCAATTCGAATGAATAGTAGAATAGTGTTCAGTGAAAATTGAAGAAAAATCCCCCCCGATGAATAGCAGAATAGGGGTGATTGTAAAAAATAAAATACTAATTTCTAATATCACTACTCAACTAATCCGATGAGTAATTACTGCTACTGCTCTCGTTATTTAGGTCTATTATTAACCTTTCAACTGCTTCCTCGGCAAAAACGTCCATTTCCCACATATTTTGCTCAACAACCTGTTCAACGTATTTGACACATCGATGCCATTTTTCGTTGTCAACCCTTGTAAGTGCTGTCGTTAGTAAGTCTCTTATTTCAGCCATTTTAAATGACTTGTTTTGACTTGCTACAAACCCGTTCACTTGAGCCCCAACCAATTCTATTGGATTAAGGTCACAGTGATAAGGCGGCAAGCGAAGCACTTTATGTCCCGCATTTTGAGACATTTCATCCACGACGTATGTTTCATACTTGGCTTTGTAACGTTTAACGATTTCAAGCAACCCATTGTATGATTGCATCCCTACCTAACTTGAGATCTTCCTTTTGGGAATTACCGTTGGCAAAACAAGCGTCATTCATCAAAAAAACAAAGACATCATACAAACAGGTACATAATGAGATGAAAGGATGTATTTATGTTTTTTTTTTATTTAAACAGTTTGCGACATAAACTCAATCAGCAAGATTTTCTAAAAACATTTCCCAGTCCTTTCCGCTATATGTATATTGTGAAAGGTAGATACAATCAGGCAATTAGAATACAAAATTATATAAGCACGACGCAATGTCATATACCTAAAAAGATGGTAAAAAAAACTGCACTTGTGCAGCTGCACAATACAAATACAATCAAATTAAAACCGAATGGCAACACCCCACGTAATAATTCGTTCTCAAAAGCACCAAATCCGAAAGTTTTTTGACAAAATCCATAGAAAAACCCTTAATGATATGCTTCATTGTAAAAATGGTAATACTCTTCTGATGTGCCTTAGTCACACACACTGCTTATTTTGGTGGATGATAATAGCAAGCGAACACAAGACGATCATGCTTCATACTGTGTGGGTTGTATGCGAATTTTAGGAATATTACAACAACAATTCCTTGGTATGACAGTGGTTTGGTTTTTATTTCAGTGGCAATTCTTGCGTTTGAGTGCCGTGAGAGTATCTACAGGCACTACTGGTAGAAAAAAAGCTCCTCCATAAGGCCTGTACTGAAAATTTTTGTTGGATAAAGTATAGTTTGTCTTTATTTTAGTTATTTATTTACTAACAAAAAACGGCTGGACCGATTTCGCTGGAAACGAATATATGAACATACGCACATTCGCACATACGTGCATACACAAACGCAGCCATCTCTATAAAAACGTTGGATTTGGACCTTGAAACTTGGAGATAATGTCAAAATCCGCGATTCACCAAATCGGGCCTATTACAACAAGGGAAGTAAAAAAAGGACTGTTGCTCTATACTCTGATGATTCTGTCTCTTAAGGATCATGGTTGCTGCACTGTCATATTGACAGTTGCGAAGCTTATTAAGGGTTAACAATTTTTGTTCCTCTCTGTGAAAACGCTTGATTGAAATTTGTATGACGTACAATGAATGCACCCAATAGTCTTACTAAATATTTAACACAGGTTCTAAAATTATCCACGAAATATAAATTTTTCATATTGAAATTTAATCGTTTAGCACTACCCTTGTGTTTCTTTTTACACTCATAGCATGTCAGAGAGTGAGCTCTGAATAAAATGAAGGACCGGTTCGCTTAAGGAACTGCCAGAGCTTAAGCTTCGTTTGCAGCAACAATTTACGGCAAGTTTATTGTACTACCATTTCCTGCAAGGTATAATGTAATTCACACTATGCGTCGCCGTGACGTGAAGTTGCAATCAATAGTAGCTTGCTGCAGAATAAATTCAATGAAAATTAAGTCGACAAAAAGAAAAAAAAACTTAGTTTTTAACTCAAGTGCCAATCGGGTAGATGACGCTCCGGAAAACTGGACTAACGGTCAAGAACACTTCGGGACCGGACAACAATTTGTTTTCATTGTTTACAGAAATTAATCTAGCTATATGTATAGACATATAAAAATGGCTCGTTATTTGTGTGTAACGTTTATAGACACACGAACCGCTCGACGGATTTTGATGAAATTTTGTGAGTGTGGATGGTGTCTGGATTGATCTTAACAAAGTTAGGTTTAATTAAGATTGACACTGGTGTTAAAAATTAATAAAATATGAAAAAGAACTTTTTAAGTAATACCTACAAGAGAACAACGAAGTTGAGTGAGCGGGCTTAACCAGGCGGAGAAAAGAGTTAAATACTTTTTACCCACGAAGAGGCCCACCCAATCAATGTTCGCTTGAAAAAGGAAACTGATGTATGCGGCTGCCAGACAAAGAAACAATGTTCGCCGGGTTCCGCTAGTTTGAGACAATTTTTCATAATGAAATATCACCCCAAACTGGAAAATGATAAAAGGCCACTATGTAACTATATTTCACCCCAAAGCACTTATTTGTTGTTGTTGCTTTATAAATAAATTTGGCCTGCGCATGTTATTACCTTTTTTTGGGAAATAAAACCCAGGAGCTTTATTACCGCGTGAGTTATAACACTGCAACAAGGCCCATTCGCAGCTAGATTCAAAATGAAGTCTTTACAAAATATCCGATAAAACCTTGAAAAAATTTGACTCAATTGAATCGTTATAATTTGTTTGAGTAGAAAAATGGTAGAACTTAATTAATGTAAATTAAGTCAGGAGAATGCTAAAGGTCCTTAAATGCTTATAAACTACAACATAATCGCCCAATCGAACTGTGAAGATAGAAATCAATCAAGTTATTTTCATTGTTGGACAAACAACGATTTATTGATTACCACGCGTTGAGTCGTTAGCACTCGAAGGTTTATTGTTATGATGATTTCCCATAGCCAATCACTCATATAAAAAAATGAAATAAAAAAAGCTAAATAAATCTACATTACGCCTGAACTACACTCAACTAAACTGCGATTCTCTTAAAAAGCACGTCCAACTGATTTAAACAACTCAGTATCAATTGACAGCCATTCTGATCACAAGCAAGATCACAACAAGATTTGATTTGCGATAGAGAATGTTGGTCTTGGAAGCTCGGCGATTACTAATCGTCCTCGCAATAACTGTTACAGCAGCTCTCTCAGACTACGTAAGTGATACGCTGTACTGCGATCCGGAACTATGTCAACTCTTCAACGGGACACATAACGTTTCGTATGATCACATTGGTTGTTGGAATAATGGAACTCAAAGTTCCACATGTGGCAATGCCCAACTATTAGATATGAATCAGCGGCGGATTAACCTCATCCTTGATCTTCATAACTCAGGGAGGAATCAAATAGCCCTCGGTAAGCTGCCAGGCTATGGATCAGCTGCAGCGATGCCGATGCTTAAGTGGGATAATGAGCTTCAATACTTAGCCAGTTTAAATGTTCGCAGGTGTCGTTTTGAGCACGATTTGTGTCGTAATACAGAGCGTTTTTTATTGAGCGGCCAAAATATTGGATACGTCCGGCAGTCGCATCCAATTCATTCAATCTCAAAATACATTAAGTTCATTGTGGGTAAATGGTTTTTTGAATACCCAGACGCTAATCAATCTTTTATCGAGACATTTCAACACCATCCAGAGGGGTAGGTATCGCCTGATTCTATGATCATTAGAAGACTATTCGTTTGATTCATATCTACAATTGCAGCAAGAATATCGGTCACTTCACACTGATGGTATCGGATAAAGTACAGAGGGTGGGATGCGCCGTTATCAAATACACTGATGAACCACTGCTGGGATATAAACTCCTGATGACCTGCAACTATGACTACACCAACATATCCGGTGAAAGAGCGTATGCGAGTGGGTATCCAGCAACCAACTGTATAGTGAGACCAAGCGGACGATATGATGGACTCTGTGATTGGGATAATGATTACGAGGATAGTGAGGAGAGTGATGAGTTAGACTCCAATTTGCTAGATATTCCAAAGTTATTGTAAACATAGAGTGATTTACTTTCTCGTTGACTATTTTTGTTAACAAAACTAACTGTTCTGTAATAATTTGACAAAGATGGCGCGGAACTTCTGGAAAATACTCAGAATCTTCAGAAAAAAAAATTCTGGGGCGTATACTTAACATTTGTGTTTAAATATTTCTTAATTCAAAATAAAATATGTATCGAAACAAATTTGGATATATTTACTGATTAAGGTCCATTTGCTGAGACATATTTAATATTGCTTTAGTTGAAATTTAATATTTATTTCTCCTTTCAGCAAACGGCCCTAAGTCACTAAAATTGTAATTGACCTTTCCCTGCCAACAACTACATTTCAGTACTTTGAAGTGCTATTCACGTGTTGTTTCGTGGACTTTATCAGTGAATTTATCGAGTTTTTAATCCACAAGCTCCAAGAAGGGCTTTGTACGCAATGTTCAGATGCTCTACTCTGAGTGATACTACTACTCTTGCTACTCTGAGTGATGTATAAATTTGGTAAATAATCCGGTAATGCGTCTACCGACAATTCGAACCAATCGGCAAAATTTCACGAGCTCAAGTTTAGTTGTTCGCAAAGGCTCTGGCGAAAATTAACGCCCATGAGAGAATATTCAGCGAACCTTAATTAAATCTTGGTGGGCGCAGTAGCTGAGGAGTTGGACTACTAATCGAGGGGTCTCAGGTTAGAAAATCACGTCAGGGCCCAGTAACACCTAAAGTTATTTTTACCACTGCCCAACCTCTTGCGAATGTTTCACAAATATCCAAAAAAAAATAAAAATATTTTCGCACACGTAAGTCGTTAAAGAAGCCAGGTAAAAGGCCCTCTATATGAGCCGTTAATAACTTATTTATTTATTTTAAATTAAATATTTCGGAATGATAGGGATCGGAACAGTGTGTGCCTATAATAGCGGATTGCTGCGTTTCGTTTAGTTTCGTTACCCTCGTAATTTGACAACCAGTTTTTTGTATAGGAAAACACAGACAGCTGCTTCTGTTCACATACTTTTATAATGGGTTACTAAAGCGATTGATAGACCGGTAGGGGACGGTTTGTCAAAGTATGCTTCAGTAGCTTCAGTTCTCCTCCGAAAAATTTATTAAATAAAGCGATATCGATAGAACACAATATTTCCGCTCCACTAAAAAGCTAACTACTTTTTACTCAACAAATTTTGTGTAGTACGAGTTAGAAAATCTGTCAAATGAAATAGAGTTGACATCTGATTTGAAAACAAATATTTTTTCAATAAACTGAGTAAGGTAAAGATATGTCGAAATTGACATTTAACTTTTGGTTTAATTGGGGGGTGGGGTGATTGATGTAATTGAAATTCTTAAGAGAAGCACATGGCTCATTAACATCAAGATGATGCATAGCAAAGGAATTACTTGAGACATTTAGAACCGACCTAAAGAAGAAGGAGCTGTTTCGGGGTAAAGTACTTTTTTTGAATAACGTATAAAGTATTATTTTGAGAAAAAGTAGCAAACTGCGTTTTCTTTGCATTGAATGAAACCAGGTTGGCTCTACCCGCCAGTGGCTTAGGATAGCCCTAGGAGGTCCTGTATCAACAATTAGTTGTTTTTTTAATTGATATTTACTTTCTTTGCTTTACGTATTTATCATATCATTCATAGCTGAAGAATACTTTGGTTTCAGAAGTTATTCTTTTTCAATGGATTTAGTACTGATAAGTCCGACGGTAGTTATTGTCCCATATAAGTTCTTAATCCTTAAGTAGTTTTAATTTGTAAAGGCTTCGTTTAGCAGTAAACGGAATCATCACTTAGCGGTAGCTACGCCAATGGATTTTCCCTAAATGCGGAGCTTCTCCAGATCTTGGTTAATAGAGGTGATGGTTGTATTTACAGGCGCGTCGTTCAAAAAGAAGGATATCCCTAACAGTGTTGGTATCAGCAAAGCTCTGCATTTTATTTTACAGCACTGTTAGAACTCCAGTCCCCAGTTCACGTGTTAGCAGTCACAAGTTGTTGTCATTCATTTCACCATTTAATATAAATTGACGGAAGCTTAGCAGCCTGACTGAACGTATGTCTATCTTTTAACTAACCTTTATAGTTTCAACAAATTCCACTTCAAAACGATTCGTGAGTTAAGGTGTTTTTCACAATTATGGAAAAAACAACAGGTGGAGGTTTTGCAACACCTAAGGGGTTGATAATAAGAAAATGCAAGTAAGCAAAATCAAAAAAAATATTTTCCGTACAAATATTATTCCGCCTTAGGGCTAACCCTACTAAAACGGTTGTTGAGGCCGAAGCATTCAACAGTCATCATTAAACAAAATTGTAGAACAAATAATTAAGTAAATGAAAACAAATAGATCATACACATTAACTTCACATTCAAAATTGGCGCCACAATGTTAGGGTAGTCATATTTTTTGTAATAAATAAACGGTTGTATCTCTTACTTGGTGTCAGAACCGAGGTATCATTAAGCCTAAAGCGAAATAAAGAAAAACATTCATAATCGTCTAGTCGATCTGTAAGGAATTTTTAGTTGATACTCGCTCCGCTCATTTCGCTGGTTTTTTGCGGCACTCAATGCAGTTGCACTCTACACGACCGTATTCACGTTTCGGATCGAGGAATCCCTTGATCGCGATACGAAAAAGCTCCTATTGTTCATTTTGGCTCCAACACGTGGGACAAACATTTTTGTCAGTCAATAAGTAGATTTTGAATATTGTTTAATATCAATTGAAAAAGTGCAATATACTCCAAACAAAAACTTTGGACATATAAAATTTTGGAGATTCGTGAGTCGGTATTCGGTTGTCGGTTTCGGTTCTGTGGTCTGTGAATCCTGGACCATCACCTCAATAAACCACCAGTGAAGGAGGAGCAGAGGACATCCATTAAGCAAAAGAAGAAGCCATTGAAGACAAATAAAGAGTTGATAAGTATACATCTTCTCGAAAGGTACGTGTGCATTAATTTAAAACGAATGTGCGTCGCTACTTAATCGCATAATCCTCGCCATGTGCGTATTCTCGATCTCGATTCAGCAAAATCACCTTAAATTAATAACGCACATTGGTTACACTATATTAATTGATACACATACAATAAAATCGATTAAATCAATTCGAAGAGCTTTGTTTTGGACTTTGATTTTTGCTAATTCACGCCATCAACCAATGTTAAAATTTGTAGTTGTTGCATTGGCGAAAATCGTACCACCCACGACGTCATCTTCAATTCTTCTTTGGTCATTCATTCATTTCGTACCATAGTTTCACTGGCTCAGTGCATGTACCTACTGTACTTGGCCTGGGACTGCACCAAAACTGCTATTGAATCGATGAAAATTTCGATAAGAGATTGAATAATTTAAAACGGTTTACCTACGCCGAAAAATCACATCGTCAATTAAGTTGGAATAGTACGGATTAATCGCTTAAATGTTATACTTCAGACATACATACTTGGAAGTTTAGGCAGATTGTGAACATCACCGTAATGCTGGTCAAAGCATAATTCACGATCACATCAGCAACTCGTAGCATAACTTTCATTAGATAATCAAATGGATTGGGATAATTAGTCAGTTAATAAATTCTTTCGTACCTATACACAAATTTGAATATTGGATTTAGTTTGAGGTTGAATAGTTCGAAATTGGTCTGTACGTCGAACAAGTTTGCTTGGTGTTCAAAGTTGCATCATCGTTGCTAGTTGGGGTAACTGTCGTTAATTTTGTTGTGTTGGTTGCGGTCGCTGGATATCTGCATTTGAGATAGCGGCAGTCATAGTAAGCTTGGATTATCAATATCGGAAGTAGCCTTGATTGTTTTTGTTGGGCAGTTGGCAGTTAGATTATTGTCGTCGAGTCGAGCTTGAAGGATAGTTTAAGTTTTCAGGTGATCTTATAACCCACACTTCTCAGCATCATCGTTTGCTTCGAATTCATTCTTCAGATGCCAGATGAGGAAGAGTTAAAACAACAACGCGCGACGACAAACAGCAGCATCACCCGCATTAAGACATTCATCGATAAAACACCAAATCTGTCCCTTGTAGAGCTAGAATGTAGGCTAGGTATTTTGGAGTCCTACTTCAAGCAAGGGTTATCTTTCCAAACTCAAATTGAACGTTTGCAGCCAACGGATACCGGGAGATGTGAATTGGAAGAGTTATATATAACGACAAAAACAAGAATCGTCACTCTTATGGGGCCTTTCATTCCTCAGGTAAACCGACATACTGGCCCTCGGATACGGCAAAAACACCAGACCTCATCGATTTCTTCATCACGAAAGGTTTGTCGGGAAACTCTATTGTAGTTGAGGAATGCTTCGATCTTTCTTCTGATCATTCACCGGTCATTTTGACAATTAACGGCTGTCTACGAAAAAAAGAAGGTCCGCCCAGACTAACTAACATGAAAACAAACTGGGAATCCTTTAAAAAATACTGTGAAAGTAAAATCGATCTCAAAGTGTCTCTTCGAACACCCCACGAACTTGAAGACGAAGTCGATCAATTTATTAACGTCATACAATGCTCAGCCTGGAAAAATACTCCCCATAAACGGAAAATAACCACAAATTGCGAAATAACATATCCCTTGGAAATCACGCAATTGTTAAAGAAGAAAAGGGGAGCGCGCAAAAGATGGCAACAATCTCGCGCTCCACAGGATAAAACCACTCTTAACTACCTTTGTAGTAAACTTAAGAGAGAAATTCGAGACTTTAAAAATCGTCAAATTTCTACATATCTTGGAAGCCTAACTGCGGATAAAAGTACAAATTACTCGCTCTGGAAAGCCATGAAAGGCATTAAAAAACCAAAAACGCAAGCGCCACCCATCAGGAAAATCAATGAAGAATGGGCGAAGAGTGACAAGGAAAAAGCCGAAATATTTGCAGAACATTTGGAAGAAACATTTAAACCATTTGATGGTCAAGCGTTGCTCGAATTTCCTGTCCTAACCGTGGCACCTGACAATTATAGAATAAAAAGTGTATCGCTAGCCGAACTACGCTTCGAAATAGAGAAACTAAAATTAAACAAAGCTCCTGGATATGACTTAATCACAGGACAGGTCCTTAAAGAGTTACCTAGGAAAGCTTTAATAAAGTTTGCATATCTTATAAATGCATCGTTCAGGTTATTGTACGTTCCACGACAATGGAAGGTAGCTGAAGTTATAATGGTTCCAAAGCCCGGTAAACCACTGAATGACAAAAAATCATATAGGCCAATATCTCTCTTACCGATAATGTCGAAGGTATTCGAAAAACTTTTGTTAAAGCGCCTACATCCGATTATCGAAGAACGTCGATTAATACCTGACCACCAATTCGGATTCAGGATTAAGCACTCTACAATCGACCAGGTTTACAGAATAACCAATGTAATTGAAAAAGCCCTAGAGGAGAAAAAAATATGTTCTAGTGTTTTTCTCGACGTCTCTCAGGCCTTTGATAAAGTATGGCATACAGGGTTGAAACATAAGCTAAGACAAGCTTTTCCGAAACAGTTATCTGATATCCTTAGTTGTTACTTATCAGACAGACTCTTTCGTGTAAAAAACGGAAATGATTACTCTGAATTTAAAGAAATCGCGGCAGGAGTTCCCCAAGGAAGCGTTCTTGGACCGATCCTATTTCTAATATACACTAGTGATACTCCTCAAGAAGAAGGCACAACAGTAGCCACATTTGCAGACGATACAGCTATATTAGCGGTCAGTAATACCGTTGAATCAGCAACTAATAAACTCCAACGTTCTATTGACAAAATTTGTGATTGGACAAAGACTTGGCGTATTGCTCTCAACGAGGCCAAATCAACGCACGTGAATTTTACTTATAAAAAGGTAGACAACTTACCCATTTTCATTGATTCGGTACGAATTCCGTACGCAAACGAGGCAAAATATTTGGGTATGACACTCGATGCGAAATTAAAATGGAAACCGCACGTCAAGAAGAAACGCGAAGAGCTCGCCATTCGATGTAAACAAATGCACTGGCTGCTTGGTAGATTTTCCCAACTCAGCATGCAGAACAAGCTGCTTTTATACAAGCAAGTACTAAAACCGGTTTGGACATACGGTATACAACTTTGGGGTTGTACCAAATCCAGTAATATCAAAATTTTACAAACTTTTCAAAACAAAGTGCTAAGAAAAATAGTAAATGCACCATGGTTTATCAGAAACACTGATATCCACAGAGACCTAACTATGGCTACCGTCGAAGATGAAATAAAACATTTTGCCTGCAAACAACAGACACGCCTTCACGGTCATTGCAATATCACCATGCTACAAATTCGAGACGATACTAACCTAGTGCGCCGATTACAAAGGATAAAACCATTTGAATTAGCGCAATAAGATGTAACCGCGTGCTTATGGCGGTATTAGCAGGTGCCTCCACTGGGAAGCTGCCTGCCAAACGCGTAATTTACAGTTTAAATAAAACTACTAGATAGGAATAACCTAGTTGTAGTATGCAGGTTTCGAAGGGAGGTGGTTTTTGTTTTCTTATCTTAAGTGAGAAAGAGTCGCATGTACGATTTTCCACCTACCCCTATTATTCGTCCGAGCCTAGTTCTGGTTCCAAGTCTCGTGCTTTAACCAGGATAGGTAACTCTCAGCTTGCTGAGAGTAACGATAATATTACTATGGCTTGGGAGTAATATTAGAAACTCTATAAAGAAAAAAAAAAAAAAAAAAAAAAAAACTCTTATTTGGCCAGGAAGATGAAGCAGTACATTCGATACGTCGTTTTCGATACCAACACCTCAGCATAATCGCTTGCCACATCTTCATTTGCCGAAGTTTGACGGAAGGTACTCGGAATATAAAAACTTTATCAATTCGTTCGAAACTTTAGTTAATTCATATCTCACCTTAACAAAAATTGACAAGTTTAATCATTTGTTATCGTGTCTTTCGGGTCCGGCGTTGGGAACCATCCGTGCATTTCAAGTTACGGAAGACAATTATTCCAAGGCTTTGGATAAATTGAAAGAGCGATACGACAACAACACTCTAATATTTCTCGAAAGTATTGCTGCTTTGTTCGAGCTTCCTCAGTGTTCAAAAACGTCATCTTCACAACTCAGGAATCTGGTAGACTTTATCTCAGCCATTTATAGTTCGCTTTTATCCATCGGGAAAGAAAGAGATGTTTGCAATGCCATAATTATTTACATTGCCATGTAGAAGGTTGATAAGGAGACGCAAGCCAAATGGGATGAGCAACTTGATTATTCCAAGTTACCAACTTGGGATGAATGTGCAAAGATGATCAGCAAACGATGCCAGTACCTGGAGGCTCGGGGCTCTAAACCATTTCATTTAGAACGCGTTGACCATCAAAATCGGTCAAGCTCAACAAAAACGCACAGGTCTGCAGCACTATCACAAACTTCCTTGGCTCTTTTACAAAAAATCGTGTACATTTTGCAAAGATTGCAGTCATTTTATTTCAGCTTTATTAAGCTTTCAATCCCGGAGAGGTTCTCCAATACAAAGAAACTAGGGCTTTGTTTGAATTGCCTAGCTAAAGGACATAACATGTCCAAATGCCCTTCAGCACATCGGTGCAAAACTTGCAAACAGCCTCATCACACGTTGCTTCACCGGCAGCAACAAGAAGTCGCTTCAAGTAGTAGTGAAGGAACATCCTCGGCGGCAGTTAATACTGCGAGCAATACACCGAGTCAAGTTATTTTAGCCACAGCGCTAGTACTTGTACAAGACTCAACAGGGGATTACCAAATAGGTAGAGCACTGCTGGATTCAGGATCGCAAATTAGATTGATGAGCGATAAGTTTGTGCGTATCCTTAACCTTAACAGAACCAAAAAGCATTTAGAAATCGTTGGAGTAGGCTCGACACAAACCCACTCAAACTATCAAACCCAGACCATCGTTAGATCTCGATATAGTAACTTCGAGATGTCGCTGGAGTTCGTAGTAACTCAAAATATCACTGGGCATCAGCCGAACAAATCTATTGTAGTCTCGGATTGGAAGCTGCCAAGTAATATTGAGCTGGCCGACGAAGGCTTCAACAAAGCTTCAGACATCGAGTTACTAGTTGGTGCAGAGGCCTTTTTTGATGTGCTTTCGATAGGCCAGATAAAAATCAGACCAGGACTACCAACATTGCAAAAAAACCAGGCTCGGATGGATAGTGTCAAGTAGATGCAACATCCCAGGAAATACTACAACTTCTGTATGTTGTCAGACACCAGAAGACGATTCCCTTCATACGTACGTCGAAAAGTTTTGGGAATTAGAGGAAACAAATAGTCAAAAACAGAAATGGACCGAAGAACAGAATCAGTGCGAAAGTCGTTTCCTAGAAACAGTAGAAGTTCTTCCCAGTGGTCGCCTTTCAGTCCAATTACCTTTCAAAAAGGATCCAGAATGCCTAGGAGTTTCATATGATATAGTGTTAAGAAGGTTTCTGTCTCTCGAACGCAGGTTAAGCAAACAACTCCTACTGAAAACGGAATATACCAAGTTCCTTAAAGAATACAAAGAGTTAGGCCATATGTCGATCGTAAAGAACCCGAACTTGCAATTACCTCATTATTTTATTCCTCATCAGTGCCTAATAGTATTTCAACAAAATTGAGGGTGGTTTTCGATGCTTCATGTCGCACATCCTCGCAAATATCACTTAACGGAATTTTGATGATTGGCCCAAAGATTCAAGATGACCTCTTCATTATTTTGCTTCGCTTCCGACTTTTTAGATTCGCTTTGACGGCAGATATCGTAAAAATGTATCGGCAGATTCTAATCCATCAATCTCACCACCGATTCCAATACATTCTTTGGCGCAAATGTTCTAGATCCGATACAAACGTATCAGTTAAACACTGTCACATACGGAACATCCGCTGCACCATTTTTAGCTATTCGTTGTCTTCGGTTTCTAGCGGACAAGTTCAAGGACACTTACAGTATTGGCTCTAAGGTTCTTAGGTCAGACTTCTATGTTGACGACATGCTTACAGGAGCCGACGATTTAGGGTCGCTACTACAGATCAAGGAGCAGGTCACCACAATCTTAGCGTCTGTCGGATTCGAGCTGTCAAAGTGGCACAGCAACCATAAAATGGTATGCGAAGCGCTAATGGACAACCAAACAAAACACTTAAAAATTGTCGATGATTGTCTAACGAGTACTTTAGGAATCGATTGGAACTCAGAAGACGACCAGTTCCAATTTTCGTACAAGCCAAACCGAACTTTTTCGAAAAATACCAAACGATCGATACTTTCAATGGCATCATCGCTTTTTGATCCCATGGGGCTGCTGAGCGCTATCATCATACGGGCAAAGATCATCCTTCAAAGGTTATGGGTCGAAAAAGTCCATTGGGATGAGTCAATTCCACAGAATATCAACACGGAGTGGGAACAGTTTCTTTCTGACCTGAATTCTCTCCAGAACCTGCCCGTCCCGAGGTATGTGTTAGCGGAGAACAAGACAGAAGTGCAGATACATGGTTTCTGCGACGCATCTATGTATGAGTGCTTACGGATGCTGCATATATACGAAGACGTTAACGGCAAACGGAAAGGTGACAACAAGGTTGCTAGTTGCTAAATCTACGGTCTCTCCAGCTAAACGTAAACAGCTTCCACGTTTAGAATTGTGTGGGGCACACTTATTGGCAAGACTTTGGGCAAAAATCAAGGATATTTTTGAAAATTCTTACGCTCAAGTATTCTTTTGGACCGATTCGGAGATCGTGCTTCACTGGATAGGGACTCATTCACCCAAACTAAGTGTGTTCGTCGGAAATAGGGTAGCGGAAATTGAGGAGAAGTCCGCTGAAGTGACCTGGAGGCATGTTCCGAGTGAACATAATCCGGTAGACAAGGTATCTAAAGGAAGCACGGTGAATGAGTTGCGACAGTCAATTTGGTTCTCTGATCCTAAGTTTCTGCAGCTGTCCCCAGACATGGCCGCAATCATCGATGTAGGTAATAGCACAAGAGGAATTGTGTCTGGAAATGCGCAAAACGGCACTTCTTTGTCAGGAGAAGCAGTCTCCAGATTATATTTTAGGTATCATAACGAAGTATAGTTCCTATCTGAAACCCATTCGAATCATCGCATACATCCTGAAATTCTGCAACAGAGCGAAGAAGCAGAAAGTTGGAAAGGATCACATTCTTTCAGCGAATGAGCTGAAATCATCATTAAATCGAATAGTATGGATTATCCAGAAGACATTCTTCGGCGACGAGTTGAAATGCTTACGATCAAATCGCAATCTAACAGGATCCATTAAGTGGCTTACCCCATTCATAGATACAAGCACAGGGTTTGAGCTATTAAGAGTAGGTGGTCGCCTGAAGCATGCCTATTTACCGATTGAACAAAAGTATCCACTACTTTTACCAAAAAAATTCAGTTTCGTTTCGTCTTTGGTTAGGCATTTACACTTGACAAATTACCATGCCGGTCCAAAAATGCTAGTTTGCTTAATTCGGAGAGAGTTTTGGGTTGTAAATGCAAGAGAAATCGCACGGCAAGTAGTTAGGAGATGCATACAGGCCAAAGCTACTTGAGCAAATCATGGGCAATCTACCACCGGAGAGATTAAGAGTATCTCGCCCATTTGCATGCAGCGGGGTAGACTTTTGCGGGCCCGTGATGACATATCTAAACATTCGTGGCAAAAGACCATACAAAGCATATATTGCCGTTTTTGTGTGATTTGCCTCAAATCTGTACATTTGGAGCCAGTAACAGATCTTTATTCAGAGGCCTTTATTGCAGCCTTAAAAAGGTTGATAGGTCGCCGGGGACTTCCGTCAGATATTTATTCAGATAACGCTACCAATTTTGTAGGCGCACAAACAAAGCTCTTAGAATTTAGTCAAAAGTTCTTTGAAAAATCGTCAAAGGAAACAATATCGAATTTTTGCACTAATAAAGGTATAAATTTTCATTTCATTCCTCCCAGGGCTCCTCATTTCGGTGGATTGTGGGAAGCTGCGGTTAAGGTGGCAAAGGGCCATTTGACAAGAACTCTTGGCAATTCGAAGCTGACGTACGAGGAACTTGCTACATCACTGGTGGAAATCGAGGGAGTTATGAATTCTCGACCAATAACTCCACTTTCGTTAGATCCCAATGATTACGAGGCTCTTACCCCGGCCCATCTCCTCATCGGTACATCATTGAATGCCGTTCCAGAGGCACCTGAAGATAATCCTAACATAAGCTACCTATAAAGATGGAGACGTATCAACGCAGTGAAATCGGACTTCTGGAGAACTTGATCGGCGGAGTATCTGAGTGAGCTCCAACAACGCCCAAAATGGTCCTCAGAGCTGGAAAATCTTCATGTCAACGCTATGGTGCTAATTCATGAAGACAACCTACCCCCACAAAGATGGCTAATGGGAAGAGTCGTTCAAGTCGTCAAGGGCAGTGACGGAAAAGTCCGAGTTGCTGAAGTAAGAACGCCAAGAGGAGTCTTCAAACGGCCGATTCGAAAACTGGCACTGTTACCTGCTTGAAAGCAGAGTGCTTCCAAAGGGGATGGAATGTTGAGGCCGAAGCATTCAACAGTCATCATTAAACAAAATTGTAGAACACATTAACTTCACATTCAAAATTGGCGCCACAATGTTAGGGTAGCCATATTTTTTGTAATAAATAAACGGTTGTATCTCTTACTTGGTGTCAGAACCGAGGTATCATTAAGCCTAAAGTGAAATAAAGAAAAACATTCATAATCGTCTAGTCGATCAAGGAATTTTTAGTTGATGCTTGCTCCGCTCATTTCGCTCGTTTTTCGCGGCACTCATTGCAGTTGCACTCTACACCACCGTATTCACGTTTCGGATCGAGGAATATTGCTGTTGGGCGTAGCATACGGCGTGCCCACTTCCCTTGATCGCGATAGGAAAAAGCTCCTATTGTTCAACGGGCTAATAGCAAAAATCAAAATTCCCCAAAACACTCGTGTACAATTTTTTGCTCGGCTCTGAACTAAAAAAAGAAAAGCGCATCAAATGTAAAATGTACATATCGAGGAGGCATCTTCAAAATGCACAGCTTCTAAAGGGTGTTCCAATTTGACGTACCATTTTAAATTGGCATCCACTTTTTTTTACAGCTATTAGATTAAACCGAAGTTTTTTCAGGTATGAAGTAAATACATTCCCGTAAGCTAAAATGGATCGGTACACTATTGA
Organism: Portevinia maculata; assembly: GCA_949715645.1. Lineage (NCBI taxonomy): Eukaryota > Metazoa > Arthropoda > Insecta > Diptera > Syrphidae > Portevinia > Portevinia maculata. The sequence continues at coordinate 12,352,684 of OX454526.1, forward strand.
GCACTAAAACTTATTTTAAATATGGTGAAAGTTTTGCAAAAGTTGAAAGAAAATTTCGTTCAAAATACGGTAGAGAAAATGCTCCTTCAAACCGTGCTATTTAACTTATCGTTCATAAATTTGAAGAAACTGGTTCGGTTCAAGATCAGAGAAGTAAAGGCCTATCATCGTAGTGGTCGTTCGAGTGGAAATATTGCAGCTGTTGGCAGAAGTGTTGCTGAAGAGGCAAGGACGTCAATTCGTCGTCGTTCACAGCAATTAAACCTCAAACCAACAACTTTGCTTAACATTTTGCACAAAGATCTGCACGTAAAGGCGTACAAAATACAGTTAACAGAATTAAAACCCAAGCCCAATTCGTTAATTGGGCCATAGAGAAGCAACAAAAACAAAACTGTTGCATTTGGGCTGAAGAAAATCCTAGAGGATTGTTTGAATGGCCAATGAAACCAAAAAAAGTTACTGTATGGTGTGGATTTTGGTGTGGTGGCGTAATTGGTCCATTTTTCTTCGAAGATGCAAATGGCAATGCAGTTACTGTAGATGGAGCTCGTTATCAAGCGATGGTTCACCTTCACCTTTTGTGAAGTCAATTGTATCAAATATTGATGTGCAGAAAGAGAAGTTTAACAATCGCATAATTTCCCAAAGAGATGTAAATTGGCCACCAAGATCAAGCGATTTAATACCACTTGATTTTTTCTTATGGGGTTTCTTGAAGAGTAAAGTTTATGCCGACAATCCTCAAATTGTTCAACACCTCAAAGACAACATCATCGCGCAAATATCACTTATTGAACCATCATTATGCGAAAAAAAGATTCAAAATTTTGGTAAAAGTTTGAGAGTCTGCCGAGCTAGCAGAGGAGGTTACTTGGGCGACATTCTTTTTCATTATTAACCGGAATCAATGTACATTTATTTCCAATAAAAATAAATACAGATTTCACACAATTTATGTCTTTCATTCAAAATTTAAACTGATACCTCAAATTTGAACACCCTTTATTATAAATAGGTATTTCGGAAACGGCTCTAAAGATTTGGATGAAATTGTGTATTTAGATAATAGAATCAATGTACATTTATTTCCAATAAAAATAAATACAGATTTCACACAATTTATGTCTTTCATTCAAAATTTAAACTGATACCTCAAATTTGAACACCCTTTATTATAAATAGGTATTTCGGAAACGGCTCTAAAGATTTGGATGAAATTGTGTATTTAGATAATACGAGTATTTTACTTTCTACACGCGTCTATGTCTCTCTGGGAAACCTTTTTTTAGGAAAAAAAGGCAAACATTGCAAATTTTCACTGCCGAAAAATGTTATTCAAAATAAAATAACGTATTCCTTGAAATACAAATTCGATTTCTTAGAAAAATAATGACGCAAGGATACATAACTGACATGATGTTTATGGGAAGGCATACTTCAGAAAAGGAACAACAGCAATATTTTGAAAAGAAAAAAATAGTGAGTTTATTTATTTAGTAGGTTAGCGAAAAAATAGCGATCACTGGGGAACCAATTGAATCTTACAGTTTCTCACGAAAAATCCAATTTCCCGGCAGAATTCGACTAACTCCCTACAGTTGGTTCACCCCAATTCCTCTATTGCCTCGAAAAAGTATTATCCTAAATTCGGCAATGTTCCCTCCCAACTTCCTTTGTACACATCTGTTCTATGTCATGCACGTCTTGCAGGTAATCACAGAATCCTTACCTATATGCGTCGACCAGTGTGAGCCATTTGGCGTATTTCCCAAGAGGACAGCGCCAATAGAATTCCAACCAATGTTCTAAGTATTTATTTAAGACGTAAAAGTGTTTCTGAGCAAGTAACAATTTTTATGCTCGTATTCTACAAGGATTGTGCCAGCATTTTTGTAACAAGCTATGGTATATTATGTATGTAATATGAAGACAGTAAATATGAAGACAGTAATTTGTGCGGAGCTGGAATGAGATAAACTTAACGGAAGCTTAAAGAGCTTGGTTTATGACACTGAATTCACCATAACAAACTTTTGGTCGCTCCATAAAAAGCTTTATCGTAGCTCTGATTTGGGTGATGGGCGAACATAAAAAAAAAAAAAAAAATACATAAAAGCACTGTAATTTCGATGTTCGCCCAAAACAAAAGCAAATTTTGAAGCTTTTATTTGTAGTCCTTTTTTTTCCTATGCAAAAGGTATTTTAAAAGAACTGGTCAACTAATTAAAAGTCCACATACGTTTTCTTTATTGTTATGACTGTGTTGTTTTGTCTCAAACGAAGCTCGCATCCAGATAATTTTATTTTAATATGAAAAGGCTAAGTCTATTTATAATAGTCTGCCAGGTGTAGGTAGTCGATATAATAAAAAAAACATAGGGGCGGGCTACAGTCCGCTTGGGCGAACTGTTGGATACCCTATTCTTATTCCTATATCTCATAAGTGGGCGTGACAAAAATTTAAAGGATTTTATCGAAAAAACTAAGCTTTTGTAAATAAAAACGCTCCCTAGCTCAAACTTTGGTTTTTCAATAAAATTGTTTTATTTAATTGTGAGCGTGTCAGTAGGCGGATTTAAAAAAAATTTAAGTATGAGCATAAAGGGCACCTAGAGAGTAGATTAGATTAGATTAGATAGATTCTTTATTTTTTCCATCATAAAGTTTACAAATTGGTATACTTAAGAATGAGGACATGGCAATACTGCCGTCTGCCTGATCCTAGAGAGTATATACTATAAATTTCAGCTCCCTAGCTCAAACTTTGGACTTTCAAAAATAAAAAAAAAATAATTGTGGGCGTGTCAGTAGGCGGATTTTGAAAATATTTACACATGAGCATAAAGGGCCCCTAGAGAGTATATATTAAAAATTTCAGCTCCCTAGCTCAAATTTTGGTTTTTCAAAAAAAATATTTTATTTAATTGTGGGCGTGTCAGTGGGCGGATTTTGAAAATTTTATGTCCCAAGCAGTTTTATGGGCCAAAGATCATATATAAAAAATTTCAGCTTTCTAGCTCAAAATTCAATTTTTCCCAAAATTTGTTTTATTTAATTGTGGGCGTGTCAGTGGGTGGATTTTGAAAATTTTATGTCCCAATCAGTTTTATGGGCCATAGATCATATATAAAAAATTTCAGCTCTCTAGCTCAAAATTCGATTTTTTCCAAAATTTTGTTTTTTTGAGTTTGTGGGCGTCTGTGGGCGGATTTCAAAAATTCTTAAACTTGATTATTTCGGGACCCTAGAGAGTATATGGTTAAAATTTCAGCTCTCTAGGTCCAGTTTAAAGGCCTAATTTTTGCCGACGGACGGACGGACATGGCTAGATCGACATTACTATCGATGCTGATCATAAATATAGTAACTTTTAGGGGTCTACGGGCAATATTAAGGTATGTCACAAACTATGCGTCAAAATTAATATACCCTTAGAATAGGGTATAAACAAGTCAAACCTGGATTGGGTGGAGGTGGACTTAAGAGGTGATTGTTTGTCGAATATAGAGCTGTATGTGATTTGCTACAGAATAAGAATAATTTGCAAACGGTGTTCATTCAAAGTTCAGCAGGAGTAGGTACCAGGAAAAAAAACAACAAAAAAACAAATCGAGCTCAGCCCTGAGGATCAGTTGAAATCACTTCTCAACATCTTGAAACTCTCCCACAAGGTTGCATGCAAAGCCGTGGGTTGACATGAATGGAGATCCCCGGTGATGTAAAAGGACGATCAACCAATAATCAATTCTAGGAGCAGGCATGTGTCCAAAATGTAAAAAGAGACAGCCTAAAAACTTCTAGATCAAACAAATGCAATAATACTCGTACCATCATTCGATAGGCCTCAGTAAAAATGTGATCCGTAATCGAGAGCCCTACCGATGGTTAGAAAGATCAAACCGCCCAACCCCACTTGCGAATCAATAGGGTTACAGTAAGGTAGGAGGGTTGTGGTCCTTTAATTTCCTTTTAACGGAAGCAGAAAAGAAGATATTAGAAAATTCAATCAATATAAACTCTTAATAGAAAGACAACCTAACCTTACCTAACCTAATAGAAAGACAAGGCCCCAAGGATTCCTGTAGATTAATTATAAGCAAATGACCACCTTTTTGGAGAGTTTATTATTTTTTATTATTTTCCGCAAATATATTACGGGCATGTAGAGTCCAATAAGGGTAATGATTTGGGTACCCATAAGAATCAATTGCAGTCTTTCTCATCCAAAGTAATTCTAATCTTAGGAGAAGATATTTCTACCATAAATACCGTATCTTCAAACTTCATTAAGCGTGCAATTATATAATTTCATAACGAATACATCACAAACATGGTTCCACAGATATGCTAAATATGTACATACTCGTAGTTGTTTATGTGCGGCATTTGACCTCTGAGCTCGTATGCTGTTGATGCTAATAGGGTGTAATATACAAACTGATTGCTTGTTTAATTGCGTACCTCAAACAATAAATAATCAATGGAATGATTACAAAAGAAAAATGTGAATCTGCCATAGATAGAAATAGTTCTAAAATATATCTGAAACTCCATTCAAGTTATTCCAGATGAGTGGATCACGTTTTCGTGATAGTACTTTTAGTTTGTTGATTGTCAGATAATCTCATATTATTCCGGTATTTGCTTTTAATTCTCACGTAATTTACTGTAAAAACATTAAGCCAATATATAATATTTTGGAGACCAATTAAATTAATAAGCTTTCGAAAAGAGCTCTCGAAACCTTTGTATGTTGCAAAGAAAAGAATATTGATTTATAGTGCAGAACGTTGTGTTGTAAAGGATGCTCTTGAAGAGCTTAGTTAAGTTTCTTGATCATGTATCATCATGACTCTCCTAGATGACTTAAATTTCCATCGTCTTTAAGGAGTATTGTATCAATAAGAACATCAACAACATCATATCATATAGAAACTGGTGGTTTTGTGGTATGCTGCTCCAGTTGTTCAGATCAAGCGCTCTGGCATCCAGGACGGCTTGGTTTTTAAAACGGAGATTCGGCTTTACTTGCCTTCTCGAACCTGGGAGCTGCGAGTCGAAGATCATTTTGACTGGAGCACTATTGTCCATTGTAGTCGAGCTTTTTCGACTACATCCACATCTTTGTGGAACTCACAAAGTTCGCGGTTGTATCTTCTACTCCATTCGCTCTCCTTGTTTTGAACCCATTTGTTAAGCAAAACCGAAGTAGCAGCAGTAAAGTATCATTCGTGGAGTTCATGTTTGCTTCTAGGTAGATGAACTCCTTAACTACTTCGAAGTTGTTGCTTTAAACAGAAAAAACAGGTTGTTCATCCAAAAACATTTGATTCAAGTTTTTGAGTGATTTCGAGCTATAAAGTTGAATCATGTCAGCTGAAGTTAATTTGCCTTTATGCCTTTTGTACACTGTCCAATATTGTGAACCGTATATGATATGAGCGCCGGGCGCTTAACTGCGGTGTAGCTGTAGGGCCTTCCTTCCGCTTGAGTCGGTCTCAGAATATGGCTGCCATTTATTGCCACTTCATCGGCCCTACGCTGAAGAGTTGATTGAACTTTTCGCACTTTTTCATTTACATACATAACCGTCTGCAATAGGTCAGAGTGGAACGGGAAACCCATTTCCCTTCAAAATATCCACCCAAGTTGAAGGGATGTTTGATTCTTGCTCTCGATCATCATCAGCATAAAATTATTGATGCACTTTTGAGAACGTCACTTTCCCAAACATATAATCAAGGCGATAAATAAGGATGCTTCCCTGGGTAAACTAATTTTGATGGGATGGTTGTATTCCTGTTCAAGCTGGTTCGAAGAAGGAATCTCTTCCGACCCCGAAATTTGGCACACTTCCTTTTCGCGAGTCTCTTGAAAAGTCTGTATTCAAGTTCTAGGCGAGATTTTCCTGCTTTATTATTAGAGGGACATTTTGAGCAGCTTTGAATGCCGATTTGTTTACAATTATCACTACTTTAGCTTCATCTGCCCACCGTCATGTTACCTTGACAGGTTGATAGTGTCCTTTTGAAGCCCCAATTAGTGGTTTGGCTCGGTCCAACCAAGGTCCTTGTAGGGAATTTCACACGTCTTGTGCTCTGCTCTCTTCATCTCCAACTTGATGTGAAGATGTTATTAGATAATTTTTTTATATTGGGAATAAATGCTTCGCCTTTCTCTTGGTCTATATCGTAAAATTTGATTTTCGCAGACACATCTGTTTGTTTATTTTTGTTCGTCCTCGTCACCATAAAAATGTTCATCATTAAGAAATGGTGTGCTAAGCGGTTGCCTCTCCCAGGATCACTTTGCAATCCTTAACCCGAGGCTTCCTTAAACGTGCTACCAAATTTCCACATTTGCGACTTGTTTGGCGAACATTGTGTTTCGAACGATAAGACCGTATGACTTGAAAATGCTTAGAATATTTTCACCCAAAGAGTTTCTGGCGGCGTAATCCAGTGCTCTACGGCAGTCTCCCTAGTCTTCATTTGACGTCCCGACATGCCCGTTTAAATCTCCACCATTCCAAGAGATTTTTTATTTTTCTGTAATTGATACAGTACCCTTATAATGTTGCCACAGCGCAGGCATTTTCGTTGCTGCAAGCAGCACTCAGCAAATGATTCATTGCCTGCTTTGGGTGCTGCTTACTACTGAAAGAATAGAAGGATAGGAAAGAGGTTTTTGGTGCTATAGGGTTTTTTTTCTCCACAGGTGGCGCCTTAATTACTTAAGGGAGATTTGAATTGTTGAGTGTATTCAATTTTACAAAGCATGGCTCTGGTAGGGATTCAAACACACGACCTGCCAATCACTTTGCGAATACACTACCATCGCACTATTGCCACCTGCACTGCATGGCACTATTTATGCCGCCCCGAAAATGGTTTCCGACATTCAGTGGAACAAATGCAAAAACCAATGTACGGGTGCTTGTCTGGTTGATTTTGAGAAGGCTTTTGATGCCGGCGCCGTACGCACAGTTTCGACTTAGTTGATAGGAGTAACGATGAGAGGCGGCGTATAAACCAAAAAGAAAAAAACACATAATTCTGAACGGAAGCAACCGGATGTGCTTTCCAATACAAAAAACAACATAACTACACCATTGTATTATATCTTAGGTTGAAAAACGCCTTTCTTTACGTTTTTTGATTAAATAAAAATATTGTATATTTCCAAAATATTCGCGACCAATTTAAGATATTATGAATTCTATAGTAATATATATGCCTTTTTACAGAGTGGTAATCTCATACCCCATAAATCTTTCAATTAAGGCTTATATACGCATTTTTAAAGGTTCTTTTAATACTTGCACTCTTATAAAAGGCTTAGGTTCGCCGCATGAGTCCAAAAATATTTTTCTCTTGCGAACCATTGCAGTGTTACACTCTTATAATAAGAGTACTATGAGATCTAAATAACGTTGTTAGAGTGTTGAAGAGTTTTATAAGAGTCTTATGAAGGCTTTTTCCAAGCTTTTAGAGTGTTGCTTTCGAGAGCTTGTTAGTTGGGCTGTTTCGTCCCATAGTAGAGTATCTTGTAAGCTTTTGTTCTAAAGAATCGCCACAGATTTCCGGTGTGTTGCCATTTCGTTTCTTAAACACTCATGACGTCCACTTGCCTTCTATCCATCATTTCATCAAGTTCTTTGCTGTGTATTTTCTTAGTGTTCATTTGCATAATGCTGAATTTTAGACGAGTTCGACACTGTTGATCTGCAGTCGTGTCAACCCACGGAGATGCATGTACATTTGCGGGACAGCTTTTAGATGTTAAATGTATCGCTAGGCTCACCTGAATGTTAATATTGCCTTTATTAAATTTTTAATATAAAAAAAATCAATAAAATAAATCATATTTGCCAGCCTTTTGTTTTATCTTTGATTTTTATAGTCTCTCTCTTTAAATTTTCTTTTTTAATGTTTCCGCAGTAGCTCAGCAAAAAGTGCATTGAGCAAGTGGGAGAGTGGTTTGAGGTTTGAATCCAAGGAATTCCTGGAAGCTTATTTGCTATCCCACTTCACATAAAAGTCTGATAAATGTCAGTGGAGTTTAACGTTCATGAGGAGTTTTCTCAAATCCGCCATTAAGGTTCGGCAAAGAGCCTTACCTTATCATCGATAGATCTTCCATACACAAATGGTTGGAGAAAAAAGAGCATTGGCCATGTATGTATTTATTTTTTGTCTGAAATACAGATGTCGTAGCAAGTGCACCGAAGGATGTTAGTACGAGCTGGCTGCCTAGTAGGACAAGCAAATGATGCATTTCTACTAATCATCTAATATAAATTTTCAAAATATATCTATAGAATACACAAAGGTCAGCGAACAGTCTACGATACTCTTGCAGTAACGGTGTCCATGTCAATCCTTTCTCTGAGCAGCATCAGCGAACGTTATAATGCTCTTTTCTTTTCCCTTATTTCCTTAATTCCCGAACGGTTAACGAGTAACTATACTACTTTAATATATATAACTCAGTGAAACCACACATTCTTTTTAAACTTGTTGAATTTGGTAGATGAAGAATTTATCTCGTCCCACAAGCATACCAATAACCCCTACAACACAACAACGTCACCTGCGATTATTTCCACAAAGTCACGTATATAAAAGTTTGAATCCAAATGTAAAGTAAATTAAATCACGTTTGACGCCATACCAATAATTAAAATATGATGTTCATACAATTTAAATAAATAATTAACTCATTTCAGTCAAGTCAAGTCTACAGGTTTGAGTAGAGGCTTTTCTAATCTGTTCTCAACTTCATATTATGTATTTTGGAAGTTTAATTAAGTTTCAAATCATAATTACCTGCTCAGCGTCAAATTTTCATATATAATGTGTGCATTTACACTGCTTATTCTTTTGGCCTCAAGTAGTGTGCTAACAAATAGCGAAAATGTGGACTACTGCAATAGAAGCCTTTGTAAGCGACCTGGCAACCATATCGCGTGTGGAAATAATGGAGTAAGATAAGTTATCATCTTTGTGGCGTGGTCCTCCTTTAAATAACAGTTCAAATAATTATATTTTTCAGACCATAAGCTCCACCTGTGCTGCCTACAGTAAAATTATCGAATTAACCCCAGAAATTAAGACAAACATTGTTAAGATACACAATGATCACCGAAGCAGACTGGCTCTTGGTCTTGTGCAATACTTTGAGCCTGCTACTCGTATGGCTACAATGCAATGGAATGATGAGCTAGCCAAAATGGCTGACTTTAATGTAAAAACATGCACGGGAACTCACGATGTTTGTCGCAATACGTACCAGTTTCTGCATTCGGGACAAAATATTGCACGAAGGACGACAAGAGAAGATTCGCTTACGCCCCAGCAAGTGAGGTATAATATAAACCATGGAATTGATCGCTGGTTTCAAGAGAACTCAATCTGTCCAAGAGATGGCACGACGGTTTATACAAACGCAAAAAAGAAGTGCGGCCATTTTACGGTTATGGCAATTGATCGTAACGTCTATTTGGGCTGTGCCTTCATGCATATGCAAAGAAAAAAATCAGTATTCACGTGCAACTACGCCTGGACAAATATGAGAAACCAAATGTTATATAAACCTGGAATAGCAACGTCTGGCTGTAAAACAGGAAGAAATGAAGAACATCCAGGATTGTGTTCAGCAAGTGAAAACTATGAATAAGTAGCCGTTTATGATTTCGATCCTTGAGTGATTGATCATGAATTCCGTCTTGAATTTTAATAATTCGCATTGTTCTTTATTTAAACATTCTGTATTATGTAGATGGATACGTAAAAATTACGATTGTTTTTTTTATTTTATTTATTAAAATCTGCAAGCATTTACAACTAACAGACATTGTTTTGCAGTGGGAAATATTGAATTATAAAAACTAAAAGATAAATATAAGTAAACGTTAACCTGAAACGCAGAATAACTGATAAAATTACTAGGTACAACCATAGCTGATACGAAGATGGGGGACCGTTTGAGAACAGCCGCGTGTCGTTGGCCAGTCCCATCTACAGAGTTAAGGTAGATAATACATACGTGATATCACAATGGACCTAAATTGGTCTAAGTGTGCCCTCTTCTGCAGACAGCCACCTAAATCTAACCTAACCTAACCATAGCTGATCCAATGATAGTAATTCTTCTATCGCAAAGATTTTCCCGGCACATAAGAAGCTATCATAAGCGGTTTTCTTTTTCCGTTCAGAGAGTATGCTCTAAACTGGGCGTGTTCACAGCGTTCTGATGAATAACAAACTCTCGAGAGAAAAAATTTAAAAACTTGAAAAAAACACTTATAAGACTCTTATAACACCCTTCAACATGCTCACACAGTAAATTGGATCTCGTAGTACTCTTATTACAAGAGCGTAACACTACAAGGGTTCGCAAGACCTTTACTCTCCAAATAAAATTATTTTCGGACTCATACGGCGAACCCTCACTTCCCAATGAATTGTAATCTCATCAGAAGCCTTTTATGAGAGTACACGTGTTAAAAGAAGTTTTAGAAATGCGGTTATAAGCCCTAATTCGAAGATTTATGGATTATGAGACCACTCATTAAAAAGAAGTATATGCCACTTGAGAATTCATAACATCTTTGTGGGCGGCTTAAATTGGTAGCGTACATTTTGGAAATATAAAATGGATACATTTAATTAGAAAACGTATAAAATGTCCTCTAATTTTAAAGGGAAAATTAAGAAAACACTTCTCAATACAAGATATAATCCCCTCAATGGAGTATAGTTGTATTGTTTCTTGAATGGGAAAACACAGTCAGTTGCTTCCATTCATTATCATATGTTTTTTCACTTGAGTTTATACGGCACCGCTAATCCTCTCATCGTTACTCCTACCAACTAAGTGTGCGCCATACGAAGTTAAGCGAATACAAAGAATTTGTATTTTTTTTTGTATGGGAAAACACAGCTACTCGCTTCCGTTCACATAAGGTGTGTTCCCTTACTTTTTCAAGTAACTTTAAGCTACTCAAAGTTACTAAAACTTGCTTTAAGTTGTTTCCTAACATACAAATTTCGTAAAAGAAAGAGGCAATGAGAGACCAAATCCCTTCCCCTCAACTGCAAAACTTACGACTTTCTGCCCAAGAAATTTCTTTGGGCAAGCTGTAAAACAGCTGTTAACAGTATTTAAAATATATTTCATTTTGTTATTTTTTCTTTCATGTAAGTCCGTATAACTTTCTTCTGATTGACTTGATGGGCCAACTAACAACGATACTAGATTAAACATTTTTCCCATTATCATTCAATAAAATATTTTTATTTATCTAAATCTCACAAATTGCTTTGATTCTTCATTAGATGTTTCTGCTGTCCTGTAGTTTGTTTACTAAATCTTGCTACAAAAGTGTTCCCTTCCTTTTTCATAACTTCTTCAATCTCTGAAAAAAATTATCCCTAGTCCCTAGAATTTATTTGTTTATATGAAAAGTAGGGGAACTCAGCTATACTTTTATTATGGGCTTCACACAAAATTTCGGCTGGTAAGAAGCTGAAAACTGTCAAATGATGAAATCCGAAGAGTTTAAGTCCGTTCGCGTACTTTGTGTGTAGAAAAATAAAAACTGTCAAATCTCCAGAGAATCCTCTCTTAAAAGATGAAAAACGTCAAACTTTGGCATGAAAACAGGCGACCGCTGTTTTTTTTTGCACTGCAGCCTTCTATCTTCTGCGATCCCCGGCACGCTGCTTCCAGTTGTCCAGACCAAGTACTCTGTATCCGCGATGGCTTGGTCTTTAAAACGGAGGTTCGGTCTTCCTTGCCTTCTCGAACCTGGGGGCTGGGAGTCGAAGATCCTCTTGGCTGGAGCATTATTGTTCATACGCTCAATGTCACCGAGCCAATGTAGTCGACGTAATTTAGTTTTTCGGACTACATCCACATCTTGGTGCAGCCCATAGAGATCGCCGTTGTATCTTCTCCTTCATTCGCCCCCCTCGCGCACAGGACCAAATATTAGTATCAAGAGTATTTTTCTTTCAAAAGCACACAATATCAGCTCCCCTTTCCTACTTATCTTCCACCAGTCGGTACTATAAAGCAGGACTGCCAGGATTAAAGTTCGATAGAGCATGTATTTTGTTCTTCAAATGAGGATTTTTGAACCCATTTGTTTGGCTAAACCGAAATAGCAGCGGTTTCCTAAGGTATTTCTCCGTCGGACCTCTGCTAAGGTATCATTTGTGAATCGATGCTTACTCCAAGGTAGGTCAACTCGCTAACTACCTCGCAAAGCGACGTTTTGTCCTAGACGGTGGACAGATGTTTGATTGTTGATTGCATAAATCTAGTCTTGTCCTCATTAACTTCAAGACCAACCAATTTCACCTTTTCTTCAATTGCCTCAAAAGCCTCTAACACGGCTCGCTGGGAACGGCCGATGATGTCGATATCGTCCGCATACTCCAGTAGCTTAACGGTTCTATTGATGATAGTGCCATCCGTGTTGACATCTGCCCTTCGCACTATTTTCTCCAGAACAATATTGAAGAAGTCACATGATAGCGAATCTCGTTGCCGAAATTCGGTGCAGGTTTGCAATAGTTCGGAAGAGCTGCTTCCAATCTGTTCATTACACCGCGTGTTTTCAAGTGTCACGCGACATAACTGGATTAGTTTTGCCGCGATCCCATAGGCGGATTTAAAGTCAATGGTCTTTTCCAGGATTTGCCTCAGTGTGAAAATTTGGTCTATTGTCAATCTGCCGGGCGAAGCCACACTGGTACGTTCCGATTATTGCAGAACGGTTTGAGTCGTTCACACAGTAAGTTAGACAGGATCTTATATGCGACATTTAGCAGGGTCATAGTTCTTGCGAGACAAAGGATCGCCTTTCTTGTAGATGGGGCATATGGTGCTGATAGTCGGGCATGCTTTCTTCCACTCATATTTGGTTGGTGATTTGGTGCATGCGCCCAATCAAAACATCACCTACGTATTTAAAAAGCTCCGCTGGTAAGCCATCAGAGCCGGCGGCCTTATTGTTCTTAAGCTTTTTTATAGCGAAGCCAACCTCTTCTATACCGGGTGGTGAAATCTGTTCTTAATAGACAGGACGTGGGTTCTCTTCTTGCCGTTTCACTCTCTTTAAATGATGCCCATTAACAGCAGTTCGAATTGCTGCTTAAATACATCTACTATTCCCTGCGCTTCGGTGACTAGGTGTCCGTCGCTGTTTCGAAGAGACTGGGTCCCGGTCTTAAAGTCAGTTGCTTCGCTCTCTTGTAGAATTTCCGGGAGTTGTTTCGATCGTGAAATTTCGATTTCCTTGAGGCACATTAATGCTTAATACATTTATTTATTTTTACACGGCTGCGCATATGGTGTAGCAAACAGGACAAAGGCTAAAATCTGCTGATAGCGCTAAATTCTACTGTTTTCGTGTCTATGTTACATTATGAAACTCAGTGTCTTGAAGTTGAGTCTTGTCTAGTTGAAGTATTACGAACAAACGTTGCAGTGCAGGCGTGAGGGTTAAGTATTGGAAGTAGGGAGCCTAACTTAGTTGTTGGGGTAATTTTCACCGTCATAAACGTCAACCTCTAATTTTTGTCATTACTTTAGAAATGTTAACTTAGCACGCAGCTTGGCAGGCCACAAAGTTGTTTTGATATACTGGATCATTGCTTCTACGCCTGCACAATATCCATATAATGGATATTGAGCTCTTGTGACAAATTTATAATGAAACATTTCACTTTCAATGATCATAAAACATCCATTTTTATTTCAATAACCCTATGCCACTTTTTTGTTGTCTCTTATTTTGTACTACATTACAAAATTAAATAAAGAGATATATGTATGTATGTATATATATAAAAAAGAAAACATTTAAAATTCTTCCCCTATTACAATACTTTCTATTACATTCACTGAAGGTGGCTATCACTTGTCTTTTTCGCGCTATTCCTCAAGTATTAGGTTTTCGATTTTGCTACTTAAGCGATACTCATCTGGCCATGTGACTCTACCACATTTCTGAAAGAAAAGATAACAAAATTCAGATCAATTTCGGTACTAGCGAAGCAGCAGCGGTACTTACATCACATATAAAGAACTCTTGCTGCGAAAAAACATTGTTTGAATTAATTTTATCCACTTTAATCATGGCAAGAGAGAATGTCTTTCCTGTTTGAATTACCTTATCGGTTATTGGTGCTGCAAAGCGGATGGTTAGCATTTTCCTATATTACGATCATTAGTTATACTCACTTGACTTAAATACAAATCTGACAGGCTTCTGCCGTGACATAGTTCCTCCAGACGCCAGAGCTGATTGCGTATATGTCATGTTCCTCGAAGCAGAGCCAAATTTTACTATCTGCATTTGGTAAGGTGTCAACGAGATAAACTCGTTGCCATTGCACTTCGGACAGCGGGTGGGAACCTCGTTCTTATTAATTGCAATGTTCAGATATTGAATCACATTAACGACCTGATTGTCGGCGGCGTCTTCGGGTATCTCAATGCAGAAACCCTTGGGAAGCAGTTTGGAGAATTGCATAAATCGCGTGTCACGTGAAAGAATGTATCGATTCTCAAGTTGTGCTTTACTTGCCAACTGTTCCATACCGGAACGTAGGTTTATATCTAAGCAATCCATGCCCAGTCTGCGAAGATTGTGTAAAAGTCCTCCAAGCATGGCATCGCAAAAGAACTTAATGTCAAGTGAACTATTTGAATTTTAGATGAAAATCATGAGTGTGCTGAAAAGATAAAGGGGTAAAAGTCGAGTTACCTGATGCTCTCCATTGCGGTGTTTCGTGAGGTTTTTCTTGGATATCGGGACGCTGAGCTTGATTCCAAGGATTTATTAAGCAATTTGTCGGGTTTTGTACTATTTGTCGATGTTATTTGATCAACAATTTGATCTATATCGTAACCAAAGCGTGTCAGAGATTCAGCTATAACTTGGTAGATTTGCACCAGACAATAGGCGTCGAGAGCTGAAAGGAAGTATATAGGAAACATATAATAATAAAACAATCAAATACGCGAATACGATTAATGAAAAACGTCATAGCATCTGACAGAGAGAAATTTAGCTGACTACAAGTGAGGTGGCTAAGACAACCTTCACTAGTTGGAGGCATCGCACTGCTTTACCAAGCTCGACAAAGGCCTAATCGAATAATATCATCGCAGTGCTATTTTTCGATCTCATCTGAGTGGACATAGGCGAAGCAGAGGAACAAAATCTAACTTGATGGGAGAAACTGAAAGCTTCTCAGTCAGTTGAGGAACCCAGATCGGGTTTTAAATGAAAGGAGATACGCTGAACTGCGCCAACTACAGAGGAATGAGTCTCCTGCATGTCGCGTATAAGGTCTTGTCGGCTGTATTGTGTGAACGCCTAAAACCTTTTAATAGAACCATTTAAATTTTCAAATACAACAAGCGTAACTTCGCCGAAGAACTACTTCAAATGAATACAACATATGATAGGGAGAGGACCATACAAGAGAATTCTAAAAAAATAGATGCGGTTTTAAAATGTACAGTAGATAAATTCAAAGTCACGAAATCAAAGAAGTAAGCACCAAACAAATAAGTGGTTCAATAATGAACTAAACATTTTTAAAAACAATAAAATCGAAAAGTACCACAAGGCTAAAAGATTAAACGATCAAACAAGCTGAGATGATATAGACCTGCAAGAAATCGTTATAAGATGAAAATAAGTAAAGCAAAGAATAGATTTATAAATTTTAAAGTTAAAACAGCGAGCGGACAAAAAGAAATGTGGAAAACTATAAAAAGTTTGGTTCTAAAACAAAATAAAGCACCAATAAATCATGTAATTTTTTGAGGGATGGTCGATACAGATGAAAAAGAAATTTCTAACAAATTTAACGAATATTTCATTGAAAGTGTAAAAGAAATAGCAAACGACATTGAAGAGACTCAATATATAAACAAAATTGTACGTTATGGATGCAACTTCAAATTTAAGCAAATTACATTGGAACAGTTAAAAGAAACTTGTAAAGAAATAAAATATAAAGCAGATTTCGAAAAAATTAGACCCCAAATAAAACTTGATAACTGGAATACGTTAGGAAATTCCCTATTAGGAATTATAAACATTTCATTACAAGAAGGAGAGTTCCCACATCCTGTCAATAAATCATTCTTATCAAACAGAACACAGAGGACAAAGGTCAATGTTTGTGTGTCCAATGTAATAGCAGCTAGCATAGGAGTTCCACAGGGATCGATTCTCGGAGCGCTTCTGTTTATAATTTACATCAACCATATGCTGAGCATAATACGTGAATGTAAGATGGTACGATATGCAGATGACGCATTGGTTTATTCCGAAGGAGAGAATGCAGAAGAATGTAGAGAAAAGCTACTATGTGACATCATACTAGAGTGGCTGAAGATGAACAAGTTGAAACTGAAAAACGAGAACAAAACGAAATTAATGGAGATAAACACTAACAACGAAACAGCAATAGAAATTAATACTAAACAAATAGAAAATGTGAGTCGGTTAAAATGAAATTTGCTGAGCTATCGATTACATGTGCAAAAAGATTGGTAAAAATATCGGTTTTTTTTAAGTGGATACGAAAAAAGATGGATTGCCTAACTGCGATAACAATATATACACCAGTATAAAGCCGCATTTCGAATATTGTTCTACAATAACATATTCATTCTGCAATCAAAGTCAGATAGAGAGACTCCAAAAACTCCAAAATAAAGAAATGAGAAGTATTCTTAGATGCAATAGATTCACATCTATAAGATACATGCTGGATGCGCTCAAGTGGTGAGACGTAAGAGAAAGGTTGGAACTAGACACGCTAATAGCAGTTTTTAAAATGAAGTAGGGTGCTGCACCAAGCTACCTAACAAGTGGAATGATGAATGGGGTTGGAGAAGCACAACCGTATCAATTGAGAAACTTCAATGACATCAGGGTAAATCGCCAGATCTAAGCAGCTGCTGGCAACACGCTCTTGTACAAGGGAATACTTTTATTTAACAACTTGCCAAATGAAATAAAAAACGAAACAAATTTTAGAGTATTTAAATCTAGATGCATACATTTTGTAAAACATAATAGGTGACTCACTTAAAAATTTAACTGTTAAAAAAGTATTTGTCTATGCTAGGGGTTCCCAAACTTACTTTCTCTACTGCCCACTTTGAGAATAAATCATTTTTTAGCGCCCCCATTTTTTCACCTACTTAAAAACCACTATATAATCAAAATAAATTAATTAATTATTGTGAGCTATATTAGTGGAGATTAAACATTCATTCTAAACGAGACTTTTACTATAACCCGCAAGAGTTAACTTGAGACCTGATCGCAGTAGATAGTACACAACGGCGCTCAGGTCTCAAGGTAACTCTTACGGGTTACACCTGCCAATGAGAATGATTATTAAAACGCAACTTTATAGTATTCAGACAAAGTATCTTTTATTCAAAATAAAACTAACATAATCGATTCCAATATAAAAACTAATGTGAAGGATGAATCTGATGCTGTTTAATAAGTTTGTTGATATCAGGTTCCAATTTACTCAAGAACAGCCGCAACTCGCCACGTTCGGTAACATGCAAACGGTTTCTCTTTTTAGTAAGCAGCGTTGCCACAGCGCTAAATCCACGTCCACACAAGTATGACGATGGGAATGCGATCAAGAATTGTTGAACGATTGACCACAATCCAGGGTACAATTGCGGGATCGGTTTTTGTAGCCAAAATTCTTGGTAGCCATTTTTGAACTTTATTTGTATTTCCTCGTTTGTTGTCAATTCTATAAGTTCTTTTTCCAGCTGAGGTGATATTGCTGTGTTGACATTTGAAAATTGATCCAACACCCAGTCTGGTATCGTTCGGTGAAGTCAATGTGGAGGTTTTCCAAATGTTGGCAGTAGGCAAACCAGTCGTCGTTACTGCAGGATACTGATAAATTCGGAAAATTGTGAAACGCACGTCTGCCCATATTCTTTTTGTGTAGAAGCAGTTTAGCTGCAAAAGCAGCAACGAAATTTTTCATTTTAATTAAGTTTAGTTCATCGCCTTGCAGTTGGAGATTCATGTCGTTGAACAATTTATACAGGTCTGTCATGTAAGCTATATCATTCTTTGATGTAATGAGCTTGTTGCACAATTCTGTATCTTTAGTTTCCAAGAACTCTATCACATAGTCAAACAGGTTGTAAAATCGAGTCAGACAATTGCCTCTTGACAGCCAACGTACTTCAGTATGAAACAACAAACGGTTGAAATCTTCGTCATTAGTAACACAAATCTGATGAAATAATCTATCATTCAATAGTCGTTCGCTTAAATTTCTAGCAACCAAATGGTACAGTAAGGACATCTGGAATTTTATTTTTTTAAGTACGCTATGAAGCCTCTAAGGCACCCTGTCATACCCGAAGCGCCATCCGTAGCAACTGATATAATATTTTTCAAGGGAATCTCTCTCTGATCACAAAACTTCTCCAATGTATTGAATATGGTTTCGCCTTTTGTATCGGTCTCTAAATTTCAAGCAAACAATAGTTCTTCACATATTTTCTCATCTTTAATAAACCTCACGTAAGACAGCAACAATGCTTCTTTAGTAGTTGGTAAAGTGGATTTATCAAGCTGAATTGAGAATTGACTAGTCCTCAGATGATTGCACAATGATCCATCAATGTTGTCAGCCATTCCATCAATTCGTCTTTCCACAGAATTATTACTCAAAGGAATTTTTCGGATAATATCTGCGGCCGGTTTATGAAGAAGTATTAGAAAGAAGTAGTTATTACTTCCTTTATTGCTGGCAAAATTAACTCTTCTCTGATGTTGTGTGGTTTGCCTTTTTGAGCAATAGGTCATAGGTCATAGGTTAAAAAGGGGTATGCAATTCGCATATAGCACTAGGCACCAGAAGGGCACATCGCCACCCCTAGGGAACCACTTGAAAAACTGAGCAATTAACAAAGATATATTGTACGAAGCTCGAAGTCCGTCGTCATCTTGCTTAGCAGCCGCCGAAAATAGTTTTGCTACACTTGGCTGAGTATTATGCTTCTTCTCCTGGTCTTGAAAATATGCTACATTCTTGTCTTTCTTATCTGGATGCATTTTATTCAAATAATCTTGCAGTCTTGAAGGCTTCATTGCTTCAGTCGGTGTCTTAAGAGTCCGCCTAGCTAGATGAAATTACAAATCACCCCAAGCCTCTACACAACGCCCCCATTTTTTCTGGGTCTCTTACCGCCCCCCTTTAGGCCTGCAGCGCCTACAAGGGGGCGTTATCGTCCACTTTAGGAAAGGCTGCTCTATGCTATAATAATATTTGTAATATTTAAATTTAAAATTTTGATTTTTGTAAAGTATTTTTGTACTAATATAATGAATTGCTACTACTAATACTACTAATTGAAAATCAGAGCCTAGTTCCAGACAAGGGCAGGTGAAAAGTATCCCACTTATTGTAGAGATAGTGCGTAGTCAAATCAATCAATCAAAAACCTTTCGCCAACAACCTGATCGGCCCATATCAGTGTGGTTTTAAGCCAGGAAAGTCAACCATCGACCAAATTTTCACACTCCCGACAGATCTTGGAAAAAACCCAGGAATTTGAGATCGATACACACTATCTATTTATCGACTTTAAAGTCGCCTATGATAGCGTATATAGGGACGAATTATAGAAAGCCATGTTAAGTTTTGGCATCCCCGCCAAACTCGTCCGTTTGTGCAGGATGACGATGGAGAAAGAAATCTCGCTGATCCGTCAATGTCGGCAAGAACACCACCGAGCCATGTGATGTCGAAAAAGGTTTGAGACAAGGCGACGCGCTATCATGTACTTTCTTTAACATCGTTCTTGAAGCAATTGAACTCACAAGCCAATACTAGAGGTACAATTTTTCAAAAGTCCGTTCAACACTTGCCTATGCTGATGATATTGACATTATTGGAAGAACGCGACGAGCTGTCAGTGGCGCATTTGCAAGCATCGAAACGGAGGCGGCGAAAATGGGTCTGGCTGTTAATGAGGACAAAACGAAGTATATGCTGTCAACGAGAAAGGACTCTCAACATCGGCAACTCGGACAAAACGTTGCGATGGACAGATACAACTTCGAAGTAGTTAAAGATTTTGTCTACCTGGCCTCCATTATCACTTCGCAAAATGACATCGGCGCAGAGATCAAGCGAAGAATCACTCTTGCCAATCGCTGTTTCTTCGGGTTAAGAAGGCATCTTAGAAGTAAAGCCCTCTCTCATAGAACCAAGGAGATATTATATAAGACCTTAATCATCCCGGTCCCGCTGTATGGTGCAGAAGTATAGACCCTGTCACCAGCGGATGAAAACCTTCTGGATGCTTTGAGAGAAAGATTCTTCGTGTGATGTTCGGTCCAGTTTGTGACGAGACGGAGTGTGGAGAAGAAGATTCAACGACAAACAATACGGTATATACAGCGACGCTAGAAATACAACGGCTGAGATGGCTGGGACACGTGGAGCGTGTGGACAACAACGCACGAGCCCGACGAGTCTTCGAATCCACCCCTGACGGTAAACGCAGCAGAGGAAGACCCCACCTAAGGTTGCGCGCACAATTGGAGAACAATCTCAACCAACTTAGCGTGCGTAACTGGAGGCGGATAGCGAGGGACCGAGCTGGTTGGAGGGGCTTGTTGGTGGAGGCCGTGGTCCACCCCGGACTGTAAGCGCCACCAAAAGTAAGAACCAAAAAAAGTTTTAACAAAAAATAGTTATCCCGCAACACACTTACCAGCGTATATAATCTGATCTCGCCGCAATGGCCGCTTGGCCCAATTTGATAGTTGATTTGACTTGTCTAGTTTTTTACCCAAACAAAGCTGCGACAACATGCTCAAGCTAGTTCCTGATGCAGAAGCTGGAAAGCATACCAAAAAAGTTTAATAATTATCGTCACCCATCCGCATTGAGACCACTCATACCTCTCCTATAAGGAAACGTAAACGATTGCATATACTTCAGGCGTTTCCACAGATCACGCAGATCCAGATAGCCTGACATACTTGCAAGGCAGAGATTCATTTGAGGCAGGCTCTTCTGCAGCATACTGAGGTCCTGTCGAAGGCCAAATCCAATTTTAAGAATTTCCAAATTATTGAATATATTCCGGCCTAGCAGCTTCCAAAGGTCTTCAGTTATTTCGTCCGAGGTTACGTCGATCAGGAACACTTTGTTAAAAGTGGCCAATTGCAACAGACTAACAGTCTCCTCTTGACAAGCAGAAGGCTTCCACTCCGAGTCGAAACCAATTATATTTTGTGTTTCCAGAGAATTGATCATTTCTGTAAAAAGTTCACGGTGCCCGATCAGGATAATAGATTCGTCTCTTAGCTCCAGCTGGAGGTATTCGTCCTTAATCGCGGGGGATGATGCATCCGCCGAATTATTTGAATGGTTATCGTCTCCATTCCAACCGTCAACAGAGTCATTGTTACTGCTGTTCTCACCTCCATCATCGAATAGAGTTGGTGGCCATTGGTCGGTCGGAATCTGAAAGAGCCGGACCCAGTAGAGAGCTTCCTCGCGGTCGCCATGCGAAGAGATGTTCGAAATGAGATCATTTTTAAGAACTGTAGTCGTCGCTGCATCCTTGACCAGCTCACGAAACGAGTCACGACTCATTTCGCCATCTTTGAAGCGCTTGTACAGGTAGTACATGTACGAACGGGACTTCGAGTAGCTCAAGTTTGGCGTGAACTGACCGTCTATTTGGTACTTCTTGGCGAGGCGAGCCACAAGCTTGGACATTGGCCGGAAACTGATCACAGACAGATTGAGATCAGTGTAACTGTATTGTCTGAAAAGGAATTAATTATCGTTAGTAGCTGAAAGGTATTGTACTTGCAAAAGAACGATCAAACGCAAAACTCACTCAATGATCGAGTAACAGTGATCGATCACAGTCTTTCGCTTGTCCAGCAGAGAGTCCAGAAACTGGACCATCTCCTCCTGCTGGTCTGTTGCCGTGTCCAGACACTCGACGGCAAGCGAAGTCTTGTTCTGCAGAATGAGCGGCAGCACGATTTGATAAATGTTGAAGGACTTCGTGACCTGTAGATAGATCGCCCAGTGGGCAGCCTACGGATGGGAAACACAAAAATCTCTCCCACTTGAGAATTTTCAAAATCGAACGTCTGTATCAACACCTTACATCTTTGTATCGCTTCTGATCGATTAGCTCTTGGATTTTCGACAAAAGTAGGTCCTTGATTTTTGCCAATTGGTAGGCGGTCGTAACCCCCCTGTACAGGGGAAGGACGCCGGATGTCTTTACGAAGTTAAATGCAACCATTCGCATGTTGTCCGTGCATGTGTTAGCGATCTCGGGTTTCGTCTTCTGGAGCGCACAAATCGTCTCAAGTACTGAAATTCGGTACGAGAATGGTCAGAGAAACACACACGCCATTTCTTACTTCTTACCGAACAACGCTAGGTTCTTGTTTTTCAAGTTATTACACCCCGGACAGTGAGCGAACAGTTTAAGTGCTAGAAGCAATGGATTTTCGTCTTTCAGGTAGATTGCTTCGAGATTCTTACTCATGGTGGGCGTGCTTTTATCTGGAAATCGAAAGCAAACGGACTTACAACATAAACTGGGACCTGCCGAACTGCTCACATACATGAATTCCACATAGCTCGATAAGATTCGAACCAAGTTTCCATAGCAGCTGGCAAATGAGCATCAAAATTATCGCCATTTAGTCCGGCTGCTTCCGTTATATTAGGAACGACGGTAATCTTCAAGTTTTGGGAAAAAATCTCCATAGTATCGAATTTCTGAAATTTTTGCCCTCAGTGCATTATTATATTAGTTTTGTAGAAAAGAAAATACAGACTCACCTCTTCATCGCTGTCATCTTCGTAGCCAGCTGGATAGCAACGACCCTTGTAATTCATTTTTTGCAGACGCTTTTGTAATTTTTTGTTTGTTTGGCTAAATAATAAAAGAAACGATTTCTCCTGTTAATGTGTGTCAAGAAGTGTAAATTAAAAATTTAACAAAATTGTATAACACAATTTTAATGAAGAAAAGCACAAATCAAAGGACAAAATTGTCCTCAAAATGCATTTTTTTTTTTGATTTGATGCAAAAAGTATTTCACTATTTAAAGTTGTTCGTTTGTGACGTATGAAATGTCAACATGTTACCGTAAGTGCTGCCAATCTCCTTTTCATATCTGTTCCGATACAGTTGTGTTTCGATAAAGTTTGTTCGTTAGACGCGCGGAGGCACGACTTTGGCTCGTGTTCACCGAATCTCGTTTTTTTGCAAACTCATTTTACTTATTTCATTCTCTCTTTTCTGAACGCTCTTATCAGAATGCCTTCTAAATATGTAGAAGAAAAATTGAAAGAGGGAAAGCCAGATATATGAATGACTAGTGTACATATGAACGAACTTTAAATATGTGATTTCAAACGGAAAATGAGAGGTAGAAATGTATATTACTATGCTTTTGTTATTTTTCATACTTAAAATATTTTCATGAACTAGTCACATATCCCACTCTTGAAATAGTAATATTTGCAAGTTTCTGTCTACAAATGCATTATAAGTGATTTTCTCCGCAGTTTGTCTAATCGTTCCATCGCGCAAGTCGCGCTCATGTGTAGAGTCTTTAAGTTGTGAATTACTCTTACGTAGTCCACATTAGTTTTGAAATACTGCTCCGAATTATTTTTAGTATACGGGTTTTTGTTTGAAAATTAAAAGATTTAGCAATTTAGTTCTTCCTATTTACTGCATCCAACTTCTTTGCATTATTTAGATAACTCCATTTTCCCACCAATAAAATTGAACTATTTTTTACCAATAAAAAACGTAATTTTTCTCCTAGATCACTTTGATTCTCCCTCATTTTGCCTGAAACAGATGGACAGCAAGCTCGCATGCAGTAATGCATGCAGTAACGCACATGAAACAGTAAGAAATTGCCATGAACTACCAAACAGACTAAAATACTAGGTGCATTACAGGGCACGAAACATCACACCGGACAAATTGTAGCAAATTTGGCAGTTCTACTACAATTGGTGCAGTAAGATTAGAAATGGCCCGTTAATGCCTAATATTTATTTGATTTAAGATAAGAAATAAAGACAATGTGCTTCGAGAATCGACATTCAGTAAGCAATGCGTAATTTTACATATAAAATCTTCTTACTGCATGGTTCTTGCTGCACATCTGTTTCAGCCATTACACGGCAAATGATTTCGCTTGTCGGCAGTAGCAATGGGCGCGATCAATTTACAAGTCAACTATTAGTGACTACTATTTTACCTTTTCTCATTGATCAAATATCTCACGTGCCCATCGTTTGGTAAGTGATAGACATTTAATTAGTATTGAACTTGCAGTTGACTTGCAAATTGAACGCGCCAAATGTTTTACTCAATTTCCAAAGTTTCCCTCAATGTCATCGTCCATTTTTTTTTTTTTTACGTTGAAGGAAAAGATTCTGTACATTTGAAAGAGAAAGCTTCACGAAGTACCTACTCTATTGCTTCATTAGGATGTGAATTAAGTCGAAAGTTGTGGAATATTCGTTCGGTCGCTGTCGCTGGGTAGCTCAATTTCGAACGACTCACTTACATCCCTGTTCTGGTTTGTCTTCTTGAAGTTGTCATACCGCTTGCTATTTGTTTGGAATTGGAACTCTGCAAGAAGGATCCTCGCAGAAAATAGTATTTCTAAATTTATATAAAAAAATAAAATAATTTGTGACTCAAACGCGTTAGTAAGTTTATTAAAAACAAATCAATCAATTTCGGATTGAGCCCAAATAGTTTCCATTGCTCCTGGGACTTCAGAAAATGGACTGCCCAAACGGTAAGTCTGTGGACATGAACAACCACATTTTTAGGTTATATATAAGAATGTTTATTTTTTCCTGGCGAAAGATTAAAAATACATATATATTTGAATTTATATTCCAGAAGATGTTTCTCCGGGTAAAACAACGAAATCACGTTCACCATCAGCGGATTCAGTGGGCTCAAACAAAGGAAACGTTTCTCGTCGGAGTAGTAGATCCAGGAATTCGGCCGCCAAAGCGGATGTACCTAAAGAGACTCGTTCAAAGTCGAGAAGTAGGTCGCGCAGCTCCAATGCAGCCGATATAAGTGCAGAAAGAAAGTCCAGAAGTCGCAGCGGAAGTGTTGCGTCGAGGAAAATAAATTCAAGGTCGAGATCACGGTCACGAAGTGGTTCGGCTGCTTCAAAACGATCGCGTGGTAGTTTCGTGTCTAGACAAAGTCGTAGTGGAAGCAGAAATAGAAGTGGATCGCGGAGAAGTAGGAGCGGATCGCGGAAAAGTAGGAGTGGATCGCGAAGGAGCAGGAGTGGATCGCGGAAGAGTAGGAGTGGATCGAGAAGGAGCAGGAGCGAATCGCAGAGAAGCAGGAGCGGGTCCCAGAGAAGCAGGAGTGGATCGAGGAGAAGCAGCCGAAGTGGCTCGAAAAGAAGTCGAAGTGGGTCCAGACGTAGTAGAAGTGGCTCCAACAGAAGTAGAAGTGGTTCGAGATCTAGGTCTGGCAGTGGAAGCCGAAGTCGTAGTAGAAGTGGTTCACGTAAGAGCCACAGTGGATCAAGACGTAGTCGGAGCGGATCCAAGAGAAGCCGAAGTGGATCTGGCAGTCGCAGTCGAAGTGGCTCGAGGAGGAGTCGCAGTGGCTCGAGGAGAAGTCGCAGTGGCTCGAGGAAAAGTCGCAGTGGCTCAAGAAAAAGCCGGAGTGGCTCGAGGAAAAGTCGCAGTGGCTCTAGGAAGAGCAGAAGTGGGTCCAGACGAAGCAGAAGTGGATCCAAACGAAGTCGTAGCAGAAGTGGGTCCAAACGAAGTCGCAGCAGAAGTGTCTCCAGGCATAGCAAAAATGCCCCGAAAGCTGGACGTAGCAGTCGTTCTAAGTCCAGATCGGTGTCTGGCGCCCGCTCGAAGTCACGGTCTAGGTCACGAAGTGGCTCCGGTTCCCCCGTTGCTAAAAAGAAGAGAGCCGTGCTAAGTGATTCTGAAGATGAGAGTGCTGTCGCAAGTTTTAAAAAGCGACCAAAGATTACAGACACGGATAACGAAGATGAAGACAATCCAACAGTCGACCCAGCCACCGAAGAAGCCCCAGAAGGAGAAAAACCACCCAAGGAGGGCATCGTCGACAGCTCGGACGATGAGATCTTGCCCATATCCAGCGAACAGTAAGTGACTTCAATCAAGTTTAAAACGCTCCTAACTTTTGTTTTCCAAATTAGGAACGATAATTTCATGTCGGACTTCGATGCCATGCTGCAGCGTAAGAAGGATGAGAAGAAGACTCGCCGCAGGCGTCGCGATATTGAACTAATTAATGACAACGACGACCTGATTGATCAATTGATACAAAATATGAAGCACGCCGCAGAGGAGGACCGAGAGCTGAACAAATTGAACCAACCTGCGACGAAGAAAATCTCAATGCTCAAGCAGGTGATGTCGCAATTGATCAAGAAGGATCTGCAGCTGGCCTTTATGGAGCACAATATTCTGAATGTACTCACGGACTGGTTGGCACCGTTGCCGAATAAAGCTCTACCCTGTCTTCAAATCAGAGAAAGCATTTTGAAGCTTTTGGGCGATGTAAGTCACGTTTGCCTGTAAGGCTTTCTTTTTAAAAGCTTTTTATTCGACTTTCTTTCAGTTCCCCACCATCGACAAAAGCTACCTCAAGCAATCGGGCGTAGGTAAGGCGATCATGTATTTGTACAAACATCCAAAGGAAACGAAGCACAATCGGGAGCGAGCTGGCCGGCTTATCTCAGAATGGGCCCGTCCAATTTTCAATCTAAGCGCCGACTTCAAGGCTATGTCCAAGGAGGAACGACAACAGCGCGACTTAGAACAGATGCCAAGACGGAAGAAATCGCCGGAACCAGAGGCCTCCGCTTCGTTCAAAGGCAGATTGAACTCCACCTTCAGCTCGGCAGAGGACAAGGTTCTGCGTCCCGGAGATAAGGGCTGGGTAGCTAGAGCTCGTGTGCCGCTGCCCTCGAATAAGGACTATGTGATTCGCCCTCGATCCACCGTTGAGGGTGAAGTCAACGAGGTAAGTTGCAATATTTTTCTTGCTAGATTGCGTTTTTTTTTAATTACGTGTCATCAGACAACGAAGAGGAAACCCAACCGCTACGAGAAACACATGAAGAGATTTATAGACGCCAAACGAATGAAGGAAGCTAGACGAGCCGTTGAGATTTCAATCGAAGGTCGAAAGATGGCACTCTAAGGGTTTATTAAATAAATGTAGTTACTAAGTTTATCGGTAGGACTGTTTTTTTTTTTTTTTTTAGAAATTAGGGCACATCGTGTGCCGTAGAATTTGATGCGATTGGGAATAGCAATTCCCTTTCGATTTACAAGGACTATTAAAATTTTAAAATGTATCAATTGGATGTGCAGGCGTGTTTTAATTAAATGGGTAACAGCGAGTAGTTGATAATCATTGCTACAAAGGTTTTCATGCAATACTTTCCCTAGTTACTCAAGAAATGCTATCGGATTAAGACTGCAGAAACAAAGGTGCCGGCAACAACTGCTTATATCGCCTAACACCAACCATGAATTATCCCTGTCTCTTTCTTTTCCTTTACGGCGAGTTTTCGATCAGAATTAGAATTAAAAAAGTCCGCGCACGAGGTTCGCCGGTTTGACCTCAAAAACATCGGCAGGTTTCCTGGTTTTGGATCACGTTTTTACTGAGGGCAATCAAATGCTAGCTGGCCGACGCGACGGGGCCAAGTAATATCTATACACTATCCAACAAAAATTGTCAGTACAAGACTTATGGAGGAGCTTTTTTTCTACCAGTGGTGCCTGTAGATACTCTCACGGCACTCAAACGCAAGAATTGCCACTGAAATAAAAACCAAACCACTGTCATACCAATGAATTGTTGTTCTAATTTTCCTAAAAGTCGCATGCAACCCACCACAACCAGTCTCCCATACAGCCGAATGGGAATGAGCATGATCGTCTTGTGTTCGCTTCCTATTAGCCGCGTTTTATTATTCCAATGATCTTGATACGGATCCGATCTGATAATAAAACGATCTGGATCATCAGTGGCAAGTTGTGGCAACAGTTGTTTTTAACACATAACAGACGATACCAGGTATTTCAAGTTTCGATTGACACTCAGCCATATTGCAAATATAGGGTACAATGTGACGTCACAATATGATCGTTTGTTGTGTCGGGGGTGTTGCCATTTGAATACAAATCAACATACATTTTGCACTCAATATTTTTTTCCAGAAACTATGTTCAAATATGCAACATATTAACAGTATTGTACTGCTAATATTTCCATTAATTTTTGTGTATTATATTACGAAGCAAAACGTCTCAAAAGTCGCAGCGGTAAATTATTCGAATATGAAAATATGCTAATTGATTTTTTGTGTTATTAATAGTGTTTCATATTTTGGTCTGGCAATATTATTGTGTTCCTATAATTTCCTATAATTTAAATAAGCAACACCACGAAAAAACAGGTAGTGAGTTTTGTAATTACATTTTGGATCACGATTAATGATCCCGATAAATAGCAAGATCCTGTGTTGTTTTTGTTTTACGTATTAAATTGATCCAGATCCAGATCCGCATGGATAATAAAACACAGCTAATGTTTTTTCTATGGATTTTGTCAAAGAACTTTCGGTTTTGATGCTTTTGAGAACGAATTATTACGTGGGGTGTTGCCATTCGGTTTTAATTTGATTGTATTTGTATTGTACAGCTGCACAAGTGCAGTTTTTTTACCATCTGTTTAGGTATATGAAATTGCGTCGTGGTTATATAATTTTGTATTCTAATCGCCTGAATGTGTTTATAAGGTGAACACAATGGTTGTTATCTAAATCGCTGATAGTGCATCTAAGCAATTGGTTTACTTTATTGTTTATATGAATAAAGAGAAACATGGCTACAAAGTCTTCAAAGGATCTAAGTGTAGAAAAGAAACAACAAATTGTTGACGCAACTTCAAAATTCTATGGCCTTTTTAAAAGTAAATCGGAAGCCGTAAGAAATGCAGCTAATATTTTTTCTGTTACGGAACGAACTGTGTACAGGCTTTTAAGGGGAAAAGCGATCAAAGGCCACAATTCACCACCAAAGAAGAAAGATAAATCCGGTATCAAGAGCAAGATCGATGATTTTGACAAATGTGCCATTAGGCAGATAGTCCATCAGTTTTTTTATTTATGGATAATGACCTTCCAACGCTAGACAAGATTTTATTGGAAGTACAAAAAAAAAAATTGCAAATATAACAAAAATAAGCAGATCAACTTTGCATACAATATTACAAAAAGATCTCGGACTTAAATTCGTCAAACGTCAGCGAAAGAATCTGTTGTTGGAAAGAAGTGACATTATTTCTTGGATACGAAGATATTAACGCGAAGTAAAAAAAAAATAGAGAAAAGATAAGAAAAATTTTCTTTTACTGATGAGACCTGACTCAACGAGCAAGTTCTACAGGTTTCGTCGATGGAGGACTTTTATGCTTCATTTCGGGAAAACCCGGAGACTGCCACGAGGACATGAACGCTGATGTGTACGAGAAATGGTTTAAAGATATTTTAATACGCCTGGAACCCAACTCCGTCATAGTTTTGGATAATGCTTCCTATCATTCCAGAAAACAAAATAAAGCACCATCCACTTCCACGAGAAAAGATGAAATAAACATAGGGACGGGCTACAGTCCGCTTGGGCGACCTGTTGGATACCCTATTCTTATTCCTATCCCTCATAAGTGGGCGTGACAAAAGTCTAAGTATGGTTGAATTGTTAAGAACGCGCTACATATTTTGTTATATAACATTTAAAGGATTTAATAAAAAAAAACGCTCCCTAGCTCAAACTTGGGTGTTTCAATAAAATTGTTTTATTTAATTGTGGGCGTGTCGATAGGCGGATTTAAAAAAAATTAACACATGAGCATAAAGGGCCCCTAGAGAGTATATATTATAAATTTCAGCTCCCTAGCTCAAACTTTGGATTTTCAAAAAAATTGTTTTATTTATTTGTGGGCGGATTTTGAAAAATTTTTAGCCTAATTTTTGCAGACAGACGGACGGACGGACGGACGGACATGGCTATAACGACATTACTATCGATGCTGATCATAAATATAGTAACTTTTAGGGGTCTACGGGCAATATTAAGGTATGTTACAAACTATGCGTCAAAATTAATATACCCTTAAGCCTGAACTACATCAAAACAAAAGTGAAGAAAACTACAAAAAAGTGAAAACATTGAAACTCATCGAAAACAGACGCATATTTATACGACATCTATCATTAAAATCTGAACTAAAAAAGCTCAAAAGCTTTTCGTTGGATATTTTTAAATTTCCATTTTGAATCGTATTCTCCATCGTTTATTAATTGTCGCTTGCTTGTCAGAAGTGCTTTTCCTTGCGAAACTGACAGGCATTATGTTATGGAAGCGTCATCTATTGGAAAGTCTCGTAAGGTATTCTTTGATTGTGTTTGTTTCTAGAGCTTTGCGCAAAGTGAAAGCTGGAACATGTTCGAGCTTTGAACGGTAGTGAAATTTTAAAATGAGAAGAAATATGCAGAACGCACTATGCGATGAAGCAGTACATCCGATTTCTTCCACTTTTTTGTACTTTTTCCCACTTTTGTTTCGATGTAGTTCAGGCTTTAGAATAGGGTATAAAAAAGTGGTTGAGGTCTAATGCGATAAGTTTCGAGGATGATATGGTTAAAGCAGAGTTGCTTGAAATCGTTAAACGTTACAAAGCCCAGTATGAAACATACGTCGTGAATGAAATGGCTCAAAATGCGGGACATAAAGTGCTTCGCTTGCCGCCTTATCACTGTGACCTTAATCCAATGGAATTGGTTTGGGCTCAAGTGAAAGGGGTTGTAGCAAGTCATTTAAAATGGCTGAAATAAGATACTAACTACAGCACTTATAAGGGTTGACAAGGAAAAATGGCATCGATGTGTCCAACACGTTGAACAGGTTGTTTAGCCAAATATGTGGGAAATGGACGTTTTTGCCGAGGAAGCAGTCGAAAGGTTAATAATAGACCTAAATAACGAGAGCAGTAGCAGTAATTACTCATCGGATTAGTTGAGTAGTGATATTAGAAATTAGTATTTTATGTTTTACAATATTTATAATGAATAAATTGGATTACAATGATATATTTTTCGTTTTGATTTTTTTTTCTGTTACGAAATTTATATATTTTGTTGGTCTACTGGAGATAACCTTAAAAAAACGCGACTGTTATTATCTTACCAGAAAGGAAAACGATAAACGGAATTTATTTCGTTCCGCAATATTTTTATTTTAAATTGGAAGATGATAACCCTAATAGAATTGCTCTCTGAGTTATGGCGAATTATCATACACACTACGGTAACCCTGTGAGAGCTTTAAAGAGGGACCGATTTATGTAAGTCATTGCAACCAGACTGAGAGACAAACATCCTATCTTCGCTGTACTGACAATTTTTCTTGGACAATGTATAGAGTTTTTTTTTCAACTGGCCCACCTCTTGCGAACGTCTGACAAACATCCAAGAATATTAACTGTCATGGAAAGTTTCGCAAAACTGCCATTCGGACTCGGCTTTAAAGCTTAGGTCCCTTCCACTTGTACAAGCAAATGGTTGGAGAAGCTAGGTTTTAGGACCCGTTCGGCTCGTTAATGCCCAGACTATGTACGGGAACATTTATGTTTTTAAGCATTTCAGACTACATCCATATATTTGCACACCTCATAGACGCAAGTTGTATCTTCTCAATTCTTTCAAAAGAACCCAATATAAGATCTCTTTTTTGCTTGTCGTCCAGCACTCGGTGCCATAAAGCAAAACTGGTAGTATGAGGAAGATCCTAACGGACAGGCGAAATACCAAGCAGTACAAATCCCAAACGACTGACTGAGAATGAGAAGGGAAAGGGTAGCCTCTTGCTCTCTATCCCAATCGCAGACAGATTCATCAAACACGCAATTAATACGAGTGCAGACCCCTAATTCAATCTCGAACCAGGTCCGAGTATGTACGTACAAGAGAGTTAGGCAAGAGAGTGGCACGATTTTCCCCGACGACAACAAACACTTCGCAAAAAGCTATATTTTCTCTATTAGCTGTAGTCGGCAGTTGATCTATTAGATTGTCAATCGTTCACGAAACCTTATAGAGGATTCGAATCCTTGATTAGATTAAGCAGGCAATCATTAAGAATAAGGCTTCAAACTAATGACCAAGAATACATTTCAAGGACAATCGATCTTTGGCCAAATACAAGGTGGTGCAAAAGTCTTCATCCTATCGGAAGAAGCTATAATTTTTGCAAATGGCGGCAAATGTAAATTCTACTTTGACATTTGTGAAGTTAACTATACAGAAAAAACTTAAGACACCAATTAACATAATCCAAAAGCAGAACCAAAGTTTTTCAATCATAAAAAAAATACAGCGAAAGAACATCGGGTGACAACTTTTGCGCCACCTGACAACTTTTGCGCCACCTTGTAGTTATCTTCGTCTAATCGACATATCATAAGAAGATCTAACGTTTGACAAGACCAAAAGCCAGACTTTGTACGAGGACCTAACATTGTATCGTATCGAAGGCTATCCAAGATCACGTAATAGTGATCGCCTGAGCTACACGTGGGTGTGATCGAAATGGGGGAACACAATAAATCCGATACGGAAGTGGCAGTATTGCTCAGTCAGAAATCTATTGCGCTGCTGGAAAAGATCGGTTTTAAAGTTCGGTCGACTTTATTCGATGGAAACTGAGACTTATTACTAACTCAGATGCCAACAAATCGTAAGCTAGTTATGAAAATGTAGTTATATAAATCTTCATCACAGTAAGGCTGCCAGCGTCAGCCTGATCTACCTCATATAGGGTTGACTAATAGAACTGGCCCTTATTCAAGAACACTAGAACACGAAGCAGAAGAGGGCGGTTAAACTTACTTTTACTTTTACTTTTACTTAACTCGTGAAGTCTCTGCCTGAGACACTGCCGCCTTTCATCCTCTGCGATCCCGGGTACGCTGCTTCCAGTTCTCCAGACCAAGCACTATCATCCGCTATGGCTTGGTCTTTAAGACGGAGGTTCTGTTTTCCTTGCCTTCTCGAACCTGGGGGTTGATAGTCGGAGATCCTTTTGGCTGGAGCATTATTGTCCATTCGCACAATGTGGCCGAGCCAATATAGTCGACGTGATTTCACTTTTTCGACTACATCCACATCTTGGTACAGCTCATAGAGTTAACGGGTGTACCTTCTCCTCCATTCCCCCTCCTCGCACACAGGACCAAATATTCAAGGGAATATTTTTCTTTCAAATGAACCCAATATATGCTCCCCTTGCCTGCTTATCGTCCAGAACAAGCAGGACTGGCACAATACATTTTGTTCTTGGGTGAGGAATTTTAAACTCATTTGTTTGGCCAAACCGAAGTAGCAGCGGTTTCCTATGGTAATTCTCCGTCGGATCTCCACTAAGGTGTCATTTGTGGAGTTGATGTTTACTCCAAGGTAGGTGAACTCCTTAACTACTTCGAAGTTATTGCTATCAATAGTGACGTTTTGTCCTAGGAGGTGGACAGATTCTTGTTTGTTTGTTGATAACATGTATTTAGTCTTGTCCTCATTAACTTCAAGACTAACCAATTTGGACTGTTCTTTAATCGCCGAAAAATCCTCTAACACGCACGCTGCAAACAGCCGTTGATGTCGATATCGTCCGCATACCCCATTAGTTGGACGGATCTATTGAAAATAGTGCCTTCCGTATTGACAACTGCCCTGCGCACTATTTTATCCAGAACAAGATTGAAGAAGTCACATCATAGCGCATACCCTTGCCGAAATACGGTGCAGGTTTGGAATAATTCGGAAGACCTGCTTCCAAACTGCACATTACACCGCATGTTTTCAAGTGTCACGCGACATAACTGGATCAGTTTTGCCGGGATCCCATATTCGGTAATCGCCATGTAGAGCTCTTGATGATGAATGCTATTATATGCGGCTTTAAAGTCAATGAAAAGATGGTGAGTCTCGACTAGTAATTCGTTGGTCTTTTCAGGATTTGCTCAGTGTGAACATTTGGTCTATTTTGGAAGCCACACTGGTACGTTCTGAATAGTTTGTGGAAAAACTGAAAAATGGATGAAAATTGTAAAGTTAGAGGAGATTAAGCTCAACGCAGTTATTTGCTGTTTGCACTTCCACGAAGACGATTTTATTAGTCAAACAAAAATTGAACAGACTGTTTCCTTCCGCAGTGCTCTACTTACCTGAAAATATTAAAGATTCTTACAGCCGAATTAAAAAATGCAAATCAAGGGTGAATTATCTTTAATCAATGAATTAAATGAGAAATCTGAATAGCAAACTTTTTTTGAAGTTAATTGACGTTGATTAACATGCAATTAACCAAAGTAGGTGAATTAACGAGTAATTAAAGGTCTGTTCGCGAACTACTCGTAATATGCAAACGTAAATTTATATAAACTTTAGTGCAAAACTAAACAAACGCGTTCGCGTACTGAGAAAATTTTAAAAAGATGAACGAAAGAAAAATGTACTTTCGTTTATTTTTCTTCACACAGAATTTCAGCTGGTAAAAAAATGAAAACTGTCAAATGTTGAAATCCTATGAGTTTGCAGCAAAAAAAAAAACAGCAGCTGCTTCTTTTTAAGCCAATCTTTGACGTTTTTCATTTTTTTAAACAAAAGCGTTCGCGTACTTTTCTTTAAAATGAGAGGATTCTCTTTCGATTTTGGAGATTTGACAGTTTTCATTTTTCTACACATAAAGTACGCGAACGGATTTTAAGTTATACTATAATTAACAGTATTTTTGACAGCTCACAGCGAATCTCTGCACCAAATGGGATGTTGGATATGGTGTCTCCATACAATTTATTCCTTAACCATTCCCGATTTCCATATCATTTATTACTTGACGACAATATTAGCCTATGCATGGAAATGATTTTTAATTAATGAGCCGGGAATTAGCTTTTAATCCACTTGTAGGTAATTTGTGAATTAGAGGCAAATTAAGTTATTTTTATTAATTCGCCTGTTAGTAAGTAATAAGGCCAATGTAATAATATCTTGGAAACAAAAAACTTTTGTGTCGATGTCAAACATTTTTTTCAACATTTCAATTTGTTTTGTCGTCAGAGGCGTGTAGCTCACTTGCAGCAAAACTATAGGTCCGTTCGCGGCAGAACGAAAGTACATTTTTCTTTCGTTCATCTGTTTACCATTTTCTCAGTACGTGAACTCGTTTGTGTAGTTTTGCACGAAAGTTTATATAAATTTACGTTTGCGAACAGACCTTATAATCCAACGACTTTCGCACAATGACAAGGCAATATATATTGGATATATTTCGACGAAGCTACATTTTTTTAAATCTTAATTCAAAATAATAAAGTTTGACAACATAAAATGAAGACTAAAGAAAACATATTTGTTATATAAAAAGGTGGCAATTAAACTTATATTCGACTTAAGAGTTAAACTATTTTTTTTATTTTTTTGTAAACATTTTCAGATGTCCAAATGCACCTAAGTATCTGTGGTAAAAGGTGTGTTTTTTTCTATATATTTTGTATTTCAATTCAACCGAATAAAATCCCTTTGTATATTAATAATAATAAAATACTAACATTTCATTTTAAACGGCGCGAAAGTTGCCATTGTGCTCCATTCTGTCTGAAAAAGATTCTTCCAAGTTGAATAAAACACCAATAAATTTTAACAACGCTATAATTATTTTATATTTATTTTATTGGGTGAACTAATTCGCTCCTAATGCTTTGAAGTTTTTACAACGAATGCTTTGCTTTGGTCGATTGGTTTGATTTAAAAGGAAAGGTAGAATGTGGGTGTGTGGTGAGTATGGGGAATTATATTTGGTTGTAACTCTTACTGCCAAAAAACGGCAATTAGCTAATACAAAAGCCCATGGTGAATAAACTGCCAAAAAAGTATCAAAATTCAGCTTTTATTAAAACAAAAAAACTGAAAATTTAAAAAGGAAAAAAGGAAAAAAAGTCTAGACCACACCACGGTGATTTGAATTTCATTGTTGATTGGTGTAAATGGTTGTTCTTGAGTTACCCATAAATTTGGACGAAAGTGCAGCCAGA
The DNA here is from genome assembly GCA_949715645.1 of Portevinia maculata. Classification (NCBI taxonomy): domain Eukaryota; kingdom Metazoa; phylum Arthropoda; class Insecta; order Diptera; family Syrphidae; genus Portevinia; species Portevinia maculata. The sequence continues at coordinate 12,388,978 of OX454526.1, forward strand.
TGAAAATCCTAAAAGCTCAAAGTTGTAGGTATTGAAACTTCATTCGAATTCTATGTTTTGTAAAAGGAAAGTCCAGGTACAAATTATGTTATAGCAACTAAAAGCTCCGTCGAATTTCCCATTAAGGGGATTACTCCGAAATATACCAGAAATTTACTCGTTCTTCATGGAGTATTAATTTGAGTCAAATGAATCAAGCAGTTTTCTCGAGTTTACAGTACTAACCTACTGTTTTGATTGGGACTTCGGACGAAAGTTAATCATATATTAATAGGTAACGGGCCCGAACAGAAAACCTGGAGAATTTAAGAATGGTTAGCGAATTTTAAAAAATAAATAAAATAAATGTTGAAAGTTTACGGCGAATGAATGAATAAATAAATATGAGGCATTAACGGCCCATACAGCAGCCTAGCTTCTCCAACCATTTGCGTGTTCCAAATAGAAGGAACGATTTAACGTCAACTCCTAGTGGCATTGGAAAAAAAACTTAAGGTGTTACTGGGCCCTGGCGTGATTTAACGTTTATTATAATTATTTTTTTAATGCGAAAGACGAGAAGCGCTCGAAAACAATCAACCTTATTATACCTCATTTGACTTTTGACTTTTAAATTCAATTTAATTAATTCCAAACTTACATACTAGACAACAATGATTGTACAACAATTAAAATTAACATTATACTTATTCCAGATTTCTGATCCGTATAAGGACGCTCTAAAATCGGCTTTCAACCTTATGCAACTAGTGATTAAAATCCCAATTGCTTTCCGAATGCCTGGCAGTTGAAGTCGGTGATCTCCACTCGGGGTAACCTACGGATTTGCATGCACACTTGTGGGATAGCTTTAAGATGTTAAATGTGTCGCTAGGCTCACCTGGATGTTAAAATTTCCTAGATGTTATTTCTCTGCGTAGTCGCCTTTTATGACAAGCGCTGTATTTTTGGGCGCCGTCGCTACAGTGATATTTTTAGCCCGTCCTTGTACGGGCATGCGACTAACACCGATCAATGCTACCATATGTCATGTTACTGTTTCTTGGTAGACCGATTCCACTCGAACTTTTATCTCGCTTTAATATTCAGGAGAAACGCGACCAGTGGGCGAGTCCACAAGAGTTCTTCGTGTTCGTCAATTCAGTTTCGATAATTAATTGCAGGAACAAACCGAACAAGCAATTTCAGCACAGCTAGGAAATAAAAATTGTTTTCGCTCTGATAGAGATTACAGATTTTGATAAGCTCCAGTCGTTTTGCTCAGAATAGAAGTTAAAAATTAGCTTTTCGGTGTGTGAAACTATATGTTCCGCACACCACTAGAATTAGAAAAATATGCTAAATAAAAAGTTCCAAGACCATTTTCAAGTATCTAGGTGTTTATTTGAACAAGTTCTTGTACTCTAGTGATCACGTAAGTACTCAGTTGCAAAAGCCGAGAGCAGCATTTACAGTGACCGAAATAAGTATAAAGACACACTCAACTTCAATGCTCGGTTGGATTTAAGTACAAAAATAATAGAAATTATAAGTTTATTTTATCGTAGATAGTAAGTTTATTTTATTCAGTAAATAATGAAACGAAAAAAGAAAATATTTATCACCACAAAGGCTAGTTTTTGAGGTTCACCTTTAGGGAATTCCAAAAACGTTTAATTTTCCTGCGAAATAAGTATAAAGACAGTCAATATTTAAAAGCATTTAAACACCGAATTTTTTGGTTGTACCTATCAACCTGAAAGTTAGTACTTTGTACAACCTCCTTGATTTTCAATAACTTGGAAAATTCTATTAGGCATAGAATTTATCAAGTTTTGTAGGACTTCTTCGGTGATCTCAGACCATGTCTGTGTTATTCCTCTTTTAAGCTCTTCCAGATTTCTGTACTGCTTCCCATTTGAATAAAGGTTTCTTGCCATAATACCCCACAAATTTTCGATTGGGTTAAGGTCAGGACTACACGAAGGCCATGGTAAACACTGAATTTGACTCCTTTCAAACCATTCGCGGACCGTACTGGCATTATGAATAGGAGCATTGTCCTGTTGAAAAATAAAATTTTCACCCGCTGGAATGTCTCCAAATGCATCCAAAGCATATTCCAACATCTCCCTGTATTTTTCACCATTCATTCTAGGTTGAACGAACATCAAGGGGATTTTACCATGAAAACCAAAGGCACCCCAAACCATCAAACTTCCGCCTCCAGAGTGCCGACTCATTTTTATTGCTTTTTCGTCCCTCAAATCACGCCAATAAAAGCTAAAACCGTCCGGACCATCCAAATTAAATTTCTTTTCATCACTAAAAATAACGGATTCCCACTCCCTGGTCCAAGCCATGTGACTTCTTGCAAATCTTAACCTTGCTTCTTTATGATGCTGTTGCAGGTTGGGTTTTTTCGTCATTTTCGTGTAACGAAGGTTATGATTTGCCTTCAACACTTGCTCCACTCTTCTTACCGTCACTGGGAGATCCAACTTGCGCTTTATCTGGCCAGCATTCAGCTTATTACGCCTTGCTTCGTGGTAAATCGTTTTTTTGTTGCGTGAGGTCAAGAGGCTTGGTCGACCAGATCTTCTTGCAGTGCTATAATTTTGGCCCAAATTTAAAAAATTACATACGACGGAAAGAGATCGTCCAATTTTCCTGGCAATGGATCGGTTGGATAAGCCGTGCTCCTTATGAGTCGTAATAATTGCCCTTTCTACTGTCGTCAAATGAGTTCTGCGAGGCATGGCTTAATAGTTTAATGATAACAATTTATTGATAACAATTTTTGTGCCAACAAGCGAAACAATTTACCTTTTATTGTTTTTCACTCTTTTTATTTAAAAAAAATTGCTATAAAATTGGAATACTTTTGGATAACCGAAGTGTCTTTATACTTATTTCGCAACTTTTTCACAATTTTTTTATTAGAAAAGACAAATCAGTCTCTTTCTAACACGATATGACCGATAACGGTACAATTTTTTTTTGGAGTTAAGAGAAAATTAATTCTCCAAACATTTATTGAACAATTTTGTTGCATATATTTAGGCGCTAAGCCTACAAGCCAAATTGAAGAGTTTGAGAATTACTGTCTTTATACTTATTTCGGCCACTGTATGTGTCTCAAACGAATTTTCTTTCCCAGTTATTTAAAACCCGAATCCTGTCTTATGCGGGTCCAATATGGTGGAACATTATGTCCATCGTATATGAAAAAGCTGCGAATGTTTCGAAAGTGTCTTCGAGCATGCCTGCAGATAAACAAAATCTGACTAGGCCAAATTTTTACAATTACTTCGACTATGGAAAACTCGGCGATGGTGAAGAGAGTGTGACCCGTGCGGCGCAGGTTCAATCCCCATGGGATCAATCACATACGCCACCCATTAAAGTAGAGAAACAACAACTTGTTTCTCCAACCTCTACACCAAAAATAGGAATTTCGCCTGGTAGTACAATCGGCCGTTACCGAGTGTGATTGCTCTAGGATTTGGATTCCCTTTTTTAATGATAAAAAAAGGAAAACTCAAAAAATAATCAAACAAAAATATAAAAAAACATTATGGAATTTCGGGTGTGCAAATTAGTCACTTAGACTTGTCTGTGTCCCGAAGTCATAACGGGATAACGTGAAATAAGATCTCCGATGAACTAGACAGGGCTCAGAGGAGGACTTCTCAGGACCTGAACCAGCGATGTGTCTGCCTGCGCACTCGGTCAGGGCTTCCATAGACGGTTGGGTTTCATATGAACACAATCACAATTGTCTCTCAACAGAAAAGACTGCAGACAGACTACTGCCGTTCTTACGGGCCATTGCGCTTTTGCCAATCAAGTTTCAGGTATTTGGTGCTAAGATGGTGAGTGCTGTAAACCTAAGCTCCTTATCATTGAATCGCCTACTCGTCTTTCTTACGAAAACGAGTAAATTTACACAGTAAAAGTGGTGTGTCTTCCTGGTAGTACAATAGACCAGTATTGAGTCTGAGTGCTCTAGTGTAGAAAGTCTCGCACCAGAAAAAAATTGCAAATTGCATATTCCACCGAACCTTAATCCCTTCTTTTTCACAGCAAGAGAATAAACAATCATGCTCCAACTAAGAGGATATTTGACTCCTAGACTATACAGGTTCGAGCCTTCAGTGTCTCTAGAACAGACTTTTCATTGGTCGGATGACTTTCTTATTTTAACTGTATGTTTCCGCTGGCCATACAGTTGACACTCAAGTAAATTTCATTCAAGAAAACATCAATAATCTTTTTAATACTTATGTTCCTCTCATTTCTAAGTCCATTAGAACGAATGATTGTCCATGCCCTTGGTTTAGTTATAGTATTAGAAATCTGATCAATCAGCGTGACAAGCTTACAAGCGCTGGCAAAGATTTCGGCTGGATATACTTTTTAATGCGTATCGTATTCTAAGAAACAGGGTAACATGTGAAATACATGAGGCAAAAAGACATTATTATGCTCCGCGACTTGATCCCTACCAAGCTTGGCAAAAACTCTGGAAAAACTTAAGGGATATTGGAATAGGAAAACAAAGAAATGCTTTTACTAATAATGTTGACTGTAATGAGTTAAATAGGAGCTTTGTTTCAACCTCCTTCTCGAATGCCGACGATACTACGGGTGTATTTACATCTCCCCAGGCAAGAACCATGATGGTCGCATGGCTTCCATCTTCGCAGCTGTTGACGATGCAGATGTTCGATTGGGTTTGATGGCATCTGTCCGGTTTTTGTTAAGGCCATTCTGGTATAAATTTTGAAATATATAACGCACTTATTTAATTACATATTTATGATGGCAGTTTCCTCTACTTGGAAACGAGCTAAAGTAATACCAGTTCCTAAGAACCAAAGCATAATTTTTAATCGAACGGTTACTTTAAGTAACTACATCAGACTGGCTCTGGGCAGGGTGTATGGAGGTCTTCGCATGCTATGGGCTACACAAAAAGTCCCACCTCTAAAAACAAGAATAATTCTTGCCAAAACGCTTCTTATTCCAATTCTGATGTTTAGTGTGAGCTTTTCAGCAACTGTGATTATGAGCATAGGTGAAAACTCAATGTAGCCTATAATAGTTTCGCGCGATATATTTATGGACTAGGAAGATACGATCACATTTCCTCTTTTTCAAAATCGATTCATGGCATCACTCTTGACAACATTTTTAAACTGAGAATATTGATCTTGCTTCATAATATTCTTCAGCCGCGCCAACCATCTTACCTTTTTAGCAGTTTTACGCGTTCAAAAAGGTCTTTTGATGTCATACCAATGCGCTGCGATTTCTGGCAATTTCGGCTATGGAATTCGCTCCCCCCAACATATAAGGTTGATAAGTCGCAAACCGCTGTTCAAAGACTAACTCAGGCAATACCTGCAAGCAATTCGATGATGATGATAAGTTGTTTGTCTTTTTGCTTTTTATTTTTTATTTTTTTTTGTCTTTAGGAATTTGCATTTGTAAATATGTATCCATCTAAACTTTTTTTTTTTACTTTTAGTAATTGAACAAGTAGGTACCTAATTTTCTACTCGTATATCTACATATATTATAGATCTAACATTGAAATCGATTTTTTTTCACTGAACTTTGCACTACTAACTAAGATATTGTATCTTACTATGTAAGGTTATTAAATAAAGATTTGAAATTGAAATTGAAAATTGAAATTGAAAAAATATAAAAAAGTATTCATCTGCCAGCAAGATTGTCGCTCAGCCCGTAAAAATGATTTTTTCAGCGTTCTTTTCGGGATTAAATTCGCATCTTATAAATATTTTTGCGCTTGATATTTCAAAGGCATTTGACAGAGTTTGGCATCAAGCTCTCTTGTCGAAAATGCGTGCATTTGGAATCGATGATACTCTTCTTCAATGGAATTAAAATTACCTCAATTCAAATTGTTTTGGACGGTTTCAAGTCTGCAACCCACCAAATAAATGCTAGTGTCCCCCAAGGCTCTGTACTGTCCCCGACTCTCTTTCTCATTTTCATAAATGATCTTCTGTCTGTTACTTCTAATCCAATCCATTCCTTCGCTGATGACAGTACCCTCAGCTTCTCATATTGGTTTCTTGGTTCACCCCCCACATCTTCGGGTGTGGAACTGGAACGGCAACGTATGTTAAGCTCATTGAATTCCGATCTCGGCAGAAAAACTCAGTGGGGTTTAACTGATAGAGTGGAATTCAATGCTTCCAAAACCCAAGGCTGTCTTCTGTCATTAAAGCAAAACCATAACACCATGCCATTGTCCATGAGTTGCACTTGCATCGTTGAAACCGAACGGCTTTCCATTCTCGGTATGTGTGTTAATGACAACCTTTTGTTGGAATGACCACATATTCGATGTCCCCAAGAACGCAGCGAAATGTCTAGGCTCCCTTAAGCGATGCAAGAAATATTTCACCGCCTCGGATCTGGCTGCAATATATAAGGCGTTTATTCGCAGGAAACTCGAGTACATCGCTCATATCAGGTCCGGTGCACCAATAACTTACTTGGAGCTACTTGACAGGATCCAAAAACGCGCGATAAAAATTATTAACGACCGAGACATCGCGAGATCAATTGACTCTCTTAGTCATCGTCTCCTGCCTTTCGTTATTTTATCGTTATTTCCACCATAAGTGATCAAACGAAATAGCCAGTTGCATTCCTGCCCTTGAACATTTCAACCGCAATACCCACCATGTAGGGAATGCTCCTCAGTTCATCCTCAAGCCTGTGTTCGGACATACAGTGAAGTTCAAAGAATCTTTCCCCAGTTGTACAACACGAATGTGGAATACTCTTCCACGCATCGTTTTTCCTTTACATTATAACCTACAAGCATTCAAAATCAATGTGCATCCGCATCTCCCCTATTCTTTTCACCCTAATTTCCTTAACGCCCGCGCTGTGTAGCTATTACATTATAATGGTCCCAAAAAATCCCTTTAGTGCGTGCATATTAAAAAAACATAGGGACGGGCTACAGTCCGCTTGGGCGAACTGTTGGATACCCTATTCTTATTCCTATCCCTCATAAGTGGGCGTGACAAAAGTCTAAGTATGTTTGAATTGTTAAGAACGCTCTACATATTTTGTTATATAACATTTAAAGGATTTTATAAAAAAAAACGCTCCCTAGCTCAAACTTGCGTGTTTCAATAAAATTGTTTTATTTAATTGTGGACGTGTCAGTAGGCGGATTTAAAAAAAAATAACACATGAGCATAAAGGGCCTCTGGAGAGTATATATGTAGGATTGAAATTGAAACAAGAAAGAAATTAAATTCAATATAATTCAGTTGGGTTTAATTTTAAAGAAAAAAACAAAGAGTAAGTTTTAAAAAAAAGGAACGTTTAACAATTTAAAGAAATAACATGATGGTTCGATCTGCGCGCCTTCGTCGTTGTTTTTCGTCCTCTTCATTTCGCTGATCGTCTTCGACTGCCGACTTCTTTTGCTTTCATCGACCTCGATAGATAGACACCCGTTTGCTCTCAGTGGAAAGTTAATATACCGTGTGAAACATAGCCCCACAAATCGGCCATCCTGCAGACAAGCTGTCCTCAGCGTACTGAAAAAAATAAACGAAATTAGCTTAAGACCTCCTCGTCAGACAACGAGCTTAAATCCAAGTCGGTTCGGCGCCATTTCTTCATCATGTCGGCGCTGCTGGTCGTAACTGCTGGTCCTTCGTGATCGCCTATCTTCTGCACTTCATATCGGTCGTTATTGCCTATACTGCAAACTTTGTATGGACCAAGAAACTTCCCAGCTATTTTTAAGTTCGGCCCAAACTGAGTGCGACGAATTGCTACCAAGTCTCCTTCTTGGTATTTACTGGCTGGCCGTCGTTTTCGGTCGTATGTTCGTCGATTTTCCGCTTGTATTTCGGCTATGGCATTCTGTGCTAGCTGTCTAGCTTGTTCTCGTTCACCGTTAAATAGTTCTCTTATTTCCGCATCCACCAATTCACATAACTCAGGGTCTGCATCATTCTTCATTCGGATACCAAACATTAGCTCGAAGGGTGTGGTCTTGATACTGCGTTGCCAGGTAGAGTTGATGCACCTTTGAAGTTTGCTGCAATGCGTGTACCATTTCCTCGAATCTTCGGTTGACAATTTGGCGAGGATCGAAATTATCATTCGGTTGATACGTTCCACTTGCCCGTTCCCTCTTGGAACCCCTGTGGTAATTAACAGGTGTTCAATTTGTCTAGCTTTGCAATAGTCTTCGAAAATGTTGCTCGTGAAGGCAGATCCTCGGTCTGATATAATCCTAGCTGGATTGCCAAATATTGCCTTCTGGACTTCCAGTTTAGAAATAACTTCAGCTGCTGATGTCGTTTTGGTAGGGTAAATCCACGTGAATTTGGAAAAAGCGTCAACAACGCAAAAAATGAAGCTGTATTGTTTCGCCGTCTTATCCAGAGGTCCAAGATGATCGACGTGATATGTGCTGAGCGGCGCACTCTCTTTGTCAATGGAACAAAGAAGACCCTCCTGCTTCCCAGCTTTCCTCTCAGACAATATACAAGCGATGCAGTTGCTACGAACTTCCTCTAGCTTCTTCGTCAGATTTGGCACATAGTAGTCCCTCTTTATGATCTCGGTCATCTTTTTCGTCGCGAAATGACCCTCATTGTGAACATTCCGCAAAAATTCGGCCTGCATCTTTTTTGGAATGTACAAAAGTTTTCGTCCTTCGTCATCGACTTTAAAAACTACCCCTCTTTCGCTTATGAAACTCTCGTAGGCTCCGTACCCCAGAAGGCTTTTAATAAGTCGAATGTTTTCATCATCTTCTTGTGCCTTTATAATCCTAGGAAGGAACTCGCCTTTAACAACTCCTACCGCACTTCTGCTGAGGGCATCTGCATGTCGCATTTTCGTGGCGTTACGATGCTCCACAACGAAATCAAATTCCCTGGTCACTAGCAACCATCCTGCGATTCGCGATGAAAACTCCTTCTTCTCCATCGTTCCCTTAAACGCCGCGCAGTCAGTGAAAACTTTAAATCGGAGCCCAAGAAGATAATGCCGGAATTTCTTCAAAGCGGAAACCACGGCGAGTGCTTCTAACTCGTAGCTGCTATAATTTTGTTCAGCCGCTAGCGTCTTCCTACTGAAATAAGAAACAGGAAAAAAGTTATCATTTTCTTTTTGAAGAAGAATAGCCCCTAAACCCCACTTTGAGGCGTCCGTATGAAGCTCTGTCTCAGCGTCTGGACGATATAATTTCAGAACCGGTGGTGTGGTTAAAATGTTTTTCAGCTCCTCAAATGCGGCTCTCTCCTTTGGCCCAAATCGGAACTTCTGACCCTTCTTCAAAAGACTTGTCAATGGCATCGCAATGTTAGAGTACCCAGGGACAAACTTCCTGAAGTAGCCAGTCAGTCCCAAAAAACTTTGTACTTTTACCACACTTGTCGGTTGTGGAAACCTCCGGACCGCATTAGTTTTTTTCTTTTGACGGCTTGATATTTCCATTTCCGATTCGAAACCCCAAGTAATCAATTGTGTTGCATACAAATTGGCACTTTTTCCATCGGAAAACCAGACCATACTCACTGGCAACTGTCAAAACCAGCCTAAGGTTTAGCAGAGCTTCATTATGGTCCCTTCCGAGCACTATTATGTCGTCCATATACAGCAACATGACTTTCTGCAACAGCAAATCGTGAAAAACCCTACAGATATGGCGTTGGAACACAGGCGGTGAAGTGCAGAGACCGAAAGGCACTCTGTTGAATTCATATTGTCCCCCAGGCGTGACAAACGACGTATACTTTCGGCTTTCCTCGCTCACCGGGACATGAAAGAATCCGTTTTCTAAATCCATCGTAGAAAAAACTCTCGCCGAACTAAGCTGATTAATCTGGTCATCGATGAGTGGTAATGGAAATCGATCACGGACTATTACCTTATTTAAACAGCGGTAGTCGACACACAATCTTTTACTGCCGTCCTTCTTAATTGCAAGCACGATCGGCGAAGAATACTCCGAATTGCTTGGTCGGATAATACCTTTTTTGAGCCACTCTTCAATTTGTTTTTGAACGATGTCTTTCTCCAAGGGTGCGAGTCTTCTTGGCCGTTGAGCAATGGGAACATCCGTCGTCAAAATAATTTTCATCGCAACGTTTGTACTCCTTGATTTTTCGGGCACGTATGCAGCAATTAACTCCCGAATTTGGTTTCTATACAGTGGGTTGCCTACACAAACATCTACGTTTTCGCTACTTACTTGGAAGCAGTTCCTCAGTTCAGATTCAGCTTTTTCGATTAATACGCCATCTTTTCCAAGGGTAATGCGCGTTCCTCGTAAAATATCCTTCCCGATCAAAAGAGCATGATTTAAAGACTTTGAAGAAACGACATAAATCTTTGTGCGATATGTGGTGTCGTCAATATTAACAAAAGCGTCAAAATATCCATTTGGCGTCGTGCACTGCTCAGATAGTCCTCGAAAAACCTGGTTGTCCTTCTCTAGGAACGGACACCCTATTTTGAAATATTCCTCCGAACCCATCATTGTTACATCGCTCCCCGTATCAATTCTAGCTCGAACGTCAATACCATTCACCTTAACCGTCTTTACTTCCAGGTCGCTTATATTCGTCTCTACCACACTCACCATATTAGCGGTCGACCCATCAGTTTTAGTGCTGTCCTTCCGCAGGGGACAATTTGGCGACAAATGACCAAACCTCTCGCAATTGAAGCATTTCGGCCCTCGAGATTTAAACTCACACATTTTGCTTTTATGCCCACTCGTTCCACAATTAAAGCAGCGCATCTTTTCGCCGGTGCTACTGTCCCTTGGCTTCGGCTTATTGGATGACTTAGTGACTGGATAATTGGATGAATGCTGACTTGGTGGATGCTGACGCAAGGAACCTCTAAAGCGCTCATATTCCAAGAGCTTCCCCCTAAAAACATTCATCGAGTGTGCACCATACAACATCGCTTTATTTGCAGGTAAGTCGTCAATGCCATCTACTATGTATTGTATTACGGATCTGTCATCCACGCCGCATTTCGATCCTAATTCGCGCATTGCAAACAAATACTCTGTTAGGCTTTCGCTCTTTGCTTGTTTTTTTTGCTGCTAGACGCTTATGAACATCCGCAGTGGTCATTCCGCCGCCAAATTCATCAAGAAGCAGTCCTTTTAAATGCACCCATTTTGTAATGGTTGGTTTAGTTCGCATCGCCATCTTTGCTGTCCCACTTAGTAACCGCTTAGCAAACAGTATCTCCCTGGTTTCGTCCCACTTCATAAGGGCAGATACGGTTTCAAATTCATCTACCCATGCCCCTACGTCACCTTCGCCACTAAAATACGAAACAGCATTAAGAGCGTCTTCAAAAGAGCCAATACTCGCCTGTTTATCACGTCCCTTCAATGCATCAATTTCCGTTCGCAGTAGGGAACACTCTAACTCGAGATTTGGAGCGGCATTATTGGGTGGCGAAGGTAACTTGGCAGCCGCATTACTAATCTGCTGAGTGCGTCTCGTCTGATGCTGCTGTTGATATTCCTGCGACTTCACCCTCCACACCCCACCGCCATTTTCTCGTTCGTCTATTTGTCTGTCAGCTCGCAATGGTGCCATTCCGTCGTTGTATCGTCTTTCAAATGCCCTTGAACTACCACTAGGCAAATCATCTTCCTCTACCACGTCTTCCACTACCACATCTTTAGTCGTCTGCAATCTTAAATTTCGTCTTTGGACAGATCTCCACCAATCGTTTTTGGAAGTTTCCAACTCTTTTTCCCGTCTTTGTATCTCGACTTCCCGCTGCACAAGCGCATCGAACATCTCAGAAAAATCTGCTTCCGAATTTACTGCTGTACTGTTTAATCGTTTACCCCGTTTTCCGACCATCATTCGACTAAAAAAAACGTTGCAGCCGTAGTGCCGTGTAAAAACTAAAAACGTCTTGGAGCGTGAGTTCTGGTATACGGTGCTTTTCATACGCTGGAATTGGTATTGCCGAAACTGTAGTGGGTGCTGGTTACATGCAAACTCAAACTTTTTTTTTTTTTTGTAAAATGTCTTGTTTTAATTGTTTCAATTGTTGTTGGGTAAGGTAATTAAAACCGATCCCGGTTGAGCCCCCATGTAGGATTGAAATTGAAACAAGAAAGAAATTATATTCAATATAATTCAGTTGGGTTTAATTTTAAAGAAAAAAACAAAGAGTAAGTTTTAAAAAAAGGAACGTTTAACAATTTATAGAAATAAAATGATGGTTCGATCTGCGCGCCTTCGTCGTTGTTTCTCGTCCTCTTCATTTCGCTGATCGTCTTCGACTGCCGACTTCTTTTGCTTTCATCGACCTCGATAGATAGACACCCGTTTGCTCTCAGTGGAAAGTTAATATACCGTGTGAAACATAGCCCCACATATATTATAAATTTCAGCTCCCTAGCTCAAACTTTGAATTTCCAAAAAAAAATTTTTTTTTAATTGTGAGCGTGTCAGTGGCCGGATTTTGAAAATATTTACACATGAGCATAAAGGGCCCCCTAGAGAGTATATATTATAAATTTCAGCTCCCTAACTCAAATTTTGGTTTTTCAATAAAATTGTTTTATTTTTTTGTGGGCGGATTTTGAAAATTTTATATCCCGAGCAGTTTTAGGAGTCATAGATCATATAAAAAACATAGGGACGGGCTACAGTCCGCTTGGGCGAACTGTTGGATACCCTATTCTTATTCCTATCCCTCATAAGTGGGAATGACAAAAGTCTATGTATGGTTGAATTGTGAAGAATGCTCTACATACATATTTTGTTATATAACATTTAAAGGATTTTATCAAAAAAAAACCCTCCCTAGCTCAAACTTTGGATTTTCAAAAAAATTGTTTTATTTATTTGTGAGCGTGTCAGTGGGCGGATTTTGAAAATTTTTTATCCCGCGCAGTTTTAGGAGTCATAGATCATATATACAAAATTTCAGCTTTCTAGCTCAAAATTAGATTTTTTCCAAAATTTTGTTTTTTTTTTGAGTTTGTGGGCGTGTCTGTGGGCGGATTTCAAAAATTCGTAAACTTGAATATTTCGGGATCCTAGAGAGTATATGGTTAAACTTTCAGCTCTCTAGGCCCAGTTTAAAGGCCTAATTTTTGCCGACGGACGGACGGACGGACGGACATGGCTAGATCGACATTACTATCGATGCTGATCATAAATATAGTAACTTTTAGGGGTCTACGGGCAATATTAAGGTATGTCACAAACTATGCGTCAAAATTAATATACCCTTAGAATAGGGTAAACAAAGATAATTCTGAGACAGCATTCTTTTGTATGACGCTTTCATCTTTCTTCAAAATTTAAAAAAATAACAATTTTTCTAAAATTCAACAATAAAATAACTACTGATTTTATTGTTGAATACAAAAGAATGCTGTCTCAGAATTATCTTTTTTTTTAATATGCACGCACTAAAGGGATGAAGGCTCAATTTGAATTACTTTTAAGCAAATTGGATTACCTATGTATAAAGAGACTCCTTTTGGTACGTACAAGTAAATAAAATACACCTGATCACTTTGGGATCCAATTTTTTTCTGCCTTAAGTCTAACTTACAATCATTTATTATTGTTATTGTTTTTTTTTGCCAGTTGGTCAAGAGGTCAATGAGTTTTATGTACCTACGGTAAATGTGCTGTGCTGTTAGGTAAGTCGATGTGACGGAAGAGCAGTGTAAAGGAAAACATAGTGTAGAGTGTACTAGGGAAATTGATTGCGGAAGTGTGTTTGGGATTTTGCAAGCGGATGTGCCGATGACTGCAATTAACTTACACAGCTGGTCAAAAAATAGGTGTATGAACATGTTTTTTTAAAAAACTAAATTTTTTTATATTTTTTTAATTTTGTTTTTTTTTTACAATTATGTAAATAAAATTTACATTATTTATGAAATATAGAAAATAGTTATCTGTTTGTTTTTCGAATAATTTAAAAACTTTTGGAGTTCTGTTTTCCGCTTGGACAAAAAATAAGGTGCGTTCCTAAAGAATGATTAATTATAGATTTTATTAATAGTTTTTTTGTTTTTTTTTTAACTTACTCTAATAACCTGAGTATCCTCCATTATTTTCCAAAACTTTTTGGAGTCCACGTGGCATTGACCCTACCAATTTCTCGCACGTTTCGGGAGGAATGGAATACCATTCCTTTTGCCCTGCTTCCAATAGTTGATTCCTATTTGTGAAGAACTGACCCTCAATTTTCTTTTCAGTTCATCCCACAATCTTGATTGAGATCTGGAGATTGACTTGGCCATGAAACTATCTAGTGAGATGTTTTGATCCCGAAACCAATCTTTCATAATACCGGCCGTTTGTTTTGGATCATTGTCCTATTGGAAATGCCATCGAAGGGACATGTTTTCCTCGGAAAATGAAAGCATGACATTTTCCAGGATGTCCCTTTATCCATATTTTGTCATGATATTATTGACACCAAATATAAGACCATACCAGGAAAAACAGCCCCATACCATTATATTTCCTCCACCATGTTTATCTAACGGTCTTCAGTATATAGCGAGGATGGTATTCTTTTCCTTTTGGTCGCCTTACATTACGCCCACAATCCGAGGAGAACAAATTTATTTTTGTTTCGTCACTCCACAGAATATTCCGCCATTTTTGTACTCCTTCAGGTCCGATCCAACTTCTATGGTCTAAGGCAAATTCTTTTCGGGACCTTACGTTCTTAGCTCTTAGGAGTGGAACTTTTCTGGCGACTCTTCCTGTGAGATTGAAGTTCTGTAGTCGCCTGCGTATTGTGCGTGCACTGATTCCATCCCCAATTTGTGCGCCTAGACGAAACAAACGGATTTGATATGATTTCACAACAAACTTAAACACAAATTGTGATAAAGTAATCAAAAAACAAACTTACCTTTGAAGTTAATCACTTTTTAATAACACTTTTGCAACAAATCGCAAAATTTAAACAATTTCTTTAAGCACACCTATTTTTATGTGCAATTCTTAAAACATACAAAATGGTTTTGCAATAAAAATTGATAAAATACTTAACAGTACACTTAGTAAATGCAATAAGCTTGGCGTCATACTAACGGAACTAAGGATTTCTTAATAAAAATGTGTATTGTTGCATGTCTTGTTGGCAAAACAAATGTTATTTAGCAACAACAACAAATCAACTAGTAGCAAAGCACTTCACACCTATTTTTTTGACCAGCTGTGTATGTACGCACACAAAGAATCGGTTACAAATTCCACAGTAGTAACAATAAAGGCAACAGGCACAACCTGAAATTCCAAAGCCACATTAAAAGTACATCATGAAGTGCATGCTAACATCCTCTGATACACCTATTATCCCACACAATGATTACTATTACACAAAATACACACTACACCCAACAATCATCGATTGCAACATCAAACCTCCATTACCATGAAGATTAATAACCATGCTTCTAAACGTTCTAATTAAATTACTTCAGCGCAGCGGTTATCAATTTTCGACATAAAAGATTACCAGTTATTAGAGACAATTACCATTATCTAAATTTATCCCTCAATTCAATTCGTATGAACACCAATATTTGAGTTTCCTCTCGCCCAAGACCTGCATTTCTGGGTTTCTGCTTTACTCTATTATCTGACCCTCTTGTATCATAACATAACAACATCCTAACTAAAGTCCCTTTAACACGCGAATGGATAAAGTTTTCAAAATAATCCTTTTAAAATATTACATAGGTACAGCTACATCAATTTTTGAAATCACACCATGATGGTGTCCATAAATATTTCCAAAAAATAGAATTGGTCATCATTTTGCGTGCACAGGGAAAACGTTTCCTCACACCTTCAGCCCAACCGACAACAGCACTGAACGGATTCTAAAATATTGTGTTCCGTATTAAGCTATTGAATAGTCATAAAATAAAATGAATTTATAATTGACACCCTGCTGCGGTGGTTGGGTTATGGTTGTTGTGTTTACCGATGACACATCACACGTTACAAGGATGTTTACTGCTGTTACTGGGCTGTGGGTATATCCTCTAAAAATACATACATAATGTGATATGTAAAGGATATCCCAAAATATTAATCCCAATGCACGAGGCTAGTACGTTCGTATATTTATGAAATGTTGACCAGCTTAGGACAATTGGTCTGTCGTATCGATTGGGCTAGATAAAATAATAATTCTGCCGCAATTTGTATGTTTACAAAATATTAAAATCAGACCAACAACATATCCGCATTTTATGAGATTGTTCAGCATAATACATGTGTAGTTTATTTTAGGTGGCTTGCTTTTGCACGTTGCCTTTGGTTGTTTTGATAATAAGGTTTATAATTGAAAATATTATTATTATTATTATTATTATTATTATTATTACAACTTTATTGATACATAAATAAATTACATAAACAATAATTAAAGAATTGAGCTCTACCTGCTAGGGCTTTGAGCTAAATTGAAAATATATTTAACCTACATGTATAGAACCGATATTAAAACTAGTCTTCTAAAGCCTTTGTTTTTTATTTGAAGAAACTATCATTTGGTACCACTGTGTGAACCAGAAGGTCCTGAACCTAATAACATAGCCTGAAACCTAGCTTTTCCGTCCATTTCTGGTTCGATTGGGTTAAATAAAATATGGGCCAACATATATTGTTGGCACGAATGGAAGGGGCTTACAATTTTACACTGATTCCGATCATCAAATGTTGAAAAGCTTCTCAATGCAATTTAAAATTTTGATCGGTTGTTAGACCTTCGGAAGAAGTGGAGCGGTGGAAAAACGTTGAGGAGTTACTTTCGGGACTCGAACCTGGAATTCCTCGGTTACTGTTTCCACATAGAAACCACTGATCAACTGCAACCAGATATTTCTTTTTTCGTTTACGGCGAGGTTATGAACTGGATAAGAGGGATCCTAACCATCCGAAATAACTGCCTCCATACAGGTCCGCCGGTTCGTCCTCATTTAACAGTCCTTCCGTTTTCGGATCACTTATTTAGTTAGGTTCATCAGACCCTGGTGTTATTACAATAATGTGATTCCAGGGCTTTTAGGTCTATTTTTACGATATGACCTCGTACGTGCTACTGTTATTTATTTTTACTTGATCATCCTTTTACGACTCAGCGTCGCCCCAAAATTGGTTTGCTGTATATGCCAAAATTCCCTTTTTTAACTAGGTATATAGTCTTGCGTTTTCGGGGCGCTCTTTTCAAATGAATTTTCAGCTTTGTTCTATATCTTTCCATTACTGAGATATCCAGAATGGTTTTGACGTATATCCATGAAAATCATCATGTTCAGGTATTGTTTTGTCGTAAACGCAAAATTTTGGAATATACGGCAAATTTGCCCATACAATTTGCCAATTTTCTTTCTTAATGATTGTTTTGACGTACGTCTACTAGTTTAGCTGTGGCCGTGAAGAAATATAATACAATGAATGGATTAATTTTCATTTGGTTGTAAAATAAAAATCGTTACACAGACTTGTATTAAAAAAAAATTCTTTATTAAATTTTAAAATTGGACAGCGTTCGCTCTTACACTATAATCTCAAAACTGAGTGTGACATCTGACGGAAGACCTGTCAGTAGAGGAACCCCGCAACGCGGAGTCCTATCCCCCTTCTCTGGAACTTAAGGCCCTATTACACGTGCATTTTTTCGAGTCATTTAAATGAAGCTCTGACGTAAAAATCACGTCACAAAGCCGTCATTTTAATGTCGTTTCGTGTGATCGCCATTATTGGGACGACATTTTAGGCGTCATTTAAATGACTACGAAAATGACTAAGAAAATGACATGAATTTTGTGTCATTAAAATGACTCGAAAAAATTACCGTGTGATCGCTCTTTAATGACGCCTAGGAATACACTTTTTTGCTGTTGCGTCATTTAAATGACAAATTAAAATGACATATTCTACGCAAATGATAAATGACACAGCATTTAATATGATATCTGTGCTTTCATTTGGTGTTTGGTGCATGTGTCTGGCTGCTATTTCGGTACAAATTACTATGAGTGAAATAGAATACGAACCGTTGTCGTCAAGTGCCGACAATATGGATTATTCTATTTATTTATTTATTTATTTTATTTTTATTTATTTTATTTATTTTCATCAATGGATAACAATGATCTACTGATTACATAAATACAACGTTATGACTTAATCATTACATAATTCAAGAACTATTTTTTTAAAACGATATCTTGTCATGCAAATGTCAACTTCATTGCAAACTGAGTTAAATAGTTTCAAAGAGCGAGTAATAGGTTCATTCACACCATAATTAGTTCTATGTAAAGGAACATGAAACAGCTCAGTACGATTCCTCAAACTCCTTTCAGGAGCATAAAGGGACAAGAGAGAAAGCAAATCACCAGAAGTTATTCTGTTGTCAAAAATATCTTTAACAAAAAGAATGCATTGAGTATGCCTACGGCATTCAAGTTTCTTTAAGTCAATGAGAGCACATCTAGAAGGATAATCGGGCAAATCCCCAGACCAGTTAAATTTTCTTAAAGCAAAACGCGTGAATCTTTTTTGTATCCTTTCTATTCTTAAGTTACGGTTTAATTTTATTCTGTCAACTATCGTGTGAGTTTGAATACCGAAAGTACAACAAAGTCGAGCAAATTAGGCAAAACGCAGAAACAGGAGTGAATAGGGATAGGTTTGGTGAGGTTAGGTCAAGGTGGCTGTAAGCTGATAGCCGACACACTAGATAGAGATTTCGGGAGTCGGACAGAATCCCGAAAAACGTAATCCCGAAAGCCCAAAATCCCGAAAATCCAAAATCCCGAAAAGCCACAATCCTGAAAAACTAAAATCCCGAAAACCCACAATCCCGAAAACCCACAATCCCGAAAATCCAAAATTCCGAAAGACCAAAATCCCGAAAATGAAACTAAAAATTTTTTTGTAGCAACAAAAAAATTTGCCAAATTTATTTAACAAAATAAACAAAATAAAAAACTTCAAACAAATAAAACATAACAAAAACAGTTCAAGTCTTACAAAAACATATCAAAAACGATCCATGACAAAACAATATTTAATACAAGTTCATATTGTACGTAATTAATCTGAGATAACTTATTTCAGAACGCTTTCGCGGCTCACACTCCCAGTAAAATGTATCCTTGTATTTTTTGTAGCCGTCAATAAGCAGTTTCTCACGCTGTTTGTTGGTTTTCACGATGGAAATGTTCATTTCTACTTAAGACTTCAAACACAAAATGTCACTGATAATATAAAGTTTTTAAATATAAAGGCATGCACGATACTCACTTTGTATTACGATGTTCACTGTCTAACAAAAATTTAGTCGGTCAGCTATCACACTATTTGAGATCAGCTCAACATGCACATTGTAAATTGCAAAACATTACAACGCAAACAATTGCAAAACATTATTACGGTAAATGGAATGGACAAACACTTGTCTATTTTACACTCAAAATTAAATAAAGAAACCCGAAAACGAAATCCCGAAAAATTATATAAAATTAAAAATTTGCGCAAATTTTTCATTTTATATAATTTTTCGGGATTTCGTTTTCGGGATTCTTTTTTCTGGATTTTGGGTTTTCGGGATTGTGTCCACAACCCAGAGATTTCTTTTATGGGAGAGTGCAGGACAAGTACAGAGGAGATGAAGTGTAGTCGCCTCCTCCTCCTCCTCCCTGCAGCTTCTACAGAAGTCATTTGAATAGATTCCAAGCTTTGATGCGTGCTTGCATATTATAGAGTGTCCTGTAATAACACATATAGCAGAGCCAATGTGCAGTCGCAGATCCAGCTTTGGCCAGATATGCTTTGTCGTTAGACATGTATTACTATCTGTTTACCTAAGGTTTGTACTCTCGACTGCGGATAGTTTTATATATACCTAACCTAGAAAATCTTTATCAGGTAGAAGAGGTAATGCGGTTCCTTTTCTGGTGAGTTCATCTGACCTACAATTCCCTGGGATGTCTTTATGCCCCGGTTCCCAGAAGAGGTGAATATTGAACTGCCATATCATCAAAAGATGAACGGCAGTCTACGTCTACGATGGAGTTTGAGGAGAATGAGTTCAGGGACTTTATCGCGACTTGACTGTCCGAGAATATACGGATGTAAATGTGAAAGGAAGAGGACAAGTTCGGTTTTATGAGGGTTAACCCCCAGCCCACAGCTTCTTGCCCATCTTGTCAGCTTGTTGAGAGCGTTTTGAAGGAGTTCCTTTAAAGTGCTGAGGTATTTCCTGGAAACGGCAATAGCAACGTCATCCGCATAGGCAATCACCATGCAGCCCTCCCCCTCCAGGCATATCAGTAGTTTATTCACCACCAAGTTTCACGGAAGGGGGAAATGACACCGGCTTGTGGCGTTCGCCCTTTTGTCGAAAAGGAAGGCTAATACGAGGGCGGGTCAATAAGTCCGTGACTTTTTGAATTTCTGACCTCTTTATTGAAACGGCAACACTGCTCCTGTCAACAGGCATCTGTCAGTTGACTCCTGTCAAAATTTAAACTTGCTGCGTCAGTTAGTTTGTGTTTGACAGCTATTTTTATCAGACTACTCACTAATTTGAGGAGAAAATGGAAAAAAGTGAATTTCGTGTGCTTATTAAGCATTATTTCTTGCGAAAAAAAACCATTACCGAGACCAAGGCTAAGCTTGAAAAATACTATGGGGACTCTGCACCATCGATTTCAATGGTAAAAAAGTGGTTTACTGAATTTCGTTGTGGCCGTACAAGCACTGAAGATGCCAAACGTCCTGGACGCCCAGTTGAGGTCTCTACACCCGAAACAATCGAAAAAATTCACGATATGGTGTTGGCCGACCGAAGATTGAAAGTGCGAGAGATTGTGGAAGCCGTAGGGATCTCGAATGGCTCAGTGGTTTCAATTTTGAATGATCACTTGGGCATGAGAAAGCTTTCCGCAAGATGGGTGCCGCGTTTGCTCACAGTCGACCACAAACGCAACCGTGTAACAACTTCACAGGAAGGTTTGGCGTTGTTTAATCGCAATATGGAGGAGTTTTTGCGCCGTTTTGTAACCGTGGACCAAACATGGATCCATCACAACACAACAGAGACCAAACAACAGTCAAAACAGTGGGTTTCTAAGGGTGAATCGGCGCCAAAGAAGGCCAAGGTGGGTTTGTCAGCCAATAAAGTTATGGCGACTGTTTTTTGGGATGCACGCGGGATAATCCACATTGACTACCTTCAAAAGGGAAGAACAATCAATGGGGAATATTATGCCAACTTATTGGACCGATTCAATGACGATTTGAAAAAAAACCGACCTCATTTGGCCAAGAAAAAAGTTCTTTTCCACCAAGAAAATGCAAGGGTGCACACATGTGCAGTTGCCATGGCAAAAAACCATGAATTGGGCTATGAATTGCTCCCTCATCCACCCTATTCTCCAGATTTGGCTCCGAGCGACTACTTCTTGTTCCCAAACCTGAAGAAATGGCTTGGTGGAAAAAGATTTGACTCCAATGATGAAGTCATCTCGCAAATAAAGGCCTATTTTGAGGACCTCGACAAATCATTTTTTTTGGAAGGGATAAAAAAATTGGAGAAGCGTTGGACAAAGTTTATAG
Organism: Portevinia maculata; assembly: GCA_949715645.1. Classification (NCBI taxonomy): domain Eukaryota; kingdom Metazoa; phylum Arthropoda; class Insecta; order Diptera; family Syrphidae; genus Portevinia; species Portevinia maculata. The sequence continues at coordinate 12,410,643 of OX454526.1, forward strand.
AGCTCAAGGCTCAAGGGAGACTACGTTGAAAAATAAATTTTTTTTTTTATCAAAAAATCTGGGTTTTATTCCAAAAGTCACGGACTTATTGACCCGCCCTCGTATTATTCCCAATTTGTATACCCTATTCTAGGGGTATATTGTAACATACCTTAATATTGCCCGTAGACCCCTAAAAGTTACTATATTTATGATCAGCATCGATAGTAATGTCGATCTAGCCATGTCCGTCCGTCCGTCTGTCGGCAAAAATTAGGCCTTTAAACTGGACCTAGAGAGCTGAAATTTTAACCATATACTCTCTAGGGTCCCGAAATAATCAAGTTTACGAATTTTTGAAATCCGCCCACAGGCACGCCCACAAACTCAAAAAAACAAAATTTTGGAAAAAATCGAATTTTGAGCTAGAAAGCTGAAATTTTTTATATATGATCTATGACTCCTAAAACTGCTCGGGATAAAAAAATTTCAAAATCCGCCCACTGACACGACCACAAATAAATAAAATAATTTTTTTACACCCTATTCTAAGGGTATATTAATTTTTGAAAATCCAAAGTTTGAGCTAGGGAGCTGAAATTTATAATATATACTCTCTATGGGCCCTTTATGCTCATGTGTGAATATTTTCAAAATCCGCCCACTGACACGCCCACAATTAATTTTTTATTTTTTTTGAAAATTCAAAGTTTGAGCTAGGGAGCTGAAATTTATAATATATACTCTCTAGGAGCCCTTTATTCTAATGTGTTAGTTTTTTTTAAATCCGCCTACTGACACGCCCACAATTAAATAAATCAATTTTATTGAAACACCCAAGTTTGAGCTAGGGAGCGTTTTTTTTGATAAAATCCTTTAAATGTTATATAACAAAATATGTAGAGCGTTCTTAACAATTCAAACATACTTAGACTTTTGTCACGCCCACTTATGAGGGATAGGAATAAGAATAGGGTATCCAACAGTTCGCCCAAGCGGACTGTAGCCCGTCCCTATGTTTCGTTTTGCGATTAAATAAGAAACCAAGTTCTATCTTAATGTGTGAAAGGGTAATTCAAAAACAAAATCTAGTTCAAGCGTGCTGGTATTGCCATCGCCAGTAAAATAATACATAAATTCTTCGCGGAAAAGGAATCGCAGCGATCGAAAACTCTCACCAGTGGCCAGGTAGCGCAGCGTGATTCTGATTACCAGTCGTGCTTCCGCTGAAACGCTCTCCCGCATATTTGTGTTCTGTTTTTCGATGTGAGGCTACACCAAGCTCAACACATATTTGAATTGATTGGCTGACATACGAAGGACATTGCGATATAGTTCAGGTAGGTACTTCTTCGCGCAATTCGAGCAGTAATCCAGCACAAAATCCACTCTTCTCGCGACGGCTCAACCACTTCTTTTGCCAAATACTCCGCTTTCATCGCGTTGGCCCGTAGTCAAGGTCATCGTCACTGCTTTCCAGCACACACGCTGCCAAATATGCCGTCTCCGCAATTTCCACCATCATCGCAAAAGTTCTTTTTGACCTTTTTTATTTAGATGAGAGAAAAACACTAAATGACAGAAGCTATAATTTTCTCATTGCTCATTACGAAATCGAAATAATAGGAAAGGTGTCATTTTTTTATGAGACAAGTCATTACCGTGTGATCGTCATTTTTTCGCTCTTCATTTAATGACAACCCAACGGAAAATTTTAAATGACTCGCAGTGTGTGTCATTTGATTTTGGGACAAAAATGTCGATACTAGTCATTACCGTGTGATCGCCATTTTTTCGCAAATGAATAATGACGAATAGTAGCTTAAATGTCTCTCTAATGCGACATTTTTTCCTGACGTCACAGCTTCATTTAAATGACTCGAAAAAATGACCGTGTAATAGTACCTTTAGTGGTGAACGAGCTGTTTCACCTGACACCCCCTTGACATCTTTAGCTAGTGCGGCTGTACGCCTTAAAACAACTTTCCAGTGGACCGAGAATGAAATCGGCCACTACTCTGTTCTAAAAGCATTTAGAATCCTCCCTAGCACTACACCACCCCTCACCACTGTTTTGACAAAAACTTCAAAGTCAACACTGCAGCATGTTCCAGGCAGAAATCATGGCGATTAAAGAAGTCCTATCGTGGCTGAAAAGAACCGTAATATCCGCTATGGATTCTGTCTCCACAAACTCTATCGTAGTCCTAGACTGTCAATCATCTCTCGTATAGATGGCGGAGCAATTCAACATTCACCTATGCTGGTTGCCGGGACACAGAGATATTCCAGGGAATTGTACGGCTGATGAACCCGCCAGAAAAGGAACCATACTGCCCCTTCTACCTGATAAAGGTCCCTTAGGCATTCCAATTGCTACATGCAAACTCATGTATATGAGGGAGGCCATTGAGAGAACTAACCTTAGGTGGACAAAACAGATTTGGCCACATTGGTGCTAGAATTGGTACAATCACTGGACACTGTCTCATAGGCAAGAATGCAACAAGGCTTGGCGTCTATACAAATGACTTCTGCAGAAGCTGCTTGGACGAGGAGGATTAGGAGACTATTCTCCACCTTCTCTGCTCATGCCCTACTCTCTCTCAAAGACGAGAACTCCATTTGAAATCTTTCTTGTACAATGATCTCAACAATCTCATAAACATCGACATAAAAAGTCTTTCAAGCTTTATCAAGAACTCCAACTGGTTCAACGAGTAGAAAGAAGATAGAGCCGTGTGCACCACAATGGTCCTTTTTATTGGTCTAAATGTGTCGGTTTCTGCCGACTGCCACTATAACCTAACCTAACCTCACAACTATTACAATGACTGAAAGTATAATTCTTACTCTCTCTTAAATACTTGTTCTTATGATACATAGTGCCAATATCTTGCCATAGACGCGACGTCAGCGCATTCCATCACTTCCGATGTTAGCTGGATATATTAACGTCAAGCGCAATATGCAAACATAGGGACGGGCTACAGTCCGCTTGGGCGAACTGTTGGATACCCTATTCTTATTCCTATCCCTCATAAGTGGGCGTGACAAAAGTCTAAGTATGGTTGAATTGTTAAGAACGCTCTACATATTTTGTTCTATAACATTTAAAGGATTTTATCAAAAAAAACGCTCCCTAGCTCAAACTTGGGTGTTTCAATAAAATTGATTTATTTAATTGTGGGCGTGTCAGTAGGCGGATTTAAAAAAAATTAACACATTAGAATAAAGGGCCCCTAGAGAGTATATATTATAAATTTCAGCTCCCTAGCTCAAACTTTGAATTTTCAAAAAAAATAAAAAATTAATTGTGGGCGTGTCAGTGGGCGGATTTTGAAAATATTTTCACATGAGCATAAAGGGCCCATAGAGAGTATATATTATAAATTTCAGCTCCCTAGCTCAAACTTTGGATTTTCAAAAATTAATATATGAGTACCCTTAGAATAGGGTGTAAAAAAATTATTTTATTTATTTGTGGGCGTGTCAGTGGGCGGATTTTGAAAATTTTTTATCCCGAGCAGTTTTAGGAGTCATAGATCATATATACAAAATTTCAGCTTTCTAGCTCAAAATTCGATTTTTTCCAAAATTTTGTTTTTTTTTGAGTTTGTGGGCGTGTCTGTGGGCGGATTTTAAAAATTCGTAAACTTGATTATTTCGGGACCCTAGAGAGTATATGGTTAAAATTTCAGCTCTCTAGGTCCAGTTTAAAGGCCTAATTTTTGCCGACAGACGGACGGACGGACGGACGGACGGACGGACATGGCTAGATCGACATTACTATCGATGCTGATCATAAATATAGTAACTTTTAGGGGTCTACGGGCAATATTAAGGTATGTTACAAACTATGCGTCAAAATTAATATACCCTTAGAATAGGGTATAATCATGTGCTGAGTTGGTTCATGGCAGTATAAAATGTGGAAAATGAGATTCTACGATGACCGCGATGCTTATGGGGCTTATCCTTATGGGATGTGTTGGGTGTCTGATGAATTGGATAATCTGCAGGTGCTGTGTTAACTCTTCCCTTTTGAAATTCGAACGTCATCATTTGCCCTTTAAAGAGTGGTATTTGACTTATCCTTCGAGGCTTAAATGATGGTCTCTCTTCTTTGGTTTTACTCAGTTGGTCTTCATGTGATTCTATTGTTGGTATTGCTGATGCCAATCCATCAGTTCTTTCGTCAAGCACTATCATGGTTTTGATGTTCTTGAAGTTCAATTCCTTCAACATTTCTAAGGTAAGGAAATCCTCAACGTTCGTTAAAGCAGATGATAGTTGTGCTACGGCAGGTTATGACAAACAGGTAGGCCCTCAAACAGAAGATGGCAAAGGGTGACAAAAGGGGCTTATATTATTCTTTTTAAAAAGTTTTCAATTTATTTAATTTGTATCTACTTTTTCCATAGACATTGACAAAATAAATGTATAGTTTTGAATGGTTTAAATTGATCATCATAAAGTCGTTTCAAATCGAGGTTGGTGCAAATTTCATCCAATCCGATCGATCATCTTATTTTCGAAAATCCAACACAAACGCGTTATTTTCAGATAGTCCACAAGAAACTAGCGCATCATCACCTCCTTTCCCAACAACTTACTTACTTTATGGTAGAAACAATTCCGACTACGACTTTGACAACCACGCCTCAAGTTTTACAACCAATGCGTTTTAATGGGATGGAACACATGAGCATGAGCACCCCAATCTCAGCTTCGACTTAACGTTAGACCTAAATCCTGAAATCGAAGGTCAAGTGCAAATCCCACCAACCTTGCGGCCATGTTTTCAGTTTTCACAACAACTAAATGCTTATATTTGGAGCGAATTTTCTCTCTTGTTTGTACTTTGAAAGAATATTCTGTTTTGTTCTCTCGAAGTTGCATTTTTCAATTTGTTTGGCACGACTTCAAACACTGAAGGTCTCGCTCCTGTCAAAGTCGAAGTCGGAGTTGAAGTGTTGATGTGTTCTACCATTTTCCCTCCTTAGTTTTTTTCTCAGTTGTGTACAATTTAGTCGTGTACAAATCTACTACAGGAAACGGCAAAAGACGTTTTCGACAAATGACAACGGTATTCGAGGTGAATATTGCTGAACCCGAAAAGAAATTAATACAGTTTTGTTTTAACTGAGGCCAATCAAATGCTAGTTTGTTTGCAGTTGTGTGATTCAGGAGTTTTTAGGTCTGCCTCTTTTTTTACAATGTCCGCAAGGTGAATGTTACCATGACTGATTAGTTTTTGATTGACCTTTTAAGACACCGATCTAAAGTCGCTTCAACCCAAGGATTTGCTTGCACACACTGTTTGTATCAAAAAGCCGATTTATTAAACTTACCTTTTCATGTAAACCCTAGCGTTAAAAAGAAAGAGATCAACAGTTAGCTGCCCTGTTATCAGCTACTGCCGTCCACCATATTTATATGTCTCGCCGGCTTTTTCCGGCTCTTACCTTTTCATCCGTCGACGAGACCAGTCCAAATAATAATTTCCTTAATTGAACCTTTTTATATTAAATTTTGCATAAGAGTTTTCGAACATTTCGTAGAGTTAAAATATTTAATTAAAAAATAAAGAAAAAAAATAAAAACTGAAATCTCGATTATTTACACACTGTGGGACTGTTTCAATTTGTTAAACGTGTCGCTAGGCTAACATAAATAGTAATTTCTCCCCTCAGTCGCCTTTTACCTCAAGGCCTGTCGAAGAGTCAAACTACGGTGTTAAGAAATGTGGTTTTCCAGTGCGATAAGGACCATACAAAACGGCCTCGACAAAAATGCAACACCTCTCAGTGATTCACACAGAAGTCGCCAGCGAGATTTGTGCTCAGAAGATTTGGGCCTTGTAGCTGACATTCATCAAACAACAACTATAACTCCCTTGCATTCTAATCGCTCTACGATAGCTTGTAAAAAGGAACTAGTATAAGGTTAATGAAACCCTCAAACACAGGTACCTGCCAGTTTCTTTCAAACTAAAAAAATTCAAATTGACTTGTGTCAATGCATGCACATCGAACTCAAACCTCAACCCCTTCACTAGTATAACACAATCGAACAACATATCCACGAATTCATGACATGCGCCATGACAATTCATAGTTCCATTTCATTTCAAAGCATTCCCTTGTCCCAAACTGGAAAATTGGGGAAATAGAAAGCTTATTCAAAATATAAAATGTGCAAATCCTATCAGTTTGCAAGGAAGTCAGTAGGGCATTGGGATTCGTCCTTGACGCAAATCACAACTTTCACAACCGGTTGATTTAAAGAAAATGGCTGCCATTTTCGAAACTTAGAGCCACTTTATTTTTAGGGTTTGACTTCGTTATAATTATTAACACGTTTATTTTCCCACAGGTATAAACTTCGATCAAAATGAATCCTCTTAAGAGATATATAAATATCGAATAAAGTTTTAAGAAAAAATGCAGTCAAAAACACAATTCCTAAGCTAGAATTTGATCATTACGAAGGATGTTAACGTCCATGTAAATGCGTGGCACACATAAATCCGAAATCCAAAATCATTGAGAAGACTGACATCAAATTAGATTCGTACATGAAAGGCATCACAGTATTTACGAAATGTCCATTTGCCTTTCTGTGTACGAGTTCTTGGGTACTTGCTTGATGGACGTGTATTTTTTTAGACTCACCACTACTGCCAGTAGTTGAATCATTCCTTTTTATTGCAGGGCGAATTCCGCCGAGTGCGTTAGATAGTTGGATCGTTGCCTTTTCTTTTTTATTGTGACCCGGTTCGCCTTCCGTTTTCATTTTTCCCAACAAAATTATTTGAAGGACTTGAAGCAGAGAAACCGTAAGGCACTTGTGAGATGGATCACAATGGGAAAACTACACATCCTGCTATCAGTATCATCTCCGGCATGATTGCTGGTGTACAAAGTACAATACATTTTACTTGGGGTATATTTCTTTGTGAAGCACAGAAAAAGTGGAAGGAGCAGTTGAACACATTTTAGCAATTATTCGCGCCAGAAGTTGTTTTTGAAAAAATTTGGTGCTGGCTGGTGGCGGTGGGGGCTCTGTAATGCCATACCTGCAGGACTGCTGCTATCGCATTTCTATGATTCGGAAGAGAGTGCACTTTTTTTCCGGTACGATTTGTTTTAAATTTCAAGTCCTTGTTATCGGTTGCTTTATTTTTCGAGTGTATAATTAAACGTGTATCCCTTAAGGAAACCGGAAAAATACTTTTAAAACAGAAAAGTTACTATCGTATATCACTAACCCGAATTAGTTTAACCTGCCATCGACGCAACGATTGTGTGTTGATTATTTAAAGCGGAACTTACTGCTGGGGCAATTTATAGACTTTAACTACTTAAAGCATACATCCAAACTATCATTACATATTTATTTTGTTTTGAATGAATAACCTTACATTCCTTACCACGTTAAGTGGACGGCTGGATTTACATCGCTGTTTCACGGTAAGCCACAACCAATCATCAGACTCCTTCTGTGGTGCTGGTCTGTCTTTCGGGATAAAATGAAGGAAAAAGACAGACCAGCACCACAGAAGGAGTCTGATGATCGGTTGTGGCTAACCGTGAAACAGCGCTGTAACTCCAGCCGTCCACTTAACGTGGTAAGGAATGTAAGGTTATTCATTCAAAACAAAATAAAGGAATTGACGGAAAACAAAAATTAAAACCAGGAAAAATTGTGTGGTATGACTTAAAAAACCATTAATTACATATTTACCCAAGATACTGGGGTATGAGATAGAATTTTTTTTTCAAAATTCAAAGTCTTACGAGCAATTCTGTAAACAAAATATACATATACTTATACACCCCTATCGTGGAATCCGTCAGGGGGAACGATCCGCTAATAGTGAACAATTTGCATCGTGTAATCCGCAGACGTGAACCATCCACATGTCGGTAACGTGAATGAAATTCACTGTATCGTGGAAAACGAACGGATCGAATCTATCCAAGCATTTGACATCCGCAGTTTTCATTTTATTTTCACTTAATTTAATTTTTACAAAACAAATGTGTTTGAAATGAGCTGTCACAATTGAATTTCCTAATCATTAATAGTGGTCGGGAAGGGAGAGTATCCGACGGATCCCACGATAGCAATTTTCTGTTCACGTTAATCGAATAAGTGAAGTGAATCTCAGATCCGACGGATTCCACGATAGGGGTGATACATACTGGGCGAACTGTTGGATACCCTATTCCTATCCCCCAAAAAGGGGGCGTGGCAACATATTTAGTAGGGTGAATTGTTAATAAGGATATTTTCTATATATTTTCTTAAACATAACTGCTTTTTATATGTTTTTCAAGGATTTTATCGAAAACAATGTTTTTGTAAAAAAAACGTATCTAAAAAGGCCGTGTCAAGATTGTTTGTATGGACTTTTTCTTCATACTTTGCGAAGGAAAGGACTCTCATTTCGATTGATTTCTTCCATAAAACTTTTTTTTGAAATAGTGGGCGGATTTCCAAAATGTTTAAACTGGAGTATTTTGGGCCCTAGAGTTATCCCACCGGAGACATTCATCCATATCATCGCGAAAGAATTAGTGCAGCCGATCATCCCCCGTCTGTTGAACACATTTTAGTAATTATTCGCTCCCGGTATTGTACCATCGCCACAGCGTCGCAATGAATAAGCGGCTCACCGGCAACGTGTACGTTGGAAAGGAGTTCCTTTTTTTATAATATACACGCACTAAAGGGATTTGTTGGGACCCTTATAATGTAATAGCTACACAGCGCGGGCGTTAAGGAAATTAGGGTGAGAAGAAAACGAGGGATGCGTATGCACGTTGGTTTTGAATGTTTGTAGGTTATAATGCGAAGGAAAAACAATGCGTGAAAGAGTATTCCACATTCGTGTTGTACTGCTGAGGAAAGATTCTTTGAACTTCGCTGTTCGTCCGAATATACGCTTGAGGGTGAAGTGATAAGCATTCCTTGAATGTCGTGTATTGCGGTTGAAATGTTCAAGAAGAGGAATGCAACTGGCTATTTTGTTTGAGCAGAGCACTTATGGTGGAAATAAGGATAAAATAACGAAAGGCAGGAGACATTACGACGATGACTAAGAGAGTCAATCGATCTCGCGATGTCTCGGTCGTTGATGAGTTTTATCGCGCGCTTTTGGATCCTGTCAAGTAGCTCCAAATAATTTATTGGTGCACCGGACCAGATGTGAGCGTTGTACTCGAGTTTCGGCGAATAAATGCCTTATAAATTGTAGCCAGATCAGAAGGGGTGAAATAAGTCTTACATTGCTTAAGGAAGCCTAGACATTTCGCGGCGTTCTTGGCGACATCGAATATGTGGTCATTCCAACGAAGTTTGTCATTAACACACATACCGAGAATGGAAAGTCTTTAGGTTTCAGCGATGCAAGTGCCATTCATGGATAATGGCAGTGTATGTGTGGGTGTTGCTTTAATGACAGGAGACAGCATTGTGTTTTGGAAGCATTAAATTCCACTCTATTGGTTTTACCCCACTGAGTTATGCTGTTAAGATCGGAATTTAATGAGGAATTAAATGACGTACGTTCCCGTTCCAGTTCCACACCCGAAGATGAGGGGCGTGACCCAAGAAACGAATATAAGAAGCTGAGGGTACTGTCATCGGCTAAGGAATTGTTTGGATTAGAAGTAACAGAGAGGAGATCATTTATAAAAATGGTAAAGAAAGTCGGGGACAGAACAGAGCCTTGGGGAACACCAGCATTTTTTTTTCGTGAGTTGAAGACTTGAAACCGTTCAAAACAACTTGAATTGAATAATAATTAAATCCATTAATTTCTAATCCATTGAAGATTATCATCGATTCCAAATGCACGCACTTTTGACAAGAGAGCTTGATGCCAAACTTTGTCAAATGCCTTCGCGCCAATATGGCGCGCAACAATTTTACTTTCACCACCTTGGTGAAGAGATTGGTTCCACTTTTCGGTTAGATATGTCATCAAATCACCAGTGGACCTGTTGCTGCAAAAACCATACATGCTGTTTTCCTTCTCCTCGGAAAGGGCCCTGAAGAATAGGATAGATAGAAAAGCCTACGCAATGGTTTTGCCAGCGTAGAAGAACACCTCCTCAGAACGATAGAGGAAATACCATCTAGACCAGCGGATTTGTGTATGTAAAGATATCGAAGTAATCTAGTCACTGTACGAGTGCCAAAGTGGATTGGTCCCATGGAGTATTCTACACGCTCGAGTATATATTTACTCATGTTAGTTTTATTTATTTGTTAGTATAGTATTTGATACTTCTTTCTAAGGGGACTGGCAATGTCAAAAAATTCAGTAAAATAAATATTTTCATCATAGTGAAGTTCACGAAGGAACAACGTTTATAAATAATTAAAATTTACTACCGAAACTCCAAGTCGGTGGTCGTAACTTTAAAAGTGTTAACGCCAATTTTCGGCGGTAATTCTCGTCCCACTAGATAAGCAATTCATAGTCTAGTGACAAAATTTAAAAAATAAATAAAAAATAAATAATAGACATTAACGGCACATAGAGGGCCTAAAACCTAGCTTCTCCAACCACTTTCTTTGCTTAGTGGAAGGGTCTTACAATTTTACGCCGATTCCGAACGGCAAATTTGAGAAGCTTCTCATGACAATTGATACTCTTGGATGTTTGTCAGACGTTCGCAAGAGGTGGGGCAGTGGAAAAAAACTCAAGATGTTACTTGGCCCCGGCGGGAATTGAACCGGGTACCTTTCGATTAGTATAGTCCGACACACTAACCATTGAGCCACTGCGCCCAACCAGTGACAAAATTTGAGTCAAAATATTCGCTGGTTGATGTTGCCGTGCCAGTGAGACTACGTTTTGCCCGAAGTGTGGAGAATATTGCTGCCGTATAGGCGTCCGTCATAAACCAGCCAAATCAGTCAATATCACGCCGTTCTCAAGAATTGGGCATCTCCCAGACCACATAATGGCGAATTTTGCGTAAGGCTCTTTGCCCACACCCTTACAAGATCAAGCTAACTGAACAAATAAAGCTACTTCATCATATGAAGCGACGTACTTTCTCGAATTGGGGTCTGGACATGATGGAAGAAAATTAAGAATTTCATCGCAAAATCAACTTCAGCGATGAAGCTAATTTTTGGTTAAACGGCTTCGTCAATAAGTCAAATATGCGTTACTGGACACGTGAGAAGCGTCATGTGCTTCATGAAACAGCACTTAATCCGCGAAAATTCACTGTTTGGTGCGGTTTTCACGCCGGTGGCGTCATTGGGCAGTTTTTATTTGTCGATGAAAATGACCGTCACGTTACGGTAAACGGTATTCGCTACAAATGTATGTTGGAACCTTATTTCTTTGAGCATGAATTGGACATCAGTGATATGTGGTTCCAACAAGACGTTGCCACAAGCCACACAGCGTGTGCAACAATCGAGTTATTGAAGTCTAAGTTCGTTGAACGTGTTATCTCGAGAAACGGACCCGTCTATTGGCCGCCGAGATCGTGTGATTTAATACCTATAGACTTTTTTTTATGGGGCTGCATTAAATCATTGGTCTATGCCAACAAGCCGGCGACGATAGCATCAGTCGAAATGTGCGGCCGAGTCATCGCATATTCGTTTCAACGTATCGACCGCTGCATACGTTCAGTGCTGGATTTACGCCTAGGCCCGTAAGGCCCGGGCCTGGGGCGGCATGATTTTAGGGGCGGCAAAATTTTGATAACCCTGAAAATCAAGAACCGTAAAATGTTAGAATACAGTCAAAATTCGATAACTCAAACTACTATTATCCACAATAAAAGCTCGACTTATCAAGACTTCGATTTATCCAAATTGTTCCTCAAAATTAAAATAATCAAACAATTCAATATGTATCTGAAATACATATGCACACACATTTTGTGCTTTTATTAAGTCTAACACATTTTACATTAATGTAGTACATAAGTATTTACAACATACATAAAATTATTGCCTGTATGTACATATATGTATGTACTTACAACTTCCAACCAGCAACGAAACATGTCGGTAATAAAAAAGTCAAATTTCTTAAACCTACATAATTATTTTTGTGTGTATGTAGGTAAGTATCTCGTTTTCTTTTCAAATGAAAATTCGCTTCAAAAATTCGAATTTAAAATGCATACGTGATGCTGTTATTTCTTCACACTAAATGGGAATTCCCCTAAAAAAGTTCGACTTGCTTGATGCATATGCGATTTTTTTGTTCGAGTTATCAGGGAAAAAAATGTATGGGATTTGAACTCTAAACGTTGTTGCCACATAATTTTGTTCGAGTTATAAAAAAATAAGGTTGTCCAAGTTTGACTGTAATTTGAAATTGATAATTTTTGTGGATTAATTTACCTTTATATCTATGAAAATTTTTGAATATAGGTAATTCCGACTTTACCCTTTAATTTGCCGGTGCAATACAATTTTTTTTTAGATCAATATTATTGGCCGTTGAAAATAATACACTAAAAAATCGGCAGTGAATTTCTCAGTTTTTTTCAGTGAAGTGATCGCGGAATGCAAAATTTTTGTTCATCAGTTTAAAACAAATTCAAATTTACAAGTAAAATTGTCGCAATTCTGATATAAATTTATAATCAAATATGAGTGCATATCGAAATAAACTCAGTGGTGCTGAATATCGTAAAAGAAAGGCAGAAGAATCTACGAAAAAATGTAATTTACTAAAGAAAATCCCAAAAATATCTAATTTTTTAACAAGTTCGTCAAAAACTTCTAATAATGATCAACAGCCATTATGTTCATCTACTGTAAGTATTTTACTATAATTATCAAAATTTTTTTTAAATTGAATGTAACGTTGTTCTTAATCTAAGGGCGGAATCACATTTGTAACGTGTGGTTTGTTGCTATCACTCCAATGAATTTCATATGCGTAGAAACATGTTTTTGTCGTGTGGTGCAGTGTGGCGCGTTGAGTCGATATCGCTTCTATTACGACTGCGCCACACCACAACGATCTATGGAGCAATAAAACGAGACAAATATACTATCTGAAATTGGGTATGTGAAAGATCTAGAAATCAGAATTCATTTAAATAAAAACCACAGCACACAATCCAAGTGTGCACAGAACGCGACAGGACACACCACACGTTACCTTTCAAGCGTGGTTCCGGCTTAAGAAAATAAGAGAATAAGAAAAAGAGTTATCAGTTGTTTAAAAATAATGTATTTTTCTTCAGCAGAAAATAGACGAGATTTCAACACCAAATATCGAAGAAAGACAGTTAAGCCCTCCTTCACCAAAAGATACTGAAGAAATATAGTCAAGTTCTCCTTCAACTAATTTATTAGGTGACAGTTCAATTGCAGGTAATGTTTTAGGAATCAGTAGTGATCCCTTCTTATGGAATTTAAACGAAGAAACTCAAGAATATATCATTTTAAACGGTGCACCACAAAATAATATTCATATTATTGATTTTAAAAATTCTAAAAATGTTTATAGTGATAAAACAAGATATTGCTCGAAAAATTTATTTCAATGAACTTTGAAGAATGGAGAGATTCAACGCCGTGAGTGGTTGATGTATTCAGAAACTAAAGGATCCGTATTTTGTATTCCATGCTTACTATTTAGTAGATGTGGTGAAACAAATGCTTTCACCTGCGAAGGGTTCCGAGACTGGAAAAACTCAAAAGCACGCGTTGAAGGTCACGAAAACTCTGACGTTCATAAAACTAATGTTAGTAACTTAAAAGCTCGAGCGGTAGCTCAAGGACGTGTTGATCAACATTTATTAAAACAGCTCGACGAAGAAATTTCGTACTGGAAAAAAATATTGTATCGGATAATTGCAATCGTTAAATCACTTGCAATAAGAGAACTGCCGTTTCGAGGGCATTCAGAGAGAATTGGAGATCCCCGTAATGGAAACTTCTTAGCATCAGTAGAACTTGTTGCTGAATTCGATCCATTTCTATCTCAACATTTAAAGTCGTGTGCGCATCCTGGTAGTGGCAACATATCGTACTTATCAAAAACAATCTACGAAGAAATTATATTACTGATTCAAAGTCAAGTATTAAAGCACATTTCTACTGAAGTGCAATCCGCTAAATACTTTGGTATTATTGTAGAATCTACGCCTGATATTGCTCATGTCGACCAGCTAACTATAATTATTAGATATGTACGTGCAAATGGTGAACCCGTTGAAAGATTTTTAGAATTTATACCTAGTACTGGTCATAAAGCAAAGGATATTGAAGATGCTGTATTAAACTCATTAAAAAAAATGGTTTGGACATTATGAACTGTCGTGGTCAATCGTACGACAATGCAAGTAATATGTCAGGGATATATTCAGGAGTTCAAGCACGAATGAAAACAATCAATCCATTAGCAGATTACGTTCCTTGCGCTGCACATTCGCTAAATTTAGTAGGCATTTGTGCAGCTGAATCTGTACCTGAAGCAGTTGATTTTTTTTCTACTTTGCAAGAACTGTATAATTTTTTTACGATATCTACACATCGTTGGGAGGTCCTGGCGCAACAGACAAATTTAAGACTCAAAAGCCTTTCTCAAACTCGATGGTCTGCTCGACATGATGCATGCTATGCTTTAGAAAAAGAGTGGTGTGCAATAATTGAAGCATTGGACTTTATTGGAGAAAGCAATGACGAGAAACCGAGTACACGATCTGAAGCTATTGGATTAAAACAGAAATTACAGCATTTAGAAACAGCAATACTAGTCATAGTTTGGAATGTAGGGTCGGTTGGGGTAAATGGGGACGATTTTTGCATTTTTCAAATAAGCATTTTTTTCAGAAAAATAAAAAATATTAAATTTAATTTTTTTTTTAACTTTTGAAAACGGATATTATAAAATAAGATACAAGATGTTTCACTTGTGATGACTTAATAAAAGTATAACAACCCAAAAGTGATATAGGGCAATGTTTCCATTTACCCCTTCCTTGTTTACATTTCCCCCATAGTTTTTAAAAATACTGGGGTAAATGGGGACAACAAATTTCTGTTCCCTTAGAGCTAGGAGCTCGCCTATGAGGTAAAAGTAAACAGACATGAATTCCGGTTGTATTATTTTCTTGAAAAATTGATTACCATAATGTTTACATTTACCCCATATATGCATATTATCCATCAGAGAAGAATCGGAAAAGTACCTTAATGCTGTTTTTAAATAAAAACAAATAGATTTTTAATTAAAAAAATGATATTTAATCACATTAGAAAGGGCATTGATTAATAGGAACAAGATACAGATAAGGTGGGTAGGTACCTAGCTATTAAGAGCTATTATTCCGGTATTGACAAATCCGGTTATTATGCTGTCAGCGATCATAGGCTCTTTCCATGTTTCGAAAACATTTCTTTACTGAGCGCATACAACATTTGCCCATTTGAAATTTCCCGTAAGCAATCAGTTTTTTCTCCCAAGCTGTTTTTAAAGGGCCGAAAACGCATTTTTCCAATGGTTGTAGCTTATCGGTTACATGACTAGGTAGGCGCATCAATATCACATTATTTTCTAAAGCCTTCTCTACTATACGGACACTTATC
This sequence comes from Portevinia maculata, assembly GCA_949715645.1. Classification (NCBI taxonomy): domain Eukaryota; kingdom Metazoa; phylum Arthropoda; class Insecta; order Diptera; family Syrphidae; genus Portevinia; species Portevinia maculata. The sequence continues at coordinate 12,426,219 of OX454526.1, forward strand.
TGACTGCAATGACCATCATACACCAACAATGCAGCTTGATTTGGTAAACCTTCTCCATCACGTATATTTTGAACAAAAGGTATAAAACCATTAGACAACCAATTGAAAAATTGTGGTTCCTCTATCCAACCGTTTGTTGACGACGCGTAGAGTGTTCCCGGAAAACCAGCTTCCGAAGTCTCATGAAGCCTCTGTATCAATCTTTGACGGGGATATCGTCCTTGAATTGGGTTTTGATACCGGTGAATTTTACATATTCTCCTACCAGTGTTTTGAGCTCAAGTTTGTCACATGGCAATCCCATATTTGAACGAGTAACAAGGCATTTTAATATCTCATTTTCAGCTGCTGTTGGAAGAGAGGATACTCGCCCTGAACCAATTGAATACAATGATGTTTTCCGGACTTTAATTATATTAAATACTACAGACTTAGGGACACTGTAGCGTTCTTCGGCTTGGCGGTATGCCATTTTAATATTATAATTAACTTGTGATTTTTGTTTTGTGTATGTTCGCGGCATTTTAAACACTAGAAATAGATTAATTCGAAAAAAAACTTCAGGAAAATGGGTGTCTACATTTACCCCAAAAACTTGTTTACATTTACCCCATACGCTCATATTACTGGGGTAAAAGTAAACACGCACAAAAAAACTACAAAGAATATAGAAGAGTGCGGTGTAATCACAGAAACTGCTTCAATGCATCTTTATTTATATATAAAACAGGACAAATTTACTCACGCTTTCAATACAATCAATTTTTTTTAAACAGGCAAAAACACTCACAAACTTGAATTTCACTTTTCAGTTAAAGGTTCTTTCCACGACTAAAATTGCGAACGAAATCCGAACAACAACTCAAGGGTATTGAATGCACCGGTGTTCCGACACTTCAAATTCAGATTTTTTTTATGTCTGGGTTCCGAGAACTATTTTAAAAATGTGAAAATAACGGCCGTTTACATTTACCCCATGTTTACATTTACCCCAACCGACCCTAATTTTAGATCGTTTTAATACTGTTAGTAAGAAACTTCAGGGTTCCCAAATTGAAGTTGAAGCAGAACTGGATTACGATGATATAATTGACGTTTTCGCACGAACTAAAGCCAGAAAGAAGAAAATGTGAACTCAAAAAACCTATATTCAAATTAATTTATATTTAAGACTTTATATTTAAGACTTTATACGAAAAGTTGTACCTATGTTAACTAATTAAATGTTGTATTGAAGTTAATAAATTTGAATTCATAATAATTTAAATATTTAAAAATTTTATATTTATTGTTAATAATTTTTTCTCCATACAGCAAAAAGGGCGGCATATCTCACGGGGCCTAGGGCGACATCGAACATAGATCCGCCACTGCATACGTTCCTGTGGTGGACATATGAACGAAATCGAATTCCATTCATAAATGTTTTTGTTGTAATTCAAGCTTTGAGATATCTCAAGTATATTTAAAAAAGAAGTTGTCAAGTCCTTAATGAAACCCTTTATATATAAATTTATTTATTTATTGATTTTTTTTTGTTGTAAATCTATTAAATCCTTTAAGGATCTATTAAGTCTGGTGAGGGTCATGAAAAACGTCAGAAATTGGTTTATTCAGTATATGGACAAAAATGTAACTATGCGTGAATTATTTAGAAGGATCTACATATTTTTTTATACAACATTTAAAGGATTTTATCGAGAAAAAACAAAGTTTTTGTAAGAAAACACCCCTTAAAAGTGGGCTGGCAGAAAACTTTATGAAAAGGAATTGTTCAAAACGACTTTATCTACACACTTTGTAAATGATTTCTTCAATAAAACGGTTGGTTTGTTTTAAATAGTATGGCGTGTCAGTGGGCTGATTTTAGAAATGTTTACACATTAGCATTTAGGAAGCTTCCTTGCTCAAACTTTGACTTTTTTTGTTTATTTTAATTGCTGGCGTGTCAGTGTGGGAATTTTAAAAATCTTAGCAATTTGGGCCCTAAAGACAATAAATGTCAAAGTTCAGCTTTCTAGCTCAAATTTCGATTTTTTTTTTCGATAAATTTGTATTTGTTGAGATTGTGGGCGTGCCAGTGAGCGGATTTTAAAAATGTTGGCACTTGATTCTTTCGGGCCGATAGAAAGTATACCTATATTTCAAATTTTCTAGCTCGTGTTTTAAGGCCGAATTTTCACCGACGGACGGATGGACGGACATGGCTAGATCGACATTACTACTACGAATAACGTAAGTTTTATGGGTCTACGGGCAATATTAAGGTATGTTGCAAATTATGAGCCAAAATTAATATACCCTAAGAAAAGGGTATACAAATCACAGTGATATAGAAAAATGATGAAAGTGACTATCAATACAGTCTCAAGATGGTGCCACAACCAAGGACTAGATATAAATGCTGCTAAAACTAAGATAATGCACATACGCATGCCACGCCAACCCGAAGCAACTATCAACATATACCACCAAAATGAAGGATGCCCAACAACAGCAAGAAAACAGCAGCTGAATCCCACCTAAGATATGGGATACTAGCTTGGGGAAATGTATCCAAAACCCACCTTGATAAGATATCAAATTTGCAGCATCAATTATTTAAAATCATTAATACTAATAGCTTTAATTTAAAGGTCCTAGATGGTAATGGCATATTTAAGATGAATGTGCTATTGCATTATTATGATGATCATCGCTACCAACAGAGTATGCGACATAATCAGCATACTAGAAGACGAGCTCATGGATTATTGGAAATTCCAGAAACCTATAACAACTATGGAAGAAGGCATCCAAGCTACGCCATACCAACAATGATGAATTCATTACCAAAAAACTTAAAACATATTGTTAATTAAAAAAAAAATGCAAAAATGCTTAAAAATGTATTTCCTTAACCTACATTCAGTAACTTAAAAAAAAATTATATCTATTGTATCTGTATCATAAACTCCACTAAAACACTGAATTCACAATTCACAAAAACCTGTTCACTAACAAAAAAACTCAAAACTATACAGGTATGTTATATGTAAAGGGTTTTTCAATAAGAGCGCTACAAAAAATAAAACAAATAAAACAAAAACGGTTTTGGATAACAATGAAATTCTTTATTCCTGTGAAACTAAGTTCAATGCCATTATGTATGGAACTCGATTTTTTTGCATAGCCACCACGGGCACGCTTGCAGAAGTCCAGACGCTGAACCCAATTTTCAACGGTTTTCAAGCATACGAAAATCTTTTTCCACGAAGACATTTTTTCAAATCCGGAAACAGGAAATAATCACTAGGGGCAAGGTCTGGACTATAGGGTGGGTGTTGGATTTCTTCGAAACCACAATCTCGCGCAGCAGCCTTGGAAACTCGCGCCGTGTGAACAGGAGCGTTGCCATGAAGAAGCAACACACCCGCTGCGAGTTTATCCCGTCTTTTCTTTTTAATTTCCTCCCGCAAATTATGCAAAGTGGAAGCGTAGGATGTGGCGTTGATGGTTTCACCTTTTTTTTGTAATCAATGAGCAAGATTCCCTTTGAGTCCCAAAAAACTGTGGCCATGAGCTTCCCGGCAGACGGAGTGACTTTGAACTTCTTCGGGTGGTCTGTTCCTTTTTTATGCCACTGCATGGACTCTTGTTTGCTTTCAGTGGTGGACCCATGTTTCGTCCCCAGTAACAATTCGATCCATAACACCGTCCGCGTTCTCACTACACATCTCCAAAAGCTCTCTACAGCATGCGATGCTCACTTTTTTCTGAGGCGCTGTGAGCATTCGTGGCACCCACCTTGCACTGACCTTTGAAAGGTTAAGATGGTCATGAAGAATGGTGTGAATGGTACCAATTGAAAGCTTGGTGATCTCTGCCATCATTTTCACCTTTATTCGGGCATCCTCAAGAACAAGTTTTTCGACTTCTTTGATGCTTTCTCCCGTACAAGCAATAGCCGGGGCGCCGGAGCGGGGGTCGTCTTCAATGCTCTCTCTGCCTCTCTTGAACTCACTTGACCACTTTTGCACAGTTAATATTGAAGGTGCGGAACCCTGGTAAACAGCCACCATCTCTTCATGAATAGTTTTTTGACTTGTTCCTTGCTTAGTGAGAAATTTAATTACAGCGCGATGCTCAATTTTCACCATCATCGTCTCAGTTGCCATTATGATTCTGTTTAACTAGAGATAAAACGCGAATTAATAATCATATTTATATGAAATTTTACATGAATGCATTAAAATAATAGTATTACTTGATAAATAAGTCAATTTATATATACAACTACAGCTTCACCCCGATACCGAGAATATATTGAACGCCCCTCGTAAATCGGCCGATACTGCTGCAATTTCACGTTCGATATTCGTACGAAGTTCATCAATCGTCCCTGGCTTGCTGGCATAGACCATAGACTTGACGTAGCCCCACAGAAAATAGTCTAACGGCGTCTAATCGCACGACCGAGACGGCCAAGCGACTGGACCATTTCGCGAGATAACACGGTTTCCAAACTTGGTTTCCAATAAATTGATTGTGGCATTCGCTGTGTGGCTTGTGGCGCCGTCCTGTTGGAACCAAAAGTCCTCCAAGTTCATATCATCCAATTGGGGCCAAAAATATTCGGTTATCATTGAACGGTAGCCACAACGACGTCACAGAGATGCCCAACGCTTGAGAACGACGTGTGAGAGACACATTTGGGCTTTCTTCAACTGAAGCCTCAGCGGCAGCAATATTCTCGACACTACGGGCACTTCTTTGTCTCACTGGCACGGGAACATTTTGTACTGTGCTTGTGGATTCAAATTTTTCCACTAGACGCTCAATTGTTGATCTGCTAGGACGATTATGACGACCATAAATTGGACGTAGCGCTCTTAACGTTGAGGCCACTGACTCCGAATTTCGGTAGAAAATTTTAATAATTTCGACTCGTTGTTGGCTCATCTATCTTTCCATCATGAAATGGCAAACCTCACTAAAGAGAAATGTCAAAAGAGCGGCAAGAAATTCGGCTTCGTTTGCTGTCCCTGTCGCTCTACTTTTGTAGCGTCCCTGTTGAAAACCCCTTTATATTTAATCACCTGCAGATAAGCACTCAGCTTCGCGGGTAACTCAAATTGTTTTATATTTTTTAAGAGAAATAAAGTGAAAATTATAAAAAAAAAAATTTCACTTATCACGTTAGCCGATTCCAACCAAGATCAAAGCCGAAATCAGAATGCAGCCAACATCGAATGTTTAGAATCAAGTTTAGATTTTGCCGACCGACCTGGAAATAAAATGCATACAGGGAACAAAATCAATGTGGGTTTCCCTAGCACTTACTGCAAACAGTTAAACTACTAAATAATCACTTAATCACGTGATTAATTTACGCAAATGGAACTATCCGACCAGCCATGTACACGCCCACAAAATGCAAACAAACGTAGCAGGTGAGGTGCGATTTTAACTCCCTGAGTCAGCAGCTGTGAATGTTAAAGTTCATCAAACTAACAGTCCGAAATGTACACACTCCGATGCAAAGCACAAGCAGGCGTTTGTTTGTTGATCTGAATGCATGCATGCTTGCAATTAAGATGCGACTGCAACGCCCCCCGAAATAATTTTGAACTGGCCATTAGAAATATCCCTAATTCTGGACTAATATATATTGAAATTTGTGTTTCTTGATGGATGTGGTAATTCATGAGTTCGGTGCAGGCCAGTGTGCGTGTCTGTCGGCATTTATGCAAATCTTGAGATGACTTGATGAGGCAAATTGTCTTGCTCGGAACTAATTGCAGTTATGCATGTATGTAAACTCATTTAGTTTCAGTAGAGCTTACTCTTACTCTCAGTATCTTGATACCACGATTTGACCAGATTGAAATAGAAAAGCGTGATTAATGGCAACATTTATTCCGCCTTCGATTTTGTTGCATATAATTTGCACCCGCAAAAGGTTACACAGTGTGGGCAGATGGGAATTGCGGATTAGAGAGTGAGGATATGCCGATGCACGTTGATTTTGAATGTTTCCTTAATAATTTAAGAGCGCATTAGAACATTCCGTACGAATAGGGAAAGCTTCTCTGTATTTCACTTTACACCCGAATACCAGGCTCAACTGATGTGCATTCCCTCCATGGCGGGTGTTACGGTTAAAATGTTTCGAAAGGGGCATACAACTGGCTATTTCGTTTGAGCATGTGATGCTGGAAATACCAATAAAACAACGATAGGCAGGAGACATTATGGCAGGTTCCAGTAATTTTGCGGTGTTTTGATCTTACATATTTGAACTTTTGGCACTTGAGCATTTTTCATTCATATTAATGTCTGGAATATGTCGGAGTGGGTCAGAGAACACGCACCACAGGTAATCCATAACATCCACCCATACAGCAAACGCCTGTTCCTGGGACGTTTGATTCTCGCTGATGATTATGTGTCGATCATCAGCAAAGAATAATTGATGCATTTCGAAGTCACTTAGTCACTATTATCAAGTTGATAATCAAAGACTGTAATGAATATAAAGGGACTTGGGTAAACCGACTTTGATCGGAAATTCTTTGAATGCCTCCAGCGGGTCATCTGACTCTTGTCCTTACTCCCTCATACGTGTCCACGATCATCTGTACGTAGGTTTCTGGAACTCGACTTTGATTTAGCTCCACACATAACAGATCTCGCGGTTATTTATGAAAGGATTTTTCCAAATAAACCAACATCTTTAAGGAATCAACATATTTTTCCATCGTGAACGTGGTCCTTATAGGTTAGTTTTCGTCTGTGGTTTGCATGCATCTGTGATTCCCAACTCAGACGGCCGTATTATTTTATGCAATCGGCCGTCTAGTAGCCGCTCAACGATCTTCATGGAGTGTGACATCAGCTTGGTCGAACGGTAATTATTGTTTCGAGTATTGCCTTTCCTTTGTAAAAGGGAGGAAGAGAATTTTCCTTTCCCTGGGTAGGCATTGGATCGTCTCTCATCAGATTGGAAATGTCATTCAAGAGACATCTGAACCGGTTGTGTCCCATCTTTTTCCAGCCATCATAGGAATTCTCGTCCAGCCCAACCGCTATTCGTTGGAGTCTCTGACCGCTTTGCCTACTTCTTCCACAGTAATTCCGGGTCCTTTTTCATGGCAAGGAACGGCTTTTAGAAAGTTTATCCGAGGGAACTGTTCATTTAGAAATCCTTCACAGTACCATTGCCACCTGTTTAATATCTTTTCGTCACCCACAAGAAGCAGCCCTTGAGCATTGTTGATGAACTTTGGCGAACGGATTTACTGAGCATTTATCCTTATCGGAGCGGCAATTTAAAAGATGGTTGTGCCCCTTTCCAAACTGGTTTGTCGCAGCTCATGAGCAGCCTGGTTCGTATCAGCTCCCGAAGACAACATTTTTCCCATTTTATTTTTTATTTATAACTTGAAGTTATACAACAGTTATTGGAAAACGAAAAAAAAGAAGATAAATTTATCGATGGGAAATGGGGATGCGATAAAATTAAAAGATAAAATCAACACAAAAAAATAAAAAATTGAAAATCAATAATAAAAGTTGTAATACAATTGTTTAAAATTTGAAAAAAATTTAAAAAAATAAATAAGCTTACCAAAAATAAAAAAGAAATCATACTAATGGATTCAGTAATCCACCAATTTTAGCATATTTTAACGAAAAAAGCCAATGTTTAACTTATTTAAGCAATACGGACTTAACTCTCTGGCACCTTAGACTTATAGGCAAATAAAAATGTGATTTGTTTATTGTAGGGACAAGAACGAGATTTCTGGTGTTGACTCGAAGATTACGGTTATCATAAACTCTTGGAGAGTTATACAAGGACATTTCAAAAAATATTTTTAAAACCTTGGAAAAATATAATTGCCAGGTAGAAATCCAAGACTTTTAAACAACTCAAAACTAGGAGTTCGACGGTTTACTCTACAAATAATACGGACAGCATGTTTTTGTTTGATTAGCAAAGGCTCTATTTTACTAGAATGTGTACCACCCCAACAAGCTATGGCATACTGGAGTTTAGATTTGAGTAGTAGTAATACCAATTTCAAAACAGTCGGCGTTACAACATGAATTTGGATCAAAAGTAGGTTCATTATTATGATGTGCACAAGGATGAACTAGACGGAATCTATTGCAATTGGGTGAATCGTAGTGTAAGGGCATTATCATCACAGATCTTACCCATTATATTAAAAAACATGAACTTCGTTTTATTACTAATAATAATAACCAATTTATGAAGTTTGAACCATCCTCATTATTTCTCAATCATAGTTTACATCCAAAAATAAGTTGAAATAGCACTTACCGTGATATGACAAAGCAGTGTCATCGGCAAAAGCAGTGGGTTTGCCCTTGAAAGGTTGAATGAAAGCGAATTTACATAAATTAAAAACAGAATAGGGCCCAAAACTGATCCTTGTGGAAAACCTATATTGATGGGAACTTTTGCACTCAAACAATTCCGAATCCTTACTCTCTGACTACGATTATTTAAATAAGAAGTAAACCAGTAATGAATAAAACCTCTGAAACCACAATTATAAAGTTTTTTAAGCAATATATTATGGTCTACCATGTCAAAAGCCTTAGTGATGTCAATGAAAAGAGTATAGCACTCTCACTTTTTACTTGGATTTGGGTGATTTTTCTCTTCGCGATGAACTCACAAGGCTGTGTTGCAACTGGAGACGAGCTTTTTCATCTCCATTATTAGAGGTAAACTTTAGCCAAGCTTTAATTGTCATTTTGTGTTTACATATCACTACGTAAGCTTTAACTGCCCACCTGTTCAGTGGATTTGCTCAGTCCAAGTAAGGTCGTTGTACGGATTTCCACATGTCTTCTGCTCTGCATTCTTCGTTCTCAACTTCGTCGATAATGCGATGGAGATAATTTTTCATATTGGCAATAAATGACTCGCCTTTCTTTTTGTCATGATTTACTAACTCTTATTAAGCCATTGCAACAAGATTCCATGGTCTGAGGAAGCCATCACGTCAAAGGACCTATATAAAAGAAAATGAAGGGCGACAGACATAGTTGGCACTGTCATGTTCAATGTCAATGGGCAAGTTCCAGTTTCAAGGCAACACAATTCATCTGCAAGTTAACTTACGACTTGTTATTTGTACGCGTTGCCCAGCATCAGTTATTACTGTCAGTTTACAGATGAAGTGAAAACGTATGTCTTCTGCACACGGAGCGGCTCATCAGCCGCATACAAGATTCGTCCTACATTGAAGATTCCTCTCCGCCTAATAATCCAAAAACGAATCTTTTCTGGAGTGTTCTTGTAACGTACTCATACATATCTACTGAAGCTTTTTAATACAAGCGTTTGCATTCCGTAGATTGCATCCAATGCGTGACAACGACAATGAAACGCTCGTGTGCAAGAGATTGAAGGTACACGAATCAGATGTTTTTGACATCTGTACCTCGCTGAGGATTAGGGTTAATTTGTTTCACTTGCTCGAACGGGAAATCACAGAAGTTTTCCCAGTACGAACTCGTAATTGCCTTGCTAATTGCAGGCGCCCAATATCAATCAACGTTCTTATAAAATTTCAAAAAAGAGGCAGACCGAAAAACTCCAGGATCACACAATTGCAATAACATAATCAAATCAATGTTCAAATACAAGGACACATCAGTCCGCTAGGGCGAATTGGTAGATACCCTATTCCTATTCATGGCCCAAAAGGTGGACGTGGTAAAACATTCGGTATTGGTTAAACTTTAAAAAGGATATTGTCTAAATATTTTGAAAAACATAACTGTTTCTAAGGATTTTATTGAAAAACAATGTACAAGTGGGCATGGCAAACAACTTTGTATGAAGGAATTGTAAAGGGTGGCGACGGTGTAGAGGTTAGTGTGTTGGCTTGTGACCCGTGCGGTGCAGGTTCAATCCCCATGGGCAACAACAACATACGCCACCCAATCACATGCCTCTACACCAAAAGGAGGATTTCTGCCTGGAAGTACAATGGAACGTTACCGAGTCTGAGTGCTCTGGGATTTGGATTTCCTTTCTTTAAAAAAAAAAAAAAAAAAAAAAAAAAAAAAAATGAAGGAATTGTTGAGAACGACTTTATCTACATACTTTCCTAAGAAAAAGACTTTCATTTCCATTGATTTCTGCGATGAAACGCCTGATCAATCCCAAAGAGAGTGTTATAATAATAATAAACTGTTTATCTGAAAGTTCAAAAACAATACACAACAAGAGCAACTGACAACTCTCCAAAGGATCGCACTGATACGTTGTTTCGAGGGGACCTAAGAATGCATTTTCATTTCTTCTATTCGACGTTGCTCTTCTATAAAAATGGGTTTTATGAGTGCGAGTGATTGACTATGGATCATTGTGGAACGAGCGCTAGAAGATAATTAGAAAAGGAGAGCAGACCCGAACTCTTTCAAGAGAAAAACTCTACAGTTGATTTTTGGACCTGTGTGCAAGGAAGAACAAGTGTAGGTTAAGATACAACCGCGAACTCTACCAGCTGAACCAAGATGTACTCGTAGATGCACGTAAAATACATTGACTCGGCCACATCTAGCGAATGGATCATATTACTCCAGCCGAGAGGACCTCAAAATACATACAAATACCAGAATCCAGGTTTGATTCGACAAGGAAAACCGAACCTTCTTTTCGAAGACAAAGCGTGGCCGAGATCGCCATAGATGGAAGACTGTATCGTTTCAGGCAGAAACGGATCGAGAGTAGGTAATAAGTTGTGTCACCACCTCTAGAGCATATCATATTTTGAAATCACTATACTGAGAATTCGCCAACTTTCTAGTTTCAAATTATGAATACGATGCATTTCCTAAAATAAGTCCAGATTTTCACAGCAACTTTTCATCATCCACATAAACTCCAAAGCCGCCATAATTCCCTTTTATATGCGTCTAGTTGAATGCCCACACTAGGTCTACCACAACATTTGTTTACTTAAATCAACAACAGTTGATTAACTTTACGAAGAGCAAATAACTAAATTGTTACTTACATACAACACGAATTTACCCCTTCTGTAAGCATATTTGAAACCTACGGACTGCATTTCATCCTACGATACACATAATTTGTCCCTTACTTGAACTTCAAGTGTTACACAATTGTAGCTACTTTGGGATCCATCTTGTTCACGGAGTAAGGGGACACTCATCAGGCGTAGCTTTCTAATAGGAATTGAATTCAACAAGAGCAATTGAACAAATTGAAAATGTCATTCTGTACCTGCTGCCGACGAGTACCTGTGTTCTTTAACGAATGTCGAATCTCTTCTTGTAAGGGTAATCGCAGATATCAGTCAAAACTATATTACAGACATGGGAAGGAAAATGGAGATCATAAAAAATAGAAAAGTAGTGAACAGGAAGTCCACTTTAAAAGTTATGGATTCTAAAGTTTCCTTTTTCATATTTTCCGTTCCTCAGTTCTTGAACTTTTCAAATTCATTGCATGTTCCTCCTCGAATTCCGTCTGCTTGACTTAATAAAACATTTTCCTGCTCCTCAAGATATCTAGATTAGACTCTTAAACCAAACTGACTCAGTCGAGTTATATTGTATTTTGTATGATGTGAATCGTTGGATGACTATGATACTATGAATGTCCAGTGAATTTTCTTTGTTTATTATGTGTCGAAATAATTCGCCTTAGGTACATACACATATATGTAACAGGTGCATATTGTTGGAGTTCCATTCGTTCAGCAACTATAAACTTAACGCACCCATTTGGTTTTGAGTGCTTTATCTTATTTATAAGTTATCTATGTCATATTTTTTTTCATTACGTAGAACGTCATTTATTCAATTAAGTATCTTTCTTCTTTTGTTGTCAACCTACAACGTGGTTTTCTCTGTGTCTTGATTTTATCCACTGAGCGTTCTGGAATCTTACAGGTTATGGGCCCAGGTGGTACGCCAAAATCATGGATACATTAAGGAGCGCTGTAACAAAATTAAATTCGGAAAATTATCAAACCTGGAAGTATAAAATAGAACTTTTACTCAGGAGGGATAATGTGTTTCATGTGCTCGCTACAGAAAAACCTCAACAAAATCCGGATGCATGGATTAAAGCTGACAACGATGCGAGGACCATTATTGGATTGTTGGTGGAAGACAACCAAAACCAACTACTGCATGTGAGGAATGCTGCATCTGCGAAGGAAGCCTGGAAAAACTTGAAGAACTATCACGAAAAATCAACACTCAGCAACAGGGTGCATTTAATGCACAAAATATGTAGTCTGAAGTTTGACGACCAAGGAAATATGGAACAACACATAGAGGAAATGATAACTCTGTTCGATAAGTTGGCGGCGTTGGGTGAAGAGTTCTCCGACAGATGGAGAGTTGCAATGCTACTCAGTAGTTTGCCCTCTTCGTACGACACATTGGTAACAGCGTTGGAAGCGAGGCTGGAAACCGATTTGACAATCAGCCTTGTACACGCGAAATTACTGGAGGAATTCCTTAGAAAGAACAGTGTAAGTGCCACAAATTCAGCATTAAAGGTAAAAAGTTTTCCAAAATCCAACAGCAAAAAATGTTTCTTTTGTAAGAAGAGCGGACATATAAAGCGGGATTGTCCATCATATCTGCAGTGGAAAAAGAGCACCGAAAAAAGGAGTGCAAACAAAGTTGTTTGCCTAGACGAGTTCTGCTTTCATTTCAGTTCCACAAAATCAGATGGCTGGATTGTGGATTCAGGAGCCACGTGTCATATTACCAATAAGGAGGAGAATTTTATCTCTTTGAATTCTCAGCATAAGGATAAAGTGATCATTGCAAATGGTCAAGAGATGTGCGCGAGCGGTAAAGGTGTGTGCAAGTTGTGTGTGCTTGTTAAGAACAGAAATTTCAATTCGTGTCGAAGACGTACTTTACATTCCTGAGTTCCAAGGGAGCCTGCTTTCGGTTCACGCATTAGTGCGTAAAGGTTTTGGTGTCACTTTTGCTGGAAATAAGTGCAGTATCCAAACTTCAAATGGATGTGAGGTTGCAGTTGCTGATATAGAGGGTAATCTGTACAAACTTCGAGAGAAAAAACAGCCAAAGCAAGCAATGATGGTCAATAGCAAAAACGACAAGTTGCACTGTATACACTATTGGCATCGTGTGTTTGGACATCGAAGTATGGATGCAGTTAAGCGAATGGTGAGTGATTCTCATGTTAGTAGTTGTGACTGTTCCGATGTTTGTGGAATATGCATGCAAGGGAAGATGACACGGTTGCCGTTTAATTCTAAAACCAGCAAGAAAAGTACTTCAATTCTGGACTTGATACACAGCGATGTTTGCGGGCCAATGCAAACAGTAACACCCGGTGGCAAAAGATATTTTTTAACATTGATAGATGACTTCAGCAAATTTTCAACTGTTTTCTTATTAAAGGAGAAATCAGAAGTATTTGGATATCTTCAGCAATACGTCGAGCTAATTAAGACTAAATTTTCAAGAAAGCCGAAAGTTATTAGATCGGACAACGGGGGTGAATATAGGTCTGGTAGAGTAGTTCAGTATTTAAAGGCTGAGGGCATTGACTACCAATACACAACTCCATATACTCCGCAGCTTAACGGAACCGCAGAGCGTAAGAACAGATCGTTAGTAGAGATGGGAAGGTGCATGTTACTGGATGCAGGATTAGGTCACGAGTTCTGGGGTGAAGCTATAATGACTTCGAACTACCTTCAAAACATTTTACCATCAAGCGCCATTCCGACTACGCCATACGAAATGTGGACGGGGTAAACCGAAAATTGATCATCTCCAAATATTTGGTTCGAGCGCGTTTGTTCACATCCCAAAGGAGTCACGAAAGAAATGGGACATTAAGGCTGAACAGCTGACTTTTGTTGGATACGATGCGCATTCCAAAGGCTTTCGTTTAGTCAATAGGGAAACCAAACGTATTGTCATCAGCCGTGATGTGAAGTTCGTGGGGATGAAACAAGTCACTAATGATAAACCTATTCAAGAACGATTCGAAGGCACAGACATTGACGTTATCGTTTCAAAGGGGTCTTCGCGTACTGATGTTTTCAGTTTATCCACTAACAAAGATGAGGGAGATGCAAGTTCAGGCGCGATTCGTCTGAGTCTGAATTTGAAGATGCATTCGAGGAAGATGGTATTGAACCATTTACAGGCGACGGGATAAGATCATCGTCACGCTTTAATAAGGGAGTGGCACCAAAGCGGTTGATCAGTGAAATCAACAGTGTCCTGCATGTGGGTGCTATTAAGGAACCTAACAGTCACAGAGAGGCAATTGTTAGCGAGCATTGCGAAAACTGGAAGAGAGCAATGCAGGAGGAGATGAAGTCACTCAAAGACAGCGGTACTTGGACTCTGGTTCAACCTCCAGCAAATGAAAATATCGTTGGGTGCAAATGGGTATATAAAGTCAAGCGTGATGTTGAGGGGCGAGTACAGCGGTTTAAGGCCAGATTAGTTGCGCAGGGTTTTAGTCAGAAATTTGGCACTGACTATGATCAAGTATTTGCACCAGTAGCGAGGCAAGCTACTTTCAGAGCGTTACTATCGATTGCGGGTAAGCGGAAAATGAAAGTTAAGCATTTTGATGCAAAAGCGGCTTTTTTGAATAGCCATCTTAAGGAAGTTATCTATATGAAGCAACCACCCGGATTTGAATCTGAAAACCAACAGCTGGTATGCAAACTCCAGAAAGGCCTTTACGGTTTAAAGCAGGCGGCCTTTACATGGAATCAAACTATCAGTAAAGTCTTAATTGAAAACGGATTCATCCAGAGCAGATCGGATCGGTGTTTATACAAGAAGAAACCGAATGATATCAGGATTTACTTATTAATTTACGTAGATGACATCATCGTTTCCAGTTCTTCTGAAAAACTCATCATCGAAGCTGAGCAGATATTGCGGTCTCCTTTCGAAATTAATAACCTGGGAGACGTAAGGCACTACTTGGGATTATTATTCCAATCCTAAAAAAAGGTAATTGCAAAGATGTTAATAATTATCGACCCATATCCCTCCTTCCCGTTTTCTCTAAATTATTCGAGAAAGTTATCAAAAATAGAGTGGTGAGTTTTCTGGAAAAGCATTCCTTTTTCAGCTCAAGTCAATTTGGCTTTAGAGCTGGTATGTCAACAGAAGATGCTCTCTTAGTTTTCTGTGAACAAATTTATACAAGCTTGGACAAAAAAAAAGACCACTGCTGCGTTGTTTATAGACATTACGAAGGCTTTCGACACAGTAGATCATACTCTGTTACTCTTAAAATTAAGGAAAGCTGGTTTTCGTAGTTTCATTCTGGATTGGTTTTCCTCATTTCTTCAAAACAGAAAGCAAGTTGTGAAAATAGGTCCCACAAGGATCGGTCCTGGGACCCATCCTTTTTCTAATTTTTATTAATTCTATTTTTAGCCTCCCACTAAAAGGTAAGAAAACCGGTTTCGCTGATGACATTGCCTGCTCGTATTCAACTGTTTCAGTTTTAAATCTGGTTGCCGACATCAATCATGATCTAGAGCTATTAAGACACTGGTTTAAAACACACAAGCTGGTTATCAGTGCTAAAACAAAAGTTATGTATTTCAAACTCCCACGGCTAAATAGTTGCCCTCCACCATTAATATTCCACAGTTGTGACTGCAAGAATATGTTGTTAAGTACAGAAACCTGTGTTACAAGTCCAAATATAACAACTTCTTTTGATATTGATGAAGTTTGTTCGCCAAATTGTTTCCTAATAGAAGGTGTATCTACTTTTAAATATCTGGGTCTTCTTTTTGACTCTCAAATGAATTGGAACTCACATACCTTGCTGTTAAAAAATTATATGTTGAGAGCTACTTATATAATGTATCATCTAAAGAGGTTGTGCTCCCAAAAACTCCTACAAACCGTATATTATGCCTTAATACAATCAAAATTGCAATATGGTCTGGAGTGCTGGGGTGGCACTTACAACTATAATTTGCACCCTTTGTTCATATCACAAAAACATGCTCTCCGAATTATATGGAAAAAAAGGCGTCGAGAACATACTTTTCCGCTTTTCCTGAAGTCAAAAATACTGCCTTTAAAACATCTTTTCTTCTACAAAGTCCTGAAAATATTTTTCCGAAGGAGTGGTATTTTGCCAAACCAAGAAATTCCTATTTATCAACTTCGGAGTGCTGAAAGAAGAATCGCTTTCATTCCGCCTCATAGTACCCAACAGTTTCTAAATTTCTTTTCATCGTTAGCGCCTAGATTATACAATAAATTACCGCTTGTAACTCGGCACATTTCACAGTCCTTTTTATTTAATAAACAAGTTAGACAATGGCTCTTCAACTTTGACCATGCCCAGATCAATACTCTGATCAGAATTGTTACGTAAAATTTAATATATAACTCACCGAGTTTTTCAACTCTTTCATCACCCCACAACCAAATATTTTTAAATTTTTTTTGTAGTGTAATATTTATTTACTCAAATCACTTCATTCGCCACTAGTTGGCTAAAGGTTCTTATCCTTAGTCTCTATAGAATGTAAAGATATACAACAATGCTTTATTTGTATTATTATGAAAAACACTTAACTTTAAACTGTCTGTAAATCTTTTTTTCCTTTTGAAACTATATTGTTTACTTAGTTTTATAGATTTAAAGTTTTTTGTAAGCTCTGTACAGTACATTGTTGAAATAAATAAAAAAAAAAAATAAATAAATAAAGAAGTCATCAAAAATTCGCACGGCGGTTACTCGATCAGGCAGAAGCAGTACATTGACAAGCTAGTTGAGGAATATGGACTTCAAGGTGCAAAGCTGTCTAAGGTTCCACTCGATCCAGGCTACGGTAAAGGTGATGACAATTCAAGCATGCTGATTAGTAACAATCAGTACCAGAAGTTAATTGGTAGTTTGCTATTCATTGCCACTAATACGAGACCAAATATAGCTGCAGTGGTTAGCATCTTGGCCTGCAAGACAAATGCACCGAGTCAGGCTGACTGGACCGAGTTGAAGCGTGTTCTGAAATATCTGAAAGGGACTTCAGATCTCAAACTTCATCTTTTTAATAAGAACAGCCAGGACGATGTGTTGATTGGTTATGCTGATGCAAATTGGGCGGAAGACCGGTCTACTCGTAAATCAAATTCAGGTTACGTTTTCTTTCTAAATGGAGGGTCAATAAGCTGGGCATGCAGAAAGCAAACTTGCGTTTCACTATCTAGTACAGAAGCAGAGTTCGTGGCTTTATCTGAAGCATGTAAGGAAGCAACTTGGTTAAGAAGCGTTCTTACAGATTTAGATTGTGCGCAAAAGGATGCAACAGTTATATATGAAGATAATCAAAGTTGCCTGAAACTTATTCAGGAAGAGAAGCTCAGCAATAGGTCAAAGCATATTGACACCAAAACTTTTTTTGTAAAGGATTATGTTGATAAATCTTTTGTTATATGCAAATATTGTTCATCGGAGAATATGTTGGCTGATATGCTTACAAAACCCCTTGCTGCTTCTCGCCTTGAAATGTTGAGAACTAAATGTAGTATACTAAACGAATGAGGAGGAGTGTTGGAGTTCCATTCGTTCAGCAACTATAAACTAAATGCACCCATTTGGTTTTGAGTGCTTTATCTTATTTATAAGTTATCTATGTCATATTTATTTTCATTACGTAGAACGTCATTTATTCAATAAAGTATTCTTTCTTCTTTTGTTGTCAACCTACAACGTGGTTTTCTCTGTGTCTTGATTTTATCCACTGAGCGTTCTGGAATCTTACACATATGGTAATATTGTCAAAATATTATTTATGAACTTTTCTACTCCATAAAGAAATATTAACATATTGTTTTTCCAGAATATTTTTTCTCCAACGATGAATAACGATAACAGGGCATTTTGAATTTTATTTTTGCACTGCAAACTCACCGAAAGATACAAAAAAACAATTGCGGCCTATGAAAATATATTTAATTTTCTATAGATATGCACACTATCTAGATCTAGATGCAAGAAATAATTGATGATTAAAACTGCAAATGTACATTTACGTGCATATAAGTACATCAAGGAATGTTACAATATGGAGAAATATAAGAGGCATGTTTTTTGGGCAAATCCTTGGAGTTCTGAGCGGATAACACAAACAATAATTAGCTGGCTGAACTAGATACTCTTGCGATTTGTATATTTAGAAAATAAAATATGCTTTGAGATTGCTCGCAGTGAAATTGCATCTACCTGCTCGTGGCACTCGGGTAACAGTGTCCTTACACTCATTTAAAAAAATAGTTAAGATATTTACATCACCGTTCTCCGAATAAAAAATAGAAAAACCGAAAATCTGTTCATAAAGCTTTCTGCCTAGCCAACATTTTTATAAAGATGATTTTACTTGTTTTAAGGTTGGATTCACACTTGCTGAGACGGCAGTGCATTCGTCAGACGAAGAAAAAATACTTTTCGATGTCTTAATCCTTTGACGGTGTAACATGGAAGGATAATTTTATCCACGAAGCTAAACACTTTTCATTTCCTATGCTATATTAATGGAGCAATCATTTCCTTGAGGACCCTTGGCGCGTTAACTGTGTAATATTCTGTTTTCGTTGTTGAAGCTATAAGCCCCCTTTAGGAGGGTTAACCCTAAGGCGGAATAATATTTGTACGGAAAATATTTTTTTTGATTTTGTTTACTTGCATTTTCTTATTATCAACCACTTAGGTGTTGCAAAACCCCCACCTGTTTTTTCCATAGTTGTGAAAAACACCTTAACTCACGAATCGTTTTGAAGTGGAATTGTTTGAAACTTTAAAGGTTTGTTAAAAGATAGACATAAAAAATAACCACAGAAATATCTTTTACCTTTAAGGGAAGTAGGTACAAGCGAACATACACTGGCCATACATTTTGCAATCGATTTTCAGTCTTTATGCCTGTTGGAAATTTTTATACACGCAAACTTTTACTACCTGGGAACAGGTACATATTTTCCCAACAGTAAGTAATAAAATTAACGGGTAAATAAGAAACGATCGCTGGAATTACCCAAGATCAAACAAAAAGCGAAAAGATCAGACTTGAAAAGCGTATAAAAATATGCGCCACTAGGATGCGGCCATTGCGATATTTTGTTGCAGGAATTCACATCAGCGATTTTTTTCAAAGTTTTGTTAAGAATATTAAAAAAAGCGTTGAAAAGAACTGTTTATATTTAGTTAAAAAAATGGGTTCCGCAAAGACTTTGACAGCGACAGAAAAAGGAACAAAATGGATTCTTTCAAGGAGTAAGGACTCTCAGGCCGAGAAATTGCAATTAGGCTAAATAGTAGTAAGACTGTTGTAAACAGAAATCTTGCGGATCCACAACACTATGGGAAAATCAAAAAGAAAGCACGGCAGAAGCAATCACAATGCGAGAAAAGCGGGTTATTCTACGGCTTGCCTCAAATTCTACTCTACCAGAGACCAAAATAAGGGCCAACAGCGGAGAACCAGCCAGCATATTTGTATTTGTATTTATTTATCATAATAATTTGCTGTGCAATAAGAACTACATTCTTTAAGAGTGCACAGTTAACATGTGGATATACATGGCGACATATTTTAGCATAGCAACGGTCCGAAGGATAATACGAAAAAGTGGTACTATACAGAGAAGAAAACTTAAAAAGAAGCCTGTTTTGAGGCAACTACACAAGGAGCATCGAATGAATTTTGCAAGAGAACATGTCGCTTGGAGCAGTGAATGGAAACGCGTTGTCTTTTCGGATGAAAAAAAGTTTAACCTTGACGGCCCCGATGGTTACAACTTTTATTTCCATGATCTAAGAAAGGAGGAGCTTATTTTGGCAAGACATCACAGCCGTACATCAGGCGTAATGGTGTGGGGATCTATTACCGACTATGGCACAATCGAGTTGGAGTTGTTGTCCACAACAATGAACGGAAACAACTACAAATGGTTGCTGGAACGGTCCTTTTCAAAAGTGAAAACATTTTCGGACCCCTGTCTTGGATATTCCAACAAGGCAATGCCCCTATCCACACTTCCAGGTTTGTTAGAAGTTGGATTCAATCAGAAGACGTGGAACTTTTGCAATGGCCGCCCTACTCACCGGACTTAAACATAATCGAAAATATTTGGGCAGGGCTATCTGGTAAAGTAAAGGCGGCAGACAATTTGAAGACAAGGACACTTTAATCGAAGCTATTCGTGATGCCTGGGCCCAAATTTCTCTTATTTATTTTAAAAAAAATGTATGATTCTATTCCAATCCGTCTTATAGAGGTTATATCATTATTAATGTAGAAAAACATAATAAATAAATGTTTTAAAACCATAAAATGTAAACATTTTATTCATTTTTTCCTTTCTTTCGAAGATTTTGCCTGTGGCCTTATCCTAGTGTCGCATCTTTTTATACGCTTTTCAAGTAGTTCATTGTTTGATCTTGGGAAATTCCAGCGGTCGTTTCTTATTTACCCTTTAATTTTATGACTTAATGTTGGGAAAATATGTAGCTGTTCACACGTACCTAGTAAAAGTTTCTGGGTATACAATTTCCAACAGGTATAAAGACTGAAAGACTGATCGCCAGTGTATCACTTCAAGTGGTTTTTGTGTAATAACAACGTTTAGTTAGACTGCTAAGCTTCCGTCAATTTACATTAAATGGTGCAATCAATGACAACAACTTGTGACTGCTACAAAGTGAAGTGGTGACTGGAGATATCTTTGTTTTGGACGCATGTAAATAAGCATCACCTCTTTTAACCAATATCTGGAGAAGCTACGCAATTAGGGAAAATCCAGGGGAAAATCCAAATGCTTAGTATGTGTGATGTTTCCGTTAACAGATAAAACAATCCTCTAAAAATTAAAACTACTAATGGATTATGAACTTATATGAGACAATAAATGCCATCGGACTTATCAATACTAAAAAGAATAACTTCTGAAACTAAAGTACTATTCAGCTCTAAATGATATGATAAATATGTAAAGCTAAGAAAGTAAATATCAAGTCGCTTAAGTAAAGTAACGCTTAAGCGGTCCCTAGACGCTCAATATTATTGTCCGTCTATGGATAATATTGCAAGGTTGTGCAATATATTGAGGAAAACCAAACCCCTTTTGATATTTATTGCACAATATAAAATATTGTACCGTCTGTGGGTACAATTGCACAATATTTAATTTTCAAGTGTCGAAGAGTAAACACCTCCGAGAGAGATTTCAGTGAAAATGTCACAAGCAAAAGAGGATGAGAGAAAATTTATTTTAGAGTGTATCGAAGTGTTGTCTACACAAGTATCAGCTGCCAACTAAATTATTATATAAAATATTGAACAGGCTGTGGGCCTAGCCAATAATATTGGGCAATATTTTGCACAATAATATTGAGCGTCTAGGGACCGCTTTAGAGCTAAGCTCTTTAGTATATATATTTTCGGTTTTGTTGTTTTCAAATTTATTTTGTTTCCACAAACAATTTGTTTATTATCCGAAAAAAAACCCAACTAATTGTTGATACAGGACCCGGTAGGACTATTCTACGAATTTTCGACACGAGAGCAACGAAGACGACAGCATGACAAGACATATCATCGATGTAAGCAGCCTTTAATATTATCCGTTCTTTATATAAACCCCTCGTCCTCTTCTAGTCTTTCCTGCAGCTGAACTTACGTATTCCACTTCAGCGTAAGCGCTCCGGATTGTTTGTGTCGCGATATAATGGAACATCGAAAGTTGTCATCGTTGTTGTTCGCCATAAAGAAAGTCATCCTGATGCCATGCACATTGAGGGACACGTGAGGCACACTCGACAGTATAAGGATGCTTGGGAAAGAGAACCCTGTTTATTTTCTATTTAACGAAAATATCACAAAACTTTGTGTCTTCGAGTTGAGTTAAAAACTATTTACTTGAGAATAATGCGCAGATATGTTTGTACGTTTAGTTATTGGATGGAAGTTGTGCAATGGCGTCTAGCGATATGGAAGCCTTTGAATGTTAAGTAAAGTACGTAGGATGATAAAAAACGGTTTGAAAAACTGCTGTTCGGTAGTTGAAGCTTTACATCTTGAACTATAGGAATAGAATGGAATACAAACGATATTATTTGATTCATAATATATAAGCGTATATAAACTTAGATAAGAAAAAGAAAAAACCCTCGACATCGACTTGGCAGCACTATGCTGGCTGATATTTGACATTTAAACCTTCTTCTTCTTCATTATCTCCCTCTACCAAACACACTTAACTGCGTCCCTACTGGTCCGCCTGTGGGGTTCGCCGGTCCGACCTCAGAAAAAATTGGCAGGCCTCCCGATTTTGAATCACTTCATCGCTGAGGCCAATCAATGTTGCTGCATTTGCGTGAACGTTGATTGGTGTTGCCTATTGACAGGTTTTGTAGGATCTCTCCTTTGAACATGACAGTACCTACTTAGCCGGTAGCACTCCATTTTTTTTCTACACAGTTTCTTTGACGTAAGGCTTCCTCGCATCTTGGAACTTCTTATTCGATCAGTCTTTGTTAGTCTTCCTGTCATGCGAAATATTTTCATCTCAGCTACCATTAATTCCCCTTAATTTTTTTATGCTGTCCAATATTGTTAACCGTATGTGAGCGCCTGCGGCGTAGAGCTTTCCTTTCAGCTTAGGGGGCATTTTTCGATCACAGAGGATGGCTGAGTTTTCCCGCCACTTCGTCCACCCTACGATTTCGCGATGCTTAATGTCTTCATCACAGCTGTTGATCGTAAATCCCAGATATTTGAACTTTTCGCACTTGGGTATCACTCCTCCATTCATATAAATGTCTGAAATAGGTCGGAGTGGATCAGAGAACGGGCAGGTCAAGTAGTCTGTTTTCTTCGGTCTAATACGATACCCATTGCTCTCCAAAAACTTCCACCCATACTTCATGTATCGTACCTGCTCGTTGAAGGCACGTTTGATCCTAGCTTATGATGGCTCCATCGTCACCAAAGAATATCTTATGCACTTTGGGGTCCGTCACTTTTCCTTCAAGCAGATAATGAAGGACTATAATAAATATGCTTCCCTGGTGTACAACGACTTTGATAGCGAACTCCTCGGTGACGCCAACGGGGCATCTTACTCTTGCCTTTACTTCGTCAGACATGTCCATGATCATCTGTACGTAGGTTCCTGGAACTCCTTGCTGTCTTAGCGCCACCCATAGCAGAGGTTGGTTATCAAAGGCCTTTTCAAAATCAACCAAACCCATATGAGGAATCACGATGTTTTCCATCATGATCCTTATACTTTGGATTGCATCGCTGGTTGGTTTAACTGAGACAAAACCGCACTGGTCTTCAGATAACCGTATTACTTTCAACATCCGGCTACCTAATACCCGCTCAAGGATCTTCAAGTTGTGGGACATCTGGTTGATTGAACGGTAATTGTCACAGTCTCGCGTATCGCCGTTTCCTTTGTACAAATGAAGAGGACAACTTTCTCTCCACTGGTTAGGCCTTCCATACATGACTTATACAGAGTGTCAATTTAGCCTATTCTTCAATCGCCGTGAAAGTCTCGAACATGGCACTTTGGGAACGGCCGATGATGTCGTTATCGTCCGCATACCCGAGTAGTTCGAGGGATCTGTTCAAGATAGAGCCTCCGTATTGACATCGCCCTACGCACTATCTGCTCTACAGCAAGATTGTAGAAGTCACATGATAGCGCATCTCTTTGCCAAAATCCGGTGCAGGTTATAATTGGGAAGAGCTGCTCCCTAACAACATAACTGGATCAGTTTCGCCGATCATGCTATCACATGCGGCTTTAAAGTCAATGAAAAGATAGTGAGCCTTGACTTGAATTCGTTGGTCTTTTCCAGGACTTGCCTCACTGGCTTATTGTCGATCTGCCGGGCCGGAAGTCACACTGGTACGTGCCGATTAGTGTGTCGCAGAACGGCTTAAGACGTTCACATAGTAAGTTGGATAGGATCTGGAATTTGGCAGGGATATGCCTCGATAGTTCCTTCAGGGCATATGATCGCCTTTCTTGTAGATGGGGCATATGGAGCTGATAGTCCAGTCATTGGGCATGCTTTCTTCCAGGGGCTATTAGTGGTTGTTATCATGGACTCAGAAGTCTTTATCAATTTCTCGGCATCTTGAGAATAATTCCACCATACTTCTGAAAATCTGTTGTCAGACTTCTACGGACCATCATCCTTCACCATATCAGTTCAGACAGAGCACTCATTTTTGGGAAAAATAAACAATGAAAACAAAACAAAAACAAATCAGCCCCTATAATCGGAAAGGGAGTGTCGTCGCAATGTTGTTCTCGGGTCCGAGGCAATTACTATCCAGAAGGAATAATAATGTTGAAAGTATATTTGAACGATTGTATAATGCCAACTACTGATTTCCAGCAATTTCTAGCTATTTCTCGAAAATTTGAAAGAGTCTTAATAGAGGTTAGAGACCAGCGCACACAGTTTATATAAACTTCCCTTTCTCCCACCATTCATAAATGTTGTCAAGCAATCACACCTGCAAGCATGTAGGAGACACAGTCTATCCATTTTTATAAAATCGATTCTGAATGAACCTGGTGAATCCATGAAAGCTATGCAAGTGCAAGCGACCACGTTGTGTCGTTTATTTAAATTGCACTAAAACAAAAAAAAATGCAGCACCAAGAGTCAGAACTGCATGTGCATTGTGCATGTTTGTATTTTAACTTTTTAATATTTATGTGCAATAAAATATGCCCAACGAGCGATGGGTAAATATTTTTGAATATTTTATTGGACTATAAATTTATTTGCCAGAATAGAATTTAAGCAATTAGAGCTATATAAATAAATCTATTGCGCTGCTGGCTGGCTGGATCAATTCAAATTAATGGAACAAATTGCGAATTTTATTTAAAAGAAAAAGCAGAGTTGTATTTGGATGAATCTTCATACAAGGTGGCGCAAAAGTCATCATCCTATCGGAAGAAGCTATAATTTTTGCAAATGGCGGCAAATGTAAATTCTACTTTGACATTTGTGAAGTTAACTATACAGAAAAAACTTAAGACACCAATTAACATAATCCAAAAGCAGAACCAAAGTTTTTCATTCATAAAAAAAATTACAGCGAAAGAACATCGGGTGACAACTTTTGCGCCACCTGACAACTTTTGCGCCACCCTGTATAAAGGGTTTTTCAACAGGGACGTACAAAAGTAGAGCGACAGGGACAGCAAACGACGCCGAATTTCTTACCGCTCTTTTGACATTTCTCTTTAGTAAGGTTTGCCATTTCATGATGGAAAGATATACGAGCCAACAATGAATCAAAATTATTTAAAAATTTACTACCGAAATTCGGAGTCAGTGGCCTCAACGTTAAGAGCGCTACGTCCAATTTATGGTCGTCACGAAATGGTCCAGTCGCTTGGCCGCCTCGGTCGTGCGATTTGACGCCGTTAGACTATTTCCTGTGGGGCTACGTCAAGTCTATGATCTATGCCAACAAGCCAGCGACGATTGATGAACTTCGTACGAATATCGAACTTGAAATTGCAGCAGTATCGGCCGATTTATGCTTGAAAACCGTCGAAAATTGGGTTCAGCTTCTGGACTTCTGCAAGCGTGCCCGTGGTGGCTATGCAAAAGAAATCGAGTTCCATACATAATGGCATCGAACATACTTTCACAGGAATAAAGAATTTCATTGATATCCAAAACCGTTTTTGTTTTATTTAAAAAAAAAACTTTTGTAGCGCTCTTATTGAAAAATCCCATATAAACGAAAATACTTTTATTTGTATTACACTAGGTCCGTTCGCGAACTAATATGCAAACGTAAATTTATATAAACTTTCGTGCAAAATTACACAAACGTTACTGAGAAAATGGTTAAAAGATGAATGAAAGAAAAATGTTCCTTCGTTCATTTTTCTTCACACAGAAGGTCCGTTCGCGTACTTTATGTGTAGACAAATGAAAACTGTCAAATCTCCAAAATCCAGAGAGAATCCTCTCATTTCAAAGAAAAGTACGCGAACGCTTTTGTGTAAAAAGATGAAAAACGTCAAATTTTGGCTTGAAAAGAAGCAACCGCTGTTTTTCTTTTGCTGCAAACTCATAGGATTACATCATTTGACAGTTTTCATTTTTTTACCAGCTGAAATTCTGTGTGAAGAAAAATGAACGAAAGTACATTTTTCTTTCGTTCATCTTTTTACCATTTTCTCAGTACGCGAACGCGTTTGTGTAGTTTTGCACGAAAGTTTATATAAATTCACGTTTGCATATTAGTTCGCGAACAGACCTAATCTTTTCTGCATCGCACTAATTGTTAATGCGCTGTTTACATTTGCTTGCGCAGTAACATCGGTTCACAATGCATTTCGGAACGTGATGCAATGTTACGATGCCTGTGTTTGTATTAAGGATTTTTTTTTATAATGTACGCACACTTAAGGGATTTTTTAGTACACTTATCATGCAACTACACACCGCGGGCGTTAAGGAACATAGGATTAGAAGAAAAGGAGAGATGCCGATGCATGTTGATTATAAATATTTGTAGGTTATAATGTGAAGGAAAAATAGAGCGTGGAGGAGTATTCCACATTCGTGCTGTACGGCTGAGGAAAGATTCTTTGATGGGTCACGCGCTTCTTCTTCAGGTGTGGAACAGGAACGGCAATGTGTGTTAAGCTCATTAAATTACGATCTTAACAGCATAACTCAGTGGGGTACAACCAATAGAGTGGAATTGAATGCCTCTAAAATGAAAGGCTGTCTTCTGTCATTAAAGCAAAACCCGCACACACTGCCATTATCCATAAATGGCACCTGCATCGCTGAAACAGAAGACTTTCCACTTTCGGTATGTGTGTTAATGACAACCTCCGTTGAAATGACCACATATTTGATATCGCCAAGAACGCTGCGAAATGTCGAGGCTCCCTTAAGCGATGTAAGAAATATTTCACCCCTTCTGATCTGGCTACAATTTATAAGGCGTTTATTCGCCCGAAACTCAAGTACAACGCTCATATTTGGTCTGGTGCACCAATAACTTATTTGGAGCTACTTGACAGGATCCAAAAACGCGCGGTAAAAATCATTGGCGACCAAGACATCGCGAGATCGATAGACTCTCTTAGTCATCGTCGTAATGTCTCCTGTCTTTCGTTATTTCCACCATAAGTGCTCAAACGTAATAGCCAGTTGCATTCCTCTTCTTGAACATTTCAACCGCAATACCCGCCATGCACTGAATGCTCATCAGTTCACCCTCAAGCCTGTATTCGGACGTACAGTGAAGTTCAAAGAGAGCCTTATTGCGAAGATCAGTCGACAGTTGATAATTGACTATTTTTAATGTGTGCTATTGTGAACGAACGATTCTATAAGATTTTGTCAATCGCAGTCAATTAAAAAAATGATATTGACAAAAATACCAAATGAATCGTTCGTTCACAATAGCACACATTAAAAATAGTCAATTATCAACTGTCGACTGATCTTCGCAATAAGGCTCTCTTTGAACTCTCCTGGAATGTGGAATACTCTTCCACGCTCTATTTTTCCTTCACATTATAACCTACAAACATTTAAAACCAACGTGCATCGGCATCTCTCCTTTCTTCTAATCCTTATTTCCTTAACGCCCGCGCTGTAAGCAATACATGATAAGGGTACTAAAAAAGTCCCCACATTAAAAAAAAAAATGTGGGCGGAGTAAGAAAAATTCGCTGGTGTGACACAATGGTCTGACGAACCTAGAGGCGGTAATACGTTTATAGCGTATTAGTCCGGGTGAGAGGGGGGAAACAAGCCCAGTGTGTTGGCGGTTTGACTGATTATGTCCGGTATTCGTGTCGTCTCTTAGTCAGATTGCTTACCTCAGCAAAAATCTCAACATGTTGTATTTTTGTATGTTGGTTGTGTATTCTTCGACGTCACTGCAGCTTCAGAGATTACACCCATTCTGATGGCGTGTCTGCTCAAAAGGCAGTGACCAGTAATTGCTCCGAAGTCCGAACACCGAGCTGGCACATGTACTGATATCGTTCCACGCACCAAATGAAACTAGACCGCTTGGACTAAATTCATCGAATGATATCAATTTGAACTACGATCGCAAGATGAAATTATACTAGCTCATTTCAACATCGCTTCCACTTAATTTTTAACGCCCCGTTCAAAATCATCCGCAGCCTAATTTCATACACCAAATGAAGCTAGGCCCCGCGTGGACTAGAAAGATAGATACTTTCTTTACTTTTTTCATAAAAAAGTGGCACAATCATGCTCATTTTGAGATTCGAATGAATAGTCAAGTCGTTCGAATGTCTATTTTCGTTCGAATTATACCGGTTTTCATCAAACAAATTTTCTATTCGATCGAATCTCAAAATACAAATTCTTCTAATTCGAGAAACTTTCGTTCGAATTCGAATGTCAAAATCAGAATATTTTAATTGAGCATACGTGCGGGTGCGGGCGCAGTGGCGCAGAGGTTAGTGTGTTGGGACTTCTAATCTAAAGGTCTCAAGTTCAACAATCCCGCCTGGGCCAAGTAACATCCAAAAGTTTTGTGCGTGTACCACTTTATAAGGGACAGGACAGGTAATTTATTTAAAAAAATGTTATGTTCGATATGATTAAAACCATTCACTAATAACATATTGATCATCTTGTGTGTTTAAAAATCTAGATTAGAAGAAAAACGAGACAAAAAAATACACAGCAAATTTGTTTGTTCATATCATTCTTTTGTTTTTTCTTTTCTTTTCATATAATCAATTTATACACACTGTTGAAGAGATAATATTCAATCTGCTTTGTATATAAGCTACTTCATTTCGAGCTATTATCCTTTGTTTAATGACAGGAATTTTGTTTGCTTTTTTAAATGTTAATTGTAAAATTCGAAGTGGTCGCGAGTCAAAAGACTTACTTTAGGAAAAAATGCAGTAAAACAAAGAAGTCTAAAATTATAAATTCAGCTTAAAACATTACACAAATATGAAACAGTAAAAAGCAGGAGTAGATTGGAAAAAGCAGAGGAAAAAATAGAAGAGTAATCGGTCAGGGCAACAAACATGAACTATATTTTGAAAGTTAAAAAATGCTTTTCTGCTAGGATTGAGTAGTTTCAACGATGAAACAACGCGGTTTAGTATATCCGTTCGTAAAACAGCAGATATGCCTGAGCCTTGAGCACCGTTTCCTCTGTAACCTCTTGCACCCGACTGTCCGAAACGTAGTACCATTTGCCGGGTGGCGGTGTGATGTTTGGTTCCTCAACCGGTGAAGGCTCTGGCGGCTCTTCGCTCTCTACCTCAGGTTCGGAGGAGCTGCAACTGGTGGAAAAATCATCGCTATCATTGGCTTTCATGCGAAGATCGCGGGCTTTTTCCTTGGCCAAAAGTTCTTCGAGTTTCTCTCGTTGCTCATCGGCTTGATCTAGCTCCGCTTTGCTCCCTTGGGGGATGAACTTCCATCGCTTATCGTCGGGTTGCAGCAAGGGCCGGACTTTTACATAGGCAGTGTAGTGCCCTCCGTACATGCCGCCAGAGTGCTCCACTATGCCGTACAATGCGTACAAAAGTTTTTTCTGCTTCCTATCAATATTTGGCAAGTTCTTCACCTTAGACCCACAGAACGGCGCAATGTCCAACACCATGGGGAAGGACACAGGCCAAGTTAGCTTACGGAAAATCCCTCGTTGCCCAATTTGGAAACGCTTCAGATGCAGAATCAGAACCGCAGGTGGACTAGAGATCAGGAATTGCTTTGTCGCATTCGTGTAGACCGTCTTGCCGTTTTCGCCGTTGACGCGTTTTGTACAATTATCGCAGCCGACCTTATTGTTGCCTGTCATCAATTCGAGGGCAGTGAAGTTGTTGAGGCACGATTGCACGGAGCACTCGCCGTCTTCGCATTGGTAGCGCGGCGCAATAGTAGTACTCCAGTCCGAATGGCTTTGAGTGCGAACTCGTTTCGTTTTTGTTCGCTTGGCCACGTTTACAGAGGTTACGGTCGTATCTATGGCCGCCGCCTCAGAGTTCAGATGGAGTTTATCCATTTCGTTGGAGAGTGTGTCGTGACCGCCTATTGCACCGCCACCATTTACCGTTGATATTGTGTCATTTGTTAGTGAGAGTTGTCGCACTAGATTAGCACCCTTTTCGCTGATACCAACTTCCAGTACCTTGTTGTTGGTCGCGACAAAAGCGGTATTATCCGTTATGTTAGAATCTAGAAACCGTGCCTGCACTTTAACATCGGCATTGGCTGGACTTGTGGCGATACCTGAGTCTGAAAGGCAAAATATTTAAAGTACACTCACAAGCTGGAAGATAATACTCACCATTTTCATCATCATCGAGGGAGTCTTTGTTGGGATTCTCTGGAGAATCACCACGTTTTTCTGGTACTAAGGGGCTGGTCATCTCGCTGTTATTTCCATTCGGATCACAGGGGGATGCCTCATTTGTTGTTGGTTTCGTTGCCCCTTTTGATGTCGTTCCAACTACGTCATCAATAAGATTATCCTCAACATCGGCATCGGATTGCTCCGACATAGACGAATCAGTTTCCATTGATTGCATAGAAGTCTGCTTCTTTTGATGATGTTTCTGCGCTCGCTTTGCTTTGCGCTCCTTATCTTTCTCTTTCTTCTGCTGGTGCTTGGAAGGACATGTCGGCACATTTTCTGGACTACTTTTACGGCGCATCGGAGGCTGTGGTTTCTCCACACTAACTGGCAAAGACATGTCAAGGAAATTTTCGTGCCTCGACGAGGTTTGGAAACAATCCTGGCACCGAAGAGTTGACACCAAAAAGCCGCGGAACACCTGCTCAGGACGAAGAATTCGATCGGCCGCCTGTTGGCCATATATCTTACACTTGTTCCGCATCTCTTCGCTCACGTTATTGATGTCCTGGTAGCCCTGATTTTGCAAAATCACTTTTTGGTAGCGCTTGAGGTCTTCAGATCTAAAGAAATTCAATAGTATTTCAGTTGGATGTACAAGTTGGTGACAAGATTGTGTCCTTACCTGACGCTCTCAAGTAAATGCCGCAGCAGCTCGTGAGAGTCATGCTGGTCTCCGCCGCAGAACTGCGGACATTTGGCGCAAAGTTTGTCAAACAGCTTGCTGGGCGTGAACACACCACCTGAAAGAATGAAAGCGAATAAGACTATGTGGATGCAAAAACAAATGCAACGAATAAATTGTTCGACAAATGTGACCAAGAAAAGATGCTGCTGTCCACTTAAAGGAACAATGCCAGAATAATGAGTTGTCCAACAAAATCCAACGCAAAAGAATGGAAGCAAGGTAGGAGTACGCGATCTTCTTCTTCCTTTCCGACGAGGTTATGATCAGGATTAAGGGAATCATAACCCTTCCATTTTACTGCATCTCTACTGGTTCGCCTGTGGGGTTCGGCGATTTGGTACGAGTACGCGAACAACGGACGAAAAAAGAACCTCTGATGGTAAATGTTGGATTACAGGAAAACGAAAGAATCTTTCGACGCAACATAAAACAGCCTCATCAGTGAAATGTATTTGTGCTTACAGCAAAAGCAGACCTAAAGTTATAAAGAAGCCCAATTTTTAAAAATCTGAAGAAACAAACAAACTCTTGAGTTGAGTGACATAAAATGGGAGTCTTTACCACTTTCAATAGCTCTCAACCAGATGTGGGCTGTCGGAAGACCCTCAACACCCTCAAATATCCAGACCATGTTCGAGTTCATAATTGCAACATTGTTGCACATTCAATGCATTTATGAACAGAAACACTGCTGCAAGAATGGGGCAGTTCTGCATAGCCAACAAAGGTTCATAAAAGTTCAAAAAGTAAGTAGGCGGCAATCAAAAATTGTCAGAAATAAAAATTATTCTTTGCAACGCGGCAACAAAACAAAAACAACTGCAAACTTAATCGCATTTTGACTGTCATTTTGCTGCAAAGATTTTTTTTTTATAATGTACTCGCACTAAAGGGATTTCTGAATACCCTTATAATGTAATAGCTACACAGCGCGGGCCTCAAGGAAATTAGGGTTAGAAGATGCACGTTGGTTTTGAATGTTTTTAGATTATAATGTGTATGAAAAATGGAGCGGGCAAGAGCATTCCACATTCGTGTTGTACGGCTAAGGAAAGATTCCTTGTATTTCACTTTACGTCCGAATACAGGCTTAAGGGTAAACTGATGCGCATTCCTTGCACAACGGGTTTTGCGGTTGAAATGTTCTAGGGGTGGAAGCAACTGGCTATTTCGTTTGAGCACTTATGATGGAAATACCGATAAAATAACGAAAGGCAGGAAACATTGCAACGATGACTAAGAGAGTCAAGCAATATGTTACAGTCACCAATGAGTTTTATTGCGCGCTTTTGGATCCTGTCAAGTAGCTCCAAATAAGTTATTGGTGCACCGAACCAGATATGAGCATTGTACTCAACTTTTGGGCCTTATAAATAATAGCCAGATCAGAGGGAGTGAAATATTTCTTGCATCGCTTAAGGAAGCCTAGGCATTTCGCAGCGTTCTTGGCGACATCGAATATGTGGTTATTCCAACGAAAGTTGTAATTAACACACATACCTAGAACGGAAAGCCGTTCGGTTTCAACGATGCAAGTGCCCTTCCTGGACAATGGCATGGTGTTAGGGTTTTGCTTTAATGACAGAAGATAGCATTGCGTTTTGTAAGCATTAAATTCCACTCTATTATTTACACCCCACTGAGTAATGCTGTCGAGATCGGAATTCAATGAGCTTAACATACGTTGCCGAACCAAGAAACGAATGTGAGAAGCTGAGGGTACTGTCATCGGCAAAGGAGTGGATTGGATTAGAGGTAATAAACAGGAGATCATTTATAAAAATGAGAAAGAGAGTCGGAGACAAAACAGAGGCTTGAGGAACACCAGCATTTATTTGGTGAGTTGCAGACTTGAAATCGTCCAAAGCAACTTGAATTGAACGGTCCGAAAGGTAATTTCTAATCCATTGAAGAAGATTATCATCGATTCCAAATGCACGCATTTTGGACAAGAGAGCTTGGTGCCAAACTCTGTCAAACGCCTTTGAAATATCAAGCACAACGATCGTACTTTCACCATCTTGGTGAAGAGATCGGTTCCACTTTTCGGTTAGATAAGTCATAAAATCAGCAGTGGACCTGTTGCTGCGAAAACCGTACTGCCGGTCATTAATCATTAAGTGGTTAACGTCAAATTTCTTTGCAACTTAATGTCCAAGTAATCTCCTCTATAACTAACCAAAATTTCTAAAATTGATTTCAAAACCTTACTAAGTTATTGTGCTACACATAAAAGTTAAAGTTTAAACCAAATCACTTTTATTTAACTTATAATAGCATTTCTTAATTATTCGGTGAACTTCCCAACAAAACAAAATGACATCTGAACAATCTCCTCGTAACTTGAGACCGATAGCACCGCTACAACCATCGCCATCCATCCTATTATCGGCAAAAGAAGAAAAAATGTTTAAGTCCCTTGAAAGTCGTCTTAATAAACAGATGAGTGGCTGCACATCGGAACTGAAAAAACTTATTCTGGAAGTCAATAAAAATTTATCGGACAAACTTGATAAAATTGTACTCGACTGTAACAGCCGCTTAGAAGACGTCACCAATACTATATCAGCGCTAACAACAAGAGTCGACGAAATCGAGAGTCGTCAATCATATAATTTTCAAGACACATCACAAAATAACGCGGAATCTCGGATCCAAGGAGGAACACACAACTCATATCACAACTCCTAAACAAATTTTCCGGATGAAGCCAAGAAATAGAAATAATAACTCAACAGACACCGCTATTGTTATAACATTTCAATCGGTAGCAGATAAAATAACTATATTAAAATCTATAAATGAAATGTACATAAAATCAAAACAAACAATAACCCTCCGTCATTTGGGAATGGATTCTGACAGCCGAATATTTTTAAATGAGAGTCTTACGCCATATAACCGCACAATTCTCCGTAAAGCTTTTCAATTGAAGAGGCAAATCCCAAATATGCTTTCTTCGGTGTTCACTCGTAATGGATGTGTTTATGTACGTCAGACACCAAAAGGGAAAGCTTTTCGCATAGACCACTTTACTGACTTGGACCAGCTAGTTGCAGGAATACCAAAATGATGACAAAGAACTTTAATCATCGTAAGCTATTTTTGCCTTTTGCTTTGCACAATTTAGGATTTTCTATTATAATGTACATGTAACTATTGTCTTTAACATTAATATTATCTGTAATTATTATGTGATCATTTTGTTGAATAGTTCCCTGTTGCCATTTATATTACTTGCCAAGTCCCCCTTAGAATATTATACATATACACTTCATGCAAAACTGGGTCGTCTGCCCAAGAGGCTGCATTTATTTATTATAATTCCTTTGACTAACTCTCATGAGTCAAAGTGTTTTCGGTAGCGATGGCTTGAACACAAACTTGCGTACCTTAATTAATATTCTTTGCAAACAACGTGATGGTTTGCGCTTGTGTCACATTAACGCTCAAAGTTTGTTTAGTAAAATAGATGAGTTTAGAAAATTGTTCGTTGATTCGGATGTTGATGTAATATGCGTCTCAGAAACCTGGTTTAAAACACATATTCAAAATGCTGTTTACAACTTGAGTGGATATCGGCAATTTCGTGGGGATAGGTATGGTGGGATTGGCTCTGGTACTGCAATTTATGTTCGTTCATGTATTAAATGTAAATCTGTTTTGTCTTCCCCTCCTGATAGTGTAACACAGTACTGTTTTGTCGAAGTCATGGGTGGTAATAGAAAAACTCTGCTTGGGGTATATTATCGTCCTAACAATCAAATAGATATGTCCCCATTTTATTCGCTGCTTGAAAACATCTCAACGCACTACTCAGTCGTAATTATTTGCGGTGACTTTAATTGCAATATTGTGAATAGAGAAAGCGCCTCGTTTGTAAATAACATGAAATCCCTTAGTCTAAATCTAGTAAATTCCTTAACTCCCACTCATTTTACTAACGCAAGTAGTACTTTGTTAGATTTATTTTTCTCAAATACTAGTGGCGATGTTTTCTTTAACCAAGTATCAGCTCCGATGTTTTCCAAGCACGATTTAATTTGTGCTTGTTTTGATATTTCACTCTCCCAGATTCCGCGTACCATCACTTATAGAAACTTTAACGCTTTAAATGCTAATCTACTTCGAGTTGATCTGGAAAGAGTAAATTGGCAATGCTTATATAACTATTAGTCATCAGATGAGCAGATAAATACGCTTAACGATATAATTCGTAGCCTTTTTAATACACACGTCCCAATTAAAATTAAAACTATTAAAAACTCAGTCATATCAGGTTTACTCCTGAAATTATGGATCTCAAAAATAGACGCGACTTGGCATTCAAGAGATGGAAACGATTTAGGCTGCAAGAGCACTATAATGATTTTCGTAGGCTAA
This sequence comes from Portevinia maculata, assembly GCA_949715645.1. Lineage (NCBI taxonomy): Eukaryota > Metazoa > Arthropoda > Insecta > Diptera > Syrphidae > Portevinia > Portevinia maculata. The sequence continues at coordinate 12,461,772 of OX454526.1, forward strand.
GAAATATTATAACTCTTAAAATTTGTAAGGCTAAACGTAGATTTTATCCTAAGCATCTGAACAGTAACTTACCGACAAAGACACTATGGAAAAATATTCGTGATATTGGAATTGGTTGCAAAGATGAGTTTGATTTTTCTAGTGTAGATCTAAATAACCTAAACAATAAATTTGTGCAAAGCCCTATGATGTCATCACTTAACATGTGCCCTACTGTTACGTTAACTACTGTGGATGATTTTGAATTTCGTCGGGTAGAGCAAACAGATGTTGTTAAGGCAGTATTATGTATTAAATCCAAATCGTCAGGACTTGATGAAATCCATCCCTTATTTATTAAAACTATCCTACCATTTATCCTTCCAGTACTTACCCATATATTTAATACTATCCTAATGACATCCCGTTTTCCCAGTGCCTGGAAAACTGCAAGAATAATACCCGTTCCTAAAAATAAAGGAACTGCACAAACGCCCCCTGAATTCCGTCCTATTGCAATTTTACCGTTTCTGTCGAAAGTTTTTGAGAAAATTGTTCATGTCCAAATATCATAGCATCTTCAGCATAATGCTTTACTTTGCAAACACCAATCAGGATTTAGAAAGCAGCATAGTTGTACCTCAGCGCTGCTTAAAGCAACGGATGATCTAAGGTTGTGCATGGAAAAAGACCAGATCACACTGTTAGCATTATTAGATTTTTCTAAAGCTTTTGACACAGTAAATCATTCAAAACTTATATTTAAACTTTTAAATCAATTTAATTTCTTGTCTTCAGCAGCCTCTTTGATTTACTCGTACTTATCCGACCGTACCCAAGCAGTTGTGGCTGGCAATGCGATGTTCAATTTTAAGCACACACATGTAGGTGTCCCGCAAGGATGTATCCTGGGCCCACTTTTATTTTCCATTTTTATAAATGATCTACCCGACACCATTACCTTTTCTTCTGTTCATATGTATGCCGATGATGTTCAGATGTATTTTTGCTTTAAAAAAGGTCATACTCAAGACGCCACACTCAAGTTCAATTGTGACCTTGAAAGCATCTTTTAATGGTCACAAAGAAACAACTTATGTTTAAACCCTAAAAAGTCTAAATGCATGCTAATATCCAAAACTGTTATGGATTAACGTGATTTTTCTAGTTTATGTCTAGGAAATGAATGCATAGAAATAGTTGATAGGGCTAAAAATTTGGGCATTTGGTTTGATAGCAACTTAAGATGGGATCTTCATGTTCGTATTGTTGTAGGAAAAATATATGGATGTCTGCGTAACCTATATATGTCATAGTATTATATTATGGGTCTGAGGTTGCAATGTACTGCAATGCTGAATCCAAAAGAAAGCTTAATGTTGTCTTTAACAATATTACTCGTTATGTGTTTGGTTTAAAGCGCCAGGATCGTATATACGCATATAAAACTAAAATTCTGGGCTTAACGCTGGATAAATACTTAGACTATTGTACTATAAAATATTTGCATAAAACCATAATATCGCGAAGACCAGAATACCTATTTGAAAAACTTACTTTGTCTAATCTGCCTCGTACTCTAACTATGATCCCTCCGCGTGCAACATGCATTTCAACCGAGCGACAATTTTATGTTCATGCTATTCGCTTATGGAACTCTCTCCCTCTTGGCGTAAGAAGACTTTGTTTTGTAGACCGTTTTAGTGTATCTCTTTTTTCTTACTTGGCTGGTAATTTAATGTAGGTTTTAGGGCTTTTAATGTTTTAATGTTAAATATTTTTTTTTTTTTATAACTTTAATTTTTAATACATATCAATACCGTAATTTTGTAAACCTTTTTGCTTAGGCTTAACCATTCTATTTTTCACTGTCTTTTTATTGTAAGCATTTTGTACCCAGTTTTCCAAATTATATTAAATTAAAACTTAAATTTTATTAATTTAATTCAACTAAAATGTAATAATTAATTTGTTAATGATCACATTTACGTCATTATAGATACTTATTGTAATCTTTGTAAATGTTTTAAACCTAATAAAAATATCAAATAAATATCAAATAAAAATAAGAAGTTTTCGCGATTCAAGATATTTCATGAGCTGACGGTTGATCAGCGTTTCCATGACCTTAAAAAGAAGGGACTTGAGTGCAATTAATTGGTGGGAGGAGGGAGAGAAAAGATTCGCCCTTTTTGGTACTGGCTGGACAAATGCTGTTTTCCATCTCCTCGGAAATAGCCCTGAAGAATAGGACAGATAGAAAAGCTTACACAGTGGTTTTTCCAGCGAGGAAGAACACCTCTTCAGAACGATATTGGAAATACCATCTGGACCAGGGGATTTGTGAACGTCAAAATCTTGAAGTACTCTAGCCACTGTACGAGTGCGGAAGTGGATTGGTCCCATGGAGTATTCTACGCGCTCGATTACAGGGGGAGACAAAGCACAATCTGGGAGCGTTAAGCTGACTGCAAGCAGATTGGCCTTATCCATAGACAGCTGGAATGTCATTGTAAATGAGTGTCGGGATGGATGATGAGTCCGAATTCTTGATGTTTTAACGAATGACTTGTAGTATTTTTTGCCTCAACTTTTGGTCAAAGGAGAGTTTGAAACGATTAATGTGGGCATTGCAGTCATTTCTGGCTCGTTTAAACTTTTTTACGGCTTTCCTCAGATAGGTTGTGCATTTAGCAGGGATATGCCTTGATATACCTTGCAAGACAAGGATCGCCCTTGTTGTAGATGGGGCATATGGAGCTGATTATCCAGTCATCGAGCATGCTTTCTTCCACCCATACTTGGTTGATGATTTGATACATGCGCCCAACCAAAACATTACTCGTATCACGTATTTGAAAAGCTACGCTGGTAAGCTATCAGAGCCAGCGGTCTTATTGTCCTTAAGCTTTCTTAAAGCTAAAACAACCTCTTCTATAGTCTTCTATCTGTTCTTCATTGACAGGACGTGTGTTCTCTTCTAGCCGTTTCTCTCTATATGGTACCCATTGAGCAGCTGTTGGAAATGCTGCTTAAATAAATCTACTATTCTCTGCGTTTCGGTGACTAGGTTTCCATCGCTGTTTTGAAGAGCCTGCTTCCCGGTCTTAAACATTTTTTCGGGGATTATTCCGAAACGGCTCACAGTTTGGATAGATACAAACGGCTTAGTAAGCGAATTTCAGTTGCATTCAGGAAGAATTACTCGATAGTGGACAATATATGGAAAGGGCAGGAAACTTTATGCCTTCTTTGTCAGCTTTAAGGCAGCGTTTGACTCCATTGACCGAAGGTCATTTTTTTATAAACTAAGCAATCTTGGAGTGTCAACAGAAGTGCTGAAAGTAATACAGAGACTTTATGTGGAAAATATGTCTGCGGTCTCGGATGGAAAAAATGTGTCAAACTGGTTTGAGTCGCATATGGGCGTCAAGCAGGGTTTGCCTTATGAGTCTATATTTTCCTTCTTCCGGGACGACCTGCCGACTTTCTTAATTTTGGTGGGGTCGTACGCCTGACCTTCTGCAACATGAGAGATCGCCTCGTTTCAGACCTACGACGTGCGACGGGTGGGAAGGTAGAAAAGAGGAGGGTATCTTAAATTGCGAGGGATGGTGTTAAAGGCAATAAATTAATTTAAAAAATAATAACAATCAATAAAGACAGTGAGAAGATTATGTATAAGCAGAATGTCAGCGACATCTCTTCTTTTTTCGAGGGTCTGAAAGTTTATTAAATTACGGCGGTCGTGATATAGTGGTAGGATAACGTGATTATTCCACGGGATCCCACAAAAAGCAAAACGGAGAAATCGACGTTGAATGCTTTCGATTTTACTAATGTGGACCCAGTAATATGGTGCCCCTCACTTGGCTACCAGGAGGAATCGATTTTGCCGGAATTAAAGTAAGACTAATCATGCATGCTGATGATATATTCATTCTGTCGGATGCTCCAACAAATGTTGCAGATGATGAACAACAAGTAATATCATTACTGCAGTTTATGGAACTTAAAAGTTAATACCAACAAGTCAAAGGTAATGGTCTTCCGAAATGGTTCGGGTCGCTATGGAAAATGAAGAGCTTGAGGTTGTGAAGAAGTGCAAGTATCTTGGAATTATTGTAACACCTGAAGTGAATTTCAAAAAAACATCTACTGGAAAAATTGAAGGAGGCAAAAAGGGCAATAAATTAATGATGGGAAAATCTGCTCGGCAAAAGAGACATTTCAACAAACGCAAAATACAAACATAAGGCACACCAAAGACAAACGAGGGGTACAGTACATACAGCATGCTTCAATACAACCTTGAAGAGACAAAATATTTTAACGACCCATCATCACACTATTCCGTGAACACAATATCTCCGATTTTTAAAGCTATAGGCAAGGTTAGGTTAGGTTAGGTTATAGTGGCAGTCGGCAGAGGCCGACACACTTATACCAATGAAAGGTCCATTGTGATACCACACGGATATATCATCTTCCTACTCGTTGAATCCAACTGGTTCAACTTTTTGATGAAGCTTGACAGACTTTTGATGTCGGTGTTCATGAGATCGCTAAGATCATTGTAAAAGAAAAACCCTAAATGAGAGCAGGGCATGTGCAGAGGTTTTTTTTTTTTTTTTTTTTTGAATATGAGACAGTGTCCGTTGATTACGCCAATTGTAGCACCAATGTGCAGTCTGTTCAGAGATATCAAACACTTGTCCACCTAAGGTGATAAACCTGAGTTTGCATGTAACAATTGGGATGACTAAGGGACCTTTATCAGGTAGAAGAGGCAGTATGGTTCCTTTTCTGGCGAGTTCAACCGCCCTACAGTTCCCTGGAATGTCTGTATGTCCTGGCACCCAGCATAGGTGAATGTTAAATTGCTCCGCCATCTCCACTAGAGATGATCGACAGTCACGGACTACGATGGAGTTTGTGGAGACTGAATCTAGAAATTTTAGCGCAGCTTGACTATCTGAGAAGATCCGGATGTCCATAGCGGATATCACGTTCCTCTTCAGCAACGATAGGACTTCCTTAATCGCAATGATTTCTGCCTGGAACACGCTGCAGTGATCAGAGAGGCGAAAGGAGATGCCTGTCAGAGAACACACCTCCACCTACGCCCTCGTCGGTTTTGGATCCATCGGTATAAAAGTGGATCGATTTATTTTCGACAGGTAGTGGGTCCCAGAATGTTCTGGGAGGGATGTTAACCTTGAAGTTTTTGTCAAAACGGGTCTGAAGGGTGGTGTAGTCTAAATTTGTTTAGAATAGATGCGTGGCCGATTTTATTCTCGGACCATTGGAACGTTGTTTTGAGGCGGACAGCCGCTCTAGCAGCCACTTGCTAACTAAAGATGTCCAGGGGTGTCAGATGAAACAGAATGTCCATTGCAGCAGAGGGAGTAGTGCGTAGTGCACCACTCATGCAGACACGCTGTTCGTTGGACTTTGCTTAGCTTATCGCGCTTTATCGCTTTGTCTAAGGCAGTCCACCAAACAATCACCCCGTACATAGGTATCGGTCTTATTACCGAGATGTATATCCAGTTGGTGATGCGGGGTTGAAGCCCCCATTTATTACCGATGAGTTTTTTTCAAAAGAAGAGTGCTACCGTAGCTTTACGAACTCTTTTTTATATGTTAAGTTTCCAGCTGAGCTTTTTATCCAGAATGGGACCCAAGTATTTAGCTTCGTCAGGGAAGACTAAGCTTGTGCCCCTGATTGAGGGGGATCAATGTGTGGAATTTTATCTTTCCTAGTGAGCGTTTTGGAGAAGTTCTTTCAGGGTGTTCAGGTGCTTCTCTGAGGCGGCAATTGCAACGTCGTCTGCATAGTCAATCACCCTGCAGCCCTCCCTTTCCAGGCACATCAGCAGCTTGTTCACCACTAAGTTCCAGAGGAGGGGGGATAGGACTCCGCCGTGTGGCGTACCTCTACTGACAGATCTTTTCGCAGATGTCACATCCAGTTTCGAGTTTATAATCCGGCTTGTGAGTAGTAGATTAATAAGCTCACCAAAGAGAGTTATCTAAAGCTAGAGGCAAACTTCTGCAGTTAAAATACATGCCGTACACACTGTGCAATGTGAGCCAAAGAAAATGTACTGCACTTTATCTGGATGTGTCCATCACTTACCGTAATAAGAAACCATTGGGGGGAAAATGTGCTATTGGCCGAGAAAGTAATCGCGATATTATGGGCGAAATTGGAGGGTGTTCTATAGTTATCTTAAGTGTGCTTCAAAATATTGACAGCAAATAATAGATGAAGCTTGACATATTGTATCTTCATTTTAAATTATTACTGAAATTATAGCTGAAGGCAAAAATGTGAATGTCACTTATATTTTGTGAATTTTGGTATCTGAAATATTACAAAGAATAATAAAAAAAAAAATATTTTATTCTATTCTATTTTAGGAGTTTTTAACAATGTGGAAATTAGGGTCGGATCTCCACTGTCATTATGTGCAATTGGTGTTTTCTCCAAGGTAGGTGAAATCCTTAACTTCCTTCCAATTCGGCGTTTCACCCAGATTTGGTGGTTGGGATCATCAGTCGATTACACAAGACATCAAATAAGCCGTGTTTCTTTGCACGCGGATATATGGATAATTTAAAATTTGCATGTAAAATACAACAACTTATACTATATACGCTAACTTTAGCGGGGATAGCTATCGCCGCTAAGTCCTTTAGCGGGGATAAACAGTGCTTCCAAAACCCATTTCCTTGGTTTCTGATGAACTATTGCGATGAATTTTTTAGGAAATGTCAAAGTTTGACATCCCATAATGCCATGCCTATAGCCGTGTTTCTTTGCACGCGAATATAGGCATGGCATTAAAAAACGACCATCGCCGCTTAAGAATTCATCAAAAAAAACTTGGCAGCACACATGCACCTATGACGTTTATTAGTGACACAGCTGTAAGTTGAGTTAGGAAATTTGTATTGAACATCGTGAAATTCAAAAATATTAATTTGCGACAGTTGAAATTAATGCCAAACATAATCTAAAATTATAAAAAACTGTTTCACATTGACAGATTTACTAAATTAAAAAAAAAAAAAAAAAAATCACGAACAAAATATTCGGCGGGATGTGTGAGTGGTCGGCGGGATGTCAAACTTTGACATTTCCTAAAAAATTCATCGCAACAGTTCATCAGAAACGAAGAAAATGGGTTTTATAAGCACTGTTTATCCCCGCTAAAGGACTTAGCGGCGATAGCGATCCCATACGCTAAAGTTAGCATATATAGGATAAGTTGTTGTTGTATTTTACATGCAAATTTCAAATTATCCCTATATCGGCGTGCAAAGAAACACGGCTAGTGACATTTTGTCCCACGGGGTGGGATACATGATTGTTTGTGAAAAGCATGTTCTTGGTCTTCTCCACTTTAGCCTTAAGACCAACCGGTTTAGAATCACCGTTTGCTTCTTTGAATGTGTGCACGGGCAAGTGCCTATCACCTGCTTGAGCAGTTTTTAGGTGGAGGTATAGGCTTGAGTAGTGCCCTAGCTTCGACATTAAAATTGTCTTAGTTGATTTTAATGCAAAGATAGGAAGAGAGCGCATCTTTGGTAGTACTGTCGGAAAGTACCGCCTACACGACACCACCTCCGATAACGGATTTAGGCTGATCGACTTCGCGGCGGGGCGAAATGTTGTCATAGCAAGTACGCAGTTCCCGCATCTCGATATTCATAAAGGCACATGGAGACCTCCCGATCAGTCACCCGTCAACTAGATTGCCCACATTGTGATCGACACGAGGCACTCCTCCAGTATTATGAATGTCCGAACGTTCCGAGGGGCCAATATTGACTCGGACCACTACTTTGTTTTAGCAAAGGTACGCCTTCGGATATCCCGAACATAGCCAAGACAAGAGAATACTGTGAGGAAGTTTGACGTCGGACGGCTAAAATCGCAAGAGATTACCAGATCCTTCTCCGATCGAGTCTTTCTCAATCTCCCAAGAGGTTCCATGCAGCAAGCATCAAGTATTGAAGTCCAGTGGCAACATTGCCAAAAAGCCATCAGGCACGCCGCCTCTGATGTGCTTGGTTTCACTCGGCCACCACAACGAAACTTCTGGTTTGACGGCGAGTCCCGGCAAGCACATGCAGCGAAACAAGAGGCATACAAAGCGGCACTGCAAAGAAGTACCAGGGCTGCTCGTGAGCTCTAAGCGCAGAAAAGAAGAGACGAACGCCGGCTGCTCAGGAGAAAAAGAAAGAGCACGAGAAGCGCGCGATCGAAGAAATAGAGAGATGTTACAGCAGGAATGAGGTTGGGAAGTTTTACCAAAGGGTAAAAAGAACCTGCCAATGCTACAGAGCCCGAAACGAATCCTGCAAGGACGAACAAGGACTTCATAGTGGCATCGCAGTCGATGCTGAGGATATGGACGAACTACTTCTGCAGACTGTTTAACGGCGATGACGAACTAAATCCCGCTGTCAGGCAGAATGCATCATTCAACCTGGACGATGAAGAACAACAATTCCGTCCACCCGACCTGGACGAAGTGAAGATAGCCATATCTGAGCTTAAGTCCAACAAATCCGCTGGAGCAGATCGCCTAACCGCCGAGCTATTCAAAGCGGCAGGCGATGACTTGGTTAGGAGCATGCACCAACTCATCTGTAAAATATGGTCGGAGGAAAGTATGCCCGATGAATCGAATATCAGCATTGTTTGTTTGTTTGCTCGATCCTCAAGAAAGGAGACCCTCTGCACTGCGCCAACTACAGAGGAATTAGTCTTCTTAACATCGCCTACAAGATATTATCTGCCGTGCTGTGTGAACGCCTGAAGCCTTTTGACAACAACCTGATTGGTCGCTATCAGTGTGGCTTCAGGAAAGTCTACCATCGACCAAATAAACCCGGGAAGTCCAAATCGATATCCACCACCTTCTCATCGATTTTAAGGCCGCCTATGACAGCATTTATAGAGACGAACTATACAGAGCAATGTTTAGTTTTGGCATCCTTGCCAAACTCGTCCGTTTGTGCATGATGACAATGGAGAATGCACGCTGCTCCATCAAGTTCGGTTAAGAACTCACCGAGACCTTCGATGTCTCGATTTAGACAAGGCGATGCGCTGTCACGTGACTTCTTCAACATCGTTCTTGAAAGAATAACGCAAAACTCAAATGCTAACACCAGAGGCACTATCTTTCAAAAGCCCGTCCATCTACTCGCCTACGCCGACGACATCGACATAATCGGCAGAACGCAGCGGGATGTCACTGGCGCGTTCGTGAGTATTGATACGGAGGCGGCGAAGATGGGTTTGGCGATCAATGAGGGCAAGACAAAGTGTATGCTGTCATCAAGAAAGGACACCCAACACCGACATCTCGGACAGAATGTGACTATAGACAGATTTAACTTTGAGGTAGTTCAGGACTTTGTCTACCTAGGCTCCGCAATGAACTCAGGCAATGACACCAGCGCTGAGATTAAACGAAGAATAATTCTTGCCAATCGCTGTTTCTTTGGGAAGCAATTGAGTAGCAAAGCCCTCTCTCGAACAACTAAAGTGACCCTTTATAAGACCTTAATAATCCCAGTCCTTCTCTATAGTGCAGAGGCATGGACTCTATCAAACGCGGACGAGATCACTATTGGTTGTTTTGAGAGGAAAATGTTTAGGTCATTTTTGGTCCCGTCTGCATAGACGGTGAGTGGAGTAGGAGATACAACGACGAACTGTACAGCGACGCCGACTTAGCCAGAAGAGTGAAGTTCCAACGAATGAGGTGGCTGGGTCATGTAGAGCGAATGGTGAATGCTCCCGCCCGGAAGATCTTCGAGTCCACACCCGAAGGACTGCGCAGTAAAACACGCAAGTGGAAGCGGACCTTAACCAACTTAGCGTGCGAAACTGGAGACTGGCCAAATTTCGTGCGGGCTGGAGACGCTTGTTGGTTGAGGCCCAGGTCCACCCCGGACTGTAGCGCCACCTTAAGTAAGTATAGGCTTGAAAACATAGTGCCGCATAATCGGTTAGTCGGACATATCTGCAGCATTAAAAAATGCTGTACCCAACAACTAGCTACCTGGGGACACAAATACATGGCAACTGAGGAGATAGGGACTACTAAAATAAACCGCAATTGGAAAAATAATCGTTGCAATTATTCAGGTCCTTTGATCATTGAACAGGCAAACTATTTCGTTCAAGAAATCACTGTACACCATCAATGAAACAATAGTCAGGGTAAAGTCCAAAACCCAATGACAATTGAATTGAAAACTGATTTAACGCCGGAAAGTATATAGATAAGCAAAACAAACATCCCACAACAAAAAAATAGCAACAACTAACCAAATTACAAATAACACTTTTCCAGTCATGTCGCTCATATATAAACTTAAAGCTATCGAACTCACCTGTAGACTGCAATTCCTCCAGTGCCTGAGCGAGGGCATTTGTCAAGCCACCCCATGAGTTAAGAGTTCCCTTGATGGGCGGCAGTACGACATCCTTGTCGTTCTTGAACTTAAACGTTCCACCGGGGAGGATAAATCTGAAAAAAAGAATGTCTGAATGTAGTTTCCACACCCAATCAATCCTAGTTCAATCCTACTCCTCGCCTGGCTCGGATAACTCCTTTAGCACATCCAAAAGATATGGCGTCTGCGCCAAGCACTGCATGACCGCATTGAAGAAGCACGTATTTCCCAAATTAGTCAGACCCCTTACCCTCGGCAACTGCAGAAGTTTCTGCGCGTCATGCTGCTGCAGTTGTGGTATTTCTGGAAGATAAGTAGGCGCGTACAATGCCGGAGTTGGTTGCACTCGCTTTGCCATGCCTGGTATTGGCGGTGGTGGTGGCGGCGGCGGTCCATACAACACTCCATTGTTATTCTCGATTGGTTGCTCAGTCAGCAGGGGTCGGATGCTTTCAAAAGTTGCCATAATCTTTCCCTGAATGCCATCGATAGTTGTCACACCACCATGCAATGGAATCGGGGATGCAGGAGGTGGCTTCTGCAAAAGCTTTTTCACTAGTTCCACGCATTCCTGAAGGTTTTTTCGCAAGTTTGGACTGACTTCATTGTCGCACGGATAACACCATATTTCTAACGTTGTTGTGTTCATGGCCAACGCATGCGAATCCGAACGAGGAGTCTATAAAACAAAAAATAGTACAAAATATACAGAATCATTATGTAACGCCCGAGAAACTCACTTGAAAATGCTTCAGAGCATGCTGATTCCTTGAGCGGCCACAGAGTTGTGAACCACACTTCAGACAGAGCCACAGTGTCTTGTCGTACTCGAACATTGCGTCCGCATTTTGTTCCGCAGGTGGCGATGACAAAACTGCCGAACTTTTACTGCATTCAAAGCAGACGTCCAACTCAATCCCAATAGCCTTGAGAATCTTTCGCAGTCTGGTCGGATCGACGGACTTTTTGAGGTGAGGACAATCGCGTGACGAGGTACCACTCAAGCAGTTGCCTGTCTTTTCATCGCACGATTCGGTCGAGGAACCATTGTCGTGCGGGTCTCCCTGTCTCTTTTTCATAAACATTTCCAAATGCAGTTACTTTGTTCCTGGTTCTTATCAATCGGATTACATTTAGTTGTAACTGCAAACAATGAAGAGAGAAAAATACAGAAAACCACTCGTAATCGTGTAGCATACAAAGAAATTTCATTCCGACGAACACATAAAGGCGCAACACTGCACAAACAACTTCTGAACTAATCAATTAACCAGCAAAGTTTGCTATTCTTTTCATGGAAAGCTTGTTTTTTATAAGTTTTATAAATAAAGAAAAAAAAGGGAAAACTTTGCAACATAATGAGGTTAAGTTCACACACGTCTGCAGTAGACACTGCAGTCAAACCTTGAGATTTGGATCAATTCCTTCGGATGAGTCGAGTTTTATGATCTATGCGGGGGCTTACCTTTGCGGGAGATATTAGTGCGCAGGAATTAATAAAAAAAATGCTGGGAAATTAATTGAAAAATGAGTAAAATCTGTGTTTTTGTGAAAACGTAAATGACGAGCAATCTATACCTTTTGTTTCTTTTGGGTGTAAAATTATGAAAAATGACAAGAGGATTTTTCGTAAATGTACAACGGATTGGTAGCACTACTCAAATCGATGGGTAGGTGGTGACATCTGGGCTTGAGCTGAGGAGATTTTGTAACCGAGCCTTTAGATTTTCTGTAAAATGGATCGTAAAAGAATTCGTTGGGAAAACAGATAGATATATTTAGTTGGTTATTGCTCATGAACATTAAAAGTGTAGACAAAGGTTTTGCGACCTCTGGACACCCAATCGGGTTTTAAAAATAATTTTTTAAATATTTGTTCGATTATAGCTTTTATTTTGTGCTACTTTTCCACTTAGTATTGTCATTTCTATCTCCCAGCTCGTATTTAACTCGTTATCAACTCTAATTCAACTCGACCTGCATACAATCAATAATTTAAATTTCCGGACACTTTTCTAAACTCATTCGAAACGTCAATTGTTCTTATTGAGGGCAATCCGTATGTCATAGCTTACCTGAGCAATATTTCATAGAATACAAAGTCATGGAAACTAAAACATAGTATTTTATGAAAAATTGCATCCTATATATTGCTCAAAACACTTTCTTTCTATGAAAAGTGACAGATTGTAAACTATGAAACATTGCCCCTGGAGACGAGGTGTTAGGCTCGACCGCTGATTGGCTGAAATGGCTAAATATTCAAGGCGATTTTTGACAATCGCTTTAGGGAGCTGAGGCAAGACATTCTACCTGCACTAAAAGGCGAGAATGTGAAAAACATCCGTCATAACCACAGACTACCTATAGTATAGGTAGCACAGACATAGGTAGTCTGTTATAGGTAGTCTGTGGTCATAACCCAGCGAAAGTTTTACGCGGTGGTTGTTCTTTATCCGAGTTTGGTTTAGTTTATATGCGTTGGGCTAGGGGTTAAGTGTTATAGAAATAAGGTTAAGCATTGATAGGCATCAACCTGGCGTTGTACAATAGCCGTAAATGAGACTACACAAGAACTGTGCTTATTTTACCTCCAAGTCAATCCAGACATGATTTGCTAACTTATAATGGTCTGTCGGAAGGACTGATGAGTCTCTGAAGTCTTGAATAAGCCCCCAGGAGGACGTGCGGCGGATGAATTCACTAGGATGAATCAACGGTGCCATCGACAGTCAGATTGACAGGTGTCTTTAATGAGGTACTTCGAATTATTTGGAGCTGAGGTAAGTAAGGAATTTTTCAATACTTGTCAGGGTTTTGAAAAACATATGGCTGCAGATGAACCCACTATGGACCAACGGAAGCTCTCACATCCCCGAAGTGGGTTACTGGCACCGGAATATCCGCCTCACTGTCCTAGGGTGAAAACAAGGGCCTGGCCCTCCAGGTTAGGGGTTGTGCCGTCGGGGTAACTTCCTGACCACGCCTATGACCGTTCGCGAGTCGAACAGTTCGCGTAAGGCGACTTCGTTTGCGAAAAATTCGGCTGGCCATATTATATTTAGCGAATAACTTCATATTGGAAATGTTGCCCATAAGAACTAAAGCATCAATATTTTCAAAGGTTTTTATAGCCTGTATACTTTTATAGTAAGTCGCAAAACAACAATAATTTCGATACCATATCATTAGCTGGTTTTTAAAACGGTGGTTCGGTGTTCCTTGCCGTCGGAACCCTGGGGGCTGGAAGTCGAAAATCCTCTTCGTTGGTGCATTTGTCCATTCGCCCGATGTGGCCGAGCCAATGTATTCAACGTATTTTAGCTTTTTGGACTACATCCACATCTTGGTACAGCTCAAAGAGCTCGCTTTTATATCTTCTCCTCCTCACACACAGGACCAAATATCCAACGGTGTATTTTTCCTTCGAAAGAACCCAAAATTAGCTCGCCTTTTCTGATTATCGTCCAGCACTCGGCACCAGAAAGCAGAACTTTCAGTATCAGTGTTTTGTAGAGATTACACTTGGTCTTCCGAGTAAGGAGTTTTAAACCCATTTGTATTGCCAAACCCAAGAAGCAATAGTAATTCTCCGTCGGATCTCCACTAAGGTGTTATTTGTGGAGTTGATGTTTACTCCGAGGTAGGTGAACTCCCGTACTACCAGGAGTTATTGCTATCAACAGTAGCATTTTGTTCTAGTCGATGGACAGTGATGTTTGTTTGTTTGTTGAAAGCAAGTACTTCGCTTTGTCCTCGTTGACTTCAAGGCCAACCAATTTTGGCTGTTATTCAATCGCCATGAAAGCCTCTAACACGGCACGCTGAGATCTGTCGATGATATCGATATCGTCCGCGTATCCCAGTCGTTGGATGGATCTGTTGCCTTTCGTATTGACAGCTGCCCTACGCACTATCTGCTCCAGGACAAGATTGAAGAAGTCACATGACAGCGCATATCCTTGCCAAAATCCAGTGCAATTATGGAATAATTTGGAAGAGCTACTTCCAAACTGCACATTATACCGCGTGTTTTTAAGTGTCACGCGACAAAACTGGATCAGTTTCGCCTTGATCCAAATGTGGCTTTAAAGTCGATGAAAAGATGGTGTATCCTTAAATTTCTCAAAATAAATACAAATATTTAAGGTTAACTGGTTCCGCAAACCAGCTTTTGCATCTGAATTGTTCTCTTCACTCTGCAAATTAAAATTTTGTAAACACAAAATTTTTATGTCATTGTGAATGCTTAATTCACAACAATTTACATCATTTCATTTCCCATATTTTGACACCAGTGGTGAATAAAATATGTTCGACTCGTAAACCATAACAACGAGGTAGTCACATTCGAGCAGCTTTTGACATTCCAGGCGAATATCATTTTTTCGACTCGCGAATACCGAATAGTCACATTCGCGCAATTTTAAGTTCGACTCGAGAACAGTAATAGGGGCCTAACAGACTTTAGTTATGAGAGAGACACAAGAAGCCTCGGATACAGAATACTCTCATATGGCCACCAGACCCGGAACGTTAACGGGCTACGATATGAGTGTGCGGACGCTGTACACCACAGGTGCTACTCAAAACTTGAGTCTGTCCTCGAACTACGATGTATAGGATCAGGTTTTGATGAAAAGGAGAAATTGCGACATTTCTTTCAATGCAATGACAATAATGCATGCATCAACGCACATGAAATACATGCGCAGTAAGAAATTGCCTTCATTCAGTATGGTTTATGCCTGACCTAAACATCACTGAACGACTAAGCAGACTAAGATGTTAGATATTGTCATAGAGTTTGACAGCATTAAACGTCAAGCCGGAAAAGTTGTACCAAATTGTGCTTGACAACTTGCATCAAGAATTGACATGCAGTAAGCAGTGTCATTTTGCATACAAAATCATCTTGCTGCACGGCTCTTGCTCCACATGTGTTTATGAAATTAGGGTGATGACTCGTCGTGGGAAATCGGCTTAGGACAAAAGTCGTAGACTTCAGGCCGATAAGTGATCGTGATCCGCATCAAAGCTACTTGTCAAAACATAAGCCTGAAGATCCCATCAAGGAGGAGTTTTATGACCTCCTGGACGGAGCCTACGGAGCCTGTCCAGAGAACGTTGTCCAGGTTGGACTCTGCGATCCCAACGCCAAAGTCGGTTAGAAAAACATCTTCGGCGGATTAGTTGATAAGCACAGCCTCCACGATACGACAACAGATAACGGCTACAGACTAATCGATTTTGCAGCAGATTGTTGTACGGTGATAAATATCACTAGGTTTCCAAGCTCAGGATCCACACAGCAACCTGGAGTTCTTCAGATGGTCCAACCGCCTACCAAATCGACCATGTGCTAATCGAGGCATGCATCCACCATCTTAAACTCACATTCCGAGTGGCAAACGTCAACTCGGACCATTTTCCTGGTTCCGGCTAAGTTTAGAGCTCGACTGTCCAACGAGAAGAAGCTGCCCGAAAGAAGCAATTCTACATTGGACGCCTTAGCACACCTGGAGTAGCCGGAGTCAACAGAGAGCGGATGAGAGAGGGATTATCTTCTGTGCGCTGACCACCCACAAGCGCCAACAATATGTGGAACCGATATCGCGACGTAATCAGGGAAGTAGCCGAGACCACCGTGGGTTATCATCCATCCCAGAGAAAAAGTCCTAGGTATGATGATGTATGCGGTTACCGCCAAACAAGGGCAGGAAAGCAAAGCAATTGGCTGCTGGCTTTAAGACCGTTTGGGGGCAGCTCACCTATCTATATCCAGTCAGTCAGTTCAGATCCTGGAGTAGACATTATCAATCATGGCAGGAAATGTGTGGTTTTCTAGCTTAAATTGCGTGCAAATATTCAAGGATTCCAATTCATAAATAGAAACTCAAGCAAATTTTTTATAACATATTTAATATTTTCGTTTAATTTATTTCCTATAAAATTATAATTAAACTTTTCGTTAAATTCATCTCTACATTTCCATACACTCACACTTCATAAAATTTACATAGCTATGCATACTTCTACAGTTATATATACAAATGGAATAAATATTTTAAAGCTACTAACACAATTTCGTTTATCTTACTCCTTTGTTTCTCCTTATCAGATATAAGGATAATTTAAGCAAGTAGGTGGACAATAAAAAGAAAATATCATTTACAAAATGCGTACAATCTACATATTTACAAAATAACAGAAAAGTTTTAGTGTCCACGCGATCCCGCTTCTGTAACTATTTGAGCCGCAAGCTTAAACCTAGATTCTAACCAGAAGACTACACTCTTGATTGTCCATTATAGATGGGTATGTTGTGGAAATTAATTCCACTGTAGAGTGGGCCAAAGGATTTGCCATTGGTACTGGCGGATGGGGATGAGAGTGCTTTCTTCGGCAGCGATGACACGGATTTTATTGACGTAGATGGCGTCGGTGTCGCAATAATGCGATTGCGATACGATTCACATGTTTTTCGAGACCACACCCACATTCCAGTGAGAGTTCCACCGGTAAGTTGAAAAAATATTCGCAGGAGTGTCGGTACTGCGGATGCCTTCACTGGAACTGGACAAGATTCTGATGAAACGCAGGCAGGGACGTTGAAGTCGAAGCGCTCAAAGAAGGCAGATAGCACAGCGAAAATTGTTGGGAAGAAGAAAACCAGGCTGAAGAGGAGGAATCGCTTGCGGATTTGTGAGAACCTCTGGAGGCCGATTGTAGGTTGAATTTGTTCCTGGAGAGTTTTCAGCGATCGGGATGCTCGCTCTGTGAAGAACAGGCCGAGGATGAGAAGGATGAGAGCTGGTATTTCGACAAATCCAGGCGCGGAGCACATCCCTGTCAATTCGTGAGGTTTCACGGCGTCGCAGAGGAGTGCTGCGATTGGCGGAGCTAGTGGCGGCACCCACGCAAGAACATGAAAGAGCCCTGACTTTTTTTCGAGGGCTTCACTGGACCACTTCTTGTGCGATGAAAGATAGAAGCAAAGGGCGAATATCAGCCACCAGGATGCAGCACACAGAGTAAGGTAGCTTGTGGTTATGTACGAAGCCAAGCAGGGTGGAGTAAGAACACAAGGTCCACCGATTTCATCAGTTAGCACTGCACCAGAAGCCAACGTCTTCGTTGAGTTGTGAAATACAATTCTTTCCAAGTAACAAACGCTGTACAAATTGTAGCAAAGGCAGAGGAATAGCACTGGCCTTTCGGGGTATCCAAAGCGCGTTGGTTCAGCCCAGAAGGTGACCAAAGAAAACAGAGTCAGGATGAAACAAATTGCCGACAGAGCTAAAATAAGCCCCTCGGCGATTTTCTTCTGTTGTGTGGTGTACATTGCATCCTTGTTACACTGTGGAGCACATTCAGTCTGTAAGGCGGTGAAGTTTTCAGGACAAACTAAGGTGGATACTGATTTGACTGCATGATGTGGCGGTACCTTCCATGGCAACCAAGGCCAGAAAATGTGTTGTTGCTGGTGTGGCTGAAGTGGTCGCTCTGGTAAGTGATGCTTCTCAGCTGCTTCTTCAGGAATTTGCATGCACAGCTCATGTTTTTCTGGCTGTGGGAGTGCCTCACAATTCAAAAACTCTGGCCAAAGGAGCGTCAACTGGACTTGGTCAGCACACTCCACTTTCACCGTTTCACATAGTGACTTGCAGGCAGTAACTGGCCTTGGCACATCCGGAGTACACAGGGGAAATAACGAGGAACACAGTAGGAACCTCGCGCGACTGGAGCACCCTGACTCCAAGATTGGCATCAGTTTTGTTATCTGTAAGGAGATAGAAAAAAAGGGAAATTAATTCACATCCAATAATAATTTCAGAGCAGATTTAAAGTAAAAAGAAGAAAGACATCGGCGCGCGCAAAGACAGACACTTTTTGTCAGGCAATCCTATTAAGTACTTGAATTTTCTGATCCTTTTTCAAGCCGCGCAAAAATAATGGAAGAATAAAAAATTCGATATGCACCCATTCCAAGAAGGATGACTCAAAAATCAAACAAAAACTGTAGCTTTTTGTTGCCTCTTTATATGCGAACTGCCATGCTATTGTCAGATTGATGGAAAGAAGGATGATGACGGTCATCAATGTCGATACAAGGAAACAAAAAAAAAAAAAAACAAATTAAAGAATGGGAAGATGTAAAGAATAAAACATGCAAGCAAAAAAAAAATATCGCAAACATATCTTTTGTTGCTTAGAAAAAGGGAAACAAAGCGCAATAGAAAGCGAAGGATGTCAGTCTGAACCTGAAGATTTTAACAAAAAATTTACAGGACACACTACATTTTTATGTTTTATGTTAGAATTATCTGACATTTTGATTGGAACGAAATAAGAGTAGACATGGCTGATGTGGTTTTTACGCAGAAATAGAAGACAATCAAGAGACTGAAAAGCTTGACTTGGGTAAAAAGAAATTCTTCAACGAATGACAAGTGGATCGGGGATTGTAAAATTGGAATGGACGCACAAGTTTAGAGAAGTGTTTTGGATCAGCCAATGTTTTTTGGATGTGTTTTTATGGTTCTTGTACATTTTTTGTAAGAATATGAGATGTTCGACAGAGAACAAAAAATGTTTGTCATATTGGAGGTCTTCTTCTGCTCCCTTAAAATTTTCGTCGATTTTGATAAAGATTTCGAGTGTTCATGTTCCACTAACTGATCCCTCGAAGATTTCCAAGAGATCCGTAAGTGTAACTACGAAGAATAGCTTTTTGCGTTGCACCCTGGCCCTGTGTAATGATAAAAGGATTTTCAGCTCTGGACGCCGAGCATATCCTAAAAAGGGCTACCGGCAAAATAAATATAAACAGGAAAAAAATAAAAATAAAAAATAACAAGAAAATGCCACAAAACCAATCTGGAATATTACATTTGTTGTTAAGTTTAAAACTTGTACGAACATATAATGCTAACTGATTTCCCGACACGACACCTGTCAAATCATTTAAATAGACTATTTGCCAAACATTTTTTAAACAGATACACAAAATGTTATCGCAAAATGAATAACGCTACGAGCACGACATGGAAAAACCCGCATATACATGCGGCACTGAGGTAACGAAAAATTTGCCGCATGGGCCTTTATAAATTGGCCTATGATTGATACTGGATTGCTCCGTACATAACATAACCTGCATCGATTTCTATCCTTATCCCCATTCCCTTAATGCCCGCACTATGTCATTATAAATATGTCCACATTATAAGCATGTCCACATTATAAGGGTGCTAAAAATCCCTTCAGCGCGCGCAAATTATAAAAAATCACCTAACCGCGCAGTATTTCTGTGTTCAATGTTATTTTCAATAGCAGTCCTTAAGCGGCCCTTACACGGTCAATCGAATGACATCAATCACAAGCATGTGTTTGTGAAAATGTATCTGTATGAGTCACATACATTTGGTAAAGTCTGATTGACAAAAATCAAAGCTAGTTTGATTTTGCATGATGAACGTCATGCTGATTGATATGTGTAAGGGTTGGATTGACGTAATTACTTATTGTGTTTTGTGTCACGGAAGCGAAAACATGTCTGGCGCCAGAGGAAAATTGAACAACGGTGAAGACCGAGCATTTGTATCGGAATCAATTGAAACTTATCGGTCATTATCGAGCTTATACGATGTCAAAGGGGAAGATTGTAGCGACCGAAACAAAAAAATGCAACAATACGAAGTTTTACTGCAAAAGTATAAAGAAAAGTATCCTGAAGCACAAAAAGCGGATGTCACCAGAAAAATAAATACGTTGAGAACGAATTTTCGGCGCGAGCTAAAACGTTTAAATGAATTAAACAAAAGCGGATCCGGTGTTGATAATTTCAGTGAACCAATTCTTTGGTAATTTAATGAAATAAGTTTCATCAAAGACAGCGAATCTCCGTGTTCATCTCGCAGCACTTTTTTTCTTTTTCCTCTTTATGCAATGTACAAGAGCAGTATATGCAATACAATCGTCCGTTTCACTCATCGCACATCCGTACACCACGAAAACTCACAAAAACTAAGAATTTCACATTAATCGATTGAACTGTGTAAGGGGTAGCATCAATCCACACATGCACGATGCATGATGTCAACTGATTGACCGTGTAAGGGCCGCTTTAGAACCCCAAAAAAGATCCTTAAAACCTGATAAAAGTATAATTTTCTAAAATTTTCTTAGAAAGCGCGCAGTATTTCTGTATTCAATTTAATTTCACCAAGATTTGCGCACAAACAAAAATTCAAACGAATTTTTACAGCATGTATGAAAATCAACAACACATGCGGCAGCAGAAATTCGTGCTGGCGCATGTTTGGGACCTTCCACATGTACATGGCACAACCGAAAGAGTGTCGCATGTGGTTACAATCGATGCGGCTTGCGAGTACACGACATGAGAAAATGCTTCATGTTTCCATGTACATGTGCGCTACATGCGGCAGTCACAAACATGCCAAGTAAAATTATGACGCATTTCTGATGTCAAGAGCCAGTATATAGCAACTACAACAAGGTTCTGTGTCTTCCTTACAGCATGGTATTCGGAACTCGAGCTTGATTTTAGCCCTTAAACAAAATTCTCTCCATGCCATGTCTCAAGCGAAGCCATATTCAAAGACGCCTTAATGAGCGAGGAAGATGTATTGAACACATCTCCCTTACATCATCGTCAGAATGCACACAGAGCTTGCAGATCAACAGAGACCGCCCTATATCAGCTGACGGAGATAATTCAAAGTGCCTTGGAAGCAAAAGAAATGGTACTGTGCGCTTTCCTAGACATTGAGGAAGCATTTGGCAACACCTCATACGAGGCGATCAAACGATTTTTTGGTAGCGATCAAACGATTTTGGAAGGAGTACACTAGTACAGTATCCACCTGGATATGTGAGCTGCTGGGCACTAGATCAGCAGAGACTCAAACACCATCTGGAACCATCAGAGTGAACACAGCAAGAGGATGCTCACAAGGAGGGGTATTATCACCCTTAATGTGGAGCCTAGTTGTAGACGAACTGCTTTAAAAATTAGCCTACCTTGGCATTAACTGTCAGGCGTACGCCGATGACATTGTACTGATTGCCAGTGGTAAGTTTGAAGAAACCCTTGGTGACATCATACAAAAAGGGCTTAAAGTAACCAAAGAATGGTGCCATACCGTCGGACTCAACATCAATCCGGCGAAAAGAACGATAGTACCATTCAAAGGAAAAGACAACTTCAAAGACTTAAGGAAATTAGCTTAAGGAAATTATCAGGCACGACACTGATGTTGTTAAGTGTAAAGTATCTAGGACTTCATCTAGATAGTAAACTCCTCTGGCGAAAACATACAGAGGATATATCCAAGAAGGCGACCCGTGCTCTCATGATATGTGGGAGCTTAGCGGGGAAGGCATAGGGATGCAGCCCAAACATGATGCGATGGATGTACATACGGAGCAGTAGCATGGGCGAAACGAACCAGTCTAACCACGGCAAGAGAGACACTCAGCAAAGTGCAAAGACTGGCGTGCCTCTGCATTACCGGAGCCATGAGTAGCTGCCCAACTGCAGCCATTTAAATGTTACTGGAATTAACACCTCTACACATCGATGTAGAACACGATGACTTCCTCAAAAAACTCCCACTTCTTGCCATACCCAGGGATGATAGCATCAGGAAATTCACTTCGAGAAGAATTTCCAGATAAAGCTCAGCAATAAGGGGAACTGGAACAATGAATCCACAACTTATGGACTGAGCAACAACACAGCAAAGTGATACACGGACGGCTCAAGGACCGACGAGGGAACTGGTGCCGGAGTGTTTGGGCCAGGAACTAAGCACTACGAATCTATGGCAGAAATATCTGCCATACTCTCTGCAAGAAAAAGGGCAAAGGAACCCTTCATAGGTCCTGAACCGTTCTGCAGAATAGGAGAACACACTCTACGCGAAGAGTTTAGGAGACTGGAGGAAGAAACAAGGGCCAAAACCTTTCTCAACCTCCAAGGCCTGAGGCAAGCAAAAAAACTCTTAGGAAATTATAACCAAAAGAGATTAAAAAACCTAAAGATCCTAAAAAACCTAAACCTAAGAATCCTAACAGGCCTCCTCACGGGGCACTGCAGACTCAACGAGCACCTGAGGAAAATGGGTGTAACAGAGGACGGGCAGTGAAACCGCCGAAACTCCAGACCACATACTGGAATCCTGTCGGGCACTGGCCCACAAAAAGATATAAGAAATTTGGGCAGACACCAAATAACAGACAAGGACATACAAACCAGGGACCCACAGCTCATTCTCAGATTCATCAAGGAAACTGGACTGGACACTGTGCTCTAAGGAGTGTGACCTGCCAAGGATAAATCAGAGCAATACCCCGATACGTTTTATAAATGAAGTGTATCTAGAGGGAGCTCTGAAAGACGGCATGAACCTCTCCGAGGTACAAACAGAGGACAAAATTGACCGACCTATTGGCACTGTAATAGACCCTACTAATTATTTTTATATTATTATATTATTATTATTATTAATGAGCGAGCGGTAAGCACTTCTAGCTTCAAAACTAAATTTGTTAATGCCTTAAACACAATCTTGCTTTGGAGCTGCGCGTCGATAGACGCATCAAGTTGAACTCAGTGAAGCCATTGTACGAGTATTTATACATTTTATAAGTCTCACTTCGTGTACACGACCATACGCCACCTGGCTTATCGTTGCCAAAACATGTGTCTAAAATAAGTTCAATGCAATGTTAGAGGACACCAAATATAGATATTTGAATATGCATATTTGAATTTATTTTTGTTGTCTTCCATTGTTGTGCATCCCCATTGGGCCTAGAGAGATAATAATATATGTATGCTTATAAAAAGTGGAATTAATTGTTT
Organism: Portevinia maculata; assembly: GCA_949715645.1. Taxonomy (NCBI): domain Eukaryota; kingdom Metazoa; phylum Arthropoda; class Insecta; order Diptera; family Syrphidae; genus Portevinia; species Portevinia maculata. The sequence continues at coordinate 12,485,131 of OX454526.1, forward strand.
TTGGTTTTTAAATTTAATATGGACTTTTATTTAAAAAGAAAAAATAATGCCTTAAAATTCAAATCGAAAATAGTGTTTTTTCGTCAGAGTCGGAATGCAACTGTCAAACTATTTAACTGACAGTTGTCTGCGCCATAGGTTACTTCATTCACCCAATAAAGTTACTTAGAACATTAACCACTGCTTACTCTTATTCGGTTATTGTGAAACGCAAATATTGACGCTGATTAAGTTGAAAGTAGCTTAACTGTGACTTTACTTTTACATTGTGAGACAGAGCCTAATTCTAATTAGTTCGAAATGAACAAACACCAAACTCATTAATTTAATGAATTTATTAATGATTCGCCTTCTAGCTCCTGTATCGATTGATTATGCAAATTTTCGTACGGTATTCGTTTTCCTTTTGATTTGATGAACCCTTTTGACAATTTTATAGTTTAATTGTTATTTTATTCAAAACGAATCACCACCAAACGGTGATAACAAATTATTTCAACGCTTGTATATTATTAATGATCCGATGATGAGATCAAAATTTAAATTCATTCCTTATAACAAAAAAGAATATTATAAGCTGATCAGTCACAGCGGGATGTTCACAAAAAAAGAAGAATCAGCCAGTGGCGGCAGATCTACTCCAACTCAATGGGCTTAACACTTTAGCCGCCATGGATCGTAATGCCATACACTCACATACATAATAAGGATGATGATCGTTTTATGATATCTTTCGCCTTTTTTGTGAATGGTGGTCAAAACCTGTCGTCGTCTCTGTTTTTTTCGTCGCATAATGATAAATGGTAATTTATTCAAATCCGGAGTTAAAAGTTTTTTATTTGGAAATGCGACTTTCAGCAATCTTTTGTTTCCTATAAAAAAAAGAACTATTTCTTTTAAGGTAATTTTAACATTTTTTGATGTTGAGAGCAAATTGGTTTGGATTTTGACAATTTAAAAAATATAATATATATATATATAGATATACATATATGTTAATTTGAATTGATCGTTTAATTGGGATTTTATGCAGGGTCATCGGCGATACAAGTGCGGAGGATTGAATCGGCTAAGGCATTCGTGTTTGTGCAGGTTTTTCGCATTTAATTTAATGGAATTCAATGAATGGGCGACCGGCCGGTTGTGAGATAAGAAACTGGCTCGGTGAATACATTCGTCTAAAAGCTTTTTGACGTTTTCAATGCAAATAAATAACAATCAAATGGAAATGAATTGTTGTTTTATTGCGTTGTAGACTTAGTCACCACGGTGTTGCATATCATTTGAAACCAATGTGGGTGTCGGAGCACAATAAATAGCATCAATCAAGACTTACTTATGTTTCAAAGTTATTGATTCGCATTTATCTATAGATTACTACTAATGTTATTAGTAGAAATTGGAATGATAGTTTTAAAGAATGACAAATAATGGCCGTTTATACACTGGCGATCACAAGGATTTGCAGTCTTTAAACCTGTTGGAAATTTTATACCAAGAAACTTTACCTACCTGTGAACAGGTATACATATTTTCCCAACTGTAAGTCATAAAATTAAAGGGTACATAGAAAACGACCGCTGGAATTTCCCAAGATCAAACAATCAACTACTTGAAAACCGTATAAAAAGATGCGTCACTAAGATGCTGCCATTGCGAATATTTCGTTGCAGGAGTTCACATCAGCGATTTTTTTCAAAGTTTTGTTAAGAATATTTAAAAAAGCGTTGAAAAGAACTGTTTTTATTTGGTTAAAAAAATGGGTTCCGCAAAGACTTTGACAGCGACAGAAAGAGGAAAAATAGATTCTTTCAAGGAGTTAGGACTCTCATGCCGAGAAATTGCAAGGAGGCTAAATAGAAGAAAGACTGTTGTAAACAGTTATTTTGCGGATCCACAACTCCATATGAAAAATCAAAAAGGACGCACGGCCAAAGCAACTACATTGCGAGAAACGCGAGTTATTCTACGGCTTGCCTCAAATTCAACTCTACCAGTGACTAAAATAAGGGCCAACGGCGCAGTATCCAGGGCCGGCCCAACTATATGTGCAAGATGTGCAAATGCACAGGGCGCCAAATTCCGGGGCGCATTGCTAGGTAATTTTACCTTGTGCGGATACTAGCATTTGCATTTAAAACAAAAAACTTGTTCAAATAAGCCCATAATGGGAACATCCATCACACTTGTGCTGAATTTTAGCACATTAACTTACATCACTTGCAATATTGCAACTTCTAGAAGAATTTAACTCAAAATAGGGCACTTTCTCTGAATCTTGCACAGGGCGCTTGTTTGGCAGGAGCCGGCCCAGAGTATCAGCCAGCATAGCAACGGTCCGAAGGATAATACGAAAAAGTGGTACATAGAAGAAAACTTAAAAAGAAACATGTTTTGAGGCAAGTACACAAGGAGCATCGAATGAATTTTGCAAGCGAACATGTCGCATGGAGCAGTGAATGGAAACGCGTTGTCTTTTCGGATGAAAAGAAGTTTAACCTTGACAGCCCCGATGGTTACAACTTTTATTTCCATGATCTAAGAAAGGATGAGCTTATTTTGGCAAGACATCACATTCGTACATCAGGGCCCTATTTCATAGACATTGACAAGTGACAATTCTACAAATTTGTCGCTTTTATCTGACAGGTTTTCATTGCATAACGTATTGACTGGCGACATAATTGTCAGTTAAATACAACGACAATTTTGTCACTGTCAGACTATGACAAATTTGTCGTGACAATTTTGTCATTGCCCTATTTTGACAACATTTTTGTAACGTACGCAAGAGATTGAATTGATCTGAATTTTTCTTTCCGAATGCCCAATGCATTTCTTACAAGCCTCCTCGTTTTCTTATGAGCCCTCAAAAATCTTGCTCAGATTGTTCAATTTGCGGTGGAATAACTGGTGTGATTAGCTAACTTTTTCGTCCATAACCGCTGTCTCCTAATATTAAAGCATTTGGAAATGGTCTCCATTCATTTTCCCACCGCCTTGCTAAAGAGCTATTTCTTAGAACTCAAAATTTGCGCCGCACACAAACACGGCATTAATTGAGTGGTCACCATTTCTGTCAACAAGTGCTGACTCATTTTCAGTCGGTGCATCAATTCTTATTAAAGAGCCATCAACAATGCGCCAGGAACACAAGCAAAATTCGCAAAATGTCTAAAACGTTGAGGTATGGATGTTATATTTTCCGAAGGCCAGCGGATTTCTTCCCCCGTCAGATTGCAAAATCTTTTAACGCAAAGCTGAATTGATCTTTTTGAAACACCCTATCCATCACTAACTACATGGTACTGAGCTCCACTTCCAAGCCAGTGTAACGCACATAAGACTTGGGTCTTAGCATCAATAGCATTATTTCTTTTTGTGGGATGCTGGAGGTTTCGACCGATTTTTAACAAAATATATTCCGCTGTACTTTCGCAGACGCGAAATTTTTCATTCAATTGAAAATCGCTTAATACAGCAAAATCATTGATAATTCTTTCTTTAAAAATTCGAGGATGGCGTACTTCGCGAAATTGCACATCAAATTCATTTTCACTTTCACTTGAAAACATATTAGAAATTTTTGAACGAAATTTTCACTTCACTACCCAGACTCAATTGCCTGTGTCAATTGTCAATTACATACTGACAAAATTGTAATTTGTACTTTTTTATCTGTTCCATAAACAAATTTGTCGGGAAATTTGTCACAATTTTCAAAAAATCCCTGACAATTCATTGTCATGACAATTTTTTTATGATCCGAAATCTTGACAATTATCGCAAATTCTCTGACAATTCTACAAAATTGTCAACTTTGTTATGGGACAGAATTTAGACAATTGTCAAGTTGTCATTTACAAATTGTCACCTGTCACCTGTCAATGTTTATGAAATAGGGCCCTGGTGTAATAGTGTGGGGAGCTATTACCCACTATGGCACACACGAGTTGGAGTTTTTGTCCTCAACAATGAACGGAAACCACTACAAATGTTTGCTGGAACAGTCATTTCCAAAAGTGAAAAACATTTTCGGACCCCAGTCTTGGATATTCCAACAAGACAATGTCCCTATCCACACTTCCAAGGTTGTTAGAAGCTGGATTCAATAGGGCTTTTCACCAAGCTATCTCTTTCTGAAGTGCCGCATCCCTTTCTTAAACGTCCAACGTCAAAAGCAAATTGAATGAAAGCAATGTCAGTGTCAAAAGAGCAAAAAAAAAAAACAAACAAACAGCTGAATGAAATGAATAATCATTGTGATTGTTAATAAAGTGTATATTTAAGTCAAAACAGAAGCAATTGAAGATTAAAAAGTACCAGCTTATAGAGAAAAAACGTGAGAAAGTAAATTAAAGTAAAAAGTTGCTTCGAAACAAAAATATTTTTTTGCCACAAGACTATTGTCACGGTTTCACTTTTATTTTTTGTACAGAATCTTAATGTATTGTTATCTTTTGAGTATTCCAAAATAGTGTTTGGATACTCCTTTTTAGTTCTGGAAATTTGTTTTTGTTATAATTCACTTTAATATAAAATTATTATGAGATCTTTGCAACAAAAACATTTTTTGCCACAACTACGATATTCTCACTTTTTCACTTTTATTCGGGTAGAGGCTTTTCTACTCGAGAACTTTGGGAAAAATTCGATTTTTCTTTTGTGTCGATAAAAATCCCAGTTCTAATTTAAAGAGCGAAGACGAATAAACCGGCTGAAAGAAAGTCTACTATGCCATAAGCGAACGAAAGCGACGAATAAAGAACTTTGCACCGTGACTGTACGATAATTAGTAACTTCAATTTTATTCAATCTTCTTTACAATACCTCGGTCTTGTCGTTATTTTACGTTATACATAGTTACAAATCAACAAAAAATATGGCGAACCTTGGTACTTAGGCGCGAAATTCAAATTATTTATTTTCAGTTTTTAGTACAATTATGGGAATGCATTAAAACCGATACCATAGTGGTGTGACAATAAAAATATTGGAAACTTTTATTACAATGATTTTAGTATGTGACCCAACATTCCGGCCACTTTGAAAGATCTCCTTTCAAACAGGTAGCAATGCCAGCTTTCGGATTGGTCGTCGAAAAGTGCCTTTCGCTGTCTTGACGTCTGCAACTCGAACTACGCCGTCTTTGCCGGACACAACGCCGACTACCCTTCCTAGTAGCCATTTAAGGGGTGGCACATTGTCCTCGTGTATGATGACCATTGCGCCGATTACGAGGTTCGGCTGCCTATCTGACCACTTGGAACGGGCTTGTAGGTCATGGATGTATTCAGCTACCCAACGCTGCCAGAAGTGTGATTTCACAGCTTGAATGCGTCGCCATCTCTGTAGGTAGCTGATGTCGTCAACGATGATGGTTGAGTCTGGGATGGCTTTTAATGATGAGCCGATCAGCAGGTGACCCGGTGTGAGGGCCTCGAAGTCACTGGGGTCTGATGATAGTGGTGTTATAGGCCGCGAATTCATCACAGCTTCTATTTCGACGAGAGCAGTAGTGAGCTCCTCGAACGTGAGTTTTGCGGTCGCCAAGCTTCTGTATAAGTGACCCTTTGCCACTTTGACTGCCGCCTCCCAAATGCCACCAAAATGAGGCGCCCTGGGGGGTATAAAATTAAAATTTACATTTTGATTAGTACAAAATTGTGATATATCAAGTTGGGTATTTTGTTTAAATAAGTAATTTCGCAGTTCGTTCAACTTTGACCGCGCCCCTACAAAATTGGTTGCGTTATCGCAGAAAATGTTTGCTGGAAGACCCCTACGCCCAATGAATCTTTTTAATGCCGCTATAAACGCATCTGACGACAAATCGGACACCGTCTCCAAATGAACCGCTTTCGAGGCAAAACATACAAACACTGCTACGTATGTTCTGTATGGTGTCTTACCACGAATCTTAAGGTAAGTGTAGATGGGTCCACAAAAATCAACTCCACAGTTATTAAAGGGACGAGACTGTGTTACCCTTTCTGCTGGCAAGTTCCCCATGATTTGCTTCAGAAGAACGGGACGATATTTGGTACAATGGACGCAGTTTCTGACAGTGCGACGAGCCACATCTCGAGCGTTGATGATCCAATATCTCCTTCGAATCAGAGCGATGAGTGTTTTTGGTCCTGCATGGTAGTTGCTGAAGTGAAGATGCCTAACCATATTTTCGACAAACGCAGATTTCGCCGGTAGAAGTATTGGATGCTTCTGCTCTTCAGGAATAGATGCATTCTGCAACCTGCCCCCTACCTTCAAGATATTTACTCCACCACGCATCCTTTCGAGAAATGGACTTAGCCACTTAATGGATCCTTTCAGACACTCCTTCTTGTGAATTGCTCCAATCTCATCTGCAAATGATTTCTGCTGAATCAGCCAAGTGATCCGAATCAGAGCAGCATCTAATTCATCTACAGATAATGGACAGCCGTCTGCTGACCTCCTGCATTTCTCCTTCTTCTTAAACATTCTCAGGATGTATGCGAATATGCGAATAGTTTTGGTGTACGAACTATACCTAGCTATTTGATCCAATAAGTAGTTTGTCTCATTTGTCGTAGACAGCAAAACAGTTTTCCTCATCTCGCGAGACACCTCGTCAGATGGTGATTGGTTACACAAAAATGGTGGCCATTCCTTTGCTGGTTTTAATAGAAATGCTGGGCCACGGAACCAAATTGACTCTTTCAACTCTTCCACAGTACATCCTCGAGATACTTTATCTGCTGGATTATAGTTGGTTGGAACATGTCTCCAGACTGTATTTTCGGTAAGTTCCTGGATTTCAGCTACCCTGTTGCCAACAAATGTGTTGAGTTTTGAGGAATGGGTCCCTATCCAATGGAGCGCAACCTCCGAGTCTGTCCAAAGATAAACTTCGGCGATAGAGCCTTCAAACAAATCCTTAGTTCTATGCCAAAGTTTGGCTAAGAGATGAGCGCCACATAGCTCCAGCCTTGGCAGTTGCTTTTTCCTAGTTGGTGCAACTCGTGATTTAGCAGTAAACAATTTAACAATCACCGCTCCTGAGTCGTCAGTTGTCCTGGTATAAAGACAACAACCATAAGCATTTATAGATGCGTCACAGAATCCATGTATCTGCACCTCCCTTTTGTTGTCCGCTAAAACAAACCTAGGAATCGAAACATTCTGCAGCGAATTCAGATCTGCTAGAAACTGCTTCCATTCGGTTTCGATGCTCTGTGAAATAGAAGAATCCCAGTCCAGCTTCTCTGCCCAAAGTCTCTGTAGGATTATTTTGGCTTTGATTATAATTGGACTAAGCAAACCTATCGGATCAAACAACGAAGATGAGAGCGACAGAATAGTTCTTTTTGTGAACTTTGTATACACTTTGGAGGGATTGTACGAAAACTTTAGATTGTCTTGCAGAGAGTCCCAAGTGATGCCCAAAGTACTTGTTAAGCCTGAATCGGACAATTTTAACTGTTTCTCGGAAGAATGGTGTATAAAATCTGCGTTGCTATGCCACTTAGAAAGTTCGAATCCTGCTGACGCCAAGATAAACTTAATTTCTTTTCGAATTTGTTCTAGCGTTTCTAGGTCGTCCGCTCCGGCCAACATATCATCCACATAGAAACAATTCCTAAGAACTTTTGCGCCAAGCTTGTGAGATGACGAAAATTTATCGCTCAAATAGCGAAGGCACCGTATGGCCAAAAAGGGTGCTGATGAGGTACCATATGTGACCGTGTTTAATTTGTAGGTTTTTACTGGCATACGATTATTTTCTCTCCATAGGATTAATTGAAACTTTCTTTGCGACGGATGAATCAAAATTTGCCGATACATTTTAGTGATATCAGCGGTGAGAGCATATCTGTTCAGACGGAAACCTAGCAAAAGAGTAAAAATGTCATCCTGAATTGTTGGACCGACCATCAAAATTCCATTAAGGGAGATTTGCGAAGATGTGCGACAAGATGCGTCGAATACCACCCTGAGCTTGGTAGACAAGCTGTTTGGCTTTATAACACATTGATGCGGAAGGTAATAGTGTGGTTCCTCCAGATTGGGGTTTTTGACTTCCGACATGTGCCCTAATTCCTTATACTCCCTGAGAAATGCACTGTACTGCGCCTTTAGGTCTGGATCCTTTTCTAATCTTCGTTCCAATGATAGGAACCGCCTGAATGCGATGTCGTATGAGGACCCCAAGCTTTTCGGATCCGTTTTGAAAGGAAGCTGAACTACTAGCCTTCCAGTAGCAAGCTGTTCGATTGTTTCGTTGAAAATTGCCTCGCACTGTATCTGCTCTTCTGTCCATTTTGATTTTTTACCGACGACCTCCTCTAACTCCCAAAACTTTTCAACGTACTGATGTAAGGACTCTTCTTCCACATTCAAATAACAATTCTTGGCGGAGATTTCCGCTGAACCTTTGAATTTCCCGGAAACTATCCACCCTAGCAAAGTTTTTTGGAGTGTTGGTAATTCTTTACCTAGCTTTATTTGTCCTATAGACAGTAAATCAAAGAAGGCCTCAGCACCTAGAAGCATATCTATTTGCGAAGGCTTGTTGAAGTTTTCATCAGCCAAATCTATATTCTTCGGAACATTCCAGTTGACGATTTGAAGCGCCTTATCTGGCTGATACCCAGTTATTGACGGAGTTATCAAAAACTCAAGTGATACTTCGAAGTTGTTGAATCGAGAGCGAATTGTTGTTTGGGTCTGTTGATCAATTTTTATTTTTGAAACACCTATACCCACTATATCGACGTGTTTTCTATCCTTAGGTAGATTCAGGGTGCGTGCGAATTTCTCATTAATCAGATTGACCTGTGAGCCTGAGTCGAGTAGAACACGGCCTAATTGAAAGGATCCAATTGAGTCCTTTACCAGCACCGATGCGGTGGCAAGGATCACTTGGTTGGTCGAACGTGCACGATTATCGGATGCAGCGTGCACTGCTGCCGACGATGTTCCGTCTCCATTACTGGAGTTCTCCGAATTTTGCGTACGATGTAGCAAACTGTGGTGTGCTTGCTTGCAGGTTTTGCACCGATATGTTGACGGACATTTTGACATATTGTGACCTTTTACCAAGCAGTTGATACACAATCCCAATTTCTTTGTAGTGGAAAAGCGTTCCATAACTGACAGTTTATTGAAACTCGTACAGTTAGATATCGAGTGATCACTGTCTCTGCAAAATGCACAGGACTTTTGTGTGATTGGTAATGATGTTTGTGGTCGTTGACTATAATGCGATTGTTGTCGTGGTTTGGGTTGGAATTTTGCAGCAGGCTCCGAACGAGCTTGTTTGCTTTCCCTTGCTTCTAAATACTGGCAACGCTTACTCAGCATTTTAGCACAATCATCCCATTGAGGCAACTTGCTATAATCTAATTGTTCATCCCACTTTGATTGTGTTTCAGGATCGACCTTTGACATTGCAATGTAGATAATGATGGCATTGCAGATGTCTTTTTCTGACCCAATCGATGTAAGCGAGTTGTAGAGAGCAGTTATGTTATCCACTAAATTCCGTAATGGTACCGGCGACGCCTTGGAAACTTTGGGAAGTTCAAAAATCAAAGAAATATTTTCCAAAAATATTAGACAATTGTTGTCATAGCGATCCTTTAAGCTTTGGATTGCCTTAGGATAATTTTCTTCCGTAACAGGAAACGCACGCACCGTGTTTAAAGCCTGATCGCTCAAGCATGATAACAGATGGTTGAACTTTTCTATTGTAGTAAGCGTAGGATCATCATGAACCAAATAGTTAAACGAATGCATGAAGTTCGTGTACTGCGAATAGTGTTTTCCATCGAATTTGGGAAGACGCAAAGGTTGCAACCGAGAAGTTGGTGGTGGGGGAGGTACCATAAACGAATGATCGAATGTACTTGTTCGCCTTTTTTCCCCCATCATTGCAATTATTTTTGTTTTAATAGTAACATAGAGATCCTCTAAGTCACCACGACCCGTGTCAGTTGGTTGTAATCGCTCAATTTGAGTTTGGTATGACATACCTTGCTTAAAATATGACTCGAGTATCCCCAATCGACACTCAAGTTCGGTGGGCGTAAGTGTTGTTGACCTTTCCAAAATATTTTTAATTCTGGTAATGTTTCCCTTTGTGGATGCTCTTTGTTGTTTTAGCTCATCCAAAGATGTAGCAGAAGCGGACGTACCAGTACCTTCGTCCGTCATAACTGTAGGTATTTCTTATAAAAATACCAGAAGGAATTCTTATTACGAATTAATTAATCACCCTGGTTCGTAACGACGATATGCACGATTTGCATTAAGTTGATTAGTTGTAGTAGACGATAAAATGGATTGCACCAATGCACTTTTGAAAATGTCTCTATGTTCCTATGAACGGCTAACCGACAGCAGCGACAAAAGCGATAACAGCAATATCAGCAACGACCAAACTTTCAGCAACCCAACTGTGTCGAACAATCTGCAACAATGTTTACTACGAAGTTAATGTCAACATGCATCCAGCAATAACGTGAATAAAAACGAGAAACGAATCGAAATTAGCGGCAAGAGCTTATCGACATAAACTGTTTAGCCAAAACACAATCGATATTTGTATGTCTGGCTTAAGCGAATTAACGACCGATGATTTGTCGCGGGTAACAGCAATAGTTAATGTTTTTTTTTTTTTTTTTGCACAACGATCAGCGAGAGTGGAATCTATTTGACGAAGATGATGAGCGAATATGGAGAACGAAGATGATGTGTGAATATGGGAGCGGAGATGATGCCCTATTTTTGCGAGAAAATACGTTCCACTTTGTGTGGATTGTGGATTTTGAATTGATTTGATTTGAAACAATCAGCGACAGATTATAATTTTAATTGCTGATTGATTTTAATTGATGATTAATTTTTATATTGATGATTGATTTTTATATTGTAGTGAAGGTGCGTTGATTCTCGTTAATTTAAATATATTTTTGACGAACTCAATGCATACGTATATAAATAGGTAGATATAGATCTCTAAGAACAATTTGTTTGTACATACCTTGACTGAAGTTTGTACTTAACTTTTCTTCTTGAACACCCTCTTATTGCTGTCGTTCAGGTTAAGGTGATGATGACTACCCGATTATGCGTATGTCCTCTATATGTCCTTGGTTCCAACGATGACCAATTTTTGATGTGCCCTTGCAATGCCCTTGGTGGCAATTTGTTCACTTGTGCACATAGAATTAATACCGAACCGATGCCGATAGCTCACGCGAAACCGAAAGAAACCGAACGCGACGATATTTATGGAAACTCCACGGAGATTTTTTTTTTTTTTTCTTTTTTTTGTAAAGAGTTTTTATTTGTCTTTTTATACGTTTATACGTGTTATATTGTACAGCACTTTTCTCACAACCGATTTATGTTTTTTGTGGGAACTTGTTCCACGTTGGACGCCAAAATGTTCGGGTAGAGGCTTTTCTACTCGAGAACTTTGGGAAAAATTCGATTTTTCTTTTGTGTCGATAAAAATCCCAGTTCTAATTTAAAGAGCGAAGACGAATAAACCGGCTGAAAGAAAGTCTACTATGCCATAAGCGAACGAAAGCGACGAATAAAGAACTTTGCACCGTGACTGTACGATAATTAGTAACTTCAATTTTATTCAATCTTCTTTACAATACCTCGGTCTTGTCGTTATTTTACGTTATACATAGTTACAAATCAACAAAAAATATGGCGAACCTTGGTACTTAGGCGCGAAATTCAAATTATTTATTTTCAGTTTTTAGTACAATTATGGGAATGCATTAAAACCGATACCATAGTGGTGTGACAATAAAAATATTGGAAACTTTTATTACAATGATTTTAGTATGTGACCCAACAGAACACAATCACATTATAATGTTAACTTTTTAATTATCCAAAACGTGGTTTGGATACTACTTCTTAGTTCCGTAAATTTTTTTTTTTGTTAAAATTGGCTTTGTTATAAACTTTTAGTAACTATTCGCGAAGAACTTATTTCCCGCCATGCAAATTCGCCATTGTTTTCATTCATTTCATTCAGCTGTTTGTTTGTTTTTTTTCTCTCTCTCTTTTGACACTGACATTGTCGTTTTTTTTCTCTCTTTTGACACTGACATTGTCGTGACAAGCCTTATTCAACGGACTTAAACATGAACGAAAATGTTTGGGCATGGTTATCTCGTAAAGTGTATGAAGGCGGCGGACAATATGAAGACAAGGACACTTTAATCGAAGCTATTCGTTATGGCTGGGCCCAAATTTCTCTTAATTATTTTTTAAAAAAAACTGTATGATTCTATTCCAAACCGTCTTTTAGGGGTCGTCAAAATGGCGGGCATACTCATTATTAATGTAGAAAAACATAATAAATAAATGTTTTAAAACCATAAAATGTAAACATTTGTTTCATTTTTTTCCTTTCTTTCGAAGATTTTGCATGTGCCCGCATCCTAGTGCCGCATCTTTTTATACGCTTTTCAAGTAGTTCGCTGTTTGATCTTTTTATTCTTATTTACCCTTTAATTTTATGACTTACTGTTGGGAAAATATGTTCCTGTCTACAGGTAGTAAAAGTTTCCGGGTATAAAATGTGCAACAGGTATAAAGACTGTAAATCGATTGCAAAATGAATGGCCTCATCCTTGTAATCGCCAGTGTATTATTAGGGAAGTGAAACGTTGCAGTTAAAAGCGGTAGGTTTCCTTCCGACTGATGGCAAGACAATCATTAAAGAACTATTTTTTGTGGCAAATCTATGTCTTGATAAATACATGCTGATAAAGCTTAGTTTTTTGTTTACATCGGTCAGATTATATCCTTTTCTTTAATAAAGTGTTTTCGCATGGGTGCAGAGGCTCAGAGATTGGTGCGCTGGATTACTGTGCGTGGGTTCGATGTTCGATTCCCACCAAGAAACACCCAACATTTTATTGACTGTGCCACCTTTCACTAAATTCTTACAAACATCCAAGAGTAAAAACAGCCATACGAAGCTTCTCAAATTTGCCGTTTAAAATGGTCGCAAACTGTACCGTAAGATTAGGAACTGTATTGGCTGGCAGATAGAAAGCATAGACGAAGTATTCTTTTCTAACTTTAATCTTGTCGTAGAACTTTCTGCATTTATTTTTGTTCAGAATTTTGACAGCCTGTGATTGACTGTAGTAAACCTACAAAATACTCCCTGACAAGGCCTGCCTTATTTATAACATTTGATAGTTATTGACTTATTCCCTAGGCTAATGAACGTAAATGGCTTTACAATTACATATAAGAAAAATTCTTTATTTTCAATCGTGATTAACCACCAGAAAACTGGGGCTCCTACCTATCTATCCCTTGGACAATATTATTCCTGCAAACCGCTATGAAAGATATAAAGTGTGTCCATATCTCCTAATTATACATATTAAACAAAGGAAAAAGAAACTATTCCAACCTTTTCTAGGAAATTTGATATTCGTCCGAAAAAAAAACTTTTTCCTGCCCGCTCTGCCTTTACATAGTATGTAATCAGATGCGACAAGCCATCCATATACATCTGGCAACGTAAAAGAATAAAACGGAGGAAATGGTGTTAACACCATTTGAATGGATTAAAATCTTTTTTCGAATTCATAATTTCAACTGCAAACCCATTTGTTAAATTGGACAGTAGTTCTGTAGACCCGAAGAGATGATTCCCGAAAGGTATTTTAAAATGAAATTAAGGTTCGGTCCTCGCTATCGGTGGTATCACTAATAAGTTTTATTCTCTTCCTTGTACTCTTCTTCGTCGTGGTGGCAGTGAGTTTTTCTTTTTAATTTATTTTAATTTGTCTGGGCATCTCTTCTTTTGTGAGTCATTTATTTGCGGTTTAAGACTAGAGGATTTCTGAGATATTTTCACAAAGTCTAAGCCTTTACCTGCGACTAATGTGTAACGAAAGGGATTACTGAATGATGAGATGGTGAACCGTATTTTTTTATGCCGCAAAGAAGGAGGCTAAATTATGACTATTTAAAGTCGTATTTAAAAAAACATTTGCATGATGAGTTATTAGTGGGATTCCTAAGGCAGTTTGATTAAGCCTGTTCTGGATTGGGAGTGCGAGTGAGTAAAGTCATAATAAACTGGACTCCTTTCCTAATCCTCCTCTTTAGTACAGCAATTAAAATGCCTTGACGAGAGAGAGGAGAAAGTCAATCGGGTATATAGGCGAAGACCATGCCACCCAGCAGCAACACCATCTATGAGCTATGACCGATAGTTCTTTTTATTAATTATTTCTGCATGACCCCATGCACTGTGCATCGTCACACTTAAAAGAAAACCAGCGTGCGCCATACTGTGCGCCAAATGCTCTAGTTGAAGTTAAATGATCTGCAGGATCAGATAGCTTCAAAGTCCGCTCTCCCTCTAGCGATATATTGCATGCCTTTGAGATACCTGATGATAATGATGATGATGAAGTTGAAATCTCCTGCTGTGTGCGTATTTCTTTAGATGCTGATCGTATGCATTGACCACATGCAGAGCAAAGAAGACCGAGTAAAAGGAGACAGGCAAACGAAAGTATATTGTACCGCCGTACATCTATGGAGCGCTTCTGTTGGATGTGTGATTTTTCTTTAAGTGTCAGGCTTGTTGGACATGCAATAATAGCAGCGTGGACATCATTGGATTGGTGTTTTTGAAATATTGCTAACTGTTACTAGTCGTCATGCGCTGCAGGGGATGGATGGTATTATATTTGCATATTTTGTATTTGTTTATGAAACAATAAAATTAATGGAATTTAAGCTGATTGGTGGCATCAAACAGATGGTCTTTGAGTTTGAATTGAATTCGCAAAACTTGTAAGGAAGGAAATCAGATGAAACGATTTGACTTTAATTGAACCGTGGAAATCATCGCCTTCGTTCTTTTGATACAGTATATAAAATTTCTGGTTGTCAAAATTGCGTCAAAACGAAAAATCTGAATATAGGTAATCAAAGATTCATCAGCAAATATATAGGTACTTGGAGTTGATGCAAATAAAAGTATAAAGTTACCCGGGAAATGCAGAAGGACTGTATAAGCGCATACGAAGATGCTCGGACCGCTTACTGACTATACGTCTTTCCCTTTCTCTTTTACATTATGATGCAATGTAAGCGCAATTGTATTTATAACTATCAAGCGCTACACAAAGATTACTATGAAGCACTACTTCATTTGGCAAAGGTAAGAGTGCTTACTTCAGTAATGCCCCAACTCACCTTCGCCATCGCAACAGTGCAATTGAACCAATCGGGCCACGAATTGCTTCCCCATCCATCACAGTCTTCAGGGGTCTCATCACGTATGACGATGATCGACTCACGATAACCTTTAAAATAGCTGCCATCTCAAGTCTGAAACACATTCACGATTTGGAGCTTCGCGTTGACAAACGCATCTAGTCGAACCAAAGGAAATCAATTAAACATATCACAATGCTCTGTTGCGTTTCAACTTCGAAATGAGACACCTATAGGCATCATGAGTAAACCACAATCACGCCTTGGCGCAACGTCATTGTTTCGACGACTCATTTTCTGCTTCAATTCACGAATCGAAGACGAGAGCTAATGAGGTATCTTCTCGCATCGATTTACTTGCAGACAATTAAAGCAGTTTTCATGGTTTTTAAGTAATATACAAAATGCCTCAATTAAAAAAGCAAAAGAGAACGATTACAAGAATTATGGGCAGCAGCCATACATTTATGATTGCAACACAAATTAATGTATTTGCAGCATGTATCCAAAGCAGCCCTGCTGTGGATGTCATCGACGGCTATCGCCAGTATTGCTGGCGATACCTACTTGCTGTTGTTTAACGTGCAAATTCGAGTACTCGTGGGGATATATTTCTCAATGAAACGCGCCAAATGCTGCCAACTCATTATTTGCCCCGAAAAACCGTAAGCTCATTGCTCAATATATGGTGACATTTCATAAATTTGGACTGGGCATTAAGCCCGCTGTATAGTCGAATCCTTTTTGGGCTGCCCCTGGAGGAAACTAACTTTTTAAAAACATTGAAAATCACCTTGGATGAAATATCCGGAAGTTCGAATTTTAAAATGTTGAATATACCGACAAATATAACTCTAGAAATTGGTTGAATCTTCAAATAAATTCAACTTTTAAAAACTAGGGATATGCTACATGGCTTAGTGCAAGAACTATTTTTTTAGTAGATACAAAATTAATATAAAAAAAAATGGTTCCAAACCGGTGGGAAACACCTCGCAGAGAAGCCTGACGACATTAAATGGAATCCACGAACACGGTTTTTTTGTAGAACAGAAGCATTTTTTATGTTTATGTTATATGAGTTTGAAATTAGTTTTTTTTAAAAAACTATTCATGGAAATCACTTGATTTAAAAACAAGATGATAGAACTGAATTTTATCTTTAAAAAAATGCCCACTGGCCCACAGATAGGAACAAAATCCCGGATGTTGTCGACTTCTTCTTAACTAAGTATATTTCCTCAAATACTACCCAAGTTAAGGAAGGGCCAGATCTTGACTCAGATCACTCATCTGGGCTGCTAACACTTGGTAATAAAATTATAATGAAGGAACACAACCCACGTCTAGTAAACAAACTAACTGACTGGACATATTTGAGATATTTAATAGATGAACGCATCGGACTATCCACAACAATTAGTACAATAGAGCAATTAGAAAGTGAAGTACAGGCCTTCACCCTAGCTATACAAAAGGCTGCATGGGCTGCAACGCCTGAATTAAATAGCAAAGTAAAAAGGAACGTGTATCCCAAGGAAATTTGCGACATTATATCAGAAAAGAGACGAGCTCGCAAACGATGGCAACTGTCAAGAGCTCCAAGTGATAAAAGCAGACTTTATAGCTTAAACAATAAGCTCAGGAAAAGGATAGCAGAATTTAAAAATGCATCGGTGGACAGATACCTTACAAATCTGACAAAAGATGCTAGTACAGAATACTCACTCTGGAAGGCTACAAAAAATATTAAAAGATCAACGGCATACATTCCGCCAGTGAAAAACAGCAGTGATAATTGGGCTAAAACAAACAAACAAAAGGCGGATCTATTTGCGGAACATCTTGAAAACGTTTTCAAGCCATACGACGATAATGATATTTCCCAACAAACGGAAGAAATGTGCGAAGACGAGAGATCGATTCCAGCAGTAACCTCTAGGGAAATAGCCAAAGAAATAAGAGAAAAGATCAACCCGAAAAAAGCCCCGCGATTTTATCTAATAACGGGTGAAATTCTGAAAAAACTGCCTAAGAAAGGTATAAAAAAAATAGCACAGATAATAAATGCTGCGTTCAGACTAAGGTATGTTCCGCGCATGTAAAAGGTTGCGGAAGTTATCATGGTACCTAAGCCGGGAAAATTGCCCAGTGAAGTAACGTCATATCGGCCGATACCATTGCTGCCAATCCTGTCTAAGCTATTCGAAAAAATGCTCCTAAGACGACTCCATCCGATTCTGAAGAAAAGACACTGATCCCAAACCATCAGTTTGGATTCAGAAATAAATACTCAACAATAGATCAGGTCCACAGAATAACTGATATAATAGAAAAAGCTTTAGAAGAAAAACAAATATGCTCTGCCATCTTCCTTGATGCAACACGGGCTTTTGATAAAGTCTCGAACAAAGGATTAATCCGTTAGCTCCAAAAATATCTTCCAAGAGTACCATGAAATACTAGAGCCGTATATAATGTGACGATTATTTAGAATTAAGCAAGAGAATGAGTACTCCGAATTGAAACACATCAAAGCTGGAGTACCGCAAGGTAGTGTGTTGGTACCAGTACTGTTACTCCTATACACGAACGACCTACCACAAAATGACGAAACTACTGTTGCCACTTTTGCAGGCGATACTGCTGTACTTGCAGTAGGAAAACCGCACAGGAAGTTACAGAAAAACTGCAAAGTACAGTAAATGATATATCCAAATGGACCAAAAAATGGCAAATAAAATTAAATGAACTAAAGTCAGTTCATATTAACTTTACGAATAAAAACGTACAACACATACCTGTGTGTGTACATAAATAATAAAGTAGTTCTACATTCGAACTCAGCTAAGTATTTAGGCTTGACTTTGGACGCAAAGTTGCGTTGGAAAACACATGTCAAAAAAAAACGAGATGAACTAAATATACGATACAATAAAATGTATTGGCTCATAGGGAGGAATTCATGCCTCTCAATCTACAACAAACTGCTTCTCTACAAGCAAATATTAAAACCAATTTGGACATATGGCCTCCAGTTATGGGGGTGCACAAGAAAGACAAAACTTCAAAGCATACAATGCTTTCAAAACAAAGTATTACGCAATATTGTTAATGCGCCGTGGTACATACGTAATGCTGATCTACATAGGGATCTAAAAATTTAAATGGTAGAGGACGAGGTTCGGAAGGTCGCAAGAAGACATGAAGTTAGGCTTCGCAACCATGCTAATTTAGAAGAAATTCAACTAACAACAATTTAGTTAGAAGATTACGTAGAGTTAAACCTTTTGAACTAGTTAACTAGGTAGTTAGAAAAAAAATATATGTGATACAACATAATCACACGAACAAAGTAATAATGAATTAGGAAAAAAAGGTAACAAACCAAAGTTAGTTCCTAAAAACAGTACCTACATAAGTACATAAGCAAATATTAAAACAAAATTGTTGATTAGTCTTTAGACTATAGGTGCGATTACTGGAAGGATGGTAACATCATGCCTTCCCTGGCTGTTTTTAGTGGGTGATTCAAGTCCCACACTATCGCAAAGCTCGCAAGCGATGTCTTTCAACGATTTTCACCTAGCTACACGCAAAAAAAAATCTTTAAAAAAATGTGCAATACTAATTTGTAAGTTTTACCGTTATTTTTAAATATTTTTTCCCAATTTGAAGTGTTTTTTTTTTTTTTTTTTAGAAAATCGCCTCTCCCGCCCAAATGGGACGAGATGGACCCTCCACTCCCATGGTAAAAAAAATTCTTGTAAATAACTGTTCTACGCAAATCTGTCGTTAAACTTTGTCGCCTGAGTGTAATGTTTGATGCAGAGAATACTTCATAGCTTTGCCTGTAACACTGTGATAAGGTACTGTGTAATGGAACAATGCTGCAAATCGAAAATTGTGTTATTATCAAGTATAGAAAAAAAGTAAATTCCACTTCTTGTAGACTAGTAGATGAAATCTTAAGTGATTTAAGACTTGTGTGATGCAGAAGTTTCAATTTGGTGTAAAGATTCTATCTTTTTAATGCATAATTATCTCAATAAATTTGTTCATCGTGATTGTGACTATTTTTAATCGAAAAAAAAGAGTGCCAATTGCCAATTTTTAATTATTTGTGATCCCTATTTTAGGAAATGTTTTCTTATACACCGGCCTTTTTATGCGCTTTTCACGTAGTTTATTGTTTGATCTTGGGGAAATTTCAGTGGTCCTTTCTTATTTACCCTTTAATTTTATTAGTACGTTTACATGACCGATTGAAAGATCGAATTCAAACTGAATTAAAATTCGAGGCAGGTTTTTGCTCTCACCGGATTAAGAGATTGAATTGAAATAGAATTCAGTTTCCCTGTTCGTACTGAATACGTATTTCGCGATTAGTTGTGTTATTGACGGTAGTTTGTGGTTGCGGTTACCTAAAATTGTTTGGAAAAATTAATAAAAATGGACGAAATAATAAAGACGGCGTTTGAAATGTTTTTGCAAATTTCAAACGTTTTATATGAAGCACAAGTGAAGAGAACAGGAAATAAGCCGCACACACACACTCTCACTCGATCTCTCGATCTTTCAATTTGCGTTTACATGCTGATTTTCAATCCAATCGCAGAACATTTTTTGATTGGATTGAGTGAATCCCTCAATCTTTCAATCTGCGTTTACATGGAATTCAATTCAGATTGAATCCGGATTGAATCCGGATTGAATCTCTCATGTAAACGGGATATATGACTTACTGTTGGGAAAATATGTACCTGTTCACAGGTAGTAAAAGTTTCTTTGTATAAAATTTCCAACAGGTATAAAGACTGAAAATCGATTGAAAAATGTATGGCCTCATCCTTGTGGCGATCACAACAGTGCAACTATAACAAACATTTTTCCAAAAAATTAACAAAATCGGTCCTGCCGTTCTCAAGTGATGCGGTTACCAATGGTGGACAGCATTCCATTTTTTATAAAATATAGATATTGTTTGATATAATTCGGTTTTTCAAAAGTCTGGCAGTTGAAGAGATAATTCCGCATGTCCCAGGCCTTCCAAATCGTGAATCGAAGATCTGTCCATAGTTTTCTTTTGCGGTCAGCGTGTGAATTAAATCAAGGGTCGCGCTCTTCAACGTTTTTAAGACGTTTTTTTTTCAGAACTTTGTAAACCTATCAATGGAGTTGTCAAGAAAGAAATTTAGAAAAAAAAATATCGGATCTCAAGCCTAGAGAGGAGCCTGGAATAAGGCAATAGAATATCAATGACACCTACCTTCCTCTATCAGTTTTCTTCCAGAAAAACAAACACCACAATTTTAAAACAATGTCCTTACAAATTGCAGTCAAAATATACACCCCTATCGTGGAATCCGTCGGGGGGAACGATCCGCTAATAGTGAACAATTTGCATCGTGCAATCCGCAGACGTGAACCATCCACATGTCGGTAACGTGAATGAGATAATTTTTACAAAACAAATGTGTTCGAAATGAGCTGTCACAATTGAATTTTGAATTTCCTAATCACCAATAGTGGTCGGTAAGGGAGAGTATCCGACGGATCCCACGATAGCAATTTTCTGTTCACGTGAATCGAATAAGTGAAGTGAATCTCAGAACCGACGGATTCCACGATAGGGGTGATAGTAAATATTTTAAAATATTTTCCCTGATATGTTAAAATATAAAATCATCCGCGGCACAATTTCATACGTTCTAAATTCCATGCACTTTTAATCACGTATTTATTCCTGGCCAATAAAATTATAATATGTATCATGAATATCTTAAGAAAGCAATAAAAATTGCTTTGGATTTTACTTTCAGAACAAAAAAGTTAAAACCCCGAATGAATACCCAATCCTTTCAATACTTCAAATAGGGAATTTATCACCACCAAAAAGATAGACTTTTCGAAAACTAAACATAATTTTTACGATCCACTCCAATTCATCAAACGAAATCTCTGACACACACACACACAAAAAAAAACAGTTGCTTTATCTAAAAACCACTAAATTGCATCAATCTGTTGAATGTAAAAAAAAAACACTCAGAAATTCGATTTCACACTTTTATGAATGAAGAAGAATTTCACATCATAAACCGAAAATGAAACAAAAAACAATACAACCAGCGCAGCGGTTATATCACAAAAGGAAATCATATTGGTTGTATATTTATATTTTTTTATTATCTTCATACAACCCTTTTTATTTTTCTTCCTTTTGCGGCATT
The DNA here is from genome assembly GCA_949715645.1 of Portevinia maculata. NCBI lineage: Eukaryota > Metazoa > Arthropoda > Insecta > Diptera > Syrphidae > Portevinia > Portevinia maculata. The sequence goes on from OX454526.1 coordinate 12,506,631, forward strand.
TTCTTGGAATACTGGTGCTATTAGGGAATAGCTGCGTCATAAAATAGATAAAATTACTCATCGTTTTCATCGGACTGCGTAGACCAATTTAATAGATGGATCATTGAAGTTCCACAACCAGATAGGTACAAAGTATGTTAATGGACGATACCTGTCAGAGCAACGCCATTTTTAAATTAACTGAACAGAACACTGTCAGAAGACTGATCATACGAAGCGAAAAATTAAAAATCATTTTTAACAAATGATATATCACACAAAGTGCTCCTAATTTGGTCCGTTCCGTACGGTAGTTAAAAAGTAAGTTTTGAAAAATTCATAAATCAAAATTCTCCTCCTGGCTTTTCGATAATTAATTGAATTGTGCCGATTTTGGCACGATCTGCCACAATGAAATGATAAAAACAAAAAACGATTTTAAGACGAACCGGAGACGTAGAAGGAAGACTAAAAAGAACTTGTAAAAAAAGAAGATCTTCAAAAGGTGTTCTTGAAAATCATGCAAAGCTAATTTTCTTGTATATCGCCGATCGCTGTGAGGCATATAAACATCGCGCCAAGAGAGTAGATTGCATCTCGAATCTTTGATCATTTGATCGTGTTTTTCATTTTGGGGGCCTTCCAACTTCCAAGGGAACAACAACACAAATAAAAAGCAAAACAAAAAGGGTTAAAAGATTGTATCATGGCTAAGACTCCATTAGAGTGCGAGAAGGCGATTGGTATTGGGAGATCATTGCACTTCCTTTGAAATCATTTCTTTTTCATCTTACAATACCGACACAGTAGATTATGCCTGCCTTTTATGGCCGGACGAGAGAATATTTGAATTTGAAGTTGAACCGATATGCTTGCTATTTGCAGCGTTATATTATAATAGTCCCTCGGGGGCGAAATAACAGAAATAGTCAGAATTTTTGCTTTGTTGATGACTGAGGAACAGGTTCTTACCAATTCAAATGGCTTTATGATTAGATATTAATGATATGAAGTTACAGCTTTGTAAATAGAGGTTATAATGTGTGTTAAATTGATGCAATAATTAGAAGAAAGAAAACTGGTTCGAGTTATCTGCTTGGAGTAATTAGATTTGCAGCTGTCGTCAAAGAAATGATAATAAACTAAAATGGATACCGTAAAATTAACTTTAACAACTTTTGAACTTTGGCAGGTTGCTACAAATTCTTCTTGTGGTGCATTCGCGACTAAAATCAAATGAACTGCTACTGCCAACCTTTCCGTTTCTATATGAATTGTTTTTTTTTTTTTTTTTAAGAAGTTATAGTAAAGTAAGCCGTCAAAGTTTACCATACATTTGTGTCATCGGCGGGGCCAGATTTTTTTGTAAGATTACAATTTATCAACAAAATATGCAAGGGGGTTATTCCACGAGTCGATTATCGGCTGACACTCTTGCATTCTGTATCATTAATAACCGTCCATCGTCTGGACGATGCTATTTCGACCATTCACTAATTTCTTTCTGCAGTTCGATAATTGTCGTCAAGAAGATGTCATTTGCGCGAAAACTTATGATGTGTCGCCTCGAATGGATTTGCATATTTTGCAGACGATTAAGCATTTTTGAATGATTTTTAAGGTGAACAATTGACTTTAGATCTTTCTTAAATTCTACAGAACGATATCCCGCTAATTACGTCAGTGTCTTTACATAATACTGAAAAGGTTCGGAAAATAAATATATTTACTACCCCGCAACCATCCACACTCATAAGCTCACAGTGGATAAATATCTAGTAGAATTGATTTGAAAAGTAAAAACTAGATAAATTGTACGGGATTAATAAATTCGAGACTTGCTTTCGTGAATATATGTCAGAAAATCATTTGAACTTCACCGAAAACCACCTATTGCCCAAACGAGTGGAAACAACGCCGTCTGCAATTGAACATTGTGTTTGATTGATCAAAATGCTCCAGCCAAGAGGATCTTCGACTCCCAGCCCTCTGGTTCAAGAAGGCAAGGAAGACCGAATCTCCGTTTTAAAGACCAAGCCATTGCGGATGGCAGAGCACTTAGTCTGGGGAACTGGAAGCAGCGTGCCCGGGAAAGCAGAAGATGGAATGCTGCGGTGTCTCAGGCAAAAGACTGCTCACGGGTCGGGAGCCTCTTACGTAAGTAAGTATGATTTCAATTGGTTAATACCCGATTTCTGGACTTCGGACTACACGATGATGATAAAGTTACGTGAAGCAAATTGATGACGATCTCGTCCACTACTATCGCTTGGACGATTATCGTCATAGAAGTTACGGTTTGAAGCCCCAGTGTAAACGGTCTTCAAAGGTAATCGTCACGAATTTCCTTTAATGCGGCAATGTTTGAGACTCGATAATTTTTTGTGGTGTGCAACATTGACCGAGAGGTCAATTTAAAACAAAAATAACAATTTTATGACTTTAAACGCTAACCTTAAATTAGGCATATACTAATTGTTAATTCTGATATTTCTGATTCTTACATTAGTTGATCGAAAATATTTGGAACCCCATTTTATTATTTCACTAAAATGGCAACACTAACTCAGGTCGGTAGTCACCAACCAATCTTAAAGTAAGAGCTTCGAAAACTTTATTCACCAACCTTTTTCAGTTCACATTTATGAGCGCTCGTTAGATGAGAGCAATTCTATCTTTAAAATATTCAAAATTCGAAATAAGCTGGATGTACCTTGACATTTAATTCGTCGCCCTAGTGACACAAGAACGTAACTACATTTTTTACGATTTTGGACTGGGTATGACACCTTTCTTCATATATCATTCTATATATTGTGGCAAAAAATTGTACCTCTAAGTGAAGTAGTTTAGAAGTTAGCAGTTGTCGTATCAACATTTTTTTCGAAAAATAGTAGGAAAAATAGTAAAAAAAATCACAAAATCGTCTCTCCTGCGAACTAGCAAATATTGCCATACGTTTTTGTGTCACTAAGGCCAATCTCAATTCTGCCCTTTCTGTCAAAGGTTTTTGAACGTACTCTTCAAAAACAGATGAGCACGTATCTCAAAAATAACAATATTCTTACTCCGAAACAATCTGGTTTTCGCGAAAAACACAGCTGTATTACTGCTCTATTGAACGTTACTGACGATATACGACAAGCTTTAGATAAAGACAAAGTTACGTTTTTAGTGCTACTTGATTTTTCTAAGGCATTTGACATGGTTGATCACACAACTTTATGTAACAAGCTGATCCGACAACACAATTTTCCATCAGGTGCCGTAAAGCTGATTTGGGCTTATCTATCAAATAGAATGCAAGCAGTTCAGCTAAATGATAATCTGTCCGATTTTCTTCCAATTGTAAGTGGTGTTCCTCAAGGCTCTATACTTGGTCCAATATTGTTCTCACTATACGTAAATGAGCTTCCATCTGCAATAGGAAATTGTTCGTCGCATATGTATGCCGACGATGTCCAAATGTATATGAGTTGCCTACTCGGCCTTATTGAGAACGGAGTTAGTTGCGTGAATGAAGATATGGGTAAAATTGAACGTTGGTCTGAATTAAACGGATTACATTTAAACGTAAAAAAGTCGAAGTGCCTGGTCATATCCAGGAAAGCATTAGATCTTTCCTACTTTCCTCCCATTCTACTAGGGAACTCTCCAATAGAATATGTTGAGACTGCAAGAAATCTTGGAGTCATTTTTAATCGTCGCCTAACTTGGGAAAATCATATCAGCGCAGCCGTTGGAAAAGTATATGGGGTACTCCGGAATCTGTGGGTAACACAGGCCTTCATCCCAATAAAAACTCGTTTCACATTAGCAAAATCGTTGGTCATTCCAATCTTAACATACGGTTGCGAAATCTTTTGCAGCTGTGACGCAACCAGTAAGCGGAAACTCAATGTCGCAATACGGTATATCTTCGGACTGCGTAAATATGACAGGTTAAGCAGTTTTTCTCCTCGTCTGCTTAACATGCCTTTTGATAGTTATCTCAATTTTCGCACTTTGTGCCTGCTTTCGGACATTCTACTAACCCGGCAGCCGCACTACTTGTACGAAAGGATTCGTTTAGCCACTTCGCACAGGTCTTGGAAAATGATTCACTCTCCATACGCATCCCTTACATCTGAGCGTCAATTTTTCGTAAATGCTATCCGATTGTGGAATTCATTACCGCGGAACTTAAGAATAACTCAAGGTACAAGCACAAAAAAGTTTAAAAAGGACTTAAGAAATTATTTTTCCGGAAATCGGTAACTAAAACTTTAAATTTTCTATTGATCATTGATTTATATAAAAAAATCCGAATTACATTTATGAATTATAATTTTTGTGACACTTTATTCGGTATATCTACTTCTACTTTTCTCAAATCTCTGTCTAAGTTAGCTTATCACTATTTTATAAGATATTATATCTTAAAGTGTATAAGCATTTCAAATAAATAAATAAATGAAATAAAAATAAATAAATAAGGCGACGAATTTATATATCATAAATGGAAGAAATTTAAGTCTGATTTTTGTACACATAAAGCCCCTTGCGGATTTGTGCCGGCCACTAGAAAAATATATTTCTTACTTTCATTTTGTGTTGGAAATTTGTTTAATTTTTCTTTTATTTATTAAAGCTGTCAAATCTCCAAAATCGAGAGAGAATAAATGTCAAAGTTTGTAGCAAAGATAAGCTTTTTTTTTTGCTCTCAAACTCATAGGATTTCACCATTTGACATGACAGTTCATTATCTTACCAGCCGAAATTCTGTATAAAGACAAATTAACGAAAGTAATTTTAGTTCGCGAACGGGTTTGCGTAGTTTTACATGAAAGTTTAATTATTCACGTTTGCAAATAACTACGCGTTCGGAATTATTAACATTGACATTCTGGCATTGCCATGTTAGAGAGAACATTAGAAAAAGAGAAAAACAATAATTGTTCATTAATCAATGCACATTCAAATTAGCGGAGACATAACCCTATTTGAGCTTGCTGAATTCGTAGAAAATTTAAAACTATAAAATTACTTTAAATTATTAAAAATAAAATAAAAATAAAAATTAAGCAAAAACTAGCTTCTCCAACCATTGTGCTTGTGTGTTAGAGCCGAATCCAAACCGCAAATTTGAGAAGCTTCTGATGACAATTGATACTCTCGGATGCTTGTCAGACGTTCGCAAGATGTGGGGCAGTGGAAAACAACTTTTTTAGATATTACTTGGCCCCGGCGAGATTTGAACCTGAGACTTTTAGATAAGCAATTCAATAGTTCAATAGTTTAAGAATCAAATTAAGAGTGGTCGGGGAATACCGACCTTAGTGTACTAATATGATTCAAGAATTAGAGAATACACGAATTGCGAATGTCGGCCGTTATTTAATTTGAATTTGACAGCTAGTTTGACGTCACGTGTGACCCGTCAGCAATGCTGAGCGTCGTCCAATTCGCACCTATTTGATAGCAGATATTGCACAGTTCATTACGCCATATTCCGCTAGTGCAATGGCTTGGCAAGATAAGATTTCCAATGCCTCCTGTTCGCACGCTTCAAAAATGGGCACAAAAGGTTGATATTTTACAAGGAACTTTGCTAGTTGTTGATATTTTGAAAGCAGCTTCGCAACCGGATGAAGCACAGAAAATCTGTGCTTGAAGCGCCGATGAAATGAAGGTGTGAAAAACGTACTGCTATGACAGATCGTCGGACTCAACCTTAGCTCCTGCTGACTATGTCCAGGTAGCCATGATAAGAGGTAAGCTACGAGTAGCAAACTCTTTATGAACCATATAGTAATAAATTATAAAGGGTTTGTAGCAAAATGGAAGCAACCAATTTTGTATGCTTTCGACTGTAAGTGTTTTGTCCAAAATTGTAGATACCATCAAAAACTCTCGCTATCATGTTGTGGCTATTGTTAGTTATTGAGCCGGTGGGAATAGAGGACTCTTTCGAGATCTTCAAAACGAGAGTGCTAAGCTGTGGCAAGCAAACATCTTCTTTATTGATTTTCTTTAAAAAAAAAAAACAATGTTCTTAGGTTTTTGCAAAAATTGTTTTTTTTTTTGCGGATGTGCCTCACTTGATCGAACTGCTTCGAAACCTTTTTTGTTGATCAAGGATTTGTAATAAATAATAAGCCTTTAACGAAGGAGATCATCAATAAGCTTTTGTTCACGTACTTCTTCTAGATTAACGATAACACACAAGATAACAAGCAAGCACTTTAACATTGTTGGAGCTGATCGTCAGAAAGTAAAAATGGCCACAAAGCTTTTTTCGTACACTGACAAAATCCTTAACGAGAGCAGCAAGTTTGGGACCCTTAAATGACCAAAAGTGGAAAGAATACTTGCAGCTATTTAAAATTGTAAAGTATACTCAAGCTAAGAAAACGTAAGCCATTGTTATTGATGTTTTTTTTTTTTTTCATTAAACACAAACGACTGATTCGACGTGATGAACGCTAGAAAAACTGAAAATTCCAGAAAGCGATCACATGCCTACGGTCTGGCGCTGAATGTTCAAAAAGAAGTTTCGACCAAATGACGGAAATGGTTCTCAACATGAGAGTTATTGGTAAAGAGACACACATGAACAATTCAAAATAGTAGGTAGTATTACATAGTATATAATAGTAGTAATAGTATAACTTCTCCGCGTAACTTGTCCACAAAAGTAAGGCATTAAGTACACTTGCCCGGTATGAAGTGTGTAGAAAAATTGAAAGTGGCCAGTTAAAAACCCAAAAACTATCCAATGTGTTTCACATTATTATCTAACACATTTTCAACATTTACCATTACCACCATTACCATTTCGGGTGGCATTAGTGCGATGGTAGTGTATTCACTAACTGATTGGCAGGTCGTGCGTTTGAATCCCGTCCAGGGCCATGATTTTTAATTGAATAAATAGAGATCTCCCTAAGCAATTTAGGTGCTACCCGTGGAGAAAAAATCTTAAGCACCAAAGCTTCTTGTCTATCCTCCTATTCTTTCGAATAGTAAGTAGCACCTAAAATAATGCAATACAATACTTCATTGCTAGATGCTGCTTACTGTTCAACAAAAATGCATACGCTGTGTTTAAGACTATAAGAGTACTGTATATACTCTCGGTAGAGTGAACATCGGTGCAGTGAACAATCCAATAGAGTGAACACACAAAATTTTGTACAGACTACTCTACAGAGTGAACAAGCAAACCTCGGTAGAGTGAACAACATATTATGTGTGTTTTAACACCGTTAGAAAATCCCGCTGCTGCACAATGTTTCCAGCAAACTTACCGCTTGTTTTGCGATACATACAATGAATGAAATTTTGTCACCATTCACGTTTAGTGTTCTAGGTGCGTGGACAATTATTCAGCTAGGAAGTGAATTGTTTTAAGTGAAAATGAGTCGGAAACATTTAACGTTATTGGAAAAAACTGAAGTTTTAAAGCAGTTGTCTGCAGGTAAGATAACGTTTTTGCAATAATCCAGTCGAATTGTAGAAAATATAAAATTTTCAAGGTGTTTCGGTCACTGCATTGGCAAACAAATATGGAATAGCGAAATCGACCGTATGTGCTTTTAACAAGAAAAAAATGATATTGTGGCAACGGTAACTAATACCTACTCTGGCCCTGGGAAAAGGGGAACACTTAAAACATCTGAAAAGCCTCAGATGGAAAAGGCGCTTTACAAATGGTTTCTTGAGCAGCGGAGGAAGAATTTGCCCATCACTAGTTTAATCCCTAAACAAAAGGCCATTGCCATAATTAAAAGCCTGCATGGCAACGAATCTGCATTCGTAGCAAGTGATGGTTGGGTGCAGAAATTTAAAAAGAGGTTTTGTGTGCGGTATCTGAAAATATCTGGAGAGAAATTGTCGTCGCAACCAGAACTGGTGTGTCCATTCAAGAGGCATCTTAAGAGAAAAATTGAAGAGCTGGACCTCAAGCCAGATCAAATTTATAAAGCCGATGAGTCGGGGCTATACTGGAAGCTTCTACCAGGGAAAACTTATGTGGCATCTGCTGAGAAAACTGCTCCGGGCGAAAAACTGAAAAGCAAAGGATATCGTTTTTGGCATGCACTAATGACACAGGTCGGCATAAACTGAAGCCTCTAGTGATCGGCAAAGCCAAAAACCCTCGTCCATTCAAGAATCTATCGCTACCTGTGCATTACAAGAGCTCTTAATCAGCTTGGATGACTGCAGCAATTTTTAAAGACTGGTTCAGTAACTTTTTGGTTCCCGAAGTTACAAATTTTCTCCAAAAAGATGGTTTACCAGTCAAAGCGTTACTTATATTGGATAATGCCCCAAGTCATCCACCGGAGAGCGAGCTTCGAAGTTCAGATATGGAAGCATTACAGTAATTTATATGCCCCCAAATTTCATTTTCATTTCATTTATTTCAAGAAATATTTTATTTACAATGATACATTAAGATTTGAATCTTTTATAGTATCTAGAATTTAATTTACATAATTTTCCTGATAAAAAATAAACAAATAATGGAATTATTAAAGAATATATTATTATAATATTAGAATCATATACAAAAAGAGAAAAAAAAAGTTTTAATTAGAAAAGTGCAAAAATAGTTTCCTCTTAAAGGCTGATGGTGCAGAAATTCTTTGCAATTCATTAGGAAGTAAATTCCACAAACGAATCGCAGATACATAAAATGAGCGTTCTGCTATGTTGCGTGAGTGACGCGGTAATATTAATTTCAAACCCCTTTGTGAGCGTGCAAAATGTAGGAATTCACTAAGATAATTAGGACATCTATTGTTGATGACATCATGCAGCTTCAGAAGTAACCTGAACCTCAAGTACTCATCCAGCTTAATACCAAAGAGAGTATGTTGTAGATGTGATACACTGGAATACCTCGGAATACCGTATATAAACCGAATACAATCATTTAGAGCAACATTTAGTTTGCGCTTGCATTCACAATCCAGAATTGGGTATACTGAACAGTTGAAAATAAAGTACGGCATAATTAATGACTTAACGAGGTATATTTTCATATTTGTTGACAATAAGTTCGAGGAAGATCTCAAGGTTCGAAGTCCATAGTAAATATGTCTAATCGTGGCTGAAATTGCCCCACAGCAGCTAAGGTCACTCTTTATTCTATATCCCAAGTACTTAACATTATTCACATAATCAATGGTTTCATTACCAATAACAACTGGGGGAAAATTTTCTTGGTTGTTTTCATCTCTAGAGCATAACATGGCAACAGACTTAGCAGGATTAAGTTTCATACCGTTGGCACTAGCCCAAGTGAGAATAAGATTTAGATCCTCATTTAATCTTGCTATACAGTCCTCCATCAAACCAATTGTACGAAAAATATAAAGTACCACATCATCAGCATACAAATGTATTTGGCAATTTCGAATGACATCGGGTAGGTCATTAATAAATAACGAGAATAATAGTGGACCCCATAAATGTGACCCCACTAATTCAGCCTATGGACCAGAATGTTATTCGTCTGACTAAACTTTTCTACAGAAAAAGCTTACTGTTGTCGCTTGTTGCTGCAGATAAAGGTAAGATTTTGTTTGTCATATCATAAAGGTGTTGCGTTTTGTAAGTTTCATGAAATTATTTCAGACAACATTTGTGAAGCTGTTAAATCTATAACAATAAAGGATGCGGTGTTTAACTTAAGAGCAGCTTGGGACAGCGTTAATGCTTCTGTTATTGAAAAATGCTGGAATAACATTCTTGGATCCGATTAAAGCTATGAGGACGAAGACGATATACCTCTTAGTATTCTTCGTAGTCAGCCAATCACAAATGTTGCCGAAGATGTGGTTGATTTGCTCAATCATATCAATTTAGAGGTTCCTCACACAGTTATTGATATAAACAACTGGAACGAAGATCAGATACCATCGGATATTGAGGAGGCGGAAAATGAAAATAAAGATGAAGAAGACTGCCAACTAGTTCCGGATCGCCCGACATGCTCGGTTTCTTCGAGAGATGCCATACCTTCTTTTGACAAGGTACTTGAGTGGGCAGGATTTAACGAAGTTGATTACAAAGATGTTTTAGTCATAAAACGGTTGCAGGAAAAGGCAGTGCAAATTGACTTAAATCATAAACTCTAAAGAAACAAACAAAAGTTACAAATTATTTTTTAAAAATATAAATTACTTTTTCCTTTTTAGTACTACATATGTATTTATATCCTTATCTTTAAAAAATGCATTGAAATATCTTCTTTTTATTTTCACAAGCAGTGAGTTAAGTTTTTGTTGATTAAAGAAATATTTAAAAAAAAAACTGATCATGAATCTTGTTTTTTTGTATCTTTTGAGAAAAAATAATAAAAACAACATTAGATCATAAAAAATATTTCAGACTATACACTGGTTGGCTATTGGTGCTATCAAATGGCTTCAAATTTTCACGCTCGGTAATGTGAACAATCTCGCTCGTATGAACAGGCCTGGTTTTTATTAGTTCACTTTATCGAGAGTGTACTGTATACGGAACAACAAAGCCCCTTTAGCGTAAGCGATATATAACAAAAAAAAACCTAGTTGCAAAAGCAAGGTTTTGGGCCTTATACGGACCGTTAGTGCCTGATATTTATTTTCCTAAAATCTTTGTCAGTTTACTTTTCGAAGCATTACGTCTCCCTTACTACCGCTCGTAAAGACTTTCATAGCTGCCTTTAGCATAAAGTTTTCAATCGAAAGCACAAATGCTTTATCGCCTTTGATTTAAGACATGCTTTGAAGTCAGGAAGAGTTGTCAGTCAGTATGCTTAAAGTTTCTGTCATTTCGTATTTATTTCTTTTGCTATTTATTCACTTAATAAATATAGACATACTTGAAAAGACAACCAAATGACATTATAAAAGTCACAAATCGTGTCATGCAGTGCAGTCGCTTAAATCGCATAAAACATATAAGTGCAAAATGTCAGCCGGACAAAATTTGACAGCGGCTATGCTGTACGTTTTCTTCTTTCGGTATTGCTAAGTGATATGCATGATATAACTACATACATAATATACCTAATACTTAACTTAACATTCACGTAGTTATTTTTAAGCCAGCACACAGTTGAAATGACAGTCAAATGTAACCTTTTTTCTTCATCTCGTTTCTCATTTAGAAAAAGGGCAAACAATAAGCTGACGATTGATATTCGTTTAATTGACATTGATTGTCAATTACAAAGTCACAGGCTAAAATCACAAAAAGCCCACGAAAAATGTAAAGGAGCGCAACAAAACTCCAGCATGACCCCTTCTGTATATGTGAATATATATATTTATTCTGTCGGTGCAGCAACTGACAGCTCGCTTGGTTGAATTGGTAGCATAACGTTTATGCTGATGCACTTGGCCATCTTTTCTTCTTTCGTTCAATCTTGATATGAATGCACAGCAAAACCGCTGACACGCTGTATTTCGCTGGCAAGTTAAAGAATGTTGACATTTCAAGTCAAACGGACATCAAGTCCGTTTGTTTTACGTATCTACTTGCTTCTCATTTCGACTTAACTATTTATTTTTGTTGCTTTGAAATAGCTATTGCGAATTTGAGTTTTTAATCGCCAATGTTTTACATCCGAGTTTTTGTCGAATGTAAATTTTAATTCTCCAAGGGGATGTCAAAATTAATATGCACAATTAATCAAACAAAACTCTTCAACTTGTCAAATATTCACCAACGTAACTGTCCACTCGAATGTGATCTGTTTTCAAATTAAGTAACACTTTGTTGCACATTTCAAACTGCTGCGCCACGAAATGCATCTGTCAAACTTATACTTTTGATTTTCACCGCGAGCACAGTCTGACACAACGCGAAACAGATATGTCACTTTTCATCTGTCATTTCAATGGGAAATCGTGCATTTTTCATCTTACGCGACGAACTCATTTTGTTGCGAGACAGTTCAAGATTATTAATAGTAAAGAAACAGCGACAAGAGCAGCATTTTATGCTAAAGACGCTGCTATACAGCCAGCCAGGCTCATAAGAGATTGAAAGAGAATTCCCCAGCGTGGACTGCGGGACAGGTACTTGACAATTTTTTTCGCCGTCGACGTCGCGCAGATCTTTAACTCGGCGAAACGTCATCGAGTGATGCAGAGGGAACGGGACATATAAAGAGAAGAAATACATTGCATCTACAGATGCATAGATGCAATTCATCGATAAACGTTTCGTTGCGGCAATTGGCAACGGACTTGCAAAAGAACTGCACTATAGCAATCAGTAAAGTATCTATATGAAGTCTATAGCAGGGCAAGGAGAGAAGCGTATATTACGGAATGTCGGCAATCTTTTTGAGAAAAAACCATCGACCTAAACGATAAATCGTATCGTAGGAAAATGATGTAATGCCATGGTGCTGCTGGGGGTTTCAGGGATCGCATGGCATGAACTGCACTCCATAGTGTGGACGGAAATGAGTTGTGTGGTGATGGTGATGCACCGGTGCAAGTAACGAGCAGCCCGCTCCAGCTTTTCTCAGCACTGTGATTAATAGAGTTTGATGCAATGATTTTCTGCATGAAGTATGTACGTGCATGCGCCTGGTTGCGGTTGCACACGGTGTGGTTTGCCTTTCGGCCATCAATGGTCAAGTATTTAATTTCAACGTTTGCAAACAGTTGGTAGCTTTAACGCGATCGAATGGCTCTGGTAGCAGGTGTTTTTTTTTTGTAGTGATTCCATTTGAATGTAATTTGCCTAAATATACCACAGCGGTGTGATTGAAAGAAATAAACTTCTGTTGGAATAATCAGACGAGTTGTACCTTACTGCTAGGGTCAAGTTGGTTGGAAAAATGCACAATAAATGACGTCTAGTGGGTGGCGACGGTGTAGAGGTTAGTGTGTTGGCTTGTGACCCGTGCGGTGCAGGTTCAATCCCCACGGGGAACAACAACATACGCCACACATTCACATGCCTCTACACCAAAAGAAGGATTTCTGCCTGGTAGTACAATGGACCGTTACCGAGTCTGAGTGCTCTGGGATTTGGATTTCCTTTTTTATAAAATAAAATAAAAAAAAAAAAAAAAAATTACGTCTAACAAGGTACGAGTATTGTCAGTGGAATGTGCGAGACTCACATATTATGTACCGGAGATGCAATTTGTTCGCCTCATTGAGCAGATTTATCATACTTTCGGAAGTGTTTAAAAAAAGTGGATAACTTTCGAAGTTCGAGAGTAGCATTATAGGTGGTCAAGGACAAAAGTTATTCCATAATTTGATTATAAGTGATATGAACGTTGATGTGCATTTAGATGACTGATCATTTGGTGCGGCTTAAAAACATATCCGGGAATCTGAATAAGTGGCGTCAATAGATACAAACTAAATTATTATTCAATGACTTAAAATAAAAACAAAATATTTGCAATCATTGCGTGCCCAAATTTTTACTAAAATTCAACAAAAATGGTTCCAAATACATATGCCATCTCCTACCTAATAAGTCAATTTGGAAAAAAAAAATTTGCCACAAAACCAGAAGCCTTAAATATGTAGCACAAACTCTTTTGCGTCAAAAATACGTCCAACTACAAATTACTAAAAGAAAAACGATCTTCCAGCTAATCATAAATTTTGTTTACAGCCTTCTGGTGTGCGACGGAACACATTTGTGCTGGCCCTAAATTTGTTAGGAAAATAAATTAATTCGATAACAAAAAAAAAAAAAAACTTTAACAAATTACGCACAAAAAATAAAATAATTATTTTTGCCACTTTGCTTCGTGCACCTTTAACACGTGTAGTTCTTTTTACGGTACCAATACCAAAGGCTCCGCTTTCCTCCTTTTCCCTGCAACTTTGTGCAGTTCAATTAAGTTAATTGCCATGTAATTATCTACCTACCTTGCTACAGATGCAAAAAAATAAACCAAGAAAAAGAAACAGAGAGGCACCAGGAATATCTTTTGAAACATTCGAAATAAATTACCCCAAGGTATGCTGTGCAATCCAAAAGGTAAAAGAAATACCAACGAAAAAATAAAACAAAAACAGAGGCACTATAAGGAATGAAATACATAAGGAATTGAAAGAAACCTCATGGGGATGCTACACAAAAAGAAAATGATCATCATCTTACTGATCTTCTCTAGATCTTCAGCGGAAGCAGAAGCAACCAACATAACCATTCCAACGCAAGAACAATGCGAATTGCGAATTGTAATTATATATATTCGAAAACGGAATGGTGAATTGTGGAACTCTGTTAGTATCTCGAAGAGCAGGAATTTCATTCTACTGCGATCGAAGCAAGACGACGAAGAAGAATAGCAGAAAAGACGGTATTCCATCAATTTGTGCGTATCTTCTATTCTATGGTGGGCCCACTGTGTGCGAGGATTTCCTTAGAATGAAGGTATTCAGCTCGGTTGGACGCCAAAAAACAACCACAAAACCTTTCTAGAGATCTCGTCAACGTTCATTGCTTTGAAGATGAGGGTTCGTCATGGCGAACGGTCGTTGATCGTGGCAAAAAAACGTTGTGACTGATGATGATGATCATAATTAATAGAAAAGGACGGATATGGGAAATGGTAATGTATGCTCTACTTGGGATTGGGAATGATGTAATCCAAGAATTATACAATCAGCTGAATTGTAGGTACCTGCTTTATGAGTCATATGAAAATTTATTACCACATTCAACATTCCTAAGCATCATAAGTCATTTTATTATATGTATATTGAAATCAACCCCCATGGAGTACCACAAATATGTGAGCTTGGCCCTATTTCTTTTTGCAAAATGTTTTTATTCGCTGCGCCCAAATCCAAATGTTTAATAATTATTCATCTATTAACAAATATCTAAAAAAATATATATAATTTCATTGAGTATCTACTAAATTGTTAAGTAGTCTTCAAAGAAATTCAAGTCCTGGGCGCCTCTTAAAATCATTAAAGCACCATTACTGTTTGATGTTCGAAAAAACGTTTGATGTTAAGTGCTAGGTGTACTTATGTTATGTTATTCAACTTTAACGCAGCCAATAACATTCAAATAAAATTAAAAACTGAATTCTTCTCTACCACTGGGAAATTGAAATGAATATCTTTCTTCTCTAAACAAAAAATAATATTGTTTATTAATTTGTTTATAATTCTCATTTCCTACAAAAAAAAAAACATCAAAGTCAGCAGGAAAGTGTGTACCATAGTATTTCACTTTGAAGAGATGGCGGCTGTGTTCCACCGTATCAGCTCAGCATCCCACATTTTGATCCACGCTGTCGATTTGAATTTCCTGCCGCACGTCTCGTCATGATCGTCGTCGGTCGTTCAAGGTGAAATCGCGCGCTCCATCGTCTGTGGTCTTTTTTTTGTGTGGTTTTGGTTTTAGATATATTTTCAGAAAAGATTAAACACAAGGACCGTGTGCGCACGCAGTCATGCATGCTGGAGTGAGTTTTTTTTCTGTATGAAATTCGTAATGGGATGGATGGCCATTAGGGAGAATTTCAAGCCTATTATACATTTTTCTTTATCTTTATGACGTAGTTTTGAAGAGATGTAGTAAGAAATGCACGAAGAAATTGTATAGTTGAAACTACACGTGAAGGGAAAATATTGCGTTACGAAGTTTAAAAATAAAGGTTCATTGAATTTGCTTTATTCAAAACTGTTTTCGATTAGTCGAAATTATTAAAAATGTCTTACATTAGATTGTATTCTAATGTACGACTGCTCATTAGAGTCATCTAAAGACATAAGGCGTTAAGACCTAGAACAGCCGCCCGTTTTCTTGTTTGAATCATTTGAGTCAAGAGTACAGAACTTTTCAGTGGCCTTAGCAAAGCGAAGGAGTCAAGCGGGCTAAATCTCAAACATCTCATCTCCATGGGAGAAGCGGTTGCCTAGAATAACCTGGTTCTGACAAAAGTCTGTCATTTAAAGATGATATGTGGTGGACTTGGCACTCACATAGGTCCGACCTTCGTAATTTGATAGTTTTTTGATGTTTTTTTTTAATACAAAAGGGAATTGCGCAAATTACCTAACAGTCAACCTTGCTTTAAAAAAATCCATCCTCCCACGATCCCTGTCCAACAGAACAGCACGTTCGAAACCGTAGAAAAACCGGCATTGAAGGTGAATGTTAGAAAGAGCCCAGACCTCTTTATAGCAACAATGCAAAGGTGCCTAGAGGAGGGAACCTTTCCTGAGAAATGGAAAACGCAGCACTTGGTCCTGCTTCCGAAAGGAAAGAAGCCTCCAGAAGAACCTTCGTCCTAACGCCCTATATGCCTATTGGACACCATGGGAAAAATCCTCGAGAAGATAATATATAATAGACTTCTCGCAGTGGCTGAAGAGAAAGGAGCACTCTCAGACCGACAGCTCAGTCCTGCTTTACGCCGCCCCGGTTCGGGCGGGGGCACTAGCGACGAAAGAAACAAGCAGGACACTATCATCCGCATACAGGCTTAGCGCATTAAGGACGATCTGCGGTTTTCGAACCATATCGGACGAAGTGGCCTTCGTCATAGCTGGAATGATACCCATAGAAATTCTAGCGGGCGAGATGTTGAGGATCTACAACAGAAAAACGCCGGGCGGGCAGCTGGAATGATTCCCATAGACATTCTAGTGGACGAGATGTTGGGGCTCTACAACAGAAGAACACTGGGCAAACAAGATTCAATTCAATTTGCAAGAATAAAAGAAAAAGAAAGAACAGCTTCAGTAGCGTGGCAAATTAGATGGGACAACACTACAAAAAGCTGATGGACCTACAAGTTGATTCCGACCTTTGAGACCTGGACAAAGCAAGTAGGTACATGGAAACAGCAACTACCACCTTAAGCAGTTCCTGACTGATCACGCAATCGCAAATACCTACATCAATAATCACTACAATTACCTTGGTCTAGATAACTTGCCTAAAATGTCCAGACCACGACCAGACGATTCGTAGAATGGAGAACGAATCTGCGCAATCCACCGTTCCTTATAGACCATATGTTGTATTCGGAGAACATTTAAATGACAGTTTGCAAGCTGGTAACAACTCTCCAAAATGAGCTTAGGAGAGTAGAAAAGCTTATAGGAGAGCATCAGAGGTAGTAGAAGGGTCAGAAGCAACTGAGACAAGGCATGACGCAGAGGAATGTGAGCGGGCCCAGTGCCCTTAGTCAAAATGCATCTGCACTGTCGCGAGGCCATATGGACATACGCAACCACTATAAAAGAGGATCCCATATCCTTGCTGCGAAGATCAATGGGATGTAACATGTAGACAAATGCCAGACACAAGGCTCACCTACAAACGCCCATATACACAAGCAAATGACAGAAACAGACACAAGAACAAACACATTCGTGCATCCTGCCCATTCACCCCAAACTGATATACAGAGATAGGCAGCTACGGTCGAAAATCCCCCGTGATCTGCGTAACGATGGTACCATGGGGAATAAGTTGTCCAGATCAAGCACTCTGGCATGCGCGATGGCTTGACCTTTATAACGGAGGTTCAGTCTTGCCTTGTCGAACCTGGGGCTGGGAGTCGAAGATCCTCTTGGCTGGAGCATTATTGTCCATTCGATTAATGTGATCGAGCCAATGTAGTCCACGAGATTTAGCTTTTTAGGCTACATCCACATCTTGGTACAGCTCATAGAGTTCGCGGTTATATCTTCTCTCCCATTCGCCTTTCTCACAGGACCAAATATCCGAAGGAGTATTTTTCTTTCAAAAGAACCAAGAACTCTCCTTTCCTACTTTTCTTCCAGCACTCGGCACCATAGAGCAGGACTGGCATAATTAAGGTTCGATAGAGCATACAGTTTGTTCTTCAGTGAGGAGTTTTAAACCCAGTAGTTTGGCCAAACAGAAGTAGCAGCGGTTTCCCAAGGTAATTCTTAGTCGTTGTAACTCTCAGATTTTTACTCCTTGACTACTTCGAAGTTATTTTTTTTTTTTTTATAATGTACACCGGGGAAAAAGGGATTTTTTAGTACCATTATCATGTATTGGCTACACAGGCGTTAAGGAAATTAGGATCAGAAGAAAACGAGAGATGCCGATGCACGTTGGTTTAAAATGTTTGTAGGTTATAATGTGAAGGAAAAATAGACCATGCAACATGGAAGAGTATTCTACAATCGTGTTGTACGGCTGGGGAAAGATTCTTTGAACTTCACTGTACGTCCGAAAACAGGCTAGATAGTGAACTGATAAGCATTCCTAGCATGGCGGGTATTGCGGTTGAAATGTTTTAAGGGTGGAATGCAACTGGCTATTTCGTTCGAGCACTTATGGTGGAAATTAATGATAAAATAACAAAAGGCAGGAGACATTACGACGATGACTAAGAGAGTCAATCGATCTCGCGATGTCTCGATCTTTAATAAGTTTTATCGCGCGTTTTTGGATCCTGTCAAGTAGCTCCAAATAAGTTATTGCAACACCGGACCAGATATGAGCATTGTACTCGAGTTTCGGGCGAATAAACGCCTTATAAATTGTAGCCAGATCAGAAGGGGTGAAATATTTCTTACATCGCTTAAGGAAGCCTAAACATTTTGCGCTATGGACAGATGTTTGTTTGTTTGTTGAAAGCATGTATTTAGTCTTGTCCTCATTTATTTCAAGATCAAGTTACATCACGGTTTTCGGACCACTTGCAATAACTTACCCACTACTGGGAAGTTAACAATAACACCAGCATTCGATTGGCCTCAGTTAAGATGATATCTGAAACCGCGGAGCCGTGAACCCTACAGGCAAACAAGTAGGGATGTCATAAATTGGGAGGGAGGGTAACGATTAGGAATATAACAAGACTTTACTAGAGAACGTTGGCCAGTTTGATCGATATCTCAGGTTTACTTGGTCAAGATATGTTCGCGATTGACTCGTTTCACGAGTAGGCTCATTAAAGAAAGATTTCAGGCAGCTCATAAGATGACAGAAGAAGAAAAATCTGTATTATTATTGCTATTCAGGATATCAATATAAAATTTAAAACATTTATACATAATAGTAATTCACCAAGTTACGTACAGCAAAAGATGTGTATTACAAAATCTGCACTGGTAATAAGGCTTTTAATGGTATCTTTTTATTTTGCCGCATTACGTCCAGTTTGCCGTTTCTTAAAAATACCTATCTTATCTTACTTCTGGGCCGCCATACAAATTCAGCTACTCCAAACAAAGCAAGCAATTTTATGATGAACATGAATACATATAAACGCATCACGTCATCTATGGCCCCTCAGCATTTTATCTCAATGTAAACAAAACAAACAATTTTAGTATTTTAGGCGTACCAACTCGTTTGTATGCGATACACCTCTCCTTGGTAAGATATCAACATGGTATCCGTAGACATCATACAAATAGTCAACGCATCTTTAAAAAAAAATACTACACCACTCTTTCATTAAAAAAGTACACAAGGTTTTTTTTATTATATCTTTTTATTTGTTTATGGAAACTACACAAAGACCATGAAGAGGCAAACAGAAAACTACAATAGTGTCCAATCATCATCTACTCGTACCATTGAAATGGTAATTGAGAAAACATATCTTCATTCGACTCTTTCAAGTTGTTGTTTGACACTTATCAAGTAATACTATATGCAAACTTAATTTTTCACACTCTGAAACGGACAATGTTTGTTTGTTGTTCAAAAAGAAGTTCAAAAGAATGCCAATAAGCTCTCAATAAGCCGTTTTTTTTAATTGTGTCCGTCAGCAAAACAAAAGTACGGAAATCTAGTTGCACGGGATAGAACGTTCTCAAAAAAGAAACGAAGAAATAACAACAAACAACGCCCGATTCCGATTGTGTGATACTAATATCGCAGCGTTTATGGAAAAGAAAAGAAATCACTTCGCGTCAATAAGTCGGTTAAGCCTTTGTGGGCTTATGTGACATTAGACGAAAGGATTGATACTAGTTTCGGATACGTAAAGCGTTAGTTTTATCGACCAAAGATTGTTTCACTTTGTTTATGCGATTTATTTACTTGAAGAACTGTAGATAGACTTGCCACCGAGGCGCTATCATAGAAAATAATAATAGAAACAAAATACGCGCGCCCTTGTTCGTGGTTTTTATTAAAAACAATGAATCACAATGCCTCAGGGAAATCCAAGCAAAGCAACTATGTATTTTATGTAGCTGATATATATTTATCTAACTTTTATTTTAACAATGTATGTGTCACATGAAAAATGGCGCTATCAGATAATCACATGAAAAAACCTTTAAATCTCATTTAATTCTTTACATAATTGATTGCAAATGGGTTTAGTAGAATTATTCGTACAGAATTACGTATGTTTGTTTTTCTTAAAATAATAATAAAAAAAACATACTTATGTAGTAAGGACTTTTTTACAATTTTTTTATCGAGAAAGATACGCACGACATGTGCCATGGTAATGTACCTATTTTGAGACACCGCCCTTATCAGAGCGCCCTCATTGTTTGTCGGATCGTTTTATGGAAGCACCACACCTACAAACGAAAGACAACAGTTTTTATTTTTGATGTCTTGATTTTTTTAGTTTTGAAATCTTTGTCACGATATGAGTTTTGATAAAAACGTAATCGATTTCAGCGGTTTTTTTTTTTGTTTCAAGATATAAAAAATATTCAAGACACACACGCACAATGGATACGATGAAAGAAAACAATGAATAGGTATATGTACCTAATCAATACAAAAAAGAACTAACGAGGATCGTAAAGATCAATTAAAAAATAATAATTAGTTAAGAATCGTAAACAATTTGAGGTCATTGATTTATTTGTTAGAGCGAAGGATTGATAGAGATTTTCTGAGACTCTTGTAGGGAGACTAAGTTTTAAAACTGTGGCAGGGGTTGTGCAAGGTCAGCAAACTTAAGACTATGACTAGAGTCGAAGGAATTGCATGTATTGGTACTACTGGGGCTATGAGAACCACCCCTATAGCGGGTTTGGAGGTAATTCTCAATCTCAAATCTCCAGACCTTTTTATACAAGAATCTGCGTTGCGGGTAAGCCAAACAGAAAACTGGAAACCACCTTTTTATACAAGAATCTGCGTTGCGGGTAAGCCAAACAGAAAACTGGAAACCCAGTACAACAGGACATGCACAGATTCTACAGAAATGTACGGGTGGTAACGTATGCACAGACTACATTACTCCCCAACTAGATTTTATAAGACCATTTACTGTCTCTTTAGCCTGCACGGACAATCAATTACCAGTTCATGAAGCAACGATCCACATCTGTATAGATGGCTCCAAGATGGATATTGGCGTTGGCGCGGGTTTTTATTCCGAAATATTCGGAATATCTGGCTCGATCAGTCTCCCCGCCTACAGTAGCGTCTTCCAAGCTGAGGTTCTGGCGGTGACAACAGCCGCTAAACGGGTTGCAATGATGGCAATACCATAGGCTGATATTACCTTCTTCATTGACAGCCAGCGGCAATAAAATCGAATTCCGCCACAGAAGTAAAATCGAAGCTTGAAAGTCGCTGTCGCGAAGAGCTACAGGTTCTTGGCGCGCAGCACATTGTAAGACTCTCTTGGGTCCCTGAACACAGTGGTGTACCTACCAGCAAATGAAAGAGCCGATGAACTGGCAAGAAAATGATCATCCCTTGAATTAAGGGAGGCTGACACTACAGTAAAAAAAAACCCCACCCTGTTACCGTAAACAGGTGATTGGGGATAAAACACTGATGGCAGCAAACGAAAGATGGCGTGCCCTTGACTCCTGTATCATAACCAGGAAAATGTGGCCACTATATGACAAACGAAAGACCGAGAAAATCCTTCAAATGAACAAAAATTCTTTGTCCTTTCTCACAGGTGTTATCACCGGACACAACATGCTGGGCTACCATGCAAAGAAATTGAAGCTCAGCACAGATGACCTCTGTAGAGGATGCGGGGACGAGGAGGTGAATGAGGATACCCTTCATTTCCTCTATCACTGCCATACACTCTGTTATGTATATCAGAAACAATGTCCTCGGCAGACATTTCTTCGAGGACTTAGAAGAACTCTCCGGCAAGTCTGTGAACGACTTGCACAAGTTCATAAGTACATCGAGATAGATTGTAAGCCCGCTAGGTTTTTCATAGGTTTTTCATTGGTTCCTAAGTAAGGAAATCATAACCTCCAGGGTATCACAAAGGTTCTACATTGACCTAAGTGTGACGGGCGCAGGATTCTCTTGCCCCGTCAACGCAGTAACCTAACCTAACCTAACCTAACCTAAGATTTAAAACTGCGATTTTGTTTTGATCAAATAGTTTTTATAAATTATTCTAACGCTTTTTTCCTGTTAGGAGTTGTTTACATCTGCCTCAAATTCGAGTCTATTGCAATTTCATGTACAACTTAGCTGTTCAGCATTCACCACTTCAGTACCCAGGGCTGGTCATAGAAATTCACCATAGATTAGGGCTCAATTATAGCAATACGTAAAAAGTGGAACAGTAAACACATTGCAACGAATATATCATAGGAACGAATTGCGCTTACAAATTTTTTTTTTTATTTTGGTTCGAATCAAACAGTGTTTGGGTGAAGGTGCGGACTAAGGAGATTTATCCTTTTTCGCCGCATAGTTTAGCTTATGTTGATAGTAGATACACCCCTATCGTAAAGGGTCTTTCATTAAGGACTTGACAACTTCTTTTTTAAATAAAATGCAAACTACTGCAGATATCTGAAACAAAAATGTATTGGCTTGAATTACTATCAAAACATTTATGAATGGAATTCGACTTCGTTCATATGTCCACAACGGGAACGGGGTCGATATGTTGAACCCAATTTTCGATAAATTAGCCACACATTTCGACCGATACGGCCGCTATTCCCCGTTCATATTGGCTCTGAGCTCCTATAACGTCGCCGACTTGTTGGCATAGACCAATGATTTAATGTCTCTGTAGCGAACACCATTTACTGTTACGTGATGGTCATTTTCATCGACGAAAAAAAACGGCCCAATCACGCCACCGGAAGGAAAACCGCACCAAACAGTAACTTTTTGCGGATGAAGTGCTGTTTCATGAAGCACATTAGGGTTCCCACCTGTCCAGTAACGCATATTTTGCTTATAGACGAAGCCGTTTAGCCAAAAATGCGCTTCATCGCTGAAGATGATTTTGCGATGAAATTCCTTATTTCTTCCATCATGTCCAGAGCCCAATTCGAGAACGTACGTCGCTTCATATGATCAAGTCTCTTTAGTTCTTGAGTCAGGTTGATCTTGTAAGGGTGTAGGCCAAGAACCATTCGCAAAATTCGACATAATGTGGTCTGGCAGACCCAATTCTTGAGAACGCCGTGAAATTGATTGATTTGGCTGGTTTACGACGGACGCCTCTACGTCAGCAATATTCTCCACACTTCGGGCAAAACGTAGTCTCACTGGCACGACAACATCAAGCAGCGAATATTCTGACTCAAATTTCTTCACTAGACTATGAATTGCTTGTCTACTGGGACGAGAATTACGGCCGAAAATTGGCGTTAACGCTCTTGTTGCGACCACCGACTCGGAATTTCGGTAGTAAATTTTGATTATTTGTAAACGTTGTTGCTGCGTGTACTTCACCATGATTAAAATATTTATTTTACTGAATATTTTGACATTGACAGTTTGGTAATCGGTGTAAGGGTGCGTTCACACTGAAAGTTTGAAGTTGTCAAGTCACTAATGAAAGACCCTTTAGAAAACCCCTAGGAGAACGTTCCACTCAACCATTTGGCAAGGGAGAATATTTTCGAAGTTAAAGATTCACTAGTCATTGCAGAAAACGTTCGAAGTGAAACGCTCCTTACAAACTGCAACGCAATTAAATCGATGCGTATCGAGTTTTATTCTTAAATTCATCATTTAGTTAGGTATGCAAAATGCAACTGAAAATTTATTTAATTGAATGTACTTGCATGTAAATGCATTATGAAGAGTTGACACTTTCAATATATCAAGTTAAATACGAACAGAAGAAATAAAATAAATTACACAACATAATCTACCTAAATGCTACGAAATCACATCAATTGGTTGGCAGTTTATGTGTGTTGCTTATCCCCTTTTTCTTAAACTGAAAAATGCTTAACAGATTGCACTGAAATGTGCCATAAGTGCTGCGGTGTTGACTGAAATCCTTGATTGGTAACATAGTTTTTAGGGCGTTTTCTACGATACATTATGCAAGGTGAAAGCGTAAGCGAAGTGAATCTCTGATGCGTCCTTTTTTGTGAGATCGCTATATGTCAGAAACTTTCGCGCAAGTGCCCTCAACAGCTGTACGAATTTTCAATTCAATCGGATTAACGATGCGTGGACGTATAGAAGACGAACACACAAACATAAGCGCGTCATCTATTGAACGTGGTATTACAGTCTTGTGCAAATAATTTGGGACAAGCTGATTTTTGAGCATTTTCCATTTATTTTTAAATATTGGTTGTTGTTTGTAACAACAGTAGATAAGTAATATAAATTTTACCCCCCTTTTGCATCTAGGTTTGCCAGATTAAAAAATACGAAAAGGGGGACATCGTGAGTTTTCTAGGGGGGACAAGTGTTCAAAAAGGGGGACAATATTTTTTTTATTTTTGAACACCAGAGTCAAAAAAATGTGAAATAAAAATAAGGGTCATAAGATAATAGGTGGCTGAAAATTCTTTCAGTTTGAGCATTTGAATGTGGAATAGAAAAAATGAAGTTGATGATTCTTTCAAAATTCGGAGCATTACATGCTGTTAGCAAAAGTCTCCACTTTAATTCAAAAGAATCTTCTTTTTTACCCATCACATTAAAACTTTCCTTTAAAGTTATGTATTCTTGGAAAAGATTATCTTCATTAATATTAGCAATACGGAAAGAAGAAACAATTTCTAAGAAATCTCTGATGGCAGGAAATGTAGTCAATTTTAAAATTTTTAATTTTTTAAGGTAGTCATACTCTGAAAAGAATCGAGTTTCAATATACTTTATTAAATTTTCTAAAAAGGCTTTAGCTATTTTTATAAAAATAGTAACTTGTTGACAGTTATGACAAGATTTGATTTTCTTTGGGTTCGGACATTTTACTAAACTAAATTTTGGTTTCAAAACAAAAACTGACAGCGAGACAGATAACAGTACAAAACAAAAACGTACAGGAGAACAACTTTAGCACGTGAAGTGAGATGTAGTTCGTAGGTGGATGCATTCAAGTTTGAAAGCATTTTTGTATGAAAAAGGGGGACTGTCACCCCTAA
Source organism: Portevinia maculata (assembly GCA_949715645.1). Classification (NCBI taxonomy): domain Eukaryota; kingdom Metazoa; phylum Arthropoda; class Insecta; order Diptera; family Syrphidae; genus Portevinia; species Portevinia maculata. The sequence continues at coordinate 12,531,893 of OX454526.1, forward strand.
AGGGGGACGTCTGGCATCCCTATTTGCATCTATGATTTCTTATACCCTGTTTGGCATTGATGAGACTAATGTTCAGTAAATATTTTTAATTTTTTCGTCATGGAACCATACCTCTAATATCGCTGAAATTAGCTCGCTTTAAGTCGTGCAATCTATTTTGATTAGCCTCACTTTAATTATAGTCCACAGATTCGCAATCGGATTGAGGTCAGGTGAGTTGCGAGGCCGTTCCAGAGCACTGATACTGTCCTCCGCAAAGAATTGCATTTTTTTTTTGAAGCGCGGCACAGAGAAAGATCTTATTGAAAAACAGTTTTTTTGTGTTTGGATTCTTCTTCGAGTAGTAGCAAAAGCATCTGGGTCAAAACATCTGTATGTTTGGTGCTATTCATCATGCCATCGATCGGCTTAAGGCTTCCAATATCTTCAGAAGTAAAACAACCCCAAAAAAATACTTCGGGTGGGTGTTTAAATATGACCAGGTCGGAGTTTTTCTTTGTTACTTCTTCTAACGAGGCTGTATCCCTGGACCTCGAAATGGCTCTCGTCCAAAAAAAAAAAAGTTTTCCCAATCCTATGGAGTTTAATTTTTATGTTTCTAGGCCCATTGAGATCTTTTTTTCTACATAGAGTCTGTCACAAGTTGATTTTTTAACGGCTTCAAGAAGCCGCAGTCGAACAGCAGATGAATCAACCTGTATTTCAGCTGATACCGAATGCCTTTGAAGCTCGCCACTTGTCTTTTCAGAGTTTTATCAGACTATTTCGGAGCAACATTTTGTCATCTTGAGCCGATTCTTTTCGTTTTCGACCGCCAGTGCCCTTTCGGCTCCTTGCAATTGGTCCTGTAGTCTAAGCACCAAAATTATCCTAAAAACGCTTGACTTTGCTACTCCAACAGCAACCGAAATCTTCCTAAAAGTTTTTTTCTGTGTGCTCATGTAACGCAATTATTTCCGACCTTTTTCCACCAAGATTTTAGTTTCAGTGGCGATGTCATGATGCATAATGCAACATGATTTTTATAACTACACCAAAACTTTTAAAAATCTGCAAAAAGCGGCCTGCCTCTGAAAATGCCAACAGAATTATGTAATACAACTTATTCATGATGCACCTGCAAATACTGATTATTAAACGAACGTAAAAATCATAGCCTACTACTGAATGCGTTGAAAAATGTGCCTGTCCCAATTAATTTGCACAAGACTGTACTATGCCAGTAACTTTCGCGGAAGTGCCAACAACAACTGAACACAGTTTCAACTCAAATGAACGATGTGCGAATGAAGAAGACGAACACACAAACATTAATTTGTATGTATAGGAATCCTATGCCAAGCGCACTTAAGGTAATAGAAATATGGATAGGGTTTCCAACAGTTCGCCAAGCCCACTCTAACCTTTCGTTATGTATTTATTCAGTATTATTTGGCAAATCATCCTGCAAAGACTTACACCCCAACAAGGTTTATCTTTATACATACATATATTCTCCAACTTTATTTTGGTCAATAAAAGAATGTTTGTCCAAATTTGTTGAGTGATGAGTATCAATTGTCATGAGAAGCTTCTCCAATTCAAATTGTAGGTCCCTTCTACTTCGCACAAGAAAATGGTTGCAGAAGCTAGGTTTAAGGCCCTGTATGAGCCGGTAAAGCCTAATATATTTTGTTTTATGGCGCAGACTCGTACAACTTGTCGGGTCTCAAGGCCAGTCATTCCATGTTACTTAGCAATCGAACAATTACTTTAATCAAACAAATGTTAAGGTCGTGAATCTAAAATTAATGGAACTGTTTGATTATTTACAACAACTTTTTTCATTGCTGACTATTTAAATTTAAATTTATTTACTCTTTAAATTACTATGCACATACGTTCTGAATTAAACAAGTTTATTTCCGTGTGCTTGGTATTGAAGGAAAAAATATTTTTTAGTTGCTACTAATTAAAAATTAGCACACTTTTGGGCAGCATAACGCCCAAAGGAACCGACAACAGGAAAACCTTTAGCCTTGGCTATAATTTGTACGAACGACAGAGCTAGTGATTATTATGGGCGATAGAATTTGTTTTCAAATGCAAAATATGCAATCAAAAAATGACAAAACGTCCGCCATTCTGAATTGCATACATTTTCCAGTTCTGTCGGCAGCATCAAAATGTCTTATAGACAATTTCCTAAGTGCATTGATAAGGCTCTCTTTCTATAATCGTTTTTAAAGTGCATTTCTTGTGTTTTTTAATATGCATTGATTTCTATTCGTTTTTTTAACTTCGTTTTAAAGAACTGATTATGTACTTCTAAAAGCAAACGCGATAATTGAGCGCCTCCAATCATTCAAAAAAAAACAAGAAACATATAAGGAAACATAGTAATTGACTGTCTAGTCGTGACTGGGCGGTAGAAATTGAATCAAAGAAAAGATAAAAGGTCGGCCTCATGATTTTGAAAGTAGTTTTCGTTTATTGCACGCACACACGTTATTCTCTTTTTTTTTGTACCCTAGGGATACAAACTAATATGCAACGAATATAACCCTTTATAGTGTTAATGGATTGTCAAATTAATATCCATTAGAATCACTTTCCAGAAATGTTGATGAAATTAATTAACAGGGAACGGCTTTTGATAAAGAAAATAATTATGTACATTTTCCTTGACATTTTATCGGTTCAAGCTGATACACACATAGGGACCGGAAAAGTGGAGAAAAATAGTTATGATAGAGGCTTTTTGCTTTGATCTTCTTCTTCCTCCCAAACGGCCGGCGCGCGGGGCTATGACCAGAATTAAATAGATAACGTCATTCGGCAAAAAGAAAACAAAGCTTCACGTTAAAAATAAAATAACGTTAATAATAAAATAATAATATACTGGTTTGTATCACTTCGTTTTGATTTTCAAAAAGCGAACAGAGCGAAAGCTCACCTGGGTCTGAGGTTTAAATTTTGCAAGATCAAACAAACACTTAAACTTGTTTTTTCATAATCTGCACATCGGCCGACATTGCGAATTAATTGTTTTGAGGAAACCGATTTCTTAAAACTGTTAGCCCCTAATATTGAGTCGGAGACTCAATTTACGTTCACAGTATCCGTTTTCCGAACGAACATGAAGCCATTGATATTTTTAAATATAAATATTTCCGCGGCGAATAGTTGTCGGACAAATTCGAAGAGAAATTGGCATGCGGCTGTCAACAACTGGTGCAAAAAACCCATATCATCGCAATGAACCGTAGACTGCCGGCGCGCGTGCCTTACGTTTTGCCGAAGTAATGTTTCGAACACTCGTACCATGAAAACTCTCCGATTCGTACAAAAACTGAGAATTTTCCTTTCGGAACGGATACCATGATAGGGCCGAATATTTGAAACTTATAGCACTTAACAAAAAAATTCACAAAAAACAATATTCAAGTCATTAAATTTGAAAAATGCAAGGAAGCTTTACCAAATCGGCGCTTCTGCTCATTGAAAATTTTTAACTTATTTTTTTGAAGTTATGTTTAAATGAGTTAACTGAGAGATTGAGAGAGATCGAAATTTGTAAGCGTACACCTTCGGACACTCCCGCGTACTGGACACCTTTAATCAACGGGGGCTCATGCTACTATCTAATTATGTGAAACCCTTTTACGACTTTAATAAGAACTTCAAAGTCTGTATACCCGTTCGACATGACTGTATGGAATTGAATCAGCACGGTCACCAAAGGTATTTCCATCTTTAGAGATAGCTCAAAGACGGAAAAGGGAACAGAAGCAGGAGACTTCTCAGCTGCACCTAGGCTAGGTTAGGTAAGGTGGTGTAGCGCACTTAGACCGCAATTTCAGTTCATTGTGGTACCACAAAGACGACATATCGGGTAAAGCTTCTTTAAACTTCCTCAATTTTGTAAGGCATATTGTGTTTTTGATAATTTTGACAATAAATGCATCGTATAATAAATTTCTATTTTGTTATTTTGCAATGTGGCAATTCTACACTTACAACACAGAATGGAAGCAGCAAATTTGAAAAGTAAAATTTTTTTACATACTGCTCTGGCTGGAATTACATTTTTGGTTCAAGAAGATTGAACCCGATAAAACACAGGATGTCGTAGAGTTGTTGTACTGCGGGTAGACGGATGATCTATACCTGACTTTTTCTAATAATAAAAGGCAGCTAATATTCCGGTAATATGTTCAATCCGACCGTCTTCAAGAATTTTTTTACCTTCTTTATTCAAAATTCAAAAAAAAAAATATAGAATGTTCGGGAACGCTACTTTAATTCGCCATGGATGGTGCTGCAAGTCAAATGCGCACAGTTAATAGCAGTGCTCTATCTTCTGAGAGGAAACCAAAACTTTTAACAACAACTAAAAAGAAACATTCGGCATTCACGGACCATTGTCTTAAATCTATCTTCTCCAAACATTTGCGCATGCGAAGCTATGTAGATTTTTACCACGAATGTATAGAAATTTCGCAAGAGGGGCACTCTTAAGATTGTCCTGGGTGGGATTCAAAGCTCTAACAACTCGCACAGTAGTCCACAGTGCCCAGCAGTTAAATAAAGCCAATGGGCATTAGCTTAGGTTAGGTTATAGTGGCAGTCGGCAGAGGTCAACACACTTAAACCAATATAAAGGTCCATTGTGATACCATACGGATACGGATCTATCTTCTTCCTACTCGTTGAACCAGTTGGAGCTTGACAGACTTTTGATGTCGATATTTATGAGATCGTTGAGATGGCCGTCGAATCATTCGGTTCTCGTTCAATTACCGCAATTACCACTTGGGAATACCGCGTATTGTTGGCAATTCTTGCGAACATCTGACAAACATCCAAGACTATCAAATTGTCATGAGAAGCTTCTCAAGGGGCCATGCCCAAAAATGGTGCCTTTTTTTGATGGCACACCAACGCGACCTATCAGGATGTGTAGAGTACTTCAATATAAACAATAGTTGCCATCGCAGCTCAGCTTTATAGTACATCCGCCTCGAGTTATGCACTCTAATCGATGTCGACTTTGAAGTTTTTGTCAAAACGAGTCTGAGGGGTGGTGTAGTCTATGTTGCTTGGGAGGATTTTAATTTTTTTTTTAAATAGAGGCGTGGCCGATTTCATTCTCGGACCACTGGAACGTTGTTTTGAGGCGGACAGCCGCACTAGCAGCCGTTTGCTCACTAAAGATGTCAAGCGGTGTCAGGTGAAACAGAATGTCCATTGCAGAAGAGGGAGTAGTGCGCAATGCACCACTCATGCAGAGACAAGCTGTTCGTTGGACTTTGCTTAGCTTATCGCGATTTATCGCTTTGTCTAAAGCAGTCCACCAAACAACCTCCAAGTACATAAGTATCGGTCTTATTACCGAGATGTGACAATGGGCCTTACCAATATCGAATTGAAAGTGAAGCTAAAATTAGTGTTTTTAAATTTTTAAATTTTCTTTTGCATATGGTTGAAAGGGTCAACAGGTCCTATACATATCTTTGTCTGTGACAAGTTGCATACCAATAAGTATTAAACTAAAAACGCATACTTTTTGCTACAACTGCAAAAACCAAAACCCAGTCTAGTCCTCGCAATGCGCACGTTCAAACGACCACAGCAGTTAATTCTCTACAATCTCTGTCAGAATCTCTGAAAATGGTCGTATACGCTCCTGGGAGGTTTCTTTCTCCCTCAAACATCCCAACCTCGTATCTGTTCATACCCATCTCTCAAATAAATCTTTGACTATAAACACAGAGTGCTTACAGCTGAATGATCTCATTTAATTATTCTTCTCACGTCGTGCACTATACAATGTAATAAAACTGAAATAAAATACAAAGTTTCAGACAAAAATAAAAAGTAATAAAGTTTTAGCGCGGCTTCTAATATTTCAAACAAAGTAAAACCGCCTAAAGCCTTGCCCTCACTCCAGATTAACAGCTTACCATCCATCAAGACTGAACTTATCTTCTGAATTCCATCTTCTTAAAGAGCTGATACTGAACGACTGTTGTCAGGGCACACTAAGTAAAAAATAAAACACATTTTGTGAAATAATATTCAAGACAAACAGGTACAACCGCAAACAAGTTTCCACATACCTCAAGATAGGGGAAAAAGCAAACAAAACTAGGCGCAGTGTTCTAATTAATTAGATATACACCGAAAACTAATCAAAAACACTCAGATAAATAAGTTCATGTATCTTAACTCCGGTGGCAATTGGCAATATTAATTATATCTCATAATAGTACTCGTAATGAGTAGGTATGCGTACGAGCATGAACGAGTACATCATCCAAAGATGCGCACTATCTATGTAGGTGCAAACATTTCATTTGTTTATGATAAACATTGTTTTTTTTTAACTATCTACGTAGTCGTATACTTATAGTTATGTGGTGTTTACCAAGACAAAACTCATTTTAACAAAGTAGTGGCTTCCCCACTTGAACCTGTCAATTGGTTTATTTTTAGTATACATAGTAGTTGTCAGTAAGATACTCATAAGTATTTTCTACTCATAGTTTTCATTTAATTGCCTATCCAGTGGTTGTGTATCGGCCTCTTTGATCTGAGTATCTACAGACATTCAGATAACTTGCACACGATGAAGTACCAGGTACTCGATGACAACGATTCACGCAGGTGAGCAAATCGGCTTTTAGATGCCTGCGTAGATCATGAAAACTAGCATAAGTATCTCTATCTAAATAAATGTGGAAGTGGTATCGATATTTCTATTTTTTTTTCAACTGTCCGTGTCCACTTCAAATGAAATCATAAAATGTCAGAACACGACAAACGTTCATTTTATAATCAGCCCTGCCATTGAACTACATTAGTTTCGCGTAAGCAAAATAAACGTATGCTTATGTTATTAGCATGTACATAGATACTTTTCTATCTATTTAGTTGAATATTTTATTGCTTCTGTCTTATTTTTCCTGTGTATGCTTGGCATGGATAGCGGCTAGCGTGTGGAACTTCAAACGAATTTTGCGAAATGCTCGTTATGCTGTCTGTGTGTTTAAACCATCAAAATGTGTTTCTTTTCAGAAGTAGAAATGATTCATGAACGGTTTTAGAATTAAAAAGAAACAAAAAAAAATACAACCGAAAAGCCTATCTACACTTTGAAGTCAGCGCGATCTGTTGAATGCGGGGATATTTGTTTTTGTTTCTTTGAATTTTGTATAAGTAAATGAAGGACATAATGTTGTGCATTGGATTGTATCTCCTCTTAGCAGTTTCTCTTCTGCTTAATTGATGAATTGGATTTTAACCAAGAAATCTATATTTAATTTTGAGCCAATGTGTTTCTTTTATTCACCCACCCACACCCACTAATTTAACCTCAATTAGAATCAATCAACAGAGTTTCACGCCATCGTAATTAAGCAAAAGAATTTCTCTACGCAAACACAAACACACAAATACTATTCCATTTGGATAATAAATGTTAATTATTCTTTTTTTTTTTATAAATTTTTTCGCGGCAAAGTCACTGTGTCGGCTTTTAGCAAGATATGACAAGGCGAATATATTTTTTATGAAAGGTGCCGACACAATGTTGACACAGTCCCCACAACTGTATGAAATGTTTGTTTATATCATAAACAGCTCGGTGGGTGATATGACTGATGACAGAGTACCCATTGTAGACATCGACGACAATCGAAACCAATCAACAAGTGACATGAGAAATGTCAGAAAAGCGCATGTTGTAAAAGTTATTATCTTAAGTGCTCTTTAGTACCTATGTTGAGGGCGATTTAGTGGGTTTTGCTTTTTAAGGGTTCGTACGAGTAATTGAGAAGCAAACAGCGTGAGAAATTATTTCCAGTTGCTTGTAGACTGACACTTAAGGCAATTCAATGAATCATGTAATATTCTATTAATCGTGGGCACAGTGGCTCAGTGGTTAGGTTAGTGTGTTGGACGACTAATCTAAAGGTCCCCGGTTCAAATCCACCCGGGGGCAAGTAACATCTTAAGTTTTGACAAACATCCAAGTGCATCAATTGTCATGAGAAGCTACTCAAATTTGCCGTTCGGATTCGACTTAAAATTGTAGGTCCCTTCCACTTCGCACAAACAAATTGTTGGAGAAGTTAGGTGTTTGGTTCTCACAAACAAAACCGAGTAACATCACAGAAAACTTAATAATACTTAAATGTCACCGACCGACGTAAAAGGAAGACGAAAACTGAAGTCGAAAAAATGACAAATGTATCCAACCGATCAATCGTCAATAAACAGCCGGGCTACTTTTGCATTAAGGGAAACGTAATACCCAGCAGCAATTGCAACGTTCCAGCTAGTCGCACCAATTAAGACGAAAGGCAGGCGAAATGGTGTAAGAACCTGATCGCAGTAGCGCATCAAATCATGCTGCCTCAGTCTGGCATGGTATAATCCTGAATGTATTAGTAGAAATGTATTGTAATGCCATAGTTACAGTGTTGGCCAAAACATAAGCACAAAATGATTTCGCTTCGGAAAAAGATAAAAAAAAATTTAAAAAATGTATGAAAATTTCTCGTTATAGATTTTTTTAATCAAAATATATTTGTCTTCAATTTACAAGTAACTATTTAATTATTAACCTTAACCTATTTTTTAAAATACGAAATTAATCGGAACTCATTGAAAAATAAGTGGACAAAACTAAAGCACATTCGAATTCATTAATAAAAGAAATTAAAAAAACATTATTTTATCGCTATTTTGTATTACTGCAACACATCTACGAGACATGGAGTCAATGAGGTTGTCAATAATATGCGTTGGAATGTTATTCCAGGCATTTTCAGTTTTTTGAAGCATCGAGTCTAAGTTAGGGCTTTTGTGCGATCAATGCTCTGATCTACAACTTCCCATAGATTCTTTAAGGAGTTGAGATCAGGCGATTGTGCTAGCCACTTCATAACAGCAATATGGTTTTCGTTTAGTCAATCCCTCACAAGGGAAGCGGTATGTTTAGGATCGTTGTCATGTTGAAACATCCATCGCAACGGCATATTCTTCTCTGCATGAGGAAGCATGACATTTTAAAAAATGTCTCGATACATAAAACGATCCAATATGCTGTTAATCTTATGAATTAGGCCGACTTCTTGACTGTAAAAACATCCACAGACAATAATATTGACTCCACCATGCTTGATTGTGCCCCTTACGAAACGGGGATCGAATCCTTCCCCTTTTGGCCTTCGTACTGTCCGAAAGCCGTCAAAACCCTTCAAATAAAATTTGGATTCGTCAGAGAAGAGCACCGTTTTCCATTTGGCCACAGTCCAGTCAAAATGTTCCCTTGCAAACTCCAGCCTTGCATGTCGATTTTTTGGTGAAATAAATGGCTTTTTTTACTGCTCGATAGGAGGACAAACCATTATCAACCACTCTTCGCTGGATTGTCCTGCTTGAGATCTCTAAGCTTAATTCAATTAATTATTCTTTTTGATTAGCCTGATGATTCTTTTATCTTCGCGGCTGGTGGTTTTTCGAGGTCTACCGCCACTACGAAACGTTTACACATTTCGACGAGCACGTTTTCGAGTAAATATGTATGGCTTATTCCAAATTTATTGGCAATTAACATAACTGATTCACCATTATAAAAATCAGGCACTATTTTTTCTTGAAGCTGCTCGGAATACTTACTGCGCGCCATTTCAAAACTTTATTGTTTTAAATAATAATCGATCTCGATCTACAACGCCGATGACACACAACTATTTGTTTTTCTCATTGTTAAGATCATGCTTAAGAAAGAAAAAACGGTAAAATTGTAGCACATCGAAAGTAAACGATAAAATGGACTAAACACGGGCGAGTTGTTGATTTAGTTTTATCCACTTATTTTTCAATAAGTTAGATTAATTTCATATTTAAAAAAAAGGTTAAGGTTAATAATTAAATAGTTACTTGTAAATTGTAAAAATGTAAAAAGCAAATACAGTTTCATTAGAAAAATCTAGAAACGAAAAATTCTCATACATTTTTTGAATTGCTTTATCTGTTTTTTTTTTTCAAAGCGAAATGATTTCGTGCTTAAGTTTTGGCCAACACTGTATATAACTAATACGGAGATAAATATGTTCACGGTCATTGTCAATGACCACATCATGCTTTACAGCTGATCTTAGTATATAATAATACCAAGGTTTCCCAATAACTTTGATAGTAATTTTCGGGTCATTCGAGTTTGACAGTTTGGATTTAAAGGAAGCAATAAAGTAAAATTATTATAACGTTCAGCAAACGTGCGTAGTTTTATTCTTAAATCGAAGTGGATCATCTAGTCATGCTTAGACGCCTTCTCCAGCATCCCATAATTTCTAACGTCCTCTTGGTTAGACTCAGCAATGAATGCAGTGTGTTCCAGGCAGAGACAGCTGTCATCACTTAGGCGGGCAAGGAGGTCAAGAGGCGCAAACTAGCCGACAAACACATCACCATTTTCTCTGACGGCGAAGCGGCTATAAAAGTTATGGAGTCGTAGTCAAGTCATGGGCGGTGTCGATAGGCAAAAAACACCTGCATGAGACATCAACTGTCAATACGGTAACCCTATGCCGGGTACCAGGGCACAATGACATCTCGGGTAATGAGAAAGCGGACGAACTAGCAAGGAAAGGATCGGAGATGAACGAATCTCTGGCCCTAAAATCCATAAGAACTCCGCTAGGCACATTAATGCTAAGTATCGACACCGAATCTATGAGTCGAGCAAACTTACGTTGGATCAACCTTGATACATGCAGACACACAAGGGAGCTCTGGCCAGCGGTTAACCAAATGAAGTCTTACACCATGATCGGGATTAACCGCAAAGACATTCGAATACTGACGGGAGTCCTCACAGGACACTGTGTAGTGGGTCTACACGCTTTGCACACTGCGCAACGACTACTGCAGGAGCCAAGGGCTCTCTGGGTATACCAATCGCTACTAGCTAACTTTTATTCAAGCTATCCGCAATTGAGAGAACAAACCTGAGGTGGACAAGTAGTAATACATGTCCAGCGACTAAGAATATCTGGCCAAAGCTGGACCTGCGACGCTCTAAGAGTCTAATCTCACTAAACCGCATATTAGCTCCACTATAGGTGCCAGGCTCGACGTTTATTCAAACGACTTCTGCAGAAGCTGCATGGACGAGGAGGAGGAGGAGAATACACTTCACCTTTTTTGTACATGTCCTGTTCTCTACCATAAAAGAAATCACCATCTAGGAGATTTCTTGCTTAATGATCTGAGTAACTTGGCTAATACTGACGTTAGAAGTTTATGGCGCTTCATAAGAAGCTCCAAATGGTTTAACGAGTAGTGAAACCAAAGTGAAAGAAACCCCTAGATCGGTGCGGTATCACAATGGACCAAACATTGGTCTCAGTGTGTCGGCCTTAGGCTGACAGCCACCCCAACCTAACCTAACCTACCTAAGAGAATTGAGTACAATCAGCACTTGGAAAAAACCATTGCAACCATACATTACCCCAACACCTATTAGATCACCAACTTAACAATTACCTCTATACAACGAAAACCCAAGAAATCAAAAACAAAACAATCCATTTCAACGACGAAGCAAAAAGAATTTGTATGGTGGTACAACTCCATTCAAATGTCAAAAGTATCGCCAGAAATCCCAATAGGATCTAGGTATCTATAGTTTTCCATCTACATACAATCTTTTGGTGGTTATAAGAGCAGCGAGGCTGATGAGGATGACTACAAGACGATGGCTATGCCACTGTTTACATCTCTCATCCCTCTCGTAACATGCAAAACTTGCTATTGCAGTGCAGTCGCTTTCGCTTACAAACAAACGTTTTTCGCCTGCCTCTCCACCGGCAGATACCAGATCCACTTCTTTTATTTCGTTGCCCTTTTTTGTTTATCAACTTTTTTATTTAACTAGGTACCTGGCAAAAGATATGTGTGTGCCTGTGGCCACAATGAGGAGTAAAAGTATATTATACACATACTAGGCATAGACACTAGACAAACGTATAAATAATGTAGTCAAATCTGTGTCCTCGATTTTCTTCTCTCGCTGTCACCAGCACCACAGATATTAGAAGAAACAGAACATTTTCTATTGAGTACCTACATATGTAGGTATTTAGGTATATTCCAAAATTTATATTGACCTACCCTTATTTCAGCATCCAGCTGATTTGTGTGACCGGCCAGATTGGGCATTGCTGTCATATTGTATCCTAGACCCTGACATGCCGGCACAGATATCCGTTGACATTGTAATCCTTGTGAGGGTTGAATTGCCACTAGTAGCACTAGTAAGGCTGAGATCAAGTAGCACATGTTTGGCACACCAAAATACATTAATTTGTATTTATTTATTTTTTATTCTTATCACTGGATTCGAATTCGAATTGAATATCTTGAAAATACTTCAAAATTTATTTTCGTTCATCCTTGGACACTTAACACACGGAATGGAAACATTTTGAATTTGATATTCAATTGCAAAACTGTTTGAGAAGAAATAATGCGACAAAATATCTGATAGATACGAGCATTAAGTAAAAATTCAAATAACGAGCGAACAAGTAAACAGCACAACGATCGTGCCTGAACTATGTCTTCACAGCTTGCGATCTAATCCGATACTGGCGGTAAGTCTATGGAATCACTTTGCTTTTTAGTTTTGCCTGTCTGCCTGGCATTCGGTTCGTTTGTAGATTTGTTTGAAGTTCACTTGAGTGGTGGTAGGAACTGTATGTAAAAGTTGAGTTTTTTTTCGGCTATGTATGCAGTATTTGGAATTTTAAATTAAAGAGCGGTCGTGTTGTCAATCCAACCGATTTTTCTACCGTGTGCGATTGAGTTTATACTTTTCTGGTGTAAGTAGCTACTAGCTAGTAAAATGACTAAATAATAGCTTCTGCAGAGATTCATGGGTGCGAAGTTACCTATATTTTTGGAAAACACACGTGCAGTTAGGTTGTCAAGCTTCTGTCAATTTAACATTGACCTGGCTTCGGTAATTCCAGTAACTTCGGCCCCCACTTCACGTGGTAGCAATCACAAGTTATTGTTGTTCATTCACCCTGTTCAAAGTGTTGGTACGAATATATTATGTACTTGCAAGCGACCAACGATTTTTAAACTAATTCCGAACTGACAATTTGAGTAGCTACTCATGGCGTGATATCCGCTATGGACATCCGGATCTTCTCAGATAGCCAAGCTGAGCTAAAATCTCTGGATTCTGTCTCCACAAACTCCATCGTAGTCCGTGACTGCCGATCATCTCTCGTGGAGATGGCGGAGCAATTTAACATTCACTTATGCTGGTTGTCAGGACATACAGATATCCCAGGGAATTGTAGTGCGGATGAACTCGCCAGAAAAGGAACCATACTGCCCATTCTATCTGATAAAGGTCCCTAAGCATCCCAATTGCTACATGCAAACTCATGTTTATGAGGGAGGACATTGAGAGAACTAACCTTTGGTGGACAAGTGGCAACTCTTGTCTAACGACAAAACAGATTTGGCCAACGCTGGATCTGAAACGCTCTAAATGTTGGATATCTCTGAACAGACAATTGGTGTAATCACCTAACACTGTCTCATAGGCAAGCATGCAAGAAGGCTTGGCGTCTATACAAATGACTTCTGCAGAAGCTGCATCGACGAGGAGGAGGAGACTATTCTCCACCTTTTCTGCACATACCCTGCTCTCTCTCAAAGACGAAAACTCCATTTACGATAATTCTTTTACAATGATCTCAACGATCTCATACACAATAAACATCGACATCAAAAGTCTGTCAAGCTTCATCAAAATCTCCAACTGGTTCAACGAGTAGGAAGAAGATAGATCCGTGTGGTATCACAATGAACCTTTTTATTGGTCTAAGTGTGTCGGCCTCTGCCGACTGTCACTATAACCTGGCCTAACCTAACTCAAGACAATTTATAACTACTCGGATTCGAACCTGATTGAAAAGAAAGTTTTTTTTCGAAAGTACTGAATAAAATATGCCAGCACGGCTGTGGCAAGTCGTGAAATAGCGCTCTACCCTTAGCACCTACTTCACGAGCTAGCAGTCACTTGTTGTTGTGGTTCATGTGACCATTCAATATAAATTGACAGAAGAAGGCAGATTAACTGCACATGCACATCTTACAAAAAGCACAAGTGTGAGTAATTAACTTAGTTTTTGGGATAGATATATTGGCTAATTATTTATAATAAAGTTAGTTGGATATCTCTGTTGAGTTTAACCTAAGCTCAAACCTAGACCATTTGGAGCCAGAAACAATGAGTGATTATTTCCCTTACTAAATGAAAACATTTTCGGTCCCGTTTGCGTTGACGGGCTTTGGAGGAGGAGATTTAACAGTGAACTCTACGAGCTGTACAGCGACATCGACGTGGTCAGAAAAGTACGAATCAGTCGACTAAGATGGCTAGGACATGTAGAGCGAATGGACACCAACACTACGGCCCGAAGAGTCTTCGATTCCAACCCGGAGAGTAGAGGAAGACCTCTCGTCTTAGGTGGCACGCACAAGTGGAAGGGGACCTCAACCAACTTGGAGTGCGCAACTGGAGGCGGTTAGCCAAAGATCGGCCTAACTGGGGAGGCATGTTGGTTAAGGCCCAGGTCAACCCGGACTGGAGCGCCAATTAAGAAGAACAATGAATACATAAATGAAACGATAAATGAAAACATAGTCGTATGAGATGAATGAACCAGCAACAGATTCACACTTTTCCCGTTATCGCTTCATTACCTTAACCTAAACCTCATTAAAGTAAGTGATAATGCAGACGAACATTTGTATTTTGGTATGATATGACGCCTAACAGTACTCGCACCCGTGGTCTTAATATAAACATATTTGTATTTCAAGCTTCCGGCACGAAAGAATTCCTTTAATTAAATCATGATAAGTACTAGATACCAACTCAATATAAATTGTATTGGCGATTGTAGCGATGACATTTTTATTTATTTTCAAATAAAATCTTAACCTACACTTGATATTTGATATTTGATATTTTTATTAGGTTTAAAACATTTACAAAGATTACAATAAGTATCTATAATGACGTAAATGTGATCATTAACAAATTAATTATTACATTTTAGTTGAATTAAATTAATAAAATTTAAGTTTTAATTTAATATAATTTGAAAAACTGGGTACAAAATGCTTACAATAAAAAGACAGTGAAAAATAGAATGGTTAAGCCTAAGCAAAAAGGTTTACAAAAGTATGGTATTGATATGTATTAAAAATTAAAGTTATAAAAAAAACAAATATTTAACATTAAAACATTAAAAGCGATAAAACCTACATTAAATTACCAGCCAAGTAAGAAAAAAGAGATACACTAAAACGGTCTACAAAACAAAGTCTTCTTACGCCAAGAGGGAGAGAGTTCCATAAGCGAATAGCATGAACATAAAATTGTCGCT
Organism: Portevinia maculata; assembly: GCA_949715645.1. NCBI lineage: Eukaryota > Metazoa > Arthropoda > Insecta > Diptera > Syrphidae > Portevinia > Portevinia maculata. Next base: position 12,547,360 of record OX454526.1, read on the forward strand.
CGGTTGAAATGTTGCACGCGGAGGGATTATAGTTAGAGTACGAGGCAGATTAGACAAAGTAAGTTTTTCAAATAGGTATTCTGGACTTCGCGATATTATGGTTTTATGCAAATATTTTATAGTACAATAGTCTAAGTATTTATCCAGCGTTAAGCCCAGAATTTTAGTTTTATATGCGGATATACGATCCTGGCGCTTTAAAAAAAAACACATAACGAGTAACATTGTTAAAGACAACATTAAGCTTTCTTCTGGATTCAGCATTGCAGTACATTGCAACCTCAGACCCAAAAGATAAAATTGGAACAATAAGAGATCTAACTAACATTAATCTAGTTTTGACGGGGGTATAATACTGTGACATATATAGGTTACGCAGACATCCATATATTTTTCCTACAACAATACGAACATGAAGATCCCATCTTAAGTTGCTATCAAACCAAATGCCCAAATTTTTAGCCCTATCAACTATTTCTATGCATTCATTTCCTAGACATAAACTAGAAAAATCACGTGAATCCATACCAGTTTTGGATATTAGCATGCATTTAGACTTTTTAGGGTTTAAACATAAGTTGTTTCTTTGTGACCATTGAAAGATGCTTTCAAGGTCACAATTGAACTTGAGTGTGGCGTCTTGAGTATGACCTTTTTTAAAGCAAAAATACATCTGAACATTATCGGCATACATATGAACAGAAGAAAAGGTAATGGTGTCGGGTAGATCATTTATAAAAATGGAAAATAAAAGTGGGCCCAGGATACATCCTTGCGGGACACCTATATGTGTGTGCTTAAAATTGAACATCGCATTGCCAGCCACAACTGCTTGGGTACGGTCGGATAAGTACGAGTAAATCAAAGAGGCTGCTGAAGACGAGAAATTAAATTGATTTAAAAGTTTAAATATAAGTTTTGAATGATTTACTGTGTCAAAAGCTTTAGAAAAATCTAATAATGCTAACAGTGTGATCTGGTCTTTTTCCATGCACAACCTTAGATCATCCGTTGCTTTAAGCAGCGCTGAGGTACAACTATGCTGCTTTCTAAATTCTGATTGGTGTTTGCAAAGTAAAGCATTATGCTGAAGATGCTATGATATTTGGATATGAACAATTTTCTCAAAAACTTTCGACAGAAACGGTAAAATTGCAATATGACGGAATTCAGGGGGCGTTTGTGCAGTTCCTCTATTTTTAGGAATGGGTATTATTCTTGCAGTTTTCCAGGCACTGGGAAAACGGGATGTCATTAGGATAGTATTAAATATATGGGTAAGTACTGGAAGGATAAATGGTAGGATAGTTTTAATAAATAAGGGATGGATTTCATCAAGTCCTGACGATTTGGATTTAATACATAATACTGCCTTAACAACATTTGTTTGCTCTACCCGACGAAATTCAAAACCATCCACAGTAGTTAACGTAACAGTAGGGCACATGTTAAGTGATGACATCATAGGGCTTTGCACAAATTTATTGTTTAGGTTATTTAGATCTACACTAGAAAAATCAAACTCATCTTTACAACCAATTCCAATATCACGAATATTTTTCCATAGTGTCTTTGTCGGTAAGTTACTGTTCAGATGATTAGAATAAAATCTACGTTTAGCCTTACAAATTTTAAGGCAACAGGGAACTATTCAACAAAATGATCACATAATAATTACAGATAATATTAATGTTAAAGACAATAGTTGCATGTGCATTATAATAGAAAAATCTTAAATTGTGCAAAGCAAAAGGCAAAAATAGCTTACGATGATTAAAGTTCTTTGTCATCATTTTGGTATTCCTGATGCAACTAGCTGGTCCAAGTCAGTAAAGTGGTCTATGCGAAAAGCTTTCCCTTTTGGTGTCTGACGTACATAAACACATCCATTACGAGTGAACACCGAAGAAAGCATATTTGGGATTTACCTCTTCAATTGAAAAGCTTTACGGAGAATTGTGCGGTTATATGGCGTAAGACTCTCATTTAAAAATATTCGGCTGTCAGAATCCATTCCCAAATGACGGAGGGTTATTGTTGGTTTTGATTTTATGTACATTTCATTTATAGATTTTAATATAGTTATTTTATCTGCTACCGATTGAAATGTTATAACAATAGCGGTGTCTGTTGAGTTATTATTTCTATTTCTTGGCTTCATCCGGAAAATTTGTTTAGGAGTTGTGATATGCGGGCAATTTATAGACGTGCATAGTGTGGTGAAGATACTGCTTAGATTTTCATCTGCGTTTTGTGGTACTCCATGCAATAATGCATCAGCAGCAATTTGATCACGATGCATACGATCTAGCGCTCCTTGGATCCGAGATATTTCCGCGTTATTTTGTGATGTGTCTTGAAAATTATCCGATTGACGACTCTCGATTTCGTCGACTCTTGTTGTTAGCGCTGATGTAGTATTGGTGACGTCTTCTAAGCGGCTGTTAAAGTCGAGTACAATTTTATCAAGTTTGTCCGATAAATTTTTATTGACTTCCAGAATAAGTTTTTTCAGTTCCGATATGCAGTCACTCATCCGTTTATTAAGACGACTTTCAAGGGACTTAAACATTTTTTCTTCTTTTGCCGATAATAGGATGGATGGCGATGGTTGTAGTGGTACTTTCGGTCTCAAGTTACGAGGAGATTGTTCAGATGTCATTTTGTTTTGTTGGGAAGTTCACCGAATAATTAAGAAATGCTATTATAAGTTAAATAAAAGTGATTTGGTTTAAACTTTAACTTTTATGTGTAGCACAATAACTTAGTAAGGTTTTGAAATCAATTTTAGAAACTTTGGTTAGTTATAGAGGAGATTACTTGGACATTAAGTTGCAAATAAATTTGACGTTAACCACTTTTCACCATTTCTCTCACTTCAATTCGAATGTAAAATTATCACGTAAATTCTTCAGATATCAGTTCAAAAAGGTAGCCGTCGAAAGGAATCACTCCAGCTCTGGCACTTCACTTCGTTGCCGCTTTGAACGTTGTTGTTGTACCGCTCATATTAGGTATTACCGCTTTCTTGTTGTTGTTTTCCTGCCGCATTTGCTGAACTGGGCAACTAGCACTGATGTTGTTTTTTGTTTAACATTGGATTTGTTGATATTGCTTGCTTTCGTATACTGCACCTCGTAGTTCGAACTGCATGCAGAAGAGCAGCGACCCCATCCACACAATCATGTATTTTGGTATCTGAGAATGTGTAGCTCTCACTCTACTCCATACACATTGCCGTTTGTCTTACCCACCTTTCGTCGTTCTTGTTTCTATCGGGTGTAGTTGTTCGAGGGGGACGGTAGACGGTAGAGTAGTAAAAACAAAAACCCAAAATACAACCACAAAACAGAAAATAAAACAAAAACGAAGAAATGAAAAAAGAAAAGTTATAAGAGCTCAGTAGTTCCATTTCATTTTATCCGCATTTTCGTAATGGCCAATAAAGAGGTGTACTCATTCCGAAAAAAAATGAATGGAGCAACAACAACTGCGGGCCAAACGTCACATGGACATGAGTATATCGCAAGCGATAGCGACAAGACACACAGTACAAAAGTACGTACATCAGATCGGGTCGCAGTAGAATGAGGAAAAAACGAATCACAAAGCAAACCAACATCATAGGGGTTTTGCCGCCTCATGGCATGCATGCCATTGCTATGGAGGACGGCTGTATGATGATGATGTGTGAAGTGATGTGATGGTGGTCTTTTGTTTGAGAGGCGATGGGGGTAAGAACGTTCGACGGGGACCTTAATATCACCGGCCGGTGCTTTATAATTACTATTAAAATGTGTGTACGCTGACTTGAGCCGATATGGTGATTGATATCCCACTGTGTGTAGGGGGATAGAGTTGCTGTGGACGGTGGCTTTTAGCTATAGGTATTGTTAAGTAGTTTGTCAGATAGTAGCATGTATTCCTGTTTGACATGTACTGAACATGGAAAGCATAGCTATGTGACTGGATAGATAACGGAGTTGCATTTCGACTAAAGCCCAACCACCATGTAAATTAGTTGTTAGGTTAGGTTAGGTTAGGAAGGTGGCTGTTAGGTTATAGCCAACACACTTAGGCCAATGAGGTCCGTTGTGATGTCACGTGGTTCGGGAGTTTCGACCTCTACTCGCTAAACCATTTGAAGCTTCTAATAAAGCGCAATAGACTTCTAACATCTGTGCTAGCTAAGTCACTGAGGTCATTAAGAAAGAAGGCTCCTATATAGAGATGTCTTGTATGGGAGAGTGCAGGACATGTACAGAGGAGATGAAGTGTAGTCTCCTCCTCCTCCTCTTCCCTGCAGCTTCTACAGAAGTAATTTGAATAGATGCCAAGCCTTGAGGCTTGCTTGGTTATTAGATAGTGTCCTGTAATGACACCTACAGCAGAGCCAATGTGCAGTCGGTTAAGTGAGATCAAACCCAAAGGGCGTCGCAGATCCAGTTTGGCCAGATATACTTGGTCGCTAGGATTGTACTCTCGACTGCGGATAGCTTAAACATAAGTTTACAAGTAGCGATAGGCATACCTAAAAAACCTTTATCAGGTATAAGAGGTAATGCGGTGAGGCGACAATTCCCTTGGATGTCTCTATGCCCCGGCACCCAATAGAGGTGAATATTGAACTGGTCTGCCATCTCCTCAAGATGAACGGCAGTCTATGGCTGCGATGGAGTTCGAGGAGACTGAGTTTTCTTCTCGAACTGTAATTGGCGTATGGTGTAGTCGATGTTCCTTGGTAGAGACCCAGTAAGTCCAGAATGATAGAGTGGCCAATATTCGTATTGATCTACTGTGAGGTAGCTTTTAAGCGGACAGCGGAACAGGCAGCTATTTGATATGTTTAGCAATATCGAGAGGTGTCAGATGCAGTAAAATGTCCCGTGCAGTGAAGGGGTCGTTCGGAGTGCTCCACTGATGCACAGATAAGCTGTACGTTGAACCTTGCTCAGCTTATCACTTTGCTTTGTCTAGAGCAGTCCACCAGACAACCACCAGATATGCGGGGCTGTAGGCCCCACTTATTACTCTTTCTTGTAAATTGGGTTTCCAGCTTAACTTCCTATCGAAGATTAGATATGAGAATTTAGCTTCATCTGAAAAGGTTAAGCTTGTACCGTTCATAGAGGGAGGGTCAATATGAGGGATTTTATATTTCCTGGAAAGAGGACAAGTTCAGTTTTGTGAGGGTTAACCCCCAGCCCACAGGTTCTTGCCCATCTTGTCAGCTTGTTGAGAGCGTTTTGAAGGAGTTCCTTTAAAGTGTTGAGGTATTTCCCTGCAACAGCAATAACAACGTCATCCGCATAGACAATCACCATGCAGCCCTCCCCCTCCAGGCATATCAGTCGTTTATTCACCACCAAGTTCCACAGAAGGCGGGAGAGGACACCACCTTGTTTTGTATCCCTACTGACAGACCTCCTAGAGAAAGAATCAGTTCACCAAGCGAGCCATCCGCATTCAGTTTTCAGTTCTCTTAGTGCATTTGCGATTGCAGATGTGTTTACGTTGTTGAAAGCGCTTTTTATGTCTAGGAAAGCAACCATAGTGTATTCCTTGTGATGAAGGGTCGGTTTGAATTCGATGGTGCGTACCAAGGAGTGAAGGGTGGTTTCCACCGATTTACCCTTGCTGTACTCATGTTGGACCGCAGACAGGAGTTGCGGGTTTATATTCATACGAAGAAGGATATCAATCAGACGCTCCAAGGTTTTGAGGAGGAATGATGATAGACATTTGGAGGATTTCGAAATCTCTTTCTTATAGAAGATTTCTGTAATTTTTACAGTATATGGACAGTATCTCTTATCGTGATATAACGGAGTTGTATTGTTGTCATTATCAAAAATAGAAAAGGGAACATCTCACCGGTTTTCCTTTCAAGTCCAATCGGCACTGTTCAAAATGCTGTCATCATCCTTTTAAGCAATCCGATTCCTAATTCGTGTGAAGTAAAGAAATTATCTCAAGTAATGTTTCTAGCTTTTAAGTCCTTTACGACTACGCCTGGTATGCCTGTGTTGTTCGCCGGTTTGAATTTAAAATGTATCGGCAGGCTTCCGGATTTCAAATAACTTCATCACTGAGGCCCATCAAATGTTTGTGTTGTTGCATTTGCGCGCTCCAGAAGCTTTAAGTGCTGCCTCTCTTTCGCGCGATTATATAGGAACATTGATAAATATTTTCTTTTTGAACATGACAGTATCAACTGATCCGATCGCGTTCTATTTCCGGAGAATCATTGTTGGTTTGAAAACTCAGTCATTCCACAAATTTTCTTAGACCTCTCCAAAAGAACGAAAAACTCCAGCCTGAAAAAATAGTCCAAAAAAGGGTACCAATAGAAATCGCATAAACTCTAATTCGAGTTTCTCTGAATACACTTTCTCCCAAATACAAAACTCAGTTTGATATAGAAATAAACCCATAGCAAACAACATACTCCTTAACTTCAATGATAATTATCATCTTTACAATAATATCGATGATATAAGAGGGAAAAAACAAACCAATCAATGATTTTGTATCGGTAACTCGGGAGACAGCGTAATGAGTCGGTCCTTTGGCCACCTAGACCATTTATAATTTCCTTTCTTCAAAAAAATTGTGTTGGAGTCGGAAGTACTTCGTCATCTGAACTGCTGTGATCGCCATTTGAAGCCTGAGTTTTATAAGGCCCCTATTATCGTTTGCGAAGCGAACACAAAAGTATGCGAATGTTTCCAATCAGTATTATGTACAATTCGCGAAATTAGAAAAGTGATTCGCCTTAAATGTCAAAGTACTAGCGAATGTAAACCAAACGAATTACTGTTAGCGAATAAAACAATTTCATTCGCCTTAACAGTCAAAAAAAGGTGAATGATAAAACTTTGTGACTATCGCGCGAATATTTGTTTATTTTGCACAATTTATTTTGTTAAAAACAATATGAGTGCGCAAAGAGTTAAAAAAACGTAAGTAATTGACAATTTATGCATAAATTTTAAATATAACATACATAATAAATGTTGTTTTTAGTATGAAAAAGACTGATCAATTGAAAAAGCTGGTTGAATTGATGGAATGTAACCAGGACCTTGCGAAGGGCCTTGCAAAATTTGGTTCATCGAAAAGAGAAAGCATGGGTATTTGGGAAACCTTTGGAATTGAACTGAACACTTGGGCGCCGCCTTATCGAAAATGCAATGAGTGGAACAAGGTATTTCAATGCAAATGAAAACCGTTTTTAAAAGATTTTAAACATATTGTATTGTAGGTTTGGTTGGACTACGAGTACAAGGCAAAATTGAAAGCGAAAATTGCAATTAATAAAAAGGACATAAAGTTGGGAATAATGATAGCAAGAGAAAAACGGAAAACACCAGGAGAATATGGAGCAGCCAAATACGACATTTGTTATTACACAAATTAAATATGGTTCTTGTGTTAATTCTTTTACATTAAAAAAAAATTATCTCTTCCTTTAACATTTTATTTTACTTAATGTATGCGTACTTATCTCCGTTAAATTAATAATATAATACCAATAATAATATAATACCAACTGAAATCATTTCCTACGCTTTTTTGGTAGCTTGCACCAGCAAAAAATCGCAAAGCACAAGCAATTTCTTTTATTGGGAGGATAGCACAAGTACAAGAACGCGTAGAAACAAATTTGCCCTTGATTTCGTCCAGTAAGTATATGAAGGCTTCTTTGCTCAGCCTGAAATAAGAAACGAATCTTAAAATTGAAATGCTTGATAAAAGTTTAATTTCTATATTTGTAATAACTCGCGACATATCAGGGGGCTCCAGAGGATTAGATGTGTCCCTTACATTTCTTCGCAGTCGCAACATGTTGGTAGTGGCTACTACATTCTCGTTCTCATCATTGTCACCATAAAACAGGTCGATGGAGCTTAGCATTTTGTTAAAAAATGATAATGTAGCTCAAGGAAGATACAAATTTATTAATAAATTGTTTTCACTTTGACACTAATTGCAAACAAATTCTGGGTTTTTTTTTTGTATTGTGGCGGTATTGAATTTTAAGCGAATGAGTTTATTCGCCAACGGTAATACAAAAACACAGAACATTCGCTAAAGCGTTCGCCTCGAGACTAATTTTCGCTTTGCAAACGATAATAGGGGCCTAAAGAACCATTATACGAAATATGTTCCTCAGCCGCCTCAATTGCAGAATCATTTGCATTGCAACACTACAACTCACATCACTCTTACGCATTTGCTATATTTCTTCTCGACTCAACCCAGCCATATTGATTCTATGAAAAACAAAAACTAGAAGATCGCGAACATTGCACATATAAAGCGTTCACTTTTACTTTTTTTCCAGATGGACTAATAAAATTCGTATGTTTTGTTCACCAAATAGGTATAGTTTCGACAAGGTTGCAATACTTTTGTGATACGCATCTGCAATGTAACTTTGATACAAATGTCAAATAAATGCAGCGAACAAATTATCGATACCTGTATAAGATTTTATGTACATACATATAACAAACCAGCAAAATTGCAGTCATTTACAAATAATCGAGCAAATTGTCAACAACATTGGTTGAAAAACATATTGGGCAGTCTTGATCTATGTATGTTATTTCCGAAAATCTTATAAATGATAAAGGGGTCTTACTTCTAAACGTCAACAAATTTCAAAGAAAAATATTCAAAAATAAGCGAAATAAGCCTTGTGCCCTGCGTTTGGGCAATTTCGACCCATGTGTACAGTATAAGCGCTGAGAATGCATATTGATACTTTAAACATAACCCGATTCACTTTTTATATACCTCCCTATAATAGTTAATAATTTATTCGGTTGTGTCAAAGTTGAGTTGTATGAGAGACAACTCAGTTGAGTTGTTATTATTAAAAGTGTTGCCTACTTTTAGATGTTAATTCGATTCGAGTCGAGTTCGATTCCCTAACCGTAATACAGAGTTTAGTGTTTATAATCTTAAGTTTTATAGAAATTGATTTTTCTCAATGCGCAATGTTTGTCACAAAAATAATTAATTATGGTTTTAGCGTTTTTGATGAGTTGCTTATAAAGGTCTTATTGATTCCCATATGAACGCAGGAGCAATTCAGCCTAAGTATACCATACACTATCAAATACTTAGTAATTCAAAACTACATGTTACTATGATCTCAGAATCCTCACTGAATGATAGTATCCTCTTCCAATCCGTAAGATTATCTGGATTAAATTTGTATAGGAATGATCGTTGCTCGATCGATCGATGCTTTACAAAACCCTATCCTGCCAGTTCTGCTTTATGGCACCGAGTGTTGGACGATAAGCAGGAAGGGAGAGCTGATACTGGGCTCCTTCAAAAGAAAAATTCTTCGGTGGATTTGTGGTCCTGTGTGCGAGGAGGGTGAATGGAGGAGAAGATACAACCACGAACTCTATGAGCTCTACCAAGATGTGGGTGTAGTCCAAAAAGCCATACGTCGACTACATTGGCTCGACCACATCGAGCGAATGAACAATAATGCTCCAGTTAATAGGATCTTCGAATCCAAGCCCCCAGGTTCAAGAAGGCAAGGAAGACGGAACCTCCGTTTCAAAGATCAAGCCATCGCGGATGCCAGAGCGCTTGGTCTGGACAACTGGAAACAGCGCGCCCGGGATCGTAGAGGATGGAAGGCTGCTGTGTCTCAGGCAGAGATTCTTCACGGGTCGGCAGCCCGTTAAGTAAGGTAAGTAGGAATGATCATACTGACAGAGTTGAAAGAGCTGTCTGCATGTATATTAAAGACTACAAGACTAAAGAATATTAACTCCTCAACTACGTCAAATATCCAATTGATGTCAGTAGTGGTTCTGAGAAATAGTTACTAGTGTTCATATATTCTCCTCCCAATAATTTCAGAGAAGAATGTTTAAACAAAATTGAAGAAAATATTATGAACCTTAACAAACATTTTAATAGGTGGTGACTTTAGCGACAATTTACTAGCGAATGACAGCAATGCTCGTCATTTTCGTTAACTTTGTGATGAACTCAGTTTATCAGTAGTTAATGCACGTGTGCCTTCTTGATTCCAGGTTGATAATAATCCATCAATGATGGATATATATTTGACAAGTTCTAGATAGAATATTTTGGTAAATGATCAAGTTAGAACTACTTTTAAGCGATAACTTTCCTTTTGAAAAATCCCATTGAAACAGAAGTGAACCGCATCAATAAGGTATGCAAGTAAAAAGCACTAAATTATGTCAATGGCAACTCTTATGTCATAATTTTCAGAGTCAGAAAAAATTGGCATAACATAAAACCGTCCAATACAACTTCATATTCTTCTTCCTGCTCCTTCATCCAAAAGGGGTCGACTCCAACTCCAACTGCGTTTGCGTTTATTGTTTATTCGCAAGGAATTATAGCGTATGTTGTTACGCTGCATAAATATCCGATTTAAGTTTATAATTATCTTTTAAGAAAAAGCAAGTCTCCAGCTAATGGTGCACCATGTATTCGTTTATTTGGCGTAAATAAATTTCACAAAAAGTCTACAATTCGAGTCGAATGTGGTCGCAGCCAACGGCAGCGGAGAATGCAGACGCGTTGACTGCGACGGTGATGGCGGCTTCCTTTGAACATTATTTCCGGTCCGCTTTGGCCATTGATGATACAACGAACGAATGAGGGACTTCGCCGACACCAGCATTATGATGATGACGACGCCGATGGGAGCATACACAAAGATCACTTAATTTTCGCACGACGTGTGAGTTCTTAAATTCATTTGCATTATTATTACTGACATTTTGTGGCATTACTTTTATTGAAACCATCTGAAGGTGGCAGTAATTGCTCGTAAATTGTTTCAAGGCATTGCACGGAAGCAGTCTCAAGGCAATGTTTAGGTCTCTGTGAGTGGATCCTAGAAGGGTGATTTTTTTAATAACAAGTAATTTTTGTGTGTAATAATATGTACCTAAATATATTATTATCTGTGTTAGAACGTTGCGAGGCGAACATTTAGCCGGAGGTGAAGTCGGCCCATACCTTTGTTTTATTTTCGGGCTTTAAGGTACAATTTTTTTAACGCTTAACGTAGGATACAAAGATGGACGATACAAACAAATGTAGCGTTGTGTTCTGTCCATGTCATCAACACCCATCACACCATTAAGACGACTCTAGAACTAATAGTGGAGTTGGAAAAGCTTATTCACATTAGACTCGAACATAATATAACTGTCTAAATGAAATGAAAACATAAGGGAAGGCTACAGAATTCAATGGCGCTTATCTTTCTTTGGAGAGCAGGGAAAGTCGCCCACACAACACCAAAGGACTTTAGACCTATTAGCCTGTCATCATTCCTGCTGAAAACAATGGAACGACTGATTGATTTGTATGTAAGAGATGCTATAAGCGACAACTATCTCTCGAAATCACAGCACGCATGATGAAATCTACAGATACCGCACTACATGGGGTAGTATCAGCAGTGAAAAGTTCCCTATTAGAACACAAGGAATACACTATACACCTTGAGCGCGTTTCTAGACATAGAGGGAGCCTTCAACAACATTGAGATTGACTGACGCGATTCTGCACAGCCTTAGAAGGGCCCATCTCAATGGCAGCCTCTGCAACTGGATTGGCACACGACGGATTAAGTCTTACCTAGGAGACATGTGCATTGAGAGGAAAGTTAGCAGGGGGAACACCGCAAGGCGGCGTCCTCTCTCCACTCATATGGCTACTGGTGATAGACGAACTATTAGAGGTACTGGAGAGGGAAGGCTTCATTGTGAGCGCTTATGCCGACGATGTAGCAATCTTAGTCCCAGGCAAATTCATCCTAGTTCTCAGTGAACGACTCAGCTAAGAACTCTAACTTATTAACAACTGGGTTGCGGGTAGAGGACTGTGGGTAAACCCATCGAAGACAGAAATCCTGCTGTTCACAAGAAGAAGGGCAATACCTGTCTTTAAACCACCAAGTATTGGTGGAGTGGACCTGCAAATATGCAAGACAGCAAGGTACCTGGGCGTCATCCTAGACTCCAAACTCATCTGGAAGGAAAACATAGAGGATCGTGTTCGGAAAGCGTATGTGGTATTATATGATGCATGCAGACGAACGTTCGGCAATACATGGGGATTCAAACCATATGTGGTACAGTGGTTGTACACAACGGTGGTGAGGCCCATTCTTACATATGGCGCAGCGGTATGGTGGAATGCTACCGAAAAGAATTGTTTTCTCTCAAGCCTCACCAAAATCCAAAGAACAACCTGCATCGGGATAATGAGGTCTTTGAGTACTACACCCACTGCAGGTATGGAGGTTCTCCTTAACCTCACACCCCTGGACATTTACTGCAGCAGTAAGGCGGTTAAAACGGCCATTAGACTCAGAGAGTTGGGACTGTGGTCTTTTAAACCATACGAACATGACTCCGTGGAGACACGATGGAGTGCATCGAAAAAGAAAGTAGCCACTGACAACTTATCCCACACCCTCGTTTTCAAAAGGAGATTCGATACCATAGTCCCCGAAAGAAGCGAATGGAGTAATAAAATGGTCAAGAAAGAAGAGGAGATAGCTATCTATACCGACGGATCCAAGATGGACGTGTGTACAGGTGCAGGCATCTTCTGTTATTCTCTGGGCCTGAGTGAATCATTTAGACTCAGCAATGAATGCAGTGTGTTCCAGGCAGAGACAGCTGCGATCACCCAGGCGGCCAAGGAGGTGAAGAGGCGCAAACTAGTCGACAAACACATCACCATTTACTCTGACAACCAAGCGGCTGTAACAGCTATGGAGTCAGTAGTAATCAAGTCAAGGGCAAAAAATACCTAGACGAGATATCAGCTGCCAATACGGTAACCCTATGCTGGGTACCAGACCACAATGATATCTCGGGCAATGAGAAAGCGGACGAACTAGCAAGGAAAGGATCGGAAATGAATGAATCTCTGGCCCTAAGATCCATAAGAACTCCGCTAGGCACATTAATGCAAAGTATCGACACCGAATCCATGAGTAGAGCAAACCTACGTTGGACCAGCCTCGAAACATGGAGACACTCGAGGGAACTTTGGCCAGCGGTAAACAAAAGGAAATCTAAGGGCATGATCGGGCTGAACTGCAAGGACATACGCACACTGGGGGACTGAGCTATTAAACAGCGGTTTCTTTTATTTCTCTTTTCAGGGGCATCCAGCTACGTAATTACCTACCGACCTACCTTTCTTTGTATTTGTACAATTGCTTTGCCCGTCCAAATCTAGAGTATGCATCAGATGTTTGGGCACCGTTCTACAACATTTTTTCAAATCGAATCGAGGCCATTTAACGTAAATTTATTCGATTTAGCTTAAGAGGACTTTCATAGGATGATCCGTTTGACCCATTTAACCTTCCTCCTTATATTCAACGCATCAAGCTTCTTCAAATGACAATTTAATTGGTTTTGTATGTGGTAGCATACAACTTTTCCCGGTTTGTCTTTTTGTTTTCCTTTATATTGTTTTGAATGAACAACCATATATCTTACAATCGTTACCACGTAAAGTGGACGGCTGTAGCTACAGCGCTGTTTCACGGTTCGCCACGACCGATCATCAGACTCCTCATGCTTAAAATATGCACCCTAAATTGAAAAATGTTCACTTTAAATATGCATTTAAAAACCTTTTATTCATTTATTTTTCATTTATTTTTAATAAAAAAAAAAAACACATTCCACAAACTCTGCATAAGTCATCCGTGCTGATTTTCATGACGTATCGAACTATCGACCAACTGCCAAGCTCTTGCATTTACCCAAGGTTTTTGAAAGTATGATGTAGTTTTCATTATCATTCCAGTGCAAGTCTCTTATCTACCCCCTTCAGAATGGTTTCCTCAAAGGTAGATCCAAAACCACCAACCTGGTTGACTTTGTTGGCAATGAAGTGAATTTAATCGCTACTGACTTCAGTAAGGCCTTTGACAAAATATCTCATCGTTTGATTCTTTTCAAACTTTCCTTCCATGGTTTCGATCCCCTACTATTGAATTGGTTTTCATCTTACCTTGAGAACCGATCTTATAACATTCGTTTTCGAATGGTAGCTCACAAAGGTGAGTAGTTAACCTACATAATATATGTTTTTTTTTTATTGAGATCTAAATTAAACATCACAAACTCGTGTATCAAGGTAAATGCAGATTAAGGATGTCCTCGACTACCTTCTCAATAAAGAGCACTTTATTTTCCATGAAATCGCCCAAGAGAACGCCTCAAGAAATTTAAGGCAGTTGACTGTCGTCCAAATCCACTCGTCATCGTCTGCAAAAGCAAACGAGAGTATGATAACATTGAAAACATTGAATCCGGATGTAGTTTCTGAGTACCAGATTGTTTTGACAACAAGCTGGCTGTCAAATGTCACACTAATACTATTACAAAAATATCAATCTGGTTTTATGCTCGATTGGGCACGAAAAATCATCTGAGAGCAAAATCTGAAAAGCCCAATCTAAAACAACATTACCCTATCTATACGCTTGAGTAAAAAAGCACAACTAATGTACCTTTTTACACGTTTGCAGATTTTTTTGTAGCTTCGACTACCCATTTTAAATTATTCACGCCACGCCAGTGCTACCTACGTATGTACATATAAAGGGTCTTTCATTAGAGACTTGACAACTTTAAACTATCAGTGTGAACGCACCCTTAAACCGATTACCGAACTGTCAATGCCAAAATAATCAGTAAACATTTTCATCATGGTACACGAAGGAACAACGGTTACAAATAATTAAAATTTACTACCGAAATTCCGAGTCGGTGGTTGTAACTTTAAGACCGCTAACGCCAATATTCGGCAGGAATTCTCGCCCCAGTAGACAAAGAGTTCATAGTTGCCGTGCCAGTGCTGATTTTGCCGTGCCAGTGAGACTACGTTTTGCCCGAAGTGTGGATCTGGACATGATGGAAGAAAATGAAGAATTTCATCGCGAAATCATCTTCAGCGATGAAGCTCATTTTTAGGTTTCCGTAGCCAAATGGCAAAAAACGGAACCCTTATAGATTCGTCATGTCTGTCTGTCTGTCTGTCCGGGCATGTCACAGTCACTTTTTTCCGAAACTATAAGAACTATACTATTGAAACTTGGTAAGTAGATGTATTCTGTGAACCGCATTAAGATTTTCACACAAACATAGAAAAAAAAACAATAAATTTTTGGGGGTTCCCCATACTTAGAACTGAAACTCATAAATGTTTTTTTCATCAAACCCATACGTGTGGGGTATCTATGGATAGGTCTTCAAAAATGATATTGAGGGTTTTAATATAATTTTTTTCTAAACTGAATAGTTTGCGCGAGAGACACTTCCAAAGTGGTAAAATGTGTGCCCCCCCACTGCAACTTCTAAAATAAGAGAATGATAAAACTAAAAAAAAATATATGATGTACATTACCATGCAAACTTCCACCGAAAATTGGTTTGAACGAGATCTAGTAAGTAGTTTTTTTTAATATGTCATAAATCGTAAACCGCCACTTATCTATTATTAAAACATCGATCAAAGTTACAACGAACTACAAGAACTTTTATATGATGTTACTTGCTGCTACAGAACCCTTCATGGGCGAGTCCGACTCGCACTTGGCCGCTTTTTTGGTTAAACGGCTTCGTCAATAAGCAAAATATGCGTTAATGGACAGGTGAGAACCGTCATGTGCTTCATGAAACATTTCATTCCGGTGGCGTCATTGGGCCGTTTTTTTTCCTCGATGAAAATAACCGTCACGTTACGGCAAATGGTATTCGCTACAGAGACATGTTGGAACGTTATTTCGTTGAGCAATTGCATGAATTGGACACCAGTGATATGTGGCTCCACAAGCCAAACAGCGGGTGCGACAATCGAGTTGTTGAAGGCTCAGTTCGGTGAACGTGTTATCTCGAGAAACGGACCCGTCTATTGATGCCTCTAGACTTTTTTTTTATAGGGCTACATTTAATCATTGGCCTATGCCAACAAGCCGGCGACGGTAGAGGAGCTCAGAACCAATATTGAAAGAGAAATAGCGGCCGTATCGGTCGAAATGTGCGGCCGAGTCATCGAAAATCGGGTTCAACGTATCGACCGATGCATACGTTCCCGTGGTGGACATATGAACGAAGTCGAATTCCATTCATAACTGTTTTGATAGTAATTCCAGCCAATACATTTTTTTTTTGAGGTATCTCAAGTAGTTTGCATTTTATTTAAAAAAGAAGTTGTCAAGTCCTTAATAAAAGACACTTTACATATATGGTGTCAGGCGCAGTGGCTCAGTGGTTAGTGTGCTTTACTACTAATCGAAAGGTCCTGGGTTCAAATAGCGCCGGGAACAATTAACATCTAGAGTTTCACTACCCCACCTCTTGCGAACGTCTGACAAACATCCAAAAGTATGTATCAATTGCCATGAGAAGATTCTCAAATGTGCCGTTCGGATTCGGCTTAAAATTGTAGGTCCCTTCCACTTTGCATAAACAAGTGGTTGGAGAAGCTAGGTTTTAGGCGCTGCATGTGCCGGTAATGCCTAATATTTTTTATTTATTTTTTGCATACTGAAAACTGTATTCTGACGAATACAGAACTGAAACTGTAGCAGGATTCGTATTGTATTAAATGTCAGAGTAGAAATGTCAGCGTGTTTGATTAACATACATAACGTATGAACTTAAAATTTCATTTTTCCAAAATGTCAACCTACTCTTCATAAACCCTTCAGCAATACATTTGCAATTGAAACTTAAATACTATACCGTTAGGCAGAATATTAATCTTTCAAACAAACAATGAATTTCTTTCAGGAAAAAGGCAAATAATAGAAAGAGAAAGTACCCTTTAAAGTTCATATCTGTATCTTCCAAATATATTACCATTCTCATTCTGCTTGCTTCTTTAAATACTTTGAGTGGAGATTTGTAAGCGGATCCTCTGCTAACGCTCCTGCTATACGACTTGTAGGTAGGTACTTATGCGTTTGTTTTCCTTTTTTACAAGAGACCCGATGACATTTCTTTTGTCAGCAGCGGCAAAAACTTAATTCACTTTCAAAAAGGGAATTAGATTAGTTGTTCTCGATGGCCTTCCATTCCAACTCGCCAGGCTATCAACCAGTACCAGTACCTTTCCTCGGTTTTGTGCTTATGAAACTGAATGTTTTGAAATTGAATACCATTGTGCGCAGCCACACTCGCACTCTTGAAACCCTAGCAATGCTTGTACAATGAATGCAAAGTGGAATTAACGTGGTATAATTACAAGTGGAACAGCAACGCTAGCTGGATGTCGTACTACGTACAAAGGCAATAGTTACCGGCGGCGATGGATTAAGTAGCGCTAGCTGGGAAGTTACAGAGCCAGCGAAAAGATGTAAGTTGTACTAGCGCACGGGTATTACGAGGAACCGACATACCGAGGAGAACGTGGAGTAAGGGAATCGACGATATCACGCGACACGCATTGCTTGCAAAGTGCGTGTAGATAATTGTTATATGCTTGTCAAACAACTACTAAGTGTAAGAGGAACGTTGCTAATGGCGATGTAACAGTTTCTTAGTCGTTGAATGCAGATGTTAACATGTTTTGCCACATCAGTGGCGGCGGAAAGCATTTCTCGGTGCTCTGCGCAAATAAGGAGGAAATGGGTTGACTTGCTACTTGATAATGATTTAAAAAATGTAAGGACTAATAATATGCTTTTAATAAGGAGAAACGAGGCAAAGTGAAATCGTAAGAGTCAAGATAGTTTATCCAACTAAACCAGCAGTGAACAGTCCAGTTCACTTGATTAGACTCACCTGAAAATTTACCAAAACTTTGTGTACTTTGTTGGTGACTCTGACGTAACCCCAAGTTACGATAAAACTCTGGATACGTCCGCTGCTGAATTCGGATGACAGATGTAACCTTTCAAGGGCAAATTCATCCTGTTTTTGCTTGTACCTTTTACCGCTTAATAAAATACTCTTTTTTATAACG
This sequence comes from Portevinia maculata, assembly GCA_949715645.1. Lineage (NCBI taxonomy): Eukaryota > Metazoa > Arthropoda > Insecta > Diptera > Syrphidae > Portevinia > Portevinia maculata. Next base: position 12,565,381 of record OX454526.1, read on the forward strand.
ATTGAAGAAGCAGTTGGGTTTTTATTTCGTTTGAGTTTTAATAATTTGGATTTACGGAAAATTGCGAACACAGCGATTTAGCTAGAAAATAACATTGGTCCTTCGAGCCGGATTCACGTTGGAAGATCTTACCTTAACCACAACCATGCGGTAGTTTTAAGTTTTTATATTAATTAAATTTTGGAAAAAGCCTTTCATGGCATTGATTCAGTTTGTTTTCTTGTGCATTTAAAGATGCGCGGCTAGATACTTCGCATTTGGTGTGTGAACGGCTGTGAAGGCCGTCCTTCTATAGGTTGACAATGACATATCTAACAGGACAACACAAACTTTGACGACATGACGCGACGACATACGAACTTTCCACTACGTATATACTGACCTAAGTTGTGACTGAAGGGTTCGTCGAGGGGCTATCACTCACAACATCGGCCAGAGTGATAGCTAAGGTTATGTCGAAAGATAAAAGGGTGGGCTGGCCAACCTTTGCCGAGAACATCTGGTATGTTTCGGGGTCATAACCGGGTTCGTTAAAAACAGAGATTTAGGAAAAGTGAGTTGCGGTTAGGGTAAGATAGTTTTAGTGTAGTTTTAAGTTAGCGTAGTTTTATTTTAGGGGTTAACTTTTTATTTTAGGTTAGGTTAGCTTTAACTTAGGTTGGCTAGATTAGTTCGGGTGCTCCTTCCCTTCTCTCTCTCTCTTGGATATCAGCTCATGTCCGTGGACATTTTCTTCTCCTTCATTTTTACTATCCTATCTTTTTTCGTCCGTCCGTGGTCTACGTAGAGTAGCTTTCTTTCCTTTTTTTCTTCTCTTCTAACAACTTTTGGCATGAACAAACGTTTGTGGAGCAGGTGGTATATGGTGAGGGGGCAAGAACTACCCCCGTCCGACGAGCTGAGCCGAACAACCACAAGCATGCCACGTCCTCCTCACCTGTATCGAAGTTGTCCCTGTAGCTCGACTCTGATTGCTAAAATAACAATGGAACCCAACGATTTCGGCTAGGCCAGATTTCGACTCCAAGCGGATGATTTTCACTTTCGAAGGTCATCACCTTGGATACTTACAACAGCCTCCGCGATTAGATTAATTTTCAACTTGATTTTTTTTACTTTTCTATCTTTCTTCTTCATATTCAAGGGCTCCTTATGCTCTTGGGTCAGAAGAAGATTTATGACGGCTATTCCAATCCTTAGGCGTATAGCCAGAGGACCTCGTGAGGTTTTATTTTATTTCTTAAAAAAAAAAAGGAAATCCAAATCCCAGAGCACTCAGACTCGTTAACGGTCCATTGTACTACCAGGCAGAAATCCTCCTTTTTGGTGTAGAGGCATGTGAATGGGTGGCGTATGTTGTTGTTCCCCATGGGGATTGAACCTGCACCGCACGGGTCACAAGCCAACACACTAACCTCTACACCGTCGCCACCCTTACCTCGTGAGGTAGTCTGAAGTCTGTGAAAGATTCATGAGCGGGTCAAACTTGGCAGGCCAAAGGTTAGCTGCTGCCGAAAGATCAATGCTTTTCGCCATGCACAGAAGGCATCACGATAGTTTATCCAACTAAACCACCAGTGAACTGTGATACAGTCCAGTTTACTTGATGAGACTCACCTGAAAATTTACCAAAACTTTGTGTACTTTTTTTTCGTTTTTCATTATTTCATCCCTTGCGAATTTCAATCCGTGTTGCTTTCGTAAAGAATTTAACGGGGTTTTTTTAACTTGTTAAATTTTAAATGTGGAGCACTCAAAATCCCACGACGCTATGTTGGTTTGCTGGCTTTAACCCCAGCTGATGCCCTGATTTCCAAAGAGTCTCGCGATCGAAACAATCTCCAGAGATTTTACAAGAAAGCGACGCAACTGGCGGCTGGCTTTAAGACAGCTACGGAAAGCTAGTCACCGAAGCGCAGGGAATAGTAGATGTATTTAAGCAGCATTTCCGACAGCTGCATGTAGAGAAACTAACAGGGCAAGAAGAGAACCCACGCCCTGCCAATGAGGAACAGATTTCACCACCCAGTATATAGGAGAGTTTGTCTTAGCTATAAGAAACCTAAAGAACAATAAGGTCGCCGGCTCTGATGGTCTACCAGCGGAGTATTCAAATACGGAGATGATATTTTGGTAGGACGCATGCATCAAATCATCAGCCAGGTATGGGTGGAAGAAAGCATGCCCGATGACTGGAGTATCAGCTCCATATGCCCCATCTTGAAAAAAGGCGATCCTATATGTCTTGCAAAAACTATCGAGGCATATCAATGCTTAATGTCGCATATGAGATCCTATCTAACGTAGTATGTGAACGTCTGAAGCCGTTCTGCAACACACTAAACTTCACGTACCAGTGTGGCCTCCGGCCCGGCAGATCGACAATAGGAAAAATCTTCACTTAAATAGCAAATCCTGGAAAAAACCAATGAGTATCAATTCATTACCCACCACCTGTTCATTGACTTTAAAGCCGCATATGATAGCATTCATCATCAGGAGCTGTACGTGGCGATGGCCGAATTTGGGATCTCGGCAATACTGATCCAGTTGTGTCGCGTGACACTTAAAAACACGCGGTGTAATGTACAGTTTGGAAGCAGCTCTTCCGAATTATTCGAAACTTGTACCGGAGACTTCGCCAAGGAGATGCGCTATCATGTGCGCAGGGCAGGTGTCAACATGGAAGGCACTTTTTTCAATAGATCCGTCCCAGTAGTTGGGTATGCGGACGATATCGACATCATCGGCCGTTCCCAGCGTGCCGTATTAGAGGCTTTCACGAGATTTAAGAACAGGCGAGATTGGTTGGTCTTGAAGTAAATGAGGACAAGACCAAGTACACGCTATCAACAAACAAGCAAACATCTTCATCTACCTAGGAGTAAACATCAATTCCATGAGTGACTTCTAAGTGGAGATTTAGCGAAACAAATGGGTTCTCGAAGGACAGAATGCATGCTCTATCAAACCTTAATCCTACCAGTCTTGCTTTATGGCTCCGAGTGCTTGACGATAAGTAGAAAAGGGGAGCTAAAATTGGGTTCTTTTGAAAGAAAAATACTCCGTCGGATATTTGGTCCTGTTTGCGGGGAGGGTGAATGGAGGAGAAGATACAACCGCGAACTCTATGAGCTGTACCAAGATGGGGATGTAGTCCAAAAAGCTAAATCACGTCGACTACATTGGGTCGGCCATTTTGACCGAATGGAAAATAATGCTCCAGCCAGGAGGATCTTCGACTCCCAGCCCCCTGATTCGAGAAGGCAAGAAAGACCAAACCTCCGTTTTAAAGACCAAGCCATCGCGGGTGGCAACAGTGCTGATCGGAAGGTTGCGTGTTCAAATCCCGACCAAGCAAAAATCCGCAGAATAAAAATCAATATAAGTGCTGCGAATGCTTGCTCATTTGTGAGCTTTTAATTATTGTATAAGTTTCTGCGGATTAAACTTGAATACAAAGCTTCAACATAAAGGCCAAACTACATTCGGCAAAAAGTAAAGTGTGTCTGAAAATGTTTTTTCTCTTTTCACACCATTTGGGATCTGTAGTTTTCTCTCAACTTTTCAAAAAGTAAGTTACTTGAAAGTTAGGTATACCTCTAACTTTCAAGTAATACACTTTTCCAAAGCTCAGAACAAATAAATACACTAACACAAAATAGCTTGCGGTAGTTCATGATTTCATCGTTAGATGGGTCTGATGCAAGAAATATCGAAACCAACAGTCCATTAACATCCCATAAAACGTCGCAAACCTCGGATATAATTTTTTTATGGTTGATTTGCCTACCCGAAAAGCAAATGCCAGAGAATTGTGTGTAGCTAGATGCCTGAAATGTGTTATGAAAAACTAATTTGATATGCGCGCATTTTTATTTGATTTTGGTAGCCCAATGTGATAAACAATCGCAATGCTTCTGGTAATCCCTTTCGATTACTACATTTCGTAAGGTGCGGTTTGACAAGATTTAACAAGTAATTAAATTGTTTGATTTTCATTCTTAAGTAGCAGAAGAACTTTTCTTCGTCGCACCGCATTCTTTCTTCCAATAAATTCTGGTAATCACCCTGAGCTTCTCTATTTTCGTTTATTGGGTGAACCCACCATCGGCGATTTATTTTTACCCGCTCATCGACTTCCTGGACATCGTTCATGGCATCGTTGGCCAGTTTTTCCAATGCCTGAAGGTAAAGAAAACATTTATGGGAATTGTTGATAAGTTTTACCTGAGTTCATTACTTACTTGATTTGAAGTTGAATACATTTTGTTGCACTTGAAACACTTTTTGTTTACTTCCTCTTATAAATAGTAAGTAGGTACAATTGTTTGCTTTATTTATGTTTTTGCAGAGCTTTCGGATGTCAAAGAATAGCTGTTTGGGTTAGTTTTTGACTACCAGGAGCAGATGCGTATGTGTCTGAGCTTTTACTTTTCTATTTTCGTGCACACACTTTACTTTTTGCGGAATGTAGTTTAGTCTTAATGCTCCCTAAGTTATTTAGACGCCACCCTTGGAGAAAAAACCCTACCCAATGCACAAACCTATCATTCTTCTTCTTCCTAGTTCTACCACCTAATAGTAGGCAATGACATACGTCCGCAATGACATTGCATTTGTAGGTGTCGAACTGAAAAATGCCTTCGCTGTGTTTAGGTAGACACTATTAGGGTATACTGTATCAATTACAGAAAAGAAACCCCTTTAGCGCACGCTAATTATAAAAAAAAAGAAAAAAAAAATAGCGGATGCCAGAGCGCTTGTTCTGGACAACTGAAAGCAGCGTGCCCGGGATCGCAAAGGATGCAAGGCTGCAGCGTCTCAGGCAGATACTCTTCACAGCCTGTTAAGAAAGTAGTATAGATGACGTATTTCCATGGAAGTTTATTCTACCAAATAAATGATGCAATGATAGACATATCTCCCTATAGATACGAGTATCTTTTATTTCCTTAATTCCTCAAACAAATAAGTACACCCCTTGAATAAATTCATATCGCCCCTTATATCACAGATGTTCTTCTCGAACAATTGAAAGCCATTAATACACAATCCCCGATTGCATTTAAAAAGACTGCATCCATGCGCAACTCTCAATTGCTTGTCCCTCCGGGATTTAAGCTGCTAAGAATAGAAAAATTTAAATTATGATATCCGCACAAAAGAATCAGAGAACCTCCCTCAAATTGTTCATCCGCTCCCATTGAAATGCAGATCCATTGTCGAAATTCCCTCACTAGGGGACAAAACAATTTCATCCAGTCAGCGCCCTTTTAGAGAAAATAAGCGCTTAAGAGATCGTCTGAACAAATTGCTTCTTGCAAACTGTTTATTTTTTCGCATGATTTGATCTCATCCATAATCCCAAGTGGTCACGATCACCGATCCCTATTCACCCTTAAAAGTGATCAGATACGTTTAATAATGTCGTTCGTCTGCAGGTAATAGGTAGCTGCTGTCTGCTGCATCTCATGAATCATGATACTCGCGTATCCTGAATAGACATTTAGCCCAAAGGTGCTACTCGAGTAAAATGCGCCCTATACAGCACCTAAATTGAAGGTAAGTATAGTAGCTGCGCCATTGATGATCGCATGAGATCTCGGTTTTTACTCCGGGCCGATCCGGGCAATAAAAACACACATATTGTGCGCCGTGTAGATCCGATACACGTTTGATCTCGGCCGCTAAGGAATATTTTGCTCGAAAATCACACATGCGTGTGCTAATTGAGAGAGAGGCCGCATCGGTCGTATCGCAGTCGCAGTTGCCGCAGTCGTCAATTTGCACCGTGTGTTTCGTTTTGGTCCTATCCCTACACCCTACACACATACGTCCATGTGTTGTGTGTGTTGAGTTGATTGTTTGTTGCGTTCATTTGAGTTTGAGTCTTCGATGGGTTGTGCTTGTGAATTTAATTGGCCCTTACCACCTTAAATTGATCTTCTTCTGCCTTTCATTTGTACGAATCAAAACGAAACCGCATCGCACTGAAAAACAATTAAAAAAGACTTAATCATAAAAATATTTAAAAAAAAAACTCGGGCTGACAGTCGATCGGAGATCAAAGGAATTTTTATCTGTCAGCGGGCAGGAGTAGGGGATTCACCCTTTCGTTACGGATTCGTTGGAGAGGCAATCATTTTATTGAAGGTAAAATAATAAAGAGAAAAAGTATCGGAAATTTGCTATGGCAGATACCTACCATGAGTTGATAATTTTTCTCTGAAACTTCTGTTCTGTAGGTACATGGTCGGTGTTGTGTATGATCTTTTTTGTTTCGTCGCCGATCTTGCATGGTAGATCAAAAGCGGGGCAAAAAATGTTATTTGTAATTAAACCATTCATGCGTGTGAAAATGAAGACTTCCTTTGGTGGCACAAATCGAAGGATGTAATCGAGATGACAGATGCAGCTGGCGATGCTCGGATTATATAGTGATCGCTAGACCTTGTACTTATGTGTATGTAATTTTGTTTTCTACACAGGACTTTGCTGACAGAAGCACAATATCACCCACTTTGATGTTGCTCTTGCTCTGCTAGGCTTTGTCAGTTCATATAGGGATCGAATTTGAATACTGTTAAATTCTACCTACCTATATCATAATTTTTCCTATCAAATTTTATACTATATTTCTAATTTCTATGTTCCATTTTACAAGTTTGGCAATTTCACATTATCGATGTGAGTGCCCACTTATAAGGGTGAATGCCAGGGTAACCCGTGCAGAGACGGGCTAAGAATATCCCTGCAGCGCCCCCCGACGTAAAAGGCGACTAAGAGGTAAAACTATTTATTTATTTATTTCGTCTGTAAGTTACAAACTTTCTTAGACCACCAAAATACCTAAACTATATATCCCTATTACAATAATACATGTTTAATTAATGGCTTCCAGAAGAATACATTTAAATTTGTTTCTGTTTAAATCAAGATCGATTACATTTGTGTAACGGCTAAAATTTGAGCAGGCATTAGTGATTGGTTTATTACGACCATAGTTTGTCGCGTGCCAAGGAATGTGGAAAAAAACATCAATTCGAGGACTAAGAGTTCTAGAAGGAGCATAAATGCCAAATAAGGCTCAAAGAGGTGCACAGTCGATATGTTCCGTTATGACATCCCTAGCAAACGTAATAAAAAAGTACGTTCTTCTGCACGATAGAAGCTTTAAGCCAATTAATGCACACCTGTCATTATAAGATGATAAGGGAATGGACCAATTCAATTTTTGGAGCGCAAGTCTCGTAAATCGTTTTTGAATTTTTTCAATGCGTTGTAGATCTTACTAACGCGATGAATAGTGATTTTAATGTACAAGGTGGCGCAAAAATAACCTTCCGATGTTTTTTGGCTGTAATTTAAACATAAAAATTAAAAACTTTGATTCTTCTTGTGGATTATTTTTATTTGGTCTTTTAATTTTTTTTACATCAAGTCGAGAATATGATGTCATGTAAATGGCCGCCGCCACAGTTGATTGTCATTTGAGCCCTTTTTATGGCATTTTCCATCACTTTGGCCAAAACTTCCGGCGATAGGTCCTCACAGTGTTGACGGATATTGTCTTTAAGAGCTGCAAGAGTCTGAGGCTTGTTGACATAAACCCGCGACTTCAAAAAGTCCCACAAAAAGAAGTCTGGAGCGGTCAAATCAGGCGATCTTGCTGGCCAGTGCAAATCGCCAAAACGGGAGATTAGGCGCCCGGGAAATGCATCCTTCAGCATATCGGTTGTGGCACGTGCAGTGTGTGCCGTTGCACCGTCCTGTTGGAACCACATGTTTTCCAATCCCAATTCATCAAGTTGCGGCAAAAAGAACTCGTTGATCATTGCTCTGTAGCGCTCACCATTCACAGTAACCGTTTGGCCCGCGACGTCTTCGAAGAAAAAAGGTCCGATGACTCCTCCAGCGAAAACAGCACACCATACAGTGACTTTGAGCGGGTGTAATGGCTCTTCGTTGGTTACACGCGGATTTTCAGTGCCCCAGAAGCGTAAATTTTGCTTATTTACGTACCCGCTAAGATGGAAATGGGCCTCATCACTCCTGATTATTTTTGATGAAAAATCATCTTCCTCTTGGTGGTGATTAAGGATGGCTTGAGCGTATGTTAGACGCGATTGGCGGTCAGCAGCTAACAGCTGATGCACCGTCTGGACTTTGTACGGCAATATCTTCAAATCTTGTACCAAAATTCACTGTAAAGACCGTCGACTGATACCCATTTGCGTGGCACGTCGTCTGGCCGATGTCGACGGCGCTTCCATGACATCTTCGGCTACAGCAGCAATATTCTCTGCAGAACGGCTACTCCGGGGTCTGCCACGCCTGGCAGCATCTCGTGTTGTGTCAGTCTCTTCGAGGCGAGCGGCTAAACGTCGCAGTGTTTCACCAGTAGGTGTTGGACGGGTAGGAAATCTGCGACGAAATTCAAGTTGTGCCAAAGTCACCGACCGATTATTGCTCAAATAAATAGTCACCAATATTCCGCGTTCTGGAGCAGTGTAGCGTAACATTGTTTATTAACGTGTATTTCGCATGTGTTTACTACACAAATGTCAAAACAGAACTGACATTAGGGGCCAATCGCAAAATTTATAGCATTTTCTGATAGGAGGATTACTTTTGCGCCACCTTGTATAAGGGTATCGAAAATCAGCAGAATTCTTAAAAAAACCCCACATTGCGTTAGCCCTTGAAATTATATAATCGCAATGTAAATTGGAAGATAAATGAGAATCAAAAATAACACCTTAGTCCTTATGGCTGATTACCCTATTAAGTTTTTGATTTTGTAGCTTATGTATAATAAAAGACAATAGGCATTACAGATCTGGAGAAAGTAATCACGGCGCATTTATTATACCCTATTTTAAGGTTATATTAATTTTGACTCATAGTTTATAACATACCTTAATATTGCCCGTAGACCAATAAAAATTACTATATTTATGATCAGCATCGGTGGTAATGTCGATCTAGCCATATCCGTCCGTCCGTCCGTCTGTCGGCCTTTAAAGTGGGCCTAGAGAGCTGAAATTTTAACCATATATTCTCTAGGGGCCCGAAATAATCCAGTTTAAGAATATTTGAAATCCGCCCACAAACTCATAAAAACAAATAGGTATATCGAAAAAATTGAATTGCTGAAATTTTTTATATATGATCTTTGACTCCTAAAACTGCTCGGGAGATTAAATTTCTAAAATCCGCCCACTGACACGCCCACAATTAAATAAAACAATTTTATTGATAAAACAAAGTTTCATCTCGGGAGCGTTTTTTTACAAAAGGTTCGTTTTTTTCTATTAAATCCTTTAAATGTTATATAATAAAATATGTTAAATATTATTTTTAATTTGTCACGCCCACTTATTAGCGATAAGAATGGGACTCCGTTTGAATCCATCCAAGACCAAATGTTTGATTATCTCTAGAAAACTATCACTTCGTACTTTCCACAAATACTACTCAACAGTACACGCATTCAGTTTGTTGAGTCAGCAAGAAATCTAGGATTAGTCTTTAACAAAACCCTAACCCTAATTAATATCTGTATGATATTTAAATTCCATATTTTTAGGAAGAAATTCGTAAAAAGGGTCAGGTTAGTTGTGGTAGACCGACTATGAACAAATCCATGCTGATAGTGAGATATATGATTCCTAACAGCATTACACATTTTTCTCTTCACAATAGACTCAAAAATCTTAGGAAGCAACTGCAGTTTAGCGATGGGTCTATAGTTTTCAACTATGTACTTGCTTGGGACCAACAAATCAAGAAACTCACCACTAGCAAGTGACAGATGAATTATAATATGCAGAGGTTTTGGCAAAGTACATGCACACTTTTTTAAAAATATTGAAGGTATATTATCCGGACTCAAGCTTAGGTAAAATCACATCACAACATTTTAACATACAGGGGAGCCTAGCGACACATTTAATATCCTTAAGCTGTCCCGCGAGTAACAAAGATTGGTCGAATAAGAACATCCAAGATCCAAGGAAGCCTTCACGTCAAAGAACCTATCTCGACGAAAATGGAGCTCAATCGGCTCATTTGGTTCAAAGGAGAGATCCTACCAACCCTGTCAAAAATGCAATATCAATCAACGTTCCAATACAAACACGAAAGAGAGGCAAGTTTTAAAACTCCTGGATCACACAAATGCAGCAGCTGGCTTCAGGGACGAAGTGATTCAAAATCGGGAGGCTTGCCGTTATTTTCTGAGGTCAAACCGGCGAACCCCACATGCGGATCAGTATGGATGCAGTTATTTTTTTTTTTTTTTAATTTGTAGGCGCACTTAAGAGATAGACCAAGAGCCCACAGCAAATTTTGGGCGTGAAAGTATAACCAAAAAGCTGATACATGAACAGAAAGGTCTCCAAAAAGTAAACTCAAATGTCGAAGTCTGGCAGCGCTTAGTTGCAGCTGAGGTTAGTAATAGTAGGTTGAAAACGTGTTATTTTTTCCAAAATCTGGATTTTTTATATAACCACTTGAATATAGTATTAAATGAAAGAACAGACTGCCCTGATCACAGAAATATAGGTGCCAGACGTCTTACGCGCAGCCATACCCTTGCCAGACGTACTAATAGTATGTTAAAAATCACATTTTGAAATAATTGGTATAACCAAATAATGGTTACACCAACAAATTTGTGAAAACGCCCAGATCACAAAAATGATGGTCCCAGACGTTTTACGTACAGCTAAACCCTTGCCAGACGTCCTCAAAGTATGCTAAAAGAACATTTTTTTAACAATTCTGATAACCATATTGTGACAACAGAAACGAATTTGTCAGAGCCACTGGTCATAAAAGATAACTGTTAAATATTACACTTATGTCTAGTGAATGTTGCCCTAAAAGTGTAATTATCTTAAAGATAATATACAAGTATTTATACACCATTATTTATAAATTAAGAACTTCAATGTTTATTATATGATATGTATTTATGTACATAACTGAAAAATAATATATACTTGTATATAATACGTTCTAAAAGTTATTCATTATCAGATTCATCCGATGAATCGTTTATAAAATTATCTTCATCATCGGAAACATCCACGTCATTAATTAATATATCCTCCAGTCTATCAGGGGCAACATTTCCGTCGAACCATTTGACTTTATACTTGTTGTCATCTAATACCCAACCACTCTCTGATGGTGATAACAGAATTATTTCATTTTCTACAGCATTCTTCAATACGCGACATATATAAGCCGTGTTTCTTTGCACGCGGATATAGGCATGGCATTAAAAAACGACCATCGCCGCTTAAGAATTCATCAAAAAAGAAAACTTGGCAGCACACATGTACCTATGACATGCACCGTGACACAGCTGTAAGTTGTAGTTGAGAAATTTGTATTGAAAATCCTGAAATTGAAAAATATTTACTTCCGCCAATTGAAATTGATGCCAACCATATTCTAAAATTATGAAAAACAATTTCACATTAACTTCTTTATTATCTATATTTGTAGTTATTATAATCATTTTGTTTTATATACTATTAATTTTTACTTTAAATATCCTTTAACTTTATGTACTATAAAAGACTTAAGTCTTATTTGTACTATGTATTTTCACTTAAATAAAAATTGAATTGAATTGAATTGAATTAACAGATTTGCTAAATTCAATTACCCTTATAATGAAGTTTGAATAATAATAATAATAAAATGACGAATAAAATATTAGGCGGGATGTGTCAGTGGTCGGCGGGATGGCAAACTTTGAATTTTCCTGAAAAATTCATCGCAACAATTCATCAGAAACGAAGAAAACGGATTTTGGAAGCACTGTTTATCCCCGCTAAAGGACTTAGCGGCGATAGCTATCCCCGCTAAAGTTAGCGTATATAGGATAAGTTGTTGTTGTATTTTACATGCAAATTTCAAATTATCCCTATATCCGCGTGCAAAGAAACACGGCTACTGTATTGTTATGCCTTGTTGTATTTTCAGGTACGATGTTTCCACTGGATATTTCATTGCTTTCAGGCACTGTGTACACAAAAGACCGAGATATTTACGTTAATGGAACTATGTAGATTATTTAATAATTAAATATAACTTACATTCATTTCTTTGCATCGAAGATAAAACCTTTTTAGAAACAGCTGTAAAAGCCGATAGCACTTGCTATGGTAACCACTTACACTATCAACCTTCATTGGAAGATCTATATCCGAGTAGGTATTTAAAATTTCGAGTTTTCCGACATGTCAAAATTTGGGTACATTTTTTCAATGTTTTGTCATCAAACAAAATTATATTTCCGCATTGTTTCGGACTATCACTTGAATGAAGAACACATGTACTATCTACTTCTTAGAAACGTTTTCTTGTTTTGCATGATCTACGTCAATCACTTGCACTTTAGTGCAACATTTGTAACCAATGGTTCGTTTCTGCTATCACAATATGGTTATCAGAATTGTTAAAAAAATGTCCTTTTAGCATACCTTGAGGACGTCTGGCAAGGGTTTGGCTGTACGTAAAACGTCTGGGACCATCATTTTTGTGATCTGGGCGTTTTCACAAATTTTTTGGTGTAACCATTATTTGGTTATACCAATTATTTCAAAATGTGATTTTTAACATACTATTAGTACGTCTGGCAAGGGTATGGCTGCGCGTAAGACGCCTGGCACCCATATTTCTGTGATCAGGGCAGTCTGTTCTTTCATTTAATAGTATATTCAAGTGGTTATATAAAAAATCCAGATTTTGGAAAAAAAACATGTTTTCAACCTACTATTACTAACCTCAGCTGCAACTAAGCGCTGCCAGACTTCGACATTTGAGTTTACTTTCTGGAGACCTTTCTGTTCATGTATCAGCTTTTTGGTTATACTTTCACGCCCAAAATTTGCTGTGGGCTCTTAGACTATGAGTTTTTAGTACCATTTTCATGTAAACAACACGACCGCACTCGTTAAGGAAATTAGGATTAGAAGAATAGGAGAGATGCCGATGCACGTTGGTTTTGAATGTTTGTAGGTTATAATGTGAAGGAAAAATAAAGCGTGGAAGAGTATTCCACCTTCGTGTTGTAGGGCTAAGGAAAGATTCTTTGAACTTCTGTATACGTCTGAATACAGTCTCGAGGGTGAGGTTAGGTTAGGTTAGGTTACTCGGCTGACGGGGCAAGAGAATCCTGCGCCCGTCACACTTAGGTCAATGTAGACCCTTTGTGATACCCTGGAGGTTATGCTTCCCTTATCTGGAACCAATGAAAAACCTATGAAAAACTTAGCGGGTTTACAAACCATCCCGATGCGTTGATGAATTTGCGCAAGTAATTCACAGACTTTCCGGAGAGTTCTTCTAAATCCTGGAAGAAATATCTGCCCAGGATATTGTTTCTGATATGACAGAGTGCAGGGCAGTGACAGAGGAAATGCGGGGTATCCTCATTCACCTCCTCGTCCCCAAATCCTCTGCAGAGTTCATCTGTGCTGAGTTTTAATTTCTTTGCATGGTAGCCCAGCATGTTGTGTCCGGTGATAACAACTGTGAGAGAGGACAAAGAATTCTTGTTCATTTGAAGGATTCTCTTGGTCTTTTGTTTGTCATATAGTGGCCACATTTTCCTTGTAATAAGACAGGAATCAACGGCACTCCATCTTTCGTTTGCTGCCATCATTGTTTTATTTCCAATCACCTGTTTAAGGTAACAGGGTGGAGTTTTTACTGTGGTGTCAGCATCCCTTGATTCGAGGGAAGATCCTTTTCTTGCCAGTTCATCGGCTCTTTCATTTCCTGGGAAACCACTGTATCCGGGGACCCAGCAGAGTCTTACAGTGTGCTGCGTGCCAAGAGCCCGCAGCTCTTCGCGACAGCTTCTTACAAGCCTGGATTTTATTTCTGTGGCGGAAATCGATTTTATTGCCGCTTGGCTGTCAATGAAGAAGGTAATATCAGCCTGTGGTATTGCCGTCATTGCAGCCTGCTTAGCGGCTGTTGTCACCGCCAGAACCTCAGCTTGAAAGACGCTGCTGTAGTCGGGGAGTCTGATCGAGCCAGATATTCCGAGCGTTTCTGAGTAGAAACCTGCACCAACGCCGGTATCCATCTTGGAGCCATCTGTATAGATGGGGATCGTTGTTGCATGGATTGGTACTTGATTATCCTGCCATACTTCCCTACAGGGAAAAGAGACAGTAAATGGTCTTATAAAATCTAGTTTGGGAGTAATGTAGTCTGTGCATACATTTCTACCCGTAAATTTCTCTAGAATCTGTACATGCCCTGTTGTACTGGGTTTCCAGTTTTTTGTTTGGCTTAGCCGCAAGGCACTGTTTGCTGCAGATTCTTGTACGAAAAGATCTAGGGGTTTAAGATTGAGAATTACCTCCAACCCTGCTGTGGGGGTGGTTCTCATAGCCCCAGTAGTGCCAATACAGGCAATTCTTTGGACTCTAGTCAAAGTCTTAAGGTTGGTGGCCTTAAACAACCCCTGCCACCAGACTAAATTACCGTATGTGAGTATCGGTCTAACTACCGCCGTATACAACCACATGATAATTTTGGGACTAGGTCCCCAGGTTTTGCCGAAGATTCTATTGCAGGCGTATAAGGCTATCGTTGCCTTCTTTGCTCGTTCTTTTATATTGAGGCTCCAGTTTAATTTTCTATCCAGAATCACGCCAAGATACTTTGCATATTCTGATGTTTGTAATGGAGTACCCTCAATAGTTGGTGGATTAAATTGCGGTATAATCCTTTTATTGGTGAAGAGGACCAGTTCTGTCTTTTGTGGGTTAACCGCAAGTCCGCAGCTTCTGGTCCAGTTACCGACCATAGATAAGGCGTTCTGTATTTGTTCACTTACAGTGGATGGGAATTTTCCTGTCGCTAGCAGTGCTAAGTCGTCAGCATATGCTACTGCCTTGACACCACTTAGTCTAAGTTCAATCAGAATCTCGTTTAAAACGAGTACCCAAAGAAGGGGTGATAGGACTCCGCCTTGAGGGGTTCCTCTAGATGCTGACACCTCAATTATTTCACCACCTAACTCTAAGTACATGCACATTATCCATTTAATAATGGTATTCTCCACATTTAGGTTTACTAGGGCTCTTTCTACCGCTTCCCCTTGGACGTTGTTGAAGGCACCTTCAATGTCCAAGAAGGCGGCTAGAGTATATTCCTTGTCCCTTTCTATGGTGCTAACGACACTGTGGAGTGCTGTCTCTACACCTTTGCCTTTCGTATATGCATGCTGAGCTGGGGATAAGACCTCTGGACTCAGTTTGCTACGAATATAAATGTCCATCAGTCTCTCAAAAGTTTTTAAAACAAAAGAGGTTAAACTGATTGGCCTAAAGTCTTTGGCGGTAGTGTGACTAGGTTTCCCAGCTTTGGGTATGAAAACCACTTTAACTTCTCGCCAAACTTTGGGTACATATCCCCATTTTAGGCTTCTTAGGAAGAGGTTCCTCAGATGTGGGGTTATATGTTCTTCACATCTTTGTAGCATCATAGGGAAAATGCCGTCAATACCCGGAGATTTATATGGAGAGAAGGAATTAATGGCCCATTTTATCCTTTCTTCCGTTATAATCTCCGCTGTTGTTATGTGCTCCGTGTAGTGCTCTTCTTCCGGATTGTTATGCTCATTAATGCATCCCGGAAAGTGAGTCTCAAGGAGGAGCTTGAGTGTTTCATTGCAGGATTCTGTCCAGTTGCCGTTGGGGTCCTTGAGAGATGCCAAGGCTACTGGTTCCTTAGCAAGTAGTTTCCTGAGCCTAGCTGATTCCGCGGTGCTTTCCATTTTACTACAAAAGGATTTCCACGAAGATCGCTTTGCTTGTTGCGTTACTGCTTTGAATTTTCTTTGACTGGATTTGTAGGTTTCCCAGTCATGGTCGGATCTTGTACGTTTTGCTACATTAAAAAGTTTTCTAGTTTCTTTCTTAATGTCGTACAGTTCTTTTGTCCACCATGGAGGAGTCGATTTTCTTTTACTCCTCGCTTGTAGGGGACATGATTTTTCGAGCGCTTTACCTAGGATTTTTCCTAGATTCTCGGCATTCGTGTCTGTACTCTCTGGTGCATACGCAGCATCTGTCTGGAGAGTTCTTAAGTTCTTTCCCACTTCCATATTGAAAAGGTCCCAGTTAGTTTTTCTATGGTTCCTATATGATTTTGGGGGATCGTTCGTGTCTGGTATCAGGAATTCAATGATTTTGTGGTCAGAGAATGTTTCCTCCTTTAATACCTTCCACTGATCTATTGTGATTGTATTCGAGATTCAAAAAGTGACTCACCCCTTGTATTTGTATTTGAGCTACCCCATAGGGCATGGTGGGAGTTAGCATCACATCCCATCACCAGGTCCCATTTTTCGCGTGTAGCACGTTGAACAAGAAGGTGGGTCAGATCTGACGGTGGTCCTTCCGTTGCATCATAGGGCATATAGCATGACGTTAGAATCAGCGGAGGGAGCCCGTTGCGCTCAAGTTTTACCGTCACGTGGTCGTTATCACTGTAGGTAGATAGAAGAAAGAGGTTAATCTGTTTCCTAGCTACTATACAAGTTCTGATCTTACTATTTGGATCTGTCTGCACTGTTTTAAACAGGACAAATCCCTTCGAGTTTAAACCCCTTATTCTGCCTCTTGCTACCCAGGGTTCTTGAATAAGGGCTAGGTCTATTTTTCTATCCTCCATGAGGTAGATTAGGTTGGCGCTGGCCGCCTTACTGCGATGAAGGTTTATTTGTATTACCTTCATCACGGTTTTTTGGCTCCCCATCCTTGTTGGTTTTGTTGACTTTGTTCGCGATAAGCCTAAGCTTGCATCGGTTTATGCCGACGCGTACTTTAAAGTCGATCTTCTTCAACAACGGAATGGATTTGTGACTAAGCAACACTATCACTTCCGTACCTGATTCATGGTATTCTCCCATCTCGATCACTTCCCAAGCGTGGCTCAGCTGATCGGTATTTAGGGATCGTAAGTATCTCTCGATATGGTCCTTAGGGATATGAGGCCCTCGTACAACAAGTTTGGCTTTAGGTCTTGTTATCCGTACGATCTCTTTTTTGTCAATCAGACGTTTGGCCATGGAGCTTTCGTCCTGGCAATAAACTCCTTGAGCCATGTGAGGGTTTGTTCTTCCTCACAGGTCATGAGTTTGAATCCTTGGATGGTATTGAGGGTGCCAAAAAGCGGGAGGGGTTCCTTGTTTTTTAGGATGGCCTCGTCTCGAGGGTGAACTGATGAGCATTTCCTGCATGGCGGATATTGCGGTTGAAATGTTCAAGTGGTGGAATGTAACTGACTGTTTCGTTTTGACCGAATATGCCAAGATCGAAATCTAATGCGCTTAACATAAGTTGCCGTTCCAGTTCCACACCCGAAGAAAAGGGGCGTGACCCAAGAAACGAATATAAAAAGCTGAGGGTACTGTCATCAGCGAAGAAATGGATTGGATTAGAAGTAACAGACAGGAGATCATTTATAATAATGAGAAAGAGATTCGGGGACAGAACAGAGCCTTGAGGCACACCAGCATTTCTTTTGTGAGTTGCAGCCTTGAAACCGTCGAAAACAACTTTAATTCAACGGTCCGAAAGGTACTAATGCGGTCCCTAGACGCTCAATAATATTGTGCAATAACAAATATTGCACAATAATATTGAGCGTCTAGGGACCGCATAATCCATTGAAGAAGAGTATCATCGATTACAAATGCGCGCATTTTCGACGAGAGAGCTTGATGTCAATCTTTGTCAAATGCCTTTGAAATATCAAGCGCAACGATCTTACTTTCACCACCTCGGTGAAGAAATTGGTTCCACTTTTCGGTTAGATATATCATCAAATCACCAGTGAACCTGTTGCTGCGGAAACCATACTGCCGCCTGCCGGTCATTAAGAAGTTTTCGGGATTCAGCATATTTCATTAGCTGACGGTTGATCAGTGTTTCCATGACCTTAGAAGGAAGGGACGGAATGAGATTGGTCGGTAGGAGGAGGAAGAAGAAGATTCGCCTTTTTTGGTACAGAATAGACAAAAGCTGTTTTCCATCTTCTCGGAAAGAGCCCTGAAGAATAGGACAGGTAGAAAAGCTATCTGGACCAGCGTATTTGTGTATGTCAAGATCTCGAAGTACTCTACCCATTGAACAAGTGCGAAAGTGGATTGGTCCCATGGAGTATTCTACGCGGTCGAGTACAGGGGGAGATAAAGAACAATCTGGGAGCGTTTAACTAGCTGCAAAGTGAGCAGCAAGTAGAGCTAACAGCTGAAATGTGGTTGTAGGTGTCGGGATAGATGACGAGCCCGAATTCTGGATGTTTTTGACAAACGGCCAAAAGTTTTTACTACCCGTGGGACTTTGTGGTATTTTTTGTCTTTGCGAAGTGAAAGGGATCTACAATTTTAAGCCGAATCCGAACGGCAAATTTGGGAAGCTTCTCATGACAATTGATACTCTTGGATGTTTGTCAGACGTTCTCAAGAGATGGGGCAGTGGAAAAAACTCTAGATATAGTAGTCCGACACATTAACCATTGAGCCACTGCACCAGAGGAAGGGTTATGATCCCTTAATTCTGATCATGACCTCGTTGTAAAGGTGGTGGAAAAACCATTTATGCCATTGTTCAGCGTATATTTATTTTATATTTCTAAAATGCCTTAGAGCTAGAAGGCTGCGTCATAATACATAGGTATAGACGATATGGGAAAAATAAAGAAGACTAATTCTAATAAAGTTTAGGCCATATACGACACTACCTACATATAACGATTTTTAATTTTTTTTCCCAAAAGACGTTTTGCCCAGATTTTTAAAATTGGTTAAAAAATAAAAATTAAACAAAGTGCAAGATTGGGTGCTATGAAACTATCCCGATTTTAGAATCGTTTTTGGACCGCGTTGTACAAAATTTATGTGGGGTGGTCTAAAAAGTGTCCGACCTAACAAAGATACAAAAGAGCGATGCACCCATTTCTTTAACCCGTCTAAAAAGTACTTGGGTTCTTTCTCTGCAAAACAGCTGTTAACGAAAGTGATGTCCTCTTCATTTGATGAAAATCTCCTGGGAGCGCAGTTTTCAGATTAGGGAACAAAAAGAAGTCGCTTGGTGCTAGATCTTGTGAGTAAGGGGGTGATCAAGCAGTTTAAATCGTAATTCGTGGATTTTCGAGATGGCAACCTCTGAGGTCATTCGAACACTTTTTTGGTCTTACGTGAGCAAACGCGCCACCCATCCGGCAGACAGCTTACTTATGGATTGATCTTGATTCAATAAATGGCAAACACGTTGTTTGGACAAATTCATAGCCTCTGCTATCTCTTTCACTTTAATGTTCACATTTGGTAAACTTTGGCAATTTTATCACAGTTGTTATTGCTTTTGGACGTTTAAATTCAGCTGCCCAAAATTTCACGGTGGTAAATGATGGTGCGGATGAGTCTCCGTACACAGCATCCAACTCTTTCATTTCTGTATTCGTATTCCATTTTCACAAAAATATTTAGATCGACTCACTCAAACGATTGTTAAAAAAAAAACCTCGCATCCAAAATGGCTGACATTTTGTTGAGTTCCTGTCAAAAGATGCGCATCCAAATTCCTTAAATTTTATTGACGAGTGTTGCCATTGAAATAGAGCGACACAATTCGAAGATTTGATTTTTGTAACAGCAAGAGGAAACATCCCTCGGTTATTGTAGGAATAAGAAAAAGTCTGGAAAATTATGGGATATCTTAAATACTACAAGGTGGCGCAAAAGTAATCCTCCTATCAGAAAATGCTATAAATTTTGCGATTGGCCCCTAATGTCAGTTCTGTTTTGACATCTGTGTAGTAAACACATGCGAAATACACGTTAATAAACAATGTTACGCTACACTGCTCCAGAACGCGGAATATTGGTGACTATTTATTTGAGCAATAACTAAATTACAGCCAAAAAACATCGGAAGGTTATTTTTGCGCCACCTTGTATATACGAGTAAATCGAGTTATCTAGTTCTTGAATTTAGGTAACGATTTATTTAAATAAAATATTTGCAGTCCTTAATTATAGAAACCTGTAATTCTTTAAACATGCTTGTGAACTTTCCACTGCTTAGTTTCGTCAGCCTTTATTTGATATTTTTATGACAGCTATATATATTCCTATTTTTCTATAGCGGACCACAAATCAGCCGCCTTATCTTTTTTGCAATGAATGGTAATCTCGGCACTACTTTTTGTTTTGTTGGAACTCAATTCAAGATCTTACGTTTCTCGCAGAATAAATATATTTAAATTTAATTAATACCCCGTCAGACAAAAGGAATCCAGTCTTGCCCTGTCAAATTAATGCATTCAATTTCCATTACACACCCACTGAGTACTGAACATAATGCATGCTTCAAACCTATCCGTGCATCCTGCTCCAGGTGGAGCAAATCAACGATTTTCTTCACTGCGCTCCTTGCACAACTTCTTACCTAGCAGAGCAAGAGAGCTTTACCTACCCACGTTTTGATTTCACAGCAAAGATAATTCAGCAATCAAAAGCAAAGGAATAAAGAAACAGTGGAGAGGAAAAAATTTACAAAAGGAAGCGCAGACATAAACTCCCTATAATTACCGACACCCTGGAATGGGTAAATGCACCAAATCGAACCGCCCCCGGGGCTTAAGAGTTGTAAGCTATAAAAAGAGCAGGCAAACCTGTAAAGGAGGGCTCAGCCATGGCGCACATTGTGTTATTATTATTATTCTTTTTTTTATGTTGCTTCGTCTCTAAGATTTTCAGCGACCTAAATGCATCGTCGGCATTTTATTATTTAGGTTTTTTTTGTAATAAAGATGTGAGCCGAGTTTCGATGCAGACATTGTGGACTGATGTAGTTCATCCCGTAGTTCTTCTTCAATATCGAAAATGTACCTTCGATTTGGTGAGGCATTCGGGGCCACACAACAGATTCGTGTGCTTCGAATCCATTAAAGTTGAATTCAAGCGAAACGTAAAAGTATGTTTTTAACTTGTTGGCTGCACTGCGTACATTGACACGACTTGACGTTGAGTTGCTTCTAGTTACCATTTTGTTACCAATGCGGTTGTTAATTGATACCCACGAGTATGCCAATCGTAATGGTAGTAAATACTGGTTTTTGGAATAGTGGTGGTGTTGCCATTCGGTTGACAAAGGTATTAAGTCAGATCCTATCTTTCAGGATTAATTCACTAACTGCTGTTCAATTGCCTAAGTGATTCTTGGTGCATTGGTTTTGTCACTGTTTGTGTTCCCTCCGGGTAACCTGCGTTCGTTTATGCAAAGTATTCATGCAAGACCATAGTTTGCTGATTTACTGGTTATCACAAACTTTTTATTTTCCATGATTTTAATCTTTACCAATACAAATTGGTACGTGGATCCGGAATGTTCTTTTTGTTACAATCCGTCAAATCTTGGATCTTTACATGACAACATTAGCGTGGAGTGACAAATTCAAAATGGGAAGTCGAAGCAAAAGATGTGCAGGGTGGCCCAAATACAAGTTTCTTTTTAAAAATGCAATAAAATGGATAAAATTAAATTTGTTCTATGTATTATGGCTCTGGTAAAAGCAAACATTCATATTAATTATGCAACACAACGTCGTTCAAGTGGGTGCCTCGGCTGGCTTCCCAGTAGCGCATTCTCTCACTCTAATTCCAAGATTTTGTTGATGGTTTCGGGCTGTAGCTCACGGATTGCTTAGATGATATTGGCCTTAAGTGGTTGAAACGTTTCCGGATTGTAGGCATAACATCGGTCCTTCACGGGGTTCCCCACAACAAAAAGTCCGAAGGGCTCAAAACGCAGCTCCGAGGCGGCCAATTGACATCGCCAAAACGGCAGATAACACGATTTTGGAATTTGGTGCGCAAAAGATCGATTGTGGCACGGCGCCCAATCCTGCATGAACCAGAGGCCCTCCGAATCCATGTCTTCAATTTCAGTAAAAAAAAGTCGGTTTCCATGGCTCTGTAATACCCACCGTTGACGGAAACGTTGTTCCCAGCCCATAGCGGGTGGCAATGGTGCAGTAGTAGTGTATTCGCTTACGGAATGGAAGGTCGTGCGTTCGAATCCCGGCCAAGTCCATTACTTTATACCGAACACATGAAATCGTAATCTCCCTAAGTAACTTAGACACCACCCCTGGAGAAAAACCGTACAGCTGCACCCAAACACTTCTTTCCTATCTCTCTATTCTTTCTAATATCAAGTAGCTTACACTGTGTTCTTAGCATTATACGGGTACTGTAAGAACAGAAAAAAAATCCCCTTAGCGTAAGCAAATTATAAAAAAAAAAATAAAAAATATTGGAAGAAAAATGGTCTAATGATGCCACCACTCCACAATCTGCACCAAACTGTCACTCTCTGTAAATACATTGGCTTCTCGACAATAATGTGCGGGTTTTCTGAGCCCCAGATGCGGCGATTTTGTTTGTTAACGTAGCTGCCGAGATGAAAATGCGCCTCGTTAGAAAAGATGATTTGCCGCCCAAAATCGTTGTCCAATTCAAGCTCTATGGCCCAAACTGCGAACCGGTAACGATGCGGATGGTCGTGCGCCTTCAATTGCTAAGTCAATTGGACCTTGTAAGCGAATAATCCGAAATCTTTGTACAGAATTCTACTCAGGCTAGTGCGTGAAATGTCAAGCTGTTGAGATCGATGGCGAGTTAATGTTCGAGAATTGAGTCTCACACTCTCGGCTACAGCAGCCATATTCTCGTCTGTGCGCACCGTACGACGACGGGGACCATGAGTGTTGTCCACTAGCATACCAGTCTGACGAACTTTTTGCACAAACTTGCGGACAGCAGGCGCGGTGTGTTCTTCATTTCGGCCAAAACTTCTTTTCAAAAAACGCACTGTTTGGGCTACACAGCACTCAATTTGGAAATAAGTTTTCAATATTTCCCAACGTCACTCATTTCGTTCCGCGTAGGTATGATACTGGCTTTCTGTCAATATTTCGAGCGGGAAACAGCTGTCAGTGTCAAAATAACCTATGATTTAAAAGAAACCACTAGATGGCCCACCCGTGATGTACATTGTACATATTCGTACACTGTCAATAAAAAAGGTTCGATACTTTGAAAAAGAAGAAATACTTTTTTCTCTAAATGAGTAGGAAAGAGAGCTTTTTTTTAATAGCACTTTTCACAAACTATTTGCCGAAAATTATTGATATATTACAGTTACTTTTTGTATGGGTTATTTTTATGGGCCCCTAGAATAGGTTCAGTGCTTCCAGGTCTGTATTTTTGCTTTGACCTTGATACGATCAGTGGAAAATTGATAAGTTTTGTTTATTTTAACTAAAATGGTTTAATTTTTATTTTATTTGAACAATCATAATCATAAAATTTTGTGGAAAAGCTGCAGATTTAGCTGTATAGCAAAGAAGCCCGAAATTTCAGCAAAAATAAAATAAAATCGTAAAATTTGGTATACAAATTTTAAGAAATAATCGTAGAAACGGTAAAAATACAAAAACAACAGCAAAAACCTTCACGTTCACGTTCCCGTTCACTTTAGTAGCGGATATTCGCAATTGTGTGCGATTTCAATTAATTTCATTCCATCTAAAGTACCTCAAGCTTAAAAAAAACGCCCATTAAATCCCCAACGAACAAATACAAGAGCGAATTTTCGCAAGAGCAAAAAGACTTAATAGAGATGTTTGCAGTTCGTTTCCGAAGAGAAAACGTTTAATTTGGTGGGCCGATTGATTCTGACTGCTTTTTCTATAGACGCGGTTGCACGCTTACCTATTGTTTTTTTTCATGAAAACTGCCATTGTTTCTATTATGTGATATTGCTCCTCCGCCTGACACATTGAGCCTTTCGCAGTGATTTCGGGCACGCTGGTTCCAGGCGGCCGATGATATCTCTATAGCATATAAACCTTAATGAATCTGCCTTAGAAAGTGCCCTCCATGTTAACACCTGGTCTTCCAGAACGAAGAGAAAAAAATTGAACAAACGAATGAAGAACGATATAAAAGGTCTTTTTTCGGGGTGCGAGGCTTTCTACACTGGAGACTGGAGCACTCAGACTCAATACTGGTCCATTGTACTACCAGGAAGACACACCACTTTTAATGTGAGAATTTAGTGGTTTTTCTAAGAAAAACGAGCAGGCGCTTCAATGATAAGAAGCTTAGGTTACCAGCACTCACCGTATCAGCACCAAATACCTAATACCTGATACGAGCAAAAGCAGGATAATCACACAACAGAGGAAATATTCCGCAGTGTCGTCGCTTTCTCCACAGGGTTCGCAGTTGGTGGTATCGCTTAGGCCTAGCACCTTAAGGTGTTTGGCAAAAGCGTAATGGCGTGCAAGAACGCCAGTAGTCTGTCTGCAGTCTTTTCTGTTGAGAGACAACAAGAATGATTTCTTTACGCGCGCCGGGAGAATTTGCTTACTCATGCAATCGTCGATTGTGTTCATAAGAAAACCCAACTGTCAATGGAAGCCCTGACCGAGGACGCAGGCAGACATATTGCTGGTTCAGGTCATGAGAAGTCCTCATCTGAGCCCTGCCTAGCAAGTTCATCGGAGATCTCATTTCCCATGATCCCGTTAAGACCCGGGACCCAGACAAGGCTAAGTGAATTCAGCCTTTCGACCGGATTCAGATATATCTTGCATTCACGAACTATTTTGGAGTAGGTTAAGGGGTTGAGCAAGGCCTTAAGCGCAGCCTGACTGTCGCCCCCTCCACCTGTTTCTCGCAACATAGTCCATGGCCATTAGGATAGCATAAGTCTCTGTTTGGAAGACTGACGCATGTTTGCCTAACGAGAAGAAAAGTCTTATGTTGTCTCCATGAAGACACCAGCACCAGATCCTTGATCGGTCTTGGAGCCATCCGTGAAGATTCGACTGCATTCTTTTCAACGCTCAGAGTCTGGTCCTGAACACGAGGAAAGTCGACTTCGTAGTTGCGCTTCATTTGAAGTTCCGGTGTCATTGGGACGGCATATCCATAAGACAGGTGTCGAAGGACAGCCGTTGCGCAAGTTCATGAAAACTCCAGTGCGAGTTACACCAAAAGCCACCTCTTCTTAAACGTGAGATAGCTTTGATTGTGCAACCCATGATGTAATTATCAAGGGGCGGGAGGTTCAATAATGCATCTAGGCCGGAGCCAGGCGTGATGGGAAAGGCCCCCGTGCACCCGAGACATACCTTCCTATGGAGTTTGACGGAAGCAGCAGTAACATATTTACGTGAAAGCTTATTATTATTATACTATAAATGGTCTTATCATAGCAGTATACATCCATAGGACTCTTTTCGGTCATCAGCCCCACTTCTCGCCGAAAATGCCCTTGCACTGCCAAAAAACCGACAGCGACTTGGCAGTCTTCAGCTCAACATGCTTGGACCAAAGAAGTCTGCTATCCAGGATGGCTCCCAGTTACTTTGCTTCATTGGAGAGTTGGTATGTGACGCCTTTTAGCACTGGCTGAGTCAACCCGATCAGCTTTCTCCTTCTCCTAAAGAGAACAACCTCAGTTTTAAGAGGATTGACCGAGAGCCCATTCCTAGTGCACCATTCGTCGATCACGTCAAGGGCCGCCTGCGCCTTACCAGTAGTATTGACCGTAACAGCTGTTGTTTCTGATAATATGTGTGTTTAATGAACCTGAGCTGCACACAAATGTACTGAAAAGTACAGAATTTGGTGTTCCATGAGTACAAATCTTTCTCCAAAGTATTCTAGATTCTGTCACTTTGTGTTCCATGAAGCTGTGCAGATCAGTTTAGCACAAGATACTCTGCACCTAGTTACACCGCGTCTCCATGAGCAATTTTTCATAGCTTACCATCTGTCACTTTTCATAGAAACAAACAAATATAGAATACCATAAAATGTACGTTGGGCATTTCAAAGCTTACTATTTCAATGGTGGAAATGTCGCAGACTTATGCACTTCACAAAAATTACAGCCCATAGAATACTATCCATAGAATGCTATGAACTGAGCAGTATATAGAATGCAATTTTTCATAGAATACTATTTGTCGTCTCCACGAGCAATTTTTAAAATGCTATATTGCATGCTTTGAAATATTGCTCGAGGATACGCCGTGTTATGAGGTAGAGCAAGGAGTGAAATGTTTCAAATTTGAAAATTCAAATTGTACTGACGTCAACTGATTTGCTTGGTATGAGATATTGTATTTCTTAGTTTATCTTTACAGTTATTCGCATATTTATAAAAAAAAAAAAACCAAAACAATAACATACAACAAGTCCAAATTGTGATCAAATCAACATTAGGCCAAACATTGACGGTACAATGCTCATTCAAAGGCCAAAGTTCACTATCTATTGAAAGTTCACACATGACTCGAAGCTGTACCTACATTCCTGCTGTTCTGATTCCATCTGACATTTCTTCAAAGAAAATACATCATTACACAGCTATGTTTTCATATGACACTTTCTCAAAAAAAAATCGCTTTAAATAAAGTTTAGCTGCATCGTAAAGTCTCTGCCTGAAGTTAAGAATTATCTCCGCGCATGTGATGTTTGTGGCTGAACGAATTATTCCCACCTTAGTTAGGACGTACGATTCGCTATGTTCTTCTCCAGCGTCTGTGTGATTCCACTGCGACGAATTGCTGACCAACAAAGCTGCAAACTAATCATCGGCTTCGACGAAACAGGTTTCTACATTTAACGCGTTATCTTCGCCACAGCCAGCTTCCATAATCATGCTCCGAGAATCCTCCCAGAAACGATCATTTAATTCGGATTAACTATAAACAAAAAACAATTTCCAATGCGTTTCTCGCACAGCTTACGTGCACCACTGATGCAGCGGCGGCGGCGGCGACGGCGGCGTAATCTCAATCCTTTCTAGAGCATCATTCCATTTTTAGAAGCAAGATGCCACATTCTACTAGTCCAGAGGAAACGAGACTGAATGAGACGCCAAAAAAAATGTGTTCTTATCGATTAATTTCCAATTTAAGTCGGTGCACTTGAGCCAGGAGTTGGGGTTACTGCTGGCGGCACACAGAGGTTGCTGCGTCCGCCACGATAACTTTTTTTCGCCGTTCGGGTACGCTGTGTGTTATCATATTGCTTCCTTTGTTTTCGTATTGTTTTGTGCTTCGTTTTTAACAGTTTTTCTTTACTTTACACACACTCCGACTCTGGCTAATGGATGCAATCTGGAGTGGATCTACTAATTAATTGACTCTTTGTGTCTGATGGTGTTTGCATTGGTGTCCGATGGTGGAAAGTCTGGTGTCGTTTTTGGGGCTATCCATGGTTTTGATCTTCGGACGAGAAGATGTAAGCCAATTCTTGGAATTTTTTTTTCTCCCATTCGCGGGTATTGTTGTAATATCGAGGAGATTGTTGCCCTAGTCTACATCGATCGTTAATAAATAGCGCTTTCCTTAAATAAATAAAGTTTCCTAAATCAAAAAGTTTGTGATCTTTGTACCTATTGCGATCCAATAGAAAGGCTTTTGGTAGCCAACCACTCGAAGCTTATTCTGCCAACAATCTTTCATCGGAGTAGTTACAAATTGAAAACCCATCACGCAAATATTTATACACGACTTGTCAATTAGTTCCTCCACGCATGTTTGGCGGAAAGGAACGGTCTTTTCTGTCGGTTCGGTCGGTCGGTTGAAAAGAAAAATACCCCGATAAGCTCGGTTTAAAAGCATTCTTCTGAACCATGAGTCAAGTAATTAATTTTTGATGTCATATCAGGCTTAAGTCCACCACAATATCTGCGTCGTGCCATTCCTTCGGATATACGTATAGATACATAAATGCATAAGCCGCCGATGTCGGCCGAGAGGTATTCCCGGTGTCGTCTGCCCATTCTTCTTAGATCTCAAGTCAATAGGATTCAATTTGAATTGGCACAAGACGTTTGCGAGGCGCATATCTGATCGTGCACTCAGATGTGAATGCGAGAACGGAAAGAAGAGACTGTTGAGGTGGTCTTGGAAAAGCAAACCACAGGAAAAGAGGTTGGTTGATGACTTGCCGCTACTAACCACCGACAACCGACACGACCGTCATCGTGGTTACTTGAACTAGCACAATCTTATCTTTGATTGAGCTGGGATTTCTTTCATTTTGTGTTGAAAGTTGCGGTATTGGTAGTAGGTGTAATTCTGCAAATATTGATGTATCTAGAAACATATTACCAAAGAATATAAAATTAAATTAAATAATTTTATTTTCTGTATTGCCTATGTGCTTTGATAAATTTTAGTGAGGAATTATCAAGTGCAAGGGACTCATTTTGGTTCACATTGATGCAATTTTAAAATTCAGGGGAGCGTAGCGCCACATTATCATCATGAAACAGTCCCACAAACGTGTATGCAAATTCGTGGGTCGAAGCATCTTGCTAGATGCTTAGAGAAATGTTGGCCTGGTCACTTAAATCGATAAACAATCAAACAATATTTCATGGGTTTTAATGGCGGAGTGCGTAGGGGGCTTGTCAGAGAAGACGCTGGTTTAGGTTCGAATCCCAGTGGAGGAAAGGAGTTTTCGAGAATAATGAGTGACAAATAGACCAGCTCTACAGGAAAAGGAGCCTGATGATCGTTTGTGGCGAACGGTGAAACAGCGCAGTAACTCCAGCCCCCACTTTACGTGGTAGCAATCATAACGTACGGTTGTTCATTCAACCATTCAAATTTAAATATTGTGTTTTGTTCGTCATTCATTCATTTTTGCGTTTGCTTGACGTTTTTTTTTATAATCTGTACGCACTAAAGGGATTTTTTGGGGCCGGCTCCAGCCAAACAAGCGCCCTGTGCAAGATTTACAGAAAGCGCCCTATTTTGAGTTAGATTCTCCTTGAAGTTGCAATATTGCAAGTGATGTAAGTTAATTTGCAAAAATTTAGCACATGTGTGATGGATGTTGCTATTTTGGGCTTAGTTGAACAATTTTTTTGATTTTAATGCAAATGGCAGTATCCGCGCAAGGTAAAATTCATTTTTCTTACTCCCAGAAATGCGCCCCGGAATTTGACGCCCTGTGCATTTGCACGTCTTGCACATATGGTTGGGCCGGCCCTGAATACAATAGCTACACAGCGCGGGCGTTAAGGAAAGTAGGGTGAGAGGAAAAGGAGAGATGCCGATGCACGTTGGTTTTGAATGTTTGTAGGTTATAATGTAAAGGAAAAACAATGCGTGGAAGTGCATTCCACATTCGTGTTGTACGGCTGAGGAAAGATTCTCTGAACTTCACTGTACGTCCGAACACAGGCTCGAGGGCGAACTGATGAGCATTCCTAGCATGGTGGGTATTCCGATTGAAATGTTCAAGGGGAGGAATGCAACTGGCTACTTCGTTTGAGCACTTATGATAGAAATAACGATAAAATCACGAAAGGCAGGAGACATTACGACGATGACTAAGAGAGTCAACCGATCTCGAGATGTCTCGGTCCTTAATAAGTTTTATCGCGCGTTTTTGGATCCTGTCAAGTATCTCCAAATAAGTTATTGGTGCACCGGACCAGATATGAGTGTTGTACTCGAGTTTCGGGCGAATAAACGCCTTATAAATTGTAGCCAGATCAGAAGGGGTGAAATATTTCTTGCATCGCTTAAGGAAGCCTAGACATTTCGCTGCGTTCTTGGCGACATCGAATATGTGGTCATTCCAAGTTGGAATTTAGGGTTAGGAGATAGGGAGAGATGCGTTGGTTGGTTTTAAATGTTTGTAGATTATAATGTGTAGGAAAATTGGAGCGGGGAAGAGCATTCCACATTCGTGTTGTTCGGCTAAGGAAAGATTCCTTGTATTTCACTGTACGCCCGAATAAGGGCTTAAGAGTAAACTGATGCGCATTCCTTGCACAGCGGGTATTGCGGTTGAAATGTACTAAGGGTCGAACGCATCTGACTATTTCATTAGAGCGCTTTTTTTTTTTTTTTTTTTTTTTTTTTTTTTTTTTTTTTTTTTTTTTAAAAAAGGAAATCCAAATCCCAGAGCACTCAGACACGGTAACGGTCCATTGTACTACCAGGCAGAAATCCTCCTTTTGGTGTAGAGCCATGTGATTGGGTGGCGTATGTTGTTGTTCCCCATGGGGATTGAACCTGCACCGCACGGGTCACAAGCCAACACACTAACCTCTACACCGTCGCCACCCACCATTAGAGCGCTTACGTGGACCTGTGAGTTGGCCACCTCGTTCGTGTGGTTTGACACATTTGGACTACTTTTTATGGGGGTACGCCAAATCTCTGGTCTATGCTGATAAACCGGCAACAATTGATGACTAAGAAGCCAAGATTCGACGCACTATTGACGAAATAAGACCTGGTATTCTCGAAAAAGTGGTGCAAAATTGCAGCCACAGGATGTCGTACGCGCAGTCGCGGAGGCCATATGTCAGAAATTATTTTTAAACATTAAATGCCATGAAATTTGTTATTAGCTCACAAAAAAAAAAACAAAGGCACAATTTGGTCATTAAATAAAATTTGTGGTGTTTAATTTTTAAAAAAAGTTGTATGCCTCTATAAAAAACACCCTTTAGGTACTGCTGGCCAAAATGTATACAGGCGACTTAGAAATGTGTGCGGTTTTAAGTTTTCAGAAACAGTGACACCTACTGTAGTGTACTCTGATTGATGCAGTACAACCATCACTCCGTACCGCTACTGCGATTATGAAGAGAGCTTTATATATAAATTAATACATCCCTTACCCCATACACCTTTGCTCTCTTGCTCTTTCTCTATGGTCTAGCTCAGTCTGCGTGGGTGATTAGGCGGGTGGGATAAAGGGTACTTGGCACTGACGTCAACAATTCATACTCCCTATCTCGCCTTAAAACCAATAAATACGGATTACGATATCAGATTGATGTTTTGATCAAACGAATTAATCGTGCACATTGGGTCATGAGTCATGACGACTGACTGGTTCGGTATGCGTGGAAATTATTTTGACATTTTATTGATTTAGAATATGATTAATTAAATTTTTAGTTCAATTTTTAATTCTTTGACATTAATTTCATTAGGGTAAATATCTAGAGAAAATCTCAATAAGTATGCTCCTATGTTCTAATATTTAATGTTCTAAAGTTAGGGGAAACAATTAATGAAAGATGTTATAATTTGCTTGAGATTTACCTGTTGTTACCGCTGGTCGTGACATGTCAGGAACAGGATGCTTGGTGACTGTTTATTGTCCGGAAAATCTTTTATTTGTTAAAGTAATTCAAGTTTCACCACACTCACAACACAACCTCTTTAATATTTTAATTTACTTTTTCACTCTTATACGGGTAATATATGGTTTTTTTTTTTTGAGATTTATTGATATTTTTAGCTAAGGGATTTTAGGCAATATTTTTAAGTATTAAATAAATAAGTAGGTACATATATGAATAATTGCACTTTTTCTTTTATTAAATTAAGGAGATTTAATTCATGCAATCACTTCATGTGGGTGCGGATAAGACACTTTCGCGGAGATTCCTTAACACTAAAAGGGACCAGGAGTATTGCAGTTTAATGATGGGCGCATTCGAATGATTTAATCGATTTTAATCGATTCTTGCAATATCTCGAGATGTCTCGATTCTTCATTTCAAATCATTCGAATGATCTCTGGCATGCGCTTGACTCGACACTAGAGCAAAATGTCCCACACACAACTAGTAAATAAAACACAGAGTAGCCACTTTCCCGCAAGCACATATCAACTCAACCTATTCTTCGCAAAGCAAATGTGATAAAAACCTTGTGAGTGTGTGTTTTCATTCGAATGAAATGATGCGCAACTACTCCAAGTCCCATAACTCGAATGAAAAAAAAATAGTAACATTCGGCAAGAAAAAATCAAGAACTTACTTTTGCTTCAATTTTAGAACAAAATGCCTCATCACAACTACATACTTAAACACCGAACACACTACCCACAATCACAAAGCTCTTGGCTCTTGAGTGTTGACGGTGAGTTTGCGTGAGAAGAATACCTGTTTCTATATTATTTAAGTATGAAAAGATAATAGCTCATATTCTCATGGCTTGGTCTGTGTTTTTGATTCGAATGATAAGCAGCTGCCTTTTTCGTACTCGATCTCGAATGAAAAAACAGCAGCATTACTATTTAATTTATAATTAGTTACTACTCTTCGAAAGAATCGACATTCGAGAACGTTTATATGGATTACTACTTCACTCGAATAATGTTTGCTCAACTGATTGAATTTTCGTTGGCTTCGTGTTAGTATTAGTAATTGCTTCCTGTTGCTGTCTCCTTTTGCGAAACTTGTGTTGTTGTTTGTTTTTATATCTCGAGTGATCATTCGATTATTTAGATCACTCGAATACTAATATCTCGATTCTTGGAATCATTCGATTATGCCCATCACTATTGCAGTTCTTCTGCAGATGCTTTTGGGGCAGATGAACTCGGGTTATTGGTGGATCTCGGTGTGGTTGGTGGTTCGGCCCTGACTCGCGGTTGGAGAGGTGTGCCAGCCGATGTGGTGGTTTCAGCATTCATCAACCGTAGTGCTTAAGCGCGTGGCCTGGTGATTGACCGGAGAGCCCTCCACGTTACAAATCTCCGCACTCGCAATATGTTATTAGAGCACTCTCTGCAGCTGACGCTGTCCAATAACGGCCCCTCAATTAAGTCTCAAATTTCAGAGCTTTGTCGCTCCTCACCGACGTGAAATAGGGTTAAGCTTACACGCGAAATAAACGTAGGTAAAGATGAACTTAAGGTTTGTAGTTTGTAGATAATAGTACGCCAGTTTCTTAACTTCTAAGATTACTTGACTTGATCTAAATTCTCCGACGTCAGCGAGGTAAAAGGAGGAATTTGTTTAACGGAAACCGAATCTACGAAACTTGGGGTTTAGGGAGCTCGTAAGTTTTACGATATCAAACTGGCATCTGACCCTCAATACTTGCATCAATAGGCTCGAACGCCATTACCGACTTGTTCGTTAGATTCGAAAGTGGCCGCCAGATAATGCTGAGATCCGTGCTACACTACCTCCAATAATATGGTACCTAAATGACTCCAAATAAATCCACAAGTCTGATGTTTGCTCACCTCAACAAACAAGTCTAAACGATTTGATGTGTTGATAACTGAAATGAATGGCATTATGATGAACGATGGAAGTCGGTAAAGTGCACACACACAAAATGTGCACCACTGCGAATAATCTCGACTGATGCGCCGCGAAGTTATCGGTAACGACAGTGTCTGCCCTTGTCATTTACTCTACACGCCACGGCGCAGATCGTGGCTCCAACCACAACGACGCCGATCGTCATAGTCAACCGAATCAACTAAAAGCAAAATGAGGCACAAACAGAACGAACAAAATAAAAAAGAGGAAACCTTACACACAGAAACGACAGTTAAATAATCATAATGACAGAATTCACTTAGCGATTCGGACCATAAAACGCCGAGTTATGAGTGCAAGTCCACTGGCAGATACCCAAACCAAAGCGACGACGCATGGTGGTTTATTTCTGTCCAAGGGGACGACCTGCCACAAGGCAGTCACATATGACCACATTTGCTGTATTTATCTCGCGCACACGACGATTTGTACCTTTTGTTGACAGTGCCGTCATCATCATCATCGAAATGGTGACCGCAACCAGAGGCCAGAAAGATATTGACCACAGATATGGCCGCTACATTGGAATGCTGTATGTATCCGCTGCGAGGTGATGTGCTGCTTAATAATTTTGCGGTTTTTATGCGGAATGACACATAATGTAAGCGAAAGGTGAGATTTTGCGAGCACTTCGGTAGAAACTGAAACCGAAAAAGGAAATGGACTTTAAGCGGCGTATGTTGATATGTGGGTGGGCGCAGCCATAATAGGTTGCATGCATTAGCATTAACGTTTCTTCTCCTGCTATCGGTTAACAATTGACTTTTGGTACATCAAACCATTTCGCCGCTGTCGTTGGCATGACAATTAAAAATGCATGAGAGATAATTTTACATTAAGCAAATGCCTCAGCACTTTAAATTGGAAATGGAATCAAAGGCATTTAATTAATTGGCTCGGTCGCTATCTTATCATCGACACAACGACGCGACGTCGGGACTTGGTGGACGGAAGCAAAGAACACCAAAAGCGGAAAAGCACCTGGAAAAGAAAGGCAGGACTCTAAGGCTGGTCAATGCAACGGTGGCTACTTCGAAGTACATCTATATACATATCCATTATGCATAAAGATTACAGAGAAAATCTGGTTAAATTGCTGACGGACTGGACTGTGCAGGCGGCAGCCTCAGTAAAAGTGCAGTTGTTGAAAATGCAAAGTGGATGATAAGAATGCAGGTCTTTATTCGGTTTGTTTAGTCATGAAATAGTCACTTTTAATAGTGGCAAAACGCAAATGTATATTATTTGCATAAAGTTGGTAGGTACTCGTATGTTATATTCGTCATTTTGCAAGATGGCGCGCGAGGAAAAACTAAAGCCATTCCAGAAGATAAAGTAATTAGGTAGGTATGCAGTTTATTTTTAGATTTGAAGTAATTATTTCTGATTGAAGAAAACGATTTTTCTGATTCTTTCCAAGAGGTCCATTTACCATTACAATTATTTGATCCAGCAGCTTCTGCACCTAAATTGCTGCAAATTGTACTGGGTGAGTTCCAAAATGCATTAGATGTGTACCTATTAGATGTAAAATAAGACATAGCCGCAAGTTTCTAAACGCATCCAAAACGTTATTGAAGCGCATCAACTGAGCATACTACTCATCAATAATTTGTTCGATGCAGTAATTTGACATTTATTTATTTATTTATTTACATCAATCAGAGCATTTGATTCTTCAAATAGACTACCGAAAGTTAATAAGAAAAAAAAAAATAATTAAGTATTAAATACACAGCTGGTTAATTTTTTTTTTTAATTTTTTTTTTATTTTTACATTAGGTACCTATGTATGTATATTAATAAAATTTTAATTATTTATGAAATGTAGAAAATAGTCATCTGTTTGTTTTTCGAATAATTTAGAAAAAAGTTACAAAAACTTTTGGAGTTCTGTTTTCCGCTTGGACAAAAAATAGGTGCGTTCCTAAATAATCATTAATTACATAGGTATAGATTTTATTAATATTTTTGTTTGTTTTTTTTAACTTAATCTAATAACCTGAGCATCCTCTATTATTTTCTAAAACTTTTTGGAGTCGACGTGGCATTGATCCAACCAATTTCTGGCACGTTTCGGGAGGAATGGAATACCATTCCTTTTGCACTGCTTCCCACAGTTGATACAACATTGCGATATCTTGCTACAGGGAATTCGTGTGAGGATTTAAAATTTACAGCTGCAATATCTGCAATATCAATCAGCAAAATAGTGATGGAAACTTGTGAAGCAATAATACGTGGCTTAAAAGAGTAGGTACATTCGCTGTCTTTAATGAAACTAATTTCATTAAAATACCAAAGAGTTGGATCACTGAAATTGTCAACGCCGGATCCTTGTTTGTTTAATTTATTTTAAACGGCTCGCGCTGAAAATTCGTTCTCAACGTATTTATTTTTCTGGTGACATCCGCTTTTTGTGCATCAAGATACTTTTCTTTATACTTTTGCATTAAAACTTCATATTCTTGCATTTTTTTGTTTCGGTCGCTACAATCTTTCCCTTTGACATCCCATAAGCTCGATAATGACCGATAAGTTTCAATTGTTTCCGATATAAATGCTCGGTCTTCACCGTTCTTCAATTTTCCGCTGGCGCCGGACATGTTTTCGCTTCCGTGACACAAAACACAATGAAGTATATACGTCAATCCAATCCTTACACATATCAATCAGAATGACGTTCATCATGCAAAATCAAACTTGCTTTGATTTTCGTCAATCAGACTTCACCAAATGTGTGTGACTCATATAGATACATTTTCACAAACACATGCTAGTGATTGATGTCATTCGATTGACCGTGTAAGGGCCGCTTATCAGGCACACCACTGAATGGTCTTGGCATCATTTATGATGTAGCAGGTCCTCTTCTGGGTAGTTCGTCTGCTTTTCATTGCTGTCAACGCCGCAGTGACCTGACACCCAGACGCAGAGTTCAATTTCATGTATTTCAGCTTGAAAAAGGAGTTGCTTTTCATTCATACTTGCGTAAAGAGAGGTCTTAGTCTTCGCACGTTACGTACGTAAATTGACGACCAATGTTTTTTTATGGGAAAACAGTTACCTCGACTAGTGCAACTTCTTGCGTATTCATATTTTTTATTTGCATGTTCTCCTTTTGGTTCGTTACTGTTGCCGTTGTTTCACAGTAATGTAGTTTTGTTTTGACTTAGACCCATTTTTTTTGTAAAGACAAAGTTGCGCAAAAGGTGTCACTCGGCTGTAATTTTGTTTGTGAATGAAAAACTTTGGTTCTGCCTTTAGAATATATTTATTGATGTCCTATATTTAATATAGGGTGATGACTTTTGCGACACCTTATACATTCATGTCATTATCTCTACAGAAACTGTAAAATGGATATGTCATCATTTTTTATTTAAAAAAAACCTAACCCGGTAAGCGAAACACCTTGGTTATTGCAACTGCCTTATTTTCTACTAGTTGCGTAAATCGAGTTTGTACTGTATATATTGCTGTATTGGCACGGTTAAGAGGTTTAACTGTATTAAAAAACACCTTTATAGATTATCAAAACTAAACACAATATAAAATCTCTTATACATTTCCGAAAGAGTTGTTTTTCCTTGGAAAAAATAATATTCCAGTTGAATCAGCAATCTCGTACATGTTTCAGATTTAATCAAACCATCTTCTTACCACCAAAATTAGTCCTGAAAACATTTCAATTACCATTGCCATCCATCCGCCATCATCGTTACAAAAGGCGATAAAAGTAATTAAATGTATTCAACCTCTCTTTCGCATGAATTCAATTATCGTTAATCTTCCGAATGAACGTGACTCGCTTTCCTTTATCTAAGCCTTTCTTCAATATCAAAATGCATTTTCGATAAAGGAACAAACATAAAAACGAATACTCCGTCTCCGTTATGCCAAAGAATCAAGATGCGATGTGAGTACTGTTCGTACAGCCAGAGAACTTCGTATCTCGATTACTTTTGTTAAATGCCGCTCATAAGGACTTGAGCCGAGCGCTATGGCTTTGATGTATTGCTCCTACTACAGCGGCTTGCATGTTCAATCCATAAATCATACTTTGCCAGAGTTTTTGATTTATTTGTTCGTAATAATCTCAGCCATACTCGCTAAGCTAAGCGAAGACCGGAGAGTCTTTACAGCTTTATTATGAGCGGTGACCATGTCTCAAGGATGTTATTATGCTTGTCTCACGATGGTGTTCAATGTTAATGAATTACGTTTTCTGCAATTTAATTACATCGAACAGCCACTTGTGGCTTGCGTGGATTCATTGTAAAGCGTGAAGTTGCCTTAAAAACTGAATTAGCATTTCCGCAGGATTAGATTTCATCATTACGACAATAATGTTTTTGATTGGTTTTACAAAAACACATCAATGAGCATGGATTTTCTGCCATAAAAATAGTATCTTTGTTTTTAAGATATTTGCGTTAACTATTCGTACTATTCATAAGTACAAAAATTGCACTTCACACATTCTCAGGCACTCACTGAAATTGTCAATATATACTCTGGAATCCATGGAATGAGTAGGGACACTCTCGACGTTTTCTTTATCAGTTCTTATCAGCAAGTACGTCTGTGTCACACAGACACTAGAAGTAGATGGATCTATTAACTACTGTGTAAGATAGAGATATAAGAGGAAGACTGCTTTATCCTAAAAGGGCACAGGGTGCTCCGTTAAAAAAAGACAAACATTAATTTGTCATACATTTTTATTAAAAATTCAATAAGAACTAGATGTGTGTTACGCTTAGATATTTTTGCTTGTTGTTGGATTTTTTGATAATCCTATTAAATTTTTTGATAATGTGATAGGTACACTCGAACACGTACATACAATTTTATAAGAAATTCTTTGTTTTGATTTTTAAGGCAAAAGTAATCAAACTAATCTTAATACATATATATATATAAAAATGAATGTTTGTCTGTATGTCCTTTATAGAATCGTAAACTATGCATTTGATCATGTGATGATCTTTAGAAAAGTTGTTGTGCATGAGCTCACGAAGATTTCAGAGTTGGTACGAGCAATTTTCGACAGATGGCGCCACTGTCATTCCAATGAATTTCATATATTGCCGTGACAGTTCATGCTGATTTGAATTGAAACGAAAACAGCGAACAAATGATGACGTTTCCAGCTGTGGGTAGCATAAGAATTTATGTAAATTGTGAAATTCATGTCCGGCTCACATTGAACAGACAATATTGTCGCTTTTCGAATAGTTTTGTGCATTTCATTGTGAGTTAAATTAATTTAGATAAATAATTCAATCGAATTGAATTTTCGTAGTTTTCGTGAGCTGATTTTATTCATTCTCTACAGTGAACTCACGAAGATCATCGAATGTGTATGTGAAGGATTTGACTGCTGATTGACGTTCCGAACGCTTTTGCGGTGCAGTTTTTTTCGGATATCATCGTGAGTGGAATTAAAATCGATTTCAACAATTCTCGAATGCTGATTTTTTTCGCTTCAAATTTTCCTCAGCAAGTTGGTGATCACCAACATTTCCATCCCTGTGTGAACAGCGGTTCAATTGGATTGGATACATTGTGAGATTCGGATTGCTGATTGACATCTAATAAATTAAAACGCATTTTTCACGTCGTTCCCGTACAATTATGCCTCTAAAGCGACAAGCAATTGGCCTACACCTCAAGCACGGAAGAAAATAGCATTACAAGCCTCAGAATCAGACGAGCAACGAGCATTAAGGCTGGCAAATCGTTGAGTACATGCCGCTGAGACCAGTTCGTCTGAATCATCTGAACAACGAGAAGTGAGGTTGGAAACTGATCGAATACGTACTACTCAGGCCCGTTCGTCTGAGACAACTGAAGAACGGGAAAGAAGGCTGCAAAATGTTCGAATAAGCACTGCTCCATCAAGACGAACACTACACGCTGATTTTAATCTTGGTGCATTCCATTATGACAGTAATAATGATTACAGTCTTCATCCAAGTGTCGTCATTGGAAAAATGGATAAAATTTGCATGTATTGTATACGAAACGCTGCAATGTCACAATTTTTTCGAAATGAACAATATCAATAAAATGACTCAAAATGAATTGTGTAATGTCTTTCCTTCAAATTTATTTTAGTTGGTGGCGTTGCAACGCGCGCAGGGTACAGCTCTACATTTGCATTTCAAAATTATTACAAAAGTACAAATTGGGAAAACGAGAAATAAATTGTTGCTCCAGGCTCTCTATCTCTTGAGAAGGGCGTGTTAAATACGCACCCTCATATTCTTTAAAATCTGTGAATATGATGGAAACACTAGGTTTCTGACTTTCAGCTCACACTTGTGTTTTTGACGGTTTTTTTTAATATAGCCTGCAAAATAGTAAAACGCATTTTCGAAACCGAAATCAACAGTTTTATAGTCAGATTTGGTTTTGGAAATGTTTTTCAGATATTGATATTAACTTAAAAACTACATTTACGGATATTTGCTCATATCAGAATGGATAAGTATGTTGAATTCTGATAGGTGGCGCTGTATTTCCACTTTTGTATTTTTGGTTGGTCGATTTCGTTGTTGACATTTGAGGTAGAATGAGTAGAATTGTTGCATGTAGTTAAACCGTGCTCTTAAACTAATTGTTTGAATGAAAATAAAAATCTAAGTTTATTTCGTGCTGCTGTTTGATAAGAAAAAGTAAGCCGACATTATGTACTTGCCAGATAACTAGCGTAAACTCTTGGCGGAACAATGTAGTTGT
The DNA here is from genome assembly GCA_949715645.1 of Portevinia maculata. Lineage (NCBI taxonomy): Eukaryota > Metazoa > Arthropoda > Insecta > Diptera > Syrphidae > Portevinia > Portevinia maculata. The sequence goes on from OX454526.1 coordinate 12,605,364, forward strand.
CTGAGCGGGCTAGCTATACAGAGAAAAGTGTGCAGTCCTTTAAACCGCCGAACGGATTGAGCTCGAATTAGGAAATCTTTTATGTCCACCTGAAAGTGTCTCTGTGAAGTTTGGTCAAAATATTTGAGCCAAGTTTGCCTTGCAATTTTGTTTCTTACTAAAATATAAAAGTATTTCTTTTTGTTAGGCGCAGCAATGCACACCGGGTAGGTACCTGCTTGAGCACGGGCAAGGCCGAGTGGGTACATCTAGTAATTAATACAAAGTAATTTAAAAGTCACAAAATGTCACTCAAGGAATAATGTGGAGCAAGAAATGAAAGTGACAGTGTCAAGTCTTATTCCGCGCTTTGAAAAAAATGTGCGAATATCACCAAGCTTAAACTGACTAACTTGCCATTGCCACAGCTTTGTTTGTTCGTATTGTTCCAACTATTCTAAAATATATACATGTTTATATATGTGAGCCTCAGATTGTGGTTGTTTTCTTTTCATTTTCTGTGCCTAGTGTCCGTACACATATTTCGACTAGGGCACCGTGACGAAATACAAAACCTGTAAGTGACCCGCAAATTGCAAAAGTTTGAGTACCCCTGATCTACATTTATATTTGCGACATAGACTTGCTTTATACCTTTGTTATGATTAATTGTGGCTCCTAAATGCGTATATGTGCCAAAGTTAAGTATAAGAAATAATTCAAAGCCCCCGTGGTTTAATAAAAGACTTTGCAACTTAAGAAACAAAAAGCAAAATTTATAAACTGGTTGAAAAATCGTCTAACAATACATTGTTAACAGTTAATTATACTGGACTTGAAAGGGATTTCAGGGTTCTTAATAAGTTTCTCTATAAAAGTTATATTTTCTCAATAGAATCTTGTCTAAAAAAACAATACGAGTAGCAAAAGCTTCTGGACGTTCATTAAAAACAAAACAAAAATCTAATGGAATTCCTAGAAGTATGCAATACCTGGGTTCAACTTTCTCGGATATTCCTTCAATCTGCAATTCATTTGCAAAGTTCTTTAATTCCAATTATACAACTTCTGTTCAGCAACAAGCTTCTAGCCTAACTTCTACAGAGAGTCCGAATTATTTTGGGTGGTTAAGTATTAGCACTTCTGAAGTTGAAAAAGCACTGCTGAATTTAAACTGCGACAAACAGCCCGGGCCTGATGAAATTCCTCCAATTCTTCTTAAAAAGTGTGCTGCAGTGCTCTCTGAACCTCTCGCATACATTTTTAACGCTTCTCTCTCCAAAGGCGAATTTCTCCCTGAGTGGAAAGAATCGTTCATCATCCCTATTCGCAAATCGGGCTCCAAGTAGGAAATTTCCAATTATCGCCCGAAATACAAATTATAAATAATTCCCAAGCTCTTTGAAAAGATTGTTTACGATAAATTAACATTTTTGCTGAGAGAAGTTATTTCACCCCTCCAACATGGGTTTGTTGCTGGTAGATCCACTACAACCAACCGTGCTATATTCTCAAACTTTGTCCTTAATAAACTTGAAGAAGGATATCAAACTGATGTGATATACACTGATTTCGCTTAAGTCTTCGATAGAGTCAACCATACTACTCGTATCTTGATAACCAAACTGAAAAAAATAGGTTTTCACTATAGCGTTTTGAAATGGCTGGAATCCTTTTTATCAGGGCGTATTCAATTTGTGTCAATTGATAATTAAAGTCATCTTGGGCCGCTCCTTTTCCTTATTTTTATAAACGACATGCCTGATTTTTTCTTAAATTCCATTCGCCTTTTGTTCGCAGACGATCTTAAATTCCTAAGAAGTATTCAATCTGAAGATGATTTCCATACCTTGCAAGATGACATTGATAGACTGGTAGAATGGTGTACGTTTCATTAAACTTGTTCTTAAATGTCTCCAAATGTCAGTGTTTTTCTTTCAGCAGAAATTCCTCTCTAATTTGCTTTAAATATAAAATTGGAAGGATTATTCTTGAAAGAGTTCTTGAAAAAAAGGATCTTGGAGTTATATTCGAGCCTAAATTTAATTTCATTAAACATACTGAGTACATTGCCGCCAAAGCTAATTCCTAGTCCCAATTGACCATCACTTTTGACATTAATAAAAATCTATGCACCATCTCGCCATCTAAGGGAACGTTTCCTATTTCTGGAAGATGAACGCAGGGTGATATACGCACTCAATGAGCCAATAACTCGCTGTGTCAGAGAAACTAACCGCATTTCAGATGTTATTGATTTCAGTTTCCATTATAGTAGATTCTCTTTGAAAGTTAAACTACTGTCGTATTTTTCATTTAATTTTTGAATGCTATTATTATGTTTTATGTATTGAATAGTATAAGCCTCATAAATGTGTATTTTGATAGGCTGTAAGATAATTATATTTGATTGATTGAATAAATAAATAATTTTTTTTTGTTATTAGTGAAAAAATAAAGAAGAAATAATAATAATAATAATAATAAATAAATAAATCATATATGTACCTACAATGTACCTACATAGTCATACATAATATGTGTGAATACAATTTAAAATTATGTGCCCAAAAACTTAACTGACGCATAAACAACCGAACGGCTAGTTCAAGAATACCGCACTTCTGCTAATTAAGTGTAATTTCAACATCCAAAGAACAAAAACCGCCCAAAGTGTCTCTGTCAAGCTCAAACTCAATCTATTCTTATGTCTCACGGACGTCATCTTTCTGCCGTAGCTGTCGTCACATTCTCAGGTGCTGCAAATTAGTAGTTATTTTTATTATTAATTTAATGGCAGTCGGTCCAAGTCCAAGTAATGGTGGAATCGCTTCAGAATTTCAATTACGTCTTGCGCATTTTATTTATATGTAATTCAATAAGTTAACCCCCCAAGGCCCCGCCGTCATGGCATACACAGCGCACAGGCGACCATTGCGCTTCCTTTTTTGCGGAATTTCAATTTTACATCCATAAAACTCGACATGGGGTGCCGACCTACTGGCTACAGGCATGCACTTTCGTCTTGCGCTCGCGTGACGACAAAACAATAATTATTACGATGAATGTCCAAGGCGCATTGAGGTATTGAGCATCAATTACATATCCAGCTAAGGTTCTCAGCTAGTCAAGCATCCGGCATGACAGTGAAGCAGACAACAAGCAACCAAAGAGTCAAGGAGCATCAACAGCGACAGTAGAACGGCAGCGTAGTCTTACAACGGCAATTAATTTGATTGAGCTCGCCACCGAAGAGCAGCATCTCTGGCAATTAACCGTATCTGAGATCAAAGTGATCTGCCGCCGTGAGTGTGACTGCAGACAAAAAAACATAAAAGGTGGCACCAAATGCCGAGAAAGCCCCTCTGTACTTTCTGAGTTTTGAAACCAGTTCGATGACGAAAACGTGAAGAGAAGCTGGCAAAATGTCGCTTAACTATTTGCTTTTAGCGGAACAAACCTACAACTGCGCGAGGCGGACAACTCAGTTGAAAGTCATTCCAGATGGGTAATGAAACATCCATATGCACTGACGAGGAGCGTGTCTGTTTTATTAATTAATTTGCTTTCTATTCAATAGGATTTTTATTTGTTTTCATTTTCGAGTTGGTAATTAATGCAAATTCTAAGCAATTAACTGGGTGGCGGCAATGGCCGTCAACATCTTTATTGCTGTCTAGTCGGAGAGCGTTAAAAAACCGCAAATCATGAAGATAATTGAGCCTGCCTGATGGGAACAAATTAATGCGGGCCAACATGAGATCAAGAAAAGTGGGACAGCCCAGAATACAAAGCTGAAGCGAATTTGAAATTATTTAAAAAACAACGGAGATTTTTAACAATTTTCCATATTAAAGACGCGTCAAGATATTTTACAATCAGCTTTGTCTAGAAGATATTTTAGCGTCTGGGGTGATAGGTATAACTGTTATAAGTCATACAAATAATAGGTCCGTTCGCGTACTTTATGTGCAGGAAAATGAAAAGTGTCAAATCTCCAAAATCGAGAGAGAATCCTCTCATTTCTAAGAAAAGTACGCGAACGCTTTTGTGTAAAAAGTTGAAAAAACATCGTAGTTTGGCTTGAAAAGAAGCAACAGCTGTTTTTTTTTGCTGGCAAACTCATAGGATTTCATCATTTGACAGTTTTCATTTTCTTGCCAGCTGAAATTCTGTGTGAAGAAAAATAAACGAAAGTACATTTTTCTTTCGTTCATCTTTTTATCATTTTCTCAGTACGCGAACGCGTTTGTGTAGTTTTGCACGAAAGTTTATATAAATTTACGTTTGCATATTAGTTCGCGAACGGACCTAATGCCTTTAAAATGGCAATTGATTTTTTGTAACGTCTTAGCCTTGCCACCATATTAAATTGAACAGAGAATTTTGTTTATGACTGGGTTAGACAGTCAGAGGCAAAGTTTCCCCAGCTTACGGAACACAGGCCGTTTTCAAAAACGTCATCTGCGTCAAAAATGCGTTTGCAAAATGTTTTTAAATGCAAACTGCAAAAGTGTTCGAAATCGCAAACACTAATTTAACTGCATTAACATTGTGTTCGATAATGCAGTTTGCGCAAGTCATTTGTTAGGAAACGTCATCTGCGCTGCGGATGTGCAGAAAAAAATCCGAGGTGACAAAACTGTTTGATGGTGGAAAATATTAAATGGCTGATGTCGAGGTTTACTTTTAACTATTAACAGCCGAATTAATAAAAATTACTTAATTGCCTGTGGACTAAAAGTTAATTCACTGCTTATTCATTAAAGGCCATGTCCATGTTGTCCATAAGTAATAAATTGTATGGAAATCGAAAATCATTAGGTAATTAATTGTATGGAGATACCGTATCCAACATCCCATTTGGGATTCAGTTCAGTTGTCAAAAATGCTGTCAGTCATACTTTAACTTAATTACTCGTTAATTCACCTACTTCGCGGCGGAATTAATTCACATTTTCACCAATCTTATCTAGGACACAATTAAAAGTTAGCGAAATCACAAGCCCACCATAAGAATGAAGGAAATTATTGTGGGAATTTTCGTCTGGGAAATTTAACACAAAATATACCGGTTTGTGTATATGAATTTTCGGAACAAGCACGTGCAACAACCAGACAGTCGTTTGAGTCCATTGATGATTGTATCATTTTTGTATGTCACTGTGAATGAGAATGCTACAAGAAACACCAATGGAAAACAAATTTAACAAGAAATACATAATTAAAATGGCTCTTGGGGGTTGTTTATCTGGCGTTAAATGTAATACAATTTAATAAATAAACGTGATTGCTAATCATATGACGGTGAAGTGCTCAAGTGTATTTCATAAATAAATCTTAGCTCTCAGCAATATGGGGAGGCTATCCAAAAGTTCGCTCAGCGGACTGAAGCCTTTCCTAATGCTTATTAATTAGGAAGCGGTTCGACAAACTGATTATGTATTGTTTATGGGGCCACTGAGCTTGCGGTTGGGACCTACCTTCAGCTTTCTACTGGAAAGCACAAAATGTTGCCTTAACAAACCCTGTCACCTCCAAAGGAATGCGGAAAATTGAATGCTTCTAAAACGCAATGCTGTCTTTTGTCATTAAAGCAAAACCCACACACACTGCCATTATCCATAAATGGCACCTGCATCGTTGAAACCGAAAGAATTTCCATTCTCGGTATGTGTGTTAAGGAAAAGCTCCGTGGGAATGACCACATATGCGGTGTCGCCAAGAACGCTGCGAAATGTCTAGGCTTCCTTAAGCGAAGCGATGTAAGAAATATTTCACCCCTTCTGAGCTGGCTACAATTTGTAAGGCGTTTATTCGCCTCGAGTACAACGTCCATATCTGGTCTGGTGCACCAATAACTTATTTGGAGCTACTTGACAGGATCCAAAAATGTGCAATAAAACTTATTAACGACCGAGACATCGTGAGATCGATTGACTTTCTTAGTCATAGTCGTAATGTCGCTTGTCTTTCGTTATTTTATCGGTATTTTCACCATAAGTGCTCTAACGAAATAGCCAGTTGCATTCCACCCTAGAACATTTCAGCCGCACTACCCGCCATGCAATGCATGCTCATCCGTTCACCCTCAAGCCTGTATTCGGACGTACAGTGAAGTTCAAAGAATCTTTCCTCAGCCGTACAACACGAATGTGGAATACTCTTCCAAGCTCTATATTTCCTTCAGATTATAACCTACAAACATTTAAAACCAACTTGCACCGGCATCTCTCCCTTTCTTCTAATCCTAATTTCCTTAACGCCCGCGCTGTGTAGTCAAAACATGATAAGGTACTAAAAAACAGCTTCAGTGCGTGTACATTATACAAAAAAGGACTTTTGCAGCGCTAATTTGTATTAATTATACCCTATTCTAAGGGTATATTAATTTTGACGCATAGTTTGTAACATACCTTAATATTGCCCGTAGACCCCTAAAAGTTACTATATTTATGATCAGCATCGATAGTAATGTCGATCAATGTCGTAATGTAGCCAAAAATTAGGCCTTTAAACTGGACCTAGAGAGCTGAAATTTTAACCATATACTCTCTAGGGTCCCGAAATAATCAAGTTTACGAATTTTTGAAATCCGCCCACAGACACGCCCACAAAATCAAAAAAACCAAATTTTGGAAAAAATCGAATTTTGAGCTAGAAAGCTGAAATTTTTTATATATGATCTATGACTCCTAAAACTGCTCGGGATAAAAAAATTTCAAAATCCACCCACTGACACGCCCACAAATAAATAAAATAATTTTTTTATACCCTATTCTAAGGGTATATTAATTTTTGAAAATCCAAAGTTTCAGCTAGGGAGCTGAAATTTATAGTATATACTCTCTATGGGCCCTTTATGCTCATGTGTAAATATTTTCAAAATCCGGACGGGCTACAGTCCACTTGGGCGAACTGTTGGATACCCTATTCTTATTCCTATCCCTCATAAGTGGGCGTGACAAAAGTCTAAGTATGGTTGAATTGTTAAGAACGCTCTACATATTTTGTTATATAACATTTAAAGGATTTTATCAAAAAAAAAACGCTCCCTAGCTCAAACTTGGGTGTTTCAATAAAATTGTTTTATTTAATTGTGGGCGTGTCAGTAGGCGGATTTAAAAAAAATTAACACATGAGAATAAAGGGCCCCTAGAGAGTATATATTATAAATTTCAGCTCCCTAGCTCAAACTTTGAACTTTAAAAAAAAAAAAAAAAAAATTAATTGTGGGCGTGTCAGTGGGCGGATTTTGAAATTTTTTTATCCCGAGCAGTTTTAGGGGTCATAGATCATATATAAAACATTTCAGCTTTCTAGCTCAATTCTAGCTCAATTCGATTTTTTCCAAAATTTTGTTTGTTTGAGTTTGTGGGCGTGTCTGTGGGCGGATTTCAAAAATTCGTAAACTTGATTATTTTGGGACCCTAGAGAGTATATGGTTAAAATTTCAGCTCTCTAGGCCCAGTTTAAAGGCCTAATTTTTGCCGACGGACGGACGGACGGACAGACGGACGGATGGACGGACATGGCTAGATTGGCATTACTATCGATGCTGATCATAAATATAGTAACTTTTAGGGGTCTACGGGCAATATTAAGGTATGTTACAAACTATGCGTCAAAATTAATATACCCTTAGAATAGGGTATAAAAACGGTGTAAAGTAACCCCGGTTTACGGTATACAACTAAAAGACATACAAATGGTTATGATCACCATAAAAGGGATCATAACCCTCCCACTTAGCTACCCACCGGGGTATCAAACATAATTTTCGAATTTACTTTTATCTCACCCAGAGGTCATGGACCTCAGGTTTTCGCGTATAGAAGTAGGAGGGATATAAGGGCAAAACAACTTATTCTTTTTGTTTGCAAGATCATTCTCTATTACAGGAACAGATACCATCATCGCTGTGCGCACATCGAAGAGGAGAACGTTTTTCCATCTCTTGCTACATTAGCATGCACTCGTAGCTATACTATCTAAAACCGAGTAAGTAAGTGTAATTCATTATCGTTGGGAGTGTGTATGTACCATTTCGTTTTATTTCTGGTTTTCTTTCATCCTTGTGTAACCGTATTTTCGGCAAGTTAAGTCTAAATATCTTCGCGAACGGACTCTGAGCTAAAATATATCTTTTTTCTTGTTTTGTTATAACCTGTTTTATTACCTTTTGTTTTACTTGGTGACTTGAACCCTCAGTTCAAGACAGTTCAAGACTAATATTAAAAGTATCTTAAAAGTTCAATCCGCCTCAGGATTCTTATCAATTCCTGGCAACGGGCGAGTTAAGGAACAATTTTTTCCGATCACACAACCGGCTGAAGCAACGGATTCGCTAAGGCGTAGCCCAATATATACTCATATTGTTATATTTTTTTTTCAGGGACGGAGATAGACGCTTCCATGAACCACGCCATGAGTGCGTGGTCGCTAAGCTACGATTTTAGAGGTTTAGCAAATAAGTCTTTTCGAATTTTTGCCTGGGTAAAGTATGTCGATGGAACGAAATATAGCATTGGTTGGGTGTCATCTTTCGCAAATCGGCTGTTAAACCGAGTATGGCTTTCTAGATATTCACTGAAGTATAGAGGTCGAGTAATTTCACGGGAAATGAGTGAGGGAAGTATATGGGGGTTATAGTCGTCTTAATTTAAAAGGACTTAACCCCCCCCCCCCCTCCCCCTTTCCCCTTTTTCTGGTTGTAGTCGAATAGTCATCGAGGCTAGTCTCTTCCAGCTTAGCTGGAATAACAGTGTTGTTCCTTGAAGCCTTTTCGGGGCAGCTCTCATCGGGTCCACAAGAAGTACGTGATTTCAGTAACGAACCCTCCTCTCTAAATGGATAGCAGTGGTTGGACAGCGGTCCACTGAAAGAGGGGAGGAGGATTCAAACGTTGAAATCCTTTTAGGATTTCGGAATCCAGTCCTAGCTCGCAGCAAGATCCCGCTCCCGCCGACGAGCTAGAGCGAAGAGATTACCGTGCCTAGCTGCGAGTGGTCGGACACCTCTTTTATGTTCCCAGGGGTTTTATAAGTGGGGGGCCAACCGATCCAAGGGGGTAACCCCGAATTCGGTGGCTGTCCCGATACCTTTGATTTTTCCTGGAGAGCGGAGGAACAGGGAAGGGTAAGGTGTGCGCTTCAAGTGTGTTCGGCGCAAGAGGACGCGTTGCAACCTGTGGGAAGGAGACAGGTGGGAGGCACAAATTCTTTAGTTACAGGTGGCGCAGTAAGTGGTGACTAGTGAAGAAGTTATTGGACACCTCCATCTGAAGCTGTTTGCCGTTGTTCGTTACAGGTCGTGACGAAATTGGGGGCCCGAGGTCCGCAGTGAGACAGGACGGTCTGTTGACGATATGGGGGGTCCGTTGTCCCTTTCTGTATTCTCTCTTCTCTTCCCTTCTTCTTTACCAACAGCGAAGGCGACCCAACTCGTTCCGAGTGACAGGTCGAAGCGTCGTACATTAGAGAGCGTTTTTAAGGTAGCAGCGCTAAGTGAACGAAGCACACGTCTGTGATACATTCGTTACAGCCTAGCTAAGAGCAATGAAACTTAGTTAGATCAATTAAAGTCGTTTTCCATTGGTCCGCTCAGAGTACTCTTTTTGTCTTCCGGAGGGGAAAATCGTTCCCAAAATATTTTCGCAAGACCAAAAAGAGTAGTCCGAGTGGACCAATGGAAAACAACATAAGTGATATATAGATTGACAATAATTTATTACACAAATTTTATTTTTTGGCTATTTCATTTATTTTGTTAAGCTAAAATTATGATTAAGATTAATTTATGAAATCTACCGTGATATTTGTATATAATTTTAAGGAATATAGTTTGTCACTAACATATATAGACATTAATGGGAGTTTTTTTTTTTTGGGGTCCAGAATTGACCTCTATAATCTGAGTAGATCGGCAGTGTAGCTATATGAATTGTAATTGCACCAGACGGCGACACCATCGCTGGGAAGAGATAACATTTAAATTGATTTTGCCTTCGATATGAAATTTAAAAATTCCGAAAAAAGTTAATTAATTTATAAAATGTTTGATATGTGACCATTGAGACTGTGATTAGAAGTTGCCTAAAAGTACTTACTTAGCTAAGTCCAAAGTATCATTGTTAGTATACCAAAAATAAAATAACTTAAATTAGCTTTTGAATGTACATCAAAATGGTGGGAATATAACAACAAGATGAAAAATAAAATTTCAATTTACTCGTACAACACGCTCGATAAATGTATTTTAACACTGTACCGAAATTTAAAATTGTAATACTAAATACTCTGCTGAAATTGAATAATTAAAAAAACGACAACCTTTCTTTTGTACGTCCGATTTTATTCGCGTCAATATTACAACTGAACTCGTCTCACTCAAAAATGTGAGTGTACCTCTCGCATCGGTAGTCCCTTTTTTTGTTTCTTTTGTTCTTTATTCTTTTCTTTCCGTTACATTCCTTTAGAATTGTTACAATTCGGCCCTCCTGACCAGAAATCGCCCCGATTTCACCTGGTTTTGTTTTCTTACAATCAACCCATGGTTTGATATTTGCGACTTCCCAAATCCCCTCGTATGGAACCTGACCTAGCTGAAAACCGTCCGCGTCTTTTATTAAATACCTATCATTCTGCAAAACTTTCATTATTTTGTACGGTCCTTTAAATTTAGGTATAATTTTCTTACATATCCCAGCTCTACTTTCGAAATTCTTTATCATCACATAGTCGTTTTCTTTATACGCGGTCTGAACTCTAAGACGATCCTTTGACATTTTATTTCTATCCTGAGACTTTACCATTCTACCTGCGGCCTCAACTCTCATTTTACTTAAATCTCTGTCCATTCTTTGGTTGTCACACTCATTCATACTTTCCCTCAAAAAATCAATGACTACCCCTCTTTGTTCAACTCCAAACAGTAATTCGCTCGGGGTAACACCAGTACTCCCATGTACCGTGTTGTTTAATGCAAATTCTATCTGTGGTAACACCCTGTCCAAAGAAAGGGCCGTACCGGCGCTAGTCATCTTTGCTATCATTGGGCCTAAGGATCTGTTCACTCTTTCGACTTGGCCATTTGCCTGGGGAGATCCCGTGGCGATCTTTATATGCTGTACATTATTTTCTTCCAAAAACATTTCAAAATCTCTAGATGTAAAAGCACTTCCACGATCGGATATCAATATCTTAGGACGGCTATAGTGTGTGAAATAAGACCGCATTGAATGTATCACCTCCCTGGTATTGGTAGTACTTGTAGCGTATAACTTCACATATTTAGTAAATGCGTCTATCACCAGGTAAACATATTTTTTTTTAGCGGTCTTCAACAAAATAGGACCGAAATGATCCACATGTATAGTATCAAAAGGTGAATTACCTTTTGGAATGTTGTGCATTAACCCTTCATGCTTTCCAAACTTTGGTGAGAAAGCAATGCACTTCAAGCAATTTGAAATGTGATCTTTTACCTTTTCCTTCATCCTAGGAAACCAATATGTCTTCATTATAACCCCAATCACCTTTTCGCAACCCATATGACCCATTTCATCATGATAAACCCGTATCACATTCTCCTCCATACTACGTGGGACATAAAATAAAATACGTTGCCCGACTTTACGATAAACAAGTCCATTCCTCATCTCATAGAAACTACTTTCCCCTTTTTCTAGTTGCTCTCGAATTTTATTTATAGTTTCGTCCTTATATTGCTTTATTGAAAGATTCTGTTCGAATGTGTTTTCTTCCAATATCAAAATATTCGTAGTACGACTGAGTGCATCCACGTGCTGCATTCTACTCCCACCCCGATGCTCGAGTATATAATCGTAATTCTGAAGCTCCAATGCCCATCTGGCTATCCTTGGATTTACTTCCTTCTTGTTCAATGTTAGTGTTAGTGAATTACAATCAGTAATTATCTTGAATCTAAAGCCGTGTAAACATACTCTAAACCTTTTTAACGCACAGATGATTGCCAGTCTTTCCAATTCGAAACTATGATATTTGCTTTCATGTTCGGAGGTCCTCTTGGAAAAATAAAATATTGGATGGAACTTTCCATCTACCTTTTTCTGCATAAGTATGGCTCCAAATCCCAAGGAACTAGCGTCGCAATGCAATTCTGTCTCATCCTTAGGGTCGTATAAAGCCAATATGGGTGCTTCAATCATTTTTTGTTTCAGTTGTTCAAAACAGCGTAATTCTTCCTCACCAAATGCAAAAGCAACATCTTTCTTAACTAGTCTATATAGAGGCCGCGCTATAAGTGAAAAGCCCTCAATAAATTTTCTGAAATAGGAACACAATCCCAAGAAACTATGTACTGCCTTTGAACACTTTGGAACGGGGAAGTTAGCAACGGCTTCGATGCCCTTTTCATCCGGCTTAATGCCTTTCCCTGTCACTACGTACCCCAGGTACTTTACCTTTGATTTCATGAACTGACATTTGTCTAGACATAACTCCAATTTGTTTTGAACTATCCTAACGAATACCTCTTTCATTATTTCCAAATGCTCTTCTACAGTTTCTGTAGCGATCATTATGTCGTCAATGTATATCCTAACCTTGCCTGCCCTTAACAAATCATCAAATACCCGATTCACATAACGCTGAAATTCTGATGGTGCATTCCTTAACCCAAATGGCATTTTCAGGTATTCAAATTGACCTAAGGGTGTCACAAATGACGTATATTTTATTGATTCGGGATGCATACTAACATGATGAAACGCACTTTTTAAATCCAAAAGGGTAAAAATCTTTTTGTTCACCAATCCGTCTAACAAGTCTTCTATTAACGGTATAGGGTAGTTATCCTTTAAAGTTACTTTATTCAACACACGATAGTCTACGCATAATCTTATGTCTCCGGATTTCTTTTTCACCAAGACGATAGGTGAAGAATATTCCGATTTGCTATGCCTAATAACTCCCTGATCCAGCAAGCTGTCTAGTATTACCTGGACCTGTTCCTTTTCAAAGTATGACAATCTACGAGGGGCACAATGGAAGGGCTGTTCATTATTTAAAGTTAATCTCATTTCACATTTTACCTCTGGGATTTCGGGGCGCTTTCTGTTTACATAGTATTCTTTGAACATATCATCAAATTTCTTTTTTTGTACAAAATTGATATCTTCGTTTGATATATATTCTTTACCTTGTTCATCAAATTCAATATTAAATAATTCCTTACATTCTTTTTCATAACTTTCATCATTAAGTTCGTTTCTCTGAATTTTCATTTTAAACCCCCCAATCTTTAGGAAATCTTTTCCTAATATTACCGGACATTGCATTGTTCTATCAGATACAACGAGTAAGTTCATTTTTACTTCCTTTTCTTCACATAAAATTATACACTCAGTTTCTCCGAGAACGGATAATGGACTTTTATTAATCCCTACAAAATTACATTTCTCATTGTTTTCAAATTTTCTTAAGCATACTGATGGAATGAATTTTTCTCGGATGAAGCTGACGGGACTACCGGTGTCGATTAGTGTGCCTAATAAAAATTTATACATATAATTCCTACCTTTCAATATAAAACATAAGTCTCTTACATAATCGTCGTCTGCTTCTTGTTCTTCCATATAGTGGACTCGCTGGACTTTCCTTCTTTCGTTGCAGTTAGCCGCAAAATGTCCCATAGTTCCGCATACATAACAGGATCCGACCTCGCGTTTTGGCTTGCGACACTCGGCGGCGATGTGTCCCAGTGAGTTGCAGTTGAAGCATCTAGTTGGATTTCGCTGCTCGCTGTTCCCAGTATTTGTGGTGTTCGTTGGCCGCGGCCCGGCGTTCGGTGGTTTCGGCAAAGTAACATTAGCAAATGCGTCCAATAACTCGTTTTTGTTAGTGAAGCGATGCATTTGGGCTTGTGCACGCAGCTGCTGGTCTGGTATTCCTTCGATGATGTACTCCACCAATTCCTCATCTGTGATATCGACCTTGCCAGATAGGATCAATTTGTCATGGAAATAATTCTGGAAGTTCTCTCCAAGTAACCACCTTCTCATTTCAAATGATCGGCGCATTCGTAGCCTGCTGATGCGGTTGTCGAAGAGCATCCGCATATCTGCAAGGATTGACTCGATTGGGGCTGTCACAATGTCGGCCCGTGAATGTAGCCATTTGAGAGCCTTTCCTTTTAATTTCGACGCTATGAGAGCTCTCATATTGTTGTCATCTAGTTTGTATGATGATTGCACACTCCTCAGCTGAGACTCCCAAAGCATAAAATTGTCCTCCTCCCCAGAGTACTCAGATACTAAATCCCTCGGCACACTGGCACTAATTTGGTAACACTCGTTTTTAATTATATTTTTTCCTTTTGTATGACACTCTTTTTCATTACTTTGTCCCCCTGTATTATTTTCTGCGCTTTCTTTTTCGTCACTCTTTTTTTCATCACACTTCTTTTCTTTCTCTTTTAACATTAAACACTCATTTTCGCGTTTCAATAACTCAATTTCTTTCTTTTGTAATACCATTTCTTTTTTCAATAGTTTTAACTCTCTTTCCATATATTTCCACTCAATGTCACTGTCACTCATTTTTCCTTTCTTTTGTGTTGCAGCTGTCTGCTCCTCGTCGTCGTCGTCGTCGTCCAACAAATTTGCCTGTGGCTGTGTAGTGTCGTTGTTTTCGCTTCTTACGTTGTCTACATCTGCCGTTTCAATGGCATCACAGCACACATCTGGCGGCTCGCCACGATCCTCTTCGGGGATCGACAGCAAGCGCAACAACAATTCGCTTTTGTTGCCCGTTTTTTTCTTCCCAAGCCTTTCCAGCCATGACTTTAAATGCGACGCAGTGAACTTTCTGTATTGTTCAATGTCAGACATTATTCTTGTTTGTTTTTTTTTTAGATAAGATTAGATAACACTGTTCACAATCCCACTTCTGAATTTTAACACTGTACCGAAATTTAAAATTGTAATACTAAATACTCTGCTGAAATTGAATAATTAAAAAAACGACAACCTTTCTTTTGTACGTCCGATTTTATTCGCGTCAATATTACAACTGAACTCGTCTCACTCAAAAATGTGAGTGTACCTCTCGCATCGGTAGTCCCTTTTTTTGTTTCTTTTGTTCTTTATTCTTTTCTTTCCGTTACATTCCTTTAGAATTGTTACAATTCGGCCCTCCTGACCAGAAATCGCCCCGATTTCACCTGGTTTTGTTTTCTTACAATCAACCCATGGTTTGATATTTGCGACTTCCCAAATCCCCTCGTATGGAACCTGACCTAGCTGAAAACCGTCCGCGTCTTTTATTAAATACCTATCATTCTGCAAAACTTTCATTATTTTGTACGGTCCTTTAAATTTAGGTATAATTTTCTTACATATCCCAGCTCTACTTTCGAAATTCTTTATCATCACATAGTCGTTTTCTTTATACGCGGTCTGAACTCTAAGACGATCCTTTGACATTTTATTTCTATCCTGAGACTTTACCATTCTACCTGCGGCCTCAACTCTCATTTTACTTAAATCTCTGTCCATTCTTTGGTTGTCACACTCATTCATACTTTCCCTCAAAAAATCAATGACTACCCCTCTTTGTTCAACTCCAAACAGTAATTCGCTCGGGGTAACACCAGTACTCCCATGTACCGTGTTGTTTAATGCAAATTCTATCTGTGGTAACACCCTGTCCAAAGAAAGGGCCGTACCGGCGCTAGTCATCTTTGCTATCATTGGGCCTAAGGATCTGTTCACTCTTTCGACTTGGCCATTTGCCTGGGGAGATCCCGTGGCGATCTTTATATGCTGTACATTATTTTCTTCCAAAAACATTTCAAAATCTCTAGATGTAAAAGCACTTCCACGATCGGATATCAATATCTTAGGACGGCTATAGTGTGTGAAATAAGACCGCATTGAATGTATCACCTCCCTGGTATTGGTAGTACTTGTAGCGTATAACTTCACATATTTAGTAAATGCGTCTATCACCAGGTAAACATATTTTTTTTTAGCGGTCTTCAACAAAATAGGACCGAAATGATCCACATGTATAGTATCAAAAGGTGAATTACCTTTTGGAATGTTGTGCATTAACCCTTCATGCTTTCCAAACTTTGGTGAGAAAGCAATGCATTTCAAGCAATTTGAAATGTGATCTTTTACCTTTTCCTTCATCCTAGGAAACCAATATGTCTTCATTATAACCCCAATCACCTTTTCGCAACCCATATGACCCATTTCATCATGATAAACCCGTATCACATTCTCCTCCATACTACGTGGGACATAAAATAAAATACGTTGCCCGACTTTACGATAAACAAGTCCATTCCTCATCTCATAGAAACTACTTTCCCCTTTTTCTAGTTGCTCTCGAATTTTATTTATAGTTTCGTCCTTATATTGCTTTATTGAAAGATTCTGTTCGAATGTGTTTTCTTCCAATATCAAAATATTCGTAGTACGACTGAGTGCATCCACGTGCTGCATTCTACTCCCACCCCGATGCTCGAGTATATAATCGTAATTCTGAAGCTCCAATGCCCATCTGGCTATCCTTGGATTTACTTCCTTCTTGTTCAATGTTAGTGTTAGTGAATTACAATCAGTAATTATCTTGAATCTAAAGCCGTGTAAATATACTCTAAACCTTTTTAACGCACAGATGATTGCCAGTGTTTCCAATTCGAAACTATGATATTTGCTTTCATGTTCGGAGGTCCTCTTGGAAAAATAAAATATTGGATGGAACTTTCCATCTACCTTTTTCTGCATAAGTATGGCTCCAAATCCCAAGGAACTAGCGTCGCAATGCAATTCTGTCTCATCCTTAGGGTCGTATAAAGCCAATATGGGTGCTTCAATCATTTTTTGTTTCAGTTGTTCAAAACAGCGTAATTCTTCCTCACCAAATGCAAAAGCAACATCTTTCTTAACTAGTCTATATAGAGGCCGCGCTATAAGTGAAAAGCCCTCAATAAATTTTCTGAAATAGGAACACAATCCCAAGAAACTATGTACTGCCTTTGAACACTTTGGAACGGGGAAGTTAGCAACGGCTTCGATGCCCTTTTCATCCGGCTTAATGCCTTTCCCTGTCACTACGTACCCCAGGTACTTTACCTTTGATTTCATGAACTGACATTTGTCTAGACATAACTCCAATTTGTTTTGAACTATCCTAACGAATACCTCTTTCATTATTTCCAAATGCTCTTCTACAGTTTCTGTAGCGATCATTATGTCGTCAATGTATATCCTAACCTTGCCTGCCCTTAACAAATCATCAAATACCCGATTCACATAACGCTGAAATTCTGATGGTGCATTCCTTAACCCAAATGGCATTTTCAGGTATTCAAATTGACCTAAGGGTGTCACAAATGACGTATATTTTATTGATTCGGGATGCATACTAACATGATGAAACGCACTTTTTAAATCCAAAAGGGTAAAAATCTTTTTGTTCACCAATCCGTTTAACAAGTCTTCTATTAACGGTATAGGGTAGTTATCCTTTAAAGTTACTTTATTCAACACACGATAGTCTACGCATAATCTTATGTCTCCGGATTTCTTTTTCACCAAGACGATAGGTGAAGAATATTCCGATTTGCTATGCCTAATAACTCCCTGATCCAGCAAGCTGTCTAGTATTACCTGGACCTGTTCCTTTTCAAAGTATGACAATCTACGAGGGGCACAATGGAAGGGCTGTTCATTATTTAAAGTTAATCTCATTTCACATTTTACCTCTGGGATTTCGGGGCGCTTTCTGTTTACATAGTATTCTTTGAACATATCATCAAATTTCTTTTTTTGTACAAAATTGATATCTTCGTTTGATATATATTCTTTACCTTGTTCATCAAATTCAATATTAAATAATTCCTTACATTCTTTTTCATAACTTTCATCATTAAGTTCGTTTCTCTGAATTTTCATTTTAAACCCCCCAATCTTTAGGAAATCTTTTCCTAATATTACCGGACATTGCATTGTTCTATCAGATACAACGAGTAAGTTCATTTTTACTTCCTTTTCTTCACATAAAATTATACACTCAGTTTCTCCGAGAACGGATAATGGACTTTTATTAATCCCTACAAAATTACATTTCTCATTGTTTTCAAATTTTCTTAAGCATACTGATGGAATGAATTTTTCTCGGATGAAGCTGACGGGACTACCGGTGTCGATTAGTGTGCCTAATAAAAATTTATACATATAATTCCTACCTTTCAATATAAAACATAAGTCTCTTACATAATCGTCGTCTGCTTCTTGTTCTTCCATATAGTGGACTCGCTGGACTTTCCTTCTTTCGTTGCAGTTAGCCGCAAAATGTCCCATAGTTCCGCATACATAACAGGATCCGACCTCGCGTTTTGGCTTGCGACACTCGGCGGCGATGTGTCCCAGTGAGTTGCAGTTGAAGCATCTAGTTGGATTTCGCTGCTCGCTGTTCCCAGTATTTGTGGTGTTCGTTGGCCGCGGCCCGGCGTTCGGTGGTTTCGGCAAAGTAACATTAGCAAATGCGTCCAATAACTCGTTTTTGTTAGTGAAGCGATGCATTTGGGCTTGTGCACGCAGCTGCTGGTCTGGTATTCCTTCGATGATGTACTCCACCAATTCCTCATCTGTGATATCGACCTTGCCAGATAGGATCAATTTGTCATGGAAATAATTCTGGAAGTTCTCTCCAAGTAACCACCTTCTCATTTCAAATGATCGGCGCATTCGTAGCCTGCTGATGCGGTTGTCGAAGAGCATCCGCATATCTGCAAGGATTGACTCGATTGGGGCTGTCACAATGTCGGCCCGTGAATGTAGCCATTTGAGAGCCTTTCCTTTTAATTTCGACGCTATGAGAGCTCTCATATTGTTGTCATCTAGTTTGTATGATGATTGCACACTCCTCAGCTGAGACTCCCAAAGCATAAAATTGTCCTCCTCCCCAGAGTACTCAGATACTAAATCCCTCGGCACACTGGCACTAATTTGGTAACACTCGTTTTTAATTATATTGTTTCCTTTTGTATGACACTCTTTTTCATTACTTTGTCCCCCTGTATTATTTTCTGCGCTTTCTTTTTCGTCACTCTTTTTTTCATCACACTTCTTTTCTTTCTCTTTTAACATTAAACACTCATTTTCGCGTTTCAATAACTCAATTTCTTTCTTTTGTAATACCATTTCTTTTTTCAATAGTTTTAACTCTCTTTCCATATATTTCCACTCAATGTCACTGTCACTCATTTTTCCTTTCTTTTGTGTTGCAGCTGTCTGCTCCTCGTCGTCGTCGTCGTCGTCGTCCAACAAATTTGCCTGTGGCTGTGTAGTGTCGTTGTTTTCGCTTCTTACGTTGTCTACATCTGCCGTTTCAATGGCATCACAGCACACATCTGGCGGCTCGCCACGATCCTCTTCGGGGATCGACAGCAAGCGCAACAACAATTCGCTTTTGTTGCCCGTTTTTTTCTTCCCAAGCCTTTCCAGCCATGACTTTAAATGCGACGCAGTGAACTTTCTGTATTGTTCAATGTCAGACATTATTCTTGTTTGTTTTTTTTTTTTAGATAAGATTAGATAACACTGTTCACAATCCCACTTCTGAATTTTAACACTGTACCGAAATTTAAAATTGTAATACTAAATACTCTGCTGAAATTGAATAATTAAAAAAACGACAACCTTTCTTTTGTACGTCCGATTTTATTCGCGTCAATATTACAACTGAACTCGTCTCACTCAATAATGTGAGTGTACCTCTCGCATCGGTAGTCCCTTTTTTTGTTTCTTTTGTTCTTTATTCTTTTCTTTCCGTTACATTCCTTTAGAATTGTTACAGTATCTACATTATGTAGGGAAAAAATTAACATGCTAAAGCGAAGTGATGTGTGAGCTAAATGCTTATAAAGAATGAGATAACTATTTGTTGTTCATGATAATTTACTGCAGTTTTACAATCATTACACCAGACTGACACTAATGCAGTGGACTTTGTGCGCTGAGTTCATTTCGTTGGATTCATGTTGTCTTGTCCGTTTATAGTTATCGCATTCCACTGAATGTCGATAACATTTATCTATTTACCTACATATCGTAGCTTAGCAAGCAAACTGTCATAAGTGAGTTAACTATACAAAAAAGGTGCAAAGAAATACAAGGGGTATTCACGATGCACCTGGTCTAGTATCACTGCAAAGATGCAAAAGTGCAAATTTTGCTCTCACTGCAACAACAAAATATACCGACTAAAATGTGGCAACAGTTTTGCACATTCGCTATAGGTCATAGGTCATAGGTTAAAAAGCGGTATGCAATTCGCATACAGCACTAGGCACCAGAAGGGCCCATCGGGATCCCTAGGGAACCGCTTGAAAGACTTAAATTGGAGAAAACCTAAAAACCTAAAAAAAAACTTTTCCTAGACAGAGCCCAATCTTCCTGCAGAACTTAACCAGCTTCCTATGGTCTATGCCACTCAGCTCCCCTAATTCCTCGAAGAAGTATTCCCCTAGAATCCTCCTACGATTCTGTGCTATTCCATCGCTTTCACACAATATGTGTGTTATGTCTTCCTCAGCTTGTAGATCACCACAGAACCTGCACGTGTCCACATCCACCAGACCAAGTCGCCTAGCATGCTTTCTTAGAAGACAGTGCCTGACATAATCTCAATTACTGTTCTAAGCTGTTCCCTGCTCAATTTTAGAATTTCCTTAGATCTTTTCTTGTCCAAATGGTGCCAAAGGGCTCTAGACACCCTATGTCCCTCTAAGTTCTGCCACCTGAGGTCAGCAATTTTTATGATTTTTTCATTGATTTTTCCCTTAAAGACGCCCAGGGGTAGTTTAATGTTCACACCTCCGCTATTTTCCAGCTCCCCTCCCTTTCTTGCTAGCTCATCGGCTTGCTAATTTCCCTCTATACCGCTGTGTCCCGGTACCCAGCACAGTCTTACTCAATTCCGTCTATATACTGCTTTTAGCATTGTGCGACAGTTTCTGACTATCTCAGAGTTAATGTTAGGAGATTCAACTGCCATAAGTGTCGCCTGACTGTCAATATACATAGATGGCAATATCTCTTCCCGACAATGATCCCATCTGCACTATCTCTGTCGCCCTTAGAACAGCCAGAACTCCCGATTGGAAGATACTGCTTGTGTCCGGGAGTCGTATAGACTCTCTCAGGTCTGGATCAGCAGAAAAAAATGCCAGAACCCGTTCTCTCCCCCGTCTTAGAGCCGTCAGTGTAGATAGCAACCTCGTTTGGTATTGTGACTGCATCTCTTTGCCACTCCTCCCTTCGCGGATGTGACATCTCATAGGGGATGTCATGGTCGACCAAGGGGCAAATCTCATAAGTCCGTATAGGACTTCCGGGTAGCACATCAGTTAAGATCGTGCGGTGCCCAAAACTACAGTCCTTAAACTGGCCTAAATTTTTGAGGCGCAAAGCGCTGTTTCCAGCAAGTTGCTGTATTTTTAAGTCTAGCGGGATAAAGTGCAGGAAGGCGTCCAGTGCTGCCGTAGGAGTAACTGGCAACAGCCGAAATCTCCTCTACTTTTTATCAACTGCAGAATTGTATATGAGTTCGGAATACCAAACTCGAAACTCAATTACAATCACATAATGAGCTTCTTCACCTGTGTTTACCATACGATAAAAAAAAGTGTATCGTCCCGTTACCACATTATTAATTTATAATTATTAATAATTATAAATCAAATAAATCACTAAAAAAAACGCTCGACAATCATAAGCAGGTTGTTTAAAAATCCTTTACAACAAAGAAGAAAGAGTAACGGTAGACTGTCGATGCTAGGATTCGAAAAGATAAAACTGTATTCTGTTTAAATAATCTTTATTAGCTCTCTATCAATGTCTTTGTTCCTTACTATTCTAGTAATTCACTTACTTAATACAATAATTCACTTTCATTTTTGTCCACCCCGGGAACTTATGCAGCGGTCGACAGTTGAACCCAATTTTCGATGACTCCAAGACCAGTGATTTAATGTAGCCCAATAAAAAAAAAGTTTAGGGGCGTTAAATCACACGATCTTGGCGGCCAATAGACGGGTCTGTTTGTCGAGATAACACGTTCACCGAAATGAGACTTCAATAACTCGATTGTTGCACCCGTTGTGTGGCTTGTAGCACCGTCTTTTTGGAACCACATATCACTGATGTCCAATTCATGCGATCACTCAAAGAGGTAACGTTCCAACATGTCTCTGCACCATTTACCGTAACATGACGGTCATTTTCATCGACGAAAAAAAACGACCGAACCGAGGGTTTAGCTTCCTTGCAATTTGGACTTTGTACGGAAACAAGTTTAAGTCATCAACATCATAAATTATCCGTTGTAATGACCGTCTGCTAACTCCAATTTGAGCCGATAAATTTTGAGTCGAAACGCTTGGATTTGCCTGAATTGAAGATGCTACATCCGCGATTGTGTGTTGAACCCGAATATAGGGATCTCGATGGGTCTTCGTGCGATGCTTCCAGATTCGGCAAACATGTTTACCAGCCTCATAATGGTCCATCTACTCGGGGGAGTGCAGCCAAACTCCCGCCGTAATTCCCTTAGGACGGCGAAGGACTGCAAGGTATGGTACCGCTGCACTATCCAAATCCTCTTTCCCGTATCCCAAGCATTGATTTTAATAAATCTAAATAGCAAACTGCCAAATAAAAAAAAATGAGTGTGCTTAAGAGAACAGGACTGAAGTAAAACTTCTTTAGCTCCATATATATGTACATATACAATTTTATATATGTATAATATATACAGTATATACATATATTAATTTTTTACAAATATTTAAATTTATTATGGGATTTCATTGATAAATTATTATTTTTGAATAGATTTTTTATTTTTTTTTCATAATTTTCATTATTTTTATTATCGGATACATCAGTAATTACTGTGGTTGATTGTAAGACCGAGACAATAGGCTTATGGTATGAGAAATAAGATACATGTGATTGTGTTCGAATGAAAATTAGAAAGATAACTGGATCGATTGTTGTTCCATGTCTTATGCATTTCGGTTATTATTCATTTGTAGTTCTAATTTACCTTGTAGACAGTTTACCAAGAGTTGTCCATCTTCGGACGAGAAATTAATATTGAAATCCCCTGCTGAAATTAGTGGCAACGTATGATAGTTTTCTCCTAATTCTTCAGAGCCTACTCGATAGTTGATGTGTAAACATGTAGGCGCGTCAGCGTTACATTACTTTAAGAACTTTGTTTTTTTTTTAAATTGTGGGCGTGTCAGTGGGCGAATTTTGAAAATATTTACAAATGAGCATCAAGGGCCCCTGGAGAGTCTATATTATAAATTTCAGCTCCCTAGCTCAAACTTTGGTTTTTTGCCGTCCGACCTGAAAGTCTGACGATGAAGGTGACGCTAGATATTTCCAACTAAGGAACTGCGATTCATGGACACAATGACTTTACTCACTTCCAGTAAATTTCATCTGTCGGCAACTGTTTTAGATATAGCTTTCTCCTTTGGATCGGTTTGGATATATGATAAGAGCTAAGTATTGCCCTCTATTGAGGAGATTCAAGGGTGCTTACCCATTCCATGAACCTTTCCGCCGACTAAATTGTATGGGTTGTAACAAAAGAGCGTATGATACGAAACGTAGCTCTCTCTCTCTTTCTATCTTCACTAACTTATATTTCCCTCTCAACTTCCGTTTTCCCGGAAGTTCACTTTTGTCTACACTTCCGTTTTACCGGAAGTGTACTCTCGTCTACACTTCCGTTTTACCGGAGGTGTACGTTTGTCTACACTTCCATAACGCACTCACCAGCTTACTCCACAAGTCAAGCGTGCGTAAAGAAGTTTTACACAGATTAAAAGTTACTACGTTTTTTTTTGTAGCACGATTCGAGCGCCACGCTGTATTTGTACCTACTCGAGCGCAGAGCATATCCATCAAAAGGATGTGTTTTAACCCTTATGGAACGATCGCTGTAAAAAAAAAGGGTACACATTATATTTTGCCTGTACCACTACATGCGGCGTGCTTAATGATTGTGGGTGCCAACGTTTTTTCATAATGTATTTTCAAAGGCGTATTGACTTGAATTCTTGTCAGTCGTGCGAAACAATTGACGAAAACACAATACGGGGTGACGCGTGTTAGTTCTCAGAGCAAACAAAAAAGAGTGTACGTCTTTTTTAATAGATAAAGGTCCACTCTTTTTTAATTTAAAAATATTGTAATATATCTTTCAATACCGCTGAAATGATCGAAAGATTAGACAGGTTATACGATATTTGTAATTCGTCTAGGTTTAAAGATCCCAAAAAATTCAGAAAGCCATTTTTTTGGAAATGAGGAGCAAGTTAGTTTCTTAAATGAAATAAATATGTTTTTCCAAAATATTACTTTTTTTGATCAGTATTTAAGGGCAGATGGTATTCAATTCCCTTTAACGAGAAAACTCAATCAAGATTGCCTGGAAGTTATTTCGCGGTTTAACGCATAACAAGTTACTGACCCTATTTCAATTCATTTGTTCATTTAACACGTTCGCGCACGTAAGGTGTACACACGTCTTCGTCGGCTTTCTCGGTGGTGCATAAAAATCTCCCTTTTTCAGCATGACGTATATACATGTCTTAAATCACATTGAGTTTAAAGGAAACCTAATTTTATACGCACCAGCAGCAGTAATCATCTCCCCGTTCTACTGCTGATTTTAGCGATTTTATGCCTGTTTGAGTTTGACGAAATGTTTCTAAGTGCAATAGTTTTTGAAATAATCAAAATGCACCACCGTTAGTCATCAAAAATGAATACCGTGCGCGAACGTGTTAAAAGATCATTTTCAGCAAAGTACATGGAGGATATAACCCATGAAAACTGCGAGCTAACTGTGAATTTAGAACTTCCCGACGTTGAAATGCAGTTAACCCAAAAAGAAGAACAATGTGAGAAACATTTCCAAAACCGAATCTGACTATAAAACTGTTCATTTCTGTGACGAAAATGCATTTTATTATTTTGCGGGCTACATTTAGAAAAAAGACGGTCAAAAATACAAGTTTGAGCTGAAATTAAGTCAGAAACCTAGTGTTCACAGATTTCAAAGAATATGAGGGTGCGCATTTAACACGCAATTTGTACTTTCGTAATAATTTTGCAATGAAAATGTATAATATATTAAAAAATTAATTTGATTATTTTGCTGTTAAAATCAAAACAAAGAATTTCTTATAATATTTTATGTACGTGTTGGAGTGTATCACATTATTTAAAAATTAAATAGGATTATCAAAAAAGGCAACAAAAAGCAAAAATATCTTAGTGTAACATGCATGTAGTTCTTATTTAATTAAAAAAAAAAAGTGTGACAAATTAATGTTAGTCTTTATTTAACGGAGCACCATGTACCCTTTTCCGAAAAAACAGTCCTCCTCTTTTATCTCTATCTTACACAGTACTTAAAGGCACCCTTACATGGTCAATCGGTCGACATCATGCATCGTGTATGTGTGGATTGAAGCTACCCCTTACACAGTTCAATCGATTGACGTGAAATTTTTAGTTTTTGTGAGTTTTCGTGGTGTACGGATGTGCGATAAGGGAAACGGATGATTGTATTGCATATATTGCTCTTGCAATATATTCTTGAATTGTACTGCGAGATGCACACGGAGATTCGCTGTCTTTAATGAAACAAATTTCATTAAAATACCAGTTGGTTCACTGAAATTATTAACACCGGATCCGCTTTTGTTTAATTCATTTAAATGTTTTAGCTCGCGCCGAAAATTCGTTCTCAACGTATTTATTTTTCTGGTGACATCCGCTTTTTGTGCGTCAGGATTTTTTTTTATTTTTTTTTTGTTAAAAAAAGGAAATCCAAATCCCAGAGCAGTCAGACTCGGTAACGGTCCATTGTACTACCAGGCAGAAATCCGTCTTTTGGTGTAGAGGCATGTGATTGGGTGGCGTATGTTGTTGTTCCCCATGGGGATTGAACCTGCACCGCACGGGTCACAAACCAACACACTAACCTCTGCACCGTCGCCACCCTCGTGCGTCAGGATACATTTCTTTATACTTTTGCAGTAAAACTTAATATTGTTGCATTTTTTGTTTCGGTCGCTATAATCTTTCACTTTGACATCCCATAAACTTGGTAATAACCGATACGTTTCAATTAATTCCGATACAAATGCTCGGTCTTCATCGTCCTTCAGTTTTCCGCACATGTTTTCGCTTCCGCGACACAAAACACAATGAAGTAATTACGTCAATCCAACCTTTACACGTATCAATCGGCATGACGTTCATCATGCAAAATCAAACTTGCTTTGATTTTCGTCAATCAGACTTCACCAAATGTGTGTGACTCATACAGATACATTTTCACAAACACATGCTAGTGTTGATGTCATTCGATTGACCGTGTAAGGGCCCCTTAATATATCCATCCAGTTCTAGTGTCTGTGTGACACTGCCGTACTTGCTGATAAGAACTGATAAAGAAAACGTCGATTGTCCCTTCCCTACTCATTATATGGCTATACTCTGCTCGAGAGGCATTGAAGTATATTAACCTTTAACTTTTCATTTTAACCTATATGATGGAATTGATGATACAGCTAATAATATAATTACTACATCTACTTGGCGAAATACCAATCGAACATATCCACCCGGCTTTCACAAATCACAAGCTCTATACCTTCCGGATAAAATCTCTTAACGTGCCTTCAATTTAGCAAATTAAAAATAAATAATTACTTATTCACATTGACATAAGGAATACTTGCATAGTCAAATCCTTCACAAAATAAACAGTCGTTAGACTGCCATATTATGTCGCCACACATTCCATTTTTATCCACCATTTTTCGCATGCCATATTTTCCAATCGTTACTATGGCAACGCTGGACATCACGTATTGCAAGACGTGGTTTCCTTTTAACTGAGTCCAAACATAAATTCTTTAATTTGTTGTGTACCTTTTAAACCGCAAACAAAAATAAAAAGCAAAACAGAAAAATGACTGATCACGCCACTTTTTCGAACTTTGGACTTTTCTACAGTCTGATAAGAGAGCAAAACGAAGCACGTCAGAGTCGAGGAGGTGTAGATAATCTAATTTTATTCTTCTTGGAACCCCTTTGCCGTCCCTTTGTCATTGACTGGACGAAATTTTATACATTTTTAAAAAAAATGCTGCAATGGTCTAGCTCTTTACTCAGCGTTGCATTGAGTAATTTTTATTATCTCTTTGTTCGAATGAATAATTTATATTATTTCGTTGAGTTTGGAATACGCGAATTGTGTTAAATCAAATTTATTCATTTAAGTCAAAGATTTTGGGAACTTATTTCAGTGTCTAATTCTGGACTTTTTTATTGGAAAAATAATTTCGCTTCGCAGCTATTTTATACTAGGTACTAGTACTAGTGAACCTTCTTAGCTTAAGAGAGACTCCACATCCACTTCCACCACTTGAGTCAAAATTGACGAAAGTAAAAACTACTCTTTGCTCTCTTTTCTTTACAACACATTCATTAATGATCATTCGCGGTGATTCGTTCAGATTCGTTTATATTCAAGTGCTTTGTACATACAGATACATTCCTCTATTTATTTATTTTTTTGGGATCTAGCTCGCCTAGCTGGCTCGCTGATGCTTGGTATTTTGATCTTTGGACTTTTATTTTCCGTTCGGAAGCCAGAAAGCCTGACGTGAATAATCCATTGGGCAAGACAGCTGTCGTAATGAGCAAGAATGCTGTAATTTTTGTTTCATTTAGTACCTACCTATGTTTTTTCTTTTATTTAAATTCTTAATGTAGTATGAAAGATACTTGGGCATTGGGCTTACCTACTTACTTTGTAAATTGAGTAAATTGAATTGAATTGAAATTTTTCGAGTTCTGTGAATGGCTACATTTTTATTATGTCCTTTTAGATTTTTTGACATGAACTAGGCCAGCCGAGCGATACGAGCCGGTATCCACCTATTCATAATTTTTGTTGCCATGACGCTATTTTTTTTTTATACGCAAATTATTAAAATTTCTGGAACCGGATAGGTGTACCTGCCCCAATTACAGTAAGCTTTTATGACTGACCGACAAACGGTCAGTAGGTAGTTAGGCTTCTCTGTTTGTTGTGTTACCCAATGCACTTTTGGCTTAATTTCGAAACGAAGATAGGAACTAGGAAGATACACTCCAGCTCAACTGAATAGGTTCAACACTTTTAAAAAGTAATATGGTAATATCTCTTTTTTTTGTATAAATTAATTAATTATTAATGGAACACAAAAGTATGCGGTGCCTGAAACACGTATATGGGTCATTCTTTTACAAACCGTACAGATTTGAACAAAAAATTACCGACACATTCTTGATTTGCCTGAAATTTTTTTCACTGGTTCTATATCGAATAAAAAGAGACCGTGTTTGAGGATTTTTATTTATTATTTTTTTTTTGAAAATTTGAAATTTTGAGATTTTCGTGATTTTTGCCTTGGAGACTCATTTTCAAAAATTCATAACTCCGATTCTTTTCAAGCTAGAGGAAACTTTTTTTTCATTGTCAAGATAAAAGAGTGAATTTTAAGAAAAAAATAGTTCCAACAAAATTTATAAAAAAAAATTATATTGTTATAAACAATTTAATTGTTTAAATCAATTTTTAACAATGTTACCCACCACTTAGCCTGTTTTAAGTATAACCATCGTATTCTACGTCAAATTTTACATCTAAAATGATTTTTTTATCGATGGAGAAATGATTACCTATTACTATTGCAAAAAAATTAAATAAACTAGCGCGGTACCTGACGTCGGCGCAAAGTACACGTCATATTCTCGCCTCATATCGTGTGTAGTGTGTAAAAATGATGTATTGTATACTGTAGGTATAATTTAACTATTATTTAATAAGTTAATATTATTTATTAATAAAAATTAAAAAAATAGTGATCATGCAATATCTGTCGTTTAAAAACAAAGAATGTCAGTTTTTAAATATGAATCGTTCCGCAGCGTCGGCTGCCAGTCATAATACTGAGTCTCTATGACTCGTTCAAATGCTCCATCTATTCTTTACTTTAGGCTGTATTCGGAAACGATAGTTTCGTCAATTTTGGTCAGGCAGTAGGTTGGCAAAAATTTATTGAAACTGTCAACTTCAAACAGTGGATAACAAGTTAGAGAACTTCATTACATACTTTGATATCTAGTGTAGATGCATTTTTAGAATCTTTAAGTAGTGGTTTAAGTAAATTGTTGCTACAATCGTTTTTAGTAAATAAGCAAAGGCAGTTTATAAATGGCAAAAAAACTAAACTGATGAAAAATGAATGCATTGTAACAAAATTATGTTCAGGGCATACATTGCAATAATGATCAAGTAACAATACATCCATTTTCTTTTACTACAAAGATGACAACGACGAATTAAAAATTAAAAGTTTTGTTTCTGTTTCTGAGTGCTTACGTCATGATACTGTTGCTGTTCATCTATTTCAAAGACAACTAGTAAAATTTATAAAAACACATTTAAAATAATGTCAATAAAATAATATACTTTTCGGACGGTGCGAGTGGACAAAATAAAAATAAAAAGAATTTTATAAATTTGTAGATTTTAAAAAGGCAGCTGAGTGGCAGTTCTTCCCAAAATCACATGACAAAGGACCATGAGACGTAGTAGGTGGAACTCTGAAACGACTTGCTGCTAGAGCAAGCCATCAAAGGGCGAATAATCAAATCCGTACACCAAAAGAGTTATTTGACTGGGCTATAGAAGCTCTACCAAGTATTACGTGTTCCTATTCAACCAATGATGAGTACAACGAAGAAGAAAAACGACTATCAGCACGTTTCCAAAAAGCTTTAAGGATAAAAAGAACTTTAAAATATCATTGTATGATTCCAATCTCGCTTCAAGAGTTAGAAGCAAAGCAATTGTCTTTGTATACAAAAAAAAAAATTGTAAAAATAAGTAAGTAAGAAATGAATATTATTATAATTATAAATATTTAGACTGATATAATATTGAGACAGAAAAATGTACATGTAGAATGCTTATGAATTAAAATCATAATATATCACTTTATTACCTGAAATAATGTTATTTTTTATTTAAATTTGCCCCAATTTTTTAAAAAACCTTATTTATTAATCAATAATACTGTTCAATTAATTATATATACACTATTATTCATATAATACAGAAAACAACGATATGAGGCGAGAATATGAGGTATACTTTGCAACTGGTGCGCCGAATTCAGGTACCGCGCTAGTTTATTTAATTTTTTTGCAATAGTAATAATCATTTCTCCATCGATAAAAAATCATTTTAGATGTAAAATTTGACGTAGAATACGATGGCCAAACTTAAAACAAGATAAGTGGTGGGTAATAGTGTTAAACATTGATTTAAACAATTAAATTGTTTATAACAATATAATTTTTTTTATAAATTTTGTTGGAACTATTTTTTTCTTAAAAGTCACTCTTTTATCTTGACAATGAAAAAAAACAGTTTCCTCTAGCTTGATAATAACCGGAGTTATGAATTTTTGAAAATCAGTCTCCAAGGCAAAAATCACGAAAATCTCAAAATTTCTACCCCCTCTATTTTCAAAAAAAAAATAAATAATAAATAAAAATCCTTAAACAGGTGTCTCTTTTTTTTCGATATAGAACCCGTGAAAAAAATTTCAGGCAAATCAAAAATGTGTCGGTCAGAATGGTGTTCGGTTTGTAAAAGAATGACCCATATACTTACTCACTGCTTATTTTTTTTCAAAAACAACAAAAAAAGGCGATTTATTTTGGATAAACTGAATACCTATTGGTTCAGAAACTTAAAATTAAAAAAAAAATCACATCTTTTCTTGTTAATATGTGTATAGTATGTATATGTATTCAATACTAATTTAGTATTTTGTACTCCCTCCTTTGTTCAAAATAACTTCACACATTCGGTTTGTCTAAGATATTTTCCAATATCCCTAAGCGGAATCGTAGATCAGGCTTTTTTAATGGCTTCGATCAGGGTCGCAGAATCGCCGAATTCTCTCCCGCCCTCATAAACTCTTCGGAACAACAGCCCGCAAAACGTTCTCAATATAATATTAATGTCCACGGAGTACGGCGGCCACTCAAGCAATTTAACATTTTGGTCCTTTATCTACTACCCTAGCTGTATGAATGGAAGCGTTGTCGTGCTGCTATGTCCATGGAATCCGTTGGAAAACGTTTGGGAAACGTGCAAAAGCCTTTTGTAGTACAGTTTTATATGCATTTGCGTTAATTTTTGATGATACGAACTGCAGCTTAAAATACCTATAATACGATATTGCCCCCAACACCATTACGCCACCTGAACAGGTGTGGTGACGACTTAACACGCGTTCCTCCTTTCGCAGGTTGTTAAAGTAGTATGTAGTTGTAGCCGCGGTCCATCCATGTTGAATTTTCGTCGGAAAACACCACAATGTGCCACTCCCTTTTCCACGTCATAGGTTCTCGAGCAAACCGAACGCGCGCAGCTTTGCGCACATCATTGAGAGGTGTTTTTTTTTACTTTTAGCCTCTTCAAATACTTGGCACTCCGAATAATAGGTTTTACGGTTGCCACACGTGCATTAACTCTGCATTCTCTGATGATACCTAAGTCTTCTATCTGCTGTTTTTGTCGCGTATTGAAAACCTCCTTTCATATTGTTTCCATAACGGGATAGATAGATTACGAATGAAATTACTAACAACATTTTGGCTCCGACCAATTTTTTTTTAGCGATTTCGGTCTGTTTTAGCCCAGTTTCCAAATGCCCCTTTATTTGGCCTTTTTCAAAATCATCCAATTACTTCCCCACGGGCTCATTTTACAAAAAACAGCAGAAGTTACTTTTAATTAAAAAAAAATGTACGTCGATACGTTGTCGGTATAGATTACAAACTGAAGTCATTGCCCTTGATTGAACCTAATCTGATGAGCCAAACAAATGCAGTGCTTTTGGTGAATATAATGATAAAAACAAAATTCTAATTTACCGTTTCACACATCACGTTATTTTTCTCTTCTATGTTATGTGCAAACAAATGAAGTTACAAAGCATGCAAAAAAGTAAATATATAATGCAAGACTTGGAGAGAAGACACTCATTACAAAACAGAATTTTTTGAACCTATTGAGTTGAGCAGGAGTGTACCTACAAAAAGCCAGTTTCTTACGAAGAAAACGCATTTCTTGGGATCTTGGTAAGTGCATAAATGGTGAACGGGCTGCAAATTTGTGATTTAAAACGAGGTAGGTATACACTACACACGTCAGTCTATATATATATATAATTATGAACATATGAGTGTGGATTGCATCATGGAATATTGGAAAGAAGGTTTGAAGTGTTGAAAAGAGTTTTTATCATATCGCTGTGCTTACTTACTCCTACCTACATAATTAATGTACACCAAGTCGCGTCTCTTCATTAATTGCGTATTCAATTTCAAGGTTACTTAGTACTCGAATATACTCATGGGGTCTATTTTTAATTTTGTTGTTTTTATGAACGGGGTAGTGGGGACTCTTTCTTGAAATATGTAAAATTATTGAAGAGAGAATTTATCAACAATACTTTTCAGGTATATTTTTCCAGTGAAGGTCGTTTCCGAAACCGGTGCGGCGTTAATAAGGTCTTGTCTCCGATATTCACTCTCAATATAACGTTAAAAATGTGTTCAATCATATAACTTGTTTATTAGGAGTCGTGCAAGGTTAAGCTTAAAGAATCAAGCATTGACTACATCAGGGGTTGTCAAACTTTGAAAGTACAGGTTTGGTATTGTGTAACGTAGCCCTAGTCGAAATATGTGTACAATGACACTAGGAACAGAAAATTAAATAAAAAAAACGGTAATCTTAAAGTATAAAAATATAAATATGACATGCGCCATGCACATTATATTAAACTCTAATGGTAGAAACAGGTTAACACTTCAACTCCGACTTCAACTTTGACAACCACGCCCCACGCTTCAGAACCAATGCCTTTTAATGGATGGAACACATTAGCAACTCAACCTCGAACTTTCACTTCAACGTTAGACCTAAATCGTAAATTCAAAGTTGCGGTGCAAATCCCACCAAACCTGCGGCGATGTTTTCAGTTTTCAAAAAAATGCAAAAGCGAATTTTCTTTCTTGTTTCTATTTTGACATAATTTTCTCTTTTGCTTACAACCATTTTTTGTTTCGCTCTCCAAGTTGAATTTTTCAATGCATTTGACTCGACTTCAAACGCTGAAGTTCTCGCTCCTGTCAAAGTCGAAACTTTGTATAAAACTTTCATGGCGCAGACAATCGCATGCATACTGCATAGGTCTCCCAGTCACTGTAAGCAAAAAAGTAAAAGTAATTATTTAGCTTAGCGGTCACAGCTCCGATGACCTTGAATTTTTAGTATGCTGTACTATTCGTCATTCTAAACAAGAATTCATGTTGGGCGCGGAAATCATACATTTCTTATGCTGAAGTTTTGCCCAAAAGTACGTAAAAGCAGTCACAGCTCCGACGACCTTGAATTTTTATCACCAACATAGCACGTAGCCCAACCTCGCACCTACTCCTAATCCAACAGTGACCCCAAGCGGGGGGTACACGCATTGCACTGTTTATGGGATCTACCATAAGTATCACAAGTAGATGCATAAACAATGCTATTTGTATGAGCGGCATGCTTCCCCTGCACCTGCCCTGCTCGGGGTCGTTGTTGGATTTGGAGTAAGTGCGAGGTTGGGGTAGGTGCTATGCTGGGTTTTTTTATTAAAATACTTCACGTAGGTATAAAAGAAGATACGAAGGAACTTTTGGGCAAAAGTTCAACATAAAAAGACTATGCTTCATTATGATTTGGATATGTGAGGGAAAATCATTAATAGGTACGTGTGACTTCTGCCTTAGAATTCATTTATGGAAATTGAACTGTCTAGAAGTGTTAACATTTGCTTTCGACTTGTTGTCAGCATGTTGGCAGCAGTGCGAATATCGAAATACAGTTTGGTTGTTTTGATTCTGTTCTAGATTGTTCGCCGGTGCTGAAGCATGCACGCTGAGGACAAATATATAAAAATATAAAATGGCAGCTGAAAATATGAATTCTCAAACATAATTTTTGTTTAGGATGACGAATAGTAAATACTTAAAATTCAAGGTCATCGGAGCTGTGACCGCTAAACCAGATAATTAGCAAAATAAAAATATAAAATTTAAATAGCAGAAAATTTGTTTCCTTATTGTTGGCAGGTTTAAGCGATATTTCCTTATTAGAAATTATTTAATACTTAAAACTTCACCAACATCATCTGTCATGTTCGATATGCGTGATTAAGAATTTACCAGATTTTTTGGTTGGAGATTTTCATTTACGGTCAACTGTATCCTGCCTAAAGTCAGAGATGAGGAATAATGACATAGTCAACTTAAAGAAAGTGATCAGGATCAGGTTCGATTTGCAAGGCAGCTGCGAGTTCCCTAGGTTAGGTCAGGTTAGTAAATGTGGCTGTCAGCCGAGGCCGACTCACTTAGATCAAACAGAGGTCTTTTGTGGTACCACGTGAATCTGGGAAAAGTTTTCCCCCTTCAGGTTAAAACTAGTTGGTGCTTCTAATGAAGCGTAGACGACTTCTGATGTCGGTGCTACTTAGATGGTTTATATCGTTGTAGAAGAAAACACCAAAGAAAACAACATAGAACTGGACATTTACAGAAAAGGTTGGGAATGGTCTCCTCCTCGTCGTCGCCCATGCAGCTTCTGCAAAAGTCGCTTGAATATATAACAAGCCTTGTTGCATGCTTTTTTAGAGACAGTTCCCAGTAATGACACCCATGATGGTGCTAATGTGCAATCTTTTAATAGAGATAGGAATCTTAGAGCGTCGCAGGTCCAGACTCGACCACATCTGCTTTGTCGCTAGACATGTGTTGCCATCTGTTCATCTAAGGTTTGTTCGCACGATCGCATCTAGCTTGAATATAAGTGCGCATGTAGTTATTGTTATACCAAGGGAACACTTTTCAGGTAGCAAAGGTTAGTTCCATGTTTGGCGAATTTCTCAGCCTTAGCCAGAATATCCCAATGCCTCAGCACCTAACAAAGGTGAAAGTTGAACGCTTTGCTATCTCCTTGAGGGATGTTTGGCAGACTACCGCTACAATATAATTTATAGAGACCGATTGCAGGGACCTGTTGGCAGCTGGGCTATCGGATAAAATGCGGATGTCCAACTGATATCACGTTTTCTTTAAGCCATGATAAGACTTATTTGATCGCCGTAATATCCCCATGAAACATGCTAAAGTGGTTGGAAAGACGGAAAGAAAAAATACCACCACATCCATCCCATCTTTGGTTTTCGAATCGTCGGTGTAGAAGTGGATCGCTTGATCATCCAAGAACAAGGTATGGTGTTCTCTATATTTCTTGAAACGGTACTGAATTTATTCAGAATGGTGACATTGCCAATTTCTTTACTGATCCACTGTAATGAGACGGACAGTCGCAGCAGCAGCCGTTTGTCGGCTGATAATTTCCATTGGTGTCAGATGAAACAGAATATTCAGTGCAGCAGAGGGAGTAGTTCGGAGTGCCATACTGATGCATAGACAGGCTGATCAGTGGATATCTAGAGCAGTCCACAACACAAGCAGCGTAGCTTCCTTCATTCTTCCTAGAATGTTCGGTTTCCAGCCAAATCTCCTATCTAAAACAAGACCCAAAAATTTAGATTCGTCGCAAAAAGTAAGGCTAATGGAAGGAGGGTCTATTTGTGAAATTTTGTATTTCTTAGAGAAGAGGACAGTTCAGTCTTGGGGGTTTTACGCCCAATCCGGGCACAGTAGCTCAGTGGTTAGTGGGTCGGACTACTAATCGAAAGTTTCCCGGTTCAAATCCCGCCGGAACCAATTAGCATCTAGAGTTGT
This sequence comes from Portevinia maculata, assembly GCA_949715645.1. NCBI lineage: Eukaryota > Metazoa > Arthropoda > Insecta > Diptera > Syrphidae > Portevinia > Portevinia maculata. Next base: position 12,641,359 of record OX454526.1, read on the forward strand.
TTCTACCTCTTGCGAACGTCTGACAAACATCCAAGAGTATCAATTGTCATGAGAAGCTTCTCAAATTTGCCGTTCGGATTCGGCTTAAAATTGTAGGTCCCCTCTACTTCGCACAAGCAAGAGGTTGGAGAAGCTAGGTATTAGGCCCTGTGGCCCATACAGGGCCTAATACCTAGCTTCTCCAACCTCTTGCCTAATATATATTTATTTATTTTTTTCCTGAAACGGCACTAGCAACGACATCTGCTAAAGTGATCAGATTGCAGCCTTCTTCTTCCAGGAATTTCATTATTTCGTTGACCCCCAAGTCCCAAAGAAGTGGGGACGCCGCCTTGCGGTGAGCCCCCACTGTCTTATCTTTTGACAAGAGTCCGACTCAGTTTTGAGTTTATAATCCTGCTGGAAAGCAGCAGATTGATAAACTCACCACGTGAGCTCACCTTCAGATCTGACAGTGCATTCGCGATCGCAAATGTGTTGACATTGTAAAAAGCGCCTTCTATATCCAGGAATACCACCATTGTATACTCCTTATGGTGTAGGGAGTACTCAATGGTGCTTACCAGTGAGTGTATCCGCTGATTTGCCCTTGCAGTACGTGTGTTAAGCCTCAGATTAGAGTTGCGTATCAATGTTTGAACGTGAATGGATTTCGATCAATCCATCCAGAGTTTTCAAAAGGAAAGGTGGTAGAATAATAGGTCTGCGATCTTTTCGACCTACCTAGGAATATTTTCCAGCTTTGGGTATAAAAACCAGGTTTAAACAGCTCTTCAGTAACATCTCAAGTGCGAGTTCACTAACAGTAAACTCTCTTTCATTTGGCAATTGATGGTCACCTGAGTTTTTCGATCAATTATAAAGCCTGAAATATAAGGGGCTTGTACTGAAAACAGTTGAAAATACCCGCTACGCCTTATGTGTATGTAAAGGTGTAAGCATACAACTCAAATCAGACACTAGCCCACACATTGGATTCTTAATGGGTTTTCATCCATTTTCTTAAATTTAAAGCAAGCTTATTTTCCTAGTTGAAGAGCAGAGATGGCAGAGTAATTAACCTTACGTCAGGTAATGTCATTTCAGTTTTTCACATAGTTCGCCGATAGGGAATTTCGAGAAAGGATTTGGCACCGCCCAATTGCGGGTCTAATGGGACGGGTTCGTCGAAGTCGACTATCTCATTGTACTCATTCGTCGCAAAAGTTTCCACAATAACGAGATAGGAATCATTATAAAAATGCTGATAAACTTGAATGGATTCTTGCGAAAAATATAATTCTTCGCCGCGCTGTGTAGATAAAGAAGTTATCGAAATGGCAAATTGGGTCTTTCCGTTCCTACAAATAAAAGATACGAGTATGTACATATGAATTTTATTAAGAGTATTGGTAGTTACTCGTACCTATAACTACATGAACATACCAACTTTTGAAGACTACAAACGTTAATGGCATACTAAATTGAACATGAATGAAGTGCCATGTCAGATAGGTAGGTATCACCATGTTTCTGTTCTCTGTACCTAAATGTGTCGTAGCGCGTTTTAAGCCCTGCCGCTCCGACCTCTATTGTCATTTTTTTGAGTTGGAGGAGCCTAGCTTACAAAACGAGAGCCAAAAAATCACCACTTCCGAGAAAGGTCATTTTTGCAAAGCAAAAAAGAGATCTGTTAAGGCCCATTTAGACGATCATTTCAGTTTCAGTTGAGCTATCAGTTCAGATTTCAGTTAAACTGATGTCTAAATGCAAAAATTGAAGCGTTTAACTGAAACTGAAACTGATGGAATTCCCATAAGTTGTCAGTTATCAGTTAAACTGATGTGTAAATACATTTTAGTTCAGTTGTCAGTTCAACCATCATTTCAATTGCATTTGGTGGTGAAATCACATTTTAGAGTTCCTGTTTTCAATATGTCAAATTTATCGGCTTTCATCGTCCATTACGCAATATATTTCTTCTGACTTTCGAATGCTCACAAGAAAAATGAAAGCTCAACTGAACACCGGACTGACGTCTAAATGCACTGTCTTTTTGAACTGAACTGATAACTGATCGTCTAAAAGGGCCTTTAGTATACCAGTCAATACATACGAGTATGTACATAGATTTATTTACATCACACACTCCGTTTGAACTCAAAATAATGAATTCAATAAAAAATGAATTAATAACATTAATAAACATGCAATCAACTAATTCCCGAAGTTAGTGAATTAACGCGTAATTGAGTTGAAACATAACTGACATCATTTTTGGCAACTGACATTGAAGGTATAGACTTTAATTTTTATTAATGAGCCGTAAATTAATTTTTAATCCAGATTTTATTTGATTTATGAATTGGAGATAAGCCAAGTATTTTTTATTAATACGGCTGTACACCAGCAGCAAGTGCAAGAACTTAAACAATGCAATTAGTGAACATGAAAGTTAAATAAATTTCACTAGTGTAGCCGTGCGAGAACCTCTGCATGTGGAAATCCTTCTGGCTAGGTTAGGTTAGGTTTTATTTGGCTGTTGGCAGAAGCCGACACACTTAGACCAATTTAGGTCCATTGTGCTACCACGTATATTATCTACCTCAACTCTGTAGATGGGACTGGCCAACGACAAGCGGTTGTTCTCAAACGGTCCCCCATCTACGTACTAACCGCGCCCAACGTCGTTTAATTACGGTGATCTGACGAGAACCGATTAACTTACAAAGACCAGACTACGATTTCTTTCCATTTCAAAAATATATGTTTTAATTTCGGGAAAAAAAACAAACTGATCTCGAATTTCCGAACATTTAAGGATATTACTTCTCTCAACGACTGGTAACTTTTCTAAGCGCTTATAAATTGCACTAATAAGGGTTGGTGAATACGGCTAACAAAGCTGTTAGTTTAAGATTGGTCGGTGAGTATTGATTTTTTTTTTTTTATATAAATACAAAATTTTTGAAAAAAAAATGCTGCCCTTTATTTTGCCTTGACAAAATGGTCACCGTTATTATCGAGCATCTGTGAACTCCATAGTCTGTTTGGTCGTTCACTGATATTTAGGTCAGGCAAAAAGCATACTGAATGATGGCGATTTCTTACTGTACTACACATGCGTCTCATGTGTGTTACTTCATGCATTACTGCTGGCGTCCCTGCTGCACCTCTGTATTAGGCATAAGTATCGCTAATCTCACTAAACTGCATATTAGCTCTACTATAGGTGTCATTAGAGGGCACTGTGTAATAGGAAAACGCTCAAATCGGGTTGGCGTTTCTCAAACGAAGCTTCACGGACGAAGAGGAGACTGCACTTCTTTGTACATGTCCTACCTTCTCCTATAAAATAAATCTCTATCTAGGAGCGTTCTTGCTTAATGATCTAAGTGACTTAGCTAAGACTGACGTTAAAAGTCTTAAGTCTATCGCGCTTCATATGAGGCTCCAACTGATTTAACGAGTAGTGGGAGAAACTCCCTGGATCCGGTCTAAGTAAGTTGGCTAAAGCTGACAACCACCTCAACCTAACCTAACCTAACTTGACTCTGAATATCTGAATATGAAATTCTGTTTGGAACGGGATCATTTTTTTTCTTATTTCGTTCCTTGTTTATTTTCTTCTCATTTGTATGGTATATGCGTATGTATGTGTTTAAGAGTTTGTGAGAGTTTTTAATAATACAGTTTTTGAAAACTCGAGTTTTTCTTTCGTTTTCAAATCTACTCCGGAAATTTTCGATTCACTCCACTTTTTTACAAATCTGCTAAGAAAATTTACTCTGAGGTTCGATTCTGGACCCAGAAAAGCTTTTACTGTGTGCAAATCGCACTGCTTTCCGAATCGCTCTCGCATCGCTTTCTCGAACTACTATACGCGCACCGCACAGCTCTAGTGCGCGACGTCTTTTATTTTTATTGTATTGATAATTTTCTACTACCTATATGCACAATACATTTGAATAAACTGTCGTAATATCCGTTACCGTTTATTAGAAAATTATTGACTTTTTTTTATAATATAGTTACCTTTTATTTACAAGCATAGGTTAGGTTAGGTTAGGTTTATGTGGCTGTCGGCAGAAGCCGACACACTTAGACCAATTTAGGTCCATTGTGATACCACGTATATTATCTACCTCAACTCTGTAGATGGCCAACGACACGCGGTTGTTCGCAAACGGTCCCCCATCTACGTACTAACCGGGCCCAACGTCGTTTAATTACGGTGATCTGACGAGAACCGATTAACTCGACGTGGTATGGTCGTTGGTTTACAAGCATAACTATCTTCTTTGTGGGTGGAGACGGTGTAGAGGTTAGTGTGTTGGCTTGTGACCCGTGTGGTGCAGGTTCAATCCCCATGGGGAACAACAACATACGCCACCCATTCCCCAGCCTCTACATCTACATCAAAAGGGGGAATTCTGCCTGGTAGTACAATGGATCGTTACCGAGTATGAGTGCTCTGGGATTTGGAATTCGGTTTTTGAAAAAAAATCCTCTTTGTGAACTTGGAATGTGAAGGAGAGGAAGGTTTGAAAGAATGTTTCATACCAATGAGCTGCCAACTTTTTTTAAATGTTAATTTAATCTTTCAACATTTATTAGGTCTAGCCAATTTTTGCCAAAGATTCTATGACCCCATTTATACTTAAAGTGTACAAAGATCATAACTATGTATATCATCGTTACTGCGTATCCATCTATCTACTCGTTAGATTTGAGTAGGTATTTAAAAACAGTGGTAGTTTCAGTTTGCAGCTTAAATAGATGACAACTAAGTTGGGTTGGAGTTGAATACAAGTTTCTGTACCAGTTCCAGTTCCATCTTTTGTTTATCTAATTGATGATGCTTTATGACTCGTTTATAAATGTTACTACAAAACCATTGAAGAGGTACATTCATATTTGTGTACAGAATTATGACTGCGGTGAGTTCAACTTACAGTATACATACATATAGGTATGTCTATGTATGTTTGTATAAATGTGCGAATTGGGTGTGGTAGTATGTAATGTACATAATATTTTTCAAAAAACTCATATTGAAATAGTTATTCATTATTAATGTATACACATCTATAAAGTGCACTCTAGATACAACGCTGGTAATATTAAATTCAATCTCGATTTGTGAGATATCGATATATGATTACAAAATGTTGTGGTATGGTTTTATGTAACCGCTATGAAGTAACGGAGCATTATTGGCGTTGATGCATTCGTTTTTGCAACATGTTTTGTGGTAGGTATCGATTATGATTCAATAACTCATATTTCAGTATTTATTTTATATTACGTAGGTAGCTAGATAAAGGTTTAACGACACCCATGAAAACAACAACCTTTCTGGTTGTTCAACGACTACGACCACGGTTTACGCCGATATACTCTAAAACTGAAGTTAATGAAGCTTTTTCAACCGATCCCGTTGCAAAGCATTACTTACTGCAATGGTTGTCATCTCACGGCCGTAGCCAGGACCTAATGTATGGGTGAGTTACAATTTTTTTTTGGTTGACTAAGATTTTTTTTAAAGAAAATCAATATATAATTTTATAATTTGCTTACGCTAAAGGGATTTTTTTCTGTTGTTACAGTACCCTTATAATGCTAAGAACACAGTGTAAGCTACTTGGTATTAGAAAGAATAGAGAGATAGGAAAGAAGTGTTTGGGTGCAGTTGTAGGATTTTTCTCCACGGGTGGTGTCTAAGTTACTTAGGGAGATTACGATACTACTGCACCAATGCCACCCGCAATATAATCTAGAAAAAGGTAATTTTTATTAAAACCGTAGGTATAAGCAATATCACATTCATGTTTTTAAACTACGGATTAAACGTCTATGCTATAAAATTAAAATGCAGTCATGCAATTGCTCCATATCTTAAGTATCTGTTTGAATTGTCCATTAGTACTGGTAAATTCCCTAATCTATGGAAAAGTGCTTTTATCACACCTGTATTTAAAAAAAGGCGAACGTGGTGATATCACTAATGATATCTGATGGTTTTGTCCAAATGCAATGGTCTTAAACTCATCCCGACAAAACGAAAGCCATACCAATATCTAAACATCAGCCGTACTTTCCAGATTTCCCACCTATTTTCCTAAACTCTTCCCAAGTTGAATATGTCAGCAACGCAAAATACCTTGGAGTAATTTTTAACAACAAATTAACGTGGGATAATCACATTAATTCTATACTAAATGAAGTTTACGCATCGTTACGTGGATTATCAATAGCAAAAAACATCTTACCCACACAAGTTAAGCTAAAACTAGTAAAAGCTTTAATAATCCCCATAATTTCATTTGGATGTGAGCTGTATGCTGATCCGGATTCCCTCTCACTTCATAAACTTCGCGTTGCTTTCAATTCAATTGCCCGGTTTGTATTCAACCGCCGTAGGTTTGATCATATCTCATCTGAGGCTCGTCAACTTCTTGGATGTAATTTGGAGGCTTTTTTCAAATATCGTTGTTGTGCTTTACTTTTTAAGATTATTCACAAGAAAGAACCATACTACTTGTTTACAAATATAAATATCTGTTCTTCTAATCGCTATATTGTACTACGACCTGCTACATATACCTGTCTGACCTCACGCAGGCAATTTTTCATTTACGCTGTCAAGCTCTGGAATAATCTACCCACTTATGTGAGGTCCAAAATCGAACACGAAACATTTCACACGGTCTGCTTTAAACACTTTTCCAATTTGAACTGATTTAGCTTTATTTTCTTTCTAGTCTCTCTCTCTTTACTACTTGGTTGCGCTTTAATATAATTTGTAGCTTAAAAATGTTTTTTGTTTATATAATGATTTTGTTTAAATTAATCTCAGTTTACCTTGTACATCCTTGCACATTATATAAATTAATTTTATCTTATTTCCTATACTCTTACGAGCTAAACTCAATGTATAGCGTTGCAAATAAATAAATACAAATACAAAAATACAAATATCACTAATTATAGGCCCATTTCAAAGCTTTCGTGTGTCCCTAAGCTTTTTGAACAAATTGCTTGTGAAAAGTTAATATTTCTTTGTCGCAATATAATTTATAATGAACAGCATGGATTTGTAAGAAACAGATCCACTGTCACTAATCTATTAAGTTTCTTGCATGATGTTTCTAATGCATTAGAGAATAAGGACGAAATGGATTGCATATACACTGACTTCTCTAAGGATTTCGACCAGCTGCCCCATGAAATAATCGAATTTAAGCTCAGGGCTTTTGGTTTCCCACCATGTTTCATAAAATGGGTTAATTCATACCTTAGATCAAGGGTTTATCAACGAAAATTTAAAGGATCGCTAACCAACGACCATACCACGTCGAGTTAATCGGTTCTTGTCAGATCACCGTAATTAAAAGACGTTGGGCGCGGTTAGTACGTAGATGGGGGACCGTTTGAGAACAACCGCGTGTCGTTGGCCAGTCCCATCTACAGAGTTGAGGTAGATAATATACGTGGTATCACAATGGATCTAAATTGGTCTAAATGTGTCGGCTTCTGCCGACAGCCACATAAACCTAACCTAACCTAGAGGATCGCTATCTGTATCTTTCACAGCTCAGTCTGGAGTTCCCCAAGGAAGTCACCTCGGACAATATTTATACTTGCCATTAATGATGTTAAGGTATGTATAAATCACAGTAATATCCTGATCTACGCTAATGATATGAAAATATATAAATCTATCGCTAGTCAGCAAGACAGAATTTTTCTTCAATCTGATATTAATGGCTTCGCGAATTGGTGTGATAAAAACGGTTTATCCCTGAACCCTACTAAATGTCAACATTTGACATTCTCTAGAAAGAATATCCCTTCCATCTTTCAATATTCTTGTCTCAACATATTCTTTGTAATGTTGATAATTTGAAGGATCTTGGGGTTTATTTCGATCCCAAACTGGTTTTTGCTAAGCATATTAATTCTATTATTAATAAATCTAATTCTATGCTGGGCTTCGTAAAACGGTGGGCCAAAGAATTTAATGACCCTTACGTTTCTATGTCATTGTACAATTATTTTGTCCGTCCGATTCTAGAGTATGTCTCTCAAGTTTGGACACCGTTCTACAACATTCATTCAAATCGAATAGAGGTCATTCAACGTAAATTTATTCGATTTGCACTTAGAGGAATTCCATGGGATGATCCATTTAATCGTCCTCCTTACAGTCAACGTATCAAGCTTCTTCAACTGTTACCCCTTTCTCAACGAAGGCTTAATAACGATATAATTTTTTACAGCAGCTTATATCCGGTGAAATAGATGGACCTGACTTGCTGTCGTCTATTGGCTTTAATTTTCGTGGTGGTGCCCATAATGTACGCAGTGTTGAATTATTGTTTAGCCCCCATCATAGAACGAATATTATGGGATGCATGAGCCTATTAGTCACATGAGTAGAATCTATAATCTATTATCATGTTATTGACTTGCATGTTAGTAAAATTAAGCTGAAAAATATTTTGCGTAATAATGCTTTAATGTCTTAAATTATTTGCATGATTTGTGTCTGTGTTAGTATGTTATAGGTACATAATTAATATAAATATTTTATTTTTAATTGTTTTGCCCTTACTAACACCTGCACTAAATGATGAGCCTGTAAGAGCACTTTTAGTGCCGGCAAATTTCTGTTCGTGATAGTTGCTTGCTTTAAGCACTCCACGACACAGAGCTGATAGTGTATAAAAACATAGGGACGGGCTACAGTCCGCTTGGGCGAACTGTTGGATACCCTATTCTTATTCCTATCCCTCATAAGTGGGCGTGACAAAAGTCTAAGTATGGTTGAATTGTTAAGAACGCTCTACATACGAGTATTTTGTTATATAACATTTAAAGGATTTTATCAAAAAAAAAAAAGCTCCCTAGCTCAAACTTGGGTGTTTCAATAAAATTGTTTTATTTAATTGTGGGCGTGTCAGTAGGCGGATTTAAAAAAAATTAACACATGAGAATAAAGGGCCCCTAGAGAGTATATATTATAAATTTCAGCTCCCTAGCTCAAACTTTGAATTTTCAAAAAAAAAAAAATTAATTGTGGGCGTGTCAGTGGGCGGATTTTGAAAATATTTACACATGAGCATAAAGGGCCCATAGAGAGTATATACTATAAATTTCAGCTCCCTAGCTGAAACTTTGGATTTTCAAAAATTAATATACCCTTAGAATAGGGTATAAAAAAATTATTTTATTTATTTGTGGGCGTGTCAGTGGGCGGATTTTGAAAATTTTTTATCCCGAGCAGTTTTAGGAGTCATAGATCATATATAAAAAATTTCAGCTTTCTAGCTCAAAATTCGATTTTTTCCAAAATTTGTTTTTTTTTTGAGTTTGTGGGCGTGTCTGTGGGCGGATTTCAAAAATTCGTAAACTTGATTATTTCGGGACCCTAGAGAGTATATGGTTAAAATTTCAGCTCTCTAGGTCCAGTTTAAAGGCCTAATTTTTGGCTACAGACGGACGGACGGACGGACGGACGGACATGGCTAGATCGACATTCTATCGATGCTGATCATAAATATAGTAACTTTTAGGGATCTACGGGCAATATTAAGGTATGTTACAAACTATGCGTTAAAATTAATATACCCTTAGAATAGGGTATAAAAAATACATTTTGCAATCGACTTTCAGTCTGTATACCTGTTGGAAATTTTATACTTACACCCTGGGAACAGGTACATATTTTCCCAACAGTATGTCATAAAATCAAAGGGTAATTGAGAAACGACGACACAATGAACTGCTTGAAAAGCGTATAGAAAGATGCGCACTAGAATGAGGCCATTGCGAATATTTCGTTGCAGGAGTTCACATCAGCGATTTTTTTCAAAGTTTTTTTAAGAATATTTAAAAAAGCGTTGAAAAAACTGTTTTTATTTAGTTAAAAAAAATGGGTTCCAAAAAGACTTGACAGTGACAGAAAGAGGAAAAATAGATGCTTTCAAGGAGTTAGGAGTTAGGACCCTCAGGCCGAGAAATTGCAAGGATCCTAAAAAGAATTAAGACTGTTGTAAACAGTTATCTTGCGGATCCACAACACTATGTGAGAAATCAAAAAGACGCACGGCAGAAGCAATAACACTGCGAGAAAAGCGGGTTATTCTATGGCTTGTTCAAATTCGACTCAATCAGTAACTGAAATAAGGGCCAACAGCGGAGAGCCAGCATAGCAACGGTCCGAAGGATAATACGAAAAAGTGGTACTATACAGAAACGAAAACTTAAAAAGAAACCTGTTTTGAGCCAAGTACACAAGGAGCATCGAATGAATTTTGCAACAGAACATGTCGCTTGGAGCAGTGAATGGAAACGCGTTGTCTTTTCTGATGAAAAAAAGTTTAACCTTGTCGGCCCCGATTGTTAAAACTTTTATTTCCATGATCTAAGAAAGGAGGAGCTTATTTTGGCAAGACATCACAGCCGTTCATCAGGTATAATGGTGTGGGGAGCTTTTACCCACTATGACACAATCGAGTTGGAGCTTTGGTCCACAACAATGAACGGAAACAACTACACATGTTTGCTGGAACGGCCATTTCCAAAAGTGAAAAACATTTTCGGACCCTTGTCTTGGATATTCCAACAAGACATGGCCGCCCTATTTACCGGACTTAAACATAATCGAAAATGTTTGGGCATGGTTATCTCGTAAAGTGAATGAAAGCGGCAGACAATTTGAAGACAAGATCACTTTAATTGAAGCTATTCGTGATGCCTGGGCCCAAATTTCTCTTAATTATTAAAAAAAAAAAAGTGAGTGGCACTCGGGGACTGCCGCAGTAAAGCTATTGCATAGAATTTTTTTATCTTTTTCTTTTTAGCTCTTTAAGTTTTTCTTCTCTAAAATAGCTAGGTATGAATAAGAGGTATAAATATAAAGGTATAAATAGTGCAATTACACAACAAAAAAAATATTCATTCAACAAATTTGAACAAAAAGAAAGTTATTAAGAGTTTGATCATCGAATTTCGCGCGATGTACATTTATATAGATATAATTTTATATATACTTTCTCTGCGCAGCATTAATGTGTATTACCTATACAAAAAAAAGGTGTGAGCCACGCTGCACTCACGGTATACGTATAGTTGATGTGTAAACATGTAGGCTCGTCAGCGTTGCATTAATTTAAATTCCGGGCGTGTCAATGGGCGAATTTTGATTATTCTATATTATATATTCTATATTTTTATATTATAAATTTCAGCTCCCTAGCTCAAACTTTAGTTTTTTTTTGTGGGCTAGCCAGTGGGCGAATTTGGAAAATATTTACACATGAGCATCAAGGGCGCCTGGAGAGTATATATTATAAATTTCAGCTCACTAGCTCAAACTTTGGTTTTTTGTCGTCCGACCTGAAAATCTGGCGTTGACGGTGACGCTCGATATTTCCAAATAGCCCCTACCGAGAGCAAAGATGTTTACATTTAAAAAAAAAAAAAAAACTACACGCAGTTGTTCTCAAACGGTCCCCCTCATCTACGTACTAACCGCGCCCAACGTCGTTTAATTGCGGTGATCTGACGAGAACCGATTAACTCACGTGGATAGATACCTATACACCTATATACTTTCTCACAAACAGCTGCTATGTTTGGGAGAAAGTATGGGGTATTAAGTTTTATTTTCGTTACGGAATTTCTTGATTCGGTCGCCGCGCTCAAAGCCCGTGAAAAAAGCTATTCAATAGCTTAAAAACGGTATGATTCTATTCCAAACCGTCTTATAGAGGTCATATCGAAAGATGTCGGGCATACTTATTATTAATGTAAAAACACATAGTAAATAAATGTTTTAAAACCATAAAATGTAAATATTTTATTTATTTTTTTCTTTTCTTTCGAAGATTTTGCATCTTTTTATACGATTTTTAAGTAGTTCATTGTTTGATCTTGGGAAATTACATTGTTATTAACCCTTTAATTTCATAACCTCTCAAAGGTACAGAGATTAGCATGTATCGGCACAACAGGAGCGATGAGATCAACACCCCAAGCCGGGCTGGAAGTCATTAAAAACCTACTTAAATGCATGGCAGCCAAAGGAGCCCTCCGCCTCAAGGTGGCACACATCTGGAGACACAGCTCCTATGGACACGGCTCCATAATTCACAATTATTTGGGTATCGATCTGTCCAGAAAAACGGACTACATAATTCCCAAACGAAACTTCGAGAAAAACTACTCTACATACCTACATACCCCAAAGAGAGAACTGGAATACACACGCCAGCGTACAAGAAATCCATATCTATGCGGACGGGTCAAAAATGGACGTAGTTACGAGCCCCCAGACATAAAGGAATCGTACAGACTCCCCAATGAATGCAGCGTCTTTCAAGCTGAGATATTCGCAATGGACGCCATTACGTCAATAGACATCCCAATTAGTGCAGAAAAAAGAAACATTGACTTAAAACTGAGGGAACAAATTAACACTACCTGGTCCCAACGGCACGACTGTGTTATATCTCGCAGTCTATTGCCAAGAATCGACGAAAAAAGAACAAAATACATTCTAACAATGAACAAGCAAGAAGTACGTATCCGAACCGGCGTGCTGACAGGCCACTGCACCATAGGTGTAATGGCTAACAGGCTGCTAATCAGCTCACTATTGCAGGAGCTGTCAAGATATAGAAGAAATCGAGACCATCAAACACCTGCTCTGCGAGTGTCCAAACCTCTAGACATCTCGACTTCGCTATCTGGGCAACAGATTCTGCGAAGACCTAGAGGACGTAGCGCAGGTACCACTGACGGACACAATCAGGTTTGCCAAGAACACAGGTTGGATCCAATAGGACAACCAGCAAGAATAACTAAACTGAGTATGGTAAGTGTTTTTATTGTAAGTGTAGATTTTACCAAGTAAAACAACAAGGGATCCCAATGGACCAATGGGCCCCCGTGCAAGCACAGCATAGCCTTGCTATGCACTTCCCTTCTAACCTTTAATTTAATGACTTACTGTTGGGAAAATATGTACCTGTTCACAGATAGTAAAAGTTTCTGCGTATAAAATTTCCAACAGGTAGAAAGACTGAAAATCGATTGCAAAATGTATAGCCTCATCCTTGCGATCGCCAGTGTATATAACGATTAAAATTTGCTTATTTGGAACCACTTATTTACTCAGCAAATTTCTTATTAGTAAGGCCCATTTGCATTTTTGCAATCTGTGAGGCGCTAGCAATGCGATAAGGATCAAAGAATAAAAAGAAGTTATTAGTTTTTCATTAAATTCTGTATTTAAATAATGTTTTAGGTCTTACTAATATAAGCATACATTTATGTAATGAATACCGTACATTTAGGAACAGCGTTTTAAAATGAACTTCCTTAAATTGTAGATCCATGTTTGTTATTTTTTATTTTCGCTATTTTTGGCAATACAATTTGTTTAACTAGCCAAACAAAAATATACAAGTTGTAAAAAGTATTTTAGCACAGCTAAAAACAACTTGAAGCAAAAAAAATATTTGTTTCTAATCTACATTAAAAAGAAAAAAAGAATAAGAGTTATAAGATAATAATTGCTTTTGTTTGAAAAGCGTGCAAGACTATGTACAGGAAAACTAACAAAATACATATAAAAAAATAATGATTACAAACAATATGAAAAAAAATGCAACATCATTCAGTGGAATTGTTAACTTAATTTAAATCTAGATGATTTTTTTTTGAAGTTATTTATGTATTTTTAATTTTCCACTGTCGTCGCCCTATTGTTTTCCTTTTCACTAAAAGACTGACTGCTTTCGACGTTTGTTCCCATTGATGAATTAATAAAGTTGATGTATTGTGTCAGCCTGAGGGCGGCGATCAAGGACGCCAGGTAATCATTTACGTTCTCCTTTTTTAAGTGCTTGATCTGCGTGGATACTGTGCTATAGACGCGGCGAGAAATCTTGTTGGATAGGCGGCCGACTGTCTGGACGGTGTGTAAAACTGGGTCCTCATTGGCTGGTACTGGCACTGTAAAGAAAAATAACAAGTAACTTAGTAACTGCTGAGTTGAAGTAGATTTTTGTTTAGTTAGGTGAAATTATTTTCTGCAGAGTTACAATGACTTCCTTAATTCATACGGTTCAATTTCAGTTCATGTATGTCAGGATATATGTATTTGTAATTTCGAAATATGCTCGATGAGTTTAGATCTATGAATTGATTCAAGCCTAGGATCTGTGGCCATTTGTCCCGAAAAATGATATCATTGATATGAATTTGAGTTGTAAAACGCAGATGATTTATGTTATAACAAATTTTTCACATTTAAAGATAACTAATTGTAACATAATGTCATAAGGTTAACCGGTTACGTACCATGTATCTAAGTTCACTTTCAATTTCGTGCATTATATGTGGATTACTGAATATGAGATCGAGTAACTCTGTGAGAATGGTGATGGAAAAGGATAAGAAGAATGCGGACGCCCCGAGAAGAATTTTCACTAAAAACGATAAGGTAGTTTGTTATGTATCCACATTATTTGGTATGTTATTATGTACACATAAGATTGATTTTATAGAATTTATTTGTTTAGAAAATTCAATTTCTCTAATAGTAAAGTTTAGCCCAAGTAAACTTAGTATGTAAAATTTGAACACAATTGTTTAGTGTTGAATACGTTGCCAATACACAATGTATTTCCTCGTACGTACTTTAGTTTTCTAAGTCAGATTATTGTCACCACAAGTTGATGAGGTATGAATACTCTTACCCTAAGTAAGGGTCGAATGGAAGTTTGTAACGTACATATAAAAAAATGAATTTCAATGAATAAATTTTGGCATGAAACTTAATATTCCCAGTTAGTAAAAAATATTGATAATTATTGTGATCTGTCTCCCATTACATGCAATCCCGAATTTAGTTATTAACCTTCAGAAGATTCACCTTAACTAAAAAGGGCTGTATCGCAATAAAAGTATTCAATGCATAAATTGAATAATTTTACGCTAACTTACTGTCAATAGCTTTCAGATTGCGAGCATTCATTATGGCGACTTGTTTCTTATCTGTTCCGAAAATAGAATAAAAAAGAGAGGATATAAATAAAAGACTGAACGTTATCAGCGCCATTTTGTGTGTATAGTATTTAGTTTGGATGAAATTAAAAGAAATTGTACACAAATTATGTACCTATGTCTAAAATAATAACGATGAAAGTAATTCCTTTAAGTTTATGCTATTCTATATTCCAAGACGTTGTAGATTTCTGAATTGCAACAAGTTATTAAAATAATATCCTCATAAACTTCGGCTTAATATAGAAAGTCCAACGAACCTAAATGCGTAAAGTAACCGTTCAGTGCGAGGGCAAAGTGTGTACCCATTTGTTATTATCTTTATTGAATGGGGACAAATAAAAAAATATTCTAACGTCATTGGACAAATATTTATCAATTTAACTACTAATCTAGAAGATTGTTCAATATTTTATTAAAAACATTTTTCTTGTCACTATAGCGAGCAAATAAGAGGAAAAGAAATCGAATCTACGTGATAAGGAGTTCATTTATTAAATATGATATTGTTTATGTCACTTGAGCAGATAAGACTATTTTAGATTATTTTTTTTAATTATAAATCTCGAGACTTTCACTCGGAGCATGCGAAGACCGCTGAGAAAAACGTATGTTAAATAAAGGGCAAAGCTCAAGTTCCAAGGCAACACAAGCTGCAAGCTATCTTATGATTTTGCCTGCCACCTCTGTTAACATAAATGATTTTTTTAGTTTTTCAAAAATTCAAAACTCGAGCCTTCTGCGTACAGAGCGTTTCCTTATGACTCGTGCAAGATACGTTCTACAGTGAAGATTCTCTTACGATTACAAATTTGCAAATGGAGTATTCTTGTAAGAATGAACATACAGACTTGCTCGAAGGGGATATTTTCAGTGAATAGGTGATAGTCACGTGAGCTAATCAATATTGTATTCTTCAGTAAAAAAAAAAAAACCTCCCGAAACTTACCATTTTCATCCTCAACGTCATTCTCCTTGTTGGGGAAATAGTATTCCAATAATCGTTCAGCCAGGGCTGTTGTGCTGTCGACACCATTTACTGCCAAAGAGCCGTATTGTGTAGCCAAAACTTCATTAGCTTTTTGCCATGCCAAATCCTTCAATGAAGATGCCTTTTGTTGTCCAACAGACTTAAATTTGACAACTTTTTCGATATGTGGCTGAACAACATCAATTACTTTAATCTTAGCCTGATTGTAGATCTCTTGTGGTGTATCCTTGATGATTGGTGCGTTGACTTCTAATTTATCGATTCCCTTAACTAATGTTTGGTCAACATACTGAATGGGACGATCGAATTTGGAGACAATTGGTGCTGCAGTGGTGACGGCACGAGTAACACAATCCTCGGCAGTGCTCAACGCCCAGTTAAAGAGACGGTTTTGTCCTGAAGGTAAAGAATAAAAAAACGATTGTTAAATTTTTCAAAAAAGGTTACTTTGTATTCATGTTTCAGTGCTAAAATCTTGAATAAATAATATGACTTGTGGTAAAAAAAAATTGCAATTTGCACCGTTTGTTAGATATACGCAAAATGTGAGTACCTATACATACATTTAAATGGAGGGGGTAGGTACATGTTTTTATTTAAAGATAGGTGCATATACAAATAGGTCAAATTACTGGCCAACTATTAGCTATTCAACTGTATGGCGCCTTCGTTATTTTAAGAAACGCAGTATCCAATGTAGTCTTAGCTTTAATTATCAATTCTATTCTGGCGTTCCATGAGTGAAAATGTTTCCCCAATAGTGTTATAGTTACATTGCCACTTTGTTTTGCATGAAGTGAAATGTGTCAATTTTAAAAGTTCAAATTGTACTGATGTCAACTGATTTATCGTATTTCTTAGTTTAATGTTACAAATCTTCGCATGTTTATAAAAAATCAAAAGAAAACATTGAACAAGATCAAATTGAGATCGAATCGACATCAAAACCCGAAGTTCACTAAAAAAACAGAGGATCATCTATTTGAAAATTTACAGCTGAGAGGGAGAACATATAACTCGAAGCTGAACTTTTCTGTTCTGATTCAATGACAGTTTGCACTTACTCTCTGTCTTTTCAGATCTAGTTTTCGTTCATTAAACACAGATTTATTTCATAAATTTAAAAATGCAGCAGTCCTACAAGATTTGCGTTGATAAATATAAAAATGCAGCAGTCCTACACCATTTGCGTTCATAAATGTAAATACTCGTAAGAATCAATCTCTAAATGTCAGCAGTTGACAACTGCGTTCATCAAGGCCAAATGGATCAAGTTTGTGGTTTTATTTTGTTGCCGTGTTGCAGGAAGACTTTCATTTCTGTCATTTTTCGATATTGCCTAGTTGCTTGTATTTATAAAACTTTTTTGGCAATGTAAAACTGCGCAGTATTTCTGTTCACAAGTGCATTGAATAAATATTTTATGCATGTGCAACAATGTTCCAATTATGAAATCACAGAAAATTCAGCTGAATGTCATACATATGTATGTCATAAATAACAGTCTCGTTCTCGCTCCCACATAACTTTGTTTTCGCATTATTCAATTTAAGCCATAATTATAAAATTAAGTTTTCTAGATCAAAGTTCACACGGAATTCGTAAAATAAGAATCTAACTGCGCAGTAGATAAAGTAATTTATCTGATAAAATAAGTCGTTGAACGAGCTATTTTTGCAAACGAAAATGAACATTCAACAGAAACGTCAAACGGGCAAAGTTTCAAATTTCAAGAAAAATAACACGTTATTTCTTTGTTAATTAGATACGTTTGTTTTGATCGTTAAGGGGTCTGGCTGAACAAAATTAAGACTTTATGCATAGGTATCTATCTATGTACATGTTTGTATATTCGGAACTAAATACACACCCAAGAAAAAAATGGGTACGTGCTTGACGTCACTTTATTGGACGGGCTTGTTTTTGTTTTTTTTTACCATTTTGCAATCTGCAAACTTTTATTTATTTTTTGCAAAACTCAATTATTAAATAAAGATTTGGATACGAGTATTTTTGATTTAACTTCTTGTTTTTGTTGCTGATATCATTCGTTTACCTTTACGTCTGTTTGTTTGCTTGAATTTGTTGGGTGAGACATACATAGGTATCAGTTTTACTTAAGACTTTCTTCTTTATTCAGTTTATTTTTTTCCTTTGTAAAGTTAACTTCGTAAACAAACTAATTCCTTATACGTGTTGCATGAAACACTTTGTTAATAGGTCTGTTCGCGTACCTTATGTGTAGAATAAAAAGAAAACTGTCAATACTCCAAAATCGAGAGACAATCCTATCATTTCAGAGAAAAGTACGCAAACGCTTCTGCGTAAAAAGATAAAAAACGTCAAAGTTTGGCTTGAAAAGAAGCAACCGCTGTTTTTTTTTACTGTCAAACTCATAGTAGGTATTTCATCATTTGACAGTTTTTATTTTTTCACCATCTGAAACTCTGTGAAGAAAAATTAACGAAAGTAATAATTTCATTCGTTCATCTTTTTACGCATTTGTGTAGTTTCGCACGAAAGTTTATATAAATTTTCGTTTGCATGTTGAAAATGCCACAAACCAAAATCAGTTGTGTAGGTACATAATACAGAAAATGAATAGCTGTCGATTGAGCTTGAAGTGGCATCAACACTATAAACGTGATTTGTATCTGCCAAATAAATTTTGAGCTATTCTTGCGATGAATCATTTGAAATCCGAAAAAGCCTTCACGTCAAAGAACCTATCTTTGGCCTCAATGACAATGTGATTCGAAATCTAAAGGCCTGCCCATACGTTTTGCGGTCAAACTGCCTGACCGCACAGGCAAATCAGTAGGGATGCAGTGAAGTGGGAGAGTTATGATCCTTATAGTCCTGATCATAACCTCGTCGCTAAAGAAAATAAAGAAGCTATAAAACATCCCTGCATTCTAAAGAAGGGTGTTGCCTCTTAAAATCAGACCTTAATTAATATTTTAAACAGAAACCATTAAATAAATACATACTCCATTCAAGAGCCATTTATTATTTGAAGGGTGCAGAAGACCTATTTAAATTAATTTCGTCCACAAATTGAAGTAATAAATGCAATTTATATTTGGTTGTTCCTTTCAGGCCCATAAGCCAATGTCTTATTAAGTCCTTTGTTAGTTAAATGAAAACTGTGCTTTGATCATAGTTCTTCGACGCGCAATTTAAAGTTGAAATGGAAACAGTCTTTTTCGTTAAATATACCTACTTCGTTGGCCTAAAATCTGGCAACAAAAATAAAAATAAATATTAGGCATTAACGGCCCATACGGAGCCTAAAACCTAGCTTCTCCAACCATTTGCTTGTGCGAAGTGGAAGGGAGATACAACGTTAAGCCGATTCCGACTGGCAAAATTGAGAACCTTCTTATGACAATTGATACTCTTGGATGCTCGTAAAACGTCCGTCAAACGTTTTGCAAAAGGTGGGGCAGTTAAGAAAAAAAAGCAACCTTAGATGTTACTTGGCACGGCGTGAATTGAACCTGAGACCCTTAGATTAGTAGTCCAACAAACTAACCACTTAGCCCGCAATAGTCACTAAAACAAGAGGCATTCCAAATGCTGGACCACGCATAATGCAATTGCGGCTGCATTTGATTATCCTCAGCGATGAAGTGACTCGGAACTAAGAGGCCTGCCGACACTTTTTGAGGTCAATCCAGATCATAACCTCGACGTCAAATTAGAAGTAGGTATCTGACCTACCTAGGTCTTTGCATATATATATTTTGAATAGGAAACGACTTGACTGCCATTGGTACCTATGCATAATGCGGAGCCATTCCCTTTTTGACATAATATTGAAAAACTGCAATTTCGAAAAAAATTATTAATCTAAATCGGCATTTAAAAATAGAACTTCAAAAAGTTGAGAAAGAAAAACTGCCAAAGCGAGCAAAATTTTGCATACCGCAGAGAATATTTATAATTGGCAATGTGTTAAACTTTAATATGGCGGTCGTTTTCCTAATGTACCTACTTACTGTATTTTTAGCTTGGCCTAAAAAAAATCCAACCCCCTCTTGGAAAAACGTGGATAATTTCCATGTACCATAAGAAAATGCATCGACATGCTAAAAATGTTTCTCATTTTGGTGAAATTGTATGTAGCTGTAGCTGCAGTCAATGGTTGCGTTTTGTGGTTGGTTAATTGAACTAAATTTAGTTGAGTGTGGAGTTTAGTTTTGTTCTTAACTGTAATTTTTCGAAGTTCAGTTATGATAATGACACGTCACAACTGACCTATTTGACCTATTAGTGCAAGACAATTTACAGTTGTCAATCAAGTGCTACCCTCACACATTTCGTAAGAACGCCGATTCAATTTACATAAAGCTAATTGATTTAATAAAATGATAAATGACATTGATGATCTTATTATCGAAAAATAAATTTGTTTAATTGAATCAATTTAAGTTAAAAATAATGAAACGCCACTGATACCGTTTAAGCCTCATGTACGTACATAATGTATGCACCGTTATGTCTTAAAAAAAATACCGGCAAATGAAACACGTAGATCACACCATTTCTCCGCGATCAGTTATTTGTCCGTAATCAGAAACACGAGGTTTTTTTGTCAGGCTTCGACTTACCTTTTACTTTTCCATAAACATCCTGACTCTGTTGCCATGCTGCTCCTAAAACAGGCAATTTCATCATGCGCTCCAGCGATTCTAAATGCGGCAGGAGTTGTGTATCCTGTTCCTGGGCATTATCGTTTGATGCTGCTGCATTGTTTGAATTGTTGTAAGTATTTGAAAAAGCGGCCATTTTTTTATTTTTAGTCTTTTGAATATTGCTTTTTAAAAAACTTTTACACTTAAGGGGATCTTTTTCTTTCTCACTTTACTTTTTCTTTTAAATGAGAGTAAACTTTTTGAAGTCTTTGGGATTTTCTTTTTGTAGACAGAACAAAACTTCTCGCACTAAACCTCTTGGAAACCGTTCAGAATCTGATTCAATTAAACAATTGGACAACAGTTTTATACATACAAAAACTTAACACGACCGGCGGAATGAGGAATCTTATCGAAACATTTCTCTGAGATAATACTTTGCTCTCTTTGACTTTCTCTTAAAACTCAATTTGATTTCGTCAAGTGCTGAAGTATTGTTTTTGCTTTTATAAAGATAAATGATCACACTCAGCGAGCACACAACTACATTGAAATTAAACGAGCAGCAAAAATAAAAAGATTGTCAGATCGACGATGAATTTCAAGAGAATAAAACTTATCGGATTTCGGATGGCCCTTTTTTCTTCCGCCCGCTGGGCAATTTACAGACGAAGTTTTTGGGGTGGGGCCGTGGGGGCAAACGATGATATCGAACCGCTGGAATACCTACACGACGAATCAATGTCCAAAGTGTAAACTACAAATAGAAAGAATGCGTTGTTTTTTCGAATATGCACTGGTATCTACGTTACATACATATTTCACATTGTATAAAAGTCCAAGTTATCGGATAGATAAAGAAAAAAGTCTAGAAGCTATGCGATAAGTTAATAATTGTATGGGGATTTTCCACTGTGAACTTTGAGCAATTCGATTTGAGTACATGGTGTACCTACTTGATGAAATATCGTTGCCATCATCAGCAGATGAATTTACTTAGATATTTTTACAAATATGTGTGTACATATCTATTCGTTGATACGTACCTATGTATGTCGGTATTAATATGACTCATACGTAATGTAGAAAACCAAAGTACAAAGTTGAGGTTTGTTAAATAATTTTTGATAGCTAAAAAAGCGAAAGGGTATGTGCACCTTGTAGCATTACCCGGCAGGTCAATAGTATCCCGCCACCTTACAGATGCAGTTTTCATAACAATAGAACCGTATTTTCATGGGCAAATAAATGTGGCCTTTATTTCAGGGCAATCTGTAGTGCTGGTAAAATTTGCAGCTCAGAATCAGCGTTACCGATGTGCAACGATCGTCCCATTATGACACATTTCCTTTATACACTATTCAAAATATAAAACAAAAAATTGGTTGTGGCACCCAACTTTTCAAAATAGAACGTTTTTTTTGCCAATGGTGGCAGAAAATATTTTTTTGAGGCGGCAACGCTTTTCTGAACTAAACACAGAACCGCTTTAAAAAAAAACAGATGTTTAATCGTAACCGCTTAAGAGAAAAGTGATATCCTCTAAGGACATCCGTATCTTCTCAGCGTTAAATTCCCAGCAATCGGTCTCTATATACTCCATCGTAACCCTAGACTGCGGATCATCTCTTAGGGAGATGGGGGAGCATTTGAATATTAACCTGTGTTGGATGCCGGGGCATATGGACATTCCCGGGAACTGCATGGCTGATGAACTCGCCAAGAAAAGGAACTACATAACTCCTACTTGATAAATTATTATTATTATTATTATTTATTAAAACATAAATAAATTTACACTTTAATGTTTTTTGAACAGCGCTATCTACCAAGGCTTTCGGCTGGAATGATACTTCTAATGGGATGTAAAGTTTAGGATATGTTAGGATATGATAAAATTTCCATCGCTACCTGTAAACTCATTTTAAAATAATGTGCACTCGAGAGGACAAACCATAGGTGGACAAGTGGCATTACACGTCTAGCGAAAAAGCAGATCTTGCGAAAGCTGGACCTAAGAAGCTCCAAAGTGGTTTATTTTGCAAAACCGACTGTAAACTGGCTCCATAGTAGGTGTCATCACTGGGCTTTGTATCAAATAGACAAGCACGCAGCAAGGCTTGGCGTATATTCAAACGACTTGCAGAAGCTACATAGTGGAGGAGGAAACTACACTTCACCTTCTCTGTACATGCCTTGCTCTCGCCCATAAAAGAAATCTCCATTAAGAAGCATTCTTTATGATCTAATGAACTAAGCGACTTGGCTTACACTGATATTAGGACTCTACCACGCTTTATCAGAAGCTCTAATGGTTTTACGAGCAAGGTGATATGTTCTCCTAGATCCACGTGGTATCATAATGGTCCTTATATTGGTCCCAAGTGTGTTGGCTTTTGCTGGCAGCCACTTCAATCTAACCTTATATTTATTTTATTACATTATGAAACGCAAATACTGTCCAAATTCAGCAGAGCTCTATTGGTTTCGTCTCGGCATTGATAATAGCAGTGTTTCTTTGCACGCGGATATAGGGATGGCATCAGAAAACGACTATCGCCGCTTAAGAATTCATCAAAAAAACTTGGCAGCACACATGCACCTATGACATGCACCGTGACACAGATGTAAGTTGTAGTTAAGAAATTTGTATTGAAAATCCTGAAATTGAAAAATATATACTTCCGCCAATTGAAATTGATGCCAAGCATATTCTAAAATTATGAAAAACAATTTCACATTAACAGATTTGCTAAATTCAATTACCTTTATAATGAAGTTTAAAAAAATAATAATAATAAAATCACGAACAAAATATTCGGCGGAATGTGTCAGTGGTCGGAGGGATGTCAAACGTTGACATTTCCTGAAAAGTTCATCGCATGAGTTCATCAGAAATGAAGAAAATGGGTTTTGGAAGCACTGTTTATCCCCGCTAACTGACTTAGCGGCGATAGCTATCCCCGCTAAAGTTAGCGTATATAGGATAAGTTGTTGTTGTATTTTACATGCAAATTTCAAATTATCCCTATATCCGCGTGCAAAAAAACACGGCTAATAATCGCTCAGGCAGTCAAGACATGACTTTAATAGATTAGTGCCTGGCTACATATTCTTGGGAACGAAAGTCCGAGAAGAGCAAGAAATTTGCCATGGAAATTTTAGTTTGTCCGTGGTCACGGCGTTCATGGGAATGAAAACTGTTGTCAACAACGTGTAGCCAGGCACTTAGTGTCTAAAAAAACCGGTTTTAGTACAAGTTCTTTTATGCCCACACCGAGAATCATATCTGAAAGTGGATTTTCAGTGCAATCCCTTTCTATTCTACTCACTTTAAACTGTTTCGCAATCAAAACCGCCGTGGTGAATTCAAATATGTACACCGTGGTCGATATTAGTTTTGATTCCGTTTTTACAACTTTCACTTTCACCCTTGAATATTCACTTCCAAATGACGGCGTGAACAAAATTATTCATGTGAACGTTTTTGACAATTGGTTTTACTTTTTCGCAGAACGAGAATCAAAAAGGTGGTGAAAGGTAAAAAACAATGTTGGTTTAATTTTTTCACAGAATCATATGTATGTATATTTTTTTCTTAAGTTGCTGTTTTAAATTCAGCCCTCAAAATGCCTGGGGAGGGGGTGGCTTATATACACCTAGAGGAATTCACCACCTAAGTTTCATGACTCTTTAATATTATTTGCTGTTTATGATTTAGTTCGTCAGGAGAAACTTCATACATATATAGGGGAAGGCGGGGCACAATGCTCACCCGGGGCAAAATGGGCTCCCTTTGTATTTATATATCGAGTATAGTGGCAACTTTGACAATCTAACTTAGCACACTAACTACTTTAATATTTCACTCGCTATTGGGGGAAACCCTTTTTTGAATTAAAGTGGCAGTACCTAGTTGCTTTGTGTTTCGATCAAAATAATTTTTCTCATATCGTTTATATTATTTTGAGGTGATTTAAAGTGTATTTTTTGGAAAACTGCTCGAGTGAATATTGGTTTCTCTTTCTATGATATCAAGGTAAGAGAATATAGTTTATAGAAATCAATTTGTTTTCTTAAACAAGGTTACATTTGTAACTGGGCAACTTATGCTCCGTTTATTTTTAATAATGTTATTTGAATTTCTAATCCATTCATTCTATCAGCATTTTATATTGTTTTAGATGGTTCGAAATTACGTGAGGAAGACCAAGAGGCAAGAATGGAGCAAAGACAGTATGCTACGAGCTGTTCAAGGAATTATGAAATTCCTCGAAGCACTTTGCAAAGATTTATAAAAAAAGCAGATCAAAACCCCGAACTTAAACTTTTTGTTACAAAAGTGGAATATTTTAAGCCTGTTTTTTCAGAGGACCAAGACAAACAGTTAGCAGAATATCTTAAATACATGGAAGGGCGCTTTTCGATAGAATTTCGTAAACTGGCGTATGAGCTGGCGGAAAAAATGGGTTTGACCAATAACTTTGATGCTAAAACGCGCATTGTGGAGAAGATTAGGCAAATAGTTTTTTAAACGAAAAGCAACAATTTTATTAAGAAAACAGGAAGTACTCGTAACATCTGCGGCTGGGACTATGAGGTTAACGGCGTCGCTGTCGGAATTTTTTTTAATTTACTGAAGGAGTGCATCGAAAAATATGGGTTTTCGTCAAACAGGATATTTAACGTAGACGAAACTGGGACCACGAATGTTGCAAGAGCCTGGGAAAAATGTTGCCAACTAAAGGAAGGATAAAAGTATCTTCTTTAGAGCGAGGACAACTCTTAACCGTGGAAATTTGTATCAGCGATGATGGGTCATATATGCCACCAATGTTTATTTTCCCTCGAAGAAGAATGAAGGCTGAGTAGATGGATGGAACATCGCCTAATTCATGGGGCGAATGTAACAAAAATGGATGGATAACTAAATTTGAAATGGTTTAAACAATTTATGGAATGATCACGCGCAAGCAAAGACCGACCTGTTTTGTTACTTTTAGATGGGCATGCTAGCCATGTAAAGAGCATTGAAGTCATAGATGTTGCAAGGGCCAGTGGTATTGTAATGCTCTGCTTCGCACCACACTGCACTCATCGATGGCAACCCTTGAATGTGCCATTTATGAAGCCTTTGAGCTAATATTATGGAGACGAAGTAAAGTATTGCGGGTATTTATACTCCCAGTCCACAGAAGGATGGGTTTCCTGTAGAGCTTGTGGGAAGTGGGCTCATTGTTCTTGTGCTGCAGAGGATGATGTTGATGACGAATCTATACACATATATTCACGTTGCAATCCAATGTAGGTCCGTGCCCATTATGCCCCACCTATGCCCACTGCGCCCCAGTACTGGGGCAAATTGAATGATTTATTTAAAGTACAAAAAAATACTTAATTATTTATTTTTATCAAACTGCATTATTTATACGTATTACTTAATAAACTTTCTTTTAAATAAAAGTTCTTCAGATATTCGTAGAAATTTGTTGGAGTTTTTTTAAAAAAAATTATCCTTAAAGGCCCCGGCTTTGATTGAATCTGATTTAAAATTACCGAAAGTTCGCGTTAATTAAGTTCACTTTAAGCGTTCATCACTGTAAGTACATTATACAGGGTGGGCCAAGTAAGACCTACTTATGTTAAGCACGTGTAACTCTTGTAATAATCATTTGTTATCAAAAGAATAAAAAAAATCGATAATTTTAACGCGTTGTTTTGTACTGTATGTATCCATTACAAATTTCCAAGAATTCAATTATAATATTAAAAAAAAAAAATTATTCGTGTTTAACAATTGTCCCACCCTGTAGATATTGATGGTAATGCGATCGAATGTAAGATATTCGGCAATCACGTGCACACTCGTTTGTTGTAAATGACTTCTTGTTTTGGAGATTAAAACTCCCAGAAATAACATTCTTCTTAAGTTTGGAAAATAGTGTTGTTCATTAAAATTGCTGCCAGTAAGCAAACAAGCAAAACTTATAAGAAGGCAAATAAATTCATTTCCCTAATTCCTTTCAGCTAATTATTTAATTGAATATCCACCCTGCCAAGACGTCGAGTTGAAAACTATCGAATTGAGGCAAAAACTGTAAGACATAATATTCTAATACCTACTCGAGACCTTCATTTTTAACACCATAAATGATTTTAATATTGGCATTTTCATAAACTAAGATTAATTTCTTGATAAACCCAAGAATGTGTGGTTAAATGTCAAGGTTTAAGGATTACATTATCAAGGTTTGTAAAATTATTTCGGTGCTACAAGCTAGGTACCTACAGTAGTTCTTATTTTTAAGAAAACATTAATTAGGCACAAATAAATATTTTTCATTCGTAATTCAATTAAATGTCTGTTTAATAATTTCAGCTTGTTGGTGCCTTAATTGAAATAACGACTCCTACAGTTCCTTAAAGATTGCTTCAGCGACATGAAGGAATCGCAGAATTCAGTTGTATTCTAAATTGTATTTTTGTCACATGCACATGACATTAACACTTTACGCATCTACAAGTCATGTATATAAAATATAGAAATTTTCCTAAAATTGTTCATGTGTGATTTGTGAATCATATAAACCGGTCATCGTTACTGTTTTTTTCTGAATAATTGCCCTGTCCCAGAAAAAGTTCAAAGTCTTTTATAAAAATAAAACCAGAAGCAAAGGCCCGCAACCAAGCGGAAGATCACACGTTTTGTATCAGAAAGGCACTGTATTTTGAGTTCTAAATAATCAATGTACGTACGAGTATGCATATAAAATTCACGTGACGAGTGATTCGAATCCAAAGTCCAAAGTGCTTTAAGTAGAATTTCGGAGCTGATTTCGTGACCATCATCTGATGTACGCGTATGTACCTACATCAATAAATTACACAAAATTGCACAATAATTTCAATAGAATCGCGCAGAAGTTTTTAAAGTGTTTGTAGCTAAAGGTATGGTAATTGAGCAACATTCAATTTATGGCCCGCTATATGACATCAGGGGGTGCGAAGTCCGACTAGTAAAACTTGTTTACCCCGTTGCGTTGGATCCATATGCGACTCTGAGAAGTGAATGAGTAATTCTAATGTATGGCATGTTTAATACGACTGTTCAGACTGATCGAATGTTGTTTATTTAATTGTTAAACGCATGGAAGCGTAACAGACGTGTCTGGTTTTTGGGGCATCTGACATACAAAAAATGATTAAGTAGTTCAAAGTTCAAAAATAAATAAAAAAAAGAAAGTGCAATTTTGGCATTGATTTGCAATTTGACATCTTGAACATTCTTAAAGAATGTTGTTCTCGTTTCACTGAAAATTATTAATATAAATAAATACAATACAATACAATATCTGCATTGTATGATACTTAGATGTTTGACAATGTTAAGTGAACATTGCTACCATTATTTATTATTATAATTCAACATTTATTCGGATAAGATAGGATGTACTCATATGATTTTCGTGCAGGCGCGGGCAAAAATCATCTGCAGTGATATTTTAAAACACATTGACTGCCACGTCATTCAAATATGAATGACACCAATGTTTCCGTGGGGGACACGTCATTCATATATGTATGACGATAACATTCCACTGCAGGCCATGGCATTCAAAAATGAATGACACTTAAGTTACACATTGCGCGCCAAGCCAATTTGAAAAAAGAAATTAAACTGAAAAGTATGCGTTCGGTTTTTTTATAATTGCTTTACTAATAAAAATATATTTGTAGTAAAGATTGGTCGCTATGTCGATGATTGAAGCGGTAGGACGTGTAGACGACTGTCATTCATATATGAATGACGTGGCCCTGCATGAAATGTCTGATATAATTTTACGTTATAGGTAATGCCATTCATTCATGTAAGTTATCGAAGCGTCTTGCGGTTCGATAAAAAAACATGAACACAGGTTTTAGTTGTGAACAGACCTAACAATTTTCTTTATTTTTCATCCTATTTATCATAATTTGGTTACATTTTATTATTTGAAAATTCTCAGAAGGAGAATTTTTGATATTTTACATTTTTGCTTGTCCTGAAATGGAAGGATACCCGTGACGTGAGGATCTTGTCCACCAAACATGCTCCAATATTGGTACCAAGACCTACGAATAAAAACCAGAAGGTCCAACCATTGACGTCAGCAACCACGACCAACACTGACCAGCCTTCCACCAGCCAAACTCAGGCAACATCCAAAGGAAGTAAACATCAAAAGATTACCACAAAACCTATTGCAGTACTTTCATACAATACAGGTAAAGCTGGCATTAATCTGTCTTATCAGATGCCCTCATATGCGAAAATTCAAATACGCGCATTCAGGGAGTGCTAAGTAGCAGATATCTTGGGTATACTAGTCCATCAGCAGCGGATAAGGCTCAGGTCATTAGGAAACACACACAACCTTTCTCAAAGAACCGAACCGGATGGCAAAAAATTGCGCAGAAAATGTTCCATTTGCTATGCAAAAGTATCGAAAGAACAAGGACGTGAAGATGCCAAAAAACATTCGAAAATGGTATATTCTTTCTGCAATGAATGTCCTGGGCAGCCACAAATGCGCCTTCCGTGCTTCAACAAAGAGCACCCACAGTTTGTTTTGTGAATTTAATTTATTTTATGTAAATAAAATGTATTTTCTGACTTTTTAAATTATAAACACTGGATTCTGATTTAAGTTTTTTGTACTGAAATAAAACTTTTCTTATAATTCGTAAATTTTTTCATCGTCAATTTCAATCTTCGATAAAAATCATATTTTTCCAGATTTGCCCGAACCAAATGTACTACAATGATCACCAGAGGCCAGGCTTTTACATTTCTATTCAGTTTGTTCCTAGTGTCATTCATTTTTGAATGCCATGGCCTTTTAGTGGGATGTAGCCGTCATACACATATGAATGACGTGGCCCCCCACGGAAAATTGTGTGTCATTCATATTTGAATGACGTGGCATGTAATGAAAATATGTATCATTCCTTTGCAAACCAAATAAAAACACCTAAGCATTTTTTGTTGTTCACCTTCGGCTATTTTTCGAAAATTAGCTTGGCAGTCAATGTGTTAAGCCCGGCCAAGAAACAGAGTGCTTGTCGTAAGAGGCGGCAAAGGGGATAAATCTGCGGTGCGAGAAAACGCCTTTCTCTCGTTCTCGATATAAAATTGTCTGCGATTCAAAGAGATGAATGAAGCATTGCGCGGATTTTGACATCAGACATTGACACTAAATCGTATGGCCATTTTAGTTTTTATATCAAACAGGTCTGCACGTTAATTGAGTTTTTTTATATACACTCTCGCTCAACTGAATAGGTTCAACACTTCTAATAAGTAATATGATAATATCTCTTCAACTAACTTACCGGTGATACTAATAAAAAAATGTTTGCTTAAATTAATTAATTATTAATGAAACACAAAAGTATGCGGTGTCCAACACACGTATATATACTCATTACTTATTTTTTTCAAAAATATAACAAAATATGTCGATTTATTTTGGCTCAACTGAATAGGTCAGCAACTTAAAATTTAAACAAAAAATTCACAGCTTTGTTTCTTGTTAATAGAAGTATATAGTCAATGCTAATTTAGTATTTTGTACTCCCTCCTGTGTTAAAAATAACTTCATACATTCGGTTTGGATAAGACTTATAAAATTTTCCAATATCGCTAAGCGAAATCCCAGACCATGTTTTTTTAATGGCTTCAATCAGGGTCGCAGAATCGTGGAATTGTCTCCCGCCTCCATAAACTCTTTGGGGCAACAGCGCCCAAACGCTCTCAATAGTAGGTATTAATGATCAGTTTCACAAATCGCTTCATTTTTCTCTTCTATATTATGTTCACACAAATGAAGGTTCAAAGCATGCAAAAAAAGTAAATATATATGCAATAGACTGAGAGAGGAGACACATTACCAAACAGAATTTTTTGAACCTATTTAGTTTAGCGGGAGTGTATGTGTACTTCATACCTACCTGACCTTCAATCAGATCATTCCTCTATACTTTTAACACTTGGCGATAAAATAATAATAAAAGACCATAGCCCAAAAATAGTTAATAGACTGACTGATTGGAACTATGTATGTACTTCAGACAGCAGTTGGAAGAAAGTATCCAACTATCACCGCCGGGGTGCTGGACTGCAAGGCCATACGGCCACAGCAGCATTCTGGACTCGCTACCAGAAGGCATAGTCACATTTCCAACCGACTACATCACATAAAAACTAAACTTCACAAAAGGCTTCCAAGTAAGCTTCCCTTCCAGAGCTTGTTGGAAGAGGGACGAAGTAGTGAACGATTTCGACACGGTCATATACACCGACGGTTCTAAGACGAACTGTGGTGTGGCGGCCGGTGTCTACTCGGAATCACTAAAAATATCAATATCCCTTGGCCTGCCGAATTTTGCCAGCGTTTTCCAGGCGGAACTACTGACTATCCGAGAGGCCTGCACGCAACTAGGGCGTGATACAGCGTACAAACAAAACATTGCTATCCTCATAGATAGCCAAGCCGCAATCAAAGCTATTGACTCGGCTACCATATCCTCCAAACTGGTGCAGGAATGCCGGAACGAGCTTGCGCGACTGGGCGAACGTTTCAGTGTTACACTACTCTGGGTTCCAGGGCATAGTAACATAACAGGAAACGAGCGTGCAGATGAGCTGGCCAGGCAGGGCTCAGCTCTGGACGGCTCACTCGCTGCAAGGGTTCACATTCCGCTAGGTGTGGTCAAGACACAAAATACACTCACAATTCCTGCAGAAAGCCAATCTTCAATGGAGAAGGTTAACTAACTGCATCATATCGAGGAAGATATGGCCTATTTATGACAAAGTAAGAACAGGGGATCTTCTGAACAGTACCCGCCCGAAGTCTCCAGAAAAAACGACGATAATCACCGGGCACTGGCCAATTGGAGACCATGCGGCCAAACTGTGTATCACATTTAACACCCACTGCCGAAGCTGCGGGAATGTAAACGAAAGAGAAACTCTCTTCCATTTCCTTTGCGAATGTTTGGCACTAGCAAGAGCTAGACTGCGGGCACTGAATCAACCATTCTTCGACGACCTTAGCGCTATATCGAGCAAAGGGATACAAGATCTTATCCGTTTTCTCAACTCCACAGGTTGGATATAGCCACACATCAAATCTTCCACAACCACTACAACATAGGTTACACGAGTCGTGGTAACAAAAAGGCACAATAAGTGCTAATTGGGTTCAAGCCGAACCGCCACTTCTACCTACCTACCTATGAGCAGAATATCAACTAGAAGAAGCAGTCCAAATATTGCCGCTCAGTATACAAAAAGCTGCGTGGGCTGCAACCCCCAAACAACAAACAGATCAAACCTCCCGAAATATGTGAAATTATTGCAGAAAGGAGGAAAGCTAGAAAACGCTGGCAACAGACAAGGGCGCGAAGGCACAAGACCACACTGAGTAACCTTAATATAATCGCAGAAAATCTATAAGAGAATTCAATAATGAGTCTTTGAAAACTTACGTCACAAGTCTTACAAATGATGCTAGTACCGACTACTCGCTCTGGAAGGCAACATAGAAAATGAACAGGCCAATAGCTCACATTCCGCCAGTAAAAACCAGAGAAGTTAACTGGGCGAAAAGCAGCCAAGAGAACACTTTCGCTGAGTATCTTGAAGACGTATACAAACCTTATGAAGAAGGTTATCAAGGACTCGAAATAAAGTGCGAAGAAGATAGACCTATTCGGTCGGTAATAGCTAAAAAACTTGCCAAAGAAATTAAAGAAAGCATACATATAAAAAGGCCGCAGGGTGCTTATAGTATTTCTTGATATAGCACAAGCTTTCGATAAAGTCTGGCACAAAGGACTGATACACAAATTACAAAAGCAACTGCCGAAGTAGTATGCGACCACTCTGGAGTCTTATATATCAGATAGATTCTTCAGAATTAAACAAGATACAGAGTACTCAACATTAAGAGAAATTAAAGCTGGTGTACCGCAAGGCAGTCTGCTAGGTCCAGTTCTATACCTACTTTTCACTAGCGATCTGCCTGAAAGTGAAGAAACCACCGTAGCTACTTTTGCAGATGACACAGCTGTACTTGCTGTGGGAGCAACTGTCGAAAAAGCAACAAAAAGGCTTCAAACAGCAATAAATAATATTTCACAATGGACTTAGAAATGACAGATTAGATTAAATGACCTTAAGTCAGTCCATATTCATTTTACGTATAAAAACGTACCACACATTCCAGTCTTCATTAACAACAATGTAGTGGAATATTCAAACACAGCCAAATATCTAGGCATGACTCTAGACGCTAAACTGCGTTGGAAAGCGAACGTAAAGAAAAAAAAAGATGAGTTGGCCATGCGATACAGTAAAGTGTATTGACTTATTGCGAGATACTAGATACTCATCCCTGTCCAACTACAATACATAAGTTATTGCTATACAAGCAAGTTCTGAAACCAGTATGGACCCACGGGCTCCAGCTGTGGGCATGCATATGCCAAACAAATTTACAAAAAATTCAGGTTTTCCAAAATAAAGTACTAAGGAACATAGTTAATGCACCTTGGTATATACGCAATGCCGATCTGCATAAAGATCTAAATGTTGAAATGGTTGAATATGAAGTAAGGAAAGTTGCTCAAAGCCACACAGGTAGACTTCTCAACCATGTACATATAGAAATAACAGAACGTTTTAATAAGGACAATGTAATCAGGGGATTGAGAAGGGCAAAACCTCTTGATCTATAAGAGTTAGCTAGGGCTAAGAAATCAGGTATCTCATTAGGCATGGGACTGACATTCCCCCCGGGAGTTTTTTTAGATGAGTTAAAGCCCATCACTATACTTATTTGATAGGGTTATAACTTATAGAGTGGAATTTAATGCTTCCAAAACGCAATGCTGTCTTATGTAATTAAAGCAAAATCCAAACATTGTCCATGAACCGCACTTGCTTCGCTGAAACCGAACGGCTCTCTATTCTCGGTATGTGTGTTAATGAAAACCTTCGTTGGAAAGACCTTATATTCGATGTCGCCAAGATCGTTGCGAAATGTCTAGGCTTCCTTAAGCAGTGCAAGAAATATTTTACCCCATCTGATCTGGCTACAATTTATAAGGCCCTAAACTTGAAAATAACGCTCATATCTGATCCAGCGCCCCAATCACATATTTGGAGCTACTCAACAGAATACAAAAATGCTGGATAAAACTAATAGGCAATCGAGATATCGCGAAATCGCTTGACTCTCTTAGTCATCGTGACAATGTCTGGTGCCTATCTCTGTTTCATCGATATTTCCACCATAAGTGCTCAAAAGAAATAGCCAGTTGCATTCAACCCCTAGAACATTTGAACCGCAATACCCGCTGTGCAATGAAAATTAATGCTCATCAGTTCACCCTCAAGCCTATATTCGGACGCACAGTAAAATACAAAGAACCCTTTCTTAGCCGTACAACACGAATGTGGAATTCTCTTCCTCGCTCTATTTATCCTTCACATTATAATCTACAAACATTCAAAACCTAACGTGCACCGGCATG
This sequence comes from Portevinia maculata, assembly GCA_949715645.1. Classification (NCBI taxonomy): domain Eukaryota; kingdom Metazoa; phylum Arthropoda; class Insecta; order Diptera; family Syrphidae; genus Portevinia; species Portevinia maculata. The sequence continues at coordinate 12,675,625 of OX454526.1, forward strand.
TCTCCCTATCTTCTTATCCTAAGTTCCTTAACGCCCGTGCTGTGTATAGCCATTACTATATAAGGGTACTGAAAAAATCCCTTTAGTGTGTGTACATTAGCCGTGTTTCTTTGCACGCGGATATAGGGATAATTTGAAATTTGCATGTAAAATACAACAACAACTTATTCTATATACGCTAACTTTAGCGGGGATAGCTATCGCCGCTAAGTCCTTTAGCGGGGATAAACAGTGCTTTCAAAATACGAGTGTATTTTCTTCGTTTCTGGTGAATCCTCCCGATGATTTTTTCAGGAAATTTCAAAGTTTGACAACCCACCGACCACTCACACATCCCGCCGAATATTTTATTCGTGATTTTATTATTATTATTTTTCAAACTTCATTTTAAGGGTAATTGAATTTAGCAAATCTGTTAATGTGAAATTGTTTTTCATAATTTTAGAATATACTTGGCATCAATTTCAATTGGCGGAAGTAAATATTTTTCAATTTCAGGATTTTCAATACAAATTTCTTAACTACAACTTACAGCTGTGTCACGCACGGTGCATGTCATAGGTGCATGTGTGCTGCCAAGTTTATTTTTTTGATGAATTCTTAAGCGGCGATAGTCGTTTTCTGATGCCATCCCTATATCCGCGTGCAAAGAAACACGGCTATTATAAAAAAAACAAATCATCCATCGTACGTTCTCCTTCGGAGGGGATCATGTTAGACTTCTGACACTCAGCAGCATGTCATTTTCCATTAAGCATTGTAGGTACTTGTTTTTTCTTCTTGTTCAATTAACAAGTATGGCCGACATGACCGACCCGGTGGTTACCATGGTCTGATTAAATAACCACAATTGGTGTGAAGCCATTTTTTCAATACTGGATAATCGCCAGGTTTACACTTATCGTTATACGCCCAACCACCATTTTGCGTTATTTGCATCAAAAACTGATATGTGATTATTGAGATTTTAAAATTTTCTTATGTCAGATACCCATTGAATTAAATTGTGTAAATCATTTTCCAAACAAAAAATGCATGTTTTCCCATACATTTGTATGTAGATTTCTTATCTTTCAATCGGTCATAAATAACAACGTAGATAATGTACATCAATTGAGGAAGCGAGCAATTGAACGCAGTTGTTTGAATCAGTTGCGCACCTAGAAAACAACCGGCATGCATTCCGTATTATATTATTCCAAGATATAAACTCAAAGAATATAAATGAATTCGAATTGGAAAATACTGGAAATCTTCTCGCTTTGCAGTATCTATAGGTACTATAAATATCAACTGTCGGTTGAACTTTGAAACCGAAAGTTGAATAACAAAAATATCAAGTGTTTCCGAAGTGCCATGCCAGTCAGATTTATTTCAAGTTTGATTAGTAGAACTGGAACGTTTTATGCTATTATGTTATCACCACTTGAGTTTGTATACCCTAACCAAAAGGGTATATTCATTTTGACTCATATATTGGTTACATGCCTTAATATTGCTACAGCAACTTCGATGTAGTAAGCGAGTTCACCAACCTTGGATGACAACTTAGTGGAGAACCAGCGAAGAATTACATAAGAAAACCACAGCTTCTTCGGATTGGCAAATAGTAGTGTCTGGGGCGTTAAAAATGTGAAAACATCTGATTTCCGTTACAGTGAATGAAATTTTATAATTCAAAGTGGAATGCTTAGCTTATAATATCGTCACCTGAATGCAAGAACCAGCTAACTCAATTTTTGTCATTTTTGAGATATATGGGTTTTCTGCTGCGTTGAATCGATTTGCTTTAACTGAAATAAACAGATAACTAGTTTTGCGGGCCTGCTGCCATCTATTGGGCTGTGAAAAAAACAGACCAATGGAACAATCGATGAAAAGTTAGTGCAAGAAGTATATATCTTGAGATGGCTGTTTTTTGCACGATTTTATGTATCGATTTGGCATGCAATAAGTAGACAACTCATACATATATTTGAACTTCAATTATGAATGCCTTGATCAAGTGTTCCTTGCATTTTCCGTTAGTTGGCCATTTTTTAAATTTTGTTCCTGTTTTACTGTTTGATCCATTAAACGTTTGGCTTTACTTGCATTTGGTTTAATACGGTTTTGAGAATATTAATTTTCGGTTTATAAGTGAACGTGAATAAAATAATGATCTCAAGGGGAAAAAAGTTTGTTAAACTAGCATTACAAAAGAATTTAGATAACGGTAGTAAGTACAAATGAATTATACTGGAGTTGCGTTAGATTATAGCCCTATTTTACAGAGGCGAATATTTCAAACGCGCTACATGAAAGAGATGAGCAGGACTGCGTCTTTAAAACGATGATGGTTCATTCGGATGTTGCTGGGTAGAAAGTTGTGGAATCAAGTTCCAATGAAGATGTAATTGTAACAGGTGAGATGAAGTACAATAAAAAACGGCCCGATTGACAAACTTAAGATTCGTTCCCTTTTGGTTCTGAAACTATGCCAGCTGCTCAAGATGTTGCCGCTGATTTAGAGATGGAATTTAGTTCAAATGAACTTACTATTATGCGAGAATTTCTTCCAGAAGTGGAACCGAATTCTAGTGAAATTTTAAATGACACAGGTAAGACGAAGTGCAATTACAAATGGTTCGATTGAATAACTAACTTTCGTTCCCTCTTGTTTTTGAAGGTGTTTTAGCTGTTGAAGATGTTGCTGCTGAACAAGAGGTGGAGCTTAACCCAGATGAGGATGATTTTTCACCAGATGAATCTGAATGAATCTGAATGAATCTCAGAGTGACCAATGGCAGAGAAATATTAGGAAGCAAAGAAGACTCGATGGAAAAGACTACGTTTCCACTAATGGTAGGACTATACCTGCTGCTTCGATGAAGGCGAATTGCAATGTTAGCTGCAGGTTCAAGTGCTCGTCACCAATTTCCGAACAAGATCGGAATACTATTTTCAAAGCCTACTACGATTTGGGTGATTACTCTCGTCAGAGGGATTTTATCAACGCAAACACTGAACAGATAACAAAGCGGACAACAACAACGGTGAACATTTCAAAAAGACAATTTTCAGTGAAGTACTTTCTTCCTGTAAATAAAAACAGGATTAAGGTATCTAAGACAATGTTTCTAAATACATTAGGCATAAAAAGGGGTAATAGAATACGCTATGCAAAAAAGGTCTAGTGAAAATTTAGCACCGTCCGATGGAAGTGGAAAAGGAAGACGTGCGACTCTCAATCCGGCTTTAATTGAAGGAATTAAGAATCATATCATAAGTTTTCCTTGCGTACCGTCACATTACTGCCGAGAGTGGACTGTAAGAAAGTATTTGAACTCTTCTTTAAATCTAGCTACAATGTACATGATGTACCAGCAACATTGTGAAGAAGAAAATCTGCCATCCGCAAAATTCTCAATGTACAGAAAGATTTTTAAGGACAACTTTAACCTAGGATTTCACAGTCCAAAGAAAGACCAATGTAGACTGTGTGTTGCATTTGAGAACAACTCTTATAAGACTCAAATCGACGGAAATGAGTATGAGGCACATATTAAAAAAAAAGAGGAGGCTCAAAATAATAAGAAAAAAGACAAGGACAAGACAAGGCAGCAAAAAGTGGAAAAAGATTGTCAGCTGCAACTTTGATTTGCAGCAGGTTCTGCTTTGCCCTTGTGACCCGACAAACAATGCGCTTTTTTATAAGCGTAGACTAGCAACCTACAATTTTACAGTTTATGACGTCACCTCGAAGCAAGGAGACTGCTATATCTGGCACGAGGGGTAAGGTGGTAGGGGAAGCTGCGAGGAGCGAGTCTCCTCTTTAATTATTTCAAATCTCTCCCAGAAGAAGTTGAGGAAATAAGGTGCTTTAGCGATCGATGCGGTGGCCAAAATTTAAACCAATTTGTGTTCGCTATGTGTATGTATGCAGTGCAAGTAATTGAACATTTAAAGACAATACATTTAAAATTTATGGTGTCGGCGCACAGTGAAATGGAATGCGATTCAATGCACTCAGCGATCGGGACGGAATCAAAGCGTATTGGAAAGGCTTTTTGGCCAGGAGACTGGAAAACCATAGCTCGTGGGTCAAGAAAAATGGGGCATAAACCCTATATCGTCCACGATATAAATACCGAAAATATAATTGATTGGAAAGGGTTTGTTGACGAATACCTCACTATCAGGAAAGCAGACACATCCAAAGAAACCGTGCTAATGCAAAAAATGTGTTGGTTTAAATTCAAAAAGAATGCCCATTTGTATATGAATGCAAGGAATCGTTCAATAATGAAACATTCAGAACTGTTGATTGCTCAAAGAGGGCCTCAAGAAGTCAATTGGTTGCCAACATAAAGCTCCACACCTGCTACCCGGAAGCACACCCTATTACAAGCGCTAAGAACAAAGACTTGATGTCTCTTTTTACAATGAAGCCTCCAGCAATGAATCATGACTATTTTGACTTTTACAGCAATTTACCGAATGGTAAAGCTGATGAAAACGAATGAAAAAAAATGGTCAAAATGGTTCTGTAACTTTTAAATTAAAATAAAAAAACAAAATTCTATCGAACAAGATTTGATTTTGTGTTAAATTTTTTAAAAATTTTAGTCAAATATTTCCAAATTAACATCAAAATTAAACTGTTTTCTGTTATAAATGAAAATAATGAAGCAAGCAAACAAAATTAATTCAATGCGAATAAGCAGATAATTGAATTTTTAAGATTTTATCCGTTAAAATAGTTGGTGCAAGAAGTGGATAACTGGCTATTTTTTTATAAAACTATTTTTTTCTCAAAATGGACTTTTTTAAAAAAATAAGGGATTTCAAATTTCTACACTTTATTTAAGCCTTTAGTGCGACAAAAATATAGTGTTGTTTTATCAGTATTTCCAGGAAAAAAAAGATGTCTGACCAATAGATACGTTTTTTGCAAATTTCTCAAAACTACGAAAATCAAGTTAGCCGGATCTTGCATTCAGGTGACGATATATACAAAAAAGTTTACCTATTAAAAAATTGTGATCTCGATTAAAAATAAAATAATAAAATATTTATAATTTTGATAGTTTAAATGATACAATACCTCATAATATTAGGCTGTAGAACATTTTTCTACACCAAAATTAAGTTAATTTATATATTCATATAGAGATAGTAATTATAGGAAAAACAAATAAATGAAGGAAAATGAAAGAAAAAAAAATTTATCAAGAAATCATTTGTTTATTTAAACAATTTACATTTTTGTCTATTTAAGTATTTTCTTCAACTTCACTTATTTCAATGATAGGCGGAGTATTAAAACAAGTATTTTCGCTGCACTGTAGACATGCTACTCTGCAGTACAAGCCACTCTTTCGACATCCACAAGCAGCTACACAAGCCTTTTTGCAGCTATAAAACAACATTTTGCAATAAATTATCTGGAGCTGGTGATTGATTCATTGTTATTGGGACAAGCATGTTATTAAAATACTTCCAGCCCCAATTTTCAATGTCTACGTTTTGGAAATCTACATTTCCTAACTATAACTGCATTTGTAGATATACTCTTTTTATGTGTTCAAACGCTGCATCAGCTGTGGGAGGCAATGATGACAAAAGAACACTTTTTTTTTTTGGCTGTTCCTTTTGCAAAGAAATTGAACTTCAATGAGTTCAAATCTTTAATTTACGCGAAAAGAAGAAACTGTTGACTCTACTGGGTACAAAGGCCTTGGGGTCTGTGGCGTTTTATTTATCGTGTGTAACACGGATAGATGAGCCTGGAAAGTGAACCTGAAGAAATAATGAGTTTGATGTTTTATTATTTGAAGATGAAAATCCATTGCTAAATAACAGTATTCATCATAAGGCCATAAATTTTGTATTTAATTTATCAGTTTTTAGATCTTTATCTGATCCATTATCTTCTGTAGGAATTAATTTTGATTTCAACAGGGCCGATTACATTTGTATCAATAATTGTATGCAAAGTTTAGATTGGGATTCTTTTTTACCTCAATCTGGATTGCCTTCATGTTTTTCTGCTTTTATAAATGTAATTCTAGAATTGTTTAATAAGTTTATACCTAAAAAAGCTATAAGACGGGGATCTAAAAAGCCGATATGGTTTTCTAAAGGCTTATTACGTTTGAAAAATGCTTTAATTAAGGCCCAAGAAAGAAGCAGGATCAAATCAAATTCTCGAAGCCATTATTGTCGTCTACTGAAAGAATATAATTTCTTAAAGAAGTTTCTATATAATCAGTATTTATGGTCCATTGAATCAAGGATCAAGAGTGATTCAAGATCTTTTTGGCAATTTTATAATGTAAAAAGTAAATCTGTTGGATTCCCCTCCAACATGAATTACAATGGTAATGTGAGTAGTAATATCACTGAAATCTGTAACATGTTTGCAACTTTTTTTCAATCCAATTTTATGGTTGATGCCTCTAATTATGATTTTTTGACAGCTTCTTCTCAATTAATTGATATGGGTTCAATTTCAATATTGATATCTGAGGAAGAGATTTATAATGAACTCTCTAGTTTAGATAGTAGTCTAAACATTGGACCTGATAACATTCCTGCAAGGTTTTTAAAAGAATGTGCATGTAATCTGTCGAAACCTCTGTGTTACATTTTCAACCTACCTCTTCGAAGTGGTGAGTTTTTAGATGCCTGGAAATTTTCCTATATTACTCCCATTTATAAATCTGGTTCAAAGCAAGCGGTTGAAAATTATAGACCGATTGCCAAATTGCAACTGATTCCTAAGATTTTTGAATCGATTGTGAAGAAGAAAATCTATGAAGCGGTAAAAAATCATATTTCGCTCTACCAGCATGGATTTGTCCAAGGGCGATCGACTGCGACAAATTTGAATCTCTTTCTGAATTTTTGCTTGAAAAACATGTTGTTTTCACAGATTTCTCAAAGGCGTTCGATAGGGCTAGCCACCGAATTTTATTGAAAAAACTTTCCTTCTTAGGATTTCACTCAACACTCCTTAAATGGATAAGCAATTACTTAACTGATCGTTCTCAGTTTGTTAAAATTGGGTCTAAATTATCTTTTAAAATTAGGAACTACTCTGGTGTGCCACAGGGCAGTCATCTTGGACCCTTGCTGTTTCTACTTTTCATTAATGATTTACCCACAGTGATTAATTTTTCAAAATGTTTGATGTTTGCGGATGATGTAAAATTGTTTATGTCTATAAAGTCAGTTGCTGATAGTGTACTTTTACAAAAGATATTGATGCTTTGAACGAATGGTGCTGTATGAACGCCTTAAGCCTGAACATAAATAAATGCTCAATTATGTCCTTTTCAAGGTCCGCTATGCCGATATTGTTTGAGTATAAAATGGCTGATGTTGTATTAAATAAAGTCGCAAGCCAAAAAGATTTGGGAGTCATTTTTGATTCCCATCTCTCTTTCAACATACATATTGATTATGTTATTTCGAGAGCCAACGCTATGTATGGCTTTGTATTTAGGAACTCTCGTGAATTTCGAGATCCTTATACATTAAAATCCCTATTCGTAGCTTTAGTTCGTCCAATTTTGGAATATTGTTGTGTCGTATGGTCTCCTCTTTTTAAAAAAGATTTGATACGTATTGAAAAAATTCAAAAACGGTTTACTAAGTATGCAATTCGAAATCTGAATTGGTCTGATTCCATGCCATCTTATAATAGTAGATGCTTATTGATTGGTTTAAAGACTCTATATTGTAGAAGAACTTACTACTCTATAACATTCGCAAGAGATGTCATAACGGGACATATTGACTGTCCCCCTCTTCTAGCTTTATTTGGTATTTATGCACCTTCTAGAACCTTAAGACCTAGAAGTAATGGTTTTTTCTATGTTTTTCGACATGCAACAAACTATGGTCAAAATGAGCCTATTACTAATGCGTGTGTCAATTTTGATAAATATGCAAATGTTATCGATCTTGATCAAAATAGATCTGTTTTTAAATCCACTGTTATGGAAAACATAATCTAAAGCTATGTATGTATTAATGTATATGTATTTTATGTCTTAAATTATTATATGTATTAGTTTATAAGGAATATGTACCTAATTAGTCTAAGAAAGTTGTAATACTCGTACTTATAGACCTAAATAAATAAATAAATATTAAAAAGTAAGTTATTTTTATAGTATCCTCGGTAGGTACCATCTGTTTCTTTTGCAATCCTACACAGTTTGTTTGCTATTTACCCAGAGCTTTATACTCGTAGATACGCGTTGCGACTTGTCTGCTATGTCTTCGCTGCATTTAGTCCATGTGGCTCGCTTCGATCTTCTCAATTCTGAGTTATATTCTGTGAGAGCGATCCTGTAATGGTCCCACAATTTTATTTATTTGGCTCGATGAAGAGCTTCCTAATATTCTTCCCGAGCTTAGCAAGTTGATCCTTCCACCAGGAAACCCTACGTTTCTTCATACTGGTTTTACTGACACAAATACTATCGTAGGAGGTTAGCAGCACTTTGTTGAGCTAGAACGCTGCTTCATCCAGGTCTCAGGTGGAATCACTTGACAAGTCCTCGATGCATTTTCCAGTCTGTCGACTTAGGATCGTAGTTACTCGAAGCCTGTGTCAGTTTGCCAGATACGAGTATGTCAAACCTTCGGAAAACGGATACTATGAACGTAAGTTGAGTCTCCGCCTGGATTTGCGCTGCGGAAGATGAAGCCAATTTTCCGTTGCTATTAGGTATTATTCAACGTATAGATACGGAAAAAAAATATTTTAAATAAAATTACATGCTTAAGTATTCATTTTTTATAGTTTTTGTTTAAATAATAAAAAAATCAAAAGCACAAAAAAAATGTTGGTAAACTTTATAGTATGAAAAAGAAAAACCCCCCTCGACCATTTAAATTCACTGTAACAAAAGTCTGAGGTCAAAACCCCCAGACACTCCACTAAAAAGAAATAGGTTGAAAACTTCTGACTTGAAGGACGAAATGCATGCTATTTCGAACCCTTATCCAGCTTGTTCTGCTTTATGACGCCTATTAAATGGACAAGGGGAGCTTCTATTGGGTTCTTGCCGAAGAAAAATACTCCATCGGATATTTAGCTCTGTGTGTGAGGATGGCGAACCGCGACATCTATGAGCTGTACCAAGATGTACCTGCAGTTCAAAAAGCTGAATCACGTCGACTACGTTGGCTCGGCCACATACAAAAACGCATCCTAGAGGATCTTTGACTCCCAGGCCCCAGGTTCGAGAAGACAAACAAGACCAAATCACCTCCGTTTTAAATACCAAGCCATTCGGATGCCAACTGGAAGCAGCGTGCCCGGGATAGCAGAGGATAGAATGCTGCAGTGTCTCAGGCAGAAACTTTTCACGGGTCGGGAGCCCGTTAAGTAAGTTAATACTATATTTTTTGCGATCAGCATCGAAAGTTATATCGATATAGTCACGTCCGTCCGAGCCACTCTCTGTCATCACCTTCTTTGGGGGCGTTTTTGCTTAAAAAACGGAAAAAACAGTATGTGTTAGCAAAATATGTAGACAATGTCCTTAACAACGCGCCTAAGCAAGCTGTTTACCACGCCCACTTTTGGGAGCATTTTGACCAAATTCTCCTATTCTGGGCATTTTATTAGAAAAAAACTATTTATTCCAAAATGAACAAGGACTCTCAACGCAATGCCATTTCCACTTTGGGTCATAAAAATATGGATAGGGTATTCAACAAATCGCCCAAGCGGACTGCAGCCTTCCCTTTTGTTTTTTTTTTTGGTTTTATTTGTATTTAAGTTTTTTCTATTTGCGAAACATGGTGATTGAGGTGTTTACGTTTAACAGAAATTATTTTGTATTTTTTACTCAACTTGTTTTTTTTTTTATATTTATTAACATATTTATGGTGTGAGTTTTGAAATCGTTCTTCTTTTCGTGCTTGTTGATACAAAGAACAACATTTTCGAGGTCATTGAGAAATATCGTGTGTTTTCGTTTGTTGTACAGTTTTTGTCTCTGTTTTAAATGTACATAAACCTATCACGTATACGAGAAGAGAATGTTTTCTGTTTTTATGATGAATCGATTCGAATAGCAAGAAGTAATCTCCCAGCTAAGCATACAGATACTTAAATTATGGAAATTAGTTAGGAACTGCAGAATGTACTCGTATTCGAAAGCCAATAGTTTTAAGTGGGTAAAGGTCGTTTCTTCCGAGAATTGCCAAGAGATGAAATTAAAAGTGATAAGGTATCATTTGTATAAACCAAAGCAACTATCAACAGCAGATGCTAGTTTGAGGACAGGTTTAGAGTAGTGGAATAGTGCTTTCTACATGACATTGGACACAACATAATGTTGATATACCCCTATCCCACATCGCAAATAAAAGTAACACATTATTCAAAATGGGGCTACTATATTTTAGGTAAATTAGGTCAATTGTAAATAAACGGTTTTAGGTCCATATGCAAGTTTTGGTAACGATTTTTTTTACGCTGGGAAATGGTAATCTTCAACAGACGAAACTGAGCCATACTCAGTAACATACCCACTAACCCCTTTTCCCTTCTTCCCGATTTCCCTGCGGTACGGCCGTCTTGACATTGCATCGCGGGGCGGGGAGGGGCCAGCCTTCCAGTTTTTGCACCTAGTCGATAGACCAATCATCTATTTGTCTTTCATATTCAATAAGAACGTTTTGCAGGTACCTTCCCAGTAGAAATTGCTGCTAACTCCGCAGCTTGGAAGCGTTTATTTATAGCGCTAAGTCTAAAGGTTTGGTTCTTTGTAGACGGTGCAGTGAATTTCTTTCATCCACAACTTGGGGGACTGTAATATTTACGTTTTGTTTTAATGCCGAGATCTCTGTGGATATCGCTATTTCTGATATACCAAGGACCGTTAACAATACCCCTTAGCACTTTGTTTTCAAAAGTTTGTAAAATATTTATGTTAGGGGAAGGCGGGGCATAATGGTCACCCTGGGCATAATGGGCTCCATTTGTATTTATGTATCGAGTATAGTGGCAACCTTGATACACATTCTAGGTGCTTTAATATTTCACTCGCTATTGGGGGAAACCCCGTTTTTGAATTAAAGTGGCAGTTGCTTTGTGTTTTGATCAAAATAATTTTTTGCACATATGTACATAGTTTACCTTACTTTGAGGTGAATTAAAGTGTATTTTTTGGAAAACTGCTCAAGTGAATATTGGTTGCTCCTTATATGATATTAAGGTAACTTAATATAGTTTATAGAAATCAATTTGTTTTTTTAATAATTAAGGTAATACATTTGTAACTTATTTTGTCAATGTGTCTTTGATAAGAGATTTGGGGCAGAATTGGCGATGCATGGGTGCCCATTATGCCCTGTTTATTTTTACTTATGTTATTTGAATTTCTAAACGATTCTATCAGCATTATAAATTGTTTTTTGTTCGAAATTACGTGAGGAAGACCAAGAGGCAAGAATGGAGGGAGCAAAGACAGTATGCTACGAGCTGTTCAAGATGTGAGTTCAAAAGAAATGAGCTGTAAGGCTGCTGCTAGGAATTTTGAATTTCCTCGAAGCACTTTGCAAAGATTTAAAAAAAAAGCAGATCAAAACCCCGACCTTCAACTTTTTGTTAGAAAAGTGGGAAATTATAAGCCTGTCTTTTCAGAGGACCAAGAAAAAGAGTAAGCAGAATATCTTAAATACATGGAAGGGCGCTTGTTTGGTTTTTCGATTTTAAAATTTCGTGAACTGGAGTATGAGGTAGCGAAAAAAAAATGGGTTTGTCCAATAACTTTGATGCTGCAGCGCGCATTGTGGGCAAACAGTTTTTTTAAAACGAAATGCAACAATTTTTAAAGAAATGCGGAAGCAACATCTGAGGAGTGCATCGAAAAATATGGGTTTTCGTCAAACAGGATATTTAAAGCAGACGAAACTGGGAGCGCATCCGTTGCAAAGATCCTGGGAAAAATGTTGGCAACTAAGGGAAGGAAAAAAGTAGGATCGTTATCTTCTTTGGAGCGAGGACAACTCTTAACTGTGGAAATTTGTATGAGCGATGATGGGTCAAATATGCCACCAATGTTTATTTTCTCTCGAAAAAGAATGAAGGCTGAGCTGATGGATGGAACATCGCCTTCATGGGGCGAATGTAACAAAAATGGATGGATAACTAAGGAACTGTTTTTAAAATGGTTCAATAGATTTATTGAATGGTCACGCGCAAGCAAAGACCGAACTGTTTTGTTACTTTTAGATGGCCATGCAAGCCATGTAAAGATCATTGAAGTCATAGATGTTGCAAGGGCCAGTAGCATTGTCATGCTCCATGCTCTGCTTCCCACCACACTACACTCATCGATTTCAAATGGATGTGACATTTATCAAGCCTCTGGGCTAATATTATGGAGACGAAGTAAAGTATTGCGGGTATTCATACTTCCAGTCCACAGAAGGATGGGTTTTCTGTAGAGCTTGTGGGAATGTGATGTTGATGATAAATCTATACACATTAGCTCACGTTGCAATCCAATTTAGGTCCGTGACCATCATGCCCCACCCTATACCCATTGTGCTCAAGCACCGGGCACAATGGGCAAATTGAATGATTTATTTAAAGTACAAAAAAATACTTAATTATTTATTTTTAACAAACTGTATTATTTATACAAATTTTGGAGTTTTTATTAAAAATAATCCTTAAAGGGCCCATTATGCCCCGGTTTCCTCTACTTAATTTGGTACGAGTGCGGGTCAATAAGTCCGTGACTTTTTGAATTTCTGACCTCTTTACTGAAACGGCAACACTGCTCATGTCAACAGGCATCTGTCAGTTGACTCCTGTCAAAATTTAAACTTGCTGCGTCAGTTAGTTTGTGTTTGACAGCTATTTTTATCATATCAGACTACTCACTAATTTGAGGAGAAAATGGAAAAAAGTGAATTTCGTGTGCCTAGTAAGCATTATTTCTTGCGAAAAAAAACCATAACCGAGACCAAGGCTAAGCTTGAAAAATACTATGGGGACTCTGCACCATCGATTTCAATGGTAAAAAAGTGGTTTACTGAATTTCGTTGTGGCCGTACAAGCACTGAAGATGCCGAACGTCCTGGACGCCCAGTTGAGGTCTCTACACCCGAAACAATCGAAAAAATTCACGATATGGTGTTGGCCGACCGAAGATTGAAAGTGCGACAGATTGTGGAAGCCGTAGGGATCTCGCATGGCTCACTGGTTTCAATTTTGAATGATCACTTGGGCATGAGAAAACTTCCGCAAGATGGGTGCCGCGTTTGCTCACAGTCGACCACAAACGCAATCGTGTAACAACTTCACAGGAAGGTTTGGCGTTGTTTAATCGCAATATGGAGGAGTTTTTGCGCCGTTTTGTAACCGTGGACGAAACATGGATCCATCACAACACACCAGAGACCAAACAACAGTCAAAACAGTGGGTTTCTAAGGGTGAATCGGCGCCAAAGAAGGCCAAGGTGGGTTTGTCAGCCAACAAAGTTATGGCGACTGTTTTTTGGGATGCACGCGGGATAATCCACATTGACTACCTTCGAAAGGGAAGAACAATCAATGGGGAATATTATGCCAACTTTTTGGACCGATTCAATGACGATTTGAAAAAAACCGACCTCATTTGGCCAAGAAAAAAGTTATTTTCCACCAAGACAATGCAAGGGTGCACACATGTGCAGTTGCCATGGCAAAAAACCATGAATTGGGCTATGAATTGCTCCCTCATCCACCCTATTCTCCAGATTTGGCTCCGAGCGACTACTTCTTGTTCCCAAACCTGAAGAAATGGCTTGGTGGAAAAAGATTTGACTCCAATGATGAAGTCATCTCGCAAATAAAGGCCTATTTTGAGGACCTCGACAAATCATTTTTTTTGGAAGGGATAAACAAATTGGAGAAGCGTTGGACAAAGTTTATAGAGCTCAAGGGAGACTACGTTGAAAAATAAAATTATTTTTTTATCAAAAAATCTGTGTTTTATTCCAAAAGTCACGGACTTATTGACCCGCCCTCGTACAACCCCAGAGTGGTATACCATATGTCCACACTGGTTTTAGCACTTGCTTATATAAAATCAGTTAGTTCTCTATATTAAACTCGGAACATTGTCTGAGAACATATTCTAGTCTAAGCGCTGCGTTTATAATATAATAACAAGAAGCTTAATTAAAGCTTTTCTAGGTAGAACTTAAAGAACCTCTCCCGTGATTAGGTCGCATCCAGGAGCTATCTTAGGCTTAAGTTTCCTTATTTCTTCCTTAAGATCGGTTAGTGTTGCATTTCTTATTGCACTTTTGACCATATACGACGTGTTTATAATTTGAATAAGATGTTGCCCATCAAACGGTTTAGAAGTTTCTTCCAGGTGGGTGGCAAAAACTTGCACTTTCTCTTTATCATTCCCATATGCGCATTCATCTTCATTTTTCCTCATTGGTGCTGCTTGAATTTAAGGTTTTGATGTGTTAACATCTTTGCTCTCGGCTACTTGGAAATATCGTCATGGTCAGATTTTCAGCGTCACTTTATAATATAGACTCTCCAGGGGCACTTGATGCTCATGTGTAAATATTTTCAAATTCGCCCACTGACACTCCCACAATTTAAATTAATACAACGCTGACGAGCCTACATGTTTACACATCAGCTATACCGTGAGTGCAGCGTGGCTCACACTTTTTTTTAATACCTTTTAAAGCCTTCCAAAGCGAGTAACTAGAAGCTTTTTTGCCGTTGAACTTTCTAGGTAAGTTTTTATTTCATTATTCTTAAGGTATTTAAGATATCTTTTTAGTAATTTGCACAAGCGGTTGAGATGTGCTTTATGTTCCGGAGCCCGGATTTGTTGCCATTTTTACGCGCTTTTCTCCTCTCCTTAAACATCTCTTTTATTTCCTGTGAATAAGTTTGAATTTAATTGACCGAAATTTACTTTGTTTTGGGAGTATTCTTCCACGCGGCATCCTGTAAGATTTCAACGAAGCGATCAACTTAGCGTTCAAGTTCATAGGTCGTTTTAAGTGATACGTTCAGCTCAATATTTGTTTCAATATCTTTTTTGAAGCCTTCCCAATTAGTTTTCGCGCAGGCTAATCCGGCCGGTCCTAATCAGAGTTTCGCTTATCGTCATAATGATTGGAGAATGATCAGAGTAGAGATCAAAGCTTTCTTCAACTTTAATACAGTTACGAGTACAGTTGGGGAAAAATGAAGGTTGGGTAATTTTAGTTTTGTATTTCAAAAAAATTACCTTTATTGAAGTCTGATAGTGTTTTTTCACCGTATGCCCTCGAAATGTATTTAGTTTTTTATATTATTATCTTTTAAAAGGAAATCCAAATCCCAGAGTGTAGAGGTTTGAGAAACAAGATGTCATTCGTCTCTCTCCGTTATTGGGGTGAGTTTGTTGTCGTTGCGTTCATAAGCCGACACAGTAAAATTTACACCGTCGCGTGTCGCCACCTCGAAACGTATTGGTAAGTTTCAGAGTAATTCTAGAATGGCATAAAACGCTTATAATGTATATACACAGTGCAGGCATTTTTTCAAACCTGCACCTACAAATGCAATGGCCATTGTTGACATATTTCATTGCCTACTATTAGGTGCTAGAACTAGGAGAACTAGAACGATAGGAAAGATTGGATATGGTTTCTTTCTCCATGGTGGCGTCTAAATAACTTAGGGAACATTTACTTTGAAGTTTTGTATTCAAGTTTAAGCCAACTTATTCAAGAATGTTAGTTGGATTTTATTCTGCGGATTTTTACTTCAATGACATGGTCGGGATCATAACGCGCAACTTTCCGATCAGCAAGTATATATGTACACCGCTGAGTTTGTTTTCAAAATTCGATAGCATTCTTCTAAAATTTGACGAATGAATAACATTTGCTGTAGCATTCTTCTAAAGTTTAACGAATGAAAGACATTTGCTGGCTTTTTTTTTGTATGTACATCTTGAACAAGACAAGAGACACCAACAGACTAACGTCATTTCAGCCAAGACTATTTTTTTTTAATTAAATGCATTTTTTCCAATAACATAATTTTATCGCGCGTTTTCGTATTCTGTCAAGTTGCTCTAAATGTGCGATTGAGGCACCGGCCCAGATATAAGCGTTGTACCCAAGTTTGGGCGAATAAACGCCTTATAAATTGTAGCCAGATCAGAAGGGGTGAAATATTTCTCTTTGCCTAGGTTAAGGAAGCTTCCTTCGATTAGAAGTTACAGACAGGAGATCATTATAAAAATGAGAAAGAGGGTCAGGGACAAAACGGAGCCTTGCGGAACACCAGCATATATTCGATGAGTTGCAGACTTGAAATCGTCCAACACTATTTAAATTGAACGGTCCGAAATGTAGTTTTTAATCAATTGAAGAATTGTGTCATCGATTCCAAATAGACGCGTTTGATCTCGAAGTACTCTTGTATTATAAAATGAGAAAGAGGGTCAGGGACAAAACGGAGCCTTGGGGAACACCAGCATATATTTGATGAGTTGCCTACTTGAAATCGTCCAAAACTATTTAAATTGAACGGTCCGAAAGGTAGTTTTTAATCAATTGAAGAATTGTGTCATCGACTCTACGCCACTGTACGAGTTCGAAAGTGGATTGGTCTCTTGGAGTATTCTATGCGCTTAAGTACAGATGGAGATGCAAAGTGAGTAGCAAGCGAATTGGCTTTATCTAGAGAACACACAGCTGTAATGTAATTGTAAATAATTGTCGGGATAGATGACGAGGCCGAATTCTTGATGTTTTTAGCAAACGACCAACAGTTTTTACTACCTCTAGTAGGGCGTCATTCTTCCTCGATAGGTCTTCAGCTTGTGTATATATTTGGCTCGTGTTGTAAAATGTGCCTTTTATGTGAATTTACAGCCAAAGGCCGAAAATCAATGGCTTTCGATCGAAACAAATTTCCCACGACGAATTCGGGGTACAATTGGCGCATGGACTAAAGATAATCTTGATAAGCAATGCCCGATAAGATCGACAAAAATAGGCTCATAAAATGTTACGAAAAAAATGCAATACAGTAGAGTCTGGATAATGTGAATCCCGATAATGTTACTTATCCAATAACAAAAACAAGAACAATTACTCATTACCTACTCGTGAATGTATTCGTGACAATTTGTTGCCATTTGAAAATGTGAAGTATTTTAGTTTCGACTCATAGTTCGAAGACCCCTAAAAATTGCTATAATTATGATCAGCATCAAAAAATATGTCGATCTAGCCATGGCCGTCCATCAGTCCTTAAAAAATTTTGAAACACTAAAATACATTTGAGAAAGCTAAAATTCGGAACATATACTCTCTAGTGGCTCGAAATGATACGGTGTAAGGAATTTTAAAATCTTTATTAAAAAAAAAACGTAATAAAGAAGAAATCAAAATTTGAGCTAGAAAGGCGAAATGGCCCGCAAATGATCAAGTCTAAAGATCCAAAATTCGAAAACTGACACGTTTGATTTTTAAAAACAAACATAAGGACGGGCTTGGGCGAACTGTTGCCTATTGGATACCCTATTCTTATTCCTATGTCTCATAAGTGGGCGTGACAAAAGTCTAAGTATGCTTGAATTGTTAAGAACGCTCTACATATTTTGTTATATAACATTTAAAGGACTTAATCGAAAAAAACGAAGTTTTTGTAAAAAAAACGCTCCCTAGCTCAAACTTTGGTTTTTTAATAAAATTATTTTATTTAATTGTGGGCGTGTCAGTGGGCGGATTTTAGAAATTTTATCTTCCGAGCAGTTTTAGGAGTCAAAGATCATATATACAAAATTTCAGCTTTCTAGCTCAAAATTAGATTTTTTGATAAATTTGTTTTTTTTAGTTTGTGGGCGGATTTCAACAATTCTTAAACTTGATTATTTTGGGCCCCTAGCGAGTATATGGTTAAAATTGCAGCTCTCTAGGCCGAGTTTAAAGGTCCAAATTTTGCCGACAGACGGGCGGACGGACAGACGGACGGATGGACGGACATGGCTAGATTGGCATTACTATCGATGCTGATCATAAATATAGTAACTTTTAGGGGTCTACGGGCAATATTAAATTTTGTTACAAACTATGAGTCAAAAAAATATACCATTAAAATAGGGTGTCCGTCTGTCCGTCCGTCCGTCTGTCGGCAAAATTTGGGCCTTTAAACTGGGCTTAGAGAGCTGAAATTTTAACCATATACTCTCTAGGGGCCCAAAATAATCAAGTTTAAGAATATTTGAAATCCGCCCACAGACACGCCCACAAACTCAAAAAAACAACTTTATGGAAAAAATCGAATTTTTAGCTAGAAAGCTGAAATTTTGTATATACTCGTATGATCTTTGACTCCTAAAACTGTTCGGCACATAAAATTTCTAAAATCCGCCCACAATTAAATAAAACAATTTTATTGAAAAGTCAAAGATTGAGCTAGGAAACTGAAAGTTATAGTATATACTCTCTAGGTGCCCTTTATACTTATGTTTAAATACTTTTTAAATCCGCCTACTAACACGCCCACAATTAAATAGAACAATTTTATTGAAAAACCAAAGTTTGAGCTAGCGAGCGTTTTTTTTCACAAAATCTTCGTTTTTTCGATTAAATCCTTTAAATGTTATATAACAAAAATATGTAGAGCGTTCTTAACAATTCAACCATACTTACACTTTTGTCAAGCCCACTTATGAGGGTTAGGAATAAGAATAGGGTTTGTCATCAAATTTCATTCTGCTGTCGCTGTTTTCAGGGCATCCACTTTTTTGTTTGATCCGTGATCTTTTCTGGTGAAATTGTTCATTTCTGTCTGTTATGTTTTGTAGTTTGTAGTATTTAAGTTGTATCGCCATCGAAAAAATCTCAAGCTGGTTTCTTCAATTTTTTGATTTTATTCAAATAAAATGAAGAATTTGGTTAGGTAAAATATAAAAAAAACTATTAGTTGTATGTTTTTTTTTGTTTAACTTAGGATAAATTATATTAATGCAATTGAAAAGCACTGTTTTTTACGCGATAATAGGAATATCGCTGAAATGTGAACAGGCCAGGTTTTAATAAGATTATACTATCATGACTCTACTGTATCACACACAAAATAATTTTTTTATCCTTATCACATTTGTTTTAGACTGTGCTAAGGTTTAATTATACCTATAAATGTATCTACGTACAACTTGACCACTCGTCTTTTAATTGACGTTCAATTTAATTATTTGGTATGTAACTGCCTACCGTAAGGTCGAAGGGAAATAAAGTAGCGACATGCGTCGGTAGCATTATGATGTAATTTCATAAATAAATTATAATTCCCCTTTTTCGTTTGGTTAAGTTCGAAACAAGTTTCTGAATATCT
Source organism: Portevinia maculata (assembly GCA_949715645.1). Taxonomy (NCBI): domain Eukaryota; kingdom Metazoa; phylum Arthropoda; class Insecta; order Diptera; family Syrphidae; genus Portevinia; species Portevinia maculata. The sequence goes on from OX454526.1 coordinate 12,695,000, forward strand.
ACATAGCAGCAAATCCAACAGATTGTAGTTCTCATAGTCAACTATTCATCGCTTGCGTTGGGAAAACAGGTTGTTGCTGTTGGGCAAGATTTTTAAATTCATAAACTTTTGCAGACGCGTCCCAATGTGCTGTGTGTTTTTGCCAGTGAAACAACGATTTAATAGCAAAACTAAATATTAATTCTAATTAAAAAAAAAAAAACTAAAATACTCGTACAATGAATAATAGCAGTACAACAACGCGTCCTCTGGAGATGTTACTCACACTGAGTAACCCAGTATTCGGATGCTATATTTTCTGGAGCAGTATTTTGATTATTAAAATGCTTCTCATGAGCTTGCTGACAGCTCTACAGAGATTCAGATTTAAGGTGAGAAGATTGTAAGTTCAAGGCTATGTTTGACAGTGTCGTCGTTTTTTTAAACTCAGTTCAAATTGGGTATTCGTAATCAAGTTCTTTAATTTACTATCAAATAAAAGTGAATACATATGTTTTTGTTGTATTTATTAGTGTAAAAGTAAATTGCATAAAGTAAACAAATAAAAAATGAAAATACGTACAAATGTATGTAGGTGCAAAGTGAAGTGTCAAATTTAGAAGAAATTAAACAATAACACTTAATAAAATAATCAATACAGAAAGCTTCCTGGTTCCCACATGCTGACATTTCATTAGAAATTCAAATTTTACTTAAAAAGATTTTTTGTTCGTTTTTTATTTTCACAGTCAAATCGTCTTTGCAAACTCCAAGGTGCACGTAAATAAATTATCTTGGTTATACATATTTAATTGTATATGTATTCAACGAGAACTGCGATTATAGTGCTTTGTGTGGTGGAGATTTTTTTTACCTCAAAAGGAAGAAACGATGTTTTTTTTATGAACAAATATAACAAAAATGTCTAGGTAGTGTTTGCTCTTTGGTATAGCATAGTTAAGGTAGTGTTTGCTCTTTGACATAACATGTCCTTAAAATTTTAAATAAATATTTTTTCATACAGATTCCCGGTCTTAAGAGTACAATTGTTTTTGAAGGAAACTTCATGTCTACAGCCGAATATTGTCAGAAGCCTAGATCTGGTTCGAAAAATGTCGGCTTTGGAGCACTGGGTGCTGAAAATATATTCTCGATGGTTATTTTGATAAAAGGACAAATGAAACAAAATCCTACGCGTATTCAGAACCCCACAAATTCAAATTCCATCATCCTGAACGCTGAACCTAGAATCCAGAAAGTGAAACAGAAAATGTTATCGTACGAAAATAGTTCAGAATATACATACATAATAGTTTCGTGCTCGTACTAATAGGCAAACGTTAATTTATATAAACTTTAGTGCGAAACTACACAATAGCGTTCGCGTTCTGAAAAATAATAAAAAGATGAACGAAAGAAAAATGTACTTTCGATAATTTTTCTTCACACAGAATTTTAGCTGGTAAAAAAATGAAAACTGTCAAATGATAAAATCCTATTAGTTTGTCAGTAAAAAAAACAGCAGTTGCTTCTTTTCAAGCCAAACTTTCATCTTTTTACTCAAAAGCATTTGCGTACTTTTCTTTGAAATGAGAGGATTCTCTCTCGATTTTGCAGATTTGACAATTTTCATTTTTCTACACATACAGTATGCGAACGTTCCTAATGATAAACTTCAAAAGTAAACATAACAAACAAAAATAAATCTGGGGATTTGACGCTTCAGGAGGCTGTGGAAATATTAGAAGCTGACGACGTTGGAGAGGTTGACTGAATTTACATCGAACCTGCAGCAGTAAATGTCGGTTCGGATGAGTATTTAGGTACCTAACGAAGAAAGTGGGTTGCTCGACAATCTCACAGGTCGTCAACTTTTTGCTGGGCCAATAGTTGTGCTAATAAATCAGTGTTTCGATATTAGTGGAGTAAATGTACCTGTTATGGAATAGCCTCCACCATTAAAAAAGTTTAAAAAGAGGGAAACAAATATTGAGTCGACCTGGAATGATTTGGACGGTTCAAATAAAATTTCCCCTGAACCAAATTATGCCGCAGTCTCAACCCTTTCCCCCGTTGAACTATTGAGCTTTTTTTTGACGTAGAAGCGATTTCACACCAACACTGTAATAAAAAGTAGTTGTATCCTCTATCATACCTCTATCAGGATACATCAAGGTACGCGAAAAACGAAGTTATGGGGAAGAATCTTCAGATTTGCATAACCTTATAGTTGTCAACGCAATAAGACGCAATCGCTTTCTGGCGATTACAAGCTATCTCCATTACGCCGATAATACAGCACCTGTTTCTAATGACAAAATGTGGAAGGTGCGTTCTTGTTCGACCTTACTCTGAAAAAATTTCAGGAGCAATACAGACCGGAGGAGGGCATGAATTACGACGAGCGCATGGTGAGGTACTACAGGCGTCAAAATTTATTCTTGGAAAGCCAATATTCGGATACAAAGTGTGGTGTCTGAATGTTGGTATCATTTGATGCTTATCAAGGAAAGGGGCAAAGATGTAATGAACAGTATGATCTGGAGTATGGAAAACGTTCTGTTCCACTTGTCATAATGCTTGATAACTTGCCAGAATGCATAAAGCACTTATCATACGATATTTTCTTCGATAATTTGTTTACAGCTTTGGACTCAAAATAATCTTCGGTACGCTAATGTGAGCGCCGGTCGCACAATTGCGGTATAGAGCCTTCCTTTCAGCTTAGGGGGCATTTTTAGGTCACAGAATATGACTGAGCTGTCTAGCCACTTCATCCACCCTATACTTACGCGATGCTTAATTTCGACATCAAAGCTTGCTTCGCTGTTGATTATAGATCCTAAATATTTGAATTTTTGCATTTGGGAATCACTCTTCCATTCCTATAAATGTTTGGAATAGGTCAGGGTGGATCAAAGAACGGGCAGCACAAGTATTCTTCTTCTTTTTCGGATTAATACGATACCCATTCCGTTCCAAACCTCCACCCCTACTTCAAGTGGTCGATGCAGGACCGTTTGGCCCTTGCTAATCATGACTCCATTGTCAGCAAAGAATAACTGATGTCCTTTGGGGTCCGTCACTTTTCCTTCAAATAGATAAAATAAGAAAAGACTAAAGAAAAAACTCCTGTGTTGATCTTGTTTCTTATATTAAGGGAAAGTTGATTTAAAAGGCGAATAGCGTATATGAAAAAGTGCCAACTGCCAACATGATAACGTGCATGTGTAGATATTAGGTCTGATACTACTAAAATGGACAGACTGAGTGAAAACGACCTTACTATACAGATAAGCCAGTTCTTTCTCGTTTAAAATTTTAAAAAATGACCCTTGTGATCCACACGATCAACTTCCCAACGTGATATGAATCAGATATTAATAATAAAATTGAGGAGTAAAGGGGTGAAATAGAACATATTCATATATTTTTTCATTTGGTCTGCTAGTATTCTTCTTCTTTTTTGTCGAGGCTATGACCAGGAAGCGGTTAATAACCCTCCCACTTTACTGCATCCCTCCTGGTCCGCCTGTAGGGTCACATTGCACTTGTGATCCAGGAATGGGTTGCCTCTTTTCTACGATTTTGACACGTGCATGCTTCCATTATTGATAATTGTTCGATCGACCTATTAGGACATCGGCGTGCCAACCGTGTCATCCACGAATTTGCATGCACACTTGCGGTGCAGCTTTAAGATGCTAGGCCCACCTGGATGTTTGAATTGCCAATTCAGTTGGCTTGCTAGTAATAATATGAATAATAATAAAAAAGGAGGGTTAGCTAAAACTCAACAAAAGCAATATTCGATTCATCTCCTCATTGAGTATTAATTTTGATTACATATTTATTGTTTTTTGTATCTCATTATTGATGTAAACAAACGACAGGTATGTGCATAAAAACAATAATCACCGACTTCAAGCTATAGAGATTAGTGAAGACCGACTTCAAGTTATAGAATGTCGGCGAGCAAGATGCCTACAAATTTAAATTACCGATGCAATTCATCGAGGAATTTTTAAGGAATCGGAAAAAAACTTCAAAATTTCGAGAGATTCAAATTAACAAGCGTCGACTGTATTGACTTAATATTGACAGACAGACAGGAATCTCCACCTACAAACATAGACAAAAATTAAACCTGAAACCAAATCCGTTGTTGGTGAAATAAAATAACTAGTACGCGTACCAACCCACAGACGACAAACCCATTATATTTTGCATATTTTGCATGTTTCCTATGTTCGTTTACCAAGTTGCCTTTTACGACCAGCAATTTGTCTGGGGCCGCTATAGTCTTAGGTAAAAAATAAAATAAATAGAAAGTGCGAACGGCCCATTTAGGCCTAAAACCTAGCTTCTCCAACCGTTTGTGTGAGCGAAACTTTATTTTTGACACGAATAGAGCGGCATACAACTAAACGCCGATTCCGATCGGCAAATTTTAAGAAGCCTCTCATGACAGTTTATACTCTTGGAAGTTTTTAAGATATTCGAAAAAATGTTGGGTGCTCCTGAGTGGGGTTCGAACTTCGAACCTCTCACTCAGTACTCCAACGCAGTTACCACTGAGCCATTGCGCTAGAGGTCGTAGAAGTTCGTTCAAAAGTCCAAGTCCAAAAAGAGTTCCCACCCATGCTTCAAAATTGATTTGAAGAACTTCATCAATTATTGCTTCTTCCCAAAATTGTAAACAAATTAGAGGAAACCCACTCAGTAATAAGGATTGCACGTGGTTTTTAAATAGAATAAGTGGTTTTATTATTTTGGTCGTTCAGTGATATTAAGGTCAGACAAAAAGCATACCGAATGATGGCAGCTTGTGTTTCATGCGCGTTACTGCATGCATGCGTCCTTGCTGCGCATTTGTTTCTGGCATAATGCTTAAAACAGATGTGCAGTAAGATGATTTTGTACGTAAAATGACACTTTGCTTACTGCATGTCAATTCTTGCTGCATGATGTCTCTATTTCTAATTTTACTGCACCAATAGTAATAGAACAGCAGAATTTGGTAAATTTTTCTGGTTTGACGGTTTGTACTGTGAAATTCTCTGACATTACCTAACATTTTAGTCCGTTTGGTCTTTCAGTGGTATTTATGTCAGGCAAAAATCATACTGCATGATAGCCATTTCCTACTGCACATCTATATGAGGCAATATTTGTAGCCACTTCGATTATAAACTGTTACATTTTTCTTCCCATTATTGTTTATATTCCGTTTATTGTTTAATGGAATTTATTGATTTTTTTCTTTTTCCTATATTTTATACTTTTATATGGATTTAATTACAAGCTTATTCAAACAACAAATTATAACTTAATATTTCTGAATATTTCTCGTTTTTTTTGTTTTATTTATTGTTGCTTTAAATCAGCTTGTTGTAGTGGCATTCACTTTATGCAGTATAATTTATTACTGACGTTTTCACTACATTAAACGATCAATATGAATAAATTAAAATTGAAATTACCTCTTAACCTCTTTTATACGTGCACATTCACATTCCTTGCCATGTTACCATGTTGCAGGTTTTGGCTCTCATCCCCTCATCTGTACTCAAAAAGGTAATACAACCTTTAGACTACTTGTCGACCAAACACAAACATTATAATAATCCAAATTCCTAGCTTCCTTGATGAATTTCGTGTCTTATTTTACTTTATTGCAGGTCTTTATAAGTCCAGAAGATGAAGTATTTGCTCGCAAAAACACGGTCCAGCCAAATGATCCTCACGTTGAACGGGTTCGAAGGTAAGATGAATTTTATATTGTCGTCAAATAAATGCTTAATCTGGAATTTCAGAGCTCATCTCAATGACATGGAGAACATACTGCCCTTCTTAACCATGGGACTAATATTCGTTTGTACAGATCCTAGTGCGACATTGGCCATGGTACTATTTCGAATTGAAGGAGTGGCAAGAATAATCCATACTTTGGTTTACGCATTCAGACCAGTTCCACAGCCAACTCGTGCGATTGCATTCTTTGTGGGATTTTTCGTTACCATCTTTATGGGATTGTATGCATTGTACAGCACAATTAAATTTATTTAATACATATGTTCGATGCTTATGTGTCGGTTTATGATAATGTAATTTTGGGAAACAAATGTTATGGAAATTAATAAATATCGGGTGTTTTTAAACGGGAAAAACTTTTTCCCAGGGCCTAGAAGAACTTCACAGCAGGACTGTTTTTGACCTACTTAAGTTTGTAAATGCCTCAGGATGGCTTGCTCACCCTTGGGCTCTCATAGGTTTCCTAGAATGGGAGTTGGAAACCACAATGGCATCGCGAGTGCAGGTTTCTCCTGCGGATTTTAACATAAAAAACGTAAACAAATGGGTTTCGCGGGGCAAAGGAGGTAAAGGTTTGGTATCTCTTTTATTCAATCATCTTTTCTGGACGGTATGTAAAATGACACATTGCTTACTGCATTTCAATTTTCGATGCAAGTTGTCTCTATTGCTAATCTTTATGCACCGATTGTAGTAGAACAACACCATTTGGTTCGACTTTTCCGGGTTGATATTTAGTGCTAAGAAATTCTATGACAATACGTAATGGCTACACCATCCGCTTGAAAAGCAAACTGACATAAGTCAAAATTCATACATTTTCAGAAAAGCCATTTGAAGTTTTTCATAACTTAAAAAAACATTTTAGTTTGGAATTTCAATGAATACCAAAAAGTTGTAAAGTAAAAAAGTATTTTTTTTTTTTCTTCTTTCAAGTGGTATAAGTTACTACAAAAAGCAGTTTTTCAAAAAAAAAAAATTTTGACTAATGTCGTTTTACATCCAAATTGCTACTAATTTAAGAAAAAAGTGTGAAAAAGTGCCGTTTGTTGTGAAATAAAACCATTTGTATTTTTTTGCGTATTTTGTAGAAACAACCCACTTTAGGTTAGGTTTACAGCGAATCTGCTACACCACACTTAGGTCCATGTGGTCCCATTGTGATAGCCTTTGTTGGGAGTGTTGGCCTCGCTGTTCTGGCCTTGGTCCTTCGTCCTTGGTTTCCTTCTTACTCCAATTTGTCCAGCCATTTGGATGTCCGTATAAATCTGTACAGATTTGATAGTGAGACATCAGAAAGTTCTTGAATGTCTTGGAAGAAGTATCTTCCAAGTGTTCTGTTCCTCAAGTGACAAAGGCTTGGACAGTGAAAGAGAAAGTGAGGTGTGTCCTCATGGGTTTCCTCATCACCGCAGCCTCTACAGATGTCGTCATCCTTGAGATTTAGTTTCATTGTGTGGTTCCTTAGCAGGTTGTGGCCAGTAAGAGTACCGATCAACTTTGGCAGCGATGTCCTGTCGTAACGTAAAAGTTTGTTGGTTCGGCCCTTATCATATTTTGGCCACAGCTTGCGTGATATGTCACAAGTGGTTAGTAACCACCACCTGTTGTTGGCTTTCATTCGTGTTTTGTATTCCACTCTTTCTCTGAGGTTGCAGAGTGGTGGTTTAACCGATTAAAGTGCCTGTTCATGATCCATCGCAGACCCCTTTCTTGCCAGTTCATCAGCTCGCTCGTTACCGGATATGTCCTTGTATCCAGGGACCCAGCAGAGACTCGTTTTGTGCTTCGCGCCAAGAGCTTTGAGCTGACCGCTTGACTATCAATAAAAATGGTAATATCACTGCGTGGTATCGCCATCATTGATACCATGCTTGCGACTTCAGTGATTGCTAAGACTTCTGCTTGGAATACACTACAGTGATCAGGTAGTCTAATCGATCTGTTAATGTGTAGTTCCTCTGAGAATAGTCCAGCACCCTTTCCACAGTCCATCTTTGATCCGTCTGTAAAGATGGAAATCGATTTCCTTTTCATGGGTTCGTTTGCGTACCATTCCTTCTTGCTCGGAAATGAAGAAGAGAATGGTTTTTCGAAATCTAAGTAAGGACACATGTAGTCAGATATGACGTTGTTCCCTACGTACATGTTCAGAAATCAGAATCAGTGCATGTCCAAAATGACTCGGGTTCCAGCTGTTTGTTTGGCTGATCCTCAAGGCACTTTTTGCAGCCGATTCCTGCATGTATAGATCCAATGGTGGCAGATTGAGAATGGCTTCCAAGCCAGCGGTTGGGGTTGTTCTCATTACACTGGTTGTCCCTACACATGCTAGTCTTTGTATTTTTGCCATCACCTTGAGATTGGTTGCCTTGTCTGTGGCTTGCCACCAGACTAGGCTGCCGTATGTGAGTATTGGTCGCACAATTGCCGTATACATCCACGGAATTATTCTAGGGTTTGGACCCCATTTTTTTCCGAAGATACGGTTGCATGCGTAGAAAGCGTTGGCCGGTTTCCTAACTCTGTCATCGACATTTGGCTTCCAACTCAGCTTCCTATCGAGGATAATACCTAGATACGAGGGCGGGTCAATAAGTCCGTGACTTTTGGAATAAAACACAGATTTTTTGATAAAAAAAAATTTTATTTTTCAACGTAGTCTCCCTTGAGCTCTATAAACTTTATCCAACGCTTCTCCAATTTTTTTATCCCTTCCAAAAAAAATGATTTGTCGAGGTCCTCAAAATAGGCCTTTATTTGCGAGATGACTTCATCATTGGAGTCAAATCTTTTTCCACCAAGCCATTTCTTCAGGTTTGGGAACAAGAAGTTCTGGAGAATAGGGTGGATGAGGGAGCAATTCATAGCCCAATTCATGGTTTTTTGCCATGGCAACTGCACATGTGTGCACCCTTGCATTGTCTTGGTGGAAAAGAACTTTTTTCTTGGCCAAATGAGGTCGGTTTTTTTCAAATCGTCATTGAATCGGTCCAATAAGTTGGCATAATATTCCCCATTGATTGTTCTTCCCTTTTGAAGGTAGTCAATGTGAATTATCCCGCGTGCATCCCAAAAAACAGTCGCCATAACTTTATTGGCTGACAAACCCACCTTGGCCTTCTTTGGCGCCGATTCACCCTTAGAAACCCACTGTTATTTCGTACTCTCCGCCACCTTCAAGGGTATTCCCTCGATTTCTGCTGGTTTGTATTCTGGTATTTTCCTTTTATTAGTGAACAACACCATTTCAGTTCGCTCAGAGTTGATAGGAATTTTATTGTCGCAAGCAATACTACGTCATCCGCGTATGCAATTGCTTTGACCCCTCTGTTTTTGAACTTTAGGAGTATTTCATTGACAACAAGGACCCAGAGCAAGGGGGATATGACTCCACCTTGTGGTGTGCCTCTGGACGCCACGACTCTTAGGTCATTATCGCCTAGTGTTGCATTGATGTATCTTCCATTTGAGCAGGCTCATAATCACTTTAGTGAGAGACTGATCGACTTTGGAGTTCTGCAATGCTCTTTCCACTGCTCGCGTTTCCACATTGTTGAATGCTCCTTCAATGTCTAAAAACGCTGCAAGTGTGTATTCTTTGTCCTTGAGGGACTTTTCTATAGTGCTGATGACGTCGTGTAGTGCAGTTTCCACTCCTTTGCCTTTAATGTAAGCGTGTTGGGCGGTGGAGATCACGCTATAGTCGAGTCGACTGCGAATATGGATGTTCATTAGCTTTTCAAACGTTTTTAGGATGAAAGATGTCAGACTTATCGGTCTGAAGTCCTTGGCATAGATGTGACTAGGTTTTCCTGCCTTGGGAATGAATACCACCTTCACTTCCCGCCAGGCTTTAGGAATGTAGCCGCACTCCAGACTTCGGGTAAAAAGTCGTTTGAGAACCGGTATGATGACGGTCTTTGTCTTCTGGAGCATAATAGGAAAAAACCCATCTCTCACAGGTGATTTGAAGGGAGATAGTGTATCAATTGCCCAGTTAAGCTTTTCTTCGGTTATTACTCCTTCTGGAACCGCTGAAACAGTTGTAGGGGTAATATCCGCCTCTAAGTTATTACCTAGACTCGGGGTGCACCCTGGAAAGTGAGTCTGTAATAAGAGTTCGAGGGTTTCTGTGCAGGACTGTGTCCAGTTTCCGCAACTATCCTTAATAAAACCTGGAACACAGGGTTGTTTGGACAGAATTTTCCTACGCCTGGAAGATTCTGTTGTGCTCTCGATGTCACTGCAGAATGTATGCCAATCCGTGCGTTTAGCACTTACTATGGAGCTCTTGAATTTCCTGTGACTGGCCTTGTACAGGTCCCAGTCCGTTGGGGAATTGGAGGCTTTCGCTGCATTAAATAGAGCTCTAGTTTTTGTCCTAATTTTAGACAAGTCCTTTGTCCACCATGGTGGATGCTTTGTGTTCTTTATTGTCCGTAAAGGACAGGCTTTAACGTACGCGTTTATCAGAATTTTGTTTAAGTATTCTCTACCTGCGTCGATTTCATCTAGTGTGACCAGTGTTTGTCGTTGATGTTTCCTACTATTCTTTTCTACTTCTTTGAGGAATGTATCCCAGTTTGTTAATCTGGGATTCCTAAATTTTTTTATCGGGTCTGCTTTCTCGTCCGTTAGGAACTCTATAATCCTGTGGTCTGAAAAGGATGCTTCAGTAGAAACTTTCCATTCTCGCACATTCATAGTTTGTGAGTTGTTACAGAGTGTAACATCTAATACCTCACGTCTATTCCTAGTTACGAAGGTTGGTTCATTGCCACTATTGGCTATCAATATATTGTGTTCAATAATAAATTCAAAAAGGGACTCACCTCTCACATTTGTGTCGGTGCTACCCCATTGAGCATGATGGGAGTTAGCGTCGCATCCTAGGATGAAATCCCATTTTTCACGCTCAGCTTTCACAACCAGCAGTCTGGTTAGATCGGACGGTGGACTTCCTGGAGAGTCGTCTGGCATGTAAATCGACGGGAGTATCAGCGGGTTTCTACCTGCTCGCTCCCATATGACTACTGTCTGGTCTGTATTGCTGTAGCTAGATAAGAGAAATAGATTAATCTGTTTTCTAGCGACAATACATGTGCGTTTCTTACTGTGATCTGGCGTGTTGGTGTTGTAGACGACCAGATCCTTATAGTTTAGCCCTTTTATCTCACCCCGGATGATCCAGGGTTCTTGAACCAGGGCGACGTCTATACTTTTTGTTCTCATGAGGAAAACAAAATTGGCGCTGGCCGCCTTACTGTGGTGAAGATTGATTTGTACTATCTTCATGACGGCCAGCTCCTTCTTTCCTGTCCTTCTTGTGAGTTGCCGCCAGTAGCCGTAGTTTACAGCGCGTTATGCCTACGCGAACCTTGAACTGTTGGTTACGTAGTAGCGGCAACGATTTGTGGCTGAGGAGTACGGTAACTTCCATACCATTCTCAGTGTGTTCCCCCGTTTCCAGAACTTTCCACTCCTTGCTTTGTAATTCCGGGTTAAGGAACTGCAGGTTGCGTTCGATTATTTCCATGGGCAAGTACGGTCCTTGAATAAGAATGCGTCCTTTTGGTCTTGTTATATTTAGAATTTCCTTCCTGTCAACGCCGCGTAGGTCAGCGTTTGACCACGGTGCGTCTGTGTTGACGACGAAATTCTTCAACCAGTCTAGGGTGTTGTTATTTTCGCATTCCATGATCTTAAATCCCTTGAAGGTAGTTAGCTGTCCAAAGAGAGGGACTGTGCCATCAGCCTTCAAATAGCGTCGTTGACACTGTACAAACCCTCCTTTACTCGATGCGACCGTTCACGTTGCTGGCTAACTTTCAAGTGTCTGTCTTTTCCTTTGTTTCTTCCTTCTTTTTATTCTTTAATATTCCTTTTCTTTATTTAGGTCGGTATTGCCATGGTCACCAATTTAGACTTAAAGTGCTGCCAGATACTACATTTACTTTCTATCTTTTATTTATTTTAAAGTATTTTATAAATATTATTTTTTTTGTTTTTATTAAGTTTGCTGAAAAACATAACTACTATCTAATAACATTTGTTGTAAATATAAATAATGTTACTGGGTATAATCCTGGAGTTTGGCTGGTGCTCTTCTCTTGCGAGGCGGTAAGTCATCCGAGTTTGCTCTCTTGCTGGTTGTTGGTCCCTGGTGCTGGTAGCTTAAGTCCATTTGATCTGTGCTTTGTTCCAGTCCTTCATCATTTCCCTTTTCATTTTGTACTGGTACACGTATGACATGCGAAACATTTCGTCGATAACGTACTCCTGTTTCAAGATTTTGAACGACAATCTCTGAACCACTGCGTTCAATTACTTTGAAATCAGTTGGTTCGAACGTTACTGACAGCTTGTTTGTATTGACCAAATTCTTTAACCACACTAAATCTCCGACTGCTATCATATTACCCTTAGCACCACGTTTTTCATCCGCATAAAGTTTCTCATTGTCTTTCTTTGTTTTGTCACGATCATGTAATTCCTCGTCATATACAAAAGGCTGATTGATTTGTGGTAATTTGTCTCTAATTGTTCTGCCAAACATTAACTCCGACGGTGATTTTAATGTGGTAGAGTGTGGCGTAGAACGATACATTAACAAATAGTCCTGCAACTCTTTTTGCCAATCGTGATGTAAATTCTGACTTATTTTAAGGCGCTTTAAAATAGAGCGATTTTGGCGCTCCACTTCCCCGTTCTGCTGTGGCCAAAATGGTGTAGAGTGAATTACTTGTATATTATTTTCATTGCAATATTCTTTAAACTCAGTGCTGATGAATTGCGTTCCATTGTCAGCTGTTATGAAATTAGGTCGACCAAAACGTGCGAAAATAACTCTAAGTCTTTTGATTGTTTCGAGTGTTGTAATCTTTGTCATAATTTCCACCTCAATAAACCGACTAAAATAGTCGACAACAACAAGGAGGTAATGACTTGAAGGTAGCGGACCCATGAAATCAATGGCTAGGTGAGACCATGGTTCAGAAGGAAGCTCTTTGCGCTTTAATGGCTCGGGTGGTGGTGGTGCCGAAACCATTGTGCAACCATGACACTTTTTTACAAAGCTTTCCGCTTCAATATCTATTTTTGGCCACCACACTTTCGATCTTAATCGACGTTTCATTACCGTGATTCCCGGGTGTCCCTCGTGTGCTAATTCGATTGTACGAATTCGCAGACTTTCTGGCATAACAATGCGGTTGCTTCGAAGTAAAATACTTCCAGCAAAACAAAGCTCGGTTTCAAATATTTTAAATGGTCTAGCTCTGTCAGACCAAATGCTTCCTGTGAGTCCAGTTTTAACATCGTTTATAGTCATGTCTTTTCCAGAAGCCTCTTTGATTTCATCCAGTTTCAAAGCGACTGGTACGGCATTTGCTATCACATAATTGATGTATTCTTCAGTGTCTAAATCATCAGACCACGGCTCTGCTTTGCTCGTAACAACTAACCGAGATAATGGATCTGCAATATTATTCTTTCCAGGTTTATACACAACCTTAAATTTATAGGATTGTAAACGCAGAACCCAGCGTTCTATCCTTGCACATGGTCGACTGGTTGGAGAAAATATTGTTTCCAATGCTTTGTGGTCCGTGACGAGTTCAAATGTTCGGCCGAATAAATAAAAATTAAACCTCTCAACTGACCATACTAAAGCCAAAGCTTCCTTTTCTGTTTGGCAATAGCGTTTTTCGGTATCGCTCAAACTTTTACTGGCGTATGTGATCACTCTCGGGCCCTTTTCATTGATTTGAATCAAAACAGCACCTAGAGCAATTGGGCTGGCATCAGCATACACTTGAGTGCGATTCTTTACCTCGTAATAACCCAGTACTAAATCGTTTGTTAGGCTTCTTTTAAGACTTTCAAACGCAATACCTTGTTCGGTTTTCCACTCAAATGTTGCATTCTTCTTTGTTAAAACTCGAAGTGGTTCGGTCAAATCGGCTAAGTTTGGAATAAATTTTCCAACGAAATTAACAAGGCCAAGGAAACTACGCACTTCTGCTACACATGACGGGCGACGAAAATTTTGAACAGCCTCAACTTTACTTTGTGTAGGAGTGATGCCGGATGCCGATAACTTGTGGCCCAAAAACTCCAGCTCTCGTACACCAAAAATACACTTCGCCTGATTTAATATGACGTTAAAATTTTTAAGAGTTTTCAAAACTCTTTCTACTCGCTTATTCAGTTCCTCCATTGTCTCCCCGTATATAATTATATCGTCCATGTAAACATCATCACCTTTTGGAACTGGTACTACAGGCGAAATCCATTGAGAAGGCTCATTAACTTTTTCTATGATACCCTGTTCAAGTAGCTCATCAATTTTTTTGTCAACGGCTTCTTCTAGTGGCACTGGTACTCGGCGATATGGTTGTGCTACTGGTTTGACGTTTTCCTTTAAAGGTATGTCAACAACAAACCCTTTTATTTTGCTCATGCTGCTCTGTGGTTCGACTTGATTGACATTTTCCCCGATTTTCATAACACCTAGTGGAATACCAGTCTCATAGCCAATCAAAGCTTTTCCATAGTCTTTAACAACATAAAAATCAGCCACACAGCTCTTGGATGTAGTCTCAACCATTGCTTCAAATATTCCAATAGTAGTTAATGGATGTCCGCCATATGCTTTAAACTCAAGACCATCAGCATCCTTCCGTTGCTTGGAGACTTTAACTTTGTTTGCCTTAAGAAAATCCCAGTTGCTGCCGTCGATTATATTGTATTTTGAACCTGAATCCACAACTACTGTGATTGTCACTCCACCAATTTTGCAACTAATTTCATTGGCCTTACTGTCACCAATGCAGAAAATGTATTCATCGAGTTTTATTGTGCTGTCAAGCAGTTTAATAGTTTCGGATTCAGTTGCTTTGAATTTTTTTGTTTGGCGGTCTTCAGATTCACGCTTCATCCTTTGTTTCAAATCTGGTTCTTTTGTAGTTGCAGTGTTGTATGAATGGATTCGCTTTTTGCTGCGACACTTCCTAATAAAATGATCCTTGCCACCGCATTTGTTGCAAAGCTTGCCTCTGGCTGGGCATTTCTCGTCGAAAGCCCTATGCCCAGCATATCCACATCGGGTGCACTCAATTTTGTTGTCATTTGCCCTATTCGTTTTGAAGATAGCTTTGGAGTCGATTGTATTGACGTTTTCTGATAGTTGGTTGTTTGTGTTTACACTTGAGTCGAAAGTCTTACATTGTTCCTCAATTGCTTCGAATACTTTTGCCGATCTCAAAATGTTGTCCAGCTTGCAGTCACCCAACTTAAGCAGCTCCCGCCGAAGTTTCGCCGAAAAACATTTTTCGATAATCTGATCCTTGACATTATCTTCGGCGGCCTCGCCAAAATCGCATTTTTCAGATTGTATGCGAAGTCTCATGACGAATATACCGAATTGTTCTTTTTTCTTGTTTAATGAGACGAAAAACGTGTCGTTCGTATGTGGCATTTCTTTTCGGTTCGAAAAATTCGTTTAACTTGCATAACGCGATGCCATAATCTGTTGGATGTGGGCTACAACCGATGGCAAGTGGTCCACGAGCAACTTCAGCAAGACTTGCTGGTGTTGGTAGAGCTTCATACAACTCCTGAACCTTGCGCCCAGCCAAGTGTAGCAGTTTTACGAACTTTTCATAATCGTCTTCGATGTGAGTTGCTTTAAGGTACCACTCAAATGAACGGAGCCAATTTCTCCACTCTAAACCACAATTTTCTTCATATAGAGTGTAGTCGAACGGCGGTAGTTCTAAATATTTTGATGCAAAGTTATCTATAGAAAAAAAACGACAACAAACAAAACAAAACAAATAAGTACTTTTCCTCTTCCGAGAAATATTGTTTGTGCTAATAGTGGTGTCTCTTCATGACAAATGCAATTATATGCACTTAAACACAATATTAAAGTACTATTATGAAGGAATATATATTTCCCTCCCCCCCCCAGACTTGCACACCAGTTGTATATTTCCCGTCTAAGCACAATATTCAATGGCGGATAGATTAGATCATTGAAGTCTCACCACAAGATATTTCACCATCATTTAAGCAGCATTCTCTTTCTTGCAATCATTGAAGTCGCACTATTCTTTTTTTTCCGGCTGTTGGCAATCATTTAAGTTGCTCACTGGCAAACATTTAAGTTGCTCTCTCTTTTACCTTTGCCGACTTGCAAACATTTAAGTTGCACCCAAAGCATTGAAAGAAGCGAGACAAAATACCTAAAACATGACAGGAAAAAGAACTGGCAGTGGTAATCCGAATATTCTTACTCCGATTTGCTACAACTGTAGATTTACTTTTTTTCTGTCGCCGTATTGCTCAAGTCTGATAAAAACGAATCAACCTCCTTTATTTTTCTTTTTCACTTATGTATAGACTTCTTGATTCAACCATTTTTACAAAATAATTGCGCAATAGTGTGTCATCCCTATTTCAAATAGACAATAATATTAAAATTAAGTATTTCTACTTACCAGACATTGCGCATTAGTTATAATTATATATTTTTTTTTTTTGATCCTCGTCGCCAATGTACAAACCCTCCTTTACTCGATGCGACCGTTCACGTTGCTGGCTAACTTTCAAGTGTCTGTCTTTGTCTTTGTTTCTTCCTTCTTTTTATTCTTTAATATTCCTTTTCTTTATTTAGGTCGGTATTGCCATGGTCACCAATTTAGACTTAAAGTGCTGCCAGATACTACAGACACCATCTAGGATTCGAAGTTCGAGCAGTTTCCATTGGTCTTCGGTAAGTCTTCACTCTGGATTTCCAAGGTCGATAATTGCGACACGAAGATCTTCCTTCACCTTTCCAGCATATTTTGGTTTTTTAGCCTGCCTGCCTACAACCGGGGAGAGTGGATTGTCGTGCCGACCTCTTTTGGAGCCCCCTCAGGTTCGGACGAATCCTTGCCTGGGGCAGCTACCGAGCGCATTGGACCAGCTGCAGTCGAGGTTAAAGGCGTTTGGCATTTCGTCCTTGCTGCAGTCAGTCTCACGCTAACTCCTCCAGAGCCCTAGTTGAGCTAGGCCCTGACCTACATTTTGGCAGAACCTTCTTGGAGTCGCCAGGTTCCTTTCCAGTTTGGGACGTATCCTTTGCTGGATCGGCACGTGGCTTTTCGGGTTCCGACCTACTCAAGGCGAAAGGCGTGTGGCATTTCTCCTTTGGTTCAGTCAGACTCATTTTACCTGTCCGGTTCTGCGTCCTGTCTTGTAGGCTGCTACGCCACGCTGCCTCGGTCGACTTTAAAGTCTCCCGAGCCCTAGCTAGCTGTACCGTTTCACTTTCCGTGAAGGAGCTAGGGTCACGGTTTTTAAACCCATTAAGCAGTCGGCGCGCGTTCTTGCGCTGCATTGCTGGGTCCGACTGCTTTTTGTCAATCGCCGGGTTTACCTCCGTTACAGGTATGTTTGGCTTATCGACAACCGTGCGCAAACTGTCAAGCGTCGAGTTGGACTCTCCGGGTGAAACGTTTTTTTACTCGTCTGCTTCCTTAGCGGGTTCAGATGCGACAGACCCGTGCCCCGATAGGCTATGGCATATCACAGGCATTGGTGGTCGCATGAGTGCCCCCTTACTCAAAGCTTCGGGGAAGTCTGTCTTCGGTGGCGAGTCAGCACGGGTCCAAAGACTGGCCTTCCAGAAAGTCAAGAGCGTTTTGAAGCCGTCGTTTCTCTCTGTCCTCTAGGGTATGTTTTTTCCTGATCGTGTTTTTGCAGCTTAGGAGTTTTTTCCTCAACGATGCAGTAGACGATATTGAAAATTTGGATGAGCTGGGGACGGAGCGATTGTCATCCTCTTCAAGGAAGAGATTCTCAAGATTGAGATCGACCGTTCCTACGCTTCCCCCAGCCGAAACTGCCCTACTAATTGACGGTTGCTGGAGTAAAAAATGTTCTTTCTCCTCCGTCATTTTTGTCAATGGTGTTGTCGTTGTTTGAGAATCGGTTTTTTTGAAGTTCATGGTGCCCGATTCATTTGCACCAGTCCCTTTGTTTGTTTTTGGTTTGTTATTGTTAATTTTGGACCCACGAGTAAGGGGGAAGAAGATGTCGCTCTGTACTCACCCCCTGTATACAGAGAAGGGGAATTAAATTGAAACTATAGATCCCCAGGTATCTAGAGTTCACCGTTAAAAGACACCATAACATTGTGCCATACATCCCATGGGCACGGTCGTTGTTACCCGGGATTATGGGTTTTTATCGAGTTTTCCGCTCTATATCCGTCATATTTAGTCGAAAGCAGTGGCACCTCGTGCAGGATATGGTTCTTCACCACGTATGACGGTCTTAGAAACAGCGTTCTTAGCCAGAACCATCTGTTCCTCTGGTTTCCTTTCTGAGCCCGGTGTCTGCTCAGCCTAAGCTGGGCAGGCACCCGATCTCCGGGATTTCTGGGCTGTGACGACTCACTCAAGGGGAGAGGCTGTGGCCTATCCCCCTTGGTCAGTCATCTACCCATCCGACAGAAACCTTCGCCACCAAGTAACAACCCACTTTAAATAGTATTAAGTTATAATAAAAAAATATAGGAACTTTTAATGAAAAAATCGACTATATGTAATAAAATTATATAAAATAAAACCTAGTTTATTGGTAAAACGACACTTCTTAAATTAATCAAAATAACTTTGAAGTTCATCAACTAGTTTTGTTCCAAGGTAAAATGACACAACACGAAAAGTGTCACTTTTCAAGAATCTTATTTAACACGAATTCATATTTTTTTTTTAGAAGCATAGTGTTACAAAGTTATAGTTAGACGGTTTGATAGAAAAATTGTATTCTTCTTTGCGATTCGTTCTGTATAATTAACTCAAAATCGTCAAATTTTGACTTATGTCAGTTTGCTTTTCAAGCGACGACATGTGCAGCAAGAACGCACGCAGTAGTGCATGTATGCTTTGCGTCTTTTGACGGCTTCAAGTCACCTTTCACGGACGGAATATGCACAGCCATGCTGCAACAAGGTACAAACCAGTTGCTACCGACTATGAAAAGAATCTTCACCACTGTCCCAGCACTGGCATACATACCAACACGGACAGTTAGAGTGGCATTTATACCAAAAAATTGGCAGAAGTGACTAATTACTCACCAAGAGCTTCAGACAAATCAGTCTGACTTCCTTCTTGCTGAAAAGCATGGAAAGGCTGGTCGAACCTCAGGTGTGCAAAACTGCTTTGCGATTGCATTCACTATCTCAGATGCAACATGCCTATCAACGTGGAAAATCCTGCGAGACTGCGCTCCAAATTCTATTTGGTAGAATTGAGGCACGCTTGACATGAAAGAATACGCGATGGGCATCTTCATCGATATTGAGGGTGCTTTTGACAATACGACTTTTGACAGCATATGCAGCTCTGCCAGACAACACGGCGTAGACGAACCATTTGTATTGTGGATTAAAGCAATGCTAATGAATAGAACGTTGGTTGCGGATGCGGATTGTGGCCGTTATGTTATGGCAGGGGTAAACAGAGGCTGCCCGCAAGGCGGCGTTCTGTCTCCACTGCTGTGGTGTATGCTGGTCGACTCTCTGTTGAATGCACTCAACAGTTCTAATGTATACGCTCAGGTGTACTCGGATGATGTTGCCGTGCTTTCTGTGCGCCAAAGCGCATGACATGATCGACGAATGGTGCAGTAGGAATGGACTCTCGGTCAATCCTCTTAAAACTAGGTTGTTCTCTTTACGAGAAGAAGGAAGCTGATCGGGTTGACTCAGCCAGTGCTAAAAGGCGTCACAATCCAACTCTCCAACGAAGCAAAGTATCTGGGAGTCATCCTGGATAGCAAACGTCTTCGGTCCAAGCATTTTGAGCTGAAGTCTTCCAAGGCGCTGTCAGTTTTCTGGCAATGCAAGGGCATTTTCAGCAAGACGTGGGGCTTATCACCGAAAAGAGTCCTATGGATTTATACGGCTATGATAACACCATTTATAGCATACACATCGGTTGTTTGGTGGAATAAGCTTTCGCGTAAATACGTTACTGCTGCTTTCGCCAAACTCCAAAGGAAGGTATGTCTCGGCTGCACTGGGGCCTTCCCCAGCACGCCCGGCTCAAGCCTGGACGCATTATTGAACCTCCCGCCCTTTGATGTTTACATCATGGGTTGCACAATCAAAGCTATCTCACGTTTAAAAAGAGGTGGCTTTTGGTATAACTCGCTCTGGAGTTTTAATGAACTTGCGCAACGGTTGTCGTTCGACTCCTGTCTTATGAATATGCCGTCCGATGCAATGACACCGGAACTTCGGATGAACCGCAACTACGAAGTCGCCTTTCCTCGTGTTCAGGACTGGCTGTGGCCAAACTCTGAGCCTGGAAAGGAATGCAGTCGAATCTTCACGAATGGCTCCAAAACCGATCAAGGATCTGGTGATGGTGTTTTCATGGCGACAACATTAGACTTTTCTTCTCGTTAGGCAAACATGCGTCAGTCTTCCAAACGGAGACTTATGCTATCCTAATGGCCATGGAATATGTTGCGATTAAGGCCTTGCTCAACCCCTTAACCACATCCAAAATATATCCTGAATGCAAGATCTCTCTGAATTCGGTCGGAAGGTTGAATTCGCTTAGACTTGTCTGGGTTGCGGGTCATAACGGGATCATGGGAAATGAGATCTCCGATGAACTTGCTAGACAGGGCTCAGAGGGGGTCTTCTCAGGACCTGAACAGCTATTTGCAAATTCTCCCCGACGTCTGTAGGAAATCCGCGGCATTCTTGTTGTCTCTCAACAGAAAAGACTGCAGACAGACTCCTGGCGTTCTTACGGGACACTACGCTTTTGCCAAACACCTTAAGGTGCTAGGCCTATGCGATACCACCAACTGCGAAGCCTGTGGAAAAAGCGACGACACTGTGGAACATTTCCTCTCATTTCCTCTCATCAGGTGGCAGGTATTTGGTGCCGATAAGGTTAGTGCTGTAAACCTAAGAAGTTGAAGAATTGAAGCGCCTTCTCGTTTTTCTTAGGAAAACGAGTAAATTCTCACTGTAAAATGTGGTGTGTCTGCCTGGTTGTACAATAGACCAGTATTGAGTCTGAGTGCAGTGTGGAGTCTTGCACCCCGAAAAAAAAATTGCATGCATCAACGCACATGAAACACATGTGCAGTAAGAAATTGCACTCCATAAGTATGCTTTTTGCCCGACCTAAATATCACTGAACGAGCAAACCCTGCTGCACATGTGTTTCAGCCATTAGGCTATTCGCACCGAATCAAAATCCGAGATCTCGACAAAAATATTTCGAAATCCCATTAAAGCGTTCGCAACGCTTACTAACTAGATTTCGTTTGACGTTTCAATCACTTACACTTGCTCTGAACCTTGTTTGTGGATTAAACACAATAATTTGCATAATAAAACATTGCCATGATTTAATTTCCCAACCACCATTACTAGCAACATAGTACAACAAATATTGAACCAAAATAATAAAACCATAAACAATTTTGTTTTGACATATTTTCCATCAGCTGCAGCTACTTTAAGCATAATGTGACCACAGGGCAAACCAATAGGAGTGGGCAGAACTAGGGGCTCAAACCTTCCTCAAAATGTTACGAAAAATAGAAAATATACCTAGGTCCATTGGTTTTGGTTTTAAAAAAAAGTTCTCCACATGGGTATCCTTATCCTAGCTAACTAACCTTATTGTAAATTAAAAGTAATAAACCGCATAAAAAACAATGACCCTTAGTAATAAAAGTATTTAAACTCGAGTTTTACGTAAACTCGAATTTATCTCAAAATCGATAGTAATAAAACCATGGAGTCACTTCTAAAATCGACAAATACTAAGTTGTGGTCGGGCCGTATCTAAGTTCCATTTAAATTTGACAGCCAAACATTTCAAAATGAATTTTGAAAGAATTGTAAACGATTTAAATATTATTAATGATGCAGAAAATAATAGAGCACGAAAAAAATATAAAAAAACGTTTCGTTGCACTAGAATACTACAGCGATATAGAATTTAAGAAAAACTATATTTAAGTATAGAAGTTTGAAAGCATACACTTCGTATAATTAACTCTTTCTAAAAGATTTGGCAAGGAGGCTGTGCGTTGGATAACGCATTTAATTGAAGATGATATCAGAGCTACCCGTAACAGAGGATTATCTGTTCCACCACTTATTATGGTTTTGCTATCTTTGCGGCACCTTGCAAAAGGAAGCTACCAGCTCGATTCAGGTAACTTTCAGTTTAATTTCGAATTGGAGATGTGGATGCTATTGTAGAATAACCTCTTCACAGCTGATATTCACGGAGTAAGTCAAAAAACCGCCAGCACGGTGATCCGCAAAGTAGTCAATGCACTGGCTGGAAAACTCGAAAAGAAAGAATTTGTTTATTTCCCGGAAACAAATGAGGGTATCAGGGAAGTCAAAAGAGGATTTTTGCATAATTTCGGGTTTCCTCAATGTCTGGGGGCTATAGACTGCACTCAAATTAAGATAAAAAATCCAGGTGGGGAATTGGGAGCACGGCACCGGTGTCGGAAAGGATTTTACTCTCTAAATGTTCAAGTTTTAGTTGATTCTAATGGCAAAATAGTGGATATTGTTGCACGTTGGAGAGGAAGTGCACATGATTCACGAATTTTCAACTCGTCTAGCATTAAAAGAAGGCTAGAGGAGATAAATCGCATGGGAGGAATTATACTTGGTGATGGCGGATACAAACAAAGCAGAATAATGATGACACCATTTAGACAAGGGACTAGCTTAACTGCATCCGAACAAGCTTATCAACGACATCATATTCTTGCAAGAGGAGTAGTTGAAAGAACATTTGGACAGTTGAAAAACTGTTTCAGGTGTTGCTTTAACGGATTCCAATGCAATTTAAACACAGCAAACAATTCAATCGCTGCGATTGCAGTGCTGTGGAATAAAGCTAAGACTCGAAACGATTTCCTAATTGGAGATGCACCTCAAAATCGTTAGTAAATTGGAACCATAAAGTATAAAATTCGTGAATCATGCGCACATTCTGTCACATTTTTGTTTTCCTAGATCTTGACGACGGCAATACAGAGCACTTTAACTTGCCGGAAGAAAATCACAGAGGAAGACGACAATTAAGAACAAGTTTCATTACCACACATTTTTCCAACAATAACTGAATTAAAAATGCCATTTCTATTGTACCTATATGTAACATTTTCACAACTCAAATTAAATTTTTTCAAGTTTGCTCAAAATACTCGTATATCTACATCCGAATTTGCCATTTTAAATCAGAAATCATATTTGTAATTTGTGGTTCTGTCAAAATCAGCTGTTAGCTCACAATAGCAAATGAGTGATTATGAGTCACAATGATTACGTTGAATTCAAATTTTGTTAAAGTTGATTTATTACTACGAAACCTTAAAAGTACCTTAGCTACAACTAACAAAATTCGACTTTAGAAGGGATTTTACGGACTTCTATTACTAAGGGTCAATGCTTTTATGAGAATTTCGGAAAAAATCGAAATTCCTCATTAAAACTAAGCTCTCGATACGACCCTGGGTGAAAAGTGATGGTTGTATCGCAAGATGTGTTTGCTTGAACAATCCGACGATAGCATGTTGATTTTGAGGTGATTTCATCGAAATCTCCCAAAAGCATGAGATTTCGAAATCTTCCAAATATATCGCAAATCTTACAATTTCGATGTACATTTTGATTCGGAGCGAATAGCCTATAAGGTAGGCGGGCCCCTTTCACATCATTACCGAAAAATATTTTGTACGTTTTTTAGTCAAAACATCAAATATCAACTATAAAAAATTTAAAAATAATCACATAATGCACTTACCTTCAATATACTCGTATGTACATAATAATACCTAACACTTTTGTTATCGAATGTCAAAATGTTGACTCCCTCCTGGTCCGCCTGTGGGGTCCGCCGATTTGACCTCCCGGTTTCGGATTACTTCATCACTGAGGCCAATCATGCTACTTACTTAACGGGCTCCCGACCCGTGAAGAGTCTCTGCCCGAGACACTGCAGCATCCATCCTCTGCGATCCCGGGCACGCTGCTTTCAGTTCTCCAGACAAAGCTCTCTGTCATCCGCGATGGCTTGGTCTTTAAAACGGGAGTTCGGTCTTCCTTGACTTCCGAACCAGGGGGCTGGGAGTCGAAGATCCTCTTGGCTGGAGCATCATTGTTCATTCGCTCAATGTGTCCTAGCCATTGTAGTCGACGTGATTTAGCTTTTTAGACTACATCCACATCTTGGTACAGCTCATAGAGTTCGCGGTTGTATCTTCTCCTCCAATCGCCCTCCATTCGCCCTCCTCGCACATAGGACCAAATATCCGACGGAGTATTTTTCTTTCGAAAGAACCCAATATTAGCTCCCCTTTTCTACTTGTCGTCCAGCACTCGGTGCCATAAAGCAGGACTGGTAGAATTAAGGTTCGATAGAGCATGCATTTTGTCCTTCGAGTGAGGAGTTTTGATCCCAAGGTAATTCTCCACTGAGGTGTCATTCGTGGAGTTGATATTTACTCCCAGGTAGATGAACTTCTTATGATGAGCTACCTACCAGTTATTGCTATCAACAGTGACGTTTTGTCCTAGGCGGGGGACAGATGTTTGTTTGTTGTTTGTTGAAAGCATGTAAAGGGTTTTTCAACAGGGACGCTACAAAAGTAGAGCGACAGGGACAGCAAACGACGCCGAATTTCTTGCCGCTCTTTAGACATTTCTCTTCAGTAAGGTTTGCCATCTTATGGTGGAAAGATATACGAGCAAACAATGAGTCGAAATTATTAAAATTTAAAACCGAAATTCTGAGTCAATGATTCGGATTTTCATCGAAAAATCATCTTCAGCGATGAGGCTCATTTCTGGCTGAATGGCTTCGTCAATAAACACAATATGCGGTATTGGTCAGGCAGCAATCCACACGTACTCCATGAGTCATCATTGCATCCCGACAAAATTACGGTTTGGTGTGGTTTATGGGCCGGCGGCATCATTGGGCCGTACTTCTTCCGTGATGATCAAGACCGGCACGTTACTGTGAATGGGAATCGCTACCGTTCAATGATAACCGAATATTTTTCGCCCCAATTGGATGATATGGACTTGGAGGACATGTGGTTCCATCAGGACGGCGCCACAAGCCACAGAGCGAATGCCACAATCAATTTATTGGAAACCAAGTTTTGAAACCGTGTTATCTCACGAAATGGTCCAGTCGCTTGGCCGCCTCGGTAGTGCGATTTGACGCCGTTAGACTATTTCCTGTGGGGCTACGTCAAGTCTATGGTCTATGCCAACAAGCCAGCGACGATTGATGAACTTCGTACGAATATTGAACGTGAAATTGCAGCAGTATCGGCCGATTTATGCTTGAAAACCGTCGAAAATTGGGTTCAGCGTCTGGACTTCGTGCCCATTGTGGCCATGCAAAAGAAATCGAGTTCCATACATAATGGCATCGAACGTTCTTTCACAGGAATAAAGAATTTCATTGATATCCAGAACCGTTTTTGTTTTATTTAAAAAATTAAAAAATATATATAATATTTTGTAGCGCTCTTATTGAAAAACCCTTTACTTGGTCTAGTCCTCATTTACTTTCGAGCGCGAGACTCTTCGATTTCCTTGAGCTGGGAGACTGCGTACGTCCTCCTCTTTCTACGCAGGATTTTCTTCTCCTCAATTCTCTGTCTCGATACGCTTCCCTCTCTGTCCTTGTTTTGCGCTGCAGCGTTTTAAAGTGTGCACCTTCTGTCACCTTCTTCCGATAAACGCATACATCTCTGGGGTGGCTGGTAACCTATGGTGGTCTCGGCTACCTCCTTTATGATGACACGGTATCGGTTCCATATATTGTTGGCGCTTGTGGGTGGTGAATGCTCATCCGCTCTCTGTAGACTCTGACTACTCCAGGTGTGCTAAGGCGTCCAACGTCAAAGTTCTTCTTTTGGACAATTCGCAGCTTTGATGCGGATCACAGCCAGGCGATCACTTATCGGCTTGAAATCTACTACTTTTGCCCTGAGCCGATTTCCAACGACGAATCCGCACCCTAACATATGCAATATTTTATGGCAGCTGTAATAAATGTCGCAATTTTTCCTTTTCATCATACCTGATCATATCCATCGGATCTCCTGGATCGCGGTAATATCTGCTTTTTACCGCTCGAGGACAGACTCAAGTTCTTGAGTAACACCTGGGGTGTAGAGTGTTCGCACGTTCCAGGTGCATACTCTCAGATCGAAGTCCTTTGACGTTCGGGGTCTGGTGGCCATATGAGGGTATCCATTATCCGAAGCTTCATGTGCCTCTCTCTTAACTATTTATGTTTCACGTTGTCGGGAAGTTACCCCGACGGCACAACCCCCAACCTGGAGGGCCAGTTCCATTGTTCCCCAGGACGAGGGGCCGGGTTTTTCGGAGTCAGTAACCCACTTCGGGGATATGAGCGCTGCCGTTGGCCCATTTAGGGCTCATCCGCCACCAACTCTTTTTCCAATACCCTGGCTTAGTATTGGCGATACCTAAAGACCTGGGATTCAAATATGTCAAAGCAGCTCATATAGGGATAGCACTGATAGTTTAACCTGACTGGAACTGGTAGACGCCACCGTTGATCTCATCTAGGAAATTCCTCCGCTGCCGTCTGAAGCATGAGGAAGTGTCTCAGTGTGAAACTCAATCATATGCTGGACTTATTTCATTTGTGTGATCCAGGAGTGGCCTGCCTCTTTTTACCGGTTTCGACACGATCTTCAATGGTGTCAGCCCCCGGATTTGAATGCACACTTGGGGACAACTTTAAGATGTTAAATGTGTCGCTTGGCTTACCTGTAAGTTTGATTCTACCCCTTAGTCGCCTTTTACGACAAGCACTGTTATCCGGGGGCGCTGCAGTGATACATAGCCCGTCTCTGCACGGTGAAAATTCGAGATTTTCACCCGACCTTTATCGTGTATGAACGACAAGCATAATGGCGATTTGGAAGAGTCGTGTATTTTGGAGCTGGGAACGACAACGGTAATCGTGGCGAGTATAATTAATAACAAGCTCCCCTATTGGCAAGCGCTTTAAGCCCTTCACAAACATTGGGGCATTCAAACTAAAAGCAACGACTTAAAGGCAACAAGCGATTTCTTTTACAAAAGTTAACTTCAATCTCTTTGATGATTCTGATCAATATATTTATTCTGTTAAAAATATGTTCATAATATACATATATGCACACGAATTTCGTGGTAACTACAATGAGTATAAACATTTTTAAAACGTATCAAACGTTTTTTCTTAAACAATGCATAAAATAGTTTTATAAATGGTCTACAAATAGTTCTAAAGTTCCAAATAAATATTCTCAAGAATAAAAATAAAAAATAAAATCTGTTCAAAAACATATATGCCAGTTTTAGTCGGTAAACGATTACTAAAAACTAAAAATGATATTCAAAATCTGTCTTGGCGTTAGTTCTACCTTAGAATGAACCCATGTATACAAAAATAAAATAAAAATAAAGATACTAGTTCACTAGCAATAAAGTAAGCACTATGTTAGCATGTAAAGCATATTAGATTTGGTAGATGCATAATGTTAAATGAAAAAGTCTCGTTTGTTTTGCCGCTGTTGTGAATTTTATTCACAACAACCACTGGGTGGATGAACTCTGCCTCTCGGTTTTCCAATCCTTAATCTAAAGTGCTCTGTTGTTTGGCTGCTGAGTGCTTAGCACACTTCCGCTTCCAAGTGATTTCATTAGCTGATAGCAGTCCTTCAATTTGCGTTTGTCGCCAACTTTTTCCAGTGTTTTTGCTGCTTCGGCCAACATGCCGGCTCGTTCGCCGGGCGATGACAGGAGTACTGTTGGTAGGTATTTGCAAGCAACATACATTGCTGCGGCACGCTCACGTTCTCCGCCCTCGAATTGATGGTTTTTGTCTTTGCCTCCGCATATGATGGAGCTCCGAGCGTGACGATATCGTAGACTGCGATCAAGTAGTTGTTGCGTTTGACCTGGAGAGGCGCCAGCCATTAAACGGCAAACTGCTTCGTATAGATACATACGAGACTGACCGTTCTAGATAAAAAAAAGGAAATGTTAAGCCTTGCAGTCTTATTTGCGAGTGGTTATTCTTACTGGTATGTCTTCGACAATGTTTCTCAGAGAGTTAAGGTCTTTCTGGAATTTTTCTAAAATATTTCCAGGGACTTGATAGTTTCCATCATCGTCAAAGGTTACGTATTCGTTCTCCCACACTTGAGTGCGTGTCTCCAAGATCCAGTCACATGTCAAAAGTTGGAAGAGCTGCAAATGCACACAATACATTCAAATATTAGTGTGAAGTTTCGATGTTGGTTGCGGGGATTGACGAGGTTAGTCTGCATCTAACAGAGTTGTATGTATGAACCTCCCCTCCCTCCCCCTTTGAACACATCTCAGTGGAGTCATAAATAATCGATTGCCAGCAGGTAAACAATATTAAAATTTAAATCAATGCTGTATTGGGCCATCCGTAAAGTTTGCATTGCAGAAGTACTGTCCAAGCAATCACAACAGACAATGCGACTACAATGCACCTTCAAAGATGGCATCACTATCTGAATTCAATTTCATGGGTGCATACATAGTCTGCACTACTCACCAGCTTGAGTCCTTTAGCGGGGGTGATCTTGTTGCAGGCCAAGCTCTCCTGTAAAAACAGGCTGGCAGAGTCGCACAACTTTAAAACGGTCTGCTTTTCAGCATTCTTCAACTCGGGGTTGGCCCTAAAATCACACAATCAATAATTCGCTTCCGAAACACCAAACCAAAACTTACAAAATAATAGTCCTAGCGCGGAAAATAGTACGCAAACCCTTCGGCAAGCTTTCGCCGTCCACATGTAGACACTCTGGCAAACAATTGATGCTGTCATACAGTTTCTCCGCTTGTTCATCTTCGCCGAGCAACCAGTGCACGGAAACAATCAAAACATTGGACCACCATTCGATCTTTTTATCCACATCTTCCGGTGACATGGTTTCCTTCAAAAGCGTCGTGTACTTCAGAACATTGCTCACAATGGTGCCTGACGGTGGATTGGGAACTGGTGGTGAATTTTCTCCTTTCGGCTGTTGCTGGGGATCTTTCTTATGCGACTGTTCGCTGCGACTGCTTTTGCTGGCACCCACAAGGCATTGAATTGCCTTATAAAGCAGATGCTCTCGATATTCCTAAACAAAGAGGAGAACAATTTTTATTCAAGGTCGCTCTTGTTAGTTAGGGGGGCTATTACCTTCAGCACATAAGACATTGGATCAGCTTTGTTGTCCAGTGTAGCGAATAACGAGTCCCCGGAATTTGCATCAAAATCGTGTGAAATAAAGTATCTGTACCCATAAGGAGTGAACGCCCATTGATACTTCTTGATCTGTTCACACATCTTGGCCGACTCCTGTTTTGCCTTGCTCACGTAGTACCGCCCAAAGAACTTCAGCCACATAGGGTAGGAGCGTTTCACACGTAATGCCGCCGTCATATAAATGCTTATCAAGTCCGATGGATTAAGGATGCCTGCTGATGCCTCAGCCATGTTCAGGGAGAACAACGATATTAGAATGCCATGTGAATCGTTCATGCTTGTCGCCAAGTGTATCTGGTTCAGCCTGTTTGCCACCAATGCAAGTTCTCGAGCCGATGTTAGTGCCTCCGAGCGAACTTCATCGTTGCAGAATAAACCCCCTGACTTTCGAGACAGCCAACGTCCGATCCAAATGCGATGGAAGAAGAAACGCACAAACTGCCAGGTTGTCATGGTGAAGGTCTCGAATTTAGATAGCGGTAAAGTTATTCCGAATACTTGCATGCAAAGCAGATACTCCGAATAAGCTGCTGAAGAGTTACCCTAAAAAAAATTGCTGTTGATCTTGAATTGTATACATATGTATTTCCAAACAAACCTGCGAAAACTCCAAGTCGGCGTTCTTCTTGTGCTTCCAGTATCGCTCATATGCCTGCGACTGAGAGTTCAGCAAAGGATCTCCGTAGCAAAGCAATTTAACCATGCAACAGAACATGACCAGAAAATTCAGCGTCCAAAGTATCACCGATGTGCTTATGCTCTGCCAAGAGACCAAGCTGCCAACATCTGTAAGGGAAAAACTTTAAAATAGAGAAAAGCCTCCCGGCCACTTAGCACTTACAACTTTCATCCACAGAGAGAATATTCCTCCGCACACTACCCAAATCACCATCGTCGCCCGCGGCGAACGGTGTATTGTTGAGGAATGCCCTGAAAGGATTTATTGCCAAAACAGCAAACATAAACATACACAGAGTCAATCGTGAGTGGGCGCCCATTCCTCGAACAGAAGGAACGATCTCCTCATCTTTGACGCTGCTATTACTGCTGCCGCACGGCGACGAGGGCGAGGAAATGTCTGAATGCGACGGCGATAGAGATGGATTGGATTCATCGCTTCTTGGCGGTGTCATCGGTACATCCTCGTCTAAATGAAGCGTTTGCTTGGCGTACATCTCCTCCTCATTAATCGATATCTTTCGTTTCTTCATGCTAAGATTGTTGTTGAGCAGATCTTTTACTTTAGTACCGTCACGGGATATCAACTCCCGCTGCAATCTTTGCACTTCCACTTTCAGCTCATAGTTATGGCGTTGCAGATCGCGAATCTTGTCAACGGCTTTACGCAGGACGGCAGATTTATTTAGTTTAGCACTCTCACCGACAACCATGTTTTTGAGTTCGTTGATTTTATCATTGATTGAGGTGCGGTAGCGACGTTCGATGGCATTATGCGCTGACCGTTTCACCTCTTTGACCTAAATTGAAAAAGTATGTATCATTGATTGAGGTGTGAATGGAGAATTAGCTGCCCCCCGGGGAAACTCAGTTTTATTAGTTTCAAGGTCATTTTAGCTAACGGTAGCGTTCTATAATTTGCGTGCATAAAAACACCCTCTCAAGGTTTTTCACATGAATAATGTCGAGCGATTGTTTCCTCCAACAGTGTAAAACCACAGACGTCATGAATCGATAAATATCAACAAGTTACAATTAAACACAATCACACATCATTGACGTATAGTACGTCGTATATTGCTCGAAGAAAAATTATAAATAAAACGAATTGCGACGCGCTACGTATTTCAATCAAATTCCGATAATCTGTGTGTGTATTTTTCTGAAGAACTTATGCTGATCTAATCTATATTCTGATTTAAAACCGCACAAGGGCGAAGATCAACTAGAGATTAGTGATCCCCAGAAAGTCTAGAAACGTGGCATACAGATACTGATCTGGCAGTTGGACCATGGTTGGCCCTTCTGCATGAAACTAGTTCTGTTGAAGCGAGTTACCTCCTTAAACTTTAATACATAATCAGTTACGCTACATGTGTTAAATTGCAGTCGGCTAGCTAAGGATCGATCTGGTTGCTGGCTGAGTCACATGCTCACCATAGGCTAAAGCGATATTAAACTGGGATTACCAGCTGATGCAATAGAATCATTTCATTTAAATCGAGTAGTGTGGAGGGTGCACGTAGAATAACTCCATTGTATTGATGAATCCGAAAATATACTTAAGGCAATGACAGAGGAGGCAAGAGGCATTCGTTATGAGGACTAGTATATCCTTATTAGCAAAGTTCCTAAACTTTGTTGGTGCATTCCTGTCTGGGCACTCACAGAGAATGTATTCAGATGGTTTATCCTTCTCAACTTTCTTTGAAAAGGTAACATACAATGGCCAAGTAGAAAACTCACCAGCTGTCTTAGCCGTAGCTGCAGCTTTGTTGGCTGCAATTTCTTGGTGACCAGGCACCCATCAGTATTAACCGTTTGTGTCTGGTGAGGAATTACAACGTATCGTAACATCACTTGACTGTCGTGGTTGGTTGGTTAGAAATTGCTGGTATACTTGGACCAAAGTAGGTCTATTGTGGTGCTATTGGGAAGGAGCTGGTGGTTCCCACTGTCCGCTCCTAGAACTATCTACTTTCGTGATAAAGTGGTTGATATCAGCCGTGCAGGCATTGTTGAGATTATAAAGATCGTGGAAGAGATATTGAGCTAAAGTAGCCGTCCTTATGTTAGCGAGTGTGGGACACGTGCACAGGAAGTGCAGGACTATCTCATCTCTTTCTCATCTCTCCCACTTCTGCAGAAATTTGTGTAGGGGATGTTCAATATCTGAAACCTAGAAATTACACAGTGTCCAGTGATCGTATTTATAAGGGTAGAAAGGTTCCTCTTTTATGTCTTAGAAGACCGTTGGATCTTCTCGTGTCCAGCTTTGACTATAATTGTCTAGCGGTGATACACTGGCTAAGCTGGCTCCATCTGAGGTTTGCCTTTTTTAGCGCATCGGTGTGGATGAGATTCCTAACAGACGACATTGGCACATCAGAGTTGTATATAGTTATGCTATTTGTATCTGATTGGCAAAGAATCCGCTAAGCTCAACCACATTCCTTGATGTGCTGCTTGTCTACCTGAAAAGTAACGTATTTTGGCCCTGAATACCCTCGGCAAGGTTAAACATCAATGGTATTTACGTAAGCCTGGACAGTGGGACACATTTCGATAGGTTCCTAATTGGGTTCAAAGACGGCTGTTTCGAGTCTTGGTACATATTCCCGACGATAGCTACCTCTGAATAGTAACAGTTGCAAAAAGAATGACGTCTTGTTCCCTCTGACTTGGGTGTTATGGTCTAACTGTACCTTCAGTCAAAAACGAAACTGGATGAAAAAACATCAAGACTCGTAGGACGTCCAGGGCACTCTCATGCGTTTCAATCAGAAGAAAAAAACCGGCCTAATTCAAGGCTAGCAGATCTACTGATGATGACATGAGTGGCATCAACACAACAGAAAATCACGCATTTAACAATCTCCACTGCTAATAACAACCACATGATAGCTACAATCAGAGATGCGAAAATACACATTGTGTTTCGTGGCTCGCGACTGAATTATTCTTTTCAAAAATAGACTTGCGATAGCATCTTTTAAGGCGTTAACATAAACACAGGTCAAATGCGAGTTCTATTTTAGAGCGTTGCTGTCATAGTTAATGATAGTTTTGTGCAAGATAGATAATCTTACCAGTTGTAGTAAATCTATTGTTTGTGGGCATACTTATGTATATGTCAAAGGCAATGCGTGACAAGAGTCTAGGCCTGCGAGAGAAGGCGCTCAGGTTAAGTCCAAATAAATTTAGTCATTTCAGTTAAGGAACAAAGAAAAGGCGAGTTCCATGTCAACCCGTACACGTGTGAAAGCATGACATATGGTTAAATAGTGAACAATTGAAATAAACCACAGACTTACCTTTGGCTGCACACGATTGATGGGAACTTTGCCCTCTGCCTCAATCACCATTGGAATGCGTGCTGTTGTCAAAATAGTTCCATTAACCAAGGCATGGATGTTCTATAAATCGACAGGTTTAGCCAATCATTCAAAAAGACAGTGTGCGATGAAATTACCTGCGATGTAGTAGCTGGGTTAGAGCTCGAATACATCACACCTGGATTCGAGTGTAGCAGCACTTGCTGCTTGTCATTGCCGGGCACACTTTGAAGCGTCAGTACTTGGGGTACTTGGGGAACTTGTTGCACCAATGGCTGAATTGGCGGTTTACTGCTAATATTCTGAACCCCCGAATGTTTCGGATGATGATGCTGCGGCTGTACAACTTTTGGTGCTACGACTGGTTGTTGTTTAACCAGTGTCGCTGTGTTGTTGTCAGAAATCTGTGCGCTGACGTTTTGAAAGACAAATGTCTGCGTTGTCGGCTGGTTGGTCGTATAAACAATCTGTTGCTGACCCTGTCTGATAGTTGTTGGAAGGGGTGAATTTATTTGGCCAATCTGTGAAATATTCAGTGTAGCAGTCGGAGATGGGTGATGGCCAGAGAGCTGTGATGGTGAGTTGTTGTGTGTCCGTTTCACTGCAGGCGATGTGGTCAAATTTCCAGCTTTATGAGCATGAGAACTCATTGTTGGGAAATTGTTCAATGCATTGGTTGGACATGTCATGTTATTGTAACTTGCCGCCATTAGCGGATCCGTCACCAGTGGTTTGTACATTCCAACAGCTACCGGCGACCCAGGTACTTGCGTTTCTTGTTTGATTTCTTGTTTTGGGATTTCCGGCTTGTAATCCTCAAAGTCTGATGAGCAGGGCAATTGAACATCGTCATTCAAATCGACCATATCCATATCATTGAGAAAGCTATTCAGCATATCTGAAAGATACGAATTAGTAAAACTCTTAAAGTAATCTTGAAGGCATACCCGCTGGAATCATCTCCTTAATGAGGGAAATGGCATCCTCCTCTTTGAACAGGTCCAATGAGTCAACCATACCGCTGGAGATTAATTCTCCCATGTCTAGCGCCGGATCCATTATGCTTTTTCTGTTTATCGATAAACTAATTCACTGTTTCTCTGCTACCTGATGTGGGAAAGCAAGGCAATTTTAAATTTACGTTCTTTTTCGCAATTTTCTATTGTCATTTAATAGAGGGTAGAAGAAAATTAAACCAACCAATCACAGAACGATGTTTGATCATACGATATGACGTCACGTCGTTATAACCCCAAATTAATTACGCACATAGAAAATAAGAATGTTCATTGGAAATATGTTGATGTCTCTTTTGAATCCGATCATTTTTCAACATGGCAATGGCACTGTATCGCTTTAAAACAACATCTTTGGTCAACAATTACTTTAATATTGTTTTTCTTTTTTTTTTTTTGAAATTTGCAAAGCGGATGGTATAATATTCCGCCTGTGTTGCGTCAAGTAATTTGCGAAAATGTATTGTGTTTCTGATTGGATGTACACTGAACTTCATGGCGGCTGGCTACAGCTGACCGGAAAATTGACGTCCACATCATCGATTGTCGTTGTCAGATTTAGAGATGTTTGATTTATGTGGGTTTCCATTGGGATTAAAAGTAATAACCAAACGAATCAGCTTTGTCGCATGCGTTGCGACAGGCTTTGTATACCCTTTGGACTTTGACGAAAGCAAAAATTCAAATACTATCAAAGACACCAATCCTAAAGCAAGAAATAAATCGGCAGTCCATAGTGTTCTCTATCTTCGCGTTAATATCGCACGATTAACAGAGTTTTGCGAAATTATACGTTCTGGTATTACAAATGTCATTTTGAACCCGAACCCGAACGCAGCTTTCTGATAGATTTCCTGATTTCCTATACCTCATCTTGATGCATCTTTTAACGAGACGCTCCAAAGGGTGATTGTGTTTTAGGCATCAACATTTTATAAAATACAGCTCTTTTTATGAGATTATTATTTGTTTTCAGTTGGGCAGAAAAAGACAATAATTTTCAGATCTTAAGCACTTTTAATGACTCCATTGACTCCAGCGTCTGAAAAACATCCAGGGGTATCAATTGTATCATGCAAGCAAACAAGCTCTGAAAAAAGGAAAGCTCAATCGTATTTATGTTTCAATGATAATGAAAAATTAAATATAGGAGGAACTGGTGTTGTGAAGCAAATACATACTTTCGATAATTGCAATCTTAAAATTCGTTCCCGATTTTTAAAGAACTCAAATTTTTAACCTGTACCAATCGTTCTAAGCTTTGCATACAAAATGGTATGCTTTAGTTTTTTTGTTTACTAAGGTTAACGGAACACGTTCGGCTTTGGAGCACATTCGGCATTGCCGTTTTCATTAAGAACGCCGTTCTATAAAGCAATGATTTAAATGCTTACCAATACAAAGGATGCTTTGTTGTTTGACAGTTCTAGAAATTTTTCACTACGGTTTTTTTTTTGCATTTTGACTTGTGTTTGCTTCTTTGGACAAGAAAATTAATATATTTGTGTTTATACAGAAGCAAGTGAATAATAAAATTATTAAACAATAATATAGTGTATTATTGCTTCTGCTGAAAAAAAAAACAATAAAATATGTATGCTCTTGCTTGCTTGTGTGGAAGAGAAGATTGCAACTAGAAACTATGTGAGCGTGTACTGTACAAACTTGTGTTTGCTTGCTTCTTTAGTAATGGAAATAATTTAACAATAAACAAGTGTCTGTTTGCTTGCTTCTGTGGGAAATAAAATAAAATATAAGGTGTGATTTCGGTTCTGAGCAAAAAAAATAGAATTCCTGTTTCTCATCTAATTTGTAAACAAAAGAGCTGTCAAGTATCAGACACACATTTACAAAAAAAAAAAACATAGACTTATTTTGTGTATACAGCATATCATGATTTAGAATAAATTACGTTCAATCACGTAATTAAATAATGAAAATGTATGGAAATCACTTAGTTTATGAGATAATTAAGTCTGATGGAACATGGTACTATACAGGCACTAATCAACCCAGCTTATGCGGCCTCTAATCAACGTTGAGTAAGTCTTATTAATAATGTATTGCGCTCAGTGGTCATTAGAGCCTATGTAACTTTGTACACTCCTTAATTATGTTTATGAATAAAGCTAATATAAGGTTTGTATACAAATACAATGGTAGCGTCTAGCTTTAATGAGGAAAATACGATGCCTTATGGGCCTGTGGCGACATCTGTCAACTGGTGTTTGTAACGACAGCACTGAACACATCCATGAGAATTGTATCTAGTTTCCGAGGCGAAAGCATTATTTCGTAGTCTTTCAAGTTCTTCTTACCGAACAAGTTGTTCGTACATTTTCAGCGAATCATTTTATCATTAACGAGAACGACTAACAATTTTATATCAAATAAAGTTAATATTTAATTTACGTTTTAAGTGGTAACTGTTTTATTGTTCTTTTACATAAGGAACATTCGCATTTAACCCACAGGCCATTTACACGGTCACACATTCCTAACATGTAAGATTAAAGGGATGCTAAATACTAAATATCCGTGTGGCTGAAAGGGACAGCATTACCTAACATGCAAAAACACGTGACACGTATTCAGGTCGGCCATCTTGTTTACGTGGTAGGAATTATGGGAAAGCTATGCATGTTGATGTTTTTATAGCGATGGCTTACGAAATTTCGATTTCCTATAAAACAAAATGGGCGCTGCTATCATATGTTTTAATCGCCATAATACATTTTTGACATTTCTCTGCTTCACATCGCCGATTGTACCTACTCAAGATGGAAAACACGGGACGACTTTTACAAAGACAAATTTGAGGTGGTCAAGGAGAAGTGGCGAAAAGTTTTCTACGCAAACAAAAGCTGAAAAAAGAAAAAAAAAATGAAAAAATAAGGAAAAGTGGTGAAAAGTTTAGTGAAACCCATCAAAAGCGATAAATTTAATTGCAATTGTCCAAATAACTAGTGGAATTGACGTTTTAACTGATCTCCAATTGCATAAACTTTCGTGCATAATTAATTAATAGATCGTCGACGCCATTTTTAATTCACGGCATCACGCTGGACTTGGAAACGTCGAGACTTACCATCCTCACACAGGTGCTACGCGTTGTAAGAAGTCATAAAAAATTCTTTTTACTTGTCACAAAGGTTTTTTTCAAAACCACGTCACACCAGCGACGTTAAACAGGACCAAACTTTGTGCGCAGTGCACGCACGGTAAACTCCGTAATAGTGATGCGGAAAAAACCAAAAATGGAACTAAATTATAAATCTAAAAACAACGAATCAATGAGCAGTGATTCAGCATTCATCTTAAATAGCCCCAGGGGAATCCGAGCGGCACAAATCCTCACAAAGCTTAAAACAAAAAATCAAGACGAGTCGGAGCCAAATCGGAGCGCGACAAACAAAATGGTGTCGGCACAAGTCCTTGACCAAGGGCATCAAGCAGAAGAACAAAATGTCGAACCTATGGACAGCCAAAGTGAAGCCCAACAATGGACCACTGTGAAACGTGGAAGGCAGTCCCCGAACAAAGACGAAACCAGCATAAACAGCATAAACACCAATAAGGGTACAATCGACACAAATATATTCACAGCTCTGGGAGAATTCCATTTGAACGGAGGTGGCAACAATCCAGACAGACAGTCCAAGTATGCGAGACTGATTCCGGAACAAACAACAGAAGCAGAGATAGCGGCGTCATCAAGGGGAAGGGGTAGTAACTCCAACACCAGCAACAAAGCGACATCAGACAACAACATTAACGCAGAAGGAGGCACGTGAACTAACATGACAGGGAGAAATGGTAAGTTTTGTCCGCCGATTATATTGATTAATACGAACGTAAGAGATCTGGTCACGGACCTTAGAGCAAAACAAAACTTAGACTTTAGATTTAAAATTGTGAATCTGAGAGGTGGGAGGAGCAAACTGTTCGTAGACAACGCGGTGATCCACAGGGAGCTGATGGAGGTTGCCCGGAAAAGTGATGTGGTGCAGGGGTACTCATTTACTCTAAAAGAGAATAGAACACAGAACCTAATCCTGAGGGGGTTAACAAGTCACTTCTCAGCGGAGGAGGTACAGCAGGAGTTGGAGTCATTGACTCCAAATACAATCGAAAAAGTGTCGCCCTTCGAGACCATAAGGTCTAAGAGAGAAGGGCTCAAGTACGACCTCTTCTTAGTACGCCTGAAACCTGGCCAACAGGCCATTGACACTGCCAAAATAAAATACATTTTTAACACAAAAGTGAGCTGGGAGAAGCCAAGGGGAAATTTAGGTGCCCTGCAATGCAGAAGGTGCCAACAATTTGGCCATTTGGCAAAAAATTGCGCAAATAACTACAAATGCGTTAAGTGCGATAATGCCCACAACCCAGGCGAATGCCAGCTCGTTAAGAGCGACAACACAAAGGCGTTTTGTGTCAATTGTGGCAAAGATCACCCCGCCAATTACCGGGGATGTGAGGCATACCTCAGATACACGGAGACAAAAAATAGGCAAATGAGAGAGGCCAAAAATAAGAAAGAAAGCGCGAGGGTAATCTCAAAACGTATCGCACTAGGCGGTTTGGTTTCCCCCAGGGTCACCTATGCAAGTCACTTCCAAACTCAAAACCATTCACCAATGCCCAATCCCATCATGGGTACACAAAACGGGAACTACATCAATCAATTCTGGGACCTCCCCAAAGATCTCTTTGGAGTAGAGGTATCAGAGCTGTTAAGCAAGGTGGAGTCATTTGTCAAAAATATTAATAACGCGGGGTCGATACAGCAAAAGAGGTTAGCATACCTGGATCTGCTTAACCAAATAATGCTATCCAAATAATGCAATTAAAAATCCTCACTTTCAACATTTCGTCCCTTGTAGAGAATAGTAGGAGGATAGAACTTTTGAAAATCCTCCTAGCAAACAACAGCTCAGTCGCCTTCATTCAGGAGACACACCTCCACAGTAAACATGTGGTACACTTAGACTCATACAATTTCATCCGAAACGACTTTAACCAAGGGGTAGGCATAGCAATTAAAAAAATATCAAATACACTCTAGTCACACCCCAAAATCTGACATTTCCAAATGTGTTTCTCTCTATCAATCTAACCATAAACAACCGCCGCAATTCCATACTATTAGGTTCTATTTATATCCCCCCGAACAGCCATCAGGCCGCTGTACAAGAGGAGCTAATAAAAATCAATATCCTAGCAGAATCATACGACGGGGCCATATTGGGAGGAGACCTGAATGCGAGACACCCAAACTGGGGAGACGGAAAACAGAATCAAAACGGTAGGACGCTAGCCAACTGGCTGAGCTCCAGCAATTCAGGGTTAACGCTCCTCACGCCCACTACCCCTACATTCCCGTTAAGTTCAGGATTCCTAGACCATTTCCTGATCTCGCCTCAATTGGTGAACAGCCACACCCCAAACCTCTCAATAAAAACCCTCCCGACCTTTACGGCTCACTTCCCAGTTGAGTTAACAATTAAGATTGAGGACGCAATTTTGACATTGGTGGAATCCTACTCCTCCATGTCCTTTAAGAGAACCAACTGGGCAAATTTCAGAGCAGATATAGACTTAACACTAGCACGTCGAACACCCCAACAAACTGCCTCAATGACAAACGAGGAAATAGATGAGTATATTGATATTCTCAACAGGGCAATAAAAACTCAATGGAAGTACACTCCTCTAGAGTAGAATTCCAGGTACAAAAGTACAAACATCTCCCAGATGACATAAAAGTCCTTTTCAGGACTAAACATCTATGGCAAAAACAGCTGAAAAGCATTTTTCACAGGTGTTATAACAGGATAAACAGAGCGTACAAAGAACTAGCTACAAGAATATCATTACTCCAAAAAATAATCAAGGAAAAAGTTAGGATTTGGCTTAATGCAAAAATAGGAAAAAAACTGTCCAAAATCGTACCAGGACCACACGCATTCAAAGAATTATTCAAATTCACAGGTAAAGCCAGAAAGTTCGGTTGTAATCAGTTATCATTGAGTGGCCGCAAGGTGACAGAAGAATCGGAAATAGTACAGGCATTTAAAGACTACTACACAGAAATCTACAGAGAAGTAGTCCCTTCATTTGACCCGACTCTGAGTAACATGGTGGAAACAGCGGTACATCAACTCAGATCAGAACGACCGAACCACATATTTCTATTCGATGACACCAACTCCGCATTAAACCCAATGGCGGGGCACATGTTCACCTCAACGCTAGAAGTAACCCAAATACTCAAGAGTATTAATGGTAAAAAATCAACAGGCCCGGATAACGTGTCGAATTTTATCCTAAAAAAACTCTCCCCCATAGCCATCAAATATATTGTTATTCTAATAAACAACTGCATAAACAATGGGTATTTCCCCACTGCCTGGAAAATAGCAAAAATCCTTCCAATAATAAAGAAACCGAATGACTACACTCTGGGTAACTTCAGGCCCATATCCCTGTTGTCAAACATGGGGAAAATACTAGAAAGAGTCATTATTGAAAAGTTAGACCAACACACAGAAAACAATATAGAATTCATCTCTGACTCACAATACGGTTTTCGTAAAGGACTCTCAACAGTCCACGCAATGTTGAATATACATAATGATGTAACCCTTAGCCTAAGGGAAAAAAACTGTACTATGACATGCTCTTTAGACATAGAAAAGGCATTCGATAGTGTGTGGATGAATGGCCTAATATACAAAATCAGTCAACTGGATTACCCTCCCAATTTGGTCGCGATTCTGGACAGCTTTCTCACTAACCGCTCCTTTTTTACACAAATTCAACAAACAAAATCAGAAAAATCCACAATCAGAAGTGGAGTCCCACAGGGATCCATTTTGGGCCCAAAGCTATATAGTCTATTCCCATATGATTTCCCCTTCACTTACTTCAAAAACAACAGAGTGGCGTCAAAGGCCATATTATACGCAGACGATACACTGGTTTACGCAAGCGCGGAATACCCAACGATGGCTATACAAAACCTGAAGGAACACTTAGAAATCATAAACACCTTTTATAAAAAATGGGGTATAAAAATTAACAAGGACAAATCACAAGCAATTTGTTTCAGAAACGCAAGCGGGAAGGGGAGAACAGGGGTAACTGGCGAGTGCAGAAACATAACACTTACACTAGAAGGTAGTACAATAGTTTTTAAAAATGACCTGAAATACCTGGGGGTGTCCTTCACCAGCCTTCTCAAATTTAACAAACATGCTAGGGCCACAAAAGAAAAAGCGAAAAAAGTGACCAACATGCTTATGCCCTACCTCAAGCACAACATGCTCAGCAAGAAATCAAAATTGTTATTTTACAAGACACTCATCAAACCCATTTTGATCTATGCCTTCCCAGTGTGGTTCACCATCTCTCCAACAGTAGCTAAAGAACTCGAAACCTTCGAAAGAAGGGTTCTGCGTCTCTGTATCAACAAAAACTTTGAAAACAGAAATAAAAGATATTCCAACAAGTATGTCTATAACGAATCAAACACAATCCCACTAATAAAATATGCAGTGGGGTTGATGCAAAAAACACTTAATAAATTCAATCACGAAAACGACCTAATTAAAGAAATTTACAACACTCACACCAACTTAATCGGGCCTGGGACACCATACCCCTCACCAATAAGCCTTATCTGGGAGGACCTCAACTCAGCTCCCGACACAATCCCCTTTTACCAAAAAGTTACACCGGGACAAAATCGCGGATAAAAGCAACCTCGCATCAATCCCACAACCAGATCACAGATTTGAATCAAAAAAAGATTTCTATTTTTTTTACTACTCAAAAAGAAAAAAGAAAAAAAAAACCCATCAATTTAACAAAAACTTCAGTAAAAACAATAATCGGTTGACAAAATTCACTACTTTATTAATATCTATGTATAATATCAATATTATAATACTAACACACACATTATACTCATTATTCATTAAGTAAAAAGTATTCAATAAGTAAAAACCATCAATAAACTTTGCTTTCGCAAAACTAAAAATGAAAAGACCAAACAAACAGGTCAACAAATGATAATTAAAAAATCAAAATCATATCGATTAAACAACCAGAACATCTAACTTGCAATATGTCTAGGTTATCAAATATCTACCAAACAGTCACAAGAGAACTTTCGTTCGCATTGGTATACCCGTATACCTATAAATTGTAAATAGTAGAATGTATATAGTTAGGGTAGTTCATAAGAAAACGATGACACTGTAGTCAGATGAAACAAATATATAGCTCCGAGAGCAAGAGCTAATAACAAATGTAAATCAAAGCCAAGGGGCATTTAATATGTAACAAAAAACTGAAAGAGATGGCAATACTTGAAAGCCTCCAGACATAAAGAAAAACGAAACAAAATGCGAATAGAATTAAGTACATAAATGTGTAAGAAACGGAGATATAAGAGACTCAATAAAAATTCATTCATTCATTCATGGAAAACACGATTGATGGTAATAATATTTTGCTTCGTTATGGATGGTCCAATTTTGTGAAGCAACTCTTCAAATTGGGAAGCAGTCATTCTCAAATACTTGAGGAAAAGTTGCGTATTATTTGTTTCGCATATAGATACAAAAATGGATACAAATGCTCCATCAAGCATTCTGTTCCTTAGGTAAGGATGCAGCCAATACTTCCTCTTCGTTTTCCTTTTTACCCGACTGGTTACACATTTATTTTCCACTTCATCATCGCTACTATCGAAAACGATATCTATTAATACGGCAGCCTTTACGAGATCCATGTTTTTATTTATTTTTTAATTCTACCACAACAAAACCGATGAAAATAAATTTGTTTGTTTACATGTGATCTGTCAAATCTCCATAATAATGTTATAGCAAGTTAAATTCAACTGCTAGGTAAGTGATCTCACTCTTACACCTTATTAGCGTTGACTGCGGATAAACGGATCTCTCTTTTCGGTTTTGTTGCAAAAATGCGCGTGCGTGATGATGTAAATGCGCTATTATGTGGTTAGGAACATTCAAATCGAACAGTTCATGTGTTTAATTCTAAGCGCCTGAACGCTTTTAACGTCATCCCAATCACTGTAAACAAAAACATGAAAAATTGAGGATATCCTCACCTGTGAGCTGGGAGGAATTCCCGCTTTTTTCCAACTTGGATTTTTAGTCATTTATGTTTTTATTTACTTCACGACTTCGCAAACAATATGGCATCAAAAAAACGTTATCTTCAAAAGATGTTTCCATGTCGCGAAAGTGTAATCCAATCTATCACCGACACACTTGGAGATCCAGAAGAAACCTTTCCGCCAGCCATTTATCTATACGGCCATTCCGGCACCGGCAAAACATCAATACTCACAAAGTTCCTT
This sequence comes from Portevinia maculata, assembly GCA_949715645.1. NCBI lineage: Eukaryota > Metazoa > Arthropoda > Insecta > Diptera > Syrphidae > Portevinia > Portevinia maculata. Next base: position 12,738,603 of record OX454526.1, read on the forward strand.
AAAAAAACTGATTCAAAAACTGTTATCCTGGATTGTATTGAATGCTACACCAACAAGATACTTTTTGAGAACATTTTAAATGTGTTTCACTCGCACGATCTTTGCAAAGAGGATAATTTCGCTCCGTACCTGAAATGTGATACCTTAAAGGACTTCATTGGGGACCTCCGGCAAGCTGATACCGGCAGCTCGTATATAATCTGCCTGGACAATGCAGAGCGGGTAAGAGATATGGACGCGAACATTCTACCTGCGTTCATGCGTCTTCCCGAACTGACTGGGTTGAATATATGCTGTGTGCTCGTCTCTCAGCTACCCTTCGAGAAGTACTACACAAAGACCGGATTGACCGAGTTGGTGTCAATTTACTGCCCTCAGTACATCAAAAATGAGGTGCAGAAAATTCTTACAGATGGCTTTGATGGGATACGAGCACGGCTACTCAAGCGTTTGCAAAATAATTCTCTGGAAATGGAGGTAGACATTACACAAGCGGAGAGAGTTCTTGCTGATCTGACACCTGAGTTCTATGGGAATTTCTTGAATCTGTTTTTGAATGTATTTTATAAGGCCTGCCGCGATCTACCAGAGCTCAGGATTGTCTCAACGGAATGCTTCGATGTGTACGTGGAACCTGTTCTTAATAGCACAATCGACAAAAACGACGTCTCACGACTTTGGAGGCACATCGCCAATCCGCTTAAAACCGCATTAGCGCATGTTTACATGAGGATTGACCAGAATCTCGAGGTAAGTTGGAAATCAAATGGCGTATCTCGGTTCGAATTAGAAGAAATTTCGTTTTAGTTGCGAACAAAAGAGACTTTTGAAACCAATCAAAGTGTGAAAAAAATTGCCCAGTCCTTGGAGTTGCCGTACTACGGAAAGTACCTACTCATTGCTGCCTTCCTAGCCAGTCACAATTCAGCGAAAGAGGACAAACGGCTGTTTGTCAAACATCATGGCAAGCAACGGAAGCGAATGCAGACAGTCAACGCAAAGGCTAAGGTGAGTTTAAAAGTGTTTCCACCACAAAGTCTCACTAAAGAAAAAATAAACAAAAAATATCCAGGTCTCGGAAAAGATGTCCACCTCGTTGGGCCCCAAATCCTTCAGCATCGACCGCTTATTAGCTATATTTTACGCCATTCTCGACGAGAAAGTGGGCCTCACCTGCAATTTGCTCGCGCAGATCTCAACCTTGGTTCATTTGAAGTTGCTCAGCTACGTGTCGGGGGAGAGCAACATCGTCGAAGGATCCGCCAAACTCCAGTGCACCGTTGGGCTGGAGTTCATTTTGTACATTGGCAAATTGGTGGGCTTCAATGTGCGGCAGTACCTTTGCGACTTCATGTAGACAACAAAAAGACTTGGTTAATTTTCCCGTAATTTATTTGTGTCCACTAAAAAATAAACAACTAGCTTTTTAAGAATTAAATATTTTGTGCAAGTATCTGGATACGTCCGTTATGTGTATGGTTTCCGAGAGAGTAGTGTCGCGGCTGCGGAGCTTCATGAGTCCCGTGCGAAGTGTTTCGGATTCTAGTACGATGCAGTAGGGCACCCCGATTGTGTCCATATGGGAGAGTTCGACGGCGAGGGCTTTCCAGTCGTTGCTGCGACATTTTTGTAGGTTTAAAGAGGAGATGCCAGCTTTACTTATGACATTGCTGATGTGCGTCGATAGGTCAGAGAGATCATTTGTCGTGTTTTCATCTGAAAAGAACAATAAATATGTGCCTTATTATCGCCGACATAAATAAAGAACCGGGAACTCACCCTTAATGTGGCAAAAAATTGCGCACTGATAGGGAGCCAATTTTCGATTGAGCGCAGTAGTGACTTGGTTGTTTTCGATAGAGTCCAGAAGTAGAGCTGAAGGAAGGACAAAAGCTTACTGATTAGAAAAAACAAAAAAGTGGAACACGTTTCACTTACTACATGCAGCATTCTCCAGTTTGAATTCAGATCTTATACAAACGGGCACCACACTCCTGCCAAGCTTAGGATCCTTCATCTTGAAGTCTGTGTCTATCTGCATGAACGCGGCGATAGGAGTAAAATAAATTTGTTCTACCTCAATATCGCCGAAGGCAAACTTGGACTTAATCTTTAGCGATTGCAATGTATGGCCTTCCCTCTCTTCGATTACCATATCCGAAAGATAGTGCCGACTCGGATTGGATGAATATTTCATCCAACAGATTTTGCGCTCTCTCTGGATGTGATAAAACTTTTCCAGCGCCACAGATGGTGTATAGAAGTAATTCGTAGCTAGAAGAGTTCCTTGTGGCACATCCACCTGTATTGCACCCTTATCCTCTGGTGGCGATCCTTTGTACTGAATTTCCGAACTTAAAATAAGTGGTAGCTCAGACTGGAAGTTGTTTTTAACATGAAGGAAGTTTTCTCGAAATGCCTGCTCTCTAATAAATGAAAATTTTTCCGAACGACTCGCATTGCTTCGTTCAGTTCTGATTGATGAATATGAATTCAGCTCCTCCTTCTTTTTGTGCCACTCGTTGCGTATATTATCCAACAGCGTCATACCCAAAGGCAGAAACTTTATACTACTTATCCTATTCTCCCTAACCGTACCACTTATGAAACCTGATTTTTTTAGGAGCTCCACAGACTTGGCTAGACTCTCCATTAATGGAAATTCTTCTCTTCCTGTTCGAGGGGAATGTTGCCGGGCGGTGCAACAAAATAATCCTCTAATGTGACCTTTGCGTTGCTTAGAATATTCTCTCTGCAATCACCATCGGTGATGGCGTCTTCTCGCAGGTGAAGGTCTTGATCTTCCAGAACGGTGTAAAGTGGTTCGACTGAAGTCGTATCGATGTGAACGATTTGGTTGGCAAACTGAATGCCGTCTTTGAGGGTTTTTAAGGCCTCCTTGCTGTTAAGATCCACTAGTGAAAGACGTTCGAGTAGTTGTATAGTTTTACTATCAATTTCGATGTCTTCCTGCTCCGGAATGAAGGGTAAAATTGGTTTAGCTGGAACTTTGGATTCGTACTTTAGTTCTTTCCAGTTTATAGTAGCGGCGACACCTGATGCATCTAGTGCAGTTTTGTTGCAAAAGAAACGTTGGGATGTTCGCAATGCAGAAAAGATTTGTTTATGCATTATAACTGGATTAATTAATTGACAAAGGACATGTAAAATTCCATTGAACTTTTCTACTTGTTATGCTACCTAAACGGTCCGGTGGTAAATTCAGAAACAGTGCCTTTTAAACTGAGAATATTTAAGGGAAATGTTACATTACACATGGAATGCAAATTGCATTATGGCGTTTTCCATTCATAATCCAACAGTCTGAAATCATTCCAAATTAAAAAGAGAAACAATTAAAATGGTGATTGGGGGTTAATATTCTGGCGTATCAAGTAATACAAATTAATAAAATATTTTTCAATTAAAAAATAAACATTATTGTAAATCATATAACAGTTGAGCGCTGTGTTTCATCAAATCAGAACACTCTGAGCACAGTACACATGATTAAAGGATATATTGCGCATCTGCCAAAAATTTGCAATGACAACAAATTCAAAGATGGCGGTCACACAAACCCCCTAACTATACAAAACTTATTGAAATGTATGAAAGTGTTATTCACTTTATATACGAATTATAAATTGGAATACAAAACAGACTTTTTATAAAACTATTTTATTTGAGTTTTTTTTATATTTTCTACTATTTTCTTTATAATTGTTTTACTTTTTGTTCTCAAGATATATTTGTTATTAAGTCTTTTGATGAGCGTGTGTAATGTGAAAAAATTGATTTTCGTATCCATAGAAATTTTTAAAAACTGTTTCCATTTTACCAATTTTGATGATGCGTGATCACCGAATTATCGCCCACTAAATTAGGGTTTTGAGTTTCGCGGCCAATATATGATGTCAATTCTCCGAAACCTATCATATATCAATGGCTCCGTCAACAGGTTCAAGTTCTTCAGATAATTTTATTTCAGATGTCTATGCCCTGAATAAGCCACTAATTAGACTTTCGGTAGTATCCAAATCCGGTCATTGTCAATATCAAATCATATACCATTACTTCACGTAATAGGTAGGTAAGTTACCGTGTTATAATTTAATCACAATTCACAAGCAGATTGCATATCCGATGATTGCAGTCTGAGGTAGAGGTATGAACGGGAACTAGTTTGACGAAATAGAAAATGCTGGCTCAACAATAAAGGCTCGACGAAGATCGTATGTAAAGGTTTACAATAGTTTTGCAAAACTATATACTCGTATATGGATCCGATTGCGATTATCGATTACCAATCGAAGCGACACTTTGCGATTGTATCGAATGCTTGCAATGTTTGGTATTGTGTAAGTCAATCGAATGAGCAATGCTCAATTGTGAAAGGCTGGCTCAGAATTAACATCTAAAAGTAATCAAGAGTTTTAAGAACTACGATTGAAAAAGGATGTCTTTTAAGATAAGAAAAATGATGCAGGCATTGGGCGCGTTCAATTTGCAAGCCATCTGCAAGTTCTCCGGTAGTTAAACCTCTATCACTTGCCAATCGATGGTCACGTGAGCTATTCGATCAATGAGGAAAGGTAAAATAGAACGTGTGTTAAAATGAGTTGTATGAGATACATAACTCAGTTGAGTTGTAACTGTTAAAAGTTTTGCCTACTTTTAGATGTTAATCATGTAAAATCACCAGAATATTGTGAATATTTATCTACATAACGCGTCGTTCAGAAAATTTCAATCGACAGAAACCTTAAATTTTTGGGAACTCGGAAAGGTATGCAGCAAATAGACTCCAGCGATGGGCACATATCCTTTTAGGATATGATTTCAACATCGATTATATATCTGCGAACAATTTTGGCTATGCTGACATGCTTTCTTGACTTATACAAGGTGTGTTTAATGAACCTGAGCTGCACAGAAAAGATCAGAAAAGTACAGGATTTTGTGTTCCATGAGCAAAAATCTTGCCCCAAAATGTTTTACATTCTGTCACTTTGTGTTCCATGACGCTGTCCAGCTCAGTTAAGATCAGAAAAGTACAGGATTTTCTGCACCTCCTTTTGGGGAAGGGCAACTGCGTGAAAAGTGTCAAATTGAAGACGTCAAATGTCACTGATGTCAGCTGATTTGTTTGTTTGGCATGAAATTCGCTATTGCTCGTATCCGATGTTGTAACTTGTAATATCCGACGAACTTAACAAGATGCTACTGCCAGAATTTTCCAACATCTCGACTATTAAAAAGTCTGAAGTATTCATTTTGTTTTATTTATCAAAAGCAACTTTGAATCTCACTTTTGATTTAGATTTATTCATATTGGAATTCAACAGCTGATATGAGAGCTGTCACATGAAGCTGAACTTTTTTGTTCTCGCATGATCTGACAGTTTTCGCTCATGTGTTCTGATCTGATCTGTTCTGTTCTGATCTTTTTTTCATTAAACACAGCTACAATCTCAGCGTCAACAAAACGGAAATATTGTGACAGCTACAGTTCAAATGGAGGATGAAGTTAATCGGCGCGTTCAATTTGCAAGTCAACTGCAAGTTCACTACTAATTAAATGTCTATCACTTGCCAAACGATGGACACGTGAGTTATTTGATCAATGAGAAAAGGTAAAATAGTAGTCACTAGTAGTTGACTTGTAAATTGAACGCGCCCAATGCATCATTGGACGCTTCAGTCGAGAACTTACCAATCACTTACTGTTTGGTCAAACGCAACACAAAAAGATAAGACGCTTACAACGGTTGTTAAACACATCAACACCAACTGGCCTGCAATTGATCAACTGAAAGAGGAGGTTCGAAAATATTTTTCACGTAAAAATTCACTGGCGATGGTGAAAAATATTGTATTGTATTCGGATCGTGTTGTTATTCCATCTATCTATCGCGTCCGAATGTTATCATAATTACAACGAGGTCATCCGGGGATTGAAAAGATGAAAGCTGTTGCACGTAGTTATATGTATTGGCCCAGTTTAGACACAGACATTGAGCATTATTTTCGCAATTGCGGGAAATGTGCAAGCGTTGCAATATCTCCACAAAAGTCATTGCTCGCATCCTGGCTGGTCTCAGAGTATCCATGGGACAGAATACATATTGATTACGCTGGTCCAGTATATGGTGATTATTTCTTGGTTGTCGTCGATTCATTTTGGAAGTGGCCAGAAATATTCTAGATGAATACAACGACATCATCCGCTACATTGACTCCGCTTAACAAAATGTTTGCCCGATTTGGTTATCCTTAGACACTAGTTTCGGATAACGGGTCGCAGTTCATAAGTCTAATTTCCAAAGTTACTGCAAAAGAGACGGAATATCACACATTCGTACACCTCCTTTTCATCCGCAGTCCAATGGGCAAGCCGAAAGGTTATTGACAGTATCAAGCGAGCTCTTCTTAACATGAAAGGGGAAGGAAGTTTTGGCGAAACTCTATAGATATTCTTAAGAACGTATAGGACTACTCCTAATCGGACATACAACAACAAAACACCTGCTGAGTTATTTCTCGGAAGCAGGATTCGGACAACATTCGACTTGATTTCATCAAAAGAAGAAAATGTTCTAAGAAGAAATCATAAGATTTAAGACCAGTACAACATCAAACATGGTGTAAAGCTCGGATCATTCGCACCAGTTGATTTAGTTTTTGCAAAAGTTAACCAAAACAATAAGTCACATTGGACGCCTGGAAAAATCACAGAGAAAGTTGGTTCAGTAACTTATACCATTTTCATTGATGGGCGAAAATAGATCCACTCTCACATCAATCAATTGAGAATCAGCAGAAGAATCGGCAGTCGACACCAATGGCTCAACATTTCAATTGCTATTAGACATTCTTTTCCAAGAATTTAAAATTAACAGAAAAGACCCAGTATTTAATGAAACTTTGCTTTTAGATTCATTATCAGATTTTCATGGTTTCTACATCAGTTCGCAGATAAGTCCAGCTGTGGAGTTTGTTTTCCATTGGTACCAGAAGATGCTCAGGCTGAAACTCCTAAAACATCTAGACCAAAGAGGACTCGAACTTTACCTAGACGTTAGCCAAAGATCGTGCTAACTGGAGACCGTAATGGTTGAGGCCCAGGTCCACCCCGGACTGTAGCGCCACCTAAGTAAGTAAGTAAGTAACGGTAACACAGGATTTCGGAAGCAGATTAGCTCCATTTTGCTTTTATTTATCTCCAGTCCACACTTTAAGTTGCAGTCCCAGTTTCCTGATGTAATTATCGACCATCTGAACAGCTATTACTCCTCTTAACTGTTGACTTCTCATTCTGTACCTGCACAATGAACATTTTATTTGTTAGGAAATAATTGGTTAGTCTCATTATACTCTTGGGAAAACCATATTCCATTAGAAATGCCCTTTAATCCAAACGCTGACAAAGGCCTTCTCGATGTCCAGCAAGCAGCCTATAGTTCTCTCACAGTCCCATGTTGACGTCGCTTTGAGGCTTCAGTAGGAGATAAGTTGTAGAGTAACTAGTTATGAATCTAAATTGATACAAAGGCGAAGAATTAGAAAATAAGTCCCCTTAAGTCAAATTGGCCGTCGGCTTTTTCTAACCAGCTTTCTGCGTACTTATCATTGTTTTATTTATTCAATAAACATATTTTGCAATAGGTTTGACTGACAGTAAAATTTGTTAGCTAAATGCAATTCATTAGTTGATATATGAAGCTATTTCATGGGTATGGTAATTCATTTTAAATGATTTACTTTTGGTATTATCACTGGATTTTAGTCTATGCGATAATAAAAAAAGTGTTGCGTTAAGGATTTGCAAGCAGATTCATATTTCCTGTAAAATTCAATGGTAACAGGATGGGATAGATACTCCCATCATTACAAAGACATTAACCCTAAAGGGTCACCACCCATTTATCAAGCCCAATGCAGCGAAAACATATTTGATATTTATTACAGTCGTTGATTATCTGCTTTAAGCGACGATAGCGCAATCATTAGCGAAGATCAAACGTCACTGCAGTGAGCACTTGATGTTTGGGTGGGAGTTTTGGGCATCGTATTAGTCCGAAAAAAAAAACAGAATAGGTACAAGTGCTGTCCATTCGCTGATCCATTCCAGGGATTTCTATGAATGGAAGAGTGATTTCCAAGTACGAAATGTTCAAAAATTTGGGATTAATAGCGCAGCAAGCTGCCATGAGAAAATTAAACATCGCGTAAGCGTAGGGTGGATGAAGTGGCGGGAAGACGCAGCCATCTTCTGTCATCGAAAAATGCCCATAAACTGAAAGGAAAGCTCTACAGCGCAGTTCAGCGCCGGCATACAAAAAGTATGAGGGCGAATCAACGGCAGCTGAGATGAAGATACTTCGCATGATTGGCCTCAGCGACGAAGCTATTCAACATCGGGAGGTCTACCGCTATTTTCTGGGGTCGAACCAGCGAACCCCACAGGCGGACCAGTAGGGATGCAATTAATTGCGAGAGTTATGATCCCTTTAATCTTGATCATGCGAAGGGTAAGTGTCAACAGGGCATTATCTTTAATAGATCTGTCCAGCTACTGGATAATGCGGACGATATCGACATCATCGGCCGTTCCCAGCGTGCCGTGTTATCAAGCGATTGAAGAAAAGCCGAAATTGGTTGGTCTTGAAGTAAATGAGGACAAGACCTAGTACATGCCGTCAACAAACATACAAACATCCGTCCACCGCCTTGGATAAAACGTCCCTGTTGACAGCAATAACTTCGAGGTAGTTAAGGAGTTCATTTACCTAGGAGTAAACATCAACACCACGAATGACAGCTTAGAAGAGATCCGGACGAAAATTACCTTAGGAAACCGCTGCTTCTTCGGTTTAGCGAATCAAATGGGTTCAAAACTCTTCACTCGAAGGACAAAATGTATGTATTTATTTTGAGGTTCGAGCAAACGTTTTTCGAGATTTTGTTCTTCGGTCTTCGGAGATGGTTGAATTGAATTCATCTGTTTCACTGTCGGATATGGCACCGTTTGTTGATGTCTCAAAGTAATACACTATGTAACATTCACAAAATTTTTATTACCACAGCTTTCCAATCTTATTCTTTAAACAAATCTTGAATATTGACGGGCTTCGCGGTGTCCTTTAATTTTTTAGCGTCTGAGAAACTATCGGCCAAACCAGCACCTAAATTTTCGTTTTCGGGTTGAATTTCCACTGCTGCAAAAGAAGTGCTTCTTTTGGCCAATTGTTCATCCAACAAATCCTTAGCAGTCTCCAGGATTTGCTCATCATCTAATGCTCCTTGTGACCTGAGTTTGTTATAGATAGCAATGAATTGTTGGGCGTTTGTTTCACGTCGGGTGTCCGATAAGTTTACTGACTCGTGAAATCTCGACATTTTGTGATATTTCCTAAAATTTACGACATTTAATTGCCATTTGCAACGAACACTAATGTTGTATTTACGCTCGAACAGCATCTTCGGCATAGAATATGCTTCTTATAGGAATATTAGGCGCCGGGCGATCGAATCTTGGCTCTATTTTGGGAGGAAAAGCCGCATAGACATCGTACCAAATTGGTTTGTCTTCCGGCTTCATGGCACCTGACCGGAGTAGGCCTGCGGTTCTAGGTTAAGAGGAATTGTATTTTGATCAACTGCCACGGAAATTTAACTGACTAAATACCTTGAGAAAATTGTTCCGATTTTTTCCAACCTGCTTTGAGCCATTTATATTTTTTGATTATGAAATTTTTGACAGCAACTGAGCTGGGACTTTTTCTAAATGTCAGCTTTAAGGCGGATATTATTATGTGAGTACTGAGTGCGTTCATATATACACCTTGTTACGAGTGACGTTTCTGTTGATCGACTCTTGTCGTTATCTGAGTAGTAGCGGTTTTGTATCTATTTTAAAATATGTAGCTGGCTAAAACACAGTACCACAGCAACAGCGATTTTGAAAGACGAAGCAAAATTTTTTTGGCTGATTTACTGAGAGGAACACGCATTTTTTTAACACACACAGAAACAGCCCTACAAGCAACGTTTTCACAAATAATTATATATTTAAGAAAATGAGTAAAAATACAGGGTTGCGCACACTAACTTTAGCGGGGATAGCTATCGCCGCTAAGTCCTTTAGCGGGGAATAGCAGTGCTTCCAAAATCCATTTTCTTCGTTTCTGATGAATTCTTGCGATGAATTTTTCAGAAAATGTAAAATTTTGACAACCCACCGACCACTCGCACAACCCGCCGAATATTTGTTCGTGATTTTATTATTTATTTTTTTTCCAAAATTTAGTAAATCTGTCAATGTAAAACTGCTTTTTTTATAATTTTATAATACATATTTTTAGCATTAATTTCAACTGTCGGAAATTGATATTTTTGAATTTCACGATTTTCAATACAAATTTCTTAACTCAACTTACAGCTGTGTCACTAATAAACGTCATAGGTGCATGTGTGCTGCCAAGTTTTTTTTGATGAATTCTTAAGCGGCGATGGTCGTTTTTTTAATGCCATGCCTATATCCGCGTGCAAAGAAACACGGCTACTGATTACAAATGAGGAAAAAATGTAAATACATAGTATCACACCAGCATGAGCCGCCATAGGGATCCGGACTTTTTTGACAGATGCCAAATCGAATGTAAACAAAAATTTGGAGGGTAAACAAACAAAATAATTATCAGCGATAGGCGGGAAAATAATAGGAATCAGTAAGTTTTTTTATTAATAATCAATAGTTTCTCGATATATTTTCAGGAAAATGGATTCATTTAAATATGCAAAGAAGTTGGAAGCAGTAAATAGAAAGAACTACTGCAAAGTTCTCTTTATTTGCAAACTTCCAGGTCAGAAGCAGCTGTGGCTTCGTGGGAGTACAGAGTTAAAGGTAGTCTTCTTGAAGATAACGGTAATCCTAATACCAAAATAAAGAGAAAATGCTCATCATTTTTCAAACGGCTGGTCAATTAACTTGACAAAATTTATTAAGACACATAATTTACAAGATCCACACGAGCGTGAATCAATCAACTTATTGATCCCAACTATATCTGGGGATGAAACAGTGGGTTTAAACGCCTCGGTGATCAGCAAACTTCATTCGTGGATAACCAAATATTTGCTCCAGATATTTGTCACAGTTTATTTATTGACGCTCGTGTGCATCTTGTAATTTATGTGTCTTAATAAATTGCCGAAGGCCTGATGTGATTACTGGACGAGTCCGAGTATGCACTCCCAGCAAACGCCCCAAACTTGGGTCCAAATTGAAATGCAATGGCATATAGAAAGCGAATTGTACAATGAACGTTTATATCAATAGTTTGTTTCAATTGGACGGCATCAGTTTCTTGAGTAAAATACGTTCGATGTCAATCTACGAATAATTATCGGGTCCATATAGGTCTTTGTCAAGTTCATTGACCAGCCGTTTGAAAAATGATGAGAATTTTCTCTCTGTTTTCGTATTTGGATTAGATTAATCTTCAAGAAGACTGCCTTTAACACTTTATTCACACGAAACCACAGCTCCGTCTTCGCCATCACCTGAAAGTTGGCAAATAAAGACAACTTTGCAGATCAGTTTTTTCTCTTTACTGCTTCCAACTTCTTTGCATAGTTAAATGAATTCATTTTCCTGAAAATATATAGAGAAACTATTGATTATTAATAAAAAACTTACTTTTGTTTGCTGATTCCTAGTATTTTCTCGCCTATTACTGCTAAATGATTTTGTTTGTTTACCCTCCAATTTTTTTCTGACATTTGTCAGGGGGAAAACAAAAAATTTGACAGTCACATCAGGATCTCTATTGTGATCAAATACAATGTGTACCAACCCTAACCTATCATCTGTAAGTACTGTCACAAATATAAACAAAATCAACAACTGAAAGCCGCAAAATGTTTACAGCATTTTGATTCTCGAACACTAACCTGATTTGAAATGAAGCATTTAATAAGGAATTATCACGGAATATACCCCCACAGCACAGTGAAAATCTTTCGGAAATCGAAAGAAGTACCACCGCCAACAACCAAATATTCATCTCCGGTACTGCCACCACTGGTAAAAGTAAAACTACAAGAGACCGCGGATAGTCCAACAGACGAATATCGCGAGAATCCCATGAAAATACAAATGCTGTCTGAAAATTTATACCAGCAAGTGTTTCCTAAAAGTCGGAGAAGTAATCCCGATGAAGGTCTGGTAAGAAGATGCATTAACGAACTCAATAGACACGGTATTGACATTGAAACAAACGCCAGGATTAAGGATGTCGAGCTTAAGTTGCCTCCATTGAGAGGTGCAGACATAGAGGAACATTTTATGGAGATTAGTAAAGAGCAGTGTGAACCATATCAAATTTTAATTGACACGCTCCTTCAAAATAATGTGGAGAGGCCAACGGAATGGACTAGAATGCCAGGTTGGACTTGCTACAAGTCTGGGAAAGCTGTGGCAGTTGATTATCCTGATGAAGAAGGCTTAGTGTTTGATGTGGAAGTGTGCGTGTCGTCTGGTTCGGCTCCAATTATGGCAACAGCGGTTGGGCGTAAGTTTTGGTATTCCTGGGTGAGCCCACATCTCGATAGTCCTACTATTAGCCGAAGAGAGGGCAGGAAATACACTGTGGCTGATATGATACCTATGGGAGGTGTTAAACTCGTTGTTGGACATAATGTCTCCTACGACAGGGCTAGACTCCGCGAGCAGTACCTAATTCAAGACAGTGGCACGCGTTTTGTTGACACAATGTCACTTCATGTGTGCGTCAGTGGAGTCACCAGCTATCAGAGAGCAATGCTGAAGTCAAAGAAAGAGTTGTCACACGAGGATTTGGAGTGGTCTACACAGAGTTCGTTAAACAGCTTGTCTGAGGTGCACCGATTGTATTGTGGATCCGAACTGGCCAAGGGGGCCAGAGAGACGTTTGTGACCGGAACTCTTCAGGATGTAAAGGATGACTTCCAGAATCTGATGTCTTACTGCTCGTCAGACGTTTTGGCGACGAAGAATGTTCTCAGACAGCTGTATCCCATGTTTTGTGAGAGATTTCCCCATCCAGTCACCTTGGCGGGCATGTTGGAGATAGGATCTGCCTATTTGCCGGTTAATTCAAATTGGAATCGGTACATAGATGAAGGCAACTTGACATACGAGGACCTGGACATTGAATCGAAGTATCATTTGTCTAAGAGAGCCGATGCCGCCTGCAAGTTGATGAATGACGAGAAGTACAAGCAGGATTTGTGGATGTGGGACCAAGATTGGAGTACTCAGGAGATCAAAATGAAGAAGGCGCCCGCAAGGAAAAAGAAGGCATGTTTAGACAACATTGAAGAAAACCACGATCAGCTAGAAAAGAAGTTTCATTACTTGTACGAGACCAAGAGTCTTTTGCCAGCACGCCGTCCTCTCCTGCCCGGTTACCCGGCTTGGTATCGAAAAATATGCTCCAAACCAAATCTGGACGATCCCACGGAAGACTGGTGCCCGGGGGGAAATCAAATCGGCACTGGAATGCAAATCGCGCCAAAACTACTGTCCCTCTGTTGGGAAGGATATCCTCTTCATTACATTCGGGAGCAAGGTTGGGGATTTATGATTCCCTTTCGCGATTCACCGCCAGAAGGCGCCGAATGTGGACATATTCCAATACAACACCTGGCTAAGAAGTGCCCCGTATTGAGCTTCGTTGACTCGGAAGCGAGCGCTAATGAGAGCGCCGAGGCGTTTGAAAATCTCTGGCGTGATGTTGAAACGAATCTGAGCAAAAAAAACTTTTACTCAAAATCGCGAAAGGATAAGACTTCTGGGAAGTACACTGGCACAGGTGTGTGGTGCAATGAAATCTTGGAAGACTGCTGCTGGTTCCTCAAACTGCCGCACAAGAATGGAAGAACGTTTCGCGTTGGCAATCCTTTGGCCAAGGATTTTCTCAACAAATTCTCTGACAACGTCCTGACTGGTGATGGAGATAAATCAGCTGAGCGGGTAATTGACATTGCACGCATGCTATCATACTGGCGTAACAATCGTGACCGCATCATGGGACAGCTTGTCTGCTGGCTACCAAAAGACACCCTTCCATTAGAGTTGCAATCGGAAGAGCGAGAGTTTGGAGCAATTATTCCACAAGTTGTAGTTTGTGGAACGCTGACACGGCGAGCCATGGAACCCACATGGATGACTGCGAGTAATGCGCAGAGAGAGCGTGTTGGTTCCGAACTGAGATCGATGATTCAAGCGCCGGCTGGCTATCGAATAGTTGGAGCGGATGTAGATTCTCAAGAGTTGTGGATCGCGTCTGTGTTGGGAGATGCACATGCATCAGGAATGCATGGAGCTACACCGCTCGGCTGGATGACACTGAGTGGATCAAAGTCAAAAGGAACAGATATGCATTCTATTACTGCGAACGCGGTTGGCATTTCACGTGACTATGCGAAAGTCATTAACTATGCAAGGATTTACGGTGCGGGACAAAACTTTGCTGAACGGCTGCTAAAACAGTTCAATCCAACATTTTCCGATGCTGAAGCCAAATCGAAGGCGAAGAAAATGTTCACCCTCACAAAGGGAAGGAAGACCTACCGAATACTCGACGACTTCCGAGGTGATAATCCCGATAGAGAGTAAGTTTTCTGTATTTGAAGGTAAAAAATCCAACTTACTCTCTGATTACAGCTTCACGGCCTACGAAGCTATCGGAATGGCGCGATCCACTAACAATTCAGTCTTCGAAATCTTCTCTAAATCCCGCTGGCAAGGAGGCACGGAAAGTGCTATGTTCAATCGATTGGAAGATATTTCATCGCAAGAACAGCCTGTCACGCCTTTTCTTAACTGCCGACTGAGTAGAGCTCTAGAGCCAAAGGAAGGCACGGAAGATCGCTTCCTGCCGACGCGTGTCAATTGGGTTGTACAAAGCGGTGCAGTGGACTTTCTACATCTGATGCTGGTTGCTATGCGCTGGCTTATGGGGCAAAATATTCGCTTCTGTCTTAGTTTCCACGATGAGCTCAGGTATTTGGTGAAAGATGATTTAGCATACAAAGCGGCTCTTGCCATGCACGTGACAAATTTGCTAACACGGTCATTTTGTGCGCATCGAATCGGATTGACGGATCTGCCAATGTCGGTGGCATTTTTCTCATCTGTCGAGGTGGATAGAGTGCTGCGTAAGGACAGTACTAACGACTGCAAGACGCCATCCAATCCACATGGTCTGGCGAATGGATATGGTGTTCCGCCCGGAGAAAGTTTGAATGTCTATTCGACAATCGAAAAGGCAGGTGGTAATGATATCTCTAAATGGGACTGGCACGTGAAAAGGGAGGACACATGAATTACATATATGTATAATAAAGGAAAAAATGCCTTACCGTTTCTTTTTTCGTATTCCACGATGCCTCGTACCTCGTACGTAAGCTTTAAGGCAAGGGTCGCCTTGTAATTCTATATAGGTTTGAGCTTCCATGTTGATTTCCCAATTAACACGAGTTGATAATGCTATCCTGGGATTTTGTTATCTTATTCGTACAAGTTAACTGCATTAGCATAGCATCGGACTCGGTTTTAATCAAATGAAACCATCAGAATCTAGTTTTGAATAGGTTATAGATTTTATTCAACGTTTCGAATGTATTTAGGTTTAATTTTTTTGGAAAATGGAATTACATATTTCAATACATATATTTATTAATTCTTCATTAATCATATTGGAATAATAAATCGCAATAGTAACTTTACCTAGTCATACCTGGCATACCTACGCATCAAAATCATAACCAAATGACTCATTAACGTAATCATCATCGGGGTAGTATGCGAGGAAGTCTTCGGCATCCACACCGCAACCATGATCGAAATAGTCTCCGGCTGTGATTTCAGTATACACATTGTATGCATCATCGGCGGTGAACGAATCAGAGCTATCATCAAATATATTTGCGCGATATCCATTCAACATATATAGGCTTGCGAATTCTCCATCATCCATTTCTTTAAAGAATGTATAATAACTTTTTTTTTGGAAATTTCTCGGTTTAATCTCGGTTGATGAATAAGATTTGGGTCCCAAATGCCATATTTAAGCCAAGATTGAATAACTTTGCAGCACTCATTGGGTTTACACACTGAAGTGCAGTCTTCGATGATAAACTTGGGCGTGAGTGCAACAAAACGAACATTGCCCAAAACATTTATAAGGCATTTTCACGGTTTTTTGGATCGTGTTGCACCCAAGCACCAATACTTCGGAATACATTCTCTTCAGGTGTTAAGATATCCTCTCTTGAAAGGAACTTGTTTAGTTCCTCTTCACGTAATTGAAGAAAGTGCTCTTCGATACAAACCCGATCGAAATTCCTACATGCAAACGAAAATGATTTTGCATTGAGTTCATAGAGGCAATATTGTTCTGCAAAGAAGGCAATACTTAAACAATTGCCATAGTCCAGTTGATCTCCAATAAAATTGCTGCATGCGGTTACTACTGTTTTCATTATGAGATAATCTGCAGCTTCCAATACACTTTGTACATTTTCTATATCCAGTTTAATTGAAGCTGTTTGCATGAAGACGATTAATAATTCCAACATCAAGCCATTGATGTAATTTAATTCCACTCTGCCATTAACAATTGCCTTAGAGTTACTGCGGAATAGAGCCACAAAGAAGTCACTGGATGAGCATAGAAGGATTCGACTAGCTTGAATTTTAGTTCCGTCCCTGACGCTGATTGTAACCATGCCGATTTTCTCATTGTTATCCTTATCACAGAATGTGTGCAGATTGCTGCAAACCTTTTCTTGTTGAGCGCAATGAAAAATGTTATCCTTTTTTTGAATCGACATCGCGTCCTGCCTTTAATAAATAACTAAAAATCTTTAACAGAATCTTTAAATAACTATTTCATAAGTATTATGCATTTGTTATTGTTTCAGAATGGAAATTATAAAACGCAAAAGTCCAAAATATATTTTTTTTTTCAAAAAACAAACAAAAAAACAATTAATTCTTTATTCAAAGTAAATAGTCTTTCAAATTAATACAGTTTTTTTTCAAGTTCAAAAATTAAGTTTTTAAGTACATTTTAGAAAAAAATTAAAGATTCTACACCCATACCTATTTCGTTTCTTTTTGAAACCAAACATTTTGCAGCCATTATTTTATCTACTGTCTCTATTTTAAGAAAAGAATATAAGTTGGTGTGGGAAAGTGAGTAAAGATTGAATATACATACTTTCGTTTATTTTTTTTTCTCAACAAAAATTCCAAGATTTATGTTGACATTTCGTGCTTTAAAAAAAAGTATCAAAATAGCAGTTTTAAGGGAGAGTGCGTAGCAGCGTATCAAATTGGAAATCGCGTAGCAGTTTTGGTATAATTGTAGCAAAATGGCAGCGCTGGCGGTAAAGTATGGCCTGCTCTGACTAGTGCGAAAGAGGTCGCCACTAGTGTTCCCAGAAGCTGATGGGGAAATATCCCAGATTGCTTGCAAAAAATCCCTTTTCGATGTACTTGATCCCTTTCACAAGACCCTTGCAAACAAACCCACAGAAAAATAAAACAAACGACTTCAAATAAATAAATATTTATGATTCCATATTTTGAAAAAAAAATACATTTCTGTTATTGCGATTATGTACTTGTTAATAAAATATAATAATATAATTTGCCAAATTGGAGCGGGCAGCTCTTAGGCAGATAAAAGCCTAAAAACAACATTTGCCCAAAATATATATATATTTTTTTAACGTTTATTTAAAATTTTTTTTACGAACTTAACATAACACATTATATATTAGGTATCTAAATCTATTTTTCCAAAAGAACAAAAAGACAAAAAATACGGTTCTAGGCAGAGGATTGAATATAATATAACAGCCTACCAATTTTTGAAAAAGTGAACAAAATTTGTCAAGATTCAAGAAACAGTTGGTTGAGTTTCCCTTCAAGGAAAATCGCTGACCCAACTTTTCCCGTCATTTTTGGACCCGCGATATATGAGGCGTTCCACGCACACATTTTTAAATTGACTGTAACTAGGGTACATTGCCAATAGAGATTCAGATTTGACTGTCAAATTTTTTGTTTTTTTTTTGTTTTTCCCCTGACAAATGTCAGAAAAAAATGGAGGGTAAACAAACAAAATTATTTAGCAGTAATAGCCGGGAAAATACTAGGAATCAGCAAACAGAAGTAAGTTTTTTTTATTAATAATGAATAGTTTCTCGATATATTTTCAGGGAAATCGATTCATTTAAATACGCAAAGAAGTTGGAAGCAGTAAATAGAAAGAACTGTACTGTAAAGTTTGCTTTCTTTGCAAACTTTCAGGTGATGGCGAAGACGGAGCTGTTCACAAAAGCAGAGCAGCTGTCAAATTTTGTTTGCTGGTCATTTCATCGCATACTTGGTTTGTTTGAGAGAGAGAGAGGCAACGATTTTTATGAAGAGCATCACTGCAAGGAACATCCCGGCTGAATTCCAAAACGTTGCGCATTGTGAATGCACACTGCTTTTATAATGCCAGGTTATGAATGCTTTTGCGCTACTTTGCATTTGTATGCCTTGCAATTTTTGACGTTTTGGAACGACTTTGATGCGAACTGTCGTAAAATGTTTCAAACACTAATAATGTGTTCGTGTTGGTATTGTGTAACACAATCGACAGAAGTTTGAGTTATTGTGAATGTTGCAGCGACTTCAGCTGCAACCGAAGATTTTTTTGTCAACTGGCAAATTGAAAAGCTGGTTCTTTTAATGCCAAGTTACAAATCCTTTATTTGGAATAATTCATTGTTAGTTACATATTTGATAAATAGCAAATTACTTACTTAATCTCCTTATAAGCAATAGTTTTAATATATGGGTATGTATAATAGTTTTAAGTGTTTTAATAGATAATGTTACTAGTTACTTGCGCACAATTAGCGCCTCGTGGTAAAGTTAAAAATGGAATAATCGAGAACTTAATGCTGGAATGACGTTTAGGTACGCCAAAAAATAAGTTTTCACCTATCGGTCATTAGGGGAAGCTACTTCTTTAGGGTACATCAGCAAATTCTCCACACTCCCCTTCGGTAGTTTCTCCTGAGGACTGGTATCTTCCGACTCTTCAATGTCAAGGACTGCCAGTCCTTTCATAGAGCCTGCTTTGTGTTTGTACAAAGGCACTTCGTACCTGACCATCTTTTGACACTTTGACCCGAACTATGCGCCCCTTAGGCCAGCAGTTCCGGGTACTATTTGGGTCAACAACCACGACGATGTCGCCGACTGCTACCGGTTTCACGGGAGTGAACCATTTTGCGCGTCTGGTGAGCGTAGGCAAGTATTCCGCCACCAAGCGCTTCCAAAAGCGGGTCGCAAACTGCTGTGAGATTAGCCAATTCTTTCGATGCACTCGAAAGTCGTCGTTGAATTCCACCAAAGGTTTTGATCCACTGGCCGAGCCCAATAAAAAATGGTTTGGCGTGAGCGCTTCCGGGCTTTCAACACTAATGGGAATATACGTCAATGGCCGTGAATTCAGGATATTTTCCGCCTCTATAAGCATGCTGCGCAGAAGTTCATCATTTGGATTTCGTACTGGTGCCGTAGCATAAAGGACAGTTTTTATTGAGCGTACAAGCCGCTCCCAACTGCCGCCCATATGCGGAGAGCCTGGTGGTATGAATTTCCATTTGGTGTTTGGTGTGGTGAAAGCATCTATTAGTTTTTCCTTCTGGAGAATTTTAAAAGCCTCCTTTAGCTCTCGCTCCGCACCATGAAAATTAGTCCCATTGTCGCTGTGAAACTCAAGTGGGGTGCCGCGCCTTGCAATAAAATTCCGAAGACAAAGGATACAGGAGTCCGCCGTCAATGTGTGCGCAATCTCTATGTGGACGGCTCTCGTGGTAAGACAGGTTAAGAGAACTCCCCAGCGCTTTTCAGTTCGTCGACCAACACTTACTGTCATTGGGCCAAAATAGTCGATCCCTACATATGAAAAGGGTCGACAAAATGATGCAAGCCGTGCAGGAGGCAGTTGAGCCATGATTGGTGGACGTGGATTGGCTTTGTCGTTCTTGCACTTCTGGCAGGACCTCTTGACGGCTTTAAGAGCGGCTCGCATTTGGGCGATGTAGTAATTTTGGCGTAAACAGTTCACCACTGTTTCGTCGTTCTGGTGTTTGTAACGACGATGAAGGTCATTAATGATATGCGATGTTATTGGATGTCGTCTATGAAGAATAACGGGTAGCCCCAGATCTTTACTAATTCCCTCTGCGCAACGAATCCTTCCATTGGCTCTAATTATTTGGTTTTCATCCAGAAATGGACAGAGATTAAAAAGGGGGCTACTCTTTTCGACATAGCGATTCGCTTTTAAGTCTGCAACCTCTTCCGTATACGCGCTGTTCTGCACCTCTTTGACCAAAGCATTTTCCGCCACCTGCAGTTCTTCACATGATAAGGGTCCTCTCAGCTTGAGTTTCTTAGTTCTTTTAGCGCTCGAGTTGTGCACGAAATGAAAGGCGTATGTAGTGCTCCTGAGCAGCTTTGTCCAGCTGGAGATTTCGTTGAACCGGAGCACGCTCTCTCGAGCAGAGGTATGAGTGCCGACGAAGTGCGCTTTTAGCTCTTCAATTATGGAGCCCACAACTATCTCCCGCGGCCAGTTTTCCGGAGATAATTTCAAAAATGTTGGCCCATTGATCCATCGGCTAGTGGATTTGAGTTCCGGCGGCTTTTGCCACTTTGTAGCTTCATCAGCGACGTTCATATTAGTTGGAATCCATCGCCAGTCCGTGAGATCGGTAAGCTCCAGTATTTCGCTAACTCGAAATGCTACAAATTGGCGATACCGCCGGTGATCAGATCGAAGCCAACACAAGACCGTTTTAGAGTCCGACCAAAGGAACTGTTTATCGAATAATATGCTGTGCGCTTCTGTGATACTTTTAGCAAATCGCGCGCCAAGCAGGGCCGCCTGCAGCTCAAGGCGGGGAATTGAAAGCGACTTAAGAGGCGCCACTCGATTCTTTGCTCCTATTAGGCTAGTCTCCACAAAAGTGTTGTGCGAACTTCTTACGTATTGTTACATGTTTGCTTGAACTGTGTCATTAATTAGTCAACTACGCCATCTAGTAGAAAGTGGCTATATTACCGATTTTGGCAGCATTGGAATAGCAGTTTGAGTAGCTGTGGCATAACTTGGTATGTTGTTCTCGAACCTTCTGAACTTAACGAACCTTCTCAACGAATCTGGAAATTTCGAGAGGTGTCACTAGGAGATATAAATAGATGTCGCAGGAGCACCCAAGACATTCTAGTTGTGAACCGCGATAAAGAAGTACGATAGATGACAGTAGTGAAAAGTATAGAGAATAAGTATAAGTATCCAGTAAGGGAAAAGTGTTTGTGTATTTAAAGTGATTAATTGTGAAAGTGAATAGTTGAATTAAATAAGTGAATTATTAGAATAATAATCAAGAAGTAAAAGACATTGATAGAGAACTAATAAAGATTAATTAAATAGAATTACGTTTTATCTTTTCGAATCCTAGCCTGGATGTAACATTGGTGTCAGAAGTGGGATAAAACGTATTCAGTGTGAAATTAAAGTGAAGTGAATTAAAAAAAAAATGGGCCGCACATTAAAATTACTACAGCTCAGTATTCCGCAGTTAAAAGCTGAATTGGAAAAGCGGAATCTCTCCACAGCTGGAGGAAAAAGTGATCTTGTGCTTCGACTGCAGGAATCTGTTGAAAACGAAGGAGAAAACCCCAAGTCCGTTTTGTTCGATGTAGCAGAAGAACAAGTAAGTACAAGCGTTGATATGACTGCTATGATGGAATTACTTCTGGCCAAGTTAGATGAACAGAAGAATTCTATGGACTCTCAGTTCAATGAACAGAAGAATTCTATGGGCTCTCAGTTCAAGGAACAACAGAATTCTCTAGAACAACAGAAGAATTCTCTAGATTCCAAATTGCATTCAATGGACTCTAAATTTGATGAACAAAAGAATTCTCTAGATTCCAAATTGCAATCAATGGACTCTAAATTTGATGAACAAAAGAATTCTCTAGAACAACAGAACAATTCTCTAGATTCCAAATTGCAAGCAATGGACACTAAATTCGAAGAACAAAAGAATTCCATAGTTGCCGCCCAAAAGAGCGCTGTGGAAGATTTTAAAAATGTTCTCGAAGGAAAACTCGGAGAAATTGACCAAAAGTTCGAGAAGGTTGAAACCAAATTCGACGAAATCGATACAAACATCGAGAACTTGGCTAAAGAGCTCGAGAAAGTGAAGAAGCAGAAGGCTCGAGAAAATTCTGCGGACTGCCCGAGAAGGAAAGAGATGCAGCCTCCTGTTTTCGATGGTCAAACATCATGGCCAATTTATAAGAAACAGTTTGAAGCAGCTGCAGTGGCGAACAGCTGGGACAACGAGGAAAAGTCGATTGCGCTAACGCTCGCACTAAGAGGTACAGCTGCGGAGTTACTCCAAACCGTCTCAGAAGAGAAGCAACACAACTACGACGCCCTGGTCAAGGCTATAGAGATGCGCTTCGGTGATGAGCATATGCAGCAAGTGTACAGGGTTCAGCTACGCAGTAGAGTACAGAAGAGGGGAGAAACACTTCAACAGCTGCAAGCAGATATCGAACGTCTGGCACATTTGTCATATCCTAATGCTGGTGAGATTCTCATCAATGAAATGGCTGTGGAGGCGTTTATCCAAGCCATTGAAGATAGACAACTGCAAATGGCCGTAAGAATGGCTGGAAAGACGACTCTCGCTGAGGCCCTAGCATTTGCCTTGACAATGCAAGCTGCTGATCAGGCATCGAATGTGTTCCACCGCGTACGGGAAATTACAGCCGTTGAATGTTCATGCCAAAGAGCAGACATCGTAGACCGGAGCAGAGATAACAGAGGTCAAATGCGCTGCTGGAACTGCAACAAAATGGGGCACCTACAGAGACAGTGCAGAGCTCCACCCAGACAAGGCAGTTGTCCACATTGCGGGCCTAGGAGGCGCAACGAAGAAGCATCTGGCAGATATAGCTTCGCAGAACCAGCAATCGGGAAACGTGTAAGGGGCAGCTTCTCGGAGCAGAAGTGGGTTTCCGGAATCGACGACTCCAGGACCACAATTCAAGTCTCCCAAACCAAACAAGGAAACCAGAGTTTAACAGTGGAAGCCTATATCGGTCAAAATAAGTGCGTGGCAGCCATCGACACCGGTGCCACCGCTTCCATTATAAGGAGGGACATCGTCCGTCAGTCTTGGTTGCACAACACCAGCAGTTACTGTCTGAAAACAGCAACAGGAGCGACAGCGAAAGTGTACGGAGATATCATGCTAACAATAAATTTGGCAGGATTAGCATTCTCTCACGCTTTCTTAGTAGCTGATATATGTGACGAATGCATCATTGGAATCGATTTCATGAAGGCGAATGATGTCGTATTGGACTTTGGTATGCAAGTACTCAAGTATCGAAACGTAGAGATTCCGATGGTGTACGGGAAAGAGAACGCCGCATCCCTGAGGACAGTCAATAGTGAGGACGAGGTCCTACCACCTTCTTCAGAGACAATAATTCGGACAAAGCTGGAAGGTGATCCTATGAGCCACCGATTCTCTCTAGTTGAGCCAAAAGACAACCACTACCGAAACTGCGTGGTTGGAAAAGTGCTTGTCGAGCAGAAGAACAATATTGTTCCCGTACGAGTTCTTAATGCTGAACACAAAAGCGTCAAATTGAAGCAAGGTGAGGTGGTTGGAAAGTGTGTACCGGGTACTGAAGTCCACCGAAATATTCATCCGATATCCAGCGACCGCATGAAGACGAGGTACGATACAAAAGCGACCACCACAGGATTCCAGGAAGGAGATCTGGTATGGCTATACAACCCTCATCGCCGAAAAGGTATGTCACCTAAACTACAGCAGGATTGGGAAGGACCCTATAAGATAGTGAAGCGCATCAACGATGTTGTCTACCGGATCCAGCGAGGAAGAGGCAAGCTGAAAGTTGTCCATGTGGATCGTCTCCATCGCTACCATGGGGAAAATATTGACGTGCTTGTTCGGGACGAACAAGTTTAAGAGGGGGATATTGTTGCATGTTTGCTTGAACTGTGTCATTAATTAGTCAACTACGCCATCTAGTAGAAAGTGGCCATATTACCGATTTTGGCAGCATTGGAATAGCAGTTTGAGTAGCTGTGGCATAACTTGGTATGTTGTTCTCGAACCTTCTGAACTTAACGAACCTTCTCAACGAATCTGGAAATTTCGAGAGGTGTCACTAGGAGATATAAATAGATGTCGCAGGAGCACCCAAGACATTCTAGTTGTGAACCGCGATAAAGAAGTACGATAGATGACAGTAGTGAAAAGTATAGAGAATAAGTATAAGTATCCAGTAAGGGAAAAGTGTTTGTGTATTTAAAGTGATTAATTGTGAAAGTGAATAGTTGAATTAAATAAGTGAATTATTAGAATAATAATCAAGAAGTAAAAGACATTGATAGAGAACTAATAAAGATTAATTAAATAGAATTACGTTTTATCTTTTCGAATCCTAGCCTGGATGTAACAGTATGCTACTGCGGCAAAGCCGTTTTCGCTGGCGTCGACAAATATGTGCAGCTGTTTCTCGGAGCCCCAGGTTGATGTTACGTAGCATCTCGGTATTTGCATGGTCTCCACTTTAGTTAGATGTTGCACCCAGTTAAGCCATTTCTTGAATTCCTCGTCTTTAATTTCGTCATCCCACCCAATTCTGGAGCGCCAGATCACTTGAAGGAGAATCTTTATGTATATGAGGAAACTTGCTATCAATCCCAACGGGTCGAAGATCGTCATCATCACTCTCAAGACTTCACGCTTAGTAGGGCGCCGGGATCCGAAAAGAATATCTGTCTTTATAGGATTAGTAGTGAGTTTAAATGTGAGGCAGTCTGAAGACGTGCACCACCACATTCCGAGGACCTTTTCTGTGCCAAGCTCGTCGTTGACATTCATATTTATTTGCTCGGTGGATTCAGACTTAAGCGCTTTAAGGACGACCGACGAATTAGAGACCCAGTTTCTTAAATGAAAGCCGCCCTGCTTATGGATGTATCTGAAGCTAACTTAATGGCTTCTTCCTCCGTTGGTACACTGTCCATTAAGTCATCCACGTAGTGATTCTCCGTAATTGAGCGCACAGCCCTTGGAAATTCGGCAACGAAATGCTCGGCGTTGGTGTTTTTAATAAAATGCGCTATACATGGGGAACACGTCGCCCCGAAAGTCATAACTGTCATGACATATGTTTCAGGGTTTCCTTCCTCATTGCACCCCCACAAGAACCGTTGGTACGGTTGATCCTCTTTACGGATGCCGACTTGGTGAAACATCTCCATGATATCCCCGCAAATAGCTGTCCTGTGTTGTCTAAATTTATAGAGGACCGACGTTAGGGGCGTAAGTTGATCAGGGCCTTTGAGAAGTACCGAGTTGAGTGAGGTTCCGTGAACAGCAGCCGCAGCGTCCCAAACGATTCGGATTTTCCCTGGTTTGTTTGGGTTCTCTACAGGAAAGATCGGTAGATACCATGACTGACCTCGACTTTCGTTTATCTCATGGGGTGTGAGCTTCCGAGCATATCCCTTCTCAACGTACGCTTCGATTTTCCTATCCAACGTTTCAGCTAAGGTTTGGTCACGGTCCATCCGTTTTTGAAGGCATGCCAATCGTCTCCTGGCCATGGGGTAACTATCTGGCAATTGGATATTATCGAATTTCCAGAGAAGTGTCGTTATGAATCTTCCGTTTTTTCGAACCGTACGGGTGTTAAGCAGATCTAAAGCTCGAACATCATCGCGGGACATCATTATCTTTTGTGAATTCGATGTCCCGAGATTGTCATCGCAGATAAACTCCTGTACTAAGCGACTAAGCTCCGGATCACTACATTCGCAAACGTGAAAACTGTGTTTTTTACCACCTATTCTATCACTGTCTACTCTTTCATTGCAATTTCCATGGACCACCCATCCCAGACGAGTTTTAGTCACAGCGGGTTGGTGCCGACCTCCTTCTTTGGATTTCAATGGAAGCCCAAGCCGAGCATTGTTTACCCCTATTAGCAATTGCGGAACCGCTTTGGTGTATGAATCAATGGGGAGCCCTTTCAGATGCTCGAACTTCTTTTGCAACTCTGCGTTCAACGTTTGAGCCGGTAAGCAAAGGTTCTCGACCGTGTGTACCTCTGCGAGGGAGAATCTCTCAGAATTGGGATGAGTGCTGGATATTTGCAGGTCGAAAAGTTCGGAGCGACTCTCGTAACGTGATGTGTTTCCAGTCCATTTTAGGCAAAGAGGTCGTGGCGTTCCCCTCAGTTTCAATTGCTTCGCAACTTCTTTATCCATTAAAGTAACGGATGAGCCATCATCCAAAATTGCATAAGCTTTTATTTTAACTCCCTGCCCGTAAAGGTACACAGGCACAACTCGAAACAAAACAGAATCGGTATCGTGGTTTTCAGTGTCGGTTTGCTGGGGGTGGTTTTCTGAGTGTACCCCGACGGTTCCAGCGTTCAATGCGATATCTTTTTTGTCGTTGTGGAGGAGTTGGTGGTGCCTTAGCGTGCAGTTATCCTTCCCACAAATCGACTCTGACGTGCACCTGTAGTTCGAGTGGAATTTAAGACATTTACGGCACAGTCGATGCCTCCTCACTTCTTCCCATCTTACGGCGCGACTTGACTGTCGAAACTGCTTACAGTCAGCTGCCGATGCACAGCTGCCGCTACAAATGCAGCACTTGGTCTGATCTGGTTTCGAATTAGCGCAATGTAATCCATTCCCTTTATAGTGGGCATTTACCACTCCTTTATCTTTCCAGGTTTTGTTTCGTGGTTTCTTATCATCAGCAAATGTAGATGGACTTGAACTAAGAACTCCATTGGCTGCTTCTGCCATCTTGCACATCCACGAAGTGAAATGCACAAGCGTACATGCTGGCAACGTTTGTTTGTGGATTGCCCAATTAAGACGCAGAGGAGGAGGAAGCTTTTCCACAAGTTCTTACATTAGCATGGGATTGTTGAGGTGGTCCACTAGCCCTGACGCTTCGACTGTAGCACAAAGATTTTGCACTGCTATTGCGAAAGTGACAATAGAATCAAGTTTGTCGGCTTTTGGAGAGGGCGTTATGTTAATGGTACGAAGCAGAGTATTGAGTATTAGCTCCGGTCGCCCGTACAGCATCCTAAAGGTCTCAATTACGCGACGAACACAGTTTGGTTGTATGATGAGACTTCTTACCGCTTCTAGCGCATCACCTTTAAGAGCTTTATGCAACCTTATAAGGTTTTCCTCATCGACAAACCCGCCTAACTCCGTACTTCGATTAAAACTGGCAATAAACAGAGGCCACTCCGCTGGGTTGCCATCAAAGGTTGGTAGGTCACGGGACATCAGCTGGCGAGCCGCTAAATGGTTTTTGGTTAGATGATTGTGTGGGTACGCATATTGCAAAGGGAATGGAGTCTGTACAGTAGGCTCTTGATGCTGTTGAGTAACCTGTGATGGAAAGTTAAAGTTTGTCGGTGGTTGAGTGACGCTATTCGTCGGCATGAAGAAAGGTGGTTGCGGGTTATACTGGAGCATGGCAGTGCCGCCCTGTGGCTTAGTGCCTTGGAGTTGGGTACACTTGGGTGCTGGGCCTGACCAAGACAGCGGTTGGTGGGTTCCCAACGGTGGTGCCGGTGCAACATCGCTCAACGACCTACGAATGGGTTGGTATTGGACAGTGGGCGGCACTAAGGGTGTAGTGTACGTACCAACATCCGTGGTTGATTGGAGACAATTCCACTGTGGTATAGTGCCAATCCAGTTGGCTACCTTGGCCTTGGAAGCTGTTGTGTTTTCTGCCTCTTGTTCGTCCTCAGTAGACATCACCACTTGACTCAAGATCTGATATTTTTTGGATAAGTATTCGGTATCCCTCTCTTTCCTTAGTTGGAGTTCCTCTTTTTCCCTAGCTTCTCTCAGCGCTCTTTCCTCCTCAATTTTCTGCAACTCTATCTGGAGTCGCTTTGTTGAAGAAAACTTGGATGACCTTGAACTAATTGAGCATTTCGACCTTGGTTGTGAAGCCATAAACGTTGGAATACTGGGTGGAATATGCCTGTCCCTAGTAAATTCTTTAAAACTACTAATAACGGGTGCTAAAGGCGTTTTAAGGCGAGGAACAGTAACAATGTTTTGCACATTTGGCGTAAACGTCGTAGTACGCGGTTGCAAAGTTAAGAAACCGCTGGCACTCTGAACTGAAGTTACCGGATAGGGGTACGAGATCAGGTTCTCAATTGGTTTGGTAGAAGAGACAGGAATTCCACACGTAGCAGCAACTTCGGCCGCATTCTGTGCAGAAACTGTCACCGCAAATTGGGCTAAAGCGGCTGTATTTGATGATGGTGCGGGTTGCAATTTATTATAATTTGTCGAGGTTTTCACTGCTGGTGGGGTTCTACACGTAGCGGCAGCTTCGGCCGCATTCTGCGCAGAAACCGTGGCAGTACTTTGCTCGAATGCAATTGTATTTGACTTAAGTGGTGGGTGCGATGATTGGCTATTTGTTTTGGCTTTGGAATTTGTGAATCTGAAAGAAAGATGAAAGTTTACTCTTACCTGTGCACGTCTTGCATAAAAACGCTTCGTCTCGAATATAGCTGTCCACGCCGGCGCAGGCGAAGTGGTTCCAGGCATTACATTGGTCACATTGGACCATATCTCCGGCGGAATCCGGCTCCTCACAGCAACAGCAATTGTAATCCTCATTATGTGGATTCTGGCTCTTTACTGGAGATCTCGGCGTCTTATGCGAATCGCTGAATGGTTGCGGTGTCTTTGACCTTTTCGGCGGCATCTTTGTAGACTAGCAATTGATGGATTGCGTGCACGATGATATGCATAAGATTTGTAAATTGTTGCAGCGACTTCAGCTGCAACCGAAGATTTTTTTGTCAACTGGCAAATTGAAAAGCTGGTTCTTTTAATGCCAAGTTACAAATCCTTTATTTGGAATAATTCATTGTTAGTTACATATTTGATAAATAGCAAATTACTTACTTAATCTCCTTATAAGCAATAGTTTTAATATATGGGTATGTATAATAGTTTTAAGTGTTTTAATAGATAATGTTACTAGTTACTTGCGCACAATTAGCGCCTCGTGGTAAAGTTAAAAATGGAATAATCGAGAACTTAATGCTGGAATGACGTTTAGGTACGCCAAAAAATAAGTTTTCACCTATCGGTCATTAGGGGAAGCTACTTCTTTAGGGTACATCAGCAAATTCTCCACAGTGAATAACATCTGGGTTACTGTGAATTACGAAATGCTTTGAGAGTTTCCTGACAGTAGCTAACGTCAAAAATTCAAAACAAATAAATTCGCACTATAGGTATCTTAAAAAATAGATTTAGGTGTCTATTAAGAGCACGAGAACTGCATTATAGTCCTAAAAAAGCTACACAGATTACAAATGTTTGTGCAGCTTTGCATAACATTTGCATATCTTATAATGTCCCAGTTCTCGATGAATATACACCTGAAGATATTAACGTTGATGAGGATGAACAATAAGTGGAGCACATATTGTTAGTTAAGAAATGTCGGGAATTTGTGAACCTGAGGCCACCAGAAACCAAATTCTTAGATGTTTGCAACAATAAAGATTTCATTAAAAAAGTAAAACAGTCTTCTTTATTTCAAATGACATTGATATATATGATAAAAAAATAAATTAGGTACGCACGGTAAAATAACACAAATTCTGTTCGAAATAACAGTAGGTAGGTATCAAATTCAATAAAACAACAGTCCTTTTTAATTATTAAGTTTAGGAACTGTTGTAACGGAGTTCTTTTTGTAACTCCAATGTTTGTTTCTTCAATTGCAATTTAATTGATCTGTCTCTTTGGCGGTTTTTGACCTCATCTTTGTACGTTTTAAGTTTTTCTTTTTTTTATAGCCAGCAAC
Organism: Portevinia maculata; assembly: GCA_949715645.1. Classification (NCBI taxonomy): domain Eukaryota; kingdom Metazoa; phylum Arthropoda; class Insecta; order Diptera; family Syrphidae; genus Portevinia; species Portevinia maculata. Next base: position 12,768,678 of record OX454526.1, read on the forward strand.
TCCTTGTTGTAATTTTTCTGCATATAATATTGTCTCTTGATATGCGATTCCATATTCTTGGTGCTAGTTGATATGTCCCGCATTGTATCCATTATATCGCTATGAAAAGTTTGTTGTGCGCTCGTTTGCATTGCTAGCAGCTTCAGCCATTCTTCATCCACTTTTTTGTTTTGACTACAACCTTTTTTCCCAGGTACCTGTGGGTGGTCCTAAACTATTTAGATGTACGGCAAACCGCTCCCATCTTTTCTTGGCAGGAGTCTTAGCACAAATTCCTTTAGCAATATTTGGGTTTTCTTCCATATATTTCACCAATTGCTCGAGCTGTTTTTTGTTGCTGACTACCTTCGACCTATAATTATTCGTGTTATTAAGAAGAATATGCACTTTAATTGTATTTAACCAACTTACATGTTTGCAAACATATTTTTGTTTTCGTTTTCACACAGTCGATCAGAAAAATTTAAACGACAACAAGCGATTGTCAAATCGACAAATGTCAATCACAATTGCCATTCACAATACCCAAATCTGCAATCGACGATAGACAAACGACAAATGTCAATCACGATTGCCATTCGCAATACCAAAATCTACAATCGACGATTGACAATAGATAAATGTCGCTCATCTATCAGTAATCACCACTCGCAATAGGGGCCTAAACAACCATACTTTTTAACAGCTTGGAATGGACACTACTCTTTGTTTTGTGAAGTCTGTTTCCTCCATTCGCCTTCAATAAGTATTCCAGACTCATCGTAATAATCTGCGAATTTTGGTGGGCAGTAAGTGGATTTACTTGTCCGAAGAAGATAGTTGTGCAAGTAACAGCATGCACTCACAACCTGTTGAGACCTGTCTGGCCCACAAAACATCGTTCTCGAAAGGCAGATCCACTTTGAAGCCAATATTCCAAAACTGTTTTCTACGCAGCGTCGTGCTCTGCTGATTCTATAGTTCGCTATTCTTTCTTCGTCTGACATCTTCTTTGGTTTTCTTGGCGCAAAGGGTTTAATTATGCGTTTCCTTAGAGGGAAGGCATCGTCTGCAACCAAGTAATACGGCAACATTTCAGATCCAACTGGCATATCTGGTGGGAATGGTAACTTATCCAGTATTATTTTTTGGCCTAGTTGAGTTGCTCCAAATACGTTAGCGTCACCTTCACTCCCATACGCTCCCACATCAATGTATGCAAATTTGTAGTTTGCGTCCGAAATTGCCATAAGAACGATGCTATGAAATCCCTTAAAAACAAAATATAGTTAGCAGCTTTGAATGTCACGATGGTTCATTTAGCACACTTACTTTGTAATTGTAAAACATGCTTCCTGCATTTGGTGGACACTTGATTGCCACATGTTTCCCATCGATTGCTCCTACGCAGTTGGGTAGATTCCATTGAATATTATATTCGTTAGAAATTTTAACCATCTCGGTTTCGTCAAAAGCAGGGATTTCTGACGACAAAGCTTTACAAATCGCAGAGCAGACATCCGCCAAAATTGTGCCAAAATGTTGTTTGCTTATCCTGTATACTGACGCAATGTGTCTTTGTATTGCTCCGCTTGCCAGGAATCTGAAATCAGTTTCAATAAGTATATTATGAAACAACAAATTATGTGCATTATACGAACTCAATAATGTTGCATCCAGGCTAGAATTCGAAAAGATAAAACGTAATTCTATTTAATTAATCTTTATTAGTTCTCTTTCAATGTCTTTTACTTCTTGATTATTATTCTAATAATTCACTTATTTAATTCAACAATTCACTTTCACAATTAATCACTTTAAATAAACAATCACTTCTCTTACTCAATATTCTCTATACTTTTCACTACTGTCATCTATCGCCCTTCTTTATCGCGGTTCACAACTCGAATGTCTTGGGTGCTCCTGCGACATCTATTTATATCTCCTAGTGACACCTCTCGAAATTTCCAGATTCGTTGAGAAGGTGCGTTAAGTTCAGAAGGTTCGAGAACAACATACCAAGTTATACCACAGCTACTCAAACTGCTATTCCAATGCTGCCAAAATCGGTAATATGGCCACTTTCTACTAGATGGCGTAGTTGACTAATTAATGCTGAATGACACAGTTCAAGCAAACATGCAACAATATCCCCCTCTTAAACTTGTTCGTCCCGAACAAGGACGTCAATATTTTCCCCATGGTAGCGATGGAGACGATCCACATGGACAACTTTCAATTTGCCTCTTCCTCGCTGGATCCGGTAGACAACATCGTTGATGCGCTTCACTATCTTATAGGGTCCTTCCCAATCCTGCTGTAGTTTAGGTGACATGTCTTTTCGGCGATGAGGGTTGTATAGCCATACCGGATCTCCTTCCTGGAATCCTGTGGTGGTTGCTTTTGTGCCGTACCTCGTCTTCATGGGGTCGCTGGATATCGGATGATTATTTCGGTGGATTTCAGTACCCGGTACACCCTTTCCAACCACCTCACCTTGCTTCAATTTGACACTTTTGTGTTCCGGGTTAAGAACTCGTACGGGAACAATATAGTTCTTCTGCTCGACAAGCACTTTTCCAACCACGCAGTTTCGGTAGTGGTTGTCTTTTGGCTCAACTAGAGAGAATCGGTGGCTCATAGGATCACCTTCCAGCTTTGTCCGAATTATTGTCTCTGAAGAAGGTGGTAGGACCTCATCCTCACTATTGACTGTCCTCAGGGATGCGGCGTTCTCTTTCCCGTACACCATCGGAATCTCTACGTTTCGATACTTGAGTACTTGCATACCAAAGTTCAATACGACATCATTCGCCTTCATGAAATCGATTCCAATGATGCATTCATCACATATATCAGCTACTAAGAAAGCGTGGGAGAATGCTAATCCTGCCAAATTTATTGTTAGCATGATATCTCCGTACACTTTCGCTGTCGCTCCTGTTGCTGTTTTCAGACAGTAACTGCTGGTGTTGTGCAACCAAGACTGACGGACGATGTCCCTCCTTATAATGGAAGCGGTGGCACCGGTGTCGATGGCTGCCACGCACTTATTTTGACCGATATAGGCTTCCACTGTTAAACTCTGGTTTCCTTGTTTGGTTTGGGAGACTTGAATTGTGGTCCTGGAGTCGTCGACTCCGGAAACCCACTTCTGCTCCGAGAAGCTGCCCCTTACACGTTTCCCGATTGCTGGTTCTGCGAAGCTATATCTGCCAGATGCTTCTTCGTTGCGCCTCCTAGGCCCGCAATGTGGACAACTGCCTTGTCTGGGTGGAGCTCTGCACTGTCTCTGTAGGTGCCCCATTTTGTTGCAGTTCCAGCAGCGCATTTGACCTCTGTTATCTCTGCTCCGGTATACGATGTCTGCTCTTTGGCATGAACATTCAACGGCTGTCATTTCCCTTACGTGGTGGAACACATGCGATGCCTGATCAGCAGCCTGCATTGTCAAGGCAAATGCTAGGGCCTCAGTGAGAGTTCTCTTTCCAGCCATTCTTACGGCCATTTGCAGTTGTCTATCTTCAATGGCTTGGATAAACGCCTCCACAGCCATTTCATTGATGAGAACCTCACCGGCATTAGGATATGACAAATGTGCCAGACGGTCGATATCTGCTTGCAGCTGTTGAAGTGTTTCTCCCCGCTTCTGGACTCTACTGCGTAGCTGAACCCTGTACACTTGCTGCATATGCTCATCACCGAAGCGCATCTCTATAGCCTTGACCAGGGCGTCGTAGTCGTGTTGCTTCTCTTCTGAGACGGTTTGGAGTAACTCCGCAGCTGTACCTCTTAGTGCGAGCGTTAGCGCAATCGATTTTTCCTCGTTGTCCCAGCTGTTCGCCATTGCAGCTGCTTCAAACTGTTTCCTATAAATTGGCCATGATGTCTGACCGTCGAAAACAGGAGGCTGCATCTCTTTCCTTTTCGGGCAGTCCGCAGAATTTTCTCGAGCCTTCTGCTTCTTCACTTTCTCCAGCTCTCTAGCCAAGTTCTCGAAGTTTGTTTCATGCTTGCAAAACGTCTGATGGATTTCGTCGAATTTGGTTTCAACCTTCTCGAACTTGTGGTCAATTTCTTCGAGTTTTCCTTCGAGCACATTTTTAAAATCTTCCACAGCGCTCTTTTGGGCGGCAACTATGGAATTCTTTTGTTCTTCGAATTTAGAGTCCATTGACTCCAATTTCGAATCCAGAGAATTCTTCTGTTCATTGAACTGAGAGTCTATAGAATTCTTTTGTTCATCAAATTTAGAGTCCATTGACTACAATTTGGAATCTAGAGAATACTTTTGTTCATCAAATTTAGAGTCCATTGATTGCAATTTGGAATCTAGAGAATTCTTTTGTTCATCAAATTTAGAGTCCATTGATTGCAGTTTGGAATCTAGAGAATTTGTCTGTTGTTCTAGAGAATTCTTCTGTTCGATCAGAAATTCGACTGTATGGACTCTAACCATACAGTCGAATTTCTGATCGAACTTGGCCAGAAGTAGTTCCATCATAGCAGTCATATCAACGGCTGTACTTACTTGTTCTTCTGCTACGTCGAACAAAACGGACTTGGGATTTTCTCCTTCGTTTTCAACAGCTTCCTGCAGTCGAAGTACCAGATCACTTTTTCCTCCAGCTGTGGAGAGATTCCGCTTTTCTAGCTCAGCTTTTAACTGCGGTATACTGAGCTGTAGTAATTTCAATGTGCGGCCCATTTTTCTTTCCTTTTTTTTTCACTAAATACGTTTTTTTTTTTTTTTAAACTAATTCACTTCACTTTAATTTCACACTGAATACGTTTTATCCCACTTCTGACACCAATGTTGCATCCAGGCTAGGATTCGAAAAGATAAAACGTAATTCTATTTAATTAATCTTTATTAGTTCTCTTTCAATGTCTTTTACTTCTTGATTATTATTCTAATAATTCACATATTTAATTCAACAATTCACTTTCACAATTAATCACTTTAAATAAACAATCACTTCTCTTATTCAATATTCTCTATACTTTTCACTACTGTCATCTATCGCCCTTCTTTATCGCGGTTCACAACTCGAATGTCTTGGGTGCTCCTGCGACATCTATTTATATCTCCTAGTGACACCTCTCGAAATTTCCAGATTCGTTGAGAAGGTTCGTTAAGTTCAGAAGGTTCGAGAACAACATACCAAGTTATACCACAGCTAGTCAAACTGCTATTCCAATGCTGCCAAAATCGGTAATATGGCCACTATCTACTATATGGCGTAGTTGACTAATTAATGCTGAATGACACAGTTCAAGCAAACATGCAACAATAACAACAGCAAATTTTTCAATTGGGCCAATGTAATCCTGTGGCCTTGTGTTTCTCAGGGGCAATAAAAACGGCTCAACAAGTTCGAACAATGTGGTAAACGTCTGCGGTTCCATGTGGACATTTTCCTTGAAAAATTTTACGTCGGAAACCATGTCGGAGAACTAAAGTTTCATAAAATCATGGGTTAATAAAGAGACAAAAAGAAATATTAAAAAATATCAAAAGTCTTTTTCTTACGTCTGTTGCAAAGCGCCCTTTTGATTTTCTTTCTTGTAGGTAGGGACACACGACATCGGTTGTTAGAGAACAGCTGTTTTAAGTGGCATTTTCTACACAACTCTCTTCTGTCAAAATTTAGCTGGAGTCTTTAGCTCGTGTTTGGAGAGAAAAATGTGAACTAAATTTTAGCTCGATCTGCGTACTACGCTTTAATAAAGAATATTGGTTCATACAATGCCAACACGTTTAAGCATATTCCTTATTTTTAAGAAGGAAGCAGTTTACTCACAGAATGTCTTTGCTTTCTTCAATTAAACAATAATTTAATGGACTCCTTTGTATATATTAATACTGCAAATCAAAGTAAAATTGGCAAATTATTACAAAATATTGTTGAATGTTTGCTTGAACTGTGTCATTAATTAGTCAACTACGCCATCTAGTAGAAAGTGGCCATATTACCGATTTTGGCAGCATTGGAATAGCAGTTTGAGTAGCTGTGGTATAACTTGGTATGTTGTTCTCGAACCTTCTGAACTTAACGAACCTTCTCAACGAATCTGGAAATTTCGAGAGGTGTCACTAGGAGATATAAATAGATGTCGCAGGAGCACCCAAGACATTCGAGTTGTGAACCGCGATAAAGAAGGGCGATAGATGACAGTAGTGAAAAGTATAGAGAATATTGAATAAGAGAAGTGATTGTTTATTTAAAGTGATTAATTGTGAAAGTGAATTGTTGAATTAAATAAGTGAATTATTAGAATAATAATCAAGAAGTAAAAGACATTGAAAGAGAACTAATAAAGATTAATTAAATAGAATTACGTTTTATCTTTTCGAATCCTAGCCTGGATGTAACATTGGTGTCAGAAGTGGGATAAAACGTATTCAGTGTGAAATTAAAGTGAAGTGAATTAAAAAAAAAATGGGCCGCACATTAAAATTACTACAGCTCAGTATTCCGCAGTTAAAAGCTGAATTGGAAAAGCGGAATCTCTCCACAGCTGGAGGAAAAAGTGATCTTGTGCTTCGACTGCAGGAATCTGTTGAAAACGATGGAGAAAACCCCAAGTCCGTTTTGTTCGATGTAGCAGAAGAACAAGTAAGTACAAGCGTTGATATGACTGCTATGATGGAATTACTTCTGGCCAAGTTAGATGAACAGAAGAATTCTATGGACTCTCAGTTCAATGAACAGAAGAATTCTATGGACTCTCAGTTCAATGAACAGAAGAATTCTATGGGCTCTCAGTTCAAGGAACAAAAGAATTCTCTAGATTCCAAATTGCAATCAATGGACTCTAAATTTGATGAACAGAAGAATTCTCTAGATTCCAAATTGCAAGCAATGGACACTAAATTCGAAGAACAAAAGAATTCCATAGTTGCCGCCCAAAAGAGCGCTGTGGAAGATTTTAAAAATGTTCTCGAAGGAAAACTCGAAGAAATTGACCAAAAGTTCGAGAAGGTTGAAACCAAATTCGACGAAATCGATACAAACATCGAGAACTTGGCTAAAGAGCTCGAGAAAGTGAAGAAGCAGAAGGCTCGAGAAAATTCTGCGGCCTGCCCGAGAAGGAAAGAGATGCAGCCTCCTGTTTTCGATGGTCAAACATCATGGCCAATTTATAGGAAACAGTTTGAAGCAGCAGCAGTGGCGAACAGCTGGGACAACGAGGAAAAGTCGATTGCGCTAACGCTCGCACTAAGAGGTACAGCTGCGGAGTTACTCCAAACCGTCTCAGAAGAGAAGCAACACAACTACGACGCCCTGGTCAAGGCTATAGAGATGCGCTTCGGTGATGAGCATATGCAGCAAGTGTACAGGGTTCAGCTACGCAGTAGAGTCCAGAAGAGGGGAGAAACACTTCAACAGCTGCAAGCAGATATCGAACGTCTGGCACATTTGTCATATCCTAATGCTGGTGAGATTCTCATCAATGAAATGGCTGTGGAGGCGTTTATCCAAGCCATTGAAGATAGACAACTGCAAATGGCCGTAAGAATGGCTGGAAAGAGAACTCTCGCTGAGGCCCTAGCATTTGCCTTGACAATGCAGGCTGCTGATCAGGCATCGCATGTGTTCCACCGCGTAAGGGAAATGACAGCCGTTGAATGTTCATGCAAAGAGCAGACATCGTATACCGGAGCAGAGATAACAGAGGTCAAATGCGCTGCTGGAACTGCAACAAAATGGGGCACCTACAGAGACAGTGCAGAGCTCCACCCAGACAAGGCAGTTGTCCACATTGCGGGCCTAGGAGGCGCAACGAAGAAGCATCTGGCAGATATAGCTTCGCAGAACCAGCAATCGGGAAACGTGTAAGGGGCAGTTTCTCGGAGCAGAAGTGGGTTTCCGGAATCGACGACTCCAGGACCACAATTCAAGTCTCCCAAACCAAACAAGGAAACCAGAGTTTAACAGTGGAAGCCTATATCGGTCAAAATAAGTGCGTGGCAGCCATCGACACCGGTGCCACCGCTTCCATTATAAGGAGGGACATCGTCCGTCAGTCTTGGTTGCACAACACCAGCAGTTACTGTCTGAAAACAGCAACAGGAGCGACAGCGAAAGTGTACGGAGATATCATGCTAACAATAAATTTGGCAGGATTAGCATTCTCCCACGCTTTCTTAGTAGCTGATATATGTGACGAATGCATCATTGGAATCGAGTAAGAGGCAAGCTAAAAGTTGTCCATGTGGATCGTCTCCATCGCTACCATGGGGAAAATATTGACGTGCTTGTTCGGGACGAACAAGTTTAAGAGGGGGATATTGTTGCATGTTTGCTTGAACTGTGTCATTAATTTGTCAACTACGCCATCTAGTAGAAAGTGGCCATATTACCGATTTTGGCAGCATTGGAATAGCAGTTTGAGTAGCTGTGGTATAACTTGGTATGATGTTCTCGAACCTTCTGAACTTAACGAACCTTCTCAACGAATCTGGAAATTTCGAGAGGTGTCACTAGGAGATATAAATAGATGTCGCAGGAGCACCCAAGACATTCGAGTTGTGAACCGCGATAAAGAAGGGCGATAGATGACAGTAGTGAAAAGTATAGAGAATATTGAATAAGAGAAAAGTGATTGTTTATTTAAAGTGATTAATTGTGAAAGTGAATTGTTGAATTAAATAAGTGAATTATTAGAATAATAATCAAGAAGTAAAAGACATTGAAAGAGAACTAATAAAGATTAATTAAATAGAATTACGTTTTATCTTTTCGAATCCTAGCCTGGATGTAACAATATGTTTATTATTTTACTTACGACTCCGGCGACGAATCCATTTTATTTGGCAGTTCTAACTGAAATATATAAATAAATGTCGTTTGCATCGTAATCTTTCACGATGCTCTGTTTGCTTTTGTTTGCGCAGTTGATGCGTTCACAATGCGTTTTAGAAAAGTATGCATTGCATCATAGTAATCCGTTTGCGTTTTGAAACGCTGATTAAGCAGTAATGCAGAAGTACTGCGTTTTGGAATTCAGCCCCCCTCTCTTTTGTTTTTAGTTTGCGATAAAGAGAATGCGAGCACAGAATGCTTTCACTCGCAAACTATCGAAATATACCTAGTGAAGAAGACAGACGACATCTCTGACAAAGCTCTTCTGAGGAAAGACGCACTCCTTAGCTCTCTATGTTGGAAGGCTTGTCAAATAAAGCTCTTCTGAGTGAACACGAACTTCTCAGCTCGTCCTCTGAATGGAAACGCTTCAACAACACACTGGTGGAGGTTTCTCTACATTATTGTAGCAACAATGCTGCAGTTAATACAGATTAACCTCCAACACTCCATAAAGGCTTCGCCGCCCTCATTCTCCATTTAGCAAACACTGGAGAAGATATAGTTTTGGTCCAAGTACCGTGGGTTGTCAATAACCTGTGCGTGCGTATCTTGCCACGACAACTTGGGACCTCTCCCTGGTGATAACATGGAGAGTTTGATCGCGGTGGAGAGTTTCGGCTGACCATTCTTTTTCTAAACATCGATTTCTTCAATTCAACCTTAACGTTGATACCACCTGCCAATCCACATTCCGGAATCCTCGGAAAACAGACGGGCCCAAAAATAGAGATACTATACGTAAACCAGTTACCTCTGAACTCTTAAGTCCCCTATGCAATACCAACGAGCAGGAGACTTCAATCGTGCTAAAAGATGAAGATCTAAAACTGACTGGGACTCCTATAAGAAATCCCTTAAATCGTTTAAAGAAGAACGAAGGAAGGCCAAAGATTACTTGATACTATCTTCACAGGTAGCTCTACTATTACCGGTCGTAGCAACCTGAACAGGTCACGGAAACCGCCCTTCACTCTTTGATACGCACCATTGAACACTCCCTTCATTATAAAGAGTACACTATGGTTGCTTTCGTAGATATAGAAGGCGCCTTTAACAACACACATCTTGGTGAATTGATCAATCTTTTGCTCTCAAGCTGGATTATCAACTCAAAACTGGGCGAAACATCCGCCAGGAGGTATGTCAAAAGAGGCACTCCCCAAGGCGGCGTTCTTTCCCCCCTTCTGTGGAACTTGAATGTGAATGAATGATATGCCTGGAGGGGGAGAGCTGCATAGTGATTGCCTATGCGGATGACATTGCTATTGCCGTCTCTGGAAAACACCTCAACACTTTAAAGGAACTCCTTAAAAACGCTCTGAACAATCTAACAAGATGGGCAAATCGCAGTGGTCTGGGTGTTAATCTCACAAAACCGAACTTGTCCTCTTTTCCAGGAAATATAAAAGCCCTCATATTGACCTCCCTCTATTAACGATAAATCGATCCACTTCAACACCGATGGATCAAAAACTAGTTTTGGGGTAGGTGGGGATGTTTTCTCAGAAAGACTAAATATTAGTCTCTCTTTCCGTCTTCCTGATCATTGGAGCGTGTTGCAGGCTTAAATCATGGCGATTAAAGAAGTCTGGTCGTGGCTGAAGAGAAATGTGATATCCACTAAAGACATCAGTATCTTCTCGGACAGTCAAGCCGCGATAAAGTCCCTGGACTCAGTCTCTTCAAACTCCATCGTAGCCCTAGACTGCCGTTCATCTATTGAAGAGATGGCAGAGCCGTCCAACATTCACCTCTGTTGACTGCCGGGGCATAGAGATATTCCGGGGAACTATAGGGCAATGACCTCGTCAAAAAAGGAACCGCATTACTCCTGAGAAATGTCTTCTAGGAATACCTATCGCTAAATGTAAACTTATGTTTAAGCTATCCGCAGTCGAGAGTACAAACCTTAGGTGAACAGGTAGTAATACATGTCAGCGACTAAGCATATCTGGCCAAAACTGAATCTGCGACGCTTTATGTGTTTGATCTCACTAAACCGACTGCACATTGGCTCAGCTACAGGTGTCCTGACGTCTTCTCAAATGACTTCTGTAGAAGCATGGACGGGTAGGAGGAGGAGACTACTTTTCACCTTCTTTGTACATGTAGTACACTCTCCCATAAAAGAAACTATCTAGGAGCCTTCTTCCTAAACGAACTCAGTGACTTGTCTAACAAAGACGTTAGAAGTCTATCCCGCTTCATTAGAAGCTACAAATGGTTTAGCGGGCAGAGGAAGCCACTCCCCTGATCCGCGTGGCATTACCACGGACCTCACAGTGGTCTAAGTGTGTTGGCCATTAGCTGACAGGCGCCTTAACCTAACCTAACCTACAGCATTAATAGTGTGGCAAAATCATAACTGCCCGAGCTAAATTGAATTGATTTTGAAAAATTCTTTAGATTTTTTTGATTCTTTGTATCATTAACTGTTATACAGAATTGTTGTGCATCCAAATTCAACAAATCCGATTTTTCCTTTTTCTTCGAAATGACAGGAATTTCTTTCATTCAAAGGCAATAGTTGTTTCATCGAATTTAAAACAAATTAACAAGATTTCGTTATACGAAATCGACTGCGTGTCAAATCGGGTTTAAGCGAAGCGTCGCCTTGAAATTCTATATACGATTAAACTCCGATACTGATTTCCCCATTAAAGGGAGTTGTTTGGTTTTTCTTGACTTTGTTGGCATATGTGCATATTCGCTCAATTTTTACCATAGAAAAGAACTTAGTTCAAATCAAATAAAACAATCAGAAGATAGTTTTTAAATAGGTTATACATTTTATTCCATATTTCGAATGTATGTACAGTACATATACATACATGTATTCAATTATTTGGCAAATGGTATTATTTCAAGGGATTTAATAATTCTTCAGTAATAATCTTAGGATGAATCCGAGTACCAATCAGAGAAGGAATTGGCATACACATCGTAATCACTATCGGCAAAGTCTTCGGAGGGCACATCAGAATTGTTGTCGGGCAAGCCTTCGGAATGCAGATCAGAATTGTTATCTTGCAAGTCTTCGGCAGACATATCGTAATCACTATCGGGAAAGCCTTCGGAGGGCAGATCAGAATTGTTGTCGGGCAAGTCTTCGGCAGACACATCGGAATTACGATCGAAAAAGTCTTCGGGGGGAACATCAGAGTTGTCGTCGGGCAAACCGTCGGCGTGCATATAAAAATCAGGATCGGGAGAGTCTAATTGAGGCACATCTGACAAATCTTGGGTAGACACATCGGAATCATGATCGAAATACTCTTCGGGGGGCACACCAGAGTTGTTGTCGGCATAGTCTTCGATGGAAAAATCAGAATTGTCATAGGGAAAGTCTCCAAGTGACCCGTCAGATCTATTTTCGCTATTCTCGTCCAAATTGTGATCGGTAAAATCTTCAAAGTCGTCTTCGTCCATTTCATCGGGACTTCTATACGATCTACCTTCGGAATAATTATCGAAGCCGGGAAAGTACCCATCAGATGCATGATCGCTGTAGTCATCAAAGAAATCCTCATCATCATTATCACTTATATTTTGGTTAAATGCTAGAATTGAGTACAAAAATTTCACATTTGATTTTCTTGGTACAATCTGTTTTGATGAACAATTAGAAACAGATTTACGAGACAAATGCCATTGAAGCCAAGTTTGAATTACTTTGTAGCTCTCAACGGTTTTACACACTGAAGTTCGGTTCTCGAGGATAAACTCGGGCGTGAGTGAAACAAAACGAATGTTGCCCAAAAGATTTGGAAGGCACTTCTCACGGGTTTTTGGATCGTGTTGCACCCAAGCCACAATACTTCGGAATACATTCTCTTCAGGTGTTAAGATATCGTCTCTTGAAAGGAACTTGTTTAGTTCCTCTTCACGTAATTGAAGAAAGTGCTCTTCGATACAAACCTGATCGAAATTCCTACATGCAAACGAAAATGATTTTGTATTGAGTTCATAGAGGCAATATTGTTCTGCAAAGAAGGCAATACTCAAACAATTGCCATAATCCAGTTGATCTCCAATAAATGTGCTGCATGCGGTTACTACTGTTTTCATTTGGAGAAAATCTGCGGCTTCCAATACACTTTGTACATTTGCTATATCCAGTTTAATGGAAGCTGTTTGCATGAAGTCGATTAATAATTTTATTATAATGCCATTGATGTGTTTAAATTCAACTTTGTTATCAATAGTTTCCTTGAAGTTGCAGCGGAATAGAGCCATAAAGAAGTCACTGGACGAGCATAGAAGGATTCGACTAGCTTGAATTTTAGATTCGTCCCCGACAATGATCGAAAAAAGTCCAATATTCTCATTGTTATCCTTATCGGAGAATGTGTGCAGATTGCTGTAAACTTTTTCTTGTTGAGCGCATTGAAAAATTGTGGGTTTGATTTGATTCGACATTGCGCGCAGCATTAAATAAATAATTAGAAATCTTTAAGAGAATAGCATAGCATTCTCTTAACAACGACTATTAGAAGGTATATATGAAAATATATTTCTTTCGTTTATGGAAATTTGAGCGGCGATAAGGTATGGCCTGCTCTGACTAATGCGAACGATGTCACCATAAGTAAAATGCTGGGCGATGAAAGAGAGCTACCGTGGTTGATTTGATAGTAGTGTCCCATGAATATATTTGCCGTTACACCCCGCCGCTTTGTTTGAATTTTAAGTCATTAGGGACTAGGTATCTTTTACCTATGCACATAATTATTTCGCTAATACAAATATAGGCCTTACCGTTGTATATAAATAATCCTCAAGACACGAGTATAGTATACTCTCACTTATAGTAATCGACGCATATGCCACCACCAACCAATTAACGACAACGTTCTAAATCTAAAAATTTTCGAAAGGACAGTTCTTATTTTTAAATTTTTGATATTTGAAAAAAATTGAAATCTATAGGCGGGTTCTTTTATTCTTCGTTTTTATCCGTGTCGTAAATAACATGGTGATGAGAGAGATGGAAAGTGAACGATGCCTGTATACCTATTTCATCTTCCATATTACCCCGTTTACATGACCAACCTGAAAGAACATTATTTAGTACGTTTACATGACGAATCGAAACTGAATTTGAATTCTAGGCGGGTTTTCGCTGTCAGCGAATTGAGAGATTGACTTCGATTTTGGTTTTTAAAATTTCTACCTTATACGTGTAGGCTTCGGCCACGCAGTGAGCGACGATCGACGAAAACAAATTAAAATAAATGAAATCGTGTAGCGGTGGCCACATAGACCCTGAGCGATCGGTGATTTTGCTAAGCGGGAGAGAAGTACTCTTTCCTTTGCTTATAAAGAAGATTTCCATAAGTGTGTTTTTCGTCGTTTATTTAATAATGTTATGTCATATTGCAAGGAGGCAATGTATAAAAAATCTATAAATAAAGTTATATTTGAATAATTGAGTGTCCTATTTTTTTTTTGATTTTTATGTATCATAGTTTCTGCTCATATTTATTTTTATTTGTTTTTTGCTATGGTAATGGTAATAAATAGTTAATTTATTTTGTATATACTATAGGTATGAGGAAAAAGAGAAAATGGTGAAAAGTGGTCAATGTCAAATTTCTTTGCAACTCAATGTTTTTTTTAAATCATTTCATTTCATTTATTTCATATATAAATGGTTTGTACTTTAAAATATAATCCTTTTAAGTACTTAGAAGTGTAGAAACTTGCAGGGATGGGATATTAAATTGGTGGTAGGTGTCAAGGGAGTAAAATTAAGCCTGTTATACAAATAAGACGGACTTTAATTAGTAATAATTTTATGTAAGAATATAGGTACAGTTCCTGGCGTTGATATACTGATGCAAATCACAACCAAGCAAGTCCCTGGTGTATGCAGACATGTGGTCATATCAAAGAATGCCGTGGATGTACCGCACCGCGTCGTTGAAAGTTACTTTCAAAAAGAGTAGTTACCAGCTTTCGTTGTGTTAACAGCGGATTAAAATATGCACTTAGCCATAACTTGCGAAAGCATCGGTAGATACGACGACCAATTAATTGTAGCTAGACAGATTTCGATTTATTGTGTAGCCAAGACTAGTAGTTGACTCTACAGCTTTAATTTTACTACTATTTAGATTTAAATCAGGTAGAAGATTGAGGTTACAATTTGGAATAATCTGATTTTGATGGGTATAAGAGTAGTCCAATTGCAACTGACGAAGCATGTATGCGTTTCAGATCATCATTGATGAGAAAGGTGAGTTCATAAGGTTGGAAAAAGGTTTTGCTAGGCGTAGTTGAACGTTATCTGCACACTGTCGGAAGGTCATTTATAAACACACTGAAGAGAATTGGTCCCAATATTGAGCCTTGTGGCACACCTTGTTAAATTTTCATTAAGGATAAACAACTATATCAAACGAAATAACACTTTTCAACTTGGAGAGAAAGATGCTTAACAATTTCAATGCGCTATCACTGAATCCGAAATTGTGTTTAAACACAGAATTTTATGATTTACTTTAGGTCCGTTCGCGAACTAATATGCAAACATAAATTTATATAAACTTTCGTGCAAAACTACACAAACGAGTTCGCGTACTGAGAAAATGGTAAAAAGATGAACGAAAGAAACATGTACTTTCGTTTATTTTTCTTCATACAGAATTTCAGCTGGTAAGAAAATGATGAAATCCTATGAGTTGGCCAGCAAAAAAAAAAACATCAGTTGCTTCTTTTCAAGCCAAACTTTGACGTTTTTCATCTTTTTACACAAAAGCGTTCGCGTACTTTTCTTTGAAATGAGAGGATTCTCTCTCGATTTTGAAGATTTGACAGTTTTTATTTTTCTACACATAAAGTACGCGAACGGACCTTTTATCAAATTCTTCGATAAATGCAGCAGGCATGAAATGACATATAACCTCTATCAAAATATAGTCTTATTTCTTCCAGCAGATTGACCATGGATGTGGAACAGCTGTGGTTAGCTCTAAAACCTGATTGCTGAGAACACAGTAACTTGTTGATGAATAGGTGCTTTCTAATTTGTTTTGCTATTTTTTTCTCGAAAGCCATAAGCAAGGTAAAATGCTGATCGGTCTGTATTCGGAAGGAGATGTTGGAATGACTTTCTTATCGATAGGGATAACTTTCGCATTTTTCCAAACATGAGGAAAACAAACAAAACAATTCTATGTTCATGCTTCTCGCTTATGGAACTCTCTCCCTCTTGGCATAAGAGGACTTTGTTTAGTAGACCGTTTTAGTGTATCTCTTTTTTCTTCCTTGACTGGTAGTTTAATGCAGGTTTTACGGCTTTTTAATGTTAAATATTTTATTTTATATCTTTTATTTTAATAGATATCAATATTTTAGTTTTGTAAACCTTGTTGCTTAAACTGTAAACCTTACTGTTTTTCTTTTTCTCTTTTGTATAGGAAGTTGTTATGTTAGGGAATATTTTATTTATTTATTTTTGAACAATGTGCGAGAAGTAGACCCTATGGGGATATGTCGATGAAAAAAACCGCATCTAATGTTCCACCTACTGGGTTATGCGGAAGAGAACAGACTTGGGTTTTTTCTTTTTAAATTTCTTTCGAATAAATGAATAAAACTAAAGAAAAGTATAGCTAAGTACATAGATAGGGATATGACTTTATCTACATATTTTGCGAAGAATAGAACTTTCATTTATAAGTTTTAAGTTCTTGTCAGGCAATCGCCGCGTCCAGACGTGTAGTTGCAAAGAATTTTTATATAGTGTTGTAGTGTTTCCGTAATACTCTCTCTCTTTTTCTCTCTAAACACTTTTTGTTTTCTTTTTTTTTTTCTTTAAACACTTTTTTGTTTTCTTTTTTTTTCTTTTATCGTTGATAACTGAGAATACACATCGACAACTGCATACGAAAAGAAAAGAAAATGGACGGGGGGACACCCTCCCGAGAAAATAACCGGTTTAACCTGGTCTGGTTTCCGCTCTGGTCACAGCTGCGTAACCGCTTTGCTTAAAGTCACAGACGATATACGGGAAGCTATAGACCAGGATGAAGTAACTTTGGTAATGTTGGTTGATTTTTCGAAAGCATTCGATTCCGTTCGTCCTGATATACTTTGTAATAAACTTCTGTCTAACTTTAATTTTTCCCACCTTTCTGTAAAGTTAATACTGTCTTACTTAACTAAAAGAGTTCAATCCGTCTTCCACAATCAGTCGTTATCGTCTGCCTTACCTGTTCACTGTGGTGTGCCCCAAGGCTCAATAATCGGTCCTTTGTTATTCTCTATGTTCATTAATGACCTACCACTTGTGATTAAAATTTGTCGTTTTCATATGTATGCTGACGATGTACAAATTTATATTCATTTTCCAATTGGTTTGATGGACGACGCTGTGGAAAGAATGAACGAGGACCTCGCTTCTATAGTCAAGTGGTCTTCTGATAACAGGCTTCTCCTAAATCCCTCGAAAACAAAGTCTATCCAAATTTACAAGCATTTACTTTCGTCTCGACTACCCCCAATTTTATTAAATGGTATTCAGGTAGAAATGGTGTCTAAGATTAAAAACCTTGGCATTATTTTCAACAATAATCTAACTTGGAGTGACCACATTAACTCTGTGATATCGAAAATTTATGGTGCTCTGCGGGGTCTATCAGTTTGTCGGGACAACTTACCTACTACTGTCAAACTCAAATTGGTAAAGGCTTTGATCGTACCACTAATCGTGTATGGCTGTGAGTTGTTTGTTAGCACAGATGCTAACTCTAGGCGTAGGCTAAACGTTGCTTTCAACTCAATCGCACGATTTGTATTCAATCTACGTAGATACGATCATGTATCGAGCCACTCTCGACAAATATTAGGATGCAGTCTTGACCAATTTTTAAATTTTAGAGCTTGCGCAATGGTATTCAAAATTTTAAACGAAAAACAACTGGCTTATCTGTATAGTAAAATCGTTTTCTCTCAGTCTCTTCGTTCTAGTGGTATCAGGCCTAATGTTTACACTTGCACGATTTCACGTAGGCAATTTTTCATTCATGCTATTTGCCTTTTTAATCAACTTCCCCTTAATATAAGAACCAAGGTCAAGCACAGGAGTTTTTTGTCTTTAGTCTTTTCTTATCTTAGTACTCTTCATTGATGTTTTTCCCGTTTAACGTAGCTTAATTTTTCTTTTTAATGCGAATGTCCATTTTATTTATTTTATTATCTTAAACGTCAAGAAAAAATTGAAGCATACAATTTCAGTAATTTGCAGAAATTGTATGAAAAATTATTGCGATTGTTAGTAAAGTGTATATTTAGGTAAAATCAAAGGGAAATTTTCTCCATTATTGAGGAAAAACCTGAGAAAGTATGTCAAGGCAAAAAAAATATATAAAAACAGTGAACATGTTGACCAAAATGACTTGTGCAGCTCCTGATGCAGCAATTTAAAGGCATTTTCATTTTTTTTTTGTACAATTTTGTTATTAATAAATTGTTTTTGTTCGTTTGTACTTAGTAGTATTAAAAATATGTATATAGCTAATTCGTTCAACCTAATTTGTTTCAAAAAAAAATACATTTTTGCCAAAAGTTCATTTTTATTTCTCGTCCACAATTCTACAATATTTTTTACGTTTTACTGTTCAAAAATAGTGTTTAGATACTCCTTCTTAATTTTATAGCGCAAATAATTTGATTATTCAATTAATAATTTGATTATTTAATTTAATCAGCTGAGTACTACTATTGGGAAAACGTATTAAAATTTAATTTTATTTTGTTGTTAGTTGCTTTGTTTAAGCTCATGCTTTTGTGACTGCTTTTTGTTCATAAGATTTATGGAAGTGAAGTTCCAGTGATTGTATCTATTCAATACATATTATTTTATTATCCAAAAAAGCAATTCTACTCACATTTCGTTTTAAAAATGTTTTTTTACAAACAAAAACAGCGAATGAATTCTCTAAATTTATTTGTCAGTGACGAATTTGTGACTGACTGAACATTTTAAAGCTATCAATATTTTCGACAACCAAAACAATATATAGCGGAAAACAACTTGTCCCTATTTAAGTCTCCATAGCTGCGTTTCTTAACGAAGTACCCAATACAGTAATATACAACTTTCGCTCAGATAAAGCATAATATATTATTTATTACTAAGATATTGTTATTATTTGTATGAATAACATTATATTCTCGTGTTGTTATTATGTTAAATATGTTGAATCGAAGGAAAAAAGTAAAACATTGAATATGTTGTCCTTTCGAGTAAGGATTTTTTTTTTTTTTTTTTTTTTTTTTTTTTTTTTTTTTTTTTTATAAAAAAAAAGGAAATCCAAATCCCAGAGCACTCAGACTCGGTAACGTTCCATTGTACTACCAGGCAGAAATCCTCCTTTTGGTGTAGAGGCATGTGATTGGGTGGCGTATGTTGTTGTTCCCCATGGGGATTGAACCTGCACCGCACGGGTCACAAGCCAACACACTAACCTCTACATCGTCGCCACCCTGAGTAAGGATTTAGTACAAGTTCAAAAAACCTGCACCTTTTTATGAAGCATAAGTG
The DNA here is from genome assembly GCA_949715645.1 of Portevinia maculata. Lineage (NCBI taxonomy): Eukaryota > Metazoa > Arthropoda > Insecta > Diptera > Syrphidae > Portevinia > Portevinia maculata. The sequence goes on from OX454526.1 coordinate 12,788,079, forward strand.
GCAACACTGCTCATGAAATCCTCTTGTCACCAACTACCAACATCTATGCGGCATTTTCATGCCCACAGAAGACCATTTTAAAAATGTATATTTGATTCTGGAAGGAAATTAAAAATATACAATAAAAAAATAATTAACTTAAAACAACACACATAAAAATATAAAAAAAGGCAATAAATTTGCAATAAATGCTCACCCATTTGATTGTTTGCTGTTGCTTCTATTTTTTTTTGATCAAGTGCCTCTGTCAAACGAGGGAATATTCTTTTTATTCCACCTTTCTCTAGGAATAAAAAGAATGCATTCCATTTATTCCAGAATGAATAAAGAAACACCGAAATGGATTATCCGGAATATTCCATTGAATAAAGACACGTAAATGGCTTACTCGGAATATTCCGAATGAATAAAGAAACACAGGGCAAAATAAGCGAAAGTGCCACGAATCGGAATATTCATTATTACCTTAACAATGACAACAACATTCCTCGATTTATCGTCATCTCTGGTACCGAAAAAATAGGAGAGAACCTACGACCACTTTCTTCGTACAATCCCCTTCAGATCAATCGCGGTTTGGAATTTATTTCAAACGATTTTCTGGATGTCAAGTCGATGAGATCAGGGGACCTACTGGTAAAAGTTTCTAACTTGCAGACAGCGGAAAAATTCTTGAAAGCAAATTTCGTCGGCTGAATACCAGTAAAAATTACAAGCCATACAAATCTAAACTCTGTTCAGGGAAGAATATATTCCAGATATATTATTGATATATCCGAAGAAGAGTTGCTATCTGAACTCAAGAAATTCAAGGTGATCGAAGTGAAAAAAATAATGAAAAAAGAAAAAAATGAGCTCGTACCCTCAGGTGCAGCCATAATCACATTTGATCTAATTCGAAGACCGAATGAAATAAAAATCGGCTGGCTCAACTGCAAAGTTGAGGAGTTCATTCAAAACCCAATGCGCTGTGTTTCATGCCAAAAACTTGGCCACACACAAAAACCGTTGCAATAATTCGGTAATTTGCTCCCACCGCCACACGACACCTGCCCACGTATTTTCTGCGTTAACTGTAACGAAAAAAGTCACACGTCTTATGATCCCGCCTGCCCCGCTTTCCTCCGTTACAAATCAGTAAACAAAATCAAGACTGACCGTCGCTGCACTGTTCGAGAAGCTTGGCGGATTTATACCGACAATCCCGCACTACATTAACTTCCAGCACCTAAACAGCGAAACATCGGTAAACAAAGTATGGCTGAAATTATAAAGAATCGCATAGCAATGGAGAAGAACGCTCAACAAATCATTACTCCAAAACTTAATACTGCTGGTATCTCCTCAACAACGTCCTCTGCTAAATCCATATATCAAACGGAACAAAATAACACTACTTTAAACAAATGCGCTCAGCAACCGCAAACAACTCATTTAACAAACACAACAACTCTCAATACTATCAAACACACCTTGCCACCTCATAACCTTAAGCAAAATTCACCACAAGAAAACAATGATAACAACCAACAAGCAGCAACGGTCAAAGAAACAATAGAAGTCGAACTCAAATCATCAACATCTATGGATTTAGAGACTGTGAGCACCCGCTCACTCTCTTCTACCATAAATGAAAATAAACAACAACAAAACCTCTCAAACACACAAACGCTCACTCATTTAGAACCACTCAAACTACATAAAAATACCTTTCCAAGCCACTCAAAAGAAAACAATAAACAAACATAGGGACGGGCTACAGTCCGCTTGGGCGAACTGTTGGATACCCTATTCCTATTGCTATCCCTCATAAGTGGGCGTGACAAAAGTCTAAGTATGGTTGAATTGTTAAGAACGCTCTACATATTTTGTTATATAACATTTAAAGGATTTTATCAAAAAAAAAAAACGCTCCCTAGCTCAAACTTGGGTGTTTTAATAAAATTGTTTTATTTAATTGTGGGCGTGTCAGTAGGCGGATTTAAAAAAAATAACACATGAGCATAAAGGGCCCCTAGAGAGTATATATTATAAATTTCAGCTCCCTAGCTCAAACTTTGAATTTTCAAAAAAAAAAAAAATTTAATTGTGGGCGTGTCAGTGGGCGGATTTTGAAAATATTTACACATGAGCATAAAGGGCCCATAGAGAGTATATATTATAAATTTCAGCTCCCTAGCTCAAACTTTGGATTTTCAAAAAAATTGTTTTATTTATTTGTGGGCGCGTCAGTGGGCGGATTTTGAAAAATTTTTATCGCGAGCAGTTTTAGAAGTCATAGATCATATATAAAAAGTTTCAGCTTTCTAGCTCAAAATTCTATTTTTTTTCCAAAATTTTGTTTTTTTGAGTTTGTGGGCGTGTCTGTGGGTGGATTTCAAAAATTCGTAAACTTGATTATTTCGGGACCCTAGAGAGTATATGGTTAAAATTTCAGCTCTCTAGGTCCAGTTTAAAGGCCTAATTTTTGCCGACAGACGGACGGACGGACGGAAATGGCTAGATCGACATTACTATCGATGCTGATCATATAGTAACTTTTAGGGGTCTACGGGCAATATTAAGGTATGTTACAAACTATGCGTCAAAATTAATATACCCTTAGAATAAGGTATAATAATAATGGATCAGTTGGAAATGGATATTTCAATCCTCCAATGGAACCTCCAGGGATAGTAAATGAAAGATATTCAATTTTTGTTGATCTTGTTGTTCGTTTTTTATTTTTATTTTTCACAACTTATATTTATTAATATTGTTTTTCTTATCCTATCGCGACGCGTTTCGGAGCATGTTCTCCATCATCGGGCGTATGGGTTTCGTGACTCTCCAGGGATATTCAAACAACAAACATGCCCTTGAACTTTTAATTACAAAGCACAACCCCGATATTATAGCACTACAAGAAACACATATTATCGCAAAAAACCTCAAATACTTTAATATGAAAAACTACCAGAGCTTTCATTACAACAAATTTTATCACTATTCCAAGTCAGGTATAGGTACGGTGACCATCCGTCCTTTATTTAAGAGGACAGTCCTTTCTTTTTACCTCTGACCTGTATTTTTGTATTCTTAATAAAGGACGTATTTTGTCCTTTATTTTTCAAACTGTCCTTTAAATCAACGAAAAAATTAAAATAACTGAAAGATTATTTTCAATAATGAATAATATTTGGAGCAATGACAAATCACAAATAAATGTAAATATGTACTCGTAATGGTATACTTATAACAAAATATAATTGCTGCATAACCTGCAAAGAACTAAGAAATTTTCTAAATAATAACGAAATTAATTGTCTCTGGAACACGACAATTTCAGAATGCCGGAAAGTCATGTAAATAAAAGAAAAATTGAAAAAGTGAAAGTCAGAAAAAGGAATTACTAGCGTAAAACTATAAGTGAAGATTCGACAAGTTTTGGTGCCTTTTATTAATAAAAACAAGACTACAATTTCTTCCTATTTTTTAAATCAAGTGACAGCCAGCCAAACCAACGACCATACCACGTCGAGTTAATCGGTTCTCATCAGATCACCGTAATTAAACGACGTTGGGCGCGGTTAGTACGTAGATGGGGGACCGTTTGAGAACAACCGCGTGTCGTTGGCCAGTCCCATCTACAGAGTTGAGGTAGATAATTATACGTGGTATCACAATGGACCTAAATTGGTCTAAGTGTGTCGGCTTCTGCCGACAGCCACATAAACCTAACCTAACCTAACAGCCAGCCGATTTCGAATTTTACTATGTCCGTTATTTTATGAGTAGAAAAATAAAGACTGTCTAATCTCCAAAGACGAGAGAGAATCCTCTCATTTCGAAGCAAATTACGCTAACACTTTTGTGTGTAAAAAGATGAAAAAGTCAAAGTTTAGCTTGAAAAGAAACAACCGCTGTTTTCTTTTTGCTGGCAAACTCATAAGATTCATCATTTGCCAGTTTTTAATTTCTTACCAGCTGAAATTCTGTAAACAAAAGTTAACGAAAGTATACATTTTTCTTTCGTTCATTTTTTACCATTTTCTCAGTACGCGCACTTGTTTCTGTAGTTTCGCATTAGTACGCGAACGGACTTACTATTTTCAACTAATGAGTGATAGGGACTTGAGTGGTCTTATGAGCGCTAATAAATCTGCAGTAACAATTAGCGTCCTTTATTTTGCCTTGACACATATGGTCACCGTAGGTATAGGTATACCTACTGGTAAAGAATAACATTCCCGTAATTTCCCACACTACATCCATCTCTAATCTACTCTACCAAACAGTAACAATTCAAACAAAAAAGCCTTTACTTATTACAAATATTTATAGGGAACATCAAGTTTCAGTAACCCCGGAAATTCTCAATGACATTCCTTTAATTAATAATAGCCACCACATCATATTGGGAGACTTAAATGCTAATAACATTCTTTGGGGTTCTAATGCAACGAACTCTCTAGGGAACACTTTTGAAGAATTCGCGAATGATAGAAGTCTAGTAATCCGCAATGATGGTTCGGCTACACTATTCAGCACTAGAAATTCTTTTACTGCTATTGATGTTAGCTTTGCATCCGAAGATATTGCACCTTTTCTGCAATGGGAATTAGTGGATACGGGTATGGGTGGCGACGGTGTAGAGGTTAGTGTGTTGGATTGTTACCCGTGCGGTGCAGGTTCAATTCCCATGGGGAACAACAACATACGACACCCATTCACATGCCTCTACACCAAAAGGAGGATTTCTGCCTGGTAGTACAATGGACCGTTACCGAGTCTGAGTGCTCTAGGATTTGGAATTCCTTTAAAAAAAAAAAAAAAAAAAAGTGGATACGGGTATAGATCATATGCTTATAGTTATCCGAACACCAGGAACAAGTCGTGAAAAAAAAACTAGACGCAAGGGTTAAGGAGGAGATAGCAAACTGGCCTTTATTCAAATCAACATCGCCACATCGGTTCATCAGAAACGAAGAAAATGGGTTTTGGAAGCACTGTTTATCCCCGCTAACTGACTTAGCGGCGATAGCTATCCCCGCTAAAGTTAGTGTATATAGGATAAGTTGTTGTTGTATTTTACATGCAAATTTCAAATTATCCCTATATCTGCGTGCAAAGAAACACGGCTATTGTAAATACTGGCAACTTCCCACATGATTGGAAAAGAGCCCAACTTAAGCCCATCCCCCAAAAAACACGGATATGCCACTTATTTGAAGAATATCGGCCAATATCGCTGTTACCAGTTCTCTCCAAAATTTTTGAAAAAATCATTGCGAGAAGAATCAGTTGGGAAATCAAGAAAAAGATACATCCTGCACAACACGCTTTCAGGCCAAATAGAGGTGTCCAAAGCCTCGTACACCTTTTAGAGGAAAAACTGGCTGAAAATCTATCTATGCGGAAATACAGCATTATAATGTCAGCTGACCTTGAAAAGGTTTTTGACAGGGTGATAGTTATTCTAGCGATAAGGCAACTTCATTCATGGGGTGTCCCAAAAAAAAATCTTAAAGGTCATCATTTCATTTATGACAGGAAGGACATTTCAGGTGAATGTCCAAGGCTTTATGTCGTCCACAGTTCAATTGGAGAACGGGGTTCCACAAGGTTCACCACTCTCGGTAATCATATACAATGCCTACATTGACTCACTGATATGTCAGCTTGCTAGCCCAGATATGACTCAGATTTTATCGGTGTCTACGCAGACAACATCTATACTCTGGCTTCTGGAGAATCAAACCATGTTGAACAACTATTGAAAAAAACTGATGCTGCAATTCATCAATGGGCGCAAGAAAGAGGTGAATCTGTTCCACCAAATAAAATTGAGGCTATTCACATTTGCAGAAAAAAAAAATGCACGGGTTCTTCTCTGATCCTGCGTAATGTGACGATTCCACTCAAAAGAGACCTAAGGATACTCGGTATATATTTTTCGGGAAATCTGAAATGGAATTCACAAGTAAAAACAATAATTAACCAACTTAAATTAGGTACGCAATAATGCACTTAAAATGGTCTGCTCCAAACGGAAAGGCCCTCATATTGAGACGGCCATCCGATTAGCTAAGACCTTGGTAGAGGGCTCCCTCCAGCATGGCCTGACAACCTTTATGTGGACTAACAAAAAAAACATTGAAAGTATTAACGCCGCGATTAACCAATGCTTTCGCACGGCAACTGGTGCGCTTAAAACATCGCCAATAATAGCACTTCGAAGAGAAGCTGGCTATTTATCCTTTGAACACCTTGGAAGGAAAAGATCAGTAGCGCTTATTTTTTTTTTTTTTTTATAATTTGCGTGCGCTAAAGGGATTTCTTTTTTCTGTAGTGACACAGTACCCTTATAATGGTAAAACCACAGCGCAGGCATTTAGTTTGTTGCGCAAGTAGCTCCCAGCAATTCATTGCCTATTTTTGGGTGCTACTTACTGAAAGAATAGAAGGATAGGAAAGAAGTTTGGTGCGATGGGATTTTTTTTCTCAACAGGTGGCGCCTAAATTGCTTTAGGGAGATCAGTTTTTGTTGTGTGTCCATTGCAATCATTGCACAAGGCAATCAGGGAATAATTCGGCAATAAGGAAAATGACGTCTTCGGTAATTGCCTCAGGAGTTTGTCTTCCAAATTCACTTACAACCAACAAATCGCCAACATTTAATACTCTACCACCTTGGAAAAGACGAACACTGCACGTCGATACCAGCTTAGCCAATCAAAGAAAAAAAGATACACCGGATCAACAGTTTAAAGCCCTACACAACGAGATGATCGCTAATATTAAAGCAGATAGAATCTTTTATACTGATGGGTCATTCAAAGATTGCAACTCGGCATACGCAGTGGTTGAACTATTATCCAACAAAGAAACTAAAATAATTCACCAAGGACTGCTACCCGAGCAGACGGGAAGATATATATCGGAACTCTCAGCAATTTAGAAATGCCTATCCCTCACCAAAGAGCTACCAGGGAAGAAAGTAATATTCACCGACAATCTCAGTATATTAACTGGCCTTAGAAATGAGTTAAATAAATGCCCGCCCTTGGAAAGTATTAGAAGTATACTAAACTCCTATAAAGATATCTTTTTGGCATGGGTACCCGGGCACGCAGGCAACAAAGGCAATCAAGATGCTGACACCGCAGCAAAACAAACATTTAGATAGATAGATATAATATTTATTTCTTATGGTTCCATAATACAGAAGAAGTTTTTATGATTTATAAATTTTAGAGTATTCATAATAACTAAGAACATTTAAGAAAATTTAGTAACATTTTTTACTTTTATATACATAAGTAATAAAAATAGTGTTAAATGCCACATCATTGGCTTATACAACATAAAAAGTTTTGGGTGGGGTGACCCTTTAAGAAAAACCAACAAAATGAAATCAGGAGTTCGAAAGAAAACATTAATTTTAAACGAAAGATTCAGAGGTAAGATGCAAGATACAGTATGAACAAGGAGATGCAAATAACAAAAGAGAAATTAAACTTTTACAAATGTTAAAAATGTAATTTGAAAGAAACTAAAATTTAAATTACCGGAATTAAATTAAACCAGAATATCAGAAATAATAGATTATAAGCCAATATAGTCAAATCGTAAGAGCCAAATTTTGATTTGCTTTATAAATGCTCCAGGTATTGATAATGCTCTGATAGACTGCGGGAGTTTATTAAACAAACGATAAGACAACATAGAATGAAAATTACGATAAGCAGTGGTACGGAAATTGGGAACAGATAACATATTAGAGACGTTTACACGTAAATCATAAGTGGAAATGAGACGAAAATTGCGATTACCAGACTTCATGAAAAACGTTTTTAATACCTTGAAACAATACAAATGACGAACAGGAAGAATATTCAGGTCACAGAATAAAGGAAAGCTAGGGGGTCTACGAGGTTTACGACATATAAGTCTTAAAACATATTTCTGCAATATTAGCAGCGGATGTATTTTATTTAGGTACACACCTCCCCAACAAGCAATTCCATATTGCAGCTTGGAATGGAAAATTCCGTAATATATAACCTTAAAAAGCTTAGAAGAACATATATTTCGCAGGTAATAAAAATATCTAAGTGAACATCGCAAATACTTGTTCAGTAAGTTGGTATGAAACGAAAAACTCATTCTAGAGTCCAGGCTGAGTCCCAAGTACTTAAAGTTGTCTACTGCTTCAATTAAAAGCATTGGTCACTGCAGATTACACTATTACAGTAAGTTTGAGAGGAAAGACCGGATGTGCAATTGCAATTAGTCAGTTTGTATTTTTGACACTCAGGTGCGTGGAAGAACACATTTGCATCAAATTTGGCCGAGTGAGATAAATTGAAGAACATTATTTTAGTTTTAGAGCTAATAACTAATTGATGTTCAGCAAACCAGTGTCTCAAAAGATTAAGATCACAATTTACATCAGACACCAAGTTTAAAGGGCTGTTTGAACCATAAGAGAAACCTATATCATCCGCAAAAGCAGTAGGTCAAGAGAAAACAGTGAATTGATGTAGACTAAAAACAAAACGGGGCCCAAAACTGAGCCTTGTGGTACACCTATATTAATGAACTTGACTTCGCTCCTTACTTCACCAATTTTTACTTGTTGCGATCTGTTTTTCAGATACCACCTAAGCCAATTTAGTGTGAAACCACGGAATCCGGATTTCTCAAGTTTCCTCAAGATAATTTCATGGTTAATCATATCAAAAGCTTTGGTTATATCAATAAATAAGCCCGCCGTGCATTTTTTTCCATCTAGGTGTGACATAATTTGAGAACAAAACTGTGACAGTGCATCTTCCGTCTACTTTCCTTTTTGAAATCCAAATTGAACTGGATGAAAGAACTTGGTTTTAGTTAAAAAACTCATTATCCTATTTTTCATAAGCTTTTCAAATATTTTACTGAAAACAGAAAGAAGAGAAATGGGCCTATAATTGCAGATTTCAGCAGAAGAACCTTTTCTATGCAATGGTATGACTTCTGCACATTTTAGACCATCAGGAAAGATCCCTTTAAACACACAATGATTATATATATCAGCCAATACATCCATAATGAAACATGCAATTTGTTTTAGAGTAAAACTCGATATGCCATCAGCTCCACCAGAATTCGATTTAGTTAAAGAACCAATATCTATAAGGATTTCAAGAGGAGTTATGAGCTGATAAACAAAACTACTACTTTGCAACAGTTCACAACATTCACAAATCGTCGGACAGAGCGAACAAAATGATAGGGCTGGACAAGGTTGAAAACTGCAGCCTATATTGGCAAAATAGTTATTAAATGTGTCAGCAATTAAGAGTTTGTCAGACACATCGCAGTTATCTACACGAATATTAGGTATTTTCGAAAAATTCACTTTATTAAGAATGTCGTTAACTACTCGTACTTTCCATTCGTTTTTTAAATTCCCCTTTGCAGAGCTAAATTGACCACGGTAATAGTTATCTCGGCAAATAGGAATCTCCTTCTTAAGTTCGACACACAATTTTTTATATTTCCTTCTTAAGCCCAAATTATTAGGAAACTTATTACATTTTAATCTTAGTTTATTTTTACCTTTAACTTTGCCTAATAAGTCATTAGATATCCAGGGTTTTAGTCTTTTGACAAACTTTTTAGAGGGCAGAAATGAGGAACAACTTATAATATGATTCTTAAGAGTTTTAATGAAGAATGTGTAAGCAGTAGAAGCATCACTACAGCATATACCTCTTCCCAAAACTCATAACGCAGATTGTTTTCAAGCTTACAAAAGTTAACTTTCATTCTTCTATGGGATGAATTTGGATTTTTACAAACCTTTGAGACGTTAATTATGAGTCCAGTCATAGAGTGATCAGAGATCATCAAATCGAAGACGCATTTTTCACACTTATTATACCAAACATTTTTAAAACGCCCATAGATATGATCTAAACAGCTATTTGAAACAGTCCTAGTTGGTTCATTAATAAAACATGTTAGACCATGTGATGCTAGTAAAGCAAGGTAGCTTGAAACGGTTTCACTATCATCAAATATTAATATTAAAATCGCCTACAAAAATTAAATTTTTCGATTTAAGCTTTGCCAAGAGATCGGAAAATTCTTTTATAAACATCGAAACATTGAACATATGCAATCTATAGAAACATAGCAAAACAAACACTTCATTGTTTAATTCAATGGAGACTCTCAAGACATCTGCACTAACAAAATTAACACATGAGACATCAAGAACCTTGCAGTTCTCTTTCACAAAACAACCAACTCCACCTGCAGCGTAATTTTCATTTGTATTAGTAAAAAAGTTAAACCCGAGAATATAGTAATCGTTTTTCTCCAATTGATATATCCAAATTTCAGATACAAAAACAATATCTGGAACACACGCAAAAGAATCAATATGTGTAACAAGGAAGCAAAAGTTTTCTCTTAGACTTCTAATATTCTGGTGCACAATAAGAAGCTTGCTTTTGCAGTAGGAACTATTTGTAAAAACATTATTACAGTTTAGCTTTCCACTCACAGTAGAAATCCCAAATTCTTTTGCGAACTTACCAGGCCCAACATTTTCGTACTCCATACAATACAAACCTAACCAGAGAAAATTGCATTAAGCACATGAGGCTAGGAAAAACGCTTTTCACCAGTAGGCATTACTACACCAAAATGGCTAAAGAAAATTGTGTTTTTTGTAATGTACGAGTAGAATTGTCAGTCTGGCATACTCTAGTTACCTGTCCTGTATAAAAAATAGTTCAAGACGATAGCCACTATCAAAACAATGAACAACAACTGGCTGAATTACTAAGCCCAAACAACCCAGAGTCAATCCAGCACATCAAACAAGCCACAACACTTCATCATAAATTTACAGATATTTAAATAATTAAGTTAATTGAAAAATACTGTTACTTTTGAATACCTATAATTTATTTATTTTTTGTTTCCATAAAGTTATTACATATGCTCCTTTTCATTCCATCTGTTTGTATTATTCTTATAATGATTATTTTATATACTTCAACTCTAAAAACTAAAAACGACTTCGAATGGTCTTGATACCCTGAAGTCTTCAGTGTAAATAGTTTATAAATTGACTTTGTAAATTATTTAGATAAATAAAATAAAATAAATAAATATAAATATTTATTCTTTGGGCACATAGAGAGTACATATATGATGGTTACAATTTCAGCTTTCTAGCTCGAGCTTAAAGGCCTTAAATTTTGCCGACGGATGGATGGGTGGACGGACGGACATAGTATATACACATTACTATCGATGCTGATCACGAATACCTATTTCACAAAAAAAAACTGTAAAACGACAGGTGACCTGCCTCAGTATTAATGCAGGTGATCAATTCCCTAGTAGATAAATATACCTATCCAACAACTCTTTCTTTGAATAACGGCTGATACAATACAAATTGAATATTTCCGAATCAAATACTGAAGAAATGATAGAAATCGGCTCAATTTTGGACGAGATACAGCGAAAATAGCAAAAGTCCAAACTCATAATTTCATATTTGATGGAAAATACCGAAATTATCTTTTATTCGATTTTCCTTTAAAAAAAATGTTTCCTTTCCCCTTCTATCATCTCCCTCTCATCCGGCATACTATTTGCCGAAGCGACGCAAAAACGCAAATCTTCAAAAAGTATTTTCTCTAACAAAATTCCATTCAATCATACAATTCTTATTTTTGATACAAATCCATACAAAATATCTTATCGAAAAAAAGAGAACCAAATAAACTGTTGGCTCTGTTTCCTAGACAACAGTTTATTAGTTTATACACATATTTTTGACGGTGACAAATGCTTAAGTTTATAAACAATGACGCCAACATTTTTGTTGCCAAATCTGTCGAGGTCGACGTTTTTAAATTCGTGTAGATGATAATACTATAAAGCATATATACAAAGGTTATGATCCCTTTTATGCTGATCATAACCAGGCCTTCCTTTCTATGGCTTTTAGCTTTGTATATATATGTACTTTATAGTATTCTCACTTCGTACTCTGTCGAGGTCGACGGTTTACAATTCGTGTTAATGATAATACTATAAAGTACGAGGGCGGGTCAATAAGTCCGTGACTTTTTGAATTTCTGACCTCTTTACTGAAACGGCAACACTGCTCCTGTCAACAGGCATCTGTCAGTTGACTCCTGTCAAAATTTAAACTTGCTGCGTCAGTTAGTTTGTGTTTGACAGCTATTTTTATCAGACTACTCACTAATTAGAGGAGAAAATGGAAAAAAGTGAATTTCGTGTGCTTATTAAGCATTATTTCTTGCGAAAAAAAACCATTACCGAGACCAAGGCTAAGCTTGAAAAATACTATGGGGACTCTGCACCATCGATTTCAATGGTAAAAAAGTGGTTTACTGAATTTCGTTGTGGCCGTACAAGCACTGAAGATGCCGAACGTCCTGGACGCCCAGTTGAGGTCCCTACACCCGAAACAATCGAAAAAATTCACGATATGGTGTTGGCCGACCGAAGATTGAAAGTGCGAGAGATTGTGGAAGCCGTAGGGATCTCGCATGGCTCAGTGGTTTCAATTTTGAATGATCACTTGGGCATGAGAAAGCTTTCCGCAAGATGGGTGCCGCGTTTGCTCACAGTCGACCACAAACGCAATCGTGTAACAACTTCACAGGAAGGTTTGGCGTTGTTTAATCGCAATATGGAGGAGTTTTTGCCCCGTTTTGTAACCGTGGACGAAACATGGATCCATCACAACACACCAGAGACCAAACAACAGTCAAAACAGTGGGTTTCTAAGGGTGAATCGGCGCCAAAAAAGGCCAAGGTGGGTTTGTCAGCCAATAAAGTTATGGCGACTGTTTTTTGGGATGCACGCGGGATAATCCACATTGACTACCTTCAAAAGGGAAGAACAATCAATGGGGAATATTATGCCAACTTATTGGACCGATTCAATGACGATTTGAAAAAAAACCGACCTCATTTGGCCAACAAAAAAGTTCTTTTCCACCAAGACAATGCAAGGGTGCACACATGTGCAGTTGCCATGGCAAAAAATCATGAATTGGGCTATGAATTGCTCCCTCATCCACCCTATTCTCCAGATTTGGCTCCGAGCGACTACTTCTTGTTCCCAAACCTGAAGAAATGGCTTGGTGGAAAAAGATTTGACTCCAATGATGAAGTCATCTCGCAAATAAAGGCCTATTTTGAGTACCTCGACAAATCATTTTTTTTGGAAGGGATACAAAAATTGGAGAAGCGTTGGACAAAGTTTATAGAGCTAAAGGGAGACTACGTTGAAAAATAAAAAATTTTTTTTATCAAAAAATCTGTGTTTTATTCCAAAAGTCACGGACTTATTGACCCGCCCTCGTATCTATATTTACAAAGCCTTTATACGTGGCGATGGCCGAATTGGCGATCCCGGCAAATCCGATCTAATTGTATCGATTGACACGTGATTGACACTTGAAAATTTGCAGTTTGGAAGCAGCTCTTCTTAGTTTTTTTCAAACTGGCACAGTTGTATACATACGAAAAAAAACTACATGAAGCATGGCGGAAAATGTCAATATGTAATAAGTAAACTTTTCTCCTAATCGAATATTCTACGTGACCCTTTCTTTTCGAATCATAAGTAATTTTGTTTTGTAATTTTTTGTAGAAAAGCGTTTGGCCTTTGTGCGGTTTTAAGATTTCTTAAATTACCGTCAAAGAAAATGTCAACAATCGACAGTTTAATTTCCCAAACAACGTATCAATCTGACTATCACCGTTGGCAATTGGAACCCAGAAAAAAAATAACCCCAAAGCCAGCTGATAAAACAAGGGAAAGGTCAACGCATCGGCCCGTTCAAATGGATTTGGAGATAATGCAACCATTTAAGTCGGATGTTAATGTCCCATTCAATCTGCTGCATAGAAAGAAGCGAATTATTCAAGAAAATCCCCACCTTCCGATTCCAAATGTCATGTTAGAAGACAAAATGTTCGAACTTCAGCTCAAGGCTAGACGTGAACGACAATCGGTGTACTTAGTTCCACAAATTAGCTTGGACAATGTACCCGAAGATGTCATGTATGGTAAAAACGGAAAGGGTGGTTTGGTCTCAAGTATCTACTCGTCCGACTGGAAGAAGGCTTGTGCATTTGCTCTCGAGAATTCAACACTAAAACCGCAGAAGAACAAAGTGAATGTGACATTCAATAAACGGGATATAATAGATAAATCGTTTGAAAAAACTCGTTCTACTGGCAGAGAAATAGTTTTGCCAATGGAAATTGGACTGTCAAAGTACATAACGGAGTGGGAGAAGCAGAACCCCGTTGAGTTTGTGGACACCTCTAAGTTGTTTCGGGAGAAAAATCTACATCGAGGACTGTGGGCTATATCAAACATGTTATGAAGTTCCATAAATTAACAGGTTTCCTCCCTTCCAGTTGTTCTATTTGTGATCATCATCCAGCTGCTGAAAGTCTTTCCAACGAAGAAAGGGCCGAACTTGAGACCTGCCTAAAAGAAGACACATTAAGGACACCTTATACACTGCATCCATCCGGCTATACTGGATATATTCCAAATCTAGCACTCGGGATACAGTTTCGAAAAAATAAATTTACAAAATACGATCCATATGTAACTACGCTCATGGAATCGCAGGGTGTCTTCCGTGCTTATAACAAATAAAAACAACAATCTTTTTATTGTGACCACTTTATTGTGCTGAAATGATTTTAGTTTTCCATCTGAACCACATGGCAGTAACAATTTCAGCAAACAAAGAAACAGTTGCTAGGATGCTCCCCAAAATTACAACATAAAATGCCAACTGCACGTCTTCGATAGTAAGCTCCTTCCAAGTGTAGCCCCCAATATACTTAAGCACGTCGGGCAATTGCAGAATACCAATCCTGGCCTTGTGAAACATAATCTCAATCCAGTAGTCGATTAGTCCACTGTCTAAAAGGCGGAGTAGTATATCATTTACTCGTGCCCTGTACGGTGAATCCTTAATCATAGGATATGCAAGATGATAGTTTTTTGGACATTCAGGAATCATATGAATTTTTTTCGATAAAATATAATTTATATCGCCAATAAAAAGTGCAGTGGCTCTGGTGACAGAAGCGTAGGCACCTTTACGTGACATAACCTCGATTACACGGTCTTCGGGTTCGGCGATATATAGCAATTTCTTGTCCAGTCGCTTGAAGATTTCAGAGCTACTTCCATAAAACAGGTCGTCTTTTATCGCAGCATGTTTGATGAGGATTTTCAGTTGAGATTGATCGAGCTCTTGCAGTGTGTTTATGTCCTTGTAGAAGAGTGGATTTATGTAAACGGTTGCTAGACTTGACTCAAAAATTGCCCCAAAAATTACACTAACCAAGCACAAAGAGATAACGAATATCTTTTCTGAAGAAAATGGTGGATATTTGTTGATAGTGACGCGCACCCATATTAACCACGTATCGTTCAGGATCCGAAGATATTGACAGCCTTTGGAAATTCCGCTGGATGTTGGATGCTTTAATCCAGTTTTTGTTATCCACAAGTTAAGTTTTCTTATTAATGACCATATTAAGGCCCACAGAAATGCAGCGCCAAGGAATCCCAACCACATGTCTGCTTTGACCGAAAATAATGGCAGGATTGATTGCGGAATTTTCTTAGCTTTGCGGACATAACAACACAGCTTATCCATGTAGACGGTCACAGAGAATTCAATATCTTGAGTGAGATAGTCCTTAACGAAGAACCCAGTCGCAGTTAGGTCAGTTTCATGGCGAAGGGCTCGACCAAGAGCACCGTCAAAGGATCCGTTCTCCATACGATGGCTGTAAACAAAAGAAAGAAGAATGAAAATCGCAACTTTTATTAGCATCTCACAATTTTGAATTCAATTTGAAAGAGAAATAAATAGAAATATAGTGCAAGACTGGGAGTACGAAATTTCTTCCATGTGTATGAATTGGTTTCAAAGCACATTTCCAAAAAGGTATCGTTATGTTGAGATTATATGTAGATATGGTGCCGTGACATAACCCCAAGCGTTATAAGCCCAAATCTCGAAATTTGACCTTATGTCGCATTGTGAAAGAGACATAAGGCCAAATTTTAGCATTTGCTATTAGGTGTGTTTAATGAACCTGAGCTGCACAGCAAAGTACAGAAAAGATCAGAAAAGTACAGAATTTTGTGTTCCATGAGCAAAAATCTTGCCCCAATATGTTTTACATTCTGTCACTTTGTGTTCCATGACGCTGTCCAGCTCAGTTAAGATCAGAAAAGTTCAGGGTTCTCTGCACCTCCTCTTGAGGAAGGACAACTGCGTGAAAAGTGTCAAATTGAAGACGTCAAATGTCACTGATGTCAGCTGATTTGTTTGTTTGGCATGAAATTTTGAAAATTTTTGAAAATAAATAAAAATTTACAACCAAAATAATCATAAGAAACTATTTTTAACTAATAAAAATAGTGGTCACGATTCGGACTATGAAAATAGTCAAAAAATAGTCATTAATGACTTTTTTTTTCTCTGAGTCTGTTACTGACGATCACACACGCAATGTGCTTGCGCCTTACGATATGATTAGGCCGAAATGTACATCTACCTGATTATCATCATTAAGGACGCCATAATCGTTTAGCTCACCGGCACGTAGCAGGCAGGCTATAAAATAAGGAACACAAGCGCAAAGGATATCAGTTCAGTATAGACAGTGGAAATACGGCAAAGGCAGCAGAATTTTTTAGTTCGTTTCAACATTCAACATTTATAACAGCTTTTGAATCGCAACATCAGCTATTTTTGTTTAAATGGAAAACGTACAAATCGAAATAAAATCAGCGTCGGGTCAAACATTGACGGTGCAATACTCACCCAAAACCGGAAGTTTACTTGAAAAAAGTGAGTAGAGAGTTGTCTTATCTAGAACATGTAAAATCATGGATTTCTTTCAGACGAAGAACTTCGCAACCAATTATGGAACCAGAAGTTCCCTCACAATGAAAACGTGGACGAAGATTTCAAATTGAATTCACCGCCCACAGAAAAAACAAAGGCGGTCTGGTTGGACAAGGACTGCATGCTTCTTATAACATTGTACAAAGAAGCGCATCCCAAAATTGGGAAAACATTTGAAATTAGCTCTCAAAGGAAGCTCTGGCTATACATTGCCGGTCGCATGAAGGAACTCGGCTGTACATATACTCCCTTCCAAATTGAAGGAAAATGGAAAAGTTTGGAGCGAAGTTTCAAAAACAAAACTAGTCACAATAAAAAGACTGGAAGAAATAGAATGACTTGCGAGTACGAAAAGTAAGTATATGTGATGAACTCATTTTTGTAAACGTAATGTAATGTTTAAATAAACCAACGACCATACCACGTCGAGTTAATCGGTTCTCGTCAGATCACCGCAATTAAACGACGTTGGGCGCGGTTAGTACGTAGATGGGGGACCGTTTGAGAACAACCGCGTGTCGTTGGCCAGTCCCATCTACAGAGTTGAGGTAGATAATACATACGTGGTATCACAATGGACCTAAATTGGTCTAAGTGTGTCGGCTTCTGCCGACAGCCACATAAACCTAACCTAATGTTTAAATAATTTCAGTGAACTTACGGATATAATGGTGGAACGAGCTGCCATCATTCCTACGTACCAGCTAGGCAGTACTTCTGGAAGTGGTAACAGCCGAGACGAAGTTTTAATGGAAAAAGGACTAGCTGAACCAAATACGAATGGTATAGATAATTATAATAAAGTACATACACATATTTCTTTAAGACAATAAATTTCGCCTTTAGAAACCATAATGTCGGATGGAGAGAATTTTTTGGATACAAGTCAAGAGAAATCGTTTGCAGAACAAAGAAGACCGACAAGAACGAATACTGTGGCAAAAGAAATCCGCAAATGGAGGGAGTTTCGTTCTTTAGAAAATAAGAAAAAAGAAAACCGCAAAGAAAAAGAATATGAAGAAAAAAAAATCTACCAGGAGAAGAAACTAGCGGCATACAAAGAAAGAACAGAGGAAATAAAAAGGCGAAATGATCTTTTTGAGAAACATTTGGCACAGCAGGAAAATAAGTTTCAGTAAATACTCTGCTCTATATATATATAGTAATAAATGTTGTTTTTTAAGCTTTATGCTTTATTTTAAAGTAATAATAATGAAGTAGCGTTTCCTTAGTGGCTTTATTTTTAAGTAATAAAAATGAATTAATTAAAATAACGTATTTTTTTTATTTATATTCGGTGGTATACGGCGTAAACCTGCTCGCATAATTGGTTTCGTAGACTTTAACCTTGTTGCTGATCTGCTGCATCGGGAGTACTGTTATGGTTCGAGCTTTCTTCGTTGCTGTCGTTTGTTTCGGGGTCTAAGATTAATCCATCCACACCACAAAGATTATGTTACACAAGCACAACAAAATGGCAAAGTTTTTCTATACTTCGCAACTGTTTTGTTTTGGAAATCTAACGCGGAACTTCAATTCACGGTTCTTGCTTATGTAGCGTCGGAGTTTGTGTTTTCGTTTATGTTTGTATTTTATAATGTGTAGGAATTTTGTGGTGGATGTTAGTAACATTCGTGGGTTGAGGAAAAATTTTTTTTCGTTATACGCCTACGCTTTCGACAACAAACCAGCTGTTTTGGCACTTAACGAAACTCAGGTTAGCGTTGGCTCTGATTTAACAGAGTTTAGTCTGCCTGGGTACAACTTAGTGCCATTATTCTTTCCGCATCGCGGTCTCGCCGTCTATATACGTAGTGACGTAGCCTACCAACTTCAACCTCAATATGGCCAATGTTCCAATCCGGAATTTAATTTCATTTGGCTCAAATTTCATGTCCGTAGGCAATTAATCCACTACTGTTTTACTTACAGAAGCCCCAATTTGGACAGACATTCAACTTATAATGAATTGGATGCGTTGTCTGACTCCATCACAAGAATTGTGACCCTTCATCCTCGTACTGAAATCGTCATTGCGGGTGATTTCAATATACACAATTCACATTGGCTTCGACATTCTGGACAGACAACACCCGAAGGAAGGTATGTTGAGATTTTTGCTGAGGTTAACAATCTCACTCAGCTTGTAAATGAGTCAACACGAATACCGGACATAAGCAGTCAAACCGCCAACACACTGGACTTGTTTCTCACCTCTCACCCCGAAAAATACGATATAAGCGTATTACCGCCTCTAGGTTCGTCAGACCATTGTGTCATATCAGCTTATTTCTCGTACTCCGGCCACATAGTTAAAGAGCAATCTCCTAAAAGAACCGTATGGCAATACGAGAAAGCCAATTGGGAAAAACTAAACGGTTTCTTTAAGTTTTAACTGGTCGCTGTGCTTCCTCGACAGCGACGTGCATGCTGCTGCTGATATGATAACAAACATGATTTTATTGGGTATGAAATGCTTTATCCCTAACCGGATAAAAAGTATCAAACCCAAGGTAAACGCGTGGTGTGACTCGAGCTGCAAAGAGGCTATCAGGTTAAAAGAGGTAAGCTTTCGGTCTTATAAGGCCAACCCATCTGAGGAAAACCGGAAAAAATTCAAACGAGCCAGAAATGACTGTAATGCCCACATTAATTGTGTAAAATTCTCCCACGACCAAAAGCTGAGGCAAAAAATACTACAAAGTCCCACGGGTAGTAAAAACTTTTGGTCGTTTGTCAAAAACATCAAGAATTCGGCCTCGTCATCTATCCCGACACACATTTACAACGGCATTCCAGCTGTCAGCTCTACAGATAAGGCCAATCTGCTTGCTGCTCACTTTGCAGTCAGCTCAACGCTCCCAGATTGTGCTTTGTCTCCCCCTGTACTCGAGCGCGTAGAATACTCCATGGGACCAATCCACTTTCGCACTCGTACAGTGGCTAGAGTACTTCGAGATCTTGACATACACAAGTCCGCTGGTCCGGATGGTATTTCCCCCATCGTTCTGAAGAGGTGTTCTTCTACGCTGGCAAAACCACTGCGTAAGCTTTTCTATCTGTCCTATTCTTCAGGGCTCTTTCCGGGAAGTTGGAAAACAGCATTTGTCCAGCCTGTACCAAAAAAAGGCGAGTCTTCTTCTCCCTCCTCCTACCGACCAATTGCACTTACGTCCCTTCTTTCTAAGGTCATGGAAACGCTGATCAACCGTCAGCTAATGAAATATCTTGAATCTCGAAAACTTCTCAATGACCGGCAGTATGGTTTTCGGGGCAATAGGTCCACCGGTGATTTGATGACATATCTAACCGAAAAGTGGAACCAATCTCTTCACCAAGGTGGTGAAAGTAAGATCGTTGCGCTTGATATTTCAAAGGCATTTGACAGAGTTTGGCATCAAGCTCTCTTGTCGAAAATGCGTGCATTTGGAATCGATGATAACCTTCTTCAATGGATTAGAAATTACCTTTCGGACCGTTCAATTCAAGTTGTCTTGGACGGTTTCAAGTCTGCAACTCACCAAATAAATGCTGGTGTTCCCCAAGGCTCCGTCCTGTCTCCGACTCTCTTTCTCATTTTTATAAATGATCTCCTGTCTGTTACTTCTAATCCAATCCATTCCTTTGCTGATGACAGTACCCTCAGCTTTTCATACTCGTTTCTTGGGTCACGCCCCACTTCTTCGGGTGTGGAACTGGAACGGAAACGTATGTGAAGCTCATTAAATTCCGATCTTAACAGCATAACTCAGTGGGGTACAACCAATAGAGTGGAATTTAATGCTTCCAAAACACAATGCTGTCTCCTGTCATTAAAGCAAAATTCACACACACTGCCATTATCCATGAATGGCACTTGCATCGCTGAAACCGAAAGGCTTTCAATTCTCGGTATGTATGCCAATGACAACCTTCGTTGGAATGACCACATATTCGATGTCGCCAAGAACGCTGCGAAATGTCTAGGCTTCCTTAAGCGATGCAAGGAATATTTCACCCCTTCTGATCTGGCTACAATTTATAAGGCGTTTATTTGCCCGAAACTCGAGTACAACGCTCATATCTGGTCTGGTGCACCAATAACTTATTTGGAGCTACTTGACAGGATCCAAAAACGCGCGATAAAACTCATTGGCGACCGAGACATCGCGAGATCGATTGACTCACTTAGTCATCGTCGCAATGTCATTCCACCCCTTGAACTTTTCAACCGCAATACCCGCCATGCAAGGAATGCTCATCAGTTCACCCTCAAGCCTGTATTCGGACGTACAGTGAAGTACAAAGAGTCTTTCCTCAGCCGTACAACACGAATGTGGAATACTCTTCCACGCTCAGTTTTTCCTTTACATTATAACCTACAAACATTCAAAACCAATGTGCATCGGCAACTCTCCTTTTCTTCTAATCCTAATTTCCCTAACGCCCGCGCTGTGTAGCCAATACATGATAAGGGTACCAAAAAAATCCCTTTAGTGCGCGTAAATTATATATAAAAAAAAAAAAAAAAAACTTGCAATAATACAGTTGTCTAAACCTTTGCTTTAGAATGCCAAATGAGTGTTCAATGCCAACTCTTCCCGAACTAAGCTTTCTATTAAAAAAATTTTGCTTGGTTGACAAATGGCCATTGTCACGATAAGGTGTTATAAGGTGCCTTGTGCAAGCGTATGCAGAATCCCCTAGTATAAACAATTCTCCACATAAATTTGAGAGCTCAGGATATATGTCGGAATTTTCCAAAACTCTATTGTCATGAACTGATCCTGGATAGCCAACGAAGATGTCAATAATTTGCTTCCTTTCGTTACAGATAGCTTGCAAACATATACTTATAACGTTTTTTCTATCTATGCAATCGTCCTTGGCTCGCTTAGGAGGGTCAATCTTTATATGGGTACCGTCGATAGCACCTAAATAAAATATATTAAATTTATTTCGGTTAGATTAAATAATATTAACATTACCTATTATCCCCTGAATACCAGTTTTATTATACATCCATAAGGTAGTTCTACCTTTTTCTTCCTCTGTAGGCCACCGAATAACTGAATCTGAGAGGTTGCTCAAAAAGCCAAGCGTGCGATTTATTATTCGGTATACTGTTCCCAAAGAAAGATTGAACCTATCTGCTATATCTCTGAAGGAGCACGCTTCATGTCCAGCGAACCACAAGAAGAGTGCTACATGAATTTCTGGAGAAAATGTTTTGGCCGCTTCCATTGCGATGTACTCATTCGATAATGCAAATTGTTGCACTATGCATTGATACAAATCGCGACTTACTCGAAAGTGGGTTATAAATTCTTTTTCAGTATAAGAAGGAACTACGAGGGGCGTTCAATATATTCTCTGTATCGATATGAAGGAAAATTCGAATTCAATTTAAATTGTCTTTATTTTTCAATATAATTTCCCCTAACATCAATGCATTTGTTACATCTTGAGATAAGCTTTTTTAAACCCTCAAAAAAATAAATTTCCTCTTTCTCTGCAAAATACCCTTTTATTGCCGACTCTTGCCGTTCTTCATCATCCGAAAATCTTTTTCCACGAAGACATTTTTTCAATTCCGGAAACAGGAAATAATCACTAGGGGCAAGGTCTGGACTATAGGGTGGGTGTTGGATTTCTTCGAAACCACAATCTCGCGCAGCAGCCTTGGAAACTCGCGCCGTGTGAACAGGAGCGTTGTCATGAAGAAGCAACACACCCGCTGCGAGTTTACCCCGTCTTTATACCCTATTCTAGGGGTATATTAATTTTGATGCATAGTTTGTAACATACCTTAATATTGCCCGTAGACCCCTAAAAGTTACTATATTTATGATCAGCATCGATAGTAATGTCGATCTAGCCATGTCCGTCCGTCCGTCCGTCCGTCCGTCCGTCGGCAAAAATTAGGCCTTTAAACTGGACCTAGAGAGCTGAAATTTTAACCATATACTCTCTAGGGTCCCGAAATAATCAAGTTTACGAATTTTTGAAATCCGCCCACAGACACGCCCACAAACTCAAAAAAACAAAATTTTGGAAAAAATCGAATTTTGAGCTAGGAAGCTGAAATTTTTTATATATGATCTATGACTCCTAAAACTGCTCGGGACATAAAATTTTCAAAATCCGCCCACTGCCACGCCCACAAAAAAATAAAACAATTTTATTGAAAAACCAAAATTTGAGCTAGGGAGCTGAAATTTATAATATATACTCTCTAGGGGCCCTTTAAGCTCATGTATAAATATTTTCAAAATTCGCCCACTGACACGCCCACAAATAAATAAAACAATTTTTTTGAAAATCCAAAGTTTGAGCTAGGGATCTGAAATTTATAATATATACTCTCTAGGGGCCCTTTATGCTCATGTGTTAATTTTTTTTTAAATCCGCCTACTGACACGCCCACAATTAAATAAAACAATTTTATTGAAACACCCAAGTTTGAGCTAGGGAGCGTTTTTTTTGATAAAATCCTTTAAATGTTATATAACAAAATATGTAGAGCGTTCTTAACAATTTAACCATACTTAGACTTTTGTCACGCCCACTTATGAGGGATAGGAATAAGAATAGGGTATCCAACAGTTCGCCCAAGCGGACTGTAGCCCGTCCCTATGTTTTCTTTTTAATTTCCTCCCGCAAATTACACAAAGTGGAAGCGTAGGATGTGGTGTTAATGGTTTCAACTTTTTTTTGTACTCAATGAGCAAGATTCCCTTTGAGTCCCAAAAAACTGTGGCCATGAGCTTCCCGGCAGACGGAGTGAATTTGAACTTCTTCGGGTGGTCTGTTCCTTTTTTATGCCACTGCATGGACTCTTGTTTGCTTTCAGGGTCATAGTGGTGGACCCATGTTTCGTCCCCAGTGACAATTCGATCCATAACACCGTCCGCGTTCTCACTACACATCTCCAAAAGCTCTCTACAGCATGCGATTCTCACTTTTTTCTGAGGCGATGTGAGCATTCGTGGCACCCACCTTGCACTGACCTTTGAAAGGTTAAGATGGTCATGAAGAATGGTGTGAATGGTACCAATTGAAAGCTTGGTTATCTCTGCCATCATTTTCACCTTTATTCGGGCATCCTCAAGAACAAGTTTTTCGACTTCTTTGATGCTTTCTCCCGTACAAGTAGTAGCCGGGGCGCCGGAGCGGGGGTCGTCTTCAATGCTCTCTCTGCCTCTCTTGAACTCACTTGACCACTTTTGCACAGTTGATAATGAAGGTGCGGAACCCTGGTAAACAGCCACCATCTCTTCATGAATAGTTTTTTGACTTTTTCCTTGCTTAGTGAGAAATTTAATTACAGAGCGATGCTCAATTTTCACCACCATCGTCTCAGTTGCCATTATGATTCTGTTTAACTAGAGAACGCGAATTAATAATCACATTTATATGAAATTTTACATGAATGCACTAAAATTATAGTATTACTTGATAAATAAGTCAATTTATATGTACAACCACAGCTTCACCAAGATACCGAGAATATATTGAACGCCCCTCGTACTTCTTCTAGATACCTAGAAATCGCATTTCTGTCGTCCTTTCCAACGAAAAACAGTGGCAAATCTTCTTCATCATCGCTATTGCTGGTATCCGATGTTGTAATATCCGACGAACTTAACATGATGCTACTGCCAGAATCTTCCAACATCTCGAGTATTAAAAAGTCTAAGTATTCATTTTATTTTATTTATCAAAAGCAACTTTGTGTCTCACTTTTCATTTGGATTTATTTATTTTGGAATTTAACAGCTGATATGGGAGCTGTCACATGAAGCTGTACTTTTTTGTTCTCACTTGATCTGACAGTTTTCGCTCATGTGTGCTGATCTGATCTGTTCTGTTCTGATCTTTTTTCATTAAACACAGCTATTATGACACCTTGAAAAAGCGTCATAAGGCCAATTTGGCTGTTTATGGGATTAGTTACGAAATCGCAAGTAGATTCCATAAACAGTGTAATGCCTATGGGGGGGGGGGGGGGGGGGGGGGGCATGTTGCCCCCTGCTTGGGGTCACTGTTTGATTTGGAGTAGGTGCGAAGTACGGTTTTGAAAATTTGGCTTTATGTCACTTTCCAGATTTGGCCTTATGACGCTTTGTGAAAGTGACATAATAACAAATTTCGAGATTTGGGCTTATGGCGCTTGGGGTTATGTCACGGCACCGTAGATATAGATAAGCCTTTTTTGAGCTAGCCCACTGTTAAGACCTGTATGTTTATGATGTCTAGGACATAGGTCCCTAAATTTGTTTGGCTCGTAGAACACAAGCCATGTAATAGCTCTATTTATGGATAACAAAGGCGTTGGGAGGGGATTGAAGAATGTGTGAAAGGATGTGGAAGGGACCTTAGGAAGGAAGCGGAATCAGAAGGAGATGGAGAGTTAAGTGCGTGGCATGCTAGCGTAGGACGGCTTTGCTTGCCGGATGGGGTGGTTCTTGTCCTACGCACTTAACGAACCTATAACAAAACATAAACATGCCAGATCTTACCTTTTTATATCTGACAGCGGACGGACTTCCAAAGCACAGAGGGGGCTGCTGAAGTTATTGCAGCCTGGCCAGTTCTTCCCTTCCTAAAAGTTTTCGGCCGGTTTTAAAACTTCCCCTAATTTGAAGCCGTTGCCAATTATCGGCCCATTTTCGCCGAAAGGACCGTCGTAGCAAACCCTCCCGCACCCCTCGAAGTCTCAACATAAGAAGCCATAGCAGTTTCGTGAGCGAAATCAAAACAAAATAGTTTTTTAGCCATATGGCGTGACTAACAAAGTTTTCTTTTATTTATAAAGCTAATAGCTAACATTAATATTTATGAATTAAAGCTAATAAATTAAACTTTAACATGGTAAAACAATCCTAACTTAATCTATAAATAATAAGCTTACAAATTAAAAAAAAAAAAATCCAAAAAAAAAAACAACACAATAGAAGCAAACTTAATTAAGTCTTGTTTCTCCCTTCCCCGTTCATCGCATACAAGATGGGGTACTAAATTTTTGTTCTCCCCAGTGTACCTTATACAGACTCCACCCAAATTAACTTTTCATACATAAAAAGATCTCTGTTTAGGGGCCAAATAAAGTATAATAATAATAATAATACTTGTGAGATTTCCCAGAAATACCTCACGGGCAAAGGGAAACAAAACTCATCACAACCAAAACAAAACCCACTAACCAAAAAGAATAAAAGAAAATGAACAATGAAAAAAAATAAAAAAAAAAGTATAACAAAAATCACGCAACCTTTATGAATCTAACAAAGACAACTGTAGGATAATTCTTTTAATTTAATTATCGCAAAAAAACGATATTAATATTCAATTGAATAAAAACTATAAAAATCTTCGCATACAAAATCTCCTGCTACACTAACAAAGAATTTCTTTTTTAGACAATGCCTGCGCACGAACACTTTTAACCCCGACTGTATAATCGGTGTGCCCGGAAAAATTCATAATATGATAATTGATAAATATATATACACTAGCTGACCAGGCAAACGTTGTTTTGCCATATAAATTATTTCTCGTGAATATTTTCGTAGGGAAATGAAAAATAACTAACTTATTGTAGGTGTTGGGGATGTGGTCTATGACTGAAAGAGGAATTGAACGCTGTGGACGTTTTGTCCCTTTCAGAACATTAGCGGATATTGGAGAGCGTCGTATGAACGGTGTGTATCAGCAATGAACTCAAGATTATTCATGCTGATTTTGGCATTCGAATTCGAACGATAGTTTGTCGAATTAAAAGAATTTGTATTTTGCGATTCGATCGAATAGAAAATTTATTTGAGGAAAACCGGTATAATTCGAACGAAAATAGACATTCGAACGACTTGACTATTCATTCGAATCTCAAAATAAGCATAATTATTTCATCTTCAAATCACGATTTGTCGAGTCGCTGTACGGTCACCAACCATGATTCCAGCAAAGTCGTCAGTAACAGGTGCATGAAATCGACGCATGTGCTTTCCAGCTGGTGTTTTATCAGGATTGATTACGAGTACAATAGCGTGATTGTCAGTTTGTAATTTGTGCATGTGTGATTTGAATAATTTGAACAATTCATTGTGCTCATTCAATAGAGTACCTTACGACAATGTCAGTGGCAAATGAACACAAAAAAAACCCAACAGCTGAATGAAATGAGGTAAAACAATGGCGAATTCGCATGGCGGGAAATACGTTCTTCGCGAATACTTCCAAAAAAGTTTAAAACAAATCCAATTTTAACAAAAAAATGTTTCGGAACTAAGAAGGAGTATCCAAACCACGTTTTGGAATACTAAAAATCTAACAATATATTAAGATTCTGTACGAAAAATAAAAGTGAAACCATGACAATCGCGTTGTGGCAAAAAAATATTTTTGTTTGGAAACAAATAAGTTGAAAACTTTTCTAAACAAACATTTTAGATATCTAAATACAATTGAACAGGGTTTTCGGTCAACATATTAACTGTTTTTATACCCTATTCTAAGGGTATACTAATTATGACGCGAAGTTTGATATTGCCCGTAGATCCCTAAAAGTTAATATACAAATAGTTTTGTGAAGAGTTCTTCGGTTCTTCGAATTCGAACTTCGAGTTAAAAAGAAAAGGAGATAAACAAAACACAAATGAAACGATAAACGCCGGCGATCCCTACTGAAGGTAATTCTTATATTTATTTATACATAATGTAATTTGTACCATTTTCTTTTTTTATTCTTTACACCTTGTATCTCTGCAATTTCTGTACCACTCAAGGACATTTTTTTTTGGAATTTCGGCAGTAAATAGGTATTTTCTTTGGTTTCTCAACCAATATTTAATTTCTAACGCCATCATTTTTCTCCCCAGGTGTCCGCAACAGCCATTATTTTACTGTTTTGGATAGACCCTAAGCATTTCTAATATTGAATAGTATAAAATCCATCAACTTCAAATGTGTTTTTTACAGCTGAGTGGAAAAATTTAAAAAAAAATTGCACGAAACAAAATGCTAATTAAGTCAAATTATAGCATGAAATAACTTACTTACAGTCCGGGGTAGACTACGGCCTCAACCAACAAGCCCCTCCAACCAGCCCGGTCCCTCGCTAGCTGCCTCCAGTTACGCACGCCAAGTTGGTTGTGGTCGTTCTCCAATTGACCCTCAGTGGTGGATTCAAAGACACGTTGGGCTGGTGCGTTGTTATGCATACGCTCCACGTGTCCCAGCCATCTCAGCCGTTGTATTTTTAGCTTTTTGACCATGTCAGCCTCGCTGTATAGCTCGTATAGTTCGTCGTTGAATCCTTTTCTCCACACTCCATCGTCACAAACTGGAAAGAAAATCTCTAGAAGAATCTTTCTCTGAAAGCATCCCAGAAGGTTTTCATCCGCTTTTGACAGGGTCCATGCTTCCGCACCATACAGCAGGACCGGGATTATTAAGGTCTTATATAATATCTCCTTGGTTCTATGAGAGAGGGCTTAACTTTTTAGACGCCTTCTTAGCCCGATGAAACAGTGAAGTTGTATCTGTCCATCGTGACGTTTTGTCCGAGTCGCCGATGTTGAGAGTCCTTTCTGGTTGACAGCACATATTTTGTTTTATCCTCAATTAACAGCCAGACCCATCTTCGCCGCCTCCGTTTCGATGCTTGCAAATGACACTGACAGCTCGCTACGTTCTCCCAATAATGTCAATATCATCAGCATAGGCAAGTAGTTGAACGGACTTTTGAAAAATTGTACCTCTGGTATTGCCTTGGGGGTTCCCTACAATTGCTTTAAGAACGATGTTTAAGAAAGTACCTGATAGCGCGTCGCCTTGTCTCAAACCTTTTTCGACATCAAATGGCTCGGTGGTGTTCTTGCCGACTTTGACGGAGCAACGAGATTTCTCGATCATTATCCTGCACAAACGGACATCAGCACCAAAACTTCTTTCCTATCCTCCTATTCTTTCGAATAGTAAGTAGCACCTAAAATCATGCAATACAATACTTCATTGCTAGGTGCTGCTTACTGTTCAACAAAAAAATGCGTGCGCTGTGTTTTACACTATAAGGGTACATATACAGACAAAAACAAAGCCCCTTTAGCGTAAGCAAATTATATAAAAAAAACGTTATTCAAGTCTTAATAATCATTTTACTCTAATTGAAACTTTGATATATTTTTATAAAATTGCTAACGCAACGCGAGCTGATTTTTTTTTAATAAGAGTTTACAAATTGTGCGTGGTGGATATATATTTACATTAGGTACATATGAGTGGCGGATACCCGCTCGGTTTCGATTCTTACAATCTGAATAATAGCTCCGATAAAAATACGAGTTTATGGCCAAACTAAAATACTGTATCAGCCTACTGCAAGCCTTGTTGCATGCTTACCTACGAAACAGTGCTCAGTGATGATGCCAACTGTAGGAGCAATATGCAATCTGCTTCGAGAGATCAAACACTAAGAGCATTTCAGATCAAGCTTTGGCCAAATCTGATTTGTCGTTAGATACCTAATGTAAGTTTTCTCAATATGGCATCCATCTTTAACATACATTTTCATGTAGCCACTTGAATGCCTAAGCAACTTTTTCCGGATGAAATGTGCCTGGAATGTCTCTATACCACCCAACACAGGTGAATGTCTCACTGATTGCGAAATGCCAGAGGGACAGATATAAAATTTCAGGTGGCGATTAGTGGAACGGGACAATTTGGGTGACACCATGTAAACAAATCTTATCCTAGTTATGTTCCGGCAAATAACTTTTTTAGATGCTCGGGGAGTTGAAACCCATGACTAAAGGAACGAGAACTCGCTAAATAAAAACAAAAAAAAATGTATACTGTTGATTTATGAAGTTTTTTTTCATTTTCCTTTATTTATACTTTATTGTTAACTCCTTTCTTTTTTTTCCTTTTTTTTTGAATTACTTATTTTTATAAAACAAGCAAAAGTGTATTGAACTTTTTTTTTAAATTTTGTTGGAAGTTTTTGCAAA
Source organism: Portevinia maculata (assembly GCA_949715645.1). NCBI lineage: Eukaryota > Metazoa > Arthropoda > Insecta > Diptera > Syrphidae > Portevinia > Portevinia maculata. Next base: position 12,818,056 of record OX454526.1, read on the forward strand.
ATTGTAATGTGGTTCACTTTTTTTTTGTAACTCAGTTAGGCTTTAATTTTGAGTGATAGTTTGTAACATGCCTTGATATTGATCGGACACTCCTAAAAGTTACTGTATTTGTAATCAGCATCAAAAGTGCCTGATGATTGTACCAGCCCATAAGTCGTGACTAAACAGTGACTTTGTTTTTAGGATACATCACTTTGATTTAACAATTTTGTTTGTTAACGTAGCCGTCCTTCGATCTGAAAATGTCCATCATCGCTATGGATGATGTTCGAAAAGTCCTCAGAAATTTCGACTTCGGATGCAAGCCTGCAGACTGAGTTGTGTCGTACATAGTTGTAATACATTCAACTTTAGTGTTCAATAAATTTTCAGTTTTTGCTCATGGTAAGAGTGTTTTTTTTATCGTATTTTAAACCAATATAAAAGAATAAAGCAGAGGCCCTACCTTCAGCAAATTACGGTATTACCGAACCATTCGATAGAAAGATCATTGTTTTTTGTTTGAAATATTTGTCTTCATCAAAAGAGTAATGTTAATCAGAGTGCACAATAAAGAAAGTTTTTAGCTGACGTAGTTTGTATCCACTTACCCGTAATACATATTGTCCGGCTCCTGTAGAATCAATTTACAATTCATAGCTTTTTCAATTGAGTATGCCACCTCAGCGTCTGCACCTTCCATGGATTTTATATTCCCACTAGTTTCGTCGAAGACCAATAACGAAGTGGGAGCTGGGAATATATATGTCCGCAGAGGGTATCCGTTGATATTTTTAAAAATGGTATTGAAATCCCTGTTGTCTTTCACCTCTTGCAAAGCACCATAATGCTCCTTGCTTTCATCCACAGCAAAAGGATTATAAAAGTACACCCTTTCAGATATAAGGAAATAGTTTTTAAATATTGCCAAAAGTTTCCATATGGAGCGTGCAGCAACAACTACTACACTTGGTTTACATTTTTTTTCCATTATAAAAAACTGAGTTCCAACACGGGATGAATAGGTTTCCAGTGCAATTTTTAGCTCAGTGGCTTTTAAGACAACGACATTGTTATAATTGCTACTTCCTGATATTTCGGTCGTTATGTTCGAAAACACCTTGACAGGACATGTATTTTGGTTTAGAAAAAAATTAATAAACTTATTACTGACGTCTCCACGCGTCTGAATATGTAGACTTATCTCGCGAAGAGGTTTCAACAAATTGATTAGTTTTGCCGTCAACTCTGTTGGTATTTCTATATTTGTCTTTGCCTCAAATTCAAGAACGAATAACATAATTAAGAACAATTTCCACTTAAGGCAGGACATGTCTGTTCCAATCCAAAAAAATAAATCACAAACTGATTCGCTGAAAGTGTTTGCGGTATTTATACCAACAACAGGAGTGAAATATTAATTTATGTTTACTAAATATCAAAGTAAGGGTTTTTTTTTGAAGCACAAGAGCAAACATATTTATTGCAAGGACATTGGGCAGCCATAAATCGCGATAATATTTCTTGTTGATTATTGAGTCAAATAAAAATATGTCAATCGACTTGTGCCAAGTGTTTTGATAAAAGTATCTAAGTGATTTTGTCCTTTGGTGGCCTTGTGTATTTCAAGAGGGAAAATGGAATAATATTATGAAGAAAAGCTCGCAGTAGTCTAAGTATGTCATTTGAAGAAATTCGGTAGGTAAGGTTTACTCAGTATGGGCAATATTTACAAAATAGAAATGTCCCTATAGAGTTGCCTTAATTGATGGTTAAGGGTTAAGTTACTTTAGATACAAAACATTCAAGTCTAGTACGAAGCCCAACCCGACGTCGGATGCCGCAGATGGAGATTCAGATACAAAAAAAACATTAATGAATGGACAGGTATACAGATTCAGAGTGGTAACTGGTCAAATCCTGGTTACAAAATACTCGTAAATCGAGTGAAGCTAATATCAGTTTTCGCCAAACAAAAACAAATTCGAGCGGATATACTATTCATTCGAACCTCAAAATAAGCATGAGTGCTTTCCGTGTTGATAGTGGCTATGCGCACTATCTGCTTAATAATAAGATTGAAGAATTAGATGATAGCGCATCTCCTTGGCGAAATCTGGTGAAAGTTTGGAATGGTTCGGGTAAGTTACTTTCAAATTACACATTGCATCACGTATTTTCCTGAGTGACGTATCACAGCTGAGGCAGTTTTGATGGGATCTCGAATTCCGATATCGCGTTCTTCAGCTCCTGCCGATGAATGCTATCAAATGCGTTTCAAAAGTCAATAAAAAGGCGTTGAGTTTCGACTAGGAATCTGTTGGCCTTCCAAGACTTCCCTCATATAACAGGTCTTTCATTATCGACTTGACAGTTTCAAACTTTCAGTGTGAACGCACCCTTAATCCGATTACCGAACTGTCAATGTCAAAATATCCCTGATATTCCTGACATTTAGTCTGGGAAGGATTTATGGAAAAAGCTACGCAAACTAGGTAATGGGAAACAGCGATTATCTGTACCTACTGGGATAGACTGTAATCTCCTCAACTCGCAATTTGTTGCAGCTTCTGCACCACCAATGCAAAGACATGGTCCTGTTCGGTTAACTACTTCTCCAGCAAACGATGGTGCAGAACAATTTAACTTTACTCGTCTAACAGATGAAGATGTAGTTGAAGCTGTGCTGTCTATCAAATCAAATGCAACAGGCCTGGATGAAATAAATCCGAAATTTATAAAACTCCTTCTTCCTTTTATTTTGAAGTACATAACGCACATATTTAATACTATACTAACCACCTGCGAGTATCCTCTTTTGTGGAAAAAGGCAAAAATACTTCCGATACCTAAGTCACAGAATCGAATGACCCCCGAGTATAGGCCTATTGCTCTTCTACCCTTTTTATCCAAAGTATTTGAAAGTGCAATTCTAAAGCAGATGCAAGTATACTTAACCAGCCATAACCTCTTAAGTTCCGCCCAGTCCGGTTTTCGTGCGAAGAGGAGTTGCACAACCGCACTTTTACTTGTTGTCGATGACATTCGGAAAGCCATGGACGCAAACTGCCCTACATTTTTAACACTACTGGATTTTTCTAAAGCGTTCGATACGGTAGACCACATAATTCTCGGCGAAAAACTGTTAAATAAATTTAAATTTTCTCCACCTACAGTTAAACTAATTTATTCCTATTTAACGGGTCGCCAACAATGCGTGGCAGTAGGAAATCAAACATCTTCTTTCATTGGAGTATCGGCAGGGGTGCCACAAGGTTCCATCCTGGGGCCGTTGTTGTTCTCTCTATATGTAAATGAACTTCCTCAAATCATAAAATACTGTAATGTACATTTGTTTGCCGATGATGTCCAATTATATTTGTGCTGCCCGATGGGTAGTATTAATGGAGCTATTCAAGACCTAAACAAAGACCTAGAGACTATTCAACAGTGGGCGCTAAAACACAACTTGACTCTTAATCCACAGAAGACAAAAGCTTTATGTATCCATAAAAAGAAATTGAATACATCAACCCTTCCGCCAATCAAATTAGGACAATCCTCTATAGAATACGTCCATACGGCTAGAAATTTTGGATTAGTCTTCAATGATAATCTGACTTGGCACGACCATGTGGCAGTTACGACGGGAAAGGTTTATAATGGTCTCCGTTTGCTAAGGTCAACTCAAAGCTCCGTGCCCGTCAAAACCAAGATGCTGTTAGTCAAGACGGTACTTTTACCAATATTGCTGTACGGTTGCGAAGATTTTTGCAAAGTTGACTACAACAGTAGGCGTAAATTAAATGTAATATACAACAACCTAGCAAGGTACGTCTTTGATAAAAGATATTTCGAGCATATTTCTAGTTACTCAAAACAGATAATGGGTCTCAGCTTTGATAATCTGATTATATTTAGGTCGCTAACTCTACTGCACGGAATTGTACAGACACGTCATCCGGAATATCTATACAACAGACTACATTTCGCCAGCTCGCAGAGAACAGCTGTTCTGATTCGGCCTATTTTTAATTCCTTACAATCTGAAGGCACATTTTTCGTCCATGCCACTCTCTCATGGAACTCATTACCCGTAGCACTCAGAAGAACCGTAAATGCAAACGAATTCAAAACAATTCTTCTTAAATACTTGGCCAATGATAATAATTAATGATCTTAAAGTAAAAATAACTTTTAGGTATTTTAGGTTTATATGTAATATTTATATATTAATTTTCTTATGTTATGATACAATCAAATTGTAATTATCCTGTTTCCCAATACGAAAGCACTCGAAGCATTTAACAATAATTTTATTAAGCCTTTCACAATTCATAAGATAATTGTAATCTTGCTGTGAAACTATTTTTGTTTAAATAAATATGAAATATGAAATATGAAATATTCAGTAAAATCAACATTTTCATCGTGGTACAGAACACGAAGGAACAACGTTTACAAATTAAAATTTACTACCGCAATTTCGAGTCGTTGGCGCAAATTTAAACCGTTAACGCCAATTTTCGGCCGTAATTTTCGTCCCAGTAGACAAGCAATTCATAGTCTAGTGAACAAATTTGAGTCAGAATATCCGCTGCTTGATGTTGCCATGCCAGTGAGACTACGTTTTGCCCGAAGTGTGGAGAATAATGATGCCGTAGAGGCGTCCGTCTCAAACCAGCCAAATCAGTCGATTCCACGGCGCTCTCAAAAATTGGGCATCTGCCAGACCACATTATGGCGAATTTTGCGTAAGAATCTTGGCCTACACCCTTACGAGATCAAGCTGACTCAAGAACTAAAGCCAATTGATCATATATGAAGCCACGAACGTTCTCGAATTGGGCTCTGGACATAATTGCAGAAAATAAAGAATTTCATCGCAAAATCATCTTCAGCGATGAAGCGCATTTTTGGTTAAACGACTTCGTCAACAACGAAAATATGCGTTACTAGATAGGTGAGAACCCTCATGTTTATGTGCTTCATGAAGCAGAACTTCATCCGCAAAAAGTCACTGTTGGATGAGGTTTTCATTCCGGTGGAGTCATTGGGCCGTTTTTTTTCGTCGATGAAAATGACCGTCACGTTACGGTAATTGGTATTCGCTACAGAGACATGTTGTACCGTTATTTCTTTAAGCAATTGCATGAATTGGACATCAGAGATGTGTGGTTCCAACAAGACGGTGCCACAAGCCACATAGCGGGTGCAGCAATCGAGTTATTGAAGTCTCAGTTCGGTAAACGTTTTTCCCCGAGAAACGACGGGTCCGTTGGCCGCCGAGATCGTGTAATTTAACGCCTCTAGGGCTATATTACATCATTGGTCTATGCTAACAAGCCGGCGACGTTAGAGGAGCTTAGAGCCTATATTGAAGGAGAAATAGCAGCCGTATCGGGCGAAATGTGCGGCCGAGTCATCGAAAATTGGGTTCAACGTATCGACCGCTGCATCGAACTGTTAGAAAACTCCTTGCGGACACTCACTACATGGACAAGAAAATGCGGTCTTGGGATCAATCCACAAAAAACTGAAATGGTGTTGTTCACTAATAAAAGAAGAATACCAGAATTCAAACCACCGGAAATTGAGGGAATACCCTTGAAGGTGGCGGAGAGTGCCAAATATCTAGGAATTATCCTCGATAGGAAGCTGAGTTGGAAGCCAAATGTCGATGACAGAGTTAGGAAAGCGGCTAACGCTTTCTACGCATGCAACCGTATCTTCGGAAAAAAATGGGGTCCAAACCCTAAAATATTTCTGTGGATGTATACGGCAATTGTGCGACCAATACACACATACGGGAGCTTAGTCTGGTGGCAAGCCACAGACAAGGCAACCAATCTCAAGGTGATGGCAAAAATACAAAGACTAGCATGTATAGGGACAACCAGTGCAATGAGAACAACCCCAACCGCTGGCTTGGAAGCCATTCTCAATCTGCCACCATTGGATCTATACATTCAGGAATCGGCTGCAAAAAGTGCCTTGAGGATCAGCCAAACAAACAGCTGGAACCCGAGTCAGTTTGGACATGCACTGATTCTGAACATGTACATAGGGAACAACGTCATATCTGACTACATGTCTCCTTACTTAGACTTCGAAAAACCATTCTCTTGTTCATTTCTGAGCAAGGAGGAATGGTACGCAAACGAACTCATGAAAAGGAAATCGATTTCCATCTTCACAGACGGATCAAAGATGGACTGTGGAACGGGTGCTGGACTTTTCTCAGAGGAACTACACATTAACAGATCGAATAGATTACCTGATCACTGTAGTGTATTCCAAGCAGAAGTCTTAGCAATCACTGAAGTCGCAAGCATGGTATCAATGATGGCGATACCACGTAATGATATTACCATTTTTATTGATAGTCAGGCGGCCATTAAAGCGGTGTCAGCCACAGAAATAAAGTCCTTGCTTGTTCGCCGTTGCCGCGAGGAGCTCAAAGCTCTTGGCGCGAAGCACAAAACGAGTCTCTGCTGGGTCCCTGGACACAAGGACATATCCGGTAACGAGCGAGCTGACGAACTGGCAAGAAAGGGGTCTGCGATGGACCATGAACAGGCACTGCAGTCGGTTAAACCACCACTCTGCAACCTCAGAGAAAGGGTGGAATACAAAACACGAATGAAAGCCAACAACAGGTGGTGGTCACTAACCACTTGTGACATATCACGCAAGCTTTGGCCAAAATATGATAAGGGCCGAACCAACAAACTTTTACGTTACGACAGGACATCGCTGTCAAAGTTGATCGGTACTCTTACTGGCCACAACCTGCTAAGGAATCACACAATGAAACTAAATCTCAAGGATGACGACATTTGTAGAGGCTGCGGTGATGAGGAAACCCATGAGGACACACCTCACTTTCTCTGTCACTGTCCAAGCCTTTGTCACCTGAGGAACAGAACACTTGGAAGATACTTCTTCCAAGACATTCAAGAACTTTCTGATGTCTCACTATCAAATCTTTACAGATTTATACGGACATCCAAATGGCTGGACAAACTGGAGTAAGAAGGAAACCAATGACGAAGGACCAAGGCCAGAACAGCGAGGCCAACACTCCCAACAAAGGGTATCACAATGGGACCACATGGACCTAAGTGTGGTGTAGCAGATTCGTTCTGTTCCATCAGCCCGTTAACCTAACCTAACCTATCGACCGCTGCATACGTTCCTGTGGCGGACATATGAACAAAGTCGAATTCCATTCATAAATGTTTTGATAGTAATTCAAGCCAAAATTTTTGAGATATTTTAAGTAGTTTGCATTTTATTTAAAAAAGAAATTGTCAAGTCCTAAATGAAAGACCCTTTAGAAGTACCCACCCTCAATGGTTTCTCATCCTTTGTAACTCATCATATGGAGAAAGATTCACCAATTATGTCCAAAAATTGTTCAAAAGTTACAAATACAGGAATGCGTCTTATTAAAATGTGAGCCAGAATCAATGTCGCTTTACTTACCTAAGGTGGACCTACAGTCTGATGTGAACCTGCGGCTCAATCAGTACGCATGTCCAGTTTGCGCGGTCTTTGTCTAGCTGTCTTCAGTTGCGCATGTCAATGCTTGAACTTATGCGCACTACAAAAGACGAGGTATTCTTCTATTGCGACGTCATTCTGGGTTGAAGTCGCATGGTCACCTATAGGCCAGTGTCCCGTGATGATCGCTGTTATTCTTGCGATGTCTTTTCGGGTTCTACCTAGAAGGTCGATTGTTTTAGCCTTGTTGTAGTTTGGCCACGTTTTTCTGGATATGACGCATGCAGTCAGCCTGCTCCATTTGAGGTTGGCTTTCTTGAGGTATTCTGCATTGATATTTGCCTTAAGTGCTCCGAGCGGAATATGGACTAGTTCCGCCAGAGAGCAGTGGAGAGCTGAGCCTTGCCTGGCCAGTGCGTCGGCATGTTAGTTTCCATAAACGTTACTGTGCCCTGGAACCCAGATCAGGGTAACCTTGAACTCCCGACAACGAAATTGACAATTCCTGTGAATATACATTGGAAGATGGGAGAAAATAATTCGTTCAGATCGCATACCTCAATGTATGCGCTGCCAAAGGTTCGGGCACAATGAAGCTAACTGCAGCATGCAGTTTAGATTTATCAAGTGTAATAAGGACCACATACCATGGAGACGATCCTCTTGTCAAGGAGAGAGTTGACGACATGAGTGTCCTCTCTTGTGTGCTCTGCCGGAGCATACCGTCAACTTCAGTGGTTGCTCAAAGTACCAGGATCTGCAAAAGCGAGTTGGGCCAAAAACACTAGTCGGAAGAAGAGTAGCGTCAGAACAGCCGCACGTTGTCTAATTTTGTGGCACCCAACGTGGCCTTTGCCTAAATGGCAGCTGGACCGTGTCAAGCCCAAATGACATCAAATCCACCAAAGGTATTCCAAAAGGCAAGTGAACCTATACCTGAAATCTATCCTTCTCTCTGCACGGAAATATCGATAAGTTCCAGTAGGTTCCAGTCGCTGGCAGCATGCACTATATGCATTCTTCTACATAGTCGGAGGAGTATATAATGTGGTTCTAGTTTACACTCATCTGAAGCACATCCACACACTCAATTTACGACGGAAGTGAAGACCCCAGCCTTCAGCAAAACTCGGAGAAAAATTATTAATTCTTGGCTGGAGACTATGGCGGGCCAAACATGCGACATGGGAAAATGTTTCTTTTAATCCTAGGAGCAGACTATTTCACGACTAATGCCGCCACAATGATTGACTTTAAGCTCGAGTAGTATCCAACGGATACATCTTCTTTTCCGAGAAGCTGTCCTTTCCAAGAGTTGGTCCTATTGTACGCTAGACTTCAACTGACGAACACAGATCAAAACACGCGGAACTGTTTTCATGCGTTTGAGTAGAATAATGGCCAGAACGGACTCGCCGCAGCATAACAATACAGATCTAGATCAAGCAAATGCTGTGGAGGAGTACGAAGCGGTGTGTTCGGAGCGTACTCTCTATGTACTTTTCATTTGGGTAGTAAGCCCCAAAGATCAGGCTAGTGTAGCTGGCCATCGGCCTTGCAACGTGCCTTCGTGTTCGAGTCACCTTAATGAGGAAATTGTCAATTCTATTCAACTGATGCCCATCGTATAGGACCTTGTTGGGATAGTATTTTATATAGTGAGATTCAGGCATTCGGAGCAACCGGAGACAGGCCCTAGGACATTGTCTCTCCAAAACCCGAGTCATTTCCATATAACTAGGCGCTATATGAAACCGCAATGGACAAATATAAGCTATGATCGGCCTTATAAGGGCCACGTAGCAAATCACAAGAAATATAGATACTGGTCAACCCAGATACTCAGATATCTAACTACACTTCTCACCGCCATGGTTGCCCATTTTGTCCAATAATGACCAATTTCCTCCAGTTTTTTTTTTTTTTTTTTTCTTATAATTTCCGTGCACTAAAGGGATTTCTTTTCTGTAGTGACACAGTACCCCTATAGTGGAAACCACAGCGCAAGCATTTTTGTTTGTTACTGTAAGTGGCTCCCAGCAAATGATTCATTGCCTATTTTTGGGTGCTACTTACTGTATGAAAGAATAGAAGGATAGGAAAGAAGTTTGGTTTCGATAGAGGCCCCAGTCAATGTTGTTCTGAACAAGATCGTTTCCGTCTTCTGAAAGTCGATTTTCAACTTCCAGTCATCGCAATATCCCTTAATTTGATCGAGATCGTTAAACAGGATCGGAGAATTCACCGGCTCTGCTGTAAACCGTTTTTAATTTCAAAGACTCTGCTCGAAGTAAAGTTGCCACATTTGACAACGAACTTCTTTCCCGTAAGCATATTATAAATTACATATAGCATAGGTTTGTGCATCCCCCGCCTGGTCAACTTGTAGAAAAGTCCCTTTAACCAAACGGTGTCGAAAGCCTTCTCAAAATCAACCAGACAAGCACCCGTGCATTGGTTCTTGCATTTATTCCACTGAATGTCGGAAACCAGTTTCGACGCGGCATGAATAGTGTCATGCCCCGCCCTGAAACCAAACTGGTTGTCCGGAATGATGTTATTGTCCTCGACCACTTCAACAGGGCTCTATTGACAACCGTTTCAAAGACCTTGCTAATATTCGGGAGCAAGTTAATTGACCGGAGATTTGCAGGGTTCGTCCTATCTTTACCCTTTTTCGGGATAGAGTGTACCACAGCTACCTTCCAATGCGCCGGATAATATGCATTATTCAGCGCATTGTTAAACAGCGTGGTAAAAATATCTACAGCCTCCAGAGGCAGGTGTCTGAATACGACGTTTGGGATACCATCCATCTCCGCCGACTTTTTATTCTTTTATGACTCAAAGATGTACAGAAGATCGTCCTTCGACGCGAACAAGTGCAATGCATCTCGGCCATTGGCGACAACTGCATTACCATGGTTTTCATCATTGAATACAGTGAATACGTTATTCTCAGATCGCCAGTTCTCAAGTACGGTGCGCAGATAGAATTGGCTCACGAGAGCCCTATTCTCAACAGGATTGTTCACCGTATACACGGCCTCGAAACAAGCGCCCAGCAAATCCACTTTGTCCTGTGGGTCCTCGAACACGAAAAAATCGTCGTTTGAAGCGACACTTTCTGGACTTATTCCAGCAGTCAGTACTGTCTGTCTGTTCTCTGCTGTCTGCGAGATTCCAACACAAAGAATATCATTGTGATTCTTCCTCCTGAACAACGAGAACCGATTGATTCGACGTGGCAAGGTCGTTGGCCTCTCACAGAATTAAAAGTGTATTCTTACTGTGTAGAAGTACATACTCAATAATGAAGCAATATAAATGCGATATTTTAAAATCTTATTTTACTTTATTAAAGTAGCAAGTCTTACTTCAAATCCTGTTTGAAGCAACTTGCAATTATTAACGAATCAACCCTAAAGAGGACACAAGATTTGGTTACCACAACTCACCTCAACAATGAGCTGTCGAAATTTTCCGTTCCCCTCTCTACGCTTAACTCCCAAATGGTTCAACTTAATACGTACATGCGTGACCATTTAACAGTCCTTGGAGATCTACACGCTGCGGATAAATCGAACGCGATCCACACAGCTGGTATTAAATCTTTGGCTGCTGCAACGACCGTTCAGAATGAACACCTGGATGTAGTAGAAGCTAATCTAAGGTCTCTCAGAGAAGAATCGGCCCATATTAAGTTAGCTGTAATGGATATTGCGGAGGAGATAAGATGTGTTTCTAGCAATTTGGAGTCCAACCATTACCAGCAACCACACAATAACACTTCCATACTCGATGAGCTGCTGAACATCACGTCGCCCCAAACTGCAATTCCACTTGCTTGCCCAACTATTCACTTGGAACCAATAATTTCTAATAATCACCCGACCTGCACGACGACCACAACAACTCTAACGCTACCTGGGACTTTAAAAACACCCATAACAGCCTTGGACAAGCCCACTCCTATCACAACTCCAGCCGCTATCAAGGGACCACCTACACCGATCTACCTTAACCGATTCGGCACGCTATGGACACTGGCTGATTGGAACAAAAGGCTGGACAAAATTTAAAAAGACGATTCATTCGTCATAAAATGCGCCCCCGGCACGCTGACGCCTCTTGGTTGAAGAACTATTTCCAGCGGAAATTCTCTATCACCATTGCCAACTGTCAGAAGATTTCCCCGGCTAAGTCCAATAGCAGTAGTTTCAAACTCGACATACCCTCGAAATACAACTGGCTTTTTTCGAGTCCCTCCAACGAAGTGAATTTAGGAGATATGTCCATCGCTAAATGGTCTAACGCAGGAGTTGTTCGGCCTAGGATGGGATCCAATAGCGTTAAGTGTAACATTAAGCCTACTAAACGTAAGTCATATAACCCCATGTCCAACAGTAACCTCGATCCTAACTGGAGTTTCAAAGCTGGAACTTTTCCATTATTCTCCCCTCAACTCCGTCAACCCATACCCATTCCTCAACCCGCCCCCAAAATATCTACTCCTTCTCGCTCCCTTAATTCCTCTAAGCTGACATCTCCTCACAGTTCCTCCACTCGACCCATGACCAACTCGACGTCTCCAGGGCTTCAACCAAAACGGGTATCTTTTAATTTGACCCCAAACTCCACTGACCCTTCGACTTCTGCTACAACTTCCTCCAATTACCCGAATTTCGTTCACTCCCATATTCTCAATCCTGCCCAGCCTTCCCATATTAACACGCCAACCCCAACCTCTGAAGCGTTTATCGATCCTTTACTTCCCCCAACCATCAAACTAACATCCAAATTTGTTACCCCTACGTCCTCGAACAATGACCTCGACGGCCGTTACGTTATGGCTCGGCTTCGAGATCGCAGACTCTTTGAAAACGTTCGCCTATACCTTGCCTACTTGCATGACAAACCTGAATCAATCTGCATTGACGGAAAGACTAAGACGAATATTCAAATCTCAATTCAGAAAGAAGGCCTCCCAACTGATCCCACTGCACTCCGTGATATTTACACCCGCTTCCATGAAAGCTTTAACATTTCCTCTACTAATGTGGCTAAGGATCTATCTGCTTTTGCTTCTCATATTAACTCCAAACGTATCTCATATCTTCAACGTAACCGAGTTGATCACAATAATTTTTTTCGTCCCTAAAACACCTTTGGCCGCCTCAGATCTGAAATTGCCTCTATCCTTCTACTATCAAAACGTAAGAGGACTACGCACCAAAACTCACGCAGTTTTCCGTCGTACTCACACTCTTCCTTTTGATGTTTATGTTCTTACCGAAACTAATCTTTCCCCGAATATCTTAAACCAAGAGTTGTTTCCAGCATCTTTCAACGTCTTTCGTGATGATAACGTCACTTGTCTTCTAGACATACTTCCCTGCCGTGGCGTTCTCATTGCAGTTCATAACAGCTTGAACTCTTCCATCATCTCAACATCAACCTCCCCTCTTCTAGATTTTGTTGTAGTAAAAATCTCGCTCGTTAACCGTTCTCTCTACGTAATGTGCTTCTACATACGTCCGTCTCAACCCATCGAATCCTACCAACTCGTCGTGGATGCCATCGACCATTTACTTGATACTTGTAAGCCAAACGATGAAATCATAATTTTCGGCGATTTTAATCTCCCTAATCTACAGTGGAGCTTATCGGAAGATCAATCTTTCTTCGTCCCAATAAACCCGATATCTAGTAAGGAATGCCTTTTTGTCGACCGCGTAACTGATTCTGGGCTTTGTCAAGTCAGTGGTGTTAAAAATTATATGGGACGACAGTTGGATCTTGTTTTCACAACTGACCATGTAAACTCCTCAACCATTGAAAGTTCTTTACACCTTTCTACTATTGACGCTTACCACCCTCCTCTGCTCCTTTCTTTCTTTTATCACCCCTCTTCCCAATCCCTGCCTCCAACTAACCTGTACTCCTACGACTTCCACAAAGCTAACTTCCGAAAGATCAATGACTTTCTGAGCAGAATCGAACTCAACTTCTCGAACTTATCCGTTGATGAAGCTGCCACCCGTTCTTATGACGAAATCTTTAAATGCATTTCCTTATTCGTTCCATATTCGCGCCATAAAATCTCACCATCTTCCCCTCCGTGGTATAATAGGAAACTGCGTTCACTTCGTAATAAACGTAACAAACTATGGGCGATCTATCTTCTAACCAGAACTACTACAGATTATTCGAATTATCTCGGTTCGTACTTACAGGTCTCTAACCTTTTTCACTGTCTCTATCAACGCTATCTTTCTGATGCTCAAGCTAACCTCATCAAGGACCCACGGTCATTTTTTCATTTTGTTAATTATAAAAGGAAATCTGATGGATATCCCTCCTCACTCTTGTTTGAAGGCGAGTCCTTAACGGACCCATTTGTAATCGCAAACTCTTTTGCCACCGTGTTCAAGCAGTCCTTCACTGACGGCTGCCCTGAACCGGATCACTCCTACTTCAGTTATCTGAAAAACTATAACGTTGGCCCATTCATTTTACCCACCTTTGACCATTCCACGGTGTGCGACAGACTTCTTCATCTCAATGATGAATTTGTACCCGGCCCAGACGGCCTTCCAGCCATTCTTCTCAAAAAGTGTTCTGCGATTCTTTCACCTTTTATTGCCAATCTCTTTAAACATTCCTTATCTCTTGGGAAATTTCCTAAAATCTGGAAAACGTCCTTCATTTCACCTGTTCACAAAAAAGGGCCAAAGAATAACGTATCTAACTATCGACCTATTGCCAAGCTGTCGCATTTACCCAAGGTTTTCGAAAGTATGATGTACGATTCATTATCCTTTCAGTGCAAGTCTCTTATCTCCCCCCTTCAGCACGGTTTCCTTAAAGATAGATCCACAACCACCAACCTTGTTGACTTTGTCTCCTTTACACTTTCTGCTTTAGAAAGTGGCAATGAAGTGGATTTAATCGCTACTGACTTCAGTAAGGCATTTGACAAAATATCTCATCGTTTGATTCTTTTCAAACTCTCCTTCCTTGGCTTCGATCTCCCACTATTGAATTGGTTTTCTTCTTACCTTGAGAACCGATCTTATAATGTTCGTTTTCGTTCTGTTCTCTCTTTGTCTTTTAAAGCCACCTCTGGTGTTCCACAAGGTAGCCACCTTGGACCTTTGATTTTTATTCTGGCTATAAATGATATTGACAACGTCATCAACTTCTCCTCCATCTCCCTCTATGCCGATGACGCTAAATTCTTCAAAATCATTTCTTCTCCACACGACTCTGATCTTCTTCAACAAGACCTCAATAGTTTTTCGGTCTGGTGTCAAAAAAACTTTATGGAGCTGAATATTGCTAAATGTGAATCTCTTACTTTTTCACGCAAACGGATTCAGTCTCCCCCCAGATGTTACTATTTGAACAACCAACCCATTGTTACCGTTCTAACCATTCGCGACCTAGGCGTTTTGTGTGACAGAGAGCTTAACTTTCGGTCACATATTGACGAGATAATCAATAAAGCTAACTCAGCCCTTGGTTTCGTCAAACGGTGGTCTAAAGAATTTACCAATCCCTACGTGACAAAATCCCTTTACATTACCTACGTCTGCCCACTCCTAGAGTACGCTAGCCAAGTGTGGGCACTATACTACCAGGTCCACATTACAAGAATCGAAAGCATTCAACGTCGATTTCTCCGTTTTGCTCTTCGTGGGCTCCCGTGGAATAATCACCTTATCCTTCCACCATATCACGAACGCCTTAATTTAATAAACCTTCAGACCCTTGAAAAAAGAAGGGATGTGGCTGACATTCTGTTTATACATCGTCTTCTCACTGGCTCCGTTGATTGTTCCTATCTTTTGAACTACATTGCCTTTAACACTAACCCTCGGAATTTAAGATCCCCTCCTCTTTTCTATCTTCCCACCCGTCGCACGTTGTACGGCTTGAACGAGCCGATATCCCGTATGTTGCAGAAGGTCAATTATAACCACCTCCTCTTTGATTTTAATCACTGCACTACCTCCCTCAAATCTACCCTCCTCCATCCCTCACCGTCCACCTAATTTAGTTTTAAGTAGTTTTTAAGCCCTAGCTGTAAGTCTTAGTGTAATTAGTTTTTTAAGACCTAAATAGCTTGTATTAAGCTGAATAAATGGGGGTGTATGCCCCCACCAAAATTAAAGTTATTTTGCCAAAATAAAAGCCACTCTAATACACATGATTACGTTCATCTAAATTAAAGCCAAACGGGAAACGGCGTGGATCTTCGGCGAATCTTCCCAACACCTCTGTCACAATTTCATATTCATTTTCGTTGACAGATTTCCTGTGGACACTCATTATTCATTTACCATTTAAACGATATTCGATCATTGTTGAACGAAGCCAAGTCTTCACTCTTCTCAAAGTACTGAACGTCCTTTCAATGGAGCGTGTGGTACATGGTAACGCTAGGGCAATACAGAGAGCAAGTTTTGTTGTTGGGAAAAAAATGCCTGCTTCTTGTACAACATCACACAAGTCCAGTTTTTCTAAATCTTCGGTGGATGAATTCATAGCTTTCCAATGATTTTACCATAATTCAGCCTCGCCATTAAAACTTTGTAACGCGTAAAATTCGGTAAAGTTTTTAGATTTTTCTTTAAAATCCTGAATGTACAATTTCAACATATTGGATGGATGCAAAAGAAATAAAGAATATGCTGGTAGATTTTCATCCGAGAATCTATGTTCAAGTGCCGAAGTGAAGGAATCGTAATACGGAATCAAGAGCGATCTCTTCCAAAATTCGGCAGCATTTGATGAAAGATGATTAGACCGATGTTTTTGATGGCTCACTATTCTTGGCATTTGAAGTTCTACATCAATTTCTTCTGCAATCACTTTTGAATCAGCCATAAGTTCCTCTATTCCTGAATCCACATGAGTCCGATGATCCTTTGCCAGTTTGATGATTTTATGAACATGTTTTGTGCATCTAAGGAGGTCCAACTTTATTGACTTAATAATATTTACAACTGGCTCAAGGTAGGCAGAATATTTTGCTATTAGTACAAGGCATGTAAAGAACGTTTTTTGAGTGATGACACAATGCAGCTGGAAAGCGGTTGTCTTTGTAGCTGAGTTTCTTTCAATAGAAAGTTCTTTCAATCCTTTGACTATGCTGCTGAAATTATATTTGAAGATTGCAATGCTTTTGTATTTTTCAGACCATCGAGTTTCGCAAAAAGCTGGAATGTTTGGAACATACTTTCTTCTTGTGATAGAACTACAAACTCTTCGCGAATAACTTGTCTCTTTTGATCATAGAATCGAATACCAATCGAAAGTTGTTCTTTGCCTGATATGTCACGACTTTCATCTGTCATCAAGGAATAAGCATCGGCCTTTTTGACGTCCCTTATGATTTTGACTCTGATGACTTGGCCACACAAATGAATAATTTCATTTTGAATTCTCGGAGAAAGGTACGTAGCATTTTTCTTTCCTTCTTCAAAGTGCGGCTTGAGACTTTTATCACCAGCCTTAACTTGTAGTCTTGATACACACCTAAAAGCAGGAAATCGTAAAAAAATAATAGAATTGTGGAAAAAATTACATTCTTCATCTTGGATTTTCCCCTAAGCGGCATATCATGGGTACCACAAAATATAAAAGTTGGGATGATAGCTGAGATGATTTTCCTGTTTTCGTCAACTAATTTTTGGTATCCAGATATAACACAAATGTTAACAGGTGTTGCTTCCAAAAATGTCTTCGCTGATTTGACTGCTCCCAAGTGCCATGGATTACTAGAGTGGCTCCTGCAATATTCATGCATAAATAAATGACCCCAAAACACCATGAACATTCTGGGGTGGGAAAATGACGCAGTACAAGCACAGCACAGCGCACTCTTCAATTTTTTGGAGTATTGAAGCTAAGGAGAAAACGTTTCCAGCCATTAAAATTTAAATATCCTGTTCGAATCTTGAATATCGTCGCGGAAATTATAATTTGCTGATGGTTTCCAACATCGTTTCAAAATATCCATTTTTTCATGTGTAGACAAAAATGATAATCGTCCAACGCAATCTCCTAGATCGTTCAAGGGATATTCCTCGGAACGTGACGAATCCAAACATGAAGACGTTCAAGCTGTTGAAGTTCTTGGTTGAAAACCAACCGGAGAAAATGTTGGACCAGGATTGGAAGTGGGGTTTTCATCTTGGCTTGGTTTGCTCCCACCAGACTCAACACTTTTTCGTTTTTGAAATGCTAAAAATTTTAAAAAACTAAAATTTCATCCAATTTCGATGCATTCGTAAAAAACTCATGAAAATGATCATATTATAATATTTTTGATGTAAATGCTCAATAAAAATTGTGTTGTATACTGTAAGGTTGCATCTATTCCTTTAGTTTTCAATGCTGTAAAGAGGTTATTTTTGAAAAACTTCCCAAGGAATATTTAACAACGAAGAAGTGTATCGAAGGGCAGGGCACGAATGCCATAGGGGTCTGCCAAAAGTGAGAAACAACCAGTTTAGGAGCTAAATTGAATCTAATTTTATTTCCAAAATACTTGGCCTTATATACTTATTCCCTAGCAGTATTCCCAATGCATCTTGATACTAAGTGGTTCGCGTGCCATCAAATTCGGTTCGATGTTTCCGTCCCTTCTCGAGTGGCGTTTTAATGAGTCAGTGTGGCGCTTGTGAAATAGAACCCGATACATTGTATGCAGTGTGTGCGATGCAATGTATGAAATGCTTATGTTGATTGTTTATGTTTTGGTTTATTGATGATTGTTTATGTTTTGGTTTATTGATGATTGTTTATGTTTTGGTTAAGGTTCACTACAATACTCTTTCTGCGAGTTCGTACGGAACGTACCCCAAAATACGATGCATTTACATTTATTTTCACTTCTACTAATCATTTGTTTTTAACCTAGGTACCAGCGTGCAAAAAATGTTCTGATATCCATGTTTCTTTTTTAAGTTTTGAAGGTGTTGACTGTTGTTAGATAGGTACTATTGTTCTATTGACTGCTGAACAATATATATGAAAGAATCGTTGGGCAAAAAATACGAAACCAATGAGAAAGGTATATGCACTAAGTTAATAATCAGACTAAAATATATATATTTCACAGAAAAAGAAACCCTACCACGTTCACCGTAATTATTCTTCAATTCTGCACTGAAAATTTAAATGCGTACCAACTACGAGTATCAACAGCAACAGATCGCAGACTACAAATACTGAATGCAACTTTGAACTTTGATGGCAGTTGACTTAATAAACTTTGATGTAAGAAATACAGTGGCAAAAGAAGTATCTATATATATAAAAGAAAGTGTCCGAAGCGATGTAACCGCATAACTCGAGATTGGCCGAACCGATTTTGATGATTTATACTTTGTTGGAAAGGTATTTTCTCAGCACGGGTTTTAGAAGAAAAAAAATCTAAATTTCAAAATGGCTTATTTTGACCACCCAGCGTGTTACGACAGGTTTTTTTTCGATTTTTTTTAATTTTTTTTTTTTTTTTTCATTTTGTATTTATTTATTTTGGCAACAACCAAATAAAGAATCACATTTGAATGTAACATATCGTATCACAATTGAACTGTCAGATAGACACGCAACGTAACGCCATCTATTATCGATCAATGGAGAAGCCAATTTTGTTTCATGTTTGGTGGCACTGTCGGATTCGGATTTCTTCATTGCGATTTTGTGAGTTTTTGTGAATTAAAATTGATATGAGAATATATCTATATCTATTTATATATATATGTATATAAAAATCAATCCATATTTGCGTTTGTTGCCGGTGTTTTTAAAGAAAGGTGACGTCTATACGAAGGATGTTATGTATGTGCGATGTCTGTGTCTGCATCGGTGTGTAAATTATGTGTTTCTTAAAAAAGAAAAAAAAATTGACAATATATTTATACACTGTGTGTTTCATATGTAGGTATCATGTGCTTTGAAAAAAAAAACAAATTTAAGTGAAATAATAAAAAGTTTTTTTGTGTAATATTTTCTATATATAAAAATCAATCCATATTTGTGTTTGTTGCCGGTGTTTGGCCAAACGCGTTAACCGATTCCAATGAAATTTTTTTCCATGAAAGGCGACGTCTGCACGAAGGTTGTTATGTTTGGCTATATCTGCATCGGTGTGTGAGATATGGGTATTTGAGTGAGTACACATGCATATGTGCGTATGCGTGTAAATTACGACGCAGATACAGAGACCGTACAGACGTCACTTATTTTGTTATCCGAACAAGCATATGAAAGAGGGAGACCACACGAACGTTTCAAGCTTATTGTGGAATTTGTGCGCACTTTCATTCTTGAGATATCGTATGTTCAATATTTTATTCAAATAACTCTTATTGAAATATTTTGCATTTTTTTGTGAATCGGACATCGGAAAGTTGCTTTTCCAACATTGATAACAATCGGTGTGGAAGTGAATGAAAAGTGATTCAATCGAAGTTTTTTATTTTAGCTTTGTTGTTTGATTCGCAGAAGTAAGGTGACATAGGCGCCTGCCAGACAACAAGCACCTACCCTAAACGGAACAACGAAGTTGTGTGAGCGGCCTAAGCCATGCGGAGAAAAACATGCAGTCGCTTTCACCGGTTGAGCTCAAATCAGGCAATCTTCGGTATACGCCGGATACCCGCTATAGACAATTATAAGGAAGTCTACTCGAACATATTGGCCAATAGAATTCTCGGGCACGGGCAAAGCCGGGCAGGTGCAGCTAGTAATTTTATAAATTATCGATTTTACAATTCCTTAAGAAAAATATAAATTTTGTTTAGAAAATTATCCAGGGAGGCAGTTGACATGGCTAGATCGACTTTGCTATTTCTTTTAGGTGTTTACGGCAATATTAAGGTACCTATGTTGCAAACTATGAGTCAAAATGAATGTACCCTTAAAGTAGGGTATAAAAAGATCATATCCCTGGTAGTGCAAAGGACCATTACCGAGTCTTAATGCTCTTAGATTTGGATTTCCTGTTTATTAGTTTAAAAAATTAGAAAAAAAACAATATTATCAGTTCTAAAGAAAATGAGTCCATTTCGATACAAAATGTTTATTTGAATTATTTCGTTACATTATTGTTCTCAAAACTTGTGCGTTATGTTTTATTTGCAGCTTAAAAATCTAAATTTGAACAACCCCCCTGACTTTCCTTGCTCTTTTGCAGCGCTTTATTAAGACTTCTGTCGCAAGGGAAATCGCACTTAATATGTTGCCCAATATTACCACGTAAAACGCCAACTGCAAGTCAACGAGTGTAAGAATCTTAAAACCTTCACTATCACCTAAAATGTGTTTCTTCGTAAGAAGTCTATTCACATTCTCATGCAAATCCTTGATCCATTTGTTTATCAAACCAGCATTTAAAAGCCGTAATAAAAGCGCGTTAATTCTCTCTGCAAACGGTGAATCCTTTGGCATAACATATGCAATAGTATAATATTTTGGACACTCTTTCACCACGTGAACATTTCCGTGTATCGAATGCAACATTAATGCAGAAAATCTTGAAACACCAATGACATCACCAACTTCGGCTACATAGTGCATAACATCAGCGTTCAAGTCTTTCACATGCACCAATTTTTTATTTAGAGCTGCAAACAAAGGCGAGGTTTCACTAAAGAATAGATCATCTTTAAAGGACGTGTACTTGTAGATAATTTTCAAACCACTCTCATCCAGTTCCTGAAGAGTGTTCAGGTCCTTGTAGTACATCGGTTTAATATAAACGGTGGCCAAAGTGGATTCAATTATGGCTCCGGAAATAACACTCACAAGACAGAGGGAAAGGATAAAAATACGTTCCGAGGTAAACGGAGGGAATCGGACAATATTCACTCGCACCCAAACGACCCAAGTGTCGATGTAGATCTGCACGAACTGATATCCCTTATGCTTGGGCAGCTTAATCTTGTTAAATGTATATACAGTTAACCAAAGGTTTATGCAACGCATTAGCACCCAAATTGTTCCACAAATAAAAGCTGACATAATAAACCCTAACCAGAAGTCCCAGCGTAGAGCAACGATTGGCATAATTGCCTGAGGTATGCGTGGTGCCTTATGCACGTAGCAGCATAGTTGATCATCGTAAACTGTAACGGTGAACTCCATTTCCTTCACCATGTAATCTTTGACGAAAAATCCCGTCAAAACGATATCCGTTTCACTTTTCATGATCATACCGATGGCGCCGGTGTAGGATCCATTCGGCAAACGTTCTCTTTAAAGAATGAAAGAAAGTTTTCTGTTAGAATGATGATTGGGTTAGCTGTGCAACTACAGTTATGACAACTTCCCCTCTCTTAAATATTTTAATTATAATACTTTCGAAAGCACTATCCCCATTTAAATCGTATATTTACCCAAAATATTCTTTAGTTGGCTCCTGCAGGATCATTCTGAAGTTCATATTTTTTTCCAATTCCCTTGCAACAATAGCGTCGGCCTTTTTAAACGTAACAACCTTGTTTGTAGTCGTGTCTAACACGGGTTGGGAATAAACTGATTTGAAAAGTTCGACTCTCAGAGGATATCCGTTCAAGTTATCAAATAGACTGCCAAAGTCCCTGTTGTCGAGTGGTGAAATGACACCGAATTGTTGCGTCTTCTTGTCAAATGTAAAAGGATCGTAGAACCAAATGTTGCCAGCTGTTAGTATTAATATTTGAATCTTTCCGTTGGAATACCAGAGTCTTCGAAATATTCTGTCAACTTCTTGCGGATCAAACGCATCGGTTACTATAAAAAAGAAGGTTCCATGAGATTTGGCGAAATGATCCACAGTGCCAGCAAGATGTTTCATATCTGACACAATTGCGAAACTCTCAGCTTGGTTGCGGAGAGTTCTGATTTCATTTAGGGTATACGTTGACACAAAAATCGGACAATGACGTTGACGTAACAGAAAATCGATATAGGTATTAT
Source organism: Portevinia maculata (assembly GCA_949715645.1). Taxonomy (NCBI): domain Eukaryota; kingdom Metazoa; phylum Arthropoda; class Insecta; order Diptera; family Syrphidae; genus Portevinia; species Portevinia maculata. The sequence goes on from OX454526.1 coordinate 12,840,517, forward strand.
CAAAATCACTGCTGACATCTGCTCGCAGTTCCAGGCGCAGATATGCCATTTTTCCCAAAAATATTGTAAGAGCTTTTCGAAAGTCCAAAATGTGTTCATTGGAAATGACACCTCGAACGGCAATAACGAATATTAGCAAAAGTTTAATGGACATTCTTGGCCAACCGTTGGCTCCGAAGTTGTATCCCAAACTAATTTCGCAAAGTCGTTACATTTCCCACTATCGACGAACCATGGCCAGAAAGTGTTGCAAGTTAAAGGTCTTATAAAAATGTGGTTATCTAGTGTTTATCAATTGAACACTTTGACAATGACCAAGAAACCATTAATTAATTTTGATAGACATCCCAAAGGGTCCTATAATAAACCACAAATCGTGTTTATTTATTGTTTGAGTATCGGTGTTAAGCAAGACAGTGCGATTGGGTGATTACAAAAGTTAATGATGGAAGGGCGTGTGTGTGCGATACGATTGTTCGACTACAATTGCTGATTTTTCGAATTCAACTATCGTTCGTTAGGTGACAACCTTATTAGTATACCCTTCCGAGTTTCTGTTGACTGCTGTCATTAGTCTATTCATCCTTCATTAAAAGCATAATGATGAAAGTATAGTATTGTTGGTTATTCCACACGACACGTTAACAATGTGTATTACTTCAAAAAAGTGCATGTTCAGGATGTACATTAAATTGAGATTTGAAAGACGATAAGTGAGCGCGTGCCCAAATATCTAAGACCATTGGATATTCTTTTGGATGCTAAATTTAAACGTGTATCATTTAAATAAGGCATTTGATATCAAATGCTATCTTTTCACACTGTTTTCACCGATTTACTTGATTTAATGTTCAAGAAAGGAAATGGCGAAACACCAAAAATCCGGCGCGTTTCTTGGACATTAAAACAAAAGCTTTCAAGATGTTCTACTACGGGACGGACCTGGGTAGGAACCATCTTTGTATCATCTTTGTTTCATTATTTGTGGAAATTTTCTTTCATGACCAGGAAGATGGAAAACAGCATTTGTCCAGCCTGTACCAAAAAAGGCGAATCTTCTCCTCCTTCCTCCTACCGACCAATTGCACTTACGTCCCTTCTTTCTAAGGTCATGGAAACGCTGATAAACCGTCAGCTAATGAAATATCTTGAATCGCGAAAACTTCTTAATGACCGGCAGTATGGTTTTCGTAGCAACAGGTCCACTGGTGATTTGATGACATATCTAACCGAAAAGTGGAACCAATCTCTTCATCAAGGTGGTGAAAGTAAGATCGTTGCGCTTGATATTTCAAAGGCATTTGACAGAGTTTGGCATCAAGCTCTCTTATCGAAAATACGTGCATTTGGAATCGATGATACTCTTCTTCAATGGATTAGAAATTACCTTTCGGACCGTTCAATTCAAGTTGATTTGGACGGTTTCAAGTCTGCAACTCACCAAATAAATGCTGGTGTCCCCCAAGCCTCTGTTCTGTCCCCGACTCTCTTTCTCATTTTTATAAATGATCTCCTGTCTGTTACTTCTAATCCAATCCATTCCTTTGCTGATGACAGTACCCTCAGCTTCTCATATTCGTTTCTTGGGTCACGCCCCTCATCTTCGGGTGTGGAACTGGAACGGCAACGTATGTTAAGCTCATTAAATTCCGATCTTAACAGCATAACTCAGTGGAGTAAAATCAATAGAGTGGAATTTAATGCTTCCAAAACTCAATGCTGTCTCCTGTCATTAAAGCAAAGCCCACACACTCCTTCGTTGGAATGACCACATATTCGATGTCGCCAAGAACGCCGCGAAATGTCTAGGCTTCCTTAAGCGTTGTAAGAAATATTTCACCCCTTCTGATCTGGCTACAATTTATAAGGCGTTTATTCGCCCGAAACTCGAGTACAACGCTCATATCTGGTCCGGTGCACCAATAACTTATTTGGAGCTACTTGACAGGATCCAAAAACGCGCGATAAAACTCATTGGCGACCGAGACATCGCGAGATCGATTGACTCTCTTAGTCATCGTCGTAATGTCTCCTGCCTGTCGTTATTTTATCGTTATTTCCTCCATAAGTGCTCAAACAAAACAGCCAGCTGCATTCCAACCTTACAGCAATTCAACAGCAATAGCCGCCATGCCAGGAATGCGAATCAAGTCACCCTTAGGCCTGTATTCGGCCTTAGTGAAATACAAAGAATCTTTCCTCAGCCGTACAACACGAATGTGGAATGCTCTTCCCCGTTCCATTTTTCCTACACATTATAACCTACAGACATTCAAAACCAACGTGCATCGGCATCTCTGTGTAGCTAATACATTATAAGGTTCCCAACAAATCCCTTTAGTGCGCGCTTATTATAAAAAAAAAAAAAAAAAAAAAAGACTCCCATCTATAAATCGGGCCCCAAGCAACCAGTTGAGAGCTATAGACCCATCGCTAAACTGCAGTTGCTTGAAGAGAAAAATGTATAATGCTGTTAGGAATCATCTATCTGATTATCAGCATAGATTTGTTCATGGTCGGCCTACCACAACTAACCTGACCCAGGGGTGAGTACGATAGCTAGGGCGCCAAACATTGATAACGGTTTTTTATAGAAGGGTCAAAAACAAGCATTTTTTTCTATGGGAGGGGGGTCTATCTCGCCCCGCTTAGGAGGTAGGGGCAATTTTAGAAAAAAAGGACTTAAATTAAAAAAAAAAATCTTAAAAAACAACAGCAACACTTACAATGAAGCATTATAGCAGTTTTGAAAGCCAGAAATCTGTTCTATAATCCTAAATTTAAATTAAATTATTTATGTAATATTTAAATTAATTTATTTTTGTCTAAGCCAAGAGAGCAATCTTAAAACCAATAAAAAACTACTTTTACCTCTTCTTCTATAACAAGTGAGTAGGTCTAGTTCATCAAGAATCGCAGGGAGCCACCACCACGCAAGACGGAAGCAACTAAACGCAACCGCTCACAAGATGAGGTCAAGCCTGACCCTCAAAGAAGCAAAGTTGCTAAGTTGGCTACCGCCGAGCACCACAACCCAATCTCAGCACCCCAGATGACACGAACAGACAGTGAGGTTGTCAGAGACGACCTACAAGTCGCTTTGGTGGATGAACTCTCTACCAGCGGCAAGACAGTGGCCGATGTTTGGGGTGCCATTGAAAATAAACTTTCCGAGATGGTGATGGACCATCTCTTAAATAACCAGGACCCCTCCCCTGCTTTGACTCAGCTGAAGTCATAAGAGGTTACAGGGTAATCAAGTGTGAAGACGCTTTCTCCAAGGAATTCCTAAGCGGCTGTGTTCACAAGATCCGTGACGACTGGACCGGCTTAAAGCTTAAGCTGATCCTGGCCAGAGAGATTCCGAGGAGACCGAGAATTCGCATTTGGCTGCCAAATATGACCATCGACAGTGATAAGTTGATCAACTGTCTCAAGATCCACAACCCTGCGGTTCCCATGGATGATTGGAAAGTCATCATGGCTGAGGAACCTCACAACAACACCCTATCCTTTCTAATAATGGTGACGGAAGAGAGCGCAGATCACATTGAAAAGATCGGCTGCAAGCTCCGCTTTGGCATAAGGCATGCCAAAGTTAAAATATTCAGGTCCCCGTGTCAGGTCGACGACTTAGATGAAGTCGACGATGCCAACAAGCTGTTGGAGGACATGAGGATCGAGGCGAACCGTATTACCACCCTAACCGAACAAACACCCGAAACCAATCAATGCTGAAAGTCGTACAGATTAATCTGAAACACTCAGTCTGTGCGTCAGATAACCTGATGAATTTCCTTAAAGAGGAAAACATCGACATCGGCATTGTCCAAGAACCTTGGGTGAACGGGCCCAATATAAGAGGCCTAAACGACACCGGATATATCCTCTACTATAACCGCAGCAATAATAACCATGGTAAGCCAAGAACCTGCATTCTAGCTAAAAAGCATATTAAAGTTTTTCTATGCCCAAATTTTAGCTCAGCCGATCTAACAGTTGTTAAGATGGAGAATGCAGGAGGCGACCTGCTAATCGCATCCGCGTACATGGCACACGACCGGCAAGTACCGCCGGACGAAGTCCAGGCAATGATAACCGCCATAACAACAACAAGGACCAACCTGCTGCTGGGCTGCGATGCAAACTCCAGGCATGTGCTATGGGGCAGCTCGGAGTCAAACGAACGCGGTGAGTCTCTTTTTGATTATATTATTGAAAATAACCTACTAATATGTAACAAAGGTAACACTCCGACCTTCAGCTTTCCGAGTACGGACAGTTTTAACGGCTGGGAAGACGTTATAGATGTTACTCTCTGTAATAATAACAATATTATGAAGGTTGAAAATTGGTGCGTATCCAGTAAAAAATCTTTCTCAGACCACAACTGGATACTCTTCGACATAGATCTCGCTGAAGAGATCCCGAAACCTTTCCGAAACCCTAAAAGAAATCGGTTCTTCGGGCTAAGTTTAACCAAGTTATTAAGACTAAGTTACACAAGACAGTTTCGGACTAAACTCAAGTCCTTTTATATGGAGTTTCCCGACTGATTTTTTTTTTCTTTTTTTTTTTTAGTACATAATTCTTTATTTTGTTTACTTTAATTAATTGAATGGAGATGTATGTATATATTGTTTTTGCCTTTTAAGTAAAATTTCCCTAAGAAATGTTACATTTTTCTTTCCCTTTTCGTTTTTTTTTATTTTTTTCTCTCGGAACATGTCTTTTAGTAGCTTGTATCAGAATTAAATTGTTTGTGTTTAAGCTTTCACTATATTATAAGATAATTCTATGTCTTAATGTGTAAGCATTCTATTAAAATAAATAAATGAAATGAAAATGAAATGAAAAGACCCCCAATCAAAAATTTACCTCCACTTCAGAACTCGACACAAAGGATGAGACTTTTGAAAAAGCTTTCAACGTAGCGTACAAAGTCTCGTGTCCGATCAAATATAGCAAAAAATCATTCGCCCCTTGGTGGAACAAGGAACTCTCTGCTCTCAGAAAATTGACTAGAGAAACCTTTAACATCTGCCATAAATGCAACTACTGGCAACCCTACCGAGATTGCCTTAAAATCTACAAGAACTCTATTAGAACGGCTAAGACACAGTCGTGGATAGAGTACTGCCAATCCATCGAAACCCTCAAGGACTCCGCAAGACTCAGCAAAATATTGTCCAAAGAACACTCCAACCCATCTCTTCTGAGAAAGGAGGACGGAGAATGGGCTGAGTCAACTGCAGAATCCCTAGCACTATTAATAAACACCCATTTTCCAGGATGCAATGATTACGGTGCAGAGCCATCCAGCTCACAACGCACACAACCCGACGCCTGGGAAAATATAACATCCATTATTACCGAGGAAAAAATTTCCTGGGCAATAAACAGCTTCGCTCCCTTTAAATCGCCTGGCCTGGACGGCATTCTGCCCATCATGCTCCAGAAATCTCTGGAACTGGCAATTCCATGGCTCACATCGATTTACAGGAACTGTATACTCCACAATCATGTACCCTATTCATGGAGACGAGTGCGAGTTGTTTTCATTCCAAAAGCGGGTAAACGCGGTCATGAAACTGCGAAAGATTTCAGACCAATTACTTTGACCTCCTTCGTACTGAAGGCGCTCGAACGTCTCCTAGACAACCACCTGAGAGGGGCAATAGAAGCTTCACTCCTCTCCAAATCTCAACACGCATACCTCAAGGGAAGATCTAAAGAAACAGCTCTTCACGAGGTAGTGCGTACGATAGAAAAATCCCTACATTACAGAGAATACACCTTGGCTACCTTCCTAGACATAGAAGGAGCCTTCAACAATGTACACACTGAAGCAATTCTAGAGTCCCTGAGGGAGCTAGGAATAGAAAACCATCTAAGTCAATGGATTGTTTCCATGCTCAGCACTAAAATCATTCAAGCACCTATACCAGGAGGGGAACACCTCAAGGAGGAGTCATCTCACCCCAACTCTGGCTCCTAGTAATGAACAAAATCCTCATAAGTTTAGACAGAGAAGGAATCAAGGTAGTCGGGTATGCGGACGATATGGTGATATTGGTGTCAGCAATGTTTCCCTCCGTGATTAGTGAAATCATGGAGAATGCTCTAAGCAATGTTAGCACTTGGGCAAAAAAGTGCGGTCTGGGAGTCAACCCAGAGAAAACTGTGCTGATGCTCTTCACCACCAAAACCAAATTACCTGACTACGCTTCCTCGCCTAAACGGCACACCCCTACCCCTTTCAACCAGGTATCTAGGAGTTATCCTAGATCCTAAACTCAACTGGAAAATAAACATAGAACAACGGGTAAAGAACGGGAGCGAAGCCTTCTATGCCTGCAGCAGAACCTTCGGCAAAAAGTGGGGCCTGCAACCAAAATTGACCCTGTGGATGTACACAGCCGTGGTACTACCAATCCTCCCGTATGGGTCTATAGTATGGTGGCTGGCTCTAAAGAAAAAGTACAATATAACCAAACTTAATAAGGTACAAAGAACGGCATGTATAGGAACAACGGGAGCTCTGCGGTCAACACCGTCAGACGAACTCACAGTCTTATTGCATCTTTTACCTCTTGATCAACATATAACAAACATCACAGCACGCAGCGCGATCAGACTCAGAGAGTCTGGATGCTGGACTGCAAAACCCTACGGCCACAGTAGTATTCTAGATTCTCTACCTAGAAAACTAGTTCCGCCTTCAACAGACTACATCATTCCCAGAATGTCTTCCACAAAACATTTCGCCGTTCAAATCCCTACCAGATCAGAATGGCAAAATGGACAAGTGACAAGGGATTTCGATCAAACAATCTACACCGACGCGACGGTTCAAAAATGGACTGCGGCGTGGGTGCGGGAGTTTTTTCGGAATCCTTAAACATCGCAAAATCGTACAGACTTCCGGATACTGCAAGCGTCTTCCAGGCGGAGCTACTGACTATCCGTGAAGCCTGTCGCCAGATCAAACTTCACTCAAATATAACACCGAGGCAAAGGATCGCCATACTTATTGACAGCTAGGCTGCCATTAAAGCGATCGCTTCGGTCACTATATCCTCTAAGTTAGTACTAGAATGCCGTAATGAGCTGGCCCTGCTTGATAAGTTCAAGGTTACCCTGATCTGGGTTCCAGGGCACAGTAACGTTTATGGAAACGAACATGCCGACGAACTGGCCAGGCAAGGCTCAGCTCTCCACCGCTCTCTGGCGGAACTAGTCCACATTCCGCTCGGAGCAGTTAAGGCAAATATCACCGCAGAATACCTTAAGAAAGCCAACCTCAGATGGAGCAGGCTAACTGCATGCGTCATATCCAGAAAAACGTGGCCAAACTACAACAAGGCAAAAACAACCGACCTTCTAGGTAGAACCCGAAAAGACATCGCAAGACTTACAGCGATCTTCACTGGACACTGGCCTATAGGTGACCATGCGGCCAAGCTTGGCATACAATACACACTGCCGCAATTGCAAAGTGACAACTGAAAAATAAACCCTAATTCACTTTTTATGTACCTGTCCGGCTTTAGCTACGACCAGACTACGAACATTGGGAAGCCCTTTCTTCAATACACTTGAGGAAGTCTCCGAGAAAAGTATCAAGGAACTGATAACTTTCCTGAACTCCGCAGATTGGATTTAGCCTCCCCCACCAATCGATAATACCCAGGTTTACGTGAGTTTTTGGTAACAAAACGACACTTTGTGCTAATTGGGTTTGTCTTATCAAACCGCCACACCTGCCTACCTACCTACTTAGGTCTAGGTAGGTAGAATGTTTTACAGAATTTTCTAAAGCAGACTTTTAAAAAGCAGAATTTCGAAAAAAAGAATTCTGAAAAGCAGAATTTTGAAAGCAGAATTTTGAAAAAAGAATTTTGACCTCGCCAGTATTTTGACCCCAACCCTTACCTGCGTCCTCAGTCAGGGCTTCCATTGACGGTTGGGTGTCATATGAACACAATAGCCGATGGCATGACTCTCCAGAGTGCAGACAGACTAAGCGAATTCTCCCCGACGTCTGTAAAAAATCTGGGGGATTTTTGATGTCTCTCAACAGAAAAGACTACAGACAGACTACTGGCGTTCTTACGCGCCATTACGCTTTTGCCAAACACCTTATGGTGGTATTTCCCCTATTGTTCTGAAGAGGTGTTGCGCAAGCTTTTCTATCTATCCTTTCCTTCAGGGCTCTTCCCGAGAAGATGGAAAACAGCATTTCTCCAGCCTGCCTAAAAAAAGGCGAATCTTTATGTCCCTCCTCCTAACGACCAATTGAAATAACTTCCCTTCTTTCCAAGGTCATGGAAACGCTGATAAACCGTCAGCTCGTAAAATACCTTGAATACCGAAAAGTTCTTAATGAGCGGCAGTACGGTTTTCGCAGCAACAACAACAACTGGTGATTTCATGACTTATCTAACCGAAAAGTGGAACCGATCTCTTCACCAAGGTGGTAAAGTATGTAGCATATTCATCCCGCCTCTTATTTTCTTTGGAAAATAAAATTTTACCACAATTATATCGATATCGACACAACTGTCACTCTACCAACCCGATACAAAACCGGATCCAGTTGTGTGAACGCTGCCCATCTACCAGTTAAGCAATTTTGTATTTTCGATATTCGAAAACAATTTCACTTCCGAAAGTGAAAGCTACTCGTATTTAAGCCAGTGCCTATCTCTCTGTCTTTCTTTTCGGAATACCACTTTCGCTCAATCTGGATCTCTGCACGGCACGACGTAAGTTATTTGTGAGGTTAAAATGTTTCCATATTTCGTAGACTTTAAAATAAATCTTTGTTCTTATAGAGTACGGAGCGTTAGGAAAAGCTAGGCATAGGTTGAAATTACTGCACAGGATTCCTTGAAAAACCCTTGAAACGTGGCAGGATTTCTGTACGGTCAAAGGTTTTACCGGCCGTTCCTTGGGAAAATTTACTTTATGCGTAGGGAAATTCCGGCGGATTTGAACTGTAATCGCAAAGTTCGAATGTTTTTAACAGATTAATCTCGACGAAACAAAAGATTTACTATCCTTGCTACTGTACGAAATCGAGACTTGCAATTGCGCAGATCAAGCAAAGCGACCGAAAACGACAACGACGAAGAAGAAGAAAAAGAAAGCTCCGATCAGCGTGAAAGTACAACGACAAGTGAATTTTTATTTTAAAATTAGATTTTTGTGAAGAGTTGTTTAGTACAAAAGAGTTTTACATAGTTTTAGTACATAGAGTAAGTTCGGGTAATGTGGAGTACCCTTATTGTTTTAAGCAATATTGTTCAAACTAAAGTTTATTTTGAAATGGTAAAAAGGTTTAATCGTTCTTTGAAACTTAAGAAACACCAACTACTCGTACTTACCCTTGTACTTTATTTTCCTCATATGTATTCAATTTTTACAAAAGTTTCAGAATAGTGCAAAACTGACCTTTTTCAAAAGTGGTGGGTAATGTGGGCCTATAGAGCGTGTAATGTGGAGTAGTGCTCCACATTACCAGAAATAGACTTATAACAGCAGAAATAATTGTTATTTGTTAAGATTTTTCCTTTTTATTAATGAATTACTAATTTATAATTTTTTTCGCCATTTAAATTAATTTTAAATTAGTATAAAAAATAATTTAATCAATTTACCTTTTATTTCCGAAGTCAATTTAAATGAAAAATAATGAAAACTTTTAACGCTTTACGAACTTCAATTTACAAATGTATTAAAATATTAAAATAATCAATAAACATAAAAAATTCAGTCTTTTTTAACAAACTTTATATAAATGCACTTTAAATCAAGAAACAAACAAAATATAATATATATGAATAAATATGCTATCAATTTTTGCTTTTGTTGTCACATGAACTGCAAATAAAAATAGCACTTCTTTTCGGGATGCATTTTTCCTGACCCCAAACAACAGTGTCGCATTGGAGACACGGAACCCATTTGTCCATTGTAGTACCACACTTCGTACTAAGCTACATTAGTACTAAGTAGTACTACTACCCATCGCCAACAGACAGAAGTAACATATCTAGGGCACATGATAACAAACCAAGGTATAAAGACAGACCCCGCTAAATATGAAACTATCAAGAAATACCCATGCCCAACGAAAGCAAATGAAGTGAAGCGATTTGTAGCATTCTGCAACTACTATAGAAGATTCATCAAAGATTTTGCAGAAATAGCAAAACCTTTAAATGCACTATCAAAGAAAGGTGTAGAGTTCAAATGGACAGATGAATGTCAGAAAGCTTTTAATACGCTTAAACAGAAGCTCATAAATCCACCGATTCTACAATACCCCGACCATGAACAACCTTTTATAGTAACAACAGATGCTTCCAATACTGCACTTGGAGCAGTGTTATCTCAAGGCGAAATAGGAAGAGACCTCCCTATTTCATATGCCAGTAGAAGTCTCAATAAGCATGAGCTCAACAAACCGATAATAGAGAAAGAATTACTCGGTATACATTGGGCCATTAACCATTTCAGACCATACTTATATGGAAAAAGATTCGTAGTAGTAACTGATCACAGACCGTTAGTAAGCTTATTTACTCATAAAAATCCATCTTCAAAATTGACAAGGATACGGCTGGATTTATCAGACTACACATTTGATATAAAATATAAACAAGGCTCGATGAACACAAATGCGGACGCTTTGTCGCTAAATTTTAAAAAGATGCTCAACAAAAATTTAAATAATTATAAATTGCCGAAAATAACTGTCGACAGTAATCATAATACAATTATAGTAGAATTTAGTGATAATCCTAATCTGGATTTAGGTCTGATATTGGAGAAGCTAATTTTCGAAATGTATAGGCAAAATATTGCAAAACTAGCAATTGAAAAAAGTGATGAAATATTTGAGCACATAACTATGAATAAATTCAAAGAAATATATAATAAGCTGCAAAAGAAACGAAAGAACAAAGGAGGTACAAAACTTGAAATTTTAATTTATCAACAACCAAAAAGAATCTTAGAACGAGAAGAAATGGAAAAGATAATAATAGACTTCCACAATTCACCACATGTAGGAGGACACTCAGGTGTCAGAAGAACAATATGTAAAATAAAGCAGAGATATATCTGGAAAAATTTGAGCAAAATGGTGAAGAAGTATGTCAGCAATTGCGAAGAATGTGCTAAGAACAAGCAAATAAGGAATACTAAAGAAAGATTAGTAATAACAGAAACACCATCTAGTAGTTTTGAAATAGTATCAGCTGACACAGTAGGACCACTTCGACCATCAGGTGAATTTAGATATATCCTAACCCTGCAATGTGAATTAACAAAATACATAGAAGCGATTCCAATGAAAAGCAAAGATGCAAAGCCAGTAGCAAAAGCGTTAGTAGAACATTTTATACTTAAACATGGTAGCTTCAAGATTCTGAAAACAGACATGGGGACAGAATTCCTCAACGAAGTAATGAAAAATGAACAATTCGGAATAAAACACATAACATCAACACCCTACCATCATGAGACGCTAGGCTCAATAGAGCGTAACCATAGAGTACTAAATGAGTATCTTCTGGCTTTCGCGAAAGAAGATAACTGGCATGATTGGATACCATACTTTGTATTCAGCTACAATACGACACCACATTCTAGTATAGGTATATCACCATTTGAATTGATATATGGCAGAATAGCAATACTACCAGAAAATCCCGATGAAATTGCAATAAACCCAATTTATAACTTAGAGAATTACAGCTTAGAATTAAAATTTAGATTAGGGCAGATGGCCAAGATAGCTAAGGACTTGTTAATAAAAGCTAAGTTAGAACGTAAAAACATTGTAGATAAGAAATCTAATCCTCTAAGAATTAAGATAGATGATTTTGTATATTTGAAAGTAGGAAATAAGAAAAAGTTAGATGCACCGTACAAAGGTCCATATGAAGTAGTAGAATTAAAAGGTGTAAATACTAAAATAAAAATAAATGAAGAGATAAAGGAAGTACGAGTACACAACAAGCGACTGAAAAAAGTTTAAAAAAAAAAAAATTTTTAATAACAAAAAAAAAAAAAAATTTTTTTCCCCAAAGAGTAAGGATGTAGTACCACACTTCGTACTAAGCTACATTAGTACTAAGTAGTACTACTACCCATCACTGACAGACAGAAATTCCTTAAAATACATATTCGAACATGATACATACACGACTTCACAGATTACAATTCCTGATGCCAATCGTGGCAACGAAAACAACAACTCAAAGTCCACACAAGGGCTTTCCCCAAACCAGACGATAGTTTTGTAATCACTATCCACCTACAGTGAATTCCCACAAAGGTACAAGCGATGAGATAAGAATTCCGCTTCACCTTGAGTCGCGTTGTGCATGGTGTCAAATTGTACAGCCGGATGGTGTATTCAAATCCACATTTGCTGCTGCATAAGCATTTTTGTATAATAGTGTTAGTGAATAGATGTAAGTAATTAGAATAAGATTTTTGTATAAATAGGTTAAGAAAATCATAATAAAGTTAATCTTAAACTGGACGCAGTAAATGCATCTCTTTTAATTTCTAGCTTGGCTCTTTAGCCGAAAAACACATAGGCTTTTCAGCCATTAATTTCTACTCGGCTTGGGCTAGCCTTTCAATAAACCCCATAGCTTAGTAGGCGAGGCAGGCTTATACACATAAAAGTATATTGCATACAGTACAAACACACTTATTACACTCAGTCAAGTCAACACCCCAAGATAAATCGCAGAAGTTACATTTAGTATCTCTGGAAGGCGGAAATTCACCAATATCATCTTCAGAATCAGCAAATAAAGTTTTATAACGAGCAAGGCTAGCAAGGCTATCATCGGATGATGACTGACGGCGTCTAGAAGTAGATGGTTTATTTGGCAGGATCTTAGTTTTGACTGACTTTTTCTCTTTAATCTTTACAGATTTTTCATTGTAGGCTGACTCTTTAATTATTATTGGGTTCTTAGTGGTTTTAATCTTACCAGACTTTCGAATTTTATTAATTATTTCTTGTAACTGATTCTTATAAGGTGATACAGTCAAAATTGCGGCTTCAGTTTTTCTTCCCCTGTTTGTGGGAGGAGGAGAAATTTCCCAAGGAGTAAAATTGGCTTTAGTTTGGCTCAAAATCGGAGTGGATGCTCTTTGGCTATTTACTTCTGCCACAATATTCCGCATTTGGCTAACATTTGTTTCACTATCCAACTTAGTTTCCAAGCTCGGAGGCTGCATCAAATTGTGATTCATATCTACTATAAGAGCTCAACAAAAACAGATGGCAAATGTGGAGTACTACTCCATTATACCCGCTTGTGCATACTCCATATTAGCCGACAGCTGTATGCCATAAGAGATTCTACATTGTTTATTTTAAATTCATTCGAAACAGTAAAACTCGCCTTATATATATATAAAACACAAAATATCAAACGCAAAATGGAAACACTTATATCAGTTGAGCCTTTAGTTTTAAAAATTTAACTTTTTAATCGGAGCAAAAATTAACATCGACCTCACACCAAACCAAGAATCATCGAACTGCGCAAAATCTATAGCTCGTGAACACGTGGCAATGAAAGATTTGGCTCTCTGATAACGGGAACTAACATATAGTAATAACAACAGAACTCTTGCTCTCTCAGATAAATAAGAAATGCTGGTGTCCACATTACCCTCCTACTCCACATTACCCGAACTTACTCTAATTCATATTTAAGAAATTAAAAAAACATAACATTTGAAAATTGTATGTATATTAAAATTTACCCTCTTTATTGAAATTACCTACATATATATATATATAACTTAAAATTATTACTTAAATCTTGATTTATATCTATGCATACTGAAATATTTATGCATTATTATGATTATACACATATGATAACGTTGATATGATCATATCGACATATAATTATCCCCTGGTGTTATTGTTTGCAGAAACACCGTTTGATGCATCCGCATACTTACTCATTTGATTTGATTTGATAACCTAATAAATGAATTACTCGTCCACGAGCTAATCATGGACATGTGCTAAACAACTTTTTATAGCCGTTGAGATGAGTCGCTGATCGACGTGTTCGTGATCATGAGTTTGGGACTATTCCAACAAACACCCGCGGAAGGGATAGTCTAGTCATGGTGCGATGGTTTTGGCCATTCGCTAGGGGAGGGTCGGTCCAAGTGTCATTACATCTACGACAACATAGTAAGCAATAAGAGTGTTCATAATACTCTTCTTTCCATCATACAATAGAATCACTTCCACAACAAGCAGTGATACCCTGACCTGAAGTCACAGTTTCAATTTTTCCTCTCTTCTTTCTTTTGATATTCGGTACGAAAATTCAGTAAGCATCGGGAATTGAGCAGCAACATCGCACCCCACCGACAAGTTAACGCCGTGCAACCGCAAGCGTGCCGATGCTGCTCCAAGCAAGGATCTTTTTCCATCCCAAGAACCTCCCATTGCTTACAGTAAGATTGTGCGCTTGATATTTCAATGCCATTTGACAGAGTTTGGCACCAAGCTCTCTTGTCGAAAATACGTGCATTTGGAATCGATGATACCTTCCTTCAATGGATTAGAAATTACTTTTCGGACCGTTCAATTCAAGTTGTTTTGGACGGTTTCAAGTCTGCAACTCACCAAATAAATGCTGGTATTCCCCAAGGCTCTGTTTTGTCTCCAACTCTCTTTATCATTTTTATAAATGATCTCCTGTCTATTAACTCTAATCCAATCCACTCCTTTGCCGATGACAGTACCCCCAGCTTCTCATATTCGTTTCTTGGTTCACGCCCCTCATCTTCGGGTGTGGAACTGGAACGGCAACGTATGTTAAGCTCATTGAATTCCGATCTCGACAGCATAACCCGAGTGGAATTTAATGCTTGCAAAACTCAATGCTGTCTTCTGTCATTAAAGCAAAACCCTAATACCATGCCATTGTCCATGAATGGCACTTGCATCGTTGAAACCGAACGGCTTTCCATTCTCGGTATGTGTGTTAATGACAACTTACTTTGGAATGACCACATATTCGATGTCGCCAAGAACGCTGCGAAATGTCTAGGCTTTCTTAAGCGCTGCAAGAAATATTTCACTCCCTCTGATCTGGCTACTATTTATAAGGCGGTTATCCGTCGAAAACTTGAGTATAATGCGCATATCTGGTCTGGTGCATGAATTACTTATTTGGAGCTCCTTCACAGGATCCAAAAACGCCCGATAAAACTCATTGGTGACTGTAAAGTCGGGAGATCGCTTGACTCTCTTAGTCATCAGCGGAATGTCTCTTGTCTCTCGTTATCTTTTCGTAGTTTCCAACTTAAGTGCTCAAACGAAATAGCCAGTTGCATTCCACCCATAGAACATTTCAACCGCAATACCCGCTGTGCATGGAATGCGCATCAGCTCATCCTTAAGCCTGTATTCGGACGTACAGTAAAATACAAGGAATCCTTCCTTAGCCGTACAACACGAATGTGGAATGCTCTTCCCCACTCCATTTTTCCTACACATTATTATAATCTACAAACATTTAAAACCTCTCTCTCTCTTCTAACCCTAATTTCCTTAACGCCCGCGCTGTGTAACTATAGGCGTTTTTCTTTTTTAGCCCCGAGCGGGGAACAGAGCGGGGCCCGAGCAATCAGAGCTCGCTCCGAGCTGAACATAACCTGAGCGCTCCGAGCTAATTAAGAAACAGAATTGGGCACTGAACTGTCATTAGATAATTTTTTTTCTATTAATTTTCAAAATAGTCAGGATTGCTTCTGAAATTGGTGTTTGTCAAGGATTGTTCCATTTAAATTATAATTTCTAGTAAATAAACTATGGAAAAAACACAAAATAATGAATGAAGTCAGCCGCGCTCAGCTTTTCGCTCGATGTGCTCGGTTATTTTTAATCGAGCTCATTGAGCGAGCCCTGAGCTAGCTCAGAGATAAAAAAGAAATACAAATTTTGTGCTCAGAGCGCTCCGAGCTAAAAAAGTAACACAGTTCTTTTTTTGACAGCTCAGTGCCCCACTCGGAGCTAAAAAAGAAAAACGCCTTATGTATTACCTTATAAGGGTATTCAAAAATCCCTTTAGTGCGGTACTTACATTATAAAAAAAAAGAACTGCCTCTGTGATTGTCCTGCTTTTGCTCGTATCAGGTGGCAGGTATTTGGTGCTGATATGCTGAGTGCTGTAAACCTAAGCTCCTTATCATTGAAGCGCCTACCCGTCTTTCTAAGGAAAACGAGGAAAACTCTCACAGTTAAAGTGGTGTCTTCCTGGTAGTACAATGAACCAGTATTGAGTCTGAGTGCTCCAGTGTAGAAAGTCTTGCACCCCGAAAAAAAACCACGAGGAGTTAAAATAAGCACAGTTGTTAACGTGTAGTCTCAGTTGCGGAACCAGGCATCAGCAGATCGATGGCAATCAATGCTAACCCTAATCCTACAACACTACATCCACCATGGAACAATATTTGAAGGACTTGATAGTGCTGTCAAATTGCCATAATTCTTCAATTCCTCCGTAAAGTCAACTACAAAACATCACATGTTTTGTAGTTGAATAAATCCCCCACCTTCAAAAGACAGTGTTTTGCAGTTCACCAAACATAAACTGCCATCAGAAAAATATTAAATAAAAAATTGCCCACACTAATATGGCAAGGCGTTTGACCCTAACATGTGCCCTTTCCTCAGCGGGAACAGGCACATTATCGTTAAGCAAGTAATTGAAACCACCAGAACTGGCAAACGAAAATCCACCCCATTAATGTGTATAGACCACATCACGATATATATGCCGTAGCTTCCCACAATACTGGTACATCTTCTCTTCGTATATTAAAATAATTCCATCTTTCTTCTTTCACTGGCACCCATAGTTCCACTTACATGACAAACAACTGTCGTGGTAACATTAGACGAAAGAACTTTCAATCATGACGGCGATAATGATGATGGTGTTCGAGTTCTCTTCATATGAAGGTCTGCCCACAGGTGTATTTTATTGTTCACGGGTTGTCACACCTCGTTGCGTTGGTCCTACGCAAATTAACATCAACTGGACTGGAGAATAAAATAGGTAACCAAATCCAAGTTCGATGTACTTTCAAGAAGAAGTATTCATCGTGTGACTCATGCATCATCACTTGCGTAGGTAAAATAACCACTACACTACAAGACTAGACTTCGACAGACATAGCTTAGCAATCAATCTGGGGGAGGGAGTCGTTCCTGTCCTATGCATTCTCAGTGTTTACCGTCTATAAACAAAATTCTATGTAAAAAAAGGTGACATCGACCATCGACGTGTATCCTGTTAACCAAGGAATCACTCATGCATTAAGCCAACTGGTGGTGATGGTGACCCCCATTTAAAGCGAAGAATAAAACATGGTTATGGGACATTATTGCAGGTGGATTCTAATTTAACACTTGTGGATGGTAAAATGTGCAAAATATACGAACTGAAATGAGAGACAGCAAATGAACTGTGGATAGTAAGTGTAGCTGGTCTGTTGCTGATACTGGTAGGGAGAACAGAGAAACTTTTTTATATACTCTGAACCTTGGTTTGGTATTGGTATACCTCCAAAAGCAATTCAACATGAGTTTCAGTCAACGGTTATATTTGAGCGGTAGAAGGTGGTGAACTCGGTGCATCTTGTGAACCCTGAATGCATTTGTTTTAATCGTTTTTGTCTCTTGTCGGCAGCAAAGTGCATTGAATTGGAATAAATAATTATTGAGTGAAATATTCGCAAAAAATAGTGTCTTTGTGCGTTGTGGATTATTTGAGCATCAAATACGACTTTTTTGATATCACAAAACGGATTACTTTCAGTGAACCCAATTGGATTACATTCATTAAATTTGGTCTTTTTCCACGGATTTGAACGGATCTTTTTGAAGGTATGTAAAATATCAGTTACCTACCTCCCAAGCAATAAACTTTATATCATCACCATCCACTCTGACCTTCTCATACCGTTCGTTTGCGTGAAAACAAACAGCAAACCCAAATGGAGTATCATGGTTTGGCCTTTTGTGGCCGGGTGTGCAAAATTCAGCCATGCTGTATTTATTTCCATAAATCTATTGAAGACGGTCAGCATAAATTGAATGCGGTACTCGCGTTTCGTCACAGTTTTGTGTTAATTAAACGAAACCAAGATTAGCAAAAGCAAAGTCCAATTATTAATTCAGCACCTCTGGCGTTGTCTACTTTCCAAATTAAAATTCAAGATCTCTACGGTCGCGTAAGTTACACTCTTCAAAAAATAGCTCAAATGGATTTATAAATGGATTTGAAATTTTCGGCACAGACTGCATTGAGTGGTCCTACTTTACCTAGCATGTTGCACCAAGTAGCGGAGCGCATTTGTAGAGCGTGCAAATGGTACACAACAACAACACCAGCCAGACAGAGAGAACTGTGTACTTATATAAATCACATAATTTGGTTTTAATTGTTGGTAGGGTTAATGCCGTTTTTTTTTTGTTTGTTCAGCCATCAACCCAAATAGGTAGGTAAACATTTGTTCAAGAGTCAAGTTGTTTAAGTCATCAACCATGTTATGTGCTACATTGGCGTTGTGGTGTTGCTTTTTCTGTTTCTGTTTCTGTTTCAGCAGCTATCCATCATTTTGTCTGCATTTTTTACATTCTAGTGGTGGATGGTATTGTGGAGGAAAAAAAGTGCTAAGCGCATGGTAAACTGAACGGCAGAGCGTGTTGCTTTTTCTTGCACTTTGTTGTTTTTCTGCCAAATTAAATATGATGATGTGTGCCGAGGAGGAAGAACAAATAAGCGGGATGAGCGGTTTAAGTAAACAGCTTAGTATTTAGTTTTTCCAGTAATTTGATTTAAATATTTACCATATAGATTGGAAGGCAGGTAGATATGTTTTTACGAACAACTCGGCTTAGTTAACTTTATTTTTGGTGGTGCTTACAGTCCGTTGATGTTGCTTTCGCCATCTCTGGAAAACACCTCAACACCATAAAGGAACTCCTGCAAAACGCTCTTAACAAGCTAACGAGATGGGCTAATCGGTGTGGACTGGGCGTAAACCCCCACAAAATGGAGCTTGTCCTCTTTTCCAGGAAATATAAAATCCCACATTTTGACTCTCCCTCTATTAGCGGTATAAGCTTAACTTTCTCTGACGAAGCGAAATTTTTGGGTTTAATCTTCGACAGGAAGTTAGGCTGGAAACCCAATATACAAGAAAGAGTCAAGAAAGCTACAGTAGCACTTTTCTCTTGCAAAAAATCCATTGGCAACAAGTAAGGTATATAACCCCGCATCTTAGATATATACATCGGTGGTAAGACCAATTCTTACTTACGGGGTGGTTGTCTGGTGGACTGCCCTAGAAAAAGCTATAAATCGCGACAAGCTGGGTAAAGTCCAGCGTTCAGCTTGTCTGCGCATTAGCGGAGCACTCCGTACAACCCCCTACGCAGCACTTGACATTTTGCTGCACCTGATACCGCTTGACATCTTTAGCATGCAAACAGCGGCCTGTTCCGCTGTCCGCTTAAAAGCTACCTCACAGTGGACCAATCAATTGGCCACTCCATTATTCTGGACTCCTTGAGTCTCTACATAGAAATATAGACTACACCATACCTCGTTTGGAGTTCGGAAAGAGCTTCCAAGTCACCATTCCTTCCAGATCATTCTGGGATGATGATGCATTTGCGGAGGATGAATCGATCCGCTTCTACACCGACGGATCAAAAACTAGTGATGGGGTAGGTGGAGGCGTTTTCTCAGAAAAGCTAAATCTTAGCCTCTCTTTCCATCTTCCTGATTACTGTAGCGTGTTCCAGGCGAAAATTTTGGCGATAAAAGGAACCCTGACGTGGCTGAAGAGGAATTTGATATGCTCAAAGGATATCCGTATCTTCTCAGATAGTCAGGCCGCGATTAAGTCCCTGGACTCGGTCTCTTCAAATTCCAACGTAGCCCTAGATTGCCGCTCATCTCTTTCGGAGATGGCGGAGCAGTTTAACATTCACCTCTGTTGGGTGCCGGGACATAGAGACATTCCATGTAACTGTAGGGCAGGCGATATCGCCGAAAAAGGAACCACATTACCTCTTTTACCTGATAAAGGTTCCCTAGGCATACCAATCGCTACATGCAAACTCTTGTTTAAGCTATCCGCAATCGAGAGAACAAACATTAGGTGGACAAGCAGCAATACATGTCTAGGGACTAAGCGGATCTGGCCAAAGCTGGATCTGCGACTCTCTAAGTGTCTAATCTCATTAAACCGACTGCATATTAGCTCCGCTATAGGTGTCATTATAGGGCACTGCTGAATAGGCAAGCACGCATCTAGACTTGGCGTGTACTCAAAGGACTTCTGCAGAAGTTGCATGGACGAGGTGGAGGAGGAGACTATACTTCACCTTCTCTGCACATGTCCTGCGCTCTCCCATAAAATAAATCTCTATCTAGGGGACTTCCTGTTCAATGATATAAGTGACTTAGCCAACACTGGCGTAAGAAGTCTATCGCGCTTCATAAGAAGCTCAGCTTGAACAGAAATTTGAAAAAAGGTATAAAATGATGTGTTCTGGTCTAAAAAAGGAAATTCCGTTGTACAGTCCATGACGGATATAAGAAATTCCAAAATGCCAAAGGATTTCTTTCTTATAACCGTGTTTTCTTATATAAAAAGAATGGATATAAGAAATTAACGTTCTTATACAATATAATAGATATAAGACAGAAACTGTCTTGTAGAAAAAAAAATAATAAAAAAAAAGAAAGTTTCTTATATCACAGCCAAGCAAAAAAACTCCTTTAAAAAGCACTAGATCGTTAAAAACAAAATGTGTTTGCATTTATTGATCTACATATGTACTTTCACTTCATGTTGTATGTAGCTTTAATAAAGTTTGCATATCTTATAAATGCATCGTTCAGGTTATTGTACGTTCTACGACAATGGAAGGTAGCTGAAGTTATAATGGTTCCAAAGCCCGGTAAACCACTGAATGACAAAAAATCATATAGGCCAATATCTCTCTTACCGATAATGTCGAAGGTATTCGAAAAACTTATGTTAAAGCGCCTACATCCGATTATCGAAGAACGTCGATTAATACCTGACCACCAATTCGGATTCAGGATTAAGCACTCTACAATCGACCAGGTTTACAGAATAACCAATGTAATTGAAAAAGCCCTAGAGGAGAAAAAAATATGTTCTAGTGTTTTTCTCGACGTCTCTCAAGCCTTTGATAAAGTATGGCATACAGGGTTGAAACATAAGCTAAGACAAGCTTTTCCGAAACAGTTATCTGATATCCTTAGTTGTTACTTATCAGACAGACTCTTTCGTGTAAAACACGGAAATGATTACTCTGAATTTAAAGAAATCGCGGCAGGAGTTCCCCAAGGAAGCGTTCTTGGACCGATCCTATTTCTAATATACACTAGTGATATTCCTCAAGAAGAAGGCACAACAGTAGCCACATTTGCAGACGATACAGCTATATTAGCGGTCAGTAATACCGTTGAATCAGCAACTAATAAACTCCAACGTTCCATTGACAAAATTTGTGATTGGACAAAGACTTGGCGTATTGCTCTCAACGAGGCCAAATCAACGCACGTGAATTTTACTTATAAAAAGGTAGACAACTTACCCATTTTCATTGATTCGGTACGAATTCCGTACGCAAACGAGGCAAAATATTTGGGTATGACACTCGATGCGAAATTAAAATGGAAACCGCACGTCAAGAAGAAACGCGAAGAGCTCGCCATTCGATGTAAACAAATGCACTGGCTGCTTGGTAGATTTTCCCAACTCAGCATGCAGAACAAGCTGCTTTTATACAAGCAAGTACTAAAACCGGTTTGGACATACGGTATACAACTTTGGGGTTGTACCAAATCCAGTAATATCAAAATTTTACAAACTTTTCAAAACAAAGTGCTAAGAAAAATAGTAAATGCACCATGGTTTATCAGAAACACTGATATCCACAGAGACCTAACTATGGCTACCGTCGAAGATGAAATAAAACATTTTGCCTGCAAACAACAGACACGCCTTCACGGTCATTGCAATATCACCATGCTACAAATTCGAGACGATACTAACCTAGTGCGCCGATTACAAAGGATAAAACCATTTGAATTAGCGCAATAAGATGTAACCGCGTGCTTATGGCGGTATTAGCTTCCACTGGGAAGCTGCCTGCCAAACGCGTAATTTACAGTTTAAATAAAACTACTAGATAGGAATAACCTAGTTGTAGTATGCAGGTTTCGAAGGGAGGTGGTTTTTGTTTTCTTATCTTAAGTGAGAAAGAGTCGCATGTACGATTTTCCACCTACCCCTATTATTCGTCCGAGCCTAGTTCTGGTTCCAAGTCTCGTGCTTTTAACCAGGATAGGTAACTCTCAGCTTGCTGAGAGTAACGATAATATTACTATGGCTTGGGAGTAATATTAGAAACTCTATAAAAAGAAAAAAAAAAAAATGTTGTATGTACACATATATCTTTATTTTTATGAGGTACAAAATAAGAACATAAATAACAGAAATAAATAAATGTATTTAATTCATTGCACTTCGTCCATAATCAGAATCTCAATAGGAATTTTTATTAACTCACGGCACTTAAAGCGCTGCCTTGACAAAGCTGATATTTCTCCGTTTCAATTCATGTTGAAATCCTTCGTCTACGAGCATCTACATGATTCACCTTTTTACCTGAAGACTTGAATAAAAATGTAAACACAGCCAAATGTGTCGCTGAATCTTATGAAATTTTAGCAAAAAAAAAAACATATAGCATTCTGTCATTTAGATAACCGGAAACCTGACACCTAAACACGTTTGACCTTGAATGATAGCTGTTTATATACCGCTGGAAAACACAGACAATTTGAATTAAAGTTGACAACGTTAGCTAAGATTCATGATGCGAATCCTAATTTATCTTCGACGATGGTGATGCTTTGCCAGAATGTATCGGCTTTGTTTTTACCAGTGATTAAGCTGGGGGACGTGGGACACAAGTCGGTGGTTCCTTTGTTGTTTGAAGTTTTAAGCTCATAACTGAACGCTTTTATATTTAAATGAGCATGGTCATTGTATAGACCTTATGGTAGGTGCCCGATTATCGATGTCAGCCCGACTCCCGAACCATGGGTTAGAATCAGGGTGATGAGATTGATGCAATTGAACCTTGGGCTAATCCCATTTCACTGCGCAGCGGAGGGAGAGCTACTGCTTCCTGATCCACGGAAAAAAGACCCTTTTGAGATGACTGTTTCAATCAAACTTCAAACTGCCGAGTCGGGTGACTGATACTATCAGTGATACTTTGATTGAATCGAATCTCGGGCATTTTATTAGATACCGTTGAGGGGGGATCGGGGAGAATCAGGCGAGTAGCTGGTTGAAAACTGTGCTTTAGGGAGTGGCTGCAGCAGGCGAACCACTGAGTGGTACGCGCATCGCGGAGCTAGTGCAGCTTGGAGTGACTGTTGCAATATAAACCACAAGTTACACTGGTCTGCGTATCGTAAAGGAAGTTGGAAGGGGTGGCTGCCATCTAAATCCCAGAGTACTCAGACTCGGTAACGGTCCATTGTACTACCAGCCAGAAATTCTCCTTTTGGTGTAGAGGCTGGAGAATGGGTGGCGTATGTTGTTGTTGCCCATTTGGATTGAAACTGCACTGCACGGGTCACAAGCCAACACACTTACCTCTACAGCGTCGCCACCCTAAATGGTGGCTGCCATAGTCGAGTTGTAGGGTCCATCCTCAAGTTAGTTGGGTTACTTAAGTTGATAGATCGAAAGGCAACGGTTTGTTCAAATATGATGTAGCTTCAGTTTCAGCCGTCGATTTGATTTGGACCTTAATGTGTAAAGCGCGAATGGGATCGCTGTTTTCGGAGAGAAGTAGAAGTAAATGAAACTGAATAAAACGGAGCAATCCGCTATATTGGGCTCAGAATACAAATCCCTTGTATTCGCTAAGTTCCGAACGGCACCGTAGTATTATAGTTGGGCCCTTAAGTCTCCTTTAATACTCTGAAAAATAGACCAGATTTTTGGAATCCGCATGTCATCTGCGTTAATTTTTAGCTCAACATTGTTAAAGGTTAACACAAATATATTACCAGGAGAAAACGCCTGGTAAAACAAATGTGAAAAAAAAACTTTTGAATCAATGGAAAGGAAATGCGAGTATTTTAAGTTGAAGGATAACCTTTCCAATTTAAGCCTTGCGTTCAATTCTGATTAGGGTTGTTAACAGGAACCTGATGTCGAGTGTGGTCCAGTGAAGGCTGCTAAACTTGTATTCGTGGAGGAGCTCATACAAGTAGGTGCCTACGCTATTTCAAATATAACATTGATGATGAAAACGTGTCGTTCCTTAACGGCCTGTTGTACTAGACCTTGTGAAGGCTTGGTTCACCAGAGAGTGCGCAAGCATATACAAGGTGGCGCAAAAGTAATCCTCCTATCAGAAAATGCTATAAATTTTGCGATTGGCCCCTAATGTCAGTTCTGTTTTGACATTTGTGTAGTAAACACATGCGAAATACACGTTAATACAATGTTACGCTACACTGCTCCAGAACGCGGAATATTGGTGACTATTTATTTGAGCAATAATCGGTCGGTGATTTTGGCACAACGTGAATTTCGTCGCAGATTTCCTACCCGTCCAAAGCCTACTGGTGAAACACTGCGACGTTTAGCCGCTCGCCTCGAAGAGACTGGCACAACACGAGATGCTGCCAGGCGTGGCAGACCCCGGAGTAGCCGTTCTGTAGAGAATATTGCTGTTGTAGCCGAAGATGTCATGGAAGCGCCGTCGACATCGACCAGACGACGTGCCACGCAAATGGGTATCAGTCGACGGTCTTTACAGCGAATTTTGGTACACGATTTGAAGATGTTTCCGTACAAAGTCCAGACGGTGCATCAGCTGTTAGCTGCTGACCGCCAATCGCGTCTAACATACGCTCAAGCCATCCTTAATCACCACCAAGAGGAAGATGATTTTTCATCAAAAATAATCATGAGTGATGAGGCCCATTTCCATCTTAGCGGGTACGTAAATAAGCAAAATTTACGCTTCTGGGGCACTGAAAATCCGCGTGTAACCCATGAAGAGCCATTTCACCCGCTCAAAGTCACTGTATGGTGTGCTGTTTTCGCTGGAGGAGTCATCGGACCTTTTTTCTTCGAAGACGTCGCGGGCCAAACGGTTACTGTGAATGGTGAGCGCTACAGAGCAATGATCAACGAGTTCTTTTTGCCGCAACTTGATGAATTGGGATTGGAAAACATGTGGTTCCAACAGAACGGTGCAATGGCAAACACTGCACGTGCCACAACCGATAGGCTGAAGGATGCATTTCCCGGGCGCCTAATCTCCCGTTTTGGCGATTTGCACTGGCCAGCAAGATCGCCTGATTTGACCGCTCCAAACTTCTTTTTGTGGGGCTTTTTGAAGTCGCGGGTTTATGTCAACAAGCCTCAGACTCTTGCAGCTCTTAAAGACAATATCCGTCAAGAATGTGAGGACTTATCGCCGGAAGTTTTGGCCAAAGTGATGGAAAATGCCATAAAAAGGGCTCAAATGACAATCAACTGTGGCGCCGGCCATTTACATGACATCATATTCTCGACTTGATGTAAACAAAATTAAAAGACCAAATAAAAATAATCCACAAGAAGAATCAAAGTTTTTCATTTTTTTTTTTAAATTACAGCCAAAAAACATCGAAGGTTATTTTTGCGCCACCTTGTATAAGTACGGTGACCATCCGTTCATTATTATAATGAACTGTTCATTATTTGAAGTAGATGTTCATTATGAATTATTTTGTATTCAAAAACATAAAAATGTTCATTATTTCAAAAGCTGCTCATTATTTCAGTTCAGTATTTTATTCAATTTTGTTGAAACAAAAACGAAAAACTAACCAAACCAAAATTCTTTAAACAAAATGACCCAACTATATTAAGAGATTTTTTTTTAACAATCCTTGCTCT
This sequence comes from Portevinia maculata, assembly GCA_949715645.1. NCBI lineage: Eukaryota > Metazoa > Arthropoda > Insecta > Diptera > Syrphidae > Portevinia > Portevinia maculata. The sequence goes on from OX454526.1 coordinate 12,866,620, forward strand.
GAACCCTGGTTTTTTTTTGCACATGCTAATCTTTTTCTTAATAGCATTTGACGGATTGAGTCCCAGGAAATATGCATGATGGAAGTATCCCTGGGCATTAAAGAGCTTAAATCAAAAATAAAGCAAAGAAAAGATGAATGCTTTTTGCCAATAATAATTTAAAACATAGGGATGGGCTAGAGTCCGCTTGGGCGAACTGTTGGATACCCTATTCTTATTCCTATCCCTCATAAGTGGGCGTGACAAAAGTCTAAGTATTGTTGAATTGTTAAGAACGCTCTACATATTTTGTTATATAACATTTAAAGGATTTTATCAAAAAAAACGCTCCCTAAGTCAAACTTGGGTGTTTCAATAAAATTGTTTTATTTAATTGTGGGCGTGTCAGTAGGCGGATTTAAAAAAAATTAACACATGAGAATAAAGGGCCTCTAGAGAGTATATATTACAAATTTCGGCTCCCTAGCTCAAACTTTGTCAGTGGGCGGATTTTGAGAAATGTTTATCCCGAGCAGTTTTAGGAGTCATAGATCATATATAAAAAATTTCAGCTTTCTAGCTCAAAACTAGATTTTCTCCAAAATTTTTCTTTTTTTGAGTTTGTGGGCGTGTCTGTGGGCGGATTTCAAAAATTCGTAAACTTGATTATTTCGGGACCCTAGAGAGTATATGGTTAAAATTTCAGCTCTCTAGGTCCAGTTTAAAGGCCTAATTTTTGCCGACAGACGGACGGACGGACTGACGGACGGACGGACGGACATGGCTAGATCGACATTACTATCGATGCTGATCATAAATATAGTAACTTTTGGGGGTCTACGGGCAATATTAAGGTATACTACAAACTATGCGTCAAAATTAATATACCCTTAGAATCTATATATATATAAATCAATCCATATTTGAGTTTGTTGCCGCTGTTTTTCTAAACGCGTTAACCGATTCCAATGAAATTTTTTTCCATGAAAGGTGACGTCTGTACAAAGGATGTTTGGTATGTGCGATCTCTGTATCTGCATCGGTGTGTGAATTATGGGCATTGGAGTGAGTACACATGCATATGTGCATATGCGTGTAAATTCCGATGCAGATACAGAGACCGCACATCGTACAGTCGTCACCTATTTTGTTATCTTAACGCGCATATGAAAGAGGGAGACCAGACCAACGTTTCAAGCCTATTGTGGTGTTTGTGCGCACTTTCATTCTTGAGATATCGTGTGATCAATGTTTTATTCAAATAACTCTTATTGAATTTTTTTGCATTTTTTTTGTGAATCGGACATCGGAAAGTTGCTTTTCCCACATTGATAACAATCGGTGTGAAAGTGAATGAAAAGTGATTCTATCGAAGTTTTTTACTTTCGCTTTGTTGTTTCATTCGCACAAGTAAGCTGACATAGGCGCCTGCCAGACAAAAAGCACCTACCCTAAGCGGAACAGGTTGAGCTCAAATCAGGCAATCTTCGGTATTTACCTGAGAGTGTTTCTGTGAAGTTTGGTCAAAATCGGTTTTCTTTTATTAGGGGCAGCAACATAGGTACGCCAGATACCCGCTATAGACAATAATAAGGAAGTCTACTCGAACATATTGGCCAATATAATTCTCGGGCACGGGCAAAGCCGGGCGGGTGCAGCTAGTAGGGTATAAAAATGATAAAAGATTTAGAGCAAGAAGATCCTACAGTTTTAAATAATATAAAAACACACTGACTTTTACACCAGTTGTGTAGACTATTTAAATCAGTGGGACGGCACAGTACATGCAGTTCCGTCCTGGAACCAGGTTGAGGCAAGTTTAATGTATATCAGTGGCGAATCCACGGGGGGGTTATCGGGTCCGGACCCCCCCAGGGAGGTCCGAACCGACCTGAATCTGAAATGCTGGTATTCTGTCGCCGAAAATTTGCATATTCTATTTTACGATTCGAAAATTCAAAAAAGATTGTAATGTGCAGATAAATGATTTCTCGTATTTTGTCCCGCATAATATTATTATTCAATTCATGTTTCTACAACATATTAGCAATAGTGCGAAATCTAGAGAAAATCTCAATCGTTTTTAAAATTCCGCGGTTTTTTGAAGAATTCTTGCAGAATTTTCGATGGGTTATAGAAACTGATTCTGGAAGTAAAAATTCCGATCTGAAGTTACTCACTGATAGTGCATCGAGCGCATTTTGAATATCTTGATCGGAGATCCGTTGCCTCCACATTCTGATCTCTGAGATGAAATTCCTTTCTGAACATTCCAATATTTCGTCATAAAACTTGTAAAGATCTTCGCATTTTTCCTCATCAAAATCCTGCTTGGAAGGAAATAGTTGTCCGAAACTGTGGAAGATCGTTTTGTGTTTTTCGAACCGACTTTGGAGATGAAAAATTTAAGTATCAAGGAATGGAATGTAGAAGGCAATTCTGTAATAATCTTCGACATTTTGTGTTTCAACGTTGCTACGGTTTTTCTGTTGACTGCAACGACGAGGCAATTTCATATTAATTTCGTATTCGGAACAGATTTCAGCAACATTATCGTAAATGATACGAAAATTTGAATCAACGTTTTCCCGTTTTTCCTTGATATCATTCGTAGCATCATCAGCTAACTTTGTGGCTTCTCCTAGATCGTGATTTTTCGTCTGCAATTCCCGACTCAGAGGTAAGACGACAGAATTGATCGATTCCATTATATGGCAGGAGATTTGAAATTCGATTGTCAAAATCGCGGTCAAAAGCTGAGAAGGCATTTGTGAAGTCTCTCGATCTTTCCCCTTTTTTATTTCTTCCAAAGGCTATAACGGCCGGTTGAAGTTCGAGGTAAGTTGAAACTGCTTCATGAGACTGAGCCCATCTTGTAACAGCGAAAGAATTCAATTCCAGTGGAAAAATGCTTCGATTGCTCCGATAGTTCCTAACGCATTTTTTATACCCGATACTCCGCAAGCGGCATTGATGACCAAACTGAATCTATGCGCTGCACAGTGAATGTAGATTGCAAGAGGAAAATGAGACCTGATATGGGCTTGTACTCCGTTTACTTCGCCACTCATAACTGGTGCATATATATATCTGTATATCAAAAAATTATCGACACTGTGTCGCGAAGTAGATGTTCCGAATTAAAATTGTTGCAGTGGTAACCGTGTGTCTACACAAGTGGCACTATCCTAGTTTCATGCAAAATGTGTCAAAAGAATGAGAAAATGATGTTAAATTAGGTCATGACAGCATACATTTTGTGGACCCCCCCTCGTCGAGATCCTAGATCCGCCACTGATGTATAATATGAAAAAGAGACGCGATTTTAATCTTGATGAGTTTGAAGCTTTTGAAGAATTTTCGTGTGTTAAAAATTATATTTCTTTATAGAAAATTGTAATATGGGGAGATAGTCAGAAGACTGCAGGAGATAGATGGATGGAAATTTTTAAACATTTTATAGAAAAAGACATAAATTTCAAGAACATTTTAAAAATTGTGGAATTTGACTTGTGTCTTCCGGGGTCGAATGCTCCAACAAAAAGAGTTTTCTCAGTCTTAAATAATGTTTGGACAATTGAAAAAAACCAAATGAAAGTCGAAACTATGAAATCAATGTTAATTACTAAATTTAACTATGAAATGAACTGTTTAGAGTTCGGAGAATATTTAAAACAAAAACCAGATTTAATTAAACAAATTTATACATCAGGAAAGTATTCAACTATGTAAACCAATAAATGTTACCTGCATCTGGTATTGAATTGAATTGAATTGAATTGAATTAGGTCCTTATTCTAAATAACGAGGATACTTATTTAGTTTCTAAGCGTTTATTTTCCAACATATAGTTAAATTAAAGACTGATTTTTTTTTATTTATTTATTTTGCCTAACATAGGTACAAATTAAGAGTTCCTTCAATAATATTAATTTTGATACTTTAGTTTACCTTTTTTTTCCGGCTTAATGGTCTTATTTGTTTCCGATGCAATTAAAACACTTTAATCCATTCTTGCACCCTACGTTTCGTCGGTTTCTTGCCAACCTCCTCAGGGGTTTTTTGTTTTCTTTTATTTAAAACATAATTTTACATATTCAATTTAACTTTATATTGTAACGACACAAAACACAATTTCAATAAATAAGTAAATATAAATATTTAGAACATAAACGACATCACTATAGAAAATATCACAGATCAGGTGGAAATCAGAATGGTTGTATGGCAACCAAGTAGCTTCATTAATTTTAATTAACTAAAGCAAAGTGAATCCTTGTGTTTATACCCTATTCTAGGGGTATATTAATTTTGACGCATAGTTTGTAACATACCTTAATATTGCCGGTAGACCCCTAAAAGTTACTGTATTTATGATCAGCATCGATAGTAATGTCGATCTAGCCATGTCCGTTCGTCCGTCCGTCCGTCGGCAAAAATTAGGCCTTTAAACTGGACGTAGAGAGCTGAAATTTTAACCATATACTCTCTAGGGTCCCGAAATAATCAAGTTTACGAATTTTTGAAATCCGCCCACAGACACGCCCACAAACTCAAAAAAACAAAATTTTGAAAAAAATCGAATTTTGAGTTAGAAAGCTGAAATTTTTTATACATGATCTATGACTCCTAAAACTGCTCGGGATAAAAATTTTTCAAAATCCGCCCACTGACACTCCCACAAATAAATAAAACAATTTTTTGAAAATCCAAAGTTTGAGCTAGGGAGCGTTTTTTTTGATAAAATCCTTTTAATGTTATATAACAAAATATGTAGAGCGTTCTTAACAATTCAACCATACTTAGACTTTAGTCACGCCCACTTATGAGGGATAGGAATAAGATAATAGGTCGCCCAAGCGGACTGTTGTCCCTATGTTTATACCCTATTCTAGGGGTATATTAATTTTGACGCATAGTTTGTAACATACCTTAATATTGCCCGTAGACCCCTAAAAGTTACTATATTTATGATCAGCATCGATAGTAATGTCGATCTAGCCATGTCCGTCCGTCCGTCCGTCCGTCCGTCCGTCCGTCCGTCGGCAAAAATTAGGCCTTTAAACTGGACCTAGAGAGCTGAAATTTTAACCATATACTCTCTAGGGTCCCGAAAGAATCAAGTTTAAGAATTTTTGAAATCCGCCCACAGACACGCCCACAAACTCAAAAAAACAAAATTTTGGAAAAAATCGAATTTTGAGCTAGAGAGCTGAAATTTTTTATATATGATCTATGGCCCATAAAACTGATTGGGACATAAAATTTTCAAAATCCGCCCACTGACACGCCCACAATTAAATAAAACAAATTTTGGGAAAAATTGAATTTTGAGCTAGAAAGCTGAAATTTTTTATATATGATCTTTGGCCCATAAAACTGCTTGGGACATAAAATTTTCAAAATCCGCCCACTGACACGCCCACAATTAAATAAAATATTTTTTTTGAAAAACCAAAATTTGAGCTAGGGAGCTGAAATTTTTAATATATACTCTCTAGGGGCCCTTTATGCTCATGTGTAAATATTTTCAAAATCCGCCTACTGACACGCCCACAATTATTTTTTTTTTATTTTTGAAAGTCCAAAGTTTGAGCTAGGGAGCTGAAATTTATAGTATATACTCTCTAGGTGCCCTTTATGCTCATACTTAAATTTTTTTAAAATCCGCCTACTGACACGCCCACAATTAAATAAAACAATTTTATTGAAAAACCAAAGTTTGAGCTAGGGAGCGTTTTTATTTACAAAAGCTTAGTTTTTTCGATAAAATCCTTTAAATTTTTGTCACGCCCACTTATGAGATATAGGAATAAGAATAGGGTATCCAACAGTTCGCCCAAGCGGACTGTAGCCCGCCCCTATGTTTTTTTCTTCTTTTTGTTCATTATTTGGAATTCAAACAGATGCTCACCATATAAGGCGCAAGGATACAGTAATCTGATAATCGCCAGTTTAAAAATTTAGCGAGAATAAAAACTGTTTCTGTCGGGTTTAACAAACAGCATTTTAAAATTTGGGATTTGACTTCGTTCTTGTGCAAACATATAATACCAAAGAACTCCTTTTTAGAGTGTCATTGACAATAAAATTCCATTGTGTAACCAATTTAACGCTGCTGGTGTTGCATTTGTATGATTCCGGTCTACCTCTTTCTATACGACTTCGACGCGTGCATACTACTGGTGTTGATTTTTGTTTGATCTTCCTTTTCCGTGACCCCAAACAACGCTTGTCGTAAAAGGCAACCAAGGGAAGAAATCACGTCCATGGCGTGGTATTTAAACGAAGGTTCAGTCCTTGTCGCCTCGAACCTGGGTGCTGGGAGTTAAAAATTCTATTTGCTGGAGCATTATTGTCCATTCGCTTTAGCTTTTTGGACTACATCCACATCTTGGTACACGGTTATATCTTCTCCTCCATTCACCCTCCTCCCACACAGGACTAAACACCTGACGGAGAATTTTTCTTTCGAAAGTACCTAAAATTAGCTAGCCTTTCCTGCTTGTTGTCCAGCACTCTGCGCCGTAAAGCAGAACTGGCAGTATCAGTGTTCTGTAGAGCTTACACTTGGTCTTCCGAGTTAGGAGTTTTGAACCCATTTGTTTCGCCAAACAGAAGTAAGGTTTCCTAGGGTGATTCTCCGTCGGATCTGCACTATGGTGTAATTTGTGGAGTTGATGTTTACTTCGATATAGGTGAACTCCCTTACTACCTCGAAGTTATTGCTATCAACAGTGACGTTTTGTCCTAGACGGTGGACAGATGTTTGCTTGTTTGTTGAAAGGAAGTACTTCGTTTTGTCCTCCTTGACTTCAAGGTAAACCAATTTTGCCTGCTCTTCAATAGACATGAAAGCCTCTCCCACGGTACGCTGAGATCTGCCGATGATGTTGGTATCGTCCGCGTATCCCTGTGGTTGGACGGATCTATTGAAGATAGTGTCTTCCGTATTGACACCTGCCCTAAGCACTATCTGCTCCAGAACAAGATTAAAGAAATCAGATGATGATTGAAAGGAAGTACTTCGTTTTGTCCTCGTTGACTTCAAGGTAAACCAATTTTGCCTGCTCTTCAATAGACATGAAAGCCTCTCACACGGTACGCTGAGATCTGCCGATGATGTTGGTATCGTCCGCGTATCCCTGTGGTTGGACGGATCTATTGAAGATAGTGTCTTCCGTATTGACACCTGCCCTAAGCACTATCTGCTCCAGAACAAGATTAAAGAAATCAGATGAGGGCGCTTCTCCGCTTGCCAGAATCCGGTACAGGTTTGGAATAGTTCGGAACAACTGTTTCCATATTGCACATTGCACCGCGTGTTTTCCAGTTTCATGCGACACAACGGGATCAGTTTTGCCGGGATCCCGAATTCGGCCGTCGCCTAGTAGACCTCCTGCCGATGAATGCTATCATATGCGGCTTTAAAGTCGATGAAAAGCTGGTGGGTCTCGCCTTTAAATTTATTGGTCTTTTCCAGGATTTGCCTCAAATTGAAGATTTGGTCTTTTGTCGATCTGCCTGAAGCCACAATGGTACGTGCCGATTAGTGTCTTGCACAATGGCTTGAGACGTTTACACAGTACGTTGGAAAGGATCTTATATAGGGATATGCCTCGATAGTTCTTGCAAGACATAGGATTGCTTTTCTTGTAGATCGGGCATGCTCAAAATGTTAATCTTTCTTAATCCCATACTAAAACAATATATATAGTAAGTAGGTAAGCATGGGTGGCGACGGTGTAGAGGTTAGTGTGTTGGCTTGTGACCCGTGCGGTGCAGGTTCAATCCCCATGGGGAACAACAACATACGCCACCCAATTACATGCCTCTACACCAAAAGGAGGATTTCTGCCTGGTAGTACAATGGAACGTTACCGAGTCTGAGTGCTCTGGGATTTGGATTTCCTTTTTAAAAAAAAAAAAAAAAAAAAAAAAAAATAATAATAAGTAGGTAAGCATTTGTATTTAACAGTGAATACATTTATAAAGGTTTGGACATTATTTACGTCTGCAGCATTACACACATATGCAATTAAAGTCATTTTTTGGAGATGCAAAACCATCATCAGATATTATCATCAAATTCTTTCATTTGCACTGCAATTGAAAAATACATATTGTTGCATTCTTCTTCAGCCAAATGTGCATTAAATCGTTTTAAATTGCCTATGATCAATCTCTCAATATTATCCACCAAGGACATAATTGATAATCGAGTAAATTGTTCATTTTTACTACAAAGAAACTTTTTTTCGCTATTAAAATCAATTCGAAACTAATTACGTCCCTGGCGAGGTCTACCACAGAGCTAATCACATATACACTCTCGCTCAACTGAATAGGTTCAACACTTCTAAAAAGTAATATGGCAATATCTCTTCAACCAACTTACCGATTTTAATGAAATATTTTTTTGTCTATAAATTAATTAATTATTAATCAAACACAAAAGTATGCGGTGTTTAACACACGTATATATACTCATTACTTATTTTTTTTCAAAAACATAACAAAAAAAGCCGATTTATTTTGGTTCAACTGAATAGGTTCAGAAGCTTAAAACTTAAAAAACTCACACCTTTGTTTCATGTTAATATAAGTACATATATATTATGTATTTATTGCTAATTTAGTATTTTGTACTCCCTCCTTTTTTCAAAATAACTTCATGCATTCGGTTTGGCAAAGACTTTCCAATATTTTCCAATATCCCTAAGCGAAATCGTAGACCAGGCTTTTTTAATGGCTCCAATCAGCGTCGCAGAATTTTCGAATTGTCTCCCGGCCTCATAAACTCTTCGGGACAACAGCCCCCAAGCATTTTCAATAATACTAATGTCCGGGGAGTACGGCGGGCACTCAAGCAATTTTACATTTAGGTCGTTTAATAATTCTGAAAACACACCGGATAAAGCAAAACGTGTTTTTTTGTTTCGTGAAACAAGAGAACATTGTTTCTTATGAGAGTACACTCACCAAAGAAAACGAAACAAAAAACACGTTTTTATTTCGAAGTGTTTTGTCGAAAATACATGCCATTGTATACGAGTAACACACACCGAATGCAATAAAACTGCACTTTCTTATGGGGCACCACACACCAAATGAAACGAAACATAAAAACAAAAGCAAAACAAGAAAACGTGTTTCGTTGCCGATAGCTGACCTGTTGTTTTTTGCAAAACATTGTGGGGTTTTTCTTAATACTTTTTTAAAGACGCATCGACTTGATCCTCGTTGTGTATAACTTTTCACTACGTACAGTGGTACCTGATTTACTTTTTAAAATGGTTTATGGCTGGTTTTTCTGATTTTTTTTTTTATGATTACACCTTATTATGAACCTCTACAATTACCCTTCAGTCAAAAATTTGAGAGTGTCCCTACTCAGTATATGGATATACTCTGGTTTACTCTGTGCGCTAATTTTAACAAATATGTACGTAGATGGAGAAAAATTATTTTTTTTATTGAGGCAAGAAGCCCTATCTAAAATTTTAAAGATATGGAACATGCTAATAAAGTTAGATACTATTGATAAGCTGTGGGTAGAAATAGCAACTGAAATGAATTGCCAAGGTAAGTTTTATTGAATTTTAAATTTATACATGTTTATTAATGTACATAATGTGTATCTATGAATATATATACAGTATTACTTTAAATACTTGACAAACTGTATTTAAAAATCATGTAAGCAAAATTAGATGGCGTACTTGTATTGCCAAGGAACTGCTCCAGTAGAGAAGTTAAAGTATTGAACATACTGATTGCGTATATTACGTGCGGCATTTGATGGTCTTGCTCTTCCAATATTTTCATGTGTTTCTCCTTGAGGTACGTATTCCATAGCTTCACGCTCAATATATATTTCCTGAAGCAAGCCTTCGCGTTCCCTAATCACATTATGCATCCGCATTCTGGTGAAATTATTAAATTTTTCAGGATAAGTTCTTAGCTCAGCTATTAAGTTTATTATCACATCCTCAGTATTTCGTTTTAGATTATATGGAATGCACCCACCACTCTCTGCTATTTGCGTCCTTTTCCTCAATTGCTTCAAAAATTGTATCGTCTGAGTTCGACCACATGTTGAACAACATTAAAAGCAAGCCGCGAATTCAATTTTGTTTTATTTCAACGCACACCAAACGTAACAAGAAGCAAAACGTTTTGTTTTGTTACATTCTGTTTCGCTTGGTGTGTGTTGAAATAAAAAATGTTATTTTGACTATCGAATCAAAAACGTTTTGCTTTATCCGGTGTGTTTTCAACCTAATTGTTTCACTACCCTCGCTGTATGAATACGATATCGCCCCCCACACCAGTTGAGAATTTGAAGCAGTTCTGATGATAAGTCTTCTATCTGCTGTTGTTGTCGCGTATTGAACATCTCCTTCCATATTGTTTCCATAACGGGATTGATTACGAATGAAATTACTAACAACCTTTTGGATCTGACCAATTTAGCGATTTCGGGCTGTTTTAACCCAGTTTCCAAATACCCCTTTATTTGGCCTTTTTCAAAATCGTTCCATTGCTTCCCACGACCCATTTTACAAAAAAAAAAAATTAGCGGAATTTACTATCGATACGTTATCGCTAAAGATCACAAACTGAAGTCGTTGCCCTTGAACCGAATCTGATGAGCCAAAAAGCTTTTGGGGTAATCCCCAATGATAAAAACAAAACAAAATTCCAATTAACCGTTTCACAAATCGCGTTATTTTTCTCTTCTATGTTACGTGCAAGCAAATGAAGGTTCAAAGCATTCAAAAAAGTATTCAGTTGACCGGGAGTGTATATTGAATCCATCACTCGTTGCAGTTATGAAAATCATTTAAAGAAAATGGAAAACTTTAAAGGTACACTTAATATATTTAGATATGTATGTATGTATGTGTGGTAAGCTATTTATATTGTGGCCGATTTGCAGTAACTTGTGTGTAATGGCCAAACAGAAAAACATTTACGAGAATTCGATAAGAAGTGACAGGTTTGTTTCTTCTGCTCAGGGAAAGGTTTGTTTATTAATAATCAAATCAGTTGAATAATGTTATTGACTATGCGTTGTACTTTTAGGCAAGACCTTAAATTCCCTTTGCCCTTTCTTTGTTGTTCAAAAATCAAAAAAAAACTTATTTTATTTGTATTTGGAGTTTCGAAGCCACGCTACATCGTTATTCAGCCTTTCGATTGTAAGTATCATTGACAAAGATGAGGTACCATATCCTCCGGGTTGAATTAGGATCCTCTTTATTAACATTTTAAATAATTACCTAGGGCACACATAACAGTCAGAACAAATAAACTTCACAAGCATAACTATGGACATGTGGGAGTTTAAACTATGGCATCTCTTACCATGTGGAGATTGGTATTGATTATCATTTGGATTGTCTGAGTCCCGGAGCATTTTCTAAATTCGTCAAGCCCACGAGGTGTTGTTCCCAATTGAAGACCGTTTTCGCGAAACTCAACAAGTGCATTTTGCAAATTTTTCAAGAGAAGGTTTTTTTGTGTGTGAATCAAAAAAGAAACAAATTACTGAAAATGTAAAAACGCCTTTCACCTTAAAGGTAATTTTGTCACTGTAAACTCGAAGAATAACAATAATGATGTATCGAACTTACCAAATATTAAGTCCCAAAAATCAACAGTTTGATCAAAATAAAACAAGTACACACTTTTGTTGAGTTTTGAAAAAGCTTTAATTAATTTCTTTTTCAAAAATTTTACATAATCAACAGAAATGTTTTCAAAAGTATGTTCTATTTTTAGACGCAGTTTTCTTGTAAAGGGTTGGAGAAGCTAGGTCTAATATTTTTCTTTTATTTTATTTTTAGCTAACTTCAGTTCTTTGTTTCTTAAGGTGTGTCCACACCAAAGAAACATTTTTTAAACATTTCAGAAACATTTCATAAACATTTAAGAAATGTTTAAAAAACATTTCAGAAACAAAAAAAAAAATTCTGAAATGTTTCCGAAATATTGAAAAATAGATAATTTTGTTCTGGACGATTCGCGAAACGTTTCTTAAATGTTTCTGAAATGTTTTTTAAACAAATGGGAAACATTCCAGAAACGTTTTTTAAACAATGTTTCCTGAAATGTTTCTTTGGTGTGGACACACCTTTATACTCTGACCGATAAGGAATTTGGAGAGAGGATTAGGCTCAGTCTGGGTGAAAGTTTTGGTGGGCAGGGGATGTGGAAATTGACTTTCTCCCTTAGCTCCTCTGTGGTTCTTGCAATTATTCATGAAATGAGGTCAGAACTCATACCAAGTTCCTTTTTTTGTAAAACCTGCTGCCAGTTGTTAAGACCGTCCATAACATTCTAACAGATAGCCCGTCTTCTGCCGTGTGTAACAACTTTGGGTCATTTTTCCAATCTGTCTACTCAGACAAAGTCGTAAACATTGATGAAGATTTCTTTAGCTATCTCAATGTATCCCATACTCCGATTTTTAACAGGCTGAAAACCTTTGAAGAAAGCACATTGGGAATCTAATTTCAATGGATTTAAATTATAATCCTGGCCACGATGGCGTACCTTCCGGTTTTTTAAGAAACTGTTCCCAATCATTATCTATGATTATTTGCCACATATTTAATCTATCGCTGTTAACGGTAACATTCCCATACATTTGGCGAGATTCATTTATTGTACCTATTTACAAATCAGGTAGGAAAAATAAAGTTGAAAATTATAGGGTTATATGCAAAGAGTCAGCTATCCCTAAATTATTCGATAAATTGGTCACTGAGCAAGTAAACTTTTTTAGCAGATCTTTAATTTGCAACAACCAGCACGGGTTTATTAAAAAGCATTCAACCGTGACAAATTTTTCATTATTTTCAACAACTTTGAAATAGGTAAAGGTAATCAGGTTGATGCTATTTACACGGACTTTAGCCAAGCATTTGATCGTGTGGATCACAGAATCTTACTATTCAAACTAGAACGTTTAGGCTTTCCGACTTCATTCTTAAAATGGCTATCGTCTTATCTAAGCGAAAGATACCAATACGTAAAATTTGGAAATAAAATCTCAAACAAAATCTTTGTAACTTCTGGTGTCCCCCAGGGAAGCCATATAGGTCCATTATTGTTCATTTTGTTCGTAAACGATGTTGTTAAGTTCTTGCCTCAATGCAATATTTTAATGTTCGCTGATGATTTTAAAATTTATTCGTCAGATAAAGACACTCACAGATTTCACCCTATCCACCAGATAAAACTAGCTGATATTTTTTTTTTCTGTTTCATCGTCAAAGTCTCTGATAAACTAACTGCTGGAATTTATCAGCCACTAAGTTTGTTTCGAAACATATTTCATTTGCTTTGCTTTGTTTATTTCGTATTTTGTAGAAACTTAACCAGAATAAAACCATTTTTAAGTAGGTAAATTGTATTGTTGCGTTTAAAATGGATAAAGCTAGCAAAAATTGCGAAAATTCAAACAAGCGTGAGAGAAATACCAATTTCTCTCAAGAAGAAACGAACCTTTTAGTGTCCCTTACGGAAGGAAAAAACATGTAATCGAAAAAAAAGTGACGCTATAACTTGGAAAGAGAAAGAAAAAGGCTCAACCTCCAGTTGAAATATGAGGCAAACATTGAAGCAGCAAAAATCGAAAAAGAGAATTTTAACAGAGGAGCTGGAGCACAAATTTAAATAAAGAAAAATTTTGGAAAATTAGTAGTAACACAAGGACACTATGAATGAATTAGAAAAACAACAACTTCTTCTTAAAATTGAATTGTTGAAAAAGGTTTAGGAGAAAATTGAATAAAATGTTTCTTTCAAAGTCGAGCTTTACTCTATTCATTCATTCAAATTATGGTTAAATAAGAACAAAGATAAGGATATTTTGCCAATTTTATTTATTTAAAAAGGCACAAACAAATTTAATTATAGCTGAGACGAAAAATAGTTAATAACAAAATTTCTTACAATATTTCGACTACTATCTCTTAGTAAACTATTACTAACATCATAAGTTTCATCAGTATCATCTGGCATACTATTTTCAAAAGTTTCTTCACCCTTGTCTGTGGCTATATTGTGGAGCACTGCACATGCAACAATAATTGCTTGTAGTTTCAAATGGTGCAAAGTTATTTTGTTTGACAAAACTGGAAATCTACTCTTCCATACGCCATATGATCTTTCTACTACATTTCTCGTTTTACATTTCTCGTTGTACAAGTGCTCACCAGGTCTCCGTGGATTGTGTGGGGGAGTTAGCAAAAAATTTTGAGTCCACTACTGGTTGAACATTCATTGAGAAATTGCCTTTCCGGTCTCTGCACAATTCGGCAGTTTCTCCTCCTGCCAACAAGTGAAAATAATTATCACTTCTGGTACCTGTTATTCTTGAAGGTACTTACCTGGTGATTTAATGTTAATATGAGTACAATCAATGACTCCAACAACCCTGGGAAATCTTGCAATTTCATAAAAACTTTGTGTTATCTATGTTTTCTCTATCTAATGGTAACTTAGTAGTAACTGCCCTAACCGTAGTTGTTCTTTTGAATCATTATTTTCTACAATACAACAAGTCTCTGCATCCTACGAGCACATTATACTCTGCGGCGGGTATCTAAAGACATAGTCTGCAATAAAAATGGAACAGATGTACTAGAGCTGCTCCAAATGTATGATCTTATTGTGTTAAACGGCTGTACAGAAGGTTATAGAGAAGGGCATTACACATTTGTCGGAGGGCAAGGCAATTCAGTTATTGATTTTTGTGCTGTTAACAACGACTGGACTGGGAAAATTAAAAAAATTGAGGTACAATACAAAACTTTTTCGGATCACATGCCAATCGTGGTTGAAGTTGATGGTGAAACACCCTCATATCACAAAAACCTGCCCCTGCTACCAAGACTTAAATGGAAATCCGAAACAACAAATACCTACGACAGGTTATTAGACAGCTTGCTCTCAGCAAATAATTCGATACCTGAAGAAACAGAAACACTCGCAAACCAAATAACTTGTTATATAAGAAGTGCTGCATCAAACAACATTTCAAATATAAGGTCACCATTTAAACAAAAATGGTTTGATAGAGAATGCATAAATGCTAGGAAGAAATCATTTGCCCTTTTGCGTGTCTGGAGAACTTGTAATGACCCTGATGTTAAAAAGTGGTATAACCAAGTGAATACCCACTACAAAAATCTATGCCTAGCTAAGAAAACTGACTTCGATAATCAGCAAGCTCTCTTACTTAGTAAAACCAAGTCTTCAAAGGACTTCTGGAGAATAGCAAGGGAGATTAATGGTACAGTTTATCAAATAGGTACAGGAGTATCTGCTGATGATCTATCCATATATTTTAAACATCTTCTACTGGATAACTCAAACCTTTCTTTCTCGTATGCGGACCCCCTCATTTTCGACGATTCCCTAGATGGTGAGGTAACAACTGACGAAACTAATGCTGTTATCATGAAATCCAAAAATGGAAAGGCGCCAGGCGAAGATGGGATTCCGTACGAATTCTACAAAAATGCTAGTCCAACCTTAATCAACTATTTGAAAGTTCTCTTCAACAGTGTGTTCTCGAGTGCAGACATCCCTTCATCGTTTAAGAAGTCTGTTATATTCCCCATCCACAAAAAGGGTTCGCTGGAAAACGTAGAAAACTACAGGGGAATCTCATTCATGAATGTGTCAGCCAAGATATTTTGTGGCATACTTGTAGGACGATTAGAAAAATGGCTAGATGAAAAAAATATTCTGACAGAGCGTCAAGCTGGATTCAGAAAAAACTTTTCAACCGTTGACCAAATATTCACATTATCTGCGATTATAAGAGCCTTTCAAGCCAGAAACAAGAAAATGTATAGCTTTTTTGTAGATTTCAAGGCAGCTTTTGATCTTGTTAGCCGAAGTGCACTCTTCTATAAACTGTCTCAGTTGGGTATCTCTACAAAATTTCTTAAGACCATTAAAAAAATGTATGCCGAAACAAGTGCAGCAGTCTGGGATGGAAAGGATTTCTCAGAATGGTTTAAAACACAGACTGGTGTAAAGCAAGGATGTCCTCTTAGTGCCTTATTGTTTTCTCTATTTATAAACGACATAGAAAAATATTTGCCTGGTGGAGTACGAATTGCTAATACCGTGGTCAATGTCTTGTTATATGCCGATGATCTTGTTCTACTCTCTGAATCTCCTGAAAATCTCCAATTGATGATAAATCGACTAGCCAGTTACTGCAAAAAATGGGGACTAACCATCAACACCGAAAAATCTAAAATTATGGTCTTTTCCCGTTCACCACGAGTGCAAAGTGGAAATAGATGGTTTTATAATGGAAGCCGATTAGAGATTGTGAAGGAACTCAAATATTTAGGAGTGAAACTGAACCCAACCCTAGAATTTGGTAAACATCTAACGGATAAAGCCAAGTATTCCCAAAGCTTAGTGAATCTATCATGGAAAAATGTTTTTGCAAACAAGCGGATTCTCCTCTCAACGAAATACAGAATATTTGATTCAGTTGTTAAATCAACTCTTTGTTACGCCTCTCAAGTTTGGGGATCAGACGAGTACGAAGTAATCGACAAATTCCACAGGAACTTCTTGAAAAAATTATTCAACTTACCAATGAAATCGCCGAACTACACAATCTATTTGGAAACGGGTCTTCCAATGCTTTTTACAAGCACTCTCAAATCGCAAGCGGATTACATCCTTAAAATAGGTTCGTATCCAGACTCCCGAATAACCAAAAAAATGCTATCTTATGAATTAAGAAACAAGGACTGGTGGGCGTTAAGATGGTTAAGAATTGGAAACGCGTGTGGAGAAACTATTTCATTCGATCTAAACAACCTGGACAACTTAAAGAACCAACTTTATCGAATAATAAATAAAAATGAAGATGCTATTCGTGTGCGATTTATAGAGAAAGCTCGTGAATCAGATAGCAGAGTATTGTATTCTCACCTGAACTTCAATCTAAAGGATAAGAACTATTTCAATGACTCACTCAACTATAGTGAAATATCTCTTATTTTCAAAACAAGGTGTGAGTTGATTGGTTTAAATGGCAGCCCATATAATGGAAGCTTCAACCAGTTTTGTAATATTTGCAACTTAAAAGCGAAAGAAGACTGCTTTCACATTATTAGTGTTTGTCCAATCTACAAACCACAGAGACTAGCTTACTTCGGAAAAAAATTCCTTACCATGCAGGAGACAATACAAATTCTGAACGAGTGTGATTGGAAAAAGTTATTTTATTATATTAAATCCATCTACAAATACAGGTCGCTATTAATAACAGAGTATTATGATTGATTAAGTTTATTAAAAAAATAACTATATTGTTAAAGTAACAAATGTAGGTACATGTATAAGCATTTTGCTAACCAAGCTGACGGCTAAGCCATAGCTTTAAAATTCATTCTATCTTGTAACTTATGTAATAAGGAAATATTAAATAAATGAATTTCTTACTTACTTACTTACTTACTTACTACTCTGCGGCGATTTTAATGCGGATTTGTTAAAAAATGATAAAAGATCTCGTCAACTCCTTGATGCTATTGCTTCGTGTGGCCTTGTGGTTGTCAATTCACTTGCAACTCGCTTTGGTCATGAAACCCCTCCAAGTCTTCTTGACTTGCTGGTTGTCGCAGACAAGACGAACGTGCTACTGCAAGACCAACTGTCATTTGAAGGAGTATCAGACCATGATCTCTTGATTTGTACATATGACATTGATTTCTCATCCAATCCCCTACAGAACTCCTTTCAATTTCGTGATTTTGCCTCAATTAACCATGATAGCCTTCACCATCAAGCGAGCCTTCTTCCATGGCATTCCTGCTACTCTTTATCGGATGTTAATGCAAAAGTAGAAAGCATTCAGACCCTCATCAACGATCTTTTTAATTTACATGTACCTATTAAGTCTGTTACAGTGCGCAATAGTAAATGTCCATGGTTTACCACTGAGGTCCATAATGCTATAAAAACTCGTCGAAAACTTTATGCTAAATTTAAAAAAAATTCTACCAGTAACAATTGGGAGGTTTTTTGCAGAGCAAGGAATTACTCTTCTTCTGTCACCAGGAGAGCAAAAGAAAGATACTCTCTCTCCAAGCTAAGCCTTGACCAGCCATCAAAGAAACTTTGGGCAAATTTGCGTTCTATTGGGATAGGAAAAAGTCAAATACTTACTAAAGTCCCAGATGCAGATGAGTTTAGTGATGCTTTTTCCCCCAACTATAGTTGTAACTCTTCGTTTTCGCCTGGCAATCAACTTTTCTTCTTTGGATCACCACTGATGGAATTTGAAGTAGTTTCTGAACCGGATGTGATCTTAGAGATTCATGCACTGAAATCTAATGCAATTGGTGAGGACGGAATAGATTTACGTTTTGTAAAAATAATCCTTCCCCATTTAATAAGGTCTTTAACACATTTGTTTAATTTTTGCATTACCTCTTCAACTTTTCCGGATTGTTGGAAAAAAGCAAAGGTCATCCCCGTGCCCAAAAAGAATAACGCCCAATTAGTCTCTGATTTTCGTCCAATAAGTATCTTACCATGTCTTTCTAAAATTTTTGAAAAGATTCTTGCGAAACAGATTTCCAACCATCTCAACCGGTTTAATTTATTATCGTCAGTGCAATCAGGTTTCCGACCTGGCCATAGCTGTTCTACAGCTATGATCAAAGTGCTTGATGATATTAGAATCCAATATGACAAGGAATATCTGTCACTGCTGTGCTTACTGGACTTCTCCAAGGCTTTCGACATGGTCAGTCATGAGGTTCTTTGTACAAAATTAAAACTTTACTTTGGTTTAAGTGATTCCTCAATGTGTTTGGTTAAAAATTATCTCACTAATCGTGTTCAACGGGTTATTGCTAATCTTAAATACTCTCAACCAAGAAATATACTTTCTGGAGTTCCCCAGGGTTCAGTTCTTGGTCCAATCCTGTTCTGTCTGTATATTAACGACTTACCACAAGTGTGTCGAAACACATCTGTGCATATGTACGCCGATGACGCGCAGATATACCTGTCTCGACCACCCGGGCTGGTTGAAGATCTTGTGGCTGGGTTTAATTCAGACTTGTCTTTTGTTTCAAAATGGTCTCTAGATAATGGTCTGATTTTAAATCCAAAAAAGAGTCAGCTTATATTGATTTCAAAGAAACTTTATAACACTGAAGAGCTGCCGCCTATTTTTCTCAATTCCACGAGGCTTACATTTTCTGACACTGTGGTAAGTCTAGGATATAAAATAAATCGGTCCCTTTCCGCCTCGGATCATGTACACTATATTATAGCCCGTATTTATTCAGGATTGCGAAAGCTCTGGCTGCTCTCTAGTTTTACGCCTGCTAACACCAAACTGAGGATGATAAAGTGCCTTCTTTTGCCGATCTTTGACTATGCTATAGTTATCTACTGTAAATTAGATTCCCTCTCCCAGCACAAATTACTTGTCGCTTTCAACGATATGGCTCGATATGCTTTTGGAGTAAGAAGATATGACCATATATCTCATTACCATAAGCATGTCCTTGGGTGTTCATTCCTTAATTTTTGGAATATTAGATGCTGTGTGTTTTTACATAAATTAATACATACACAATCACCACCATATTTATTTGAAAAATTAAAATTTGTTCACTCGCCGAGAACTTTCAATCTTACGAGGGCGGGTCAATAAGTCCGTGACTTTTGGAATAAAACACAGATTTTTTGATAAATTTTTTTTTTTATTTTTAACGCAGTCTCCCTTGAGCTATATACACTTTGTCCAACGCTTCTCCAATTTTTTTATCCCTTCCAAAAAAAATGATTTGTCGAGGTCCTCAAAATAGGCCTTTGTTTGCGAGATGACTTCATCATTGGAGTCAAATCTTTTTCCACCAAGCCATTTCTTCAGGTTTGGGAACAAGAAGTAGTCGCTTGGAGCCAAATCTGGAGAATAGGGTGGATGAGGGAGCAATTCATAGCCCAATTCATGGTTTTTTGCCATGGCAACTGCACATGTGTGCACCCTTGCATTGTCTTGGTGGAAAAGAACTTTTTTCTTGGCCAAATGAGGTCGGTTTTTTTTCAAATCGTCATTGAATCGGTCCAATAAGTTGGCATAATATTCCCCATTGATTGTTCTTCCCTTTTGAAGGTAGTCAATGTGGATTATCCCGCGTGCATCCCAAAAAACAGTCGCCATAACTTTATTGGCTGACAAACCCACCTTGGCCTTCTTTGGCGCCGATTCACCCTTAGAAACCCACTGTTTTGACTGTTGTTTGGTCTCTGGTGTGTTGTGATGGATCCATGTTTCGTCCACGGTTACAAAACGGGGCAAAAACTCCTCCATATTGCGATTAAACAACGCCAAACCTTCCTGTGAAGTTGTTACACGATTGCGTTTGTGGTCGACTGTGAGCAAACGCGGCACCCATCTTGCGGAAAGTTTTCTCATGCCCAAGTGATCATTCAAAATTGAACCACTGAGCCATGCGAGATCCCTACGGCTTCCACAATCTCTCGCACTTTCAATCTTCGGTCGGCCAACACCATATCGTGAATTTTTTCGATTGTTTCGGGTGTAGAGACCTCAACTGGGCGTCCAGGACGTTCGGCATCTTCAGTGCTTGTACGGCCACAACGAAATTCAGTAAACCACTTTTTTACCATTGAAATCGATGGTGCAGAGTCCCCATAGTATTTTTCAAGCTTAGCCTTGGTCTCGGTAATGGTTTTTTTTCGCAAGAAATAATGCTTAATAAGCACACGAAATTCACTTTTTTCCATTTTCTCCTCAAATTAGTGAGTAGTCTGATATGATAAAAATAGCTGTCAAACACAAACTAACTGACGCAGCAAGTTTAAATTTTGACAGGAGTCAACTGACAGATGCCTGTTGACAGGAGCAGTGTTGCCGTTTCAGTAAAGAGGTCAGAAATTCAAAAAGTCACGGACTTATTGACCCGCCCTCGTATCACGCCCTCGTCAAAATATATGAACTCGTCTCGCCTCTTTCTTGTTCATGTTACCAGACTTTGGAATTCACTGCCTACCACCATTAAACAAGTAATAGGAGCTAACCAATTTAAAAGTGCACTATTTGCGCATTTCTCATGATTGTAATCTATTCTTCTCTCTTTCTATTTCATTTTTCATTTCAGTTTTTCTCTTTCGCCCCGCTCATTTCCAACTTTTCCATCTTTACTTCCTTTCCTGTGTATTACGAGTAGTATACGCATATCTTAAATTTAATTTAGATTTAGTTTAAACCCCTTTAAATTGAACTTTCACTTAATGTTTTAATTGTGCTCCTTTCTTTATAAATACAATAAATTATGTGCTAAAATATTTTGTTATGAGCTTTCATGTACTATAAAAGACATTTGTTCTTATTTGTACCTTGCCAAATAAATAAATTGAATTGAATTGAATTGAATTGAACTTAACATACAAAGGTCTTAATTTAGCTATTGCTTCTGAGAGCTTGTGTATGATCCTGCAAGCGGAGGCCTTGCTTACTCTAGCGAAGTCGCCACATACAATTAAAAATGTCCCAGTTGCAAAATATCGGAGAGTTATAAGTTATAAGTTATAAGTAATCGTTGCATTGGTGGAACTGCAAAACTACTGAAAATCCAATAGGCAATGGTAAATAAGTTAATGTCATATTGGTATTCTACTTACTAGTCATTTGAAGTTTTTATATCACTTTCTATTAATGTAAGGATATTTCTTACAGATGTTTTGGTGAGCCGAAATCGAATTCTGAAATCTTGATCGTCGAGTGTTTCAAAATAGTTTGGCCTTGGGCGAAACACTCTGTTCCTACGGGGCTGTCTAATATGATTATAATATTATTCATATTCGTCTTCTAAAAATTCAAACATATCCATGTTAGGGCACTTGTGACTGCTGTCTACGGTCGTCAACGAAGGAATGCTCTGAAACTATATTTTTTCCAGTCACTTCAAATAAATATTTTGTTTATCTTCCGGATTAATAATTTAACAGTCTCTTGAACCGAACCGGCCGATAGGCTATCCGAGACTATATCTGTCGGATATCACACCTTTGAAACTAAAAGTTCATGTTTAGCTGACAGATAAGTTCCGGATAGGCTATCCGAGACTTTATCAGCTAGTCTTGAAACTGGCCCTTAATCTACAAAAATTTTGCCTGTGGCGCTCCAAAAATAATGTGCCATTAAATATGGATAAATGCTCTGCGATTACTTTTTCTCGACGCAAAGCACCTTTTACTAACACTTTTGGCAGTCTTCCAATTCCCCGTGTTACCATAATTATAGATTTGGGTGTTTTATTGAACACTAAGTTATCTTACGTTAGTCATGTTGAATATATATCTAATAAGGCTAACAGAAAATGGGATATGTTAAGATATGTTAAGACGATATATACATATACATTATAAAAACGTTATATGTATCATTTGTTCGATTCATTTTAGAATATGCTTCCATTGTTTGGTATCCATACTACAATGTAACATATTCCTAAAATTGAATCAATTCAAAAAAGATTTCTTAGACTTACACTAATTAGCTTAGAATCTCTACAAGTTAGAACAACGGTAGTTAGAACATAGACTACTCATTGGTGAGATTGATTCCCCTGAAGTTCTGAGCCTTCTCAGTATATGTGTAGCTACCTGCTTTTGGTTTCAGAAGTCATCGATTTTTAATATAGCACATTCACGTACTAACTGGCCGTTCATCTTCAATAAATAGTCTCGTGTTGATTTACAATGCTAACGTTAACTTAATTGATTTTAATTTATCGGTTACTAATTTAAAAAAGAATTTGCTTAATGCTCTTACTCAGTCATGTGTCTAAGAAAGCCATTAAGTGAGCTTTGATGATGTGAAATACATAAATCAGGACAGCTCAGAGACACTTCTCAGAATAGAGATTGCTGCGGACGTCAATGCCCCTCTATTCACCATTTTTATATACTGAAAGGTTTTGCCACTTAAGAAAAGTGCTGTCACTTTGCCAATTCAAATTTCGAAGTCAAACACACATATTGAATTATTTTTAAAGTAAACTTTAAAAAAAGAACCAATTTCTTGGGAACCAGAAATTGACCTTTAAACTAATCACAGGACATGGAGGCGGCATTTGAAAAATAAAATAATAATGACCATGTATGCACCCGACTCAATGGCCTTTTCCAATATGTATATACTCTTCTGCACCGGCCTGGCTTTAATCTACCTATCAATTTATCTAATAACTGAGAGCCCATTAATAAGTTATTGTTATGTGGTTCCATATAGAATCGGATTAGCTACACACAGTCATCCACTTTATCTTCCTAGTAAAGCCCAATCTGAAACTATTTTGCCATCCACATTCATCTGGAAAAACCTTAATCGAATGAATTTCCTTGCAGTGGCATGAAAATATTGTTTCAATTATTCTGCAGCACTCTTCCCGCATGTACGATGCTTCAGTTGGCACTGCTTACCCCAAATCACTGTAGTCCCCCTCTCGTTTCCCATTAAAAAACGCCAACACCAAGCAGTGGGAACCAACAACTCTCTGTGTAGGTAGGTACCTAGCTCCATATAGCAGAGGCACGACCGACGGCATTGTTGTCATGTTGTTACCAAGTCGTTGATCGGTCGTCTAGTGGTACCTATAGTTGCTGGGGTTTTTCGTTATTGGTTACGTGACCGGCCGTGTTTAAAAACCACCGACATTGCCGCGCCGGCTGCGATCAAATTTAACAGCCAACTAACTATTAGTAACCGAATTTAAGTTCCAGAACGACAAGAATGTCATGCTGATTTTCCCGATCTAATAGGTAATGCGATTCGGTGCGCTGGCCAACTGTGAATCTGGAATTCCTGAAACCACAGAGTGGTTCCATTAACAAGTAACTAATCTGATTCCCTCTAACCCTCTCCTGACAAATTGTAAGGAAAAGTAAAAAAAAAATACTCCAAAGGCGGCTGCAGGAAAAAATTAAAAACTGCCGCAATTCGAATTACCTTATCCAAGAGCCCAAGTACTGCCCAGGTGTTAGTAGAACCAGTAGGGTAAAACAAGAAAATTTGCAATAGCCACCCCAGGCCTGGTATTATAAAAAAACCTTAATCTGCTGCGCATTGAAGACAGCCTCGCGAACTGATGGGTGGGTTCGATCGGTGGGAGCTGAGCTATCTGTATCTCCACGGTTACAGATAATTAGCTTGAGTTTGGATGGAAGGCTCATTGTTTTGTTTTTTTTTTACGACGGAGCCGTTGCAGCGAGCCTCATTACATTTTCTGATTTTAATTGCAAAATTTATTACTTTGTCAATGATGTACTTATTTACGGGGGCTGGTTTGATTTACCACACACGTTCTGAACCGGCACGAGGATTAAGAACACAAAAACCTGATATGCGCCAAACGTAGGGTTTCTCTGTACCATATAACTTTTTCTTTGACTGGAATTAGGAACCAGAATTTTAAGAATGATTCTGCCTCCATTTTTTTTTCTAGCAATAGAAATACATTTCAATAGTGTTGACGTGCGCCTCCAGTTGGGGGTGGAAAGTCGATTAAACGAAAAATGTATGGCAACGTAACTGCTTTGTCATTGAATAAAGAAAAGGGAGCTGTGTTAGTCCATTTGTACGTCATTGTGGGATATTTTATTTGATTTTGTGATTCCATTCGATGGATATTTTTAATGATCACAAAAATTGGTAACCTTTATCTTTATACTGAAATCTTCAATGCGGCCGATGTTAAAATAGAAAATTCAAATTGGCCCTGACATTCTGGTTAGACAACACCCGAAAGAAGGTAAGTCGAGATCTTTAAAAATTAAAAATAAATATTGGGCTAGCTTCTCTAACCACTTTCTTGTGCGAAGTGGAAGGGACCTACAATTTTACGCCGAATCCGAACGGCAAATTTTTGAGAACTTCTCATGACAATTCATACTCTTGGATGTTTGTCAGACGTTCGCACGAGGTGGGGCAGGGGAAGAAAACTCTGGATGTTAAATGGTCCCGGCCGGGTTTGAATAGCGTCCCTTTCGATTAGTAGTCCGACACACTAACTAATGAGCCACTGCGCCCGACAAAATTTGTTACCAAACGAAAAAGATTTCCCGCAAGGATCAATCTTGGGTCCTTTGCTGCTCTCCCTTTACATAAACTCTCTCTGAATTAATATAAGCAATTGTATATTGAGAATCCTGAGTTCGTCTGAATCCAAATAAAACTCAGTCCTTGGCCTTATTAAGTAAACCACTAGATCTATCCTAGTTTCCTCCTGCTGTGATGAATAACATCCCCATAATGTTCGTTGAGACAGCAAAAAAAACCTAGGCATAACCTTCAATCATAGTCTCACGTTGGACAACCACATAAATTCGATAGTTGATAAAACCTATTAAAAACGTTCGTTGATGGCGATCCAATATTTCACCCCAATACAAACTCGTTACATGCTGAAAATACCAATTCTTATGTTTGGCGAAATATACTGATCATGCAACTACGAAAGCAAACGAAGGCTTAACGCCGCTTTTAAAAGGGCAATGCGCAATCTTTTTGGTCTGCGAAGACGAGACCGCGATCCTAACATTTCTATCCAGCTATTTAACATGCCATTTGACAATCTTCTCCAATGTCGCACCTAAGATCTATTCTCTGACGTCTTGCTCACGCACTCAACACACTTTCTCTATGAAAGGGTACGAAGGACTGCCTCAATCTGATCTGGTCATGTCATACATACACGCTATTCATCCACTGTCTCCGAGAGTCAATCTTACAGAAATAGTATCCGCCGAGCACAAGATATGTGGAATTCCCTACAACGACCTTGTTTGGAAAGAGCCAAATCACTGCTAGGGGCGTCAAAATGACACTATCAACATGGCAAAGAAACATGGTGGTCGACAGATGAAGCTAAAGCAGCGATAAGTGATAAGAAAGCGGCTTTCAAAGCTTGGTCAAAGTCATAATGGACTTGAAAAAGCTCGCCTTGAGTTGGAATACAGACTTTGCAAGAGGCTCACAAAGACAAAGTTATTTATTTATTTATTTCATTTCATCAACTGAGGTACACTTGGTCCTCTAATGGATTACATACATACTTAATTCGACAAATTATTAACATACTTAATTAACCTCACCAAAGTTTGTTAAAAGTATAAGCAATTGATTTTTGAACGTATTTCTACTTATATTAGAGTGAAGATCAATGAGATTCCCAATTGAATTAGCTTCTCTTAAGCATCTAGTTATTGTTTCATTATATCCGTATTGTACTCTATGCATAGGCTCAACAAAAATATTTTGATTTCTCAATGGTATCACGGGTCTTCGATATCTGATCTGTGTAAGCAGGTAAGGACAATTTATATGTTTAGTTATTAGGTTTCTCACAAACATGATCGAAAAATACCTCCGCCGAATACATAAAGGCAAAATTCCAATCAGCTGGCATCTGATATTATATGGTGGCAAGTCGATATTCCAATTAAGCTTTTTTATCGCAGCTCTAGTAAACCATTTTTGAATCTTCTCTATCCTTCTAGAGTGAACCATATAATATGGATTCCAGATAACAGAGCAGTAATCTAGGGAAGACCTCACATATGCAAAATATAGATATTTAAGGGTATGCGGGTCAGAAAAATCTTGAGAGTTTCGCAAAATAAATCCCATCATTGACCTGCATTTTGTGACGAGGTAGTCTATGTGACTATTGAAGTTGAGTTTATAGTCAAATAATACGCCTAAGTCTTTTTTGGATGCGATGCTTT
This sequence comes from Portevinia maculata, assembly GCA_949715645.1. Taxonomy (NCBI): domain Eukaryota; kingdom Metazoa; phylum Arthropoda; class Insecta; order Diptera; family Syrphidae; genus Portevinia; species Portevinia maculata. The sequence continues at coordinate 12,893,422 of OX454526.1, forward strand.
CCAAAGGTAGATTTGTTATGCTGTAGGTAAACTGAATTTGTTCCCGTTTCCGGCAGAATGTAAGGCTATTGCACTTTGAAACATTAAGATTTAAACAGTTAAGTGTACACCAATCTGATAATCTATTGAGGTCATCCTGCAACAATAAACAGTCCTGGGGTGATTTAATAGATCGAAAAATTTTCAAGTCATCAGCGAACATTAAGCATTCAGAATTAAGGATGACATTGGGAATATCATTAACAAATAAAAGAAACAACAAAGGCCCAAGATGGCTGCCTTGAGGGACTCCCGAAGTAGCGTCAATGCGATCTGAGACAATACCATTAATCCTAACAAACTGCGAGCGTCCTCTTAAGTAAGAATTGAACCATTCTAAGAGACTTGAGTGAAAACCATTGTTACGCAATTTATTAAGAAGAATATCGTGGTTTACGCGATCAAATGCTTTTGCAAAATCTGTGTAGATGACATCGCACTGCATACCATTTTCCATGTTGTTTGCTATAAAATTTGTTAAAATTGTCAGATTAGTCTCTGTGGATCTTCCAGCAATAAAACCATGCTGATACGAAGAAATTGTGGACTTAAGAAGAGCTGTAAGTTTACCACAAACAAGTTTTTCGAACAATTTCGGGATAGTGGGAATTTTCGATATTGGACGATAGTGAGTAACATCTTGTTTGGGACCAGATTTATAAATCGGTGTTATGAATGAGCTCTTCCAAGCATCTAAAAAAATTCCCTGCTCCAAGGAACTATTGAAGAGCATATGAAGTGGCACTGAAAGTTCATCCGCGCATCAGTTGAAGTTGTCTCAAATTCAAGTAAAGTGTGTAGAGGGGCTGTATCGGGAGTTATAAGAAATTTCTTTTTCGGCTGCTGACAGAAATCAGGCGGTCCACGAACTCCATTTTCAAAATTGCCGCTGAGAGAAGGAGAAATGCCCAGGAAATCCGTTCGCCAAAGTTCATCAACAATGCTCAAGGGCTGCTACTTGTGGATGACGAAAAGATACTAAACAGGTGGCAGCAGTATTGTGAAGGACTTCCAAATGAACAATTTCCGCGGATATATTTTCCGAGAGCCCTTCCTAACGATGAAGAAGTAGACGACATTACTGTCGAAGAAGTTACGAAGGCGGTCAATGACTTCAAAAACCGAAAAGCGGTACACCGAAAAAAACGACATATCATTTTAATATTTTATTAATATCAAATAGCATATCATATCAATTTCTCAAAAAATGATACGAAAGATTGTATTTATGAATATTAAAATATTAGATCAATAATTATAAGAAGGTAGATATTAAAATATAAAAAAATTAAAATTATTTTCTATATTGTAATATCAATTAATAATATCAAAATTTGGTTTGTATTTAACTATATTTCTACAATTTTAATATCATATTAACGCTATTACAATATTAACTGGATGTACAAAAGGCTGCGAATTAAGATTATTTTGATATCTTAAAATATCAACATGATTGCGTTCTCTAAACTATATTATTCTAAATTATATTATTAGCCGGGCGCAGTGGCTCAATGGTTATTGTATCGGACTACTAATCGAAAGGTCCCCGGTTCAATTCCCGCCACGGCCAAGTAACATCTTGAGTTTTTTCCACTGCCCCACCTCTTGCGAACGTCTGACAAACATCCAAGAGTATCAATTGTCATTATAAGCTTCTCAAATTTGCCTTTCGGACTCGGCGTAAAATTGTAGGTCCCTTCCATTTCTCAAAGAAAAAAAAGAAAAAATTAGCATCAGCAATATTAGTTTTTGCATATCAGTTTGGCATTTATGTATAATGTAAAATTTTAATTAACGATTTTATCATTTTAACATTTTAATTTTCAATATATGAATTTTCATAGTAAATCCATATCGTGAATGTAATAGTGATATGATCAGTATATCAAAAGTGATATTTTTAATGTTGGATCACTTTTATCACCGAAAAATGTTAATTTCACAGTTGTTTTATCAAAATATTTTTTTCGGTGAGGGTCGGACGACATACCCTTTGACTTCTGGAAAAAGATAGGAAACATCGAGGTCAAGTGGCTCATGATTCTCATCTTCAAACTGATGAGAGGCGATCCAATGCCTAACTACTGTAGAGAAAGTGTTTTTGTATAAAGGATAAGGCGATACGCAAGACTGTGACAATTGCCGTTCTATCCATCAGCTTGAAGATCGTTGAGCAGGTATTTTATAATAATAAGGCTATCTGAAGACCAGTGTGTGTTTTTTCGCAGATAAATCAACCACAGATGCAATCCTTAAAGGGTTTTCATATGGTGTTGCTTGATTTTGAAAAGAAGTTTGATAGACAACCAAGGGATCTGTTATGGGTGGCGCTAAGACAACGAGGAGTTTCAGAAATATGGCCATGTATGAGGGAGTTTAGACAAGAGTGATATGCCCCGTTGGCGTTACCGAGGATTTCGCAATCAAAGTCGGTGTACACCAGGGAAGCGTCTTAAGTCCCTTGATATTTATTACAGTCCTTGATTATCAGATTGAAGAAAAAATGGCGGACCCCAAAGTGCATCAGTTATTCTTCGCTGACGATAGAGCCACCATTAGCGGTGATCAAACGTCCCTGCAACTAGCACTTGATGTATGGGTGGAAGTTTTGGAGGGGAACAGAATAAATGTGCTGACCTTTCTCTGATCCAGTCGGACCTATTCCAGACATATATATGAATAGAAGAGTGGTTTCCAAGTGCGAAAAGTTCAAATAACTGGGTATCGAAGCAGACTGTGATCACGGCATTAAGCATCGCCTAAGCGTAGGGTGGATGAAGTGGCGGTAAAGCTCAGCCATCTTCTTTGTACGAAAAAGGTCCTCTAAGCTGAAGGAAGGAAGGCTCTAGTTGTAGACAGCATACAAAAAGTATGAAGGCAAATTAATGGCAGCTGAGATGAAGATGCTTCGCATGATAGCACGAAAGTTTGATCGAATAAGAAGTTCCAATATCCGAGGAAGCCGTCACGTCAAAGAACATATCTCGAAGAAAATGGAGCGCGACCGGCTCAGGTGATACTGTCATGTTCACAGAAGAGATCCTCCGAACCCTTTCAAAATGGCAATATCAAACGTTCCCATCCAAACGCGATATACAGGCGGGCCTTAAAACTTCTGGATCACACAAATGCAGCAACACCAGCATTTGACTGGCCTCAGCGACGAGATGACTCAAAATCAGGATCCCTGCTGCTATATTCTGAGGTTCAACCGGCGCGCACCGCACAGGCGGACTAGTAGGGATACAGTTAAGTGGGAGGGTTATGATCCCTATACTCCTGATCATAGCCTCACCGCCATTAAATGAAGAAGAAGAAGAAGTATCCGAGATTGAAGAATGAAATGCAAAACACTTCTTTTCTTCTTAAGCAGAGGACGAATTGAGCTCAATTCACAATTTCGAAAAAAATTGGTCTAAACTTTTTTTTTGAATTTTTTTTTATCAACATTTTGAGTTTGCATAAAAAACCGTTTCTATAAAAAACCGTTATCAATTTTTGGCGCCCTAGTTATCGTACTCTCCCCCAGGCCATTACTACGAGTTCTGATTCTGTTTTTTTTTTAAATACGAGTACATAAGGTCCAGTCAACTTGAGTCAATCTGTAAACCTTTTCCCTGAAGAAAGGGCACTCCTTTGTCCATCTAATCGCAACAGTTAACTTTTATCTACTATTCGTTCCTATTTTATTCTGACCCTAACTAAGAACTTAATTTTATCTATTTAGTTGCGGATTATTTGAGTGTCTCCACCACGCCTCGGATCAGCGATCTTCAGCGTCGTACGTAATATCCCCATCAATGAGTCGCTTCATTATTGTTATCTCCGATCATTAACTACTTAACTGCCATCTTCAGCGAAATGCTTTATATAATACCGCGCTGAGTGCAACTACCAAGTTCACCTCGTAATTGCCATTTAAAATTTGATCACCTTTTCCATTCAAAACAACAGGAAGCCACCAAGAGCAATAATCTTATTCATTTCAATTACAAGCTGGTATGTTCTTTTAACCTCCATCATAATCGTCCATCAACCCGTCGTCTCTCGTAAACTGGGTGCTAGCCTAAATCCCACAAAACCCGCATCATTCACAATTGGAATTCACAAGGAGTGTTCAATTTCGCTTATTTTTCTTTTCATATTCTCCGTTACATCGTGTCATCAGACCATTTTTTGTTTTGGATAAGACGAGAACATACTGCAAACTATTTAATTCATTGCACGACACCGACATTGCCGAATGCCGAATGACAGATAAACAAAATTGCACCGGTCACGTTTGAGAGCGTGCGTCGCTATGTCGCGTCGTCGTGCGATTGAAAAGCAGTCAGTTGTCAGTGTCGGCAGCAAGCATGCACCCAAATAACGTTAAATTTAAAGTGACAGGAGGAGATTCCTCTCCTAATGCGCCTTTCACGACACCTCAACGACGAGCAATAAACTCTTTGTCACGCAACATTCGTTGCCATAGTTTGGGATGTTTAGTACAAAAAAAAGAAGAGATTTCTTTTAATGAAAACACCACGAATGGAATAATTGAACCCTTCACCCAAAAAAAAGCCCACCGCCCCTAAAAAGAAAGAAAAGAAACTGAAAACCACTTTCAACAACGATTTACGCGGTTTTTGTCCAATTTGACAGCTCTTGTAGTTCCTCTATTGCATGTTTGTCCCTTTTTTCATTTTGAGTCATTCACCCTTGTTACAATTAACACATTTACATAATTGAACGAGAAAAGACATAAATCTCTGATATACGAGTATGTATGTATTTACATCGCGCCAATTTAAACGTCAAAAGATTGCGAGGCGAGATGAACTTATTGTTTCAGCACGAAGAGCAGAATGTAGTTTGCTCTCATAAATTTGTTGATTCATACTCTTGCCAATGAGCACTCCATTGTATTCGGAATGCTACCGTGGCGGGAAATGACGGATGGGTTGCGGCTTTGTGTTTCACTATCAAAGAAGAAATGTTCGAGCCGGCGAATTGCTAAGCTCTGTAGCTGGCTTGTTGTAGACCAAGACATAGTGTGGCGAATCGATTTCGTTTTTCTTTTGAAAGTCTATGCTATATGATGTCCTCATCTTCCCGTCAGGTTATGATGAATGGTATATGTTATGCACCTACGTTTCGTTAAAGCTTCATATCTGCTTCAATCTATTATGAAAGTGAAAATCTTCACAATCGGGATCGATTGACAATGCCTGGTTAAAATGTGTCAAAATACGACTACAGCGAAGTATTGACAAAGTTTGAGGGAATCTTAACCTAAATCACCAAAGTGATCTAGAGCTAACCACGTTTCGGAACTTGGCAGATGGTCCGGTGCAATTTGGTTGGGAGCTAAATAGACCTGATACCACGTTTTGGGGTACAAGCCTGTGTATGTACATCGGGCGCAATGAGAACAGGACTTACCGCAGCCTTGGAAGTTCTATTGAAACTTCGCCCTCTTCATCTGTACATTTACATACTTAAGGAAGTAATAGCAAACGCCTACACACTCATCTCAATAGATGAAACAAACTCCAAACTAATTAACTCAGACCTGGTTCACGAACTCGATAGGAATGAATAATTAGGGGTAACCTTAACAGAAAGCTATCTGAAAAGGTACATCGTGAATCACAACTTCAAGGTAATGCTCCCGGGACGAGAAAACTGCGAGCGTAATAAGCCTACATTTGTTAAAGGCTCACTCGTGTGGTACACGGATGGATCCAAAACAGATGAAGGCGTAGGGGCAGGAATATACGCAGCAACCACTAAGTATGGAGAAAAGCAACTACGTATTTCAAGCTCCAATACACGCAATAGATATCTGCATCAGGGAGAATCTAAACAGGAACATCACCAACAAGTTTATTGACAACTTCACTGACATCAGATCGGCACCGCTTGCTATTAACGCATTTGAAATCACCTTAAAACTCGTCCGGGACTGTCTCAAGTTACTCAAGTCATTCGACGGCAATTAAAAAGCAGACGAGCTTGCCAGAAAAGGATCTGCAACTCATTTCTGGAAAATGCTGAAGGTTACAGACAGGCCAAATGACAATAATCCTACCAACCCCATCCACCAAAAAAAACAAAGCAACTGCTACAACTACCCAGAGGGCAGATACATATAGTTACCGGATTCCAGACTGTAGAGTGAAACAGAACTCGAAAATTCTGGAGTTATACACTGGCGATCACAAGGATGAGGCCATACATTTTGCAATCGATTTCCAGTCTTTACACCTGTTGGAAATTTTATACCCGGAAACCTCTATAAGACGGTTTGGAATAGAATCACGATTTTTTTTTTTTTAAAGAATTAAGCGAAATTTGGGCATGGCATCACGAATAGCTTCGATTTAAGAGTCCTTGTCTTCAAATTGTCTGCCGCCTTCATACACTTTACGAAATAACAATGCCCAAACATTTTCGATTATGTTTAAGTCCGGTGAATAGGGCGGCCATGGCAAAAGTTCGACGTCTTTTGATTGAATCCAACTTCTTGGAACCCTGGAAGTGTGGATAGGGGCATTGTCTTGTTGGAATATCCAAGACGGCGGTCAGAAAATGTTTTAAATTGTTGGAAATGACCGTTCCAGCTAACGTTTGTAGTTGTTTCCGTTCATTGTTGTGGACAAAAACTCCAACTCGATTGTGCCATAGTGGGTAATAGCTTCCCACACCATTACACCTGATGTACGGCCTTGATGTCTTGCCAAAATAAGGTCCTCCTTTCTTAGATCATGGAAATAAAAGTTGTAACCATCGGGGCCGTCAAGGTTGAACTTTTTTTCATCCGAAAAGACAATGCGGTTGCATTCACTGATCCAAGCGACATGTTCTCTTACAAAATTCATTCTATACTCCTTGTGTACTTGCCTCAAAACAGGTTTCTTTTTAAGTTTTCTTCTCTGTATAGTACCACTTTTTTGTATTATCCTTCGGACCGTTGCTAAGCTGGCTGATACTCCGCTGTTTGCCCTTATTTTAGTCACTGGTGGAGTAGAATTTGCCGTAGAATGACCTGCTTTTCTCGCAATGCTGTTGCTTCTGCCGTGCGTCCTTTTCGATTTTTCCCATAGTGTTGTGGATCCGCAAGATAACTATTTACAACAGTCTTACTTCTATTTAGAATCCTTCCAATTTCTCTGCCTGAGAGTCCTAAGTCCTTGAAAGCATATATTTTTCCTCTTTCTGCCGCTGCCAAAGTCTTTCCGGAATCCATTTTTTTTCACTAAATAAAAACAGTTCTTTTCAACGCCTTTTTAAATATTCTACACAAAACTTTGAAAAAAATCGCTGATGTGAACTACTGCAACGAAATATTCGCAATGGCCTCACCCCAGTGCGCGTCTTATTAAATGCTTTTTAAATAGTTCATTGTTTGATCTTGAGAAATTCCAGCGGTCGTTTCTTATTTACCGTTTAATTTTGTGACTTACCGTTGGGAAAATATGTACCTGTTCACAGGTAGTAAAACTTTCCGGGTATACAATTTCCAACAGGTATAAAGACTGAAAACCGATTACAAAATGTATGGCCTCATGCTTGCGATCGCCAGTGTATGTGCCTCTCTCAATTTTGTAATACGTGAACTTCAATTCTAGAATGTGTGAACTTTAATTTAATTAACGGATTGTTTGGGTTAGCCCCTTTACCCCTACTTTTGTTTAGGAAATTCATATCTAAGATAAGGCTGGGAAGCTGGTAAGCTTCCTGCATAGCGGCCTGAGGTATTATCTTAACAAATTAAATCTGTATTCAGAGGGAGAATTTAGGTTTTGTCTGAAAAAGGATTAATTTGTTGAATACATTTTGATTGAGAAGCCATACTTTCCTCTGAGAAATTCGGTCCCCATCAGAATTCTGCTACTAAGGATTTGATCATCTTCATAAGAAAAGCGTTAAAACAGTAGCCTTGTGATTCAAATGATTTTTTAGGTCAAAGTGTCAGCCAATTGGGCATGAGTATTTAATAAAAAATTAGTGTGCTTAAGACCACACGACTGAAGTGAAACTTCTTTCGCTCCATCTAATTTAAGTTGTGGGCGTGTCAGTTGGCGAATTTTGAAAATATTTACACATGAGCATCAAGGGCCCCTGGAAAGTCTATATTATAAATTTCAGCTCCTTAGCTCAAACTTTTTTTTTTTTTTAAATTGTGGGCGTGTCAGTGGGCGAATTTTGAAAATATTTACACAAAGTTTAAGCTAGGGAGCGTTTTTTTACAAAAGCTTCGTTTTTTTCCATAAAATCCGTTAAATATTATATAACAAAATATGTAGCGCGTTATTAACAATTCAACAATACTTAGACTTTTGTCACGCCCACTTATGAGTAATAGGAATAAGAATAGGGTCCCTATGTTTTGAATTAGCTTCGTTTGTACGGTAAAGTTATTTATCTAACTACATACATACTTAGAATGTGCACCCGACCCGTGGAAAGCTTTTGCCGCCAGTATTCCAGTCTTTCAAGCCTGGTAAGAAACGGTATTGACGTATCACCAGAGACAAAACTGATAATTTGGCTAATAAGATGATAGATGATAGATAAATTTATTTCGCATAATATTGATTTACATTCGGTACGCTACCACACATACACATAAGTACAGAGATATGATATTTGTGTATCTTACTACTAAAACAATATATTTAACAAATCTGAAAAGAATTATTATTTAGCAAAAAGCAATCTTTTTGAAGGAAAGTGCGAGAAAAACCTCCAATTTAACATAAAATAAATAAATAAATTAACAAATAGATAAATATACAAACAAATAAATAAATAAATAAATAAATAAACAAATAAACAAATAATTAAATAAATTAATAAATAATTGATTAATAAATAAATAAATAAAAGGACAAATAAATAAATAAACCAATAAATAGATATATACACATATACATATAAGTAAATATACAAACACATAAGTAAATATATAATCCTCAAGAAAGGAGACCCTGTGAACTGCGCCAACTACAGAGGTATTAATCTTCTTAACATCGCCTACAAGATTTTATCTGCCGTGCTGTGTGAACGCCTGAAGCCGATCGTCAACAACCTGATTGGTCCCTATTAGTGTGTCTTCAGGTCAGGAAAGTCTACCATCGACCAAATATTCACACTGCGGCGGATTTTGGAGTAAACCCAGAAAGTCCAAATCGATACCTACCACCTTTTTAACGATTTTAAGGTCGCCTATGATAGCATTTATAGAGACGATACAGGTCAATGTCTAGTTTTGGCATCCCTCCCAAACTCGTCCGTTTGTGCAGGATGACAATGGAGAATGCACGCTGCTCCATCAAGGTCAGTAAAGAACTCACCGAGACCTTCAATGTTAAAAAAGAATTTAGACAAGGCGATGCGCTGTCATGTGACTTCTTCAAAATCGTTCTTGAAAGAATAGTGCAAAACTCAAATGCTAACACTAGAGGCACTATCTTTCAAAAGTCCGTCCATCAACTCGTCTACGCCGACGACATCGACATAATCGGCAGAACGCAGCGGGATGTTGCGCGTTCGTGAGTATTGAGACGGAGGCGGCGAAGATGGGTTTGACGATCAATGAGGGCAAGACAAAGTATATGCTGTCATCAACCGACGTCTCGGAAAGAATGTCACTATAGACAGATATAACTTTGAAGCGGTTCAGGACTTTGCTCCGAAATGAACTCAGGCAATGACACCAGCGCTGAGATCAAACGAAGAATAACTCTTGCCAATCGCTGTTTCTTTGGGCTAAGAAAGCAATTAAGTAGCAAAGCCCTCTCTCGAACAACTAAAGTGACCCTTTATAAGACCTTAATAATCCCAGTCCTTCTCTATGATGCAGAGGCATGGACTCTAGCAAAAGCGGATGAGTTCACTATTGGTTGTTTTGAGAGGAAAATTCTTCGGGTAATTTTTGGTCCCCTCTGCATAGACGATGAATGGAGGAGGAGATACAACTACGAACTGTACAGGCTGTACAGCGACATCGACTTAGCCAGAAGATTGAAAGTCCAACGACTGAATTGGGTGGGTCATGTAGAGCGAATGGACGTGAATGCTCCGGCCCGAAAGATCTTCGAATCCACAACCGAGGGACGGCGCAGTAGAAGAAGAGGTGGCGCACGCAAGTGGAAGGGGACCAGGCAGCTGGCCAAAGATCGTGCTGACTGGAGACGCTTATTGGTTGAGGCCCAGGTCCACCTGGACTGTAGCGCCACCCTAAGTAAGTAATTAAGAAAATAAAGGGTTTTTCAATAAGAGCGCTACAAAAGTTTTTTTTTAAATAAAACAAAAACGGTTTTGGATATCAATGAAATTCTTTATTGCTGTAAAAGTACGTTCGACGCCATTATGTATGGAACTTGATTTCTTTTGCATGGCCACCACGGGCACGCTTGCAGAAGCCCAGACCCTGAATCCAATTTTCGACGGTTTTTAAGCATAAATCGGCCGATACTGCTGCAATTTCACGTTCGATATTCGTACGAAGTTCATCAATCGTCGCTGGCTTGTTGGCATAGACCATAGACTTGACGTAGCCCCACAGGAAATAGTCTAACGGCGTCAAATCGCACGACCGAGGCGGCCAAGCGACTGGACCATTTCGTGAGATAACACGGTTTCCAAACTTGGTTTCCAATAAATTGATTGTGGCATTCGCTGTGTGGCTTGTGGCGCCGTCCTGTTGGAATCACATGTCCTCCAAGTCCATATCATCCAATTGGGGCCAAAAATATTCGATTATCTTTGAACGGTAGCGATTCCCATTCACAGTAACGTGCCGGTCTTGATCAACACGGAAGAAGTACGGCCCAATGACGCCGCCGGCCCATAAACCACACCAAACCGTAATTTTGTCGGGATGCAATGATGACTCATGGAGTACGTGTGGATTGCTGCCTGACCAATTCCTCATATTGTGTTTATTGACGAAGCCATTCAGCCAGAAATGAGCCTCATCGCTGAAGCGCTCAAGCGCTCTTAACGTTGAGGCCACTGACTCCGAATTTCGGTAGTAAATTTTAATAATTTCGACTCGTTGTTGGCTCGTATATCTTTCCATCAAGAAATGGCAAACCTTACTGAAGAGAAATGTCAAAAGAGCGGCAAGAAATTCGGCGTCGTTTTGCTGTCCGTGTTGCTCTACTTTTGTAGCGTCCCTGTTGAAAAACCCTTTATATAAACAAGAACAACGTAAGATGAAATTTAAACACTCATTTGATGGATAAGGGCATTTTCTTAAAAGTTATTTCACTTTACTTTATAAAGTTATCGGTTAGTTTTAGGATTCTTGCACAAATCATTTCAGCGTCCGCTCTTCTGTGCAAATCCAAGGTGGAGTAATGCCATGGTGGATTCAACATCATTTTTAATATTTTATTTTGAGCTATTTGCAGCTTCTTAATGTGACATTTTGCATAATTTCCCCATACTTGACACCCAAAAAGAAGAATGCCTTGAAAAATAACCTTGTGCATTATTACTTTGTTTTCAGTAGATAGTTTTTATCTTATGTTGATAAAGGGGTTTAACATTTTAATGGCGATATTAATTTTTTTTATAGTTTTGCTGTTGTGATCTTGAAAAGTTAACCTTGGATCAAGATGCACACCCAGGTACATCACCGATGATGCCCAAGTAATGGTAGACCCGTTAATATTTATATGGCTGTTTGGAAGATTGTACTATTTTCTTTTTCTAGTGAAACAGATGGCATGCATTTTCTTAGCGTTCAATTTGATTTTCCATTTTTTATAATAACTTGTTAATATTTCCTTCGCATTTTGTAGATTCCTCTCAACGTTGACAGGGAATATATGTGATGGAAAATTGCAGTGTCATCCGCGTAAATACCTATTTCACAGTTTGGTACACTCGGTAAATCAGAAGTGTATATATTATATAAAATGGGCCCGAGTAAGGAACCTTGCGGCACACCTTCGTGAAAATACACTTAGTTGGACGCGCTACCATTAACATGCATTTGGCTAATAAGTCTCTATATACATAACAAGTCTAAATCACAAACATAAATCTTCTGAAAGATTCAATTCAGCGACTGTGGAAATCAGCAATAAATCATTTTTTTGATCTAAAAACCCTCAACTTAAACGATATTTTAATTTGTAACTCGCAAGAAAAACCAAACGAAATCATTCCCATAACAAAATGTAAAGGGTGATTTTTTAAGAGCTTGAGAACTTTTTTTAAAAAAAAAACGCATAAAATTTGCAAAATCTCATCGATTCTTTATTTGAAACGTTAGATTGGTCCATGACATTTACTTTTTGAAGATAATTTCATTTAAATGTTGACCGCGGCTGCGTCTTAGGTGGTCCATTCGGAAAGTCCAATTTTGGGTAACTTTTTCGAGCATTTCGGCCGGAATAGCCCGAATTTCTTCGGAAATGTTGTCTTCCAAAGCTGGAATAGTTGCTGGCTTATTTGTGTAGACTTTAGACTTGACGTAGCCCCACAAAAAATAGTCTAAAGGCGTCAAATCGCATGATCTTGGTGGCCAACTTACCGGTCCATTCCTTGAGATGAATTGTTCTCCGAAGTTTTCCCTCAAAATGGCCATAGAATCGCGAGCTGTGTGGCATGTAGCGCCATCTTGTTGAAACCACATGTCAACCAAGTTCAGTTCTTCCATTTTTGGCAACAAAAAGTTTGTTAGCATTGAACGATAGCGATCGCCATTCACCGTAACGTTGCGTCCAACAGCATCTTTGAAAAAATACGGTCCAATGATTCCACCAGCGTACAAACCACACCAAACAGTGCATTTTTTGGGATGCATGGGCAGTTCTTGAACGGCTTCTGGTTGCTCTTCACTCCAAATGCGGCAATTGTGCTTATTTACGTAGCCATTCAACCAGAAATGAGCCTCATCGCTGAACAAAATTTGTCGATAAAAAAGCGGATTTTCTGCCAACTTTTCTAGGGCCCATTCACTGAAAATTCAAGCGTTGCTCGTTAGTAAGTCTATTCATGATGAAATGTCAAAGCATACTGAGCATCTTTCTCTTTGACACCATGTCTGAAATCCCGTGTGATCTGTCAAATACTAATGCATGAAAATCCTAACCTTAAAAAAATCACCCTATATATTAAATCGCATCAATTTCTGTTCCACCAAAGACTGTAGCAATTAATCAAACCTCTGTATAGCTCAGAAAATAACTTCGCCGAAATACCTCCCTTTGGCACATCGAGACTCGTTTTCAACTATCCGTGCTCTACTTACATGCCTCACATGGCTGTTTGGTATAGCATGCTTCGTCCACATATCCAAACGAAAACTCTAATACCTTCTGCCAGCAGTAGCTAAGCATGCAGCTGGAATAATGCATCTGGGGTTACACGGAATCAATTAATTCCTAGAAGATACCAAAAGCGAAAGACAAAACATATGTAATAAATAGTTTAAGGTTTGAGTCCGCAGAGTGTCCCACTCCCTTTTCTCAGACTTGTACTGATTTATAGGCATGCGCAACACCAACTCGCAAAAGATAAACTCCCTCTGTTGCGATGAGAATGGATTTTGCGCGCACGCGCACTCACTACACAGACAGACCTCTAAACTTTGGTATGTCTTGTTTCGTCGTCGTTGTCTAGTCCTACGGGGCGGACGGACACCAGATTGTTAAAGCAATCAGACTTGATCTGGTTTTGTTCCCCTTTCATCGCTGCTGACCAGATTCATCCTCATGCAGATGCAAGAATGTAACTTGTTTGGCCATTGTCTAGGAGGGAATCTAAATATAGAAACGTTCGCTGTTCGCACAGAATTTTTCGGATGTTTGTTCTTGCTTGTATCTGCAATGTGAAAGGATACAAATTTCTCCAACAATATCACATATCACTTTAGCCATCAACTGTCATCGATGATTACAGTCGTTAAGTCGGCTCGTGGAAGACGCAAATGACGACTATAAAGATCGAAAGCAAAACGCGAATCGCGGTTGCGGAAAATATCTACAAAACTTTCTGTCCCACTTTTAAGTTCAAGTTTATCGATCACAAGTGCACCCAAGCCGTCATACTCTTACCAGCTACCGCATCAGCCAGTGCGCTGCACATGTGCATCATGCGTTAAGTTCCATTTCATCGATTTGATATCAGTCTTCGGAGTTTTGATGTGTCGGCGCTGCAATAAGTGTGATCGGATTGTGCATATATTACCAATCGTAAGTCAAATTGACGGAAACTCGACAGTCACAACAATTGTCATTCTGGTTACACTTGGGATGAGCCATAGAATGCAATCTTACTTTCCTTTGTAATTTCTCGACGTCAACCGCCGCCCAAGACATGCAATTAAAATTTGATTTGCGAAATAAAATCGAAATCAAATAGCGTCTACAACAGCAGCAGCTCTAGTTTTAGTAACTTATACTGCAGCTGACAAATAAGTTCCTAAGTGCATCAGAAGAGATAGAAAGTTTCGAAAACACCGCGACTACTTCTCCGAAATTAGAGTGAAATGAGTTTGTTTTCATTTAAGGTGAAAGAAATGCGACTTATGTAATGTTATTTACTAATTCTAAGGACGAGATTTTTAAAGGGTGCGTGAACTTGGATTTAGGTGTTTTTTGTACATATAGAGAAATCTTGAGAAATAATATAAAATAAAAAAAACAAATATAAGGGGCAGCTGAAAGCCTTGGTAGCTAGCGCTGTTCAAAAAACATTAAAATGTAAATTTATCTATGTTTTAATAAACAATAATAATAATAAATATAAGGCATTAACGGCCCATACAGAGCCTAAAACCTAGCCTCTTTAATCATTTGCTTGTGCGAAGCAGGAATTTATAACCTAGAAAAATACTTTGCCCCAAAAGGATAAAAAAAAGAAAATTTAGATATTAACGGTGTTTGCAAAACATGATGAGAACTATACGCCGAAAGTTTTAAAATAGATTCCCAGATTCAGCTGTATTGAAACGGTATGTAGAGAGAGAGGCCCTAAATCCTAACACCTCCAAACGTTCGTGTGTCAAGGCAAATTTTTTTGGCACGAATGGAAGGGACCTACAATTTTACGCCACCTCAGAACGACAAATTTAAGAAGGTTCTCATGACAATTGATACTCTTGGATGTTTGTCAGGCTTTCGCTTTTGCAGACTTTCAGGTGGAGCAGTGAACATATACTTTTTAGGTATTATTAGGCCCTGCGTGATTTGAAATTGAGCCGTCTCTGTCAGTAGTCCAATGCACTAACCACTGAGCCACTTGGCCCACCGGAGCAGTTGACTTAGTAAACAAAATCAAATTTGCGAAGATTTTTGTTGCAGGACGGTTTTTGAAGAGCTGATTTGAAATTGAAATAAAACGCCCCTAAGTTCAGCAAATACGCCAAGTTTTTTTTTATTCGATAGACGATATGGCATTATAAGGACTACCGAGACTGTGAGTATGCCGAGACAAACAATTTGGCGTAACTGGTATATTGCGAAGGCCGTGGTAACGGACGAGGCCATTAAATACGCTTTTGCGTCTTTTGACAGCTTCAAGTCACCTGGTGCGGACGTCATGATGCAAAAGGGTTCAAACCAGTTGCTACCGACTATGAAGAGCATCTTCACCACTTTCCTACAACTGACATACATACCAACACGCTGGCGTACGGTTAGATTAGCATTTATACCAAAAATTGGCAGAAGGAACTACACACTCGCTAAGAGCTTCAGACCAATTAGTCTGAATTTTTACTGAAAAGCATAGAATGGCTGGTCGAGCTTCAGATTCAACATGCCTATCAACGCTGAAAATCCTGCGAGACTGGGCTCCAAAATCTAAGTTGTAGAATTGCGAGCGCGCTTGACATGAAAGAATACGCGATGGGCATTTTCATCCATATTGAGGGTGCTTTTGACAATGCGACTCTGACAGACAGCATGTGCAGCTCTGCCAGACAACACGGCGTAGACGAATCATTGATGCTGTAGATTAAATCACTGCTAATGAATAGAAGGTTATTTTATTTCGGAGTAAACAGAGGCTGCCCTGAAGGTCGACTTTTTGTTGAACGCACTCAACAGTTCTAACGTATAGGCTCAGGCTTTCTGTGGATCATGCCTATCGACTGTATGCGTCAGGGCGCAGGCGGCCCTAGACGTGATGGACGAATTGTGCACTAGCAATGGGCTCTCGGTCAATCCTCTCAAAACCGATGTTGTTTTCTTTACGAGAAGGCCTCCGCCAGTGCTAAAAGGCGTTACAATCCAACTCTCCAATGAAGCAAAATATCTGGGAGTCACCCTGGATAGCAAACTTCTTTGGTTCAAACATGTTGAGCTAAGGACTGCCAAGGTGCTGGCAGTCTTGCCATGTCTTGCCGAAAATACTCTCGGTTTTCTGTCAGTGCGAGAGCATTTTCGGCAAGACATGGGGCTTATCACCGAAAAGAGTCCTATGGATTTACACGACTATGATAAGACCATTTTTAGCATACGCATCGGGTTTTTGGTGGAATAAGCTTTCACGTAAATACGTTACTGCTGCTTTCGCCAAACTCCAAAGGAAGGTATGTGTCGGCTGCACGGGGGCTTTCCCCAGCGCGCCTGGCTCCGGCCTAAATGCAATACTGAACCCCCCGCCCCTTGATTTACATCATGCATTGCACAATCAAAGCAATCTCACGTTAAAGGAGACTTGGCTTTTGGTATAACTCACACTGGAGCTTTGATGAACTTGCGCGACGGTTGTCCTTCGACTCCTGTCTTATGGATATGCCGTCGGATGTAATGACACCGGAGCTTCGGCTGAAGCGCAACTACGAAGTCGACTTTACTCGTGTTCAGGGCTGGCTCTGGCCAGACTCTGAGCCTGGAACGGAATGCAGACGAATCTTCACCGATGGCTCCAAAACCGATCAAGGATCTGGTGCTGGTATTTTCATGGAGAGCGACAACATTAGACTTTTCTTCTCCTTAGGCAAACATGCGTCAGTATTCCAAACAGAGACTGCTATCCTAGTGGCTATGGACTATGTTGCGAGGAACAGCTGGACAGTCAGGCGTTGCTCCATCCCTTAACCACCTCCAAAATAGTTCGTGAATGCAAGATATCCCTGAATTCAAACGGAAGGCTAAATTCAATTAGACTTGTCTGGGTCCCGGGTCATAACGGGATTAAGGAAAAATGAGATCTCCGATGAACTTTACTAGACAGGGCTCAGATAAGGATGCCTGCCTGCTTCCTCGGTCAGGGCTTCCATAGACGGTTGGGTTTCATATGAACACAATCGTAGATGGCATGACTCTACAGTGTGCAGAGAGACTGTTGAAAATCTGCGGCATTCTTCTTGTCTCTCAACAGAAAAGACCGCAGACAGACTACTGGCGTTCTTACGGGCCATTACGCTTTTGCCAAGCATCTTAAGGTGCTAGGCCTAAGCGATAGTACCAACTGCGAAGCCTGTGGAGAAAGCGATGACCACAGACTACCAATATTTATTTGTTTTCCCAAAGCTACGACAGTTACCCCAAGCACACCTGCAAACACACCCCTCAATCTCACCACGAACTTTGGCAAACGTCAAACAATTTTTTTTAAATAGATTCATTTCAGTGACAAGTATTAAAATATTAAAAATAAAAGAATAATATTGGCAGTTTTAATAATATTCAACATTGCGAAATATTAAGAGAGGCTCCCTTGCAACCTCAGCTAAGTTCAAGTCTTTTTCATGTTTCACAGATGAGATAAATTGTACCACAAAATTAAACTCACCACACAATCTTGTCATATTTGACGATCTGACAGAATTAATAAAATTCAACGGGGGCTAAGTTCACTTTTATTGATTCACTTATATTCACCGATAGTAAGTTTTGAGAGAGGATTAGGCTCCGCCTTTTGAATGGCGCAGAAAACGAAGGTATTGAGAGTTGACTGTGGCGAAGACACTGCGAAACATTTCCTCTGTGATTGTTCTGCTTTTGCTCGTATAAGGTGGCAGGTATTTGGTGCGGATATGGTGAGTGCTGTAAACCTAAGCTCCTTATCGTTGAAACGCCTACTCGTCTTTCAAAGGAAAACGAGTAAACTCTCGCAGTAAAAGTGGTGCATCTTCCTGGTATTACAATGGACCAGTATTGAGTCTAATTGCTCCAGTGTAGAAAGTCTCGCACCCCGAAATAAAATTAAAAAAAAGGGACGGGCTACAGTCTGCTTGGGCGAACTGTTGGATACCCTATTCTTATTCCTATCCTTTATGAGTGGGCGCAACAAAAGTCTAAGTATGGTTGTTATTATTATTTTGTTATATAACATTTAAAGGATTTTATTAAAAAAAACGAAGCTTTTGTAAAAAAAACGCTCCCTAGCTCAAACTTTGGTTTTTCAATAAAATTATTTGATTTAATTGTGGGCGTGTCAGTAAGCGGATTTAAAAAAAACTAACACATTAGCATAGAGGGCCCCTAGAGAGTATATATTATAAATTTCAGCTCACTAGCTCAAACTTTGGATTTTCGAAAAAAGTTTTTTTTTTTTAAATTGTGAGCGCGTCAGTAGGCGGATTTTGAAAATATTTACACATGAGCATAAAGGGCCCCCTAGAGAGTATATATTTTTAATTTCAGCTCCCTAGCTCAAATTTTGGTTTTTCAATAAAATTGTTTTATTTAATTGTGGGCGTGTCAGTGGGCGGATTTTGAAAATTTTATCTCCCGAGCAGTTTTAGGAGTCATAGATCATATATAAAAAATTTCAGGTTCCTAGGTCAAAATTCGATTTTTACCAAAATTTTGTTTTTTTGAGTTTGTGGGCGTGTCTGTGGGCGGATTTCAAAAATTCGTAAACTTGATTATTTCGGGACCCTAGAGAGTATATGGTTAAAATTTCAGCTCTCTAGGTCCAGTTTAAAGGCCTAATTTTTGCCGACGGACATGGCTAGATCGACAATACTATCGCTGCTGATCGTAAATATAATAACTTTTAGGGGTCTACGGGCAATATTAAGGTATGTTACAAACTATGCGTCAAAATTAATATACCCCTAGAATAGGGTACAAAAATATGACGTTAATGATGAATCCGATTTCGAGGACGTAAGCGTCTTAAGAACTGCATCCTGGAGCTCTGATTTCCGACCTTTTTATCGAGCGTTTTAGAACGTATCTCACGAACGTTACACATGATATTGACTTCCGGTCCGAGTATGGAATCATTGTTGGCTTATCTGCATCGACCAACGCCTTCAAATACGCCCATAGAAAATAGTACAGCGCCGTCAAAAATCACTATCTTGGAAACCAGGTCGCAGGTCTATTTCTCCAATAACACGGTGGTTTCGACGCCAGTGTGTCATGCGGCACCATTCTGTTAAAGCTGAATGTCATGCAGGCCATGTTATCGCTTTTACAAAAAAAGGTGGTATTTCGATTTTGTTAATTTTCAAAGAAATACGACAACTGCTCCAAACGGTGCATAGTTAGGGTGCATCGGTAGCTGATGGAACGTATTTGGATCTTCTATGCTCCAAATGCGAACATTTTGCTTATTAACAGTGCTACTAAGACGGTAGTCAGCCTCATCACTGAACAAAATTTGAGTGTGTAAAATTGGAAGAAAACGATGATCGTTTTGCTTTAATTTTTGAAGCCATTAAATCATGTAACCAATAAACTTGCGCAAAGTCTTCCCAAAATTCGATGGACATACCCCAAGCTCTTGCGCACGACGACGAACCAATGTTTTTAGATCTTCCTCAACACTGGTCGAAACGACGCACGCCGATATTTTCATCTCTTGTCACAAGAGTAGATGTAGTGTGACATTTTTAATTGTGTTGCGAATAGCCGACTCAGTTGGTCGATTATATTAGCCGTAAAATTGGCGCAGCCGTCCATAAACATTTTTCACAGAACACTGACTTTGGAAATAAATTTTCACAATTTGTAAACGCTGCTCGGATGTAAGTCTGCGTGACTAAAAGATGGTCTCAGCTGTCGGCTTAACTTTCAGCTTTCTGAAAATCATAAAAAACACACCCGAAACTCTGTAAATTGATAAGAGGGTTTTTCTTTTCGGAGCATGAAACCGACATTTTCCCTAATCCCAAGAGGGGAAAGTGCACGCGCAAGGGTAAGTGGAGGCATTTTCCAGTGCATTTGGTATTTCTTCGTGTTACTTTCGGAGTTTCAATGTCGAAAGGTGTAGTTAAGTTGTCAGAATTCGAAGGCTTTTAACAGGTTTAGATCTGGGAAATCATTTCCGGTAAGATTAATGGTCGACTAATATATGCTTCCATACTCACTGCTTCTATCTCTCTTATGCGGGTGGTGTAACAACGTTTCCGTTCGCTTTTGTCTTGTAATCGTTTGTATAAAAGTGCACGTTGCCTTGGCCATCATCGATGAATGATTGATTCGAAATTCGTTTTCCCTCAATCCTCTAAGTGGTTATCTTTATAGATCTTAGGACAAGGCAAAACGTCGTCACTATGAGCTGCATGCCTGAGGCTTTGCCTCGGATAAAAAAAATATTACCCCATGGATGTGGCTACTGACGCGATGAAATCGATAATTTGTTTGGGAAGAAATGAAATGTTGGACATTCCTCGTAACCATTGGGTTGATTGAATTTTCACGGACGGCTTAAGAACTTGTCATGGAATTTGTGGAAACTGAAAGCTTTGGACTTCGTATTTTTGCTATTTCGATCGCCACGTGCATTTGTATTCAGGTTATGGGGACTAATCATGCTTTTAATGTTGATAGTCAAGTTGTACTTCGGATTCGGACGACTCAGTTTTCATTATTTGGAGAAATACAAAGCTCATCACCAACTGGTGCTCTCTTAACCACTTTCCTTTCGCCTAACATCTCAACGCTTTTGTGTAAGGGAAAACTGATCATATATGACAAAAGTCAGCAAGAGCCTTCTTTTTACATAAGTCGTTATATTATAAGCAAAGCAAAGCACGTGCAGGGACGGGCTTAGAACATAACTGCAGCGTCCCCCAAACAGAGCTTGTTGTAAAAGGCGAATAATCTAAGCAATTTTAGTGCATATTTAAAAAAAAATGAAAACAGTTATATGAATACTATGCAAATTTGTTCCAAACAATAGAAGCTGAACAGAACAGAACAGAACAGAACAAAACAGAACAGAACAGAACAGAACAGAACAAAACAGAACAGCGGACGTAAGTGGAAACTGTCAGATCAAATTAGACCAGAAAAGTACAGCTTTGACTAATTTATTTTTCTCTCAGCTGTGAAATTTCAAATAGATGATCCTTCGTATTTTTTAGTGAACGTCGGGTTTTGAGTGAGCATTAAACAGTTAATCTTTAGCCTGAAGTCGATTTGAACTTGTTCCATGTTATTCATTTGATTATTTTTTTTAAATATTTGTAACAAATAAAAAAATACGAAATCTCATGCCAAACAAACCCGTTGACATCAGTACTATCTGAATTTTCAATTTTCACTCACTTGCACAGCTTCAAGGGATACAAAGTGACAGAATAGAGAACACTTCGGGGCAAGATTTTTACTTATGGATTTTAATCCGGAACCGCGCTTGTTTTAAGGGGTCCGAATTAACGAGGCTGCACTGTATCTGAAAATTACGCGTTTGTGTTCGATTTTCGAAAATACGAAAAGTTGAAAAGTTTTTATATGCCACTACGATGAGGCCACATGCAAAATCTTTGAAAGAAAGGAAAAAAAATAATACAATGTTTACATTTTATGGTTTTAAAACATTTATTTATTATGTTTTTCTACATTAATAATGAGTATGCCCGCCATTTTTCGATATGACCTCTGTAAGACTTTTTGGAATAGAATCATACAGTTTTTTTTAAATAATTAACAGAAATTTGGTCCCAGGCATCGGAAATATCTTCGATTAAAGTGTCCTTGTCTTCAAATTGTCTGCCGCCTTTATACACTTTACGAGATAACCATGCCCAAAAATTTTCGATTATGTATATGATATGATATTGAATACAACTTCTAACAACCCTGGAAGTGTGGATAGGGCATTGTCTTGTTGGAATATCCAGTACAGGGGTCCGAAAATGCTTTTCATTTTTGGAAATGACCGTTCCAGCAAACGTTTGTAGTTGTTTCCGTTCATTGTTGTGGACAAAAACTACAACTCGATTGTGCGGGTAATGGCTTCCCACACCATTACACCTGATGTACGGCCTTGATGTCTTGAAAAAATAAGCTCCTCCTTTCTTAGATCATGGAAATAAAAGTTGTAACCATCGGGGCCGTCAAGGTTGAACTTTTTTTCATCCGAAAAGACAATGCGGTTGCATTCACTGATCCAAGCGACATGTTCTCTTACAAAATTCATTCTATACTCCTTGTGTACTTGCCTCAAAACAGGTTTCTTTTTAAGTTTTCTTCTCTGTATAGTACCACTTTTTTGTATTATCCTTCGGACCGTTGCTATGCTGGCTGATACTCCGCTGTTTGCCCTTATTTTAGTCACTGGTAGAGTAGAATTTGCCGTAGAATGACGTGCTTTTCTCGCAATGCTGTTGCTTCTGCCGTGCGTCCTTTTCGATTTTTCCCATAGTGTTGTGGATCCGCAAGATAACTATTTACAACAGTCTTACTTCTATTTAGAATACTTGCAAGTTCTCTGCCTGAGAATCCTAATTCCTTGAAATCATCTATTTTTCCTCTTTCTGTCACTGTCAAAGTCCCATTTTCATCATTTTAACTAAATAAAAACAATTCTTTTCAACGCGTTTTTAAATAACAAAACTTTGAAAAAAATCACTGATGTGAACTCCTGCAACGAAATATTCGCAATGGCCTCATCCTAGTGGCGGATCTGTATACCCTATTCTAAGGGTATATTAATTTTGACGCATAGTTTGTAACATACCTTAATATTGCCCGTAGACCCCTAAAAGTTACTATATTTATGATCAGCATCGATAGTAATGTCGATCCAGCCATGTCCGTCCGTGCGGCCGTCCGTCCGTCCGTCTGTCGGCAAAAATTAAGCCTTTAAACTGGGCCTAGAGAGCTGAAATTTTAACCATATACTCTCTAGGGTCCCGAACTAATCAAGTTTACGAATTTTTGAAATCCGCCCACAAACTCAAAAAAACAAAATTTTTGGAAAAAATCGAATTTTGAGCTAGAAAGCTGAAATTTTTTATACATGATCTATGACTCCTAAAACTGCTCGGGATATAAAATTTTCAAAATCCGCCCACTGATACGCCCACAAATAAATAAAACAATTTTATTGAAAAACTAAAATTTGAGCTAGGGAGCTGAAATTTATAATATATACTCTTTAGGGGCCCTTTAAGCTCATATGTAAATATTTTCAAAATTCGCCTACTGCCACGCCCACAATTTAAAAAAAAACTTTTTTTGAAAATCAAAAGTTTGAGCTAGGGAGCTGAAATTTATAATATATACTCTCTAGGGGGCCCTTTATGCTCATGTGTAAATATTTTCAAAATCCGCCCACTGACAATTTTTTTTTTTTTTTAAAAAATCAAAGTTTGAGCTAGGGAGCTGAAATTTATAATATATACTTTCTGAGCGATAGGAATAAGAATACGGTATCCAACAGTTCGCCCAAGCGGACTGTAGCCCGTCCCTATGTTTTTATATGTTTTTCAAGTAGTTCATTGTTTGATCTTGGAAAATTCCAGCGGTCGTTTCTTATTTACCCTTTTATTTTATGACTTACTGTTGGGAGTAGTAAAAGTTTCTGGGTATAAATTTATAAAATTTCTAACTGAACATCGATTGCAAAATGTATGGCCTCATCCTTGCGATCGCCAGTGAAGATTCTTCTGACTGTTTTTATACCCGATTCTAAGGGTATGTTCATTTTGACGCGAAGTTTGTAACATACCTTAATATTGCCCGTAAACCCCTAAAAGATACTATATTTATGATCAGCATCAATAGTAATGTCGATCCAGCCATGTCTCTCTGTCCGTCTGTCGGCAAAAATTAGACCTTTAAACTGGACCTAGAGAGCTGACATTTGCACCATATACTCTTTAGGAGCCCGAAATAATTAAGTTTAAGAATTTTTAAAATCCGCCCGCAGACACTAACTCAAAAAAAGCTGAATTTTTTATACTCATTTCATTTCATTTCATCAAATTCTTTATTTACATATAATAGATTATTTTAACAAAATTCATAGAATTTACATAGACATGGCGATTATGCCGTCTGTCGGGTGAAACATTTCAAAAATAAAGATAAAAAAACATACATATACATATAAGCAAAGTTAAGAGTTTGTTTTAAGTTAAATTTAATTAATTTGAAGAATGTGGAAGAACATAGGAAAAAGAAAGTTATCTGAATCAGCATATTCACAATATTTACTTTAGTTCAATAAAAGGAAAACTGTCTGTAACTATTAAAAATATTAAATTGATTACAAAGTTTCGAAACTATTTCGGTAAGAGAGAGCATGCTTGCAGTACTGAAGTAAAATAGACCAACCAAAAGAGCCATTCAAGATGTCTCTACACACCTTAATAGAAAACGAGCCGACATTGAAATAAAACCTGCGGATTTCTTGCAAAATAGGGCAAACAGCGAGAAAATGGTAGATATCCTCTCTCTCATTTCTGTTACAGAGGGTACACAGATCAGAGGTCGAGTTTCTATGGGGTACGAAATTGAGGTTGAGAATTTCAATCCTAGCCCTAAAAATGGTACTTATGGAAGAAGCAGAGTGAACATTAGAAAAGTAGCTATTATCCAAACGATGGCTTAAGTTTTTGTAAATATGTCTTGAGTTCGAGGAGGATGCGCGGGCCAGGCATTGCAGATACTTAGTTTCATCAATTTTAGCTATTACATCAGAGAACATTCCGTTCCATTCATCAACGTTCGAATCACTTAGATTTAGGCTTACTTCGTGGGAGAGCGCAAGTTGGTTCTATTCCTTGAACGGGGAAGCATTAGTTCGGAGGAGAGACGCCAATATTGTCTTGTGTAAGTTGTTACCATTCCTCCTCATAACTCTGGTGATATATTCTGAGTGGGCTTTTAGATTCTGGATGTAAATCGGGGCAATTCCAGACTCCACATGTATCGCGTAAGTCGGTGTGGGGTTTGGTAGTTTGAACAAACGTTTGAAAAAGAAACGTTGAACTTTCTCGAATTCTTCAAAAGGGATGTAACCAAATGCCTGCACTCCATAGCAAATACAGGTTTTAACTGTTGCATTGAACATACGATACTTACACACTAGGTTAGGTTAGGTTAGGTTACTGGGCTGACGGGGCAAGAGAATCCTGCGCCCGTCACACTTAGGTCAATGTAGACCCTTTGTGATACCCTGGAGGTTACGCTTCCCTTATCTGGAACCAATGAAAAACCTATGAAAAACTTAGCGGGTTTACAAACCATCCCGATGCGTTGATGAACTTGCGCAAGTCATTCACAGACTTGCTAAAGAGTTCTTCTAAATCCTGGAAGAAATATCTCCCATCTCGATCACTTCCCAAGCGTGGCTCAGCTGATCGGTATTTAGGGATCGTAAGTATCTATCGATACGGTCCTTAGGGATATGAGGCCCTCGTACAACAAGTTTGGCTTTAGGTCTTGTTATCCGTACGATCTCTTTTTTGTCAATCAGACGAAGGTCGGCGTTTGGCCATGGAGCTTTCGTCCTGGCAATAAACTCCTTGAGCCATGTGATGGTGTGTTCTTCCTCACAGGTCATGAGTTTGAATCCTTGGATGGTATTGAGGGTGCCAAAAAGCGGGAGGGGTTCCTTGTTTTTTAGGATGGCCTCGTTCACCTCATCTAGGATTCGAAGTTCGATGAGTCGCCATTGGTCCTCTGTCAACTTCCATGCAGGATTTCCGTAGTCTACTACGGCTACTTGTTGGCCAACTGCGGTTGGTAAAGAGACCTTGGCTTTCTTCCTAACATTAGTTTGAGAGATTGGAGAAAGCGTGTCGTTTTGCCTAGCTCTTTTGGACGTGCTTGCAATCGGGTCGAGCTTGTATTGAGTATCCTCTCTCGTGCCAATTACAGGGTTCCTAAGTCTGGCTGCGATTGGGGTGGAGAGCAAAGGGCTTTCTTTCCCCTTCCCAGCCGGTCTTTTGGGAATTGTCCTAGAGCTGGGCAAACGTTTGCTCTTCTCCGTTGGGTTGTCGGGTATGGTCTTCAGTCGTTCTTTAGCCTTGTCGAGGGATAGCTTTTCCTTCTCCGTTAAGGCTTCCGGATTTTTGCTATCCATCCTTCGGACGATCCTGAGCGCGTTACGCCTTTGCCTGCGCAGGATCTCATGCTCCCCTAGAGGCCTCTTTGGCTTGGGTTTGCTGGGGACTTTAGAGTCTAAGGCTCCTTGGGTGTCCCATCCGGGATTGGAGGGCTGTGCCTCCACGACTGTTTGGCAACTGTCCATTGTCGAATTATTGACGGCACGGCTGCAGTTGCCTGGTTGGTGAGGGGAACCTGCATCCAGATTGCAAGTGGAGCTGCGGCTCTGGATGTTCTCCAGCTGCAGTTTCCTCTCCCCTACCTCCCCAGTGACCATCTTCTCTCCTTCCAGGCCCGTACGAGCAAGAGGCTCGATGCAACGCCTGGCCGGTGAGTCTGGTGGTCCCGGGGTCGGTTCCTGTACCCGATCAGTCTCCGTGTCAGTTTTGTTGTTAATGTTAGGAGCAGGGAGCACCTCCCCCTTCTCTAGACCCGTACGAGCAAGAGGCTCGATGCAACGTCTGATCGAAAGGTTCGGTGGCTCCTCGGTGGCATCCTTTGGCAGAGTGATTGGTGTGGTCGACCTTTCCCCTGGATGGACTTTGCCAATCTGGGAGGAAGGTGGCCCCATCAATTTACTATCGCTAGTGTTATCCCCAGGATTAGCTTCCGCCGGTGTACGAGCAGTAGGCTCATTCTCCATTAGACGCTGTTCCTGCAGATACGCACGTGCGTTATGAAGCCGTTTGCGGTCAGTCTCTGTCAGTTCTTCCCATCTTTTCGTCCCTAGTCTCTTTACTGTTGTCCTGCAGTTTGTTAGTTTTTTCCGTCTGGAGGAGGTGGACAATAAAGAGAGGTTAGAGCTAGCGACGGAACAGCTGTCGCTGACATCAAGGTTCATGCCCTCCATGCCAGCATCTGTTCCAACGCTTTCTCCATCCCATACTCCAAGATTGGCAAATGGATTCAGAAGAAGGTTTTCTTCTTCCTCCGTCAGTTGTTGTTGTTCTGTTTGGGGATCGGTTTTTCTAGAGTCAGTGGTGCCCGATCCTTGCACCTTAGTCTCTTTTGTTTTGTTTTATTTGTTTGTTTTGTTTGAATTGTTCATTGTAGGTCCCACGAGTAAGGGGGAAGGAAGGTCCATCTGCACTCACCCCCTGTATGCAGATAAGGGGAATTAGGGTTAAAACTGGAGGTCCCCAGGTATCCAGAGTTTGCGCTAGCGACTGAGCACTCCCTCAGCCATGCAGGTCTCGGCGCGTCGTACCTTACCTTGGATTTGATCCCTTTTAGTTTTCCACCCCCTCTTTGTCGATTAACAACAGAGAGGGGAGTACTTAAGCCCCACCACCACGACAAGGTAGGTGATCAATCGGGTCTATGTGCGGATTCCCGAAAAACTTCGGCCACATAATACTTAACTCTGCCTTAGCTTCGGTGCTTTTTACTTTTGCATGCTTCGCTAGGTTTAGATTACTGGTAATCAGTACTTCCAAATATTTGAATTCTGTGACCACTTCGATACGTTCACCAAGAAGAAACCAATTCTCTTCTGTCAGACGACGGCGACGATGACGCTGTTCAAATATCATAATCTTGGTTTTTTGGACATTAACATGCAAGTCCCATGTGCTGCAATAGTCTTAGAGCCTATTGATTTGCAACTGCAATGAACAAGGGTTGTCAGCCACCATGACGAGATCGTCAGCATACAGTAAGACCTTTATCCAAGTTCCAGCAATCTGCACTCCTCCTGGCAAACAATTACATATGTCATCGATGTAGAGTGCAAAGAGGATCGGACTTAAGATACAACCCTGTGGTACACCAGAGGATGTATCAAACCAGTTGGGCACCTCCACTCCATCATAGACCGTTGCACTAGTAGAGGCGAGGAGATTAGCGTACGTCGCTAAGAATTTATTGGATAGTCCCATTGTTGACAGCTTGTAAATTAGGGCATTTCTATTCACGGTGTCAAACGCCGCTTTGAAATCCACGAAACATGCATATAGCTTCCTCTTTTTCTCTATAAATTTTTGGGTGATACTATTAATAGCAAATATGTGATCGATCGTAGAAAATCCAGCGCGAAAACCAGTTTGGAACACGCTCAGACGACTGTTTGTTTCAATCCATTTTGCAAGTCTATTATAGAGAATACCAACAAATATTTTTCTGATTGTTTTAAGGATTGAAATACCCCTGTAATTTTCAGCTATATTAATATTCCCCTTTTTAAAGATAGCAACTATCAGTGCCTTGTTGAAGCTTATGGGGACGTTGGACGTGTTATAGAGCATATTAAAAAAGACTAATAGGTACTGTTTGAACTGCACAGTTGCATTTTTATAAAACTCGGAAGGAATTCCATCGATACCTGGGGCTTTGCCATTTTTCATTTTGAGTAATACAGTTTCTAGCTCGGACATATATATAGGGCTGTCCGTGTCATGCACTGTAATATTAGGGATGGCGTATTGAAATGATTTGAAGGAGGCATGAGCAGTCAACAGCGAGCGAAAATGAGGGGCTAGCGCGTCTAATTGGATCGAGCTATGGGAATGTCGACTATTACCAGCCAGCTCGCGAACATTAATCCAAAATGTGTATTTCCAGAGGTTTCATTTCGAATTGCTGTCTGTGTTATAGTCGATTGAAACAGTTACAGAACTCAGGAAGTGATGCTATGACACTTTCATTCAATTCATAAGGTTTGTGCGATAAATATATCGAGGCGATACTTACAGAGCAGAAAATTAATAATTCCATTTCGAAATTAATTCTTCCCCAGTTTGTGTCAGCTCGTTCGAAACCCATTCAACTCATTAAAAATCGCTTAGTTCGTGGATTCACTGTAAATTAGTACATACTTCTTCTTGCATCTCATTTAATCTGGTGTCATTGTCCCTCACCAGGTATAAGTCGACCGACCTCCTCTACCTAATATGCCAACCAAAAATCAGCAACCAGACATAAAAAGTGTCACAATCTCTGCATTGACAAGGCACGAAAAAACAATTATTTTCCGGAAACAAGCAGCCATAACAATAATTGTTATTATTACTTTCACTGGGGCAATTAAAATTGTTTTCTTTCATCCCAAATTTAAACATCTGTCTGGGTACTCTAGAACTCTCCACGTCTCTGCCGACTGTTCGTCATCATTCGTTTTACTGCCAAGAAATTAAGAAAACCCAACCAAGCTGCAAATTATTACAAGTTCTACGGTTCGAGTATGCAAATATCTAATGCTTCGGCCAAAACACGTTCAGAATGGGAAAGTGCGAATAATGAAAATTTTTACATTTCCATCGATAAACAGAATCGTTAAGCGGCGTAGTTAATATTGCTAGACGTGGATTCTCTTTTATTGCAATTTCTTTTTTTTGTATTGTATCGCCGCATTCCTCGGATTTGTTAGGTTATGTTATGAGATACTGAAAGGTCGAAGGTTGGTAGTTAGTTCAACAAGTTCTTTTATTAAAGTTACTTAACTGGATGACGAGGTGAAGAGGGGCACGCGGGTTATTATGTCCGTTGGCTTATTACCTTAAGTGATTCCGCACGTCTAACTGGGAGAAAGCCATGACATGAGCGACTCTGGTTTTGTCGTGATCTACCTAATGCGCAATGAGTAAATATCCTGTGATGAATAATGTTTGCTAATTTTGGTTTTTATGCCTTTCCGTTGAAACTAAATGTGAATGTCAGGTTACAAATTCATATTTTAAGTTTTTTCAATTAAAAACACGAGAGAAGAGAGGCGTGATTCGTTGATTGGCATATACCAGTCTTGTAGAAATGGAGACTATCATCAGTGATCTTGCTGGAGCTAGGACAAGAGTGATTAGTGAGTAGAAACACTGATGTCCATACGAGAAGTACTGCCAGCCAGATGTGAAGGATAAACGAAAGTCACAAACTAAGCTTCGCTAAAGGAAAGATAATTGAGTTCAGCATTAGAAAACTGCGAAGTTCCAGATTGTATAGAAAAAAAAGAAATCATCTTTGTCTAAATTGTAAGCCAGACACAATACATCATACAACGATTTCAGGTTTGCCATAAGATTCGATAATGTTTATGTCACGTTTGACGCCAATTCATGAATGCCATGATGCATAGAGAGTGTGTTTCTTTATTTAGTAGGAATATTCCATTGAATTTGAAGAAGCTTGATACGTTGACTGTTCGGAGGAAGGTTAAATGGATCATCCCATGGAAGTTCTCTTAGGGCAAATCGAATAAATTTACGTTGAATTGCTTATATTCGATTTGAATGAATCTTGTAGAATAGGTTTATCTGGTATACCACGACGATATTCTGATTACCCTGATTCTTATACTACACTAGCTGCACCCGCCCGGCTTTGCCCGTGCCCGAGAATTCTATTGGCCAATATGTTCGAGTAGACTTCCTTATTATTGTCTATAGCGGGTATCTGGCGTACATATGTTGCTGCCCCTAAAAAAAGAAGACCGATTTTGGCCAAACTTCACAGAAACACTCTCAGGCCAATACTGAAGATTGCCTGATTTGAGCTCAACCTGTTCCGCTTAGGGTAGGTGCTTTTTGTCTGGCAGGCGCCTATGTCAGCTTACTTGTGCGAATGAAACAACAAAGCGAAAGTAAAAAACTTCGATAGAATCACTTTTCATTCACTTTCACACCGATTGTTATCAATGTGGGAAAAGCAACTTTCCGATGTCCGATTCACAAAAAAAATGCAAAAAAATTCAATAAGAGTTATTTGAATAAAACATTGATCACACGATATCTCAAGAATGAAAGTGCGCACAAACACCACAATAGGCTTGAAACGTTGGTCTGGTCTCCCTCTTTCATATGCGCGTTAAGATAACAAAATAGGTGACGACTGTACGATGGTTTTTTTATATGTGCGGTCTCTGTATCTGCATCGGAATTTACACGCATATGCACATATGCATGTGTACTCACTCCAATGCCCATAATTCACACACCGATGCAGATACAGATATTGCACATACCAAAAATCCTTTGTCCAGACGTCACCTTTCATGGAAAAAAATTTCATTGGAATCGGTTAACGCGTTTGACCAAACGCCGGCAACAAACTCAAATATGGATTGATTTTTATATATATAGATGAAATGTAATTTCAACAATTGGATCAATAATTTCATTAATTGGAATTACATATATTGTATTTGTAATTATTATTTGAAATTTTGTGAAGTATACTATGAATTCGGACAGACAAAGCAATTGATTGCTACAAACCAGTTGCTACCGACTATGAAGAGAATCTCCACTGCTGTCCTAGCGCTGGCATACATACTAACACCCTGGCGTACGGTTAGTTTGGCATTTATACTAAAAATTGACAGAAATGACTACTCACTCGCCAAGAGCTTCAGACAAATCAGTCAGGTTAGGTTAGATTAGGTTACTGGGTTGACGGGGCAAGATATTCCCGCGCCCGCCACACTAAGCTTAATGTAGACCCTTTGTGATACCCTGGAGGTTATGATTCCCTTACTAGGGAACCAATAAAAAACCTATGAAAAACCTAGCGGGCTTACAAACCATCCCGATGCATTTATGAACTTCTGCAAGTCGTTCACAGCTTTGCCGGAGAGTTCTTCTAAGTCCTGGAAGAAATGTCTGCCGAGGACATTGTTTCTAATATGACAGAGTGCAGGGCAGTGACAGAGGAAATGAGTGGTATCCTCATTCACCTCCTCGTCCCCGCATCCTCTACAGAGGTCATCTGTGCTTAGTTTTAATTTCTTTGCATGGTAGCCCAGCATATTGCGTCCGGTGATAATACCTATGAGAGAGGACAACGATTTTTTATTCATTTAAAGGATTCTCTCGGTCTTTCGTTTGTCATATAGTGGCAGCATTTTCCTGGTTATGACACAGGAGTCAAGGGCACTCCATCTTTCGCCTGCCATCATGCATTATATTTGCTGTGGCATAAAAGCAATATTCTCTTAATTATGAATTAGGTAACTGCAAACAATCAAATAGGTGAGCATTTATTGCAAATGTATTTTCTTTTTTATATTTTAATATGTTCTGTTTCCAGTTTATTATTAGAATTTTTTTTAAAATTGTTTATATCCCTTAACAATTTCCAGGATCAAATACATTTTTAAAATTGGCTCATGGGGGCATAAAATGCCTAATAGGTTTTAATGCGGAGACGATGTCATGAGCAGCGTTGACACTTATAAAGGGTCTTGCATTAGCGAGTTGACAACTTCAAACTTTCAGTGGGAACGCACCCTTAAACTGATTACCAAACAGTCAATGTCAAAATATTCAGTAAAATCAACACATTTTCATCATGGTGAAGTACGCGTAGAAACAACGTTTACAAATAATTAAAATTTACTACCGAATTTTCAAGGCGGTGGTCGCAACTTTAAGAGCGTTAACCCCAATTTTCGGCCGCGATTCTCGTCGCAGCAGATAGGCAATTCATAGTCTAGTGAAAAAATTTGTGTCAGAAAATTCGCTGCTTAGTGCCGAGCTAGAGAGACTACGTTTTGCCCGAAGTGTGGAGAATATTGCTGCCGTAAAGTCGTCCGTCGCAAACCAGCCAAATCAGTCAATGTCACGACATTCTCAAGAATTGGGCCTCTCCCAGACCACATTATGGCAAATTTTGCGTAAGGATCTTGGCCTACACCCTAACAAGATCCAGCGGACTCAAGAACTAAAGCCACTTGACCATATGCAGCGAAGTACGTTCTCGAATTGCGCTCTGGACATGATGGAAGAAAATGAAGAATTTCATCGCAAAATCATCGTCAGCGATGAACCGCATTTTTTGGGTAAACGGCATCGTCAATAAGCAAAAAATACGTTGCTGTACAGGTGAGGACCCCCATATGCCTTATAAAACAGCACATCATCCGCAAAAAGTCAATGTTTGGTGAGGTTTCATGCCGGTGGCGCCATTGGGCCGTTTTTTTTCGTCGATGAAAATGAACGTCACGTTATTCACTACAGAGACATGTTGGAACGTAATTTCTTTGAGCAATTGCATGAATTGGACATCGGTGATATGTGGTTCCAACAAGACGGTGCCAAAAGCCAAACAGCGTGTGCAACAATCGAGTTATTGAAGTCCCAGTTCGGTGAACGTGTTATCTCGAGAAACGGACCTGCCTATTGGCCGCCGAGATCGTGTGATTTAACGCCTCTAGACTCCATTAAATCATTGGTCTATGCCAACAAGCTGGCGACGTTAGAGGAGCTTAGAGCCAATATTGAACGAGAAATAGCGGCCGTATCGGTCGAAATGTGCGGCCAATTCATCGAAAATTCGGTTCAACGTATTGACCGCTGTATACGACATATGAACGAAGTCGAATTCCATTCACAAATATTTTGATAGTAATTCAAGCCAATCACATTCTTTTGAGATATCTCAACTAGTGATGGGCGCATTCGAATGATATAATCGATTATAATCGATTCAGACAGCATTTCGAGATATCTCGATTCTTCTCAAATCAAATCATTCGAATGATTTCTCACATCTACTTACTCTATGCGAAATGAGAACTCGATACTCGAGTGCCGATTCGAGACCGAGAAGAGAATATTGAACGAAAGAACGAAAGAACAAAAAAGAAGAAAGCACACGAAATCGAGATCTCGAGAAGTTGATTTTTTGTGTATCTCGTGTGTGTATTCATGACTTTCGGTTTATTTTTTTTATATTCTTTTTCGTAATCGATGCATCATTGAGGGTTTAAGTTGAATGTTGAATTGTAAACGAAAAGCGAGAAGCTAGAATCGTTCTGTTATGATTTTTTTTTGTGTTGGGTTTTTCTTCATTTGTTTTTATTAACTGTTCTGTTCTGTGCTGAAGTCTGAAGAAGAAGGTACGATACGAGTAATTTATGAAAGTTTTGTCTATGTTTTATTTTTTTAGAAAGCAATAAAGGTAGGTAAATTAAATTATAATCAGTAATTTACTGAGATTTATATTAGATATTTTGTGTAATCGGCAGTGATTTAAAACGAAACCTGGTGGAAAAAATTCGATCATTCGATTGATCATTCGATTCTTTAAATCATTCGAATACTAATATCTCGATTCTGTAAATCATTCGATTATGCCCATCACTAATCTCAACTAGTTTGCATTTTATTTAAAAAAGAAGTTGTCAAGTCCTTAATAAAAGATCCTTTATATCAAATCTCTGAGCAAGCTGCGCATTTGCCAAATTTTGCAAAGCCATGATCTATAAATAAAAAATTATATTTTTTCTCTAAATAGGCGCAAGTCATTTCCCCGTATGTAATATTGTGACCACCTGTTTATTAATTTGGCATTATCGTTGTCAAAAATATTGATAGCTATTGAATTTTCAGTCAATCACAATTTTATTCGCTATTTTTGTATGTAAAACAACATTTTTAAATCGAAAAGTCGTCAGTAGAATTGCTTTTTTGGGAGCAAATAAAATAAAAATATGTATTGAATAAATGCAACCACTGAAACTTGACTTTCATAAATCTTGTATACAAAAAGTAGTCGCAAAATGCAAGAGCTTCAACAAAAACTAGTCAAAAAGTTCATAATCATAACCACTTTCGTTTTATTATATTATAAAGCTAAATTTACATTTTAATTAAAGCAAAACGAACGAACCACAGAAATCAGATTTGAATAACATAAACGTCAAATGAAATACAATTCCATTTTGCTTCTCAGTGTTCACAATAGATGTTTGATTTGTCAATTGACACTCATAATACCAAAATGTCGATCGATTGATACTGTCGTTTATCAATATAAATAATTGATCTTTGGCAACCAGAATATAGCTGTAGACTTCCGCTTTTGTATTTTAGTATTTCGAAGATATTGTTATTATTATTGTTGTTGTGAACTAAAATTATAAATTCGAAATTTTATTTAAATATATATTTTTTCTAATGCTTAGCTGGAGTATTACGTGTGAGTTCAATAAATCGAAAATAAATATTAATTGTAAGTACTCAATTTTTTTGGCTTATGTACTACATCTGCTCTTGATTTAAGTGGCATTGCTGGTCATGAGGCAAATGATTGTCTTTCTATTCGGTTCGGTTCTGTTTCTTTAATCATTCCATTCTGGATATTCCGGATACAATATTTTTTGAAAATTCTGTCTTTTCTATTCCTTATCCGGACAAAATCAAAGAAACACACTCAGAGATACATCCATAGGTAGCTCCTACCTGTATGCTGTCTTTGCCCACTTCTTATGCACAAATAATACAAATATAGTTCCTCAAATAGAATTTCGTCCAAACTCATAGAGTGGTTTTTATATTGTGAAATAGTTTTCTGAAATAGACACACATATGTATGTACGAGTACAAACAGACAGACACAGAATATCTATTGTGCATTTTGACCTGAAAACAATATCAACATCGGTTATAAAAAATTTACCTATGTGGGTATTTTCAGAAATGATCGTATAGGTTCCTCATATTCCTCGGACTAATGGGGAAATAGTTGAATGAATTTCAGTTTGGGAGTGTCGATCAATATCTGTTTCTTTATACCCTCAGCTAATCCTAAGGTTATATACTTGAAGATTTTTATATCGTGTTTGAAATATATATAAATGTTGATAATAGGACGCACTCGAAGAGTATAAACATACATACATTCATATTTGTGATGAAATTGGAAAGTTGTGAACTCGTAAGAACATTGAAAATACAAGTTCAACATTTTTTTTTAATGAAATTTTAACCATATACTCTCTAGGGTCCCGAAATGATCAAGTTTACGAATTTTTGAAATCCGCCCACAGACACGCCCACAAACTCAAAAAACAAAATTTTGGAAAAAATCGAATTTTGAGCTTGAAAGCTGAAATTTTTGTTATATGATCTATGACTCCTAAAACTGCTCGGGATACAAAATTTTCAAAATCCGCCCGCTGACACGCCCACAAATAAATAAAACAATTTTATTGAAAAACCAAAATTTGAGCTAGGAAGCTGAAATTTATAATATATACTCTCTAGGGGCCCTTTAAGCTGATGTGTAAATATTTTCAAAATCCGCCCACTGACACGCCCATCATTTAAAAAAAACCTTTTTTTGAAAATTCAAAGTTTGAGCTATGAAGCGGAAATTTATAATACAAGGTGGCGCAAAAGTAATCCTCCTATCAGAAAATGATATAAATTTTGCGATTGGCCCCTAATGTCAGTTCTGTTTTGACATTTGTGTAGTAAACACATGCGAAATACACGTTAATACAATGTTACGCTACACTGCTCCAGAACGCAGAATATTGGTGACTATTTATTTGAGCAATAATCGGTCGGTGACTTTGGCACAACGTGAATTTCGTCGCAGATTTTTATACCCGTCCAACGCCTACTGGTGAAACACTGCGACGTTTAGCCGCTCGCCTCGAAGAGACTGGCACAACACGAGATGCTGCCAGGCGTGGCAGACCCCGGAGTAGCCGTTCTGTAGAGAATATTGCTGTTGTAGCCGAAGATGTCATGGAAGCGCCGTCGACATCGACCAGACGACGTGCCACGCAAATGGGTATCAGTCGACGGTCTTTACAGCGAATTTTGGTACACGATTTGAAGATGTTTCCGTACAAAGTCCAGACGGTGCATCAGCTGTTAGCTGCTGACCGCCAATCGCGTCTAACATACGCTCAAGCCATCCTTAATCACCACCAAGAGGAAGATGATTTTTCATCAAAAATAATCATGAGTGATGAGGCCCATTTCCATCTTAGCGGGTACGTAAATAAGCAAAATTTACGCTTCTGGGGCACTGAAAATCCGCGTGTAACCCATGAAGAGCCATTACACCCGCTCAAAGTCACTGTATGGTGTGCTGTTTTCGCTGGAGGAGTCATCGGACCTTTTTTCTTCGAAGACGTCGCGGGCCAAACGGTTACTGTGAATGGTGAGCGCTACAGAGCAATGATCAACGAGTTCTTTTTGCCGCAACTTGATGAATTGGGATTGGAAAACATGTGGTTCCAACAGGACGGTGCAACGGCGCACACTGCACGTGCCACAACCGATAGGCTGAAGGATGCATTTCCCGGGCGCCTAATCTCCCGTTTTGGCGATTTGCACTGGCCAGCAAGATCGCCTGATTTGACCGCTCCAGACTTCTTTTTGTGGGGCTTTTTGAAGTCGCGGGTTTATGTCAACAAGCCTCAGACTCTTGCAGCTCTTAAAGATAATATCCGTCAAGAATGTGAGGACTTATCGCCGGAAGTTTTGGCCAAAGTGATGGAAAATGCCATAAAAAGGGCTCAAATGACAATCAACTGTGGCGGCGGCCATTTACATGACATCATATTCTCGACTTGATGTAAAAAAATTAAAAGACCAAATAAAAATAATCCACAAGAAGAATCAAAGTTTTTCATTTTTTTTTAATTTACAGCCAAAAAACATCGGAAGGCTATTTTTGCGCCACCTTGTATATACTCGTTATGCTCATGTGTTAATTTTTTTTAAATCCGCCTACTGACACGCCCACAATTAAATAAAACAATTTTATTGAAACACCCAAGTTTGAGCTAGGGAGCGTTTTTTTCGATAAAATCCTTTAAATGTTATATAACAAAATATGTAGAGCGTTCTTAACAATTCAACCATACTTAGACTTTTGTCACGCCCACTTATGAGGGATAGGAATAAGAATAGGGTATCCAACAGTTCGCCCAAGCGGACTGTAGCCCGTCCCTATGTTTTTAAATATCCTTCTTATCAATATTCTCATCTTCTTCTTCACCTTAATGGTGGTGAGGCTATGATCAGTATTAAAGCATTATAACTTATCAACATCCCCATGAATGGTTTTTCTGAACTCCTTTTTTTTTGGGGCGTTTTTGGCCACAAACATTTTTTAAGAAATATAACAAAAGTGTTGTATGCAGACAACATCCTTCCTAACAATTTTTGCATAGACCGGTTTTTGCCACGTCCGCTTTCTGGGTCCTTGGAAAAAAAAGAAAAACGTTATAATAAAAATGTTATATAAAAATGCAACAACATCGCCATTATTTGATTGGCATTACTGACAAAGCGATCCCAAACGGAGAGCCTGCTGTTACTTTTTGAGGTTGAATCTGTAGGTCGAAAGTTCGAGTAAGAAGTCAAACTCTTGGCCCAAATGCAACATTTACCCCTTTGACCAGGTAACCCAAGTTCGCTTCTCCAACTACGAAGTAAGTTTAGGAGGTTATATATTTTTTTAAGATTCATCCGAGCTTGCGATTATACTAACTAAATGGTATTTTTTTCAACTCAGTAATAACTCATTCGTCATTTTATTTGTAAACCAAAAACAAATCTCCACTCACTATTATTTTGTCAGTGAACTCACAACTCAGTTTAGTTTCTTAAGATTGAAACCCAGACGGCGCTGAAATCAGTTGAAGGTTGGGGGTTACCGATGGCCAGTAGTAGAAGGTTAAAAAAGGATCTTATTGAAAAATATGTTGAAAACTAATATGACATTCCTTGCAATTTCTGACACCAATTTATTTGACATAAAGTTATTTTACCAAGAGATCTCTGAAACATCAAAAGGGTCCTCAAAACCTAAAACAGGATTTTTATCAAAAATGTTCTTGGAAGCCGCGCAGTGTTTATGCGTTAAATTTTATTTTACCAATACGGCATTGGAACCCCGAAAAGGTCCTTAAAACCCCAGTAGTTTGAAATGTGTTTGACGCGGCTACATCAGCCCTTGGCATTTTTTTAATTGGGGTCACAGAAACGAAAAACTACAAGCCCTTAGGTTGGTAAGGGTTACTGATTACGATTTTGCAAACTAGTTTTCTGATCATTACTCTTACGATATTGTATGTAAAGTATCAAAGGGGATTGCTAGGGCTATAAGCCTGCCCTAAATGACTTGTGTGGGTGCAGAGGGTAGTGTATTGGACAACTAATCTTAGGGTCTCAGGTTCAAATCCTGCGGGGCCAGGTTAGGTTAGGTTGGAGTGGCTCTCAGCCTAAGGCCAACACACTTAGAATAATGTTAGGTCCATTGTGATACCACACGGATCTAGGGGTTCCTTTCACTAATCGTTGAACTATTTGGAGCTTCTTATGAAGCGCGATAGACTTCTAACGTCAGTGTTAGCCAAGTCGCTTAGATTATTAAGCAAGAAATCTCAAAAATGGAGATTTCTTTAATGGGAGAGAGCAGGACATGTACAAAGAAGGTGAAATGTAGTCCCCTCCTTCTCCTCGTCCATGCAGCTTCTACAGAAGTCAAGCCAAGCCTCGATGCGTGCCTGCCTATCAGAAAGTGCCCCGTAATAGCACCTATAGTAGAGGGGTATCAGATGTAGCAGAATATTTAGTGCTGCGGAGGGGTTATTCGGAGTGCTTCGCTTATGCACATACAAGCTGTGCGTTGAACTTTGCCCAGCTTATCACAATTTGTAGCTTTACCTAGGGCAGGCCACCAGACAACAACCCCGTATGTTAGAATTGGTCTTACGACCGATACATATAGCCAATTAGTGATGCGGGGTTGTAGACCCCCTCGTTGCCAATGGCTTTTATATTTCCTGCAAATGAGGACAAGTTCGGTCTTGTGGGGTTGACACCCAGGCCACACCATTAGCCCATCTAGTTAGCCTTTTGAGAGCATTTTGCAGGATTTCCATTAGAGTGTTGAGTTGTTTTCCACAGACGGCAATATCAACGTCATCCGCATAGTCAATCACCCTGCAGCCCTTCCCTTCCAGGAATATCAGTAGTTCATTCACCTAAAAGATCCAGAGAAGGGGGGAAAGGACGCCGTCTTGTGGCGTACCTCTACTGACAGACTTCCTGGCAGATGTATCGCCCACTTTTGAGTTGATAATCCGACTTGTGAGCAGTAGATTGATCAATTCACCAAGCGAACCACCCACATTCAGTTCTGTCAGTGCATTTGCGATTGCAGATGTGTTGACATTGCTAAAGGCGCCTTCGATATCTAGGAAAGAAACTATTGTGTTCTCCTTATGATAAAGGCAGTATTCAATAGTGCGTACCAGAGAGTGAAGGGCGGTTTAAACCGACTTACCTTTACAGTACGCATTTTGAGCCGCAGACAGAAGATGCGTATTAATATTGGTACGAAGATGCATATCAATCAGTTGCTCCAGCGCTTTAAGGAGGAATGATGATAGACTAAAAGGTCTGAGGTTTTTTTTGGACTGATATGGGAGTATTTCCCTTTGGGTATGAAGACCACTTTCACTTCTAGCCGGAGGAATATATGCCAGATTCAAACCGCTATTCAGAATCATCTCAAGTGCTGGTATGATGATATCCAATGCTACGATGATATAAGACATTTGTTCGGCAGGTATTTTGCCGTCTGGTCCTGCAGACTTGAAGGGAGTGAAGCTTTGTAGTGCCGAAAGCAGCTTGTCCCTGGTAATCAGCCTTTGCGAATTAGTTACCTGTGCCAGTGACCTATTCAGGTTACTATATCCGGTAATGTTTTAGCTACCTGGGAAGTCGGTATCAAGTAACAGATTAAGCGATTCCTCGCTAGATGTCGTCCAAGAGCCATCAGCTTTCTTTGGACAGCAGGGCATCGTTGGATTCGAAGCGATGATTTTTGCTAGCCTTGATGCCTCAGAGGATTCCTCTATTTTGCCACGGAATATGAAGAGTCTCTAAGATGATCTTTTGGGTTTCCTTAGTTCCGTCGGGGCCAGGTTACGCCCAAACGTTTTTTCCACTGCAACCCCTCTTGCAATCGTCTAACAAACATCCATGAGTATCAATTGTCATGAGAAGCTTCTCAAATTTGCCGTTCGGATTCGGCTGAAACATTCAAGGTCCTTGGCACGAGCAAATGGTTCGAGAAGACATTTTGTAAAAGAGGACCAGAATTGTAATCTGATCTGGTGCTCATAAGTGATCCGACTTTCTTCTACAAATCTATTAAAATATACAACGCAAAAACATCCCATGCTGGACCTTAAACCTAGTTCTACAAGTTACGAATTAAAAGGTTTTCTTATACTCCCAAAAAAATACACGTCGAAAGCTTTTTTTTGAGCTTGTTTATAATATTTTTGCTGTTTCGTGTGTCTGAAAAGGACTCCACGCTAGCTTTTATAACACACATTAGAGTTTTTGTTTGTAGTAGTTTCCTGGAAAAAAAAATAAATACTTTTATTGCAACCAATTAACTACTTCAATATTCAAAAACAAACCGGCTCCTTTAGGAAAATAAAATGAATGAAGCCAAGCCACCAGGAGAAATTGCAGAAGAGCTCATGGTCAGTGGCCAAACGGAATAAAAAATTCTTCCCAATGCTTATTATACTCGTTTGTTGAAAATGAAAAGTCGCCTTTCAGCATCACCATCTTTACTTGATTTACTTCCTTATACGCGTTGTTGTTGCACTCAGCTTCAGTTAAAAATGCCAGACCTCGTTTCGACGATAATAAACTTCATTTTCATTAAAGATACTCGCTCCCTCTTTCTCGAGACGTATGGCGAGTTTCAAGAGATTCAGCATTCCTCGGCATGTTTAACTTTGGAAAAATTAAAAGTAATTTGTATGAAACGCTCCAACACTTATGTGAGCCACACACATAGTTAGGCAAATCAGAGTTAGGCATTTGCGAGGCGAAAGCCATTATTGAATCGGAAATGGATGCGAGTATGAATTTTCTTTATCTTTTAATTTCTTCCTCTCGATTTACTGTCGGTCAAGCATTTTGATTGCACGATTTACACATTTTATTAGATTATTATTTGTATGTACGCGCACGACAGACGTACATACAAGTGTCAGTTGACTTTCTTTCAATTAACGACGAAGAAAAAGGTATCTTTTCCATAAAACAAGAGTATCTAGGTTGATGGGGTACTTGAGAGTGTGCTTTGAGATATAGGTTACGAAACATTTGCGAATGGAGAAAAAAAAAACAAAGAAGTTGTAATTGTAGCGAGATTGTTATCTTTAGGATTTAGGTCAAAATTACTCGTAGGCAATCTACAATGTTTCCTGGAATACTTGTTTTATACGTGGAATTGGACATTAAGGTCTTGCCATGCTATGTCAACCAGAGATTTATGGATATTTCTCGATAGGTCAAGGGTTCTGGTTGACCAACCTTCAGGGTCTTCAAATAAGAAGTTTACTTTTGATTCACCATTTCCCGTGGTAGCAATCATAAGTTGTTGTTATTTCATTCAACTTCGCAGTATAAATCGGAAGAAGCTTGGCAGACTAACTGCATGGGTGTTATCACACAAAGTCGCTAGGATTGTAATCTTTCCTTGGCCAGTATCAACTCTTCCAACCTGTCTCATTTCTCCTTCGTCCAGAGAATTGTTGCCTAATGGGTCTAATGAGGAAAATAGAAAGGAACTAAAGCGCTGTAGTTGCAGCCCCGACTTGCCATGGTAGTAGTTACAAGTTGGTCTTAGTTCATTCAAACATTCAAGAGAACTAGTTTACTTTATAAAAATACTCCGTGGATCTTCTCTCTAAGAGAAACGGAAGAAGATGAACAAAATAATCCAAAACTGAACATGAGAACAAACTGGACCAAGGAAAAATTGAAAGCTTTATAAATCTTAGACCCCCTATGGAAACAAATGAACAATTTGACAATGAACTGGAGCAATTCATTGCTGATTTTCCACAGGCAGCAGAGGAGAGCCAGCTTATTTGAACAGGATGCAAAATGAAACTATTACCCCTGTTGAAATTAAGGATATGATACGAGAAAAAAGCAGGGCTCGCAGGAAATGCCAACTACAAGTTTTCCAGGCGATAAGGGTGTATCCAACCGTCTTAACAATGAACTAAAAGAAAGAATCTTAAAAATAGTTCACTCAGTAGATTCCTGCAAAGTTTAACGACGGATTCGTCCACCGACTACTCCTTATGAAAAGCAACAAAGCGTTTGAAAATGCCGCAGTTACAAAATCCCCCCCTAAAAGCACCGGACGGAAAATGGATTGGAAGCCATAAAAGGAAGGCCGAACATCTGTCAAATGTTTCTAAGCAATTCTCGTCAAGTGCAGCAATGGAAAACTTAAAGTTTCTTGATAAAAGGGGCGAAGATGAAATCCCTATAGTCAAGCTCAAAGAAGTAACAAGTATGTGCTTACACAAGTTTTCTAATAAAAAAACACCAGTCAATGATCTAATAACTGCCCAGGTTTTGAATGAAATGCCTTTAAGAATCTCCAATCTATAATAAATGTATGCCTTCAGCTCCGATATGTGCCACATCATTGGAAAATTGCGCAAGTCATTGTTATACCCCGCGGCTCAGTGGTTAGTGTGTTTGCCTGTTAATCAAAAGGACCTGTTCAAATCCCGCCGGTACCAATAAACATCTAGAGTTGTTTTCACTACCCCACCAATTGGGAATGTCTGACAAACATCCAATGGTATCAATTGTCATAAGAATCTTCTCAAAATTGCCGTCCGGATTCGGCTCCAAATTGTAGGTACCTTCTGCTACTTTGAACAGCGAATGGTTGAAGAAGGTAGGTTTTAGGCCACCAACAGAAGTAATATCGTACTGACCAATATCGCTTATACCAATCATGGCAAAAATCTTCGAAAACTGCTCCTGAAAAGGATTTGCAAAATCACAGAAGAAAGAAAATTAATCCCGAACCATCAGTTTGGATTTAGAAATAAACATTCCAAGATAGATCAAGTGAATCGAATTACGTTTGTAGTGGGAAAGGCACTAGAAGGAAATCAAGCCTGTTCGGCTATATTTCTAGATTTTGCTCAAGCCCTTGATAAGGTTTGTCATAAGGGACTTGAGTACAAACTGCATAGGGATTTACAACTACAGTGCTACGAAATATTAGAATCGTGTATTTCAGGCCGAAGGTTTAGAGTAGGGGAAGGTAGTGTACCTTGGTCCGGATTTCAGTTTTTTGCCAATATTTCATTAGTTTTTTTTTTTTTTTTTTTTGTTACTACCTGAAGTCTTTTCTATGATATGGCGAAACTACCAAAAGGATATTG
This sequence comes from Portevinia maculata, assembly GCA_949715645.1. Taxonomy (NCBI): domain Eukaryota; kingdom Metazoa; phylum Arthropoda; class Insecta; order Diptera; family Syrphidae; genus Portevinia; species Portevinia maculata. The sequence goes on from OX454526.1 coordinate 12,937,681, forward strand.
CCCATTCATTAGAAACTTTACTTTTATATGGTAACCTCAAACGGTCCAAGTTACAAGACGTGATTGTACCTTGGTCCACGGAGTATTGTACCTTGGACCGAAAATTTTATTGAAAGTTTTCCTATAGTTTGAAGGTGAAAACTTTAATTTATTTCAATTCAAAGTAAAAATGGTACCATTCTTTATTTATTTCAAAACAAAACAGCAAAAAAACAAAGCATTATCTTAGAGTTTTTGTGCTTGATCAAAAAAAATTATTTCAAATAATAGTATTAAATAAAAAAAACTCTTTTACTAAAATAAACTTAACAAAGGACTTCAATATTATTTAAAAACTTACTTTAAGGGAACAACATAAAAGAAAAACAAATTTATCACTTCAATATTATTTAAAAATTTTCATTAAAGGACAAACCAATGGTCCAAGGTACACGCACTATGATAGCTCCAAGGTACACTTACACCACTTTAGCCAAACAAAATAGATTTTAACGTAGTATTCAAACCACATACGAACGACAATATGTTCCTACCAAAAGATTATTAATACACTTACCGAAATCGATTAAAGTAGCGGAAAAGAGACAGAAAACTAAACAGTACATAACTTCAGAAAAGAGATAAAACTAATCCTTTTTTCATTAAAAACTATGTTTATTTTTCGTTTGCCGACTCGTGCAGCTGTGCCTTCAAAAAGAAACCAAGAAGACTAATGAACAGAATATCAACATTTCACAGAAGGACCGGTTTTTGCGTGCTTTGTATTTTTCTGAAAATTGGCAATCGAACCAAGGTACAATCGGACACTACCTTCCCCTGCGGTTCGGTCAAGAATATTTGGAACTGAGGAAAATTGAATTGGGTGTACCACAAGGAAGTGTCATAGGACCAACACTGTATTTGTTATATACTAGGAATATTAAGGTGGATATCAAGGCTACCATGGTAACCTTTGCAGATGATACTGCAATATTAGTGACTGATAAATGCGCTTTGAAGGCAGCAGAAAAACTGCAAAATGCAGTCGACAAAGTAAAAGATTGGACGCAACAATGGCGTATCAAACTCAATGAGACGAATTCAGCTCATATTTACTTTATGAATAAAAAGATAAACGATGTTCCTATTTTCATTAACAATCGAGTTGTACCTTATCTTGAAATAACTCTGGATGCAAAGTTAAAATGGAATGAGAATGCCAAAAAGAAAAGGAACGAACTAAATCTAAAATATATAAAAATGTATTCTTTGCTGGGAAGAACCTCAGACCTTTTCATCCAGAACAAAATAATGTTATATAAGCAAGTATTGAAGCCAGTTTGGATTTACGGCATTTAGTTGTACAAAGAAAACAAATACCCAAACTATACAGACTTTCCAAAACAAAGTCCTTCATGAAATAATTAGGATAGCGATTTGCATCGTGACCTACAAATAGACATGGTAAAAGAGGTGGTAAGAAAGCACGCTGTTGAAAATGCATGCATTTGGAATCGATGATTCATTTCTTCAATGAATTAGAAATTACCTTTCGGACCGTTCAGTTCCAGTTGTTTTGAACGGTTTCAAGTCTGCAACTCACCAAATAAATGCTAGTGTTCCGCAAAGCTCTCTTTTGTCTAAGACTCTGTTTTTCATTATTATAATCCAATCCACTCCTTTGCCGATGACAGTACCCTCAACTTCTCTAATATTCGTTTCTTGTTTCACGCCCCACGAAATTTCACGAAATAGCCAGTTGCATTTCATCCCTAGAACATTTCAACCGCAATACCCGCTGTGCAAGGAATGCGCATCAGTTTACCCTTAAGCCTGTATTCGGACGTACAGTGAAATACAAGGAATCTTTCATTAGTCGTACAACACGAATGTGGAATGCTCTACCCCGCCCGAATTTTCCTACACATTACACGCCCCAAGCGAACTGTTTGATACCCTATTCCTACTCTTATCCCTCATTAAGGACTTTCATTTAAAATGATTTCTTCAATAAAACGTTTTTGAAGTAAAATTGTTTAAATAGTGGTCAGTAAGCAGATTTTAAAAATATTTAAACATGAGGACATTAAGGACCCTTGGAGAGTATAAATATTCCAAATTTTAGCTCAACTCAAACCTGGAGCCGATAAAACTGTTTTTTAATTGTGGGCGTGTCAGTGGGCGGATTTCAAAAATTTTAGCCTCCAAATATTTTGGGGACCTAATGGTCCTAAGCTGAAAATTCGATTTTTTCGATAAAACTGGTTCTTTAATTATGGGCGTGTCAGTGGGCAGATTTCAAACATTTTAGCTTCCGAACATTTTGGTGGCCTAAGGATAATATATTACAAATTTCAGGTTTCTGCCTCAAAATTCAATTTTTTCGATAAATTTGTTTTTTTTTTGAGACTGTGGGCGTGCCAGTGGGCGGATTTTAAAAATTCTTAAGCTTGATCATTTTGGGCCCCTAGGAGTATTTCTTTAAAATTTCAGCTTTTGAGCTAGAGTTTAAAGGCCTGATTTTTGACGACGGACGAACGGACGGACGAACATCGCTGGATCGACAGTACTATGGATGCTGATATGCTGAATATAGTACTCGTAACTGTTAGGGGTTTACGGGCAATATTAAGTCATGTTAAAAACTATGAGTCAGAATTAATATACCTTTAGAATAGAGTATACAAATCTTTAGTCGATCTTATATAGATTTGTTTAGATAATATGGTGTTAATAGTGCGGTAAGAATCCCACACAACTTGGTACTTCTCAATCACAGTGTCACACATTTGCGCTCTTTTTCATCGATAACGGCACGGATGTTGACTTTGAGTGCTCCAATTACTTAAAAAAAACATTGGCATAAGCCTTCTCTTTCACAATGAAAAAAGTCGCATATTGTGAAATCGCACAATCTCGGCGGCCAAATTTTATTACCAGTTCGAGAAAATTACTTTCGTATATTCAACTTTAAATTCCGGCCATAAGCATTCATTGATCATGCTTCATTAGTACTATAACCCACATCCGTTTCAGTTTCGGAAAAATTAGGCCCAAACGATGCCTCCTGCGCAAAAGCCGCACCTAACAGTAACAAGTTGTGGATACAGAGACTTATCGATAATCATTTCTTAGATTTTCGGACCCCCAACATGAATATTCTGATCCATAACAAATCACCCCTTTTTTAGCGAAACTGAATTTAATCAGCTTCGAAAGCTATATCGATCTAGCCATGTCCGCCCCTCTGTCAACAATTTTAAGGCCTTGAAATTCAAGCTAGAATGCTAACATTTAGAACATATTAAACTCGCTAAAGGCCCAAAATAATCAAATTTAAATATTTTAATAATCCGTCTACTGACACGGAACCGCGGGAGTGGTCTCATTCGACAGTCATGTTTCTTAAGTATTGTTTCGTTCCGCTCAGTAGCCAGGTGACAATGGTGCGATGGTAGTGTATTCACTAAGTCAGTCGTTCCGCAACTCTCGAAGAGACAGGACGGCTAGTTACGGAAGATTTAAAGCAAACTAGTGCGATATAGTGGTGATTAGCCAAATTTAATTCTTATAGTCAATTGGCTCAGTAGACTAAGTGTCTGACTCTGACGTCGAAAGCGTGGGTTCGATTCTCAGCCGGAAAAAAATTTGTTTTATTTATTTGAGAAACCCCGGAAAAACGGTGGTCCCGCGTACGGGTGTGGGTGTGCCGCTGCGACGCGTGGTGCAAACACGCGAGCTGGCAAACAAATCATCTGCAGCAAGACCAGCAACAACAGGAGCGGCAGCAGTAATAACAGCAACAGCAACAGCAACAACAACAACAACAACAACAACAACAACAACAACAACAACAACAACAACAACAACAACAACAACAACAACAACAACAACAACAACAACAACAACAACAACAACAACAACAACAACAACAACAACAACAACAACAACAACAACAACAACAACAACAACAACAACAACAACAACAACAACAACAACAACAACAACAACAACAACAACAACAACAACAACAACAACAACAACAACAACAACAACAACAACAACAACAACAACAACAACAACAACAACAACAACAACAACAACAACAACAACAACAACAACAACAACAACAACAACAACAACAACAACAACAACAACCACAACCACAACAACAACAACAACAACAACAACAACAACAACAACAACAACAACAACAACAACAACAACAACAACAACAACAACAACAACAACAACAACAACAACAACAACAACAACAACAACAACAACAACAACAACAACAACAACAACAACAACAACAACAAAAACAAAAACAAAAACAACAACAACAACAACAACAAAAACAAAAACAAAAACAACAGCAGCAGCAGCAGTATGTACGCCAAGGGCAGTAGCTGCAAATGTAATTGAGTTGGCAACAACAACAGCGGTTCGGTCGTTGACCAGGCGGGTGGTCTCGCATGTAACACCAGCAATAGCAATGGCATCATCAATGGTAGCTGGAAAAACACCAGAAGCGGTAAATGTAAGCGAGGAGCTCAGAAAGGTTGAGAAGAGGCGACGCAAGTTAAAGCCGAAGCTCCAATTTTATTTAAAAGGAAATCAACTTGAATTTGTTTTAAACGAAAGCACTCCCAAGTTTAAAGTTTTATAGTGCCGAAAAATTAATTCGGTCTCTATAATTTCTTGTTATAACCGCGTCTCCACTATCGCCGAACAAAAACTCACGTCTTAACATTTTGAAAGCTTCACTAGTTATAACAATATGAATTTGTAAGGCGATCGTTTTCCTTGCAAACTTTTGACAAATTTATCAAAATTTGCTTTGCAAAAATAGAGTTTACAATTTTTGTGGAACGAAACAGCATAATTATTTGCAAAATCTTTGCAAATTACACTTTCAAATATTAACTTTTCACTTTGCACAAGAGAACGTACGTGGAACAGAAATTGCAAAGACAATATGAAAATTGCAAAGATTTTGCAAATTACACTTTCAATTTTAACTTGTCACTCATCAAATTGTATTGTTTTGAGGAACACAAAGTTTTGCAAATTGACGAAAAATTGCATATTTGCAAAGTGAAAAGTTGATAATTTGTTTTGTGGAATAGGGCCCTGGCCATAGTATGCACACGATTCACGAACGCCCTTACTGGGCTTCACATCACTCTTCCATCAATGGCACACAACAAAATACATCCTTTTTATTGGAAAATTACTCGTGCCAAAATGCAAAGCAAACCGCATCAGGCACACATTACGCACACGAACTCGTAGGTGGAATAATTGCCTGTCTGTACGCGTGCAACTATGTATGAAATGATGCAATTTTCATCATCTGTGGGATATTTAGCCGGGAAAGACTAATAAATTTACCACTAAAACACCATCGCCAGCAGAGGACTAGTCGTGTGGCCTGTGTGTCTTTGGAGCGAGGTTTTGATCTCTTTGAACAAACTGAACAAGAAAGCCTGTCAAAATGATGACGATGTACCGAGTGGGGCATCGTGTACTTAACACTCGCTCCAGCCATCTCTAGCCATCTCCAGCATATCACCATCACCATCATAAGCCACCAAATTAATTGCCGATAAATTGAAATTATACAAAGGTGCTTGTGCCGTGTTGGAGGTGTTCCTACTTACCTACTTTACTTATATTATGCAAAATGCCTCCATAAATAATGGCAACGATCGCAGAGCTCGTAGAACTGAGTTTACCAGTTGATGTAACAACGATTACGATGATGTCAGCACCGATTGAGATGTTTTTGGCACGCCTTTTCAACATAAGGTAGCTCATACCAGTTACAATGCAGCTGGCAGAGCTGAAAGTGATTTCGAAAAATGTTTTATATAAGTCTCAGAGAAATGAAAGCTCGATGAGGGATTAGTTTGACGGCTATACGGTTTTTTGGTCGATGACAAGTAGCGAAGCTGTCAACTGCTAACGAGTATGGCCCGGTGAGCTGGTTGTAGTCATTTTTTAGATGGCTTAACTCTATCTTACGTTTAGGATTAAGTACACAGTTGACAATTGAATATTCGTTTCGTATTTAGATGTGAACGAATGTAATTGGAGTGTAGATAGTTGTTCGCGCTTATTTCGGGCTTATTAAATGCTGATTTGCCCACGGCTGGAGCGGTGAGCGATGGCGTGAGAATACAAAATAGATAATTACGATTATTGTGGGCGAATAAAATCGAAATTATATAGGGTAATCCAAGTCTAAAGTTCAATCACGGTACTTGGGTTTGGTTTTACTATGATTTAAAAGACTCCTGTTAAGGAAAGAAACTAATTGTGGATAATAACGGCCAATTTGTGGTTTTGGTTTTGGATTTTGAACAATATAACTGTCTATGATTGGTATTTCGATGTTTTTCATAAATTTAAATATATTTTTTTCAGGTGCAAATCGAAGCAGATATTTCGCTTCCTTGGTTAAAAAATCAGAAGGTGAGTACGCTGTTAGCAATTGCGTTGATTGGTTATGAAAAGTACTTCAACGCAATTGAGAATTATTTAAAACATTTTAGAGAAAATATTTGGCTCATGGGTGTATTTTTTTTTGGAAAAAGGAGCATAAATCACCCTTATTCTCATTGGCGCTTACGACACTTTTTAATATTGCGAAATTGAGATTAACCTTACTGTTGGCGTTAAAGTCGTTTAACACAATTTTTCGTAGAAGATTCTGCCCTCTGGACAGTTGAATTAGTTGCTTAGTTCTTTTAATGGAAAGGCTTGGTAGAAGTTTCTTGGCATGTCTGTCACCTTCAGTTTATTTGCAGTAGATAATGGAGTGCTTTTATTCCTATCCATTTATTGATACAGCTTTTCGCAGACCTAATAAGCACACCACATAATGGTCTTGGAATCATAAATGATGTTGCAGATCCTTTTCTGGCTAGCTTTTCTGCTTTTCCGTTAGCGTCAATGGAGCCTGGCACCCAGATCAGGTGAAGTGTATTGGTGCTGGCTAATGTTATGATTATCTTGAAGCAGTCCCAGGCTATCTTCTAAGTGATTGCAAAAGTGTTAATAGCAAACGGTACTGCGCAGCTTTCAAAGAGGATTTAAACGGACTTGTTGGTAGTGTTTCTGTTTTTTTTTTTTTTTTTTTTTTTAAAGGAAATCCAAATCCCAGAGCACTCAGACTCGGTAACGGTCCATTGTACTACCAGGCAGAAATCCTTCTTTTGGTGTAGAGGCATGAGATTGGGTGGCGTATGTTGTTGTTCCCCATGGGGATTGAACCTTCACCGCACGGGTCACAAGCCAACACACTAACCTCTGCACCGTCGCCACCCATGTTTCTGTTAAAGTTCTATTTAATTTTTATTATTAATTAAACAATGTTACAAAAACCACCTTGTTTGACCGTGAAAGGGCGCAAGTATCGCAGAAGAACAGCCGCAAGTTTCGACGAACTCCGAAACTGTTTGGTACAGCAAGTACGACCGCCAACACAAACTTGCCATCAGTTCCTAGACTCCGTTTCTTGCACCTCTCCCGTCTGGACAAATGTGTAAGCGAAAAAAATATAGTTTCGTATGCGGCAAGCAGACTAAATCTTCCTGAAAAGGTGCTTCAGTGCAATAAATTGGTTAAGCATGATGCTGATATGTCTTCGCTGCATTTAATAAATTTCAAACTTGGAATTCCGGCTCATGTTTTCGAAGACGCACTCAATCCAGCTATTTGGCCTATTGGTGTTCAAATAAAAAAATTCTACAATTATCCAAAAAACGAGGATTCTCGTGTTCGACAGGAGATAGTACAGACTTAAATTGTGCTTCATCATCGCCCATTCGTCCATCATAACTGAGTGTCTATTATCAAAATGCTGGTGGCTTACGCACAAAAACAAACGAGCTTTTCATAAACTCTTCGTTGCATGAATATGATGTGATAGTCGTAACTGAGACCTGGTTAAATGCATGCTTTCTATCTTCTGAATTATTTGATTCATCTTATGTCGTCTATCGTGTGGATCGCCCGATTGAATCAGGAATGGAACGAGGAGGTGGAGTTTTAATCGCTGTACGTTCCACAATAGTAAGCTGGCAGTGCGATTTACCTACGCAAACACCATTTTTTGAACAACTTTGTGTGCACGTTACAACTAGTAGTAATGTAATATGTTTTATTGTAAGTAATATTAGACCTAATAGTAGTTTTCAACTGTATGCGCAACTTATTTCAAATATAATTGTAATGGTGAAAGAATTGACAATTGATCAGTTTCCGTGTGTGTTAGGTGACTTCAACATCGGTAATGTAGACTGGTGTTTTATGGTTGAAGAACAATTTTTGGTCCCTTTTAATGTCTCCACTGAGATCGAAACTGAAGTTGTTGATTCTTTAGCCTCGCTAGGTTTATCTCAAATTAATTATTCCAAAAATCTATTAAACAGAACACTTGATCTTGTTTTTTGTAACAATGATATGAAATTCTTCTTATATGAATCAGACTTTCCGTTAGTTAACAATCAAATTCATCATAAAGCTGTTTATGTAATCTTTGAATTTTATGAATATAGCCAAGAATGTTCAACTCAAAACTGTTTAAACTTCAACTTCAAAAAGGCCAATTTCACTGGATTAAATAATTTCTATAGCTCAATAGACTGGGAACATAGACTTTGCAATAGATCTCTTAACGCTATGTATTCCAGCTTCAAAGAAGTTATTTTTAATAGCATTGAACAGTTTGTCCCGGTTCTTAACAAAAAATCTTACTTTAAGCTCCCGTGGTTTAATAAAAGATTAAAAAATTTGGAAAACGTAAAGAATAAGGCATTTAAACGCTCAAAAAATTTAATAAACTAGAGGATCGTGCTCGCTTTCTTCAGTTTCGAAGAGAATTTGACTTTTTGAACAAATTTTTATATCATCAGTACACACATAAGTGCCGCTGAAAACAATATCAAAAAGAATAGTAAATCCTTTTGGATCTTTCTGAATTCCAAACGTAAAAGCTCCTTCTTACCAAAAACGATGGAACTTGATAATGAGAAGTCAAGCGATATACAATCGTCTTGCAATCTATTTGCAAAATACTTTCAATCTAATTATAATACAGATGATATTTCCAATATTAATGACTTCACACATTTCCCCCATTACAGATTTCGATTTAAATAGTTTTTCAGAACAAGATGTTCTTGATGGTTTAACTGAGCTCGATTCAACTAAAAAAGCTGAAGTGGATAAAATTCCTCCTCTCTTGTTCTCAAAATGTGCCTCATCTCTTTCCTACGTTCTTAAAATTATTTTTAATAAATCCTTATCTACTGTTTTTTTCATTGACGATTGGATATCGTTTGTTAACCCAATTTACAAAAGTGGGCTAAAACACCTCGTTAAAAATTACATGCCAATATCCAAACTTTCCTCCGTACCAAAGTTATTCGAAAAGTTTGTGACTCAGAGGCTATTTTGCACAGTCAAGGAATCGATAACGTCAAAACAACATGGATTTATAAGTGGCCGATCAATTTCGACTAATTTGTGCCTTATTTCCCAATTTTGTTTAACATCTATGGAAGAAAAAAAGCAGGTCGATGTCTTATACACAGGTTTTGTTAAGGCATTTGATAGAGTTCATCATGGACTATTATTGCATAAACTTCTAAAACTGGGACTCAATGTAAATTTTTTGAAATGGTTGAGGTCCTACTTGTCGGGTCGTAAGCAGGTCGTCCAGATTGATTTTTTTTTTTTTTTTTTTTTTGTCGGGATGTGTGAAACTTTCTGCACTGGAGCACTCAGACTCAATACTGGTCTATTGTACTGCCAGGCAGACACACCACATTTTACTGTGGGAATTTACTCGTTTTTCTAAGAAAAACGAGAAGGCGCTTCAATGATAAGGAGCTTAGGTTTACAGCACTCACCATATCCGCACCAAATACCTGCCACCTGATACGAGCAAAAGCAGGACAATCACAGAGGAAATGTTCCGCAGTGTCGTCGCTTTCTCCACAGGCTTCGCAGTTGGTGGTGTCGCTTAGGCCTAGCACCTTAAGGTGCTTGGCAAAAACGTAGTGTCCCGTAAGAACGCCAGTAGTCTGTCTGCAGTCTTTTCTGTTGAGAGACAACAAGAATGCCGCGGATTTCCCACAGACGTCGGGGAGCATTTGCTTAGTCTGTCTGCACCCTGGAGAGTCATGCCAACGGCGATTGTGTTCATAGGAAACCCAACCGTCAATGGAAGCCCTGACCGAGGACGCAGGCAGACAGATCGCTGGTTCAGGTCCTGAGAGGTCCCCCTCTGAGCCTTGTCTAGCAAGTTCATCGGAGATCTCATTTCCCGTGATCCCGTTATGACCCGGGACCCAGACAAGTTTAAGTGAATTCAGCCTTCCGACCGAATTCAGAGATATCTTGCATTCACGTACTATTTTGGAGGTAGTTAAGGGTTTAAGTAGGGCCTTAAGCGCAGCCTGACTGTCGCTACAGACGCAGATACTTCGCCCCCTCCACCTGTTCCTCGTAACATAGTCCATGGCCATTAGGATAGCATAAGTCTCTGTTTGGAAGACTGACGCATATTTGCCTAACGGAAAGAAAAGTCTAACGTTATCGCTCTCCACGAAGACACCAGCACCAGATCCTTGATCGGTTTTGGAGCCATCCGTAAAGATTCGACTGCATTCCCTTCCAGGTTCAGAGTCCGGCCAGAGCCAGTCCTGGACGCGAGGAAAGTCGACCTCGTATTTGCGCTTTAGCCGAAGTTCCGGTGTCATCGCATCAAACGGCATATCCATAAGACAGGAGTCGAAGGACAACCGTTGCGCAAGTTCATCAAAACTCCAGTGCGAGTTATACCAAAAGCCACCTCTTGTAAGACGTGAGATAGCCTTGATTGTACATCCCATGATGTAAACATCAAGGGGCGGAAGGTTCAATAGTGCATCTAGGCCGGAGCCAGGCGTGCTGGGGAAGGCCCCCGTGCAGCCGAGACATACCTGCCTTTGGAGTTTGGCAAAAGCAGCAGTGACGTATTTACGTGAAAGCTTATTCCACCAAACAACCGATGCGTATGCTATAAATGGTCTTATCATAGCCGTATAAATCCATAGGACTCTTTTCGGTGATAAGCCCCATGTCTTGCCGAAAATGCCTTTGCACTGCCAGAAAATAGACAGCGCCTTGGCAGTCTTCAGCTCAACATGTTTGGACCAAAGAAGTTTGCTATCCAGGATGACTCCCAAATACTTTGCTTCATTGGAGAGTTGGATTGTGACGCCTTTTAGCACTGGCTGAGTCAACCCGACCAGCTTCCTCCTTCTCGTGAAGAGAACAACCTCAGTTTTAAGAGGATTGACCGAGAGCCCATTCCTAGTGCACCATTCGTCGATCACGTCAAGGGCCGCCTGCGCCTTGGCGCATACAGTCGCTAGGCATGATCCAACAGAAAGCACGGCAACATCATCCGCGTACGCCTGAGCGTAAATATTAGAACTGTTGAGTGCGTTCAACAGAGAGTCGACCAGCATACACCACAGCAGTGGAGACATGACGCCGCCTTGCGGGCAGCCTCTGTTTACCCCCGCCATAACATAGCGGCCACAATCCGCATCCGCAACCAACGTTCTATTCATTAGCATTGCTTTAATCCACAACACCAATGGTTCGTCTACTCCGTGTTGTCTGGCGGAGCTGCACATGCTATCAAAAGTCGCATTGTCAAAAGCACCCTCAATATCGATGAAAATGCCCATCGCGTATTCTTTTCTGTCAAGCGCGCCTTCAATTCTACCAACTAGATTTTGGAGCGCAGTCTCGCAGGATTTTCCGCGTTGATAGGCATGTTGCATCGGAGATAGTGGGTGCAATCGCAAAGCACCTTTGCGCACGTGAAGCTCGACCAGCCTTTCCAAGCTTTTCAGCAAGAAAGAAGTCAGACTGATTGGTCTGAAGCTCTTGGCGAGCGAGTAGTCACTTCTGCCAATTTTTGGTATGAATGCCACTCTAACTGTACGCCAGGGTGTTGGAATGTATGCCAGTGCTAGGACAGCGGTGAAGATTTTCTTCATAGTCGGTAGCAGCTGGTTTGTACATTGTTGCAGCATGGCTGTTTATATTCCGTCCGTACCAGGCGACTTGAAGCCGTCAAAAGACGCAAATGCGTATTTAATGGCCTCGTCCGTCACCACGGCCTTCGCAATATACCAGCTACGCCGAGTTGTTTGTCTTGGCTCACTCATAGTCTCGGTAATCGGGGCTGGTTGTGAACCAATTGTAATCTGGTTACCCGGAAAGTGAGACTCCAGCAGATAACTAAGAGTTTCCGCTTTCGTCTCAGTGAAGGTGCCATCAGGTTGTCTAAGTGAGTCCAATTTGGCTGGTTTGCCCTTTTTCAGAACTTTAACCAACCTACTAGTTTCACCCAGTGTTTCAATCTTTTCGCAGAAATTCCTATAAGAAGCACTTTTCGATACCCGAATTAGCCTCTTATATTCCTTCTGCTTCGATCGGTAGAGATTCCAGTCTGTCTCTAAATCAGTCTTGAGTGACCTATTTAGAAGCTTTCTAGCTTCTCTACGAATTCTTTGCAGTTCCGAGCTCCACCAAGGAACCGGCGTTCTGCCAGGGGGTTTACTTACTGGACACGTCAGTTCGAAACAGCTAGTAATGGCACTATTCAGGTTTTGAACAGCATCCTCTACCTTTTGTCTCGTCCTGAGTTTGGTTGGAGTTTTGAGGTTTTTCCCATTTCCTCCCTGAAGCGTATCCAGTTGGTTTTTCTTGGATTCCTCCTCTCCTGCAAAGTCATGGCTTCGCATTCGATTTGGAATTCGATATATCTATGATTGATGGTTTTACATCAATTTTTATAGAGGTGGAGTCGGGTCCTCCACAAGGAAGTCACCTAGGACCACTTTTGTTCGATTTGTTTGTAAATGATATTCCTGTTATTCTGAATTCATGCGACTGTTTGATGTATGCAGATGACGTTAAATTGTTTAGTCAAATATCTTCTGATATTGATTGTGTTAATTTTCAAAACGATATTGATTTGTTTTTAAACTGGTGCATATATAACCATCTCGAGCTTAACATATCGAAATGTAAAATTTTTAATGCTTACAGAACATTAACTCCGTTAACATTTACTTATTCACTTGGAATTGAACCACTCTTAAGGGACACTGAGGTGAAAGATCTTGGTGTTATCTTTGATTCCAAAATCACGTTTTCAGCCCACATTGATTTTATTGTTTCAAAAGCAAATTCTATGTTAGGTTTCCTCAAACGAACTTCAGGAGGCGAAAACGCTATTATAAGAATAGAAAGGATACAAAAAAGGTTCACTCGGTTTGCGTTAAGGAATCTGAGATGGTCCGACGAAATGCCTGCGTACTTTTCAAGATGTGCGCTATTGGATTTAAAAACCCTTAAAAGCCGCAGACAGGCTCAATGCGTTCTCTTTATAAGAGATATTTTAAATAATCGCATAAAATCTGAGGAACTACAAGTTGCTTGGTACGTTCCAGAAAGAAATCTGAGAATTCGTAATGATCTGTTCTACGAGTATGTTCCCACTCAGCGTACAAATTATGGTTTAAATAATCCCGTAACTCGTTCATTATCATTATATAACTCTATTTGTAGTGAAGTCGACCTTTCTATGAGCAGGGATAATTTCAAAAATAATGTTCAAAATTTATTCCACTTTTAATGTATAGGATCCAGACTAAAATAATTATAAATAATGTAACACCTTTTGTTATCAGCAGATTGTAAATCCATTGATGAATAATAAATAAATAAATAATGAATTTCAGCTTGAAATACGGAGTTCTTTTTCTCCATAATTACGTAAAGAGATGTCTTAGTGGTCGCTCCGTGTACTCCTGCCCCAACTTCTTCATCTACTTTGGATCCTTCCGTATACCATACGAGTGCATTTTTAACAAACGTAGGCTTGTTTCGCTCCCAGTTTTTCGTATCGAAAGGGTTACTTTGAAGTTGAACCTTTGAAGAGACTTAATTCCTGGTCATTCATTCCTGAAGAGTTCGTGTAAAAAGGTCTGACTGCATTAGTGAGATGTCCAAGCGAGTTTTTGGTCAATGATTACACCCAATTATTTTACTTCACTTGAAAATGTAATCGTTTCGGTAAAAAAAAGTTGGATTTTTCAGTTCGTCCAATTTTCAACTTTTGGTGAAAGCTACTTTTACTGGAGTTAACCTTTAGGTCAACTTTTTTCCACCCGTCAGCAACGATGCTAAGAACTCTCTGTACGCGGCCTGGGATTGTTCTTTAAATTTGCCTCTGATTAAGATTGCCATATCGTCGGCATATCCTTGAACACGGTTATGTTAGGGTAGATTAGGAGTGTTGCATTCACAATTGTACAGGTATAACCCAGAGGCTAAAAAGGCCCATTGTGGATACCGTTAAAGCACTTATTAGGACATGCAACTAGCAAAACCATTTGCTAAATCGCCCCACAGTCAAAGAACGGCGCTCCCATGTAGGAAAACCGTTGATATTGGAGTACCGGCAATAGCACAGTAGAAGTCAATTGTAGGAGTCCCTAGCCTTCTGGCCATGTTTCCGATTATACACTATCCGGTTAATACCCGAGCACATGGATACGGTTTCTATCAGTGGGAAATAGGGACTTAGATCTTTCTTTTTTTTCAATGGCGGGCCACAGGCAACGAGCTATGCCGGAACCACAAGTGTTGTCCCATTTTTTCGTAGCCAGTCTTATAGTGACACCATCAATGAGAATCTAAGCTGTAATTAAGGCAGTAAGTACCTGCCCGTCAGGGTCTAATTTTGGATAAAAAGCATAGCTTGGCTGTAACATACATACTCTTCTCTTGCAAAAAACCCAACGGTAATAAATGGGGTCTTCAAGCATGCATTACCAACTGGCTATACAAGTATACATCTCGGTAATAAGACCGTTATGTACGAGGTATTTGTTTGGTGGATTGCCTTAGACAAAGCGATAAGCTTAGCAAAGTCCAACGATCAGCGTGTCTCTGTTTAAGTGGTGCACTGCGCAGTACTCCCTCTGCTGCAATGGATAGTCTGCTCCAGTAGACACCCCTTGACTTCTTTGGTAAGCAAGCGTCTGCTAGTGCGGCTGGCCGCCTTAAAACAACTTTCCATTTGTCCGAGAAGCAAATCAGAAACTCCTTTATTCAAACATTAAATCAGCATCCTCCCTAACAACGTAGACTACACCACCCCTCAGCTCCGTTTTGACAAAAACTTCAAAGTCAACACCCCCCCCCCCCCCCCCCCCCATATTCTGTGAGGAAGGCTTGGCGTCTTTACAAATGACTTCTGCAGAAGCTGCTTGGACGAGTAGGAGGAGCAGGAGACTATTCTCCTCCTTCTTTGCACATGCCCTGCTCTCTGTCAAAGGCGAAAACTCCATTTGGGATCTTTCTTTTATAATGATCTCAATTATCACATAAACATTGAGATTAGAAGTCTTTTAAGTTTTATTAAAAGCTCCACCTGGTTCAACGAGTAGGATGAAGATAGATCCATGTGGTTTCACAATGGACCTTTTATTGATCTAAGTGTGTCGGCTTCTTCCGACTACCACTATAACCTAACCTAACCTGACCTGCTTGTCAGCTTCAAAAGTGTTCATATCAGAGCAGCATCTGGCCCGCATATCAGCTGTCTCGTTTCCGGCCATACCAACGTTTCCAGGAACCCAGCAGAGTAGTAGCGAATGATTCGCGGTTATGAAATTGGAGTCGATCACTGTAAGAGCTGCCTGACTGTCCCCGCAGTTGGTTAATTCCATTGCTTAATTTATTTCCGGAAGCTTTCCTACAAATTTAAAAGGCATTCAATCCACTACCACCGGGTGGCAGTGGTGCGATGGTAGTGTATTCACTAAGTTCGTTCGAATCCCGACCAGGGCCATGATATTTATAAATTGAATACACAAGAAAAACAGATCTCCCTAAAGCAATTTAGGCGCCACCTGTGGAGAAAAAAATCCCATCGCACCAAAAACTTATTTCCTATCCTTCCATTCTTTCAGTAAGTAGCACCCAAAAACAGGCAATGAATCATTTGCTGGGAGCTACTTGCAGCAACAAACAAAATTCCTGCGCTTGGGTTTTACCATTATAAAGGCACTGTGGCGCACGCAAATTATAAAAAAAAATCCCTTTTTCATTCTCTCTTCAGTATTTCTTTTCCAGTTTAATTTGGAATTGAATACCACGCCCAGGTACTTGACCTCGTTTGAGAGATTGAGGTGAAGACCTTTCAGTTTCGGTAGGTTCCATTTGGGTATCTTGAACTTCTTTGTGAACAGGATGAGCTCGGTCTATTTGGGGTTGACCGCAAGTCTGTTGTCACCCGTCCATCTTGATAGTAGTGGCAAGGAACTTTCGTGTTATTAGTATAACTATCTGCGCATGCAACTACCTTATTGCTCTTGCTTTCAAGAGATTTATAAATCTTGTTGATTGAGATGTTCCACAGAAAAGGAGAAGGCACGCCCCCTGGCGGCGTTCAGCAGTTAACGTGTTTCTTAACCACACAATTCCCAGGACTGCTGTTAATGACTCTGCTCTTGAGCATTATCTTAGCTCAGTTTGTCAGAAACTGTGTCGAACCAAGTTCCTCGAGTGAGGATGGGATGGTCTTTGTATTCAAATTTTTGAAAGCGCCTTCTATATTATATAAAATAAAACATAATAATCTTTATATATATAATTCTACTGTACGTGTGTATGTCACTGAACTCCTCCTAAACGGCTGGACCGATTTGAATGAATTTTTTTGTATGCGTTTGGGTGGCGCCCTGGATGGTTTAGATTCACAAATCAGCCCGGCAGATGGCCGCCCTGCATATTCCGGGGAGCGCAATAAAAGGGCTGCAACGTAGGCTTGGGTAAAAAATATCGATATATCAAAATATCGATATTTAATTCCGAATAATCGATGTATTCGCATTTTTCGCATTTTACACATCTGATTTTTTATTACAAAGTGAATTGACTGAATCGAGAATAATTAAGGTGGGGTTGATTTGTATTACAAAAGTGAATTGAGTAAATCGAGAATTTCAGGTGTAATAAGTTTGTCAACAGTGCTGGTTTTTGATTTTGTGCATCGCTTCAACAGTTTAATCGCGTTTTCAATCAACGTCTAAGATTCAGGGCCAAGTGTATCATCAAATTGGTTCTTCAATGCCGATGGCTGGTACCAATTCAGAATTTCTGCAAATCTACTTCATGGGGGATGAGGAGCAGCAAATAAACGCACGCTGCCAGTACAACCATATCGAACAGATGGAGGAGCGAGTAATTGTGAGTATTTTAGAACCGTTTTTACAGAATCACAACCAGTTGGTCCAGTTGTTCAATACCGTTTCAAACAAACTGCAAAACGACCACTATACGATCGTCATCAAAGCAGACAAAGTACCATTTGGGCAGCACGCGGGCCGATATAATGAAGTTGCAGTTGTTATGGTTGGCGACGCATTTGAACGTCGAGATATACTGCACATTCAGCACTCAAGTTGCCGTTGAACATTCACACAAATCCAGATGCAGTGTGCAACATAAAAAAACATTCCGGTATGGCTAAAGTTTTTCAAAAATACAAAATTATTATCTGGGATGAATGCACTATGGCCCACAAGCATTCACTTGAAGCTCTCGATAGAATGCTGAAAGATCTAAATAATAACACCAGGCTTTTCGGTGGTGATGTACTGCTGTTGTCCGGTGATTTAAGACAGACATTGCCGGTCATTCCACGTGCTACATATGCGGATAAAATTAACGCATGTATAAAACAATCATATCTATGGCGAAATGTCAGTACATTACGTCTTAACACAAATATACGTGTTCAACTGCAAAACGATCCATTGGCACTATCATTCTCCGAGCAATTGCTCAACATTTGAAACGGAACAATACCATTGCATGGAGACAGACAATGCATCAAATTGCCAGACAATTTCTGCAACATGGTAAATACGAAAGATGCTTCATTGAAAGCATATTTCCAGATTTACAAGCTAATTATATTAATCATGCGTGGCCTCGTGAACGAGCTATTTTAGCTGCAAAAAATATCGATGTTGACGCTATTAACTTCAAAATACAACAGTCTTTGCCCGGCAATGAGACATTGTTCAAATCGATCGACACTGTTATCGATCCTGACGAAGCAGTCAACTATCCTGTTGAATTTTTGAATTCGCTGGATTTACCAGCAACCACATAACTTGCGATTAAAAATTGGCTCACCTATCATTTTGCTTCGGAATTTAAATGCACCTAAGCTATGCAACGGTACAAGATTAGTCATACAAAAAATTATGGGCAATGAGGGTGAAGCTGTTCTCCCGCCACGAATCCCAATGATCCCTTCAGACTCACCCATTCCATTCACACGACTGCAATTTCCAATTCGCTTGGCATTTGCCATGACTATTAATAAGTCACAATGTCAATTTCTGGGTTGGATCTAGAAAATCCGATCTTTTCACATGGCCAGTTATATGTGGCGTGTTCTCGCGTTGGAAAACCGTCAACTTTAATCATTTATACTCCTCAGGAATTAACTAAAAATATTGTTCATCAACTTGCATTAAGATAAAATCAAACAAACATTATTGATTATAACGAATTGTTTTTAGAAAAATTGATGTTATTTCAAAATAAAGAATAATGAAATTATTATATTATTTATCTTTCATTTCATATTTTGTTTAATATCCCTATCGCTTGAAATATCATGCAGGCCAACGTCTGTCGGGTCCGCTAGTATATATATATAATTTATAATAATAAGGCAGCCAACGTTAAATCTTTTTGATCGAAGGACTTCTCGATCGTTCTAGTAACTTCATGTAGCGCTATATACACTGATCTTCCTTTGACATATGCGTGTTGTGTACAACATAGAGAGCCAGTTGCCTCCTTAAGTACAGGTCCAAAAGTCTTTCACGTGTTTTCATGAAAAACGATGAAAGACATATTGGTCTGTAGGTTTAATCACTCGCGCTTCTTTCCAACTATCTGGAAAGAGTCCCAACTCCAGGCAGCCTTTGAATATAGCTGGGAGCCATGGAATGGTCGAACCGCTTGTCTTTTCAAGCATGACTGGTAGAATGTCGTGTACGGCTTTTTTTTATAATCAGCGTGCGCTAAAGGGATTTCTTTTTCTGTAACGACAGCGCAGGCATTTTGTTCGTTGCTGCAAGCAGCACCCAGCAAATGATTCATTGCCTGTTTTTAGGGGCTGCTTACTTGAAAGAATAGGAGGATAGGAAAGAAGGTTAGTGCAATAGTTTTTTTCTCCACAGGTGGCGCCTTAATTGCTTTAGGGAGATCTGAATTGTTGTGTGTATTGAATTTTTAAAACCATGGCACTGGTCGGGATTCGAACTCACGTGCCAATCATTTAGTGAATACACTACCATCGCACAGTTGCCACCTGAGTTGTACGGTTGGAAGGATTTAAGTGCCCATACTATTCTGTCTTTGTTAGTGCAGTCCGTAATTACGTGCTCTTCATCCGGATGCGAAGGGGTGTATTCGATCCGCCGTTGCTGAAAGTTTCCAGGGCGTAAAACCTTGCTTTTGCAACCGTTCGTATGTGCGAAGTTATATTTTTCGCACGAATCTTACGTTGACTCCAAACGGCAAATATGAGAAGCCTTACATAACAATTGAAATGGGGGCAAGGGTGGGGCAGTTGAAAGTGATAGGAAGATTGCAAGATCAATCAATCAAAGCAAAAAAAACCCTTTAGCTATCACACCATAATAATCGCAAGAAAGCCACTATCATATTGATTATCCGCTTACGGGAGTAAATAATATGATTTTGATTATTAATTATCGTAGATCACATTAGGGAGTTCCACCCGAGCATTATTATAAAACATGTAACATTTTTAATAGAAAAACTCACCTAAAACAAAAAAAAAAAAAAAACTGCTTAATTAAAACCACGCCAATCATTAAATTGAAATTGATTTAATGGTTTACCAAACATCCTCCATTAGCATCATTTATACCTCATCAAAACTCAAAGGTCCACAGAGCAATCCATCAGTCAAACAAAAATCATGAAACTCTATTAAGAGCTCAAACACTCGCTATTGGCCTCTCATCTATCTCATCTCTGTGATAAGTCAAAGATCATTTTGCCTGAGGTGAAATTTGGCAAGCAACGTTTTGCCCGTATGTGTGAGTTTAGAGCAAGCTTAGCAAAACAAAAGAGGCGCCAATACAAACCAAAACTAAAGCATGTGCGCTTAAGTCAAACTTCAATGATCCGCAAAACAATAATCTCTATCGACGTGTCGCGTCGTTGTCGGCATCGTTATGGCCGCATCGTCTGTTCAAAGTCACCTCAAGTTACATACGCAAAGTTGAACAGAATGGCTTAAAATTATCGTTCCTAATGCTTCTCGTATTCTTGCAATTGAAGCAGAAAATGGAACTCTCCTCGCTTGTAACTAAATCTGTTTGAGAGAAAAATGCATCGCAAATGCAGCGCAAAGCAAACGTCAGCGGAATGCGTCGCGGCAGAGAGTGATATTGAACGCCTTTTGTTACACTGTGTGCAATTATATTCTGCATAACTCATCTAAATTGGCGGCTCAGCTTCAGCCAGATTCGCAGATGCGGGAGGTAGTAGTAGTACTGCTATGCTGCTTGTTGTGGCAGATGGTATCATGGCCGCGATATCGGTAAACAAGTGTACACACCGCTTAAAGTAGCTACAGTGCAGCACCCAGCAGCAAACAACCAGATTTCTTGGCTTATTGTGCGCCTTCTCATGATCTCTCTTTATTAATGTTTAGACGGTAACCTTTCTTTAATTTTGATTACGAAATTGTGGCATGTAAATGCACGAAGTTTTTTTTTTTCATCGGTTTCTTTTTTTGTTAAAAGCGTTCCGGGTTTATATGATTTAGGCATAATAATTTGGGTATGGTCGGAGGTGGCTTAGTTTGCGCAGTCTGAGTGCGCTTGGAAGAATCATTTTGGCAAATCGTATTTTGCACATCAGGAGTGAAATGTGGTTCGTAATAAAATCGCAATACATTTTCGACTTCCATGACGCGACCAGATAATAATAATAATAATAAAAATTAGTTAGGTAATATTACACTGCGACCTATTGGTCTATTGTGTCCCCTGCTTGTACCTCGGAGAAGTTCATGGCCTCTTTCAGAGCCCCCTCTAGACACACTTCTTTTATGAAGCGTATCCGGGTATTGCTCTGATTTATCCTTGGCAGGTCACACTCCTTAGAGCACAGCGTCCAGTCCAGTTTCCTTGATGAATCTGAGAATGAGCTGTGGGTCCATGGATTGTATGTCATTGTCTGTTATTTGGTGCCTGCCCAAATATCTTGTCCTTTTGTGGGCCAGTGCCATGATTCCAGTATGTGGTCTGGAGTTTCGGGGGTTTCACTGCAGAATCTGCAAAGCCCGTCTTCTGATATACCCATTTTCCTCAGGTGCTCCTTGAGTCTTCAGTGGAGGCCTGTTAAGATTCTTAGGTTGTTTTTGTTAAGGCTGACACAAGCTTTGAATCTCTTTTGGTTATACTTTCCTAAGAGTTTCTTTGCTTGCCTAAGACCTTGGAGTTGAGAAAGGTTTTGGCCCTTGTTTCTTCTTCCAGTCTCCTGAACTCTTCGCGTAGAGTGTGTTCTCCTATCCCGCAGAACGGTTCAGGACCTAAATGTTCCTCTGCTCCTTTTCTTGCCAGAGAGTTCGCTGCCTCATGCCAACATGGCCAGATACCCATCAGATGGAAATTCTGTTGTTCTTGCCTAGTCTGTTCAGTCCGTGTAGGCATTTCGACACGAGTTTAGACTTGATGACTTAGGCGTCAAGAGCCTTTATGGCTGCTTGGCTGTCAGACATTATTGCTATGTTGCAATTTCTGTAGTTTTTCTCGAGGTTGATTCGAACGCACCCATCTATGGCACATATTTCTGCCTGGAAGATGCTGCTACATTTGCCCAAGGATTCGTAGTGCTTAGTTCCTGGCCCAAACACTCCTGCACCAGTTCCCTCCTCGGTCCTCGAGCCGTCCGTGTACCACCATGTTATGTGGTTGCTCAGTCCATAAGTTGTGGATTCATTGCTCCAGTTCTCCTTATTGCTGAGCTTTATCTGGAAATTCTTCTCGAAGTTGAATTTCCTGATGCTATCGTCCCTAGGTATGGCAAGAAGTGGGAGTATTTTGAATAAGTAACTTTTTCGAACCGATGCATTTTCCTCTCCCAATTCCCTCCTTTGCCATCATTAGGGTTCTTTTGTCTGCATCACCATGATGTGTAGAGGTGTTAATTCTAATAACACCTCCATGGCTGCGGTTGGGCAGCCACGCATTGCTCCGGTAATGCACAGGCCCGCCAGTCTTGCAATTGCAATGTACATCCATCGCAGGATGCTTTGGCTGCATCCCCATGCCATCCCCCCTAGGCTCCTACACGCGACCAGATAACTGTGGCTCTTTAGGACATCAAAAGCAATGAATCACGAAGTTTAAATTCAGCAGGATCTAATTTATCTTGAATGTGACTACTGGAAAAAACTTTTAATTTAACGCTTATTGATTTGAGGTTTTTTTTTAAAATCTTATCTCAGGTAGAGCAAACATATACAGCTGAGCTAGTGAAATGCTATCAGATAAGTGTTGCTTAAACTTTTAGGTTAGGTAAGGTAAGGCGCCAAAATGAATTTCGCTGTGGTGCCACGTGCATCTGGGAATGGTTTTTCTCCCACTCGTTAAACCAGTTACAGCTTTTAATAAAGCTTCGGAGACTTCTTTTGTCAGTGTTAGTAAGATCTTTAAGATTGCTTTACAGGGTGGGTCAAAAGTGACTTCTTAATTTAAAGTGATAATAACATTTACAGATTTAATTTTTTATTAATAATTAATTTTTGAGAATCACACAGTATGATTTATGGAGATATTTTTCGGCTAAGTATGGAATATAATGTCCCTCAAATGAGCACCAGCTTCATGCTCACAGAGACGGGCTCTTTCTAGAGCGTTTTCCATAACACTTCGTAGGACATCTGGGCTCAGCCCCTTGTTTTAGCACGAATGTTATAATTTAGCTGCGGGATAGTGGTGGGTTTATTTATCACTTTACCCTTCAAATAACCCCTCAGAAAAAAGTCCGGTGCAGTCAAATCCGGAGAACGTGGAGGCCAATTAAATCCTGAATTTTTGGAAATTATTCGGTCTCCTAAAATTTGTCTTAGTAGCGCCATTGTGGCGCTAGTAGTGTGCGAAGTAGCTCCATCCTGCTGAAACCACATCTCAGGACTATCAGCAATCGCTGGCCTCAACATTTTTCCATCCTGCTGAAACCACATCTCAGGACTATCAGTAATCGCTGGCCTCAACATTTTTCCATCCTGCTGAAACCACATCTCAGGACTATCAGCAATCGCTGGCCTCAACATTTTTCCATCCTGCTGAAACCACATCTCAGGACTATCAGTAATCGCTGGCCTCAACATTTTTCCATCCAGCTGAAACCACATCTCAGGACTATCAGCAATCGCTGGCCTCAACATTTTTCCATCCTGCTGAAACCACATCTCAGGACTATCAGCAATCGCTGGCCTCAACATTTTTCCATCCTGCTGAAACCACATCTCAGGACTATCAGCAATCGCTGGCCTCAACATTTTTCCATCCTGCTGAAACCACATCTCAGGACTATCAGCAATCGCTGGCCTCAACATTTTTCCATCCTGCTGAAACCACATCTCAGGACTATCAGCAATCGCTGGCCTCAACATTTTTCCATCCTGCTGAAACCACATCTCAGGACTATCAGCAATCGCTGGCCTCAACATTTTTCCATCCTGCTGAAACCACATCTCAGGACTATCAGCAATCGCTGTCCTCAACATTTTTCCATCCTGCTGAAACCACATCTCAGGACTATCAGCAATCGCTGGCCTCAACATTTTTCCATCCTGCTGAAACCACATCTCAGGACTATCAGCAATCGCTGGCCTCAACATTTTTCCATCCTGCTGAAACCACATCTCAGGACTATCAGCAATCGCTGGCCTCAACATTTTTCCATCCTGCTGAAACCACATCTCAGGACTATCAGCAATCGCTGGCCTCAACATTTTTCCATCCTGCTGAAACCACATCTCAGGACTATCAGCAATCGCTGGCCTCAACATTTTTCCATCCTGCTGAAACCACATCTCAGGACTATCAGCAATCGCTGGCCTCTACATTTTTCCATCCTGCTGAAACCACATCTCAGGACTATCAGCAATCGCTGGCCTCAACATTTTTCCATCCTGCTGAAACCACATCTCAGGACTATCAGCAATCGCTGGCCTCAACATTTTTCCATCCTGCTGAAACCACATCTCAGGACTATCAGCAATCGCTGGCCTCAACATTTTTCCATCCTGCTGAAACCACATCTCAGGACTATCAGCAATCGCTGGCCTCTACATTTTTCCATCCTGCTGAAACCACATCTCAGGACTATCAGCAATCGCTGGCCTCAACATTTTTTTCGATCATAGCCCGATACCTTTCACCATTTATGGTTACAGTATTGGCGGCATCGTTTTCAAAGAAGAATGGCCCAATATTTTTTTCTGAAGTTACACCAGACCAGACAGTGCACTTGAGTGAATGCGATTCCCGCGAATGGATCAACCTTGAGTTCTCATTACCTCGTATACGGCAATTTTGTTTATTATTGAATCCATTTAACTCATTTCATTCATTATGAGATGATGAATAAAATCATTTTGCTGCCTTGTCATTTCTTGTAAACGAACTGCGTAAACAACACATTGTTGAGGATCTCCTGGCTTTAATTCTTGCCCAAATTGGGCCTTCGTGTCGATATTTCTGGACTCTCCACAACACTTGCAAGAATGCGTTCCACATTCGCTTCGATTCGGTCACTGCGAGGTCTTCCAGCTCGAGGAAAATCAACTACAGTTCTTTGTTGACGAAATCGTGCCGCAGAAATCGCAGAGGGTGGATTTCGCACATTTAAATGATGCCGATAAGCTCTTTGGATTAAAATAATCGAGTGATTATTTTCAAAATAAAATTTCATTAGTTTGGTCCTTTCTAAATCGCTGTAGTTCATTTTAGTAAAGCTTCCAAGTTTGTTTTATAAGTACCTTAAAAAAGAAAAGAAAACCAATTTAAAACAAAAGAGTTATGATTTTTCAAATTAGGAAGTTAATTTTGGCCCACCCTGTAGAAGAAACCAATATTTTTATTTCAGACAATCACGAGAATTCGAAAATTTGTTGTTCGAACAAGCAGACAGACAGTTCGCTTTCATGGCAAAAAGAGAGACAAATATTTTAAAATATAATTCTTTCGTTCGTCGCAGATATGCTTTATAATACCGGCAAACCCCAATGATGGACCATTTATATGATGGACGAAGTTTTGATTCCTCGAATCCATATCATAACTTCGCCGAATAATAAAAAGAAGAAGATTACTTACGACCACGTTCCTCGACTTGGTTTGGTTCAGATAAAATCTAAATCCACATCTTTACTCTATTCCATTAGAGACATTGTTGACAAAAAGGAAAAAAACAACTTGGCCCAGCTTTTCCACTGCACCTGGTCTGCAGTTCACTTCAATTTCCTACTATCCTGTTTCACGCTTTGTGAAATGATTCTTCTAGCACTCCCAGCTAATAAAAATAATTCCAATAAAAACGGCAAAAAGCCGTCAAAGATGATGCGAAACATAAACCCAACCCACTGGCCGCAGACCGCCTATCGAAGCAATTCACTAACTCAATTCGTATCCGTTCTATCACTTCCAACTTCAGAATC
The DNA here is from genome assembly GCA_949715645.1 of Portevinia maculata. NCBI lineage: Eukaryota > Metazoa > Arthropoda > Insecta > Diptera > Syrphidae > Portevinia > Portevinia maculata. Next base: position 12,963,539 of record OX454526.1, read on the forward strand.
TTGTCACACGCAATAACTTTGCAATTTTTATCAGTTACATGTCCGCAGTTGTAAACAGAAACCGTGGAGGCCGACTCTCGAAACTCCCGTCCGGAATGAGATCTGGCCAAACATTCATTTTTAGGTGTCACACACTCCGCTGGGGGATATCGACGAGAACATGCAAAACACCTATCTCTGCACCAGCAGAGATACTCCAACATCAGTGTTTCTTATTTTAAATTGCAGCACCTCTCGGTGGGGCTATAAAATTCCGCCCAAATGTCTTGGGAGCATTGCGCAAACCAAATATCGAAAACCTAGACTTGTCCTGCTGCACATCTTATCAGAGTTTTAGCACTAACGCAGTGAGATACTACATCTCGGGCTGCAGCAGATAAATTTGTTATTTTTGCCTGTGGGGCCGATGAACTGTACGAATGAATGCATCGCGTAAATTCATTAGAAGGTCTGCCTGCGCTTGGAACATGTGTGTACGTCGTACGAGCGCGCGCATGCGTTAACCGAATTAATTTACCTTGCGCCATTTTATTTTTGTCAAGCGAATAATTTACGCTTTCAGCTGCCAGATAATGGTAGGTGTACGTGTGAGCAACGCGGAAACCATTTTGCATTTTGGGTGGCGAAGGTGGTTTATGACCCCATTTCGTGCGGTTCTCACGTGTTTCGTTGCGTCAAGAACCGGCTTTTTTGGGCCAAGTTACAAAGCAGCCACCACCATCAGCCACCAACATCATCACCATCAGCGATCGGTTGCACAACATCTCTGCCACTCTCCATCTTGGTCGTAATTTTGAATCGATTTGGTAAATTTGGTGTGTATGTCTATCGTATGTCGATGTTCGCCGCAAGGGGGCTTAACTTTTTGTTTAATTTTTTTTTTCTCGTTGATTGATGATAGACAAGTCATTGCTCTGGCACCACTGGACTACCACTGTGAAAGTTAATTAGGATTTCTTGGTTTTGGGAAATTGTTTTCCCAACCAAGTCGATGATTTGGCTTGCTGCTGGATCATTAAGAGATCGTTGTTATGACATCTGATTAGCATACTCGTAGCGCCGATTTGAAATTCGAAAGGGAATTTGCTGCCAAATAGTGATGTGTGCTCCCTAATTTGTGCAATTAAACAAATGATAAATTAGTGACGTCACTTGATTTGGTCACGATGAAGCTTCTCTTATTTTCTGCGAACCGGGAGGCATTTGAGGTACCCTACAAAAGACTCAAACTACTCAGTATGATTTATTAGCTACGGAAATGATGTTTCATGGCCAAGCTGTCAAACTCTAGGGGATCGACTTATCAAGTGTGTTTTGGTACCTATGTATGTATGTTTTTTATTTGGGGGCTTCTACAATCGAAGTGTAATGAAGGTGTGATAAAATTGTATTAAGATAGATTGACGCTTGAATCTTTACGACTTAATTAACATGTTGGTATTATTTTTGCAAAGAATGTTGGTTATAGGATCTAGATAGCTATAAATTATTTAAATCACGCCTTCAATTCAAGGTTCTGGAGGGTAATTTTGTTGGTTTATCTGAGGAATGCTTTAAATCCATCGGCAAGTTGGTCACTTGTTGAATTAAGAAGTATTTTTCTTGATTTGACATGAGTATATCTTTGACTATGTAATCCCGGCTTAACAGTATTATTTATTGACAAGCTCTACTTGATTGTGGATTGTAAGATCGGAAGACCTTAAAGGTAAAGTTCGAAGATTACGATTGGGAGTCTTCGCCAATTGTTGACATTGAATAAACGATTTTTATACCAATTATAAAAGACCTTGGCTAAGATAAGATAGCTAAGAAAAACAAGATAAAGGACTCGGATGATTTACCAGTTTAAGCAATAATGCGGTCTTTTTCGGCGGCTCCCATCGTCATAAATAAATGCGCTCATGGCCATGTCGTTGGCCAGTCCCATCTACAGAGTTGAGGTAGATAATACATACGTGGTATCACAATGGACCTAAATTGGTCTAAGTGTGTCGGTTTCTGCCGACAGCCGCATAAACCTAATCCTAATCCTAATGGCCATGGAAGAGCAGGCAAGTTGGTTGATCTAAAGCTCAATGAAGATATGAATAAAGATGTACAGTACATGCTCTGTCATCAAACAAACCAAGCAACTGTCCATGGAAAATACGTCACTATTGATACCAACAACTTCTATGTAATTAAGGAGGTTAACTCTATCGGAGTCAAAGTTAAGTTCACAAATCACATCTTAGTGGAGACCCGACCGGGATCGCAGTTTAAAGTTTCAGGTTTAAGGGTTTTAATTGGTTGTGGTTGGTAGCCCTTTAAATAAGTCTCACATACCCCCTGTCGACAGTTCCGAATTTTTGTCGTTTATTGTTCAAATGTGATAGCTGCTTAAGGCTGGCCGCTATTTTACCTCTATGGGCCTTACTAATAATCACAGAATCTGCCCACATTAAATAAATCATGTACCAATAAAGATTTTACTGCGAAGGACAGTCCCAACTCTGTTTATTAAATTTGATCCATGAGAAGTCATATTTAAGTAACTTACTGAGCGTGTTTCTTTATTTTTTCCGGATAACAAATAGAAAGACAGAATTTTCAAATTTTGTATCCGGAATATCCAGAATGGAATGAATATAAAGAAACAGAACTCGATCGAACAGAATAACAATGATTTATCTTACGACCGCGTGTTGCCATTTAAATCAGGACCAGATGTAGTACATAAGCCAAATGTAGCACCTACAACTAATATTTTTATTCTATAAATTGAACTCACAGGCTACACTTCAGTTAAGCATTAAAAAAAATAAATACTTACATAAATGAAATTTCCAAAATATAAATGACAAAATATGTAGAGCGTTCTTGACAATTCAACTTAGACTTTTGTCACTCCCACTTATGAGCGATAGGAATCAGAATAGGGTATCCAACAGTTCGCCCAAGCGGACTGTAGCCCGTCTCTATGTTTATACCCTATTCTAGGGGTATATTAATTTTGACGCATAGTTTGTAACATACCTTAATATTGCCCGTAGACCCCTAAAAGTTACTATATTTATGATCAGCATCGATAGTAATGTCGATCTAGCCATGTCCGTCCGTCCGTCCGTCCGTCCGTCCGTCCGTCCGTCCGTCCGTCGGCAAAAATTAGGCCTTTAAACTGGACCTAGAGAGCTGAAATTTTAACCATATACTCTCTAGGGTCCCGAAATAATCAAGTTTACGAATTTTTGAAATCCGCCCACAGACACGCCCACAAACTCAAAAAAACAAAATTTTGGAAAAAATCGAATTTTGAGCTAGAGAGCTGAAATTTTTTATATATGATCTATGGCCCATAAAACTGATTGGGACATAAAATTTTCAAAATCCGCCCACTGACACGCCCACAATTAAATAAAACAAATTTTGGGAAAAATTGAATTTTGAGCTAGAAAGCTGAAATTTTTTATATATGATCTTTGGCCCATAAAACTGCTTGGGACATAACATTTTCAAAATCCGCCCTCTGACACGCCCACAATTAAATAAAATATTTTTTTTGAAAAACCAAAATATGAGCTAGGGAGCTGAAATTTTTAATATATACTCTCTAGGGGCCCTTTATGCTCATGTGTAAATATTTTCAAAATCCGCCTACTGACACGCCCACAATTTTTTTATTTTTATTTTTGAAAGTCCAAAGTTTGAGCTAGGGAGCTGAAATTTATAGTATATACTCCCTAGGTGCCCTTTATGCTCATACTTAAATTTTTTTTAAATCCGCCTACTGACACGCCCACAATTAAATAAAACAATTTTATTGAAAAACCAAAGTGAGCTAGGGAGCGTTTTTATTTACAAAAGCTTAGTTTTTTCGATAAAATCCTTTAAATTTTTGTCACGCCCACTTATGAGATATAGGAATAAGAATAGGGTATCCAACAGTTCGCCCAAGCGGACTGTAGCCCGTCTCTATGTTTATTATTTATTTTTATTTCAGCAAAAATATACATTCTAAATACTACTATTGAACAATTTGCAGAGATGTGGTTATTACTACCTTATTACTGATAATATTTTGTATTTTTATTTTATTCAACAATAGCCTTGAGATGGGCATCTCATTTATGGCCATTAAAATTTACAATATTTCATTATATATATATTTATGTACATGCCAAATTCAAAAGTAGTATCTTAACATACAAGCTTATTCAAAATAATTCAAATGTTATTTATAAAATAATATCTTAAACCATAAAAGAGAAATATGAAAAATAAAATAAAAATAAAAATCAGTTTACAAAAATGGAGTGAAAATGCATAGCTACAACAGGGTTCTGAATGTGGTCCTTTAAAGAGCGGACAAAGTCGTTTAAATTGTTTATGATTTTAATTTGAGTCGGTAATATATTCCAGGCACTTAGAGGGAAGAAAGATCTACGTGTTTGTAATGTTGAAGTTCTTAATGTGTTTAAGTTTAACGTTCTCGATGATGCAGAAAATTGTATTTTCTCGTACAAATAAGTCGGAGATCGACAACGTAACAACCTATACATAAATTTGCACATTTCTATAACAAACTCAGACATGATTGAGACTAATAGTGTATATGTAATTGTAAATGAAAAATATCAAACTATGTATAAATATTTAAGTGATAATTTGAGGAAAAGCTGATGAAAAAAACCTCAATACGAACTTATAATAGGATCATCGAAATGAGAGAAGTCGTGGTTAGAGTTGTAAAAAAAGCAATTAAGTTAGTACTGCAGTTAAATGAACTTAAAGACTTATTATGTAAGTCTATTAAATTTAACTGCAAAACAACATTCAGCAGTCATTTTGAAGATTGTGAATGGGCAGTTAAAAAAAACAGTCAATTGACTGTAAGTTAACAGAATGCTGTACTTTTTGACTTGTTGCATTCTTTAAGTTAGTTGTAAGTCTTTTAAAGTCTTTTTTTATACCCTATTCTAAGGGTATATTAATTTTGACGCATAGTTTGTAACATACCTTAATATTGCCGTAGACCCCTTAAAGTTACTATATTTATGATCAGCATCGATAGTAATGTCGATCTAGCCATGTCCGTCCGTCCGTCGGCAAAAATTAGGCCTTTAAACTGGGCCTAGAGAGCTGAAATTTTAACCATATACTCTCTAGGGTCCCGAAATAATCAAGTTTACGAATTTTTGAAATCCGCCCACAGGCACGCCCACATACTCAAAAAATTTTTTTTTTACATAAAATCGAATTTTGAGCTAGAAAGCGGAGGTTTTTTTTTATATGATCTATGACTCCTAAAACTGCTCGGGATATAAAATTTTCAAAATCCGCCCACAGACACGCCCACAAATAAATAAAACAATTTTATTGAAAAACAAAAATTTGAGCTAGGGAGCTGAAATTTATAATATATACTCTCTAGGGGCACTTTAAGCTCATGTGTAAATATTTTCAAAATCCGCCCGACTGACACGCGCACAATTTAAAAAAAAACTTTTTTTGAAAATTCAAAGTTTGAGCTAGGGAGCGGACATTTATAATATATACTCTCTAGAGGCCCTTTATGCTCATGTGTTAATTTTTTTTTAAATCCGCCTACTGACACGCCCACAATTAAATTGAAACACCCAAGTTTGAGCTAGGGAGCGTTTTTTTTGATAGAATCCTTTAAATGTTATATAACAAAATATGTAGAGCGTTCTTAACAATTCAACCATACTTAGACTTTTGTCACGCCCACTTATGAGGGATAGGAATAAGAATAGGGTATCCAACAGTTCGCCCAAGCGGACTGTAGCCCGTCCTTTTTTTACTAAGAGGTCCTTGCAACTGTTGTTGCTGGTCCTTTAATCCTGGGAAATGGATTTTTTTCCAAAATGTAATTAGAAACTGCACGGTATAATTGTGATGAACGTCATTTTTCTGAGAGGTCCTTACAACAACAAAAATGGTCCTTTAATCCTGGACAAAGGTTTTTTTCCCAAAATGTAATTAGAAACCACACGGTGTAATTGTGATGAACGTCATTTTGCTGAGAGGTCCTTGCAACAACAAAAATGGTCCTTTAATCCTGGAGAAAGAATATTTTTCCAAAATGTAATTAGAAACCGCACGGTATAAATGTGTTAAACGTTATTTTACTGAGAGGTCCTTACAATAACAAAAAATGTCCATCAAACCTGGAAAAACGATATTTTTCCAAAATGTAATTAGAAACCGCACGGTATAAATGTGTTAAAAGTTATTTTACTGAGAGGTCCTTACAATAACAAAAAATGTCCTTCAAACCTGGAAAAAGGATATTTTTCCAAAATTTTATTAGAAAGCGCATAGTCTTTCTGTGATCAAGGTTATGTTACAGGAAGATCCTTCGAACCCCCAACCCCCACAAAAGATGTTTTCTCAAAATGTCGTAAGAAATCGCGCACTATTTTTGGGTTCAATATTATTTTGCAAAGAAGTCCTTGTTTCACTTCACTAAATCGAACGCGAGTATAATAAAAGAAGGATAAATTAATAACATTAACACAATTTTCTATTAAAAAAATTATACAGTAGACTCCCGTTAGCGTGAACACCGGTTAGTGTGAACACCGGATAACGTGAACAGATTTTTCTTTTGCTTGACATCTCTAAAACGTGAACAAATCATGAACACTCTAAAACGTGAACAACAATTTTTGCTTCAGGTTAACAGTAAACTGTTTGAGCAAGTGTATTTTAGCTTGAAATTCCTTATTCTTAGTACCTACAATACTTTGTCTTGCACAGTTTCCAGTTTTTTGCACGTGAGTTCGTGTCAGTTTGTTTCTCGTTGTTCTTTGCAATAATTGTTTTTGATTGATCTGCTCGATTTTCGCGTTTTTCTTTGTTTTTTTGTCATCATAAGTTTTATACGCGTTACAGTTTTGGTTTTATAGTTCTTGGCTTAAACATGTCCTCAAAGAAACCAAAGTTTTTGTCACTTAAGGACAAATGCACGATAATGTAGCAATTCCGTAGTGGCTCCAATGTAACAAGTTTGGCAAAAAAAAAATACGACGTTGCAAGGATAATATTTGTGCCGGTAACAAAAAGAGTGAACACATTTTGAAGTGTGTAAACAACACATTTTCGGGGCCAGGGAGTTGAAAGTGAGCTGGTTAGCCAAAATGACATTAGTGTCTTAAGGCGCCTTAGGGAAAAAGCAGTGAGAATGCTTTTGGAGAAGAAGAAGATGCAAAAATAAATGACGTATTTTTTCCATTTTTCGTATCGGTAATGCCCGTGCTCAGTCAATATTTAATGTTACTTTTTATGCCATAACCTTTTATGTTACATGTTCCTATGCAATAACTTTTTATTTAAAATTAAATAAATAAACGTAATAGTAAAAGCGCATTATTTTTAATTTGTTAAACATACGACGTTTTAAAATTTAAATCTACAGTGGGATTGCAATATATTTTTATTAAAATTTGACCTTCGCAAACGTGAAATCTCCCGCAAACGTGAACTCCCTTGGTTTTTAATTGTTCACGTTATCGAGAGTCTACTGTATTACCAAAATCTCCTCAAATATGAGCTTAAATTATAATTAAATTAATTACGATTGACAGCGATTAACAGTCAACGCCTTCGAACATAACTTCAAAAATTCCGGGGGTAATTAAGAACATATATACATATATAAAATAGGGACTTGCAAAAATCCATAGAAGACTTAAAGCAGTCGAACGACTTAAAATCAGTTAAAACACTTAAAGCATTCAAAAGACTAAACAGCAGTCAAAAGACTCACAGTTAAATGAATGCAGTCAAAAGACTTACTGACTGCAAAAAAAAAACATAGGGACGGGCTACAGTCCGCTTGGGCGAACTGTTGGATACCCTATTCTTATTCCTATCCCTTATAAGTGGGCGTGACAAAAGTCTAAGTATGGTTAAATTGTTAACAACGCTCTTCATATTTTCTAATATAACATTTAAATGATTTTATCAAAAAAAAAAAACCCACCCTAGCTCAAACTTGGGTGTTTCAATAAAATTGTTTTATTTAATTGTGGGCGTGTCAGTAGGCGGATTAAAAAAAAATTAACACATGAGCATAAAGGGCCCCTAGAGAGTATATATTATAAATTTCAGCTCCCGAGCAGTTTTAGGAGTCATAGATCATATATAAAAAATTTCAGCTTTCTAGCTCAAAATTCGTTTTTTTCCAAAATTTTGTTTTTTTTTAGTTTGTGGGCGTGTCTGTGGGCGGATTTCAAAAATTCGTAAACTTGATTATTTCGGGACCCTAGAGAGTATATGGTTAAAATTTCAGCTCTCTAGGTCCAGTTTAAAGGCCTAATTTTCGCTGACGGACGGACGGACGGACATGGCTAGATCGACATTACTATTGATGCTGATCATAAATAGAGTAACTTTTAGGGGTCTACGAGCAATATTAAGGTATGTTACAAACTATGCGTCAAAATTAATATACTCTTAGAATAGGGTATAAAGAAGACTTTAAAAGACTTACAACTAACTTAAAGAATGCAGAAAGTCAAAAAGTACTGCATTCTTTTAACTTACAGTCAATTGACTTCTTTTTTTAACTGCCCATTCACAATCTTCAAAATGACTGCTGAATGTTGTTTTGTAAGTTAAAGTATTAAGGTAAAGTTTAACTTACATTCAAATTTTCCAGTCATATGACTAAGACTTATCTGAATGCAATACCAAAGTAATGCATTCATTCACAACTCTGGTCGTGGTGGGCAAACTTGATTTCAGATATCACGTACATTATTTTATTTATTTCATTTATTTCATCAACTGAAAATATCTACTGTTCCACTAGATTACTTAATACAATTTCAACACTTAAATTCTACCACCAAAGCCTAACGCCAAAATTAATTTATTTTTAAACGAGTCTCTACCTACTTAAAATTATACTCGAATAGACTGCTATGCTTATTGCATTCTTTAAGGCATCTGGTAATTGGTTCATTACAACCGTAATTAACTCTATGATATGGAATATAAAACAATAAACGATTTCTAAGTACTCTTGATGGGGCATAAAATCCAATTAATGATAAAAGAAAAGAGCAATCGATATGGTTGTTTATTAAATCGCGAATAAACATAAGTGAAAAATATTGCCTACGCCTTAAAAGAGGTAAGATACCAAATAATTTGCATCTTGTCTCATACGAAGGCATTTCAATATTCCAGCGTAATTTAAGCACGGCAATTCTAGTTAAACAGTTTTGGATCTTCTCAATTCTATTGGAATGTACTTCATAACATGGAGTCCATACTATACTACAGTATTCGAGATTAGACCTGACAAATGCAAAGAATAGGCATTTATTTGAGAGTAAGTGGATCATGAAAGTCTTTATATAAAACCCAACATTGAATTGCCTTTAGCAACCAAGAAATCAATATGCTGGCAGAAATAAATTTAGTTTTTTCCCAAATATGACTGCTAGGTCTTTCTTAGAGGAGATAATGGACAATGGGGAATTATCGATCACGAACGTAAATTAAACTGGGAAGAGGTTACGACAAAACATAGGCTTTGACATTTGAAGACATTGAGTCGAAGGTCATTGTTATGACACCACATAGTCTCTCAAGGTCTTCCTGCAAAAGAACGCAATCATGCTCAGACTTAATAGGTCGGAACACTTTTAAATCGTCGGCAAATATTAAACATTGGGAATGCAGAAACAAATCAGGAATTTCATTAATAAATAGGAGGAAAAACAAAGGGCCCAAATGATTTCCCTGAGGGACTCCAGATGTTACATACACTGGTGATGAAAGAACGTCCTTAATGAAGACGATCTGTAAGATATGAGCGAATCCACTCTAGAAAATTGGAGTAAAATCCAAATCAGTTTAGTTTGGACATCAATGTATTGTGATTAACGCTGTCAAACGCCTTAGCAAAGTCAGTATAAATCACATCACACTGTAACCCTTTATCAAGGTCATTCAAGACAGTGTGACAAAAGACTGAGAGATTTGTAGTGGTAGATCTACCAGCCACAAATCCATGTTGAAACGGAGAGATAAATCTCTTTAAGAGAGCTGTAAGTTTCTCATAAATAAGTTTTTCAAATAACTTGGGTATGGTCGAAATTTTGCATACTTACTTACTTACTTAACGGGCTCCCGACCCGTGAAGAGTCTCTGCCTGAGACACAGCAGCCTTTCATCCTCTACGATCCCGGGCACGCTGCTTCCAGTTGTCCAGACCAAGCGCTCAGGCATCCGCGATGGCTTGCTCTTTGAATCGGAGGTTTGGTCTTCCTTGCCTTCTCGAACCTGGGGGCTGGGATTCGAAGATCCTCTTAGGTGGAGCATTATTGTCCATTCGCTCGATGTGGCCGAGCCAATGTAGTCGACGTATTTTGGGTTTTTGGACTACATCCACATCTTGGTACAGCTCATCGAGTTCGCGGTTGTATCTTCTCCTCCATTCGCCTTTCTCGCATACAGGACCACAAATCCGCCGAAGAAATTTTTTATTTTTTTTTGCATATTGGACGATAATTAGTAATATCCTGCTTTGATCCAGATTTATAAATTGGTGTTTGTATCTTATTGACATACGAGTTTTTCACACCAAATCATTCATATGTAATTATATATTATACATTTTGGTCCGTCGAGCCGGATCTTTGAGCCAGCGGCATATGGATAGCATGGAAAGATAAGTGAATTAGTGCAAGCGTGCCGGGATAGAGTAAACAGCCAGCGTAAAGAGGAGGTCACATCGTGACTGACTAGCAGAACCAACATGCAAGCGACAAAAGATAGCCAGTAAGCCAGCAAGCCAGAGAGCCAGCAAGCCAGCGAGCCAGCGAGCCAGCAAGACTGCCAGCCGGCCAGCCAACAACAAGCCAGCTACAATGTTATTTAAAGATGAGTTCTTGAAAAATAAAATAAACACAAATTTGTTTGCCACTTATCTGAATTCTTTCCGCCAGCCTATAGCACAGCCTGCGACAGCATCGATGCCAACCGTGACCGTGAGAAGACGACCAGGTGGTATTCTCTGCAATCCAGTCTGAGCACTGTTGGATTCGGGAGCGCAACCGAATCTAATGTTGCACAGCGATTATACAGCGCAGCAGTTGACAGCGATCATACAGCGCAGCCAGCAGTTGACAGCGATCATACAGCGTAGTTGACAGCGATCATACAGCGTAGCCAGCAGCGATCATACAGCATAGTTATCAGCGATCCTACAGCGCAGCCAGCAGCGACTACACAGCGTAGCCAGCAGCAGGAGAGCAGCACAGCGAGCAGCCAGAAGTGGCCACTCAGCGCAGCCAGCCGCCAGAAGCGAAAGACGACAGCAGCGGTACCAGCGAACATAGCAGAAGGAAGGAGGCCTAAAAGAAAACATTCCGTTTTCGGTGGTACTGTATCGTAGTGACATACACGAGTTTCTCACACCAAATCATTCATATGTAATTATATATTATACAGTGTTGTAAACGAGTTCTTCCAAACTTCTGAAAAATGACCAGTCTGCAGAGACAAGTTAAACACTAAACATAAAGGCACGGAAAATGTATAAGAACACTTTTGAAGTAAAATTGGCGGGATGCCCTCGAAACCGGGATTTCTATCGAGTTTTAATAAAGAAAGAGCAATTCGAACTTCGTGGATTGAACACTCTAGATTAACAACATTTAAATAATAACCTGACACTAAGCTATCACTTGAATTTTTGGCTGGAATAATACCTCTTGAATATACAGACTTAAAGTGGTTACCAAACATATTACAAATAGTTAAAAGGTCGGAAGATGCTACGGCATTATGACGCATACAGTTAGGAATACCATTAGATTGATTTTTGCTATTGATAAAGCTAAAAAAACGATTACTATTAGTCTTTAAATTAGATTCTACAGAAAGAACATACTGTCTATAAAGAAACTTGTTTAAAACATCAAATTCTTTTTGTAGCCCCCGATAAACTAACAAAAGTTCAGGATCATTGTTTCTTTTTCGGAACTGCTTATAGACTTTATTTTTCCTATTATTTAAATTCACGATTCTATTATTGAACCAAATAGGTTTAGCGCCCGATACAATTCTTACTTTAGGTGTAAACATATCGATTGCTACTTTAACTGTTGACAGAAGGACCCGGTCGAAAATACTCGTAAAATTCGAATTGCATAGATAAAGCTACATGAAAAACAGAACTAGGAAAAAGTAGAATCATAGAATTACTGATACTAATACTTAGCTCAGAATCTACAAAAAACAAATCTAGAACAAAATCTCATTGGCAAAATGATTTATCTACCTAAGATCTAACTGGGAGCGTATCAACAACTTCACGCTCATAATCTAAGTTTACGTTAAGAGGAAAAAGTATGGACTCTTCGTAATCAACCAAATTAAATTAGACAAGTTAAAATCTCCAAGTAGGATGACATGCTGATGATCATCTAAATTATTTAAAATTAAAGAACAATTATATAAAGCACTGCTCAATGATTTCCGCACGGAAACTAATACTCCTCCTCGGTTTTTGCGGTAAACTTCGAAGAGGTCCTTGTTGAATATTTTTTCATTATGATGGTCACCAGTGAACCAGGTCTCAGTAAAAACAATTACATCATATTGACAAGATGAGGATAATACGAGTAGTAAGACATTACGCAATTTAGTACGCAATACCACGAGTATTTTGCTAATAAAGGTTAAAGGTTGAGGGAGTTACGTTCGTGGTTCTCAGTTTTTTGGAAGGTTTTTTGGTTGAGCTTTCTTGATGTTAGGCCTGCTCACAAATTCCTTCACAAGCATATCCTTCGGCCAAAAACTTGGATTCACCAGTAAATTCCCAATTGGTTGAGGCGATAACAGCTTAAAAGACGAGGACACCCGGCCTGGCAGGTTACCCGCTGTCAGGCAGTGGCATGTTACTGGTATCGATGCCTTTGCTAGCAATATAATCAATAATATCGCTACTTTGGTACTTTGGTAAATAAACATATATAAATAGATTAACAATTATAGATATAATTGACAAATACAATAAGTTAACAGATATAAATAATTTAAAGAAACATATATAAAAATTTAACAAATATAAATATTTTAACAAATATGAATAACTTAACAAATGCAGACGATGAATTAGTATAATAATAAAGTCAATTTACATTATAAATAAATATATATATAAATAAATAAGTATCTTAATAATAATAAGTAAATAAATAAACAAATAAATTAATAAATAATATTAAATATAGCAAATTAAAAAATAAATAATAACAAATAAGTGAAACAAGTAGTGGTTTTATTTTTGTTCAATGTAGAAGACCTAAAATCCAGGGGTTGTCAGAGGAAAGACCAGCAAGACCAGCTGTAGCGGCCAAATAATTTATTCAGTCTTACTGATTTTTTTTCAATGTTCGAGATCATGTTCGAGTTCTTCGGTCGAAAAATGCCAAGTTAAGTTTAAAATCATTTTCAGTAGCTTGTTTTGGGTTATCTGTAATCTACGTATGTGGTTTTTTGCACATTTGCCCCAAACTGAAGATCTATTAAACAAGATTGTTTGAAAATTACTGTTAAAAATATGAGTTTGTTTTCTCGACTCATTTTTGATCTTCTGTTTATAACTGAACTCAGCATATTAATTGTGATATAAGCTTTTCTGATGGTATCTTGGACATGAAGGCTAAATGTTAACGACTTGTCAAGGTGAACCCCAAGATACTTAGCACTTGATTTCCAATCCGTTTGTATATTATTTATTACTAGTCTGTTGCTTGGTAAGAAGCGGACTTTTCTTTTTCTATTAAAAAAGACAGCCTGAGTCTTTGAAGCATTCAATTTAGTTTTCCAATTTTCAAAGTATGTTTGGATGCCATTTAAGTCAGATTGCAATTCCTTTTAATGTTTAAACCAACTGCATCTGAGGAATAAATGCATGTGTCGTTTGCAAAAAGGGCAATTTCACAGTTTCACAATATTATACAAGATTGGCCCAAGAACCGAACCCTGGGGTACCCCTGCGTCAATTGAGAAACCTGCTGATAACCAGTTATTAATGATAAAAATGACTGGACTGCTTTCACTAAGTAGATTGGGAAACGTAGGCTTATTAGTTTGTGCAGCAAGCCCTTGTGCCATACTGTGTCAAACGCTTTTTCGACGTCAAGGATAACCATACCCGTACTTTTTCCCATATCAAAATTGTTTTTCATATGCTTCGTTATGCGATGAATTCGGTGCACTGTGGAATGATGTGCTCTGAAACCGAATTGTGCGCCAGGTAAAATATTATGCTCGTTGTTAATTATATTTTAATAATTTTTTCAAAGCACTTAGCGAGCTTAACAAGCTTATCGGCCTGTAACTACCAGGTAGGCAAGCATCTTTACCTGGATTCAGAATCGGCATGACTTTTGCTGTTTTCCATTCTTTGGGAAAATATCGCCGTTTGAGGCAGCGGTTAAAGAGCCGCTGCAAGAACTGTAAACCCATTCTTGGGAAGCTTTTCATAAACGTATTTCTTATTCCGTCAAAACCTTGGGACTTAGAATTTTTTAGTTGCATAGAAATGGCCTCTACATCTTCAATTAAAATAAGGTCTTCTCCTTTAACCAATGTAGCTTGGGCGCGAATTATGCCAACTGAGTTTCGAACTGCATTCTCTTCGCTGCTTATTATGGTTCTACCTTAGCTTAACTCAACATAAGCTAATTCATTCTGATTCTGATTTTGACTTAAGCACTTTTACATCTAACTTTAAAAAACGTCAAACTTCTGAAATAACTTTCTGAGGACTCTATTATCAGGTTTCAATAAATCAAGGAATGCATTTGGTGGGTTTGGTTAAGATCTAGTGTTGCCGATGACACTTTCCTAAATTCCCCAAAATTCGATCGTAAATTACCCGAATTGGGGAAGAACAGAGATGCAATTCCCCACAAATTCCCCACACAATTATCTAGTAAAAAAAAACAGGTTTTAATAGAAAAATCGATAATTTATTTTTATTCAGCCATTGTTTTTTGCCATATCTTTGCTCCTAAGATCTTTGATGGATCAAATTTCAAACTACCTCTGATCATTAAAGATACTAAGTTTCAGTATGTAGGCGATTTCCGTTTTCAGTTTTTATGTTTTTCAGTTCACCGAATTTTCTTTCAACTGGTGCGTTTGCAAAAGGCAATAAAAGTAAAAGGCAGATGACAATTTTTAAATTTGGAAATTGTCCATGTCGCGCATTGTTTTTAAGTCTAAACACCTTACCCCAGTAGTTTTCATCACTATCTTCTTCGTCAAGTCTATGCCGAACAAAATCCAATATAGCGTAGCGTGAGATCACCACTCGCCATTCTGTTTTTGAAGTGTCACAAACTTTTCAAGCTTTGGAAAGCGCTTCAGCACAGGAATCATTGATTTTGTGTTGAACTGCTGAGTTCTGATGGATTAACAATAGAAATAATAGAAAATAATGTATGCATAAAATCTAATCTTTTTGAAATGTCTGTCAGATATAAAGGTAGATGACTCACTTGGTGAGCTTGTTAATCTACTTCTCACAAGTCGGATTATAAACTCGAAACAAGGTGGATTCCTATCCCCCCTCCTTTGACACTTAGTGATGAACAAGCTGCTGATGTGTCTAGAAAAGGAGGGCTGCAGGGTGCTTGCCTATGCAGATGACGTTGCAATTGCCGCCTCAGGGAAGCATCTTAACACCCTGAAAGAACTACTCCAAAACGCTCTTAACAAGCTAACTATATGGGCAGATCGTTGTGGGTTGGGTGTTAACCCCCACAAAACCGAACTTGTTCTATTCACTAGGAAACATAAAATTCCATAAATTGATGCCCCCTCAATCAGGGGCACAAGTTTAGTCTTTTCGGACGAGGCTAAATACTTGGGTCTCATTCTGGATAAAAAGCTCAGCTGGAAACCTAACACTCAAGAAAGAGTTTGTAAAGCTACACCACTCTTCTCCTGCAAAAAAAGGGCATTGGTAATAAATGGGGGCTTCAACCCCGCATTACCAACTGGCTATACATCTCAGTAATAAGACCGACACTTTTATACGGGGTGGTTGTTTGGTGGACTGCCCTAGATAAAGCGATAAATCGCGATAAGCTAAGCAAAGTCCGAAGAACAGCGTGTCTCTGCATGAGTGGTGCACTGCGCACTATCCCCTCTGCTGCAATTGACATTCTGTTTCATCTGACTATAGTAAGCAAGTGGCTGTTAGTGCGGCTATCCGCCTCAAAACAACGTTCCAATGGTCCGAGAATGAAATCGGCCACGCATCTATTCTTGAAAAATTTAGAATCCTTCCTAGTAACATAGACTACACCACCTCAGACCCTTCTTAACAAAAACTCCAAGGTCAAGATCCCTCCCAAAACATTCTGGGAAGGGGGCCCCCCCGTCGAAAATAAATCGATCCACTTTTATACCGATGGATCCAAAACCGACGCGGGGGTAATAGGTGGTGTGTTCTCTGACAGGCTGAACCTCAGTCTCTCCTTTCGACTCCCTAATCACTGCAGCGTGTTCCAGGCGGAAATCTTGGCCACTAAAGAAGTCCTGTCGTGGCTGAAGAAGAACGTGATATCCGTTATGGATATCTGGATCTTCTCAGATAGTCAAGCTGCGCTAAAATCCCTGGATTCTGGGTCCACAAACTCTATCGTAGTACGTGACTGTCGATCATCTCTAGTGGCGATGGTGGAGCATTTTAACATTCACCTGTGCTGCATGCCAGGACATACAGACATTCCAGGGAACTGTAGGACGGATGAACTCGCCAAGAAAGGAACCATACTGCCCCTTCTACCTGATAAAGGTTCATTATGCATCCCAATTGCTACATGCAAACTCATGTTTATGAGACAGACCATTGAGAATTCTAACCTTAGGTGGACAAGTGGCAACACTTGTCTAGCGACATAACAGATTTGGCCAAACCTTGATCTGAAACGCTCTAAGTGTTTGATATCTCTGAACAGACTTCACATTGGTGCTATAATTGGTGTGATCAGCGGACACTGTCTCATAGGTAGGCATGCAACAAGGCTTAACGTCCACACAAATGACTTCTGCAGAAGCTCTATGGACGAGGAGGAGGAGGAGACAATTCTCCACCGTCTCTGCACATGCCCTGCTCTCTCTCAAAGACGTAAACTCCATTTAGGACCTTTCTTTTACAATGATCTTGACGATCTCATTAACACCGACATCAGAAGTCTGTTAAGCTTCAGCAAAAGCTCCAACTGGTTCGACGAGTAGGAGGATGATACATCCATATGGTATCACAATGGACCTGTCATTGGTCTAAGTGTGTTGGCCTCTGCCACTACAACCTAACCTAACCTAACCTACCCCAATATATATTTTCTCTAAAACTACCCATATTTTTTTTATTAAAATCATCAAACCGTTAATGTATCGTCCTTAGATAAAGTACTAAATACTAAAATGTTAAAATCCCCGCATTGTCCCCGCAGAATGCCAATCCCCTCAAATTCCATAAACGAGTTGAGGTTCCCCGCAGTTTGGGGAATTCCCCACAAATTGGCAACCTTGTTAAGATCTATTTGGAAAATAAATTTCATTTAGCTAAGCCCAAAACCTTTTCTTGATCCAATAAAATAAATCTCAAAAACAGTAAGCTAAAACTTCTTTTGCTCGTAGTAAAAAATGACAAGCTGAGACATAAGCTACTTTAACTTATTACCACAGACTTATTAAAGAGGTAAAATTCTTTATTAATAGGATTCTGTTTAAGCTCGCTACTAAACCTTAACTTAACCACTTACTAATAGTCGACATTTGTAGCTGATTATTAATAAGACGTCGAAAAAATTCAATTGTATCAAAAGTCTCGAATTCCAAAAGCAACATTTCGACTCTGAACTTTGGTGTCACTCAGCCAAACTATCTTAATTCTCGCCTCGACTTAATCTTCAAGCGCTAACCAAATATACATAATAATCCTACAGATTATGATGTAACCAATATCTTTTTTTATGTGGCAAAAAGGTAACAATCGGATTGGCTTAATTCTGAACATTTATTCAGTTTAAAGTGCTTTTGCTCATTTGCCATTAGCACGAGTCAATATGGCCAAAGGAATGTCACCACACCATCAATGTGCCCAGGGATTATGTTTACTCTTAAGTCACGCTAGCAAGGTTGAACGGCCCGAATGGGAACTCATTGCACACGCACCCATACGACCGCATAAAAAACCATCGTTCGTGGTATTGCCACGAGTTCCCATATCGCGTTCAATTAAAGTTATGATTGATGAAAAATAAAATGACAATGTAACCGCGGTTTCTTTCCCCACCGTCGGCATTTAATCCCATTAAGCGAAACATGCAATGTTTGCAGATGCTTCGCCGCAATTGATGGTATCCACGACTGATGCATGCATCAAGTCCGGGCTGGTGAGTAAGTGCCGACACCGACCAAAAGTAAAAGCATGCTCAGAAAATCCTGATGAATTATGCGCCTGGAATAACATATATGCGCCTTCGCAACTTTCTTCCTATCTATGACCGGAGAGGGTGAGAATATTGTGCAGTTGTTCCATTCGTCGCATGCATCAATCGAAGGTGGCTCCATAGGTTATCGCGATTTTTCTCACGACCCACCGACGACACGACGAAAAGAAAGAAATTTTCTCTTCTCCATTTGACCCGTCCCAAATGGCACTGGTACATCCTCGTGACTTTACACAAATGGGCATTATCCTCCTCCTGCTGTTGGAGCAGCTTACACTGTTTGGCTTTCGCCGAATTAATCTTTCACTTTCCTTGAACAAAATATTCGTCACCCCAATGGAGCAGACAACTTGACAGCCAAAACGAAGAAGATGTGCACCAACAGATGTGACCACAGTGGCACGACTACCTGCATCTGTCTATCGTTTATCAATTGACTCTTCATCTGTGCAATCTAATCCAATAGATTTTCATGACAACAGCTCCGTTGTCACCTCATTGAGATGACATGCAAGCTGCACCTCTTGGCAACCCACATGAGGAGAGATGTGAAGAAATTTATGCGGCATTCGGGAGAAAATGTTGGTTTTTGGCCACATTGTGCTTTCGTGGTGCCATATGGCCAAAAGATGAAATCCACAAGAGGATACGAGGCTTTTCCTTTTCTACGTGAAAACATGCGGAACGCAACAATAAATTCCAACGAGCAGATGGGAGATTTCCGGTCCCCAAGATGCCATGTGAATCTAGTAAGCTGTTCTACGGGTTAGCCGCTTCCTTGCAAATGAGAGACTCAGCACCTGCGCTAAACTGTTGCCGTTGTGGATGGGTATTCGAATTTATTATTCGATTGGGTTTCAGTGGGAAAGTGTTGCGGCTTTTGCGCGATAGACTATCAAGATAAACGGTCGGTCGATAGTTTCACTCGAAACTCTGACATTTGAAGGAGGTCAATGGCGTCCGCATGGGTAGCTTATTGGTTGAGGTTGTAGTGTTTTGTAATGCATGCGTGCGTTAAGTCACTGATTGATGAGAAATTAATGGATAAGGCACCTGAGAAGTTACACCATTTCCATTCAGAGATTTTGAATGAGAAATTTGATCATTTGGGACGTGGTTCGAATTACCATCATCGACAGATGCTATCGAATTTTGATTGGAGTTAAACAGTGTCTAGGGTAACATCTGGCTAATTAAGATGGACAATTATTAAGGCTTAAGTAGCTCACATGGCATGGGCCTTAAAAGTTGTCTAAAGACCTTAGCCCTTGGGTACTTTAGTTAAATAACTATAGTTGAAAAGTGTTGATGATGATGACGGTTGTGAGCGATGAGTACAATTTCATTCATGATTCTCTACCGAATAGAAGTGAATCTTAAATAATCTATAAAGATGCCACTTAACTGCTCTGGTGCAGTGGCTCAGAGAGTGGGGTGATGTTCTTTTTGTGAAAGTGAAATAAGGCCAAACGAATTCGCTTACCCAAATTGCAATAAGGCCAAATGTTGAAATAATGTCTAATTAACGGCGCAGGAACATCAGTATTTGGGATATAAATTCCGAATTATTTTTCGGGACTTTTTAATAATGTACCCAACTTCGCACCAATTGCAAATCCAATTTTGAAATTCTGTTGTTGAAGTTTGGCCTTATTTCTTCCTCTCCAAGGAATGCACACATTTGGCCTTATTTCGTTTGGCATTATTTCATGCCACGAAGTGGAATACAGACTTTGCAAGAGCCTCGCGTGTGTGGCCTGTTTCGGGAGTTAGAAGAAATTTCTTCTTCAGCTGCTGATAGAAACCAGGCTATCAACGAACTCTGACAAACCAGCTTGAACAGGGCCACAACCATTTCCAAAACAGCCACTCAGAGAAGGAGAAATGCCTACGAAATCCGTTCGCCAACGTTCATTAACAATGCTCAAGGACTGCTTCTTGTGGATGAGGAAAAAATACTATACAGGTGGCAACAGTATTGTGAAGGACTTCTAAATGAACAATATCCTCGGATATATTTTCCAAGAGCCATTCCGCACATTGAAGAATTGCACGTCATTACTGTCGAAGAAGTTAGGAAGGCGGTCAAAGACTCCAAAAAAAAAACGAAAAGCAGTTGGGCCTGACGAGATGCCCTCTGAGTTCTGGAAAAAGATGGGAGACACGGGTCCAAATGGTTTATGATTTCCATCTCTTAACTGATTATAGATTCAATGCCCAGCCAGTGGGGGAGGTATTTTTTCTTCCTCCTTGTAGAAAGGTGATAATTACCGTTCAATCAAACTAATGCCAGACACCATGAAGATCGTTGAGCGGGTATTAGATAGACGAATGCGGAAAATCATACGGCTATCTGAAGACCAGTGTGGGTTTGTCGCAGGTAAATAAACCACAGATGCAACCCAAAGTATAAGGATCATGATGGAAAAACATCGTAATTCCTGAAAGGGCTTGCATATGGTGTTGGTTGAATTTGAAAAGGCCTGTGATAGACAACCAAGGGATCTGTTCTGTGTGGCGCTAGGACAACAAGGACTGCCCGAAACCTACGCACAGGAAAACATTGACATGTATGAGGGAGGAAAGATAAAGGAGGTCGCATCTAAGCCGGTGTACGCCAGGGAGGCGCCTTAAGTCCCTTGATATTTATTACAGTCCTTGATTGTGAGCTTGAAGGAAAATTGACGGACCCCAAAGTGCATCACTTATTCTTTGCTGATGATGGAGCCATCATAAGCGAGGATCAAACGTCCCTGCAACGAGCACTTGATGTATAGGTGCAAGTTTTGGAGGGGAATGGATATCGTGTTAGTCCGAAAAAAAAGAATATTTGTATTGCCCGTTCCCTGATCCACTCCGACCTATTTCCGACATTTATTTGAATGGAAGAGTGATTCCCAAGTGCGAAAACTTCAAATATCTGGGATCTATGATAAATAGCAAAGCAAGCTGTGAGCACGCCATTAAGCATCCCGTAATCGTAGGGTGAATGAAATGGCGGGAAAACTCAGCCATCTTCTGTGACCGAAAAATGCCACCTAAATTGAAAGGAAGGCTCTACACCGCGGTTGCGCACCCCGCGTACATACATTTCACAATGTTGGACAGCGTCCAAAAAGTATGAGGGCAAATTAACGGCATCTGAGATGAAGATGCTTCGCATGTCAGCAGGAGTAACAACGATTCATTGAAGGATCTTCTCGCTCTCACTTAAGTTATCTGAAAACCTATACCGTTCTCTCATCCATTTTATCCATCTTGGACCGTACCATGGTATGCTGTGACAAACTTCTTCATCTCAATGATGAATTTTTACCCGATCAGACGGATTTCCAGCCTACCGTCTTTAAGTGTTCTGCGGTTCTTGCACCTTTCATTGCCAATCACTCTAAACGTTCTCTATGTTTTTAAAAAAAATCCTCAAATCTGGAAAGCGTCCTCCTTTTCAGAAGTTTACAAAAAAGGACCAAGGAATGACGTGCCAAACTATCGACCAAGCGATTGCATATACCAAAGGTTTTTGAAAGTATGATATACGATTCATTATCCTTCCAGTGCAAGTCTCTTACCTCTCCCTATGGAAGGAAAACACAGAAGATCGGGTGAAAAAGGCATACGTGGCACTATATGCCACGACAGGACATTCGGCAATACATGGGGATTCAAACCATATGTGATACACTGGCTGTATACAGCGATGGTAAGACCCATTTTAACATATGGCGCAGCTGTATGGTGGAAGGCTACCGAGAAGATATGCCATCTCTCAAGGCTTACCAAATTTCAAAGGACGGCTTGCATTGGGATAACATGGTCAGAACCACACCCACTGCAGCCATGGAGGTAATACTCAACCTCACACCCCTGGACATATACTGCAGTGGCATAGCGGTTAAAACGGCCGTTAGACTCAGGGAGTCGGGACTGTGGTCTTACAGGCCCTACGGACGCGCATCCGTCGAGGCACGATAGAGTGCTTCGAAAGAAACAACAGCCACTGACTATCTACCACACACCTTCGCCTTCAAAGGAGATTCGCTACCATAATCCCAGAAAGGAGCAAATGGATCAATAAAACAGTCACGGAAGAAGGCATCTTCTGTGACACTTTAGGCCTGGGCGTTTCCTTCGGAATCAGCGATGAATCCAGCGTCTTTCAGGCAGAGACAGCTGCGATCACTCAGGCTGCCAAGGGGGTGAAGAAGCGCAAACTGGCCGACAAACAGATCACCATATAGGTACTCTAACAGCCAAACGGCCATAATGGCCATGGAGTCAGCAGTTGTCAAATCAAGGGCGGTGTTACAGTGCAGAAAACACCTAGACGAGATATCAATCGCCAATTCAGTGACCCTATGCTGGGTACCAGGGCAACCAAGAAGCAGACTAGCTGGCAAGATGCGGATTGGAGATGGATGCATCTCTGGCTCTGAAATCTATACAAACTAAGCTCGGTGCACTGACACGGAAAATCGACGTTGAATCCATGAGTAGAACAAACCTACGTTAGACCGGCCTCGAAACATGCAGACACTTGAGGGAGCTTTGGCCAGCGGTAAGCAAAAGGAAATCTGAGGTCATAATCGGGCTGAACCGCAATGACATACGCACACTGACGGGGGTCCTCACAGGACACTGCGCAGTGGGCCTACGTCTGGGCATAATGCACAACGATTGTTGCAGAAGCTGTAGAGACGTCGGAGAGACGGAATCTATTCGTCACCTACTATGTGAATGCCCTGCCCTACAAGCGGAGCGGCTGGGCATAATGCACAACAATTGTTGCAGAAGCTGTAGAGACGTCGGAGAGACGGAATCTATTCGTCACCTACTATGTGAATGCCCTGCCCTTAAAACAAACAGATTCAAGATTCTTGGCAGCTACTTCCTTGAGGAGCTGGAGGATCTGACCGATATTGATCTGAGGAAACTCCTGAGATTTACATATAGATCCGGTTGGTTTTAATACAGCGGACCACCGAGCTGTGCAACTTGTTTCTTTGCGGGTTTTCAAAATTTTGGAAATCTCAACAATGGACACAATGAACCCAAACTGATGGTCTAAGTGAGCCGTGACACCAGTCACAAGGGCATCCATTTACCTAACCTAACCTAACCAACCTCCCCCTATCCGCATGAATTTCTCAAGGGTAGATCCACAACCACCAACGTGGTTCATTTCGCGTCCGTTACACTTTCTGCACTAGAAAGTGGCAATGTAGTGGATTTCATTGCTTCTGACTTCAGTAAGGCCTTTGACAAAATATCTCGTTTGATTCTTTCCAAACTCTCCTTCCTGGGTTGCGATCCCTTCCTATTGAACTAGTTTTCATCTTGCCTCGATAACCGATCTTATAACGATCGCTTTCGCTCAATCTTTCAAAGTCACCTCTGGTGTTCCCCAAGGTAGCTACCTTGGCCCTCTGATTTTTATTCACGCAATAAATGATCTTGAACACATCGTTAAGTTCTCCTCCTATTCCGACGACGCTAATTTCTTTAAAATTATTTCTTTCCTACACGCCTCCCTTTTTTGTTTTGTACATTATTTGCATTATTTATTCGTCACCATAAATTTACCTTAGGTTAGGTTCGGTTAGGTTAAAAAGGGGTATGTAAATCGCATACACCACTGGGCACCAGAAGGGCCCATCGCGATCCCTGAAAACCAAGACTTCAATTGGAGAAAAACCTAAAAAACTTTTTCTAGACAAAGCCCAATCTTCCTGCAGAATTTAACCAGCTTCCTGTGGTCTGTGCCGCTCAGCTTCCCTAGATCCTCGAAGAAGTATTCTCCTAGAAATAAATTTACCTTGAAAAATAAATGGTGGCCGTTACATCATTGGTAATTTGTAATATGCCCTCAGTTCTTCAACAGGTCAATTCAGACTTGTCGGGTTGTATTACATTACCCTGATGGTACATTTGTCACCTGCCAGGCTACGTTCAAGCAACGCTAATCTGAATCGGGGCGCTGGTTTATCATCATACGTTTCCTGAGAGAAAAAATTAAAAAAATCAAAGAATCGATTTCGGCAGCACCAGCAAGTTAGGGAGCTCATCGACCTTGCAGTCATTACCACATTTAATTATTCTCAAAAATAATTTAAAGCTCTAAGACTTATCTCAATAAATATCTATTAGCCCTGAATACGAATACACAGATAATAAAGAATTTCTGGTTGTAAATTTAGTCTGGGAACAGAAAGTCACGCTAAAAATATTGTCGATATCAACAAAAAGATTAAGCAAAGTTTCTTTCATTTACGACTTGACAACTGCAAAATTTCAGTGTGAACGCACCCTTTAACCGATTGCCAAACTGTCAATGTCAAAATATTCAATAAAATCAACATTTTCATAATGGCGAAGAACATGAAGGAAAAACGTTTAGAAATAATTAAAATTTACTACCGAAATTCCGATTCGGTGGTCGCAACTTTAAGAACGTTAACGCCTATTTTCGACCGCGATTCGTATCCCAGTATACAAGCAATTCATAGTCTAGTACAAAAATTTGAGTCAGAAGATTCGCTGCTTGATGTTGCCGTGCCAGTGAGATCACGTTTTGCCCGAAGTGTGTAGAATATTGCTGCCGTAGAGGCATCCGTCGCAAACCAACCAAATCAATTTCACGGCGTTCTCAAGAATTGGGCCTGTCCAGGACCACATGAAGCAAAATATACGAGTACGTAACTGCACAGGTGAGAACCCTCATGTGCTTCATGAAATAGTACTTCATCCGCAAAAAGTCAGTGTTTGCTGCGGTTTTCATGCCGGTGGCGTCATTGGGCCGTTTTTTTTCGTCGATTCGCTACAGAGACATGTTGGAACGGTATTTTTTTTCAGCAATTTCATGACTTGGTCATCAGTGATATGTGGTTCCAACCAGACGGTGCCACAAGCCACACAGCGGGTGCAAAAATCGACTTATTGAAGTCTTAGTTCGGGGAACGTGTTATCTCGAGGAGCGGACCCGTCTATTGGCCGCCGAGATCGTGTCATTTAACGCCTCTAGACATTTTTTATGGGGCTACATTAATCTACTGGTATATGCCAACAAGCCGGCGACGTCAAAGGAGCTCAGAGCCAATATTGAACGAGAAATAGCGGCCGTGCGGGCGAAATGTGCGGCCGAGTCATCGAAAATTGGGTTCAACGTATCGACCGCTGCATACGTTCCCGTGGTGGACATATGGACGAAGTCGAGTTGCATTCATAAATGTTTTGATAGTATTTCAAGCCAATACAATTTTTTTTGAGATATCTCAAATAGTTTGCATTTTATTTCAAAAAGAAGTTGTCAATCTCTCATCTCAACATTTTTGCGTAAAGGTGGCGCTACAGTCCGGTGTGGATCTGGGCCTCAACCAACAAGCGTCTCCAGCCAGCACGATCTTTGGCCAGCTGTCTCCAGTTTCACACGCTAAGTTGGTTAAGCTCCCCTTCCACTTGCTTGCGCCACCAGTGTCGCGGTCTTACTCTACTGCGCCTTTCCTCGGGTGTGGGTTTGAACATCTTATGGGCCGGAGAATTCACGTCCATTCGCTCTACATGACCCAACCACCTCAGTCGTTGGACCTTTACTCTTTTGGCTAAGTCGATGTCGCTGTACAGCCCGTATAGTTCGTCGTTGAATCTCTTACTCGATTCACCGTCTATGCAGACGGGACCAAAAATTACCCGAAGAATTTTCCTCTTAAAACAACCAAGAGTGACCTCATCCGCTTTTGCTAGAGTCCATGCCTCTGCACCATAGAAAAGGACTGGGATTATTAAGGTCTTATAAAGGGTCACTTTAGTTGTTCGAGAGAGGGCTTATTGTTTATTGTTTACAAATTTGCTTGCACATTAAGATTTACATCTTTTATTTTGTGAAGGCTTTGCTACTCAATACTCTTCGTTTAATCTCAGCGCTGGTGTCATTGCCAGAGTTAATTGCGGAGCCTAGGTAGACAAAGTCCTGAACCACCTCAAAGTTATATCTGCCTATAGTGACATTCTGTGCGAGACATCGGTGTTGGGTGTCATTTGTTGATGACATATACTTTGTCTTGCCCTCATTCGTCGCCTCCGTCTCAATACTTACGAACGCGCCAGTGACATCCCGCTGCGTTCTGCTGATTATGTCGATGTCGTCGGCGTAAGCGAGTAGATGGACGGTTTTTTGAAAGATAGTGCCTCTGGTGTTAGCATTTGAGTTTTGCACTATTCTTTCAAGAACGATGTTGAAGAAGTCACATGACAGCGCATCGCCTTGTCTAGATCCTTATTTGACATCAAAGGTCTCGGTGAGTTCTTCACCGACCTTGATGGAGCAGTGTGCTTTCTCCATTGTCATCCTGCACAAACGGACGATGCCAAAACCAGATATTGCTCTGTATAGCTCGTCTCTATAAATGTTGTCATAGGCGGCCCTAAAATCGATAAAAATTTGGTGGGTATCGATTTGGAATTCCTGGGTTTTCTCCAAGATCTGCCGCGGTGTGAATATTTGGTCGATGGTAGACTTTCCTGGCCTGAAGCCACACTAATAGGGACCAATCAAGTTGTTGACGAAAGGCTTCAGGCGTTCACGCAGCACGGCAGATAAGATCTTGTAGGCGATGTTAAGAAGACTAATACATCTGTAGTTGGTGCAGTTCAGCGGGTCTCCTTTGTTGAGGATCGGGCAAGCAATGCTGAGGTTCCATTCATCGGGCATACTTTCCTCCGACCATGTTTTACAGATGAGTTGGTGCATGCTCCTAACCAAGTCATCGCCTGCCGCCTTGAATAGTTCGGCGGGTAGGCCATCTGCTTCAGCGTCTTTGTTGGACTTAAGCTTAGATATTGCTATATTCACTTCGTCCAGGTCGGGTGGACGGAATTGTTGGTCTTCATCGTCCAGGTTGAATGGTGCATTCTGCCTGACAGCGGGATTTAGTTCGTCATCGCCGTTAAACAGTCTGCAGAAGTAGTTCTTCCATATCCTCAGCATCGACTGCGATTCTACTATGATGTTCCCTTGGTCGTCCTTGCTGGATTCGGGTCGGGCTCTGTAGCCTTGGCAGGTTCTTTTTGCCCTTTGGTAAAACTTCCGAATCTCATTCCTGCTGTAACATCTCTCTATTTCCTCGATCTTGGGCTGCTCGTGCTCTTTCTTTTTTCTCCTGAGAAATCGGTGTTCGTTTCTTCTTTTCTGCGCGTAGAGCTCACGAGCAGCCCTGGTTCTTCTTTGCAGCGCAGCTTTGTATGCCTCTTGTTTCGCTGCATGTGCTTGCCGGCACTCGTCGTCAAACCAGGGGTTTCGTTGTGGCGGCCGAGTGAAACCAAGCACATCAGAGGCGGCGTCTCTGATGGCTTTTTGGCAATGTTGCCACTTGTCTTCAATACTTCGCATCTAGTTTGCATTTTATTTCAAAAAGAGGTTGTCAGGTCCTTAATTAAAGATCCTTTATATGCAACCCGTCAATGAAACAAACTTAATAAAAAGGTAACGATACGAAGTGTGCAAATAAATAGGGTGTGGTGCAGACGTACGACCCATTAGTGGCCAAATAGAAGGAACTCAATAAATTTTGGGGTCCAAACTCTTAAGTAGGTGCAGTTGAAGTCGTCGCGTTCGAATGGTACCGTTGTGAGTTAAGGAGTGAAGGAAACAAATCAAGTACAACTTTACTCATTCCCTTGGACATGGGTAAGACCACTGTTTCTCTCTATTGATTAGTGACCTTGGAAATTAAAAGAGATGCGAACCGAACTACAAGGTGCTCCAAGTGCATTACCATCAGAACAAGACGATGCCCTCTGACAGAGGTATAAAGAAAATACCACCGCATCCACCTTAGTGGTTGTGTATCTTATTTCGGGCGTGTGCAACTTACATGCGTATATATTTGTGTATCGCTCGATGAAGTAGTCCGCCTATTTGGATGACTACAATCGATTAGGTAACGACCTTAATTAATTTTCAATGTACCTATCCGCGACTAGGGTATCCGTATCCGAATGGATTCCAGTGTCTTACCTCTGGCAGCAGCTCCACCTTTGGTGTGCCACATTCAAGTCTACATTTTCAATCGATAATTGGTCAATTTGAGTAATTGCGACCGGCAATATCTATTCGATCGTACGCGGATACAAACACAGACGTCAGAGAGGGTAGCGCGGTATATGAAAGCAGCACTATACGTGAGTAAGGCCCCTTCCCCTCAAACATGGGCCGAATGCCGCCGACTAGGAGTCTATTTGAGAAAGGCTTAAGCCATTAATTTTGAGAGCGGATTTACGCATTTAGTCTCATATAAAGTAAAAGCGATTCGTCATTCGCGTGTACATCTGCAGAAGTACGATCTAGGCAAAGCACGATTTTCAATTTGAAAATAAAAAGATTCTGCAGACTCATTCATTAAGGCACATCGTCTTTAGAGGTTCTTCTGCGGCGCGAAGAGGATTTGTTTTTATGGCACTCGTGTAAGAACTTCTTCAGAAGTTGTTATTACCACTTTTTGCCCTTCAGATAGTGCGCTGCATGGGAGATGATGGAATCGAGTGTAGGAACTTCCGGTGGAAAACACTTCGCACGATCTTTGGCTTTTCCTTTCGATTCTTTTTTTTTACGTTTTTTGTTATAGTCCTGTCCTTGTGCGCCGACGACGATGAGAATCTCCGACTCTTCAGCGGAATACTGTCCACACATAATGACAGCACTTACATGTGATAGTGGAAAAGTTTGCTTTAATGGAAGATGACAGTGTTGAGTTTGCAATTTGTCATACATAGCGGACTTCTGATGGGAAGAAGAAATGATGGAATGCCAACAACTGGTTGTAGCAGGAACAAAATACATCCAAGTTGATTAATTTCAAAGGCAGATTGTGAAAGCGTACCATTCGGGTTGGGGTTAAGGAATGCTGTGAGAGGTGAGAGAGCGTTCTACTTAAAGAACGTTGATCATTTAAACAGATTTGTTGGTGGTCTTAGAAATTGTGGATCATTGATATGAACTCAAAACACAAAATATGATCGACAAAATCCCACGGTTAGTTAAAGCGTTCCGCCATAAGTTCAAAGCATCAATAATTCGTTCTCAACATCTGTCCTTGCACAACAGGTCTGAATGCAGCCCAAACAACCTGCGATGAATGTACATTGTAATTGTGAGACCAATGATCACATACGGAGCGGTAGCATGGGCAAAACGAACCAGTCTAGCCACAACAAGAGAGACACTCAGCAAAGTGCAAAGACTGGCGTGCCTGTGCATTACCGGAGCAATGCGTACCTGCCCAACCGTAGCCATGGAAGTGCTATTGGAATTAACCCCTCTACACATCATGGTGATGAACGCAGCAGACAAAACAATCCTAAGGATGGCAAAGGAGGGAATTGGGAGAGGAAAATGCATCGGTTCGAAAAAGTTACTTATTCAAAAAACTCCCACTTCTTGCCATACCTAGGGACGATAGCATCAGGAAATTCAGCTTCGAGAAGAATTTCCAGATAAAGCTCAGCAATAAGGAGAACTGGAGCAATGAATCCACAACAAAGTGGTACACGGACGGCTCGAGGACCGACGAGGGAACTGTTGCAGGAGTGTTTGGGCCAAGAACTAATCCATGGGCAAATGTACCAGCATCTTCCAGGCAGAAATATGTGCCATAGACAGGTGCGTTCGAATCAACCTCGAGAAAAACTACAGGAATTGCAACATAGCAATAATGTCTGACAGCCAAGCAGCCATAAAGGCTCTTGACGCCTACGTCATCAAGTCAGAACTCGTGTGGGAATGCCTACACGGACTGAATAGACTAGGCAGAATTTCCATCTGCTGGGTACCTGGCCATGTTGGCATTACAGGCAAATAGGCAGCGGGCTCTGGCAAGAAAAAGCGACAGAGGAACTCTTCATAGGACCTGAACCGTTCTGCGGGATAGAAGAACACACTCTACGCGAAGAGTTCAGAAGACTGAAGGAAGAAACAAGGACCAAAACCTTTCTCAACCTCCAAAGTCTGAGGCAGGCAAAGAAACTCTTAGGAAACTATAACCAAAAGAGATTCAAAACTTGTATCAGCCTTAACAAAAATAACCTAAGAATCCCAACATTGATGAGAATGCATTAGCTAAACATGTTGCTGATAAATTTGACGTTGATATAAACAAAATCAAATGTCACCGTTTAGTAAAGAAAGACACTGATGTCAATAAATTAAAATTTATGAGCTTTAAATTATCTTTGCCATCTCAAAAAATGGATGATGTTCTAAATCCATCATTGTGGCCAGAGGGTATCACCGTACGGCGCATCAAATTTTTTCCAAAAAACGAGAATGCTCCCTCAAATCAGCCGGGGGAGAATCTGATTTAATCACTGTCGCTATAGCTAAAAGTGTGGCTGTAGCTACTACTGCTTGTTCAGTCGTTGGAATTGGTGCTGTTGCTGCTGAAAATGATGATGTTGCTATTGCTACTACCTCTTGGTCTGTTGCTGGTCTTGGTCGTACTGTGGTTACGGCTGCAAACATGTCCGATAGATCTCCCGCTGTTGCTGGCGCTGAAATAAGCACAAATTGTGTTGGTTCCAAACAATGTTCCTTATATTACCAAAAGATTGGAGGTATGAGAACTAAGCTAAAGCAATTCTATTTATTTACTTGTGAATGTGATTTCGATGTTATAATTATTACAGAAACTTGGTTACATAACGATATTAATAACTCTGAATTTATTAATTTAAATAAATATGAAGTATTTAGGAAAGATCGAAGTGCAGAAATGACAGGTCATGCCTTTGGTGGCGGAGTACTTATCGCAATCAAAAATAACCTGCATTTTGACGATGTAAAGATAAACGATCATGATAAATTAATTGACCAAATTGGTGTTCGCTTTTCTTGCTATTATAAATCAGCTGAAATGTTTGATATAATTTGCTGTACAAGTTATATTCCCCCTCAAAGTTCCTTGGAATTATATAAAATGCATATTGATAATATACTGTCTTTATCGGCTTCCACTAAATCAAATGAATATATTTGCGTCATTGGTGATTTCAATTTACCTAATATTAAATGGAAGTTCTTTGATGATGATAAGATGTGGGTTCCGTTTAATATTTCTAGTGAAAAAGAAATCTATGTAATTGATAATTTCTTTGGTATAAACTTGGCTCAATTAAACAAAATATTTAATGAACCTAATAAATTGTTAGACCTAATATTCTTAGACAATGAATTAATTGCGGAAGTATCGGAAAGTGATCACTCTATAAATGACTGTGATTCGCACCACAAAATATTGAATATGAAGGTGGATTGCTATAAGTACTCTGTCGCTCAAAAACATCCAAATATTAAGCTATACAACTTTAGTAAAGCTAATATCCCTGCTCTGAAAACCCATTTGGCTCATTTTGACTGGCTTAGTATGTTTCAAAATAAAAACACTGGGGATATGTATGCAATCCTCTTAAATATTATACATGAATGCATGAATTTGTATGTCCCACTGAAAACAACGATGAGAAAACATCTTCCGTGGTATAATAAATCCCTCGTAAATTTAAAAAATGCAAGAAATAAAGCTCATAAAACATATATAAAATCAAAAAATGCTGAAAGTAGGATAAAATTTGAAAAGCTAAGGAATGATTTCGAAACTCTGCACAAATTTTTATATAATAAATATATATTTGACACCGAATGCCAGATAAAGTTGAATAGTAAACTATTTTGGGTCTACTTAAATAATAAAAGAAAGACAACAGGTATTCCCAATTCTATGAGATATAAAGGCTTAGTGTCAAAAACTTTAGATGGTAATCTGGAGCTGTTTGCAAGCTTTTTTGAGTCTGTTTACAATTCAAACTGCAACGATGTAAGTAGTTTCTCCAATGTTAGCTTTAACGGAATAACCATAAACTCGCTGCAATTAACAGAATCAGATGTCTTTTCTGCCTTAGGAAAACTTGTTGATAACTCATCGCAGGACTCCGATTGCATTTCAAACTCATTTTTAAAAAAATGTTCTTATGTGCTATTTGCGCCTCTCACAATTGTGTTTAATGCCTCATTAAAGGAAGGTATTTTTCTTGGTAGATGGAAGGTATCATATATTTCACCAATTCATAAAAATGGTTCCAAAGTCGACGTCGAAAATTACAGGGGCATTTCTAAGATCCTCAAAATCCCAAAATTATTTGAGTCCATCGTCAAAGACAAATTATTTTTCCTCGTGAAAGAATTAATTTCACCAGAACAGCATGGTTTTTTAAGAGGAAAATCAACTGCTACCAATCTGATGCAATTCTCTAACTTCTTACATTGCAATATAGAAGCCGGGTATCAAGTCGACACGGTTTACACTGACTTCTCAAAAGCCTTCGATAAAGTCAACACTTGTTTATTGATCCACAAACTAAAAACTTTTGGGTTTCACTCGCTGATGCTGCATTGGCTGGATTCGTATCTTTCCGATAGAAAGCAATGTGTTGCAATAAACGGAATCTATTCTAGATACTTTGATGTCAAGTCCGGAGTTCCTCAAGGAAGTCATCTTGATCGATTTAAAATGTTGTCTGTTCGACGGAAAAATATTGAAATTCTCTTCGTAAGAGACATTCTTAGCTCAAAAACGACATGCCCAGAGCTTCTACTGAAATTTGGTCTCTACGCTCCACAGAGATCATTACGCGATAGACCCTTACTGTTTGTGCAAGCACATAGAACAGTTTACGGTCAAAATGAGCCAATTAATCGTTGTTGCAAGTCATTTAATAGTGTTTGTAATGAAATTGACTTTTCTGATTCCAGAGTTATTGTAAAAAAGAAATTAAATAATGTAAATACATAGCTCAAATTTAATTTAGATGTAAGTTAATATTGTAATCTAGGTTTAGCGTAGTCTGTAAGAATCTTGTATTCGGTAGACAAATAAATAAATAAATAAGGCCTCCTCGCGGGGCTCTGCAGACTCAAGGAGCAACTGAGGAAAATGGGTATATCAGAGGACAGGCTCTGCAGATTTTGCAGTGAAAGTGCCGAAACTCCAGACCAAATATTGGAATCCTGTGGGGCACTGGCCCACAAAAGGATAAGATACTTGGGCAGGCACCAAATAACAGACAAGGACGTACAAACGATGGAATCACAGCTCATTCTCAGATTCATCAAGGAAACTGGACTGAACGCTGTGCTCTAAGGAGTGTGACCACACAAGGATAACTGAGAGCAATACCTCGATACGTTTCACATAAGAGGTATCTAGAGAGGGCTCTGAAAGAGGGCACGAATCTCTCCGAGGCACAAGCAGGGGACAAAATAGGGAACTGATTTCCCAAATAGAATTTCGCAGTTCTAAACGAATTTTTTTATGTCGGTAGAAGAAGGCCTAAAAACAACGTTTGCACAAATAATAGCTTAAGAAAACGCGTAAAAGTCCGAATTTTTTTTTAAGTGTTCGTTTTTAACCTCAATCTGTCAATAAATTCCATTGAGAAGACATTCAGAAAAAAGCAGCATTCAGTGGTATTAATTGTGGGTTCATGCATTAACTAGACTATGAGAGATTGAATACGGATTCAATTCGAATTAAAATGCAAATCGAATCGAAACAGGATTGACTTAATGTAATCTTGGAAAATATTTAAAAAAATGTTGTTAATGTTAGAATGAGAATTTAGGATACTATCCTTTAGAGGTGTGTTTATCGTGTTTCTTATGGGTTTTTCTTTTCTAGATTGAGAATGCGTTTAGTTACTTTGTGAAATCACAAAAAAAAAACCATAAACAGTACAATGTGTATGGGGGGTAATGCTGCCCCCCCTGCAACCCACCTGCTTAGGTTCACTGTTAGATTTTCGATAGGTGCGAGATTAATTCTAATTTTCAAAAACATAATAATCAATAACAAACCCTACTTACATTTTTGTTATCAAATATATATATATATAGATATAGTATATATATTATATATGTATAAATATATGTATGTAATAAACAAAACATGTTCATGCCCAAGTGTGAACACTTCCACTCAAATAGTTTGTTATCAACTTCACCTATCTAGTGATGGCACGATTAATCTAAAATTTTATATTAATCGGTTATTTTCTTTCGGTTAACGATTTAATTGTATCGAATTTTCCCTTCCGATTAATTGACAAAATAATCGATTAA
The DNA here is from genome assembly GCA_949715645.1 of Portevinia maculata. NCBI lineage: Eukaryota > Metazoa > Arthropoda > Insecta > Diptera > Syrphidae > Portevinia > Portevinia maculata. The sequence continues at coordinate 12,998,198 of OX454526.1, forward strand.
TTCAAAAAATAATCGAAAATAATCGAAAACCACTACTACTAAAGCAATACTGTCTAGAAGACAGGACAGATCATTGCGGACACACTAGCAATAAAACATCTGCGCGCACAAGTAATCAGTATTAAATGACCGACGAGGACGACTCTAATTAATTAGTACCATACATCAGCTAATTTTTAATAAACTATTCGGATGCACCACTAATGATAACAACAAAAAACAAAGAGGAAATTGTGGAAATGCTTACCTTATTGAGACCATTGGAACCTATGACTACTCAACTAAGTGGAGAGAATTACGCCACATTAAGTCAAGTAATTCCACTTGCTGGTTGTGGGCGTCAACAAATACGAAAAATTTGTTGTACATCCGTAGTAGCAAACAAATTAAAAACAAATATTTTGACCGCCACTTTGGACAAATGGAACATTCGTTTCTACTGGCAGCATCATCACTCCTAGACCCACGATTCAAACAAATCCATTTTCAGGATCCCATAGCTTTGTGGAAAGTTATGAGAACCTTCAGAAGCGAAATGGCTGAAATCGGACATGGAGACGACAGCATTTGGAGTGGAAGTGAATCGTCTTCCACGGGTGATAATGAATTCGATTTATGGGCTAGCCATAAGACTTTGGCCCACAAACGACGAAGAACAAACAATGAATTAGCACATCCTCAAGACGAAATAAGCTTCTTCCTCAATGCTCCGGTTCTCGAGTTAAAACGAAATGTGCTTGATGCTTGGGAAGAGATGAAATCCGTTTACCCTAAGCTATACACTCTCTCCGAAAATATTGTTTTTTGATTGGGACTTCCGTACACTGAGAAAAAAATCAAATAGATTCATTGTAAAATCAAACAGAAATGACCCCGATTTGGTATTGAATCGATTTGAAATTAATTTAAAAGGAAATGTATTCAATTATTTTTAAAAATTTTTTAACGTAAAGATGTTTGATTTAACTTTTTTTTATTTAAAATTGAATTTATTTCTATTTGCCTTAATTTACTTCGTTCAATGTTGTTTCAAATAGAATTATGATTATAATTTTCTAAATATTTATATATTTGATTCCAAGACGTTTATTGTTAGAAAAGAATAACCTTAAAACCAGTATTATCAAACAGAGAGAAAGTTATTTCAAACATTATTATTTTTATTTATATTAAACTCATTCTATTCAATTTAATTGAATAGTTAGTTGGAAGATTGAAGTTTTTTTTTTATAAATTGATATTTTGATTGAAATTGATTCTTTTGACTGAGACTCATCGATTGAGTCAAAACTACAGTTAATAATAAAAAGGTTGTAATTTTGACAGAATTGTTTGACTTAATCGATAAGTCTTAGTCTAAAGAATCACGTCCAGTCAAAATATCAATTTACAAGAAAAATATAAAAGTCCTTCTTCCAACTGACGATTCAATTTATATTAGGGGTTTCCCTGGTAATCTCCGCAATGCTTTATTTTAAGATCCCTGAGAAAAAACTAAAAATGTATAGAATACTTACCTATCCAAACCTTTTCTTCTTACATAGCTCTACAAATGTGAGTTAAATAGAGATGTAAAAAATTCTTTATCAATAAGTAAAAAAAAACAAATTTCATCATTTTGTTTACAAAAATTTATTTCTGAAATTACATTTTCCATTATTAATAGTGTAAGCGTGTAAGGGAGGACTTGTAAAAAACGAAATATTTTTTACATAACAATTTTTAAGCTTTTTACCAATTTCATAAGAGAATGAGAGTCAATTTTTTTAATTTTAATCTGACAGTAATATACATACACATCGTTACCATCAGTTAAAAGTAAAATTATTTTATATACATTCATAACATCTTGTGAATATGAAACATAGGGACGGGCTACAGTCCGCTTGGGCGAACTGTTGGATACCCTATTCTTATTCCTATCCCTCATAAGTGTGCGTGACAAAAGTCTAAGTATGGTTGAATTGTTAAGAACGCTCTACATATTTTGTTATATAACATTTAAAGGATTTTATCAAAAAAAACGCTCCCTAGCTCAAACTTGGGTGTTTCAATAAAATTGTTTTATTTAATTGTGGGCGTGTCAGTATTCGGATTTAAAAAAAATTAACACATGAGCATAAAGGGCCCCTAGAGAGTATATATTATAATTAATATAATATAATATTTCAGCTCCCTAGCTCAAACTTTGGATTTTCAAAAAAAATGTTTTATTTATTTGTGGGCGTGTCAGTGGGCGGATTTTGAAAAATTTTTATTCCGAGCAGTTTTAGGAGTCATAGATCATATAAAAAAAAACTTCCGCTTTCTAGCTCAAAATTCGATTTTATGCAAAAAAAAAATTTTTTGAGTATGTGGGCGTGTCTGTGGACGGATTTCAAAAATTCGTAAACTTGATTATTTCGGGACCCTAGAGAGTATATGGTTAAAATTTCAGCTCTCTAGGTCCAGTTTAAAGGCCTAATTTTTGCCGACAGACGGACGGACGGACGGACATGGCTAGATCGACATTACTATCGATGCTGATCATAAATATAGTAACTTTTAGGGGTCTACGGGAAATATTAAGGTATGTTACAAACTATGCGTCAAAATTAATATACCCTTAGAATAGGGTATAAAAAGAAGATAAATAATAGTTTTGTTTATAAGTCCTTCCCTTACATTGGACTTGATTTAAGGACTTGTACGTTCTATCTTTTAAGTCGGATTCAATAAATAACTCTGATTGTCGAAGTGAGATTTGTGAAGTTATTTTGAAATAAGTGAAACGTATTTCATTCCAATATCTATTCCATGTTTATATTTGACAATAAATTCCCAAAATTTCAAGCAAGCTAAAGTTAATGACGTTATACTTTTGCAGTACATTTTTGATTGTTTATGTTTTGTTTTCAATATTCATTACATGCATACATATAACAATGTAAAAAAAACAAACAAACTTTATGGTTATCTATTCTTTTTTATAAATTAATGGCCCAATATGCTTTGAGTTTGAATCAAACATAATTTATTCAATTTCACTTTTTTCAAAAAAATCTCAAGTTCGTTCGTTCGTTTCAATACAAGAAGTAAAATAAATATGAATCCTGCTGATTTAAATACACTATACTTAAAAATAATTGTTTTTTTTTGTATTTAAATAGATAAGAGATTGGATTAAGCCAGTTTCTATTTGTCATTATACCCTATTCTAAGGGTATATTAACCCTCTATCGGGTAAGAACGTCTCCAGATTGCCTTTGATTTTTGGCCTCTAGAGCTCAAATCAATTATTTTTTTTTTGCTCAAACTGGTGAAAACCTTGTTAGTGTAGTCTGATTGGCATTGTGACAACATATGATTGCAATTCGACCACGTGTTAAGGTGTTATCATTCTTCAAGTGCAAACAGCCAACAAAATAGCACCAAAAATTGTTTCGCAAAAAATTTTGTTTTAAATTATTAAATAAACATATTTTAAATGAAGTGATCGAATCTATAATTTTACCGTAAGCAGATATTATATTATATTTGGGTTATATGTTATAGTTGAAATAAAAAAATAATGTAAAGGGTGCTTTAGAAACGAAAAATGAAAGACCTTCTCAAGACGGCCTTGCCGGTTTGTGCGTAAAAAATGTCCCCCTCTGTTTCATTGGTATTCACGTCTTTGATGCTAAGAAACACCATTGTATACCTATTATTTTATCATTTTCCCCCTTTTATTGAAATTTTTGTGTGGTAGATGGATCGTTGTAAGCTAAATTATAATAAAAAATTCAACTTGGAAAAATTGTCGTATGATCAATTGATCAAGTTCATCGATTCTGTGGAAAGCCAATATGAAATTTGTAGCATGATGTCAGTGTCGTTGATCCAGACTATGTTGTCGACAACATTGAGTCTGATAGCTTAGATGAGCTGCCAAAGAACGATGAAAGGCGATTGAAGAATGCATCCAGGAAATGAGTGAAGCTGAGACAACAGATGCATTTGTAGAGGCCATACATTTGTCTATAAATATAAGCGAAATCAAGAATCCAGCAGCTTCTTCAACATTTGTTCTTGGTACTGCGGCGGACGAAACTGAACAAACTCATGCCTCAAACCACCCAAAAGAGCCAACATTCGAAGCTACTGGACCATCAGTTCAACCTACTGCTGGTGGCTACACTGGAGGAGGTATACCTTTTTTTCTCAAAGCTCTAAACGAAATTAGGAAGGACTCGGAAGAGCTATCCAAACTGATGTGGAGCAAACGCTCCATGCGTTTACATGTAAACGAAGAAGCTTTTTGTGGCGATTTATCACAGTGAGAGGTGATTGTTTTTTTAGTAATTTTGTTGATCAAAATTACATTATTTTATTCATAGCCAATCGTATAACAGCGGGTAAGCTGCCGACTGACAGAGAAGTGAGCAAAGAGAATAGAGGATATTAAACAGAATACATGACGTCAATCCAAGGAATCGATGTGAACACTGTTTTGTGGCAAGATAACAAGTGTGTGCGCCTGGCATCTACATATGTTGGTATTGAACTTTTCACCGGGATACATTTTGATCAACAAACAGCGAATGCCACTCGGTATAATAGAAAGGAAAACAAAAATTATTGAAATAAACTACCCGCAAATCATCCGAGAATATAATGCTCACCTGCGTGGTGTTGATCTAATGGGCAGCCCTACGGGTCGGTATCACATTCGAACTAAGTGTCGTGACATTATGATTAGACTCCTCTACCATTTTGTGGACATGGCCGCTACAACTGTATTAATTCTATACGAACGTATACATAGTGTGAAATCAAATAATTCCAACCATGTGTCCGAAGAAGAATACCTTCTGCAGCTTCCACAATTCCGTGAGGAAATAGCTGCTGGACTTATTAACTGCAAAGAGAAACGGCCTGTAGGTCAACCATTATCGGCTCAAATTGTTGATCGGACAATATCACTAATGCCTTGCACACCAAGTTCATCAAGTTGAGCATGTTCATTTTGATGGCGAAAATCTTTTTTCAATTTGGGTTGATAGAAAAGGTAAAAAATTATAAACATTGTAAAAAGTTGGATACACAAGTCATTTGTTCCAAATGCAACATTCATTTATGTGGAACAGCCGATAGAAATTATTTCTGGGACTACCACCATAGAAAATAATATATTTTATACCTTATACAACCCCTTTTATGAATCAAACTTGTTTGATACATAAATATTTACTTATGTTATTTATGTATTATTATTTACATACAAACCGGCAAGACCGTCTCAAGACGGTCTTGACTATTTCTCACCCAGCGGTCGTTTCACACAAAACTTGTGCCTGAAAATTTAAACTTAAGCTTCTTTTACCTGAATATACTTGGAAAAAAAATTTCAGTTTAATCTGACGAATTTTACGAGTTTGTCCGTTAGAGGGTTAATTTTGACGCATAGTTTGTAACATACCTTAATACTCGTATTGCCCGTAGACACCTAAAAGTTACTATATTTATAATCAGCATCGATAGTAATGTCGATCTAGCCATGTCCGTCCGTCGGCAAAAATTAGGCCTTTAAACTGGGCCTAGAGAGCTGAAATTTTTACCATATACTCTCTAGGGTCCCGAAATAATCAAGTTTACGAATTTTTGAAATCCGCCCACAGACACGCCCACAAACTCAAAAAAACAAAATTTTGGAAAAAATCGAATTTTGAGCTAGAAAGCTGAAATTTTTTTTATATATGATCTATGACTCCTAAAACCGCTCGGGATAAAATTTTTTCAAAATCCGCCCACTGACACGCCCACAAATAAATAAAACAATTTTTTTGAAAATCCAAAGTTTGAGCTAGAGAGCTGAAATTTATAATATATACTCTCTATGGCCCCTTTATGCTCATGTGTAAATATTTTCAAAATCCGCCCACACGCACGCCCACAATTAATTTTTTTTTTGAAAATTCAAAGTTTGAGCTAGGGAGCTGAAATTTATAATATATACTCTCTAGGGGCCCTTTATTCTCATGTGTTAATTTTTTTTAAATTCGCCTACTGACACGCCCACAATTAAATAAAACAATTTTATTGAAACACCCAAGTTTGAGCTAGGGAGCGTTTTTTTTTTGATAAAATCTTTTAAATGTTATAAAACAAAATATGTAGAGCGTTCTTAACAATTCAACCATACATAGACTATTGTCACGCCCACTTATGAGGGATAGGAATAAGAATAGGGTATCCAACAGTTCGCCCAAGCGGACTGTAGCCCGTCCCTATGTTTTTTAATTAGATTTCAAATATGCTTCTATTTGAAAAAAACTCATAGTACATTTTTCTCAGTGTACCATCCGAACGGTTTTTTTCCAAAGCAGGTAGGTGCAACTGCTACGGAAAAGCGGAATCGTTTAACGATAAAACACCAGTCAGTACTCCTCTTTTTGAATTCAGTTTTTAACAAATAATGGTTTTTTTTCTTTATGAATAAATTAAATTAAATTTAGTGAATTAAATGCTTAATAAATTATTTTCGTACCCAGCAAACAATTTATTTTTGAAATTATTTTCTTTTTCATGACAATATCAAATTTTAACCGAAAAACCGATTAATCGGTTAATTTTGTTGCGATTAATAATCGCTCCCTTCGATTAATCGCATGATCAATTAATCGATTAATGATTTTGTTTGCCATCACTACACCTGTCGTATACACCCACCCATGCAACCATTTTGACATTTTTGTCAGTGATAAATTAAATAAATTTGTATGGAAAAACTCTAAATTTGCAAATATTAGTTTCCTTAAGTAAAAATTGATGCAGAACATATTCTAAAATTATAATAAACATTTCCACATCAGTTTTTCGTAATTCGAAATCCTGTTTGCGAAACCATAACCCACAATAGACCAATAGATCGCAGTGTAATATATCCTAACAACATATTATTATTATTAGGCATTCTCTGGTATGAACGTCAATTATTCTTTCCATTGTTTTCAGGAAAAACGATGTCAAGCTTATAGGATGTTAGGATTTAGGTAGTTCACTAGGTTTTTGTCTGGTTATTTAATAAATACAACATTGACCTCCCGCCAAGTGCGTGGTATGTAGATATCCCCAGTTGAAACTGGACCTTTAAATCATAGCCATGTTGCTAAAAGAATCCTCTTTTATGATTAACCTTGGATTTGATGTATGCTATCTTCCCTGACTGTGACAACTGCCCCCTGGTATTCTTCTTCAAAATAAAACACTAAAACAATCCAACAACACGAACAATAATTCAGCTTATACATACAAAACCTACTAAGCGCAGTAGACACTAACTTAGCAGAGGTCAGTTGACCCGGCTAACAGCGCAGCTAAATTCACCAGAATCAAAAGCCTAAGTACACAATAACGCTTACATAATACAATAACTATATATTCGTCAACACTATGCACAAATAGTTCGTTAAAGCCATCTGTTTGCGTCTCACAAGTTGTGATTCACAACAAACACAAACCTTATACAAAAAAAAACGCCTCTCATGCACACGCAAGCTGCTGCTACAAGTCATGTGTGTGCCTCTAAAAAAAAGAATGTCATTTCGGCAGAAGTCTGCCCAAAAAACCACATCGCAGCCGCACTCTAAACCCCCTCTGAACAACCATCAACCGTGCGGTCCCACGTGAACTATAATGCGTCAATTCAAAAGTGCTGCGATGTGGAACACAATAATAATTATTCCGGCAGAGCTAATTTATGTAGACCGCTTGGATGTTGGTTTGATGGATGTACATTGGGTACCTATCTCCGACACTGAGTCTTTGTGAGATATTCGTACTCGAATTCCCGTGCAACGACTCCGAACACCAACCAGTCGTCCATTGTGTTACGTCTGCGCCAGCGATTTCGTATAGATAAGCTAACTTCTGCGACTCTAACGCTTTGCGACACATCTATGCATGTGAGATAGATTTATTGGCGATTTTACCTTGCCTGCCGCTAGTTAATTAATATTATTCAATCGCGAATGCGCATTGTTTTTGCGTTCCTTTTTAATTTTCGCATTTTTTTGCGCTCTCATTCCAGTTTAGATGCAGCGTCAGCTTTAAGGAGAATCCAATCCAGCCAGTACAATGACAGACTGCAGCAGCATTCAGGGCTCGACTGGTTCCTCGAACAGCGATGTCATATCGTCGACGCGCAGCGCAATGGTGTCGAATCCCAGGATCCGAGTGATTCGAATGGTACGTCCTAATTCGCGTCGAATTCTGGTTACGCCTGACAACAATGTGACGTTCGGATTTACTATACGTGGTGGAAAGGAGTTCGGCACGGGATTCTTTGTCTCGAAAGTGGAGAAGAGCAGTGAAGCTGACGTGAAGGGATTGCGGGTAAGTGAGAGTGGTTGAACGGATTGATCCGGAACAATATGTAGGTCATGTATACATTTTTTTTATTTTTTTTTATCGCGGAAGTTCGTGTGCGTCCACATGACACAATTTGTATAAAGTTTCACTTTGCAGTTGAATCGAAGTCGCACCGAAGGAACCTTAGAGAGTGGAGTTTCGCAATACTGAATGATGGATGCGATTGCGATGATCATCATGACGAGTGGTGTGATGGACGTGTGTTTTTTTGTTTTGTTTTTGTTGGTGATTTTCTTATGCGACACGCCGCCGGTGAGGTTCCTTTCCGTTGAGATTTGTATGATAGCAGCAAATTTTGATTGTTTTCATTAGAACAGAAAATACACTTACAACTCCATATGTCACCAATTTCAAGGCCTTCGAGTTAAACTGTACTGTGACATTTACACACTCTAGACAGGCTCGAAGTAATAGTGTTAAGATTTTTTAAATCTGCCACTAGACACGCCCACAATTGAAAAATGGAAATGAAGATCGTGTTTACGCCCGCTTTTTGACAAAAACTTTATTTTTTTCGATAAATTACTAAAAAAAAACACGTAAACAACGGTGGTTATAAATTATGAAGACAATATTCTTCTTAAAAATTCGCCCGTACAAAGCTTTTTGTCACTCCTACGATGTGGGGCGTTTTAGACAAATACGTGGGTTTTTTTCAAATTAATTTCTTAATTTAAAAAAACGAAGAAGAGGGTAGTTTGAGTTCGATTGTATCAGTTCCTCTTTCAAAAACAGAAAGGAGTTCGAGGCCCAACGGTACAGTAGCCTCACACTGATATCTCTCAAGGGATTCGAGCAGCAGGTTGGGGTTCGATTGTTTTAGTCAGAGAACCTGCACTCCTGCTAGAGAATAGAGCGCGTATTGAACTTCAGTCGCTTCAATTTGTATTCGTTTTCGAGGGTTCGGTAAGGCACCTGGGGTTCGATTTCTACCAGTCACCCCGTATTGCCCGCTGAGCAGGCAAAAGGGCCAGAACTAAGGTTCGATTTCACCAGTCCTCACAACCACAACCCCACGGCAGGTGATTCAGGGTTCCCAAAAGGCTGAGAGACTGCTGGTAACCCATTGTGCTATTATAATGGACCGATATAACGGTCTACCTAACCCAACCTAAAAAAACGAGGAAACAGTAATAACAAAATATGTATACCGTTTTAAAAACTCGTCCAAACACTTCTGGGTACGTTTGACCGAAGTTTAAAATTTTGATCATTTTGTAAAAAGAATAATTTCAAAATCTACAAGCCCAATGCAACGTCCACTTTCGGGGATATAAATCTGCATAAGGTATTCAACAGTTTTCCCAAGCGGACTGTAAGGCTTCGCAGCAACAGATCCCCTGGTTAAGTTGGACACACTTAGACCAATAAAAAGGTCCATTGTGATACCACACAGATATATCTTCTTCCTACTCGTTGAACCAGTTGGAGGTATTGATAAAGCTTGAAAGACTTGTAGATTCGACATTCGATGTTAATGAGATCGTTGAGATCATTGTAAAAGAAAGATCCCAAATTGAGTTTTCGTCTTTGAGAGAGAGCAGGGCATATGCATCAGAGAAGGCGGAGAATAGTTTCCTCCTTCTCCTCGTCCAAGCAGCGTCTGCAGAAGTCATTTGTATGGACGCCAACCCTTACACCATGCTTAACTATGGTACAGTGTCCGGTGATTACACCAATTGTAGCACCATTGTGCAGGCTCTTCAGAGAGATCAAACACAAGCACACAATCTGTTTTGACGCTAGACAAGTGTTGCCACTTGTCCACCTAAGGTTAGTTCTCTCAATGGCCACCCTCATAAGCGAGTTTTTTATATAGCAATTGGAGTGCCTAAGGGAACTTTATCAAGTAGAAGGGGCAGAATGGTTTCTTTTCTGGCGATTTCATCAGTCCTACAGCCCTGGAATATCTCTGTGTCCCGGCACCCAGGATAGACGAATCTTGAATTGCTCCGCCATCTCAACGAGAGATGATCGGCAGTCTAGGACTACGATGTAGTTTGTGGAGACAGAATCCAGAGATTTTAGCTCAGCTTGGCTATCTGAGAAGATTCAGATGTCCATAGCGGATATCACGTTCCTCTTCAGCCACGATACTTACTTACTTACTTACTTAACGGGTTCCCGACCCGTGAAGAGTCTACCTGAGACACTGCAGCCTTGCATCATCTACGATCCCGAGCACGTTGCTTCCAGTTGTCCAGACCAAGCGCTCTGGCATCCGCGATGGCTTGGTCTTTAAAACGGAGGTTCGGTCTTCCTTGTATTCTCGAACCTGGGGGCTTGAATTCCAAGATCCTCTTAGCTGGAGCATTATTGTCCATTCGCTCGATGTGGCCGACTCACTGTATTCGACGTATTTTGACTTTTTGGACTACATCCACATCTTGGTACAGCTCATAGAGTTCGCGGTTGTATCTTCTCCTCCATTCGCCCTCCTCGCACACAGGACCAAAAATCCGCCGAAGAATTTTTCTTTCGAAGGAGCCCAGTATCAGCTCTCCCTTCCTGCTTATCGTGCAGCACTTGGCGCCATAAAGCGGAACTATCAGGATAACCTGCCCAGTTGTTTTGCCAAATCAAAGCAGCAGCGGTTTCCTAGGGTAATTCTTCCCCGGATCTCCACTAAGGTGTTATTCGTGGAGTTCATGTTTACTCCGAGGTAGATGAATTCCTTAACTACATCGAAATTGTTGCTATCAACATCCTATTCCTTGCGCTTCAGTGAATAGGTTTCCTTCGCTGTCTGCGTTCCGGTTTTGAAGCAAGCAGCCAGTTGCCTGGCTTTCTTATAGAACCTCTGGATGTTGTGACGATCGCGAGACTTTTCGATCTCCTTGAGCTGGGATACTGCGTAGGCCCTCTTCTTTCTATGCAGGATCTTTTTCTCCTCCCTTCTCCTGGAACGATACTTTTCCTCGCTTCCCTTGTTTTGCGCTGCAGCATTTTCTTGTGTGCATCTTCTGTCACCTTTTTCCTGTACACGCATTCATCATTATACTACTGGCTCTTTCTCTGGGGTGGCTGGTACCCTACAGTGGCATAACTGATTGTTGGCGTCTGTGGTAGGTGAATGCACAGTGGAGAGTTTCATACTCAGGCGCTCGCTGTAGGCTCTGGCTAATCCAGGTGTGCTAAGGTGCCCAACGTCGAATTTCTTCGCAGCCTCTTCTCGTTGGACAGTCGAACTCTGAATCTAGGCGCAACAAGAAATTGGTCAGAGTCGACGTTTGCCCCTCGGAATGTGTGCACGTCGAGGATGTTGGATGCGTGCCTCGCATCGATTAGCATATGGTGGATTTGGTTGGCGGTTCGACCGTCTGGAGAGCGCCAGGTTGCTGTGTGGATCCTTAGCCTTGGAAACCTAGTGCTACTTATCACCGTATTACGAGCCGCTTCAGCCACGATAATAAGACTTCTTTAATCACCATGATTTCCGCCTGAAACACGCTGCAGTGATTAGGGAGACGGAAAAAGAAGCTGGTTCACTGGTGATCTGAAGGCATATATCACTGAAAAGTGGAACCAATCTATTCATAACTTTGGTGAAAGTAAGATAGTTGTTCTTGATATTTCTAAAGCATTTGACAGAGTTTGACATCAGGGTCTTTAATCGAAAATGAGTGCTTTTAGGATCGATGTGTCTTTTCTTCAATGGATTAGAAGTTACCTGTCTGGCCGATGGCCGTTCAATCCAAGTCGTTTTGGATGGCTATAAGTCCGATACCCACCATATAAATGCTGGCGTTCCCCAAGGCTCAGTTCTGTCTACGACACTTTTTAGTATTTTTATTAGTGATCTCCTGTCTGCCACTTCTAATACATTCCTTCTCTCAGTTTTTCATATTCGTTTCATAATTTTCGGCTACCTTCTTCTTCGGCCGTGATGCTGGAACGTCAACGTATGTTAAACTCATTAAACTCTGATCCAGCATAATCCATTGGGGTGAAGCCAGCAGGGTAGAATTTTATGGTTCCAAAATGCAATGCTGTTTCCTATCATTGAAGCGTAATCCAAATAACACTCCGTTATCCATGATCATTAGTGACATACAAAAATAAATATATTTTAATATACACTGCAGCTCCATCATAGTTACAACAAATGCAGACGCAAGACTAAATTCGTTTATTAATCATTGGTTTGCGGAACCAATGGCCTTTATGTATTCCTCGGTTCACATGACTCTTTCTCTTATTTATATAAGTTGCATCTGTCATTCATTTGCATCGCGTAGAGGAACTGTTGCAATTTGTCTTCTAATTTTCCTAAACTAAATGTTCGAATAAAGCCAGATAATTATTTATATCTTGTTTCTTACGAGGTACCATTTGCGGCTTTCTCCTTGCAGTTACCTAAATCACACATTGGATTCAGTAAAGTAGTAGTCGATAGTTGTTTCAGGTAATTACAATGCTTTGGCTATGTCTTGTAGACTGTTCCAAACGCTGATTGATGACTTTTGTTATTTGAATGGCGATATCTTCTGTGGTTCCACCTTTCCTTGAGACTATACTCTCAATTAAAGATATATAGGAACTCTATAAAACCTGCACTGTCAGTAAATCAGTTCCATGTATCACTGAATAAAAATAAAGAGCATCGGTGTAAGAACACAGCCTTGTAGCACTCCATTATGTTAAATTCTTTCCTGCTACCTGATTGATTTATTTGTCGATCTAAAAAGAGAGATGCATTTCATTGAGCCAATGAAGCATAAATAAACTAAGAAAAGTTGTTTTTTGTTTCCAAAACAAAGCTTCTTTCTCGGTTGCAGCGATTCTGTATTCCTCTCTGTCTGCTGCTTCTATATTGGCTTAATTTCACTTGCACTCTATACAACAATACTTACTTAACTTAACGCGCTCCCGACCACTGCAGCATTCCATCCTCCGCGATCCCAGCATGCTGCTTCCAGTTGTTCAGACGAGACCAAGCTGTGGCATCCGCGATGGCTTGGCCTTTAAAACGGAGGTTCGGTCTTCCTGGTCGTCTCATACCTGTGGGCTGAGAGTCGAAGATCGTCTTCGCTGAAGCATTATTGTCCATTCGGTCGAGGTGGCCGAGCCAATATAGTCGACGTGATAGAGTTCGCGGTTGTATCTTCTCTTCCATTCGCCCTTCTCGCACACAGGACCAAATATCCGACGGAGTATTAGCTGCCCTTTCCTGCTTATCGCCCAGCACTCGGCGCAATAAAGCAGAACTGGCAGTATCACTGTACGCCGAGCGAAGACCGGCACAACACTCCCCCCCCCCCCCCCCCCCCCCCCCCCTTTGTGGTATATCAGTGTTTTGCAGAGCTAACACTTGGTCCTCCGAGTAAGTTAGGTTAGGTTAGGTAGGCGGGCTGGCTTAGTGCCACAATCAGGTCAAGGGTTGAGGGTTGTCCCTTGCTCATTTTTAACTCTGTCTACAAAAACAGAGATTAATTACTCACTGTGTTGTTCGATACAAACCATCCTGTGGATTTGGTGAAGTTCATTATCCTGTCTATCGGTGTGCTGGAGAGCTCGTCTAGGTCATGGAAGAAATGTCTCCCCAGGAATCTGTACCTGATGTATTGGAGACCCGGGCAATGACATAGGAAGTGGGTTGTATTCTCGAGAGCTTCCTCGTCGCCACAGCCTCTACAGAGTTCTTCTTCCGGCATGTACAATTTCCTCATGTGGTACCGCAGAGTATTGTGCCCCGTTAATATTCCTACGAGGGTCATATATTGATTTCCTATCCTTTTTCATGAGACTCTCGGTTCTGGCTCCATTGAAGGTTGGCCATAGCACTCTTGTATCTAATGCCGTCCATCTAAGGTTAGCCTCTCTTATTGCCTTTCTCCCTGCTTCAAGCGTGAGTGTGCAAGGCGGGATGCCAAACCTTGTCTTGCTAATTCATCCGCTCTCTCGTTGCCTAGAATGCCTTCATGTCTCGGAACCCAGCAAAGTGATACCTTATGCTGAGTGCCAAGAACCTTGAGTTCTTCGCGACAGCATTTCACAAGCCGAGGAATTAGTTTTAAACGCATTTATTTTGCCAAACCGAAGTGGCAACAGTAGGGTAGTTCTTGTGGAGTTTATATTTACTCCGAGGTAGGTGAACTCCCTAACCACCTCGAAGTTTGTGCTATCAAAATCGACGATTTGCCCTTTTCGGTGGACATGTGTTTTTTTATTTGTTGAAAGCACGTACTTCGTTTTGTCCCCATTGACCAACCAATTTTGCCTGTTCTTTAATCAGCACGCTGAGATCGGCCGATGATGTCGATATCGTCCGCGTATCCCAGTAGTTGGACGGATCTGTTGAAGATAGTCAGCCCTATCTTGAATTCCGAGGGAATATTTCTTTCCCCCAAATTCGTGTGTTCCCAGGAATAAAATTCACCTATCGCCAATTTCCCCCGAATTCGATTTCCCTCGGGAACAAAAATGTCACCTCGAAAAGAAAAACAGCTGATTTCGAAAAGTTTCTGACAATTATATTTGGTTAGAATGAAATATTAAAATTTTATTTTTGTTAAAGAAATATTTTTTAAAAATAATTATTAGCATTGCATTAATTGTTGTGGCTGAAGATTCGATGAGATGGAATTTAAGCGACAACGTTCAATTAGAAGACGCTTAAGACATTCTTCAAATCCGTTGGAACTGCCGCAATCACTGTATGTAAACATGGAATCTGTTGATTTTTTAAGAATATTATTACATAACTCTGCTTTGAGCTTCCAAAAATTGTACAGGGTTTACAAACCTGCATTCAAATACTTATTTGACGTGCAAGAAATTTCTTCGCCACTGCCTAAGAAGGCCTTCGGAATTTCACCGATAATAAAAATATTGCTTTGGGTATTCCTTCGAGCGCTACTTTCGTTCCGATAAGGTTGAAAATTGCTTCTTCTATTGGAGAAAACTTTTGTTCTCTGTTTGGGCCTACTCCAGTACCATTTCTCATCTGTAAATTTATGGCAGCCTTTTTTCGCACATATTTTTTTGGTCATTCCAAACCTAATTATAAACTTTTTTACTAATACAAGGTGGCGCAAAAGTCATCTTCCTATCGGAAGAAGCATAATTTTTGCAAATGGCGGCAAATGTAAATTCTTCTTTGATATTTGTGAAGTTAACTGATACAGAAAAAACTTAAGACACCAATTAACATAATCCAAAAGCAGAACCAAAGTTTTTCATTCATAAAAAAAAATACAGCGAAAGAACATCGGGTGACAACTTTTGCGCCACCTTGTACATAGGATACAATAAAGAATCGCACAATAATTTACCCTTTTCCACTTAAGAATTGATTTTGATGGCGGCCCTACACTGTACCAACCATTTTCTAAAATCGAGCAATTTCTTCCTTACTCCTTTTATGAAGTCCTCTGGCAATGCCTGGACTCACACCCATTAAATTAATTAAAACATCGGGTTGCTGTTTTTGACATACTATTCACTAGATTTTTCAATTTTCAGAAAATAATCAGCCTACTTGTCTAGCTTCTCATAAATTCTTCAACTTAATAATGGCGGAAATATCCGAGGTAAAATCCAATACACATTCCCCCGATTTCTCATTCACGATTGGTATATTTTTCCAGGGAATTATTTTCCCTCATCCGAACATCATTCATGATTGAGGAGTATTGCGAAGTAGGAAAAATTCCGAGGGAATTTTTAATTCACGATAAGGCTGAGTGCCTTCCGTGTTGAAACCTGCCCTGCGCACTTTCTGCTCCAGAACAAGATTGAAGAAGTCACATGACAGCGCATATCCTTGCTGGAATACCGTGCAGGTTTTAATTAGTCTTTAAGAGCTGTTTACATACCGCATATTGCACCCCGTATTTTGCGGTGCCACGCCACACACTGGATCAGTTTTGCCGGGATCCCAAATTCGGCCATCGCCACTGGTCGATGAATGCTATCATATGCGGCTTTAAACTTGATGAAAGGATGGCGAGTCTCGACTTCAAATTCAGTGAACTTTTGCAGGATTTGCCTTAGTGTGAAGATTTGGTCCATTGTCAATCAGCCGAGCCGGAAGCTACACTGGTAGGTGCCGATTAGTGTGTTGCAGAACTGCTTCAGTTGGATAAGATCTTATATGACACATTTTGCAGGGATATTGTTTGTATAAAACGATCAAATATGGTGGTTTCGAAGTGGCCCTTGATAAGGTGCACTCAGACCAAGATAAATTGTGATGCCGGTGAGAAAGGTGGGTCACACTCTCTGATCTAGAACCAATTTCTTTTCTTCATGTTGGCCATGGGGGTTGCTTGGGTCATGGAAGAGTGTAGCCCTTATAATGTTGGCCAGGGTTGGACGCGCTTACATAGAAAGCGCAGAACTGATTGATTTTCCTTTTTATTGCTGCAGCTTGTAGGGATGTCCAATCTCTATTGCGCATTTTAATTATCACTGTTGGAATAGAGTTCCTTTTTGATGCTCATAGGTCTTCTACACTGGCTTAACTGGTTCCTAGAGTTTTATTTTTCTGGCGCATCGACGTCTAAACTTAGCAGTCGACACTGGTTCATTGATGTTGACTACGGTCATAATATTTTTAAGGGAACAGCCTTGTTTAGCGATTTCTTAAGCTTTACCATTCCCTTGTACTTCACTATGACCTGACATAGCAAAGAGTGATGTCCATTACTTATTTCTCGTTTACAGAACTTATCCACTTAACCCTTTCGATCCGGATGGGACATAGAACAAAGGTGTATTTATAACTTGGATGTCCCATCCGGATCGAAAGGGTTAAGTGGCCATTATCATGGAAACAATATGAGGCTAAATGCTTTTCCAACACTTAACCTTCTTATCAAACCTCTTTCATGTCTATACCAGGTGGGCGATCAAATAATTCGAGTAAATGGCTACCATGTTGAGGACGCAGTCCATAAGGAGCTCACTCAATTCATTTCCAGTCAAGACCGGTTAACCCTTAAAGTTCGAGGTAAGATTAGCACGTTAGCATGTAAGCATTATTTCATTGTCTTTTCCTTCCATGTTTCAGGCATTGGAATGCTTCCAATAAAAGAGTAAGTCGACTATTTGAAACGCCATCTATTGCTGTTTTAACACCTTTCTTAATTTAGCAATGAAGGCGATCCGCTTACATGGCACATAGTTCCTCGAGCAGCACTTTCGTCCCTGAACCCCATCATGGATGACTACAGTGCCGCACAGAAGGATGTACGCATAGTCTTGAAGGTAGCGCCACGCACCAAGCTTGGACTGGGCATATGCAAAGGACCCGAATGGAAGCCAGGAATATTTGTACAATTCACTAAGGATTACAGTGTTGCCAGGGATGCTGGTCTACGCCCGGGCGATCAAATTCTGAGTGTCAACAGCATCGACTTTTCGGACGTGCTCTTCAGCGAAGCGGTTGCAGTTATGAAAAGCGCCTCTACTCTGGAGATGATGGTGCGCTCTGGTGCAGGATTAGACTTATTTCCCGGTGAATCAAGTGGATACAACAGTTCAGCCAGCAGTGTAACTGGTGATCAAAGTCCATGCTGGGCTGACCAGTCAGCCAAACGATTGAGTTCGGTGCGCGAGGAGCCATTATCGGGGAAAATTCATTGGCACGATCGACGGAAAAATTTGCAACTTACGTCAGCCATGCAATCGCCCGCCTCCTCGTCCTGCTCCACGGCCACTGTTAAAGATGAGTCCAACAAGACCATTATCCAACTTTCCGAAAGCGGCACACTTATCAACAACACAATGGTTGGCAGCCACGACAGTGGCGCATCTACTACATCATCCGCCTCATCGTCTTCCATGTGCGATGATTCGAATCTCAAGTTGAATTTCATAATGCCTCCCGAGCAGGCGAATCCACAACACCACCGAGTGCCGCATATCATACCGCCGCCCCCACCGGCGCCCGGTAATACGCAAGAGCATGCTAATGGTAAGATCGCTGACATCTGCTTCGTGTCACGTCAGAGCGAGACAAAGACAATTGTTGTCGAAGTGCACAGAAGCGCAACCGATGGGAACAACCAGAAGGGTCGCGCACCATCACCTCCAAAGCCGCCACCACCATCGTCGATGTTAGTGGAATTCCAGGCGAATAGTATGTCCCATAACACAGCCAGCAACAACAACACTCCCAGATCGCCATCCACAGCCAGCAGTAGCATGAGCATGGCCGGTTCTATAAGCGGAACCAGTTTATGCAGTGCCATCAGTGATGAGTTGAAAAAGCGTCGCGAGGTGAGTTTAAGAAAATGACTAACAAGCTTAAAGCTTTCATTTGAATGGTTTGTGAATTTGCTCATCAGCGACAAATCAGAGACGTCAACCCGGACGAATGCGAATTACTGCAGCTGAGACAACAATCACGGCGCATTGGAAGTTCGAATTGTGCCGACGATGAACGCAGACACAGTGCTTTGATGGATGAATTCAAGCGCGCTCACAAGCGGATGTTCCGGAATGGATTCAAAGAGACAGACCGACTGGTAAGTTGGAAGCGCTTTCAAAACCAAATAAGCTTGCAATTGAAGAGTTAATTACTTATCCCAAAACATGGTGATAAGAATGTGTGATAAGATAAGAGCACGATAGACATGTTTGCGTGGCGTTGATTGCCGCCTGTTTATTTATTGCATTTATTATTATTTGCACAGACAAATGACGACGTTTATTTTTTCAAAGAGGAAAGTTAAATATGAACGTAGAGGAATATTTTTAGGAATTCACGTGGAAGGTGTTGAAGAGCTGTTAGCTGTGGTTGTACAGAAATAACAATACCAAGTGCTATCCATTTTGTCGTTGCTTGTTATTCCATTAGGTGTTTTGAGATTCTGACTGATAACGGAAAAAGTTCTTTGTCTGAGATGTTCTACATTCAGTGAAATAGATATGTAGATACTCTTAAGACCTGATTGTTCAATAAATCGGCATTGGAGTGCTTTTGTAAGCAATGCACCATTTGGAAGGGAAGTTTTTGTTATACGATTTTGCCAAGTTGTTTGTAGTAAATTACTCCTCCTTTTTCACTGTCCTGATCCACAATTGCTCCGAAGATCAATTTTTGTTAGATGCGTGGCCAACTCAATGTTTAAAGATTCAATTTCAAAATATCCGTCAGGATTTCGAGCAAAACACAATTGCACCACGGCCTTATTAAACTTCGACCTAAAAAGATCTTTTGTACCGTATGGGCCAGAAAAATGTTAAACAAGTAGAATTTCCACTTTCCGTATAAAGCGGACAATTTTACCATTAGAAGAATTCTTTATGTCCTCGGGGCTCATTTGTTTCCTGAAAAAGATTTTCTTTCTAATTCCATTAAGGGCTGGACATTCACATAAAATTTGTTCAGCTGACTCGTCCTCTTCAAGACAGAGTCAGCACTCAGGAGAGTCTACTATTCTCATTTTGTGTAGATGATATCTCAAACCAAGGTGACCAGTAAGGTAACCTACTAAGTTTTTGATATCATGCCTGCTTAGGCATTTTGATTGAAGGGCCGAATGGCTCGTTTGGCCTGTCTTAGACCTGTGATGTTAAAGTTAAAAAGTTAAAATTTATGGTTAGAAACAAAAAAGTATGACATACGCGAAGGTCTAATGATATGATGGGAAAGGTTGTTTTTTCTAGATTTTTTAAAGGCATTCGGTTGTGCAATATTGATTAAAAAACTGAAGGCGCAATTTGCTATCGATATCACTCTATGTGGTCTTGGTAGATGGGAGACATCGGGCCCAAATGGCCTATGAATCTCATCTCCAAACTGATGAGAGGTGATCCAATGCCTAACCAGTGGAGGGAAAGTTTTCTTCATCCTTTATACAAAGAAACATAGGGACGGGCTATAGTCCGCTTGGGCGAACTGTTGGATACCCTATTCTTATTCCTATCCCTCATAAGTGGGCGTGACAAAAGTCTAAGTATGGTTGAATTGTTAAGAACGCTCTACATATTTTGTTATATAACATTTAAAGGATTTTATCAAAAAAACAACGCTCCCTAGCTCAAACTTGGGTGTTTCAATAAAATTGTTTTATTTAATTGTGGACGTGTCAGTAGGCGGATTTAAAAAAAATTAACACATGAGAATAAAGGGCCCCTAGAGAGTATATATTATAAATTTCAGCTCCCTAGCTCAAACTTTGAATTTTCAAAAAAAAAAAAAATAATTGTGGGCGTGTCAGTGGGCGGATTTTGAAAATATTTACACATGAGCATAAAGGGCCCATAGAGAGTATATACTATAAATTTCAGCTCCCTAGCTGAAACTTTGGATTTTCAAAAATTAATATACCCTTAGAATAGGGTATAAAAAAATTATTTTATTTATTTGTGGGCGTGTCAGTGGGCGGATTTTGAAAAATTTTTATCCCGAGCAGTTTTAGGAGTCATAGATCATATATACAAAATTTCAGCTTCCTAGCTCAAAATTCGATTTTTTCCAAAATTTGGTTTTTTTGAGTTTGTGGGCGTGTCTGTGGGCGGATTTCAAAAATTCGTAAACTTGAATATTTCGGGACCCTAGAGAGTATATGGTTAAAATTTCAGCTCTCTAGGTCCAGTTTAAAGGCCTAATTTTTGGCTACAGACGGACGGACATGGCTAGATCGACATTACTATCGATGCTGATCATAAATATAGTAACTTTTAGGGGTCTACGGGCAATATTAAGGTATGTTACAAACTATGCGTCAAAATTAATATACCCTTAGAATAGGGTATAAAAAGGCGACACGCGAGACTGTGACAACCACCGTTCAATCAAGCTGATGTCACACCGATCGTTAAGCGGGTATTTGATAGCCGAATGCGATAAACAATATGGCTATCTGATACACCGCTACAATCCAAAGTAAATATAAGGGTCCTGATGGGAAAACATGGTGATTTCTTAAAGGATTTGCATATGACGACAACTAAGGGATCTGGTATAGGTGGCGCTAAGACAGCGAGAAATTCCAGAAACATACGTACAGATGATGATAGACATGCATGAGGGAGCAAAGAAAAGAGTAAGACACCCCGCTGGCGTCACTGGGGAGTTCTCAATCAAAGTCGGTGTACACCGGGAAAGCGTGTAAAGTACCTTGATATTTACTACAGTTCTTAATTATCTTACTTAATTAATTAACGGGCTCCCGACCCGTGAAGTCTCTACCTGTGACACTGCAGCCTTCCATGCTCTGCGATCCAGGGCACGCTGCTTCCAGTTATCTACACCAAGCGCACTGGCATTCGCGATGGTTTGGTCTTCCCTGCCTTCTCGAACCAGGCTGCTGGCAGTTGAAGAACCTATTGACTGAAGCATTATTTTCCATTCCAATGTAGTCGACGTGATTTAGCTTTTTGGACTACATCAACATCTTGGTACATCTCATAGAGTTCGCGGTTGTATCTTCTCGTAAATTCGTCCTCCTCGCACACAGGACCGAATATCCGACGGAGTATTTTTCTTTTGAAATAACCCCAAAAAAGCTCTCCTTTCCTACTTATCGTCCAGCACTCGGCACCATAAAGCAGGACTGGTAGGATTAAGGTTCGATAGAGCATGCATTTTGTCCTTCGAGTGAGGAGTTTTTAACCAATTTGTTTCGCTAAACCGAAGTAGCAGCGGTTTCCTAAGGTAACTCTCCGCCGCATCTCCACTAAGGAGTAATTCGTGGAGTTGATGTTTACTCCTAGCTAGATGAACTCCCTAACTACTTCAAAGTTATTGCTATCAAAAGTGAGGTTTTGTCCTGGGCACTGGACACATGTTTGTTTATTTGTTGATAGCATGTACTTGGTCTTGTCTCAATTTTTTTTTTTCATTTTTATCTATAATTTCACCTTTACATTTTACATTTACATTGTATTATCTGCAGAAGATTGTTTTTTTTTTTTTTTTATTTTTTTTTTAAAGATTAGATATAGATTTAGTACAGAATGCAATTCATCATTGTTACAGAAATTCCATATAAAAAGATATAAATTCATATATGTATCTACTAGGATATATTACAGCTTTATACATTTGAGTTTAGATACTTTTCTTAATATTTTTCAAAAATTGTGTTTTTGGAAGGTTATTTAAATTTGAGTTTGCTGGAAGCTCGTTAAATGTTGCTGGAACAGCTACAGCATACTTTCTTCGCCCGTACGCGTTCCAGTATCTTGGGACCAATAATTTGTTTTGTTGTCGCCTGCGGGTGTTTACTGTCTGTTGAGTTGGTTGCTTGTATGTGTTGTCATCTTTGAAGTTTGACAGAATCTCCATTTTATACAGCTGATCTATAGTTAGGAACTGTCTGTCGTTTTCATCATGTAAACGTTGTGATTTCTTTATCATCTTGCCGTTGTAACTGCGGCGCGTTGCCCCATGCCAGAATGCCATACCTCAGATGAGACTCCACCAAGCTGAAGTAACATTGCTGAAGCACGACCGCTGGACATCGATTGCTGAGTTTCCATCTCAATTAATTTTTTGGTTAATGCCTCTATCTGGTAGCTCCATTTAAAGTTGTAGTCGACGACGACGCCCAAGTACTCACATATATGTAGATACGAGGGCGGGTCAATAAGTCCGTGACTTTTTGAATTTCTGACCTCTTTACTGAAACAGCAACACTGCTCCTGTCAACAGGCATCTGCCAGTTGACTCCTGTCAAAATTTAAACTTGCTGCATCAGTTAGTTTGTGTTTGACAGCTATTTTTATCAGACTACTCACTAATTTGAGGAGAAAATGGAAAAAAGTGAATTTCGTGTGCTTATTAAGCATTATTTCTTGCGAAAAAAAACCATTACCGAGACCAAGGCTAAGCTTTAAAAAGACTATGGGGACTCTGCACCATCGATTTCAATGGTAAAAAAGTGGTTTACTGAATTTCGTTGTGGCCGTACAAGCACTGAAGATGCCGAACGTCCTGGACGCCCAGTTGAGGTCTCTACACCCGAAACAATCGAAAAAATTCACGATATGGTGTTGGCCGACCGAAGATTGAAAGTGCGAGAGATTGTGGAAGCCGTAGGGATCTCGCATGGCTCAGTGGTTTCAATTTTGAATGATCACTTGGACATGAGAAAGCTTTCCGCAAGATGGGTGCCGCGTTTGCTCACAGTCGACCACAAACGCAATCGTGTAACAACTTCACAGGAAGGTTTGGCATTGTTTAATCGCAATATGGAGGAGTTTTTGCACCGTTTTGTAACCGTGGACGAAACATGGATCCATCACAATACACCAGAGACCAAACAACAGTCAAAACAGTGGGTTTCTAAGGGTGAATCGGCGCCAAAGAAGGCCAAGGTGGGTTTGTCAGCCAATAAAGTTATGGCGACTGTTTTTTGGGATGCACGCGGGATAATCCACATTGACTACCTTCAAAAGGGAAGAACAATCAATGGGGAATATTATGCCAACTTATTGGACCGATTCAATGACGATTTGAAAAAAAACCGACCTCATTTGGCCAAGAAAAAAGTTCTTTTCCACCAAGACAATGCAAGGGTGCACACACATGTGCAGTTGCCATGGCAAAAAACCATGAATTGGGCTATGAATTGCTCCCTCATCCACCCTATTCTCCAGATTTGGCTCCGAGCGACTACTTCTTGTTCCCAAACCTGAAGAAATGGCTTGGTGGAAAAAGATTTGACTCCAATGATGAAGTCATCTCGCAAATAAAGGCCTATTTTGAGGACCTCGACAAATCATTTTTTTTGGAAGGGATAAAAAAATTGGAGAAGCGTTGGACAAAGTTTATAGAGCTCAAGGGAGACTACGTTGAAAAATAAATTTTTTTTTTTATCAAAAAATCTGTGTTTTATTCCAAAAGTCACGGACTTATTGACCCGCCCTCGTACATTGTCCAGGATTGTCGAACAATCGTCGTTGGCTCTAAGAAGTTGATGACTGTTTACCTTATGTAAGCAAGCATAGTTGTGCATTTTTATAGTTAATTTGTATTTTAATATATGCGGGGTTCGTATATGCATTACTCTAGTTTTGTTTGCGTTTATTGCCAATCCATTGTCATGACACCATGTAGTGACCACATCGAACTCTCTCTGCATAATTTTTTCAGCTGTTTCAACATCTTTATGGTTTACGATAATTGCCGTATCGTCTGCATATGCGAAAACTGTGCTATGTTTAAGAGCTGTAAGCATCTCATTTACTTCAATATCAACCAATTTGATTATCTGCTTGAAGGATGTAGACCTATGCCAGACATTTATATGAATGAATAAGTGTGAAAAGCTCAAATATCTGCTATCTGCTATCTAGCAATAGCGAAGCAAGCTGTGATGACGACATTAAACATCGCTTAAGCGTAGGGTGGATAAAGTGGCGGGGTTTCCTATACCATGCCAAAATGTTTGCATTTTGTCGGTTCATTTGAACAGCCGCACCTGCAAAAAAGTCAAAAAACGGCAAAACACCATATTTTGTTGAAATACAAATTTTTTTTTTATTTCTATCAATTATGTGTCAGTTAAATATTGTGTGCCTCTACCATTGGATATAACCTCGAAAATTCCATTTTTCATAGAGTCATATAAACTTTTAAGGTAATTCAAAGAAATGTTGGCCCAAGAAGCTTTAATTGCAGCAATCAGCTCTTCATTGTCTTGATACTGCTTGCCTCCTCTAAACATTTCACACACTAGCCATCCCCAAGCATTCTCAATAATATTAAGATCAGGCGAATACGGCGGTTAGGGAGATATTTGAGTGTTTCCACTACTAATCCATTCTTTAACAACGCGTGAATTGTCTGTAGGCGTACTATCTTGCTAGAAAATGAATAGAATGGGTCCAAAAAGCTCCTTTATTGCATGAAAAGCTGCTTCCAGAAGAACTTTGTAAGAAACACCAGTCATTTTGTTGGAAACGATTACCAATTCAAAAGCTCCATAGTATGAAATTGCGCCATTTTTTTCATTTCGGAGATCAAAGCACATCATACACTGGCGATCACAAGGATAGGCCATACATTTTGCAATCGATTTTCAGTCTTTATACCTGTTGGAAATTTTATACCCAGCAACTTTTACTACCAGTGAACAGGTACATATTTTCCAACAGTAAAATTAAAGGGTAAACAGAAAATGACCGCTGGAATTTCCCAAGATCAAACAATGAACTACTTGAAAAGCGTATAAAAATATGCGCCACTAGAATGAGGTCATTGCGAATATTTCGTTGCGGGAGTTCACGTCAGCGATTTTTTTTCAAAGTTTTGTTAAGAATATTTTAAAAAGTGTTGAATAGAACGGTTCTTATTTAGTTAAAATGAAATGGGTTCCGGAAAGACTTTGACAGCGACAGAAAGAGGAAATATAGATGATTTCAAGGAAAACTTGTAAGGAGGCAAGAAGTAAGACTGTTGTAACCAGTTATATTGTGGATCCACAACACTATGGGAAAAATCAAAAATTACGCACGGCTGAAGCAACAACATCGCGAGAAAAGCGGGTTTTTCTACGGCTTGCCTTAAATTCTACTCTACCAGTGACTAAAATAAGGGCCAACAGCGGAGTATCAGCCAGCATAGTGGTACTATACAGAGAAGAAAACTAAAAAAGAAACCTGTTTTGAGGCAAGTACACAAGGAGCATAAATGAATTTCGCAAGAGAACATGTCGCTTGGAGCAGTGAATGGAAACGTGTTGCCTTTTCGGATGTAAAAAAATAACCTTGACGCTGCTTACAAATTGTATTTCTATGATCTAAGAAAGGAGGAGCTTATTTTGGCAAGACATAACAGCCGTACGTCAGGTATAATGGTGTGGGGAGCTATTACTCACTATGGTACAATCGAGTTGGAGTTTTTGTCCACAACAATGAACGGAAACAACTACAAATGTTGCTGGAACGGTCATTTCCAAAAGTGAAAAACATTTTTGGACCCCTGTCTTGGATATTCCAACAAGACAATGCCCCTATCTACACTTCCAGGGTTGTTAGAAGTTCGATTCAATCAGAAGACGTGGAACTTTTGCCATGGCCGCCCTATTCACCGAACTTAAACATAATCGGAAACTTTTGGGCATCGTTATCTCGCAAAGTGTATGAAGGCGGCAGACAGAGACAATTTGAAGACAAGGACACTTTAATCGAAGCTATTCATGATGCCTGAACCCAAATTGCTCTTAATTATTTAAACAAAGCTGTATGATTCTAGTCCAAAACGTCATATTATTAATTTTTTCCTTTTCTTCAAAGGTTTTGCATGTGGCCTCATCCTAGTGGCGCATCTCTTTATACGTTTTTCAAGTAGTTCATTGTTTGATCTCGGGAAATTCCAGCGGTCGTTTTCTGTTTACCCTTTAATTTTACTGTTGGGAAAATATGTACCTGTTCACTGGTAGTAAAAGTTGCTGGGTATAAAATTTCCATAAGGTATAAAGATCGAAAATCGATTGCAAAATGTTGGCCTCATCCTTGTGATCGCCAGTGTGTATACGAGTATGTATATATTTTTAAACATAAAAAAAAAAAAAAAAAATAAATAAATATAAGTACATACCTAATGTACAATTTATGTCCGTTTTTGGAGAAAGTTTGGGAAAGGAACCATGAAAACCAAGAGCTTTAAGTATGCGGAATAAAAATTCTAAGACTAATTAAGGACCCCAAAAAGAAAATGCCGATTTTCGCTCTGATTGCTAAAATGTTGTGAACAACACATGCAGTGCAGTGCGATGAAAAACGATCCCCACTTTATCTGGCCTTATTTTATTTAAAACTTCAGTTCAATTGTGACATTAGCCGTGTTTTTTTGCACGCTGATATAGGATCGGCACAAAAGAACGTTCATCGCCGCTTAAGAAATCCTCAAAAAAAAAAAATTGGCAGGACATTAGCTGTAAGTTGTGGTTAAGAAATTTGTATTGAAAATCCTGAAATTGAAAAATATTTACTTCCGCCAATTGAAATTGATGCCAACTTCTTATAAAAATATAAAAAAACCATTTCGTATTAACAGATTTGCTAAATTCAATTACCCTTATAATAAAGTTGGAAAAATAATAATAATAAAATCAGGACTAAAATATTCGGCGGAATGTGTCAGTGGTCGGTGAGATGTAAAACTTTGACATTTCCTGAAAAATTCATCGCAACAATTCATCAGAAACAAAGAAAATGGGTTTTGGAAGCACTGTTTATCCCCGCTAAAGGACTTACCGGCGATAGCTATCGCCGCTAAAGTTAGCGTATATAGGATAAGTTGTTGTTGTATTTTACATGCAAATTTCAAATTATCCCTATATCCGCGTGCAAAGAAACACGGCTATAATAAAGAAAGTCATAGAGAAAATAAAAATAAACAAATACCTTAAAAGTTAGTGCGTGCTTATTTTCTTTGATCAATTTGAATATTTTATTATACACAATATTTATGATTCAAAGAGGACCGCAAAACTGTCGCCAAGTGTTAAAATAATTTAAATATCTTAATACTGAACCCATCTTTGTAGTTCGCAGAAGTTGATAACTAACCCTTTGGCGTTAGAGAGTTAATGATTAATTCTTTGTTTTATTAGCATATTTTTTATTTATATTTTCATTGCGTTTTATTCTTTGACTCAGCCCACGCCATAAGCCCTGGTCCTTCTTTTGGTTGTGTCGAAATATAAGTCCATACAAATTAATATGACTACGACTAGAAAAGAATATTATAATTTCAAACGAGGAGCAGCTGCTAAACAATTAGCTCGATACAAACCAGTTTGTAACTCTATCTCTCCTATCGTAATTACGATTCTTTAACGACTCACTTCATTCGTATGGGTCTATTCAAAGACCATCCATTTATGGCCCCATAAAAGTGCGCTTACTCAAATGCATAAGAACTAAAGCCGTTCAAAGCGTTAGTAGCGTCACTTAGGTTTACAGCAATTCTTCTCACTTCCTAATGGGCCAGAGTTAGGTTGTAGAACGTACTTAACAATATCCGCTGTGACCACGACCTTAGCGTGGCTCATATAAAGCATCACCAAATGTTCCTTTGATAGATACGTGTCTAGGCCATTTATTATTGGGTGGGTTATGAATGAAAAACATCGCGTCTCGCATACTAATGATTGTGATCAAAATTAAACTCAAAATAAAGTACCACCGTCATCGAGATCAACGACCCCTAAAAATTATGTACATATCTGCGACGAATTATGCAAAAGATACAAATTATCATCTGATTCATGTCACCGTATCTAAATCAAAATTATTTTTTGTAAATCATGAGACACTGCTTGGATCGTACTGTGTATGCTGATGATGATGTCTTCACCATCGAGATCTGTTACAAATTTCTTACCACTACGGCCGGCGCGGCGTTCCGGCGCGCGCCCGTTTTATGGTGTATCTGGGTCGAGCGCCAGATTAATGATCATAGAAAACGTTACGCTTGTAGATGCAAATTGCAACCTGCAACCAACACAATCTGCGAATGCGTCAATAAAAGAAGTCCAAGAGAGGAGAGAGAGAGAGAGAGGGAGATGAAAAGCAAAAAAAAAAAACGAAAACTTATCGCTTCCCTGACTTTCATCTTGCATCTTTTATCTGAAAAGAAGGTTGAGAAAAGCTTCAAAGATACATTTAAAGAAGGTTAGCTCTGGGTCTGGCCTCTCCCTTTTTTCCATACCTTTTGCTGATCACGTGGTATAGGTGATGCGATCACATTTGGACCACAAGTATAAATCAGCCGCCTCTCTCACATCTCACTCACGACAGAAAATGAGGCCAAACAAACACACAAATTGTTGTTATTAACACAAAAAATAATAAAACTGACAAACCGGAGAGGTGTGCGCTCTGACAAGCACACACGATGAAGACGCTAACACCGATAACACCAATCTGTGTATGGTGGGCCTGCGCAGGCGCGACTATGCCACTGAGTTCAGTGATCTCTTTGCGGGAGAGCGGGATCAATGTTATTAATTATCTAACTTTGATTTACGGAACTTTTAATTGAAAACGTTGGACCAAAAAGGTAAAATTTTCTTTTCGCTTCTTTGTGCTTCTTTCATCAGCGCCATCTTTGGCAGAATCAGATTTTATAATCCTCCATCGTCGTCTGTAATTGTGGTTTATTCACCAAAAACGGTGTAAAGAGTTACATATTTGTACTGATTTTTATCTCTTTTGTGTATCTTTTGCTGTTAATTATGTCACTAAACGATAAATACTTTCACAACACTTTTTTTTTTGTTTTCCGCCGGAAAAGCTCTGTCTTATATACCTACATGCGCACTCTCTGTGGGAATCTTGTTTTGTAAACCCAGTTCAGTGCGTTGACTCTCATCAAAATAAAATAACATTATTAACCTGGCAGCGGATTGATAGTCAACTTCACAGATGTTTAAATTAATTCAAAGTTTTATATATTTTTCTTGCATGCGGTGTGAACTAAGTTGGAGTGTTACGTGCGTATATGGCTTTTGATTAATGGATGGAGGTGGCTTTTTGGAAAAGAATTCCATTTGCATTTCCATATCCATCGATGGAACAATAAATCTTTGTTTGTTTGGGTAAATAGTATTTTATTTTCGTTAGAACGCCCGTTTCATGCCAGTTGAGTTTCCGTTAATTGGCGTAATTTTTTTAGCACACTGGTTTGAGAGACGAATGGTCAGTATACGGATTTGGGTACCCCAAAGGAATGGAGCTATCCATTTCGGTGATTTTCTCTTTTTTTATGGTCATAATTGTACAAAGAATTGCCTTTATGTGACTTTAGGGCAATCGATTGATTCATTTCGAGTACGGCTAGCAGCGGCATGCCACATTTTTGAACTGGAGCGAGGCATGAAAATCAAGAAAGTTAAATTCACGCTTTTGTTCAAGCCCAGATCAAGGCGATTCATATTAGTTCAATAGCAATTAGGATTTGTGTAAATTAAGTAGGTTTATTTTGACAAGAGATGTATCCCCAAGCGCCTTAAATATTTAATTTCAAACAAGCAGTAGAACTAGGGTTATCGAAGGTGTACTTTATGTTGAAATATGCCATCCAAAAGTATTACTTCGCAGTCACGAATGGATAAAAAAGCTAGGATTGACCCTGTTTTTTACTTTCTCGTATAGTTAAGTATTACTTTAGAGCAATCGAGCTGAAATTTCGAACTCAAACTGAGTATGAGGTATGATATAGCTAACGACTTTAGTGGTGTTTTTCTGCAACTCAGTTATGACTCATTCGTCATTTTATCTGTGAACCAAAAACAAATCTCCACTCAGTATTATTTTGTCAGTGAACCCAGAACTCAGTATATTTAATATTGAACCAGACGGCGCTGAAATCAGTTGAAGGTAAGGGAAACATTTCGATTTTGTACCATGGTTACCGATGAACAATTTGAGAATGTCGCACAAAAATTCGTCGAAAACCAAAAAAGGATCTTGTTGAAAAACATGCTAATAACTTAATATGGAATATTAGTCTGAGATATTTATTTTACTTATTTATTTATTTAGCAGATTCTGCTTTTTATAATTTGTTTACAAAAAAAAGTTCACTGTATATAATATAAATTTGAATTTATAGTGCTTAACTATTGTAAGGAAATCTGTTTCTTATAAAATTCAAAATTTGTCTTTTAAATCTAATCAAGTTGTATTCAAGTTTAATTTAATGCGGCAGTGTATTAAATAGCTGACAACCTTTATGAACAATACTATTTTGACTAAAATCTACGAGATAGTTTGGCAATCTGAAGACATTTCTATTTCGTAGTTCGTATGGCTGTGTTTCGCCGACTTATCTAAGGTATTTTCTTGGATAACTAGGCAACAAATCGTATTTAATTTTGAATATAAAACAGAAAACATTCAATATAATTCTTTGTTTAATACTAAGCCACTTTAACGTATTCAACATTAACGCTATCGACGTTAATCTATTGCACTTTAAAATTGTTCACATTGCTTTGTTTTGCAGTCTTTGTAACTTAGACAACATAAAATCTGTACATAAAAATATGTAGAACAGTACTCAAAGTGAGGCTTAATCATCACATTATACAAGGTGGGCCAAAAGACATCACCCTATTGGAAGATGCTCTTATTTTTGCAAATGGCTGCCAATGTCAAATCTGTTTTGACGTTTGTGGACTAGACAGATGTAGAATACAAGTGAAATAGCCATGAAGCGATACACTCCCCAAGAACGCGGAATAATCGTGTCTATTTTTCTGCGTAACAATTCGTCTGTAGTGTTGGCGCAGCACGAATTCCGTCGTCGATTCCACGACCGTCCGACACCGACTGCGCAAATACTGCGCCGTTTGGCCACCAACCTTGAATGGTATGGGACCACACAAGACGTTGCCAAGAGTGGCCGGCCCCGGAGCGCCCGTTGTGCCGAGAATATCGCCGCTGTTGACGAGGATGTCGAGCTGTCGCCGAAAACATCGACCAGACGCCGTGCCTCGCAATTAGCCATCAGCCGGTCGTCCCTAAGGCGAATTTTAGTTAAAGACTTGCGCATGTTCCCGTACAAAGTCCAGTCCGTGCATCAGCTGCTGCCTGTCCTACGCCCAAGCCATCCTGAATCTCGAGGACGAAGTGGACGATTTTTCGACCAAAATCATAATGAGCGATGAGGCTCATTTCCACCTCAGCGGGTACGTGAACAAGCAAAGCTATCGCTTCTGGGGCACCGAAAATCTACGAGTAATGCACGAGGAGCCATTACACCCGCTCAAAGTTACTGCATGGTGCGCTGTTCACGCTGGATGAGTCATCGGGCCATTTTATTTCGAGAACGCCGCTGGTCAAACGACAACAGTGGACGGTGCGCGCCATAGGGCCATGTTAAGCGAGTTTTTTCTGCCGCAATTGGACGAATTAGGACTGGAGGACAAGTGGTTCCAACAGGACGGAGCTACGGTACACACTGCGCGAGCCACAACCGATATTCTGAAGGCGGCGTTCCTGGGTCGCCTCATCTCTCGTTTTGGCGATTTGCACTGGCCCGCAAGATCGCCCGATTTAACCGTTCCAGTCTTTTTTTGTGGGGTTTTTTGAAGTCCCATGTTTACGTGAACAAGCACGAGACCATAGAAGCCCTCAAGGACAACATTCGACACGAGTGCGAGAATCTGTCGTCCGAAGTTCTCGCCAAAGTTATGACAAATGCCATAAAACGATCCCGTATGACAATCAATTGTGACGGCGCCCATTTAAAGGTTCAAGTAAGCATAATCAAAATACAGAATCGAAGTTTTTCATTTAGAAAAAAAATGAGAGCAAAACAACATCGGATGACTTCTTTTGGCCCACCTTGTATTATATGTATTTGTTGCACAAAATACTGATATTTTATTACGTATTCTCCTAAAAAATGTACCTTTTTGAAAAAGCTTAGTATCTATTACAACACCCAAGTATTTAATTTGTTGAACTTGTTCAATTACTCTATTATCAACACTTATCCTAACTAGAGAATCATTTTTGAATACTATACATTTGGACTTATCTAATTTTTTTAATTAGAGCTTGATTGACGTTAACCAGGTACTTATCATAACCAGATCATCTTGGAGTTTTTATTCGCAGTCGGCGATGTTTTTCCCGCTTATATAAATGAGTACATCGTCAGCGAATAGGGCAAGTTGAGAATGTTTTATTACATTTTTTATATCGTTGATGTAGATGATGAAAAGCAGTGCACCCAACACTGATCCTTGCGGAACACCAAATAACATTTGAATACTATTTGATAATACTCCATTTACCTACTTTAGTTTTCTATGACCTTCAATTGAGAAACGACTGAAACCACTTCAATTCGTTATTCCTAATGCCAAATTTTTGTAAATTCAGGATTAGGAAATTTCTATCGATTTTCTCATAGGCGCTTTTCAGATCTAGGAAAGCTGCGCAATTACATTGTTTTTTTTTCGCGACCTCTTCTTTCCAACTAATTATCACATTATTCAAGGCTGAATGTTTTTTTCCGAAAACCCTACTGGCATTTCAGAAAAAGATTGTTTGCTTAGAAATACTCTTCCACTTGGATTTTTACTATTTTTTCCAGCACTTTTTCGTAAACGGGGAGCGCGTTAACTGGCCTATAGTCTTCATACATGACGGATTTTTTTATTTTTGGTATGGGGGCTATCACAGACTCTTTCCATGTTCCGGGAAATATTCCGCTGATTAAGGACGTATTAACTAGTTTAAGAAATAAGGGTCCTTAAAAGCTAAAAACATATTATTGCAAAGCGGCCAAGCGATGAGTCCCGTCCAAAAGTCATTAAGGGCTTCTGATCCTACCAATCACCTTTGGCGTTATAAAGGTGATTGGTGATTGGCCTTGCATGATTCTTTACATACGAAAACTTAAGAGTTACGATCAAACAACCAGTTTTCAAAATCGTAATCAGAACCACTTCCCAAAATAAGGGCTTGCTTGTGTAGAGGGCAGATCTAATTCCCTGGCAAACTCCTTACAAAAAGAAGATAAGAAAGGTTCTCTAGAGACAGAAATGTAGAAGTTAGGCTCAAATATCCTTTTTTCATAATTGTAACCAGAACCTCTTACCAAAGTAAGCGCTTGTGGTTATTCGCATTTGGATCGCATACGTTTAAATATTTCACCTCAAAAATGCCCTAAATATGATATGGTTATTTGGCCTTTTTGTGACATACGTACCTAACTCCTGATTACATTATATGACCAAATATCATGCTTATCTGTCAAATTCAGTCTGCTCATTAGTGGTCAGATTCATTAATGGCAGATTTCTGTCAAATATGATCAAAAATTTGCCACTTGGCTTAAAATCTAATCAAGCTTTAGTATATCAAGTCACCTTATGTGCCTTATTATACCGGAACTGCTAATATTTTATTATGAATATTCTAAATTATACTTCAATGACAGCAACGAAAGTCGCAAAAAAGGGGGCAAAAACGGCGACAGCAGTCGCATACCGATAACCCTGGGTACTCGTAAAACTTTTTTTGGTTTTTGTTTTGCCAATAAAAATACGGTGTATTTTTTCTGATCTCAATGATAATGTTGCTACTGAGTTGCAGAAAAAACACCTCTTAGAGAGAAGTCGAAAAAAGTATGTATTTCATTTCTGCCCTTCTGTCAGCGAGGCTTCAGCCACGCTGGGTGGACGGATTTTCTTCAAGCTTCGTATGTAGGTTTTGTAGGGTTATATCTCGCAGCCATTTTTTTATTCTGTCATTTCAAATAACGGTACCTCTACCTATCATACAAATGGTTTTTTCAACATACATAAAATAATATAAAATAATTTCGATGCAGATTCGGTAAAAAAATGGCGTAGCTGTTTAGAGGATCTCCTTTCTTGATGATCGGGCAAACGATGCTGAGGTTCCATTCATCAGGCAAACTTTCTTCTGACCAAATCTTGGAAACGAGTTGGTGTATGCTCTCTACCAGGTCATCTCCCGCTGCCTTAAAAAGCTCGGCATTTAAAGCAAGCTTTGTTGGACTTAAGCTTGGATATCGCTATCCTCACTTCGTTTTGGTCAGGTGGACGGAAGTCTTGGCTTTTATCGTCCAGGCTGAATGGTTCGTTCTGCCTGACAGCATAATTTGTCTCGTCTTCGCCGTTTAACAGTCTGCAGAAATGGTTTTTCCATGTCCTCAGCACCGACTGTGACTCCACTACAAGATTTCCTTGTTCGTCTCTACAGGTCTCTGTTCGGGTCTTGTTTCCGTGACACGTCCTGTTTACCTTTTGGTAAAACTTCCGAATATTGTTCCTTGAGTAGCACCTCTCTATTTCCTCGATCGCGCGCTTCACATGCTCTTTCTTTTTTTTCCGAAGAAGCCGATGTTCTTCCCTCCTCTTTTGCTCGTAGAGCTCACGAGCTGCTCTCGTCCTTCTATGCAGTGCCACTTCATAAGCGCTTTGTTTTGCTGCATGCGCTTGCCGGCACTCCTCGTCAAACCAGGGGTTTCGTGGTGGTCGCCTGGTAAAACCGAGCACATTAGTTGCGGCGTTTCTGATGGCTTCTTGGCATCGATGCCACTGGTCTTCGGCACTTGATGCTGACAGGATAGGTTAATGGATACGCGATCGGCAAAGGTTCTGGCGGTTTGTTGCGATTGTAGCCCCTCAACATGAAATCTCCTCACAGTATTTCCTCGTTGTTGTGGCCTGCACGATATCCGCATTCGTACCTTGGCTAAAACAAGGTAGTGGTCCGAGTCTATATTGGCCGCTCTGAAAGTTCGGACATCTAGAATACTGGAGGCGTGCCTTGCGTCGGTAGCAACATGATCAATTTGGTTGACGGTTTGATGATCTGGTGACCGCCATGTTCCTTTGTGGATATTGAGGTGAGGAAATCGTGAACTAGCTATGGGAACATTACGCCCCGTAGCAAAATCAATCAGCCTAAGTCCGTTTCCAGACGTGGTGTCGTGCGGGCTGTGCTTTCCGATTGTGCTACCAAAGATGTCCTCCTTTCCTATTTTGGCGTTAAAATCACCTAAGGCGATCTTGACATCATACTTAGGACATTGCTCATATGTTTTGTCGAGGAGCTCGTAGAAACACTCTTTAGTAGCATCGTCTTCTGTGGGGGCGTGAGCGCATATTTGGCTGATGTTGGTGAATTTAGCCTTGTTACAAGACGTTCGCTAACGTGTCTAAGGCTCAAGACTTCTTGCCTAAGTCTGCCGCTTACATTAAATCCGCATCTAAATAGACGCTGCTTCTGTTCCCTGTAGCAATCACCGTAGTAAATGTCACAGTTTTTCATCCTCCTTTTGCCTGGCCCATCCGGCCGCAATTCCTGAAGTAGGGCATCCGCTAATTGTTCGGCTGCATGCGTTCTGTTCAGGGTTCGAACATTCCACGTGCAGATCCGAACGTCATTGTCATTATTTCATAGTCAACAGTGTATCCGTCCTTATCCGAGGCTCTTGGTTGCTTCCTAACCATTAATTTTTCCGTGGTTGGGTAGTTAACCCCACGCACAACCCCCAATCTGGAGCGCAAGGCCGAAGTAGCTCATTAAGGTATCTGCCATGCTACCTGTTGACGTTACCGTTGATTCAGTCACGTGAATTCATCCGCCGTACGTCCTAATTCTGAGGGGCTCATGTAAGACTTCTGAGACTCGAGCAGACAGTCAGTTCGGACAGAGCATTATAGTGTTGCAATTTCTTCGTGTTCAACACTCGCCCTTATAAGTTCAGCAAGTCAAGCTCAGCTGAGCGAGTACCCGGTGGTTACCACGCGGAGGTAAAATAAGCACAATTGATATGTGTGAGATAGTTATGAATACTCGACATCGCCAAGTTGATGCCGATCAGGATCCCGCCCTATTCACACACACCCAATAGTTCTTTATATTTGACAAAAAAGTAAAACAAGAAATCTTAATTTATATATTCCTGGATGCCAAATCTCGAATAAGCTGTGCGCTGCATATTTTGGTTGTTAAAGTAATATATTTGCCCCCATTTCGATGATGCCAATTGCTGTCTTAAAGTTCAACTTCACGCTTTGGGGCGCCTACAAAATACTTCTTAGAAAGTAAAAGTCACCACTCGTAGATCCCTTTCAATCCACAAGAAAAAACCTCTCACGTACTTCAATGAAACCGAAGCCACTTCCAGCTAATGCTATTTGTCAAAGACAATTGAAATAGGTCGCAATCTTATCACTGCATTCCAATCTTATTCCCCTTTATGTGATGTCATCCACTGAGGTATCTATGCATCTTCTGCATTGCACTAGGCACTCAGGTTTCATATTCCGATTCCTTTCAGAATCGCTGTCGCTGTCACCGCACAAAACAATAACAATTTGATTAAAACGTTACACGTTTGCTTAGATCGCTGTTTCACAACCAAAGTTGTGTCCACAAACAATAAAAGATAAATTTGTTCACCTTTCAAAACTCTCGCTTTAAATATTTTCTAAAGACGTAGAAGTTCAGTTTTTATATGACTCACATCGGTTTTCGTTCTCTCTAGGGGCTGGCTTGAACAAATATAGACAAACAAAATACAGCTTCCAGCTGTAACCAGATAGAAACATCTAAATCCACTCTTCGGCTCTCTGCAAGCTCGCTTGAAGCGTTCAGTCTCCATCCACTTCTAGCGACAATAACAGATAGATAACCAACAACCAACTGCAACACCCTCTCTCTGCCATTTAATAATTCAATCTAAGGGGCTAAGCAGCACTGTTTAATAGGTGTCCCGTCTCCAGTGCGTTTCGTACAAACGATTTTTCCTCAACTAATGCCCGTAGATACTTAGAGATGCCTGACAGGTTAGACAGGGGGATATCCTCTCAGTTACACCTGTTGTGAACAGAGTTTTATGACATGGATATTACTTCGTGCGGTACGTGTCGGGAGACGTGTCATCAGCTATCTCTAAAGAGAGCGAGAGACCAGCTAAACCGGGGAAGAAAGCTTTTTGCTGCTTCTACACCTCGATCGTGGTTGGCATCGATTCGAACGTGGTAAATGCCAGTCGTGCAGGTGGGCTTCTCCAAGACAGGTGAACGTTGTAGTTGCGTGTTATATTTTCGTTCCGTCGTAGAAAGCTTGTGAAAAATAAATAAATAAGAAAATCCAAGTTGTTCTCTGTCAGAGAGATACAAAAGTTGTTTGGCGATTTTGTTGTGGGCTTCAGTTGGCCAAGGTTATTAATCGCACCATTGCATTTGTCCACTTTTACCGAGTAAGAAAAGACTTAAAAAAAAAATACAATACCCCGCGAACCGGGAACCCCTTACGGGAGACATTGTCGATGCCGCGCGCACGCAGGGCAACTTTTATACACAAAATGTTTTTTAATTGATTTTGTGGTCGCGTCAGTGAAAGTTTCACCATCCATCAATCGTTTCTCCGGGATCGGTTTTTTGTATTCCATGCTGGTGTTATACCGCTACATACGATACGTTACACGAGTGCATTTACCGTCTTGTTTTGGTGATTTTTCCATTAAACTCACAGAGTTGAGCAAAAGATACACACAGTGCGCCGCAGTGAGAGAGAGAAGTATCTAATTAAAGTTTTCCCTAGCTACGTTGCATTGTTTTTCGGTTTTCTGCATCTGCAACTTCGCAAATCGCAACGCTCAACTCTTTGGTATTGTTATATAATATTTATCGAGTTCGGTGAAGCCATTAGAATCTCTATGTACGAGCAGGCGTCATGCAATTAGATTTTTCGTTCGTTTCTTGTATTGTCTTACGCAAGTATCTCAAGCTTAACACCTGATTTACACTCGCGCTCGATAGTGCACATTAAAGCTAGTAAAAAAACTACTGCCATCACAAACGAAAGGAGTTCACCATCAGAAGAGGAAAACCAGACGAGAAAGAAAAACCAAACAGCATTCAGAATGAAGCCGACGGGTGGGAAGCCACTGGTGACAATCTGCACCTACCAGGTATCTAACACACACATAAACCTACTCAACGATGGAAAATCTAAAAAATTTGCATTTTTTCAAGTTGACTTGCATTCTTTTGTTTTGTTTTTGTGTTTTTTTGAGCAGCTAGCTTTATACGACCCATTGAAGCTTGCATGCAACCATCTTGGCGATGTTAATCTAGGAAAAAGTTGAGAAACACATTTTTGCAATCATTGCTCCGTGTGACCGTCTTCAAAGTTAAATTATTTAATTTCGGGACTTGCGATCTCATAATCCGATTGCAGAGCGTTGTGCGACGTTTTACGAGCATTGTGAGTTTTTATGTCGATTTTGACAGTTTTAATCAGACTTTTCTATCGATTGCGTATGATTTTGCAATAAACTTGAGGTTGACTAATTATAAATAAGATAGATAGGATTGTGCGACATTGCGGTTGACTAATTGAGTACACATTATCAAAAATGTAACCTGCGCACATAGAGTAAACGTTAAGAGGACGCAACCGGGGAGGTAGTCATTAGGAAGTACCCAAGATAGCCATTATCCCAAGCTTTATGGGGAAAACAAAACGATAATTAGGAGGTACCTACACTTTATGTGGGGAAATTAGCTGTAAGCTGTTATTTGTTTTCAAATTATTTGCATGTCTTACCCATTTAAAGTAATTAGTGAGTGCATTGAAAGTTCGCAATGTCTATTTATTTATTTATTTATTTATTTCTTGTCACCAAAGAACAAAATCTTTCATAGACATAAGGTCATACATTACAAATTAAATAGAGGAAAATACAAAGAAAACGTAGAGCAAACAAATTATGACTGAACACTATTTTTCTTTAGTTTAATTAAGTAATTTTCTTTTTATGGCGGAAATTGATAAGTTAAAATCGATTAAATTGGCATAACCATTATACGATATCATTAAACCGTTAACCGAAGACGAACGACCGTAGTTTGTACGAGAGTGGTCTACTGTAAAAAATCGAGTGCATCGCAGGTTAAATGATGGAACATTTATGTTGAGAAGGCTTAGAATGTCTGTTGAATCAATCTCTCCTATTAGGGTCCTATGAACAAAGACAACTCTTGCCACCGTTCTCCTAACTTCTAATGACTCTAAGCTTATCAATTTTATCCTAGATATATAAGGTGGTAAGTTGCTCAAGTCAAACCAAGGGAGTCCTCTAAGAGCGAACCTTAGGAATCCTTTTTGAATTGGTTCAATTCTATTAATATGAATTCTATAGTAGGGATACCAAACAATAGACGCATATTCTAATACAGATCTAACAAAAGCTACATACAAAGTTTTAATAACATAAACGTTAGAAAACTCACAAGCATAGCGCCTTAACATTCCCAATGTTCTATTTGCCTTGTTTGTGATAGACTCAACATGGTAATTAAACGATAGCTTAGTGCCTAAAAACACTCCCAAATCTTTGATTACAGAAACACGGGGAATGACTACGCCACCAAAAGTATACGTATACATGACAGGTGATTTACAGCGGGAAAATGTTATGACTGAACATTTAGAGACATTTAATGATAGGTAGCTTTTAGAACACCACAGATGAAGTTTCTGAGGATATGAATTTAGAAGGTGAAAAGAGTGATAATCATTTCCAGGCAAATATATCTTAAAGTCATCCGCAAACATTAAAAAAGAACATTCAGGAATAAATTCGACAATATCATTCACAAACAGAATAAAAAGTAGAGGCCCAATGTCGCTTCCTTGGGGAACACCAGAGGTTATTGATATCTTTTTCGAAAAATTATTACGAAACTTTACATTTTGAAATCTATCAGTAAGGAAGGAAGATAGCCATTTTAAAAACATAGGGACGGGCTACAGTCCGCTTGGGCGAACTGTTGGATACCCTATTCTTATTCCTATCCCTCATAAGAGGGCGTGACAAAAGTCTAAGTATGGTTGAATTGTTAAGAACGCTCT
The DNA here is from genome assembly GCA_949715645.1 of Portevinia maculata. Taxonomy (NCBI): domain Eukaryota; kingdom Metazoa; phylum Arthropoda; class Insecta; order Diptera; family Syrphidae; genus Portevinia; species Portevinia maculata. The sequence continues at coordinate 13,038,914 of OX454526.1, forward strand.
ACATATTTTGTTATATAACATTTAAAGGATTTTATCGAAAAAAACGCTCCCTAGCTCAAACTTGGGTGTTTCAATAAAATTGTTTTATTTAATTGTGGGCGTGTCAGTAGGCGGATTTAAAAAAAATTAACACATGAGAATAAAGGGCCCCTAGAGAGTATATATTATAAATTTCAGCTCTCTAGCTCAAACTTTGAATTAAAAAAAAAAAAATGAATTGTGGGCGTGTCTGTGGGCGGATTTTGAAAATATTTACACATGAGCATAAAGAGCCCATAGAGAGTATATATTATAAATTTCAGCTCCCTAGCTCAAACTTTGGATTTTCAAAAAAATTGTTTTATTTATTTGTGGGCGTGTCAGTGGACGGATTTTGAAAATTTTTTATCCCGAGCAGTTTTAGGAGTCACAGATCATATATAAAAAATTTCAGCTTTCTAGCTCAAAATTCGATTTTTTCCAAAATTTTGTTTTTTGAGTTTGTGGGCGTGTCTGTGGGCGGATTTCAAAAATTCGTAAACTTGATTATTTCGGGACCCTAGAGAGTATATGGTTAAAATTTCAGCTCTCTAGGTCCAGTTTAAAGGCCTAATTTTTGCCGACAGACGGACGGACGGACGGACATGGCTAGATCGACATTACTATCGATGCTGATCATAAATATAGTAATTTTAGGGGTCTACGGGCAATATTATGGGATGCTACAAACTATGCGTCAAAATTAATATACCCTTAGAATAGGGTATAAAGAAAATTGGAAATCCCAGTTTTGTAAGTTTAAAAAGTAACATTTTATGGTCAACACGATCAAAAGCTTTGCTGAAAACGTATAGATCGCATCAACCTGGTTACCCTTACTGATTTCAGAGATCACAAAGTTAGTAAATAACAAAAGATTGGTTACAGTTGACATCAAAGCCATGCTCATTACTGCATATGAGGGATTTATGTACAATAGAAATGTAATCTTTCTGTAACAAGAGAATCAAACAATTTTGGAAGAGAAGATTGCTTACATATACATACCTCTATAGTTTTCAAATTTATTTCTCCTGCCAGACTTAAAAATGGGAACTATAAAAGAAGTTTTCCAAACAGATGGAAATGTGCCAGTTTTTAAAGATAAATTAAAAATATGACATATGATTTTATGTAAAGGAAACGCACAGTTTCTAAGGAAAGTAGAAGGAAGACCATCAGGACCAGGATTAAGTTTGGACTCCGAAGCAGCTAAATTCTTCAAAACATCATATTCCGAAAATATCATACTATTGAAAAGAGGATTAGGAGAATCATTAATATAATCAAAAAAATTCTTATCAATGATCAAGTCATTTTTCGAATAAACTGATTGAAAAAAGCTTGCAAAATTATTACAAATAGTATCGGAAGAATCCGCGAAACATTCGTTAAAAGATAATGAGGCTGGAAAACCATTACTTTTGTTTTTAGAATTAATAAATTTCCAAAATTTATCTGGCCTGGAAACAAGAGTGTTCTGTATATCGTTTAAATACACAAGGTATGCATGGTAGAGAGATGTTTTCAACTCAGACTTCAGCCTTCTAAACAAAACGTAGTCTTCAATTGCCAAACTACAACGCAATTTCTTGTAGGCTCGGTTTTTTTTGAGTTTTTATGTAACGTGTAATTTCGTTGTCCCAAGGACATGACTCAGCCTTATTTTTAACGCGAACTACAGGAACATATTTAAAGATTGCATAATTAATAACCGCATAGAATTTGGAGCAAATGTCATTAATTTCGAATGATAGATAAGGGCTCCAGTCATAATTATTAAGCTCTTCACATAAATATAACTAAACTTAGCATTTAAGAAATCAAATCTGAAGGATTCACAAATAAATGTTTCATTTAAATTTAAATTGCAAAAAAGGTTTAAAGAAGGATGATAAGAATCTTCCGAGACGAGAGGAGTGAGGCTCCTCGATACAAGAGTTTGTGTGGGATGGGTCGAACCTGTCCGAATGGTTTGAGACATCTGCAGGCAATATCTGATATTCTTCCGGGTGGCGTTAATTTTGCGGGCAATCACATAAAAGTACTTCTGTACGCTGATGACCTAGTGTTACTGGCGGAAAATCCTTCTTCTTTGCAACTGGAAATTAATAGATTGCAAACCTACTGTAAGACTTGGGATCTCCATATCAACGTCGCAAAAACCAAGGTCATGGTATTTGAGAACCGGCAGAGAAGACGTCCTGGGGTAGGAACTTGGCGCCTTAACAACGAACAAATTGAGGTAGTTCGTGAGTTCAAGTACCTGGGTGTTTTCTTGTCGTATAATCTAAACTTTAACAAGCATGCCAGAGAAAAAAGTATTGAAGCCAAACTGGCACTCAACATGATGTGGCCGAAGATCTTTGCCAATCAAAACATTGACATTTCTTCGAAGTATCAAGTGTTTAACTCCACAGTTAATACTTGTATGTGCTATGGTGTGAGCCCCCTCGAAGAATTTGAGGCAGTCCAAAGATTCTTTTTCAAGCGTCTATTCCGGCTACCAAATGCGACTCCGACCTACGCTATTCACGTACAGTCAGGTTTGCCTCCCATCTACGTGCGAAACTTGAAAGCTCATTCTGATTATTTAACCAGAGTGGTAATCAGAAGCGGGAATAATCTTTCCAAGACTATCTTAATAAGATTGCTAAAAACCAATGCTTCTCCATTTAAGGAATGGAACCAGTTAGCGATATCTCTTGAACTGAATGTCTCCTTTACTTTAACTAATGTTAACGACTGGCAGAGGCTTTTTGCAATGATCATTGCTAAAGTGGATGACAAATTATACGATCAGCACCTTATTAGAGCATCTTCCTCAGCTTCAAGGTTAATCTATAGGAACCTAAACCATCATTTGCTATCTCACGAAAGTTGTTTCAATATAAATTTTTCATCGAAAGTTATAAGCACCATTTTTAGAGCGAGAGCAGAATTAATAAATTTGAATTCCATGCCATACAGAACAGATCTTGAGGAAACGTGTAATCTATGCAACATGAGAGTGCCTGAAAAAATTCACCACTTCATTGCGGAATGCCCTATTTTACAAGAGATTCGTCGACTATACTTCCGAGTAACCAATCTGTCCGTAAATGGTCTGTACGATATACTAAACGGAGCTACGGGGTGGCTTGTTTTGTACAAATACTGCAATCATGCGGTGTTATATCGTAATAGCTTTTAAAAGTCCAAGCTACAAGCAACTTTTGCCGTTCTTCTTAAGTTATTGCTTTAATAATCCAAAATTTTTCTTTTATGTTGCAAATCATTTAAAATTGCTAATTTTTTTTTTTTTTTTTTGTTCTAAATCACTTCAAAATTATAAATCTTTATGTTGCAAATCATCAAAATTGTTGTAGACCCCTCGCTGATCCATTCCATTCCTTTAATCTAGTTTTATACTTAGATACTGATGTACAAATTGCATTTTTTTTTTTTTTTTTATTTTATATAAATATATTTTTTTTTTTCATCTTTTCTGTCGACTAATTGTTAAAGACATAACGAATTAATCTTTTATGCTTAAACCCTAAATCTTGTGTTGTAAATAAGTATTTCTTTCTTTTTCAATTTTCCTTTTCAATTTAAGTTCTATGTAATAATTTCTTTAATATCTATGAAATGTCATTTCCGGCAGACGGTTATTTCTGCCATGTTCGTGTTCTCAAACACAAACTATTATACATATATTTCATGAAATAAAGAATCTAATCTAATCTACAAGAGTTTCGTCGCTGTTATTGGTAAAGATGAGATCCAAAGTGCGATCCATGGTATTTTTAACGTTATTCACCTGGAGTAGACCAAGTGAGTGGAGCGTATCAACAATCAACGCACCAATTGCAGATAGGGGGTTGACGGGACTGAGATATGTACAATCAGAGTCCCCCGATGCCCAGTGTATATTCGGTTGATTAAAATCGGGTTGGGGACACAATCCCGAAAACTTAAAATCCAGAAAATCCGAAATCCCGAAAAGCCAAAATCCCGAAAAAATAATCCCGAAAACCAAATCCGGAAAAATTATATAAAATGAAAAATTTGCGCAAAGAATTTTTCGGGATTCTTTATTTTATTTTGAATGTAAAATAGACAAGTGTTTGTCCATTCCATTTACCGTAATAATGTTTTGCAATTTTTTGCAATTTGGAACAAAGTCTGCCGCGGACACAAAACAATGTAGAGGCGTGGCACCGCCGCGCCGGCTGAAAGTTCTTGCAGGGCATTCACACATTGGTGTATATTCACTGATTGCTCTTTTATGTGAAGAGCAAATCCGTGTGAAAACATGTTTGGCTAAAATAATTGACGGTGAGACGCAACAGCTAAGAAAACGTTACGTGACGAAGGAATAAAAAATTAAAAAAATTTACGCGGAACGTAACGAGCGTTCGGAAATAAGTTATCTCAGAAGAATTGCGTACAATATGAATTTGTTTTAAATATTGTTTTGTCATTTATCGTTTTTGTTATGTTTTATTTATTTGAAGTTATTTATTTTGTTAAATAAATTTGCCTAATTTTTTTGTTGCTACAATAATTTTTTTAGTTTCATTTTCGAGATTTTGGTCTTTCGGAATTTTGGGTTTTTGGGATTGTGGCTTTTCGGGATTGTGGGTTTTCGGGATTTTAGGTTTTCGGGATTGTGGCTTTTCGGGATTTTTGATTTTCGGGATTTTGGGCTTTCGGGAATGTGTTTTTCGGGATTCTGTCCGACTCCCATTAAAATCACCAAAAGTGTAAATTAAATCCGAGGCAGTTAGAAGGCCTGTCGCCAAAATTGTATTATATGACCAAATGATGTGGCATCATAACTGAACGCTAAATAATTGTTATTCGACATGCAAATTTGGTAAATGGCAGGCAACTTCAATTTTCGAAAATTAGTATTTAGTATGGAATAAATTGGGTAATAAAGTCATGGCCCGTACCAAGAACAAATTACGTATGTGAATCTAAATTGTGTAGGCATCTTCACTTCTTTAAGAACAGAAAGTTTACGAGATCCGAACCACTAATAAAAACTCCACATTAAATTTGTTATAAGTAGTCTGATCACATCAAGGGCCTAGGAGGCATTAACATCTTAAAGGTGTCCTGCAAGTGTGCATGCCAATCCATGGACTGACGCGACTGGATATCACCGGTGTTCGGAAGATCAAAGAGCCATCATTAACAGGCTTTCCCTGTCGTATCGTAAAAAAACGCAGTTCTAAGAAGTCATGAATCGCACAAAGTCATCCGAAACCGGAAGGGCTGTCATGCTTTTTATGGTGGAACCAGAGTACATAACGTCCGGACCGGTATGTAAAGGGTCTTTCATTTGCGACTTAACAACTTCAAACTTTCAGTCTAAACGCACCCTTAAACCGATTACCAAACTGTCGATGACAAAATATTCAGTAAAATCAACATTTTGATCATGGTGAGGTACACGAAGGAACAACGTTTACAAATAATTAAAATTAACTACTGAAATTCTGAGTCGGTGGTCGTAACTTTAAGAGCGTTAACGCCAATATTCGGCCGTAATTCTCGTCTCAGTTGACAAGCAATTCATAGTCTAGTGAACAAATTTGAGTCAGAATATTCGCTGCTTGATGTTGCCGTGATATTGAGACTACGTTTTGCCCGAAGTGTTGAGAATATTGCTGTCGTATAGGCGTCCGTCGCAATCCAGCCAAATCAGTCATTTTCACGGCGTTCTCAAGAAGTGGGCCTCTCCCAGACCATATTATGGTGAATTTTGCGTAAGAATCTTGGCCTACACCCTTACAAGATTCAAGCGGACTCAAGAACTAAAGCCACTTGATCATATGAAGCGACGTAAGTTCTTAAATTGGGCTTTGGACATGATGGAAGAAATTGAAGAATTTCATCGCGAAATCATCTTTAGCGATGAACCGCATTTTTGGTTAAACGGCTTCGTCAATAAGCAAAATATGCGTTACTGGACAGGTGAGAACCCTCATGTGCTTCATGATCCGCAAAAGTCACTGTCTGGTGCGGTTTTCATGCCGGTGCCGTCATTGGGCCGTTTTTTTCGTCGATAAAAATTACCGTCACGTTACGGTAAATGGTATTCGTACAGAAGCCATGTTGGAACGCTATTTCTTTGAGCAATTTCATGAATTGGACATCAGTGATATGTGGTTCCAATATGACGGTGCAACAAGCCACACAGCGGGTGCAACAATCGAGTTATTGAAGTCTCAGTTCGGTGAACGTGTTATCTCGAGCAACGGACCCGTCTATTGGCCGCCGAGATCGTGTGATTTAAAGCCTCCAGACTTTTTTTTTGGGGCTACATTAAATCATTGGTCTATGTCAACAAGCCGGCGATGTTAGAGGAGATCAGAGCCAATATTGAAATAGCGGCCGTACCGGTCAACGTATCGACCGCTGCATACGTTCCCGTGGTGGACATATGAACGAAGTCGAATTCCATTCATAAATGTTTTGATAGTAATTCAAGCAAATACATTTTTTTTTAGATATCTTAAGTAGTCGGCACTTTATTTAAAAAAGAAGTTGTCAACTCCTTAAAGAAAGGCCTTTTACAATTTGTTGGTGCCACAGTCCCACTTAAGTGAAAAAGAGTCATAATGACATTATCGATGATAATGATGATAGATAAATATTTTTTTATTATTTTAAACCTTAAAAATGTAAATGGGTATATCTGAATTTCACATGAATTAGCTCTTCTTCCCTTTTTTGGTTCTTTTCTTTTATTTGCAAAAATATCACTTATTAACTAGTTATTTATACATTGATTGTATTTTGATACTTAAATGTTTCTTTAGATTATGCGATCTTGTATCTTACAGGAGAAAAATAATAATGAATAAATAAATCTAAATCTGAAAATCTAATTTGAAACGACAGTTAATTAATTTTCTCACAGTTATCTCATTAATAAAATATATGAACAGATGGTTAGCCTAGTTAGAGCCAAAATAACATAATTCACGGTTTACGAATGAATTTTTGAAGAATGTTTCCTTTTTGAGAAGTTTATAAAATAATAGTGAACAACTCGATTTATGGTTCAAGAAACGGAAAATGTAAGAAAGAATTTTCGAGGAGAATTTAAGAATGAAACCCACGGTTATTTTGTTTTCATACGTAAAATGGCACCTTTTTATAATTATATGCTTATGACCCACCTTACTGACCTATTAGATCACATCCAGATGAAAAGCCGGGTCAATAGTCCACAGAAATTTCGTGTGGAGTTTCGAGCCATCTGCGTGGGCTGGCATACTAGCTTGCGTCACCTGGGTGGGTGATAAGTCCACAAACCAATTGTGAAACTACAACCCACCCAAGTGGGACAACCCTGCGCTGAGCTGTTAAAAGTGTCGCTTGGATCACTTGAAACTTCAAATTTCCCAGCAGTGAATTCGCCCCTTAAACGCGCCTTTGACGACCAGCGCTATTTATCGGGGAGCATTGCAGTGGTATTCTTAGCCCATCCCGCTGTTTAAACGAATACAAAATAGGCTTCATAAAGGGTCTTTCTTTAAGGACTTGAGAATGTCTTTTATAAATAAAATGCAAACTACTTGAGATATCTCAAAAAAAAATTATTAACTTGAATTATCTACTATCAAAACATTTATAATTGGAATTCGACTTCGTTTATATATTCACCACGGGAACTATGCAGCGGTCGATACGTTGAACCCAATTTTCGATGACTAGGCCGCACATTTCGACCGATACGGCCGCTATTTCTCGTTCAATATTGGCTCTGAGCTCCTCTTACTGTCGCCGGCTTGTTGGCATAGACCAATGATTTAATGTAGTCCCATAAACAAAAGTCTAGAGGCGTTAAATCACACGATCTCGGCGGACGGGTCCGTTGCTCGAGATAACACGTTCACTGAACTGAGACTTCAATAACTCGATTGTTGCACCCGCTGTGTGACTTGTTGTACCGTCATGTTGGAACCACATATTACTGATGTCCAATTCATGCAATTGCTCAAAGAAATAGCGTTCCCACATGGCTCTGTACGAATAACATTTACCGTAACGTGACGGTAATTTTTATCGACGAAAAAAAAACGGCCCAATGACGGCACCGGCATGAAAACCGCACCAAACAGTGACTTTTGCGGGTCATGAAGCACATGAGGGTTCTCACCTGTCCAATAACGCATATTTAGCTTATTGACGAAGCCGTTTAACCAAAAATGCAGTTCATCGGTAAAGATGATTTCGCGATGAAATTCTTCATCTTCTTTCATCATGTCCAGAGCCCAATTCAAGAACGTACTCCGCTTCATATGTTCAAGTGACTTTAGTTCATGAGTCCGCTTGATCTTGTTCGGGTGTAGGCCAAGATCCTTACGCAAAATTCGCTATAATAGTGGTCTGGGAGAGGCCCAATTCTTGAGAACACCGTGAAATTTACTGATTTGGCTGGTTTGCGACGGACGCCTCTACTACAGCAATATTCCCCACACTTCGGGCAAGACATAGTTACTGACCACGTCGAGTTAACCGGTTCTCGTCAGATCACCGCAATTAAACGACGTTGGGCGCGGTTAGTACCCAGATTGGGGACCGTTTGAGAACAACCGCGTGTCGTTGGCCAGTCCCATCTACAGAGTTGAGGTAGATAATTATACGTCGTATCACAATGGACCTAAATTGGTGTAAGTGTATCGGCTTCTGCCGACAGCCACCTAAACCTTTCACGAGACCATGAATTGCTAACCTACTGGGACGAGAATTACGGCCGTAAATTGGCGCTAACGCTCTTAAAATTGCGAAATTTTTATTAATTGTAAACGTTGTTCCTTCGCGTACTTCACCATAAAAATACTGATTTTACTGCATATTTTGACATTGACAGTTCGGTAATCGGTTTGCACCCTTAAACCGTTCGCACTGAAAGTTTGAAGTTGTCAAGTCGTTAATGAAAGGCCCCTCTATATACATTTTAAGTCATAGTTTGTAACATGTCTGAATATTGGTTAAGGACTCCTAAAAGCTCATACATATATGTGATCTGCATTGAAAGCTATGTCGATCTAGCCATGCCCGTCTGTCACTGATTTGAGCCTAGAAGCTGAAGTTTGGATATAATCAGTCCGCCCGTTGACACATTCATACATAAAAGGCATGACCTCTTGGGCTTCTCCAACCAATTGTGTGTAGATATTACATTTTTGGTACGAATTGAAGAGACGTACAATTTAACGCCGACTCCGAACGGAAAATTTGAGAAGCTGCTCATGACAATTGAAACTCTTCGATGTTTGTCAGACTTTCGCATAAGGAAAAATAATTTAGGGCTTATTGGCCCGCAGCTAATCTGAAACTGAGACCCTGCTTAGTAGTCGAATGCATAACCACGGAACCACTGCCAAAGCATGGAGATTATTTTTACCACATTTAAGACGGTGTTTTTGTTAAAATGTAAAATGTTTGAAAATTTAGTTAGAAACCAAAACAAAATCCAAACTGCAGCCTTTCCATAAGGTTTTACAGTAGATAGATAGATAGATAGATAGATAGATAGATAGTTTTGATTTATTATTTCATTCATTCATTTGTTACAATATATTTCTATACATAAATCTTTGTAGCATGGCTTTTGCCGTCTGCCCGATTGACATTGAATGTTTTCGACAACTAAATAAATAGTTTGATTTGTATAGTTAATTTGCTTAATAAATAATTATAAAAATTATAAGTAGGATTAATTTGTGTATTCAATTGTTTCAAAATTAAAATTCTTCATTTATAATTTGATTTCTATAAGTTATTGCTGTTTTATAGAAGTTAAAAAGTTGATTTGTATCTCTTTCGCAGTTGAGGAGTGCTATGACTTCAACTTCGGATAGAACGTTGCTGCCAAAATAGCTTCTTCGAATTTCCTTAAGAACAGGACACCTACCAATAAAGTGCATGACATCTTCTCTTTCCGACAAGTTGCAAAGACTGCAGTAAATCGGTAGATCGGAACGGTGTGGGACATAATTTAGTCTAATGAGCTCTCCTCTCATTTTAAATATTATTGATATTTGTTCTTGATTGTTAGCGTTAATGAAGTAATTTTTTTTCACATAAATTATGGTTCAGACGATTATATATCGCACGATGTACTGAGGAAGCAGCCTTATTAATACAATCTTCTCTGTATTGCGTATCCACTTTTGAGATGAGTTCGTAAAGCGTTTCCTTTGAAAACCTGCCATCGATTTCCACAAGATTAAATTCTATTCCATAGTAGCTCGCAAGATCCTCCAATTTTCTATACCAACGAATTTTTTTGTCTATTATTTTCATGACAATTCTTTTAGGGAGTCTTTGTTCAGGCAGCTCTAGTACTTTCAATATGTAATCTACATGAAGCTTAAGTGTTTTCACATATAATGGTGACAATCCCGTCTCAATTATTAGCATGTAATCTGGCGTTGTATTTGGTAACCGGAAACATCTTTTAATGTAGGACCTTAAGAGTTTTTCTACCGTTTCGTGTTGATTATACCCCCATGATTGGGCTGCATACATCATAATGAATTCTGTGACTCCCGTAAACACTTTATATTTCACGTTATGATTAATTAGTTTATTTGAAAAACTTCTCTTCCACGTAGCACATATTGTAGTTTTTGCTTTTAATAGCCTGTCTTTCAAGTGGGGTTCCATATTTAGATTACTGGTAAATGTCACACCAAGATACTCGTATCTATAGGTTTTAACGACTTCGATGGGTACTCTATTAAAATGCCATTTTTCATTTCTGCATATTCTTCCAGATCCTTTTTTAAATATAAGTACTTTCGATTTTTCTAGGTTTACAGTAAGATTCCATGTTTGGCAGTACACATAAGGACGGTTAATCATTAGTTGAAGTGCTTCTGGTGAATGTGCGAAGAGGACAACGTCATCTGCGAATAAAAGACCCTTTATCAACATCCCGGCCATATCTATGCCTCCTGGAAGAAAGTCTATAAGGTCGTTGATATAAATAGAGAAAAGATTTGGACTTAACGCACATCCTTGTCTCACACCCATTTTAATTTCGAACCATTCCGAAGCTTCAGTTGCACTCCATACTGCCGACTGGTTGCCCTCGTACATGTTTGCTTGCAGTTTCCCAAATTTGTAACTTATTCCAGAGTTATAAAGTTTATAAAATAGTGTTCTTCGATCGATAGTGTCAAAAGCTGCCTTGAAATCAACGAAAAAAACAAACAATTTCTTTTTTTGCTCAATATATGTGCCAGCAATGTTTTGCAATATAAAGATATTGTCTATTGTGGAATAACCAATGCGAAAACCAGCCTGATTTTCTTGAATAAGTTTTTTGTTTTCCATCCATTGCGTCAAGCGATTATTTAAAAGTTTAGTGAACACCTTATAGCACGAGTTTAGAAGGGATATTCCTCTGTAGTTCGTCGGATCATCTATATTCCCTTTTTTATGAACAGGTAAGATCAATGCCTCCTTGAACTGTTGTGGTATATTACCTGTGTCGAATATTTCATTAAAGGATATTGTTAATTTAGCCTTGAGGCTAGCTGACGAGTATTTGAATAGTTCTATAGGGATTCCATCTGGACCTGGTGATTTTCTGTCTTTGAGACTTTCGAGTACTCTCAAAACTTCATCATGAGTGAAACGCGAATCCAAAATATCATTCGACGTAGATGGAATTGCATAGTGCATTGCAAATGAGTTCGGTATTGGATTTAGTATAGCTTTAAAATGGTCCATTAATTAATTCATACTCAATTGTACACTTATTTTGAATTGAATTGAATTATTTATATTGAATTTGTTTATCGCAATCCAAAATTCTTTTGTGTTTTTGCAGCATGTAAGCTTAAGAGCCTCATAATACTCGCTTTTTTGCTCTACAGATCCTCTTGAACTCCGCATTTGTTAGGATATAAAGACTTTTAAAATAGCTATTTTCAGTCTTGCGAAAAACCTTAAGCCATTAAGTATAATGCTGTTCAATAAGGATCGCAGCCAAGCTTGATGGCTTCCATTTCTCCAGCTTTGGGTGATGAAATTTCAAAAATATTTATAATGTGGACCCTAATAACACCAATCCAATACGACGGTATCAGCTTTCTTATCGTACTGTTATTTGCTAACCTAATTGGTACTTCATAGATACGAATACAGGTGCACCTACCACCTATATATAATGTAATTGATTGCAGAGAGCACAGATACACTTAGGCTGCTCTATTCATCTGTATTCCGGTTGGTTCTATCAATATCAAAGTAACTTAGAGCTTCTCAAATACAGTAAATATTAACCCAATTGTTATTGAGTGTACAGTTAATTAATTGTTTCATTTAATAAACAGCAAATAAGTGTTTGTCGATAAAATAACAATTTAATCAGGTGAAGATTTGATTATTCGATGGAACTTTAAAAAAAAATTATACGAAAAAGTTCAACAAGTAACTATAACAAAGCAACGACTGGCTAGAAGTATCTATGAAATTTATACGTCGTGACTTAATAAAAGTTTACACAAGTTTAAATACAAGCTTAAATACAACGGCTGTACTATATGACTCATCTTTCCACCGAGAGGTAGAATTCGATAATACAGGGTGGGCCAAATAAGACCAACCAATCTTAAACACGAATAACTTATTTATTTATTTATTTATTTTATATATTTCAACGAGTTGCTTAAATACCGTAAGATACATATCTTATAAAAGAGTATTAAGCATAGAAAAAGAGGAAAAAAAATTACAAAAATTCAATTAATGAAAGCTACATGAGCAACATAAGAATGGGGGATAAAAATTGATAATTATTTTACAAATAAAAATGAATAATACCAAGACAGTAATAATAAAGTTAAAAATGAAAAATATGACTTATACAATGGAAAAATAAAACAGAAGAGCTAAGTTTCTAAGAATTAGTAGAAAGATATTTCCTAAGTTTGCTTCTGAATTCTGTTGTGCTGTCTATCCTCCTAAATTCATGTGGCAAAGAGTTCCACAACCGAATCGAAGTTACAAGAAACTGACGTTCCGAAGTCAAGCAAGAACACAGAGGAGGAACTAGCTGAGCTGATCTGTTCGAAAAATTAAATCTAATTTTATCATAAATATATTCAGGTTGGTGAGTCAAAAGTATGTCCGAGAACATACTTAAAGTACGAAACTTAAGAAGGTCATCAAATGTCATATTATACAAGTACTTTGAATAGTTAGAAATACGGGCAAACGTCGTAGTCCAAATACATAGCGCACTATACTGTTAAAGGCGATACTGAGTCTCCGCTTAGAATCATAGCTACAATTATAAAAAATTTCACAACCATAGGTCAAGATTGGCATCACAAGTGTTTTTGCGAGTAGACATCGGGTTTTAAATGGAGTGAAGGATTGAGCGGCCCACAGCATACGGAGTATACCATAGGTCTTCCCAACAGCGACATTAATATCTATGATTGTCCCAAGTTAAGTTCCTATTAAATGTCATACCAAGATTTTTGACAGTTTGCACATAGTTGATTGGTTCTCTATTAAGAAGAATGGAGGGAAAGTATGAAAGATCTAATGTCCTTCTTGATATAACTATACAGTTGCATTTCTTGGAATTCAAAACCAGACCATTTTGCTTTGACCAACGTACGATATCAACAAGATCTTGATTAATACAAGTAGACCCGTGCTCGATTAATCCAAGTGGGCAGCTAAAGACGAGCTGAACATCATCGGCATACATACTTATCGAACTATGCTTAATGATAGTCGGAAGCTCATTAATATACAGTGAGAATAGAAGAGGTCCCAAGATAGATCCCTGAGGCACACCACTGGTTATCGAAAGAAAGTCAGATAAATTATTGTTTACGGCAACTGCTTGTGTCCTTTCAGCTAGATAAGACGATATTAGTTTCACAGCACATGAAGAGAAATTGTAGAGCTTGGACAGCTTGTGGCATAAAATAGAGTGGTCCACCATATCAAATGCCTTAGAAAAATCTAGGAGGACCAAGAAAGATACCTGCCCTTCGTCAAGAGCATGCCGTATGTCTTCAGCCACTCCTATCACAGCAGTCGTACAGCTATGTTTTTTTCGAAAGCCATATTGCCGAGGAGACAGAAGCTTGTTAGTAGAAAGGTGGCTATTCACTTGCTTTTGTAAAATCTTTTCCAGTACCTTTGATAAAAATGGAAGGATGGATATCGGTCTGAAGTCATCACACTTAGATGTTTTAGGAACAGGTATAACTTTGGCCGATTTCCACTGCGAAGGGAAAATCCCTGTAGCTAATATGGAGTTAAAGACATGTGTTATGTACGGAAGTAATACCGGCAAAATTATCTTTAAAAACAATGGGTGTAAATTATCAAGTCCAACTGCTTTAGATTTTATAGCAAGTATACTTTCAAGCACATCGGCGGAATCTACCGCCTCAAAATAGAATTGGACAACGAGCAGAGGATTAAGGGTTCTCAGATATAAGGGATGTTTGATTAATGTCACTAGTTGCCTGCGAGGATATAAACTGACGATTCAATGCATTAGGGTTCAAACCGTCAGTGATAACACATTTACTTTTACCAATGCCAATATTACGCAGGTTATGCCATATGAGCTCACCGCCAAGAGACGTATTGAGACGATTTGAATACGTTTGCGCTTTAGCTGCACGTATTTCAGCAACAACTTTATTGCGAAGTGAGCAGTAAATTCGTCGATGGTCTACCAAACGGTAGTGCTTCCAACGGTTATAAGCTAAATCTCGTTGCCGCATGAGGGAACGAATTTGACTAGTGAGCCACGGTGTATTTTGTGGTACAACAGTTTAGTTCTAATGAGCACATGGGAATTATAAAGGTTTTGAATGTTAGAGTTAAGAAATTGAACTTGTTCATTAGGAGAAGGAAAATTGTACACACTACTCCAATTTATGTGTCTAACGTGTTCATCAAGGAGAGCATAGTTTATGTTTTTAAAATCTCTGTACTCGAAAGTACGAGTTGAGGATGAAGTTTCAAAGTCGAAAGTGAGATGTATCAGATCATGTCTTGAAAAAGCTGGAGCCGATAGCTGGTCATAGAAAAGAACTTTGCTTCTGGGGCTCACAAGGAACAAATCCAGTAACGATGAAGAATGCTCAGAGAAATGCGTAGGAACAGTAGTATTGACTGAAAATAAATTGAAGTAACCCATTTCATCTGCAATTTGCTGTTTAAGTCTCCGCAAAGAATTATGTAAGGACATGTGGTGGAGATAAGTTCAAGCTGAGAGGTGAATGGCAACAAATTTGTGTTCCTATTTGGCCGGTAAGCAGTACCAACAAGAATTTTAGTTTCGTCATTAACCAGTCATTAACCAGTTCAACAACCACTTATTATTTATATACAGCGAAACTGTAGATTGTAGGGCTCCGATTTAAGAGCAACATCCAGATACACTATGTGGTGTCGTGTTATGGCCAAACAACTTATCGGCTCATCATCCTTCGAGAATGAGGATGAAACGACAGAAACGATTTCCTTACAGAACAGTGATCGATGACTTTTTGCGGCCAATAGCGGAGCGGTCCAACAAGATGGCGACTGCACACACTGCTAGGCAAACTATGGAACTGCTGCGTGAAATTTTTGGCAAACGTTTGATTTCAAAAAATTCAGTTTTCCCTTGACCACCTCGTTCACCATGTTAAACTGCGCTTTAATGTCATATTTCATACATAGTGCCTTAATTTCCATAAAATGTATTTAATTTATATATAAAAAAAAGTTAAATAAAACAAATGATTATTACAGGAGTTAAACTTGTTTAACATTGGTAGGTCTTATTTGGCCCACCCTGTATGAAGGTACTGTAAGACCGGAACTGGGCGAAATCTGTAAAATAAGTCCCCCAGTAACACCTAGCATGTTCGCACTGCTGCACTGAATAAATTAAAGTTTAATACAGGTTAAACAAAAGCTATTACGGTTAATGGAGATCTTACTGAAAAAATTGTTATTATTGGAGAATTAATTGCAAAGTCGATTAAAAAAAGAACTTTGGATGCATTTAAATTATGTAGGTACCTATGCAAAATAAACGAAAAGCAATTTAGTGTTTTTGCAAAGAATAAGGCGTACGGTATCATCGGTTTGTGCTACAAAAATATATGATGTAATTAAACCGCACTTTGAATATTGCTCTTCATGCAGAGAAAAGTGTGAAATTCCTTAACCCGGGAAGGGTGCCACCCCAGTACTGCACCTTTGTGGGTGGCAACGGTGCAGTAGTAGTGTTTTCTGTTACTGAATGGAAGGTCGTGCGTTCGAATCCCGGCCAAGTCCATTAGTAACTCAGAAACTCCCCGTGGAGAAAAACCCTACAACTGCCAAACACTTCTTTCCTATCTCTCTATTCTTTCTAAAAGTAAGTTGCACCGAAAAGCATGCAATGAAATACGATATTGCCAGGTGCTGCTTGCTCAAAACACAAATGCTTACGCTGTATTCTTAGCACTATAAGGGTACTGTAAGAACAGAAAAAATCCTTTAGCGTAAGCAAATTAATTGGTTCAAAAAAGTAAGCTGATATAGGCACCTGCCAGAAAACTATTACCTTTCCTTGGCGGGTGAAAGAAGTTACGTGAGCGGGCTTAATTATGTAGAGGAAATGGTAAAATCCTTTTTGGAAAAACACTGTTCGATTAGAACAATGAAATCGTTTTCCTAAATATGGATGCAAAATTATGGCGAATTTGCCCTTTAATTGAATTTTTGTCTTATTTCGTTTGGCGTTTTTTCACGTCACCTATATACTAGCCTTAATTTCCTTCAAACCTCGAATTGTATCATGCAAAGCTAAGTCTAATATTTTGTTTTCATAATAAACGCGCACGTATGTTTCTAGTTACATAGTTCGGGCATTAAGAAAATGGGAATAAGGATGAGAGCGGAGAAGCCGATGCACGTTGGTGTTAAATGGTTGTAAATTTTAATGGGTAGGAAAAACACAACTTGAAAGAGCATTCCACATTTGTGTTGCACGGCTAAGGATTTATTGTACAGGGTGGGCCAAATAAGGCCTACCAATGTGAAACAGGTATAACTTTCTAATAATCATTTGTTTTAATTAATTTTGATGTATCATAATGAAAGACATACAAGGTGGCGCAAAAGTCATCTTCCTATCGGAAGAAGCATAATTTTTGCAAATGGCGGCAAATGTAAATTCTACTTTGATATTTGTAAAGTTAACTGATACAGAAAAAACTTAAGACACCAATTAACATAATCCAAAAGCAGAACCAAAGTTTTTCATTCATAAAAAAAATTACAGCGAAAGAACATCGGGTGACAACTTTTGCGCCACCTGACAACTTTTGCGCCACCTTGTATAATATGTGAAATCTAAATTTATTTTTATTGGAAATTAATGTTCCGGTTAATAATGAAAAAGAATGTCGTCCAAGAGACCTCCTCTGCTTGCTCGGCAGACTGTCAACCTTTTACCAAAATTTTGAATCACTTTTTCGCATAATGATGGTTCAATAAGTGATGCTTGCTCAATGATATTGTCTTTGAGGTGTTGGGCAGTTTGATGATTATCGGCATAAACCTTACTCTTCAAGAAACCCCATAAGAAAAAATCTAGTGGTATTAAATTGCATGATCTTGATGGCCAATTCACGTCTGTTCTTCGGGAAATTATGCGATTGTTAAAATTCTCTTTCAAAAGAGCGATTGAATTCGTTTCTGTGTGCCATGTTGCACCATCCTGTTGAAACCACATATGGTGCACATCAATATATTCTAATTGACTCCACAAAAAGTTTTTAATCATCGCTTGATATCGAACTCCATCCACAGTAACTGCAATGCCATTTTCATCTTCGAAGAAAAACGGATCAATTACGCCACCACACCAAAATCCACACCATACAGTAACTTTTTTTGGTTTCATTGGCCTTTCAAACAATCCTCTAGGATTTCCTTCAGCCCAAATGCGTCAGTTTTGTTTATTGACATAACCGCCAATTTCAAACCCAGTCTTCACCTAAAGAGCTAAATGCTGGAATGTCACTGTACATGAGTGTCGGGGTTGATGATCAAACCGAACAAACGAATAAAAGTTTTTACTACCCGTGGAAATTGTAATATTATTTGCCTGCACCAATTACTTATTTGGAGCTACTTGACAGGATCCAAAAACGCGCGATAAAACTCATTGGTGACTGTAACATTGCGAGATCGCTTGACTCTCTTAGTCATCGTCGCAATGTCTCTTATGTCTCTCGTTATTTTATCGTTATTTCTACCATAAGTGCTCAAACGAAATAGCCACTTGCATTTCACCCCTAGAAAATTTCAACCGCAATACCCGCTGTGCAAGGAATGCGCATCAGTCTACCCTTAAGACAGTATTCGGACGTAAAGTGAAATACAAGGAATCTTTCCTTAGCCGTACAACACGAATGTGGAATGCTCTTCCAAGCTCCATTTTTCTAACACATTATAATCTACAAACATTTAAAACTAACGTGCATCGGCATCTCTCCCTATTTTCTATCCCTAATTTCCTTAACGCCCGCGCTGTGTAGCTATTACATTATAAGGGTATCCAAAAATCCCTTTAGTGGGACATTTTGAAATGCGGTTAACCATAAGATATGGTTAATATTTATTTAATATTAAAAAATGCTCTTTAATATTATTCATGGAAATTAAATGTTGTTAATAACATCGAAGAGTGATATATATTAATGCAACCATTGTTATGAACACGGAGACATGCAAATTTTCATCAGTTTTGAGTTACGTGATTACGCTTCGAATAAACCCGGTCCCATGTCAATATCATTTTTGGTTCTCGAGATGATCGTGACGAAAGATAATTCCGAACGCACATACGTACATACACACAGACAGACATCTCTATAAAAACGTTGGATTTGGATTTTGGTGACCTTGAAACGTGGAAATATGTCAAAATCCGCGATTCACAAAATCGGCCCCATTACAAGAACTTCCACTGGGAAATTGAAACAAAATTTTGGTCGTACAAGAATTTGACACTAAATTTAATTTTTTTTGCGGTTTCCTTCAGATGTATTGGCTTTATATTGCAGAAAACTTATCTTATGTACCCTGATCAGGGTTACCGATGGCCAATTTGAAAATGTCGCCAAAAAAAGTCGCCCGAGCCAAAAAATGCGTCCCACAAAGAAAAAATCAACAAAATGTATAAGATGTTTTTTTATATTGTTTTCATTTTATTAAAAAAAAAATTAAACATATGTAGGTAAGGTTATAATTAAACATAAAAAGCAATTCATAAAAAGAAATCACTTCAGGTAAACGGAACAGTTCATTTCTCTAATGAGAGAAACATAAATTTTCAGTACAAAAGTAAAAAAATATCACTTGATTTGTTAATAACAGAGACTTCAAGTTACGAGTAGGTACTTGCAAAAACGTAGAAAAACAGTTTATTTTCTTATTGAAAGAAATTTTAACAAAATAGGTAGTACAAGAATAAAAAATTAAATTTAATTTTCATAATCACAAAACTTAAACTTATAGTAGCAAAATATAACAAAAAAACACTTCATGTATTCAGTTTCAGTTTTGTTGGCTATTGTTTGACGAATGCCGTACCTGTCTCGCGGTAGGGATAATGGATTTTTAAGATTTTTGTATTTTTTTGGTACGTCAATTATGCAACAATTCTTTTGGGAGGAAAAACGTGCAATTTGTTTTGGGCTTGAAAATTTGTGTGTTGTAATTTAAAAATTCAATCTGAAATTTATTAATTATTATTTATTTATTATGAAAATGCGTCCAATTGTCGCCCGTTATTGAGAAAAGGGTCCAAAAAGCACTTATTTTGAAATGTCGTCGCTATGCGTCCCGAGAGCAGAAATGTCGCCATTTGGCGACATATGTCGCCCATCGGTAACCCTGACCCTGATGATAGCTTCTTTAGAGTTCTAATCAAACCACACGTTTACCTTCGGCTTAATACCTGTTAGGGATAAAAGATTACTTTCCTATGGAGTTATATTTGTGATCATATCAGTGGCAGCATCCATGTCGCTATCGAATGAAGTTTAAAAATAAAGTAGAAAATTAATAAGTCAGAGTTGGTCAAAGAACGGGCAGCACAGGTATTCAGTCTTGTTTTTTTAGACTAAAACGATACCCATTCCCTTCCAAAACATCCTATACAACAAGTGCTCCTTTAAGTTTGATTCCAGCTTTTCGTGGCTCCGCCGTAATCATAGATTTTATTTACTTTGGAGTCCGTTACTATTCTTTCAGTCAGATAATCAAAGACTTCAATAAACAGCAAAGAATTAAAGATGCTTCCCTATCGTGCAGCGACATTGATTGGAAAATTCTCGGGGACTCCAGCGGGCTATATCACTCTTGTCTTTGCTCCATCATGTTGGGATAAAGAATCCACTTTTAATAAAAAAGAATATAAAGTTACAGAAATACTTTAATACAAATAATAGTTTTAATGATACATTATTATCGCAAATCAAAAAGGCGCGTGTGCCACAAGAAGGTTATAAAGAGAATATATATTTGCAGAAATGACTGCAACCGGAAAAGAAGGAGATAACAATATATCCATTATTAGTTTTAGATTAAGGGTGAGATTGCAATTTGTGTTCAATATCTCAAGACATCATACCTGTCCATAAGAATCTGAACAAAGGTTACCTCATTGGTCTAGCGCCACCCATAACATATCTCTTGATTGTCCAGCAAAAGGCTTCTTAAAAATCAACCAAAGTCACTGTGGCTCTCATTTGGGGCCGGTGTATGAGTCAAAGAGGTGTCCGAAGTTATTACGCTCACTAAATTTTCTTGACAATGACTGAGTCCATTCTGCTTCAATTTGCGTTTCAATTCGAATTCAATCCGGATTGAATCTTTTTCACTGACTAGTCTCTGAATGAAGTCACAATTAACAGCACTGAACGAATCTTTTTTTTTGACAGAACTTGGTTGAATTCGACGTTTTTAAAATAACTATTTCTTGCATTGTTACGCTATTTCTGTGTGTTGAAAAAAACAAATCCACCCCCAAAACTCAAGCACTTTATATAAAAGTTATCACGACAAAACACGGTTTCAATAAATACGTCACCGAACACAATAACAAACGCTTTAAAGCGCTGCTAAAAAAACAAACTCTCAGATGGAAAAGAAGGCGATAATTAAAAACATGCGATGGGGAAATTAAGGAGTTGATATTGTCCGAAGTGTAATGTTATTTTGTTTGTAACGACAAATTTTTATATAAGAATTCCTGTCAGTTAGTGCGCCATCTGCAGTTTCGAAGTAGCTTTAATATTAACAGCAGCAGCAACTTCGCTTTAGATCCATCGGTTTTGCCAAACTTTCGCACTAATGCCACTTTTTACATAATTGAAAAAAGAATCTAAACATGTTTACTTGATCGCTGTAGACCAACCCGTTTGGCAGGGACTGTCAACTGTCACGTGCCAACTGTAAACTGTAACAAACATATTTTGTTGCAGATGAATGATAGTAAAAAGGGAGATTATTCTTTTGCCGGCAGTGGACGTGGTCAAACACAGAATTAAGAAATTACGTAATAAAGAACAAATCGCGTTTTTTTTGTCAATATTTATGTGAGCACTGTATCTGATATCGTTAACAAGACAAAGTGAACTAAATTAAGCTACCGGTCATGCTCGATAAATAGGAATCGAAATAAGCATAGATGCCAGCCAAACCTTTCTGCAGCTTATCTGCCAGAGTCTTAATAGTTTTTGAGGCCTACTGTGCAGAGTGCACAGATAAATATCGAACTGTTTCACTCTATAGTCGGTACCACCCAAGAGCTGAACATTTGTTCAATTCTTCATTGTCAAGACTTGGCGTAAACCAAGTTTTGATTTTCCTTTCTTTTTCGCAAGCCTGCGGCTATCAAAAAGTAATTCATCAAAATTTAATCGTTTCGACGTCCGCAGTTCACATTTATTCACATCAGCTAAGCTTAAATCTTAGTCAGACAAACCGGACGAAGCTTGAACAAAAAAAAGATAAATGTGCTCAGAAGTGGCTCTGCAATGAATCTTAAAAATTCCCATACATAATATTCGACCTTCCAAAAATCTACATATTCGATTGTTCTCACTATCTCAATATTTTGCTTGTCAATCAAAATATTTGAACAACAATTTAATGGCGAAGAGTAACAAAAAGACCCATTCATCAAATTATTAAAAGTGATAAATATGTTTGTTTGTTGTCTACAGACTATTGAATAAAGAAACACAGATTTATTTTTATGTAAGACGCAGAAAGATGTTTTAGTGTCAAGTTAAAAACGGGCCAAATAGACCAAAATAATAAAATTCACCTCAGTACCTCGAGCAGTTGACAATTGTTTTTTTTTTGTAATTTTTAGGTGAGCAGGTCTAGGTACCGAGATAAATGAATCGGTAAATTTTGCAGTAAAAAGGCTGAGTTCAGAGAGACATGGAGTAGATTATAATTTAAGATGCCCGTTCACCTGTTAAACTGCATAATGATGGTCAACTGACGACCTCAAGCTGAATTTATATTTACATATTTGTTTCGCGGGGTATTGATTTGACGAATTTATTTCAAATTGAAACTTGTTACATTTTTTAGTTCTCTTTATTGTGTTGTTAATTAGCATAATTCCGTTTATCTAATTGGTGTTCATTTCATTGGTATATCTTTTGATCTCTTCGGTCAGGGCTTACGAATTAAATAAATAAAAGTGATTCATTTATCTGATTATCTTTGTAAATAATTTCAGTGTGTTGGGGTAAATAGCTGCATGCGATACGTGATACATGTAACGTTTGATGTGTGGATAGATAAAACTAATCAGATTTTTCTGTAATGATTTTCAAGGTTGTCTGACGAGTAGGTACGTATACGTATATACATATAAATAGCTACAAAACAATTAAGGTGTGAGCTCAGGTACTGTAGTTTTGTTCGGTAAAAAACAAATTCAAATCAGTTAGAGAAAAAATTGTTAAGTTGTTTAACACCACATTTCCTAGGGCTACAGGTCTTGCTAAATATTCGATAACAGCTTTTTGGAAACAGCATTCCAAAGCTTCGGAATAGATAAAAGTCTGCTTCAAACTGTGGTGGATGCTAGATCTGAAATATTAAAGAGTTTTAAATAAAATTAGAGAATAAAACAACGATTGTCTAATTGTTTCATGATTTAAAATTATATCTTTAAGTAATGCCAAGAATTTGTTTTACTCGATCACTAGGATGAGGCCATACATTTTGCAATCGATTTTCAGTCTTTAACCTGTTGGAAATTGTATACCCGGAAACTTTTACAACCTGTGAATAGGTACATATTTTCCTCTTTGTTTATAAGTTAGACTACATAAGTTAGCTAGGGCGTTTCAGGGAGAGGACGGGCTCGTCAAATTGTGGTTGTGCTTCCGGGAGGTGATTGAACCTGTAAGCTCGGAAAGCAATTGGGATTTTGACCACTTGTTGCGTTTAATTATAGTTAGAATACGTTAAGTAGTTTAAGTAAGTAGAATAGGTAGTTTGTAATTTGTTTTATATAAAAAATATGAAATCTTAATAATGATACCGAGTTTTATTTAATTTTCTTGATGAATTCATATCATCGTGTGCAGGAGAACACCGCACATCTGACATTTGCAAATTATTGTTCGGGAGACACAAAAAACTGGTTTAAATAATAGTAAAAAAATTATTTAGAATTAAAATAAAAAACACGTCAATAATATGTTTAGCTCAGAAACATGTTTAATTAATTAATTTGAGTAAAAAAAATTCAATATAATTAAAAAAATCAGTTGTGCGTTATTGGAGGTTTAACATTTTGTTTTTTTTTTTTTAAAGATGTGCAGTATTTCATACCTCAGCAGAATTAAAAGATTATCCGGAACACTTTTTACTCCGGATAAGGTTAAATGGGCAATTAACTCATTTAAACCATTCAAGGCATCAGGAACAAACAGTATTTTTCCAGCACTCATTCAAAATGGAATAGAATTTTTATTACCATCCATGATTGCCTTATTTAGGTTCAGCTTCAACTGGGGGTATATACCAGTTACCTGGAGGGAGGTAAACGTAGTATTTTTTTCTGAAAACAATGGAAAGGATTATTGACATCCACATTAGAGAATGCATATCAAAAATCATGCCTCTGCACCCTCACCAATATGCGTACCAAAAGGGCAAATCCACGGAAGGCGCTCTGTTGAGACTAACTACAGAGATAAAAAACGCCTACCGTTGCAAAGAGATCGCACTTTGTGCCTTTCTGGACATAGAGGGTGCTTTTGACAACACTGGATATGAATCCATATCAAATGCTTTGTACCATAGAAACCTAGACAAACCAACTATTAAATGGATCAAAGCGATGCTGGAAAGTCGCAAAATAACTGCCTCGTCAGGAATGACCTCAGTATCAGTAACAGCCGTAAGGGGTTGCCCACAAGGGGGAGTACTTTCACCCCTTTTGTGGTCATTGGTCATCGATGACCTGCTACACAAGATGAGCAATTTCGGCTACACCACAATTGGGTACGCCGATGATATTGTCATCATAGTCAGGGGCAAAAACTCAATTGGAGTCACTTCAAAAATGAAAAATGCTCTAAAGACAGCCATAGACCGGTGCATCAAGGAAAATCTTTCCATAAATCCCAGTAAAGCCGTCACCGTTCCTTTCACTAAAAGGAGGAAATTAGACCTAGGCCTAATCACAATAAACGACACGGTCGTAGAGTATTCCGACGAAGTCAAGTATCTTGGAGTAATCCTGGACAAGAGACTTAACTGGAACTCTCACATAAACAACAAAATCACTAAAGCTAATAGAGCTTTATGGGCCTGTCGTCGCACATATGGCAGAACCTGGGGAATCTCTCCAAAGATCGTCCACTGGATCTACACAGTGAAGATAAGACCCATTATAACATACGCCTCCATAGTATGGTGGACAAAATCCACACAAAAGGTCGCAATAGAGAAGCTCAAAAAGGTACAACGGCTTGCGTGCCTTGGTATCTCCGGAGCCATGCGAACATGTCCAACAGCTGCCATAGAGGCAATAACAGGAATTACACCTCTCCACATATACATCCAAAAAGTGGTGATCCGCAGTGTAATAAGTCTAATAGAGTTAAACGAGATAAGTCTTAATGATCATCCGAAACTAAAGACCCTTCTCGATGAACTGCCAGAACTTAACATGAACTGCGCGGTCACAGACCGCATTCATAAAACACTATGCTTCAACAAACGGTTCTCCACGGAGAGAAGCATGGATTAGTAATAACCCACCAAACAGCCACAACGGCATAAAGTGGTATACGGATGGTTCTAAAATGGAAACAGGGGTAGGAGCGGGAATATACGGACCACACAAACGCTTTACGATACCCATGGGAAAAAGTCCCAGTGTATTTCAAGCATAGCTCCATGCCATTCAAGAATGCGCTAGCCACATTATTTTATCTGGCGTAAGAGGTGCAACCACCCATATTTTCACGGATAGTCAAGCAGCTATAAACGCCTTTAGCTCGTATACCATTGACTCCAAATCAGTCATGTACTGCTTCAATATCATACAAACACTCGGAATAAGAAACAAGACCAATTTATGGTGGGTTCCGAGTCATGTCGGGGTAGAAGGTAACGAGAACATAGAAAATGTATCTATCTTTGGGAAAGCATCCCAGGTCTAATACAGGCCAAACGAGCCATTCGGCCCTTCAATCAAAATGCCACGAAATGTCTAAACCTAAGCAGGCATGATATCAAAAACCTAATAGGTTACCTTACTGGTCACCATGGTTTAAGATATCAGCTACACAAAATGAGAATATCAGACTCTCCTGAGTGCCGACTCTGTCTTGAAGAGGACGAGTCAGCTGAACACATTTTATGTGAATGTCCGGCCCTAAACGGAATTAGAAAGAAGATCTTTTTCAGGGAACAAATGTGGCCCGAGGACATAAAGAATTCATCGACTAGTAGAATTGTCCGCTTTACACGGAAAGTGGAAACTCTACTAGTCTAAACTTTTCTTTCCCATACGGCACAAAAGATCTTTTTTTTTTTTAGGTCGAAGTGCCCTCCTATTTTATCGCTTTGGCGACCCAGAATTTAAAAAAAAAAAAAATATTGCATACTGACGGTGAGCAATTACTCCACCGTAAATTTTGTGGAGTTATTTCCCATCTATAATTTGAGAACAATTTATATCGGTGCCGTGAAATAAGGCCTTGCGCGATTTAGCGTTATTTCACTTTCCATTGGTGCTGTTTTCAACAATTTGCTCTTGCACCTACTTCAAATCAAACAGTGACTCCAAGCAGGGGGGTATAAGTCCACGGGAACTAAGTCCACTGAGGGACTTAGTTCCCACTTAGTGGGAAATAAAACCACTTTCGCGAACTGGACTTAGTTCCCATGTAAGGTGGAAAATAAATTCCCAAAACTCTGAGTGGTTTTAGTTCCCTTTTAATGTGAAGTAAATTCTCACTGTCGACTAAGAACAAAATAAAAACATAGGGACGGGCTACAGTCCGCTTGGGCGAACTGTTGGATACCCTATTCTTATTCCTATCCCTCATAAGTGGGCGTGACAAAAGTCTAAGTATGGTTGAATTGTTAAGAACGCTCTACATATTTTGTTATATAACATTTAAAGGATTTTATCAAAAAAAACGCTCATTAGCTCAAACTTGGGTGTTTCAATAAAATTGTTTTATTTAATTGTGGGCGTGTCAGTAGGCGGATTTAAAAAAAAAACACACATGAGAATAAAGGGCCCCTAGAGAGTATATATTATAAATTTCAGCTCCCTAGCTCAAACTTTGAATTTTCAAAAAAAAATTGTGGGCGTGTCAGTGGGCGGATTTTAAAAATATTTACACATGAGCATAAAGGGCCCATAGAGAGTATATATTATAAATTTCAGCTCCCTAGCTCAAACTTTGGATTTTCAAAAATTAATATACCCTTAGAATAGGTTATAAAAAAATTGTTTTATTTATTTGTGGGCGTGTCAGTGGGCGGATTTTGAAAATTCGTAAACTTGATTATTTCGGGACCCTAGAGAGTATATGGTTAAAATTTCAGCTCTCTAGGTCCAGTTTAAAGGCCTAATTTTTGGCTACAGACGGACGGACGGACGGACGGACGGACGGACGGACGGACTAGCTAGATCGACATTACTATCGATGCTGATCATAAATATAGTAACTTTTAGGGGTCTACGGGCAATATTAAGGTATGTTACAAACTATGCGTCAAAATTAATATACCCTTAGAATAGGGTATAAACATAGGGACGGGTTACAGTCCGCTTGGGCGAACTGTTGGATACCCTATTCTTATTCCTATCCCTCATAAGTGGGCGTGACAAAAGTCTAAGTATGGTTGAATTGTTAAGAACGCTCTACATATTTTGTTATATAACATTTAAAGGATTTTATCAAAAAAAAAAAACGCTCCCTAGCTCAAACTTGGGTGTTTCAATAAAATTGTTTTATTTAATTGTGGGCGTGTCAGTAGGCGGATTTAAAAAAAATTAACGCATGAGCATAAAGGGCCCCTAGAGAGTATATATTATAGGAGCAGCTTTCAGCTTTCTAGCTCAAAATTCGATTTTTTCCAAAATTTTGTTTTTTTTTGAGTTTGTGGGCGTGTCTGTGGGCGGATTTCAAAAATTCGTAAACTTGATTATTTCGGGACCCTAGAGAGTATATGGTTAAAATTTCCAGGCCCTAATTTTTGCCGACGGACGGACGGACGGACGGACGGACATGGCTAGATCGACATTACTATCGATGCTGATCATAAATATAGTAACTTTTAGGGGTCTACCGGCATATTAAGGTATGTATCTGTGCGTCAAAATTAATATACCCTTAGAATAAGGTATACAAATCAGTTGTGCGTTATTGCAGGTTTAACATTTTGTTTTTTTTTTAAGATGTGCAGTATTTCATAACCGAGTTACTATTAACATTTTTTTTTATTTTGCGGCTGCATTCATCTTCATGGTATAAAAAAAAAACTTAAAAATTCTTCAAAAAGTTGTTAAGACCAAACTTCAAATCATTTTTTCTTTGTAGTAAATGACAGTGTATCATAGAAATGATGGCAGTCTTTTGAAATAACTGGTTTTATTTGCTGAAGGTGTTTCGTGTTGCGATCAGTATGCAAGCGGGGATAATTCACCTGCTTTTTTAACGCATTTGTGTCTCATCTTTGTGGAAGTTCCTTATATTCGGCGTCGTAGTCCATTTTGTAAAATATTTTTCCTGATGGATCATTCAGTAAAACTTTAAAGCAAGTTACTGTTTCATCCCCAGCAAGACTACCTGGTCTTATTGTTTTATAGATAAAGTTCAACTTTTGCGTATAATCCAATATTTGAGAAAAGACTATATTTTCGGCTTCGTATGGAAAAGGTTGTGTCCGCGCATCTTTGGTCAGGGTTATGTACTGCGATGGTAAGTATATCTCCATGTTACACAACTTGCTCTCAATTACGCTATGAACACTGTCACACTCCATTTGTGAATTACCTTTCGTCAACATTTTTGGAGTTACCTATTTGTATTTCATAGCTCTTAGCCAAACGCAGTAAAGCGTTAGACAGAAGATAGAACAACGTTTCTGTTTTGGTATGTGGGTTGTTCTTCGAAATGTTGCAATAATGAAAATATTTTTTTTTTTTAAAGGAATCTCAATGTTGCAATAAAACATTTTTTTTTTATAAATGAACTAACAAGTAAATTCCGTTACCGGGAGAGTAGTTTTCCTAATATTTTGGATGATATAACTTAAAATTTCGGCCAAACTCTGAAATCCTGTCATTTTCCTAACGGACTTAATAATTGAAAAAAAACATCGAATAAACGTCGATTTTTATTGTGATTTGTTACATACTCTCTTAATCAGGTAAAATGCAACTTGAAACTTGATCTGAATGTCATTTTCGTCACGAAAACCAATTTAGAACATTGTATTTTTTGGATAATTGCTAGTTAAAGAATGTGTTGAGCCTTACCGTTATTTCCACCTAAACGAATTTCATTATGAAGTCGATTCCTAGTTTCAAGAAAGATAAATAATTTTGTAGTTAAAAGCAAAATCAAGTATATGTACTTTGTTTTTTTTTTTTGGGACAAAGTGTGATGAAAATGACAACAAAGTGACGCAGTGGACAATATTTGCCAAAATGAATTTATTTCGCAATAAAAACGTTAAGCACATTTATTAGAATACATGAATTCATTTAAAAAAAGATAAAAAAACGAAAACCATTCAAAAAGGAACTTTTTAGGTCCAAACTTAATTTTTTTCACAAACACTTACTTTGCTTTGGAAAAAACATAGAAAACTCGGCTTCCTTTCATTTTGATATTGGGATTTGAAAGCTTTTCAATATTCCCTTACACTTTACATCAACTACGTCATTATTGTCAATTTTATATGAGGTTTTTGTACTGTCAGTGGACTTAAGGAACATAACTTTGATTTCACCTTCGTTGTCGACTTCTGATTGCGCTACTGCAACGTAGCGATAATTCGTCAGATTTCTCTTTTGATGGGATGTGATATTTATTAAAATGTGGTTTCCGCATAAAATTTTGTCATTTGGGTCGTCTTCATCATCCGTTGTGTTTGGGGAATAAATCAGGATGTATAGACTTATTTTCCCATCCAAGGCCGTTGTTGTTTCACACTCGTTTCCGTCTCAACCAAATTTACAAATGTTTCAGCATTCGGAATGTCTCTTCCATGTGATACTAGGGGATCTGCAGTTCGTTTTAAGACGCCTCCAATTCCATCCGCTGCTCCCTTACCATGACCTGATTCAAAAAATGACCAAGTTCCTTGCTTTATCCCGTACTCAAAAATTTGATAGCTGAAGAAGTACAAATTTTGCTTCTGACGATATTGGGTAACTGGACCGTCAGAAAAAAAGTGAATAGTTTTTGTGTATGTTTTTTTTTCTTTGAGCAACAAGAAAATGGGGTTCAAATGAGCCCAAATTGCAGCAGGACCATGCTCGTTGTTCGATGAAATGGTCGCAAATGAAATGGGATCCTCGCCGGCAAGATACATGACACATGACCTGTAAGAATAGTTACTCGTATTTGGTTTCTAGCACCCCCGAAATGATGGGCTTGAATTTCTTCAGCGAATTTGCAGTTATAATTTTCACTGAAATCTATGTGCAATACAGCGGAATCTTTAGACACATGATCAACGCAGGTCCTATAGGCACGATACTGTTTTTTAATATTAAATATGTGTCTTTTTGCAGCAATCATTTCAACGTTAATTTTTTGGACAAAAACGTTTGTGCTCTCGGATAATTTTACTTTTGTGGCTTTAAATGTTCTTATCATTTTCCCATTGCTCTCGTAGCTTTCTTCTTTCCTAATCCACTCGAACCATTCCATGACTTTGCAGTCCGTTCCCATTCTTAGAAGTAGCGGTTTATCTTTACATATAATGCATTCGTTATACGTACAGTTCTTTTCGTTAAAATCACACACGATTGACCTTACAAGTTCCACTATATCAATTGAAGACACCGCATGAATTTGTTGTAAGGCCTTAATTTTTAGTTTAATGTTGCAGTGTATTTTGCATGCACAAGTTTCACGAGCTGAGATCGATGGGTTAATGACATAGAACGGCCGGTTTCTTGTAAAATAAGAGTAGGAGCAATTATCACCCTCAACAGTATATTTCTTATACTAGGATAGTTGTGTGTCCATCAAATACCTTCTCTGCACTGCGGGTGGCAATGGTGCGGGTGGCAATGGTGCAGTAGTAGTGTATTCGCTTACGGAATGGAAGGTCATGCGTTCGAATCCCGGCCAAGTCCATTACTTTATACCGAATACATGAAATCGTAATCTCCCTAAGTAACTTAGACACCACCCGTGAAGAAAAACCCTACAACTGCACCCAAACACTTCTTTCCTATCTCTCTATTCTTTCTAATACCATTATAAGGGTACTGTAACAACAGAAAAAATCCCTTTAGCGTAAGCAAATTATAAAAAAAAAAAAAAAAATTCTTGTTGTGATGAACGTTTAGTACGGGCTTTATATTTCTCTTTCACTGCGTCTGTCAATGGAAAGCATTTAAGTAATGTCGGTCTTAGACGTTTAGCTCCTGATGATATGAGCGACTTAAAACAAGTAGGTACTGAGCAATGAATCGGCTTTCCTTTGTACTGGGGCTGCGCATATATTTTTTTTTTTATATTTTTCTACTTTAGTTTCCAACGTTTTAATTTTTTCTCCCAAGGCCAAGTTTTCCCTGTAAACTTTTGTTCTATCACGATGGATTCTCTTGCGGCCACGGGCTGAACTTGGTCCCGCTTCTGGAGCCTGCGGAAAATTGACCGGAGATGATGGTGGCGTGTCACTTAAAAGAGCAGATAATCTCTTATTTTTTTGTCTTGAATTAGATTGGAGCTTTCTCCAGTTTTTTCTAGTAAGTCTTTGTTCCCTTTTGGTTTGCTCATGAATCGGGCGTTTCGTTTTATGGTAACGCTCCCGGGCCTTTTGTTTTTGTAAAGCTGCCTTTTCCGGGTCTGCTTTTAACCGCTGTCGATACAATTTGGCTCTTTCTGCGTGCGTTAATGGCATTTTATCTGAAAGGTTTAGTCAAAATAATATAATACACTACAGAGAACAAGAAAACAAAGTTTATGTTGTACATACTTTGCAACCGCAATGTCATTTTCGTCACTATCACGTCATTCGCGTCACTTTTAAAACGTGACGCTGATGACTTGTGACGATAATGACAATTCACACTGATCACAGCAATAACTTATTGGTAATACAATGTATACACTCAATTATTTATTAATTAGCTTACCGTTCACTTTTTCCTTCTTTCTGAAATACTTATAAACATATTTTTTAATGATTTGCTTTAAAAAACGTTGTGACACTAATGAGCTCCAATAAGCATACAGACCATACTCATGCAACAGCTTTGATGTAACTGACGGTTTTTCCCCGTTTTAGTTTTTTCGCTACGCTTACTGCGTGAAAATTTTTCGGAGAAATATAGAGCAGTTACCATTTGAAAAAGAATGGGAATTTTAAATTCAAAATTTTAACGGAAAGCGGTTGCGTGTCGCGAATATGGGGGATTTTTTTTATGTTGTATAAGCCAATGATGTGGCAGTGAACACTATTTTTATTACATATGTAGGTATGTAAAATTAAAAAATGTCCCTTACTTTTTTTATACTCGTATATTCCTAGTTATTTTTTTTTTAACCCTTGCCCAAGGGCCGACACTGCGACCTAAAAGATCTTTTGTGTCACAAGGTTGACTTACACCAAAAGGCGACTGCCTTCCCTAATGAAACTCAGCACGTCTTTGGTGGTGGAGTTCCGAAGCTCCACCAGTGATAACAGCTCTCTGTGGAGAAGGCGTCGTCTCAACCAATGCAGAGCCGGGCATTCACAGAGTATGTGTCTTGAGGTTTCCTCGTCCTCCATGCAGAATCTACTCGTACATTCTGACGTTGGACAAAGATTTATTTTGTTGAGATGATATCTCAGACTGCAGTGGCCAGTGAAAAAGCCAACCAGCAATCTAATGTTTTCCTTATTTAGTATAAGGATTTCCTTATAGGAGTAGGGCTTGATCAAGCGTTTAGACTGTCTCAGACCAGGGGCGCTTTTCCAATGTTTAAGACGAGTCTGTTGCTCCCATTCTTTGATAAGCCCTAGAGCAGTAGTCCAGTTGACACTGCAGTACGGTTCGGGACCGACGAAAGCGGCTTCAGAACCAGCTCTGGCGAGCTCATCTGCAGATTCATTCCCTACAAAACCTCGGTGGCCAGGCACACATCCGAGTTTAACTTTGTTGGTTTTAGCTAGCTTTTGTAAGGCGCAGCAGCAGTTTCTTACAGTCAGAGAGTCTATTGTGTTGGACGACAGTGCCTGAAGTGCCGCCTGACTTTCTGAAAAGATATGTATCTGTGCGCCCTTAATTCCTATGTTGGAGTTTAAGATAGCGCAGATCTCAATGGCATGGATTTCCGCCTGGAACACTGTGGGGCACATCCCCATAGGTATCGAGACCCTGGTGTTGGGTCCAAAGACACCAGCACCAACTCCAGAATCCATTTTTGATCCGTCGGTGTACCATACCAGACTTCTTGGGTCCACAGCTGGAACTCCCGAGACCCATTTAGAACGGTCTAGTATTTCTACCTCAAATAGTTTGTCGAAACTATATTCCCTTACCATTAAGTCAGGGATGATGTAAAACATGTCCAAATTTTGGATTGAGTTAAGTATTTTCAGTTGACCCACATGGTCATTTGAGTTATACTTGTATCCAAGCTGAAGCTTGATAGCGCTTCTAGCAGCCGTCTTTTGAATGAATACTTGTAACGGTGACAGTCCAATAATGGGTTCAAGTGCTACCGTAGGACATGTGCGTATGGCACCAGTTATTCCCAGACAGGCAACACGTTGTAGCTTTTGGAGCCTGTTAGCCGTAGTACGTTCAAGTACTTTTGGCCACCACACGATGGAGGCATACGTGATGATGGGTCTTACCATCATGGTGTACAGCCGGTGTATCATTCTGGGGTTAAGACCCCAAGTTCTGCCGTATAGGCGTCTACAGGCCCACATGGCTCTAGTGGCACGCTCAGTGGCGGCCTTTACGTGTGAGTTCCAATTAAGTTTCCTATTCAGGATGACTCCCAGATATTTGACCTCATTGGAGTAACTCAAGGGTGTACCACTTACGGTTATAGGTTCAAAGTTAACCAATCTTTTTCGCGTAAAAGGTACCACGATGGGGGTTGATGGAAAGTCCTTCCTTAATACACCATTCTGAGACATGTAGCAACGTTTTTTGCATGCTATCAGTAATGGTTGTGCTACGCTTACCATTAACAATAATCGCCAGGTCATCAGCATAACCAATGGCGTTAAAGCCTAGTGTATGTAGACTGACCAATAGGTTGTCGATGACAAGTGACCATAAGGGGGGAGAGAGTACTCCTCCTTGGGGGCAGCCTTTGGCTGCCGTCACAGACACCGATTTACCTCCAGAGGAGGAGGTAATAATACGACTTTCCAACATGGATCTGATCCATTGGTTCGTCGATACTTTCATACCTTTATTACTGATCACCCTGGCAATCGAGTCGTATACGGTATTATCGAAGGCACCCTCAACGTCCAAGAAGGCACAAAGTGCAATTTCCTTTGACTTGAAAGTCTCCTCTATCTTTTTGACAAGGCAGTGAAGAGCACCTTCAGTGGATTTGCCCTTTCTGTACGCAAATTGACTTGAGTGCAGGGGGCTTGATGTTACTATCTGCTCCCTAATACGAACATCTATAAGTCATTCCATGGTTTTGAGAAAGAAGGATGTTAGACTGATGGGTCTGTATGATTTAGGCAGTTCACTTGGCCTATTGCCATTTTTGGGGATAAAAATCACGTTGCCCTTTCTCCAGGAAAGAGGAATGTATCCCCAGTTATAACTAGCTCTAAATAAAGCAATAGCCATCGGCAGTATGACATCACTAACCCTCTGGATGAGGGCCGGAAATATGCCGTCACCACCTGGGGCTTTAAATGGTTTGAATGAGCCAATTGCCCATCTAACCTTATCTGGACTAAACATTTTTCCAGATAAGCTGTTTACTCTACTATCTATGTGTACCTTGGAGTCCAAATCGTTAGAGTTACCGCTTATGTCGCGAATAGACGAACCTGGGAAGTGTGAACCTGAAGAAGTGTTCTGATTGAATCTTCTCGGTCCGTCGTGTAGGTGCCATTTGGTTTCTTTAGTAATCCTACACCGTTATTATGATCTCTGCCTAGCGCTTTGTGGATGCGAGCTGCTACCGGCATATCTGCTGTCTTCGCAGTACTTCCTCCATGTAGAACGCTTTGATCTTCTCAGTTCTGAGTTGTATTCTGTGAAAGCGATCCTATAATCGTCCCACCTTTTAGTGTGTTTGGCTCGATTAAAGAGTTTCCTAACCTTCTTCCTATATTCAGCAAGTTTGTCATTCCACCTGGGGACCTTACGTCGCTTTATGCTGGTTTTGATGACGCAACTACTCTGGTAGGAGGTTAGTAACACTTTGTTGAGTGGACTCGATTGACGAAATTAGCATATCCGTTTTTGAGAGGACAAGTCCTCGATACGTATTCCAGTCCGTCGACTTAGGATCGTATCTAATTGTGGCCTGTGACAGTTGACCGGGCAGGTCGAACCTAATGTGTTGGTGATCCGACAGCGAGGCCTCATCTGACACATGCCAGTTTTCAATGAAATTTGCCATAAATGGACTAGCGAGCGTGAGGTCAAGTACCTCTTCGCGAATCGAATTTATGAAGGTTGGTTTGGAACCCTTGTTTATAATATCTACATTGTTACCGACTATAAAATTTAACAAACGAACCTCTTTTATTGTTGTCGCTACTACCCCATATCATGTTGTATGCGCGTTGGAATCGCGACTTATAGACTTTTATTTTTCATAAAAAACGTAACATTTTGTATATGTATCTGCGAAGCCTTTGGCTTATCTGCAGAAGATTAATCTTCTTCAATTTTAAATTATTTAGTAGCTTAGTATTTTAACATTCAAGTGAGCGTTATGAATATGAAACTAGTTTATATTTCACGGATTTTAGCTTGAAAGAAAATATGTGTTTAAAAAATCTAGGCTTGCAAGTTTATTTCATTACTCAAGAAAAAGTTTTTAATCGCTTTTTTTCTAGTTTTAAAGTTAACAATGTTCGTTAGTTCACGGGGAAGGCTGTTAAATGTTGCAGGAACGCTGTATATGAGTTGTCTTCTACCATACTTATTAAAGGTGCTAGATACTTGCAGCATACCTTGAGCACGTCGTCTAGTGTTTACCTCATGATTCAGTGGTCTAACAAACCGGATATCGTTATAGTATTCCAAAGTGAGCTTCATCTTGAAAATGTCTTCCACACTCAGAACTTTAAAGCTTAAATCGTTGTTTCGTGTATTGCAATTGACTTGCTTTAACGCGGATTTTTGAAGTTTTTGCAGCTTTTGGGTGTGGGTTGTCGATGCGTTACCCCAAGCAAGAACACCATATCGCAGTTTGGACTCAATGAGTGCATAGTATACCTGTCTCAAAGCGGGCATCGTGGTATGGTACTCGTATTTCAGGTGAGCTAGTGCAAAGATGGCCTTCATTAAATCCATACGTAATTTATCGATGTGTTTGTTCCATAAGAAGTGACAGTCGATGAGGACTCCTAGATATTTATAGCTGTCAACAGCTTCGATGACTTCTGAGATGGAACTACGACATGCATCATTTCTGCATGCATCATTTCTGCATAGTCTTTGTTTTCGATGCATTTATCACTAACCCGTTGTCGTGGCACCACTTTACTGCGACATCAAATTCTTCCTGCATCACTGCTGTAGCTCTTTCTAGGGACATGTTACACACCACGATAGCTGTATCATCAGCAAAAGCAAACGGTGTACTTTATTTGAATGATCGGAGAAGCTCATTAGTATACAGGATGAACAGGATTGGCCCTAGTTTTAATCCCTGTGGGACACCATATTCCACATTACTTCTGTCACTGTAAGGTAAGTTGTTACGTAGGCAGTAGCGGATGAGTTACCTCTAGTGGAGGGATGTTGTCTTCGTCTCCGGGGAAATACGCAGAGGCACATATGATGTTGTTTGTGCCTCTGGGTGTAGGTACTTCCAGTAGTACGGCGACCAGGTCTCTGCTGATGAATTCTGGAATGGGAAGAAAGTTGCTATTTATATCGATTAAGCAGGCCGCCCTCGGCACTTACTCACCGCACTTGTAAATTAAGTTACCTGCCCTATTCCCAAGACCTTTAATGAGTCCGCTGATAATCCAAGGCTCCTGGATGAGGCTTAGGGTTATATTTTCCTCGGCGAACCGCTTGCTAAAAGTGGCGGACGCACCCTTAGCGTGATGGGGGTTTGCCTGAAGCACCTTGATGGTGTTCATAGATCCACCTTTAAGGATCTGGCTTGCCTGAGTATTTGTTTTGAATGAATAGCCTTACATTCCTTACCACGTAAAGTGGACGGCTGGAGTTACAGCGCTGTTTCACGGTCAGCCACAACCGATCATCAGACTCCTTATGTGGTGCTGGTCTGTCTTTTTTCCTTCATTTATCCCGAAATTCCATTTTCTTCCACTGGGATTCGAACCTAGACCAGCGTCTTCTCAGGCAAGCACTCTTGCACTGTGCCATTGAAGCCACGAGTTTATCCAGTTTATCCAGTTGGAAGAAAATGGAATTTCGGGATAAATGAAGAAAAAAGACAGACCAGCACCACATAAGGAGTCTGATGATCGGTTGTGGCTGACCGTGAAACAGCGCTGTAACTCCAGCCGTCCACTTTACGTGGTAAGGAATGTAAGGCTATTCATTCAAAACAAATAAAGGAATTGACGGAAAACAAAAATTAAAACCAGGAAAAATTGTGTGGTATCACATAAAAAACCATTAATCATTGCCTGAGTAGTTGGGCTTTTTTGGGGCCTTACCTTTTCGGCAAGCAGCCAGTCCGGGGCAACCTGTTGTTAACTGCCTGACTGATTCATCTTTTTTCCAACCCTGGTTTGACCGCCCAGTGGCGGCGTTGGCCGGGTTGGAGGGGTTCTCGGCCGAATTGCCGGTTGTCCTAGGGAAAGTAATCTTTCCTTGCAGGAAGGGACGATTGGACACCGCGCTCCTCCCAGAACCGCTCGGGGTAGCATGCCAAATGGCATTTTTACTACCTTTGCTGGTTGTTCGTGGGGGGAAGGGGGGGGGGGGGGGTCCTCAGGAACTGACATCACTGTCGTCTGACCGCTGCCTAGGCTGCTAGTAGGAGCTGGTCCTGTCGAAGTGGACTGCATTGTTGTACTACCTTCGGACACATTTCCGATAGGTTGTACAAAGGTTTTCGGCCCTGTGGCACAGCTAGTCGAAGTGGACTGCAATGGTACACTACCTTCAAACACATTTCCGATAGGTTGTACAGTGGTTTCTGGTCCGGTGACACAGCTAGTCGTGATTGACTTGTGAGGTACCGTACCTTCAGACACATTTCCGATAGGTGGTACAAAATTAGCTGACTCGTTAGTAATAGGTTTTTTGGCAGATTTAGAAGTTCTAACTGTGCTCTTAAGAATCATTCTGATCATGCCAAATCGGTATATATTCCTAGTTATATATACTGTAAAAATTATAAATTATAAAAACTTCTTCTGTATTATGGAACCATAAGAAATAAATATTATATCTATATGATGCCTGGGCCCAAATTTCTCTTAATTATTTAAAAAAAAACTGTATAATTCTATTTCAAATCGTCTTATAGAAAAGTGGCGGGCATACTCATTATTAATGTAGAAAAACATAATAAACAAATGTTTTAAGACCATACAATTTAAACATTTTATTAATTTTTAACTTTCTTTCGAAAATTTTGCATGTGGCCTCATCCTAGTGGCGTATCTTTTTATACGCTTTTCAAGAAGTTCATTGTTTGATCTTTGAAAATTTCAGCGGTCCTTTCTTATTTACCCTTTAATTTTATGACTTACTGTTGGGAAAATATGTAACTGGTTACAGGTAGTAAATGTTTCCGGGTTTAAAATTTCCAACAGGTTTAAAAACTGAAAATCGGTTGCAAAATGTATGACCTCATCTTTGTGGTCGCCAGTATATTTGTAGAAAAAAAAACATAGGGACGGGCTACAGTCCGCTTGGGCGAACTGTTGGATACCCTATTCTTATTCCTATCCCTCATAAGTGGGCGTGACAAAAGTCCAAGTATGGTTGAATTGTTAAGAACGCTTTACATATTTTGTTATATAACATTTAAAGGATTTTATCAAAAAAACGCTCCCTAGCTCAAACTTGGGTGTTTCAATAAAATTGTTTTATTTAATTGTGGGCGTGTCAGTAGGCGGATTTAAAAAAATTAACACATGAGCATAAAGCGCCCCTAGAGAGTATATATTATAAATTTCAGCTCCCTAGCTCACTTTGAATTTTCAAAAAAAAAAAAAATAATAATAATTGTGGGCGTGCCAGTGGGCGGCTTTTGAAAATATTTACACATAAGCATAAAGGGCCCATAGGGAGTATATATTATAAATTTCAGCTCCCTAGCTCAAACTTTGGATTTTCAAAAAAATTGTTTTATTTATTTGTGGGCGTGTCAGTGGGCGGATTTTGAAAATATTTATACATGAGCTTAAAGGGCCCATAGAGAGTATATATTAAAAATTTCAGCTCCCTAGCTCAAATTTTGGTTTTTCAATAAAATTGTTTTATTTTTTTGTGGGCGTGGCAGTGGGCGGATTTTGAAAATTTTATATCCCGAGCAGTTTTAGGAGTCAGATCATATATAAAAAATTTCAGCTTCCTAGCTCAAAATTCGATTTTTTCCAAAATTTTG
This sequence comes from Portevinia maculata, assembly GCA_949715645.1. NCBI lineage: Eukaryota > Metazoa > Arthropoda > Insecta > Diptera > Syrphidae > Portevinia > Portevinia maculata. The sequence continues at coordinate 13,078,468 of OX454526.1, forward strand.
TTTTTTTGAGTTTGTGGGCGTGTCTGTGGGCGGATTTCAAAAATTCGTAAACTTGATTATTTCGGGACCCTAGAGAGTATATGGTTAAAATTTCAGCTCTCTAGGTCCAGTTTAAAGGCCTAATTTTTGCCGACGGACGGACGGACGGACGGACGGACGGACATGGCTAGATCGACATTACTATCGATGCTGATCATAAATATAGTAACTTTTAGGGGTCTACGGGCAATATTAAGGTATGTTACAAACTATGCGTCAAAATTAATATACCCCTAGAATAGGGTATACAAATTATTATCCACCAATTTAACCAACTGAATTTGAGCACATTGCAGTTGTGTTATTTTTTGTTGTTTCTCGTTAAACACGATTGTCCTACGAATTCGTTTTTTACCTTCGAAAATTCCAACCAAGCTGTAAATGAGTTTGATTTCATCCTAGGGTTTCATTTTTGATTTTCCTTAAATTTGAGGTCATTTTTATTAAAATCTTTTTAAGTGTAACGTAACGGCCAGTACCATTAACAAATTAAGTGTAAGGCTAACATTATCAATCCCTTCCACTCCTTTGCAAAGGGAAATATAAAGGAACGGGACTACTTATTTAAAGTCATCATTCAATTTGTTCTTGGTAAGGGGCAACGTTGCCAACGGCGTATTTCAAGAGCATTGTTGGCGGATCCTTGCCGTGCCCATTTTGAACGTTTGGATAAATTCTTTTGACTCTGTTTAAGGTTAATCGGTCTCGAGCGCCTGACTCAGTTATGAAAAACCATGTTCTCAAATAATCTCTAGTTTGGTATCTATTTGTACACACCTGTTGTGACATCATTTCTCAATTGCGCGTGATTTTTCTGAGAGTTGCCTGCATTCAAATGTATAAAATAAAAAATGACGAATAGTGATATCGACGAAAGTACGAACTTCGACATCAATACCCCGACTTTGCACCCATATGTGTTGACTTAACTAACAAATACGAGCGAAGTTCTGTAAGGACTGCTACAAATGAATTTCTGACGTAATTTAGAATGTTCAAGATGTTTTTTTTGTTTTTTTCAATCTTTTTTCCATGAAACATTATACGCGAATAAAATCAATAATAAAACACCATAACCAGTTGCGAATTTAAAAAAAAAAATACATCTACAAAAATCTACATTTAGTTGGCATAAAAAAATGATTTTAACATGGCGGTGGTAATTGTATTAAACACGGGGGGGTTTTTTTTGTTTAAGTCATTAAACACTATCAATGCCTTGCTGTTTACTCAGTATCTACATACGATGAATACTTTGCTGGAGATAACTGCACAGATAAGCTGTTGTTTTATTATATTCTTAAGTAGTTATACGTGATGTGGACGAGAACTGCGGGCTCTTACTAGTTCTTAATAAAATTGCTGTTTTTACGAACCCCTCAGAAATTGCCTTAAACTGAACTAAAATTGGTTCAAAAAGCGTGTACTTAAAAATGTTCAGATCTTAAAATGCCGATATCACATTTGACTGTTATTTTCTACTGTTATTACCTTATTTGTCAAGGTACTACCGAAGACCTTCAACCTTTAAGGTAATGTAAGTGTTTAAAGTGTGAAAGCAGACAGGGCTATCGTTGTTCATACGCTGTGATTTGTGATAGTTTTTTAAGGTCTCATAGATGGGGCTTTTTATATTTAATAAAAAAGAAAAACAAATTCATTTTTCCTATTAGGAATGCAGTGTAAATCGTTCATAAAAGTTTCAAATAATTAAAGATTTTCCATAGCCTTTGCACAGAGCAAGTAAGTTGGTGTGGTGTTCTGCAGGGTGGAGTAACAGCACCGCACCTTTTTAAAATTTATACTTCGGATATACTAGGTTAGGTTAGGTTTAGGTGGCTGTCGGCAGAAGCCGACACACTTAGACCAATTTAGGTCCATTGGGATACCACTTATGTATTATCTACCTCAACTCGTAGATGGGACTGGCCAACGACTCGCGGTCGTTCTCAAACGGTCCCCCATCTACGTACTAACCGCGCCCAACGTCGTTTAATTGCGGTGATGTGACTAAAACCGATTAACTCGACGTGGTATGGTCGCTGGTTTCGGATATACTAAGGGAATGATATACATTCTTAAGCGTTTACTGACGATTCGCTGTTTTGTTTTTTAGTAAAAAAAACAGAAATAATGCAAATCCCACAGCACTCGGACTCGGTGATGTTCCAGAAATCCTCCTTTTGGTTGTGAGGTTTTAGAAAACAAGGTGTCATTCGTTTCTCTCCATAAATGGGTAGTGTATGTTGTTGATCCCCATGGGTGATTGAACCTGCACCGCACTAACCTCTACACTGTCACTACTCCTGACGATACTACCCTGTATGTAATGGGCTCAAAAATCGAACAAATTTAATTAAAACTTCAAGACAAATTGCATATAAAGGGTTTTTCAATAAGAGCGCTACAAAAGTTTTTTAAAATAAAATAAAAACAGTTATGGATATCAATGAAATTCTTTATTCCTGTGAAAGTACGTTCGATGCCATTATGTATGGAACTCGATTTCTTTGACATGGCCACCACGGGCACGCTTGCAGAAGTCCAGACGCTGAACCCAATTTTCGACGGTTTTCAAGTATAAATCGGCCGATACTGCTACAATTTCACGTTCGATATTCGTACGAAGTTCATCAATCGTCGCTGGCTTATTGGTATATACCATAGACTTGACGCAGCCCCACAGGAAATAGTCTAACGGCGTCAAATCGCACGACCGAGGCGGCCAAGCGACTCGACCATTTCGTGAGATAACGCGGTTTCTAAACTTGGTTTCCAATAAATTTATTGTGGCATTCGCTGTCTGGCTTGTGGCGCCGTCCCGTTGGAACCACATTTTAATAATTTCGACTCGTTGTTGGCTCGTATATCTTTCCATCATAATGGCAAACCTTACTGAAGAGAAATGTCAAAAGAGCGACAAGAAATTCGGCGTCGTTTGCTGTCCCTGTCGCTCTACTTTTGTAGCGTCCCTGTTGAAAAACCCTTTATTAGGCTTACGATAAAGTTTAATAAATGTGAAAACATACTGGTTGGCGCCCACTGACACGAGGCTATTCAGATTTGAGACCTAACTGATTTTTCTTTTAAATTACGAGTTCAAAAGGTCTTCAAGCTAAATCAAAGTCTGTTGATAAGTATTTAAGTGTACATTTGGACAAGTTTTTGTGCTACAATGTCCATATCAAGACGCAGTTACAAAAGGCAAGAGCAGCATTCATGTCGCTGAAATTTCGACTTTCGGTATTGTGTTTCAAATAAGAGACAATTGGATGCTATAGGTTAGGCCACACTGACCCATTGTGATGCCCATCGGGGGTGGAAGGTTGTCCCTTACTCATTTTGTATCCCTGTCGACAAAAACTGAGATTAAGTACTCACCGTGTTGTTCGATACAAACCATCCTGTGGATTTGATGAAGTTCATTATCCTGTCTATCGGTGTGCTAGAGAGCTGGTCTAGGTCATGGAAGAAATATCTCCCCTGGAATCTGTACCTGATGTACTGGAGACCCGGGCAGTGACATAGGAAGTGGGTTGTATTCTCCAGAGCTTCCTCGTCGCCACCAGCCTCTACAGAGATCTTCTTCCGTAAACATGTGGTACCGCAGAGTATTGTGCCCCGTTCATATAACAACGAGGGTGGATGGTGATTTGCTATCCTTTTTCATGAGACTCTCGGTTCTGGCTCCATTGAAGGTTGGCCATAGCATTCTTGTGGTGTGGCAAGAATCTAGTGCCGTTCATCTAAGGTTCGCCTCTTTCATTGCATTTCTCCCTCCCAGCAGAGACTCGTAATATGCTTCATGCCAAGAGCTTTGAGCTCTTCACAGCAACGGCGAACAAGCAGAGACTTTATTTCAGTAGCTGACACCGCTTTAATGGCCGCCTGGCTATCAATAAATATGGTAATATCACTACGTGGTATCGCCATCATTGATACCATGCTTGCAACTTCAGTAATTACTAGGACTTCTGCTTGGAATACACTACAGTGATCAGGTAATCTAATCGATCTGTTAATGTTTAATTCCTCTGAGAATAGTCCAGCACCCGTTCCACAGTCCATCTTTGATCCGTCTGTGAAGATGGAAATCGATTTCCTTTTCATGGGTTCGTTTGCGTACCATTCCTCCTTGCTCGGAAATGAACAAGAGAATGTTTTTTCGAAGTCTAAGTAAGGAGACATGTAGTCAGATATGACGTTGTTCCCTATGTACATGATCAGAATCAGTGCAAGTCCAAATGAATCGGGTTCCAGCTGTTTGTTTGGCTGATAATCAAGGCACTTTTTGGAGCCGATTACTGCATGTATAGATCCAGGGGTGGCATATTGAGAATGGTTTCCAAGCCAGCGGTTGGGGTTGTTCTCATTGCATTGGTTGTCCCTATACATGCCAGTCTTTGTATTTTTGTCATCAACTTAAGATTGGTTGCCTTGTCCGTGGCTTGCCACCAGACTAAGCTGCCGTATGTGAGTATTGGTCGCACAATTGCCGTATACATCCAGAGAATTATTTTGGGGTTTGGTCCCCATTTTTTGCCGAAGATACCGTTGCATGCGTAGAAAGCGTTGGCTGCTTTCCTAACTCTGTCATCGACAGTTGGCTTCCAACTCAGCTTCCTGTCGAGGATAATTCCTAGATATTTCGCACTCTCCGCCACCTTCAGGTGTATTCCCTCAATTTCTGGTGGTTTGAATTCTGGCATTCTTCTTTTATTAGCGAACAACACCAGTTCAGTCTTTTGTGGATTGATCCCAAGACCGCAATGTTTTGTCCATGTAGTGAGTGTCTGTAGGGAGTTTTCCATTCTTCCTTCTTACTTTTTGGGTGATTTTTCATTTCAACGTCTAGTTTTTGGCGATTGTTCGCACAGCTAATTTTATCCAGTTGTGTAGGTGACGCGCTCCTCAATGCGTTTACGCTGGTTACTTCATGTAACAGACATATCAACTAAGGTAGAGATAGCGTAGCAACAACCATCTTACTAACCACACCAATTGGCGCGTTCAATTTGCAAGGTATCTGCTAGTCACGTGAATATCGTTTAGCAAGTGATAGACGTTTAGCTACTAGGAAACTCGCAGTTGCCTTGCAATTTGAATGCGCCCAATGCCTATGACAGCAAACACCAACAAAATATCATCTTAGCAACAATCAACGAAAGCTTGGTTTGGCTTGGATTAACTTGGCTTGGCCTGGGAAGCGGGTCTGCTGATACTCAGCACATATCAAAATATGGGAGATGTCCATTATCAGTTCCTTTGGAAAATGGAAGGTCCTGAGAAGGTCTACACTTTGATGAAGGAGCAGTGCCATCAGCTTAGATATTTTTAAGTTTATTTGCTTTGCTAAAAAGTGCTCGAGAAAGAAAAGATCCTTCTAGAACAAATTGCCATTATAGCTCAAATTAAATTAATTAAAATTAAGTTTCGTAACTCGCGCAGCTCGACATCTATCTGCATGAATTTAGGGTTCATTGTCGACAGTTTGTCCAATTCAAAGAGTGCTGCTTGGACAGAATATCTAAATGTTTCGCTTGGACATTTTTTTTTTTTTTTTTTTTTTTTTTTTTTTTTTTTTTTTAAAGGAATTCCAAATCCTAGAGCACTCAGACTCGGTAACGGTCCATTGTACTACCAGGCAGAAATCCTCCTTTTGGTGTAGAGGCATGTGAATGGGTGTCGTATGTTGTTGTTCCCCATGGGAATTGAACCTGCACCGCACGGGTAACTAGCCAACACACTAACCTCTACACCGTCGCCACCCACTCGCTTGGACATTAATCCCATCGACTGCGTGACTGTTTGGCGTTGGGTCTTATGACCGATTTCAAATTGGCTTGATTGCACTCCTGTTGAACAGCCTTTTCATTTTAAATTATTAACGACAAGCGCTCTTTATTAAGGGCGCGGTAGTAAAATTGTAAGAGCATCTCTAAACGAGGTTTTCATGAAATGAAAGCTTTGAAATGTTAAAATAAAATGGAAACAAAACAGGTCTAAAAGTGCTCCACTCGGTTACTCTATCGCACTTCTATATCTTTCATTAACAGAAAAAAAAAACATCACCAGTTAAAAGCGCTACACGTCGTACTTGTCGCAATTAAATTTTGTTGTAGCGCAGTCTTTTTTTATTGTTGTTTTCTTTTAAAAAATGTTTATCATTTTCACCTACAACTCGACACGACACATAAAGGTGTGTGATAACATTTTGTTCGCCGTTAGTCACGATTCAAATTTAAAATACGGTTTATGGATGGGCTTTTGTGGTTTTCGCTTTTTCTGTTGTCTTACTATTATCCACTCTCTCCTTGAATATCTAGGTAGCGATATTCAGTCGAAATGACAGCCGTTCATGCATTACAATATTGTTTGGCGAACATTAAAGTTCCACGATATACCTATCCATATAGGATTGGCCGCTAAGGAGAACAACTGGTAATTTATACATGACATAGGTACCGATGGAGATTCTAAACGTGTTCCTAAACAAAGCTGACTTAATATATACTCACACGAGAGTGATGTCATTATCACACTTATAAAAACATATTTTTCAGCAAACAAGCATTCGCGACTTGAGGATTCGATAATTATTGTTCCTTACATTCATTTTAAATGAATGAAAATAAATTATTAAATTAAAAAAAAACAAGTCTATACGTAAACTGTTGAATGTTTATGCTGACCTTGAACTTTGCAAGCCGTTCACCGATGATGATTTGGATACATACCTACCTAATTCCAGGTTTTCAAGTGATGATAAGATGTTGCCGCTTTGCTTACACCTACATGAAGTCATAATTTTGTTTCCTTTGATTGATTAAGAGAAGTGAGAAGAATCTGCTGGTAGTAATAATTGTCAGAAAAATTTTAATGACTAAAAATAATTATTAATGAATCCAAGAGAATCAAACTATCCAACATATCCACAATTCGCACAGAAGTCAAAGTTTCACGGTATGAACTTAAAAAAATCCATTGGATGATACGTCTGTTCACATCATGCCCATGAATCATTGATAGAACGACACTATGCGTCAGTTAGGGCATAGGGGGGAAAACCCAAATGGGAATGGGATAATTATATTTGCCTAATTTGAGGTTACAATGAACTGCCAATTCGATTTCTTGACGTTATACCTCTTTTGGCGCATAGTGGGTAAACTTTTAATTGAAACGGAAGCAGTGTAGCGGTAGTAATCTGATATCGGAACCTACTTCGCAATTATCGGATTTTGGAACCCAATTAGTTCGTGGCTATTTGCCGATTTTTCGAATTTCCGCTGTCGCGATTTGCCGGATTTAATTAATTTTTTAATTAATATAATTTAATATTAATTATCACTATAACTAGGTTACAAAAAGAGTGCTTATTAAGAAATATAACGTGATTATAATAAATTCGTTATCATTCTTAAACTTCTCTTAAAGTTAGTGTTGATCGCAAGATAATATTTTGTATGTAAAGAATAACTGACATGGGGTACCTACCATCTGTTCTTATTCTAAGAACTTAAATCGAGAAAAAGCAATTTGATTGAAAGCAATCCTATGTAAGTCAGAGATAAATCTTTTTGCATTTTTATAAAGATGTTAGGTAGGTAGGTAGGTGTGGCGGTTTGATAAGACAAACCCAATTAGCACTGAGTGCCGTTTTGTTACCACAAAACTCACGTAAACCTAGGTATTATCGATTGGTGGGGGAGGCTAAATCCAACCTGCGGAGTTCAGGAAAGTTATCAGCTCCTTGATACTTTTCTCGGAGACTTCCTCAAGTGTATTGAAGAAAGGGCTTCCCAATGTACGTAGTCTGGTCCTAGCTAAAGCCGGACAGGTACATAAAAAGTGAGTTAGGGTTTCTTTTTCAGTTGTCACTTTGCAACTGCGGCAGTGTGTATTGAATGGGATGACCTATAGGCCAGTGTCCCGTGAAGATCGCTGTAAGTCTTGCGATGTCTTTTCGGGTTCTACCTAGAAGGTCGGTTGTTTTTGCCTTGTTGTAGTTTGGCCACGTTTTTTTGGATATGACGCATGCAGTCAGCCTGCTCCATCTGAGGTTGGCTTTCTTAAGGTATTCTGCGGTGATGTTTGCCTTAACTGCTCCGAGCGGAATGTGGACTAGTTCTGCCAGAGAGCAGTGGAGAGCTGAGCCTTGCCTGGCCAGTTCGTCGGCATGTTCGTTTCCATAAACGTTACTGTGCCCTGGAACCCAGATCAGGGTAACCTTGAACTTATCAAGCAGGGCCAGCTCATTACGGCATTCTAGTACTAACTTAGAGGATATAGTGACCGAAGCGATCGCTTTAATGGCAGCCTGGCTGTCAATAAGTATGGCGATCCTTTGCCTCGGTGTTATATTTGAGTGAAGTTTGATCTGGCGACAGGCTTCACGGATAGCCAGTAGCTCCGCCTGGAAGATGCTTGCAGTATCCGGAAGTCTGTACGATTTGGCGATGTTTAAGGATTCCGAAAAAAACTCCCGCACCCACGCCGCAGTCCATTTTTGAACCGTCGGTGTAGATTGTTTGATCGAAATCCCTTGTCACTTGTCCATTTTGCCATTCCGATCTAGTAGGGATTTGAACGACGAAATGTTTTGTAAAGGACATTCTGGGAATGATGTAGTCTGTTGAAGGCGGAACTAGTTTTCTAGGTAGAGAGTCTAGAATACTACTGTGGCCGTAGGGATTTGCACTCCAGCAGCCAGACTCTCTGATCGCGCTGTGTGCTGTGATGTTTGTTTTATGTAGATCAAGAGGTAAAAGATGCAGTAAGACTGTGAGTCCGTCTGACGGTGTTGACCGTAGAGCTCCCGTTGTTCCTATGCATGCCGTTCTTTGTACCTTATTAAGTTTGGTAATATTGTAATTTTTCTTTAGAGCCGGCCACCATACTATTGACCCATACGTGAGGATTGGTCGTACCACGGCTGTGTACATCCACAGGGTCAATTTTGGTTGCAGGCCCCACTTTTTTCCGAAGGTTCTGCTGCAGGCATAGAAAGCTATACATGCCTTCTTTACCCGTTGTTCTATGTTTATTTTCCAGTTGAGTTTAGGATCTAGGATAACTCCTAAATACCTGGCACTGCTGAGCTGCTTGAATGATTCTAGTGCTGAGCATGGAAACAATCCATTGACTTAGATGGATTGCTATTCCCAGCTAAAGATGTTACTTTCATAAGTAGTTTTAAGGGCTCACAGTAAAAAGCCAGTCTTTGAGAGAATTCAAAAATTAATGGGAATTAAGATTAGAACGTATTGATAAGGGAAGTTTATTTAAAATTCTACGCGAGAAAACTAAATAAAAGTTCATAAAATGCGTTTTGTGCACGAGTGGGATGTCAAGCAGCGACAGATTATTAATACGTAAGCTATATCGTCGCCTGAGAATTGTTTTGTTCCATAGGCCACTTTTGTCGTTTTTGAGTTAGGAACGGATTCCATGGTAATTTTGTATGCTCTTTTTATACCCTATTCTAGGGGTATATTAATTTTGACGCATAGTTTGTAACATACCTTAATATTGCCCGTAGACCCCTAAAAGTTACTATATTTATGATCAGCATCGATAGTAATGTCGATCTAGCCATGTCCGTCCGTCCGTCCGTTCGTCCGTCCGTCGGCAAAAATTAGGCCTTTAAACTGGACCTAGAGAGCTGAAATTTTAACCATATACTCTCTAGGGTCCCGAAATAATCAAGTTTACGAATTTTTGAAATCCGCCCACAGACACGCCCACAAACTCAAAAAAACAAAATTTTGGAAAAAATCGAATTTTGAGCTAGGAAGCTGAAATTTTTTATATATGATCTATGACTCCTAAAACTGCTCGGAATATAAAATTTTCAAAATCCGCCCACTGCCACGCCCACAAAAAAATAAAACAATTTTATTGAAAAACCAAAATTTGAGCTAGGGAGCTGAAATTTTTAATATATACTCTCTAGGGGCCCTTTAAGCTCATGTATAAATATTTTCAAAATCCGCCCACTGACACGCCCACAAATAAATAAAACAATTTTTTTGAAAATCCAAAGTTTGAGCTAGGGAGCTGAAATTTATAATATATACTCTCTAGGGGCCCTTTAAGCTCATGTATAAATATTTTCAAAATCCGCCCACTGACACGCCCACAAATAAATAAAACAATTTTTTTGAAAATCCAAAGTTTGAGCTAGGGAGCTGAAATTTATATATATACTCTCTAGGGGCCCTTTATGCTCATGTGTTATTTTTTTTTTAAATCCGCCTACTGACACGCCCACAATTAAATAAAACAATTTTATTGAATCACCCAAGTTTGAGCTAGGGAGCGTTTTTTTTGATAAAATCCTTTAAATGTTATGTAACAAAATATGTAGAGCGTTCTTAACAATTTAACCATACTTAGACTTTTGTCACGCCCACTTATGAGGGATAGGAATAAGAATAGGGTATCCAACAGTTCGCCCAAGCGGACTGTAGCCCGTCCCTATGTTTAAATCTGTGATTCGATTTGCTCTTAGTCTTTACAATTCCGAGATATGGGAGATCTACTTTTACTTTGTCCCATATCCACTAAAATCAACAGTTTGTAGAATTGTTTTGTGTCATAAACCATTTTTTGGCGTTTTTTTCCATATAATTTATCGCAATTTTTTTTGTGAGAATTGTTTTGTTCCACGTGCATATCACGGCGACAAGAGATACAGAAAATATTACCAAGGTGGGAATTGGTTTGTCCTACGTTCACTCGTGTTAAAGAGTAGCTATGAATGTGGAACACTGATCGCAAACAAATTTTAGTATTGGTTTGTTCCACCTAGATTACAGTTGTGTAGATAATATTCGATATTATGAAGATATGAATTCGGTGCGGTGATGAATGGTGCTTCAAACGCAGAACCTAGTTGCAGACGTACGAGCCGTCAATCATTGAATACATTATGGTTTCAATAGATGCTTAATGAACCTTAGCTGCACAGATAGGTACAGAAAAAAACAGAAAAGTACAAGATTTGGTGTTCCACTGTGCAGATCAGTTTAGCACAAGTTTTTCTGTACCTAGTTTTGAGGTAGGGCAAGTGAGTGAAATGTGTCAGATTTGAAAATTCAAATTGTACTGATGCCAACTGATTTATTTGTTTGGCATGAGCTATCGTATTTCTTAGTTTAATGTTACAAATGTTCGCATATTTAGTAAAAAAATTTGAAAGAATAACATGGAACGAGATCAAATTGTGATGAAATCGACATCAGGCCAAACATTGACTGTGCAATGCTCACTGGCAACCCGAAATTCACTAGAAAACAAAGAGGATTATCTATTTGAAATTTCGCAGCTGAGAGGAGAACATTATGACTCGAAGCTATACTTTTCTGATCTGATTTGATCTGCCATTTTTCACTCACTGGTTTAATGCTAAACACTTTGAATAATTTTCTTATTTTATTGTATTTTTTGGATAAAAACTTTTTTACCAAAAAAGAAGAAATCAATTTTTCTTTTTAAATTTTAGCATCCAACTCCATGCTTTCTTGCCTTTCAGATATTTTGTGTGAGAATTGCTTTGTGCCATATCCATTTTTTTGTGTTCCACGTGTATGGCAAAAAAAAAATCAGTTTCAAAATGTAGGAGGTGGGAGTGGGACACAAGTCAAAAAAGGAGACCTTTACGTTAATTAACGTGGCTTGTTAACGGTTTGGCAAAACACTTTGAAAATTGGTAGGTGAACTTTCTGTAAGACTAACTTCAAATTAAAAAAAAAATCGTATCGCACAGTTTCGGAGTACCAAGTACGCAAACCTCGAAAAAGTGTCAATGGCATATGGAACAAAACAACTCTCAGGCGACGATATATAGAAGAACGGTGCAGGGAAATAAGTCCACGGGAACTAAGTCCACTGAGGGGCTTAGTTCCCACATGGTGGGAAATAAAACCACTTTCGTGAAGTGGACTTAGTTCCCATGTAAAGAGGGAACAAGCCCATTTTTTTTATGGGAACTTAGTACACATTCAAAAATAAGAAGAGGGAACTAACATCCAACATTTAGAATTAGACAAAAAACTGTAAAGTGCAGTTAGTTATCACACTCTTTAAGCGCCAAAGTTTCAAAACCGTACCTTGCACCTACTCCAAATCAAACAGTGACCCTAAGCGGGGGGTTGCATGCTGCCCCCCATATGCATTACACTGTTTATGGAATCTACTTGCGATTACGTAACTAATCCCATAAACAATGTAATGCATGTGGGGGGCACGCTGCCCCCTGCAACTCCCCTGCTTGGGGTCACTGTTTGATTTGGAGTAGGTGCAAGGTCACGGTACCTATATTACTCTGTCTAAGTTAAAAGTTAATTTCTCTTTTGTTAATAAAAATTGCAAAGTACCTACTTGACTCTTTAATTTTATTTTGTTCTTAGTCGACAGTGAGAATTTACTTCAATTTAAAAGGGAACTAAAACCACTCAGAGTTTTGGGAATTTATTTCCCACTTTACATGGGAACTAAGTCCACTTCGCGAAAGTGGTTTTTTTATATTTATTTTTAGTCCCTCAGTGGACTTAGTTCCCGTGGACTTATTTCCCTGCACCTAGAAGAACTAGCTGACCCATGCTCGCCTTGCTTCGCCAGTCTGCCACTTTTCAAATTTAAAACAAAATACTTGCTGATAAGAACTGATAAAGAAAACGTCGAGAGTATCCCTTCTCATTATTTGGATATACTCTCAGTGTGACACTGTGACTCCCTCTCAATCTCAATTACATTTCATACCCTATCTGTCTCAATTTCGCCGCAAAAAAAAAACAACACAAACTACAAAAGGTGCATAAAAAAAGAAAGAAAAAGCACACAGCACAAAAGGTACAAAGAGAGAAACAGATTTGTGCCGCACACACACACAAATGTTCCTCCACTCAACGCTGATAAAATCCAACGATCTAGCTTTAATCGAACATTTTACTTTTTTTGAATTGTAGAAAATTTATAGTTTAATGCTTATTGTTCAAATTCAGGATAACCTACAAAGATGATTTACATATATCTTAAAATCTCTGTACATAATTGAACTTTATATTAAAAATCCTATTTCATTTGGATGAGTCATTCCAAAGAAAGGATATAGAAAGCATTCGGGAGTTACAACTTTTCTTAGATATCAGCTTAGATCTCCGCTTCTGGACAGCGGATGAAGCCTATGTCCATTCACAGGCTCTACACTATCTGTGTACCAAATTTCATTTAAATCGGTTTAGTAGTTTTAGCGTTAAAGCGAGACAGACAGACAGACAGACAGAGTTACTTTCGCATTTATAATATTAGTATGGATTTCTAAAAGGAACATTACCACTTCGTTTGAAGAACTCTTTTAGTACCTTGAATACATAGAGATTTCTCAGTGGAAATATTCGAAGGTTAATAAAGAGAGGCGACAAATCCATTTTTGCACTCGTCAGTGGCAAGAGAACTTCACAAATCCTGGGAAAACCACTGCATAACCTTTTTTATCTGTTCACTTTTTCATTGCTTTTCCCGAGAGGATGGAAAACAGCATTTGTCCAGCCTGTTCCAAAAAGGCGAATCTTCTTTTCCCTCTTCATACCGATCAATTGCACTTACGGCCCTTCTTTCCAAGGTCATGGAAACGCTGATCAACCGTCAGCTAATGAAATATCTTGAATCCCGAAAACTTCTTAATGACCGGCAGTATGGTTTTCGCAGCAACAGGTACACTGATAATTTTATGACATATCTAACCGAAGAGTGGAACCAGTCTCTTCACCATGGTGGTGAAAGTAAGATCGTTGCACTTGGCATTTGACAGACTTTGGCATCAAGCTCTCTTGTCAAAAATTTGTGCTTTTGGAATTCAAGATACCTACTCTTCTTTACTGGATTAGAAAATACCTTTCCGACCGTTCAATTCCAGTTTTGTTAGACGGTTGCATGTCTGCATCTCACCATATAAATGCTGGTGTTCCCCAAGGCGCCGTTTGGTCCCCGACCCTTTTTTTCGTTTTTATAAATGATATCCTCTTTGTTACTTCTAATCCTATCCATTCCTTTGCTGATGACAACTCCCTCAGCTTCTCATATTTATTTCCTGGGTCACGCCCCTTATCTTTGTCTGTGGAACTGGAACGCCAACATGTGTTAAGCTCATTAAATTCCGATCTAGACTGCATAGCTCAGTGGCGCACCAATAGTGGTTAATTGAATGTGTCAAAACGCAATTCTGTCTTCTGTCATTAAAGCGAAATTCTAATACTTTGCCATTATCCATTAATGGCACTTGCATTGCTGAAACCGAACGACTTTCCATATCGGTTAATGACAACCTTCGTTGGAATGACCTTATATTCTATGCCGACAAGAGCGCCGCGAAATGTATAGACTTCCCTAAGCGGTGCAAAAACAATTGTACCCGTTCTGCCCAAACTTGAGTACAGCGTTCATATCTGGGCCGGTACATCAATCACATATTTTGAGCTATTCGATTGAATAGTTATCATCGTAATGTCTCCTGTCTATCGATGTTTTATCGATATTTCCACCAGAAATGCACACACGAAATAGGCAGCTGCATTCCACCCTAGAAAATTTCAACCGCAATACCCGCTTTTCCAGGAATGCGCATCAGTTTATCCTTAAGACTGTTTCGGACGTTCAGTGAAATACAAAGAATCCTTCCTAAGCCGTACAACACGAATGTGTTCCATTTTTCCTACCCATTATAATTTACAAACATTTAAAACCAACGTGCATCGGTTACTCCTCTGTCATCCGTAGCCCCATTTCCTTAATGCCCGCACTATGTAACTATAAATGTATCTTCATTATAAGAGTACTTAAAATCCCTTTAGTGCACAGAAGTCGAAGTTTCACGGTATGAATGTAAAAAATTCCATTGGTTGATACGTCTGTTCACATCATGCCCATGAATCATTGATAGAACGACACTATGCGTCAGGTAGGGCATCGGGGGCAAAACCCAAATGGGAATGGGATAATTATATTTGCTTATTTGAGGTTATAATGAACTGCCAATTCGATTTCTTGACGTTATACCTCTACGGTACAATTTTAA
Source organism: Portevinia maculata (assembly GCA_949715645.1). Classification (NCBI taxonomy): domain Eukaryota; kingdom Metazoa; phylum Arthropoda; class Insecta; order Diptera; family Syrphidae; genus Portevinia; species Portevinia maculata. The sequence continues at coordinate 13,093,586 of OX454526.1, forward strand.
TTGAAACGGAAGCCGTGTAGCGGAAGTAATCTGATATCGGAACCTACTTCGCAATTATCGGATTTTGGACCCTAATTAGTTCGTGGCTATTTGCCGAATTTTCTTCATCTTCATTATAAGAGTACTTAAAATCCCTTTAGTGCGCGTTAGTTTAAAAAAAAAAAAAAAGCATATATTTCGCTCTGCCCTAAGAGACGAGCGAATGCTCTTTGTACCTACATTACAGTTTATCTAAATATGCTTGGATGATGTACGAGTGCGGATACTATTCCTCATTCAGTGCGTTCTCTTATAGGATAAATTTGGTCGGCCATATAGGAGAGGTGCCTCGTTTGGCTAATTCATCGACCTTGCAATTGTCAGGAATAACACTGGGAACCCAGCACAGGAAGGTGTTGCATCTACCCTCGATTTCGTTCAGATCTTCTTTGTGTTTTTTACCAGCTTGGATCCTGTTCAAAGTTGCATCCATTAACTTCGTTCTATTTCATGTGGGAAAACCAACATCTTCCCTATCATCCACTTTTTGAATTGACTGTAAAATTGTTACGAAATAACAAACTTGTTTTGATTCCGTTGCTCCCTAACTCTACTGGGCTATTAACTTCCATTTAAAGATTACGTAGCAAATAGTCCTACAACATTTTCTTTTAAAATGCATTTACGCACTTTATTTCCCACAATTTCGTCTAACGATTATTCAATTTGTCTTTTTGCAGGAACGTGAAGAAGAGCTCCGCAAAACGGCAATGATGCAAGATGAAGTCGATCATCGTTCTAGCAATTGTAATGTCTCCAAGACTGAGTACAACAACTTAATCAGTAGCTCAATGCAAAACGGCACAAACGGCTATTACCCCACACCCCCTTCGCCGGTGAGTATTGGACACACAAAGCTGTCCCTCAAATCATCCATGACTAATGAGATTTTCTCCCATTTAGCCACCACAATTTGCCAACAAAAGCGACAACTACACACGTCAGAGATCGCCTGCGCCAGACTACAGTCAATCTCCGGTGCACACCCTGACGCGCAATTCGAACGGCCCCTTCCGCAATGGCACACTGACTCGCAACGATGTGGCGAGATCAAACGCTGACTTGGCCGAATTGGAATCCATAGATTCGTATCAAATGAGGAATCCATTGAATTTGATCCCACGGCCACCGTCGCAATATTTTTCCCCACAAAGTTCGGGACCACCGACCATGAAAAAGAACAAACGACCGGTGTCCGTGACCATTGGAGAGTACTCCAGCACACCAGTTTGCCGGAAGGAGCCCTCAAAATTGGAATTCATTGCTAGGTCACCAGAAAACGGTCACAAAGAAGAACCCGTCGCTGCGGATCTGCTCCGCAGTGAGCTTGAACTAACCCTCAGTCGATCGAACCTGAAGAAGCGAAACGACGAGAAAAACAATAACAATGTGGACGAAAAGCTAGAGAATGCAACTAGTGAGCTGCAGAATGTGATTCTGCGCCAAAGAAGCCCCAACGGAAAGCCCATTCTGCAAAAGACCCAGTCTTCGAATATCGAAAAACTAACCCAGATGCTGCAGAGCAGGCAATCGGGATTATTTGATGCAGCGAATGGAGGAACCTTGCCAAATCCATCCCGGGCGAGTATCGGAATCCCTAACAATCACACCGAGTTGCGCAAGACTGAGAGCACTCCGCAGCAAGATATGGCGCCACCTGTTGTCACCAATGGAAATGGTATTCTTAAGAATGGTTTGGCATACAACCGCAACAGTTACACGTCCTCGGAGAAGAGCATATCGTTTGGCAACTAAACGTAGACGCCTTCAGCTACATCTAGTGTCATATTATACACAATTATGAATTTTTCGTTTTGTTTATTTTATTTTTTCTTTTTCGCTATTTTTATGTAATATTCGTCGTTAAGTGTTTATCTTTGTCTAAAATTCAATTTTCTGTTTTTCCCTCTTTTGCTGTACATTACATTCATGATGAATAAATATAGAATAAAAGAAAAGTGTATTTTTTCAAGTTTTGTTATACATAATAAAAAAAAAAAATAAAAAAAGTAAAACAAAAAAATAATTAATAATATATTTTGTGTTATTATCTATATGTTTTCCTTGTTTGTAAATAAAGAACGGAAATTGAATAATATCAATTATGTTGTTGTTTTCTTACCACGATGTGTTGCAACCACACGAGAAGGTGTTTGTGACGGAAAGGGAGCGATAGTAGTTTTGAAACTCCATCTGTTGCATCTGGTTCACTTCTGGAGGTAGGTTGATACTGGAAGCCTTCTCTATTGTGTCCGTGTATTTGGAAGCAAATCTTTTGTAATATTTAGCGGTTGCTGGAAGGGGATAGGAAAGTGATGTATTTTCGGATGAATGGTAGCTTCGTGGAGATGGATGAATGGAAACTGTTATCACTTCTTCATCGGAAATGACATCGGTGCTTGAAAACGGTGAAGAGTGAGAAATATTGGATAGATTTGCATGCGTGTTTCTCAGGGTAGCTATGCGTTCGCGCCATGTATTCCAAAAGAGCTGAAATGAAAATTACTTGCATGGTATTTATTGGAAACACACCGAGAAGAAATTTTTCATTTTAGCTAAGTTCAAAATTTCACCCGAAAAGTTCGAAATAAATTTTCCAGAATTTCGAAATTTTGGACTTCTGCGAAGTGTTAAATTTTATATCTGCATTTGGAAGTTTGTCAAATCAAACAATACTTTCAAATATCCCCACACGTCATTCAGTGCACTGATGAAAAAAACATTTGGGAGGAACACCTTGTCCGCGATCGCAAATGCACTGTCAGCTCTGAAAGTAGATGGCTCACTTGATTAATCTACTACTCCGGATTACAAACTCAAAACTAGGTGTGACATCTACCAGAAGATCTGTCAGTAGAGGAGTCCTATCGCCCTTCTTTGGAACTTAGTGGTAAACGAGCTGCTGAGTGCCTGAAAAGGGAAGGCTGCAGGGTGATTGCCTATGCAGACGACGTTGCAATTGCCGCCTCAGGGAAGCACCTAAACACACTGAACGAACTTTTCTAAAATGCTCTCAACAAGCTAAGGACATGGGCAGATCGTTGTGTGGTTAGGTGTTAACCCCCACAAAATCGAACTTGCTCTATTCACTAGGAAATATAAAATTGCACACATTGCCCCTCCCTGAATCAGGGGCACACGCTTAGACTCCCTGATGAAGCTAAAAACTTGGGTCTCATTCTGGATAAAAGCTTAGCTGGAAACCTAACCTACAAGAAAGAGTTCGGAAAGTTACGGTAGCACTCTTCTCTTGCAAAAAAGCCATCGGTAATGAATGGGGCCTTCAACCCCGCATTACCAACTGGCCATACATTTCGGTAATAAGACCGATACTTATGTACGGAGTGGTCCACCAAGCAGACTGCCTTAGACAAAGCGATAAATCGCGATAAGCTGAGCAAAGTCCAACGATCAGCGTGTCTCTTTATGAGTGGAGCACTGCGCACTACTCCCTCTGCTGCAATGGACATTCTGTTTTATCTGACACCCCTTGATATCTTTAGTAAGCAAGCGGCTTAATTAATTAAGACTAAATAGTAGTCTCTCTTTCCGACTTCCTTATCACTGTAGCATGAGCATGTTCCAGGCGGAAATTATGGCGATAAAAGAAGCCTTGTCATGGCTAAAGACAAATGTGATATCCAATTAGGTCATCCGTATCTTCTCGGATAGTCAACCCGCGATTAAGTTCCCTGACTCAGTCTCTTCAAACTCAATCGTAGCCCTAGACTGCCGATCATCATCCCATAGTAGGATAGCGGAGCAGTTTAACGTTTACCTCTATTGGGTGCCGAGGCATTCCAGGGCACTGTAGGGCAGATTACCTCGCCTAAAAAGAAACCACACTACCTCTTGGCTTGGTGTTTCAAACGACTTCTGTAGAAGCTGCATGGACAAAATGAGGAGGAGACTACACCTCACCTTCTTTGTACAGGGTGGGTCAAAAGTGGCTTCCTAATATTAAAAAAATTATAATTCTTTTGTTATACCCTATTCTAAGGGTATATTAATTTTGACGCATAGTTTGTAACATACCTTAATATTGCCCGTAGACCCCTAAAAGTTACTATATTTATGATCAGCATCGATAGTAATGTCGATCTAGCCATGTCCGTCCGTCCGTCCGTCCATCTGTAGCCAAAAATTAGGCCTTTAAACTGGACCTAGAGAGCTGAAATTTTAACCATATACTCTCTAGGGTCCCGAAATAATCAAGTTTACGAATTTTTGAAATCCGCCCACAGACACGCCCACAAACTCAAAAAAACAAAATTTTGGAAAAAATCGAATTTTGAGCTAGAAAGCTGAAATTTTGTATATATGATCTATGACTCCTAAAACTGCTCGGGATAAAAAAATTTCAAAATCCGCCCACTGACACGCCCACAAATAAATAAAACAATTTTTTTATACCCTATTCTAAGGGTATATTAATTATTGAAAATCCAAAGTTTGAGCTAGGGAGTTGAAATTTATAATATATACTCTCTATGGGCCCTTTATGCTCATGTGTAAATATTTTTAAAATCCGCCCACTGACACGCCCACAATTTTTTTTTTTTTTTTTTTTGAAAATTCAAAATTTGAGCTAGGGAGCTGAAATTTATAATATATACTCTCTAGGGGCCCTTTATTCTCATGTGTTTTTTTTTTTTTTTAAATCCGCCTACTGCACGCCCACAATTAAATAAAACAATTTTATTGAAACACCTAAGTTTGAGCTAGGGAGCGTTTTTTTTTGATAAAATCCTTTAAATGTTATATAACAAAATATGTAGAGCGTTCTTAACAATTCAACCATACTTAGACTTTTGTCACGCCCACTTTTGAGGGATAGGAATAAGAATAGGGTATCCAACAGTTCGCCCAAGCGGACTGTAGCCCGTCCCTATGTTTTTTATATCATTTATTGAGGATTTAAGAAAAGGCTTACTTTAGTGTACCCTGACCCATGTTAACGGTAATTGCGCTGTTAGTACTAATGATAGAAATTTCGTTTAGGCCTCTATTTTTAGAAGATATATTAGCCGTTGTAATTGCATTTAAATAAATTTCATATCTTAACTCAGTCTTAAGATATCCAATTTTTAACCTGTTCCATTATTCCTGCCCATGCTAATTTTTTGACTTTCGGTTCAATTTTCTCCAGAAAATGCGTAATAAACATAACGTTTTAATATTATTTTTGAATGAAGGTAACAATAATAAAAATAAAAGCTTACAACAAGTTTGTAGAAAAACCCATAGATTTTATGATACTTGGGAAAATATGGAACAGGTAAAATTTAAAAAAGGGATTTTTTTGCACGATTACAGATTTTCTCCATGCAGGACATCAGAAATTTTATGTCTGGAAACATTGAATTGCAAAGCTAAGCATCTGATGCTGATTGATGGCTCATTTGTAACAGCTTCCAGTATTCTCTGATCAATCGAAGTTTTTTTTTTTTTTTTTTTTTTTATTTCATTTCATCAACAAGCTTAGCTTAAAATTACGAATGTATTTTTTTAAGTACAAAAAACAAGAATAAAATAACGTGAGATAATAAATAAGAAATAATAATAGGAAATTAAGCAAGCAATGTAAATAAAATTGACTTAAAACGCTCCCTTGAAATATGAAAATCTACATGTCTACTGATTTCAGAGATCTAGTAATTGACTCATTCTGCCCGTAATTTGTTCGATGCCCCACACAGTAAAAGAAGTGACGATCCCTTAAAACTCTCTCAGGAGCATAAATAGGTAGCATCGATAAAAGTGCAGGACTCTTTATACGAGAAGATAGAATATCTCTAACAAACATAGTGCCATGTACATACCTTCTTGCGCTAAGTGTCATTATACCCAATAATTGACATCTAGCTTTATAAGAAGGCTCAAAGGGCCAACGCATTTTAAAGAAAATGTATTTTGTAAAACGCCTCTGTACTCTTTCAATGCGATCAGAAAAGTATAGATAGTTAGGATTCCAAACTACATCAGCGTATTCAAGAATTGACCTGACAAGGGCAATGAAAAGGGACAAAAGTTCTTCTTACTTGTGGAGCTCCCGCAGATCCCGTTTCTCGCAGCCTTCGATATGTATTTCCTAATACATTTTACTAGGAAGTCGTCGGTTTGGATAAAGTTCATGGTACGAGTATCTTTGTCGCGCACTATTTGAAATTCCATTGCACAGCCCAAAAACGTAAATACTGTCTGCGTATTCTTCGTTTGTAAATGAAGACATTTAAAAAAACCTTTCTTATCAACTAACGGCTTGCCTTGGCGTTTAAGATTAAACTGATGGATTCATTTTGATTTTAAATCTTTTATACCATTTTTTTAGGTAAGTCCTGACAGGTACTCAAATAAACCAACGGAAAACTGCTCTTATTGTCAACTGTTGTTAGAAATATAGGTACAAAATCAGAAACCACTTTTTTTACCTGCTGCAGGATTTCCTAAGTATCATAAAATCTAGGGATTTTTCCTGTTAAAGTACACACATTAAAACAGAAATTACCTAAACCGGAAAAAAATCGTTTTCATTCATAACTTTTGCAACTTAAAGCAATAAAACCTTTTTTTCCCATTTTTACCTGTTCCATGTTTTCCCAAGTATCATAAAATCTATGGGTTTTTCTACAAACTTGTTGTAAGCTTTTATCATTGAATAAATACAAATAGAAGGGGACACCGTACATTGCTCAAACGACAATGCGACACTTACAAATAGGTGACAGCTATAATAACTTTAATGCCCTTTTTATGATATTATTGGTTTTCGTTTCTGCTAATTCATATATCCCATTGCTCAAAAGGGGTCAAAAAAATCCTTTTGGGATTTTTTTTTGAAAGCGAACTGTGGGAATATTTATGAATGAAGAGAAAGAATTATGGATTTAGATACATTTGTATAGCTATGTGTTGTGATGGTTTTAATTTTTTTGGTTGATGAAAGCGCAGGTATGTATACATGCAATCGTTTAATAGTTCAATAGGTGTCTGTCTCACCATGAAAAAAACAGTTTTAAGTTTTTTTTAATACATTTTTGAGAACAAAAAATTATTACATAAATGCATACACTTTTTGCATTTGTGTTTATCATAGAGGGCTTTGACTTTTTTCTTGTAAGTTATGTGTCCTTTTTTTGTATTTTGTTGAGTGCGTGGTCCGTTTACGAGTGGGAATCACTTGCTGCGTGTTTTAAGTGCATATTCGGTTCTTTTTTGTAAAGGTAAATAATTGTATTGCACTAAATTCATTGAATTAGGTAAAGAGTAAAAATGGTGTACTGTGATTATAAGGATTGCTCAAATAAATATAGTTCAGGTGTTCCGCGGTTTAAATTACCAAAAAACGAAGCTGTAGCCAAAATTTGGCTAGTGAACTCGGGAAATAGTTTTAGCGAAAAGCTAATTACCAATGAACCTCTTTTCATTTGTGCTGATCATTTTAACAGAAGTGAAATATGTTTAAACAATGTTATGTCGCGAGTAAATATGGGCGCAGTTCCTTATAATTACAAAAATACAAATTTAACGGAAGTCGAACACAATAAGAAAGTGTATGTGAGGAATATAACGTAAGTTAAATTAAATCTTATCATAATATTTTCATGATTTAAAGTGGATGTCATTTAAAACAAAAAAGTTACCTCGTGTTATTTATTGTCCTACGAAATTTTTTCTTTTTAAATTGTCTGGATAGTTTTCAAAAAATCTAGGATAAGTCGTTTTCGAAATATTAAATTTAATTTTGCTATTCAAAAAATATTTGTTGGTGTACCTTCCTACAATATATTGGCTGTTTATACCCTATTCTAGGGGTATATTAATTTTGACGCATAGTTTGTAACATACCTTAATATTGCCCGTAGACCCCTAAAAGTTACTATATTTATGATCAGCATCGATAGTAATGTCGATCTAGCCATGTCCGTCCGTCCGTCCGTCCGTCCGTCCGTCCGTCCGTCCGTCCGTCCGTCCGTCCGTCGGCAAAAATTAGGCCTTTAAACTGGACCTAGAGAGCTGAAATTTTAACCATATACTCTCTAGGGTCCCGAAATAATCAAGTTTAAGAATTTTTGAAATCCGCCCACAGACACGCCCACAAACTCAAAAAAACAAAATTTTGGAAAAAATCGAATTTTGAGCTAGAGAGCTGAAATTTTTTATATATGATCTATGGCCCATAAAACTGATTGGGACATAAAATTTTCAAAATCCGCCCACTGACACGCCCACAATTAAATAAAACAAATTTTGGGAAAAATTTAATTTTGAGCTAGAAAGCTGAAATTTTTTATATATGATCTTTGGCCCATAAAACTGCTTGGGACATAAAATTTTCAAAATCCGCCCACTGACACGCCCACAATTAAATAAAATATTTTTTTTGAAAAACCAAAATTTGAGCTAGGGAGCTGAAATTTTTAATATATACTCTCTAGGGGCCCTTTATGCTCATGTGTAAATATTTTCAAAATCCGCCCACTGACACGCCCACAATTTTATTTTTTTTATTTTTGAAAGTCTAAAGTTTGAGCTAGGGAGCTGAAATTTATAGTATATACTCTCTAGGTGCCCTTTATGCTCATACTTAAATTTTTTTTAAATCCGCCTACTGACACGCCCACAATTAATTAAAACAATTTTATTGAAAAACCAAAGTTTGAGCTAGGGAGCGTTCTTATTTACAAAAGCTTAGTTTTTTCGATAAAATCCTTTAAATTTTTGTCACGCCCACTTATGAGATATAGGAATAAGAATAGGGTATCCAACAGTTCGCCCAAGCGGACTGTAGCCCGCCCCTATGTTTTTTACATGGTTATTACATCTTGAGCATTTGAGCGACTTGAACTAAAAGAATCATTTTTTAAATTTAAATAAATTTGAATGTGTGTTCTTTAAAACCCAAACAGTTCTGCCTAGAAAAAAAGGAAAATTACACCGGTTGAAGATAGTAAGGAAAACGGAACAAAATGGAACGCAGAAGAAAAAGATCTTTACTTGAAATTCCATTACAAATCTCCGTCGTTCTATAAATTTTTGAAAAATTAAGGATTTTTATTGCCATCCCAAAAAACCTTAACTCGATGGTATGACATGCTGCCGTTTGGAACTGGCATTTCAAAAAGCATCCTTTGCATGCTTAAAGCAAAACTTAAAGATCTACCAATTAGCCATAGAAAGTGTGTGCTCGTCTTTGATGAGATGAGCACCAAAGTTGAATTAGAATACAATTCCAAAGAAGACGTTATTTACGGGTTTGAGGATTTGGGTGAGCTAGGGAGAAACAAGAGAATGGCTAATCACTGTCTTCTTCTAATGCTCCGAGGCCTTAATCAATCCTGGAAACAGGTACATACATAAACATTAAACATACATATTGTATATATCATAGTAACATACATTATATTGAGTAATTATATAATAAAAAATATCGAGCATTGAAATAAATCAGGACAAATGTCAGCATTTAATATTATTAACAATAACAATTATAACTGAATGCTGAAATTATAATAAATATATGTAGATAAAATGGTGGTTGAGGTTCAATTTAACAATTGCCCATAATCATAGATAGTTGATAAAAACTTTTTATGTCGGTGCTGAAGTATTTTAGTGGCATTTAGATTATGGATATAGACAATTTAAACTGATATGCATAGATACAAAAATAAATAAAATTGAATTCCCACGTATATTATGGAGTCTTCCATACAAAATCATTAGTGGTCGATATTAGGGTCACTTTTTGAAATGTGTTAATTTTTATTTATTTAATGTATGTAGGTATTGAAATCATTTGTTTTTAACTTTTCTGTTTGTTTTTTTTTAACTAGTAAGTAGTATTTTTATCAACATCTAATTAAAAGACTTAATAAAATTAGACCTCTTTATGATTTAACATGAGTTTATGTTTTGGTATTCCATAATCGTTGCACTTCCTATAAATGCACATCAAATCTGGTTGGAATTTCGATGAATTAAAGAATTTTTTAGCAAGGAAGCTGTAAACTAGGCTTTTAATTCAGAGCTGCCCAAATGATATTCTATATTTGTATAAAGAAGCTGTGTCTAACCCGCGTGTTACTTTTATAGACTCGAGTTTAGTTAGAATATGAACATGAATATGAAACAATGTATGCATTTTTATAGCTTATTCAATAGTTATTGAACAAAAAAATACAGTTATATCGTAAGCACGAACCTATGTCATCTATGTTTTCTTATCTTATCACTATCATTATGCTTATTTTTATTGATTCATCATACATATTTTGCAAAATCTACAAGCATAAACATATTACTGGGATACTTTTCTCTCAAAGATAATTGGCTACTAGAACGGAAATGTGCTTGGGAACCAGCTGGCTGAAATCCTACAATCCACAATTAAATTATTGATATCCGAAGAAATTACCCCTGTCCATCCATTGAACACACACAAAATTTACTTAACCATACCTTTCTTGTTTTAATAAGAACAAAAAATAAAATTATAAATGCTAGGGCTAAGTGTTCAAAAAAAAAATTAAAAAAACTTGATATACTAAGGCACATTTAAAAATGTTTTCAATTCCTATCTCTTCTTTTAATTAAAAAACCAACTAAATGTTCGCTTTAAGTACCTACTTATTTTTAACTTTGTTTATTTAAAAGTGACGATTTCATTTTGTTTTATTTGAAATATTATCCGTTGCTTGATTACCTACATGCACTATATGTATGTACATACATGTTCGTATTAGGGTGCTTCCAAAGAACTCTTTTCTCGTAATTCAACCTCGATAGGATTTAATTATGAATCTGAGATTGATACTAAATGATCAAGACAAAAAATTATAAATTAAGCATCATTAAAATGTCACTACCAGCGGTTTTTCATATATGTATTTGCTTCATAATTAAGCGCGATCGAAGTTAAATTGAAACAGAAGCGTTTTTTTAATCACTCTAATACATACCTACTGTTTTTATAAAATGTGCAAATGTTATAATGTACCCATGTAAAAAAATGGTTCCTACCTACACCTATGATTTTTTTTTTAATTAACTGAACTCAAATAGGTTGCTATACCTACCTACAAAGTAAAAATAAGTATCTTTCTTAATTTATTGTTCCTATATTTTTTTGTACTAATGTTATTGAGAAAAAAAAAACAAAATAAAAACCTTATTACATAAATCAGACTTTGAATTCTTTTAATTTAGAAGGTAGGTACCTACCGACCAAGATTTATACAATTGTTAGCGCTATTACTCACGAAAATCTATTTTGGCTTTTGGATTCTTTCTTACGATGTATGTAGGTTTCGTTAGTTTTAAAGGTTTCTTAAGTTTATTAAAATTATAAATACATACCTACCTATCTTAGAAATCTCATATATTTTTAATAAACTTTGAAAAAAGATGAAATTACCTAAATGAGACTTAGATTTGCAAATCAATATATCTTATCAAACTAATAATAAAATTGAAGAAAAACACAAAACTCTCAAATCAATCATCATGTCGAATAACATGCACAAGCACTAACATCATTTTCGTTTTCATATTATGAATGAGAACGAAATAAAAAAAAAATAGAACTTACCTACAAATACATTTTCTCAAGCGAACGTGATTTGGCCTTGAATGCCTTTTTTTGTAAAAAATTCAAAAGACCAACCTAAACGGTTCTTTTTTTTTTGTTGTTCATTCCAAATACAAAGAACAAAATATTCACCTTTTCTTCCTTGACCACGACTATTATATGAGTAAATTTCCCATAAGGACCAAATCTGTAAAATGAGTTTTGTATTTGATAGAGCGATACAATTATTAAATTGTTCGCCGCGGCGATACTAGCGCTTTGTCAAGAATATGTGTCGCCACCTAGAGTAGGTTTTCTCCGGTGTCCCTTCTATTTGTATTTATTCAATGCTTTTATTTTTATTATTGTTACCTTCATTTAAAAAAAAATATTAAAACGTTATGTTTATTACGCATTTTCTGGAGAAAATTGAACCGAAAGTCAAAAAAATTAGCATGGGCAGGAAAAATGGAACAGGTTAAAAATTGGATATCTTAAGACTGAGTTAAGATATAAAATTTATTTAAATGCAATTACAACGGCTAATATTTCTTCTAAAAATAGAGGCCTAAACGAAATTTCTATCATTAGTACTAACAGCGCAATTACAGTTAACATGGGTCAGGGTACACCCAAGTAAGCCTTTTCTTAAATCCTCAATAAATGATATAAAAGTTGGAGATAGCGTTCTCAACAATTCTTTTCTCTTTTGTCAAGCCCACTTATGAGGGATAGGAATAAGAATAGGGTATCCAACAGTTCGCCTTAGCGGACTGTAGCCCGTCCCTATGTTTTTAATTTTTAACCCAAAGAGCTTATCGGCGTCATTTTAATGTGCGAAATCCACCCTCTGCGCACATCATTACGACACTGGTGGCACGATTTCGTCAACAAGGAACTGTAGTTGATTTTCCTCGAGCTGGAAGACCTCGCAGAGCCCGAATCGAAGCAAATGTGAAACGCATTCTTGCAAGTGTTGTGGAGAGTGCAGAAACATCGAGACGAAGGCGCTCTGGTTACCTCGGTGTGTCCCGCAGTTCATTCCGAAGAGTTCTAAGATACGAATTGCAGCTGTTTCCATACTAAATCCAATTTGGGCAAGAATTTAAGCCAGGAGATCCTCAAAAATGTGTTGTTTACACAGTTCAAAAAATTCAGAATTTAATTGGCCTCCACGTTCTCCGGATTTGACTGCAACAGACATTTTTCTGTGGGGTTATTTGAAGGGTAAAGTGTACGTAACTAAACCCACCACTATGCCGCGGCTGAAGAAGAACATAAGTGCTGAAATACAGGCGCTGAGCCCAGAAAAAAAAAAACTCTCTAAAAAGAGCCCGTCTCTGTGAGCATGAAGCTGGTGCTCTTTTGAGGGACATTATACTCCATACTTAGCTGAAAAAAATCTCCATAAATCATACTTTGTGATTCTAAAATAAATTATGTATTAATAAAAAAATAAATCTATAAAAGTTATTATCACTTTAAATTAGGAAGTCACTTTTGACCCACCCTGTACAGTACATGTCCTGCTATCTATCATACAAGAAATCTCTATATAGGATGCCTAATGATCTTGCTGACATGGCTAACACAAACGGTAGAAGTATATCGCGCTTCATTAAAAGCTCTAAATGGTTTAAAGGGTAAAGGGAGAAACTGCATAGATCCACGTGGTATCACAATGGAACTCACATTGATCTAAGTGTGTCGGCTGTAGCTGACAACCACCTCAACCTAACCTAACCATGCCTTCCGTACATTGCATTTAATGCGTTCCAATGACGAAGATCTTGGAATACTACGAATAATGAATCTGCACTGTAGGTACTGACAAATTAGGGTGGATTTCTTTTACTTGCTCAAAGGGTAGATTTTTAGTGAACAGCAGATATTCGCATGAGCTATAAGTTTCACTTTTATTTAAAGAAACAACAAACAGAACTTTTGGTTAGTATTCAGGTGCGTTACATAAAATGAATCGGACTGTATATATTTAGTTACACGACATATAAATGAAGAAAATTTGAGAAGTTATAGCCCTCCCCACTGTACGGCATTAACTGGCCGGGCTTTCGGTTTCAGATTACTTCGTCACTGAGGCCAATCAATTGCTGGTGTTGTTCTATTTATGCATTCAAGGAGTTTTAAGGCCTGGCTCTATATTTATGCTTTGGACATGTGCATGTGCATGTTCTAATTAATTAATGTTGTGTGATCTTCCTTCTACGAAACCGGTGAATTACAGTCGAATCCGCATGTCCGCTTTTGGCGCAGCAATGTGTCGCTAGGCTCAATTGAATGTTAAAATGTGATTTCTCCCTTAGTCGGTTTTTCATCGACGCGCGCTGCAATGTTATTCTAAGACCGTTCCTGAAGGGGACAACCATTTTTGTATAAAACTAGCAAAACTGCCATAATAGAAGTTTGGAAAACCCACAGTCGTGGCTAATGCATCCAGAGACCTTATAGCGCAACTTTTTGTTGCGGGCATTTTCGTCGAATTTTTCTTCTAAATGACGTTGGCAAGACCGTAAAGGCCAATGGAAACCGATTCATACACATGACAACCGATTTTTTTGCAGAAAATGTTGAATTGTATTTAGACAAATTTGGGCATGCAGCAGAAAGCCGTTTCCTTAATTTTGAAAAATGTACTCCTGACAATTTAACCAAACCCATTTTTAAAACTCACATTTTGTCGAAGATATCCGCCAAATTCATAGAATATAGACTTTTCGTCGAATATTCTCAGATTCATTATCGAGCGCCGTCCTTTTTTAAAGAACCAAATATTTAACACGTTTAAGGGAAGTGCGTTTAAAAGTTCAAAACATTCAATTTCGGGATCACTTTTAACTAGCGGGACATTGGTCATGTGGTATTCTGAATTATCGGCGAGCACATCCTGGCCAATTATGATTCTTGTTGGTGTCAGACCTGTCCTTAAACGAACGGCTGATCAGATGATTAATTAACATTTGTGAGTGGGTACAAACTTACCCAACTGAACTTGCCTTATTCCAAAACCATCTTCAGTCACCTCAGCAAATGGACTCTCTACCAGAATGTGCTCATAAATCTCTTGATATTCCGCTAAAAGTATCTTTTGAATGCGAAACATTTTTCAATTTTCAAAATGTAAATTCACACCAACTGTCATTGTAAGCTGCGAATTGACGCAGCGCCATCTCTGATAAAATAAAAACGTACAGCAAATACAAGAACCATTGTTGAAAATTCACCAAATAATGTGGTGAAAAACTACCGGTTTAATAGAGTGCTGTTTGGGTAGGGGGTTCCTACATAATCTACGAGTACTTTGCCACAAAGATTGGGCAACAACTTTGTTGTTAACCTGGTCATGAACAGCCAGTAAAGCAGTACACACTTTCGCAGATTCAGGTTTGTGTGCGATTTGCCGCTATTACCTCACAAGCCCACTGCCCTGCAGCTCTGGTCGCTTACACTCTTGGGAAAAGTCAAATCACCGTTGGAATTTTCCTTCCCTCCTATTTTCTTCTTCGTGCTAAACGGTCCCAAGCATGACATGCCCACGGAAGAGTCATTCAATTTGATTTTGCAACTAAATAATTAGGAGATAAAATATCTGCTATCCCCTACTTCCATGGTTGGTACGAAGCTATTCTTTGGTGGGATAAATTTGACTTCTGCTCTGTCTCCAATATCCATTGGACTTACATTTTAGTTCAGTTATTGCCTTCAGTGCGTGGTGTTTTCTTGTGTTTCTCAGTTTGAAAAAAATGAATCAATTCACTGTGAGGTGTGTTGCAACATTGTTGTTTGTGTGTGGCGTAATCAATTGTGTTCCCATTGAAGTTTCTCTGAGTGCAAATTCCGTTTACACATCAAGCAGTGAAGTGGAAGAAAGGACTTATCCCGAGCAACCACAAACGAATCAGGAGGAGTTTTATAAGGTTGTAAGAAGCAATCTTTTAAATGAGATTAAAATCTAATTAGCGTTTTTCATTGAAGAAAAGATTTGCTCTTCTCCTCAAAAGCATGTTTAATTGAGAAATAGAGCAAGTCTGGATTTGCAAATTTCAGGATTTACTTACCAATGCTTTGAAAATAAATTCAAATTTTCTTGTGTAACCGTGAAAACTGAGGAAAAACTGATTTTATTGTTGAAGAATACGAAGCAGAGTTTCCATAATATTGCAAAGCAAAATAAAGGGTCATCCAACAAAAGGTGTCATTTTAAATCAAAAGAAAAACAATATTTTTATGAAAAGTGATGGTATTTTTATTTTATTCTAAGGTACAAACTCTGGGGTTAGCAATGGAATAGGTACAATATCTGCCAAATGTCCGGTGCGGTTCTGCCTACAAATTGTCATTCATTTGATGAAATGTTTCACACATTTTAGCATAATTGCGTCTGTATTTTGCGAATAACAGATATTTTGGCGAATGAATCGTTGTTAGAGAATTGGCGTAGAGTTAATATTTAACATAGCCCCAAAGGAAAAAGTCAAATGGTGTTAAATCGGACGATCTTGGCGGCCAATTAAAGTCCCCATTTCGAGATATCACACGTATAAATTTGTCACGCAATAGAGATAGTGTTTCAATTGCTGTGTTGCATGTGGTGCCATCCTGCTTAAAATATATGGCGTACACATCAGTAGCATCAATTTCAGACAAACAAAAGGGAGTCAACATCTTTTGGAAACGCAATCCATTCAGCATTTTTGGAAAAACTCAATGACGCACCAAACTATCACGCGTTGTGGATGGAAAGATGGTTTGACTTTCTCATTTGGGTTTTCGGAGCCCCAAATGCGACCGTTCTGTTTGTTTAGCTACCCAGACAGATGAAAACGCACGTCAGAATAATTTTGATTAGAAACTAAAAAACCATTTCGCTATATTTTCACTGTTTTTGTAGTGAACTTTCACTATTTCAACACACTGCGCGAGTATGTACGAGTATCTATAGGGAGTTTTTTTTTTTATATACAGGCATACCTACGCCTTTTTTTAAAAATAAAACACAACAAATTTAATAGATAGATAGTTTATTTTTGCTTCATGAAATAAAAATACGTTGTCGCTCAATTTACATTATATAGTTGCAGAGATTTGACATTTTTGTTTGTCTTTCAACTGAATCATTATTTTATTTTTTAAAAAACACAAATAAATATGAAAATTTTATGATTAATGAGGAAAATCATGAGAAAAACCTCAAATTAAAGAGAAAAAAAAATAAATAAATAAAAATAATAATGATATTAAAAAGAATAAATAAATAAACAAAAAAAATAAATAAATAATTAAATAAATAAATAATAAAATAAATAAATAAAATAAATAAACAAATAGATAAATATATCATAATTAATAAATACACGAATAGTATATATTATAACAAATAAATAAATAAACAAATAGTAGATATATATTATAATAAATATATAAATAAACAAATAAATAGATACATACATACATAAATCCAAAGGTAATTATTTGAACAGTTAAATAAATATTATTAAGTTAACAAAAACAAACAGATAAATAAGAAATGAAAATATATCGGATTTAGTGAATACAAAATATTTTATATATCACGATGAAATAAGTTGATTGACTAGCGGATTGTTGGAGATATTACATCTCAGTTTGAATTCCTCATTTAGTTTATATATCCTGGAGGAGATCAATTCAACATTAGCTCTACCATGTAAATCTATTGTAGAATGATACCAGGGAAGATTTAGCATCATTTTTAATATTTTATTTTGGGATATTTGAAGCTTTCTAATATGGCTCTTAGCATAATTACCCCACACTATACAACCGTACAGTAAGATAGATTGGAATATCGTCTTATGAATTATTATTTTATTATCATTTGAAAGTAATGATTTCCTGTTTATAAACGGATAAAGCATTCGTATGGCTATGTTTACTTTATTAGTTGTTTCTAAAATGTGTCTGTTAAATGTAAGTTTATGATCGAAGTGTATGCCCAGGTACTTAACAAATGGTTTCCATGCTATTAAGTGGCGATTTAATCTTAATTGATCAGCTGGAAGAAAGCAAGGCTTTCTTTTTCTGGTGAAAAAGATAGCTTGGATTTTTTCTGCGTTCAGCTTTATTTTCCATTTGGAGAGATAACATTGCATTATTTAAATTCGTCTCAATGTCGAGACCGAACTCATGCGAAGAAAGTATAGCAATATCGTCAGCATAAATAGCTATTTCACACTGTGGAAGACTTGGGAGATCAGATGTAAACAAATTATAAAGGATAGGACCAAGCACAGAACCTTACGGTACACCTGCACAAAAATTTACTAAATCAGACGCACTACTATTAACAAAAACTTTAAAGCGACGATTTGACACAAAACTTTGAACAGTTCTACAAAGAAATGGGGGCAAATTATTGTTTAACATTTTGTAGATAAGCCCATTATGCCAAACGGAATCAAATGCCTTCTCAATGTCCAGCAAAACCATTCCAGTTGATTTACCTATTGCACGATTTAATAGAACGAACAAATTTTGGTTAAATTAGCTCACAAATTTCATGGCCTCCGCGACTGCGCCTTATGAACGCCATTCTCTCGGTCCAAATTTGCACCACTTTTTCGAGCATAGCAGGTCTTATTTTGTCAATAGTGCGTCGAATGTTGGCTTCTAAGTTATCAATCCTTGCAAAAAGGAGTCCAAAGGTGTCAAATCCCACGATCGAGGTTTCCAACCCACAAGTCCATTTCTTGAGATGATTCGGTCACCAAACGTCAAAGTCATGTGTGGAAGAAGTGCTCTAAAAATTTGGCGAACAGAGCGCGAAACAAATTTCAACGATTAGTAAACGTTGTTCTGGTGTAAGTCTTTTCATGGTGATTTGCCAAAGTACACTGAACAATAAAATTAAACACACTTTATTAGTATGACAGCTAGTTTGACAGTTATTCCTATCAGAAGTTTAATACCTCTATAAAAAACACCCTATATATATATTTAATAACATTCTAGTTTTAACTTATCAAACGCCATCGAAATTATAGTTGAATGTTGACAGTGCAACAATGGCGCGAAATTTAAAATCCTATTGATGACTTGCAAGACGCCCTCTATCTAAGCTTGTGTAAAACCGCGAAATAACATAAAAATTGTTCATTAGCTAGTTGTCAAAGAGGAGCAATTTTCAGACAACAAATCAGAAAAGTGATTTATCGTAAATAATAGGATATTTTTGTGTAAAATTTAAATTATTCGTATAAGATGCAGTTAAATAGAAATTAGTTGCTACAAATGTTTAAATATCTTGTATCTTATATTTATATGCTTGACTGGCAGACCCAAACGACTCCGCTTGTTCGTTTTGGCACCCATCCATAAATACACTGGCGATCACAAGGATGAGGCCATACATTTTGCAATCGATGTTCAGTCTTTTTACCTGGTGGAAATTTTATACCCACAAACTTTTACTACCTGTGAACAGGTCACAAAATTAAAGGGTAAATAAGAAACGACCGCTGGAATTTCCCAAGATCAAACAATGAACTAGGTACTTGAAGAGCGTATAAAAAGATGCTCCACTACGATGAGACCACATGCAATCTTCGAAAGAAAGGAAAAAATTAATAAAATGTTTCCATTTTATGATTTTAAATCATTTATTTGTTAAGTTTTTGTACATTTTTAATGAGTGTGCCCGCCATTTTTCGATATGACGTCTATAAGAGAAATTTGGGGTCAGGCATCACTAATAGCTTCGATTAAAGTGTCCTTGTCTTCAAATTGTCTGCCGCCTTCATACACTTTACGAGATAACCATGCCCAAACATTTTCGATTATGTTTAATTCCGTTGAATAGGGCGGCCATGGCAAAAGTTGAACGTCTTTTGATTGAATCCAACTTCTAACAACCCTGGAAGTGTGGATAGGGGCATTGCCTTGTTGGAATATCCAAGACAGGGATCCGAAAATGTTTTTCACTTTTGGAAATGACTGTTCCAGCAAACATTTGTAGTTATTTCCGTTCATTATTGTGGACAAAAACTTTAACTCGATTGTGCCATAGTGGGTAATAGCTCCCCACACCATTACACCTGATGTACGGCTGTTATGTCTTGCTCCTTCTTTCTTAGATCATGGAAATAAAAGTTGTAACCATTGGGGCCGTAAGGTTAAACTTTTTTCATCTGAAAATACAACGCGTTTCCATTCACTGCTCCAAGCAACATGTTCTCTTGCATAATTTATTCGATGCTTCTTGTGTACTTGCCTCAAAACAGGTTTCTTTTTAAGTTTTCTTCTCTGTATAGCACCACTTTTTCGTATTATCATTCGGACCGTTGCTATGCTGGCTGATACTCGGCTGTTGGCCCTTATTTTAGTCACTGGTAGAGTAGAATTTGAGTCAAGGCGTAGAACAACCCGGTTTTCTCGCAATGTTGTTGCTTCAGGCGTGCGTTCTTTTTAATGTTTCCAATAATGTTGTGGATCTAACAGTCAGTTATACAACAGTCTTATTTCTAGTTAGCCTCCTTGCAATTTCTCGGCCTGAGAGTTCTAACTCTGGCTGAAAGCATCTATTTTTCCTCTTTCTGCCGCTGTCAAAGACTTTCCGAAACCCATTTTTTTTAACTAAATAAAAACTGTTCTATTCCACCATAATGGCGCATCTTTTATTAGATTAGATTAGATTAGATTATTCATTTTTATTCAACTTTCACTTAATGCTATTTACAGTTTATATAAAAAATTCAAAAATAATTCAAAAATAATAATAAGTGTAAGAGAATAAATCGGTGTCATTCAGTAACTTACTCGTATATCGTTAGAGTTCAATGACCGCCAGAAATTTCGGCTCAAACTAGAAGAATAACAGACGTGGGGTACTTTCAGTTGTTCTTTTTTTTATTTTTTAAATTGTTGTTTAAAGAAACATAACTTATAAAAAATATAAAAACATAAGCGATATTAATAACAATAAAGATACTTATACAAAATAATCTTTTCGTATATCAAGTTCTTACTTTATAGACTAATTCTATGTCAGTCATGTTTAGAGTGAAAAGCCAGTTTGTGATTTTTTTCAAGAAACAATGAAAGTAGTAAGTTGTTCTAATTGAAATGGGCAGATTATTGAATACAATTGCGGATGTCATTAAATAAAAATTCACAAAATGTGTTTTGTGTGGAACTAGAGTATCAACAAGTGTCAGATTATTAACCCGTAAGTTGTATATTGAAGAGTTTCTAGATGGAATATTACCACTTTGTTTATAGAACTCTTTTAAAACTTTAAAAATATAGAGATGACGTTATGGTAGTAATCTTAACTCACAAAAAAGAGGCCAGCTTCCAGTTCGTCGACTTTTTCCACAAATGATACGAATTATATGCTTTTGAGCAATCAAGATTGGTCTAAGAGTGTTCATATAAGCACCTCCCCAACACACTATCCCATATTGCAATTTAGACTGAGTAAGTCCGTAGTAGATCATTGTTAAAACTTTTTTTTTGAGCAGAATGGCTTTAACAGATACATCTTTCGAGTTATCAGATTCATGTAAGTTTTGAGTGATTGAACATGAACTTTCCAGTTAAGGTTGCAGTCGATGATAACTCCTAAGTACTTAAAGTAATCAACAAGTTCAATTTGAAAACAATTACGTGAGCACTGATTTTGTTCTTGGAAGTTATTTCTACCACAAAGGTAAAGCAAACTTTTGACAGTCATATGCGTGGAAAAATGCTTCAATCTCCCTAGGAAAATCCCCCGATAGCTTAAAACACATGATTTTAGTTTTTTCACTAATAATCAATCTGTGGTACGCAAACCAAGCTCTAAGCAATTGTAAATCCTTACTTATGTTAGCAAAACATTCGAAATATGAAGATTCGATATAAGTGAAAGCTATATCATCTGCAAAGGCTCTACGATTTCTAGAAAAATTCTGGTGGAACAGTGAGTTAATGTAAATTAAGAATAGAGTCGGACCCAAAACAGAACCCTGAGGAACACCATTTTTCAATCTTAATACATTGCTAAAAATCCCATTTACATACACACTTTGTTCCCTTCCGATCAAGTACGATTTTAACCATTCATTAAGTATTCCCCTAAACCCAGCATTGTATAGCTTTCTTAAAAGAATTTCATGATCGACCAAGTCAAATGCCTTAGTCATATCAATAAACAATGCCATCGTAGATTGATCATCATTAATCCCCTTGTATAGATCACAACATACTTTTAGAATTGCATCTTCAGTAGATCTACCTGATCTAAAACCAAATTGATCATCAGAAAAAAAGTTATTTTTTTCAAGAAATGAAAGCATTCTAGTTTTAACTAATTTTTCAAAAAATTTCGAAAACGTAGAAAGCAACGAAATAGGCCTATAATCAGCTACGTTTTTACCGTTACCTTTTTTAAAAAGTGGAATAACTTCAGCTCTTTTCAAAGAATTGGGAAACTTTCCCATACTAACACTTAAGTTAAAAATGCACTTTACAAGTAGTTCTCTGTTTGATCTTGGGAAATTCCAGCAGTCGTTTCTTTTTACCCTTTAATTTTATGACTTACTGTTTTGAAAATACGTACCTGTTCACAGGTATTAAAAGTTTCCGGGTATACAATTTCCACCAAGTATAAAGACTGAAAATCGCCAGTGTATATGAAAAATACTTATTTACTTTTACTTATGCGCGATATATTTTATGTCGGTATGTGAGTAAGAGTATTGAATAACCTAAAAAAATAAACATCCGATTTCCATACACGAGGTATATTTATTTTGCATACAACATCAATCCATTGACCAGAGTAAATTGTGCCATTTTTGCTGCGTTTTCCATCACTTTTTGGAGCACTTCGGGCGGAATAGCGATGATTTCGGCACGAAAGTTTGCCTTGAGCTCGTCATTGGTCTAAAGCTTTTTGGCGTTCACTGTGCTTTTCAAATAACGCCACAAAAAGAAGTCCGGAGGGGTCAAATCTGGAGATCTGGGAGGCCGGTCAATGTCGCCATTTTTTGACAGCAAACGTCCAGGAAATTTTCGTTGCTGAAACTGCATTGTTAACCGTGCAGACCTTTTTCATACATTTGTGGCCAGACGTAAGGATATCGATTCCCATCAACTCCGTTCCCCAAAAAAGGCAATTTTGCTTGTAAATGGCGATAGAGAGTGTGAAATGGTCATTCATCAAAATTTGTTTCTAAAAATCAGGTCCGGTGTCAACCATTCGAGCGACTGTTTAGCCGAATTCCAAGCGACGTGGATGGTCTATCGGAAATATTCTTTGAGTCAATTGTAGTTACTTTATACGGAAACAAATAAAAAGTATCCTTCAAAATGCGCCGTAACGGCCGTTCTACTGAAGCCAAACTGCAGAGCGCGTTGACGATACGTTACGTGTGGGTTCTTGGCAACACTCTCTCCTACCACTTCAACCAGTTCATTGGGACGTCTTGGGCGTTGATGAATAGCATGCCGATAAATAGCATGCTGATGAATAGAATGCCGATGAATAGCATGCCGACAATCTTCCACTGTCCCGTGCTTAGCAAAATTCGTCACCAAACGACGAATAGTATTGTCAGACGATGGTTGTTGGCAAAGATATTTTCAACGATATGCAGAAGTGATTTATGGTTAAAATTGTACTGAATTGACGTTTCAAAAACATGTCTTGGCAAGTAAATCGGTTGATAAATGTTAAAGTTATTTAATGTTTAAATACCGACACAAAAAAAGATGGAGCACCCTGTAGCTGTTTCATATTTGATATGGTTAAAAAGCAAAAAGACTGCAAAAATATGCCAAAATATATTGTGTGCGAATAATAAGACTAAGGAATACCAATGAATGGAATCAAGTTCCAAAAGCTGGTGAAATTTCACTTCCCTTTATTTGTATACCCTATTCTAAGGGTATGTTTGTAACATTCTTTAATATTGCCCGTAGACCCCTAAAAGTTACTATATTTACGATCAACAGCGATAGTAGTGTCGATCTAGCCATGTCCGTCCGTCCGTCCGTCTGTCGGCAAAAATTAGGCCTTTAAACTGGACCTAGAGAGCTGCGATTTTAACCTTACACTCTTTAGGGACCCGAAATAATCAAGTTTATGAATTTTTCAAATGCGCCCACAAACTTAAAAAAACAAAATTTTTGAAAAAATCGAATTTTGAGCTAGAAAGCTGAAATTTTGTATATATGATCTATGACTCCTAAAACTGCTCGGGAGATAAAATTTTCAAAATCCGCCCACTGACACGCCCACAATTTAAAAAAAACTTCTTTTGAAAATCCAAAGTTTGAGCTAGGGAGCTGAAATTTATAATATTTTTTTTTAAATCCGCCTACTGACACGCCCACAATTAAATAAAACAATGTTATTGGAAAACCAAAGTTTGAGCTGGGAAGCGTTTTTTTACAAAAGCTTCGTTTTTTCGATAAAACCCTTAAATGTTTTATAACAAAATATGTAGAGCGTTCTTAACAATTCAACTATACTTAGACTTTTGTCACGCCCACTTATGAGGGATAGGAATAAGAATAGGGTATCCAACAGTTCGCCCAAGCGGACTGTAGCCCGTCCCTATGTTTTATTTTATTTTGTATGTCCTAAAAGTAATGTTACCTAGGTTTTGTTTATTTTTTCATTGGAAAATACAAAAAAAAAAATATCAAACGATTTGCTTCAGAGGTGTTGGGATAGTTCATTTAGTTTTTACAGAGATCGTATAAATCCCCGCCTTTGCTTAAGGTAACAATCATTGGGTCTGGGTGGTTAAGCCTACATACTGGTTGCATCCAACTGCCTTCTACCAATAAATATAAAGTTTAAAGCTCTTCATTTTGCGGGGTCTCTATACTATTCTATATGCAAAGATACTATTCTTCTGCCTTAAAATTCATTTTTATACGATTTTTTTTTATAGTATACAGAACTGCTAAATGAACTCATTAGCACAAAACTTCATCTTATATTGGATGAATTAATTGTAATGGATTGACATAAACAACATTTTTTGAAAGAATATTTTGTTTTGCTTCCTCGTGCTTGGGCGTACTTTCTCTATTTATAAATGCCAAATGGCGGCAGTGGTACACATGCAGGTAGTCAACTTATGCCAGAAAAATGAACCGAAACATGTTTCATTGAAAGAAGCAAATCAAGATTTTGAGAGCAATTCCTTCGATTTGCAATGAAAAACGATATATTTCAATTTTATATTTACAGATCAGCCTCCTTGAGCCATTGGACAAGACCAGAGAGTCAGTTAATCTAGAGTCTGAAGCAATTCCCTCCAAAGTGTTGACTAAATATGATTTGGGCCACAAGAAGTTGGCCGAGTTTACCAAGGTATTCATTGCAAGTTGCGTGATGAGGAAATTTTATTTGATTATCTTTTCTTGTTTCTCTTGCAGCCAGTTGCAATTATCGACAGCATTAGTGAGTCGGAGAAATATGGTAACAACGGGGACCAGTTTGATGGTATCGCAAGGGCGATTGTCAATGGCTATGAGGCGTTCTCAAATTTCTTAAACAAGCTGATCGGTGTAAGTATCCAGAGGCGATGGTGATTGCCTAATTGTTTGCACACGCACAAGTTTGTGCGGTAGTTAAGTAGGTAGATATTTGTATACATATATACGGAACAGTGGCACAAACTAAAAGTTTGATGACAGCAATAAAGATAGGTGAAAGTTTTGAAAAGATTTGGGCTAGGATAGCTACGAAGACTTTTTGCCAGTTTTGTAAACAAAAAATTTAACAAATATTATTGGGCAGTAAGGATAGATGTACCAATACCCGGCCAGTCACTTGTATCCGTCTGTTTTTCATTAAATGCTTGAAAATAAGAATATAAAACGATATTTTCACTGCCAAGAAATAGTGTCTTAAATTTAAGGCCAAAAATGCAAACTACTTACTTCAATGAACCGGCTCCCGGCCCGTGAAGAGTCTCTGCCAGAGACCCTTCCATTCTCTGCGATCCCGGCAAGCTGATTCCAGTTGTCAAAACCAATCGCTCTGGCATCCGCAATGGCGTGGTCTTAAAAACGGAGTTTCGGTCCTCCTTGCTTTCTCGAACCTGGGGGCTGTGAGTCGCGGATCGTTTGGCAGGAGCATTATGCTCCATTCGGTCAATGTGGCCGAGCCAATGTAGTCGACGTGATTTAGCTTTTTGAACTTCATCCAGATCTTGGTACAGTTTATAGAGTTCGCGGTTGTATCCTCTCCTACATTCGCCCTCCTTGCACCCAGGGCCAAATATCCGATGGAGTATTTTTCCTTCAAAAGAACCCAATATTAGCTCTCCTTTCTTACTTATCGTCCAGCACTCGGCACCATAAAGCAGGATTGGCAGGATTAAGGTTCGATAAAGCATGAATTTTGGTCTTCGAGTGAGGAGTTTTGAACCCAAACCTAAGTAGCTGTGGTTTCCTAAGGCGATTCTTCGTCGTATCTCCACTTATGTTCCATTTGTGTAGTTGATTTTTACACCAAGCTAGGTGAACTCCTTAACTACCACAAAGTATTTGCTGGCAGTGACATTTTGTCCTAGACGGTGCACAGAAGTTTGTTGATAGCAAATATTTTGTCTTGTCCTCCTTAACTTCAAGATCAACAAATTTCGCCTGTTCTTCAATCGCCGTCAAAGCGAAACAGCCAAAACAAAGCGAAACAGCCAAAACAGCCGATGATGTCGATATTGTTCGCATACTCCAGTAGTTGCACGAATCTATTGAAATAGTGCCTGCCATGTTGACACCTGCCCTGCGCTTTATTTTCTATAAAACAAGTTTGAAGAAGTCACATCTCCTTGCCGAAATCCGCTGCAGGTTTGGACTAAGAGCTGCTTATAAACTGCACATTACACCGCGTGTTTTCAAGTGTCACGCAACAGAACTGTATCAGTTTTGCCGGGATCCCATATTCGGCCATCGCCATGCCTCCTGAATATGAATGCTATCAAATACAGCTTTAAAGCAATGAAAAGACGTTCTCGACTTGAAATTCGTTGGTCTTTTCTAGGATATTCCTTAGTGTAAAGATTTGGTCTTTTGTCGATCTCGCGGGCCATAAGCCACACTGGTATACGTGCCGATTAGTGTGTTGCAGGACGGCTTGAGATGTTGATTAGTACATTGGATAGGATCTTATATGCGACATTTTGCAGGGATATGCCTCGATAGTTCATGCTAGACTTAGGATCGCCTTTCTGTAGATGGGGCATATCGAGCTGATAGTCCAGTCATCGGGCAGACTCTCTTCCACCCATACTTGGTTGATGATTTGGTGCATGCGCCCAAACAAAACATCACTCCCGTATTTGAAGACTTCCGCTGGTAAGCCATCAGAGCCCGCAGCCTTATTGTTATTAAGCCTTTTATAGCACAGGCAGCCTCTTCTATGCTGGGTGTTGAAATCTGTTCTTCAATGACAGGCTGACATGGACGTGGTTCTCTTCTTGCCCTATAACTCTCTCTACATGATACCCATTTAGCAGCTTTTGGAAATGCTGCTTAAATACATCTACAATTCCCAGCGCTTCGGTGACATGATTTCTGTCGCTGTTTCGAAGAACCTGCATCCCGGTCTTAAAGCCAGGAGCCAGTTGCTTCTCTTTCTATCCACGCAGGATCTTCTTCTCCTCTCTTCTCTTGGGTCGATTATCTTTTACCTCGCTGCTCTAGTTTTACACTTCACCTTCTTCCGGTAAATGCATACATCATGATACCACGGCTTTTTCAATGGGGTGGCCGGTAACATACGTTGGTCTTGGCTACCTCCTTGATGATGTCGCGATATCGGTTCCATATATTGTTGACGCTTGTGGGTGGTGAGTTCACAGAGGAGAGTCCCTCACTCATCCGCTCTCTGTAGACTCTGGCTACTGCAGGTGTGCCAAGGCGTCCAACGTCGAATTGCTTCTTTTGGGCAGTTCACAGCTGCCTCTTCTCGTTGAATAGTCGAATTCTAAATTTAGACGCAACAAGAAAATGGTCAGAGTCGACTTTTGCCGCTCGGAATTTGTGCAGGTTTAAGATGTTTGATCCTTGCCTCGCATCAATTAGTCGATTTGGTCGCTTTGGTTGGCGGTTCGACAGTCTGGAGAGTTGCTGTGTAGATCTTAAACCTTGGAAACCTGTGCTACTTATCACCATAGCACGAGCTGCTGCAAAATCGATTAGTCGATAACCGTTGGCTGTTGTCGTGCCGTGGAGGCTGTGCTTACCTACCAACTAATCCCCCGAAGATGTTTTCCTTACCGACTCTGGCAATAAAATCGCTGACCACAACTGTGACAATGTACTCCGGACATATTCCGTAGGCTCCGTCCAGAAGGTCATACAACTCTTCCTTGATAGGATCTTCAGACTCATCGGTAGGGGCGTGTGCACATATAAGGCTTATGTTTTAAAATGTACCTTTGATACCAATCACAGCCAGGCGATTACTTATCGGGTTGAAGTCTATGACTTTTGTCCTAAGCCCTCTGGTGCCTCTCTCATAACTAGACTTGTTTGACGTGGTGGCACAACCCCCAATCTGGAGGGTCGATTCCTTGGTTTCACCCTAGGTTAGCAGGCCGAATATTCCGATGCCAGGAACCCACTTCGGGGATGTGAGAGCTGCCGTTTGCCCATAGCTGGTTTATCCGCCACCATATCGTTTTTATCACCCTGACTTAGTTTTGAAAAATCCTTAATGACCTCAGCTCCAAATATGTCGAAATAGCTCATGTAGGGTATCCTCCATGCTGACTGTTGCCGACAACGTTGACCCAAACACGTGAATTCATCCGACGTACGTCCTCTCTCTGAGAGGCTCATGCAACACTCCCGAGACTCATCAACCAGTCCTTTTCAGCAGAGCGTTTTAGTGTTGCTATTCTTCTTGTTCAACACTTGCGGTTATAAATTAAGCAAGTCAAGTCTGGGAGACATTCCCAGTATCTGGTGGTTACCACGAGCAGATAAAATAAGAACAATTGCTGTGTAGTCTTAGTTGTGGCACTTGTCTTCGCCGGGCTGATTGATACCAAGTCAATGCTTACAGTAACAATTTCACGCTCTAAATAGCCCAGAACCGAAAAAAAAAACGAGAAGATGAAATGTGCGTTTCAGAGTTCGTTGGTCTCACTAGTACTAACTCGTTTAATGGTTTTCTTATTGAGATAATAATATAGGGTGCCGCTTTAGGGATTTCACCATTTAAGGTCCAATAAAATAAGCCGTTTTAGAATGATTTTAGACCTTTATTTTTTAATCAGTTATGTGGTTAATTTCAATCCTTAATGGAACATAACGTCACAAATGTCCACCACGGCTCTGGCGGTAGACCTCCATCCACTTATCTAAATTTTGGATAACGCTTAGGCATAATCACGGCTCAATTTCATATATTGTGTCCAATAATCTCGTCGTTCATCTCTTGACTGGTTGTTGGCTTATGGCATACAGGGTGTCCCAGTTAAGCAGTATAATCCTTAAAGGGGAGATTTCGAAACTCCCCGGCACAAAAAATTTTTTTGATGGTGGAGAGAGGGGGGGGGGGGAGTCTTATTTGCAGTTGTAATCACTTTAAACGCCATAATTTCTCAACTATTATTATTAGCGCACACAAGTCTTTAACATTTTGGGTACAATTGTGCAGCTACAAAAGCTCCAATAGCTCCTTAAACTCATTATTATAGCGCTTAACTATTACACCCTGCATATATGTATGTTCAATGGGCTTGAGTTTCTGAGTCAATCAAACCATTTTATATATACTTACACTATACTCTATCCAACAAAAATTGTCAGTACAGGCAAGATAGGATGTTTGTCTCTCAGTCTGGTTGCAATGACTTACATAAATCGGTCCCTCTCACAGGGTTGCCGTAGTGTGTATGATAATTCGCCATAACTCAGAGAGCAATTCCATTAGGGTTACCATCTTAAAATTTAAAATAAAAATATTGCGGAACGAAATAAATTCCGTTTATCTTTTTCCTTTTCTGGTAAGATAATAATAGGCGCGTTTTTTTAAGGGTATCTCCAGTAGACCAACAAAATATATAAATTTCGTAACACAAAAAAAAATCAAAACGAAAAATATATCACTGTAATCCAATTTATTCATTATAAATATTGTAGAACATAAAATACTAATTTCTAATATCACTACTCAACTAATCCGATGAGTAATTACTGCTACTGCTCTCGTTATTTAGGTCTATTATTAACCTTTCAACTGCTTCCTCGACAAAAACGTCCATTTCCCACATATTTGGCATAACAACCTGTTCAACGTGTTGGACACATCGATGTCATTTTTCCTTGTCAACCCTTGTAAGTGCTGTCGTTAGTAAGTCTCTTATTTCAGCCATTTTAAATGACTTGTTTTGGCTTGCTACAAATCCTTTCACTTGAGCCCAAACTAATTCTATTGGATTAAGGTTACAGTGATAAGGCGGCAAGCGAAGCACTTTATGTCCCGCATTTTGAGTCATTTCATCCACGACGTGTGTTTCATACTTGACTTTGTAACGTTTAACGATTTCAAGCAACCCATTGTATGATTGCATCCCTACCTAACTTGAGATCTTCCTTTTAGGAATTCCCGTATTCATTGACAAAACAGGCGTCATTCATCGGAAAAACAAAGACATCATACAAACAGGTACATAATGAGATGAAAGGATGTATGTATGTTTTTTTTATTTAAACAGTGCGACATAAACTCAATCAGCATGATTTTCTAAAAATATTTCCCAGTCCTTTCCGCTATATGTATATTGTGAAAGGTAGATACAATCAGGCAATTAGAATACAAAATTATATAAACACGACGCAATGTCATATACCTAAACAGATGGTAAAAAAAACTGCACTTGTGCAGCTGTACAATATAAATACAATCAAATTAAAACCAAATGGCAACACCCCACGTAATAATTCGTTCTCAAAAGCACCAAAGCCGAAAGTTCTTTGACAAAATCCATAGAAAAACCCTTAATGATATGCTTCATTGTAGAGATGGTAATACTCTTCTGATGTGCTTCAGTCACACACACTGCTTATTTTGGTGGATGATAATAGCAAGCGAACACAAGACGATCATGCTCATTCCCATTCGGCTGTGTGGGAGACTGGTTGTGGTGGGTTGTATGCGAATTTTAGGAAAATTACAACAACAATTCCTTGGTATGACAGTGGTTTGGTTTTTCTTTTAGTGGCAATTTTTGCGTTTGAGTGCCGTGAGAGTATCTACAGGCACCACTGGTAGAAAAAAAGCTCCTCCATAAGGCCTGTACTGGCAATTTTTGTTGCATAGAGTATAGAGTTCGAGGCGTAATTGGTGCTGTTGTTAATTGTTCATAATTATTTATTGAAAAAATCGTGTTTTAAATTTTAAACATGGTGAAAGCATCTGAATTAAGTTCATCGATTAGAACAGAAAATATCGCTATGGAAAATAATTTATCGCGCCAAAATGTCTATTACCAAATAAATAAATATAACAATACGAAACAAGTTACAAATTTGCATCGAAAGAGGTAGAAAACGTAAGTCAACGCCTCATGAGGACCGGCTGATCGCGCGTCAATTCAAAAATGAAAATACCCGAAACTGCGGCTGTGGAGTGGAATATAACCACAACCATTTGCATTAGCGAAAGAACATTTCTCACGCGTTTATTTGATGCAAATATAAAGACATATAGGTACAGTAAAGGTACAAAGTTATAAAAGGAATAACTCCGAAAAATAAAATTGAGCGCTTGGAATTCGCCAAAAAGTCTTTAAACAAGCCTCTTTCATTTTGGCGTAATATACTGTGGACTGATGAGAGTATTGTATTGTATTGTATGTGCAGTGGGGTCATCAGTAGATGACAAGCACTTAGACCTATTGGTACATTGTACTTTAGCATAGCTGCCCGCTCGCTGGTTATTGGCGATTAGTAAGCTGCAGTGAGGGAGAACCTGCCAGTAGCCTTGGCAAAGCGAAGAATATTAGCAAGTTCAATGTCCCCCATCTCATCTTCGTTGACGAATTGTTTGCCTATAGTGGTGAGCCTGGTTCTGGCGAAAGCCGGACATTCACAGATGAAGTGAGATACCGTTTCATCCGCCTCCAGGCAGCACTCACATAGGCCCGAGCTCCTAATGTGGATGGTTTTGAGGTGCTTGTTAAGAGGACTGAAACCGGTGACGAGACCAATCAAGGGTCTCAAGGATATTTCCTGTTTAGTCCAAGCAAAAACTTAGCTCTGCTGATTTTCGGACCGTCCACTAGCTTCTTCGAATACCTGCATGAGACCAGGTCATGCCAGTATTCGGAATGTTGTTGGCGTAGAGCCGAATCCATTTCACGTTTGTGGATGGATGAGCAGCATCCTATAGATGGTTGTGGGCCAATGAAGGCTGTTGAAGAGCCCTTTCTGGCAAGAGCATCCGCTCTTTCATTACCATCGATACTTGTGTGCCCAGGAACCCAGGCAAGTGATACCGAGTTACATCTACCCAGACGGTTAAGCTTGACCATGGTTTCCTCCACTATTTTTGAGTTGAGAGAACCGGCCGAATAGGCTTTGATAGAGGCTTGGCTATCTGAGCAGATGTATAAGGTTTTACCCTTAATCCTTCTCCTTAACAGGATATTGGCGGCAGTGGCAATCGCAAAGATTTCTGCCTGAAAAACAGTTGTTTGTCTACCCAAGGCTGCAGATAGATTTATCCGACAGTCTCTAGAGTAGACCCCGGCTCCGGAGATACCGTCAATGAGTGAGCCATCGGTATAGACGATGACATCACCCGGCCTAAAGCCATTCCACCCCTCACTGTTCCATTTCCGTTCAGGAAGGATGACCTGAAAACGGCGCTCAAAGACTTGCTTCATGCACACAGTGTCAAGTGCTCCTCCCCGATGGCCAGGTAGGCTGTCATAGAGAGCTCTGTACCTAGCACCTCTGGCCCCATCGCCGAGATTGACCTGCCGTCCAAGTACTACACACATACGGTATAGTGATTTTCTGGCCTCACTCTCAGCAAGGAACTGCAAGGGAGGTAAACAGAGCAACACTTCCATAGCAGCAGTGAGAGTTCCTCTCATCGCACCTGTAATGCATAAGCACGCAAGGTGCTGTAGCTTCGACAGTTGGCGTTTGAGGATTTGAGCTCTAGCCCACCATACAATCGCACCATACATAAGGTATGGCCTAACGACGCACGTGTAGATAGAGTGAACCAGCCTGGGACTAAGTCCCCAGGTTCTGCTGAACATCCTACGGCACTGCCAGAGAATGTTAGTTGCCTTCGAAATCCTAGCAACCAAATGTTCAGAAAAGTTAAGCTTTGGATCTAACACAATACCCAGATACTTAACCTTGCTTGATAGCTTTAGTTGAGTGCCCTGGAAGTAAGGCCACCTCACTTGAGGTATTGCCATTCTACTCGTGAACAGCATCATCTCAGTCTTCGCGGGGTTGACTGACAGAGCTTGCTCGCGGCACCAACTCCCAACACTATTGAGCGCTGTTTCCATCCGCTCACAAAGAGTTGGTAAAAACCTGCCGCTGACAATAATGCACACATCATCAGCGTACCCAATAACAGGGTGACCTTCCCCATCAAGTCTTCTCAACAAGGAGTCGACCAACAGGTTCCACAATGTAGTGGAAAGTACACCGCCCTGCGCAAAGCCTTTAACAGCGCGCACAGTTCTGACGCAGCCGCCAACAGCAGCTGTAACTTCTCTGCTCCTAAGCATTTCCAGGATCCATTCCACAGTTGTAGAATCGACGCCCTTCAGTGTTAAGGCAGACTCAATTCTGCAAAAGGTGGGATTGTCAAAGGCACCCTCAATATCCATGAAGACAGCAAGAGCATAGTTCTTGCGGTCGAGCGCCCTACGCACTCTGGCCGCCAGATCCGTTAATGCCATCTCAGTGGACTTGCCTTTTTGATAGGCGTGTTGGCTATCATGAATACCCAGCGAAGCTGGAATAATCTTAAGCCGTACGTCAATCAGTTTTTCAAGGCCCTTTAACAGAAATGATGAAAGGCTAATAGTCCTGAAGCTTTTGGGAAGATCATAGGCGGCCTTTAACGGTTTGGGAATGAAAACCGCCCTAGCTCTTCTCCAAGCCAAAGGAATATGTCGCAGAGCCACGCTAGCTCTGTAGATTCTAGTTAGCAGTGTGAGCAAAATCTCGATACCCTTTTGCAAGAGTATGGGATAGATGCCATCAGGTCCAGGAGCCTTGAAAGGAGAAAAGGTCAGGATAATGGATCTCGTCCTCTCTCTCGTAACAATGCTCGCCGCGACCTGCCACTGCTCAGTGGTAGCTCTGCTTTTGTTTGGCCACACACAACTATCCACGGCTTTGCAGCCAGGAAACTGGGTGTCCATTAGCAGTTGAAGTACCTCCTCATTGGAGTTGGTCGAGGTGCCATCAGGCTTCCGAAGGACGTCAAGCCTGGCTCCCGGATCAGCTGAGAGGACTCTCTGCAATCTCGAAACTGATGAGAGTACTTTCGAGTACCATTCATCACCAACAAAAGTTTATGTAAGATTAATTAAAAAAAATTTGTAAAAAAAATTGCACCTGTATGCCAAAAAGTAAGCCATGGAAGTAAATAATTCTGCGGAAAATAATTCTGCGTTTCCATCTGGCGACAGATTGATCGGAGAAGAATTCGTTCTCCAGCAGGATAACGCTCCTTGTCACAAGAACAAAATGATCACAAAGTTTTTAGCGGATATTGGGGTTGAAACACTAAACTTTCCATCCCAAAGTCCAGATTTGAACATTATAGACCATGTATGGTCATACATGAAGCGAAATAGAGCCGCCGATTTGACTAGGACGAGGGATGAAACCATCACCGAGATAACAAACGCATGGAAGGTTATTTCAACGGAGTTCCTCCACTCCTTGGTTGATTCAGTCCCAAGCGGTCTCCAAAAGGTCTCAAATACCAAAGGAGGATATATTTTCTATTAATTCTATAGTTAAGCTGAGTTAAAAATAACCAGTTTTTATTTAGATGTTAAACAAAGACATGTCAAAATATTTATGCCACATACTGAATTGTCATATTTTTAGATTAAATTTAAAAAAAACAAACAAAACACGTTTAAAATATTTAATATTTATTATTTTCTTCTAAAATACAATATTCCCTACCACTATACATTTTTTCAAATTTTTTCTTTGCCTAGAATCGAAAATAAAAACAAAACAAAAAAAGAGAACAGTAATAATAATAATAATAATAATAGATTCTTTATTTCATGAAATATATGTATAATAGTTTGTGTTTGAGAACACGAGCATGGCAGAAATAGCCGTCTGCCGGAAATGACATTTCATAGATATTAAACAAATTATTACATAGAAGTTAAATTGAAAAAGAAAGAAATACTTATTTACAACACAAGATTTAGGGTTTAAGCATAAAAGATTAATTCGTTATGTCTTTAACAATTAATCGACAGAAAAGATGAAAAAAAAAATATATTTATATAAAATAAAACAAAAAAAAAAAATAAATGCAATTTGTACATCAGCATCTAAGTATAAAACTAGATTAAAGGAATGGAATGGATCAGCGAGGGGTCTACAACAATTTTGATGATTTGCAACATAAAGATTTATAATTTTGAAGTGATTTAGAACACCAAAAAAAAAAAAATAATTAGCAATTTTAAATGATTTGAAACATAAAAGAAAAATTTTGGATTATTAAAGCAATAACTTAAGAAGAACGGCAAAAGTTGCTTGTAGCTTGGACTTTTAAAAGCTATTACGATATAACACCGCATGATTGCAGTATTTGTACAAACAAGCCACCCCCTAGCTCCGTTTAGTATATCGTACAGACCATTTACGGACAGATTGCTTACTCGGAAGTATAGTCGACGAATCTCTTGTAAAATAGGGCATTCCGCAATGAAGTGGTGAATATTTTCAGGCACTCTCATGTTGCATAGATTACACGTTTCCTCAAGATCTGTTCTGTGTGGCATGGAATTCAAATTTATTAATTCTGCTCTCGCTCTAAAAATGGTGCTTATAACTTTCGATGAAAAATTTATATTGAAATAACTTTCGTGAGATAGCAAATGATGGTTTAGGTTCCTATAGATTAACTTTGAAGCTGAGGAAGATCCTCTAATTAGGTGCTGATCGTATAATTTGTCATCCACTTTAGCAATGATCATTGCAAAAAGCCTCTGCCAGTCGTTAACATTAGTTAAAGTAAAGGAGACATTCAGTTCAAGAGATATCGCTAGCTGGTTCCAATCCTTAAATGGAGAAGCATTGGTTTGTAGCAATCTTATTAAGATAGTCTTGGAAAGATTATTCACGCTTCTCATTACCACTCTGGTTAAATAATCAGAATGAGCTTTCAAGTTTCGCACGTAGATGGGAGGCAAACCTGACTCTACATGAATAGCGTAGGTCGGAGTCGCATTTGGTAGCCGGAATAGACGCTTGAAAAAGAATCTTTGGACTGCCTCAAATTCTTCGAGGGGGCTCACACCAAAGGCCTGCACACCATAGCACATACAAATATTAACTGTGGCGTTAAACACTTGATACTTCGAAGAAAGGTCAATGTTTTGATTGGCGAAGATCTTCGGCCACATCATGTTGAGTGCCAGTTGAGTGCCAGTTTGCCAGGTACTTGAACTCAAGAACTACCTCAATTTGTTCGTTGTTAAGGCGCCAAGTTCCTACCCCAGGACGTCTTCTCTGCCGGTTCTCAAATACCATGACCTTGGTTTTTGCGACGTTGATATGGAGATCCCAAGTTTTACAGTAGGTTTGCAATCTATTAATTTCCAGTTGCAAAGAAGAAGGATTTTCCGCCAGTAACACTAGGTCATCAGCGTACAGAAGTACTTTTATGTGATTGCCCGCAAAATTAACGCCACCCGGAAGAATATCAGATATTGCAATGTACAACGCGAATAAAATTGGGCTTAATATGCAACCCTGAGGGACGCCTGCAGATGTCTCAAACTATTCGGACAGGGTGAGAACAGTATGTCAAAGTAATTACGCCGACTAGTGTACCTATATATACTGTATAAAGTTTATACACAAAACCATAGCGGAGCAACGAAGTTGGCTGACCGGTCTAAGTCGCGTTTCTTTCGGGACTTGTGTCCCAATTTCTAAGATAAAAATTCGGGACTTATGCCAGAAGACATTACGTCCTATTGTTGCTGTCATCAACGAAACTATAAATTTAACTATTTATCTAATTCAGAAGGTCATTAATATGAACATGAAATTTCGATTTAAGATCCTACGGTTATACTGCCAAAGGAGTCCCAAGGTGTTCCATCTACCGATAATTTTCATTTTACTCGACCTGATAAGTGCATAAAATGGAAAAGACAATTGTGTTCTTATGAAAAAATATTCTCTCTGCAACTCATTGACCAACTTTCCGCACTTACGCCAAATCTGAAATAATGGGATGTTCTTTAATACCAAATGGGGTAAGTGATGCGGACGGTGTGCACTTTTGCCACAGTAAAGCTGACAGAAAATCAACTTTGGCACGATGGGATGCCCACCTTTTGGTTGGCTTCATACCCCGCATCCTTCAAACTTCCCAATTGTATTCTGCCAAGCTTTTGCGTTCTGACTACAAACCGAATGCTATATAATATAAAATGTCTCATTCGAAACCATCCAAAATATAACTTCGCAAAGGCACCACAAATTCTAAATTGAGTTTAATCGCAAACCGAAGGAGCTATTGGCACAATGGACCATTTCAACTATCAGAAAATGTATCTACTCAAATAATGAACAGAACCCACACCGCCCACAACCCAAATCAATCATCTCATCATTGGATATGTAGGTAGGTCAAAGTACTATTCTCAAAATGTATTTTCAAGATTAAGGGAAGTGGATGTATACCTCGCGTACATGTTTACTTTTACTTGCAACGAAACGTAAAAAGAATAAAGTACGTATCTACGCGGATGTGAATATCGAAGATGAAATGTTTAGCTCCTTCCAAAGAATTGTATGAATTCCGCACACCAACAATGCGCTGGCTTAAGTGTGAAAAATGTTTACTGATGAAATTTATGTAAGGAAAAATGAAAACATTAAAGAAACAAGTATACGAGTGGCAGCGCGATTTTTATGCACCCGTTGCGAGTGAATTCGAGGAAATTTAAGAAATTCTCTATAGATCTGCGAGAACTCCAAAAGGGTCCATCGCGTTCTCCATCCTTGTACTCATATTAAAAAAAAAAAATGTGCAACAATTTATTGGAAAGGTTTTCTGCATGCTTTTATGACAGGATGTACTAAATCGTAATGCGACTTGGCATATTGGCACAAGGAATAAGGATCAATATTTCTCCTTTCAAGAAACTCACTGTGTGGCTGTGCAGGATACTTATCTTGTTCTACAAAACACATCAAATAAAATGCTTTGAATATGAAATGAATGAAAGAAGTATAAAAACAGAAACATTGGCGTTAATATAAAAAAAAATATCTTTCCCAACCCAATGTTTGGAAGTAAACTTAATTTCAGTTAATTGTAGTTCGAGTTGGGGCTTAACCATCATTCCTTATCCATTAGATGTGTGTTATCCTCCTAAGCAAACCTAATGTCAACAACTTTTATCCTGTGGCTATCTAATAGAGTTCGTTAGCTCCTTTATATTGGGCTTACATTCAGCTGGGATAATGAGTTTTGTGTTTTTCCGGAAATTGGGGCCAGTCACCCCTGAAACGAGATTGTTACACTATGAAAAATGTTTGTTAATTTGTCGCCTAACGACTGCACGACATGTGACAGGGAATACAATTTGATACTTATTGATTTTGATGTTGTTTTTTCTTCTTCTTTTTTTCACTTTATGATATTTTTGCCTCCTTAAGGAGGCCAGTTACCCGCATACTAATACCGAGTGTTTTTGTATCAAACCGTTCATTAGTGCACGGACGAGGAAACTTTCCTAAATTCCCAACATATTTTCTTGTATACATTTTATTCAATTATGTTGCTCCAGTTGTTGTGAGCGGAAAAAAATGTTTCTGATTTAATAATTGCAAGATCATCGTTGAAAATTGGATACCTTTGCTGCACTGAGATGGTACACCTGTGTCCCTTTCTCTTTGCGGCTAAATGAATGATGTATCTGCTGGGTAGCGTAATGCGTTAATCAGAAAACTAAAAGAGAGAAGCGGTAAAACAACGTTTAGTGGCCATATCTAAGGTAAGCTGAAAATTGTCAGAAAGAATTAATCAATAGAAGTTGAGTGGAGACGATGGGAAAACATTAAATCGAACTTTGAAGTTAAATAGATACGAGGGCGGGTCAATAAGTCCGTGACTTTTGGAATAAAACACAGATTTTTTGATAATTTTTTTTTTTTATTTTTCAATGTAGTCTCCCTTGAGCTCTATAAACTTTGTCCAACGCTTCTCCAATTTTTGTATCCCTTCCAAAAAAAATGATTTGTCGAGGTACTCAAAATAGGCCTTTATTTGCGAGATGACTTCATCATTGGAGTCAAATCTTTTTCCACCAAGCCATTTCTTCAGGTTTGGGAACAAGAAGTAGTCGCTTGGAGCCAAATCTGGAGAATAGGGTGGATGAGGTAGCAATTCATAGCCCAATTCATGGTTTTTTGCCATGGCAACTGCACATGTATGCACCCTTGCATTGTCTTGGTGGAAAATAACTTTTTTCTTGGCCAAATGAGGTCGGTTTTTTTTCAAATCGTCATTGAATCGGTCCAATAAGTTGGCATAATATTCCCCATTGATTGTTCTTCCCTTTTGAAGGTAGTCAATGTGGATTATCCCGCGTGCATCCCAAAAAACAGTCGCCATAACTTTATTGGCTGACAAACCCACCTTGGCCTTCTTTGGCCCCGGTTCACCCTTAGAAACCCACTGTTTTGACTGTTGTTTGGTCTCTGGTGTGTTGTGATGGATCCATGTTTGGTCCACGGTTACAAAACGGCGCAAAAACTCCTCCATATTGCGATTAAACAACGCCAAACCTTCCTGTGAAGTTGTTACACGATTGCGTTTGTGGTCGACTGTGAGCAAACGCGGCACCCATCTTGCGAAAAGCTTTCTCATGCCTAAGTGATCATTCAAAATTGAAACCACTGAGCCATGCGAGATCCCTACGGCTTCCACAATCTCTCGCACTTTTAATCTTCGGTCGGCCAACACCATATCGTGAATTTTTTCGATTGTTTCGGGTGTAGAGACCTCAACTGGGCGTCCAGGACGTTCGGCATCTTCAGTGCTTGTACGGCCACAACGAAATTCAGTAAACCACTTTTTTACCATTGAAATCGATGGTGCAGAGTCCCCATAGTCTTTTTCAAGCTTAGCCTTGGTCTCGGTAATGGTTTTTTTTCGCAAGAAATAATGCTTAATAAGCACACGAAATTCACTTTTTTCCATTTTCTCCTCAAATTAGTGAGTAGTCTGATAAAAATAGCTGTCAAACACAAACTAACTGACGCAGCAAGTTTAAATTTTGACAGGAGTCAACTGACAGATGCCTGTTGACAGGAGCAGTGTTGCCGTTTCAGTAAAGAGGTCAGAAATTCAAAAAGTCACGGACTTATTGACCCGCCCTCGTACAATTATCAATCTGTAGGTGATGGAAATATCCAGAATGCTCGTGTCGGTAGCGAAGCAGAATATTTTGAGATATTTGTTATTGTGTCGCTGGCTCGCCAACGCACGTCAGATCGTCTCAGGGTCTGGGTAACGACTGCCTTGCAAATCGCTACTCTCCCTCCTAATCGTACATACGCCCGAGATAGTGGGTGTGTTGCGATCAAACATGCTTGCCACGTTTGGTCGTGCACTTGTTTGCATACACTACATCTCTTATTTGTTTTAATTTGATTTTATTATTATAAATACTGTCGTTTAAATGTTTCCATCAAATGAATTGTATGTATATATGTTAAACATATGTAAAAATTTTCAAATAAATACTTTATTCCAATAGGTTTTAAATGTTCATAATTTTTTATTTTAAATTTAAATATAATACAAAATAAGTTAACCGTTCTAGTAAAAACTGCTAAATATCTTTAACATTTCTTCTTAACCTTCGCATGGACCCTATCTACACATGTAGATATTTGAATTTTCTTTATTGAATATTTTTGTTAGGGCATAACTTATCTCGAAGAAAATTTTACTCAGTAACTAACTTTT
Organism: Portevinia maculata; assembly: GCA_949715645.1. Taxonomy (NCBI): domain Eukaryota; kingdom Metazoa; phylum Arthropoda; class Insecta; order Diptera; family Syrphidae; genus Portevinia; species Portevinia maculata. The sequence continues at coordinate 13,134,436 of OX454526.1, forward strand.
TGATCTTAGTAGGAAAACAAAAGATTTAAAAAAAAATTCTCAGATTTTCTCACCTTTTTATACATTTCGACGTTTTTTTTGCACATATGAACAGTATCTACACATGTAGATAATTTTTTTTTTTCATACATTTTGCTTGATATTTTCGCAAATGCGGGGCTAAAATAGGGGGAAACAAGAAGATATATTGTTACACCTAGAGCCTAGATTAAAAATCTAGCCTGAAGGAACAGCAGGATCTATTTCGCGCTCATCTGGGGTGAACCTTCGATGTTTGTTTCAGGTACAACATTTTCTCCTAGAATGCACTCCATGGCACTTCGAATACGAATTTGGCACGTTATTCTTCGGTTTTGTGTTCTTTTACGTATCTGCGGAAGCACAAGCCCTCACCCAGGCTTTCAAGGAAATTTATTCTGCGACTTTTCTTTGTAGCAATATTTGCTGATCCTTGTGGATTATTTTTCACATAAATTATATATGCAGCTACTCCTGATAAGTCAAGCAGATTATAAAATAAAGCCAACGGCCAACGTAGCGTCCTTCGTTTTGTGGTATACTGGCTAAGCATTTTGTCCATCATAACAACCCCGCCTATGGTATAATTATAATACAGGTTTATCTCTGGTTTTTTTTGTGGTCCCTCGGAGATTGCCTTAGTTTGATGGAAGGTTGACAGCAAAACGACAGCCTTGTCTTTTTTTTTTGGACGTAAGAGCAAAGCACAGCATTTTCACAAGATCCAAATTCGGTGGACAACATTTCTCTGCATTTTGAAGCTTTAAATTTATCTGGTAAGTTCCTTCACAATCCGTTCACCGTGGTTTACTTCTCTGTTGGAAACAATTTCAGCAGTATAAATTTGTCCACTCAATGGAGAAGCTGTCTGCGAATCACAGGCCCACCAAAGCTTTATGCCATACTTTGCTGGCTTGGATGGTATGTATTCGGTAAATTGAGTACGTCCTCTAAAGCGGAAAAGTTGTTCATATACCGTAATTGACTCAGAAGGCCGATAACATCCAAGATTGAAATTTAACATTTCAAATACATCCCTTATAGGTGCTGCTTTGTCAGATGCTATTCGATCAGCTCTGGTAATTTCCGAATCAAAACGGATAAATCTCGAAATTGCTCTGAAGCGACGAAGTAAAGTAAATACAAATCATGAGATATAAGAAACAAAACAAAAAAATATTTCCTAGACCAGATTCGTACAAAATAAATGTATGGGATTTTTTTTATCTACACATGTAGATACAGTCCATTCGGGTACATAAAAAGATGTGTCCATGCGAAGGTTAAGCTAATTCTGAATTTCGATCTTTTTCTTGAACCGCTTTCCAATCACCCTCTATTCTTTTCAAATGAACCACATTTCGTCTATATCTGTGACCTGTTTCATCGTTTCTAACGATTATGTCTCCACTTTTAGAACGTTCAACGGTGTGGGGTACTGGATCAAAATTCGGACTCAATTTGTTTGCCTTATCCATAACCTTTACGTAAACCTTTTCTCAATTATTAATATCCGTATTAGCCGCTCTCCTTTTCCTATCTGCATATTCTTTTGCCTTGTCTTTTTGTTCTTTGTCCCGATCCCTTACATCTGCATCGGTCAACTGGCTATGGATGTGGTCTAATGAAGGAATTTTGTCCCTATTCTGCCTATTGGAGAAAAGCTTGGATGGTGATTTTCCCGTGGTTGAATGGGGTGTGCTGTTATACATCATCAGGTATTCCCATAAGCTATTCCGCATGTCCTTTTTTTCGATTTGGGAAATCTTCAACCGTTTTAGAATGTCACGATTTTGTCTTTCGACCTCCCCGTTCTGTTGTGGGCAATACGGTGTTGTGTTAAAGAGTTTGATGTTGCATTCCTTACAAAACAATTTAAATTCGTCACTGACGAACTGTTTTCCATTTTCAGCGGTAATAGAAACTGGGTAGCCCAACCGACTAAAAACCTCCTTTAGCATTTTGATAATCTGGCAGCTTGTAATAGTTTTGCATATTATGACTTCCTTATATCGACTGTAGTAATCCACAACTACAAATATATAGTCATTACTAGGTAGAGGTCCTAATAGGTCTATGGCAATATCCATCCAAGATGTCGTTGGGAGCTCACGTGTTTTTAAAGGAACGGGCGGATTAGGCATACCCACTAAGGTACATCCTTTGCAGGCTCTAACAAGGTTTTCGACGTCTCTATCGATGCGTGGCCACCAGACTTTAGATCTAAGACGTCCTTTCATCGCCACAATTCCTGGATGACCCTCGTGAGCAGCATCTAATACATCCTTTCTAAAATGTTGGGGTATGACTATTTTATTACCCCTAAGCAAAATATTTTCGTAAAAACAAAGCACATTTTCAAAAATCTTATATCTCTTAACTGATTCGTCCCACACATTGCTGTATATGCCTTTTTTTATATTCTGAATTTCAGAGTCATTATCAGAAGACCTAGCAATATCGTGCAATGAGATAGCGAGTGGTCTCGCATGTTCGATTATGTGATATACGTGGGAATCAATTTCTAATGGTGCTTCCTTCGAGTAAACACATAGCCGTGATAATGAGTCTGCTATATTCATTTTCCCGGGTATATAGATGGTCTTAAATTTGTACGATTGAAGTCTTAAAACCCACCTTTCAATTCGAGCGCAAGGCTTTGATATGGGTCGGTAATAAGGTCAAATTCTTTGCCAAACAAATACGAGTAGATGTCAAAATGCTCAACAGCCCAAACTAAAGCAAGAGCCTCTTTTTCGGTTTGACTGTACCTGCGCTCGCAGTCTGTCAACGTTCTGTTCCCATACGCTATTATTCTAGGGTCTTTCGAATTTATTTGAAGTAAGACAGCCCCTAACCCAACTGGACTGGCATCTGCGATCACCTGCGTTTTGGCATGTACGTCATAATATCCCAATGATTGTATTTTCGTTAGAGCTTTCTTTAGGTCCGCGAATGCTTCGTCCTGCTCTTTTAACCAAAATCCTTTCAAATTTGTTTTCTTTCCTAGCTTGTACCTCAAAAGTTGTTTTAAAGGTTCTGTCGTTGTGGCTAGATTATGGATCCATTTTCCAATAAAATTAACTAATCCTAGAAAACTTTGTAGTTCTTCTAGTGTTGCTGGAACTCTGAATTGTGTGATACTGTCAACGTATTTTGTTAAAGGCCTTATACCACCTGGCGTTAACTCGTGTCCCAAGAACTGAATAGCATTGACTTTATAAATGCACTTTTCGTGGTTTAACAAGACATCATTTTCTTTTAGTATATTTAATACCTTGCGTAGTCTTATATCATGTTCTTCCTCATTGCATCCAAATACCAAAATATCATCTATGAAATTGATTACGCCCTCACAAGCTAGTAACATTCTTTCAAGTGTTTTTTGGAATATTTCCGGTTAATCACAAACATCAATCGTTTATAACGATATAGGCCTTTCATAGTGATGAATGTCGTTATGTGCCTGCATTCCGGATGTAGCTCTATTTGATGTAATGTATTTTTTATGTCCAGTTTACTAAAAATAGTGGCCTTGCGAAATTTCGGTAAAATTAGAGTCATTGTGGGCAAAGGATGTTTTTCTCTCACAATTGCAGCATTGGCTCGTCTCATATCTATGCACAACCGTATCTCATCGTTTTTCTTCAAAAATTGGAACGATAGGGGAAACCCATCTTGATGGCTCCTTAACTTCCTCAGTAATGTCACTCTCGAGTAGTTCTTTTAAGTTTTCCTTTACCATTGTCTCTAGGGGTATTGGTATTCTCCTGCAAGGTTGTGAGATAGGCCTTACTGAGTGATCAACGGGAATGTTCACCAATACATTTCTGAATTTCGGAAAGGCTTTGTTTGATACTTGGTTTACCTCGATCCCTATTTTTAAGACTTTTAAGGACAACGCAGAGTTTTTCCCAAGTAAATTTTTTTGTTCCTCCATTTATTACGTAGAATGTTGTTCTATCTCTTATTCCGTTTACTTCGATTAAAGCTTCAAATGACCCTTTTATATCTAATGGAGTACTACTGCCATACGCAAACATTTTTTTCTGAGGTTTACGTTTTTGGTTTGAAACCTTAATGTTGTTTCTTTTTAAATGCTCAAATGTGATGTCTGTTAATAAATTAAACTTACATCCGGAATCAATTAACATGTTGGTTCTAACTCCCCCTACTATACAATCTATGGTAGCGTCGGCGTCGATATGACTTCATTTATCTCCTGCGATTTAGTTTTATTTTCGTAGCCATCTAGTTGATGACTTACTGTTTCCTGTGTGTTAGCTTCTGCAATAATTTGGTCCAAAGTCATACTATCCCCAACGGTTAATATTTTTTTCCGTAACTCATCTGAAGTACGCTTTTAAGTTCCTTGGTCAATTAAGTTATCCTCTATGTTTTGAAACCCACATTTTTCAGCTTGGTGTCTCAATTGTAGAATAATAATAATAATAATAATAATAATAATAATATTTGGTTAGGGTATATTACACTGCGACCTATTGGTCTATTGTGTCCCCTTGCTTGTGCCTCGGAGAGGTGCTTGCCCTCGTTCAGAGCCCTCTCTAGATACTTCTTTGTGAAGCGTGTCGAGGTATTGCTCTGATTTATCCTTGGCAGGTCACACTCCTTAGAGCACAGCGTCCAGTCCAGTTTCTTTGATGAATCTGAGAATGAGCTGTGGGTCCATGGTTTGTATGTCCTTGTCTGTTATTTGGTGCCAGCCCAAATGTTTCATCCTTTTGTGGGTCAGTGCCCCACAGGATTCCAGTATATGGTCTGGAGTTTCGGCGGTTTCACTGCAGAATCTGCAGAGCCCGTCCTCCGATATGCCCATTTTCCTCAGGTGCTCCTTGAGTCTGCAGTGCCCCGTGAGGAGGCCTGTTAGGATTCTTAGGTTGTTTTTGTTAAGGCCGATACAAACTTTGAATCTCTTTTGGTTGTAATTTCCTAAGAGTTTCTTTGCTTGCCTCAGACCTTGGAGGTTGAGAAAGGTTTTGGCCTTTGTAATGCCTCCGGTAATGCACAGGCACGCCAATCTTTGCACTTTGCCGAGTGTCTCTCGCGTTGTGACTAGACTGGTTCGTTTCGCCCATGCTACCGCTCCGTATGTGATCATTGGTCTCACGATTGCAGTGTACATCCATCGCAGGATGCTTGGGCTGCATCCCCATGCCTTCCCCGCTAGGCTCCTACATATCATGAGAGCGCGGGTGGCCTTCTTGGATATCTCCTCTGTATGTTTTCGCCAGAGGAGTTTACTATCTAGATGAAGTCCTAGATACTTTACTTCTTTGACTGGTATCAGTGTCGTGCCTGATAGGCTAATGTCCTTAAGTCTTTGAAGTTGTCTTTTCCTTGCGAATGATACTATCGTTGTTTTCGCCGGATTGATGTTGAGTCCGACAGTATGGCACCATTCCTTGGTTACTTTAAGCCCCTTTTGTATGATGTCTCCAAGGGTTTCTTCGAACTTGCCCCTGGCAATCAATACAATGTCATCGGCGTACGCCTGACAGTTGATGCCATGGTTGGTTAATTTTTCCAGCAGTTCGTCTACAACTAGGCTCCACATTAAGGGTGATAGTACCCCTCCTTGTGGACATCCTCTCGTTGTGTTTACTCTGATGGTTCTCAATCGTAGAAGGAATTTACCAAATTTCTTTACCTCTTCTTTACATCTTCTTGTCTTAATATTTTCCCTTTTATTATTGCCTCTATAAACCAAGTTTTCTTTAAAACTGGTTTTATTAGTTGGCTAAGCCGTTCATTTTTGAATATGTCTGTTTTCCCTGGTATTAGACTTCTCGTTTTCCTTCCCATTATTAATTCATTTGGAGACAGTGATGAGTTTTTGATTGGGGTATTTCTATATTCAAGTAATGCCATCCATAAGCTACTTTTATCTTCCTTGCATTTCCAAATGAACTGTTTAGCTACCTGCACCATGCGCTCGGCGAACCCATTTGACTTTGGGTATCTCGGGCTTGTTGTTACTATTGAAATGTCGAAATTATTGCAAAATTGTTCGAATTCGAAAGACCCGAAGGGTACATTGTCAGTAATTATTATTCTGGGTATACCATGAGTTGCAAATAAAGGAAGTAACTTTTAAACAACCGTTTGACTTGTTTTCTTTTGTACCGGCAGAATTTCTAAATACTTCGTATAATAATCAGCAACAATCAAGTAGTTTTTCCCATCTACCTCCATGAAATCCATACCTATTTTGTTAAATGGTATGTCTGGAATATCATGCGAAATCATTGGTTCATTTTTAGTTTTTGGCCTGTATTTCTGACATATTTTGCATTTCTGTACCATTTCCTCTATGTCGTCATTGAGAGACGGCCAGTATACAATCGTCCTAGCGCGGGCTCTTGTCTTCTCAATTCCAAGATGGGCACTATGCAGTTTGCTCAAAACCTCACCCCTCAATGCTGAAGGAACAAAAATTCTATCTTCCAAAAAAACTAAATTATCCGTGACAAATAAATTTTGCTTATACTTCCAAAAATATCTAATATGTTCAGATACTTTTGACTTGTCTACTGGCCAACCTTCTTTAATATACCCCTTCAAGTCTTTTAACACCCCGTCATTTTCAGTTTCTGTCTTATATATTTCTTTTTTTTCATCACTAATGTTAACCATTTCATTTAAACCTTTTATTTCGCCTTTGCTTTTCTCGTTTCCAAAATTACGTGATAGTAAATCTGCAATGTATAACAATTTTCCAGGCAAGTACTTGAAACTTTACCTGTACTTTTGCAGCATTAATTTCATTCTCTGAAGCCTTGCAGACGGAATTTTATGATAGTCCTTACGCATAATACCCAAAAGAGGTTTGTGGTCGGTAATAATTTCACATTGCCTGCCGTATATATACGAATGAAATTTTTGGCATGCAAATACTACCGCCAAAAATTCCTTTTCAATTTGTGCGTATTGCACCTCCGTACTTGATAAACTCCGGGACGCGAAACACACTGGTCTTCCTTTTTGCATAAGGCAACAACCCAGTCTATTCTGAGATGCGTCAGTTTGAATCGAAATACTCTCCTTACTATCAAACGCCCGCAATGTGGGTGCGTTTACAATGCATTTTTTTATATGCTCTAGACACTTAGAGTGAGAATCTAACCATTGAAATATAACCTCTTTTGAGAGCAACTCTCTCAACGGCTTTGATATCTCCGCCAGACTTGGTATGTAATCTCTCACATAGTTCACAAGCCCAAGTAACTTCTGTAGCTCATTTTTATTTTTTGGAATTCCTAACTTCTCTATAGCATTCATTCTCGATTTATCACAGCGTATTCCTTCCTCATCTATAACATGGCCTAAAAATAAAATACTTCTTTGTTTATATTGGATTTTATCTTTGTTAAATCTGATAACTTTTTCTGAAGCTCTTCTCATCACCTGCTCAACTATATCATCATGCTCTTTTTCATTCTCTGCAACTATTAACAAGTCATCTATATAAATAATTAATCCCTTAATTCCTCTAAAAACTTTGTCCATTAGCATTTGATACGCTTCTGAAGCAATTCCTATCCCAAAAGGTAATCTCTTAAATCGGTAACATCCAAAAGGAGTACTAAACGTGCACATTTGCTGACATATAATATTACTTCCACCATTTCTATTTTTTTTTTCAAATCACCGCACATCTTATGCTATATAATGATTATTTAGAAACACTGACTATAGAACAATAACACACTATCTATTGCACTTGCATTCTTATCATAATTTTTATAATTATTTAATACTCACTCTTTCTTTAACCGCTAACTTGATTTTTACACTCGTCGGCCAATTGTTGTGTCGCTGGCTCGCCAACGCACGTCAGATCGTCTCAGGGTCTGGGTAACGACTGCGCCCGAGATAGTGGGTGTGTTGCGATCAAACATGCTTGCCACGTTTGGTCGTACACTTGTTTGCATACACTACATTTGTATTAACTAATCAATCGCATCGTTCACACTTTGGACAAACTAAAAACTTTCAACTTTTATTTGATTCAGTCGGGGAATTGTTTCTTGTTTCACTATTGGTTGGTGCTACTTTTCAGTGCCACCATGGAATCTTTAATGGCCTTGACGAATTTGTACCCAAAAAAGGACCCAAACCTTGTTTCCGGTATTTCCCACACTTGTTCACTAACCCAATCATGCCATTCACAAAAAGAACATGATTTGATTTGAGTCGCCATACCGGAATGATTTTCTTGTCATTGTTCTTATTTTATGTTGTTGAAGTGCCCGTTTCCGGTAAACGTTTTTTGTGTGGTGTACGATTTTAAGTCTTCCTGACATCGCGTAAAAGATTCTGTCTGCCCTCTTGGGTAAACGCCTGAAACCATTTGACAATGATCTGATTAATCCTGGAGAAAACTCAAGACTGGCAATACTCACCATACTTTTTTTTGATTTTAAGATAGCATACTACCGTTGTCGGTATTGGACTACTTTTCTTAAGGTCTTCAGGATCAAATCCCGTTTGAGCCAACAAACACATAAAAGTTGTTTCCAATGCCCCACCTCTTGCGAACGGCTGACAAACATCCAAGACCATCAATCGCCATGAGAAGCTTATCAAATATGCCGGTCAGATTCAGCTTAAAATTGTAAGTCTCTTTCCACTTTGCACAAGCAAATGGTTGGAGAAGCTAGGTCTTAGTCCCTGTATGGGCCGTGAATACTTTACTTTACTTTTGATGGCGCTTACAGTCCCGGGTGGACCAGGGCCTCAACCAACAAGCCCTTCCAAACAGCAAGCCCCTCCAACCGGCTCCTAAGGTGCGGTCTTCCTCTGCTGCGTTGACCCTCAGGGGTGGATACGCTCCACGTGTCCCAGCCATCTCTGCCGTTGAATTTTTAGCTTTTTGACCAAGTCAGCGTAGCTGTATAGCCCGTCGTCGTTGAATCTTCTTCTACACACTCCATCGTCACAAACTGGACCGAATATCACTCGAAGAATCTTTCTCTCAAAGCATCGCAGAAGGTTTTCATCCGCTTTTGACAGGGTCCATGCTTCTGCACCATACAGCAGGAAGGGGATGATAAAGGTATTATATAATATCTCCTTGGTTCTATGAGAGAGGGCTTTACTTCTTAGATGCCTTCTTAGCCCGAAGAAACAGCAATTGGCAAGAGTGATTCTTCGCTTGATCTCTGCGCCGATTTCATTTTGCGAAGTGATAGTGGAGCCCAGGTGGACAAAGTCTTTAACTATTTCAAAGTTGTATCTGTCCATCGTGACGTTTAGGCCGAGTCGCCGATGAAGTCCTTTCTCGTTGACAGCATATACTTCGTTTTGTCCTCATTAACAGTCAGACCTATCTTCGCCGCCTCCGTTTCGATGCTTGCGAATGCGCCACTGACAGCTCTCCACGTTCTCCCAATAATGTCATTATCATCAGCATAGGCAAGTAGTTGAACGGACTTTTGAAAAATTGTACCTCTTTGACTTCCGTACAATTGCTTCAAGAACGATGTTAAAGAAAGTACATGATAGCGCGTCGCCTTGTCTCAAACCTTTTTCGACATCAAATGACTCGGTGGTGTTCTTGCCATCCTGCACAAACGGACGAGTTTGGAGACTTTAAAGTCGGTGGTGTGTATCGATCTGAAATTCCTAGGTTTTTTCCAAGATCTGTCGGAGTGTTAAAATTTGGTCGATGGTTAACTTTCCTGGCCTAAAACCACACTGATATATGCCGATCAGGTTGTTGGCGAAAGGTTTTAGGCTTTCACGCAATACAGCCGACCAGTTCTTATACGCGACATTCAGGAGACTTATTCCTCTGTAGTTGGCGCAGTTCAGAGTATCTCCTTTCTTGTGGATGGGGCACATAATGCTGAGGGTCCATTCGTCGGGCATGCTTTCATCCGACCAAATTTTACAGATGAGTTGGTGCATGCTCCTTACCAAGCCATCTTCCGCTGCTTTGAAAAGCTCGGCCGGAAGGCCATCGGCTCCAGCAGCTTTGTTGGTCTTAAGTTTGGATATCGCTATCCTTACTTCGTGTAGGTTCCACTTCCGTCCGCGCGGGATCATCGTCCAAGCTGAACAGGTCATTCTGCCTGGCAGCGGGTTGTTCGCTGTCTACGACGTTTAACAGTCTGCAGAAGTTTTCTTTCCAAATCCTCAGCACCGACTGGGAATCTACTACTGTATTCCCATGCTCATCTCTACGGGCTTCTGTTCGTACCCAGTGGATCGTTTTACCCTTTGGTAGAACTTTCGAACGTTGCCTCTGCAGTAGCGTCCCTCAATTGATTCGACCGCTCGCTTCTCATGCTCCTTCTTTTTCCTTCTGAGAAGTCGGTGTTCCCCCCTTCTTCGCTATTCTCAGCAAAAACCAAGTCCAAAACTGATACAAAAAAAGTACAAATGCAGGAACAATAAAAGACTGTTCTTCCAAGTCCGGCAGTTTCTCCAACTAACGTCCCTGCTAAAGAAAAAGGTATGAGAAACAAATTTAAGGAAAATAAATAAATATAATCCCTACGAATTCTTTGGATATTCTATTTGCAGCAATTACTTGTGCCGTAGCAATGAAATCCCTTAATTCCAGTCGACGATTATTAGTTTCGTCTTCATCTGTTGTCACTTATTTGTTTTTTTAAGTAATCTAATAATTCAATAACTCAGTTGTTCGAAAATGATACTGACAGTGACAGATGACGAACAGATCCGCCATTACAAAAAATACTCTAGACTCTCGCCCTTCTTTTTATTGGGATGTGAATGTAGATATATACAGTCAACCGACAAATGTGTGCGTGTTACGCCTCATAAATCGCGGATCTAAAAATGACTGGAAAAGTTGGGTCAGCGATTTTACTTGAAGGGAATACTGTGAGCTTTTATCGGCGAAAATAGGAGCAGGCAACAAAGAAAAATCGGACAGACCGTCAGAATTGACAGCGAAAACGCAGTTAGGGTCTCTGTTAAACTCGGTTTCGACTATTTGCTTCTTCTTCCTTAACAGTGAAGTTATGATCAGGATTAAAGGGATCATAACCCTCCCACCTTACTGCGTTCCTTCTGGTAAGCCGGTTTGATCTCAATAAACATGGGCAGGCCTTTCGGTTTGGGATCACTTTTTTACTAATGCCAATCAAATTCTGGTGTTGTTGCATTTATGCGATCCAGGAGTTTTTATGCCTCCCTCTTTTTGTCGATTTCAACACGTGCATTCTCCTGTTATTGATTATTGTTTGATCATCCTTTAAGGACACGACTGATCCCCAATCGTATCAACCCACAGATTTGCATACACTTTTGTGGGAGAGTTTGAAGATATTAAATGTGTCGCTAAGATTGCCTAGAAGTGATTTATCGCCTAAGTGTTTGGGGGGGATATTTTTAGCCCTGCCCGTCCCTTAGCGCCACTTTCAACTTCCCAGAAGTCAAATGAAGAGTAGGTAGGAGTTGCTGCCTGGTATTACATCAGTCCACCATGACGTATAAGCGCGAAGACGCCGTTTTGATGCCAACACTCAAGTGACCCAGAGTGTAAATTTGGCTTTCAATTCCAGCCTGTGGAATTGAACAATTCAATGACAATGCAGAATTTTATATTATAACTTCATTCTGATAGATCGTCGAAGAATGTTTTGCTGAGAGTGCGATGTCTAGTTCTGTCTAGGGCCGGACATTCGCAGACGAAATGGTGAAGGGTTTCCTTTTCCACTGGATCTTTGCAACTGCGGGAGTGTGGGTTGATTTGGGTGTCCAGTGTCGATTGCCACAATTCTGGCAATCTCCTGTCGGGTCCTGTTTGTTAGATCGAGATTTCTTTTTGCATAGGCATGGCCATGTCTTCCTGGATATGACTCAGCTATTTATGTTGCTCCATCTAGAGTTCGCCCGTGAAAGGTACTACTGTGATATTTTTCCTTTGAAAACTCCTATAGCTGGACAGACTTTCTCCACGAGGGAGCTGTCAATAGTAGAGCATTGCCATCTCTCTTGGCTATGGGGAAAGGGGTGAGTATCCTACAAGTCTCCCTGATCACTGGTATTTCCGCCACTAGAGGAATCCGGCAGTCGCAATGATTTGGATATGTTCAGTTCCGCTGAGAAAACACCCGCGCCCATTCCACATTTCATTTTCGAACAGTGCGTGTGTAAAAATCCCTTGCTGGTTGTTCGTTGGGAACGCTACATTTTCCATTCCGTTCTGGATGGAAAAGAGACTTGGGCGGCTTTGTTAAGGTTGTGTTTGGTAGTTCAGTGTTAGTCGAAACAAGGTCCCCGAGTAGCTGTTCAAGCACCTTACTGTGACGCTAGGGTTTAGATGACCAGAACTCAGATTCCCTGAGCCTACACTAGCAGATGTAAAAGTCGAGAGGGAGGAGTTTTAGAAGTACACTAAAAAACAAACGAAGAGTGGCATTGGCCAATTCTTTGGCCTACGAAGGAAATTAAGCATAAAGGCCTTATTACGCAGTGGCTTAGAGGTTGTTCCGTTAGCGAAGGGTTCTACGTTCGCATGCCATCCACGGATACCTCACAATTTATTCAATACCCAACCTCTTAACATCCAAGGTTATAGGTTTATAAACTGACAGGAGAAGCTAATGAAATTTACAGTTCAAAATCGTCGTAAAATGGTTGGTCCCTTTCATATTATCTACAAGTTTAACTTTGCCCATACGAATGTTTGAAGAATCGTGGCTTACAGCCCTGCATAGACTGAGAGTGTTACCGACAAAATACCACTAGAAATAGAAGCACTAAAGAGGTTTTATTATTAAACCCTGCTCCAGTCCTGCGGTTGCTGACGCACAGAAACCCAAGCTTTCGTCGTTTGAATGCAAAATTCGTTGGAGCAGGAGATCTAACTGCGAACTCTACGAGCTGTACAGCGATATCGACCTGTTGACAAAAGTCCGTATCAGTCGTGTAACATGGCTTTATTACATGCATACCAAATGAACTTCATTACTCTGGCCCGAAGAGTTTATGATTCTAACCCAAAAAGACAACACTATGTGGGTCGCCGTTGGTGGCTCTCACAAACAGATGACCTCAAGTAGCTTGGTTGCGCAACAGGATGCAGGAGCACCACCTTTAAATATCACGGTACGTTCTTTGTTTTCAATGTGGTCCGACATTGTTTATAATCATTTGCCATCGCAAACTTTATTAGTATGACCGCATAAACGCATTTCTTGCAACCTTATGTACATACGGAAATGCAGAGTGAGTAACTGTTACAAGTTTGTATACACATAAATTGCGGCGATATTCGTGGTCCTTTCAGGTGCCAACTTAATCTTAAATGTGAGGTTTGTTCCTGCCTTGATATTTATTGTATCAGAAAACTATTGTTAATATTGCTATGTCAGTAGTACTAACCGTAGTCAGCGACATTCATCTGCCTGCCATCAGATAATCAATCCTTTTTCCTCGCTTTTAAGTTTTAACCCTCTTCCCAGATGGTCTCATAGACTCACGACTATGTCAAGTTAGTCGCGTCTCAAACTATTACCTATGACGTCTACTGATCCGTTAACTCCTCTATCTCGCTTTCTCTTTTATATCTATTGACTTTTGACAAATTAACCCCAACTTTTTTTTTCTCACCAACTGAGCTTACTTGTCACTTCCCCCGCAGCTCTCTTCTCTTACAATTGTCTCAACAGATCCTCTTTTGAGTTTGTCAATCTCTTAATGATGCTGTCTCCATTATTTTACCCAGGGCTTGCTTAAAAGTGGATGAAACTACTACAACAAACCTCGTTGAATTCATGTCCTTTGCACTCTCAGCCTTAGAAAGTGGCAGAGAAATCGACGATCAGCTTTAGAAAGTGGCAGAGAAATCGACTGATTTCAGTAAGGCTTTTGCTTATAAATATATCTTATCAATCAATCTTTTGCAAATTGACTGCCATCAGTTTTAAACCCATTGCCGTTATTTTTTCATTTGATATCTTCCTACCCGGAAACCAGTTTTTATAATGTTCGCTTCAGTTCCATAGTATCGGCGCCTATCTTGGCCACCTCTCGTGTTCCACAAGGCAGTCATCTAGGTCCCCATCTCTTCATCCTACCAATAAACGATTTTGAGCGGGTCATTAAACACTCCGCGTTCACTCTCTATGCTGATGTTCTGACGATATCAATTTTTTTAAGCCCGTTACTTCAGTTCCCTAGTATCGGCACCCATCTTGGCCACCTCTCGTCTTCAACAAGGCAGTCATATAGGTCCCATTCTCTTCATCCTATCTCTCGTGTCCCACAAGGCTGTCATCTAGGTACCAGTTCTCTTCATGCTACGAATAAACGATCTTGAGCGGGTCATTAAACACTCCGCCCTCACTCTCTACTTTGCTGCTGTTCTGAAGATACTAATTTTTTTAAGACCATTACTTCACTATAACGCCCCTGCCTCCTTCAACAATATCTTGATACTTTTTCCACCTGGTTCCTCAAAAATGGATTAGAGCACAATATCCCAAGAGGGCAATCTTTTATTTTTGTTTAACGTTACCTTCTTTTCGGTCAACCTTTATTCCTCGTTTATCTGTTCGCGACACTGGTATAGTGGAGCCCAATTTCCGATACCATATTGATGAGATAATTCTAAAAGCCAACTCATCACTAGGCTTTGCAAAACGGTCGTACAAAAGATTCTCTGATCAATATGTGACCACTTTATTTCTTGCGCTATGCAGCAGTAAAGTCTCTTATTTTGAGTTCATGTGTTCAGGTCCAAAATCGAGAGCATACAAAGTTGTTTTCCACGAATCGCCCTCCGTAATCTACTATGAAGAGATCCTTTAATCTTATCTGTCATCTAGGTACCAGTTCTCTTCATGCTACGAATAAACGATCTTGAGCGGGTCATTAAACACTCCGCCCTCACTCTCTACTTTGCTGCTGTTCTGAAGATACTAATTTTTTTAAGACCATTACTTCACTATAACGCCCCTGCCTCCTTCAACAATATCTTGATACTTTTTCCACCTGGTTCCTCAAAAATGGATTAGAGCACAATATCCCAAGAGGGCAATCTTTTATTTTTGTTTAACGTTACCTTCTTTTCGGTCAACCTTTATTCCTCGTTTATCTGTTCGCGACACTGGTATAGTGGAGCCCAATTTCCGATACCATATTGATGAGATAATTCTAAAAGCCAACTCATCACTAGGCTTTGCAAAACGGTCGTACAAAAGATTCTCTGATCAATATGTGACCACTTTATTTCTTGCGCTATGCAGCAGTAAAGTCTCTTATTTTGAGTTCATGTGTTCAGGTCCAAAATCGAGAGCATACAAAGTTGTTTTCCACGAATCGCCCTCCGTAATCTACTATGAAGAGATCCTTTAATCTTATCTGTCATCTAGGTACCAGTTCTCTTCATGCTACGAATAAACGATCTTGAGCGGGTCATTAAACACTCCGCCCTCACTCTCTACTTTGCTGCTGTTCTGAAGATACTAATTTTTTTAAGACCATTACTTCACTATAACGCCCCTGCCTCCTTCAACAATATCTTGATACTTTTTCCACCTGGTTCCTCAAAAATGGATTAGAGCACAATATCCCAAGAGGGCAATCTTT
This sequence comes from Portevinia maculata, assembly GCA_949715645.1. Lineage (NCBI taxonomy): Eukaryota > Metazoa > Arthropoda > Insecta > Diptera > Syrphidae > Portevinia > Portevinia maculata. Next base: position 13,150,042 of record OX454526.1, read on the forward strand.
TATTTTTGTTTAACGTTACCTTCTTTTCGGTCAACCTTTATTCCTCGTTTATCTGTTCGCGACACTGGTATAGTGGAGCCCAATTTCCGATACCATATTGATGAGATAATTCTAAAAGCCAACTCATCACTAGGCTTTGCAAAACGGTCGTCCAAAAGATTCTCTGATCAATATGTGACCACTTTATTTCTTGCGCTATGCAGCAGTAAAGTCTCTTATTTTGAGTTCATGTGTTCAGGTCCAAAATCGAGAGCATACAAAGTTGTTTTCCACGAATCGCCCTCCGTAATCTACTATGAAGAGATCCTTTAATCTTATCTCCTCATCAAGACCGCTTTAAACTCCTAAAATGTAATACCCTTGGCGAACGCAGAGACACTGCAGACATCCCTTTCATTCATCGACTCCTTTCTGGGTCGTTATTTTAAATGACCTCATCTCTTTTATCTACCGAAACTTCGCACCAATCTCCCGTATACTACGGAAGGATAACTCAAACCCTACAATTTTCGATATAAATAGCTGCGCTGTCCCCTATTTAGCTTCAAATCTTAGTTTTAGTTGCCACGCTTTATTATTAGCTTGTATAAGGCCGTTTAAATGGGGCTTAAGTCCTCAGCAAAATTAAAATTAAATTAAATTGCTCAGCCTAGGGTAGAGGCCCGTGCACGGACGTACCATGAATATAAGTGCAGCAACCTCCCCCCGTCGGCTTTTCTTTCTATGCTGAACAATTTTCTTGAGTTCTTCTTACTAAATTTCCATTGTCATTCCTCCTGGCTTTAGGTACAAACATGAACATTTTTCTTAATCCTTCTTATTCACTTCCAATCTGCTTCTATAGCTGAGTGTTAGTTCGTTTGTGTGATTCGGGCTAAAGCACTCTCCCAGGGTATTTTTTCTGCCGCAACTAACATCCAATTGCCTTTAGTACGTTGTGTCGTGCACTGTGACAATATGCGACCTTTTTCCGATTGTGCCATGTACATTAGGGTGGAGCGTCAATGTATGGAGAAAAAAAAAGTTGATCTATCAGTTTCGAATATCTCCATTTCGTTGCATTTTGATGAGTAGAATAATTTGACATTAAAATTTTTTTTTTTTGATAAAGTCTTTAGCCCTCTACCGTGGCTCAAAGTTTTGAGGTTTTGAAAAAAAATATTTTTTTTGTTAAAGAAAAGATTCGTCCACAAGTTTGAAATATCTTAATATTATATCATTAATGAAACATAAGAAAACAAAATTCAAAAACAACAAAAATCAATATACGAGTATATTAGCTTTATTAGGACAAGAAATTTACATAAACTTAAAAATAGAAACCTAAAAATTCATAGTAAATAATTTAAAAAGCTACCAATACTAAATCTTTATTCTTTAATTGTTCACGTTATAATTTTTTTTTTGTGTGGGAAAATGCTAATATATTTCGAGAATGTATTTTGATCTAATAAGTCCATCTCTAGCCTTTTAACGAACTACTGTGGTTGAAGCTTCGGTCACCATCTTCACACAGCGCTCAACAGCTTGAGTGTGACAAGGGTAGTTTGGAAATTGCATGTCAATTGAAGATTTGTTTTGAAAAATTTTTCCAATTCCTGATCACTCATTCGATCCAGCAATGGGGGTGATGTGACTTGTGGTTCAGCTCAGTTTATTAAGTCAAGATAATCATTTGCTTTACCATTTAATTTTGGAAGTTTAAAAATTCTAACTGAACCCCCAACTCGCTGTTTTTTTCTAAGCCTAATTCTCTAATATGTCGTCTTTCATCGTTAAGCATTGCCATCAATATGTTTTCTGGGTGTGCAAAATATGAATTGCGTTAAATAACGGGGTCTTTTATTTCCCTTACAACAGAACTAAAACATTTTGACACATTTATTAACTTGAATACATGCTTTGGGCCATTTTTAAATGAACTGTCTTTTTATACCCTATTCTAAGGGTATATTAATTTTGACGCATAGTTTGTAACATACCTTAATATTGCCCGTAGACCCCTAAAAGTTACTATATTTATGATCAGCATCGATAGTAATGTCGATCTAGCCATGTCCGTCCGTCCGTCCGTCCGTCCGTCCGTCGGCAAAAATTAGGCCTTTAAACTGGACCTAGAGAGCTGAAATTTTAACCATATACTCTCTAGGGTCCCGAAATAATCAAATTTAAGAATTTTTGAAATCCGCCCACAGACACGCCCACAAACTCAAAAAAACAAAATTTTGGAAAAAATCGAATTTTGAGCTAGAGAGCTGAAATTTTTTATATATGATCTATGGCCCATAAAACTGATTGGGACATACAATTTTCAAAATCCGCCCACTGACACGCCCACAATTAAATAAAACAAATTTTGGGAAAAATTGAATTTTGAGCTAGAAAGCTGAAATTTTTTATATATGATCTTTGGCCCATAAAACTGCTTGGGGCATACAATTTTCAAAATCCGCCCACTGACACGCCCACAATTAAATAAAATATTTTTTTTGAAAAACCAAAATTTGAGCTAGGGAGCTGAAATTTTTAATATATACTCTCTAGGGGCCCTTTATGCTCATGTGTAAATATTTTCAAAATCCGCCTACTGACACGCCCACAATTATTTTTTTTTTATTTTTGAAAGTCCAAAGTTTGAGCTAGGGAGCTGAAATTTATAGTATATACTCTCTAGGTGCCCTTTATGCTCATACTTAATTTTTTTTTAAATCCGCCTACTGACACGCCCACAATTAAATAAAACAATTTTATTGAAAAACCAAAGTTTGAGCTAGGGAGCGTTTTTATTTACAAAAGCTTAGTTTTTTCGATAAAATCCTTTAAATTTTTGCCACGCCCACTTATGAGATATAGGAATAAAAATAGGGTATCCAACAGTTCGCCCAAGCGGACTGTAGCCCGCCCCTATGTTCCTCTGTGGGTTTACTTACGTGGTTTGTAACTCGATCAGTAAAGACAGTAACCATTTTATTACAAAAAAAAGATAATATTCGACGATATGTTTTTTTGATAAAAACCTTTAAATGTTATATAACAAAATATGTAGAGCGTTCTTAACAATTCAACCATACTTAGACTTTTGTCACGCCCACTTATGAGGGATAGGAATAAGAATAGGGTATCCAACAGTTCGCCCAAGCGGACTGTAGCCCGTCCCTATGTTTTTAAATGTGTTTTCCAACGCAACGTTGCGGCCAAAGTCAAGGTTACGTACTAAGCTGAGTTCGAAAAGCAGAACTACTTTATTATTTATGTACACAGGTATGTGTTGTACGTTTTTATACCCTATTCTAAGGGTATATTCATTTTGACGCATAGTTTGTAACATACCTTAATACTGCCCGTAGACCCCTAAAAGTTACTATATTTATGATCAGCATCGATAGTAATGTCGATCTAGCCATGTCCGTCCGTCTGTCCGTCCGTCCGTCGGCAAAAATTAGGCATTTAAACTGGACCTAGACAGCTGAAATTTTAACCATATACTCTCTAGGGCCCCGAAATAATCAAGTTTACGAATTTTTGAAATCCGCCCACAAACACGCCTACAAACTGAAAAAAACAAAATTTTGGAACAAAATCGAATTTTGAGCTAGAATGCTGATCTATGACTCCTAAAACTGCTCGGGATAAAAAAATTTCAAAATCCGCCCACTGACACGCCCACAAATAAATAAAACATTTTTTTGGAAAATCCAAAGTTTGAGCTAGGGAGCTGAAATTTATAATATATACTCTCTAGGGGCCCTTTATGCTCATGTGTTGCGGGTGGCAATGGTGCAGTAGTAGTATATACGCTTACGGAATGGAAGGCATGCGTTCGAATCCCGGCCAAGTCCATTACTTTATACCGAATACATGAAATCGTAATCTCCCTAAGTAACTTAAGACACCACCCGTGGAGAAAAACCCTACAACTGCACCCAAACACTTCTTGCCTATCTCTCTATTCTTTCTAATACAAGGTGGCGCAAAAATAACCTTCCGATGTTTTTTGGCTGTAATTTAAAAATAAAATGAAAAACTTTGATTCTTCTTGTGGATTATTTTTATTTGGTCTTTTAATTTTTTTTACATCAAGTCGAGAATATGATGTCATGTAAATGGCCGCCGCCACAGTTGATTGTCATTTGAGCCCTTTTTATGGCATTTTCCATCACTTTGGCCAAAACTTCCGGCGATAGGTCCTCACATTGTTGACGGATATTGTCTTTAAGAGCTGCAAGAGTCTGACGCTTGTTGACATAAACCCGCGACTTCAAAAAGCCCCACAAAAAGAAGTCTGGAGCGGTCAAATCAGGCGATCTTGCTGGCCAGTGCAAATCGCCAAAACGGGAGATTAGGCGCCCAGGAAATGCATCCTTCAGCATATCGGTTGTGGCACGTGCAGTGTGTGCCGTTGCACCGTCCTGTTGGAACCACATGTTTTCCAATCCCAATTCATCAAGTTGCGGCAAAAAGAACTCGTTGATCATTGCTCTGTAGCGCTCACCATTCACAGTAACCGTTTGGCCCGCGACGTTTTCGAAGAAAAAAGGTCCGATGACTCCTCCAGCGAAAACAGCACTCCATACAGTGATTTGAGCGGGTGTAATGGCTCTTCGTGGGTTACACGCGGATTTTCAGTGCCCCAGAAGCGTAAATTTTGCTTATTTACGTACCCGCTAAGATGGAAATGGGCCTCATCACTCATGATTATTTTTGATGAAAAATCATCTTCCTCTTGGTGGTGATTAAGGATGGCTTGAGCGTATGTTAGACGCGATTGGCGGTCAGCAGCTAACAGCTGATGCACCTTCTGGACTTTGTACGGAAACATCTTCAAATGTTGTACCAAAATTCGCTGTAAAGACCGTCGACTGATACCCATTTGCGTGGCACGTCGTCTGGTCGATGTCGACGGCGCTTCCATGGCATCTTCAGCTACAGCAGCAATATTCTCTGCAGAACGGCTACTCCGGGGTCTGCCACGCCTGGCAGCATCTCGTGTTGTGCCAGTCTCTTCGAGGTGAGCGGCTAAACGTTGCAGTCTTTCACCAGTAGACGTTGGACGTGTAGGAAATCTGCGACGAAATTCACGTTGTGCCAAAGTCACCGACCGATTATTGCTCAAATAAATAGTCACCAATATTCCGCGTTCTGGAGCAGTGTAGCGTAACATTGTTTATTAACGTGTATTTCGCATGTGTTTACTACACAAATGTCAAAACAGAACTGACATTAGGGGCCAATCGTAAAATTTATAGCATTTTCTGATAGGAGGATTACTTTTGCGCCACCTTGTACCAAGTAGCTTACACTGTGTTCTTAGCATTATAAGGGTACTGTAACAACAGAAAAAAATCCCTTTAGCGTAAGCAAATTATAAAAAAACAAAAAAAATGTGTTAATTTTTTTTAAATCTGCCTACTGACACGCCCACAATTAAATAAAACAATTTTATTGAAACACCCAAGTTTGAGCTAGGGAGCGTTTTTTGATAAAATCCTTTAATCCGCTTGGGCGAACTGTTGGATACCCTATTCTTATTCCTATATCTCATAAGTGGGCGTGACAAAAATTTAAAGGATTTTATCGAAAAAACTAAGCTTTTGTAAATAAAAACGCTCCCTAGCTCAAACTTTAGTTTTTCAATAAAATTGTTTTATTTAATTGTGGGCGTGTCAGTAGGCAGATTAAAAAAAAATTTAAGTATGAGCATAAAGGGCACCTAGAGAGTATATACTATAAATTTCAGCTCCCTAGCTCAAACTTTGGACTTTCAAAAATAAAAAATAAATAATTGTGGGCGTGTCAGTAGGCGGATTTTGAAAATATTTACACATGAGCATAAAGGGCCCTTAGAGAGTATATATTAAAAATTTCATCTCCCTAGCTCAAATTTTGGTTTTTCAAAAAAAATATTTTATTTAATTGTGGGCGTGTCAGTGGGCGGATTTTGAAAATTTTATGTCCCAAGCAGTTTTATGGGCCAAAGATCATATATAAAAAATTTCAGCTTTCTAGCTCAAAATTCAATTTTTCCCAAAATTTGTTTTATTTAATTGTGGGCGTGTCAGTGGGCGGATTTTGAAAATTTTATGTCCCAATCAGTTTTATGGGCCATAGATCATATATAAAAAATTTCAGCTCTCTAGCTCAAAATTCGATTTTTTCCAAAATTTTGTTTTTTTGAGTTTGTGGGCGTGTCTGTGGGCGGATTTCAAAAATTCGTAAACTTGATTATTTCGGGACCCTAGAGAGTATATGGTTAAAATTTCAGCTCTCTAGGTCCAGTTTAAAGGCCTAATTTTTGCCCGCGGACGGACGGACGGACGGACGGACATGGCTAGATCGACATTACTATCGATGCTGATCATAAATATAGTAACTTTTATGGGTCTACGGGCAATATTAAGGTATGTTACAAACTATGCGTCAAAATTAATATACCCCTAGAATAGGGTATAAATAGGGTATCCAACAGTTCGCCGAAGCGGACTGTAAGCCCGTCCCTATGCTTATTTGTAAAGTTAACATGAACCGACTTCAGTTCATTTAATTTTATTTGATATTTTTGGGTCCACTTAGATATATCATTTAGTGTCCTTTGCAGTTTTTCTGTAACTTAGAGTGCGGTTTTTCCTATTGCAAGTACAGCAGTAGCGTCTGCAAAAGTGGCAACAGTAGTTTCGTCATTTTGTGGTAGGTCGTTCGTGTGTAGGAGGAACAGTACGGGTCCCAACACACTACCTTGCGGTACACAGCTTTGATGTGTTTCAATGCAGAGTACTCATCATCTTGCTTAATTCTAAATAATCGTTGCATTATATACGACTCTAGTATTTCATAGTACTGTTTTGGAAGATATTTTTGTAGCTTACGGATTAATCCTTTGTGCCAGACTTTATCAAGAGCATATTTGTTTTTCTTCTAAAGCTTTTTCTATTATATCAGTTATTCTGTGGACCTGATGCTAAGTTGGATATTTATTTCTCAAATGAAACTAATGGTTTGGGATCAGTGTCTTTTCTTCTAGAATCGAATGGAGTCGTTTTAGGAGTATTTTTTCGAATAGCTTAGACAGGATTGAGGATTGGTAGCAATGATATCGGCCAATATGACGCTTCTTCACTGGGCAATTTTCCCGGCTTAGGTACCATGATATCTGCCGCAACCTTCCACATGCGCGGAACATACCTTAGTCTGAACGCAGCATTTTTTTTTTTTTTTTTTTTTTTTTTAAGTTCTTGCTCGCCAAGGCGATTAAATATGGGGCACTTCGACCTAAAAAGATCTTTTGTGCCGTGTGGGCCAGAAAAATTTAAACTAGTAGAGTTTCCACTTTCCGTGTAAAGCGGACAATTCTACTAGTAGAAGAATTCTTTATGTCCTCGGGGCACATTTGTTCCCTGAAAAAGATCTTCTTTCTAATTCCGTTTAGGGCCGGACATTCACATAAAATGTGTTCAGCTGACTCGTCCTCTTCAAGACAGAGTCGGCACTCAGGAGAGTCTACTATTTTCATTTTGTGTAGATGATATCTTAAACCATGGTGGCCAGTAAGGTAACCTACTAAGTTTTAGATATCATGCCTGCTTAGGTTTAGGCATTTGCTGGCATTTTTATTGAAAGGCCGAACGGCTTGTTTGGTCTGTCTTAAACCTGGGATGCTTTCCCATAGATGGATACATTTTCTGTATTCCCAGCTTTTTATTGCTGCCGTTGCTGCTGATCTAGGAGTGCAGCAGAAGGGTTCGGGACCTATGAAGGGTGTTTCCGAACCTTTTCTGGCCAGTTCGTCGGCCTTTTCGTTACCTTCCACCCCGACATGACCCGGAACCCACCATAGCTTGGTCTTGTTACTTGTTCCGAGTGCCTGTAGGGTGTTGAAGCAGTACATGACTGATTTGGAGTCAATCGTATGCGAGCTAAGGGCGTTTATAGCTGCTTGACTATCCGTGAATATATGGATGGTTGCACCTTTTATACCAGATAAATTTATGTGGCTAGCGCATTCTTGAATGGCGTGGAGCTCTGCTTGAAATACGCTGGGACTTTTTCCCATGGGTATCGTAAAGCGTTTGTTTGGTCCGTATATTCCCGCTCCTACCCCCGCTTCCATTTTAGAACCATCCGTATACCACTTTATGCCGTTGTGGCTGTTAGGTGGGTTATTACTAACCCATGCTTCTCTCTTGGGAATCTCCGTGGAGAACCGCTTATTGAAGCATAGTGTTTTATGGATGCGGTCTGTGACCGCGCATAAAACGCAGCATTTATTATCTGTGCTATTTTTTCAACCCTTTTTCAGACAGTTTTTTCAGAATTTCACCCGTTATTAAATCAAATCGCGGAGCTTTTTTCGGGTTGATCTTTTCTTTTATTCCTTTGGCTATTCCCCTAGAGGTTACTGCTGGAATCGATCTCTCGTCTTCGCACATGTCTTCCGTTTGTTGGGAATTATCATTATTATCGTATGGCTTGAAGACGTTTTCAAGATGTTCCGCAAATAGATCCGCCTTTTGTTTGTTTGTTTTAGCCCAGTTACCACTGCTGTTTTTCACTGGCGGAATGTATGCCGTTGGTCTTTTAATTTTTTTTCTAGCCTTCCGCAGTGAGAATTCTGTACTACCATCGTTTGTCAGATTTGTAAGGTATCTTTCCATCGATGCGTTTTTAAATTCTGCTATCCTTTTTCTGAGGTTATTGTTTAAGCTATTAAGTATACTTTTATCACTTGACAGTTGCCATCGTTGCGAGCTCGTCTCTTTTCTGATATAATGTCGCAAATTTCTTTGGGATACACGTTTCTTTTTACTTTGCTATTTAATTCAGGTGTTGCAGCCCATGTAGCCTTTTGTATAGCTAGGGTGAAGGACTGTACTTCACTTTCTAATTGCTCTATTGTATTAATTGTTGTGGATAGTTCGATGCGTTCTTTACTTGTGAATTAAAAAAAAACATTTAACTCATAACCTCTTTTCGATTTAGGAATTGGGTGAGCCTGAATTTTACGATTAAGTCGTGTATGTGACAACTTATACGTATAGGCAAGGAATTAAATATAGTAATATTGATAACATTTCAATATGTAAAGGACATTTTGGAAAAATAACTATGTTTGGGAACTTTTTTCGTGTTCCAAGGAGCTCTTGGTAAAAAACCTTGAACACAGGAATAATGCACAGTTTCTAAGGACAAAAGCAGTTTGCCGCATGCCGTGCACTCAGCATATTTTCTGCTCGCATGCACATGCGGCAACAGCGCATGTGACCGCTATTGTCTCATGTATGCAAACCACATACGACTTTTGAGATAGATTTCGCGTGACGCTTACTGGGCATGTTTTTCGAATGTCACCATTCTCGCATGTTACGAGCATGCGACAAACACGGGACCATTTTTTGTGCCGTCAGTGCGGCATGCGCATGAGGCTTTTGACATGTCGTGTAGTCGTTGCATAACTAGCATGGAAGATGTAGGTACTTTTTTTGCGGGTTTGGGGTCTTGCACATACCTTTAACCTTAGTCCCCAATAATCACTGATGACTTCGCAACAAAATACCCATTTATTCCTTTTGCCTTCGGAAACGGGAAGGCGGATCTTATTTAAAGTGAAAAATTATCTTTACGACAATATATTTCTCACAAATGACATTTCAGGAATACTTTGAATATTCTTTCTTAGCTGTTACACTATTTATTAGCCTTAAAAGTGATCGCATCCAATGACAACTTAAATTCATTCATCACTTAAAGTTCATGACCCTTAATGTGCTGTTCATTTTTGTAACAATAACACGAATAAAGATTGCCTTTTTTTGGGACAGAAGACACCGCATACATTTGATGGTAATTACAAAACAAATCCCTACGATAATGACACCTCTTAACATTCCCCATTAATATCAGTCTTTCGATCAGCAATGTTGTTCATGTTGATAATGAACTTCTTATCCTGCCAGGGCAGGGGTATGTGTGCTACTCCAGTGTTCTGTATTTTTAGACAACAAATCCAGTTTTCATCACTCCAGAAATCTCCGAACATACATTTCTTTGTCACACGTTCCAATAAAAATCAAATGTTAGCTGAATACACATGTGGGTCATTTTATGATGCTTCAGCAACTTTTAAAAATAAATTCCACAACAACTCCGGATTACCGATAGAACATATAAATTCTTTTAACAACTTCAATGTCATGTTGATTGTGTATTATGATCTCCTCCTACATTGTTTATGTTTAAAAAATATTTCATAAGCTTCCGGAACGCTTAAAAGATTACAAAACTAATAAACTTAAACTAACTTCCTCCACAGAAACCCCAGGAAGTAGCTCGTTCCCTGTCAAAGGGTATTACCGCTCAACTCGATGTAATAGGCGGCAAACTTGTCGGACTTTAATTAATAAAAAAAGAAAACTTCCTTGTACATAGTATGTATTGTTTGTTTATTATTGTTTCGCACAATAAATAATATTAATTTATTGTTAACTTTTTGCAGTAAACTTATCGTTTGTTTTGTATAAGAATTTGTAAATATGTATATTGAATTTGTTTTCTTTATTTAAATATTGCAAATTAAATTCCTAAAATAAATAACATGGAATGTTTCTTTTTAAGAATAAAAATAAATAACATTTTGATTATAAATAAAAATATTTCAATAACTATCTTTTTATATATAAACGTTTTTTTTTTGTTTAATTCAAACTCAACACACTGCGCTATTTTGATTGCAAAAAGGATTGTCTTATTTATAATATTTATCTATAGGTGTAAGTTTTGATTATAAATGTTTGATATTTTATTGTCGTTAAACAAAATGAGTTAAATAAAAATTAAAGATAAAAATTAAAATCATTTTGTTTCATAAATATGTATTTACAGAAAATTCAGAAAGTGTGTGTGTTGATTTTAAAAGATTGATATGTTGCAAGTGCGGTTGTTTGGAAACGTCAGACATATTATTATATATTTTGTTGACATTTTCAAAACAAACTCAGCAATGGCAGTAGAGTCGAGACTGACCGACCAAGGAAAGGGAAATCCTCAGCAGTAGTCCGTTTAACTAATGTTTTATAGTGCATCAGCCTTTCTTAAATTTTTGTTCCTATCGTAGAGTTTCGAAGGAAGTACTACGTACAGTTATAGAGATTGCTTATAGTTTTAAAAAGATTTTGTTTTCTTTTTTTAATTTCTTACCTAGAAAATTTAACGGTTTACCATTGTTTCTTGTATTTAAATATTTTTGGCACAATTTTCATTAAATTCTAATTGTATAATTCGTTCTCGAATATATATTATTCTTTATAAATAATAATATAATTTAAATTTTTAATTTGTGTGTTTTAGTTTAGTAGCTGCACTAAGGAGTGCCTAGCATAAAGATTAACATTTGTGCTAGCACTTCGAAAAGTGGAAAGCCGTTTACGTTATCCTTTTTTTTAAAATGCGCTTCAATCTTCCCAGCTACTCGTTCGTGTCGCTGGATCAATCGAAGGCGAGTAGGATTTGTAGGTTTGTGATTCTCGTTTGTGTTTCACAGTGCAGAAGAGCAGCATCGATGTGATAAGACCGAATAGTTGAAGGAAAGCTACTACTAGAGCTATTGTGCCTACAACGTGCAGCCGTTCGACAAACCAAGCGTGTAGAGAATGAGCACAGCCTTTGTCCCACCATAGCAATGGATTTTCAGATCTAAGGAAGATACAATTTATGAAAGATCCAGCAGCTTTGAATTCGTTTTAGATACTCACTTTCCGCAATCAACCTTTGAGCCACCATCGCCGGATCCTTCGATCATCATTCCTCTTTGCTCGTAATTAGGACGACAACAGGATTCTGGTACCCAACGTTTGCCACTCCATGCTTGAACATCATACCAGTCTTCGTATGATGTGACACCGCAGCATTCAAACTGGAAAACAAGTTTTAATGTGTAACAAATACGATGTGACTTAATTGTCCTTTAGGTATTGAATGGACACTCCAAGTGACGATGCTTACCGATTGTTGCATATTATCCCATATCGCTGCGACTGATGGTGCTGCCAGGCCTCCTCTATCGGTGGCATTGTAATGCCTCTCGATACCAAATCGCAATTCGTTAGCCAATGTCCGACTTAGTCCGCCACGGAATAGGAATGCAATAGAGCCAATAAGGAATTCACTCAGAAAGAGCAATACAATCAAAACAAAGTACTGTCGAAGGAAACAAAATATGACAATGGTCTAATGGGATCGTTTAATTCACTTACTGTGATAAGTAGACACCGTGATTGAAACCACGACCCACAGCATCCGAAGAATGACACAACAAATCCCAAAACGCCTACGGCAATAAAAAGTGAGTCGGCACTCAGGCCTTCGTGATCTGGTAGTAGTGTCGCATAACCTTGATATGATAATCGCAGCCAAACACCGGCTCCAAGGAAGGCACAACTGCATATCTGGAAATGGAATAAATTATTTACACAGGGTTATGAGAAGTCCTCTTTTGAAATGCTAAAGTGTGATGATGATCAATTTATAACAAAATAATTTAATGGGTTGAAATTTGCCTGGACATTAACCAAAAATGGGGTCAGCTTCAGGAATGATAAATTGAGGCTTGTTATCGGATGTGGATTTACCATAGTGGGAGGATTTTTTAAGAAAATTTAAATGTAAGCATAATGACATACAGCTGCGAGTAAATAAAATAACAGTAAGGAATTTTTGTTGGTATTTAAGCATACCCTAAATATTTTTGTGACTTTTACTGCAGTACTTTGTTGGATCATATTGTAATGGATTCCGGAACTATGTGAGGCGTCCACCCAATACAGAATATACTCCTAAATTCACTTCAGAAACCATACAAAATGTCGAACTAAGTGTCATGGTTTGGGGATGCTTTTCCTGCCAATGTGTTGCTCCAATATATTAGATTAAAACCATAAATGAAGCTGCACTCGTTATGCTGCAGACGTTATGCAAAAGGTCAAGCATCCATCTGCCGAAGACGAAATGCCACTAAAATGCGTATTCCAGCAGGATACAGATCCCAAGCAAAATAGGAGAATAGCTAAGTAGATTTTTCGGTACAATGGGATGAAAGTCATGGAGGTGTTTAATGTCCTGATTTCAGTCCTATTTAAAATCTTGTTTGAAAATCACTATTTGATTGTTTTTTTTCTTCGCCACCATTCGCCAGTTCCTAGCGATTAGCATTTGCCTGAGGTACACAGCCTGACTTTAGCAAGAACCGGATAACCTGACTCCAGACATAGCCGAACTGAAACCTGTTTCGAGACCCATCTCAAGTATCTTCTATTTATTCGGAAAAGATAGGTTCGGATAGGAAAGGTGGGTGCCTGGGCACGAAGTTCAAGCTCACTTTTTTATACTCTTTTCTAAGGGTATATTAATTTTGACGCATAGTTTGTAACATACCTTAATATTGCCCGTAGACCCCCAAAAGTTACTATATTTATGATCAGCATCGATAGTTATGTCGATCTAGCCATGTCCGTCCGTCCGTCCGTCCGTCTGTCGGCAAAAATTAGGCCTTTAAACTGGACCTAGAGAGCTGAAATTTTAACCATATACTCTCTAGGGTCCCGAAATAATCGAGTTTACGAATTTTTGAAATCCGCCCACAGAAACGCCCACAAACTCAAAAAAACAAAATTTTGGAAAAAATCGAATTTTGAGCTAGAAAGCTGAAATTTTTTATACATGATCTATGACTCCTAAAACTGCTCGGGATTAAAAAATTTTAAAATCCGCTCACTGACACGCTCACAAATAAACAAAACAATTTTTTTGAAAATCCAAAGTTTGAGCTAGGGAGCTGAAAATTATAATATATACTCTCTATTGGCCCTTTATTCTCATGCGTTAATTTTTTTTTATCCGCCTACTGACACGCCCACAATTAAATAAAACAATTTTATTGAAACACCCAAGTTTGAGCTAATGAGCGTTTTTTTTGATAAAATCCTTTAAATGTTATATAACAAAATATGTAGAGCGTTCTTAACAATTCAACCATACTTAGACTTTTGTCACGCCCACTTATTAGGGATAGGAATAAGAATAGGGTATCCAACAGTTCGTACAAGCGGACTGTAGCCCGTCCCTATGTTTTTTTTTTTTAAATACACTATCAGCTCTGTGTCGTGGAGTGCTTAAAGCAAGCAACTATCACGAGCAGAAATTAGCCGGCACTAAAAGTGCTCCCACAGGCTCATCATTTAGTGCAGGTGTTAGTAAGGACATAACAATTAAAAACACAATAATTATGCACCTATAAAATACTAACACAGATACAAATCATGCAAATAATTTAAAACATTAACTGCCCTATTCATTAGATTTCCTTAATCAACTGATTAACAGTGTCTCTACTAAGTCACGTCAAATGAGTTAATTTGACTTTAACTTAGATCTCAAAAAAGTTTATTCATAAAATTTATTTTGCCATGTAGTAGGTAATCAATCAATTAAGCGAAACTAAGCTGAAAATCTTTGACCCGTGCGGTGCAGGTTCAATCCCCATGGGGAACAACAACATACGCCACCCAATCACATGCCTCTACACCAAAAGGAGGATCTCTGCCTGGTAGTACAATGGAACGTTACCGAGTCTGAGTGCTCTGGGATTTGGATTTCCTTTTTAAAAAAAAAAAAAATAAAAAAAAAAAAAAGCTGAAAATCTGGCAGCACTCTCGGTCTTCTGTGTTACTTTTAAATTTTGACAGCTCATATAAATTTGAAAAAGAAGACAAAGAACGGATTATTGTCACAAATTTAAACTTTTTCTTCAAACGAAGGGAAATATAATAGAAGAACATGCGGAAAAAATTTAATCGATTTTGATGATCAGGGAACTGCGGTTAAAATGTATTCAAGAAGAACATGACTCGGCGATGAAGAAATTTTCTCATAAATGAACAATTGTTATTTGTATTATTTTAATAAGCTTTATTAAAAACAATCATTAAAAATGTAAATGAACAAATAATTTACGATTGATTTCTCGTCGGCTTGGGTTTGACAATATTGGCCAATCTGCTTCAGCTTCCTCTCGATTATAAGGTTCTATAAAGGTAGTAAAAAAGGTAGGTATTAAGTGGTAAAATGAACTGTGAATGGTATTATTGCCTTGTGGTTTGTTTAAATAGAGTGCTAAGTTATGAAGAACTGCTAGCGCTATTACCGTAGTTTTAACGGAATCTATAGGCCCTCTCATACCATTGAGCAGTATGCGAAACCTTTGCTTCCAGACTCCAAAACAGCGTTCAACAACGTTTCTCGTGCCGATATGAGAAGCGTTGTATCTACGTTCTTGTTCTGTTCGAGGGTTCAGTATGGGAGTAAACAGAGTTTAGACACGAATCGCAGACAACCTAAAGAATAATTTTACTTTAAGATGATTAGATTCACGTATTAACAGCAACGAACTTGTGTATTTATAGAGTAATATCCTTTCCTATTTATGTAGTATTGACTTGCATCTCCTTTTACTTTTTGAATTTTGATGTGAGTACAGTCAATCGCACCTATTACATCAGGAAATCCTTTGATACTTCTGAATTTTGAGATCACATCAATTTGTTCTGAAGCCAGTGATGGCATATTTATATAAATTGGTCTTTTCGAGGCAAATGCTCTCGAAACCTTCTAACATATTCGGCTGAGAGTAGGTTGGCTAAATCCATGAATATCTGCGCTGTCTTCTTGAATCTACGAAATGAATAGAGGATTACATTTTAAGCGGCTTGGCTTACTTCATTCCGACCCCAATATCGAATAGCTACCATTACCTGAAGTTCAACATCGATATGCCCACCTCTCCGGTCACCCTCCAGATCACCTCGAACGATTTCAATTAGTTTTTTCATGTTTTCTTTACAGAATCTGTATTTATTTCTGAATTCCCTTTCATTGAGATCCAAAGGATTAAAACGTGGTTTATAGTTTTTTAAACGCCTTCTGTTACCAATATTATTGATCAATATATTAAAATTATCTAAAAAACTCGAAAACGTATCTGCCATATTTATCTGGTTTTATATTCTTTCTGAGCACAACGGGAAAATGAAAGTTAATTCACTGCTAAATGCGAAATTCGGCATTTAATTTTTTGACATTTGATTAAGTGTGCATTATCTTTAAGAAAAGTTTTTGAATAAAGTTTTCTTATATTAAACTAAGATTAGGTCTGATTCAGCTTTAATTAAGTGTTATGAATATGGATGTAAGGCATTATTACGCAAAATATTTTTAAGCTTAGTTTTACTAACATGCAAGTCAATCACATGATCATTTAGATTATAGATTCTGCTCATGCGACTAATAGGCTCATGCCTCCCACAATCCGTTCTAGGATTGGGGCTAAACAATAATTCAACACTGCGTAAATTATGGGCACCACCACGCAAATTAAAGCCAATAGACGACAGCAAGTCAGTTGCATCTATTTGACCGGATATAAGCTACTGTAAGAAAATAATATCGCTATTAAGCCTTCGTTGAGAAAGGGGTAACATTTGAAGAAGCTTGATGCGTTGACTGTAAGGAGGGAGGTTAAATGGATCATCCCATGCGAGTCCTCTAAGTGCAAATCGAATAAATTTACGTTGAATGGACTCTATTCGATTTGAATGAATGTTGTAGAACTGTGTCCAAACTTGTGAGGCATACTCTAGAATCGGACGGACAAAATAATTGTACAATGACATAGAAACGTAAGGGTCATTAAATTCGTTGGCCCACCTTTTTACGAAGCCCAGCATGGAATTAGATTTATTAACAATAAAAATGATATGCTTAGCAATAACCAGTTTGGGATCGAAATAAACCCCAAGATCCTTCAAATTATCAATATTACATAGAATATGTTGAGACAAAGAATATTGAAAGATGGAAGGGATATTCTTTCTAGAGAATGTTATATGTTGACATTTAGTAGGGTTCAGGGATAAACCGTTTTTATCACACCAATTGGCGAAGCTGTTAATGTCAGATTGAAGTAAAATTCTGTCTTGCTGACTAGTGATAGATTTATACAAGGTGGCGCAAAAGTAATCCTCCTATCAGAAAATGCTATAAATTTTGCGATTGTCCCCTAATGTCAGTTCTGTTTTGACATTTGTGTCACCCGGAATGTGAGCGCCATCAAAAGTAAGTGAAGTAAGTTAGTATTATTGCACACTCCGATTTTTTATTTGCTTCCAAAGGAAAGACGAAGAACGGTTTGAATTAAATGTATTATAATAATACAAGGACTTAGCTGTTTTAATCATCAAAATTTACTCTATTTTTGGTACTTAAAATCGTCTCCACCGGCGATAGAGGTTATCTCTTGCACTCATCGCGGCTTTCATTTTCACGGAAAGCCAAGGCCGTGGGCCTTGCTTTGAAACAAACGATGCGTACATACTTAGAAAAAAGATACTTTATAAGTTCATTAAGGATCTGAACTTGGTAATTTACATCGGTGTAGAAACAACATATTGCAGTGTGGGCTTGCATGTGGAACGGCTGAGCATACTGGATGATGACTACTGTAGAAGCCGTAGGGACGTTGAAGAAATAGAGTCTCTATGTCACCTCCTATGCAAATGCCCAGCCTTAATGAACACTAGAATGATTATTCTGGGCAGTTCCTTCTTTGAACAACTGCGGGGTCTGGACAAAACAGAGTTTAAAGCCTCCTAATATTTATATATAAGTCTGGATGGTTTTAGACAAGCGGCATTTCTGAGCTACGTCCAGGGGTTTCATTCTGTCTCTTTTAGGTGCCGGAAATAAGTTTCCCGGAATTGGACACAATGCACCTGATCTGCTGTGGACAGTCACAAGGGCATCCATCAACCTACCTTACCTACCTAGATATAATGAATACATCTAAAATTGTTCCTTCTTGTTCCGGTCTTTTCAAAATAACTAACATCTTTTTCCTCTACACAAAAACACAACAAACCTACAGTCTTTGACATGAATTGCAAGCCTGTAATTTAATTCTCGTTCCAATGGCACTAACAAGGATGATTACCATTATTCCTCCAAAATAATGAACTTCTACTTCTACGTACTCGTATGCATTTCCCCTTTCCTGTATACTACCCTTAACCAAACGAAAACTATTGACAAAAACATGAATGTACGAGTAGGTGTTGAAAGAATCCGCCATTGACAAGTACATCACAGCCTAAGCCGTAACCTTACCTTTATTCCATGTATTCGATTGTTCCCGAAACTGCGCGCAAACTTTCCCTTTTCATCCATTCTGTCGGTTTTAGATGTAGGCAGGGGCTACATGAAAACTCAATAACACATCGGCATTCGACAACATAAGCAGGCATCCGTGATTTTGATTACAATATGCGATTGCAACCGTGGACGACTACATGAAAAGACCTCACCTCTTCGCATCCCTAACCCTCAATTAAATTCGAATAAATATTCATCATTTGAGCGAAATCGTTCCTTTTATCCTCGAAATCTTTGTCTAATTCGACAAATTAATGCGCGCAGAACCAAGATTCGAAAAAGAAAAATAAATGTTCACCCTCTCCCGAGGACAAAAGTTCGGTCTCGGTCTCGGTCTCGGTACTCGAAAAGGGAATTCTTTAGTCCCCCATTTCTTGGTGATTTTAGTTTTTGTCGGATGCCATTCAATTTATGGTCACGGTGTATTGTGCGCACTTCCATTCCCCTTTGCACATTGTAGCAGGGACCAGGCACTGGAACACACCAACAACATGTTTAATTAAAACAGTGTCAAGGGCGCTGTCACGTTCAAATGTCGCGTATGTGCCGCGCGATCAGAGCGTGAATGAGGCGACCACTTCTCTTAAGTCTTGCAGTTGTTTTGATTTTATTTTTATGTTGTTCCGCGCGCCGATCTTACTCTGCACATATGTGGGCTTAACAAGAGCTCCCCAAAGACAATGGGATCGGGAGCCGTGTGTGCAGCTCTCCACCAGAGATATGTTGTCGATTGCCCGTGAAATGAGGCGTCCAACGTGACGCGCTTCACAATGCGCTGATGGCGTCGTCCGTCGTCGATGTCTTTCTTTCTGTTCGCGGTGCGAATGGATATTTAAAGCATGTTTTCGGCATTTTTATCACGATTCCTCTTTGGTTCCCATTCCCAGTAAAATATGTCAACAGTTTGTGATTTACAAGTTTGATCGCCGCCTTCAAATTAAATTTCGAATTTTTGACGCCTGACACTGGTAGTAGATATTTCTTTTGTGACGGTGACAATAATTATTCGTTTCGAATGCGAAAAAAAGTGAAATCAAGAGTTTGTGAAGAACAATCGGATGAGGTGAGGACATGCTTGTTGAGTTGCCCTGCTCATTTGCGTTCGCTAGGGCATTGAACGATTCCACTCTTTCCAAGTAGTGTCAACAAAAAATGAAAACGAAATTCCAAAGTGACAGCCATAAGACGAGCATCGACAATCGACTTGAAAACACTCGTACCTACTCACTGCACTGTCAGCGTAAAAATGTTTATTCAATCACAAGTTGTGTTTAAATTGAGCGTAATTGTCACCGACAATTTTGTTAGTATTATTTGTTTACTAGTTATTGGCGAAGGGGGTTGTGTAGAGTTCCTTTATGTTGTTATCATTTCGCACAGACAATTGGTCACATACAGTAGATTTGAGTTGATTGCGCGTTTATAACTGAAGAAGAGCGACGATAGGAGGGAAGTGACCTCATAAAGGTACTTGGGATGCTTTTACTAATTTACTTGGTTTTATTCACAAGCTTCTGATTGCAAACAGAAGTTCAAGATATTAAATGGAACATTTTTGACAGACATTTTTGTTCAAAAATATAGATGAATAATAATTTGTTTCAAAGATGCTTTGAAGTTGCCCTGTCAGCTAGAATGACTCTGGTTATTAGTTACGTGTTAGTTTTGCTCGTAGTAAGTTCTATGACTGCCTTGAAGTAGAACGTGAAGGATTGTCAAATAAGGAATCTTTCATTAAGCACTTGACAACTTCTTTTTTAAATAAAATTCAAACTACTTGATATATCTCAAAAACCAAATTTAGTTGCTTGAATTACTATCAAGATAACATAAGTAACCTTTTCAACACACACGTTCCTATTAAATCTAAGACATTCAGGTGCAAGGATTATCCGTGGTTTAATAACAATATTAAGACACTTATAAAAAAACGCAACCGGGTTTGAAAATATTTTGGGAATGGTCTCTGAAGCTATCGTGCAACGTTTCAGGTTCTTAGCTCAAACGGCTGATTTAATGCCACATTTTAGGGCATTCTGCCGTAATGTGAGACGAGCGCACATCTTCCTTTCAGCATAGGGAGCATTTTCGATCCCAGCAGATGGCTGAGTTTTCCCGCCAGTAAATGTCGTCATCACAACTTGCGTCGCTTTGCTCTTAGTGTCTTATCTCACTAAACCGACTGCACATGAGCTCTACTTTAGAGGTCATTGCAGGAAACTGTCTAATTGGCTAGTACGCATCAAGGCTTGGCGTTTATTCAAACCACTTCTGTAGAAGCTGTATGGACGGAGAGGAGAAGGAGACTACAAGTCACCTACAAGTCCTGCTCTCTCCCATAAAAGAAATCTCTATCTATGAGTCTTCTTGCTTAATGATTGTATGTTTATAGATTATAAATATATACATAATAATGAACACTGCAACTGCTAGTTGTTCAAATAGTCCATACAGTGTACATGAAAAATCGACGTTTAATATGATAAATGTAATCTCCAAACGTCACGAGGGTCTTAATATTTGTTATTTAAACGCGCGAAGTCTTAACAATCGTAAATTAGACTACCTTAAATATTTATTTTCTAATTCCTGTGTTGATGTCATCTGTGTAAGCGAAACTTGGTTTAAGCCACTCATTGCTTATGCGTTCTATAAAATTCCTAATTATGAGATTTTTAGAAATGATAGGATTACTGAAACCGTAGGCGGTGGTGTTGCAATTTATTGCAAATCAGCTCTCAAGTGCGATATTGTTACGAAGTCTTGTGGTAATGGGATCGAATTTATTATTGTTGAAATACGCGACCCACACGCGAAATGTATTGTTTCATGTGCTTACAGTAATAATCGATCATGCTCCCATGCTTCATTCTTTTCTGCTGTATCTGATATCTCAGCACTCTATGAACATATTATAGTCTGTGGCGATTTCAATGCAGACCTTTTGAAAAAAGATTCACTTTCCTTTCGAATGAAGGAATCTTTTTCATCTGTTGGACTAAATATAGTCAATACTACCTACCCAACACGTTTTGCTCATGATTGCTTACCTAGTCTTCTAGACCTATTTATCGTCTCTGATTCGTCGTCAGTTCTTCTCTTCGACCAATTATCGTTGGATTTTGTTTCTGATCATGATCTCCTATTCTGTACTTATAATATCAATTTGGCTAAGTCAGCTGTCTCTGAGTATTTCACGTTCAAGGATTTCAATTCCATAGATTTAATTTCCCTTCATATGTTAACCTCTTCAGCACCTTGGGGACAATGTCGGTTAAATGCTGACCCAAATGTAAAGCTGAATTGTTTTCAATCAATTTTATCTTCTTTATTTGAGCAATGTGTTCCGATTAAAGCGGTTCGCATACAAAATAAGAGCTGTCCTTGGTTTACGTCTGAGGTGTTGACTGCTATCAAAAAGCGTAACAAGCGATACAGTAAATGGAAGCACCGACCAGCTGACGTTAACTGGGATGCCTATAAATTGGCACGAAATCTCGCAAACGCGACCTTGCGCACGTCTAAAAAAAATTACTACGCTTCAAAACTCAACATCTCCCTGCCTGCAAAAAAGCTCTGGGGCAACCTTCGCAAAATAGGTGTTTCCGATAGAAATAATAGTTCTAAATGCTGTCTGGATCCGGATGAATTAAATAATTTTTTTCTTGGGAGCGTTTCTCGTGCACATACCTTTGATTTCAATCAATCCTCAGACCAAACTATAAACGGAAGACTGGATGATTTTGATGTGGTCACGGAAAATGAAGTTGTTGAGAGTATAGCCGCCATTAAGTCTTACTCCATAGGAGAAGACGGTGTGCCTATACGATTTGTCAAACTCATTTTACCATTAATCATAACCCACCTCACTGAAGTTATAAACTGGTGCATTATTACTACCACTTTTCCGGATTGCTGGAAAGTTGCAAGAGTCCTACCAATTGCTAAAAAGTGCTCTCCTGCTGATTTCCGACCAATTAGCATCCTACCATGTTTGTCTAAGGTCCTTGAAAAGATAATATCTAAGCAGTTAATGAAATACTTTTTGCAATATAATTTGTTAAGTTCTCGTCAGTCTGGTTTTAGAGCTAACCACAGCTGTTCCTCAGCTATGGTAAACTTACTTGAGGAAATAAGACAAGACTACGATAAAAACAACATAACGCTGCTGTGCTTATTAGATTTTTCAAAAGCATTTGATAATGTGAACCATGAAATTCTGCTTTGGAAACTAAAAAATGTATTCGGACTCAGTGACAGAGCAGTTAAACTGATAAAAAGTTTTCTCTCTGATAGGTTGCAAAGGGTAGTCACAAATGGAAATCACTCTCTTTTAAAAACGATCACACAGGGCGTACCACAGGGATCTATATTAGGACCGATCTTATTCTGCATTTTTATAAATGACCTTCCACATGTTTGTAAACATACATCAGTTCACTTATATGCTGATGATGTGCAACTTCATGCTGCAAAGTCGCTTCAAAATATTGATGAACTCACAGCACTTGTCAATGAAGATTTGGAACGAATTCACAGATGGTCTGTAGAGAATGGACTACAACTAAATCCAAAAAAGTCGCAAGTTATCCCTATATGTCACAAAAGGTTCAACCTTAATTTTTTACCGGATGTTTGGCTAAATGATAATAAAATCAGAGTAGTTGAAACTGTCAGTAGTCTAGGGTTCGTTATTAACCCTAGCCTATCTTGCTATAACCATATAAACACTGTCATTGGACGAATCTATGGTTGTCTTCGTAAATTGTGGCTGTCTGCTTATTTTACACCCACTGAAACTCGACGAAAGCTGGTAGTAGCCTTAATACTACCTCTCATCACATATTCTGAGGCTGTCTATAGCACACTCGACTCCTTATCACAACGTAAACTGCAAGTTGCTGTCAATGATGCGGTCCGATATGTGTATGGCCTTCGTAGAAGCGACCACATCTCCATTCACTCTCGGGAACTACTTGGATGTTCTCTACAAGATTACATCAACGCCAGGAACTGCATTTTTCTTCACAAAATCATATACAAACATTTCCCAACCTACTTGTTCACAAGGCTCAACTTTTCTCGCTCCAATAGGACCATGAATATTATCCCTTTTCGTTACGTACACCTCAATTCCTCACGTCTATTCTTCATCCTTGCTGTCAGACTATGGAACTCGTTACCTACGCGGATTAAAACAATTTCTAATTTCACAAGTTTCAAAAGCGCCATTCTTCCTTATTTCTCATCGACTATTTCCTATAATTAATACTTATTCAAAATATCTTATCTCTCCTTTTTCTTTCTACTTTCCATAAATCTATCCCAAACTTGCGCTCCTCAAATCATCTGCACTTTTTTGTTATTTAGTTTTAAGTCACTTTATTTGAATTTATTTTAAAACTGGTTATAAGTTTTCTAAGTACTATAAAAGATATTATCTTAATGTACACACCAATAAAATAAATAATTGAATTGAAATTGAATTGAATTGAAAAATTGAAAAACTTATCATAAATGAAATCCAAATCCCAGAGCACTCAGACTCGGTAACGGTCCATTGTACTACCAGGCAGATATACACCTTTTGGTCTAGAGGCTGGAGAATGGATGGCGTATGTTGCTGTCCCTGCTTAATGATCATAGTGACTTGGCTAAGACACACGATAGAAGTCTATCGCGCTAGCTGACAACCAAACCTAACCACACTTAGATATCCAAATTATTTTTAAAATAAACCGAACAAAAAACTACAATTTTGCTGTTTAGTCAACTGGGAAGAAATCAGACTGAAATTAAGTTCCCTTGTGCGGATTCAGACAAGTCTATATAGAAATGTATATCATTTTGAAAAAGAGTAGATATTACTTCATCGAAAAATAAAAAAAAATACGTAGAAATTTTCAATTTACTTTTTTGAATTATTACCAGCATTTGGGTCTTTCTGCCCCACTGTGCAGCGCATCCAACAGTAATATATGAACTTCTTTGACATACATATTCAAGTTCGATTCAAAAAGCATTTGCAAAACATCGGATAGGGTGCTTGGGGGGAGACGAATGGCCCGCCAATTTTGACTTTTTAATACTCCGGAGCAGGTTCCTGACATAAGAATATCCCATTTATTGGGTGTTTAACAAAGTTCCGGATAAAATGAGATCTGTTCGGTAAATCCCTCCCTGGCAATGTACGATTTGGAATCGCTCTTTAAAATTAATGGGATTAAATCAGTCCAAACGAGCTCCAAACTTAAAGCACTGCCGTCATGTGCTGATAAACTAAGGAACAGTGATCCGAGTAGGAACTTAAACTGGTCGAAGCTAGATGTACTGCCCGAATAGGTTTTCCTAAAGAAGCGAAGATTTTATTCAATTTCTTGTTTTTTTAATTTTGTAATTTTCCAATCCGGAATCCCTTACGTACTTCTGTAGATATGTACCTATATTAAACAAAAAAATAAAAAATGAGCGCTCGACTGATGCCTACACACCTAAACAAAATAAGCCATTTTCCAAGAAGTACCAAACTTCTCTATGCCCTCGAACTTCCATTATCCATCAAAACAAACAATTTTTTTTCGGTGGAAGTGATTAAGTATCTCCACCTTATTTTTTCCAGATAACTGATTGGAGACGCATTTCAACTCATTATTATTTTCCATGAGACATTACTAAGACTGCTCCCCCATGGACACCTGATCCATCAAAACAATGCTTTTCTTACGAAACTTATTTTCACTAAATAGAAAATGAATTCCCTGAATTTTTGCCCTCAGCTTCGCGTAATCAATCATCGGATCATTGGCCTTAGACAAAGACTTATGGGAAATATTAAGGGGTCTTCGCTATGAAATCAAAACGCTTCCACAGGTAGACACAAATCCTACCCAGGTACAGTTCATATGCAGGAAATCAATTCAAAGACAGGAAGGCGCATCGCATTTCACACTGACAGCCAGAGATAGACAGCAATTACACAAAAGGCCAACAACTATGCGCATTGTGATTATTATTTATCTCTCCAGTACCATTTCTTTGATCCATGGGCAGCAGGCACACCACAGAACAGTGAACAGAGACCATAGACCAGCGTCTCTATACAATTACTACAATGGAGTTCATGGCACTTCTTGGAATTTTGTGTACATTTCAAGTGCGCCTCCGTGTAGAAAGATACTATTTTCGTATCGAGAGCGTAGATACGCTCTGTGTATGCAAATCGACTGTTGGAGCAACCTTTTATCGGTATTTTCTTCATCTTCTACTTGGCCAATTCAGCATCCACAAACCAGAAGCAACAACTACTGCAATATCGTGTTTCACTTGTGGTAAGTGCAACAACAATTGCTGTGTTATAACAACAAACAGAACAACACGGCTCGCAGTGTTGATTTCCTCATTCAAAGTCATGTCATTTAATGCGCCACACGGTCATGCAGTCATAGCTGCATGCTGACGTTATGGCATGAGTGCATTGTGCATCTGTGGAGCAATCTGTATTCCTTAAGTCAGCTTAAGGTAGTCGACTTTAAGGCGATTTCCGACAATTAGAACGTTTTGTTTTCGTTTACTTTTTCTCCTTTCTTCTCGAATGGAAGCCATAAACTCGCAGGGGGGGCTCATGCTATACAAGATGTCAAATCAATCACTACACTCTGACAATTGTTGCTCCATATAACGCGCATTAATTGGTTTCATTTCGTACTCATATAGCCAGGTCGATTCTGACGCGGAGCAGCGGCCAGCTAACATTTAATGCACAACGACTTTCTGTGTGGTATTGTTTATCTGTGTCCAGTACCATGCGGAGTCAAGAAGGAGGCCATTAGAATTAAGGCCACGTACGTTGGACGTACCACCAACTGCAACATAAAACCGCCAGAGTTGAGAAAAAGGGCCAAAGTGGGGTGAAAGCGACGACAACGCACTTACAAAGTACGTACCACAAGTTCGAGTATCTCGCGCACTGTACACATGTTATTTACATAAATTTTGCATAAGAACACAAATCGACTGTTTGACAGCGTCATCTTGGCCATTCGTGTTGTACTCGACCGGGGCAAGGAACCGACCATACGACGATGGAAGAACAAATAAAAGATACAAAAACAAATGCTGACTTGGCATACTTTTTTTTGTTCACTTTTGACTGCTGACTCCATCCATGTCGATGCCGGTTTGTTTATGCGTTGTAAGTTGGACTATATTTAAGCCTTAACCGCAGATTTCTGTTTAAATAGCTTTTTTGATGAATAGTCGTATCGGCGATACTTGTAGATACTGCAGATACACGTGTATGCCGCGTCGAGTGTGGGAATGGCCCTCATCCACTGAATGACGTATCTAATGGTTTATTCGAGTAGTTGGTTGGCAAGTAGGTAGCTACCTCAATTGTATGATGTAATCGGAAAGACGTGACCTGTTTTCGTTATGATTTGAGGTGGTTTTCCTTTTCCCATGTTTAATTGTCGTTGAGCTCCTATTCAGGTTTCGGCTGTTTGAGATGGAACAGCTAGATATTGTATCTTCACACTTGTTTATCTGGTGGAACACAAAAAAAAAAGAAACAAAAATCTTAACAAAACCCGTCAACAAATTTAACAAGATATTTGCATGGCCAAAGGACATTACGTTCATAACGAGGGGAGATAATGAGAATTCCGCGCTTCTTCTTGATGCTGGTTGTGCGATAGCCTTACTCGGAAGAGCCGCAAAAAAAGATGAAATGCAGCATCAGCACCATCAGAAAGGAACAAAAAAAAAAAACAATTGCCACTGGCTATTATGCTGCAGATTGTTTTTGGTGAATGCACCAAGAGATTACTTGGTAAAGATTAAGATTATGTACTAAACTGTAAGAGTCAAGGACCACGCGAATGTCAAGATCATTTTCGATGAGGTTGGGTTGGATTAACTTACTACTGCACGTGCTGCTGTTCCTGCTGCTGTTGCTGCTGCTGCTGTAGTCTTGCTGTATGCCTAAGTAAAGTTGTTCGTTCGTCTTTCATGATTTATCACTTCTCTTTTCCTTTGGTTATCTTTATTTAATTCGTTTTCATTTAATGAAATGATTAAGGGGAAAATTGCGACTTTTCTGATTTATGTATTCAAATATGGCTTCTCTATGCCACGAGACAGACGAGCAAGAGATAAATTGGCTGGTTGTTGTATCTTTTAGGGATTCGATTAGGACGACAGTGACGCCAAACACGACGACTCATTTCATTTGTGATTGAACGATTCAATTGTTTGATTTGACGATTCGTTGCATTTTTAATGAAACGAATGAAGTCATTTGCAGCCGGATGAAGACGTCTTTCATCGTGACAGTGCCACGAGAATGTGCATCTATTTTTAAACCAGCTACAAAGAACGGCATTGAGGTAAGCTGGTTTTACTGTGGGACTGGTTATTCTTTGGAAACGCACAACTGATGTCACACGCCGCCCGGGGAGGTCTTTAATAAAATTAGAAATTGAAATAGGTGCCAGAAGATATCACAATAGATCTAGTTCCCACATTTTCACTCAATCTAATCTAGTCTGTCTGGCTACCTTTACCTTATGAATATTGAGTGAACCTAAACGTGAAGATAAATGAAAAATATTTATAAACAGACCTTTGGAGTTGTCTTTTAAGAAAAACCATCACGATTCAGTGAAAAGCGTTTTTTTAAAAAGACTTTCTTGCCAAATGGACATGCAGTCTTAATGTGTTCCACAGCAAAGGCTTGCACGATAACTAAGCGACCGTGGTTGTCATAGTTTACTTTAAGGTATAACTAAAAAGTATCCCCAAGTTTAGATCTATAGTTAGTTAGTTATTTGACTATTTATTTCATAAAAAAAGAAATTGTTAACAATTGTGAATGCTTAGTCTATATGGTTTGGCTTACAGCCGTCTACCAGATTGACATTAAAAATGAATTAAAAATAATGCTACCTATGTTTAATACATTATGTACAAGTACATACGAGAGGCGTTCAATATATTCTCGGTATCGATATGAAGGAAAATTCTAATTCAATTTAAATTGTCTTTATTTTTCAATATAATTTCCCCTAACATCAATGCATTTGTTACATCTTGTTACATCTTGAGATAAGCAAAAAAATAAATTTCCTCTTTCTCTGCAAAATACCCTTTTATTGCCGACTCTTGCCGTTCTTCATCATCCGAAAATCTTTTTTCACGAAGACATTTTTTCAATTCCGGAAACAGGAAATAATCACTAGGGGCAAGGTCTGGACTATAGGGTGGGTGTTGGATTTCTTCGAAACCACAATCTCGCGCAGCAGCCTTGGAAACTCGCGCCGTGTGAACAGGAGCGTTGTCATGAAGAAGCAACACACCCGCTGCGAGTTTACCCCGTCTTTCCTTTTTAATTTCCTCCCGCAAATTATGCAAAGTGGAAGCGTAGGATGTGGCGTCGATGGTTTCACCTTTTTTTTTGTACTCAATGAGCAAGATTCCCTTTGAGTCCCAAAAAACTGTGGCCATGAGCTTCCCGGCAGACGGAGTGAATTTGAACTTCTTCGGGTGGTCTGTTCCTTTTTTATGCCACTGCATGGACTCTTGTTTGCTTTCAGGGTCATAGTGGTGGACCCATGTTTCGTCCCCAGTAACAATTCGATCCATAACACCGTCCGCGTTCTCACTACACATCTCCAAAAGCTCTCTACAGCATGCGATTCTCACTTTTTTCTGAGGCGCTGTGAGCATTCGTGGCACCCACCTTGCACTGACCTTTGAAAGGTTAAGATGGTCATGAAGAATGAATGGTACCAATTGAAAGCTTGGTTATCTCTGCCATCATTTTCACCTTTATTCGAGCATCCTCAAGAACAAGTTTTTCGACTTCTTTGATGCTTTCTCCCGTACAAGCAGTAGCCGGGGCGCCGGAGCGGGGGTCGTCTTCAATATTCTCTCTGCCTCTCTTGAACTCACTTGACCACTTTTGCACAGTTGATAATGAAGGTGCGGAACCCTGGTAAACAGCCACCATCTCTTCATGAATAGTTTTTTGACTTTTTCCTTGCTTAGTGAGAAATTTAATTACAGCGCGATGCTCAATTTTCACCATCATCGTCTCAGTTGCCATTATGATTCTGTTTAACTAGAGATAAAACGCGAATTAATAATCACATTTATATGAAATTTTACATGAATGCACTAAAATAATAGTATTACTTGATAAATAAGTCAATTTATATATACAACCACAACTTCACCCCGATACCGAGAATATATTGAACGCCCCTCGTACATATAATAATTTATGAAAAGAAAAAAGTATAGTGTGCGCAAACGTTTCCCTCGATTATGCAATTCCTGTAGCGCAAAGCGTTCACTGCGTAGTTATAGAGTACGTCCCAACCTCTGCCACCATTCAAAATATCGATTGCATCCCCCATCCCAAGTGATTGAGTACTGACAAAGTTCCTGCGGAAATCTTTAAGAATGGGGCATTTCCCAATGAAGTGCAACACATCCTCTCGTTCCCTGAGATTGCACAGGTCGCAGTAAATTGGAAGCTCAGGACGGTGCGGTATAAAATTCAGTTTTAAAAGTTCGCCTCTTATTTTAAAGATGGTACTCATTTTATTCACCGGGTAGATGCTCAAAAAATACGTCCTTTCCTGTAGATTATGAACCATCTTGCTGAAGTAAGCTCTGTATTGAGATGACTGGGCTTCATTTACAAATTTGTCATAAATTCTGTAACTGGTTTTTTGAAATAGCATGTAACAATTTTGTTTTAGTGAATAATGTTGCTCGCTTGGTGTGAAAATTAAGTTGTAATCGCATTCCGCTCCTAGTATTTCCCACTCCCTCACACATTTTACCTTGTACCTTATCATTTGAGCGAGTACCAACCTCGGAATTCTTTCCTCGCTCATCGCATTAACTTTGAGAACATAATCCAAGTACATTTTAAAAGTATTCTGGAACAAAGGTGCCACTCCAGTGTCCAAGTGCAGTATGTAATTGGGCGAACTACTCGGGAGACTAAAAATCCTCTTCAGAAAATAGCGGAGAAACTTTTCCACAGCTTCGAAAGCGCAGTAACCCCAGACTTGCGTTGCATACAGTAGGATGGAAGAGGCTGTAGCGCGGAATATTTTCACTTTCGATGTATGAGATATGTGTGTGTTCTTGATGCAGTTTCCCCAAACAGAACAGATCGCCCTTTTAGCTTCTGCAAGCTTAATTTTAAAATGCTTGTTCATGTTAAGGTTCGGTGTGATTAACACTCCAAGATACTTATACTGCTTAACTATATCAATCTGGTTACCTTGAAACCTCCATTTCTCATTTCGAGCGTACCTTCCTCCACCATCTCTAAAGACCATCATCTTTGATTTTTCCAGATTTACTGTCAGATTCCACATTTTGCAGTAGGTATCTAGCCTGTTGATCATTAACTGCATGGTATCTATTGTATCGGCGAGAAAAACGATATCATCTGCAAACATTAGCGCCGGAATATTGATTCCACAGAGTTCTATTCCACCCCTAACTTCGTCCGTTATGTCATTTATATACAGGGTAAACAGCAATGTGCTAAGCACGCAACCTTGTATGACACCCATCGAGACTTCAAATTCGTCCGATAGATGGACACCATCCCCGACACATGGCTTATTATTGCAGTACATAGCTCTTAAAACATTAACGACTTGTGACGAAATTCCGTACCTATATAGCTTATAGAATAGCATTTCTCGCGGGATGGAGTCAAAGGCTGCACGAAAATCCACGAAGAAAGCGTACAGTTTTTTGCGCTTTTCTTTGTATATCTAAGCAATGTTAACCAGTGAGAATGGCGGAGAGTGCGAAATATCTAGGAATTATCCTCGATAGGAAGCTGAGTTGGAAGCCAAATGTCGATGACAGAGTTAGGAAAGCGGCCAACGCTTTCTACGCATGCAACCGTATCTTCGGAAAAAAATGGGGTCCAAACCCTAAAATAAGTCTATGGATGTATACGGCAATTGTGCGACCAATACTCACATACGGCAGCTTAGTCTGGTGGCAAGCCACAGACAAGGCAACCAATCTCAAGGTGATGGCAAACATACAAAGACTAGCATGTATAGGGACAACCAGTGCAATGAGAACAACCCCAACCGCTGGCTTGGAAGCCATTCTCAATCTGCCACCATTGGATCTATACATTCAGGAATCGGCTGCAAAAAGTGCCTTGAGGATCAGCCAAACAAACAGCTGGAACCCGAGTCAGTTTGGACATGCACTGATTCTGAACATGTACATAGGGAACAACGTCATATCTGACTACATGTCTCCTTACTTAGACTTCGAAAAACCATTCTCTTGTTCATTTCTGAGCAAGGAGGAATGGTACGCAAACGAACCCATGAAAAGGAAATCGATTTCCATCTTCACAGACGGATCAAAGATGGGCTGTGGAACGGGTGCTGGACTATTCTCAGAGGAACTACACATTAACAGATCGAATAGATTACCTGATCACTGTAGTGTATTCCAAGCAGAAGTCTTAGCAATCACTGAAGTCGCAAGCATGGTATCAATGATGGCGATACCACGTAATGATATTACCATTTTTATTGATAGTCAGGCGGCCATTAAAGCGGTGTCAGCCACAGAAATAAAGTCCTTGCTTGTTCGCCGTTGCCGCGAGGAGCTCAAAGCTCTTGGCGCGAAGCACAAAACGAGTCTCTGCTGGGTCCCTGGACACAAGGACATATCCGGTAACGAGCGAGCTGACGAACTGGCAAGAAAGGGGTCTGCGATGGACCATGAACAGGCACTGCAGTCGGTTAAACCACCACTCTGCAACCTCAGAGAAAGGGTGGAATACAAAACACGAATGAAAGCCAACAACAGGTGGTGGTCACTAACCACTTGTGACATATCACGCAAGCTTTGGCCAAAATATGATAAGGGCCGAACCAACAAACTTTTACGTTACGACAGGACATCGCTGTCAAAGTTGATCGGTACTCTTACTGGCCACAACCTGCTAAGGAATCACACAATGAAACTAAATCTCAAGGATGACGACATTTGTAGAGGCTGCGGTGATGAGGAAAACCATGAGGACACACCTCACTTTCTCTGTCACTGTCCAAGCCTTTGTCACCTGAGGAACAGAACACTTGGAAGATACTTCTTCCAAGACATTCAAGAACTTTCTGATGTCTCACTATCAAATCTTTACAGGTTTATACGGACATCCAAATGGCTGGCCACACTGGAGTAAGAAGGAAACCAAGGACGAAGGACCAAGGCCAGAACAGCGAGGCCAACACTCCCAACAAAGGGTATCACAATGGGACCACATGGACCTAAATGTGGTGTAGCAGATTCGCTCTGTTCCATCAGCCCGTTCACCTAACCTAACCAGTGAGAATATTTGGTCTATTGTAGAGTAGTTACTTCGAAAACCGGCTTGGAATTCTTTTAAAACTTTCTTAGTTTCCACTCACTTCGTAATTCTATTGAAGAGCAAACTAGCAAACAATTTAGCAGATGTGTTTAAAAAAGAAATTCCTCTGTAGTTTGCTGGGTCATCGTAGTCCACTTTTTTGTGCAACGGAAAAATTATCGCTCTCTGAAAGCATTCGGGCACATCAGCTGTTGCAAATATCCTATTGAATTCATTTGTTAGAGCCTGTATGAATTCCGATGAGCAATTTTTGGAGTATTCAAACGGTATACGGTCGATTCCTGGCGCTTCATTTTTCTTTGAATTCTCGATGGCAGCTTCTATTTCTGAGATGGAAAATGGTGAGTCCAGGGATTCATCCTCGATCATCCTCGAGTTTAGATCTATATATGATGAAGAAAGGGAATTTTATCAACTTGAGGGTTTCGAACAAGAAGTTCTTACTCGAAACAAGAGAAGAGGTAGAGCAATTATGATGTTCATAAGAAGTAATTTGTCTCATGAAGTAATATACTCGCCAACAATATCTTACGGAAATATTCAAATCCAATACTTGGAAGGAATCAGAAAAACATCTGTTATTGCAATTTATAGGCCACCAGGTTTCAGCAAAGCGGCGTTTTGTGAGGAATTTGGAAACCAAGTCGGTCAAATAAAGAAAAATTAAAACCTTATTGCAATGGGAGATAAAAATATTAATTTAAAAGACTTCAACTCGAATAATGTCAAAGACTATGCTGAAATGTTGGCACCAAAGAGATTAATGAATGTCATTACTGAAAACAGAAGAGTAGACACTAAGAAAGGCACCAAGTCATTAATCGATCGTGCTCTTGTTAGCAGAGTGGACAGCCGAATTAAAACAGCTGTAATCGAAAGCGATATCACCGATCATTATCCGATTCTTTATTGCGAGAAGTTTGAAAAACCAACGCATAAACAAAACCCAATTTCAACTTATGTGTGTAGCTCAAAAGTAAATCAGCTTATACAGGAAGAAGATTGGAAAGTAGTGTTAGAAGAACAAGATTCAGAGCGGATGTACAATAAACTCTTTTGTAAATTGGAAAATATCTACGAAAAATCATCATTGGTACGCAAAATAAGTAAAAAAAGACAGAAAAGCCCTTGGATAAAGCCAAATCTCATAGCATAATGCAAACAAAGAGATATAGATACTCTGCAGAAGGTGGAAAAACAATTGTAGAAATTTGACTTATGAAAAAGAGTATAAAAGTTTACGTAACAAAGTTAATAAAAGCATAGCGTTACACAAATCCAATTTTTACAAAAATAAGTTTATTCAAGTCAAGCCTGATTCGCGAAAAACATGGGGACTGATCAATGAAATACTAGGAAGAAAGCGAACAAACATCGATAAAACAATGGAAAAATCTTAAAGATAGAGATGATTTCACTTGCCAATGAATTGGTAGAATTTTTGTCTTCCCAGACGGAGAACATAATTCACAAATGCAATGCAGTAACATCAAAGAATGTGAATGCAACGGTGGAAAATTCAATCTTTGTCTACTCAACAAGATACAAAATATTATAAAATCTCTTAGAGAAGATAAGTCGCCTGGACTTGATGGAAAGCAATTGACATCAAAAGCCATTCCGTTATTTTTGCTCCAATCATCTGTGATAATTTGATTAATTTGAGCCTTACTCAATCAATTATTCCTTCAACCCTGAAAACAGCAGTTACAAGACCATTTTATAAAGGGGGAGTAAAAAATCAATTTAACAACTATAGGCCAATATCGATTCTCTTGGTAATAGAAAAGTGCTTGGAAGGTGTAATTGCGAACAGGTTGCAAAGTTTCATGGAAAAACACTCCCTGATACATAAGAGCCAATACGGTTTTCAGAAAAATAGGAATACCGGAAAGTTACTGGGAGAATTTGCAAATTGCGTAAATGAAAGCTTGGACAAAGGTCACCACGTCTTAGTACTGTACATGGATTTCAGTAAGGCCTTCGATACATTGAACCACTCTTATCTTATAGAAGCACTACGAAGGATTGGGATACGTGGCACAACGGCTGATTGGCTGTTAAGATTAAAGATGCCTTTAGCGATAAAAAGATAATGAAATTTGGAGGGATCAAAATTAGGACCAATTCTTTTCATATTATATACAAACGAGTTACTGAGACTTTGCCAAGAAAGTATACCATTCGCCTTTGCTGATGATACGGCTATTCTTGTCAGAGTTCTCTGGAAACGGCAGTAAGGGTGATGCAAGAAGAGTTTAATGCGGCTGTAAGATGGTGTCACGATAACGGTTTAATTATAAACGTTTCCGAAACTAAAATCATGCACATTAGAAGTCCACACTTCAAGCCAACTTTCTTTCTAATACCAAGTAGCAAATTATATAAAAAAAAAAAAAAAAAAAAAAAAAAAAAAAAAAAAAAAAAAAAAAGCGCAGTGAGTTTACTTGGAAAATGATTGCCTTAGTTGACAGCTACAAATATCTTGGTGTGGTAATAGACTGTCATTTTCTCTGCGATAGGCACATTGACAAATTACGAATGGACCTCGAGAAAGCTTTATTTGCCGTCTCACATTTGAAATACCACGCTTCTGAAGGCGTCTTAAAACAAGTGTATTATGCTTTGATAGAATCGAGGATACGGTATGGAATAATTATTTGGGGTAGTGCAGCTAAAACACACACAAAATACAAAAGCTTCAAAATGCAGCTATAAGGCACATCAAAAACAGTAATCAACGAGCGAATGACGCAAGTTTTAAAACTCTTCAAGTCGAGGATATATTTAAGATACCCGCCATTGTGGAGTATTTTGATGACAACCGATATACTTAACCAATACAACATCAAGTCAACACCAGAAGACGTGCCCAGAGAGTGCAAGAAACTCCTAGAAATCACAACAACTACGGTAGAAGCAAACTCCAAAATACTGTTCCTACAATAATGAACGATCTACCTCGTGAATTAGTCACTATTGTAAACTTAAAAAAAAGAAAAAAACAACTGAAAACTTTCTTCTTAAATTCTAGTATTTAAATTACTGTAATATTAATTCTAAATTTAAACTCTGAATTATATAATAACTCTTATAACTTCGCTCACGTTATATATTTTTTAAATTCATAGAACACAATCTTCTGCAGACAAGCTACGGCTTGTAAGAATAATAATAAAATAAAAAAAAAGAGTTACCTACTCCGCGAAATTTCAATCTTAGTTAGACTCAGCAGAATAAATAAGAAAAAATTTTTTTCTTCTAGCGGTGCAGATACTTTTGTTTCCAGCATATCGTATGCTGCGATGACCCTTCAACTGCCTGGACCCTGGACAAAACAGAAGAATGCAAAATTGGCTTGTTTGGGATTGCGAAGCTTTGTCTGTAACAAGATAGATATTTGCCTGCATACAGGGAATAAGGCATTTACATAGAAAAAGCAATGTACCAAGAGGCGGAGGGGGCATATGAAAACATTAGCACAGATAAGAAAGCAATGTATTTGTAACATATGATCAGAACACTAGTGGGAACCCTAGAACATATACTAAGGAAATTAGAAAAGCTACAAGAAATAGCTTCAGGAAATTCTGTAAGACAATCACCAGCACTCCTACTGCGGCAAGGCTACATAAAGGTACGCCTCACCCCACGATAATCTCAAAGTTACCCAAGCGTCAACGTAATCGCGTATCATTTAACCTAACTCCAGACACTAGTAACCATCCGACAGCCGCAGCTAACTAAATCCACATCAAATTACCCGAACTTCATACACTCCCATGTTCTTAATCCCGCCCCGTCTACCTCTGCTGCCTCCAATGCTGTTCTTCCCACTATCTCTCTTCATAAAGAGACACCTACCCCAATCTCTAAGGCCTCTGCAATTTTTGATCCTCTACTTCCCCCAGCTGTTAACCTTACTTCCACGTTTTTAAACCCTATATCCCCTCCCAACGACCTCGATGGCCGATATATTATGGCACGACTGAGAGACCACAGGCTTTTTGAAAATGTCCGTCTTTACCTTGCCTACTTATTTGATAAACCCGAATCTATATGCATTGACGGAAAAACCAAAACAAATGTTCAGGTATCTATTCAAAAAGAAGGCCTTCCTACTGATCCTGCTGCACTGCGACAAATCTACAACCGTTATCACGAGAGCTTTAACATTTCATCGGCCACCGTAGACAAAGACCTATCTGCATTTGCTTCTCATATCAGTTCTAAACGCATCTCACACCTTCAACGGAACCGTATTGTATTGTATGTGCAGTGGGGTCATCAGTAGATGAGAAGCACTTAGACCTATTGGTCCATTGTACTTCATCATAGCTGCCCGCTCGCTGGTTATTGGCGATTAGTAAGATATAGTGAGGGACCGTGCTGACCATAATAAATTTTGTCGTCCCTAAATGGATACAAGGGCCACAGCGAACCCCCCATGATAGCATTCCTCTTACCTTTTACTATCAGAACGTAAGGGGCCTGCACTCAAAAACCCAAGCCGTTCTACGTCAGTCTCATGCTCTTCCATTCGATATCTACGCTATAACTGAAACCAATCTGATTCCCAATATAAAGAACCCGGAATTATTCCCACCCATATTTAATGTCTTTCGGGACGATATCAGCCGCCCAACGGATGACTCCCCCTGTTGAGGTGTTCTTCTGGCTATTCACAACGACCTTGCCTCTTCACCGATTGCTACTTCCACGTCTTCAGGACTCGACTTTGTTGCAATAAAAATAACACTCCCCCACAAGTCCCTTTTCGTTATGTGTTTCTACATCCTGCCGGCCCAACCCATCGAATCCTACCAACTTGCTGTTAACGCAATCGATCAAGTTATAGAGTTATCTGATTCCTCTGACGACGTCATCATTTTCGGCGACTTTAACCTGCCCCAACTGCACTGGGCTTTATCCGATGACGAATCGTTTTTCATTGCTTCGAATCCCAACTCAACTAAAGAATGTCTCTTCATCGATCGACTAACCGACTCAAGTCTATGCCAAGTAAGCGGCATCTCTAATTATATGGGTAGGCAGTTAGACCTAATCTTCACTACTGACCCACTTAACTCCTCTGTCTCGCTTTCCCCTCGTCTTCTCACGACTATTGACAACCTTCACCCCCCACTTCTTCTTTCTTTTTTTCACGACCCTCCTCTACAGTCCACACCGCCCGCTGGCCCCCCCTGCTATGATTTTCATAAAGCCAATTTCCGCAAAATTAGTGAACACCTCAGCAAAGTCTCATTTGATTTTGAAAATCTCCCTGTCAATGATACCCTCTCCTTGTTTTATAGAGAATTATTCTCTTCTATCTCCCTTTTTGTCCCTATTTCTCGGCCAAAACCCTTCTCTACATCTCCCCCTTGGTATAATCGAAGACTACGATCGTTGCGCAACAAGAGAAACAAAGTATGGTCAGTTTTTCTTCGAAACAAGTCTTTTTCTGACCATTCCAACTATCTCGGCTCATACCTACAATTCAACCAGGCTTATAACTCCCTCTATCAAAGACATGTTAACAATGCGCAAGCCAATATTATAAGCGACCCTAAATCGTTTTTCCGATTCGTTAACTACAAGAACAAATCCGACGGCTACCCCCCCCCCCCCCCCCCCCCCCTCCCCCTCTTACGAAAACATATCTTCAAGTGATCCACAAACCATTGCTAATTTCTTTGCCACCTTTTTTAAAAAATCAAATCTTTTGCCGACAACTCCTTTGTACCAGATCATTCTTATTTCAACTTCCTACTCGAGTACTCCACTGCTCTCTTTCTCTCTCAAACTTTTGAACCTTCTGTAATTGAAAATAAGTTGCAAAAACTTAATGATGAATATTCACCTGGCCCAGATGGTATTCCCGCTATTTTTCTTAAGAAGTGTTCCCTATTGCTCTCCTACCCCCTTTCGCACCTCTTTAAGCTCTCACTATGTCAAGGCGATTTTCCTCAGATATGGAAGTCCTCCTTCATAACGCCGATTCATAAAAAGGGATTAAAAAGTGAAGTTACTAACTATCGCCCGATAGCCAAACTTTCGCATATACCCAAACTCCTAGAAAGCATTTTGTACGAATCCTTAAGCTTTCAATGCAAGCCTTTAATTTCCCAAAACCAACATGGCTTTCTAAAAGGTAGATCAACCACCACTAACCTCATTGAATTCGCATCCTCTGCGCTAACGGCATTAGAAAGTGGTAAAGAAGTCGATGTTATTGCGACTGATTTTAGTACAGCTTTTGATAAGATATCCCATAAATTAATTCTTTTCAAATTGTCCACCCTTGGTCTCGAACCAATACTGCTGAAATGGATATTATCTTATCTGGAAAACCGTTTATATAATGTTCGCTTCAGGTCCGTCCTATCTGCCCCATTCCTGGCGACCTCTGGTGTACCACAAGGCAGTCACCTAGGTCCACTTCTCTTCATCTTAACTTTAAACGATCTGGAAAGGGTTATTAAACACTCCTCTATCTCTCTCTATGCCGATGACACCAAATTTTTCAAACACATAACTTCATCACAAGACTCCTGCTTGCTACAACAAGATCTAGATAGTTTTTCTATTTGGTGTCTCAAAAACTGCCTATAGCTCAATGTTGCGAAATGCCAATCCATAACCTTATCACGTAAATACAACAAGTCTCCTCCGAGTCTTTACCTTCTTAATGATCAACCTATACCTATCGTGCAGTCTTAATTTCCGTTCGCACATTGACGAGATAATTCGTAAAGTCAATTCATCCCTTGGGTTCATTAAACGGTGGTCAAAGGAATTCTCTGACCCATACGTGACCAGATCTCTCTACATTACCTTTGTCCGCCCCCTCCTCGAATACGCCAGCCAAACGTGGTCACCCTTTCAACAAGTTCATGTAACCAGAATCGAAAACATACAACGACGTTTTCTTCGATTCGCCCTCCGCGGACTCTCTTGGAACGATCCCCTAATTCTACCTCTCTATCTAGACCGCCTCAAACTTATTAACTTGAATAGCCTTGAAGACCGCAGGGATGCAGCAGACATTCTCTTCATTTATCGCCTCCTCTCCGGGTCTATCGATTGCCCGTCCCTTTACAAATCCATCTCCTTTTTTTTCCTCGTAATTTAAGACATCCCCGTCTCTTCTATCTACCAACCCACCGCACGTTCTATGGCTCCAACGAACCAATTTCCCGTATGCTACGTAAGGTAAATTCAAACATTTCCTTTTTTGATTTCAACCGCAGCACTCCCTCCATTAAACTTAGCCTCCTTCTTCATAAACCCTAACTTTATCTCTAGCTTGTAAGTATTCGTTTTTAAGTCTAGCTATAAGTCTTAGTTTTTTTTTAAGATAGCTTGTATTAAGCCGAATAAATGGGGGCGCATGCCCCACCAAATTAAAATTAAAGCTCTTGCGATGTCTCTGAGGAAACCAGATGGCGAGTTCACGGAAGATGAGGATCAAAGGGCACTATTGCTACTAGAAACTCACTTTGCTGGTAGCTCGCCTAGTACTCAGCTAGGAATCAATACCACTTCAATCAGACCTGGGAACGAAAACTGGGAAAAAACATCTGTTCTGAGGGACGACTGAAATGGGCAATAAATTCCTTCCAGCCTTTTAAATCGGCTGGAGTAAACGGCATTATACCCGCCCTACTACAAGAAGTGCAAGGTGCACTAATACCACACCTGCTAAAAATAACAAGGAACAGTATTGTCTTGGACCACACACTGATGCAATGGAAGATGTATTGAACACATCCCCCTTACATCATCGACAGCATGCATAAAGAGCGGCCAGATCAACAGAGACAGCCCTATATCAGTTGACGGAGATAATTCAAAGTGCCTTGAAAGCATACAAAAGAAATAGTACTGTGCGCTTTCCTAGACATTGAGGGAGCATTTGGCAACACCTCACACGAGGCGATCAATCGATCGCTGGATAGGAAAGGAGTTAACAGTACAGTATCCACCAGGATGTGTGAGCTGTTGAGCACTAGATCAGCAGACACTCAAACACCATCTGGAACCATCAGAGTGAACACAACAAGATAATGTCCACAAGGAGGGGTACTGTCACCCTTAATATGGAGCCTAGTTATAGACGAACTGCTGGAAAAATTAACCAACCATGGCATCAACTGTCAGGCGTACGCCGATGACATTGTACTGATTGCCAGGGGCAAGTTTGAAGAAGCCCTTGGGGACATAATACAAAAGGGGCTTAAAATAGCCAAGGAATGGTGCCATACTGTCGGACTCAACATCAATCCGGCGAAAACAACGATAGTACCATTCGCAAGGAAAAGACAACTTCAAAGACTTAAGGACATTAGCCTATCAGGCACGACACCGATACCAGTCAAAGAAGTAAATTATCTAGGACTTCATCTAGATACGAGGGCGGGTCAATAAGTCCGTGACTTTTGGAATAAAACACAGATTTTTTGATAAAAAAAAATTTTTATTTTTCAACGTAGTCTCCCTTGAGCTCTATAAACTTTGTCCAACGCTTCTCCAATTTTTTTATCCCTTCCAAAAAAAATGATTTGTCGAGGTCCTCAAAATAGGCCTTTATTTGCGAGATGACTTCATCATTGGAGTCAAATCTTTTTCCACCAAGCCATTTCTTCAGGTTTGGGAACAAGAAGTAGTCGCTCGGAGCCAAATCTGGAGAATAGGGTGGATGAGGGAGCAATTCATAGCCCAATTCATGGTTTTTTGCCATGGCAACTGCACATGTGTGCACCCTTGCATTGTCTTGGTGGAAAAGAACTTTTTTCTTGGCCAAATGAGGTCGGTTTTTTTTCAAATCGTCATTGAATCGGTCCATTAAGTTGGCATAATATTCCCCATTGATTGTTCTTCCCTTTTGAAGGTAGTCAATGTGGATTATCCCGCGTGCATCCCAAAAAACAGTCGCCATAACTTTATTGGCTGACAAACCCACCTTGGCCTTCTTTGGCGCCGATTCACCCTTAGAAACCCACTGTTTTGACTGTTGTTTGGTCTCTGGTGTGTTGTGATGGATCCATGTTTCGTCCACGGTTACAAAACGGCGCAAAAACTCCTCCATATTGCGATTAAACAACGCCAAACCTTCCTGTGAAGTTGTTACACGATTGCGTTTGTGGTCGACTGTGAGCAAACGCGGCACCCATCTTGCGGAAAGCTTTCTCATGCCCAAGTGATCATTCAAAATTGAAACCACTGAGCCACTCCTCAAATTAGTGAGTAGTCTGATAAAAATAGCTGTCAAACACAAACTAACTGACGCAGCAAGTTTAAATTTTGACAGGAGTCAACTGACAGATGCCTGTTGACAGGAGCAGTGTTGCCGTTTCAGTAAAGAGGTCAGAAATTCAAAAAGTCACGGACTTATTGACCCGCCCTCGTAGTAAACTCCTCTGGCGAAAACATACAGAGGAGACATCCAAGAAGGCCACCCGCGCTCTCATGATATGTAGGAGCCTAGCAGGAAAGGCATAGGGGATACATCCCAAACATCCTGCCTGCGATGGGTGTACAATGCAAATGTGAGACCAAGAATCACATATGGACCAGTAGCATGGGCGAAACGAACCAGTCTAGCCACAAAAAGAGATACACTCAGCAAAGTGCAAAGACCGGCCTGCGCATAGCCGGAGCAATGCGTAGCTGCCCAACCACAGCCATGGAAGTGTTATTGGAATTAACGCCTCTACACATCTTGGTGATGAACGCGGCAGACAAAACAATCCTAAGGATGGTAAAGGAGAGAATTGGAAGAGGGAAATGCATCGGTTCGAAAGAACACGGTGACTTACTCAAAAAACTCCCACTTCTTGCCATACCTAGGGACGACAGCATCAGGAAATTCAACTTTGAGAACAATTTCCAGATAAAGCTCAGCAATAAGGAGAACTGGAGCAATGAACCCACAACTATTGGACTGAGCAACCACACAACAAAGTGGAACACGAGGCCCGACGAGGGAACTGGTGCAGGAGTCTTTGGGCTGGGAACTAAGCACTACTAATCCATGGGCAAATGTAACAGCATCTTCCAGGCAGAAATATGTGCCATAGACAGGTGAATGGGTATATCAGATGACAGGCTCTGCAGATTCTGCAGTGAAACCTCCGAAACTCCAGACCACATACTGGAATCCTGTGGGGCACTGGCCCACAACAGAATAAGATAAGGCGGGCACCAAATAACAGACAAGGATATAAAAACCATGAACCCACAGAACATTCTCAGATTCATCAAGAAAACTGGAGTGGACGCTGTGCTCTAAGGAGTTTGACCTGCCAAGGATAAATCAGAGCAATACCCCGATACGCTTCATAAAAGAGGTGTGTCTAGAGGGTACTCTGAAAGAGGGCAAGCACCTCTCCAAGGTACAAGCAGGGGACACAATAGACCAATAGGTCGCAGTGTAATATACCCTAACTAATTATTAATCGTTTGTGAGCTGGTCAAATTGGAATGGTATTTGCTCAACTGGGTTGGGTAACTGGAAACACCTCCACTTGTGCGAACATTTTGAAGAATTATTATTGAACCC
This sequence comes from Portevinia maculata, assembly GCA_949715645.1. Taxonomy (NCBI): domain Eukaryota; kingdom Metazoa; phylum Arthropoda; class Insecta; order Diptera; family Syrphidae; genus Portevinia; species Portevinia maculata. The sequence goes on from OX454526.1 coordinate 13,193,283, forward strand.
GCCATTTGGTTTTAACCCGTTTAGGGTTATATGCAAGGTGGCGCAAAAATAACCTTCCGATGTTTTTTGGCTGTGATTTAAAAAAAAAATTAAAAATTTTGATTCTTCTTGTGGATTATTTTTATTTGGTCTTTTAATTTTTTTTTACATCAAGTCGAGAATATGATGTCATGTAAATGGCCGCCGCCACAGTTGATTGTCATTTGAGTCCTTTTTATGGCATTTTCCATCACTTTGGCCAAAACTTCCGGCGATAGGTCCTCACATTGTTGACGGATATTGTCTTTAAGAGCTGCAAGAGTCTGAGGCTTGTTGACATAAACCCGCGACTTCAAAAAGCCCCACAAAAAGAAGTCTGGAGCGGTCAAATCAGGCGATCTTGCTGGCCAGTGCAAATCGCCAAAACGGGAGATTAGGCGCCCGGGAAATGCATCCTTCAGCATATCGGTTGTGGCACGTGCAATGTGTGTGCCGTTGCACCGTCCTGTTGGAACCACATGTTTTCCAATCCCAATTCATCAAGTTGCGGCAAAAAGAACTCGTTGATCATTGCTCTGTAGCGCTCACCATTCACAGTAACCGTTTGGCCCGCGACGTCTTCGAAGAAAAAAGGTCCGATGACTCCTCCAGCGAAAACAGCACACCATACAGTGACTTTGAGCGGGTGTAATGGCTCTTCGTGGGTTACACGCGGATTTTCAGTGCCCCAGAAGCGTAAATTTTGCTTATTTACGTACCCGCTAAGATGGAAATGGGCCTCATCACTCATGATTATTTTTGATGAAAAGTCATCTTCCTCTTGGTGGTGATTAAGGATGGCTTGAGCGTATGTTATACGCGATTAGCGGTCAGCAGCTAACAGCTGATGGATACCCATCTGCGTGGCACGTCGTCTGGTCGATGTCGACGGCGCTTCCATGGCATCTTCTGCTACAGCAGCAATATTCTCTACAGAACGGCTACTCCGGGGTCTGCCAAGCCTGGCAGCATCTCGTGTTGTGCCAGTCTCTTCTACGCGAGCGGCTAAACGTCGCAGTGTTTCACCAGTAGGCGTTGGACGGGTAGGAAATCTGCGACGAAATTCACGTTGTGCCAAAGTCACCGACCGATTATTGCTCAAATAAATAGTCACCAATATTCCGCGTTCTGGAGCAGTGTAGCGTAACATTATTTATTAACGTGCATTTCGCATGTGTTTACTACACAAATGTCAAAACAGAACTGACATTAGGGGCCAATCGCAAAATTTATAGCATTTTCTGATAGGAGGATTACTTTTGCGCCACCTTGTATAAAAGTAGACTCACTAGATCGCTGCATTGTGCTTCAACACGCCTGCAGAGTACTGTATAGATGTAACAATAACAAAGCGACAGGAGAATACGAAGAGAAGTTTTTAACACACGACTACAATTACATTTTGGACATTGGTATATTCCCGTAACACAAAAAAGAAGACGTGAGCTACCCGAAAAAATTATAAGGGAAATATCCTTCATGAACACCATCATGAAAATATTCAAGGAAATGAAAATTAAAATTTCACAAACACAAATGATTGGAGAAGCTAGATTTTAGGCTCTGTATGTGCCTTAAATCTATATTTCTATACCTCTTTGTTTGTTTGTTTGGTTGAACGCGCTAATGTCTGGAACTACTGGTTTGAATTGAAAAATTCTTTTTGTGTTGGATAGTTCATTTATCAAGGAAGGCTTTATGCTTTATGGCATCACTGCGACCAATAGGAGCGAAACATCAATGGAAATACATAGTTGCAGAAACGGAAAAAAGTATTCCTTTTTGAGAGCTTCCGTTGCGTGCGCTGCATAAACGGTTTAACTTGACGAAATTTCAACTTGGACGTTACGTTACGTCAGTATTAGAGGCCACACATCTTTCGATTCCCTGCGTATTGTGGATGATGTGCTGTGCGCCGCTTTTCGGGAGGCTTGCCAACGTTTAAATTTGCTCAAAAACGAAAATTGGGACTCAGCGGTCGCCGATGCAACTGTTTCTGCGCCAGCGAATCAAATTCGTACATTGTTTATGATCATCATAGCCACATGTCATCCGTCGAACCTGACCGCATTGTGGGACAAATACAGGGACGAGATAGCCGACGACATTTTGCATAGGGTTCGCACGACAAACTTCGAATTTCGATCTTGAAATTAACGACGAGATTCGCAACAATGCGTAGTTCTGATCGAAGGCATGTGCTGTGCGTGCTCATAAGCGGCAGTCTGCTGTCGACATTCGGAATGCCAGCGCCAAATCGTTCGATGCACGATGCATTCAATCGCGAATCGCAACGGGAGCAAGACTATGATCGAGATGTGCTGGCCGAAAGAGTTCGAACAAATGTGCCGCTGTTGAATGCGGAGCAGAAGAACGTGTACGATTCGCTGATGAAGGTTGTTGACGATGGAACGGGAGGCATTTACTTTCTCGATGCTCCCGGTGGGACAGGCAAGACATTCGTCATTTCGTTGATTCTGGCAACAATTCGGTCAAGATCTCAAATTGCGTTGGCTGTTGCATCCTCCTGCATTGCTGCCACATTTTTGGAAGGCGGTTAGCACAATGATCCCGGATAAACGAGCTTTGTAGGTAGTTGACCGAATGATAAAGGATTTACGAGGTGATTCGAGACGATTTGGTCGGGCTATGATATTGCCCTCCGGAAATTTTCGTTAAACGCTTCCCGTCATCCCGAAATCTACTGCTGCCGATGAACTTAATGCCTGCCTGAAATCGTCGTCTTTGGGCGGCATGTCAAGAAGTTGAAATTGACCACAAACATGAGAGCCTCATTGCAGAACGACCCATCGGCTGCTGAATTCTCGAGACAACTGCTGGCGCTTGGCAATGGCCAAATTCCTGTTGATGTTTCGACAGCATTGATATCGTTTGCGGCAAATTTTTGCGAGTTCACATCGTCGAAGGAGGAACTCATCACAAAAGTGTTCTCCGGCATTGCACAAAATTATAAAAATCTCGATTGGATTAGTCAACGGGCAATACTAGCAGCGAATAATATGGTGGCAGATCATAATCGTGTTGCGGAATCTGAATCATCCGAAATTGTGCAACGGTAGGCGGTTGTCCGTCATGAAACTGATGAACAATGTGATTCAAGTGACGATTATCAAGAGCAAATTCAAAGGAGAGGAAGTCGTAAACAAATTTAAGCGGATTCAGTTCTTCTTTCGATTCGCTTTTGCGATGAAAATCAATAAATCGCAAAGCCAATCGTTGGAAGTCTGTTTGATTAATCACGAATTTCCCTGCTTTTCGCACGGTCAGCTGTACGTTGCCTGTTCGTAGCGTGTTGGCAAATCGTCTTCGTTGTTTGTTTTTCCGATGGAAAACAAATCGAAAAACATTGTTTATCATACCGCTCTCTACTGATTTCGATTCCATTCAAATAAATCAGATTGAAATTCAAGCTATCTGTGTTTATACCCTATTCTAGGGGTATATTAATTTTGACGCATAGTTTGTAACATACCTTAATATTGCCCGTAGACCCTTAAAAGTTACTATATTTATGATCAGCATCGATAGTAATGTCGATCTAGCCATGTCCGTCCGTCCGTCCGCCCATCCGTCCGTCCGTCGGCAAAAATTAGGCCTTTAAACTGGACCTAGAGAGCTGAAATTTTAACCATATACTCTCTAGGGTCCCGAAATAATCAAGTTTACGAATTTTTGAAATCCGCCCACAGACACGCCCACAAACTCAAAAAAACAAAATTTTGGAAAAAATCGAATTTTGAGCTAGAAAGCTGAAATTTTTTATATATGATCTATGACTCCTAAAACTGCTCGGGATAAAAACATTTCAAAATCCGCCCACTGACACGCCCACAAATAAATAAAACAATTTTTTTGAAAATCCAAAGTTTGAGCTAGGGAGCTGAAATTTATAATGTATACTCTCTATGGGCCCTTTATGCTCATGTGTAAATATTTTCAAAATCCGCCCACTGTGGGCGTGCCCACATTTATTTTTTTTTTTTTTTTGAAAATTCAAAGTGATCTAGGGAGCTGAAATTTATAATATATACTCTCTAGGGGCCCTTTATGCTCATGTGTTAATTTTTTTTAAATCCGCCCACTGACACGCCCACAATTAAATAAAACAATTTTATTGAAACACCCAAGTTTGAGCTAGGGAGCGTTTTTTTTGATAAAATCCTTAGAGCGCACACAATATGTAGAGCGTTCTTAACAATTCAACCATACTTAGACTTTTGTCACGCCCACTTATGAGGGATAGGAATAAGAATAGGGTATCCAACAGTTCGCCCAAGCGGACTGTAGCCCGTCCCTATGTTTTATTATCACTCTGGAGTTTATCTGAAGGCGTTAAATTGGGGCGAGACGAAGTTCGCCGGGTCCGCTAGTGATTAATATAAAAAAATGCAAAGTGTGTTGTCATACAAAATACCATTTCGAATTGTAATATTCTTGACTAGTGTCAAATCTTAAACTCTCTATCCCTTCTCATTCTGTCCAACGAATGGTGGGTAAATGTGGAACAAAATTTGAGAAAATGGAAAGAAACAGTTTGAATTCTATATATACTTACAGGCGCTTAGAAAAATGCTGGCATGTTCATTAAAAATCGATAAACAACCAAAACCCCATTTTGAGGACGAGCTAAAACGTGTGTCTTCAATGGCGCAGTGTGTGAATGCCTGCCTGAGAAGACCCCGGTCTAGGTTCGAGTCGCAGTGGAAGTAAAGGTTTTTTTTCGGAAATAATGAATAAAAAAAATAGACTACCACCACAGAAAGAAGTAGGCTGATGATCGGTTGTTGCGAACCGTGTAACTCTAGCCGTCCACTTCACGTGGTATCGATTGTAAGATATGGTGACCTGCCTATTCCACCTACCCCAAATTCTGGATATCCTCTAAGATAATTCCTATTCCTAAGAGCTCAGCAAATCGCAATGCAGCGTCCAATTTTTGTCCAAATTCAATTCTACCATTTCTTTCAAAAGTTTTCGAAAAGCTTCTAAGTCATCAAGTGAATGCATACCTTAACGAGACCTGTCTTCTCTTACCACACCAGTCCGTTTTTGGACAGCATTACAGCTACACTACTGCACTTGTAAATCTGGTTGAAAACTTTGGTGTTGAAATAAACAAGGACAATGCAACATCGCTGGTACTATTAGATTTCTCGAAAGCTTTCGATATACGAAACTAAAATACTTCTTCCACTTTGACTCAACGGCACTTAAACTAATGGAAGGCTACCTTTAAGACCGCAATCAAGCTGTATATATCAAAGAAACACTATCCGGTTTTCTTGAAGCCAATGCTGGTGTCCCACAAGGGTCAATTATGCGTCCACTGTTGTTCACACTGTTCAACAATGATATTCCATTAGTCGTGAAGCACTGCAATATCCAAATGTATGCAGATGATGTGCAGTTGCATTTAAGCTATCCCTTTGGACTGGTGGAAGATGCAATGGAACGATTTAATAGGTTACTGGTTAGGTTACTGGGCTGACGGGGCAAGAGAATCCTGCGCCCGTCACACTTAGGTCAATGTAGACCCTTTGTGATACTGAATTCTATTGTTTTGTGGTCCCGCAGAAACAAAATGATGCTTGTTTCCGGCAAAAGTCAGGCGATCATTATAGCCCGATCACGTATGAATACGCTAACCATAGCCCAGCTTGTAATTAATGGCTAACCCTTAATCTATGTCTCCAGTAACGGGAGTAACTTTTAATCAAACTCTTACGTGGGAGGACCACATCATAAAAATTGTTGGTAAAATTTACGGCTCGTTGCGAGTTCTTTATCAAGCGGGAAACTGTCTACCTTTCAATATTGAAGCGATGTTAGTGAAGTCACTTCTATTCTATTCTTTTTTACGCCAATCCAGTTTTCTGCAATTTAGTTAGCCACAGTTTCCATCAGTTTAAGGTCGCTTTAAATAGTTAAGTGCAATTCGTCTAAAACTTGAGTCGAAGATACCACATTTGCAGGAGCGTGAAAGAAATTCTGAGAATGATTCCGCAATGTTATAGGGATCGCAGAATATTGACTTAACTGTTTTTTTTTTTTTATAATTCGCTTACGCTAAAGGGACACTGCGCACGCATTTTTTGTTGAACAGTAAGCGGCACATAGCAATGAAGTATTGTATTGCATGATTTTAGGTGCTACTTACTATTCGAAAGAAAAGGGGGATAGGAAAGTAGTTTTAGTGCTTGGTTTAATTTGAAAGACAGCCAGGCGCCAGATTATCTCTTCAAAAGATTCCAATTTGCTGCCTCACCTAGAAGCAGACTTCTAATTTTGCCAATCTAGAGGGTCTTTCATTAAGGACTTGACAATTTATTTTTTAAATAAAATGCAAACTAATTGAGATATCTGAAAAAAAAATTTATTGGCTTGATTTACTATCAAAACATTTATGATTGAATTTGACTTCGTTCATATGTCCAGCACGGGTACGTATGCAGTTGTCGATACGTTGAACCCAATTTTCGATGAGTCGGCCGCACATTTCGAACGATACGTCCACTTTTTCTCGTTCAATATTGGCTCTGAGCCGGCTTGTTGGCATAGACCAATGATTTAATGTAGCCCCATAAAAAAAGTCTAGAGGCGTTAAATCACACGAACTCGGAGGCCAATAGACGGGTCCGTTTCTCGAGATAACACGTTCGCCGAAATGAGATTTCAAATAACTAAATTGTTGCACCCGCTGTGTGGCTTGTAGCACCGCCTTTTTGGAACCACATATCACTGATGTCCATTTCATGCGATTGCTCAAAGAAATAATTTACCGTAACGTGACGGTCATTTTCATCGACGAAAAAAGGGGCCCAATGACACCACCGGCATGAAAACACCAAACAGTGACTTTTAGCGGATGAAGTGCGGTTTCATGAAGCACATGAGGGTTCTCCTCTGTCCGGTAACGCATGTTTTGTTTATTGACGAAGAATTTTTACCAAAAAATGCGCTTCATCGCTGAAGATCATTTTGCGATGAAATTCTTCATTTTCTTCCATTATGTCCAGAGCCCAATTCGAGAACGTACGTCGCTTCATATGATCAAGTGGCTTTAGTTCTTGAGTCAGCTTGATCTTGTTAGGGTGTAGGCCAAGCTCCTTACTCAAAATTCGCCATAATGTGGTCAGGGAGAGGCCCAATTCTCGAGAACGCCGTGAAATTGACTGGTTGCCTCTACGGCAGCAATATTCTCCACACTTCGGGCAAAACATAGTCTCACTGGCACGGCAACAGCAGCGAATATTCTGACTCAAATTCGTGATGAATTGCTTGTCTACTGGGACGATAATTACGGCCGATAATTGACATTAACGCTCCTAAATTGGCAACCACCGATTTGGAATTTCGGTAGTAAATTTAAATTATTTGTAAACGTTATTCCTTCGTGTACTTCACCATGATACAAATGTTGATTTTACTAAGTATTTTGACATTGACAGTTCGGTAATCGGTTAAAGGGTGCGTTGCACTGTAAGTTTGAAGTTGTCAAGTCGCTTATGAAAGATCCTTTTTTTATTTTATTGATTTTCCCTTATGTAGTGATCCGTCACAATTTTTTTGAAGAAAGTATTCCTTTCGATACGAGTAGGTATCGATACATTTGATTCTAATATCTAATATCGGTGCTGCGGTGGTATCGAATCAACCCGTGTTGTGATGACAACAGCAATTACTCTCATTACTATTTTATCTGTACCTAGCACATCCCACACTCAAACTTTAAACCACAAAAACAATTGTATCATATTGCACATTGGGTTACTGCACCACTTTGATATTATATTTAATCTGTAAATTCTGTTAAGTAAGCATAATTTTAGTATTTAAGAAGATATATTTAAATAAACTAGCTGGTTCGTTTTTCAGCCACGCAAAAGAGTTGTTCATCATTTCACTACTTAATTTCCCCCTCCAGCGGTAAGAGATCTTTAGATGACAAAAACTTCTTGTGACTAAGACAACCCGAAAAAGAATCTTCTGTTAAAGCCTCCAGCCATATCACTTCTTCCTGTCTTCAGTAAAATCTTAGAGAAACTTATTAAAAATAGGATAGTGAGTTTTTTAAATGCAACTTAGTATTTCAATTTGTGATGGGCATAATCGAATGATTTAAAGAATCGAGATATTAGTATTCGAATGATTTAAACAATCGAATGATCATTCGAATGATCTTCGAAACAATTTTTTCCATCTCATTTCATTTTAAATAACTGCCGATTACACAAAATATATAATATAAATCAAAGTAAACTACTGATTATAATTTCATTTACCTTCCTTTATTGCTTTCTAAAAAAATAAAACATAGACAAAGCATTCATAAATTACTCGTATCGTATCTTCTTCTTCAGACTTCAGCACAGAACAGAACAGTTGATAAAAATAAATTAACAAAAACCCAACACAAAGAAATCATAACATAACGGTTCTCGCTTCTCGGTTTTCGTTTACAATATTTTAATATACAACTTCAACCCTCAACGATGCATCGATTACGAAAATGAATATAAAAAAATAAACCCAAAGTCGTGAATACACACTCGAGATACACAGACTTCTCGAGTTCTCGATTTTGTGTGTTTTCTTCTTTTTTGTTCTTTCGTTTCTTCGTTCAATATTCTCTTCTCGGTCTCGAATCGGCACTCGAGTATCGAGTTCTCATTTCGCATAGACTAAGTAGATGTGAGAAATCATTCGAATGATTTCAGTGAAGAATCGAGATATCTCAAAATGTTGTCTGAATCGATTATAATCGATTATATCATTCGAATGCGCCCATCACTAATTTTAATCTATTTCAGTTTGTATTACAAAAAGATAAAGTAACTAAATATGCATCACTGCAGTTTTGTTGCCAAGTAATGTCAAGCCTCGATAAGCAAAAGTGTACGGCTGGTTTAATTGTTGACGTCACTTGAAAGTGCTCGTGGTTTCATGCTTAGCTGGTTCTGGTCCTAAAGTGACAACAACGAAAATCTCTTAAACGTCAAGTTAAGAGCAAAACGTTCATTCCCCTGGTGCTTTTCGCGGTAACGCCAAGGTTGCTTCAACTGACAGAATGTCAATTTACCGAAATCAAAGGTTGGCTATTCGACTGCAACTGGAGAAAATCGTTTCGGCAAGTTAAAAATCAACTAGGAGTGAAGAAAATTACCTTAATTGCACTATTTCCCTGAGCTATTTAGCTGAGCGACCGTGTCGGTCTTCCTCTGAGTTATTCACACGGATCTATTTGGTTATAAAACCATCAGCATCAGACTACTCTGTCACAAGCCTTTGCAAACCAAAGCTGTTCAAATAATTAAATCGACACCATAGTTCAAGCACGTTATAGTTTATAGCCTTAAAGGCGAAGATGTATTAAGTCGGTCGATAATTCGGATTGATATTCAATAGCGAGCACAATTATACTACGAACGATTTACTTACCAGATTCCCCCATAGCTGCCCCTAGGCATTGTGCTTTTGCAATTGATGCATACAAGTAACACTTGCTTACACCTGTGCTTAGGCAATTAATGTATCTACATTAAGTACACCACACAGCGTTGGCCTTAAGTGATTTTAAAAGGAAACGAACGTTATTGTTTTTACCATTAATGAAACTCTCTTCAGCTGGCACGCAACATTAAAGCAAAACTAAAGCAAGAAAAAGCCTCTTGATTGATTGACTACAAAAACACTTCTGTACGTGAATGTTATGTTGATACCCTTTTGAACTCCTGAAGTGACGTGAGAGCCGCACGAACCCCAGGTTCTTATACTCGCAGGTCAAATAGAAAGTGCAGATATATATATTAAACCAGTTCAAAGTGAAGTACATACATGACAACACACATGATTTACGAACGAATGTGTACCCAGGAAAATATGTATGTATTTCTAAGCACTTATGGAGAAAGCAAAGTTTGGCAATAAAAAAAAACTGGTTTCAACATGACACCAAATTTTGTGGAACATTCAAGACACAACTGTAAGAAAAAGCAAACAATTCCCATAAAACAAATCGAAACAAATAACTAACCCCTTCAAATTTAAATGCAGTTTAAGCTGCCTTGCTTCAAAAGAATTACAAGGATTAAAACAAAAAAAAACTCTAAAATCCTAAACTTCATAAAAATCTCACCCAAAATAAAGAAAACAACAAATACGCCGATTTAAAGCTGTTAACAACCCAATTCCCAAAGTAGAGAACTTACCTCTATTTAATGACTTTAATAGGCTTTAGCTTCAGAACTCGTTGTTTTCTTAATTTTTTTTTATTATACCGACCCTCTTTTGTGGGATTTAATTGTAAGCCAGTTTTATATTCAATCGGTCTCACCAGTAGCAAGGGCTATTGGTTACCTTCCTAATCAAAAAGGTGAAGGTGTCATGAGATTTATTTCTGAACCCCTCGTTAAAACCGAATATAACCCTTTTCCACACGATTCCCTCAAATTATGACGACTCTTGTCTTTATTTACCAAAAAAAAATTATCCACCGGAAAACCTCACTTACAAGCATCAAATATCTAATCTCCTCTTAGCCATTAGGTATCCCATTAAATCCGAAATCGTCCATGGAATACTTTCACTCTCCTCGTACAGAACGAGTACGACATTAGAGTCTTCTTCTCTCCTTCTGTGTGTTTTGTGTTCATGGCCGGACGTATGATTAGTTCTTGACCAAGCCAAAGTGACTAAATAAAATAGATACAATAGTTTAATCAACAACTATTCCTCACCACGCGTCCATGAACCAGTTCTGTGTATCATTGTCTATCGTGTACCTTAAAATAATGCTATTTTGGTGGCGGCAACTAGAACTAGAAATAAGCTTTGCACACAATAAAAATAAAAACAAAAAAAAAAATAGAAAAACTTTTCTTCATTTCAATGGGAAAGTGTGTCAATCTTCTCGGGGCAGAGGAAGCCCATGACTAGGTCTTAGCAATGACAAACACAGCTAACTGCTAAAAAATATTTCCATCCACGTTTTTGCCATTATCCTAATTTTATTCGTCTTTCAGATCGTGTGCAAACAGGTTTTCGCTTGTTCTTATTACATTGGGGGGAGGAGATACAATACCCCCCATTCCACCCGCCTTTGTAACACCGGCTGACCCAAACAAAGGAAGAGAAAAAATGAAACGCTTTTGCATCTGGAGAACTGGATTTTCAGATTTTTAGATTTTCAGATTTTCATCTCCGTCCGTCTGAATTCGAAATGGGAATTTAGGAATGCTACGCGAGATTGCACAAACGGGCACGAGAACCTTTCCGCACAGATACTCAGATACACAAATACACGATTCTTATGCAGCAGTTCTAATGTTGTCCTCGCTTTGGTAGCTACTAGAAGTTTGTCACCGTTGCCAGCTCACCCCATAGGGACTTGGCTCACTTCATCAAAAAGGTTTTAGGTTAGGTGGTAGTACTCACCCACAATATGACGTTCAGCCAGCAGAATGTCCGTCGTATGCATGTATATCCGGAGTTTCCCATTATGTTGATGTGTGCAAGATTTCTCTGTAAAAAAAAAAGAAAAGACATTTTAAAGTGTGTTTTAGTTTGAGAGGAATATCTGTGCTGCTGCAACTACAACAAGGGTTTAAGTGGGGCTTAGGTAGGGGTAATGAACATAACATAAAATGGGGTAGGGCAGCCCATCGGAGGCTTGTCAAAAACACTCGAGCGGTTTTCAATCAAAAATCGTTGCAAGGGAAAATATGTAATACATGACCTTGTTTTGAATTCTGTGGGCGTAGTTAGGGACAGTTGGGGGTACGATGAAATATTTGAATATAATGCCACCCACAAGCAACGTACCTATTCGCACATGCATGGCATAGAGAGGCACAAAAAGGGACTCTTGATTGACTACAACAGCACTTCTGCACATAAATACTGCCGTTTAACCGTTGGTATCGTTCACTTCATACAAAGATTAATGGTTTACTTACAGGCGATAAACAGGGAAGCTTTGTTCCTTTGAAGAGTGAAATTCTGTGTACCTACTGCATGGGATATGCCAATCCGAAAGGGGTTAATAGCTAATTTACAAACTGAGTGCCTACTACGAGTAGCTGCAGGTACACCAAGGACGATGAAGTGTTGACTGAAGTATATTATGGTAATTACTAACAGAGATCTGAGAGGTTGTGGAATCAATTTATTTATAGTCCTTGCATACGTACATTAAGATCATAAATCAGGATTAGATTTGTTTTAATAGAGTGATGTAGTTATTTAGGCCGTTTGAAATTAAGTACCACTCCTTCCTTACATTTTCGAAATGAGTGAACACTAAAGAGTCGGATAACGTTTGACGCATCTATGCTTCTGAAATGTTGCTAACACATTTCTTGCTTTAATTTTTTGGCTTTGCAATTGAGTCATCAAAAAGGACAGGTAAAGGCACTAGTATCCGGACAGTTAACATAATTTGTGAACTTTGACTTCCAGTCGTTTTCTTACTATTCAAGTTTTCGCAAAAACTTTTAGTGTTTGTAAAAGTAGCGATATTTAAAAAAAAACATTCACATTTTTTTCAAATACAGTACAGCCTCATTGGTCCGGACACTCGCTAGCCCGGACACTTCAGTAGTCCGGACACCTGTACATTTCGGACACTTTCAAAATGTTACCTCTGCAGTCCGGATAGAGTATTAAAATGCGTACATATTTTGACCCTCTTCTGTGTATTAGTAGGCGTATTCCATAAATCTTCATACAATTATGGGAATCCCCCTACTATAGTTGTGCCTCCGCGTGGTTAGTTACCTTGTCGAGTGCACCATCCTTGTGAGGTTGGTGCCGGTGCGGAGGCTTAAATCGCAAAGATTCAATCGGACCATGTCTGTTTTGATGAGCGATGACTAAGAACTAACCGGACTTGTCGTCCAATTGGGGAGTCAACCCTAACAAATCTCCAACTCCAAGGTTGCATATGCCCATGGATGCATGGCTAGGGGAGTGCCTAGTCACAAGTATGCAAACTCCGAATACCAGGCGACCTTCGGTTTTATTCCAGCCTTCCCATGTCATATCGGGCTCTGGCATGGGCGACTTACTTTCCCGTTTACTCGTGGGTAAAAATTTTAAATAAAACAAAAACGAATATACAGACAGATGCCTCTGAAATCGCATCAACTTCTGGAATTGCTGTCGGGCAACCAGAAGACAACCCAAATCAGGCAGCTATTGGGCTCCCGATGGCTGATGGTTCTTCTGCTACAGAGCAGAACCCGGCCTCCACTTTTCGGCTTGCTGACGGGCAACCGAACCCCCCTAACTCCCAAAGTATGGATAGTGATGTCGTGTGGACAACATCCATACAAAACAGTGCCAGTAAACACAATGCGGAAGCGTCCGCTTCAGATTCTGACACATCCACTCTGGTGGACAATTGTAGCGTGGTCTTCGAGAAATCGGGTTGCTCCTCCATTGGGAAGAGCCTGACTGGGCTACAATTACACAAGCAGAGTGGTTTTGTAAGACTCAGCGGTCTACAAAACAGACGCTTTAAAAGTGCATTGCGGAGAGGCCTAGATAGAGAAAGTGCTCTAATCTTAGCCCAAGCAGCACAATCAGACAAGTCTGACAACAAGCGAGGCAGATCTGAAGATCAGACTCCCTCCAAACCTGCCGCCAAGAAGGTTAGAAAGGGTCCGAGGCCAGAGGTACCCACCTTCAGCCAGGTGGCTAGCCTAGTTAGGCTTGGTATCATACCAGCCGACTTAAGCAAAAACCCTCTTTCTCCAGAGCAAATGGCTGCTGTGAAAGAGGCTGTGATAGACACCTCAATCGAGCTGAGCGACCGTGGCGTGTGGCCCGTCTTCTCTGGCTCGCACCTTAAGACAGGATGGATAATCTTTGTCTGCGCTAACAGCGCCACTGCTGGGTGGATGCGCTCGAACTTCGAGAAAATTAAAGAGAAATGTGGTCTGGACCTGATGCTTGTGGAAGAAGGATCTTTCCCGAAAACACACATCGTCCGCGGACTCTTTCCAGAGAGCCTCGATCTCACAAATGAAAAAGTGCTGGCGTCCATTGGGGCGCAAAATGCCAACATCAGCACCAAATCATGGAGGGTGATACAGCGAGGTAAGGTAGGTGCATTCCTTCACCTCGTAATCTCTATAGACAACGCCTCCCTGACTGAGCTCAATATACTTATGGGAAAGATCGCTTACCGATTCGGCATGATCAGACTGATTCTGAAGAGCACCGACAGAACCTCTAGAGCTGCCTACCGTATAAATAACGAGCCAGATAAGCTTGTACCACCTATCGGAAATGTGTCTGAAGGTATGGTACCTCAAAAGTCAATCACGACTAGCTGTGTCACCGGACCAGAAACCATTGTACAACCTATCGGAAATAAGTCTGAAGGTAGTGTACCATTGCAGTCCACTTCGACTAGCTGTGCCACAGGGCCAAAAACTTTTGTACAACCGATCGGAAATGTGTCTGTAGGTAGTACAACAACGCAGTCCACTTCAACAGGACCAGCTCCTACTAGCAGCCTAGGCAGCGGTCAGACGACAGTGATGTCAGTTCCTGTGAACCCCCCCCAATCAACCAACAGAGGTAGTAAAAATGCCATTGGGCATGCTACCCCGAGCGGTTCTGGGAGGAGCACTAAGGCAACGGCCACCGCGTCGTCCAATCGTCCCTTCCTGCAAGGAAAGATTACTTTTCCTAGGAGAACCGCCAATTCGGCCGAGAACCCCTCCAACCCGGCCAACGCCGCCACTGGGCGGTCAAACCAGGGTTGGAAAAAAGATGAGTCAGCCAGGCAGTTAACAGCAGGTCGCCCTGGACTGGCTGCTTGCCGAAAAGGTAAGGGCCCAAAAAAAGCCCAATTACTCAGGCAAGCCAGATCCTCGAAGGAGGATCTATGAACACCATCAAGGTGCTTCAGGCGAACCTCCATCACGCTAAGGGTGCGTCCGCCACTTTTAGCAAGCGGTTCGCCGAGGAAAAGATAACCCTAGGCCTCATCCAGGAGCCTTGGGTTATCAGCGGACACATTAGAGGTCTTGGGAATGGGGCAGGTAAGCTAATTTACAAGTGCGGTGAGCAAGTGCCGAGGGCGGCCTGCTTAATCGATATAAATAGCAACTTTCTTCCCATTCCAGAATTCATCAGCAGAGACCTGGTTGCCGTACTACTGGAAGTACCTACACCCAGAGGCACACACAACATCATATGTGCCTCTGCGTATTTCCCCGGAGACGACGACAATATCCCTCCACTAGAGGTTCAGGCATTCATCCGCTACTGCCTGCGAAACAACTTGCACTACATCATTGGGTGTGATTCCAACGCGCACAACATGATATGGGGCAGCAGCGACAACAATAAAAGAGGTGAGTGTTTGTTAAATTTTATAGTAGGAAACAATGTAGATATCATAAACAAGGGTTCCAAACCAACCTTCATTAATTCGATTCGCGAAGAGGTACTTGACCTCACGCTCGCTAGTCCATTTATGGCTAATTTCATGGAAAACTGGCATGTGTCAGATGAGGCTTCGATGTCGGATCACCAACACATTAGGTTCGACCTGCCCGGTCAACTGTCACAGGCCACGATTAGATACGATCCTAAGTCGACGGACTGGAATACGTATCGAGGACTTGTCCTCTCTAAAACGGACATGCTAATTTCGTCAATTGAGTCCACGTGGGACCTTGACGAAGCAGCACACCAGCTCAACAAAGTGTTACTAACCTCCTACCAGAGTAGTTGCGTCATTAAAACCAGCACAAAGCGACGTAAGGTCCCCTGGTGGAATGACAGACTTGCTGAATATAGGAAGAAGGTTAGGAAACTCTTCAATCGAGCCAAACACACTAAAAGGTGGGACGATTATAGGATCGCTCTCACTGAATACAACTCAGAACTGAGAAGATCAAAGCGTGCAACATGGAGGAAGTGCTGTGAAGACATAGTAGATATGTCGGTAGCAGCTCGCATCCACAAAGCATTAGGCAGAGATCATAATAACGGTGTAGGATTACTAAAGAAACCAAATGGCACCTACACGACGGACCGAGAAGATTCAATCAGAACACTTCTTCAGGTTCACTTCCCAGGTTCGTCTATTCGCGACATAAGCGGTAACTCTAACGATGTGGACCCCAAGGTACATATAGATAGCAGAGTAAACAGCTTATCTGGAAAAATGTTTAGTCCAGATAAGGTTAGATGGGCAATTGGCTCATTCAAACCATTTAAAGCCCCAGGTGGTGACGGCATATTTCCGGCCCTTATCCAAAGGGTTAGTGATGTCATTCTGCCGATGGCTATTGCTTTATTTAGAGCTAGTTACAACTGGGGATACATTCCACTTTCCTGGAGACAGGCCAACGTGATTTTTATCCCCAAAAATGGCAATAGGCCAAGTGAACTGCCTAAATCATACAGACCCATCAGTCTGACATCTTTCTTTCTCAAAACCATGGAAAGACTTATAGATGTTCATATCAGGGAGCAGATAGCAACATCAAGCCCCCTGCACTCAAGTCAATTTGCGTACAGAAAGGGCAAATCCACTGAAGGCGCTCTTCATTGCCTTGTCAAAAAGGTAGAGGAGACTTTCAAGTCAAAGGAAATTGCACTTTGTGCCTTCTTGGACGTTGAGGGTGCCTTCGATAATACCGGATACGACTCGATTGCCAGGGCGATCAGTAATAAAGGGATCGAAGTATCGACGAACCAATGGATCAGAGCCATGTTGGAAAGTCGTATAATTACCTCCTCCTCTGGAGGTAAATCGGTGTCTGTGACGGCAGCCAAAGGCTGTCCTCAAGGAGGAGTACTCTCTCCCCTCTTGTGGTCACTTGTCATCGACAACCTACTGGTCAGTCTACACAGACTAGGCCTCAACGCCATTGGTTATGCTGATGACCTGGCGATAATTATTAATGGTAAGCGTAGCGCAACCATTACTGATAACATGCAAAAAGCGTTGCTACATGTCTCAGAATGGTGTATTAAGGAAGGACTTTCCATCAACCCTCTTAAAACCATCCTGGTACCTTTTACGCGTAAAAGATTGGTTAACTTTGAACCTATCACCGTAAATGGTACACCATTGTGTTACTCCAATGAGGTCAAATATCTGGGAGTCATCCTGGATAGGAAACTAAATTGGAACTCACACGTAAAGGCCGCCACTGAGCGTGCCACAAGAGCCATGTGGGCCTGTAGACGCCTATACGGCAGAACTTGGGGTCTAAACCCCAGAATGATACACTGGCTGTACACCATGATGGTAAGACCCATCATCACGTACGCCTCCATCGTGTGGTGGCCAAAAGTACTTGAACGTACTACGGCTAACAGACTCCAAAAGCTACAACGTGTGGCATGTCTGGGAATAACTGGTGCCATGCGCACATGTCCTACGACAGCACTTGAAGCCATCATTGGACTGTCACCATTACATGTATTCATTCAGAAAACAGCTGCTAGATGCGCTATCAAGCTTCAGCTTGAATACAAGTATAACTCAAATGACCATGTGGGTCACTTGAAAATACTCAACTCAATCCAAAATTTGGACATGTTTCTCACCATCCCTGACTTAATGGTAAGGGAATATAGCTTCGATAAACTATTTGAGGTGGAAATACTAGACCGTTCTAAATGGGTCTCGGGAGTTCCAGCTGTGGACTCAAAAAGTCTGGTATGGTACACCGACGGATCAAGGATGGAGTCGGGAGTTGGTGCTGGTGTCTTTGGACCCAATACCAGGGTCTCGATACCTATGGGGATGTGCCCCACAGTGTTCCAGGCGGAAATCCATGCCATTGAGATCTGCGCTATCTTAAACTCCAACAAAGGAATTAAGGGCGCTAAGATACATATCTTTTCTGACAGTCAGGCGGCACTTCAGGCACTGTCGTCCAACACAACAGACTCTCTGACTGTAAGAAACTGCTGCTGTGCCTTACAAAAGCTAGCCAAACACAACAAAGTGAAACTCGGATGGGTGCCTGGCCACCGAGGTTTTGTAGGGAATGAATCCGCAGATGAGCTCGCCAGAGCTGGTTCTGAGGCCGCTTTTATCGGTCCCGAACCTTACTGCAGTGTCAACTGGACTACTGCTCTAGGGCTTATCAAAGATTGGGAGCAAGAGACTCGCCTTAAACAGTGGGAAAGCGCCCCCGGTCTGAGACAGTCCAAACGCTTGATTAAGCCCTACTCCTATAAGGAAATCCTTACTCTAAATAAGGAAAACATTAGATTGCTGGTGGGCTTTCTCACTGGCCACTGCGGGCTGAGATACCATCTCAACAAAATGAATCTTAGCCCAACGACAGAATGTAGATTCTGCATGGAGGACGAGGAAACCTCAGAACACATACTCTGTGAATGCCCGGCTCTGCATTGGTTGAGACGACGCATTCTCCACAGAGAGGTGTTATCACTGGTGGAGCTTCGCAACTCTACCACCAAAGACGTGCTGAGTTTCATTAGGGAAGTCAGTCGCCTCCTGGTATAAGACAACCTTGTGACACAAAAGATCTCTTAGGTCGCAGTGTCGGCCCTTGGGCAAGGGTTATTTAAATTAAAAAATACTATAGTTGTGTTAGCTTGCAGTCGGCTCTTGAGTCTATACATTGTGCCGTTGCGATTTGCAAGAATACTTATGTGTTTATTGATTTCTCATACTCTATTGTATGTTTTTCATGGTGAGCCTTCTCAGTTGCTTTAAGTTTTTATTATTTTAAAGTTATTGAAGGGACAAGACGAATTTTTTGGGGCTCTGGCTTGAATCTCTCACTGAAATTATTTTCAAGATAATATCTAGCACCTTTCAATATTTATAATGGCTTCTACAAAGAAAAGGAAGCACGTAACTTTGACACTTTCTGAGAAATGTAAAATATTGGGTAATATTGAAACTGGCAAATCAGTTAGGCAAGTGTCTGAAATTTTTAAAGTCTCGAAGTTAACCGTTTTCGACATAAAAGCCAATAAGAAGAAAATTCGCAAATTTGTATCTAACACATTCCAGGGATCTGGTAAGCTAAAAATTTAAGTTCTAAGAATATTTACCCACATTTCAAAAATATTTTACTATATCCAGGGAAGAGAAAGATGATCAGACAAGGTGAACATCCAGCGGTGGATGAAGCTTTGATGATATGGTTTATCCAATAAAGGAATCATCATGTGCCAATTTCAACAGATATGATTCAAACCAAAGCCATATTTTTTTACAAGGAGATGAGAGGAAAAGAAAATTTTGCAGCAAGTTCTGGTTGGTTGGAAAAATTTAAATTTGTGGCGAAAAAGTATCAAGCGACATTGCCGCTGTTAAGCCTTTTCAAGAAAATTTTTTAAAAGTGATTCAAGAAATGAACTTATGTGAAGAACAGGTTTATAATGTTGATGAGTCAGCTGCCTTTTGGAGGGTTCTTCCGGGAACGACATGGGTTCATGCGAATGAAAAATCTGCTCCTGGCAGAAAAATATCCAAAGACCGCGTTACTTTTATGGCATGTTCTAACGCTGCAGGAACTCATAAGCTCCTCCTCTTAGTAATGGGAAAATCAGTTAATCCGAGGGCCTTTAAGAACGTTACTCTTCCAGTAGCATATAAAGCTACTAAAAAAGGATAGATGTCCACAATGATTTTTTCGGATTGGTTCAAGAATAATTTTATTCCAAGTGTGAAAAGGTTTTTGACAGAGATTAACAAGCCATTGAAAGCACTTGAATTGTTTATTTCAGAAACAACATAAGTCAGATTTTTTCAATTTTCTTTTTTTTGCAAATTTCTCATTTTTATATAGTTATTCATGTTTTCGAGAAAAACTGCACATGTCAGACCCCTCAAAGTACGAAAACTGAGAGTACTATTTCAGTGTTTTGAAGAGAAACAAGATAAGTCATTGACTTATGCTGTTTCTCCACAAAATTTCCCATCTCATGTATACCTGTACAGGAAACGTTCTACTTAAGACAACTTACTGTAGAGATCTTCTTGACAACACCGCAACTATTTTTGTTCACCATGATCGCTGGAAAGGGTCCAAATGAAGTCTGCTCTTTTTTAAATCAATTTTTTGAAAGTAAAATGAAGGACGTCCAGCAGTTGCATATTTTTTCGATGGCTGTGGTGGTCAAAATAAAAATCACACAATGATAAGGTTTTTGTCATCTTTAGTATCCTTAAAAAGTTTCAAGAATGTCGAACAGTATTTTCGTATACGAGGACATTCTTTTTTACCATGTGATAGAGACTTCGCAGTCTTAAAACGTAAAATTAAAAAAAGGTGATAGAATTTACACTGTTCAAGAATATGCCAATTTGATACTATCTTCTTCAGTATCAAAAAAATTCTCGGTCATTTTTCCAAAAACGATAGACAGTATCGACTAGAAAAGCTAGTGGCCACGCTTTTATAAAAGAAACATGCTTTCACTGGAGTCTATTGGAAGACAGGTGGCCAGAGAAAAGTATACGTTTACTATAAGTGAATTTTCTCATTTTTCCCACTTGGATTGCTCTGATAAAACTGCTGTTGCGAGAAATTTTATTAATGGTTTTACAAGCCATACATTTAACCTGGGAAATCTTCACAGAGATGAACTGGAAACTCTGCCGCAAACCCTTGCTTATCCCTCTGGAAAGGTGGCAATCAATATTAAGAAGATGAATGATATAAAAAAAAACTTAATTCTTATCTACCAGGAGACATTAACATTCAAGAATATTATGATGAAATCTTTGCTTGGCCAACTTGTGAAAAAGATTCTAATCCAATTGATACAGATCAATAGTATTTCTTTATTTTATTTTTTAAAAATGTTTTCTTATTTAAAGCTTTTAATAAATAATAAAAAAATATAAACAAAAGTTTCTAAAGTTTCAAAAGTATCTAATCCAATCCAGATCAATACTATTTTCTCAATATTTTTGTAAACCTTTTTTTCTTGTTTAAAGCTTATAATAAATAATAAAATAATTAAAAACTAAAGGTTCAATAGATTCTTATCCAATCAATACAAATCAATATTATTTTTTTTATATTTTTGTAAACATTTTTTCTTGCTTAAAGCTTATAATAAATAATAAAAACAAATTAAAGTAAAAGCTTTTATCGAAAAAAGTTCGTTTATTTCAGAAACGACATATAATTCAAGCGACATTTTTGCTGTTTTTAAGTGCATCTTAAGCCAAATTATAACTTAGCATACTCACAACTTGTAGTGTTGTGGAATTTTTTCGCATAAAACAGTTTTTTGTTGCTCCTGAAAAGTTAATGCTCATTGACTTATGTTATTTCTGAAATAAACGATTCACTTTTAGTTTTGGATAATGCCACCTCTCATCCTAAAGAGGACGAAATAAAATTTGATACAAATTTCAGAGTCTTATTTTTACCGACTAATTGTACGGCAGTATTGCAGCCGATGGATCAAAATTTAATCCAGAATATAAAGGTAGCATATAGAAAGCAGCTGTTGACTCACATTCTACTGGAAGATGATAAAAACATAGCAGGATTCTTAAAAAAATCAATTTGCGAGATGCGGTTTGCTTTTTGGATTTGGTTTGGAGAGGTATTAAAGAGAAAAATATTAAAAAGAGTTGGTCAATGTTATGGCCAGAATTGGCATCCCAATGGGATAATGAAGACTTTTTACCACTTTCACAGCTACGACAACAAATTGACTTTGATTCTGGCTCTGATTCTTCGCTTGCTGATTTAAACAGAATTCATGGCATAATTAGAATCATTGATCCAAATGCTAGCACATCTATAGATGAAATAAATAAATGGGCAACTGGTGAAATTGAATTGTTCTATGACTTTTCTGATGAAGATATTATTCAGTCCGCCTTACAAATCAGTGTAGAAGATAACAATATAAACAACGAAGTTTCGAAAATTTCAAACAATGAAGCAAGGAAATTGTTTTCCAGGAGCATTCAGTGGGCAGAACAAAACAATGTATCTCAAATGGATATCCTTTTACTAAAGCGGTTACGCGAAAAAGCCGAAAAGATGTTTTTAGGAAAAGCGTTTCAGCTAAAAATAAACACTTTCTTTCCTGCTCTTTAAAGATTTTCGAAATGCGTACATCGTGCATGCATATAAATTTCTATTTGCAATACAAGGTGTTTGAAAAGTTGTCGGCTGTCCACTTCATTTTATTTTTTTCTCTATATTCCGGACGTCTCGCTATTCCGAACACACCCGAAGCTTTATGTGTCCGGACTAGGGAGGTTGTACTGTATTCCAATATGATTATTAATAAAAAACAAATTCGACACCGTTCGATTTGCACTAGTATCGGGACAACAGAATTTCCGGATTGTTTTTTTAGTATCCGGACACGAATGTTTTGTATGAAGTTTTAGTCCTTTTTTGCCTTTGTAAAATGAAACACTGAATTTCTTAAATCCGTTTTATATGGTAGCCACCATATCAATTATTTTTATGATTGTATCATTCAAAAGGGGAGAGACGTTTCTTTTTTTTAATGTGTGTCCCAAATTTGTTGATTGCCAATCACGTATTGTTTTTTTTAAATCGGATTTCAGGGGCTTAAAAAACACTAACGTCCGCCGGCTGGGCTGCATAATGTGGGTGGTATTCGGTGGCAACGCATACAAAATATTTTCGTTATTGTTGCAAAACTCACTGAGTTCCAGGGTTAACTTGTGACTTGTGTCCATCGTCAAACAATATTACGGGCCGTTCCACGTTATCAGTCAGTAAGTGCTTGTGAACACAGTTGGCGACATACTCAAAAAATGTTTCGCCCAAAAACCATGATTTTGGCATACTGTCAACGATATCTTTTTGCGGACGCGGACAAAAAGCTTTCCGTCTGCTAAAAAAACGATTAACACCGTTAGCGTCTCTTTCGCGTTCACAGCAGCAATTTGATTCATGTTCTTGTATCCTTTGGGGGCTATAACTTTGCAAATTTTTGGGCAGAGACCCATCATCATCACCATTTTATTTTAATTTCGGGTCATTCATGATGTGCTCCTGACTAATGCTCTTTAAGTAGTCATCAAGTTCCATAAACCATTTTAATATGGTCTCCTGGGTGACTAGGACTACTGCTGCTTTCCGCTTCTCTCATTGATAATGAAGGGTTCCGCTTCATGAAAGCTCGCACCCATGTTTTTGCAGGGCGATCGTTTTTAAACGGTGTTATTCGGTTCGAATCTTTTATGATTTTTTGAACAGTATTTAACAAATCGTCCATTTTAATGGGAAACTCCACACTTGCAGAGATCGGTACACCACTTAGCAATCTGTTCCTCCTCTTCAGATGTCAAATAAAGATCTGGGCCCATTTTCAATGCGCTTTCACCGATTAATCTTTTGTCGTTTTTTGTTTTCTTTTTTTATAATTTGCTGACGCTAAAGGTTTTTTTTCTTATTACAGTACCCTTATAGTGCTAAGTACACAGTGTAAGCATTTGTGTTTAACAGCAAGCAGCACCTGGCAATATCGTATTTCAATGCATGCTTTTCGGTGCTACTTACTATTAGAAGGAATTGAGAGATAGGAAAGAAGTGTTTGGGTGCAGTTGTAGGGTTTTTCTCCACGGGTGGTGTCTAAGTTGCTTAGGGAGATTACGATTTCAGGTATCCGATATAAAATAATGGACTTGGCCGGAATTCGAACGCACGACCTTCCATTCGGTAAGCGAATAGACTTTTTTTAACTTTGAAATTCATTTTTTATTCATTGTTAAATATCTACTTACATACTAGACAAAAATGATTAAATCTAACTTAAAATTAACAGGATACTTACTCTTATTTATTGGTCCTTATGCGGACGCTCTAAGCTTAACTATCACCTTATAATTATTGCCCTTCGCCCTAAAAACTATTTTACGAACTAATTACTTACATTTGTATTCCTCGAGAAAATTTAATAAAGCTCGGTATCATTATTGAGATTTTATATTTTTATATAAAACAAATTACAAACTACATATTCTACTTACTTAAACTACTTAACGTATTCTAACTATAATTAGGATTCTGAGCACTCGTTGCCTTGCGCAACAAGTGGTCAAAATCCCAACTGCTTTCCGAGCGCCTGGCAGTCGTTAACGTGCACAAGGCGCCGTCCGGATACTAGTGCATCTACCCCATGTTCATATCATATCCACCTTTTGCTTTAACTAAACATCCATACAATTTTATAGTTCCTCCAAAATTGACTTTTAAAAGAAAACAATTATGAAACCCTAAAATTCCAATCTCCTTTGCTTGGGGATATTTGTAAGATTTTGTTTACTATTGATTTGATCAGCAAATTTAAATATTTTTTTTTTATTCCATAGCTTTTGCAAAATTGTTTTCAGTTACTTGTAGTGAATCAGGGATGATGTATTCTTTAGAGATCTATACTAGTATTGGGATTGGGTCCAAAATTCAGAAAAAAAACTTAATTCCTATTTCCGTATCTTGAGTGGTCCCATGATTAAAAGGATTTTCCCCTTTCATCCGCAGGGCTTAGCCCCTCATGCAACATTGTTGCCAGGAAGATGGCCTACAAAATTAAATGGGATAATGCCTAGAAATACATCATTTTGTCATCCTAATAGGCAGGCAGCTAATGCCCTAGCATCTGACAGTGAACTTGTTAACTGCCAGGACATCTGTAGGTATATACAGAAGGAAAACTTTGTATATCTTTTGGATCGAATTGCGAGAGATAACTTTCCGGAAGAATAAATTTACAACAATTTAAGAGTAGAAGCCACACTGAATGCAGTGACAAAAGAATATATAAAAAAGAGGAGGCTCCTGTGTATGTTTATACGCAAACATCCCTATTTACATAAAATGAATATTTAACTAGTTGTTGTTGTTGTTAGACCTAACTAATGGTTTGTTCACTACTTAAATGAAACTCCTATTAATAAATCATTTTCAGAATTAATTAGCTACGTAGAAACTGTCAAAAACTAACTCGCCATTGTATGGTATTCAACGAGTTGATAAATTTGAAATAAATGTTCGATGATTCGAATGAACGAAGGGTCGTGTGTTTCAAAATTGTGAAAATAATTGGTGCCTTGTATTTTTGTGAAGAAATTGTTAGAGGAATTCAGACTTTGGAAGCCGTTTACGCTATGCATCAGAGAAGCTAATTGTGTGTATATTGAGTTCTATTTAAATCTAAGCAGACAAGCTTTCTTGTTCTGGAGAAAATAGTGCGAAGGGCAGGTGTCAACACGGAAGGCACTATCTTTAATAGATCCGTCCAGCTACTGGGGACGATATCGACATCATCGGCCGTTCCCAGCGTGCCGTGTTAGAGGCTTTCACAGCGATTGAAGAACAGGCCAATTTGGTTGGCCTTGAAGTAAACGAGGATAAGACCAAGTACATGCTATCAACAAACAAACAAACATCTGTCCACCGCCAATGACAAAACGTCACTGCTGATAGCAATAACTTCGAGGTAGTTAAGGACTGCATCTCCCTAGGAGTAAACATCAACTCCACGAATGACACACGATGTGTATTCAATTCAATTCAATTCAAAAATTTATTTGTAGAGTACAAGTAAGACCAAGTGTCTTTTATAGTACATTAAGAAATTAAATAAAAGAAAAAACATAGTTACTAAGAGAAGTTAAGTTTAAAATAAAAATTAAATGAATTTTAAATGATTATGGTAGGTAGGTAGGTGTGGCGGTTTGATAAGACAAACCCAATTAGCACTGAGTGCCGTTTTGTTACCACAAACTCACGTGAACCTGGGTATTATCGATTGGTGGGGGAGGCTAAATCCAACCTGCGGAGTTCAGGAAAGTTATCAGTTCCTTGATACTTTTCTCGGAGACTTCCTCAAGTGTATTGAAGAAGGGGCTTCCCAATGTTCGTAGTCTGGTCCTAGCTAAAGCCAGACAGGTACATAGAAAGTGAATTAGGGTTTCTTTTTCAGTTGTCACTTTGCAACTGCGGCAGTGTGTATTGTATGGGATGCCCAGCTTGGCCGCATGGTCACCTATAGGCCAGTGTCCCGTAAAGATCGCTGTTAGTCTTGCGATGTCTTTTCGGGTTCTACCTAGAAGGTCGGTTGTTTTTGCCTTGTTGTAGTTCGGCCACGTTTTCCTGGATATGACGCATGCAGTCAGCCTGCTCCATCTGAGGTTGGCTTTCTTAAGGTATTCTGCGGTGATATTTGCCTTAACTACTCCGAGCGGAATGTGGACTAGTTCCGCCAGAGAGCGGTGGAGAGCTGAGCCTTGCCTGGCCAGTTCGTCGGCGTGTTCGTTTCCATAAACGTTACTGTGCCCTGGAACCCAGATCAGGGTAACCTTGAACTTATCAAGCAGGGCCAGCTCATTACGGCATTCTAGTACTAACTCTTAGAGGATATAGTGACCGAAGCGATCGCTTTAATGGCAGCCTGGCTGTCAATAATTATGGCGATCCTTTGCCTCGGTGTTATATTGGAGTGAGGTTTGATCTGGCGACAGGCTTCACGGATAGCAAGTAGCTCCGCCTGGAAGACGCTTGCAGTATCCGGAAGTCTGTACGATTTGGCGATGTTTAAGGATTCCGAAAAAACTCCCGCACCCACGCCGCAGTCCATTTTTGAACCGTCGGTGTAGATTGTTTGATCGAAATCCCTTGTCACTTGTCCATTTTGCCATTCTGATCTGGTAGGGATTTGAACGGCGAAATGTTTTGTGAAAGACATTCTGGGAATGATGTAGTCTGTTGAAGGCGGAACTAGTTGTCTAGGTAGAGAATCTAGAATACTACTGTGGCCGTAGGGTTTCGCAGTCCAGCATCCAGACTCTCTGAGCCTGATCGCGCTATGTGCTGTGATGTTTGTTATATGTAGATCAAGAGGTAAAAGATGCAGTAAGACTGTGAGTCCGTCTGACGGTGTTGACCGTAGAGCTCCCGTTGCTCCTATGCATGTTTGCATAAGTTTGGTAATATTGTAATTTTTCTTTAGAGCCGGCCACCATACTATTGACCCATACGTGAGGATTGGTCGTACCACGGCTGTGTACATCCACAGGGTCAATTTTGGTTGCAGGCCCCACTTTTTTCCGAAGGTTCTGCTGCAGGCATAGAATGCTATACATGCCTTCTTTACCCGTTGTTCTATGTTTATTTTCCAGTTGAATTTAGGATCTAGGATAACTCCTAAATACCTGGCACTGGTTAAAAAGGGGTAGGGGTGTGCCGTTTAGGCGAGGAAGCGTAAAGTCAGGTAATTTGGTTTTGGTGGTGAAGAGCATCAGCACAGTTTTTCCAGTTTAAATGATTATACAATTAAAAAAATTTAAATACATATTTGGAGAAAGGAAAGGCAGTCCCAAGAGAACAGAAAAGAGGAGAAAATTAGGATTGTATTGTATTGAATTGTATTTATTGCAGCAGAATATTTATACATTATTTCCTTAAACTATATTGCACAATTTACAGAGTTATGGTATAAAACTACCTTACTACTGATAATCTTTTAGACATTTTAATAAAGAAGAAGAACTAATTAACAAAGTATTTGAAGGAAAAGCTACAAGAAAAAACCTTCATTAGAAAAAAAAAAAAACAGAAAAATAATTAAACAACGATAATAATATACAACGTAGATTGAAAAGAAGAAGGGTGGACGGTGCGGGACCTTTTTCAAACCAAGCTTTAAGTTTTACATATAAAAAACAAACTAAACATGATTATAATTTACATCAATGTGAATAAATAAATGAATAACTAAATATCAAAGGGAAATCTAATAAATTAACATGAAAGCAAAATAAACGATAAACGAAATAAATAAAATAAATAAGTACAATGAACAGGTAAGAAAATAAATATAATATATTGAATAAATAAATATAATAAATAAATAAATATAATAAGTTAATTGATACAATAAATAAATAAATTAAAATTATAAAATAAGAATAAATAAATAAAGTACATAATAAAATATAACAACAAGTAAGTAAATATAATAAACAAAATTAATAATTACAAAAAATCATATAATAAATAAATAAATAATTACAAAAAATCATACAAATAGTGAATAAAGGAAATAAATAATTAAGTTTAATATCACATAATAATTTATATTTTAAATAAAAGAACTATAACTATAAAGCTAGGTTTGAAATTAGAGAGTTATCTGAAGATAAGCAAGATGTAAGATCACGTTCATTAAGTTTGGCAATTCTAGTTGATACCATTTCCGTATTTGAAATATCGTGAAGTTCAGCTATTGAAAATGGCCATGGAAGCTTAAGGATCATTTTCAAAAGCTTGTTTTGAGCTACTCGGAGTCTGCTAATATGACTAGCTGCCAGTGGCGAGGCGCCCATATAACTCGATTCACGCCGGGTTACCTTTTAAAATTCTACCTTTCAACAATGTGTCAATCCAACAAGCAACATGCATCTTAGTGTGTGTATATAAACATAAGATTTGTATGTTTCCTACACCTGCACTTGCAAGCAACAAATTCTACCAACCCACCACCTGCTATTCACCTGCTCTCATATCGTTCTACTGCTCTACGCACACAAATACTCACACCATTGCATGCCTATTCTCCAACATCACATACTAATCTCCATACCCCATAAGAAACACATACGCAAAGCGATAGCAAAACAAAGCATAGTAACCCGGAAATTTTCGCGTTTTGAAATATGTGTCTGGTTAGAACAAATTGGCGTTCTTTCCTTGTTTTCCCCTTATCGTTCACCGCGTTTGACTCCTCTCTGTTTGATACACGCTTCCTTATGGAAAAATATAACCCGCTTTTCAGCGACTTATTTGGCGAGTTTTGTACGTAGCTGAGGTGAGTTCTGTTTGAAAAATTCAGTTGTGAAGCAGACTGCGATGTGTAACTTAAAGTAATATTGAGTGGAATTATTGTTGTGCAATATATAATTATTTAAAGTGATCGAAAACAGTGAAAAGTGTGAGAGGTGTGAAAAGTTTAAATTGTTTTGTTTTCAGTTAGATTCAGCAAAGGAGAAAATGGCATTATTAACAGTAAATTGTTGTTTAGTAGATTTGCTTTTGGAAGAAGAAAATTATTTTTGTAAGTTGAGTTTTCTTTAAAAAAAAAGTTATAGAGATAGGACGCTCTACTCCTTCTATGAAAATAGATTATAAGCGCACGGATGGTTTTGTTTCGCATTTCAACGCATCCATATACGAGTATCAAAAATATACTTGGTTGACTGGTAGTTGCAAGCTCAATAAAATGTTTTGTTTTCCTTGCCTCCTTTTTTCTAATTCTCCTAGTGTTTGGAGTCGCACGGGCTACGCTGACATAAACAATTTAATTAATTCGGCAAATAAACATGTCAGAAGGAAAAACACTATCGTAGCTGTTTATCTTTGCACGAATTCGGTACTGATCGTATTGAAACCTCGTTAGGTAATTCCTTTGTAGCTCACAACAAAAAAGTTGATAGAAACCGTAAACTAATGGAACGTTTTATAGATACGGTAGTTCTTTTAGGCAAACAGGAACAAGCATTTCGGGGTCATAATGCAAAGCCAGATTCTAATAATCGTGGCAATTATGTCAAAACACTTTCATACTTATCTAAGTATGACCAGTTAATGGACTCTCATTTGGAACAGTGTTCAAGTGCACGTAATCCGCTTTTTTCGGGGCTATCAAATGACATCCAAAACGACTTAATACAAAGTATAGCCGCAGTGATCAAATGCGAAATTAAAGTAGAAATAAGTGAAACGCGATTTGTGTCCATCATGATTGATGAAACACCAGACATGAGCCATAGGGAGCAACTTAGTGCCGTTTTGCGTTACTTATCGGAGGAAGGAGTAGAGGAAAGGTTTCTTGGGTTTTTTGACGTGAGTGAGAGTCGAAATGCCGATGAGGTCTCAAAACACATTTTCAATATACTTGATGTATACGGTTGCAAGGAGAAATTAGTTGGGCAATCTTACGATGGGGCCGCGGTTATGTCAGGGGAAGTAGGTGGTGTTAAAAAAAAAGTCCTGGATGCTTATTTTATTCCTTGCTACGCACATGTTTTAAATTTGGTGTTATCTCAATCACTGGAAAACATACCTGAATTGAAAGTTTTTTTTGGCAATATAAACACAATAGTACGCTTCTTTAATAAATCAACTGAACGTTTAGAATATTTTAAAACAAATAGCAAACAGACGCCTGCCGGGAGTATCAGAAACTCGCTGGCATTACCATTCCCGAATAGTTAACGTTATTTTTAACTGTAGATTAGATATTATTGAAACTTTTAAGCAAATATTAGACCATCCAAAAGAATGGGACACTGACGCACTTTCAATGGCCGAAAGTTTATTGCTTAAGTTAGAAGGGAAAGATTTTTGCTTTTTACTGCACGCGGTTTCCGAAATATTTGCTAAAACCGATGTATTGTTTAATTTAATACAAAATAAACAAACAGATGTTGAAGTGGCTAAGCGAGAAATCGAGTGTTTTGAGTCTTGGCTTTCTACTGAGTTTCTAAACAAATTTGATTTAATTTTTGAAAGTATTAATGATTGTGCTGAACCTCCGCGGAAACGCCGATTACTTGATTTTGATTTAAAGACTCACTATAAGCGCATTTTTGTAGAAATAAAGGACAATATTATATCTCAAATTAAGACACGATATAAATCTTTCACGGATTTAATTTTTTTGGATTTACTCAATAAATCAAAATACAGTCGTTTTGCTCAGTCAAGCCCAGATGATAAAATATCTTCGGTGATTAACTTTTTCCCTGGAATTTTCGATTTTGCAGGTTTAAAAAATGAGCTGAAAGTTCTCTATACTACGTCTTCACTTCAACCCCTTGACGTTTTATCCCTCTATAAACATTTAAGAAGTGAAATATTGTGTGAAACATTTCCCCAAATCTTAAAATTAAGTGGACTATTTTTAACACTACCAATGACTGTTGCTTCCGTGGAGAGATCTTTTTCCACTCTGAAAAGAGTTCATACATATTTGAGAAATTCTCAAGGAGAAGACAGGCTTTCGGATTTAGCACTTTTATCCATAGAAAAGCGACTCCATTTAAAAATAAAAAGTAGGCCTAACTTTTATGAAAGATTTCTTGCAGAATACGTGAAAAAAGGTAGAAGAATGGACTTAGAGTACAAATAAAAAAAAATATTTAACAAAACTTTTCACATTTTTTTCCAAATTCTACTGTTTTTGATTTTAAAAAATATTAATCATTAATATTTTCTCTTTTTAACTTTGTACAAAAACTATTTTTAAAATATTTTTATATATTAAAATATTTTTATATATTATAGATATAAAATCTATACATTTTTGTAAATATTTTGCGTGAAGCTTTTTAAATTAAATTTGTATTTATGTATTTATTTATTTAACAAACCACGATTTATGAAGTTCCTTTTTTTTATTACTTACTATCAATTTTCTTTAAGGTACAGCATTTGCATCTGCCAAAAAGGTTTTTTTCGAAGCCACTTTTATTATACTTTAGGTTCATTGTAAATTTAAGCTTAAATGACTTGAAGTATAAAAAATTGGCTTGAATTGCTTTACTTCTATGCGATTTGCAGTACACAATATAATTTGAGAAAGCGTTTGCAGGTGCATATTTTTTCCGACTTACCATTTAACATTTTCCACGCCACGCCACTGCTAGCAGCACATTTACCCCATGCTGGTGAACCATAAAACATAATGGATAACGAGTTTTAGTGGTTATATTGATCCTTTTAATTACTTCTTGTACATGCATGCCAAAGGTTAAAGTTTTATCAAGATGGACTCCAAGATACTTAGCACTTGAACGCCATTCAGTGTTTACACCATTTACTTGAAGATTGTTGCTCGGAAGGAAATAGGCTTCTCTTTTTCGTGTCAAAAAGATAACCTGTGTCTTTTAGGCATTTATTCTAATCTTCCAGTCGAAAAGGTAATTTTGAATGATATTTAGTGCAGATTGCAAATTTGTTTCAATGTTGAAACCAACTGAATCTGACGAGAAGATACAGGTGTCATCGGCAAATATTGCTTTTTCGCAGTTGTTTAAACATGGGAAATCGTAAGTGAAAATAGATTGGACCAAGCACCGATCCTTGAGGTACACCTGCTGAAATGTTATAAATATCAGAGTACCAATTATTTATCGAAACCTTGAATTTCCTTTCAAACAGAAATTATTGAATTGTTTTGATTAAGTACATAGGAAACTGAAGTCTAAGAAGTTTATGTAATAAAGCATCATGCCAAACTGTATCGAATGCTTTCTCGACATCAAGAAGTACCATTCCTGTACTTTTTCCTGTGCTAAAATTTGTTTTTACATATTTTGTTATTCCATGAACTTGGTGGACTGTACTATGATGAGCCCTAAAACCAAATTGTTCAAGTGGTAAAGTGTTATGACTTGTTATTTGAGAAACAATTCTACTTTTAATAATTTGCTCAAAACATTTACTTAGCGAGCTTAACAAACTTATTGGTCTATAGATGCTTGGTATGTTTGCGCTTTTACCAGGCTTTAAAATTGGTATAATCTTAGCTGTTTTCCATGCATTAGGAAAGTAACTTGACTTCAGACAACAGTTAAATAGTAGTTGTAAATAATTGATTCCCGATTTCGGCAAGTTCTTAAGATACGAGTATACATTTTTAATGCAATCAAAACCTGCAGATTTTCTTGATTTCAGATTCAAAATTACATTGCTGACATCTTCAAAAGTAGCATCTACGTGAGTGTCATTTGAAGAACTTACATTTATGGTATTCATTGAGTCACTGACAACTGATTCGACAGCGGTATTGCAAGGAGTACTGCCAGTTAGCAAATGGTTATCGTAGAAAGTTTCTGCTAGGATATTTGCCTTTTCAGTACTAGAGACCATTACTTGGCTTCCTACTTTAGGAGCTGGAATTTGAGTGTTCTTTTTTTTAATTATTTTTACTATGTTCCAAAATGGTTTGCTTCCTTTATCTAAACTCTGTAGTATATGATTCCAAGATCGATTCCTGAAAGTTGAGATTGAATCTTTTATTAAGACATTAAGAATCTTAACTTCAGAACTATAGAAAGGTTCTCTTGTTCTAATCCATTTTCTCCGATTACTATTACGGATTTTTATTAGTTGAAGGATGTTAATAGGTAATTCGTTTGCAATATGAGAATGAATTTCTTTTTTATGAACTGCCTTTTCAATACTTTCTTCTACAGCTTTCGTAAAACAAGAAATACTAAGGTCTATTTGTTGTTGATTGACTACTTCAGCCAAAGGTGCATGGACATTTGGTAACATGGATCGGAATTCTCTTTTATATGTTTTCCAGTTTGCATTTTTAATGTCTAGAATTTCATTGGTTATTTGCAAAGGCGATGTTAAAGGACTAATTAGGATAGATAAAGAATAGTAGAGTGAAGTAAGTGAGAAAAGAAGAATATGCAGTGATTACAATTAGGCGAAGTGTGCAAATAGAGCTCTTTTAAATTGTTCAGCTCCTATTATCTGTTTAATGGCTACAGGTAGAGAGTTCCAAAGTCTGGCAGTGTGGACTAGAAAGAGGCGCGACGTATTCAAGTAGTTGGAAGGTGACGGTATATGTAAGATTAAAAGTTCGCTGCGACTGAACAAATTGTAATTTCTGGAAAAGATAGGGCGGAGACTGGTCACGTATGATCTTGTGCATGAACACACAACATCTTATTTGCCAAAAATCCTGAAGGGAACAGCCGAGGACGAGCTTGTGGTAACTGGATATATGTTCATATCTTTTTATTCCAAATACATATCGCACCATGTCATTAAAAGCAACAAGTAGTTTGTGCTGAGAACGGGAATCTAATTTTGGATACACAACAATGGCATAGTCAAAGATGACTTAATCAACCTTAATTTAGTATCAACGGGTGTGAAACTAGAAAATAAATACAGCACACGTAAACCTGCTATATACGTCCCACAATATAATTTGCATGGTCAATAGCGAAAGAGATCGATTCAATTTGTACCCAAGGTTTGTTACAGTATCTGAAAACTTAAGCATCGTAGAATTTAGATAAACAGGCGGTATCGCTTCAGTGTCGTACAATGTTTTTGAAATCAGAATCAATTATTGACTTTTCATTGGGTTTAAGATCAGACCATTATTTTGAGACCATTTAACTATTGAGGAGAGATCAGAATTAAATCTACTCGCGAGATCCTCAACCAGTCCAATTGGCCGAGAAAGGTTTATCTGTGCGTCGTTAGCATAAAGATGAATAGATGCATTGCAGCATGCTTGAGGAAGGTCATTTATATACAAACAAAAAAGGATTGAACCCTGCGGCACTCCAGAAAGGATACTTTTTGGTTGAGAATATTTTTGGTCAACAAAAACCCTTTGAGAGCGATTTGAAAGATAGTTTCTTATTAGACACAAAGAGTGCTCCCTAAAACCAAAGTAAAGCTTTAATTTCCTACATAAAATGTCATGATTTGCCGTGTCAAAGGCTTTAGAGAAGTCAAGTAAGCAGAACAGCGTAAGATAGTCCTTATCATATTCTACTCTGATGTCGTCAAGAACTTTGACCAAAACCGTCGAGCAGCTATGTTGGGTACGGAAACCAGACTGCAGAGGCATCAAGAAATTAAAACGATTAAGGTGATAAGAAATCAGCTTGGCAATGATTGTTTCAAAAACCTTAGACAGGCATGGTAAAATTCTTATGCGACGGAAATCGGAGGTCGATAAGGCTCTGGATTTTTTTGGCACAGGGATAATTTTTGCTCTTTTCCAGCAGCCAGGGAAAGTAGAGGAAGTAATACAAAAATTAATTAAATGTGTGACACAACTTATAATATGGGGAAGTAACATTTTAACGAAGCGCAGATGTAATCCATCCTCACCAATTGCATTCGACTTAAGATTTCGGATATAATGTATCACATCCGCTTCCGTGACACCTTCAAAATCCAAGCCAAGAGGTGAATCAAAAAAGAGATGAACATTCGGGACAAAAGAGGAGTTGCTACCTGGATTGGAGAAAAGAGCGCAATTAAGTTCATCAACATCAGGTAAATTAGTTGATATATTATTTTTTCCTAGTCCGATAAACCGTAAATTGCTCCCGAGCTTTTTTGAAGGTTGGTCGGTACTCAGTTTGGATAGAAAATATCTTTTCTTTGCCATTCTGGTGACAGATGAGGAGTAATTTCTGGCTCTACAATATGCCTCCCAATTTGGAGTAGTACGTATTAGCTTCCATTTGGAATACAGTTTTCGACGAGATTTCATGGTCATATTTTATTGCGCACTAGTACAGTTTTAACGGGAACATACATATCAAAGAGATCATTTATTATTCCCTGAACAAGTTCTACCTTTCCATTAACTTGCATCATATTGATGGATGTTATTATTTATTTATGTGAAATCCCGAAATTGAAAAGATTCCTGCAACGAAGCGCATGGATGTAGTCCAAAAAGCTAAATCACGTCGACTACATTCGCTCGGCCACATTGAGCGAATGGAAAATAATGCTCCAGCCAAGAGGATCTTCGACTCCCAGCCCGCTGATTCAAGACTGCAAGGAAGACCGAACCTCCGTTTTAAAGACCAAGCCATCGCGGATGCCAGAGCACTTGGTCTGGAGACCAACGACCATAAAACCTCGAGTTAATCGGTTCTCGTCAGATCACCGCAATTAAACGACGTTGGGCGCGGTTAGTACGTAGATGGAGGACCGTTTGAGAACAACCGCGTGTCGTTGGCCAGCCCCATCTACAGAGTTAAGGTAGATAATACATACGTGGTATCACAATTGACCTAAATTGGTTTAACCCTCTACTGCATGAATTATTATATAAAGAGAAAAAAAATAAAATACTTTTTAAATAGCATCTTTGGGCTATTTTAAGACATCTTTTATTAAAAAACCAAAAAAAAAATCATTTGTTTAAATAATAAGAACTACAGGCCAAATATGGCTTCGTTTACATTAATGGTTGTAAAACTAGAACATTTTTGATTTCAGTTTAAGTAAATAAAATATATAAAAAAGCAGCAAAATATAAAGAAAAAAATATTTACAAACAAAACAGAACAATTCATTTAATAAATAAATAAATGAAACAAAACATAACAATTCATTGTATCATAAAAAAGTAAAATAATGGTTGAAAGTTGTGTGTTTATACGCCATGAAATTAAGAAAATCAATTTCTCTTTTCATTAATTTATTTATTATTATTCATCAATGGATTTACAATCTGCTGATAACAAAAGGTGTTACATTATTTATAATTATTTTAGTCTGGATCCTATACATTAAAAGTGGAATAAATTTTGAAGATTATTTTTGAAATTATCCCTGCTCATAGAAAGGTCGACTTCACTAAAAATAGAGTTATATAATGATGATGAACGAGTTACGGGATTATTTAAACCATAATTTGTACGATGAGTGGGAACATAGAACAGATCATTACGAAATCTCAGATTTCTTTCTGTAACGTACCAAGCAACTTGCGCAAGTAGTTCCTCAGATTTTATGCGATTATTTAAAATATCTCTTATAAAGAAAACGCATTGAGCCTGTCTGCGGCTTTTAAGGGTTTTTAAATCCAATAGCGCACATCAGATTCCTTAACGCAAAGCGAGTAAACCTTTTTTGTATCCTTTCTATTCTTATAATAGCGTTTTCGTAAAAAGGTGACCAAACGACACAGCAATAATCTAATATGGGCAACACTAACGACAAAAAAATTGCCTTCAAAGTATACACATCCTTAAAAACTCCTGAAGTTCGTTTGAGGAAACCTAACATAGAATTTGCTTTTGAAACAATAAAATCAATGTGGGCTGAAAACGTGATTTTGGAATCAAAGATAACACCAAGATCTTTCACCTCAGTGTCCCTTAAGAGTGGTTCAATTCCAAGCGAATAAGTAAATGTTAACGGAGTTAATGTTCTGTAAGCATTAAAAATTTTACATTTCGATATGTTAAGCT
Organism: Portevinia maculata; assembly: GCA_949715645.1. Taxonomy (NCBI): domain Eukaryota; kingdom Metazoa; phylum Arthropoda; class Insecta; order Diptera; family Syrphidae; genus Portevinia; species Portevinia maculata. The sequence continues at coordinate 13,230,322 of OX454526.1, forward strand.
CGAGATGGTTATATATGCACCAGTTTAAAAACAAATCAATATCGTTTTGAAAATTAACACAATCAATATCAGAAGATATTTGACTAAACAATTTAACGTCATCTGCATACATCAAACAGTCGCATGAATTCAGAATAACAGGAATATCATTTACAAACAAATCGAACAAAAGTGGTCCTAGGTGACTTCCTTGTGGAGGACCCGACTCCACCTCTATAAAAATTGATGTAAAACCATCAATCTGGACGACCTGCTTACGACCCGACAAGTAGGACCTCAACCATTTCAAAAAATTTACATTGAGTCCCAGTTTTAGAAGTTTATGCAATAATAGTCCATGATGAACTCTATCAAATGCCTTAACAAAACCTGTGTATAAGACATCGACCTGCTTTTTTTCTTCCATAGATGTTAAACAAAATTGGGAAATAAGGCACAAATTAGTCGAAGTTGATCGGCCACTTATAAATCCATGTTGTTTTGACGTTATCGATTCCTTGACTGTGCAAAATAGCCTCTGAGTCACAAACTTTTCGAATAACTTTGGTACGGAGGAAAGTTTGGATATTAGCATGTAATTTTTAACGAGGTGTTTTAGCCCACTTTTGTAAATTGGGTTAACAAACAATATCCAATCGTCAATGAAAAAAACAGTAGATAAGGATTTATTAAAAATAATTTTAAGAACGTAGGAAAGAGATGAGGCACATTTTGACAACAGGAGAGGAGGAATTTTATCCACTCCAGCTTTTTTAGTTGAATCGAGCTCAGTTAAACCATCAAGAACATCTTGTTCTGAAAAACTATTTAAATCGTAATCTGTAATGGGGGAAATGTGTGAAGTCATTAATATTGGAAATATCATCTGTATTATAATTAGATTGAAAGTATTTTGCAAATAGATTGCAAGACGATTGTATATCGCTTGACTTCTCATTATCAAGTTCCATCGCTTTTGGTAAGATGGAGCTTTTACGTTTGGTATTCAGAAAGATCCAAAAGGATTTACTATTCTTGTTGATATTGTTTTCAGCGGCACTTATGTACTGATGATATAAAAATTTGTTCAAAAAGTCAAATTCTCTTCGAAACTGAAGAAAGCGAGCACGATCCTCTAGTTTATTTGATGTTTTCGAGCGTTTAAATGCCTTATTCTTTACGTTTTCCAAATTTTTTAACCTTTTATTAAACCACGGGAGCTTAAAGTAAGATTTTTTGTTAAGAACCGGGACAAACTGTTCAATGCCATTAAAAATAACTTCTTTGAAGCTGGAATACATAGCGTTAAGAGATCTATTGCAAAGTCTATGTTCCCAGTCAATTGAGCTATAGAAATTATTTAATCCAGTGAAATTGGCCTTTTTGAAGTTGAAGTTTAAACAGTTTTGAGTTGAACATTCTTGGCTATATTCATAAAATTCAAAGATTACATAAACAGCTTTATGATGAATTTGATTGTTAACTAACGGAAAGTCTGATTCATATAAGAAGAATTTCATATCATTGTTACAAAAAACAAGATCAAGTGTTCTGTTTAATACATTTTTGGAATTATTAATTTGACATAAACCTAGCGAGGCTAAAGAATCAACAGCTTCGGTTTCGATCTCAGTGGAGACATTGTAACACAAATAAGCTTTACATTTTTGGAAAAAATTAAATGAACGAAAAGTACAGTCGTTTTGACAAATTTGGCGGTTCTTTTTTATTTGTGGGAAATGACCGACGTTTCCGAATCGAACTGATAACAATGGAAAATCTTCATGTCGTTCAGGGCGCTTTCTCTTTGGTGTTGAAGTCGCAGAAGATCCGAATCTAGATCCAATACAGGGTCGTCCACGTCTTTTCAAAGGTAGCTTTTTCTAGTTTAAAATCAAATAAAGGTACATCATGTTGACGATCTTGGATCGTAATTGTACGCGATATAAGCCCAACATCAAATCTAGCAAGTCGACACCACCCATATATTTGTTGTACCTAGACCTCAACAGGTTGTGGAGCAGAAATAATTGTATACTCCTTATCCTTTCTGGAGTAACGGCTCTTATTTATGCATTCATTCCAACATAAGGCGGCATTAAAGTTATTATTATTTTTTTTGTCAAACCAGGACACCAAACCCAATTTTACTCCACTGATAGTTGCCACTTTTTCAATCATACCTCCACGTCCTTGCTTCATAAGTTTTTCCTTCGGAATTCTGGAGTTTGGCACTCGGTTGAGTCTTATAGTCCCTTGTTTCAAAAGTCCACTTTTCAACGAATAAACCTGCAAATTTGGACTATTATACCAGTTGTCGAAGAAAATCTTGGGATTAGCATTTTTATGAACTGTTGAAGTAAGCCTTGTGACAACGCTACCACCGTCAGGATACTTATTGTTTTGGTGTCCGTTAAATAAATTAAAAGCGTAACTTAATCCCGAAATTCCACTATGGACTTGTCCTACCGTCTTATTCCAGTAATGTCTGGACGATGGAAGTTGACAACATGAATATCACCATCCCGATGAATTGTTCCATTTCGTTCTTTGTGATATTAACTGGCTTATTTATACCATCTTGGCGGGATTTTTTATTAGATTCCTCTATAATGAAGACCAACAAATCATCAGCAATTTTTTTTTTTAAAGTCCGACGGTGTCTCTAGTTTTTTTTACATATTCTGGAAGCTCGGCCGATCCCCATTTATGTGGCTTAGCTGGGTTATATTGCTTCAGTTCATGGCGGCATTTTGTCGGAATAATTTGTTCGTCTACGGCGAGGAACTCTGCTTTTGGAATCAACAGCAAACGTTCCCTTATTTTCTCCAAAAGGGGTCTTACTTTGTAGAGTTTGTCATGTCCTTCTGTTCCCAATGGTTTGAAGTTTTGATTATCGTTGAAATGCATTGACCTTTTGATAGTTTCCCACCTATTGCACGTTATTGTTTCATATGTCATTTGTTGTCCTACCGTCTTATTCCAGTAATGTCTGGACGATGGAAGTTGACAACAAGACATGAATATCACCATTCCGATGAATTGTTCCATTTCGTTCTTTGTGATATTAACTGGCTTATCTATATCATCTTGGCGGGATTTTTTATTAGATTCCTCTATAATGAAGGCCAACAAATCATCAACAATTTTTTTTTTTAAAGTCTGACGGTGTCTCTAGTTTTTTTACATATTCTGGAAGCTCGGCCGATCCTGCAAATTTGAAAAGCTCTTCATCGTAATCCGGAAGATGTCCCTTTCTCCATGTTACTTGTCTTTTTTTTGTCTTGCTTTTCACGGATTTTGATTTCAACGCTGCAAGAGGCCCATCATCTGAATCTGATTCCGTTTCCTCAACCGTAACGTTGACACTTCGATCATTGCTATGCAATTCTGTCTCCAACTCCACATCTGAATCTCCAGCCAATTCATCATCGCTTCGCGAAAAAAACATGTGCACCACAACAAGAGTCAACTGAACAAAATGTGTAGATTTACAACCCCTTTGCTGCATACGATATCTTATATCGTCGTTGGAAACGTTTCGGATGTGTGGAGATGTACAATAATTTTAGAGCATCGCCTAATCTTGTTACAAAGCTTATAAGATCTGCTAAACTCAACTATTATAGTAATAGATTTAACTCTGATCGTTCTTCCAAGTTTCTATGGAATGAAATTCGCCATATTGGTTTAAATAAGGAGAATACCTCAGTTTCGGAAGACAATATCAATATTGATGAATTGAACCTAAAGTTCTCTACCCCAGCAAGTTCACTCATTACAAGTCAAGCGTTTACACGTCATAATTGTAATGTAGAACATGTCTTTTCATTTGCTGCAGTTGACGAATTTGAGGTAGGAAATGCGGTTTTCTCAATTAAATGTAAGTCTGTCGGATTAGATAACATTCATCCAGACTTCATAAAAATCCTAATTCCACTTGTACTTCCCCACATTACCCATATATTCAACACCATTATTATGACATCTACTTACCCATCTTCTTGGAAAAAGTCAAAAATTATCCCTATCCCAAAAAAAGGTGTAAACTCAGAATACAGACCCATTGCCATTCTCTCTTTTTTATCTAAAGCCTTTGAATCCATTATAAGCAACCAAATAAAACAATCTATTTAAGACAAAAATCTTCTTAATCCTCTTCAATCAGGCTTCCGCTCCGGACACAGCTGCACATCTGCCTTATTAAAAGTTACGGATGATATAAGACAGGCAATTGATGCCAATTTTACTACTGTGATAACTTGATACTTGACTTTTCCAAAACATTTGACTGCGTTAATCCTAATATTCTCTGTGATAAATTAATGACTTTTTTTAACTTTTCTGACACTTTTAGTAAACTAATTTATTCTTATTTGACTAATCGCTTGCAAGCTGTTTCATGTAATAGTAATCAGTCTTCGTTTATTCCTGTCAATAATGGTGTTCCGCAAGGATCTATTCTCGGTCCATTACTGTCCTCCCTGTTTATTAATGACTTACCTTCTGCTTTATCTCACTGTCGATACCATATATATGCTGACGATGTTCAATTGTACATTAGTTTCCCTCTTGGCATGGTCGAGGACGCAATAGCTAAAATGAATGACGACCTACGTTCTATTTTTGAGTGGTCCAAATGCAATGGTCTTAAACTCAATCCCGACAAAACGAAAGCCATACCAATATCTAAACATCAGCCGTACTTTCCAGATTTCCCACCTATTTTCCTAAACTCTTCCCAAGTTGAATATGTCAGCAACGCGAAAAACCTTGGAGTAGGTAATTTTTAACAACAAATTAACGTGGGATAATCACATTAATTCTGTACTAAATAAAGTTTACGCATCGTTACGTGGATTATCAATAGCAAAAAACATCTTACCCACACAAGTTAAGCTAAAACTAGTAAAAGCTTTAATAATCCCCATAATTTCATTTGGATGTGAGCTGTATGCTGATCCGGATTCCCTCTCACTTCATAAACTTCGCGTTGCTTTCAATTCAATTGCCCGGTCTGTATTCAACCGCCGTAAGTTTGATCATATCTCATCTGAGGCTCGTCAACTTCTTGGATGTAATTTGGAGGCTTTTTTCAAATATCGTTGTTGTGCTTTACTTTTTAAGATTATTCACAATAAAGAACCATACTACTTGTTTACAAATATAAATATCTGTTCTTCTAATCGCTATATTGTACTACGACCTGCTACATATACCTGCCTGACCTCACGCAGGCAATTTTTCATTTACGCTGTCAAGCTCTGGAATAATCTACCCACTTATGTGAGGTCCAAAATCGAACACAAAACATTTCACACGGTCTGCTTTAAACACTTTTCCAATTTGAACTGATTTAGCTTTATTTTCTTTCTAGTCTCTCTCTCTTTACTACTTGGTTGCGCTTTAATATAATTTGTAGCTTAAAAATGTTTTTCGTTTATATAATGATTTTGTTTAAATTAATCTCAGTTTACCTTGTACATCCTTGCACATTATATAAATTAATTTTATCTTATTTCCTATACTCTTACGAGCTAAACTCAATGTATAGCGATGCAAATAAATAAATACAAATACAAATACAAATACAAAATACAATACGAAGCCAAATATGGCTTCTGCAGTTTTACCTCTCAAATGAGCAAGATAATATTTTTTTTTTAATAAAATTTTTTACAAATATATTTTTATGACCACTTAACTCACCGTACACCAAAGTTATAATTTGTTCAAATCAGAAAATTGTTCACGCTTTCCTTTTCAACGACAACAAGCAAACCACTGACCTACAAGCAGGAATATCTTCGTTGTTTTTTGTCGCACTCGCGCGAAAAGTACCGCTATGTGTTCTCAGAAATGCATAGAAGAGAATATTGTGTTGTATAAAGATCTTTTTTTTTATGAGAATAAGGAGTAAAACAGGAAAATAAGTGAAAAGCCATATTTGGCTTCGTATGTAGTAGAGGATTAAGTGTGTCGGCTTCTGCCGACAGCCACCGAAACCTAACCTAACCTTGGTCTAGAGAATTGAAAGCAGCGTGCCCGGGATCGCAGAGGATGGGGGGCTGCAGTGTCTCAGGCAGATAAGTAAGTGTTACCCTATAAAATGTTATCGCACCCTCAACAACAATTTTTAGAACTTTGCATACTCTTTTGACAGCTGTCGTCTGACTTTTAGATTTGAGTAAGAGGGTACAATTTGAAATTCGATTAAACGAGGTCTAAATAAAAATTAATCTTTGAGAATCTTATAATTCTACTGTTTTTATTTTTCCGGAATTTAGTTAAATAATAGTTTAGAAGTGGGATATTTGCCCAAATACAATATTTTTAAGAACAATTGAAAATTGCGCGAAATTCGATCTCTAACCAAATTCTCGATTTGCTAAGACTTACCACGATGATCAACGAAGAATCACGATCGGATAATACGATGGTACCATTAGCAGAATCGACAATGTTTGTCAACGGAAGCGAAGCAACGAATTTTGGAATGCGAGGCGTTACGAATCCTGGCGCAGTTTTAACATCAGGCGGTGACAGCCCTAACCTGCATGCAAGTCATCTGTTGCAGACACCACAAGGAAGAACAAACGTGCTTGATCAACGAGAGCTTGAATTATTACGTCGAGAAAGAGAGGTACTGAGGCAGGAACTAGAATTTACTAAACGTGAACTTTCTATTTTACAGCGCCAGTCCCAACGGCAGCTCATGCTTAAATAATTCACAAACGTACAGCTACGCAGAACTAAACTCACTTGTCCCCTTTTTCGATCCAAGTCAAAAATCAATTCTTTCATGCCAGAAGTGGACGCAAACAGTCGATAATCTTCGTGATATTTATCACGTGACGGACCAAATGACCTTATTGATCGCTTCATCGAAACTCCAAGGGGCAGCAAAAGGCTGGTTTTCTACTCAACAATTTCGTTTCACAAATTGGGTTCAGCTAAAGGAAGGCCTTTTAAAAGCATTGCCTTCTTACGCGGATGAGTCTGATGTCCACATGAGACTTTTGAAACGGCGAAAACAGGTTACGAAATGTTGTCTATAGCTAGTTGCGCAACATTTAGCAGTCAATCCATCTTGAAATACATTATAAATGGGGTAGATAATAACGATTTAAAACGAACGCTGTCACTTCACCATTTCACTGAACCGGAGGAATTACTTGAACACTTCAAATGGTACGAAGAAATGCAAGAATTCACTACGTCGGACCATCACCAACCGAGGCAACGAGAGTGTTTGGCAACCACAACAACGTATGCAGTTAAACAACAACATCAATCAGCTGAACAACAACAGCAACCGAATGATAGGAGAAAATGTTTTAATTGTAATGAGTTTGGACACTTCTCACGAGAGTGTCCGAAGCCCCAACGAAAAGCTCGATGCGACATATGCCAAAAAACGGGTCATGCTAAGGAAGACTGCTATCAAGGGAAAATCGACGTCAAGTGTCACTAATAAGCTCAAATACGTTCAACAAGGCAGCTGTTATCAATGGCATGATTTATACAACTGCATTTGTCGATACGGGAAGTGATGTCAGTTTGATTAAGTCTTCTCTGGCTAGGGAATTAAATATTCAATTAGACCCACATAATGTAACACTCCATGGTTTCGGAAACGGACTTTCTAGAACTCGCGGACGCATAAGAGTTAACTTAAAAGTCGATGAAGTTGCGGCTTTTATCTTCCTATATGTGGTGGACGATGAGACATTGAACGAACCGCTGTTGGTCGGAAGAGACTTCTTAGATCAAGAGCACGTTACTCTTACGAAAATACAAGGTGAGCTGAAACTTTCGGATTCCCAGAACAGCGGGATTAAACATTTTGGCGACGACCACGTCAACAACGAAGCAACAACTGAGATGAACAACACGTCACGAAACGATAACGTATCATTTGGAATTAATGAAAATGCTGTTACGAACGTTGGGTTGAACGAAATGCACACTTTGCCACAAAACAATAGTGTACCGCAACCGATTTCAAATAGCGATATTGCTTGTGGGTCTCTCTCGACTATTGAGATGGGAGAGCTTATTAAATTGCTAAATAAGTATCGACACTGTTTTGCTACGAAACTTTCAGAACTAGGTCGTGCTGCATCGGTCGAAATGAAAATCGAATTGACAACAAATGGATCAATGGCATGCCGGCCGTATAGAATCGCATATTCTCAACGCTCAACTATGCAACGAATTGTGCAAGAACTTTTGGATAATGACATAATACGACCGTCAGATTCTTCGTTCGTCTCTCCAGCTCTTCTCGTAAAGAAAAAGGACGGGGAGGACAGAATGGTGATCGATTATCGCCGTTTAAATGACAAAACTGTCAAAGACCGGTACCCACTGCCAGTTATTGAGGATCTCTTGCAGCAATTAAAAGGTAGTGCATTTTTCATCGGCCTAGATCTAGCATCTGGGTACTATCAAATCCCTGTTGCTAAAGAGTCGCGAAAGTATACTGCGTTTGTTACTCCTGACGGCGAGTATGAGTTTCAAAGGATGCCGTTTGGACTGTCAAATGCACCATCGTGTTTCCAAAGGATGATGAACAGCATTCAGCAAAAAATGAAATCAGGTCGGTTAATAGTATACATGGACGATATTCTAATCCCATGTAAGGATTTTCCGGAAGGTATTCAAAGTCTTCAAACACTCCTTTCCCTTTTAGAAGATGAAGGCTTAACCCTCAAGCTAAAGAAGTCATTCTTTTTTAAGAAAAAAATAGATTTTCTCGGATACGAGGTATCTTCTGCTGGTATAAGGCCAAATGAAAAGAAAATTGAAGCAGTTTCGAATTTTCCTCAGCCAGAAAATTTGCATCAACTGAGACAATTTTTAGGGCTCACCAGCTACTTCAGGAAATTTGTCCTAGGTCATGCAACCATAGCGCAACCACTTACGACACTGACGAGGAAAAATGTGGAGTTCAAATGGACGACCGCTCACCAAAAATCTTTCGAGCAATTGAAAGAAGTATTAACGTCTAGGCCGCTGCTAACTTTGTACGATCATGAACTGCAACATGAGCTACACACGGACGCGAGCGCTCTTGGAATTGCTGGTATTTTGCTGCAGAAGGGTCAAGATCTCCAACTGCGACCGGTGGGATATTTTAGCAGGCAAGCAAATGAATATGAGAAGCATTATCAGAGCTACGAACTCGAAGCTCTTGCCGTCGTCGAGTCAATAACTAGATTACGAAGTTACCTTCTCGGAAAACATTTTAGGGTCGTAACTGATTGTGATTCCTTGAGAGCAAAGATTAATAAAAGAAACATAGTCCCAAGGATTGCACGTTGGCGGTTGCGGCTAATGGAATACGACTTTGAAATAGAGTACCGGAGAGGAAAAAATATTCAGCATGCCGATGCACTTAGCCGATCGCCGCATGACGAACCAAAGCAGTGTGATGTTGTTAGCATGGATGTATTTGCCGTCGAAATCAACAATAAAGACTGGCTGATGACTGTTCAAATCCAGGATCCCAAATTGCATGAAATTGCTACCAAGCTAAAACAAAATGGAACAACGAGCCAGGATAAGGAGCTACGTAAACAATATCAGATCGAAAACGGGCGCTTATATCGCAAGGTGGATAATGCTTTAAAGTGGGTTGTACCAGGGTCTGCCGTTTGGAAAATTATAAGGTCCTGTCATGACGAGGTAGGTCATTACGCATTAGAACGAACTCTAAATCTTTTGCAGCGTGATTACTGGTTTCCCCGCATGAGAAGTAAAGTTAAAAGTTACCTATCAGCCTGTATCGAATGCGCATATTACAAACGTCCGTCGGGCAAACAGGAAGGAGAGTTATTTTGCATAGAGAAAATCCCTGTGCCCTTCCATACAATTCACCTCGACCATTTGGGTCCGTTTCCTAATAGCCATAAAGGAAACACTCATATTTTGGGAATTATCGATGGGTTTACGAAGTATATCGTTCTAAGACCTGTCAAAAACGTGTCTACAAAACCTGTCATCCGTATTTTAGACGAGATTTCGTCCAGTTTCGGGAGTCCAGTCAGATTTATCACCGACAGAGGAACAGCCTTTAGCTCAAAGGAGTTCGAGAAGTATTGCTCTGCCAATGACATCAAACAGATTATGACCGCAGCACGAACCACAAGAGCCAATGGTCAAATCGAACGAAGTAACCGTACTTTATTGCATGCATTGTCCACTATGGCGAACGATAATGTCGATTGGGACACTCATCTTAAAGCTATACAATGGGGAATGTATTCATGCATTAACGAGTCTACAAAACAAACACCGCATAGCTTATTATTTGGATTTCAGCCCCGAGACCCTCTGGGAAACAAAGTTTTGCTCGCGTTACATGACGGAAATCAAGAGGAGCAGCGTTTGGACTTGGAAACGATACGTCAGGAGGCGGTGGCGGCTATTACCAAATCTCAAGCAAAGCAGAAACAAACATATGACATGCATCATAAGTCTCCGTGTGTTTACAAGCATGGTGACCTAGTCCTAATTGATCGACCATCTATATCAACTGGAGAATCTCGCAAATTGGACCCAAAATATAAAGGTCCTTACATGGTGACGGCAGTATTGGATCATAACAGATACGTCGTAGAAGATATTCCGGGCGCTCAGAGGACACAGCGAAAATTTAAATCGGTCTACTCATCAGACAACATGAAGGCTTGGTGTCAAAACTTGGATGATGATAGTTTCGCTGACAATACCGATGATACCGAGGTCGAGGACGACTCTTAAATTCAGGAAGGCCGAGCTATTACCCTATAAAATGTTATCGCACCCTCAACAACAATTTTTAAAACTTTGCATACTCTTTTGACAGCTGTCGTCTGACTTTTAGATTTGAGTAAGAGGGTACAATTTGAAATTCGATTAAACGAGGTCTAAATAAAAATTAATCTTTGAGAATCTTAAATTCTACTGTTTTTATTTTTCCGGAATTTAGTTAAATAATATAAGTAAGTATTTATTAGAAAGGATTCTTACTATCTCTGTCTCCATAGAGAAGAATATTATATTTGGGTTATCAAACCGGCCGGCCGTACCCAACGACAGTTCATATGAAAGCGACCAATTTCCCACGCTCGGTGGAACATTCGCCAATTCAAGTTGGAAAACTACAAACAACGACCAATGCCATTCGGATTTTGAGGTCAGGTTCGAACTATTTTTTCATTCGTCGGATGATGGAACGCAGCCAAATGTTGTGGGTCATGATTTAACTTTGACAAGTTCATCCGCGAGTGTTGATGGGGACACATGCGCTGAGAACAAGTTTCAAAGTTCAATTATACATAAACAGAGGGTATTAAAGCTTTTAACTGCTGGTGTTGGTGTGCAAATCGCGCCTGAGGAGATTGAGTCTTGCTACGTAAAGAATGCAAGAACATCGAAAACAAAAATCAATAGCAACTTAACCGGCAATATTGTATGCGTACGATTCTCATCTCTTGTATCGAAGGAGAAATTAATGAAAAAGATGCGTTTGGATAAAATCAAGCTTTCTGCGAATATCTTAGCAACTGATATCAGGGGTCATAGCAAGGGCAGCGGAGGAGGTAGAAGCGACAATATCAACGGCAAGATTTTCATCAATGACCTTCTAACTGTCTACACCAGATCTCTTCTCGCAAGGGCAAAGCAACTACGACTAGAAAAAAAGTGTCAGTATGTCTGGATAAGAAATTCATCCGTGCTCATCAGACGAAAGGAGGGAGACAAGGTTATCAAAGTAGTTAGTCATGAGGACTTAAGTAAATTTGAAAATCAAACTTTTTGATTATAATCTATGATTAATTCTAATTTATTTAATTCACCAATAAGTCCTCATAATATTAATATTAATACTAATTTAAGTGACAGTAGTTTTTCCTCTACTTCAAGTTCTGAAAGCTTAAAATGTTTTTGCATAGATCATACAAACAAATTATCTTTTTCGGCCTTTCCATAATTCACCAAAATATCCGTAGCATGCGAACAAATTTTGATACGTTTTTAACTCACCTCGCATCTTTAGAACATTTACCCGATCTCATCTTTCTTTCTGAAATATGGATCTTTGATGATGAAATTAAAAATTATTCCTTACCTAATTTTAAATTTAAAGCGGCTTGCAATAACACCTATTCTGCTGGTGGTGTTGCTGTGTTTTATAAAAACAATTTGTTGTCTAACTTTGACGTTGAGTGTTTTAATCTTGCTAGTGTTGATTTGATTTGTGTAAGTTGCGATATTTCTGGTGCTCGATACTGTTTTGTCGGTGTTTATAGATTGAATTTTTGTACAGTAAATGTCTTTCTGGATGATTTTTCTGGCTTTCTTGAAAATCATGTGTGTGAAAATCTAATTATTTTGGGTGATTTTAACATTGACCTTCTTTTGACTTCATTCGAAGTTGATAATTTCTTATCGGTAATGTCGTCCTTTGGCTTTGATAGTTTACTGATTCATCCAACGCGTGTGGTTCAAGAAACAGGTTCTTGTTTGGATCATATATTTATTAGGTTACATAGAAATAATCCTGCTAATTTTAGAACGGCTATATTTGACCTCAAAATAAGTGACCACTGTTTAACTACCATTCAACTTGACCTCAGAGTCTCCAGATTAAAACAGTGCAATAATAAAAAGTTCACTAAAATTGATTTTCTAGCTCTTAAGTCAGCGCTAATTTTTAAATTTTGGGATGAAGTATACAGCGCAGAGGATCCATCTATTGCCTTTGATTTGTTTCTTAGTAAACTTCATTTGCACTTATCTCGCGCAAGTATACACATCAATAAAACCAACAAGTTGAAGCCTATTAAGCTGTGGATGACTGGTACTCTGATTACTAAAATCAGAAAGAAAAATCATCTGTTTAGGTGTTTAAAAAAACATCCCAACAACTTAAGACTGAAAGGGTGTTATGATAAGGTGTGTCGGGAGCTGAAAACTGAAATACCTCTTCAAAGAGATACTTATTTTAGTAATAAGTTAGCTCAAAGTTTAGGTAATTCCAAAAGAGAATGGCAGGTTGTCAACGAAATTTTGAACAAAAACAAACCTTATTCTGATATTGCAGTCACTATAAATAATACGACTCTATCTGAGCCCTTAGAAGTTGCCACTGTGTTCAATGACTATTTTTCCAATATTACAAAGGCTATTCGGGAATCCGCAGTAAATATTACTTCTAACTGTCAATGTGATAATTCAAATATTACTGTGTACGACACTTTCCAAAGACAAAGCTTTTTCTTTGAATTTTTTTCACCAATTGAAGTTCATAAAATTATACAATCCCTAAAAGCGTCTAATTCACTGTCATGCGATCAAATCTCAAGTAATATCTTAAAAAGAATTTCGCTCCTTGTTTCTGATGTTTTATGTCACATTTTCAATTTAAGTATTCAAAAGGGTATTTTTCCAGAAATACTTAAAACAGCAGTTGTAATTCCTCTTTATAAAAAAGGTGATACCATGTCTTTGAACAATTACCGCCCTATATCTCTGTTATCTGTTTTTTCTAAAGTCTTTGAAAAAGGGGTCAAATCTAGAATGCTGTCTTTCTTAGACAAAACTAATTTCTTTAGTATTTAGTATTACATACAATTTGGCTTTCGAAGTGGCAAATCTACTGAAGATGTCTTGTTGAAGTTGTGTGGTGAAATGTATAATAGTCTAAATGTTTCTGATATCCCTGCTACCTTATTCATTGACATCACTAAAGCATTCGACATGGTAGACCATAACATATTGCTTATAAAACTTTATAACGTGGGTTTCAGAGGTTTTATCCATGACTGGTTCACTTCTTATCTTAATAACCGTAGTCAGAGAGTTAAGATTCAATATAGTTTAAGTGAGAAAAATCTCATTAACATTGGTGTTCCCCAAGGATCTGTCTTGGGTCCTATTTTGTTTTTAATTTTTGTAAATTCGCTTTTTAATCAACCTCTGAGGGGTAAACTCACAGCTTTTGCTGATGATACTGCCTTGTCGTACTATGGTTAATGTTATTTTAATTTATATATGGATGTGAACCATGATCTAGATATACTGCGGAGATGGTTTAAACTTCATAAATTGGTCATAAGTGACAAAACGAAGTACATGGTTTTTAACATTAATTCTCACAAATTCACAAATCCGCTGGTCCAGATGGTATTTCCCCTATCGTTCTGAAGAGGTGTTCTTCTTCGCTGGCAAAACCATTGCGTAAGCTTTTCCATCTGTCCTATTCTTCAGGACTCTTCCCGGGAAGATGGAAAACAGCATTTGTCCAGCCTGTACCAAAAAAAGGCAAATCTTCTTCTCCCTCCTCCTACCGACCAATTGCACTTACGTCCCTTCTTTCTAAGGTCATGGAAACGCTGATAAACCGTCAGCTAATGAAATATCTTGAATTGCGAAAACTTCTTAATGACCAGCAGTATGGTTTTCGCAGCAACAGGTCCACTGGTGATTTGATGACATATCTAACCGAAAAGTGGAACCAATCTCTTCACCAAGGTGGTGAAAGTAAGATCGTTGCGCTTGATATTTCAAAAGCATTTGACAGAGTTTGGCATCAAGCTCTCTTGTCGAAAATGCGTGCATTTGGAATCGATGATACTCTTTTTCAATGGATTAGAAATTACCTTTCGGACCGTTCAATTCAAGTTGTTTTGGACGGCTTCAAGTCTGCAACTCACCAAATAAATGCTGGTGTCCCCCAAGGCTCTGTTCTGTCCCCGACTCTCTTTCTCATTTTTATAAATGATCTACTGTCTGTTACTTCTAATCCAATCCATTCCTTTGCTGATGACAGTACCCTCAGCTTCTCATATTCGTTTCTTGGGTCACGCCCCTCATCTTCGGGTGTGGAACTGGAACGGCAACGTATGTTAAGCTCATTAAATTCCGATCTTAACAGCATAACTCAGTGGGGTGAAACCAATAGAGTGGAATTTAATGCTTCCAAAACACAATGCTGTCTCCTGTCATTAAAGCAAAACCCACACACACTGCCATTATCTATGAATGGCACTTACATCGCTGAAACCGAAAGACTTTCCATTCTCGGTATGTGTGTTAATGACAACCTTCGTTGGAATGACCACATATTCGATGTCGCCAAGAACGCCGCGAAATGTCTAGGCTTCCTTAAGCGTTGTAAGAAATATTTCACCCCTTCTGATCTGGCTAAAATTTATAAGGCGTTTATTCGCCCGAAACTCGAGTACAACGCTCATATCTGGTCCGGTGCACCAATAACTTATTTGGAGCTACTTGACAGGATCCAAAAACGCGCGATAAAACTCATTGGCGACCGAGACATCGCGAGATCGATTGACTCTCTTAGTCATCGTCGTAATGTCTCCTGCCTGTCGTTATTTTATCGTTATTTCCACCATAAGTGCTCAAACGAAATAGCCAGTTGCATTCCTCCCCTTGAACATTTCAACCGCAATACCCGCCATGCAGGGAATGCTCATCAGTTCACCCTCAAGCCTGTGTTCGGACGTACAGTGAAGTTCAAAGAATCTTTCCTCAGCCGTACAACACGAATGTGGAATGCTCTTCCCCGCTCCATTTTTCCTACACATTATAACCTACAGACATTCAAAACCAACGTGCATCGGCATCTCTCCTTTTCCTCTCACCCTAATTTCCTTAACGCCCGCGCTGTGTAGCTAATACATTATAAGGGTCCCAACAAATCCCTTTAGTGCGCGCTAATTATAAAAAAAAAAAAAAAAAAAAAAAAAAAAATAAGGGTAATATCTGTAATGATATGCCTTTACAATACCATTCGCCAAATTGCAATAGATTCCTTTTCATTAACCCTTGTTCACACAATCATAATTCACCCACTTTTGATTCACATGCCTATTGCACCGCTGAGTGCTTTGTACTCGTAATCGAACGCGTCGACAGCTTTAAGTACTTAGGTATTACTCTGGATTATAAGCTCAGTTGGTTTGAGCATACTATGTACTTAAAAAAAATATCTAAACAATGTTGTTAGACAGTTTTATAATCTCAGCCAATACTGTGATTTGACAATTTTAAAGTTAGTCTATAATGGTCTTCTCAAATCTAAACTTCAGTATGGTATAGCTTGTTGGGGTGGTACATATTATAACAAATTAGAGCCTTTGCTAATAAAACAAAAACACGCTGTTCGTATTATGTGTAAGGTTAACCGTCGTACTTCTAGTTTTGGACTGTTCAAAAGTCTTGGATTTCTTCCATTGAGACATTTATACTTCTATAAAGTTTTAAAAATATTTTTTGAAAAGTCCGGGTACAATTCTCCTAGGGTTTATGAAAACCGTAATTTGCGCGTCAACACTAGTAATTTCGTCAATGCACCTATAATCAATAAATCGCATTTTTCCACCTTCTATAATGTTACTGGTCCGCGTTTGTTCAATAAATTACCTTCAAGTCTGAGATGTGAGCGAGTTAAATCCGTATATCTTAAAAATGTAAAATGTTGGCTTTTCTCGTTAAACTACGCTGTAATTGGTGGTTTACTGAATCCTTTGGTATGATTTGTTTTTGTTGTATTTTTTTTTTTTTTTTCTCGTTGTTAGTTGAATTTATACTTTTTTTATCGCATCCCCATCGATAAATAAATTTCAATTTTATTAAGTATGTACTGTACATTCGCCTCTTGTTTAAATCTAACAACAGAATGTACCTAACTATTTCAGTTTATAACTTAAATGCTCTAATTAAATGCTTACTATCTTGTAAATCTATCTTTTAATTTGTTTTAAACATTTGTATAACTTTAAGTTATTAATGAAATAAAGTAAAACTAAACTAAACTAAACTAAACAATTAGCGGTAAGTGTGCGTTGTTCTAGGCACAAAAGTTTCGAATTGGAAATCACGTTAATTTAGCCGACCTTAGCCAAGTTTTCTTCCATTATTTTGATTAATCAATCAATCATCCCGCTCCTGGGCAGTAATATTTGCAGTTTTCTGTTTATAAATACATTAAAAGATGTTTTGTTCGCAGGTGGTCTCTTTGTTTCGCGATGGTTCATTGTATTCTCCAGAAACAGACTTCCTTGTTGAACCAACTGTTTAGCTTTCTGCTACTACTGACATGCAAATTCGTTAACTGCTGCACTACTTCCACTTTCCATCGCTCTCTTTCTCCAAGTCCAACATAATTTAATGCTACAATCGTCCCCATTCCTCATGACCACACACCGACCTAAATACCTTTAGGCACACGACCATTATTGTTTCCACTGAACTATGCTCAAACTAATTCCACAAAATCATTCCAAAGTGGAAGTTGGTAGTTTTATTTAATTGCCTCGTCGATATGCGGCCACAAGCACACTCATATGCAATAGATTAGTAGGTATCCCCAAAAATAGAAGCGGAAGTCTATTAAATAGCCCACGAGAGAGCTCCAGCTCTCACGCTGTGTTCCGCTGGCTGTGCGTATACGAGTATGTGGCAAATATAATTTTGCACTTGTTTCATTTAACCAAACCATAAATATCAATAAAAATTTCCCTATTACATGTGTTGCACATGCCGCGTGCAACAATTAGGAGCAGATAAAGGTTGAGTGCGACTGGGGAATCTATCCATAGACACAGCTATGGTCATAGATTGGGCATAGGGCAGTCCCCCTATGTGGACTATCACTGACACCCAAACTCTTGGGTGGAATAAATTTTGCCTATTTATTTACTCTAGTCTGTTTGGCCAACAGCAACATAGAAACAACAGCAACTGCCTTAGCCCCATGTGCAGTCTGGATATACTCTGATCATAAACAATTGACTTACTAACTTTTGCTGTTATTTTTTCTGATTATTATCATTCATTATGTTGAAACCGGGAGACAACTGTATCCCCTGGGAGGACGGACGAACGGTGCTGCCTCGTTGAGTTTTAAAGTAGAAACATGCTTTTCGGATTTAGTCAATTTAGTTGTACAATTTGGGCAATTTAAAACTTCAAATTGGGGAAAGAAAAAAACCAAATAATGCAGAGGGTGAGACTTTGATTTAGCCAGTACACGAATAGTCGGATGGTTTGCTTTTTTTTATTTTATTCGATTGACCTTGTTTTTGAGTATAATGAAGCGATAGTTGCTCTCGCGGTAGATCCATGAGTTGTGTAACGTGGGATGGAGAAATTAAGAATCCACGAATTATGTGGAATTTTGTATAATAAAAATGGCCATAATGTTGTAGATACTCGTAATTCATTTATGATATTATCAGCGTGTTTGGTTTGTGTAGGTATAGATAGGCGCGTGTCTGATCTGATGACTGATCGAATGGAATGCCTTGGGAAGGTGTTGGGATCTAAAATTAAAATCCCCAACTGGATGAATGTGATGAACAACGTAAAATAGTATTACTTTGTTATATTGGCAGCAGATTGTAACTATTGCCAGTTCTGTATTCTAAGACCGATTATATGTACAGTAAATTAATTTATGTTAATTGACAATGTAAGTATCAACAACATTTAATCAGAAATTCAATGGTTCAGATGGACGTCATAGCTTCGGTATATACGAGTATTAAGCTGTTCCGAGATCAGATTTTAGCCAACCATCTTAACATGATAAAAGATAATCCTTGATTATGATTTATGACACCACAGATGTGGAAAATAAAGTCAAGGGTCTTTCATTAGAGGGTCTTTCATTAGGATTATGTTACGAAGCAACGACAAGCCTGGAGGGTCTATTACTTCAACAAAATGAAGGATGGCCGTCTGTATACTTTTGGTGTTGATGACGATTCGGCGAAGATGCTTGGAAGTGCTCTTACCGGCCTTTTTTCCTCACTGGTCGCCTGTTCTTCAGGCCAGAAAAGAGGGGAGAGAAGGCTGGAACTTCCAGTGGTAATTAGCTCTATGGCTAGCTCATCACTGGAGGTCCTTCAAATTAACTTGCAACATTCCAAGGCGGCTTCACCTACATTGTGTCGTCGTCTTGGAAAACTGCATACAGAGGTGTGCCTCATACAGGTACCTTATCTGTATAAGGGGGCGGTAAGTGGCATCTCGGGTGTACCAGGAACAATTTTTGTAAAGCCTGGGATTGTTAATACTCGCACGTGCATCTTTGTAGCAAAGGGCTTAGATGCTAGTCTTATGCCTGAGTTCAGTTCTCGAGACTGTACAGCTATTAAAATGTGTCTTAAGCGAGGAGGGTTGGTTACTGAGATTATTTTAGCCTCAGTGTACCTCCCATTCGACTCACTGGCCCCACCTCCAACGGTGGAACTGGTAAGGCTTGTCGAGCATGCCCGACGAGGTAACAAGCATTTGATCGTTGGTATGGACGCGAACGCGCATCATTGCGTTTGGGGTAGTACTGACTCAAATAGCAGGGATGAATCCCTACTAAACTTCTTTGCTGCCAGCCAGCTCGATATACTGAACACTGGTAATGAGCCAACCTTTGTCACTCGGCTGAGGTGGCAAGATATTGATGTGACAGTAGCAACCGCTGCTGCATCTGGCATCGTTTCGGGCTGGAGGGTTTCAAGGGAAGAAACTGCATCTGACCATCGGTATGTTATTTTTAAGTTAAGTGCAGATCGACCGATCAGAAGCAAAATCAGGAATGTGCGACGCACTGACTGGGACGTCTATTCCACGGAGTTGCGGGGTCAGATAGGTTCCCTGCCTATCAGGATCCTTAGTAGCGACGACTTGGATAAGGCGACCGACACGCTACACAGCGGTATTATTACGGCCTTTCATACTGCTTGCCCGGAGAAGGAGGCTGGCGGTGCGAAACCAACCCGATGGTGGAACGCTAAGCTATCCCTTCTCAGGAAAAGAGTGGGGAGGCTGTTTAACAGGGCCAGGAAGTCTAACCTGGTAGCCAATTGGTCTTCTCATGCGGATGCGCAGAAGGAGTACAAGAGGCAAATTAAGAGCGCTAAGAAGGTATCTTGGCAGAGGTTCTGCGGAGAACTGAAGGATGTTAGCGCGGTTTCGAGATTGCAGAGAATCCTCTCAGCTGATCCGGGGGCCAGGCTTGACGTCCTTCGGAAGCCCGATGGCACCTCGACCAACTCCAATGAGGAGGTACTTCAACTGCTAATGGACACCCACTTTCCTGGCTGCAAAGCCGTGGATAATTGCGTGTGGCCAAACAAAAGCAGAGCTACCACTGAGCAGTGGCGGGTCGCGGCGAGCATTGTTACGAGAGAGAGGGCGAGAGCCATTATCCTGACCTTTTCTCCTTTCAAGGCTCCTGGACCTGATGGCATCTATCCCATACTCTTGCAAAGAGATATCGAGATTTTGCTCACACTGGTAACTAGAATCTACAGAGCCAGCGTGGCTCTGCGACATATTCCTTTGGCCTGGAGAAGAGCTAGGGCGGTTTTCATTCCCAAACCGGGAAAGGCCGCCTATGATCTTCCCAAAAGCTTCAGGACTATTAGCCTTTCATCATTTCTGTTAAAGGGCCTTGAAAAACTGATTGACGCACGGCTTAAGAGTATTCCAGCTTCGCTGGGTATTCATGATAGCCAACACGCCTATCAAAAAGGCAAGTCCACTGAGACGGCATTAACGGATCTGACGGCCAGAGTGCGTAGGGCGCTCGACCGCAAGAACTATGCTCTTGCTGTCTTCATGGATATTGAGGGTGCCTTTGACAATCCCACCTTTTGCAGAATTGAGTCTGCCTTAACACTGAAGGGCGTCGATTCTACAACTGTGGAATGGATCCTGGAAATGCTTAGGAGCAGAGAAGTTACAGCTGCTGTTGGCGGCTGCGTCAGAACTGTGCGCGCTGTTAAAGGCTTTGCGCAGGGCGGTGTACTTTCCACTACATTGTGGAACCTGTTGGTCGACTCCTTGTTGAGAAGACTTGATGGGGAAGGTCACCCTGTTATTGGGTACGCTGATGATGTGTGCATTATTGTCAGCGGCAGGTTTTTACCAACTCTTTGTGAGCGGATGGAAACAGCGCTCAATAGTGTTGGGAGTTGGTGCCGCGAGCAAGCTCTGTCAGTCAACCCCGCGAAGACTGAGATGATGCTGTTCACGAGTAGAAGGGCAATACCTCAAGTGAGGTGGCCTTACTTCCAGGGCACTCAACTAAAGCTATCAAGCAAGGTTAAGTATCTGGGTATTGTGTTAGATCCAAAGCTTAACTTTTCTGAACATTTGGTTGCTAGGATTTCGAAGGCAACTAACATTCTCTGGCAGTGCCGTAGGATGTTCAGCAGAACCTGATGGGGACTTAGTCCCAGGCTGGTTCACTGGATCTACACGTGCGTCGTTAGGCCATACCTTATGTATGGTGCGATTGTTGGTGGGCTAGAGCTCACATCCTCAAACGTCAACTGTCGAAGCTACAGCACCTTGCGTGCTTATGCATTACAGGTGCGATGAGAGGAACTCCCACTGCTGCTATGGAAGTGTTGCTCTGTTTACCTCCCTTGCAGTTCCTTGCTGAGAGTGAGGCCAGAAAATCACTATACCGTATGTGTGTAGTACTTGGACGGCAGGTAAATCTCTCCCACGGGGCCAGAGGTGCTAGGTACAGAGCTCTCTATGACAGCCTACCTGGTCATCGGGGAGGAGCACTTGATACTGTGTGCATGAAGCAAGTCTTTGAGCGCCGTTTTCAGGTCATCCTTCCTGAACGGAAATGGAACAGTGAGGGGTGGAATGGCTTTAGGCTGGGTGATGTCATCGTCTATACCGATGGCTCACTCATTGACGGTATCTCCGGAGCCGGGGTCTACTCTAGAGACTGTCGGATAAATCTATCTGCAGCCTTGGGTAGACAAACAACTGTTTTTCAGGCAGAAATCTTTGCGATTGCCACTGCCGCCAATATCCTGTTAAGGAGAAGGATTAAGGGTAAAACCTTATACATCTGCTCAGATAGCGAAGCCGCTATGAAAGCCTGTTCGGCCGGTTCTCTCAACTCAAAAATAGTGGAGGAAACCATGGTCAAGCTTAACCGTCTGGGTAGATGTAACTCGGTATCACTTGCCTGGGTTCCTGGGCACACAGGTATCGATGGTAATGAAAGAGCGGATGCTCTTGCCAGAAAGGGCTCTTCAACACCCTTCATTGGCCCACAACCATGTATAGGATGCTGCTCATCCGTTCACAAACGTGAAATGGATTCGGCTCTACGCCAACAACATTCCGAATACTGGCATGACCTGCTCTCATGCAGGTATTCGAAGAAGCTAGTGGACGGTCCGAAAATCAGCGGAGCTAAGTTTTTGCTTGAACTAAACAGGAAAGACTTGAGACCCTTGATTGGTCTCGTCACCGGTTTCAGTCCTCTTAACGAGCACTTCAAAACCATCCACATTAGGAGCTCTGGCCTATGTGAGTGCTGCCTGATGTAGGCGGATGAAACGGTATCTCACTTCATCTGTGAATGTCCGGCTTTCGCCAGAACCAGTGAGCCTGGCAAACAATTCGTCAACGAAGATGAGATGGGTGACATTGAACTTGCTAATATTCTTCGCTTTGCCAAGGCTACTGGTAGGTTCTCCCTCACTGTATCTTACTAATCGCCAATAACCAGCGAGCGGGCAGCTATGCTGAAGTACAATGGACCAATAGGTCTAAGTGTTTGTCATCTACTGATGACCCCACTGCACCTACAATACAATACAATACAACGACAAGCCTCGGATATGGATGATCCAAATGTTGACGACGCAACCAAAAGAAATAAGGACAACGAGCTTCGGATCTGCACGTGGAAATTCCGGACCTTAAACAGACCACGTGCAGCCGATAAAACTTGTGGAGACTCTGGATAGGTACAAAGCCGGCATTACGGCCATCCAGGAAGTGCGATGGGATGGAGAAGGCACAAGAAGGACGAACAACTGTGACATCTACTTCGGCGAGTGCCACAGAGAGCGAAGTCAGCGGATATTTGGATGTGGATTTGTGATTGTGATTAGAGGAAGACTGAGGCAAGAATTCTTGGGATTTCGCAATGTTAGCGACCGCCTAGTAACAATTCGCATCAATGCCAAATTTAAAAATATCACGCTGATCTGTGCTCACGCCCCGGCAGAGGAGAAAGACGAAACGGACAAAGAAGCATTCTACGATCTTCTTGAGAAGACGTATGATAAGTGCCCAAGTTCGACGTCAAGATAGTTCTTGGCGACTTTAACGCCAAAATCGGAAAGGAGTCCATTTTTGGCTCTACAGTCGGAAAGCACAGCCTGTACGACAACACCTCTTTAAACGGACTCAGGCTAATCGACTTTGTGGCAGGGCGAAATGTCATCTTCGCCAGCATACGATTCCCACACCTCGACATACACAAGGTGACTTGGCGGTCTCCAGATCAACAAACCGTCAGCCAAATTCATCATGTTGCGATCGACGCCAGACATGCCTCCATTATCTTGGATGTCCGAACGTTCCGATCGGCCAACATAGACTCGGACCATTACTTGGTAATAGCCAAAGGACGGATGCGGATATCCTGGAGTGAACACTGTAAGAAGATTTGACTTTGCAAGGTTACTATCGCAAGAGACCGCCAAAACATTTCCCGACCGCGTCTCTCTAAACCTCTCAGCAAGCCAATCCGCAGCTTCATCAGCATCAAGTACAGAGGACCATTGGCAACATTGCCGCTACACAGGAGTGCCACTACCGAAGTGCTGGGTTTCACCAGGCGACCACAACGAAACCCGTGGTTCGATGAGGAATGCCGCTGGGCACATGCAACCAAGAACGAGGCCTATCAATTAATGCTGCAGACAAGAACCAGAGCGGCTGCGAGTGCTGCCCGCCAGCTCTACGGGTAAAAAAGAAGGGAGGAACACCGACTTCTCAGTAGGAAAAAGAAGGAGCACGAGAAGCGAGCGGTCGAATCAATTGAGGGACGCAACTGCAGAGGCGATGTTCGAAAGTTCTACCAAAGGGAAAAACGATCCACCGAAGGATACAAGGCCCGAACAGATGCCTGCAGAGATGAGCATGAGAATACAGTAGTAAACTCACAGTCGGTGCTGAGGATTTGTAAAGAACACTTCTGCAGACTGTTAAACGACGGAGACAGCCAACAACCCGCTGCCAGGCAGAATGATCTGTTCAGCTTGGACGATGATAGTCAAAACTTCCCGGGCGGACGGAAGTGGAACCTACACGAAGTGAGGATAGCGATATCCAAACTTAAGACCAACAAAGCTGCTGGAGCGGATGGCCTTACGGCCGAGCCGTTCAAAGCAGCGGAAGATGGCTTGGTAAGGAGCATGCACCAACTCATCTGTAAAATTGGGTCGGATGAAAGCATGCCCGACGAATGGACCCTCAGCATCGTGTGCCCCATCCACAAGAAAGGAGATACTCAGAACTGCGCCAACTACAGAGGAATAATTCTCCTGAATGTCGCGTATAAGAACTGGTCGGCTGTATTGTGTGAACGCCTAAAACCTTTCGCCAACAACCTGATCGGCCTATATCAGTGTGGTTTTAGGCCAGGAAAGTCAACCATCGACCAAATTTTAACACTCCCACAGATCTTGGAAAAAACCCAGGAATATCAGATCGATACAGATCATCTATTTATCGACTTTAAAGTCGCCTATGATAGCGTATATAGGGACGACTTATACAAAGCCATGTCAAGCTTTGTCATCCCGCCAAACTCGTCCGTTTGTGCAGGATGACGATGGAGAAATCCCGCTGCTCCGTCAAAGTCGGCAACCACCGGGCCACTTGATGTCGGAAAAGGTTGGAGACAAAGCGACGCGCTATCATGCACTTTCTCTAACATCGTTCTTGAAGCAATTGTTCGGAAGTCACAAGCCAACACCAGAGGTACAAGTTTTCAAAAGTCCGTTCGACTACTTGACTATGCTGATGAGATGATATTGACATTATTGGGAGAACGCGGCGAGCTGTCAGTGGCGCATGAAGATGGGTCTGGCTCTTAATGAGGACACAACGAAGTATATGCTGTCAACGAGAAAGGACTCTCAACATCGGCGACTCGGACAAAACGTCACGATGGATAGATAGAACTTTGAAGTAGTTAAAGACTTTGTCTACCTGGGCTCCACTATCACTTCGATGACATCGGCGCAGAGATCAAGCGAAGAATCACTCTTGCCAATCGCTCTTTCTTCGGGCTAAAAAGGTATCTAAAAAGTAAAGCCTTTTCTCACAGAACCAATGAGATATTGTATAAGACCTTTATCATACCGGTCCTGCTGTATGGTGCAGAAGCATGGACCCTGTCAAAAGCGGATGCCTTGAGAGAAAGATTCTTCGAGTGATATTCGGTCCAGTTTGTGACGATGGAATGTGGAGAAGATGATTCAACGACGAACTATACGGGCTATACAGCGACGCTGACCTGGTCAAAAAGCCAAAAATACAACGGCTGAGATGGCTGGGACATGTGGAGCGTATGGACAACAACCTTACCAGCCCGACGAGTCTTCAAATCTACCCCTGAGGGTAAACGCATCAGAGGAAGACATCACCTTAGGTGGTGCGCACAATTGGCGAACGAACTCAACCAACTTGGTGTGCGTAACTTCAGGAAGCTAGTGAGGGACCGAGCTGGTTGACGAGGCTTGTTGGTTGAGGCCGTGGTCCAACCCGAACTGTAGGCGCCACCGAAAGTAAGTAATTCTTTCATTAGCGATTTCACAACTTCAAACTTTTAGCGTGATGTTAAACCGGTTACCAAACTGCCAAACGTCAAAATTTTCAGTAAAATCAACATTTTCATCATGGTGAAGTACACGAACGAACAACTTTTACAAATACAGTACACTATCGGTAGAGTGAACATCGGTGCTGTGAATAATCCAATAGAGTGAACACACAAACTTTTGTATAGACTACTCTACAGAGTGAACAAGCAAACCTCGGTAGAGTGAACAACATATTATGTGTATGTGTTTTAACGCCGCTAGAAAATCCCGCTGCTGCACAATGTTCCGAGCAAATCAAGCCTCATGCCATATTGAGGAAGCGATAAATGAAAATGAAGATGAAGAAGACTGCCAACTAGTTCCGGACTGCCCGACATGCTCGGTTTCTTCGAGAGATGCCATACTTTCTTTTGACAAAGGTACTTGAGTGGGCAGGATTTAACGAAGTTGATTACAAAGATGTTTTAGTCATAAAACGGTTGCAGTGAAAGGCAGTGCAAATTGACTTAAATTTAAGAAAGAAACAAACAAAAGTTAATTATTATTTTTTTAAAAATATAAATTACTTTTTCCTTTTTAGTACTACACAAGTATTTATATCCTTATGTTAAAAAAATGCATTGAAATGTCTCCTTTTTATTTTCACAAGCAGTGAGTTAAGTTTTTGTTGATTAAAGATATATTAAAAAAAAACTGATCATGAATCTTGTTTTTTTTATATCGTTTGAGAAAAAAATAATAAAAACATCATTAGATCATAAAAAATATTTCAGACTACACTGGTTGGCTATAGGTGCTATCGAATGGCTTCAAATTTGCACGCTCGATAATGTGAACAATCTCGCTCGTATGAACAGGCCTGGTTTTTATTAGTTCACTTTATCGAGAGTGTACTTAATTAAAATTTACTGACGAAATTCCAAGTCGGTGGTCGCAACTTTAAAATCGTTAACGCCAATTATCGGCCGTAATTCTGTCCCAGTAGAGGAGCGATTCATAGTCTAGTTAACGAATTTGAGTCAGAATATTCAGTGCTCGATGTTGCCGTGCCAGTGAGACTACGTTTTGCCCGAAGTGTGGAGAATATTGTTGCCGTAGAGGCGTCATTCGCAAACCAACCAAATCAGTCAGCGACGTACGTCGAAATGGGCTCTGGACATGATGGAAGAAAATGAAGAATTTCATCGCGGAATCATCTTCAGCGATGAAGTGCATTCTTGGTTAAACGGATTCGTCAAAATATGCGTTACTGGACAGGTGAGAACCCTCATGGCCTCATGTGCTTCATGAAACAGCACTTCATCCACTTTCAATTTCGAGAAACGGACCCGTCTATTGGCCGCCGAGATCGTGCGATTTAACGCCTCAAGACTCTTTTTTATTTGGCTACATTAAATCATTGGTCTATGCCAACAAGCCGGAGACGTTACACAAGCTCAGAGCCAATATCGAACGAGAAATAGCGGCCGTATTGGTCGAAATGTGCGGCCGAGTCATCGAAAATTGGGTTCAAGGTGTCGACCGCTGCATACGTTCCCGTGGTGGATATAGGAACGAAAAGTCGAATTCGATGTATAAATGTTTAGATAGTAATTCAAGACTTAAGTAGTTTGCATTTTATTTAAAAAAGAAGTTGTCAAGTCCTTAATGAAAGACCCTTTATTTGTCTTCTTGTTCTATTTCTTTTTCTTTCACAACGAGGTTATATGCCCTTTCACTTAAAAAAAAAGTAATTGGCTATGACGAAATATTCCACAATGCAAACATTCCTTTTAGAAAATCTTGCCCAACACAACGTTGTTGGATCAGGCATATTTGTAGGTGGCTTCCGTGAGGAATGTTTTCTTCTCTGCTAGGTGGTACAATGGCATTCGGTGCTTTGTCTTTTCTATTTTATTCGATTAACCTCGAATTTGTTTTCGTAGATCGTAAATTGTATAATGTGGGACAAAGAATTTAACAAACCGCAAATTATGGAGACAGAGTGGATATTAGATATTAATCAACCTGCAAATTTAGGGTACGTTGGAAGGTGTGGCGGTTTTGTTATAAACTCAATGAGCACTAAGTGCCGTATTGTAACCACAACTCATGTAACCTGAATGCTCGATGATGAGGAGACCCTAAATCAGACCTATTGAATTGAACAAAGAAAGTTATTAGTTCCCCAAGGGGTTTCTTTGAGACTTTCTCAAGGGAATCGATGAAGGGTTCATAATGGTCATTGTCTGATTCGAGCTAGATTCTATACACGCTCATATACGTAGCAATTGCGACAGTGAGTGGGACACGGGATGATAAGTTTGACCGCATGGCTTCATATATGCCAGTGTCCCGTAGTGGTCGCTGTTTTTCTGGCGATATCTTTGAGGGTTCCGTTTATGGAGTTGATTGTTTTTCCTTGCTTTCGTTTTTCGGATTGGACACAGTTTGTAAGCCTTGAGGTTGATCTCAAACAAAGCCGGCACTTGGTCACTTACAGAAGCGGCGGTAATGAAACCCAGATTGATTACCATTTGGTAACACGTTTCATGAAGCCTCGAGCCAAAGATTGCAAAGTGATTCTAAGAGAGGCAATTGCCCAGTAACACCGCCTCCTCCTGATAGAAAGATTTTTATGGCGGCGGGACGAACAGAACTAAACAAACAAAAGTGTCTGCGAGAATCGAATGGTACAATCTGGACAAGGAGAAAGGCGAAGCATTTACTGCAAACATACAGAATTATCACACATCATCAACCAAGTTCAGGATGCAGAATGCAGAGCGCAAGATATGTGAAATTCCTTAAAACGACCTTGCTTGGATGGAGCCAAATCACTGCAAGGGGCTTCAAAATGACACTATCAACACGTCAAAGAAACATTGTGGTGGATAGATGAAGCTAAAGCAGTGCTACGTGACAAGAAACCGGCTTTCAAAGCTTGTTCGAAGTTTTCCACTAATAATGGAGATGAAAAACCTCGCCTCGAATTGGAATACAGTCTTTGGAAGAGGCTCGCGTGGAGAAAGTGTGTGGAGGGCCTGTATCGGGAGCTAGAAGAAATTTCTTCTTCGGCTGCTGATAGAAACCAGGCTGTTCATGAACTCTGACAAACTAGCATGAACGCTTGCACGACCATTTTGAAAATAGGCGCTCAGAGAAGGAGAAATGCCCAAGAAATCCGTTCGCCAAAGTTCATCAACAAAGCTCAAGGGCTGCTTCTTGTGGATGACGAAAAAATACTACACAGGTTGTAGCAGTATTGTGAAGGACTTCTAAATGTACAATTTCCTCGAAAATCTTTTCCGAGAGCTGTTCATAACAGTGAAGTACATGACATCTCGAAGAAGTTAGGAAGGCGGTAAACGACTCCAAAAAGCGGAAAGCAGTTGGGCCGGACGAGATACCCTCTGAGTTCTGGAAAAAGATGGGAGACATCGGATCCAATTGGCTCATGATTCTCATCTTCAAACTGATGGGAGGCGATCCAATGCCTAACCAGTAGAGGGAAAGTGTTTTTTCTTCCTTTGTAAAAAGAAAAAGGCGATACGCGAGACTGCGATAATTACCGTTGAATCTAGTTGATGTCACTCACCATGAAGATTGTTCAGCGGGTATTATTCTTCTTCTTCTTTTAATGGCGGTGATGTTGACAACCGCTATGCGCATTATATCCGCGCTGCACTCGCCAACTCTACATGAGTTCCTACCTCACAACCACTACCTCACAGTTGGTAATCTCAGGAATCCCAGTACGCAGAGTGATTCGAAGCTCAAGTTTGGAAAATATGCGGTCTAGGAGCCCGATCCACTGTAAAGATTTTTAAAATTCGCCAACTGATAAGAGTAGCCGAAGAAATCAATGGAAATGAATGTCCTGTTCTTCGCAAAGTACGAAGAGAAATTCGTCTTCGCCCATACAAAGTTATTTGGCAACGCCTACTTTACGGGGATTTCTTTTAAATTACGATGAATTTTATGAAACTGTCCCTTAAGAAACGGGACGTACCCAATATTTTCTCTCAGGTTTTTATTTAAGACTTACAAAGCAACAAAAGAGTCAGCATACAACACTTATCTCTGAAATTCATTTTTGAACTACAAAAACTTCAATACAATAGTCGCAAATTCGCTCAGATTCCTGCCTACCCACATGTCCGATTTTGATTTGTGGTAAGAAAACCGCCAGTAAAATAGAACTTGTCCATTTTTCTAATCCCTTTGTTAACGAATTATCAACGGATTTACAAGAAAGCTTAATGTTTTGTGTAAAAAAACAAACAGTGCAAAAAATTGCTAAGCACAGTGGTAACAATTGGTTTACGGAAGAACTGAATAGGTACGTTAAAATGCAAAAAAATGCAATGCTTTCGAAGAGCGAGTGTCTATTAAATACCAATATATACAATATACATTAAATAAACATCGCATATAAACACCAACATTAATACAACATAAACCTAAAATAATTAAATAAAATAAGTGATAGTGCAACTTCTTTATTATGTCGAAACTCTGTAAGACTGTCGAACGACAAGAACGCATTCTTGAAGAATTGTCGGCAGACTTTCTTGAATATCAACAGCAAACCGAAGCTCGCAAATCAAGGGGCTACGTCAATGCATGTTTAGTGGACGTTGAAGAAACTTTTAAAGGTGCTAAGGGTATACATGCCACAATTGTCAGTAGTGCGGCGGATCCGCAAAAAGACAAATATTTGACGGATGAAACATATGCAAAAATTAAGCGTATGTTTTTTCAATATAGTGGCATGATAAACGATGATATGGACAAATTTTCGCACGAGAATAATGCACAGTTCGAAAACTCGCGCCTGAATATGACAAAATCGGTGGTGTCTGACATTCGTCTACCACGAATCAACATCAAGCCATTTTCTGGCAAATCGGAAGACTGGATTGAATTTCATAATGTCTTCGAAAATTTAATAGATCAAAATCCAGATTTATCCGAAATTCAAAAACTGCAGTTTCTCAAGTCCTCATTATGTGAAAAACCTGCAGAGTTAATCTCACACCTTCCAATCGATGCCAAAAGCTATGCATCGGCGTGGGAAATTATCACTGATAGGTTCCAAAACAAAAGAAAATTAGTAAACACGCAATTGAAGATTTTACTAGATCAGCAAAAAATAAATTATGAATCAGCTGACAGTTTAAAATCATTGCACGATACAAGCAATCAGTGCATTCATGCACTTTCCAACCTGGGAATTAATATGGATTCATGGGATCCTATTCTGATATACATCACGTATCAGAAGCTCCTAAAAATAACCCAGAAAGATTGGGAAACACAATTAGGCACTTCAAGGAGCCTTCCTGATTGGAAAACCTTTTTGGCCTTCATTGAAGGCAGATTCAGTTCTCTTGAGAATTTCATGGAATCAAACACGATTTCCAAACAACCACTGGTATCGACATCATTTCGAAAAACAATGCATAATAGCTACCACATAAAAGAAAAAGGCGACAAACAACAATTTCGTTGTAGGTTGTGTAGGGGGGCACACAGTCTACGCCATTGCAAACAATTTTTAAGAATGAGCGTAAAATTGCGAAAGGATGTAATAACACAAAATGCAATTTGCAACAATTGTTTAGGTTATGACCATCAAGTAAATAATTGCGCTAGCATCAAGCGCTGTTTTAAATGCAAGTTAAAATATCACACCTTGCTGCACATAGATGGGTATCAACAAAATACTCAGACAAACTCTCAACAACATGCGCAGCAAAATGTACAAAATCACTGTTGCCAACACTCTTATCCCACCAACTTCAATTTGAAAACTAACGAGACTAAATTAAATCATAATGCGAATTCTTATATTCAAAAGCCACAACAGGAGGGCATGAATTGTGAACCTTCCACATCCAAGAATATTATTTGCACTCCACCTTTCGGGCAACATCAAAGCCAACAAGGTAACATAAACACCCACCTTATTCAAAATAGGAATACCCAAAATTCCACAAATACTTCAAATATAGTCTGTACACAGCAAAATCAACCGTCCTGCTCGCTTTTCAATCAAACCCATTCAAGGGCATTGCTAGCGACTGCATTGGTCAAGGTCATAGCAACCAACGGCAATCAGTATGTGTTAAGGGCATTAATTGACCCTGGCTCTGAAGCGACATTTGTCACTGAAAATGTCGTTCAAATGCTACAACTAAAAAAGAAGAAGACTTCAGCACAAGTCACAGGCTTAGGGCAGACTTCTACTGGCATATCAAACCATCAAGTCAAATTTACAATGCATTCTCTGACTAAGCCATCATTCGCGCTCTGCGTCGAAGCATTTGTATTCAAACAACTGACGTCAATATTACCGGCACACCAATTGAAAACGAGTGGGTGGACTCATTTGAGTAACCTCAAACTTGCCGATCCCTCATTCAGCGCGCCCGGAAAGATAGACCTTCTTCTTGGGGCTGATGTATACGCTGCTATCATTTTGGAGGGCCTTGTTAAAGGCGAAATAGGGTCTCCGGTGGCGCAGTGTACAGAATTAGGGTGGATTCTGACTGGAAACACCAACAATTCTGATCAATCTACAGGCATAACAATCCAAAATCATTTCAACTCGTTGGATTCTCAATTAAAAAGATTCTGGGAGCTGGAAGAAGATCTAGAAGAGCGAAAATTAACGGAGGAAGAAACAAAATGTGAACAACACTTCCAAAGAACCTGCAGAAGAAAAGACGATGGAAGGTACGAAGTTCAATTACCATTCAAGAACGATCGTCGCCCAAAACTCGGCAATTCAAAGAAACCAGCATTAGCCAGATTCTTTCAAGTTGAAAAACGACTGGCTTCAAATAAAAAACTCCAGGATGCCTATAATGCCTGCATTGAAGAATATCTCGACAAAGGTCACATGGAAGAAGTGACCACCGAGGTGCAAAGTCCGACTGATGAGCACTATTTTCTTCCACATCACGCAGTCTTCAAGGAGTCGAGCACCACTACAAAACTGCGTGTAGTGTACGACGCATCGTGCAAAACATCAAATGGCCAATCCCTGAATGACAATTTAATGGTTGGACCACGTTTACAAGCAGACATCATAGAGCTGATTGCAAAGTGGAGGAAGTTTAAGGTGGCATTGGTTGCAGACATCAGTATGATGTACAGGCAGATTTGGATAACGCCAGCCGATACTCCCTACCAGTTAATCTTGTGGAGATCAAATAATTCAGCGCCAATAAAGACATTTTCTCTAAAAACAGTCACTTTCGGCACTGCATCCGCACCATTCCTAGCAGTGCGCACATTACATCAACTAGCGGCTGAGGTCAAGAGTTCGCATCCCCACGTAAATAAAGCACTTACCGAAGGTTTCTACGTGGATGACTTCATTTACGGATCTAACACTGAGTCCGATGCTATTAAACTTCAGGGAGACGTTCTTCATATTTTGAAGTTAGCTGGATTTCCGCTTAGAAAATGGGCAAGTAATTCAGTCAGAGTTTTAGAGCAAATACCTAAAAATGAAAGAGAAATAGAGCTTCCACTAAACTTCGATGCATCAGATGCCATCAAAACCCTCGGGATTCGATGGCACCCAGCACAAGATGTGTTTACATTTAAAATTAGCTTACCTGTAGTAAAGTCACACACTAAACGATCCGTTCTAGCAGATATCGCCCGTCTGTTTGACCCTCTCGGGTGGATCTCGCCTTGCATCATCAAGGCGAAATTGATCATGCAACAGCTTTGGCTCCAAGAGTTGGCCTGAGACACTCCAATCTCCAAAGAGACGGAAGACCTATGGGTACAACTCAGAAATGGATTGATGATTCTTGAGGACATCCAAATTCCGCGTTGGATTCATTATGAAGATTCCGATCGAGTGCAACTGCAAGGCTTCAGCGACGCCTCTGAGAAGGCATATGCAGCTGTAGTTTACGCTCGAGTCATCAAAAATGACGAGGAACATATACACATTCTAGCGTCAAAAACAAGAGTGGCACCAATAAAGTGTGTCTCTCTGCCACGATTAGAACTATGTGCAGCGCTTCTCTTAGCAAAGCTGTTCCGCCTCATATCACGTGCAATGAAGTTCAATAATCCAGAAGTCTTTGCGTGGTGTGACTCAATGATTACATTAGCGTGGATCAAGGGAAGTCCGTTAACACGAACAACCTTTGTAGCTAATCGAGTATCTGAGATACAGACTCTCACCAGCCCCTCAATTTGGAGACATGTAGCATCAAAAGATAATTACAGAAGTGTGCGTAATATATTCAAAAACAAATTGTGTCGCGCTAAAAAGAATTATATATGTAAAAAAATTGAATCATGTCACAGTCAAAAGTCGATGTGAAAAACTATTAAAGCACTTAGTGCTAAAAGAACAAAAAATAGAAATCTGTGAAGTTCGCTTCGGCAATAAATTGGAAACTGATAAAGATGTAATTGCCAATAAATTTAACTCATATTTTATCGAAAGTATAAACTCGCTCAGTAACTCCATCAACGCTAATAATAATTCCTGTACTAATCCACACATCCCGAAATCACAAAATACTTTTAAATTTAAACAAATAAATGTAAATGAATTACTAAATGTGTGCAAATGAATGAATACAAAAAATGCACTGAAACTTAACATTAAATTATCGTTGATTGCTTTGACCTTGTTGGCCAAATAATCCTCAGTATTGTGAACGAGTCATTTATCCGCGGTGAGTTCCCAAAAAATCTGAAAGAGTCGGTAGTTGTTCCAATACCTAAAGAAACTGGTGCTATTGATTCCGAAAAATTTAGGCCCATTAATATGATGGCAATTCTTGAAAAGATTGTTCAAAAATGTGCGCATGAACAATTTTACAAATATGTATGTGATACAAAAATATTAACAGAAAACCAGTCTGGCTTCCGCCACGGCCACTCCCGCGAAACGTCACTTAACTGGCTGACCTTAAAAGAACAACGACATAGCGGTAATTAAATAATGACATTGTTCTTAGACTGTCAAAGAGCTTTCGAAACAATTGACGCGAAATATATTTCTAAACAAATTGTCAAACTATGGAATAAAGTGTAAAGAACTAAGGTGGTTCAGATCGTATTTATCCGATCGGACGCAGAAGACCTGTGTGAATGGTGCAATGTCTAGTGGCAAAAATACATGTTTTGGTGTACCGCAAGGAACAATATTAGGCCCTTTGTTATTTCTTATATATATAAATGATATCTGTTCAGTGTTGAAAATGTGTAAAATATCCCTGTTTGCTGATGATGATTTAATGTTTATATGTGGTAAATCCATTAATGTGCTTAAAGAACAGATTGAGATTGACCTTAAAGAGCTTTCTGAATGGCTACAATTAAACAAGCTTAAAATAAATGTTAACAAGACAAAAAAAAAAGTGATCACAATGTCGACTTTCAAATTGACGGAAAAACCATTGAACAAGTGCAAGAAATAAAATACCTCGGTGTGATTTTGGACAATGAAATAAATTTAAACACATGTCACATGACATATACGTCAAAGAAAATCGCGAAGAAAATAGCATTCCTTAAACGTATTCGTGTAAATATAACAACAATGTGCGCTATTAATATTTACATAACCATAATTAAACCTCACTTCGAATTCTGCTCAATAATTTTATTTATGTGGAATAATGAGGATACAAATCGGCTACAAGTTTTGCAGAACAAAGCTATGAGAACAATTCTGAAGTGCGGTTTTTATACGCCTACTTGGTGGATGCTATCCTGCTTAAAGTGGATGAGTATTAAGCAACGAATCGTCAATAATGTGTTAAGTTTTGTGTTTAAAATGAAGTAGAATATTCTACCAGAATACCTAACAAATAATTTAAGATATATAAGACTCTCAGCCATATAGCTTAAGATCTAACTCTGACTTCAGGTTACAAATGTATAGTAGGGTGGGCCGAATTTTTTTTTTTTTTTTTTTAAGTTGTAATACTGCGGAAAAGTTGCTAATAGTAGAGACTAAAAAAGGGAAAAAAAGAAAAAAAATCGGTAAATATGTTCCGGTCGCGCATGAGCTTTAAAATTTGCTGAAATTTGAAAAAAATTGTATGTTTAAGATATTTTTTTTATACCCTATTCTAGGGGTATATTAATTTTGACGCATAGTTTGTAACATACCTTAATATTGCCCGTAGACCCCTAAAAGTTACTATATTTATGATCAGCATCGATAGTAATGTCGATCTAGCCATGTCCGTCCGTCCGTCCGTCCGTCCGTCGGCAAAAATTAGGCCTTTAAACTGGACCTAGAGAGCTGAAATTTTAACCATATACTCTCTAGGGTCCCGAAATAATCAAGTTTAAGAATTTTTGAAATCCGCCCACAGACACGCCCACAAACTCAAAAAAACAAAATTTTGGAAAAAATCGAATTTTGAGCTAGAGAGCTGAAATTTTTTATATATGATCTATGGCCCATAGAACTGATTGGGACATAAAATTTTCAAAATCCGCCCACTGACACGCCCACAATTAAATAAAACAAATTTTGGGAAAAATTGAATTTTGAGCTAGAAAGCTGAAATTTTGTATATATGATCTTTGGCACATAAAACTGCTTGGGACATAAAATTTTCAAAATCCGCCCACTGACACGCCCACAATTAAATAAAATATTTTTTTTGAAAAACCAAAATTTGAGCTAGGGAGCTGAAATTTTTAATATATACTCTCTAGGGTCCCTTTATGCTCATACTTAAATTTTTTTTAAATCCGCCTAATGACACGGCCACAATTAAATAAAACAATTTTATTGAAAAACCAAAGTTTGAGCTAGGGAGCGTTTTTATTTACAAAAGCTTAGTTTTTTCGATAAAATCCTTTAAATTTTTGTCACGCCCACTTATGAGATATAGGAATAAGAATAGGGTATCCAACAGTTCGCCCAAGCGGACTGTAGCCCGCCCCTATGTTTTTTACTAAACTTGGTAACATTTGAATGTAATAGCTATATTCGACTCTTACTCGAACCGACAATGATTTAGAAAAAAAATGGTTCTAATCGGTCAAGGACTTCCGCTCGCGCAACTACTCTCAAATTTTATAAATTTTCGTACAAAATCACATAAAATACCTGCTACTGATCTAAGGTTTGTTTACTTATTACGAGTACATGGAATAGGAAAAATTAGAGG
Organism: Portevinia maculata; assembly: GCA_949715645.1. NCBI lineage: Eukaryota > Metazoa > Arthropoda > Insecta > Diptera > Syrphidae > Portevinia > Portevinia maculata. The sequence goes on from OX454526.1 coordinate 13,267,130, forward strand.
GTTGGACTTGATTGAAGCAAAGCAACTTAATAAATCATTGGAAAGGAAATGGCGTGCCATCCATTTAACTCTGGATGATATTTCAAAAACCTCGTTCTCACAATCATGTGTAAATGTTGTCGAAACTGAAAATGAAGACCAATATTCTTCTAGTAAAGAAAGCGATAACGACCAAGATTTTAAAGTGTCCACAAAAGTTTCCTCTAATAATAAGAAAAAGGATGAGAATTCAGTTAAAATCAACTGCATTACTGAGCGATCGCTATGGAGTTTCTGATCGCGCTACTGCTGCAATCGCATCAAGTGTTTTGCACGACTTTAAATTAATTACCGATTCTGACGTCTCCCAGGTTATAGACAAAAACAATACAAGAAGAGAAAAACAAAATGTTAGGGCTGAATTGTGTAGTAAATCTGACGAACTTCTACTACAAGGTCTCTATTTGGATGGGAGGAAGGACGACACTTTAGTCGTAGATATAGCTCATTCGAAAAGGTTCCGCAGAGTAAAAAAAAAGTGCATTACTTGCTAATTCAACAACCTGGTTCAGTCTACATCGGACATGTTACGCCCACTTCTGGGAGCTCTTCAGAGGTTGTCACTTCTATTATTTCCTATCTGTGTGGTCGTGGCATTTCTCTTGACAAGTTAGTGGTCATAGGATGTGATGGCACTGCGGTTAATACAGGTTGGAGAAACGGTCTGATTTGCCGAATCAAAATACATTTGGAAAAACTTTTACAATGGGCTGTTTGTCTTCTCCATTTCAATGAACTCCCGTTTCGACATCTATTTCAATACCTAGATGGTAAATCTACGGGTCCAAAATCTTTGAGAGGGCCAATCGGCGAAAAGCTAAGTGACTGTGAAAACGTCCAGTCATTGGTTTCAGGAGTATTGACTGTCAGATCCCGGCAATAGACAGAAATATACTAAGTAAAGATCAGCAATATCTACTCGATATTTGTACTGCAATAAAGTCGAGAATCTGTAAAGAGGATTTGGCTGTACGAGATCCTGACCCCTTGTCAGACTCGAGGTGGTTGACAACAGCAAATCGAACTCTCAGATTGTTCTTAAGTGAAGAAAGTCCCACACCTCAACTTCAAGAAGTAGTTATATTTATTTTGAAGTCATACATGCCAATGTGGTTTAGAATAAAGACAAGTAAATACTTCACAGAGGGACCAAATCTTGTGTATGAATCAATACAATCTTCAAGATACCTACCTGATGTGTTACGTAATATTGTCGACCCTGTGATAAAAACGAAATGGCTTTTTCGCCCATCCAGAACATTTAATGTTAGCCATGGCACAACACAATAGAGCTGTGTCAATCGTGATTGATTCGATCTTTTTGACCCGATCACAATAAAGTATTGGTGATTGCAATCACAATGCCCGAAGTCAATCGTTCATCGAGTCAATACTAATCAAAATATTTTTATCTATTTCGGCTTATTTCGTTTTACCAACACATATTTGTTCTACAAAAATACCGCTTCTGTGCCGTTGTTATTGAGTGTATTCACTCTTACAATCCATTCGAATGTATCTGTCTCTATCGAAACTAAATTGAACGAATGATGATTGGGGTTTTTGATTGTATTGAAATTGAATGGAGGAATACAATACTCCCATGTCTCATCTGTCATTGATTGATTGAATGATTGATTAAAATGACCGAATCATTTTTTCAACCAATACTTGAACGATTCGATCATTAAATTTGAACGATTGACACAGCTCTACAACACAATACACAACACTTAAGAGAGCTCGGACTTCGACGAATTCTAAAGGCGGGACAGATAGATCAAAAAATAAAAACTATCAGAACGGTTATGCCGCCAAAACTGAATTTCTGCGCTCAATATTACTCTGAAATTATAAACTGGATAGGCTGTGATTTATCCATTATTAAAAAATATCAGTGACGATGAAATAAAATCACATATTCAAAGCGGCACAGTCCATAATTGGGATATAACATTTAATGCATTCCCAGTCCACACACAGGCAGTTGAACGATGTGTGATCGTTACAGAAGCTTCAGGAAAAGATTACGGAGCTGAGTCTAGCGATGGGTTTATCACAGCCACTCTGCTGTCATGGTCAACAATGCCAAACTTTGACCATAAATTAAATTTCAAAGTTCCATCAGCTAAGAATGAATGAGACCCTAGATGATCATGATCAATTGTTTCACATGAGTTTCTTGGACTTACGACTCTTCACACAAAAACTTAAAAAACAAAAATGTATTTTCAAATATATAAACAATAATATTGGTCTAAAATAAGTTTTGTTTTAAACATTGTATTCAACAAAGAAAACCAAAGATAGAAACGTGAGAGTTGTTAGTATTTTCATCCTCAAACTGTGGTTTACCTTGTATTTTTTGCGCGACCGGAAGATGTTGATGGATTTAAAAAATGTAAAAGCATTATTTTCTGTGGTAATAATAGATAACAATTGGAGCTATTACATTCGGTAAGAGGATAATTTAAAAATGTTAAAAATTATCGTAAAAATGTGAATTTTTTCAAATGTTGCCAAACTTTATAGCTCATGCGCGACCGGAAGATATTAACCGATTTTTTTTCTTTTTTTCCCCCTTTTAAGTCTCTACTATTAGCAACGTTTCCGCAGTATTACAACTTAAAACAAAAAAAATCGGCCCACCCTAATGTATAGAGACTCCAGAACCCAAAATATGTTGTTATATCGAGGCTTAAAACTGTTTAATGAGCTACCTAGTGAAATAAAAAATGAAACAATAGTCACACGCTTTAAAAAATTACTAATAAAACATATAAGAGATACAATCACTAAGTTAATAAGGTATAAATTATTAACTTTTTATTTATTCTGTTTTAGTTTTCTAAGATAGTTATTCTTTATATTATTTTTATATGAAACTAGCTGCACCCGCCCGGCTTTGCTCGTGCCCGAGAATTCTATTGGCCAATATGTTCGAGTAGACTTCCTTATTATTGTCTATAGCTAGTATCTGGTGTACCTATGTTGCTGCTCCTAAAAAAAGAAAACCGATTTTGGCCAAACTTCACAGAAACACTCTCAGGCCAATACCGAAGATTGCCTGATTTGAGCTCAACCTGTTCCGCTTAGGGTAGGTGCTTTTTGTCTGGTAGGCGCCTATGTCAGCTTACTTGTGCGAATCAAACAACAAAGCGAAAGTAAAAAACTTCGATAGAATCACTTTTCATTCACTTTCACACCGATTGTTATCAATGTGGGAAAAGCAACTTTCCGATGTCCGATTCACAAAAAAAATGCAAAAAAATTCAATAAGAGTTATTCGAATAAAACATTGAACACACGATATCTCAAGAATGAAAGTGCGCACAAACACCACAATAGGCTTGAAACGTTGGTCTGGTCTCCCTCTTTCATATGCGCGTTCGGATAACAAAATGGGTGACGTCTGTACGATGTTTTTTTATATGTGCGGTCTCTGTACCTGCATCGGAATTTACACGCATATGCACATATGCATGTGTACTCACTCAAATGATCATAATTCACACACCAATGCAGATACAGATATCGCACATACCAAACGTCCTTTGTACAGACGTCACCTTTCATGGAAAAAAAATTCATTGGAATCGGTTAACGCGTTTGGCCAAACGCCGGCAACAAACTCAAATATGGATTGATTTTTATATATATAGTTGTAATAGTAAAATATTTACTAAATAAACGAATCCCTACATACATACATACTATTTAATCGCATATATGTGCATCTTTATGAGAAAATGCGTGTCACATTTGTTTCCGACTAAACAATTACAAAAGCGTGAGCTGTCATACAATGTTGTGACTACGATTTTTTTATCGCAGCGATTCAAATCGCAAGTGTGTGGATACACTTGCCAGTTCGTATGATTCGTTTCATCTTGCGAAAATAGGCAGAAAAATCAGTCAAATCCCAGGCTTTTAATCATTTTTTTGGACGAAAAACTCATATGCGCGCCCAGCCTAACTACACATAAGGCAGAGAAAGTAAAGAGACACCGACAAACACTTACTTACTTACTTAGGTCGCGCTACAATCCGGGGTGAACCTGGGCCTCAACCAATACGCCTCTCCAGTTAGCACGATCTTTGGCTCCAAGTTGGTTGAGGTCCACTTCCACTTGCGCGAAATAAATAACTAAGGGCCTTTTTATTAGATAAACAATATACTTTTATTTATTAAAGTACCTTAGGAGCGTATTTGTCTACGATACAATTATAACTGACTTAAGGAACAAAAATGTTCCTATATAAAGGGTGATTTTTTAAGAGCTTGAGAACTTTTTTAAAAAAAAAACGCATAAAATTTGCAAAATCTCATCGATTCTTTATTTGAGACGTTAGATTGGTCCATGACATTTACTTTTTGAAGATAATTTCATTTAAATGTTGACTGCGGCTGCGTCTTAGGTGGTCCATTCGGAAAGTCCACTTTGGGTAACTTTTTCGAGCATTTCGGCCGGAATAGCCCGAATTTCTTCGGAAATGTTGTCTTCCAAAGCTGGAATAGTTGCTGGCTTATTTGTGTAGACTTTAGACTTGACGTAGCCCCACAAAAAATAGTCTAAAGGCGTCAAATCGCATGATCTTGGTGGCCAACTTACCGGTCCATTCCTTGAGATGAATTGTTCTCCGAAGTTTTCCCTCAAAATGGCCATAGAATCGCGAGCTGTGTGGCATGTAGCGCCATCTTGTTGAAACCACATGTCAACCAAGTTCAGTTCTTCCATTTTTGGCAACAAAAAGTTTGTTAGCATTGAACGATAGCGATCGCCATTCACCGTAACGTTGCGTCCAACAGCATCTTTGAAAAAATACGGTCCAATGATTCCACCAGCGTACAAACCACACCAAACAGTGCATTTTTTGGGATGCATGGGCAGTTCTTGAACGGCTTCTGGTTGCTCTTCACTCCAAATGCGGCAATTGTGCTTATTTACGTAGCCATTCAACCAGAAATGAGCCTCATCGCTGAACAAAATTTGTCGATAAAAAAGCGGATTTTCTGCCAACTTTTCTAGGGCCCATTCACTGAAAATTCGACGTTGTGGCAGATCGTTCGGCTTCAGTTCTTGCACGAGCTGTATTTTATACGGTTTTACACCAAGATCTTTGCGTAAAATCTTCCATGTGGTCGAATAACACAAACCCAATTGCTGCGAACGGCGACGAATCGACATTTCACGGTCTTCAGCAACACTCTCAGAAACAGACGCAATATTCTCTTCTGTACGCACTGTACGCATTCGTGTGGTTGGTTTAATGTCCAATAAAGTAAACTGAGTGCGAAACTTGGTCACAATCGCATTAATTGTTTGCTCACTTGGTCGATTATGTAGACCATAAATCGGACGTAAAGCGCGAAACACATTTCGAACCGAACACTGATTTTGGTAATAAAATTCTATGATTTGCAAGCGTTGCTCGTTAGTAAGTCTATTCATGATGAAATGTCAAAGCATACTGAGCATCTTTCTCTTTGACACCATGTCTGAAATCCCGCGTGATCTGTCAAATACTAATGCATGAAAATCCTAACCTTAAAAAAATCACCCTTTATATGCTTCGTCGATATGAGGTATCGATACTGCTTTATGATACCTAAAAATAGATAACGAGTGTTATTTTCTTGTTTCAGAAAGATACTTGGGATGTTTGTTCGGTCTGTTGATAGTGAGGGTATTTCGTCGCTATCTGGTTGACATGTGTGTTGGCTGTTGGTTGTTATCTCTAACATAACTCGCGCACCACCTAAGGCGAGGTCTTCCTCTACTGCGTTGTCCCTCCGGGTGGGAATCGAAGACTCTTCGGGCCGGAGCGTTGGTGTCCATTCGCTCTACATGTCCTAGCCATCTTAGTCGACTGATACGTACTTTTTTGACCAGGTCGATGTCGCTGTACAGCTCGTAGTGTTCGCTGTTAAATCTCCTCCTCCAAAGCCCGCCAACGCAAACGGGACCGAAAATAACTCGAAGAATTTTGCGTTCGAAATGACCAAGAAGATCTTCATCCGCTTTTGCTACTCAATTGCCGGCTTAGGCCAAAGAAACAACTGTTGGCAAGTGTAATTCTTCGTTTGATTTCAGCTGCGGTGTCATTATCAGAATTAATAGCGGAGTCGAGGTAGACAAAGTCCCTAACTAGCAAAAAATTATAGCTGTCTATCGTGACGTTCTGTCCGATTCGTCGATGTTGTGTGCCCCTTCTTGTTGACAGCATATATTTCATTTTGCCCTCATTTACCACTAAACCCATTTTTTGAAGAAGTCACATGACAGCGCATCACCTTGTCGAAATCCTTTTTTGACATCAAAGGTCTCGGTGAGATTATTCCCGACCTTTATGGAGCAGCGGGCGTTCTCCGTTGTCATTCTGCACAATCTAGACATGGCTCTGTGTAGCTCGTCTCTATATATGATGTCTTATGCGGCCTTAAAATCGATAAAAAGATTGTGGGTATCGATTAGGACTTCTTGGGTTTTCGCCAAGATCTGCCGTAGTGTGAATATCTGATCGGCCGTGGACTTACCGGGCCTAAAACCGCACTGGTAGGGACCAATCAGGTCGTTGACGAATGGTTTCGGGCGTTCACACAGTATAGCAGACATGATCTTATAGGCAGTATTCAGGAGACTGATGCCTCTATAATTGGGGCAGCTTAGAGGGTCTCCTTTCTTGTGGATCGGGCAAACGATGCTGAGGTTCCATTCATCAGGCATACTTTCTTCTGACCAAATCTTGGAAACGAGTTGGTGTATGCTCTCCACCAGGTCATCTCCCGCTGCCTTAAAAAGCTCGGAATTTAAACCGTCTGGTCCAGCAGCTTTGTTGGACCTAAGCTTCCTCACTTCGTTTTGGTCAGGTGGACGGAAGTCTTGGCTTTCATCGTCCAGGCTGAATGGTTCGTTCTGCCTGACAGCATAATTTGTGTCGTCTTCGCCGTTCAACAGTCTGCATAAAGGAGTTTTCTATGTCCTCAGCACCGACTGTGACTCTACTACAAGATTTCCTTGTTCGTCCCTACAGGTCTCTGTTCGGGTCTTGTTTCCGTGACACGTCCTTTTTACCTTTTGGTAAAACTTCCGAACATTGTTCCTGGAGTAGCACCTCTCTATTTTCTCGATCGCGCGCTTCTCATGCTCTTTCTTTTTTCTCCGGAGAAGTCGATGTTCTTCCCTCTTCTGTCGAGCTGCTCTCGTCGTTCAATGCAGTGCCGCTTCGTAGGCGCTTTGCCGGCATGTTATATTTGTCGAGGAGCTCGTAGAAACACTCTTTAGTAGCATCGTCTTTATCTTCTGTGTGTGCGTGAGCGCAAATTAGGCTGATGTTGGCGAATTTAGCCTTGATACGGATTGTTAAAAGAAATTCGCTAACGTGTCCAAAGCTCAAGACTTCTTGCCTAAGCATGCCGCTAACAACGAATCCGCATACAATGCTTCTATTCCCTGTAGCAATCACCGTAGTAAATGTCACAGTTTTGCATCCTCATTTTGCCCGGCCCTTCCCGCCGCACTTCCTGAATGGCGGTGATATCTGCTTTGTAGCAGCTTTAGGGCATCCGTTAACAAACACAGATAAATCTATACATATGTTATTAATCACAAGAATTTAATTGTGAACAAAATTGTCCTTGACATCACTTGATTTCATTCAACATCATAGGAGATATCATAATTTGAAAATAACTCCGCAACAACATTATATGGGGCTATGATATTACTCTCCGGAGATTTTCGTCAAACGCTTCCCGTCATCCCAAAATCTACTGCTGCCGATGAACTTAATGCATGCCTGAAATCGTCGTCTTTGGGCGGCATGTCAAGAAGTTGAAATTGACCACGAACATGAGAGCCGCACTGCAGAACGACCCATCGGCTGCTGAATTCTCGAGACAACTGCTGGCGCTTGGCAATGGCCAAATTCCTGTTGATGTTTCGACAGCATTGATATCGTTTGCGGCAAATTTTTGCGAGTTCACATCGTCGAAGGAGGAACTCATCACAAAAGTGTTCCCCGGCATTGCACAAAATTATAAAAATCTCGATTGGATTAGTGAACGGGCAAATCTAGCGGCGAATAATAAGGACATCGGTAGTTTGAATTTCAGTGTCAAATCGCTGGAGAACTGCATTCGTACTAATCCGTTGACAGCGTGACCTTCGAGGATGGTTGGTTGGTTGGTTGGTTGAAACCGGCCCTCGATGAGGATGCACTTAGACCAGAAATAGGTCCATTGTGCTGCCGATGTGTAAGGTGGGTGGGCCACCCTCTTACTCAGCGAACCATTTGCTCCTCTGATTGAAGGAGCTAATCCTTGCTGTGCAGGCGTTGTTAAGATCGTTTAGATCATTGAAAAGGTATTCACCCAATGTAGCCTTCCTAATGTTGGCGAGTGCAGGACACGTGCAAAGGAAGTGACTGATGGTCTCCTCTTCTTCCTCGTCCCTACAGCTTCTGCAGAAGTCATTGTAGGGAATGCCTAACCTTTGACATGCCCAAATATATTCCTATAGCACAGTGCCCGGTGAGGGCGTTTACTAATTTGGATAGGGTTCCTCTCTTATGTCTCAGAAGTCCGATGAACCTGGATTTATTCAATGTCGGCCAGAGTAGCCTTGCGGTGTTGCACTGGTCGAGTTAGTGCCAACGATGGTTGACTTCGCTCACCGCATTGGTGTCTATGAGGTTTTTAACATAAGACGTTGGCGCCCCGATGTCGGTGACGCTTATGCTGTTTAAACCAGAAGAGCCTCGTCGGACCAGTTCATCAGTTTCACAATTCCCTTGTATGTCACAGTGACCCGGCACCCAGCAAAGGGTGAGGCTATACTGACCGGCTATCTCGTTAAGAGATGCACGGCAGTCTTTCACTGCCTTGGATCTTGTAGTGCTGGATGCAAGGGATTTGATGGCCGCCTGACTGTCGATGTATATTACAATATCTGATTTCGATATCGAATTAACCGACATCCAGGCAGCGGCTTGGCGGGTGGCGGTGACTTCAGCCTGAAACGCTGCAGTATTCTGGAAGGTTAAAGGAGAGGTGGATGTTCGGCACCGACTCCGTCCTCCGTTTTGGACCCATCCGTAAAAATTGACAGCGATTCGTGGTGTAGGACATGACGTTGTGTCCACTCGGTTCTGTCTGGGATTAGATGTTTGTAGCCCAGGTCGAAATTGTATTCAGTGGGCAGGTGGTCGGTGACCTTAGGAAGATGTCGATACATCGATAGTATATTGGCATGTCCAGTGTGTTGCTCTTTGAATTGTTTGGAGTTTCTCAGTCTTATTGCTGGCAGCCACCTGTTTGCTGGCAGCCACCTGTTTGCGGACGATGTCGGTCGGGAGAAGGTGGAGCATGGCTTGGAGCGCCGCAGTGGGAGAGGTTCTTAGCGCACCGGTGATGCTGAGGCATGCAACTCGTTGAGTTTTGTCCAGCAAGATTAGGTTGGACTTCTTCTCCAAGGCGGGCCACCAGACCAGTACTCCATAGAGGAAAATCGGTTTAACTACCGACCAGTGCATAATTTTTGGTTGTAGGCCCCACGTGGAGCCTACCGCCTTTTTGCAAATGTAAAGAACTGCTGGGGATTTCCTGACACGTTCGACTACATTTTCCTTCCAAAGTAGCTTGCGATCGAGCTTCAGGCCTAAATAGCTAGCGCTATTTGAGAGTGCCAGAGGAGTGCCTCTAATCTTCGGGGGAGTGAACTCAGGGAGTTTATGTCTTCGTGTGAACAGGACCAGCTTAGTCTTTGTTGGATTGAGGGACAGGCGGAATCTTTCGGTCCAACCTGTCAATATGTTGATAACAGATTGCATGACATCGGCCAGCGTCTGCGGGTATTTGCCTGTTACAAGTATCGCGACATCGTCTGCATCGTCTGCGATAACTTTGCATCCAGTGTATTCAATGTTCAGAAGGGCTTCGTGGAGCATTAGATTCCACAGGATAGAGCGACCAACTATCCGACGGAATTTTTGAACTCGCTTGACGTGCCAGAACTCCGACGCATAATTTACAGCTGAAGGTGAACTCGATCATAATCATGAATCTGACTCATCCGAAATTGTGCTACGGCACGCGACTGTCCATGAAGAAACTGATGAACAATGTGATTCAAGTGATGATCATCAAGAGCAAATTCAAAGGAGAGGAAGTCCTTAACCAATTCAAGCGGATTCAGTTCCCCGTTCGATTGGCCTTTGTGATGAAAATCAATAAATCGCAAGGCCAATCGTGGGATTAATCTCGATTTTCCCTGTTTTTCGCACGGTCAGCTGTACGTCGCATGTTGGCAAACCGTCTTCGTTGTTTGTTTTGCGTCGGAAAACAATTCGAAAAACATTGTTTATCATATCGCTTTCCACTGATTTCGATTCCAATCAAATAAATCATATTGAAATTTAAGCTATATGTGTTTTATTATCACTCTGGAGTTCATTTGAAGGCGTTAAATTGGAGCGACACGAAGTTCGCCGTGTCCTCTAGTATAATAATAAAAATAAAAATAAACCAATTTCCTCTCGCTCCAAAGTGACTGTCACCTATTGCCATATCCGATTCCATCACTGGCTTTTTGGCAATTTTTTCTAATATTTGAGTATTCCCTGCAATCAGCATTTTTTTATAATTTTTTTAAAGGAATACTTTATTTATCGATAGTTGGTTCATTTAATCTTATTTCATATTCTTTAACGATCTGGATTAAGGCAATCATAGCCCTCCTTCTTCCCTGCGTTCCTACTGGTCCGCCTGTGTGGTTCGCTGGTTTGACCTCAAAAAGTATTGCTATGTGCGACCCGCCTTAGAATCAACTTGTCATTCTAACATTTGTATAGACATTTGTTCCCCTATAATTAGTGTTCTACTTCACTTTTACAACAATGACACCTGTCGCTTGCGTGGCAAAACTAAAGCACGACAGCTCAATAAAAGGCAACAACTTTATAAAACTCGACACATATGTCCGTCTCCGTAAAGACAACATTTTTTCACACTTTATAGCACTTCACTAATGAAACTTGCGAAGTAATTTTAAAAATTAAAATTAAATTTCATTGGTATCGTGTTGAGTTCAATCTCATTCTCCAATGCCCCGATCCCGACTCATAATGTCTGCATATTTTCATAAAGTTATCGCCACCCAGAACTATGTGTGCTGTGTTGACAAACACTCATTCAAAGTCATTAACCTTAAGTGCACCAGAGCAGGCACTTTAGATAAAAAAAATTTAAAGCCGTGTATTTCAACAACGTTCCACACACATCACTCTATCTTCACTTATGATTCTGATTACTGATTTGAGATGTATTCGTCTGTTCTTCAATAGTAATATTTTGATAGATTGTGTAATCAGCGCCATTCTACGGAGGGCGCCTACTTTATTGTACCGATATGGCGATATCTGGTGAAAGGGGATATCTTTAGGTGTCATTTTCGTCACCAAACGACGAAATGCCGATCACCTATCTGTTAAATGCTTACGGTGAACTGGGCTAAGACAATCGATTGATGGAATTTCATTCGACACTAACACTATTCGATGCGGGTAATTTGTCAATTGATATCTTCGTCTGTTGATATATTCAATCGGCATTGTTGTGACATAAGATACAAACATCATGAACCGTTTTGTACGTTTGTTTATTTGTGTCTATTTCGAAAACATCCGTTAACTGGATAGTTATGCATAAAGCATAAAATATTCATTAATTCTCGATACATGGGCCATTCATATAAGATAATTGGCAACATCAAAGGAGGAGTTCAAAAACCTTCAGCTATTCAAATTTACAAAAATAACATTCCTGCCGAGACAGACTGTATTATTATACACTTTGCAGAAGCGTGTTTACGCAACAATCTTATTCTTTTCCACACGCATATTCTTCAAATAGGCTTTGTACGTTATAATTTTTTTTAATAGGTATAAACTGTAACTTTACCGTAAAGGCGTAAACGGAGATGAACGGTGAGGCGAACGCATAGTTGTGTGAATGGAATCTGCGAAAACAAATTTATTGCGGATGTTGGTGATGGGTTTTTTTTCACATTGTAAGCTCAATTTTAAGCCATAGCACACTTTTTTCGGCGCTATCGGTTTTCAAGTTTATTTATTTATTTATTTATTCAATTCACAATTTTGTACATGTAAGAGAAAGATACTTTTAATTTGTACAAACTAAGACTTATGTTGCAATGCTGACTTTTGTTTATTTAAATTTAAGATACTAATAACTCAAATATATAATTATAATATAATAAAATAGAGAACGAAAGGAAAAAAGAAAAACGGAAGAAGGTATTGGAAAAATATGAATAGTGCGAAAATAGTAAAGGTAGATAAAATGGAAAACAAAGATAGAGAAATAGATAAAGACAGATATAGCATTTGAGAAGCGTTAAAGTATATTCGTTCGTTTTCTGCAAAATATTTAAAAATGTCCTTACTGAAATTTACCGTGTTGTTCATTCGTTTAATATACAGGGGTATTCGATCTCATCATCCATCCCGACACTCATTTACAATGACATTCCAGCTGTCAGCTCTATAGATAAGGCCAATCTGCTTGCTGCTCACTTTGCAGTCAGCTCAACGCTCCCAGATTGTGCTTTGTCTCCCCCTGTACTCGAGCGCGTAGAATTCTCTATGGGACCAATCCACTTTCGCACTCGTACAGTGGCTAGAGTACTTCAAGATCTTGACGTTCAAAAATCCGCTGGTCCAGATGGTATTTCCCCTATCGATCTGAAGAGGTGTTCTTCTTCGCTGGCAAAACCATTGCGTAAGCTTTTCCATCTGTCCTATTCTTCAGGACTCTTTCCGGGAAGATGGAAAACAGCATTTGTCCAGCCTGTACCAAAAAAAGGCGAATCCTCTTCTCCCTGATCCTACCGACCAATTGCACTTACGTCCCTTCTTTCTAAGGTCATGGAAACGCTGATAAACCGTCAGCTAATGAAATATCTTGAATCGCGAAAACTTCTTAATGACCGGCAGTATGATTTTCGCAGCAACAGGTCCACTGGTGATTTGATGACATATCTAATCGAAAAGTGGAACCAATCTCTTCATCAAGGTGGTGAAAGTAAGATTGTTGCGCTTGATATTTCAAAGGCATTTGACAGAGTTTGGCATCAAGCTCTCTTGTCGAAAATGCGTGCATTTGGAATCGATGATACTCTTCTTCAATGGATTAGAAATTATCTTTCGGACCGTTCAATTCAAGTTGTTTTGGACGGTTTCAAGTCTGCAACTCACCAAATAAATGCTGGTGTCCCCCAAGGCTCTGTTCTGTCCCCGACTCTCTTTATCATTTTTATAAATGTCTGTTTACTTCTAATCCAATCCATTCCTTTGCTGATGACAGTACCTACCCTCAGCTTCTCATATTCGTTTCTTGGGTCACGCCCCTCAACTTCGGGTGTGGAACTGGAACGGCAACGTATGTTAAGCTCATTAAATTCCGATCTTAACAGCATAACTCAGTGGGGTAAAACCAATAGAGTGGAATTTAATGCTTCCAAAACACAATGCTGTCTCCTGTCATTAAAGCAAAACCCACACACACTGCCATTATCTATGATTGGCACTTGCATCGCTGAAACCGAAAGACTTTCCATTCTTGGTATGTGTGTTAGTGACAACCTTCGTTGGAATGACCACATATTCGGTGTCGCCAAGAATGCCGCGAAATATCTAGGCTTCCTTAAGCGTTGTAAGAAATATTTCACCCCTTCTGATCTGGCTACAATTTATAAGGCGTTTATTCGCCCGAAACTCAAGTACAACGCCCATATCTGGTCCGGTGCACCAATAACTTATTTGGAGCTACTAGACAGGATCCAAAAACGCGCGATAAAACTCATTGGCGACCGAGACATCGCGAGATCGATTGACTCTCTTAGTCATCGTCGTAATGTCTCCTGCCTGTCGTTATTTTATTGTTATTTCCACCATAAGTGCTCAAACGAAATAGCCAGTTGCATTCCTCCCCTTGAACATTTCAACCGCAATACCCGCCATGCAGGGAATGCTCATCAGTTCACCCTCAAGCATGTGTTCGGACGTACAGTGAAGTTCAAAGAATCTTTCCTCAGCCGTACAACACGAATGTGGAATGCTCTTCCCCGCTCCATTTTTCCTACACATTATAACCTACAGACATTCAAAACCAACGTGCATCGGCATCTCTCCTTTTCCTCTCACCCTAATTTCCTTAACGCCCGCGCTGTGTAGCTAATACATTATAAGGGTCCCAACAAATCCCTTTAGTGCGCGCTTATTTAAAAAAAAAAAAAAAAATACAATGTCAGCAGGAACCTAAATTAAGATTTTTGCCAATTCGGTGCATGAAAGTTTACATCAGGTTTTGGATTAATGGACGCAGATAAATTAAAGAACATTAATTTAGTTTTAGGACTTATTACAAGTTTGTGTTCAGTGAACCATTGTCTTAGAATACGTACATTACAATTTATGTCAGAAATAAGATCTAAGGGTGTTCACCCAACATCGTCAGCAAAAGCAGTAGGTAAGCCTTTTAGATTGAGATGGAAGAGTGAGTTGATATATGTAGATTAAAAATAGAATGGGACCCAAGAGTGAACCTTGTGGTACCTCAAGCCTGATTAATTGCACATCGCTTCTCGTCTCATTCAACTTTACTCTCTGTGATCTATTATTCAGACATGAATTCAGCCATTCAAGCATGAAACTACGCACACCAGCATTTTCTAGTTTACTTAACAGACGAAACCAACTCTGCGGAATCAGAAAGAGGATCTTCTTCAAAGAACTATTAAGTAATGAATACTTGAAGAAATCGCCCGCCAGAAGCATTGGCCTAAAATTTTTTCTGAACTATGGTATAATAGATCTATCCAGGTCCACGTACCGTTTTTCTTCGCTTAGGAGAGTCAGGAGCTTTAAAAAAAAAAAAACATCTAACGATCCAAAAAATGTCGCATGTGGTCACAATCGAAATGCGGCTTGCGAGTATACAACGTATTTTGCGCGACATTTATGCAGCATGTGCATGTTCACTACATGCCGAGTTCACGGCTACATGTACATTGTACATGCGGCTTTTTGCATGTCGTGTACTCGTAGCATAACTAGAAAAATGCAAAAAATTGCTCGAAAAAAGTTCCAAGGTGGTTTCCATTACGAAGATTGACACATTTTTTCTACAGATTCATTTAATATGCGATGTTAAACACCATTATAAGATGACAATTGAAAATATTTGCAACTCCTATTCAACGCCATGAGAATGGCGCCCAACGTGAGATTATTCTTTTTGAACTTTATCTGAAGTACAATAAATTCAGTGGGAAATTGTATATATAAAAGCACGTTCTCAGGAAAGCAATCACTTTCAACCTCTTTTCATTTAACCCATTTCAAGGTCCACTCTGTAAATCTGAAAATTGCTTTCTTGCCATCTTCGCGTGAAATATCGTAATAAATTGCATTTCTATTTCGCAACCAAAGGCACAATCAATGGGCACATTTAGTAAACTGTTAGACACGTTTACAAGTTTCTAAGGCTTTGTTCGCATCACGTCATGCTCATTCGTCGTCGTTGTCGCGGTTCCACTACCACTCTTTTCTACTCAACTGTTAACTGCCTTCTTGCTGCGGCAATGACCTATCGCAAATCGTCATCTTTGAGTGACAGTACCGGGCTGGGCTGTTGTTTGCCTTAATGCATGTTTGATTATTTGACTGCCGTCAACTGGGAGAACAAATGATGTGAAGCATTTTCAACTTCAACTCGAATCCACCATCTGCATGCTGATGTTGTGGTGCGATGCGAAAAACAATTAACTAGTTTCTTTATCTGTTAGATACTATTTGGCGCTCATTTGCATTCGTTTCGAGTGTCGTCGAAACGCCGCCGCCGTTGCGCTTCGCTATTATTGAAAGTTGAATTTCGATTTCGTGTCAATCTCATGAAATTCATTCATTCACTGACATTGATATCGATGGTTCGCTTGTGCTGGAAGAGTGCGGTAGATAGATATACGCCGTTGCGGTGCTCCGAATTCGTTCCGTATTTGTTTATAATACCCACACCCAATCAAATGACAAACAGACGTAAATACACCAGAGCTGTGAATTGAATTTGATTCTGGTTTTATTGACATGATGAACTGGAGAAAGAGGAGAATTTTCATTTTAGATGAAGCTGCCACTTTGTCGGATGGCGGACTAGTAACATCAAACGATGAGCATTGTATTTCTATCTGATGTATGAATGGTGTGTTTTGTGTCTCTGCATGTGCAGATTATGAAATATCTTTTCAATGGAAGGACGTGCAATGCTCCATAGTTGGAGATGGATACCCAGAGGTGGCCTGAGTCATCGTTGTCGTCGGTGGCGGGCATATGTGTGTGAAATTTAAGCCAGAAATGTTAATTAAAAGTTTGGGGAGCTCGACTTTGGGCATTGTTTAGAAAGTTACTCTTGACTCGTTCCTTTCCGTTCGGCATTGGGACTTGGGGGAATCGTGCATGTCAGCATGAATGGATGCAGTCAAATGTAAGATGGTGTTTTGTGGCTTTTTTAATGAACGTGCTAGAAGTCGCACCATGCACATTGCGCTGCCTTTAATTTAATGGCTGTTCTCGGATGGTGTTTGGTAATGCTGTTAACTCTTGCCACACATTCAAGGCGGGATACATTTTGTATTGCTTACGAGATTCATGGCAATTCATAAGAATATATAAACTCTTAAAGACGATTATTTTGGAAGGTCCTTTTTTTTGTAAAAGGATCTGATTGTTGATAAATGGGATTAATTTTATCCTTGGTTTGTGAGGACCGAACAAATATGATAAGACTTTGCTTTGAGAATTTCTTCTCCTGTTGATGCGCAAGTTTCGTTATCCTTTGTTACACCTTGGTAAACTGCTTACGGATATGTGTGCGGTGTCGTCTGATTCATCCATCCATCACGCTGGTACATACTTAATCAAAATGTTGTGTTAAACTTTCCAGTCGAGTAGTTTATAAACCCATCAATAGAATCTGAAAATGGGAAATGGTTCGTGGTAGATACACAGTCGACAGTTTCAAATTTGTCAGCTAAGCCATAATTGTTTTAAATTTAAAACCTGTAGTTGGCAGGTAGTTTATAAAGAATATTGAATTTTTTTTAATTTCATTTTACTATTTACGCCTTAGAGCAGTGCTCCCTGTATTCAGAAAGTGGTGCGTTAAGAAAATACTGACTCGCGTAGACACAATTATGTGAGTTGGTCCTTATGCTTCATGCTTCATACAACAACGAACTGATGGGGAGCTACACTGCGAGCCTCGGATTATTGGCTATTTCTCAAAACTAGCTTGAGAGATTTTGAAAACAATCAAACCCCATTCAGGCAGATCTAAAATCGTAGCTTTGATGGCGAAGTGAGTAGTTTGCTTGCCTGAGAAGGCGAAAAAACGGCTCAATGACGCCACCGGCTTGAAAACAGCACCAAACCGCTCTGGTGTAAGTGCGATTCCCATTGCTTGGAATAGTTTTTCGAGAACAATCTATAAAAAAGACCAGCGCCACACAAAGGATTATGATGACCGGCTGTGGCAAGCCGTGAAACAGCGCTGTAACTCCAGCAACCAGTTCACGTGGTATCAATCACAAGTTGTTATTATTCATTGAACTATCAATATAAATTGACGGAAGCTTGGCAGCCTTCCTGCACGTGTGCTATCATAATGCGGAAAATTCTTTGGAAGGTTTCTTTGTTAACTCAAAGAATGTAATATCAGATCTCTTAGAAGCAGAAGGGCTAACGTCTTGTATCAATCGATATACAAAACAGAGGCTCGAATACTGCACTCAATCAATTATTTGCATTATGAAGAACGTGTCTGCAATCAACTAAATTCAAATCCAGGATATGTCGCAAAATGCCTTTCCAAACCCAACCACAGCGTTATAGAAGGAATTAGCAAGTTAGAGGCGAACGGAGTGAACATCAAACTGAAAGGTTAACAAAAAGTCATTGGGCGCATTCAATTTGCAAGGCAACTGCTAGTCCCTTCTGTCTTCCCTATATATACAGGGCATTTCCAAGTTTAATGTCATTTCATTTTCATTTTTCATTTCATTTCATTTATTTCGAATTAAAGTTATTACATAGTACTTCAAGATATTGAATCTTATAATAAGTATCAAAATTTAAATTACAAATTGTTGTGTAAATAAATGGAAAATAGTATTTAGTTACGTAGTTTTTTATAAAATAATAGGTAGGTATAATTGTATTAGATAGAATGAATTAGACTATTAAATAAAAATAAGATGTTCATTTATCATTCCTAAGAAAAACTATTGTTGTGACATGTGGTTGTAAAGATTCTTCCGAAATACCCTCGACGAAACTGTTCTTTGCAATCGATGTGGAAGATTATTCCACAGACGAATCGCGTTTACAAAATAAGATCGCTCTCCTACTGTATGTGCAAATCGTGGTATCAATAGCTTTAGACCTCTAGGGGTGGGTAAAAAAGTTAAATATTGATACAAATACTCAGGACAATGATTATGAATTATGGAATGGAGTTTAAGAATTGATCTGAATTCGAAATAATCATCCAAGCTCATTCCTAACAGTGTCATTTTATACCTAGAAACACTCATATGCCGTGGTATGTTGTAAATGTACCTCAAGCAGTCATTAAATGCGACATTGATTTTGCGTTTACAATCAGAATCTAGACAGGGATAAACTAAACAATTATACAAAAAAAATGGTAGTAACAAGGATTTAACAAGATGCAATTTCATATTTGGAAGTAATAAGCTCGAAGATGACCTAAGACTTCGTAATCCACCATAGACTTTTCTTATGGAATCTGAAGTAGCATCACAACAACTCAATGTCCTATTAATAATAAAACCTAGATATTTAACACTTTGTACATAGGGTAAAGTTATACCATTGAGATCAAGAGTAGGACAATCTAGTAAAGATATTTCACTTCTTGATAGCACCATACCAGAAGATTTTAGTGGGTTTAGACGTATTTTGTTGATATCAGACCAGTTCTGAATATGTAGTAGGTCTTCATTAACTCTAGCCACACAGTCCTCGATGTCAAGACTTTGAAAAAATATTTTCGGCTATAATTTAAGAAAAAATCATTCTACAGCAAGGGTCTATCTCCAATGTGGACATCCTTTACCGAAAATTTAAGAAAAGACTTACGTTTGTGTACCTTGACCCGTGCTAACAAAATAAACTTCATTTGGGGCTTAAATTTAGGAAGAATTAATGCTTATTTTAACTGCGTTTAAATAAAATCTATGACTGTTGACTTTCATTTTGTTTTTCATTTTAGTTGCCCAGTAAAATTTTTGACTTTAAGGTCGATTTTATAAAGAAAGTTCGTAAAAAAACATCCATTTTTTTATTTTTATTTTATGAACACAACAATAGTTAAAAAAAATCTTTGATAAGTATGCTGGAAAACCTATAGATTTTATTACACTTGGGAAAAGCTACAGCAGGTTATAAAGAAAAAATAACTGTTTACCTACTTTTTTTATAAGCATGCTTTTAAACCTTTGTTCGTATTGGATTGGCCCTAGGTCTCGTCACCAGGAAATACAAAATTCCACACATTTATCCTGTACAAGCTTAGTCTCTTCGGATGAAGCTAAATACTAGGGTATCATTTTGGATAAAAAGCTAAGCTGGCAACTTAGCACAGAAGAAATAGTTCGGAAAGCTGCGGTAGCACTCTTCTCTTGCAAAAAAGACTTTTGTAATAAATGCGGTCTTCAACCCCGCATTACCCATTGGCTATTCATGTCGGTAATAAGACCGATAATTATGTACCATGTGGTTGTCTGGTGTACTGCTTTAAACAAAGCGACAAATCGGGACAAGCTATGCGAAGTTCAATGACCAGTGTGCCTTTGCTTGAGTATAGCACTGCACAGGCACACTGCTCCCTCCGCTGCAATTGACATTCTGTTTCACCTGACACCCCTTGACATCCTTAGTAAGCAAACAGCTGCTAGTGCGGCTGCCAGCCTCAAAGCAACTTTCTAGTGGACCAAGGGAAATCGACCACTCTAAAAATTTGCAGAATCCTCCCTAGCAACAGAGACGACACCAACCCTCAGCTCCATTTTGACAAAATCTGCCAAGTCAACATACCCTCCAGACCATTCTGGGAGGAAGGCCCTCGTGGGAGATAGATCGATCCACTTTTACACCGATGGATCCAAAAGCGATGATGGGGTTGGTGGAGATGTGTTCTCTGACAGGCTGAATCTTAGCCTCTATTTTCGTCTCCCAAATCACTGCAGTGTGTTTCAGGCGAAAATTACGGCGATTAAAGAAGTCCTACCGTGGTTCCAGAGGAACGTGGTTTTTGATAAGGACATCCGAATCTTCACTGACAGTTAATCCGCGTTAAAATGCCTGGATTTTGTCTACAAACTCCATCGTAGTCCTAGACTGCTTATTATCTCTCGCGGAGATGGCGGACCACTTCAACATTCACCTGTGTTAGGTGCCGGGTCATAGAAGCATTGAAGGGAATTGTAGGGCTGATGAAATCGCCTAACATGGAACTGTACTGCCCTTTCTACCTGATAAAGCTCTATTAGGCATTGCAATAGCTACATGCAAACTCAAACTCATGTTTGAGCGGGATGCCATCGAGAAAACTAACCTTAGGTAGACAAGTGGTAATATTTGTCTGGCGACAAAACTGATTTGGCCAAGGCTGCATCTGAAACAATAATTAATGTCAACGACGGACACTGTCTCGTGGGCAGGCACGCTAAAAAGGTTGGCGTCTACACAAATTTCTGCTGCAGAAGCTGCTAAGACGAGGAGGAGGAGGAGGTATGAATTAACCCATTTTATGAAACATGGTGGGAAACTAAAAGCCCTGAGGCTTAAGTTAGACAAGTCAGTGTATATGCAATTCATTTCGTCCTTAATCTCTAAGGCATTAGAACAATCATGGAAGAAACTTAACAGATTAGTGACAGTGGATCTGTTTTTACAAATCCATGCTGTCCATAACAAATATATACAAATATATATATTGCGACAAAGAAATATTAACTTTTTACAAACAATTTGTTTAAAAAGCTTAGGGATACACGAAAGCTTTGAAACAGGCCTATAATTAGTGATATCACCACGTTCGCCTTTTGTAAATACAGTTGTGATAAAAGCACTTTTCCATAGATCAGGGAATTTACCAGTACTTATCGCCAATTCAAACAGATACTTAAGATATGGAGCAATTGCATGTCTACATTTTTTAAGAACAATCGGTGCAATGCCATCAGGACCTGATGAATAGTCATTCTTCAGAGAAGGAATATACGTTTTAAAATTGTTTCCAAATTGAATGAGATACTACTAAAACTTATTTGGGAACAGCTAGTTAGATAACTAAAATATTGATCATCTACATATATGAAGAACGGTCTCCCTAAACGACTTACTGAAATGATCTGCAAACATATTGCTTGTTAAAAGTTAAAGCTGTTAATTTCATCAGAAAGCCTTTGAAAATCTTACCTTTAGAAATGAGACTTACGCCAGGCCACAGCAAATATTTAAAAAAAAAACAAGCCACTTTACGATTTCTTGAAGTTTGCAAATTTTTTTTTTTTCTCTTTAGTTTACGAATGATCTCTTTTCTGATGCTACTTTTGAGATACAAGTACCTACTTCCCAAAAATTACGAACTATGCTACCTACTCTTCTAACACCACATATACGCCGATGACGATCAAGTGTACGAAATGTTTCCTAAACCAAATAAGAACCAAGCAGTTGACAGGATTAATACAGATCTGACGAACATTTATAATTGGACAACGTTGAATCAGCTAAACCTTAATCCAACAAAAACAAAAGCTATCTTCATTAAAAGAAGTAGGAGTAAAGAAAATGTTCCTCCGATTTTTCTTAACCATTCTGTGGTTGAATATGTTGAGAACATTAAGAATCTCGGAATATACTTTAACCAAAGTTTTAGTTGGCATTCTCACATAAATAGGATTGTTTCAAATATATATGGTGCCCTTCGTGGATTAAGCCCTACATCCAAATATCTCCCAATACATGTCAAGTTAAAACTAGTACAATCATATATTTTGCCCATAATTTTGTATGGATGTGAGATTTTCGCAGACATGGATTACGAGTCCAAGCGGTAACTTGAAGTAGCTTATAACAGCTGTGCCAGATTTATTTTTGGCATAAAAAGAGGCGAACACATCTCCGACTATACAAAACAAATAGCGGGTTGTTCTTTAAAGGCTTTACTGAGTTATCGGACCAGACTAGCATTAAATAAAATTATAATGACTAAAGAACCAAATTATTTATTTGATAAAATTAGATTCGCGAGTGGTCAACGATCATTACAAATGATTCCACCCAGACACAAGTATCTTGTTACCAGCCGTCCAGCCGTCAATTTTTTGTTCATGCGATTCGTCTTTGGAATTGTCTACCCCTTTTTTTTATAATAAGCGCGCACTAAAGGGATTTGTTGGGACCCTTATAATGTATTAGCTACACAGCGCGGGCATTAAGGAAATTAGGATGAGAAGAAAAGGAGAGATGCCGATGCACGTTGGTTTTGAATGTTTGTAGGTTATAATGTAAAGGAAAAACAATGCGTGGAAGAGTATTCCACATTCGTGTTGTACGGCTGAGGAAAGATTCTTTGAACTTCACTGTACGTCCGAACACAGGCTTGAGGGTTAACTGATGAGCAATCCTTGCATGGCGGGTATTGCGGTTGAAATGTTCAAGGGGAGGAATGCAACTGGCTATTTCGTTTGAGCACTTATGGTGGAAATAACGATAAAATAACGAAAGGCAGGAGACATTACGACGACGACTAAGAGAGTTAATCGATCTCGCGCTGTCTCGGTCGCCAATGAGTTTTATCGCGCGTTTTTGGATCCTGTCTAGTAGCTCCAAATAAGTTATTGGTGCACCGGACCAGATATGGGCGTTGTACTCGAGTTTCGGGCGAATAAACGCCTTATAAATTGTAGCCAGATCAGAAGGGGTGAAATATTTCTTATAACGCTTAAGGAAACCTAGACATTTCGCGGCATTCTTGGCGACACCGAATATGTGGTCATTCCAACGAAGGTTGTCACTAACACACATACCAAGAATGGAAAGTCTTTCGGTTTCAGCGATGCAAGTGCCATTCATAGATAATGGCAGTGTGTGTGGGTTTTGCTTTAGTGACAGGAGACATCATTGTGTTTTAGAAGCATTAAATTCCACTCTATTGGTTTTACCCCACTGAGTTATGCTGTTAAGATCGGAATTTAATGAGCTTAACATACGTTGCCGTTCCAGTTCCACACCCGAAGTTGAGGGGCGTGACCCAAGAAACGAATATGAGAAGCTGACGGTAGGTACTATCATCAGCAAAGGAATGGATTGGATTAGAAGTAAACAGACATTTATAAAAACGAGAAAGAGAGTCGGGGACAGAACAGAGCCTTGGGGGACACCAACATTTATTTGGTGAGTTGCAGACTTGAAACCGTCCAAAACAACTTGAATTGAACGGTCCGAAAGATAATTTCTAATCCATTGAAGAAGAGTATCATCGATTCCAAATGCACGCATTTTCGACAAGAGAGCTTGATGCCAAACTCTGTCAAATGCTTTTGAAATATCAAGCGCAACGATCTTACTTTCACCACCTTGGTGAAGAGATTGGTTCCACTTTTCGGTTAGATATGTCATCAAATCACCAGTGGACCTGTTGCTGCGAAAATCATACTGCCGGTCATTAAGAAGTTTTCGCGATTCAAGATATTTCATTAGCTGACGGTTTATCAGCGTTTCCATGACCTTAGAAAGAAGGGACGTAAGTGCAATTGGTCGGTAGGAGGAGGGAAAAGAAGATTCGCCTTTTTGGTACATGCTGGACAAATGCTGTTTTCCATCTTCCCGGGAAGAGTCCTGAAGAATCGGACAGATGGAAAAGCTTACGCAATGGTTTTGCCAGCGAAGAAGAACACCTCTTGAGAACGATAGGGGAAATACCATCTGGACCAGCGGATTTGTGAACGTCAAAATCTTGAATTACTCTAGCCACTGTACGAGTGCGAAAGTGGATTGGTCCCATAGAGAATTCTACGCGCTCGAGTACAGGGGGAGACAAAGCACAATCTGGGATCGTTGAGCTGACTGCAAAGTGAGCAGCAAGCAGATTGGCCTTATCTATAGAGCTGACAGCTGGAATGTCGTTGTAAATGAGTGTCGGGATAGATGACGAGGCCGAATTCTTGATGTTTTTAACAAATGACCAAAAGTTTTTACTACCAGTGGGACTTTGTAGTATTTTTTGCCTCAACTTTTGGTCATAGGAGAATTTGACACGATTAATGTGGGCATTGTAGTAATTTCTGGCTCGTTTAGCCGAAAAGCTTTCAATAGCCGAAAACTTACCTCTTTTAACCTGATAGCCTCTTTGCAGCTCGAGTCACACCACGCGTTAACCTTGGGTTTGATACTTTTAATCCTGTTAGGGATAAAAGTCTTCATACCCAGGTGAATTATGTTTGTGCCCATATCAGCAGCAGCATCCACGTCGCTGTCGAGGAAGCACAGCGACCAGTTAAAACTCTTAAAGAAACCGTTTAATTTTTCCCAAATGGCTTTCTCGTACTGCCATACGGTTCTTTTAGGAGTTTGTTCTTTAACTATGTGGTTGGAGTACGAGAAATTTGCTGATATGATGCAATGGTCTGACGAACCTAGATGCGATAATACGAGTACGTTCAAAGCGTATTTATCAGGGTGAGAGGTAAGAAACAAGTCCAATGTGTTCGCAGTTTGGCTGCTAATGTCCGGTATTCGTGTCGGCTCATTTACAAGCTGAGTCAGGTTATTTACCTCAGCAAAGATCTCGACGTACCTTCCTTCGGGTGTTGTCTGACCAGAATGTCGAAGCCAGCCTGAATTGTGTATATTGAAGTCGCCCGCAATAACGATTTCAGAACGAGGATGAAGGGTCACAATTCTTGTAATAGAATCAGACAGGGCATCAAACTCATTATAAGTTGAATGTCTGTTTTAGCCAAATGAAATTAAATTCTGGGTTGACACATTGGCCATATTGAGGCTGAAGTTGGTAGGCTACGCCACTACGTATATAAACGGCGATACCGCGATGTATTAAAAGGGCTGGATGGCTCATTTGGCCTGTCTTAGACCTGAAGTGTTTTCCCAGTGTGAGATACATTTTGAGTGTTCCCAGCTTATTATAGCTAAATTAGTAGCTGATTGAGGTATGTAGCAGAAGGGTTCAGGTCCTGTGAAAGCGTTTTCTGAACCACCTCTGGCTAGTTCGTCAGCTTTTTCATTTCCTTCAAAACCCCCATGGACACCAATCCACCACAGTTTGGTTTTGTTTCTATGGCTGACTTTCTGGAGGGTATTGAAGCAGTGTAAGACTGATTTTGAGTCAATTGTCTGTGAGCCAAGGACTTTTATAGCTGCTTGACTGTCCGGGAATATATAGATGTGAGCGCCTTTGATACCAGTGTTGAAGATGTGGTTAGCGCATTCTTGAATGGCGAGGAGTTCTGCCTGGAATACACTAGGGCTTTTTCCCATCATTCTATGTACATGGAGCAGGTCTCAAACACGCGCCAGCACGAATTTCTGCTGCCGTCTGTTTTGTAGATTTTATACTTACGGCACAAATCCGTATGAAAAATTGTTTATTAGCTGTAAGTTTTTTTATTTGCATATGTATGTATGTGTGTACATCCTTTTTGGGATTTTAAGGACCGTTTTTGGGGTTCCCAGCAAGTCTTGGTAACATAACATTGAGTACGGAATACTGCGCGGTTTCTAAGACCATTATAGAAAAATATCATTTACCGGGTTAAAAGCAACGTTCGCAGAACGATAAAATATGATTCGTTCTCTCATGAAAACTTCGCAAAGGAATTTGATTTCTGATTCGATCGCGAACCTTATTTTTCGGTTCGTTTAAAAATAAAATTCGGTTTCACGATCGAATCAAATTTGTTGCGATCTGTAAAATATAGTTCGTTATAAAATTTTATCGTTCGCGAACTTTATTTTTTATGGTTCGTGAGAAGATCGATAAAGAACGATAAAGATCCCTATTTTATCGTTCGCGAGCGATATTTTACGAACCCTGGTTAAAAGGACCTTTTTTTGGGTTCGAAGGAATATTTGGTATGATAACATTGAATACAGAAATGCTGCGCGGTAAGGTTAGGTAAGGTACGGAGGGTGCAAGTTTCGCCCATAGGCCATGGTAGGGCATGCGACCTACAAAAAAGCTTTTGGATCTGTTAATAATCGCCAAAGCTATCAAAGAACAGTGCTCCCATACAAGCTAAGCGTCTTTCCTGGAGATCCGGGCAATGGCAGAGGTGATGATCCACAGATTCCAATTCCTCCTCGAAAACGGAATATATTGAAACATTTGGAGGAACGAACATTTTGCCGATTTAGTGCCATCCAGTAGCCATCCGAAGTTGCATTTGGATCCTTCTGATCTATTAATAATCGCCCAAGTTGTCAACGAACCATGCTCCCATACAGGCCAATCGTCGTTCCTGAAGAACCGGTCAATGGCACAGGTTATGTTCCACAGTTAACAATTCCTCCTTAAAAACGAAAGGTATTAAACCATTTGGAGGGATTGAGTGACGACGAAATTGTTGCCGATTTCGTGCCGGCCAGTGGGCAGCCGAAGTTGCATTTCGATCCTTTTGATCTGGTAATAATCGTCCAAGCTATCAAAGAACAATGGCCCCAATACAGGCAAAGCGTCTTTCCTGGTGAGCAGAACAATGGCTGATGTGATGTTCCACAGATTCCAATTCCTCCTCAAAAACGAAAGGTATTAAACCATTTGGAGGGAATGGATGACGGCGAAAATTTTGCCGATTTCGTGATGGCCAGTAGGCATCCGAAGTTGCATTTGGATCGTTTTGATCTGTTAATAATCGCCCAAGCTGTCAAAGAACCGTGCCCCCATAAAGAGAGCAGAACAATGGCAGAGGTGATGTTCCACACATTCCAATTTCTCCTCGAAAACGAAAGGCATTGAACCATTTGGAGGGAAAGGATGACGACGAAAATGTTGTCGATTTTGTGCCGGTAGTGGGCAGCCGAAGTTGCATTTTCAACAAATGTTGTTTTTGGATGCCAACGACGTGTGCCAATCAACAACAAAAAAGAGGCAGGCCAGTGCTGGATCTCACACAATGGTCAATTGCAATAACAGCTTAGTGATGAAGTGATCGGAAACCAGGAGGTTTATTGAGGTCAAATCAGATAACGCCACAGGCGAACCAGTAGAGATGCAGTAAAGTGGAAGGTTTATGCTCCCCTTTATCCTGATAATTACCTCGGCATAAAGGAAGAAGAAGACTGGTTGTCATGCGTAAGAAGCCCTTATAAAAATCGGGTTCAAATGGGCGCAATTCCCTCTGTATTATGCCGCCGTACCCAATCCTTCAACTTTTCACGCATGTTAATTTAATATATAATTTTCTGCATAAACTTTATCCTTTCTTTATTCGATTAATAAACTTGAAGTTGTGAAGGACCTAGGGTCTTTTCTTTTGGAGATCACTTATAATTCTGAACAAAAATCATACAACACTTTCAATGAAATCTATGAAACAGAAAGCTGTAAGTGTTGTATGATGTATGATGAAAATGTATGTTGTCTATACTAATATTATAAAGTGGAAAGATTTGATGGTTTGTTTGTTTTGAATAGGCTCCAAAACTACTGGACCGATTTGAAAAATTGTTTTACCATTAGAAGCCGACATTATCCCTGATGAACATAGGTTACTTTTTACCGCGGGAAAATGCTTCATTCCTATGGGAAAACGGGTAATAGGACAACGGGTAATAGGACAACGGGTAGGGTTGCGACCGATATATTAGTATTCATTAAGATATCCTTACTATAATAAAACTGTAACTTTTTTCCGGCTGTAAGGTGTTTGACCACAGTTGATTAAAAAAAAACTGCACGAAATTGATGCCGGTTTTCACAGTTGCATTGAAAATTGTCGAGGTTACAAGATAGGATATGTTTTACCATTATCCGCTGTCCGGAAGCGGAGATCTAAGCTGATATCTAAGGAAAGTTGTAACTCTCGAATGCTTTCTAGCTGCTAGCTTTGGAATGACTCATCCAAATGAAATAGGATTTTTTAATATACAGTTCAATTATGTACAAAGATTTTAAGATATAAATCATCTTTGTAGGTTATCCTGAAGTTGAACAATAAGCATTAAACTATAAGTTTTATACAATTCAAAAAAAGTAAAATGTTCGATTGAAGCTAGATCGTTGGATTTTCCCAGCGTTGAGTGGAGGAAAATTTGTGTGTGTGTACGGCACAAATCTGTTTCTCTCTCTATGTACTTTTTGTGCTGTGTGCTTTTTCTTTTTTGTATGCACCTTTTGTGTTGTATAACAAGCCTTTGATTGCAAATGCAACATTCCTTGTGGAGTTCCACAGGGCTCTGTGTTTGGTTCCCTGCTTGAGAATATCATATGAGGAAAGGCAATGGAGAGTTTTGCATCTTGTTTTGTTGCGTCAAGCACGTCATCGGCCAGAAGCAACACGCCAAACACATAGGATCTTTCGAAATTGTGTTGAATTTTATTGCGTTGTGACGAGTTTTTGAAGTAGGTACATACGCATTGCGCCATCTTGTTAAGATGTACCATGGTATCAATGTTTATATGACCTATCCATTGCCATTGTTGTCACACTGTTAGAAAATGTAGACGAGATAAGTGACGCCGAAATGAGGATTTTATAATGCTGGCTCTGTACAGTTGGGCCAACACTGTGAAGCAATGCATCCGTTCCTATGAAAACAAATACGATTAATTTTTGAGCGAATTGCAAACTTTTTTCAAAAATTAATATTAGTCTAAAGCTGTTTATTAGCCTGGGTGCGAGATTTTCTAAACTGCAGCACTCAGACTCAATACTGCTCCATTGTATTGCCAGGAAGACACACCACTTTTACCTTTACAATTTCGCCTTTTTTCTGAGAAAACCGAGTAGGCGCTTCAATGATGACGAGCTTAGATTTCCAGCACCCGCCATATCAACACCAAATACCTGCCAGCTGATATGAGCAAAAGAAAGACCATCACAAAAGAATTGTTTCGCAGAGTCGTCGTTTTCTCAACAGGCTTCACAGTTGGTGGTTTCACTTAAACCTAGCACCTTAAGATGCTTAACAAAAGCGTAACGGACCGTAAGAACACCAGTAGGTTCTTTGCAGTCTTTTCCGCTAAGAGACAACAAGAATAAGGTTGATTTTTTACACACGTCGGGAAATATTCCCTTTGTCTGTCAGCACCCTGGAGAGTCATGCCATCCGCGGTTCTGTTCATATGAAACCTAACCGCCTATGGAGGCCTAACCGAGGATGGATGTAGACACAACGCCGGTTAAGGTCATCAGAATTACTCTTCTGAGCCTTGTCTAGCAAGTTCATCGGATACCTCATTTGCGGTGATCCCGTTATAACCCGGGACCCAGACACGACTAAGCGAATTCAGCCTTCCGACCGAATTCAGAGAGATCTTGCATTCACGAACTATTTTGGAGGTGGTTTAAGGGTTGAGCGAGGCCCTAGGCGCAGATTTCCTGTCGCTATGGACGCAAACAATCCGCCCCTCCATCTGTTCCTCATAAAATAATTTATAGTCGTTAGGATAGCATAAGTCTCCGCTTGGAAGACTGACGCATGTTTACCTAACGAGAAGTAGCAAAGTATAATGTTGTCGCTGTCTACGAAAACATCAGCACCTTGATTGGCTTTTGAGCCATCCGTGAAGATTCGCCAGAATTCTTTTCCAGGCTAAAAAAAACCGGCCAGAGCCAGTCCTGAACACGACAAAAGTCGACTTTGTAGTTGTGCATCAGCCGAAGTTCCAGTGTCATTCCATGGGACGGCATATCCATAAGACAGAGGTCGACGGGCAACCGTCGCGCAGGTGCATCAAAACTCCGGTGCGAGTTATAAAAAAAAATCCACCTCTTCTTAAACTTGAAATAGCTTTGATTGTGCAACCCATGATGTACACATCAAGGGGCGGCTTGTTCAATAATGCATCTAAGCCGGAGCCAGGCGTGCTGATTAAGGCCCCATTTTTTTAATTTTTTTATAATTAGCTTGCGCTCAAGGAATTTCTTTTTTTTCTGTAATTGATAATTTTACTGTACCACAGCTCACGCATTTTTATTTGTCGCTGCAAGCAGCACCCAGCAAATGATTCATTGTCTATTTTTAGGTGCTACTTACTGCATGAAAGAATAGAAGGATAGGAAAGAATTTTGTTGCGATGGGGTTTTTTCTCCACAGGTGGCGCCTAAATTGGGATTTAGTGAGATCTGTTTTGTTGTGTGTATTCTATTTAAAAATCTTGGCCCTGGTCGGGATTCGAACGCACGACCTGCCAATCACTTAGTGAATACACTACCATCGCACTATTGCCACCCCGATGCAGCCGAAACATACCTTCCTTTGGAGTTTGGCGAAAGCAGCAGTAACACATTTACGTGAAAGCTTATTCCATCATAGATATTTAAATCCATAGAATTCATTTCGGTAATAACTCTCATGTCTTGACGAAAATGCCTCCCACTACCAGAAAATCAACAGCGCTTTGGCAGTCTTCAGCTCAACATGCTTGCACCGAAGAAGTTTCCTATCGAGGAAGACTTCCAAATGTGTTGCCTCAATGGAGAATTGGATTGTGACGCTCTTTAGCACTGTCTTAAAGACAGCAACCTCAGTTTTAAAGACAATTGACTGAGAGCCCATTCCTGGTGCACCTTTTTTCGATCACCTCTAGGGCCGTTAGCACACCTTTTATTGCAAATGACGACAAAGCAAAGGCGATAAAACTCCTTCATGTGTTTATCAGATCACCGCAATTAAACGACGTTGGGCGCGATTAGTATGTAGATGGGGGACCGTTTGAGACAACCGCGTGTCGTTGGCCAGTCCCATCTACGAGTTGAGGTAAATAATACATAAGTGGTATCACAATGGACCTAAATTGGTCTAAGTGTGTCGTAGCCACCTAACCTAACCTAACCTGTTGGTATCTCAACGTCAACCTTAAAGCCTTCGGGGCAGCACAATTAGCTAGAACCATCTCTCAAAAGGTTTAGCTCTTTCACGCCTTTGACAGTAGTTGGCAATCATCTACCATCAACAAGTGCAACATTTTTACTAAAATTGCTACCGCAACACCAATGCGCCTCAAAAAAAAAAAATATTGAATAATGAAACATGACATTTATTACGAAAGAATTCAGTGCCTCCCTCTGTGTTTTATATCATAAAACATAATTGATGGGTTAAGTTCACTGCGGGAACAAAATGAAAAGATTTCACATAATAATCACCGTGACTGCAGGACCTATCGTCGCGTCGGGTAATTTTTCGTTTACATCCCGGCGCGTAAGAAAATTTCCCAGCATTTACCTGTACCACCTGTTCGCGCTGCCATGTCATTAAGAAAATTCCTGCTATGTCAGTTGTATGGTTTTTCTCTCATCCTCGGTTCCGGACTCCGGAGAGACATCACCTCAACATACCAATGGCGGCAACGAAAGGGGTACTAAAAATAGCCCTCCCTTGACGTTCTTACAGCGCGCATTCGTGTTACCTATTAGATTGAGCAACATAAACAAGAAAAATAAAAAAAAACATAACAAAACGAAAAAATCATGCTCCAGTTCATATTCTGAGGTTTTATTTGTCCATTTAATGTTACCAATGCCATTGGAACACTAGCAACGTGATAAATCGTTTGTTCTGCATTGAGTAGGGGTGCACATCATTTCGCCCCATTTTGGGTGTCCCAATCTCGAGACCGACGACAACCGGACAAACCCATCATCAATTTAACCATATACATAACTCATCAAAATTTCAAATCTTCTGCCTACATATTTGTATGTCGTTATTGTTGCTGGTTATGTTATGCGGACGGATGTTGGTTTAGTGAAGCTCGCTGGGGTTATAAAGTTATTAATAAATTAAAATGGACTCATAAATTTAATAAAGTGTTGTATTCGTTTCAAAACAATAAATTAACAACAAAATTTGTGTAACAACAATTGAGTAGGTAGAGGTATATATGCAATGACAATGGTAGAGGTGGCTATTTAATAGTGTTGCGTTAGCAACATGTTGCGTGGAATTAATTTTTACTATTCTTGATTGAGTCGTTCTGTCGGTGTCAATAAATAGAGAACACGATTTAAGGCATTTCCTTTACAAGTGCCACGGCCGTTCTCCTGTAAGACTTTGACTCCAGTGATTACAATCGCAATTTTTCGAAATGCTTATGGTTATGGTGCACGAAATTCAAGGCACGAAGTTGGAGGCACCAAACTTCTCGATCTACGTGCATAGATAATAATTATAATGATTCGAGTATGATAGAGTCGTAGGTGAAGTAGAGCCCATTATGGTATTTAAAGCAAATTATGCATACCGTATGGCAGAAACAAGAATTCAAAGGAATCGTTACATGTTACGTGGGGAAATTTGTTAAAAGGATTCAAGTTCCTATAAGGTTGATACTAATGAAGGCAATTGATCTTAAGTTCATTATAGGCAGAGGAATGCTCAGACATTGCGAGAAAGGTTTTGTATCGAGTTGGTTTTGTTCTTTTGGTTGTTTTAAATTCTCTCAAAATAGTAGAACGCCATCACAGGGCTACTTACCGTTACCATCTAACGTTACTGTACGGGCTTTTTAATTCCAATTGGTTAAGAGATGCCTTCACTGTTATCAAGTGTTGCGTCATAATGATGTGCATAAATCGCTTGTCCAAACGGGTGTTTATTTGTACGATCTTTTCGTGCCGAGAACATAACCCGAATACGTACGTTCGGAAGCAGTGTTTCAGAGGATATTAGAAAAATACCAACGAATGCGTCGAGTCGTTAAGTAGAGACTCACACCGTTTTTTCTTGACCTTAAAGCAACAATGGATAGCATTCGTTGACAGGACTCTTATCTGACAATGGCCCGAATTCACAGTCCGCGAAACTGAGCAGTTTAATGTGCAAATAGCTTTTTCGTACTGTTACAATGCAAGTAACTTCAACAAGCTTGTTTTGAAGAAGAAAGTGAGCTGGCCAGGTGTCAACACAACACGTATGCCATGGCGATGGCTATGGCAGGGGCTTTCGCGTTGAAGAAATTGAGTGATTTTGAAGTCAACGAAGGCAAGGCCAAGTATATGCGTCGAGCCCAAAACAAAACCAACAACCGGCGAACCCCACAAGCGGACCAGTAGGGATGCAGTTTAGGAGGGTTATTACCGCTTTTATCCCGATCATAGCCTCACCGCCATTAAGCAAGAAGAAGATCACAACATCGAGCCCAACCGATAGATGAAAACGCATAGTGACAAATAAACACAAAGTGCTCTACGGGTTCGTACGAAGCGTTCCTGCTTTAGTTAGAAGTGTTTTCGAATAATTTCGGGCGCCAGCAGATAAATTTCACTAAAAATAATCTACACAGGCTGCGCCATCTTTTATCTCGGTATGTTACATGCAATAACTTTGACAATAATCAACCCATTGACTTGAATAGACATGTTTTTGGAACGTCAATTTAGTACATACGAGTACAATTTTAACCATGAATCGTTTCACACCGAAGTGACGTTGCACATTGAAAATAGTCGTTCAGTTGTGTTTGCTCAAAGTGCATATCGTCGAAAATGTAGTGGCCAACAAGCACCGTCTGACAACACTATTCGTCGTTTGGTGCCGAACTTTGAGCCTTATTGCGAAGATCAATCGACAATTGATAATTGACTATTTTCAATGTGTGCTATTGTGAACGAACGATTCATTTGGTATTTTTATCAATCGCATTTTTTTAATTGACTGCGATTGACAAAATCCTTTAGAATCGTTCGTTCACAATAGCACACATTGAAAATAGTCAATTATCAACTGTCGATTGATCTTCGCAATAAGGCTCTTTGTTGAGCAATTGACAGGGGAAGATCGTCGACATGTCGTTCATCAGCGCCCAAGAAGTTGCGATGACGAGGTTGAAGCGGTAAGAGAGAGTGTTGCCGAGAACCCACATGTGTGGTATCGTCACTGCGCTCAGCATTTTGGCACCAGTGGAATTATCTTGCGACGAATTTTGAAGAATTATTGGCATTTGTTTCCATATAAAGTGCAATTGACTCAAAGAATATTTCTGACAGACCGTCCACGTCGCGAATACGGCCAAACAGTCGCTCGAATGGTTGACACTGAACCACATTTTTAGAAGCATATTTTGATGACCAACGAGGCCAATTTTACACTCTCTGGCGCCATTTACAAGCAAAATTGCCGCATTTTTGGAACAGAGAATCCAAACAATAACCATGAAACACCATTGCATGACAAAAAGTGACTGCTTGGGCCGGGGCTTACGCCAAAACCATCATTGGTAAATTTTTCTTCAGAGAAGGCGAAACAGTCGATGTGAATCGATATCACTTGATGTTTGCTCATAATGTCTGCCCACAAATGTGTGGAAAAAAGTCTGGACGGTTACTGGTTTCAACAAGACGACGTTCCATTCCACACAGCAAATCAAACAATGCATTTTTTGCAACGAAAATTCCCTGGACGTGTGTCCAGCGCAGCCGAACCACCACCGCTAGTTTTCCGAATAACGTTTTCTTCCTTGTCGCCATCCTCCACACAAGTTCGTGAGTATGGGTCTTACCACAACCGTATATAATAAAATAAACACGAATACTTATGAATACTTAATTAATTTTTTTTTTTGTTTAACTTCTGAGATCTTTTGTACCATAGAGACCAGAAAATATTTAGGCTAAGAGTTTCGACTTTCCGTATAAAGCAGACAATTTTACCAGCAGAAAAATTCTGTATGTCTTCGGAAGTCAGTTGTTTCCTGAAAAAGATCTTCTTTCTAATTCCATTGGGGGCTGGACACTCACATAATATGTGTTCAGCTGTTTCGTCTTCTTCAAGGCATAAGTCGGCACTCAGGAGAGTCCACTGTTTTCATTTTGTTAAGGTGATATCGTAAACCGTCGGTCGTGACCAGTAAGGTTACCCAATAAGTTTTTGATATCTTGCCATCTTACATAGATTAAGACATTTGCTGGCATTGTCATTGGAGGGCTCAATGGCTCGTTTGGCCTGTCTTAAACCTGGGATGTTCTCCCAATATAAGATACATTTTGTATGTTCCCAGCTTTTTTTATGTCATTTCTGCCGATCTAGGAGTGCAGCAGAAGCGCAATTACAAAATTTCAATGAGCGCGATAATTCTTAAATTAAAAGCTCAAGAATTTCAAAGGAAATTTTGTGAAGGATCATTTTGTGCCAGTGACGGTTGGCTATAAAAGTTTAAACAAAGGTATGGAATCCGACTTGACTCTAGCTAACAAAGTTTTTCCGGAGGTAGGTTTACAATTGTTATTTGTTAATAAAACTAAGGTTTTAAAATCTATTTTAGTCTTCATTAACTGCTGATGATGACTCACTCGCCAAGAGCTTCAGACCAATCAGTCTGACTTCCTTCTTGTTAAAAAGCATGGAAAGGCTGGTCGAGTTTCATGTGCGCAAAACTGCTTTGCGATTGCATCCACTATCTCAGATGCAACATCCCTATCAACTCGGAAAATCCTGCGAGACTGCGCTCCAAGATCTAGTTAATAGAATTGAGGGCGCGCTTGACATGAAAGAATACGCGATGGGCATTTTCATCGATATTGATGGTTTTTCTGACAATGCGACATTTGACAGTATGTGCAGCTCTGCCAGACAACACGGCATAGACGAACCATTGGTGTTGTGGATTAAAGCAATGTTAATGAATAGAAAGTTGGTTGCGGAAGCAGATTGTGGCCGTTATGTTATGGCGGGGGTAAACAGAGGCTGCCCGCAAGGCGGCGTCCTGTCTCCACTGCTGTGGAGTATGCTGGTCGACTCTCTGTTGAACGCACTCAACAGTTCTAATGTATACGCTCAGGCGTACGCGGATGATGTTGCCGTACTTTTTGTTGGATCATGCCTAGCGACTGTATGCGCCAAGGCGCAGACGGGCCTTGACGTGATCGACGAATGGTGCACTAGAAATGGGCTCTCGGTCAATCCTCTTAAAACTGAGGTTGTTCTCTTTACGAGAAGGAGGAAGCGGGTTGACTCAGCCAGTGCGAAAAGGCGTCACAATCCAACTCTCCAATGAAGCAAAGTATCTGCGAGTCATCCTGGATAGCAAACTTCTTTGCCCAAGTATGTTGAGCTGAAGACTGCCAAGGCGCTGTCGATTTTCTGGCAGTGCAAGGGAATGTTCGGTAAGACATGGGGCTTATCACCGAAAAGAGTCCTATGGATTTATACGGCTATGATAAGACCATTTATAGCATACGCATCGGTTGTTTGGTGGAATAAGCTTTCGCGTAAATACGTTACTGCTGCTTTCGCCAAACTCCAAAGGAAGGTATGTCTCGGCTGCACGGGGGATTTCCCCAGCACGCCTGGCTCCGGCCTAGATGCACTATTGAACCTCCCGCCCCTTGATATTTACATTATAGGTTGCACAATCAAAGCTATCTCACGTTTAAAAAGAGGTGGCTTTTGGTATAACTCGCACTGGAGTTTTGATGAACTTGCGCAACAGCTGTCTCGCGACTCCTGTCTTATGGATATGCCGTCTGATGCAATGACACCGGAACTTCGCCTGAAGCGCAACTATGAAGTCGACTTTCCTCGTGTTCAGGACTGGCTCTGCCCAGACTCTGAGCCTGGAAAGGAATGCAGTCAAATCTTCACGCATGGCTCCAAAACTCAAGGATCTGGTGGTGGGGTTTTCATGGAGAGCGACAACATTAGACTAGACAAACATTCGTCAGTCTTCCAAACGGAGACTTATGCTATCCTAACGGCCATGGACTATGTTGCGAGGAACAGGTGGAGGGGGCGAAGTATCTGCGTCTGTAGCGACAGTCAGGCTGCGCTTAAGGCCTTGCTCAACCCCCTTAACCACCTCCAAAATAGTCCATGAATGCAAGATCTCTCTGAATTCGGTTGGAAGGCTAAATTCACTTAGACTTGTCTGGGTCCCGGGTCATAACGGGATCACGGGAAATGAGATCTCCGATGAACTTGCTAGATAGGGCTCAGAAGGGGAGTTCTCAGGATCTGAACCAGCGATTTGTCTGCCTGAGTCCTCGGTCAGGGCTTCCATTGACGGTTGGGTTTCATATGAACACAATCGCCGTTGGCATGACTCTCCAGGGTGCAGACAGACTAAGCAAGTTCTCCCCGACGTCTGTAGGAAATCCGCGGCATTCTTGTTGTCTCTCAGCAGAAAAGACTGCAGACAAACTACTGGCGTTCTTACGGGACACTACGCTTTTGCCCAACACCTTAAGGTGCTAGGCCTAAGCGATACCACCAACTGCGAAGCCTGTGGAGAAAGCGACGACACTGCGGAACATTTCCTCTGTGATTGTCCTGCTTTTGCTCGTATCAGGTGGTAGGTATTTGGTGCGGATATGGCGAGTGCTGTAAACCTAAGCTCCTTATCATTGAAGAGCCTTCTCGTTTTTCACACAGTAAAATGTGGTTTGTCTGCCTGGACCAATATTGAGTCTGAGTGCTCCAGTGTAGAAAGTCTCGCACCCCCACAAAAAAAAAATATTAAAGACTTCTTTTCCAAATCATAATTGTTTTGTTTACTAAAAACTTATTGCATAATTTTTATTATTATAAATAAATATGTCCTTAAATTTCACTGTGAAAATCACTTGTTTTTTATAGTCTAGTGCATTTAGCAAAAAGAAAAAAGACGATCGATATAACGAATTTTTCGTTCTAACGAATGACTGTGCATTAT
This sequence comes from Portevinia maculata, assembly GCA_949715645.1. Lineage (NCBI taxonomy): Eukaryota > Metazoa > Arthropoda > Insecta > Diptera > Syrphidae > Portevinia > Portevinia maculata. Next base: position 13,305,165 of record OX454526.1, read on the forward strand.
ATAGTTCGTTATACTGTATATGTAAATTAATTCCTTAATAACAAATACATATTCTCGGGCTGAATAATCCCTTAACCTTACTTGTGTTCATTGCTTCCATCGCTAGGTACGAGTACCTGGGAGACGACAGATAAGGGTAGTAAATAAAATTCATTAAATATTCTGACAATTAAATTGTATATGTGACTCAAATCCGAAAGTCGGTTAATTAATTTAAATGCTCCGAATAGGTAGATACGGATGATTCCCAAACCTGCCTGATATTTCCAATTAAAAATTCATTACATACTCATTATGACCTCCCAAAATATTTGACAATACCAATTTTATCTAATTACTTTCTAATGCCAAACACACCTCAAAGCCTTCACACACTCTTCAGTTCTCATTTGTATTCAACCTGTCATATATGAACTGGATATACGACTCCTCGTATGTATCAATTAATTCATTCAAATATGCATAGCGATGCACATTCTCCAGACAATCTCAGTAATTGTCGCATGCTTGTCGACTTGGTGATGATGTGGCTCTCAATCTTATTATCTCGAACTGTTGATACGCCTATCTGAGGCACTATGCGAGATGCTCGTACTCATACTCGCATCTCATAATAGGATGAAGTAATCATTTCGAACTCTGTATCGTGATTGCACTTGAAGGTCTCCACGCAGACATATATCCACATCTTGCATCATCGTTGTATTTTTAAAGCAAAGACATAATCAAAACCGCAGCTCCAGCCTATGATTTATAAGAAACAAATATGTATACACCTAAAGTGACCCTATTCGGTTTAATTACCTCGAAAGTAACTAATTACCAATAAAAACTTTTTATGTTGGCCCAGTTGATTTACGCAAAACACCAATCAACCGAATGCCATCAGACATAAATTCAGTGAAGCCATCAGTTACCTGCCAATAGGGGAGTAGACTGACAAAAGTAATTTAAACGTATTCATCGCCACTATTTGTACTTTTAATTGGAATTTGGCAAAAGATTAACTAATGGGAAAAACGTTTAATAAAATCCATCATGCAATTAGCTGAATTGGGTGATTATCACAAATTACACGAAGCGCATAAATGATTTCGCTTAATCGGGTGCGATGCGACGACACCAAAAGGAACAACTTCGATCGCAATAAAAAAATGAGAGAAAATAATTGACTTTAGTAACTAACCACTGATGGCTGGCACGAAAGTAAATTGATTTACGCCCCTCAAAAAACTTTGAAGCGCTAAAACTTTTCACGTTAAGGTTCATTGGGTGCGAGAGGATTGGAAATTTGATTTTCACACCAAGATTGGTGGCTTCGAGGATTCTGCTAGTATAGACACATCCATTGGAGATTTTCTCAAAATTATTATAAATCGTTCTACTGCTCTAATGAAGGTGCTTTGCTTGTTGGTGGTGCGGTCTTCTTTTTTTGTTTGTAAACGAAAAATTAATGACTGCGGGTCTTTTTAATCTCCCAGTACAGGTTCCACAAAAGGTACGCTGAATGTTTCATGTATCAGTATCGAAATCCCTAGCAGCGCCATAATCTGAGGGATAAATGTTTTCGAATAAACTTAACAAAAGGTCCTCTTTGTCAATGGATACCGATTGTTCAGTTTTTATATCTTTCGATTATTTAATTAGCAATTAATTAACATACTTGTTGTTACGTTACGTGATAATGAACAGTCGTCTTGCGTTGACAGACGAACCGTGGTGTCGGTGAATCTGTTCTTTTTGTTTTTCAATTATTTAATAGTTTAACACGCGGACAGTTGGATTTTTATGGTGATTTTGTTTGAAATAGAAAGTATCTGTTATGTGGTGGTGAGATGGCGTTAAAGCTGTTTGTTTTAGTCGCTTTATAGCGTGGCAATGAACTTTGCCTCTGAGGAGTGAAAATTAATTCGATTCGAGCATTGTAAGAAAATTGTGTCGTTTTGACTTGTTGAGCTCCATAAATATTCTCATTCAACTTAGTTAGTTGCATGTATATCTTTATACAATTCAGAGTCTATATTGTTGTAGGCTTTTTTTTTGTTGTTGAATACCTGAACACGGTTCATCATTCCTTTGTTGACCATCCCTTTTGGGAACAAATGATGTATTTGACCGCTTTTATCCATCCGCTCGACATGAACAAGCCATCGCATCGAAGAGTGGTAATTTTTATTGTTGGCATTCCCGGAGTGAGTACAAATCGATGTTCCATTTTTTACTCATTCATTTCTCATCCACGCGGATTGGATCGTAGTTGTACCAACATACTTTTCGGAGAATGTATCTCATTATTCATACGTTCTTGTCAGACTCCAGAAGTCAGGCAACTTCAACCAGGTGAGGGAAGTTTCTTTTTCTTGAAGTTTAATTGAATCTATTCAAGTGGTAATAAGTTCTCAATTTCGTAAAGTTGTTATTGGGAATATTTGTGAATTGAATTGGAATGACAAGGATTCAAGTTGTATGAGAGGTGATTTCTCGTTCTACAAAGTGATATATGTAAAGGATCTTTCATTAAGGACCTGACAACTTCTTTTTTAAATAAAATGCAAACTAGCTACATATCTCCGGAAAAAAATGTATTGGCTTGAATTACTATCAAAACATTTATGAATGGAATTCGACTTCGTTCATATGTCCACCACGGGAACGTATGCAGCGGTCGATACGTTGAACCCATTTATCGATGACTCGGCCGCACATTTCGACCGATACGGCCGCTATTTCTCGTTCAATATTGACTCTGAGCTGCTCTAACGTCGCCGGCTTGTTGGCATAGATCAATGATTTGATGTAGCACCATAAAAAAGTTTTACTTACTTACTTACTTAACGGGCTCCCGACCCGTGAAGAGTCTCTGCCTGAGACACAGCAACCTTCCATCCTCTACGATCCCGGGCACGCTGCTTCCAGTTATCCAGACCAAGCGCTCTGGCATGTTCTTTGAAACGGCGGTTCGGTCTTCCTTGTCTCCTCGAACCTGGGGGCTGGGATTCGAAGATCCTGTTAGCTGGCCGAGTCAATGTAGTCGACGTATTTTGGCTTTTTGGACTACATCCACATCTTGGTACAGCTCATAGAGTTCGCGGTTATATCTTATCCTCCGCTCGCCCTCCTCGCACACAGGACCAAAAATCCGCGGAAGAATTTTTCTTTCGAAGGAGCCCAGTACCATCTCTCCCTTTCTGCTTATCGTCGAGCACACGGCGCCATAAAGCAGAACTGGCAGGATAAGGGTTTTGTAAAGCATAGGGGAGACTAGCTTAAGATGACATATCCAGATAAGATGACATACTTGCCTTTTCTCAGTAACCATACCCGTTACAATTCTTTTGAGTGCGCCCATATTTACAGTTTTACAATGTCAACAACCAGTATATTGTAGCTTTTCTCAGTTTTGAATTGTCTTTCGACAAGAGCAGCAAGAAACATTGCGCTCCCAAAAAAATTTTGTTTGCCTTTTTTGTTAGGACGCATATCTACGCCAATGTGAGTAATGTGTTTTGTCTAAACTGTTTTACGGGTACAGTTGTTTATGTATTATGTAATTTCTATGTGATTTAAAATGCCTAATCGTGAAGTATTTGTGCATTCATAATTGAAACCATTTTTAACCGTTTCGGGCAAGATGACATAACGCTCGATCGTCCAAGTTGACATATATGTCATCTTACCCGAAGTTAGTATTTTGTATTGAATTAGAAAATATTTTTTTTAGTATGCCAAGTTACAACTATAAAAGGACTTCAACCAGGCATTCTTGGTCAAAAGATAATATGGCTCAGGCCATTGAAGAAAGTAAGGCAGTTCATTTCTGAACTCTGCACTGAAAACTAAGAATATGAGAGGTCTTACCCATAGGCAGTATGCCATCTCACCCGGATGTATGTCAACTTACACAGGGCTGTGGACTTTCTTTTGAATAATAATATAAATTACCAATATATATTTGAATTGCTTAATTTTGAGTTTTTTTTTTGTTAAAAATAAATAAATAAACTAAATTGACTTTGTTTTCATTGGTATGTCAACTAGATTTTTTTATTTTTAGCTTTAAAGAAAAAGTATGTCATCTTATGCTAGTCTCCCCTACATTTCGCCCTCCGAGTTAGGAGTTTTGAATCCAGTTGTTTTGCCAAACCAAAGTAGCAGCAGTTTCCAAGGGTAACTCTTTGCCGGATCTCCACTAAGGTGTCATTCGTGGAGTTAATTTTTACTCCGAGGTAGATGAACTCTTTAACTACCTCGAAATTTTTGCTATCAATAGTGACGTTTTGTCCTAGGCGGTGGACAGATGTTTGTATGTTTGTTTGTTGACAGGATGTATTTAGTCATGTCCTCATTTACATTTAAAAAAGTCTAGATGCATTAAATCACACGATCTCGGCGGCCATTAGAGGGGTCCGTTTCACGATATAACACCTTCACCGAACTGAGACTTCAATAACTCGATTATTAAACCCGGTGTGTGGCTTTTGGCACCGTCTTGTTCGAACCACATATCAATTCATGCAATTGCTCGAAGAAATAACGTTCCGACATGTCTCTGTAGCGAATACTATTTACCGTAACGTGGTGGTCATTTTCATCGACGAAAAAACGGCCCAATTACGCCACCGGCATGAAGATCGCACCAAACAATGACTTTTTGAGGATGAAGTGCTGTTTCATGAAGCACATGAGGGTTCTCACCTGTCCAGTAAAATCGCTGAAGATGATTTTGCAAAGAAAATCTTCATATTCTTCCTTCATGTCCAGAGCCCAATTCGAGAACATGTATCGCTTCATATGATCAAGTGGCTTCAGTTTTTGAGTCAGCTTGATCTTGTAAGGGTGTAGGCCAAGATCTTTACGCAAAATTCGCCACCACACTTAGGGCAAAACACAATCTCACTAGCACGGCAATATCAAACATTCTGACTCAAATTTTTTCAATAGACTATGAATTGCTTGTCAACTGGGACGAGAATTACGGCCGAAAATTGGCGTTAACGCTCTTAAAGTTGCGACCACCGACTCGGAATTTCGGTAGTAAATTTTAATTATTTGTAAACGTTGTTCCATAGTGTACTTCACCAAGATAAAAATGTTGATTTTACTGTATATTTTGAAACTGACAGTTCACATCTGTACATCGATGAACGATAATAATCGAACACAGAACATCGATGTTCGTTAACATCGATGTTATAGAATGAATTTATAGAATGCGACTATTAGGGTAAAAAAAACAATATACATAAGTACTTGAATTTATTTCATCTATAAGGTGTCCTGATTATTAATAAGTAGATAAAAAAAACAACAGTAGGTAAGTAATCAAGTAAATATAAGATTTGGGATATGATATACATACAGCAAATATAATCACATATATGTACATCATATATCCCAAAACTTTTTGTCTATTGACTGCAAAAATAATATTTTTGCAAGAAGCTTTCCCTTCAGTCTAGTGATGGGCATAATCGAATGATTTAAAGAATCGAAACATTAGTATTCGAATGATTTAAAGAATCGAATGATCATTCGAATGATCTATTTTTCCACCAGGTTTCATTTTAAATCACTGCCGATTACAAAAAATATCTAATATAAATCACAGTATACTACTGATTATAATTTAATTTACCTACCTTTATTGCTTTCTAAAAAAATAAGACAAAAATAAATTATAAAACATTTATAAATTACTGGTATCGTACCTTCTTCTTCAGACTTCAGCACAATCATAACATAACGGTTCTCGCTTCTCGCTTTTCGTTTACAATTAAATATTCAACTTCAACCCTCAACGATGCATCGATTATGAAAATGAATATACAAAAATAAACCCAAAGTCGTGAATACACACACGAGATACAGAAATAACCAACGTCTCGAGTTCTCGATTTTGCGTGTTTTCTTCGTTTTTGTTCTTTCGTTCAATATTCTCTTTTCGGTCTCAAATCGGCACTCGAGTATCGAGTTCTCATATCGCATAGAGTAAGTAGATGTGAGAATTCATTCGAATGATTTGTGTGAAGAATTGAGATATCTCGAAATGTTGTCTGAATCGATTATAATCGATTATATCATTCGAATGCGCCCATCACTACCAGTCTATTGACAGAGAGTATATCCCGCTTTGGAGAACAATCTCTCAGAGGCTGTCGATGTGGCTATGCAACTTAAAAAAAAAAACCAAAATCAAAATGAAGACAGTACTAACAATAATAAACTGAATTCTGAACTGTCATCGTGATGTGAGTGATCTGAATGACAGCATGACGTTGGTCGTATTCATCAATGGAAGCACATTAGTTGCAGCCAGTACTCTATCCACAAGTGAAAACCAATGGAACATAACGTAGCCAAATCGCCTATTCTCGTATAAATATATGTATAGGTATTTTTTAAGCTCTCGTATATGTATGTAGATACTTATAAGACAACGCATGCTAAGACTTCGATTTCAAAAAAAAAATTTCAAAATTTTCAACTAAGAGTAGGTTATTTTTGTTTTGTTCTTAACATCGATTATGCGATGTTTTGCTTAGTCTCTCAACATCGATGTTTTGTGAACATCGATGAACATCGATCATCCCTAGTTGAGAGGATGCATTGGAAGATTCGTCTAATTTTCCACCAAATGGTTCCCAGGATATTTGTTTGGCATAGATCATCAACAAATTGCATCAGTTTAATAATGAAGTTGTTCGCAAGAAACCTTCCCTCTAAATTCATTTTTTATACATCTACAATTTAAATTATTCAATCTGAAAAAAACCACTACCCATTGTAGGTTTTCATGTCATGGTCCATTAAATTGTTGATAACAATACTTAATTACAGCTTCAATCAGATGTCAAGGCCAAGGCTACCGTAGCCGTAACGGATCATGACTCGCCATGTTGCTTAATCGCTTAATCGTTTTTTTGCTTTCTTATTGTCTGGCACTGTAATGGCTTTTCACTGTTCACAAGATAAACACCCCCAAACCACCTTACCACCTGTGAACAATACATTCTCCGAAAGCACATTAGCTTTCCCATAAAGTTAATTTCATACAAACGTCCTCCAAATGCCACAAACAATTTGTGAAATAATTAAAATAAAATCTTTATCGCCACTTCGCCGAATATATATCGAGACTTCTGTCCAGTAAAACAGCTAAAACCGTATATAAAACACTCCAAACTCTACGCAGACAATTCATTAAGAGATCGTAAAATTATCCAGACCATCTGGATTTGGACTATTTCTGGAGGCCACCCTAAAAAAATAAATACATAAATACGTATTCCCCTGAATCATTGATCTTTTCCGACAGGCGAAGCTACAAAAATACATAAATATCTTAGTAGTGGACAATTATTATGCGTATCTCTGGGGACCTAATTATTAGATAGACCATTTGGAATAATTGTTGTTTTTTTTTCAACTAAAAATCCAATTAAATCTCTTTCGTACATATATGTAAAAATTAGAAACAAACCAATAAACGTTCTCATTGTGTAGTAAAACGTTTTATTATTAAAAATTTTATTGATTCAATCGCGGACATAGTCGGTCGCGCTGTGACAGTGCAATCGAATTAGGAAGATTATTTGAGATTGTTTTATTTTGGTCGCAGTAAAAAATAGATGCGAGACTTTACTGATTTCCCAAGAAAGATTTGTTTTGATTTACATGATTAAGGAATGCGTTGAATTTGATTGGGCTATAAGCGCTTCGCTTCGTAGCGAGAATGTTGTCATTTCACAATAAAGGCTTGCGCTGTAGGTGACTGCTCGCAGTTGAGAATCTGTGATTTATTGGCGATGTTAATTAACAGGTAAACAATGACATCTATTTTAATATGTATGCAATTAGAGGATGTGTGTTAATGATTGTTTCAGATAGAGTTGCGAGATGTATTGTGTAAGTTTTGTTTCAGGGCGTCGCGCGAAGTGATTTATAAATTGAATTTGCTTCGCATTTGTTATGGGCATCAGCAATCTATGGATTAACATCAAATACAGATAATAACGCAGATTGCTAGACAATAGGACACAGTCACCACCGCAAAGAAACGTGTTGGTGGAACCAACATCTGCATCTGTAGCGACAGTTAAGCTGCTCTTAAAACCTTGCTCAACCCTTAAACCACCTCCATAATTCGTGAATGCAAGATCTCTCTGAAATCGCTTAGGTCCCGGGTCCTAAGGGGATCACAGGAAATGATCAATTTTGACTTACGCATAAAAAAGGGAACAAAATTGAAACTTCGCACTTTGGGTAGAGTTTAAAAATTGTAGACAATTCAATTTTTGCATTTTCTGTTTCTCTGATTATTGCTAAACCAGAAAAAAAGGTAATCTCGTGCACCTTTTTGCCATATAACTTTTTTTCAAATACTCAAAGATGGAGAGGCTGGATGAATGAAGAGAGACTCCAAGCGATTGTCCAACTAATTGCTTCCGAAAACGATATGGTAAGTTCTTTCCGAATATATGAGATGTTTGCAAGGTCTGATCGGGAGAATAAAAGTTTAATGGGGAAAAAGGAATAGAAGGTACCCAAGATTCCTGCAACAACATTAAGATTGGTTAATTCAGCCTATTGCTTTGCCAGCTAAGTGCATAAGCTCAGCTATACCAAGTACCAGTGCAGAATCAGGAGCTGCAAGACCCGGGAGGCCAACAAAACCATTTGAAGACTGTAGCAGTAAAGTCAAAAAAGAAAAAATTAAGGATCTAGTTGACGCCAAATCCCCTGAAGATTTAGGACTTGCCAATGAAATTAGTTTAAGGTCTTCGGAAAAAAGGGATGCAGCAAATTTGTTAAGAGAGTTGTCTAAAGCAGGCAAGAAACACAAAGCCAAAGCCAAAACTTTCTCCCGAAGAAGCCTTGGGTGTTATGATAGACGCGAAATTAAGCGTTCAGCAATACAATGCAATAAGGCAAAAAGCTAAAGATACTAGAAGCAATTTATTCCCCTCCTACTACCTTATTTTAAAAGCTAAGGAACAATGTTATCCCCAGAACAAAACATTACAGTTACTGACGCATCTGTTGAGGTAAATTTACAAGCCCTTGTAGATTTGACATCAAAAAGAACTTGTGAAGCGCAATCGGAAATTATTGGACAAGGAAAATATGAACAATTACGCCTAATCTACAAGTGCGGATGTGACGGAAGTTCTGCACAAAGTCGATATGCCAAAAGTCGATATGCCAAAACAAACAGCAGGCAACACAAATGATGGAAATTAAATTCGGCCGGCAGATTCTTCAGAAACTCGGAACTAACAGCTGAAATCACTGGCATTGATATTGGGTTGATAAGGCGTTTCCTGTTCATTCTCGAAGCTCTATCATGCGATTTGGAGATTGATGCAAAAAAATTTAAGCTTTCTCCCCTATCGTGGAATCCGTCGGGGTGAACGATCCGCTAATAGTGAACAATTTGCATCGTGTAATCCGCAGACGTCTGTCTTCCACTGTATCGTGGAAAACGAACGGATCGAATCTATCCATGCATTTGACATCCGCAGTTTTTATTTTATTTTCACTGAATTTAATTTTTACAAAACAAATGTGTTTGAAATGAGCTGTCACAATTGAATTTCCTTATCACCAATGGTGGTCGGTTAGGGAAAGTATCCGACGGATCCCACGATAGCAATTTTCTGTTCACGTGAATCTAATAAGTGAAATGAATCTCAGATCCGACGGATTCCACGATAGGGGTGTTTATACCTTAGAAACTGAAAACATGTACCAAACTCTCTATCCCTGGTATAAAACGTCAGCAAGTATGCACAAAATATTTGTTCATGGGGAACAAATTATCAAAACAGGTGTTCTGCCATTGGGTCAGCTAGCAGAAGAGGCTCAAGAGGCAAATAATAAAGAATATCGAAGGAATCGGGAATAATTCAGTCGGAAAACCTGCAGAAAAGATTCAAACCGAGATATCCTGAACAGATTTCTCATTGCATCTGATCCACTGCTCTCGATCAAACCCGGTTTTTTACGAATGAAAAGTCACAACCTTCCACCAGAAACCATTTCTTTGCTAAAAACGCCAACTACTACTTTTTAAATTTCTGAAGAGGAAAACTCATATAATGTTTCTTTTATAAAACTATAAGACTTTATTAGAAAAATATGAGATACAGTGTGTTCTATAAAACAAAAAATAACAGAAACAATTATTATGATAATAAAAAATTTAAACGTTCCAATTTGTAGGTTATTCTTTTAATCAATCAATGAATTCATTTTATTATCACCCCTATGGTGGAATCCGTCGGGGGGAACGATCCGCTAATAGTGAACAATTTGTATCGTGCAATCCGCAGACGTGAACCATCCACATGTCGGTAACGTGAATTATTTTATTTTATTTTCACTGAATTTAATTTTTACAAAACAAATGTGTTTGAAATGAGCTGTCGCAATTGAATTTTGAATAGTGGTCGGTAAGGGAGAGTATCCGACGGATCCCACGATAGCAATTTTCTGTTCAAGTGCATCGAATAAGTGAAGTGAATCTCAGATCCGACGGATTCCACATTAGGGGTGTATTTTCTTCCTTTATGAGATACATGGGTGCAACAAAATATAAAATGTTTTTTTTCCGGTTAAATTAGGCTACAAGACATACTAATATCAAAATTTGGAATAGAGTTCGGCTAGAGTGCGAAAATTCAACACTGTGCGACGTCTGTAAAAAATCTGCGGCGTTCTTGTTGTCTCTCAACAGAAAAGACTGCAGACAAATAACTGCCGTTATTACGGGCCATTACGCTTTTGCCAAGCATCTTAAGGTGCCAGTCTTCGGTGATACCACCAACTGCGAAGCCTGTGGGGAAATAATTTCGAGGTGTTAATGAGTTCATCTACCTTCGAGTAAACATCAACTCCACGAATGATACCTTAGTGGAGATCCTGCGGAGAATTACCATTGGAAACCGGTGCTACTTTGGTTTAGCGAAACAAATGGGTTCAAAACTCCTCACTCGAAGGCCAAAATGCATGCTCTATCAAACCTTAATCCTACCAGTCCTCCCTTATAGTGCCAAGTGCTGGACGATAAGTAGAAAAGGAGAGCAAATATCGGGTTCTTTTGAAAGAGTCGGGCGCAATGGCTCAATGGTCAGTGTGTCGGACTACTGATCGAAAGGTAGATGAAGCTGAAGAAGTGATAAGTGAAACGAAAGCAAAACTCACAGCTTCGTCAAAGTGCTCCTATAATAATAGAAATGAAAAAAAGCCTGCCTCGAATTGGAATACAGACTTTGCAAAGGCTAAAGAGAAAGTGCGCCCAAATTGAAGCAAAGTGTGTGGAGTGCCTGTATCGGGAGTTGGAAGAAATGTCTTCTTCGGTTGCTGAAACGAATCAGACTATCGAACTCCCTTCAACTAGCACGAACCATATTCAAAACAATAACTTATTGTTTTTTGTGTTCAATGTTTATGAAAAAAAAAAAACGTATGGCTAATTTTAAAATCTATATATTGATTATCTCAACACAAGTTCCAAAGTTACATCATTCAAAAACAAGACTAGAAAAGCTTGCGGAAATTTCCTAAATGATAATTAAAATACAAAAAAAAAATACTTTGCGTTTTATTTCAGCTGTGACACTCTTTAAAAAAGACTCTTTAATAGCCACCGAGAAAAAATCGATCCCGTGGGGGTGATTTTGTCAATATCTACTTTTATATAAATATTTTATTCGGGTCAGCAACACTTTATGGTGGCAACTACAACAATCCTTTTTCCCTACAGGATTTTTCCTTTTAAGGTTTGAATAACTTAATGCAGAGGCATCAACATAATTGGGCGATTTTTCAAAAGACAGATACCGGAATACTTTTAGGACGTACTTACACCACATAGATATAAAATAATATGGACAAAGTAAACGGTTTTATACATTTTGAAAACTTTTTTGTTTGATTGCGGTGATAACTCGTTCAATGTCAATTTAAAATCCGTTTCAGCATTTTTACGCAGCATTTTTATGCCACGTATATGTACATAGAAGTACGAGTACATAATGTATATTGCAGTGAAAACATTGTAAAACACATTTGCTTAATCTGAGCCGACATTTTCAACACGCATTTCATCACGCGGTTGTTTACAACAGTTTGCGGCTAATTTTAAAACAAACATTTATTAATGTTATCAATTCATCAAAATGTCAAGTATCTCGTGAAATTTATTATGAAATGAACAGTGGTATAGGTAGGAATGTTTGGTGTTTACATATATTCTTTTTTTTTTGTATTTCAAGTGGAAGAAAATTATCATCCCCTTTTGCGGAACAATTTGAACATCCTAAAAGGAAGTATACAAACAAAATTCGAATTACACCAATTTATTGGATTACGAAAACTGTTTTATAAGTATTTCATTACGCCGCCGTTGAATATTAACAAATGTTTAATTGTTTACACACAGAGTTTTAGTTACCTCTGAGTTTGATGCTCTGTCCGACTCCATCCCTAGAATTGTGACCCATTATCCTAGTCATTGTGCACAATTCAAATAAGCTTCGACATTCTGGACAGACAATACCCGAAGATAGGCATGTCGCGGTCTTTGTTGAGGTAAATAATCAGGTTTAGCTTGTAAATGAGCCGGAACGAATAGCGTACATTGGGAGTCAAACCGCCAACACGCTGGACTTGTTACTTACTTCTCATCATCACAAATACACAATAAATGTACATACTTTTGGCTCCAGTCTCATCAGACCATTGCATCTTAACGGCGAATCCCACGTACTCCAACCACGTAATTGCAGAACAAACGCTCAACAGAACCGTATGACAAGTCGAGAGAGGGAAATGGGAAGAAGCGCAAGAAGTACCAAGCCGAAAGTTAACGCCTGGATTGGATCGAGCTATAAAAAAAACTCTTCTTCCTTAACGGCGTAACTATGATCAGTATTGAACGGATCAGATACACCCTCCTGAATCTCCTAGTGCATTCCGTCTATTATCTTTTTTATACCCTATTCTAGGGGTATATTAATTTTGACGCATAGTTTGTAACATACCTTAATATTGCCCGTAGACCCCTAAAAGTTACTATATTTATGATCAGCATCGATAGTAATGTCGATCTAGCCATGTCCGTCCGTCCGTCCGTCCGTCCGTCCGTCGGCAAAAATTAGGCCTTTAAACTGGACCTAGAGAGCTGAAATTTTAACCATATACTCTCTAGGGTCCCGAAATAATCAAGTTTAAGAATTTTTGAAATCCGCCCACAGACACGCCCACAAACTCAAAAAAACAAAATTTTGGAAAAAATCGAATTTTGAGCTAGAGAGCTGAAATTTTTTATATATGATCTATGGCCCATAAAACTGATTGGGACATAAAATTTTCAAAATCCGCCCACTGACACGCCCACAATTAAATAAAACAAATTTTGGGAAAAATTGAATTTTGAGCTAGAAAGCTGAAATTTTTTATATATAATCTTTGGCCCATAAAACTGCTTGTGACATAAAATTTTCAAAATCCGCCCACTGACACGCCCACAATTAAATAAAATATTTTTTTTGAAAAACCAAAATTTGAGCTAGGGAGCTGACATTTTTAATATATACTCTCTAGGGGCCCTTTATGCTCATGTGTAAATATTTTCAAAATCCGCCTACTGACACGCCCACAATTATTTTTTTTTTATTTTTGAAAGTTCAAAGTTTGAGCTAGGGAGCTGAAATTTATAGTATATACTCTCTAGGTGCCCTTTATGCTCATACTTAATTTTTTTTTAAATCCGCCTACTGACACGCCCACAATTAAATAAAACAATTTTATTGAAAAACCAAAGTTTGAGCTAGGGAGCGTTTTTATTTACAAAAGCTTAGTTTTTTCGATAAAATCCTTTAAATTTTTGTCACGCCCACTTATGAGATATAGGAATAAGAATAGGGTATCCAACAGTTCGCCCAAGCGGACTGTAGCCCGCCCCTATGTTTTTATATGCATTTTATCCAAAGTTTTGCAAAAATTATTGTACTTTCAAGTTCTTAAATATATTGAGGAACAGAAGGCCATCAGTATTTCGCAACCACCACAGCTGTGAAATTGCTATGCTGAAAGTAACTACTGGCATAAGAACGGCTTTGCACAATAACGAGTTCAGTGCTCTCGTTTTACTGGATTTCTCCAAAGCTTTTGACAGAGTAAACCAGGAACTCCTTCTTAGAAACTGAGTTTTCCCTTCAATTTTGGATCCAGAGGTAGACGGTTTATACAAAGTTTCTTATCTGATCCCATGCAACGTGTTAAAATTAAAGATTCCTTGTCTGATCAATTGTTAATCGTTCAAGGAGTACCCCGAAGATCAATTCTTGGTCATTTATTTTTTAGTTTATTTACAAATGGCATCTCAACTTTCCTTAGTTTTTCCTTGCATTTACGAGTATATGCGGACGGTGTCCAACTTTTTCCAAGTAGGCCTATAGGGCTGATTGAAGACTGCATAGAACGGATTAATTGTGATCTATTAACTCTAAACCCTAGCAAGGTAGGTAGGTAAGTAGGAGTGGCTGTCTGGCGTTGCATCAGTTTCACCGATAAATAAGTGATTGCACTTGATTTGTGCTCAATCTTAGAAGGTTGAGTGTACCTGAAGTACCTGAGTGGCCCGCTTCGCCGGCAAAAGGGTTGAAAACTCTTGACACCTTTTCGACTCACAAAAATGTAAACTCAGGACACCTCTTCGACTCGTAGATCCCATAATAGTACCTGGGTGGCCCGCTTCGAGAGTAAAAGGGTTTACAATTCTGGACACCTCTTCGTTTAACAAATTTTAAACTGTGGACACCTCTTCGACTCGTAGATCCCATAATAGTACATAGGTGGCCGCTTCGCGAGTTAAAGGGTTGAAAACTCAGGACACCTCTTCGAATCACAAAAATTGAAACTCTGGACACCTCTTGGACTCGTAGATCCCACAATAGTACCGGGGTGGCGCGCTTTACGAGTGAAAGGGCTTAAGATTTTAGACACCTCTTGGACTCATAAAAATCAGGACACCTCTTCGACTCGTAGATCCCATAATAGTATCTGAGTGGGTCGCTTCGCTGGTAAAAGGGTTTAAAACTCTGAACACATCTTCGACTCACAAAAATTTAAACTCTGGACACCTCTTTGACTCGTAGATTCCATAATAGTACCTGGGTGACCCGCTTCGGGCGGAAAAGGGTTTAAAATTCTAGACACCTCTTCGAATAACAAACATAGAAACTGTGGGCACTGCTTCGACTCATAGCTCCCATAATATTACCTGGGTGGCCAGCTTCGAGCGTAAAAGGGTTTAAAGCTCTGGACACCTCTTCGACTCGTTGATCCCATAATAGTAGCTGGGTGGCCCGCTTCGAGAGTAAAAGGGTTTAAAACTCTGGACACCTTTTCGACTCGTAGATCCCATAATAAAGGGTTTTTCAATAAGAGCGCTACAAAAGTTTTTTTTAAATAAAACAAAAACGGTTTTGGATATCAATGAAATTCTTTATTCCTGTGAAAGTACGTTCGATGCCATTATGTATGGAACTCGATTTCTTTTGCATGGCCACCATGGGCACGCTTGCAGAAGTTCAGACGCTGAACCCAATTTTCGACGGTTTTCAAGCATAAATCGGCCGATACTGCTGCAATTTCACGTTCGATATTCGTACGAAGTTCATCAATCTTCGCTGGCTTGGTGGCATAGACCATAGACTTGACGTAGCCCCACAGGAATTAGTCTGACGGCATCAAATCGCACGACCGAGGCGGCCAAGCGACTAGACCATTTCGTGAGATAACACGGTTTCCAAACTTGGAGAACGACGTGTGAGAGACACATTTGGGCTTTCTTCAACTGAAGCCTCAGCGGCAGCAATATTCTCGACACTGCGGGCATTTCTTTGTCTCACTGGCACGGGAACATTTTGTACTGTGCTTGTGGATTCAAATTTTTCCACTAGATGCTCAATTGCTGATCTGCTAGGACGATTATGACGACCATAAATTGGACGTAGCGCTCTTAACGTTGAGGCCACTGACTCCGAATTTCGGTAGTAAATTTTAATAATTTCGACTCGTTGTTGGCTCGTATATCTTTCTATTATGAAATGGCAAACCTTACTGAAGAGAAATGTCAAAAGAGCGGCAAGAAATTCGGCGTCGTTTGCTGTCCCTGTCGCTCTACTTTTGTAGCGCTCTTATTCAAAAACCTTTTAGTTCCTGGGTGGCCCGCTTCACTAGTTAAAGGGTTTAAAACTCTGGACACCTCTTGAACTCACAAAAATCAAAACACCGGACACCTCTTCGACTCGTAGACCCCATAATAGTACCTGAGTGGGCGGCTTCGCGGGTAAAAGAATTGAAAACTCTGAACACCACTTCGACTCACAAAAAAAAGGATATTTTAACCGAGGATATTATAAAAAATACAGCCTACAACAATTCGATTGCTGATCGACGATCACCAAATGGGCCAATGTTTATAAGCCAATAGACTGCTACTAAATACTTACGGGTGCATAAGCTTAAAAGATATTTCTACTAAGCGCCCATTCATTACACCGTGAGAAGTGGTCTAACTGGAATATGTGCTTAAACCTCGGAAGTTGGTGGATAAATCTCCTTTACCAGGGAGTTTAATTTCCCAAACGTTCTCCATTTAAAAAAAAGTCATTAAATGATGCTTCCGGGTCATTTTGAACTTGCTTAGAGAATTACTTTTCGGATATATTTTTGCAAGTTTTTTTGTCAAAACTAAAAAACACACAGAAGCGTACCTAATTACACAAAAGCAAAATGAACAGGGATACGCATTCAGTTCAGATGTTGGACCATCTTAAGCATTCCGTTTTATTTATTTTATTTGACCATCAAGCAATTATTTGCCAAATCAAATGGGGATACTAGATACAATGAAAGAATAGTTTTTTTTTTTCTTGAAAATGTGAGCATTAAAAGGATTGAAAATACAACACGACGCACATAGAGGCCCATTCACGATGCGAACTGTGTCATAAAGCAGTCCATACGTCCACGCTGTTATGTAAAGAAGTCAATATTTGTCACATACTGGCGTTTCTTCAGTAAAATATTTATATTTTATTTTAAATTCATCAGCTTAGTTATGAGATAACAAATTAGGTTCTTTGCCAGATTTGACCCTCTTCAAATCAAAAGCACTTTGAAGCGATGTAGAATACAATTAAGGATCTGAAAAGGGAATGTTTTAAGAACAAAAAACGCTACAACAAATTACAAACATGGCTCAGATGAAAAACGTTATGCTTGTGCAATGAACCTCGCATTGTCACTCACATTGTACAAATGAAAAACGCTAACTAAATTATAAAAAGGGACTGCTGAAATTCAGCAGGAACATAAATTGTTTTTCGAGGGTAATTATTTAGGTTTCCTCTTTCTGACTTTGTTGTCTAATTGGTTCGCAATGTGCTTTACTTTGCTGCCTAGTGGTGTAATATGGTGGTTCCCCTTCACACCCCCATTTTTAACTTAATCTATTTTTTCCAAACACAACAGTAAAGGTTTTAGGAGGCATTGCGTGCACCTGACTACAAATATCAACTTTGCAGGAGAAACAGAGTCCTGAAGATATAGTGGAAGTCAAAATGTATAGGCTTGGTATCTAGGTTTAGGGCGGCGAACTCCACCGGCGGACCATAAAGGATGCAGTGAATTGGGATGGGATGGCTATGATTCATTGTCGTCCAGATTATACCCATGTCGTGAAGAAGAAGAAGTATCTAAAACAAGGGCTTGTCAAGATGTAATGATGCGAAAAGTTAATATGATTTCGAAACGACTGCTTTACCGTAGAAATTATGAAATTCAATATTGAAAAACGCTAAATACTTCATCTGTGAGCGCCGGACGCACATTAACCTCTTTTTTATGGTCTGGGGACATTTTTTGGGCACGGAAGATGACAGACTTTTCCAGCCATTAAAACTTTCCTACTCCTATCTATTTTTCAAATAATTTAACTGTTAACACTTGGGACGCATTTTCCCATTCAAATAAATGGCTGGAATAGTGCGGATTAGATCAGAAAGTTTGGGTACCATCCAAAATCATGTGTCAAGCTGCGTTGACTAAATCCAACCCGCCCCTGACTGCCACAACTGTGCGTCCAGCGCCCAGCCATCATCCTGTCAACCGACCACGACCACCCGACCCTGATAAAATCATACACACAAGTATGACCAGTGAGCAGATGCAAACAATGCAGACCAAATTTTAGACTCGTCATCATAAATCACACCGGCTTCTTCCAGAAAATCACACTAGTAGACCATCAAAATTACCAGGCGGGGAGGTTTTTCTTTTGCCTGGTTTTGGGAAAACCACGATCACTAGCTGCGATTCACCCCCGGTCCCAGAGAAATCTTCGGCTATACCCGATCCAAATTTTAGGAGGAGTCGCAAGACTCCATTTTGTACCCTGTATGGCGGATCGGTATTACGACTACAGTCTGGTCCTCCGGTTAGACTGCGTCAAGTATTGGTAGCAAGACAGTGCCCAAACCATCGCCCAGATCCGACCGGCCCAAGTTTTATCGGCTGTCTGATTCACCTAGTGGGCAGTGATCCCAGATCGTGGGAAATTTCCCATTTCGTGGGAATTCCGCATCTCAAAAAAGGCTAAAAGGGAATTTTCTTGTCTCCCAGAACAAAAATAAGGGAATTCCACATAAATCTAACCTTTATAAAATAAAATAAAAAAGATGGTTGATGCGTTTTATTCGTTCATTTAATTTTTTTTATCAGAGTATGAAAAACAATTTTCATACTCTGAAGCAACCCATTACGATTATGTTTCGAATTTACTCATTCTATTCTTTGCAAAGCAAATGGCAAAACGTAAAATCCTCCATTTTTGTTTGCGCTTTTAATGAATTTAATGCCCTTTTTCAGAACAGAAAGGTTCTGATTCACTGCATTGTGCAAGAGAGCAAATTTCTTGTTCTTAAAATGTGTAGGAATTTTAAAAAGTCAGGTTTTTTCTTGC
This sequence comes from Portevinia maculata, assembly GCA_949715645.1. Lineage (NCBI taxonomy): Eukaryota > Metazoa > Arthropoda > Insecta > Diptera > Syrphidae > Portevinia > Portevinia maculata. Next base: position 13,324,198 of record OX454526.1, read on the forward strand.
TCCAATGGAATGATGTTGCTGTTGGTTGTGAGTGTGAAGTATCCTTGGCAGGATTGGATTTTACGGTACAGAAGCGCTTGAAGGCAGATTGTCTTAAATTTTACAAAACTGTTAAAGAAATGATCAATCGCTTGCCATTTGAAGATGACTCTACTGTTCAAATGGAATTTCTTAGCCCGAGCATTGCATTGGATGTCAAAAAAAGTAGTGAACTTTCGATTTCAGCCATCGTTAAAAAATTGATCTCACAAAAGCCAATGAATCTGTCGATGAGTTAAAAAATATTTCTATATTATTGAGCGAGGATCAAAAGTGTTCTTTAAAACAACTTCCTTTAAATGAAATGTGGCAATAAAAATCCTTAAGATGAAGAATTTTAATAATGAAAAATTGTTCCTTCATTTTGAAAAAATTGTAAAGGTTACCTCACACAAACGCGGAGGCAGAACGAATTTTTTTTCTGTGGTCACCGAAGTGAAATGCAAAAAAAGAAATCGTTTAGGGAAAGATATGATAAACAGTATTTGTATCGTAAGATCATCATTCCAGCCAAAAAACATAACTTGTTTTAATTTGGTTGTTAATGAGAATCACTTATCATTGCATAACGCAAAAAATATATACGCCTAGGTATTTTGAAACACTTTGAATCTCTTTGAAAAACCTTTTGTGATGAAAAAATGAGTCAAAGACATTAGTTAGTTTACCAAAAATGCAATGTATATCGATAAATATATACAAAATTTTGTTTCTAATCTACTTTGTACCTTTTTTTCATAAATGTTAACGTTACCTATTTATGTTTATTCATCAAAATACTTTGGTCTTTGTTTACCTACTGTTATGTTCTTTGTTTTAACCTTGATTTATTTTTTGTTATAAATAAAAAGGTTGAATATTTTAATTTTAGTTTTTTTTAAATATCTTAGTCATGGGAAATGTTATGGGACTTTTTCTGGAACCGTGAGGGAAAAAAGGGAATTATCGGTCAACCTTGTGGGAAACTCAATACAAAAGACTGACATCACTGCTAGTGGGTCTGCAGATATTAAGACTTAATCCGCCGCGGCCGATCTGAGGTGATCAGGTGAGGAGGCGAGTCCGAATCTATGAGTCGTTTGACGTTCCTACATTGACGTATTCCTGCCCTATCCAAACGGTATCCTGGTTCTCCCGCGAATATTGTATAAGTCACGGAAAAGAAGCCAATAAAAGATTTATTTCTAACTCTAGTCTACAGTGTCTGTACTCCGCCTAACCCTAAAGTATTCGTTTTTTCTTTGGGAAACCCTGGCCTCCGACGAGCTTACCTCGGCCATAAGGAAAAAATAAAACATCAAAACATTCAACCAAGTAGGACTGCTAGTTCCAACCAAGTCAGTTAGCTGGATTAAACTTTAAGTTGGTTAAATTCAATTTAGAACTAGAAGGTTCAACTAATTGAGATTTTTGAATTCAACTAAGTATGTTACGCCATTAGTGCCATGAGAATTTGCCAAGCAGTGAACTGGAAACCAAACGAAATGGGTCATTCGACGATCCTGCAGAAATACTTTGGCCATGTGCCAACTACGGAATACATCCCGCCATACTTAGATTTCACAAGACCTTTCTCGAGTGCCTATCCCAGCAGGGAAGAATGGAGAAACGGGCTCGTCCCCAGCACGCAAGCCATAACTGTACGGACGGTTCAAAAATGGTAACGGGGGTGGGCTCAGGCGTCTTTTTCACACCACTGGGCATATCAAAATCGGTACGCTTCCCCGACCACAGCAGCGTCTTCCAAGCAGAGGTCCTGGCAGCGACAACAGCAGCCCGTGAGTCTGTGGTAAGGGCAATACCACCCGATGGTATTACCTTCTTTATCGACAGCCAGGCAGCAATAAAACCATTAACTGCAGCAGTATGAAAATCGAAGTTTGTGAAATGCTGTCGCGAAGGACTCAAGGTTCTTAGTACTCAACATAAAATATCGCTCTACTGGGTTCCGGGACATGAAGGCATTCTAGGCAACGAGAAAGCGGATGAATTAGCAATACAAGGTTCAGCAGCTGTGTCAGAACAAGCTGATCTCTCTATACTCCCTGCATACCCAGGCTTGAAGCAGGGAAAAATGCAATAGGAGAAGCGAACCTTAGTTAGACGGCTAGATAATTGCCACACCACAAGAATGCAATGGCCAACCTTCAATGGAGCCAGAACCGAGAGTCTCGTGAAAAAGGATAAGAAATCACTATCCACCCTAGTAGATATATTAACGGGGCACAATACTCCACATGCAGAAATTGCGCTTGACGGAAGAAGAACTCTGGCGAACTTCACCAAATCCACAGGATGGTTTCTATCGAACAACACAGTGAGTAATTAACCTCAACTTTTGTAGACAGGATTACAAAATGAGTAAGGGGCAACCATCCTCCCCCGATGGGCATCACAATGGGTCAGTATTGACCTGAGTGTCTATATTTGGTTAATTTTAACCAATAAGGTTGGCTGATAACAAGAGTAAGTTGGTTAAATGTAACCCAACAGGTTAGCTAATCTTAACCAAGTGATTTGGCTAATAACAACAGAGTAAGTTGGTAGAATACTACCAAGTGAGTTATCTTTTAACAACCGAGTAAGTTAGTTAAATGCAACCAAGTGGGTTGGCTAATACAGAGTAAGTTGGCTCAATTTTACCAACTGGGTCGGCTAATAACAACAAAGTAAACTGTTTAAATACTACAGAGTTAGTTTGCTACTTACAACCGACCAAATTTTGGAGGGAAAATTCATATTTTCTTAAACATCTTGACTCAGTTATTTGTAATCCAATAAATCTGTAGGAGCTATATTTACAGTATAACTTAGTTGTTATTAACTGAAAGTTGGTTGATTTTAAATAACAGATTTTTTTGCGTGAAGGATTCCTTGCAGAGACGGTTAATCTTTCGTTACAATGGAAAGAAAAGCGTATGCACCTTGGAGTCCTTCACAAAATTTATCCCCGGTGTACACAAAAATTGGTTGGGAAATCTTTGATGACTCCGAAGAGGCATCTTACTCTTATTTCCGCTATGTCATACATGTCCATGATAATGTCTTTGCTGTTTAGCACCACATTTGACAGATCTCTTAGTTGTCTATGATATGTATTTTTCTAATCAACCCATTAGTGGCGTAATGTCTCAGTGGTTAGTGGGCCCAAGGAATACAGTTTTTTCACTGCTTCACCTCTTGCAAACGTAGACGAACATCCAAGAGTGTTAATTGTTATGGGAAGCTTCGCAAATTTGCCGTTCGGATTCGGCTTACACTTGTAGGTCCCTTACACTTTTTAGGACTTGTATGGGCCGATAATGCCTAATATTTATTTTTTAATTTAAACCATAAGCAACTCGTGTGCCCCACCCACAAGAAAAGAGATACTCTGAACTGCGCCAACTACAGAGGAATAATTCTCCTGAATGTCGCATATAAGATCTTGTCGGCTGTATTGTGTGAACGCCTTAAACCTTTTGCTCCAGGAATTTCAGATCGATACACAGCACCTATTTATCGACCTTAAAGTCGGCTATGATAGCGTATATAGGGACGAATTATATAAAGCCATGTCAAGTGTTGGCATCCCCGCCAAACTCGTCCGTTTGTGCAGGATGACGATGGAGATATCTCGCTGCTCCGTCAAATTCAGCAAGAACACCACCAAGCCATTTGATGTCGAAAAAGGTTTGACATCGTTCTTGAAGCAATTGTACGGAACTCACAAGCCAATTTTTCAAAAGGATGATCAACTACTTGCCCATGCGGATGATATTGTTATTATTGGGAGAACGCGTCGAGCTGTCAGTGGCACATTTGCAAGCATCGAAACGGAGGCGACGAAGATGGGTCTGGCTGTTAATGAGGACACAACGAAGTATATGCTGTCAACGAGAAAGGACTCCCAACATCGGCGACTCGGACAAAACGTCACGATGGACAGATACAACTTCGAAGTAGTTAAAGACTTTGTCTACCTGGGCTCCACTATCACTTCGCAAAATGACATCGGCGCAGAGATCAAGCAAAGAATCACTCTTGCCAATCGCTGTTTCTTCGGGCTAAGGAGGCATCTAAGAAGTAAAGCCCTCCCTCATAGAACCAAGGAGATATTATATAAGACCTTAATCATCCCGGTCCTGCTGTATGGTGCAGAAGCATGGACCCTGTCAAAAGCGGATGAAAAACTGCTGATGCTTTGAGAGAAAGATTCTTCGAGTGATATTCGCGTCGAGTTTGTGACGATGGAGTGTGAAGAAGAAGATTCAACGACGAACTATACGGGTTCTACAGCGACGCTGACCTGGTTAAAAAGCTAAATATACAACGGCTGAGATAGCTGGGACACGTGGAGCCTATGGACAACAACGCACCAGCCCGACGAGTCTTCGAATCCACCCCTGAGGGTCAACGGAGCAGACGAAGACCCCACCTTAGATGGCGCTCACAATTGGAGAACGACCTCAACCAACTTGGTGTGCGTAACTGGAGGCAGCTAGCGAGGGACCGATCTGGTTGGGTTGGCTTGTTGGTTGAGGCCGTGGTCCAACCCGAACTGTAGGCGCCACCGAAAGAAGAATTCTTGTAAGGTATCGCGATGTTTCTCCATCATGACAATTATGGATAAAACGAATTAAAATGACAGACCAGCACCATAGAAGGAGTCTGATGATCGGTTGTGGCGAAACGTGAAACAGCGCTGTAACTCCAGCCGTCCACTTCACGTGGTAAGGATTGTAAGATATATGGTTGTTCATTCAAAAATAATATACAGGAAAAATTATGAGCTATCACATATAAAAAAAACAATTACATTGTAATATTCTTGACAAAAAAGTCAAAAAGTCTTTCACCCTCTCTATCACCAATTTCAGTCCAACTATGCTTGTCAAAATGTGGAATAAAATTAGAGAAACACAGAAAGAAACATAGGGGCGGGCTACAGTCCGCTTGGGCGAACTGTTAGATACCCTATTCTTATTCCTATATCTCATAAGTGGGCGTGACAAAAATTTAAAGGATTTTATCGAAAAAACTAAGCTTTTGTAAATAAAAACGCTCCCTAGCTCAAACTTTGGTTTTTCAATAAAATTGTTTTATTTAATTGTGGGCGTGTCAGTAGGCGGTTTTAAAAAAAATTTAAGTATGAGCATAAAGGGCACCTAGAGAGTATATACTATAAATTTCAGCTCCCTAGCTCAAACTTTGGACTTTCAAAAATAAAAAAAAAATAATTGTGGGCGTGTCAGTAGGCGGATTTTGAAAATATTTACACATGAGCATAAAGGGCCCCTAGAGAGTATATATTAAAAATTTCAGCTCCCTAGCTCAAATTTTGGTTTTTCAAAAAAAATATTTTATTTAATTGTGGGCGTGTCAGTGGGCGGATTTTGAAAATTTTATGTCCCAAGCAGTTTTATGGGCCAAACGATCATATATAAAAAATTTCAGCTTTCTAGCTCAAAATTCAATTTTTCCCAAAATTTGTTTTATTTAATTGTGGGCGTGTCAGTGGGCGGATTTTGAAAATTTGATGTCCCAATCAGTTTTATGGGCCATAGATCATATATAAAAAATTTCAGCTCTCTAGCTCAAAATTCGATTTTTTCCAAAATTTTGTTTTTTTGAGTTTGTGGGCGTGTCTGTGGGCGGATTTCAAAAATTCGTAAACTTGATTATTTCGGGACCCTAGAGAGTATATGGTTAAAATTTCAGCTCTCTAGGTCCAGTTTAAAGGCCTAATTTTTGCCGACGGACGGACGGACGGACGGACGGACGGACGGACATGGCTAGATCGACATTACTATCGATGCTGATCATAAATATAGTAACTTTTAGGGGTCTACGGGCAATATTAAGGTATGTTACAAACTATGCGTCAAAATTAATATACCCCTAGAATAGGGTATAAAAAGACAGAATGAATAACATAATATACTTACAGGCGCAGGTCTGTCTAAGAAAATCAAAATAAAAACTGGATGAACTGAAACTCGTGGCTTCAATGGCACAGTGCATGAGTGCTTGCCTGAGAAGACGCTGGTCTATGTTCGAATCCCAGTGGACGCGATGGATTTTCGGGATAAAATGAAGGAAGAAGACAGACCAGCACCGTATAGCTCGCTGTAACTCCAGCCGTCCACGTGGTAAGGATTGTAAGATATATGGTTGTTCATTCAAAAACAATATAAATGACAATTATACTTTGGAATGCATATGCGGTTGTTTTAACCCCGACAAGCCCGCGCTGGTTATTAGATAGCCGTATCCACAATTGGTCGTCTGATACCCGATCAACTTGTGGTTGTTCTTTTCAGGATATTTGAATGGAGCCTCTCGATTCGTAGTTCAAAAATTAACCATTGAGCTACTTTGGTCGTTCGAGAAAGTGACACAGATCGCCCCAAATTTGTGAAAATTCTCTCCCAACTACCTACTCGCATAAACTATTTAAAAATTACAGGCAAAATCTATGGAAGGTTTCTCGAAATGCATACTTGATTGACTTTTAATTTCCTTACCTACCACATTTACAAAGTGTCAATATCTCAAGTAGATATTTATTCATTCTTCGTTATGCAAATGCGCTGACACAGAAATCGAGGACAATAATGTGCGAATTAAGCTACTTTCTACTTTGACTGCGGCCAAAAATATCTTTCAATCCAATGCTCGTGTTGTTCGCACTGTAAATAATTAGATCACTCTTTTTACAGATCACTCTTTGAACAATAAACTAAATTAAACAGATTAGTTCTGAGGTAAATAGCGAAAACAAATAACAGGCAGATACAGCAATTTGAGATACTTCTCAAGGTTAACACATTTAATGAAGTCAACTTACCCTTTGGCGCAACAAGTAACTATTCGCAGATAAGTGATTGTGATAGTCGTTGTGGCTTATGTTTGATATTTTCTTAATTTATTTAGACGTATCCAACTGCATGTATGTGTAGTCCCAGTGGTGGCAAATGAATAACTGTCAACCCCTGTATCTACTTTGTTTTTGTGTTTGAATATTTAAATTTGCTCCACACTTGATTACAGAGATAGACAATTCTATAGAACTTATCAAAGTGGACGATCCGGTTTAATTGCAGTCCAATCCACTGACATGCAAAAAGAAATTAATTCTATTTAAAAACTTTGCATGCGCGCACAAAGAATACACCAACAATTTATGTGTATAAATATTTTCAGCAATATAAACAATTTATGTAATTTTTTATCCAAAGCAACGCACTTATTTATAGATTATCAAAAAGGAAGAAATTCATCAAAATCACAACTTTTCGATCAATTCAGATAAATATTTTCAAATAAATTTCAAAGATACACAAACTGTCAGCGATGGCTTAAATAAAACAACGCGAAGTGGCAATTTTTGCAATGAAGTAAACAAAAAAGAAATAGTAAGAATTGTATAAGATACGTGAGTGGAAAGCTGAGTATTTGTATCTAATACTAATCTCTTGGAAACAAAAAATTGCACTTCAACTGTCAACGAGCTGACAGGGGTATTACGGAGACGGACACAATCGCCTTATCACAAAACTATTCGTATCTGCGTGGGTTTTTGCGATTGGGTGAAAAAATAAAAATAAAATAAATTACGAACGAAATTCAAACAAATAGTCGCCGAAATCTCTGGGTAGGACAAACCGTTAGAAAGAAAAACCACCTTCTCTGGTTCGAGGTTCGAAACAGACTAAAATTGAACGCAACTCGCTCGGTTTGGCCATGTGAGATGTTGCGATTGAATAATTACCTCAGCTCTGATACATTCAAATCCTACAGATACACAGAACAAACAGAAGGAACACGAAGATTTTCAGATTCAGATGTTGCTTGATGAATATTGAGGTCTATACACAATGATTGAGGTTCGTTTGTCGTCGATACGGTTTGAATGTTTTGCCAGCTAACGGAACAGAATTTAAATGTTGATATGAACGAAATGTTGCGAAGAGTGATTAGACGGGTGAGTGATGAGGTGTAAACAAATAAAATAGGTTGATTGGTTTGAATTTTTGTAGCAACATGCTGCATGGGGTGTCTGTGTGGCTGCGTGAATGTGAACTGTTGTGTGTGTTAATTAATTATCACAAATACAATATGAACTTGTCGGTACATAAATCAGTTATGTTACAGTGGAAAGCATGTCCCATGGTAGACCTTTGAACTATGTATTGGATGGAATTTTGATTTATAGTCTTTCTTGGTTTGCGAGGTTACATTGGTTTGGTGGGGGGAACTGGCATAAAATGAAGGGATATAAACCGTGTTGTTTTGCACGCGTATATAGGATTGGCACAAAAAACGACCGCTTCGCCGCTTAAGAATTCATCATAAAAACTTGGCAGCACAGATGCATCTATGACGTTTAGTGACACATCAGCTGTATGTTGACATTTCTTAGAGAATAATCCAAGGACCTCAAACCGCTCTTTATTCTCTTCGCAGTTATTTCCGATCCAGGTGACTGATACAATCGATGCTAATCGGCTACACAGTCGAGTAGTTGGTTGAAAACTGTGCTAGAGGGAGTGACTAAGCCGGCGAACCCCTGGATATCATTCTGTTGTTACAGTGGCTGCAATATACTTAGACTGACTAGTGAAGTCGAAGCTTAGGCCGACTCCCGAACCATGGGTAAGGATCAGGGTGAAGTGGCTGACGCAATAGAACCTTAGACTGTTCCTTATTCAATGCGCAGCAGAGGGAGAGCTACTTCTTCCTGATCCACAGAAAGGAAAGCAGTTTGAGATGAATATTTCAATCGAACTTCAAACTGCTCTCTAGTCTCTTGCAGGTAGTTCCGATTCAGTTGACTAATACAATCGAGCCTCGAACACGTAAATAGATTCCATGGGAGGCGGGCCAGGATGAGTCGGTCGCGCCGTCCAGTTATTGGTTGAGGTTTGTGCTTGAGGGGGTGCTGAAGCAAGCGAACCCCTAATGCTACCCGCTTCGAGGAGGGAGTACAGTTTGATTGTTGCAATACAAACCACAAGCGTACACTGGTCCGTGGAAAGGGAGCAAGGAGTGGTTCTTGCCACAGTCAAGCGATACCCCGTCTGGCTAGCTCGTCCGCCTTAGGACCCAGCACAGGGATGTTACATCTGAAGGCGATCACGTTAAGAGATTCACTGCATTGTTTAACCAAATTGGATCGTATTGTTGGTGAATATATAATCTAAATACAACGACCATATAAAAGTTGCGACACAATACGCTCGTGTAGAATTATTTATCCGGAGAAGCCACCCGTACAACTAACAATAAATCTATGGAAGTTGGGCAAATGCACATCAGTGACAGTGAAATTCAGCAGCCGCAATTTACACAAAACAGCCGCGTTTCTTTGAGAAATATATCCACGGTTGCTCATAAGAGCGATTACAAGAATTATGGCCAGCAGCCAAACATTTTTGTTTGCAACACAAATTCGAGCACTCCTGTGGATACATTTACCAAAGAAATGCACCTAATATCTGTGCATATGAATGTGAATGTTTTTGTTAAGCAATACTAGTGCGGAGCGTTTACAACGGTTTTCGGTAAACTGATGTTTTAAAGACCCTTCGGAAGCAAGCTTATCGACCGGAGATTGTCAGGGTTCGCCCTATCTTTACCCTTTTTCGGTATGGGGTGTACCTACCATATGATGGAATTTTCTCCATACTTTTGAAAAAATGCAAAACTCGTTAGCCCAACCCCTCACGATTTTCTTCCAAATTTACTCATCGCAAGGAGCCTTTCCTCTTATATAACTCCCTTCAGAAAAAGGTGCCAAAAACGAAATTTCCAACTACAGACCAATTGCTGAACTTTCCTGCACGGCGAAGCACTTTGATAGCATTGGTTTTGAGCTACGTATTACACAATGTTGCTCCACAGTTAAACGGATTTCTCAAAGATAGATCAACCACCACCAAATTTACCGAATTCAAATCTAAACCTGTATGCGCATTAAGAGGCGGCTGAGAAGCAGATGTAATTGCAAACATATTTTATCAAAGCCTTTGATTAGATCTCAAATAAAGTAACTATTTTTAAAGTTAAAACTCTTGGCTTCATTTACGTGGATGAAGTCACATCTTAACGAACGATAAATTCTCTTTGGATGCTCTGAATCCGACCCCTTTATCCTGATATCAGGTGTGCCTCCAGGTAGCCATCTCGGCTCTCTGTTTTATTTTTTTCCTATCAATGAAGTTGACTGTATCTTTTCAGCACTTTTTTATTTGTCTACACTGATGAATTGAAAAGCTTCGAACGCATGTTATTATGTGGGAGACTCAGCAGGGGATGGACTCTCCCCAATAATAACATAAACAACTTTTCCACCTGGTACCCAAAAATTTTTATTGAATTTCATGCGAACGCCTGTCCCTAGATCTGTCAAGAGCCCGTTCTTTAGATGCTCTGAATCCGACCCCTTTATCCCGATATCAGGTGTGCCTCAAGGTAGCCATCTCGGCTCTCTGTTTTTTTTTTCCTATCAACGAAGTTGACTGTATCTTCAAAGCACTTTTTTATCTGTCTACGCTGATGAATTGAAAAGCTTCGGATACATGTCATCTTCTGCTGACTCGCCCCCATAATAACATAAACAACTTCTCCACCTGGTACCTGAAAAAATTCATTGAACTTGATGCTAAGCCTGTCCATGGATCTGTCAAGAGAACGTTCTTTAGATGCCTTCAATCCGACCTCTTTATCCCGATATCAGTTATGCCTCAAGGTAGCCATCTCGGCTCTCTGTTTTATTTTTTTCCTATCAATGAAGTTGACTGTATCTTTTCAGCACTTTTTTATCTGTCTACACTGATGAATTGAAAAGCTTCGAACGCATGTTATTATGTGGGAGACTCAGCAGGGGATGGACTCTCCCCAATAATAACATAAACAACTTTTCCACCTGGTACCCAAAAAATTTTATTGAATTTCATGCGAACGCCTGTCCCTAGATCTGTCAAGAGCCCGTTCTTTAGATGCTCTGAATCCGACCCCTTTATCCCGATATCAGGTGTGCCTCAAGGTAGCCATCTCGGCTCTCTGTTTTTTTTGCCTATCAACGAAGTTGACTGTATCTTCAAAGCACTTTTTTATCTGTCTACGCTGATGAATTGAAAAGCTTCGGATACATGTCATCCTCTGCTAACTCTCCCCCATAATAACATAAACAACTTTTCCTCCTGGTACCTGAAAAAATTCATTGAACTTGATGCTAAGCCTGTCCCTAGATCTGTCAAGAGCCCGTTGTTTAGATGCCTTGAATCCGACCTCTTTATCCCGATATCAGGTATGCCTCAAGGTAGCCATCTCGGCTGTCTGTTTTTTTTTCCTATCAACGAAGTTGACTGTATCTTCAAAGCACTTTTTTATCTGTCTACGCTGATGAATTGAAAAGCTTCGGATACCTGTCATCCTCTGCTGACTCTCCCCCATAATAACATAAACAACTTCTCCACCTGGTACCTGAAAAAATTCATTGAACTTGGTGCTAAGCCAACAAGCTTCTTTCATCCTTAGCTAGGTCTGTTAAGAGCTCGTTTTTTTCCGTCTAGTCTTTGCGTGATCTGGGCGCAATGTGCGAAAGGGAACTCAAGTTTCGCTGTTAAATAGATAACATTTTTCACAATATCTCTCTTTTTCTTTCGATCAATCGTTGAATACTCTATCCAAGTTGTGATGAAAGCGTCGTCAAGCAGCTCATAAAATGTAACATTTTCCAGAGCTCCGTTGGGGTTTAGCACTTATGATAATGTTGCATCGTAGGTACTCTTGTGAGCAATCTTACCAAAGTCACGTGACCAGGAAATAAGGCCTCTATTACCTAAACTGTACTCTTATCCATCCTTCACCTAAACCGTTCGAAATATTAAATTTTTCCCGCAACTGTTCCTCTACTTCCCGATACCTGCTTGTGCGGTTTAAACTATTATGCAGGACATTTGTTTGCAATGCACGTGCATTATTAGTAAGCGCAGGCTGTGAGCCCCGCCATACGAAATACCTACATGAAACTGTGAACAGTAGCTATACGGTACTCAAGACGCAATATAAAGGTATTTACTATATCAGGTGACTAGATACAATAATGAATAGACTTTGTGATAGTGGGGAATAGGCAGGAGTTTAATTAACCGCCAGACCACACCTTCGATGGCAGTCTAAACGTGCTAAACATAGTCCAATCTGCATTTCTAATTGGAATGCATTTCTTTGAGACTATACCTGCAAGCTAACAGTAATTAGCAATTCGCAGCCATGTCCAAATGTTCGGTTTCCATTTTCGGATGGCAAAATTCAGGAACCCTAGGACACTTGACAGGGTGCAATCTTGTGCAATTTGTTTAGTTTTAAACTGGTCAGATTGGACCGATGGAACATTACACAAATAAGGTCAATGAAATCAGATTCCAGATACACAAACTAACGAGTAAGTGTTAGGGTGCTCTAAGACATTCATTGGAATTAGTTTTAGTTTTAAAAAACATTATTCTTGAATTCTTGATTAGAAATCCTGTTGGCAAAATTTAAAAATTTTTTCGCGGCAAACGTAAATTTGCGCTAAGATATTTTATTCAATAATGTCAAGCAAATGGTGCTGAACGTTGGCCGTTTTTTGAGCTTCCATATCATTTACTTAAAAAAATAAAAGACTATTCAAGCAATTACTAATGTGTCAATATACTCTGATCCAACCTGTTACAGCCTTACAACACACTTACCTATTTATCTCACAACTTATTCTTTCCTTCGTATACAAATGGATTTATTCACCCTCATGTCCTTGACGAACTTATTCGCTAATCGCGAATGCGTTTGAAGTGGTTTTTCTCACGATGGGTCTTCTTTATATCCTCACGTGTGTCGTTTCCTTTCAAAGATGTATCAAATATCATGACTTTGGTATTTTTAATTTTTCAAACGTTCTCCATCATAATGAAACTCATCAAGTGGCTCATTCTTCCGGGTGTTTAGGGTGCGTATCAGTGCTGTCGTTGTAAATATCCGAGGCGACTTTAAGAATTTCGTGTAGGGAGACATCATTAAACAGATAAACACTATTCAAGCAAACTTAAATCTTTTGATGTGATAATGAGTTACAGTTTCAATTTCAATTTCAATTTGTTTACTTATTTTGTTGGTTTGTACATTAAGAAAAGTATCTTTTATAGTACTTAGACCGTTAAGATTGATTTATAGTAAATTCGAATGCCTTAAAACTAAATTACATTATTTTTAAACAGATAAGAGAAAGCTATAAAGGAAAGGGAGGATAAAAGATAGTGGGAGGTATTAGATGCGAGAAGTAGTCGATGAGAAATAAAGAAGAACAGCACTTTTAAAAGTTTTGGAATTAACAATGGTTTTTATTCGGGTAGGCAAAGGCTTTGGAACGCCTGACAGCGTGAATGAATTATAGACGTGAGCAGTTGAGGTGCGTGTATCGAAGGGGGTAATATTCATAGTTCTAGGAGATTGAGAAAAATTAATCTTATTAAACAAATATACAGGGCATTGGCTGTGTATGATTTTGTGAAGAAATAAACAGTTTCTAGAGTTGATGTAATCTTGCAGAGCGCAACCAAGAAGCCCCGAGTTATAGCTTAGCCCCCTCTTTTCATGAAATAAAGATCACGAAAAGGTAAGTGGCAACTTTACTTCAAAAATAGACATAATATTATGTAAGTCCCTAGGCTTCATTCCGCAAACCCACACTTATTACGTGATCAGGCTGCGTGTAAGCGACAATGCGAACTTATGATTTTGAGTGATTTAATAAATAGCTATTCCTGCAATAGCTGTAGAATTGCCCACCTTATCAGAAACGTTCCATAGTTGATCAAAAGCTTCCGTACCGAGCGCTCTGGCATCCACGATATCTTGGTTATCCTTTTCGTCTCGAGCTTAGAGCTGGTCTGATCGAAACCGAAACCGAGTTTCGACCAGCGAGCTTGTTGCGGGCTAAACCGAAGCTGAACCTTTCTAAGAAGTTTTTCTGCGAATGAGCTGAGTAATTGACCTATTTTCTTAGGCCATCGTACGGCATTAAGAGCCATAAAGTGATACTGACGAGATTAGTGTTTTGTTGCGAGTTTGCTAGGGTAGTTCTACGTCAGATTTCCACAAGCAATCAATAGTAACGCGTTGTCCTAGTCGGTGGAGAGAGGATTTTTTTGTTGACAACATCTACTTAATTTTGTCTTCGTTTATTTCTAGACAATCCAATTTCTTCTAGTCTCCAATTACCGAAAAAATCTCTTACACGGGGCGCTGGGAATGACTGACGCTGTCGATATCGTCCTCGTAGTTGGATGGTGGATGACTGATCTGTAATATATAGGGCGTGAACTCGGAAATACCTTTAAAATGCGCATGGATGCTGCATCACTGCACAAATTACGATACCGATGCGCAATACAACTGATGCTGATGTATTGAAAGCGTCTAACATTTTCTTGACGCTTTTTTCGCTAACATTTGCACAACAGTTTACGTAGCTTTACGAAAATGAACGTAATGCATTTCCATTGATGCAAAATGGCAAAGGTGATTGAGCATAAACTGTGCAGTGATGCGTCACGCAACAAGGTTAGATCAGTTTTGCCGTCCTCTTTTTCCTAAAAGCTATCACATGCGGCTTTAAAGTCGAAAAACAGGTGGTGGGTTCGACAATGTGATAATGTGGCCTATTATCGATCTAGTGGGTCAGAAGCCGCAGTAGTTCGAGTATATGCCGATTAGTCTATTGGACAACGGCTTGAGACCTGCGTGCGGGGGTATGCCTCGATAGTTCTTGCCAAGGCATAGGATCCTCTTTCTTGTAGATGGGGTATATAGAGCTTTACGGTACAAAAGATATTTTCTTTTTAGGTCGAAGTACACCTATTTAATCGCCTTGGCGAGCCAGAATCTATAAAAAAAAAAAAACCATCTTCTTCTTCATTCTTTACGACGAGGTTATCATCAGGATTAAGGGAATCATAACCCTCTCACTTTACTGCATCGTTATTGTTCCGCCTGTGTGGTTCGCCGATTTGACCTCAATAAAAATCGGCGGTCTTCCTGGTTTCGGATCATTTAACCACTGCTGGCTTTTGTGTGATCAGAAGTGACCTGCCTCTTTTGAACGATTTCGACACGTGCATGCTTCCATTATTGATAATTGTTCGATCGGCATTTTATAAAATCGGTGATATACAGTCGTGTCAAACCACGGATTTACATACACACTTGCGGGACAGCTTAAAGATGTTAAATGTGTCGCTAGGCTCTCCTTGATAGAATCGGCTAGATGTGATTTTTCCCTCTTAGTCGCCTTTTACGAGAAGCGCTGTTTTGTGGGGGCGCTGCAGTGATATTCTTAACCCATCACTCCATGGGAGATCGGGTATCCAACCATACCTACTTGTTTGATAATTTGGAATGAATGCGCATTTCCAAAACATCACCGGCATATCACGAGAACCATCAGAACTGGCGCCCTTGATGGTCTTTAGCTTCTTAACGGTTTTACCAACCTATGGGAGTTGATGGTGTTCATTTAACGCTAACTCCATTAGAACTAAAAATTCTGCTGTAAAACATCTACCATTCCCTATTCTTCGGTGACTATATTATCCTGGCTGTTGAACAGCGTCGAAGAGCCTGTGTCGCGGTCTTAAAATCAGCACGCAGTTCTTTGGGTTCCTTTTTTAAAAAAAAAAAAAACTTTGTTTTTTTGATCTCGAAACTCTTCTTCATCATTGAACTGGGAGGTTGCGTATGCTCTCTTCTTTCTACGCAGAATCTGACCTTCATTCTCCTGGTTCGTTGCCTTAACCCTGCTGCTCTAGTTCTGCATTGCAGCGTTTACAGATGTGCACGTTTTGTCATCGGTTCGACGTGAACGCACCTATTCAGCAATCTCACCAAACCGGTTTCACATGTTGTTGTTGTCTCTTACTTAGGCGCTTACTGTAGTCTCTGAAAGTTCGACTTATTTTTCTGGACAAACAGAGAGAGAGAAAGAAAGAAAAATACTTGAAACAAACCAAAGAAGTGTTTGAAATTTAAAAACTCTATTTTCAGGGAGCAATAGAAAAAGCTGTTAGAATATCACAAAGTTGAACGAGTTGAAAGACTTCTTAGCAATTGGTATATTAAAACACATTCAGCACAAGGAAGGTACCTACATTCTGGTACACACAAGAATCGGATACAACGGATCACATCCTATATTCAATTTGATTCGAAGCGACAGCACTGTTTCGTCTTCATTTCATGGACATTCCGAGGTATATTGAATGTGATATGGTTTATCCGAAGTTTTTTTTTCCCAGCAATCATTTCATAATTTGTTCGCCCTCAATTGATTTTTTACCATTTAATAATGTTTATAACACCAGTTAGTGCAATACGGCAAATTAAGGAGGGAAAATGTGATTTGATGTTGGAAACCTTGTCTTTAACGAATTATGTTGTGGGTTTTTTAATGAATAGAGAAAACTGAATGGAGTAGGTTGTAGGAAAATCATGTTGTTCTGCTGATGAATGAATCTCTCTATTTGTCACAGTATGTCCGAGGAAAGTAGAAGTATCTACACCACTTGGAAAGGATAAAATGGGAATCAATCGGTGCATGAGGCATAACGAGTATTACGA
The DNA here is from genome assembly GCA_949715645.1 of Portevinia maculata. Lineage (NCBI taxonomy): Eukaryota > Metazoa > Arthropoda > Insecta > Diptera > Syrphidae > Portevinia > Portevinia maculata. The sequence continues at coordinate 13,340,881 of OX454526.1, forward strand.
GTGGCATCTGGAAAAATAGATTTAAAGGTTTCAAGTGCCTGTTAAAGGTTGTAGCTGTATCAGTGGGAACGTACGATATTTTTTGAAAAATGTAGGAGCGTTCATTAGGTGGTGACCATTTATTTTGAAATTGGAAATACTAGGTGCCGCAAAACTTGTTACCCGATGTTCTTTGGCTGCAATTTTGTTTATGAATGAAAAATTGGTTCTGTTTTTGCATTATGTCTATTGGTGTCTTAAATTTTCCATTAAGTCAAGCAAATGATATCGACTAAGAGGCAGCCACCAGCACTGATGACCATTCGAACCCAAATTATGGCGTTTTCAATGACTCTTCCGGCGATAGGTCCTCACATGCTTGACGGATATTCTTTTGAGGCCTACAAGAGTCTGAGTTCTTGACATAACCTCGTGACTTCAAAAACCACACAAAAAGAATCCTGGAACGGTTAAATCAGGCGACCATGTCACCATAACGAGAGATTAGGCCACCCAGAAATACAGGACTCAGAATTTCGGTTGTGGCTCGTGTAGTATGCGCTGTTGCTCCATCCTATTGGAACCACGTATTCTTCAGTCACAATTCATCCATTTGAGGATGGACAAAGAGCATGGCTCTGTAGCGCTCGCCGTCCAATTAGTCGTTTGGCGCGCGGCATTTTCGAAAAAATAAGGCCCGATGACGCCTTCAGCGTAAACAGCACACTATGCAGTAACTTTGAATGGGTATAATGGCTCTTCGTGGGTCATACACTGATTTCGGTGCCTCAGCGATCATTTTGCTCATTCACATATGCACAGGGATTGCAATGGGTAGATTCTGGATGGCTTGAGCGTGGGTTACACATGCTTGGCAGTCAACAGCTAACAGCTGATGCACTGTCTGCACTTTGTAAAAGAACGTCGAACGACCGGGAAATCTACGCAGAATTTCATTCTGAGCCACCACCACCGACGAATTATTCAGCAAAAAAGCCGAAACAATTATTCCGCGTTTTGTAGGAGAAGATATAGTGATTCATGTCATTTTGACTTGTATTTTGTGTTTGTTTACTTTACAAATGTCAAAGTATAATTGGCATTTGCCGCCATTTGCAAAAATTATAGCATCTTCCGATTGAGTGATGACTTTTCCTCCACCTAGTACGTAGAGGCATTGACAAACAGCCATTTGCAATAAAAACATGAAGGACATACTCGTATATTGTTAATTTATGTCGTAGGTAAGCAAGATTGATCGAATTTGTCCAGTGCTCCACCTCTTGCGAACGTCTGACAAACATCGAAGAGTAGCAATTGCCATGAGAAGCTTCTCAAAATTGCCACTTGGATTCGGCTTTCAATTGTAGGTCCCTTTCAATTGCACAAGCAAATGGTTCGCGAAGCTAGGTTCTAGGTCCTGTATGGGCCGTTAATGCCTAATACTTACTTTTTCGGGCGCACTGGCTCAATGGCTAGTGTGTCGGTTTAAATCCCGCCGGGGCCAAGTAACATCTAGATTTTTTTTCTACTGCCGCACCTTTAGCGAAAGTCTGACAAACATCCAAGATTATCAATTGCCATGAGAAGATTCTCAAATTGGCCATTCGGATTCGGCTTAAAATTGTAGGTCCCTTCCACTACGCAAAGAAAGTGGTTGGCGAAGCCAGGTTTAATCCCTGTTAACGCCTAATATTTATTTTATTTATTTTATTTATTTATTTATTTTTTATTTATTTTTATATCAGTAGGTACGGTCATGTTCAAAGGAGAAATCCTACGAACCCTGTCAAAATGGCCATATCAATCAACGTTCCAATACATCAGCGAAAGAGAGGCACGCCTTAAAGCTTCTGAATCACACAAACACAGCAACACCAGCATTTGATTGGCCTCAGCGACGAAGTGATTCAAAATCGGGAGGCCTGCCGTTATTTTATGAGGTCGAACGGGTGAACCCCACTGGCGGAACAGTTGGGATGCAGTTGAGTGGGAGGATTGTGATCCCTTTAATCCTGATCATAGCCTCACCGCAGCCCCGTATCTAGGGTGGGGTGGGGGGGGGGGGGGGGGGGCGGGGGTGGCAAGCCGGTACCTATGCCCCGGGCGGCCAGTTCAGAGGGCGGCATTTACTTAACTTTGACCACGGAATAAATAATATAGGTAGTACAAGTACAGTAATTTCATGGCCATATCAACTCTACCGATACCCAGATCGCGGAGTGAGACTTGCTACACGAACATTTATTATTCGAGAGGCGCGTGGGCATAGTTCAAAATACGCGCTCGCTCGCCCGCAGGAATCGCTGATCGCTGCAGCACGAGTCTGATTACCGGGCGTGCGAAAGGGATGAGGCTATATTCGAAAACTCACTCGTCGATCTCTCTCCACGACAGTGTTTTGTTTCAAATATGTGTGTTGTTTAGTTATGTTTAGCATTTAGTACTTGTCGATCAACAGAAGGTACAATACTGATTGTGTTAGTGTCGCATCAATAAATCTATCACAGCTCATCGATCGCATTTCCGGGTAAGGTAAGCTCTTACCGATCTCATCACACAATGTCCTCAGCCTAATCAAGGTAACTTCTTGAACTTTATTTGCCCAAACACAATTCAATACGGAATGAAATAATTGACATAATGGAAAAACCAGTTAGAAATACTATTTTAAATGACATCAATGAAGCCAAATACTACACGATAATGTTCGACACACTCCAGATGTATCCCATACAGAACATATGAGTCAGATAATTCGATATGTAAACATAGGGACGGGCTACAGTCCGCTTGGGCGAACTGTTGGATACCCTATTCTTATTCCTATCCCTCATAAGTGGGCGTGACAAAAGTCTAAGTATGGTTAAATTGTTAAGAACGCTCTACATATTTTGTTATATAACATTTAAAGGATTTTATCAAAAAAAAACGCTCCTTAGCTCAAACTTGGGTGTTTCAATAAAATTGTTTTATTTAATTGTGGGCGTGTCAGTAGGCGGATTTAAAAAAAAATTAACACATGAGCATAAAGGGCCCCTAGAGAGTATATATTATAAATTTCAGCTCCCTAGCTCAAACTTTGGATTTTCAAAAAAATTGTTTTATTTATTTGTGGGCGTGTCAGTGGGCGGATTTTGAAAATATTTATACATGAGCTTAAAGGGCCCCTAGAGAGTATATATTATAAATTTCAGCTCCCTAGCTCAAACTTTGGATTTTCAAAAAAATTGTTTTATTTATTTGTGGGCGTGTCAGTGGGCGGATTTTGAAAATATTTATACATGAGCTTAAAGGGCCCCTAGAGAGTATATATTAAAAATTTCAGCTCCCTAGCTCAAATTTTGGTTTTTCAATAAAATTGTTTTATTTTTTTGTGGGCGTGGCAGTGGGCGGATTTTGAAAATTTTATATCCCGAGCAGTTTTAGGAGTCATAGATCATATATAAAAAATTTCAGCTTCCTAGCTCAAAATTCGATTTTTTCCAAAATTTTGTTTTTTTGAGTTTGTGGGCGTCTGTGGGCGGATTTCAAAAATTCGTAAACTTGATTATTTCGGGACCCTATAGAGTATATGGTTAAAATTTCAGCTCTCTAGGTCCAGTTTAAAGGCCTAATTTTTGCCGACGGACGGACGGACGGACGGACGGACGGACGGACATGGCTACATCGACATTACTATCGATGCTGATCATAAATATAGTAACTTTTAGGGGTCTACGGGCAATATTAAGGTATGTTACAAACTATGCGTCAAAATTAATATACCCCTAGAATAGGGTATAAAAAGAACTGGCGATGTGTGTGAAATAAAAGAAAATTTCATTGGTTTCATAGAAGTTGCCGGAAAGACAGGAGAGGACATTTGTCAACAGATTTTAGAAAAATTGGTAGTTGATGCTTTAGATATTGGACAATGTCGTGGCCAATCTTATGATAATGGGTCCAATATGGCCGGCATCTATAAAGGAGTACAAGCCAGGATTGCAGAAAGGAATGAGCTGGCCGAGTTCGTACCGTGCTTGGCTCACTCCTTAAATCTTGTAGGTAGGTGTTCGTTCTAGCTCATCACACCAGGAAGCTATTAACCTATTTGGAGTGACTCAAAAAGTATATTGCTTTTTTGTTGGCTCCTACTAGGTAGGACATTATGAAAAAAATACGTTAAAACAAATTTAAAAGAAAATAGTCAGATGGTCGGTGAATTAAATAATTTGACAGAAATAGCGGAAGCCTTAGAAGAAGTTAAGCAAACTTCTCATGCTCCAGAAGCTAAGAACGAGGCAGGTCATCTCTTAACTGTTTATTTTTATTTATTCTTTTTTATTTATTTTATATTTATTCTTAATTTAACTATTTGTTCGAATATTCTCCACGAAATCAATTGAGTGAATATAGAAATTCAAAAAGAAGATATTATCCAAAATTTGATCGAATCGTATCAGAAATTAAAAAAGAGGTTTGCTATTATGCTGAATTTGAATTTTGCTTTTCTTAATGGTAGTAATATTTTGAAACTGTCAATTGCAGAACTGCAAAAGTATGGAGCAGATCTGGCTCAATAATACGAGCGAGATGCAAGCGCCTTTGAACTCTGCCAGGAACTCTACCATTTTAAAGAGCAAGCTTCACTTTTATGTGGTGATATAGAAAAGGCTTACGGTTCCTATTTCTTGCAACAGATCTATGCGCATGATTTGCAGGATGCTTTGCCTACTATTGCTATGCCTACTATGCTTCCTACTAAATCCGCAAGCTGTGTGCGAAATTTTAACAAACTAAAACTGATTAAGAATTATTTGCGATCTTCTATGAGTCTTGCAATCTTAGCGATAGAAAATCGAATCGCACACAAGTTAAATTATGACAAGGCCATAGATGTATTTGCAGAACAAAAAGTTTGAAGAATAAAATTGTAATTTTAATTCACAAATGCAATACAGTACACTCTCGATAAAGTGAACTAATAAAAACCAGACCTGTTCATACGAGTAAAATTGTTGACATTACCGAGCGTGAAAATTTGAAGCCATTCGATAGCACCTATAGCCAACCAGTGTATTGTCTGAAATATTTTTTATGATCTAATGATGTTTTTCTTATTTTTTCTCAAAAGATACAAAAAAAAACAAGATTCATGATCAGTTTTTTTAAACATATCTTTAATCAACAAAAACTTAACTCACTGCTTCTGAAAATAAAAAGGGGACATTTCAATGCATTTTTTTTAAGATAAGGATGTAAATACATTGTGTGTAGGAAAAAGTCATTTATATTTTTAAAAAATAATTTTTTAACTTTTGTTTCTTTCTTTCTTAAATTTAAGTCATTTTGCACTGCCTTTTCCTGCAACCGTTTTATGACTACAACATCTTTGTAATCAACTTCGTTAAATCCTGCCCACTCAAGTACCTTGTCAAAAGAAAGTATGGCATCTCTCGAAGAAACCGAGCATGTCGGGCGGTCCGGAACTAGTTGGCAGTCTTCTTCATCTTCATTTTCATTTTCCGCTTCCTCAATATCCGATGTTATCTGTTCTTCGTTCCAGTCGTTTATATCAATAACTGTGTGAGGAACCTCTACATTGATATAATTGAGCAAATCAATCACATCTTCGGCAACATTTGTGATTGGCTGACTACGAAGAATACTAAGAGGTATATCGTCTTCGACCTCATAGCTTTCATCGGATCCAAGAATGTTTTTCCAGCATTTTTCAATAACAGAAGCATTAACGCTATCCCAAGCTGCTCTTAAGTTAAACACCGCATCCTTTATTGTTCAGCTTCACAAGTTGTCTGAAATAATTTCATGAAACTTACAAAACGCAACACCTTTATGATATGACAAACAAAATATTACATTTATCTGCAGCAACAAGCGATAACAGTAAACTTTTTCTGTAGAAAACTTTAGTCACGCCAATCTTTAAAATGAGTCATCCAAGCTGATTTGGAGCTTTTGTAACACAGGTTGCGATAGATTCTTGAATGGGCGATGGTTTTTGGCTTTGCCGATCACTAGATGCTTCAGTTTATGCCGACCTGTGGCATTAGTGCATGCCAAAAAGGTTACCCTTTACTTTTCAGTTTTTCGCCCGGAGCAGTTTTCTCAGCAGATGCCACATAAGTTGTCACTGGTAGAAGCTTCCAGTATAGCCCCGACTCATCGGCATTATAAATTTGATCTGGCTTAAGGTCCAGCTCTTGAATTTTTCTCTTGAGATGTCTCTTGAATGGACACAACAGTTCTGGTTGCGACGACAATTTCTCTCCAGATATTTTCAGATACCGCACAACAAACCTGTTTTTAAATTTCTGCACCACTTCATCACTTGTTACGAATGCAGATTCGTGGCCATGCAGGCTTTTATTTATGGCAATGACCTTTTGTTTAAGGATTAAACCAGTGATGGGCAAGTTCTTCCTCCGCTGCTCAAGAAACCATCTGTAAAGCGCCTTTTCCATGTGAGGCTTTTCAGATGTTTTAAGTGTCCTCCTTTTCCCAGTGCGAGAGTAGGTATCAGTTACCGTTGCCACAATATCATTTTTATCTTGTTAAAAGCACATACGGTCGATTTCGGTATTCCATATTTGTTTGCCAATGCCGTGACCGAAACAAATTGAAAGTTTTATATTTTTTACAATTCGAGTGGATTATTGCAAAAACTTTATCTTACCTGCAAACAACTCCTTTAAAACTTCAGTTTTTTCAAATAACGTTAAATGTTTCCGACTCATTTTCACTTAAAACAATTCATTTCCTAGCTGGAAAATTGTCCACGCACCTAGAACACTAAACGTGAATGATGACAAAATATCATTCATTGTAGGTATGTACCTATTCGCAAAACAAAAGGTAAATTTGCTCGAAACATTGTGCAGCGGCGGGATTTTCTAGCGGTGTTAAAACACATACAAATAATATGTTGTTCACTCCACCGAGGTTTGCTTGTTCACTCTGTATAGTAGTCTGTTAAACATTTTGTGTGTTCACTCTATTGGATTGTTCACTGCACCGATGTTCACTCTACCGAGAGTGTACTGTAATTATGTATATTTGATTTTTATTTTTAGTATAGGTACCTACATAATATTTTTATTTTCAATCCTATCCTGTGTTGTGTATAAAATATATATCCCACACCTTCATGTAAATAAATAGTCTTAACACAGAAAGAACAGCGATATCAATCAATTAGTGAACATCTGATAGCTAAAATCATGTAGATGATAAAGGTTTGCCCCGCTTAAAAAAGTTGATGGTCCGGGGATGCCTCACCGTCATTAAAGTAAGAAGAAGGGAAGATTGCCGTGAGCAAACGATGGCAAACTTCAAACTAATTGTTCAATTTCAATGTAGCCGAACATTCGTTGCGGTTTAGGTTCTTCTTCCAGTATACCCCTCTTCCTTGCATTTCATTGGCAGACGAGAAATATGATCTACATGCTAGAGGTAATTAGGTATATAATGTAAACAATCCATTAAATGGCAAAAAATAAATCTTTATAGGCTCCCTTTGTTTTGTTACGTTTTCATGAAAAAACATAATGTCTCATTAACAGAACTGAGAAGTCAACATGCTTGTTCCATCATTCAGTGTGCCCTCAAAAAGATTTCTACATAATTATGCCAATTAGCAATTCAAATGAAGTCCTTCTTAGCAAATAGCTTCGGTTCCACGTCATAACTATTTATCATCCGAACAAATTCACACAAAAAACGAACGCATACTCCTTCCTTTACCCACCGGTATCAATGTCAATTAAAAAAAGAATAAGGCCACCACATCACAGATCGGCAAAATTCCAAGAACACACACTAACTGGCCAACATATATTAGCTGTTTTTCTCTAAACGCGGCTGTCAAAAAACTTAATTAAAAGGAGGGCGCCAGATGTGTATATCCTGTCATCGTGCGAATACAGAACCATCGTTCAATTTTGTTACTTCTCGGCTGCGGCAGTAAATCTCCCAGTGGTGATCCTCTCAAGAAGTGGACCTCCAACTTGGCTCGTGTGGTGTCATTAAACCAGTTCACATCCAGCATCCAAGTCTTGGTCTTTGTCTCACTTGCGAGCATGTGTCAATTCAACGAATCGCAAGAAGCATTTATATTATGTGCATTCTTTTATGTATAGTGCGTCGCACATTTATTAACTGTCCCAAGAAATAATTTTATGGGTCTCCATAGTCATGGCGGTGATTGATTGACAATAAATCAATGAAATTTAATTTAATGTCATGGCAATGCGAACAGGATATAAGGAGAGAAGTGTATGGAAACACGACAACTGCCAATTAGGCCGGGTTAGTGGAAGGGAAATCTTTTCGCTTTGGCTCGTCCCTATCATTATGTTTCACTTAAGTTAGGTAGGTGCTGAATGGCAGCAGAAAACTGGGAATAATTTGCAGTGCTCGAGGTATTGAAAATAAAAAGTTGCACAAAGCCAAGTAGTTGCGAGTACCTTTCGTTGCCTGCATGCCGCATCCATGCGGCTATAAGGAACGTGTTTCGTGGTTGTGAACAAAATAAAACTAACAAAGAAATATTGCTGGTGATCCTTATCAAAGGTGTGGACTAATAAATGTTTATACCTGTCTACATCGTCCACACCTCACTGAATTCGTTGGCGTTAAGCAAACAAACCCTTTCATTCGTTTAAGAAAGGTATTATACATATATATATGCGTATGTATTTTCATATCTTGATGAGATCTATATCCAAATATGACTCGAAATCATACTTTTCAGACGTGTCGACCCACTCAGTCTTTTTTGTAACCAGTCCTAGTATTGACCTCACATTTTCGTGGAAGTGTGTTGTCTTTTGATCAAAACATCAAAAAAAAATCGATGAGTCCCAAGTGAAACCAAACGTAAACACCTACTGTATTATCTGCAACATTTTGTTCGGATTTCTTTGTTATTTTTAATCCTACGCAACATTGCGTCGACAAAACATTCTGCCAACAGATGCTTAATACTTTCCATACTTCTCAAACTGTATCTTACCTAACCAAGTGCTGCCGTTCTTGTAAGTTACTTAAGAGTAAGTAGGTGTAGGTGTAGTAGTATATAATGCTGCGTAAAAGTTTTCAGGTGCAGCGAAACGATGAGGAAATCGCATTGCAATCCCCACCAGGTGAAATGAATTCTCTTACTGCCGCTTGGCAAGACTAATCCTAAGGATCTCAGACCCATAAGCCTGTCATCGTTCCTTCTTAAAACGTAGGAAAGGCTGATTGGTATAGATCTACGTACTAACTATTGAAAATTGATATAAGACTCCTGTCCACGGCGCATATTGCAAAGGCAAATCTGTTGAAACAGCCTTACATACGTTAGTATGTTCAATCGAATACTCCCTTCACCATAAATAATACTGGACACTGTAGGCGCTTTTAACAACTTCAACACATCCGCGATCGCAAATTCACTGTCATGTCTGAAAGTAGGTGGCTCACTTGGTGAGCTAATAAATCTACTACTACACATTAAACCTCCCTCCATCAAGGGCACAATCTAAGTCTTTTCTGATGAAGCTAAATACTTGGGTCTCATTCTGGATAAAAAGCTTAGCTGGAAAGCTAAAATACAAGAAAGAGTTCGCTAAGCTACGGTAGCACTCTTACCTTGTAAACAAGTCATCGGTAATAAATGCGGTCGTCAACCCCGCACTACCAACTGACGGTATGATATCGGTAGTAAGACCGATACTTATGTACGGGGTAGTTGTTTGATGGACTGCCTTAGACAAAGCGATAAACCGCGATAAGCTAAGCTAAATCCAACGATCAGCGTGTCTCTGAATGAGTGGTGCACTGCGCACTACTTCCAATGCTGCAGTGGGCATTCTGTTTCACCTGACACCCCTTGACATCTTTAGTAAGCAAGCGGCTGCTAGTGCGGCTGTCCACCTTAAAACAACGTTCCAGTGGTCCGAGAATGAAATTGGTCACTCCTCTGTTCTAAAAAAAAAAACTAGAATCCCCCCTACCAACATAGACAACACCAAACCTCAGCACCGTTTTCAAAAGAACTTCAAAGTCAACATCTCCCCAGAAAATTCTCGGAGGAAGGCTCCCTGTCGAAGATGAATCGATCCCCTTTGAAACCGATGGATCCAAAACCGACGAGCGGGTTGGTGGAGGTGCGTTCTGATAGGTTGAACCTCAGCCTGTCTTTTCGTCTCCCTAATCACTGCAGTGTGTTCCAGAAGTGTATCTCTGAAGAACGGATGCACAAAGTTTCGGCAGACTTACTTAATTACTTAAATGGCTCTCTTCGGCCTACCTTCCTGCCTAGTTGTCCTGCCTTAGCGCTACGGCATCCGACAATTTTTGTTTTCTTTCGGGGTGCGAGACTTTTTACACTGGAGCAATCAGCCTCAATACTGATCCATTGTACTGCCAGGAAGACACACCACTTTTACTGAAGAAATTTTCTCGTTTTTCTAAGAAGTCTTGAGACCGAATTCAGAGAAATCTTGCACTCATGAACACCAGGTGGTTATAGGTTTAAGGAAGGCCTTTAGATCAGCTTGACTGTCGATACGGACGCAGATACTCCGCCTTCTCCACCTTTTCCTCACAACATAGTCCATAACCATTAGGATAGCATGTCTCCGTTTGGAAGACTTACGCATGTTTGCCTAACGAGAAATAAAGTCTGATAATGCCGCTCCAGCACCAGATCCTTGATCGGTTCCATGAATGAAGGCTCAAAGCCTGGCCAGAGTCAGTCCGCAAAGTCATCCATACTACAGAGCGGGTTATACCAAAAGCCACATCCTCTTAAACTTGAGATTGCTTTGACTGTGCAACCCATGACGTAAACATCAAGGGGCGGGAGGTTCAATAATGCATTTAGGCCAGAGCCAGGCGTGCTGCGGAAGGGACATGTGCAGCCGAGACATAACTTCCTTTGGAGTTTGGCGAAAGCAGCAGTAAAGTATTTACGTGAAAGCTTATTCCTCCAAACAACCGACAAATTTGTTAAAAATGGTCTTTCATAGCCGTGTAGATCCATTGGACTCTTTTCGGTGATAAGCCCCATGTCTTACCGGAAATGCACTTGCAATGCCAAAACAGGCAACATTTGGCAGTCTTCACTTCAATATGCTTGAAGCAAAGAAGTTTGCTATTCAGGATGGTTTGCAAATAATATGTTGCTTCATTGGAGAGTTAGATTGTGACGGTTTTTAGCACTGGCTCAGTCAACCCGATCAGCTTCCTCCATCTGTTTTAAAGAACGGCCTCAGTTTTGATAGGATTGACGGCCCATTCCGAGTCCACCATTCATCGATGCGCTTTTGTGCAAATAGTGACTAGGCATGATCCAACAGAAAGCACGTCAACATCATTCGCGAACGCCTAAACGTAGACCGTAGAACTGTCGCGAGCATTCAACAGAGAGTCAACCACTATGCACCACAGCATTGGAGACAGAACACCGCCTTATGGGCAGCCTCTGATTACCCCCGCCATCACATAACCACAATCCGCATCCGCAAACCACGTTCTTATTATTAGCATTACTTTAATCCACCACACCAATCTCGTCTCGCACTCGTCTTCGCACTATTGTCTTTCAGAGATGGGAATGCTGTGAAAAGTCGCATTGTCAAAACCACGCTAAATATCGATTAAAATGCCCAACGCGTATTCTCCCTTGTCAAGCGCGCTCCCAATTCCACCTAGTAGAGTTCGGAGATCAATCTCGCAAGATTAACCGCGCTGATATGAATTATTGCATCCGCGATGGTTTGGTCTATCAAATTGAGGTTAAGTCTTCCTTGCCGTCTCGATTGTGGTGGATGGGAGTGGAAGATCCTCTTGGTTTTAGCATTACCTCTTATTGCCTAATGTCCATTCGCTCCTTTCGCTCAATTTAGAGGAAGACATTTAGTTTTTTGGACCACATCCACATGTTGGTACGGCTTATTTGCCGTTGTACTTCTATTCACGATATAGTCGATGAAAAATGTTTCTTTTAAAGGACCCTAATATGTTCCTTCCCGATTATCGGCCAGTACTATGAGCCATGAAGCAGAACTGGCAGTATCAGTGCTTTATAGAGCTTACACTTGGTCTTTCGGGCTAGGAGCTTTGAACCCATTTGTTTTCCCAAACCGAAGTACGAGTAGCAACGGCTTCCTAGCGTAATTCTTCGTCGGATTTCCCCTAACGTGTCATTTGTGGAGTTGATGTTTACTACGAGAGAGGTGAACAACCTTAGTACCTCGGCCTGAAGTTGCTGCTATTACCAGTGACGTTTTGTCCCAGCCGGTGGACAGATGGTTGTTTGCTTGTTGAAAGGAAGTGCTTCGTGTAGTCCTCGTTGACTTCAAGCCCAACCAATTGTGCCTGTTCTTTAATCGCCATGAAAGCTTCTACCACGGAACACTGAGATCGGCCGATGATGTCGATATCGTCTCCTTGCCCGAATCTAAAGCAGGTTTGGAATAGTTCGGAAGAGTCTAAGAGACAGTTTCCATAATGCACATTGCACCGCGTGTTTTTCAGCGTCCCGCGACATAACTTGATCACTTTTGCCGCTATCCACGTAGCTCTTCTGATGATGAATGCTATCATATGCGGTTTTAAAGTCGATGGAAATATAGATTGCGATACTGGGTATGGAGATCATTGGCCTTTTGCCAGATTTGCCTAAGTATGAGGATTTGGTCTGTTGTCCATCTGCCGTGCCTGAAGCCACACTGGTACGAGCCGATTAGTGTGTTGCAGAACGGTTTCAAATGTTCACACCTACGTTGGATAGGAGACATTTCACTAAAAAAAACACGCCTAATATGAAGGCGTGTAACAAACTATGGGTCAGCATTATAATACTCTTAGGAGAATAAATGGCACTAGGATTTTTTTCGAAATGGAATAAACAAATCAAACAAATCAGGAAAAACAATTTTTCTACCAAATAAGAAAGAAAATGAAAACATCTATAAAGTTTGATAGAAATCTACAAAAATGACAGCGCGATTAATAATTTTAAACTACTATAGTACTACAAAGGACAAACGGCTTCACTGGAAACACTGGCCAAATAATTGAAATGTCTTTTCTCTTTTTTGAATTAAGTATCTAAACATGCTGCCAGCAAGGGTACTTTTCAAACGTTGAAAACATTATGTTTGTGCATAGAAAATATTAGCTACCTGTTTGAATGAATACCTTCCTCGAATTTGTACCTGCTTGCACCCCCATTGCATTCGGTTTAAATAAAAATAAAGGAAAACCATATCCAAACACCCATCCACGAAGTGATATCAATCTAAATTACTCTTTATAGATAAATGCAATCCAATTCATCATCAAAAGATAAATAGGTCTAAATTCAGTTGTAAATCGAGATGTGTTTGTATTTCTGAAGTTCTGGAATAAAAATGGTTAGATACGAGTACCTACGTCTGAAGTGAGCTAGAACAGAGGAAACATTTAAACTGAAAATACAATGTTCGCCGTCGCCGGTAATATCTATACAAAAAGTAACAAAACTGTCTGAGAAGAGGAAGTTAACCGTCGTGTCAGCAGAGATATTATGTAGGTGCATTTCATTCTGGGTGGATGAGGACGTGGAACAATGGGAAAACTCAGGAGTAGTTTTCATTTTTACTCCGCCGACTGCAGTCAGCACAGCGCTACTGATAGGGGTTTTTTTTCTTCAGAGCAGTTTTATTAAAACTATTCAATTGAATTCCAATGTCTATTCTAAGAGCAACAACAGTGAGTGAGAAAATTCATATCGTTTGGTCGAATTAAACTGAATAAAATTACAATTTTGTTTGGGATGGAACTTCAGCAGAAGATGCATTCAGGAGGAGCGAGATGTCTGGCTGCGATGGGCTGCAAGTTCTCAATGTGAACTCTTCCGGATTAAGTTTTGCCTTTGTTTTCTGTTAATCTGTTCAAGAAAACATTTATTTATACGAAAAGATGGTAAATTACATTCAATGGGAAGTTATTAGCTTTCAAGAAAATTTAATAATGCATGTTGAGTTGACTGTGTGAGTATGTAAGAAGATACTTATGCATTTGCCTAGATAGGTGATTTTCTATTTAAACTCAATTCGGAGGTACCTATCTACTCACCGAATATGAAAATAGCTTTTGTTATTCCTCCCTCAGCAAAAGCGCCAGCGCATTGTGGTTCCAATTTGCAAAAGTACGTACTTCCGAAATTTAATTTTTGAATATGTCTTCTAAAAGTCTGCAATGGATGTCTCGAAAGTAGTTTTAATACATTCAGTCTGTTACTTCTCCTTCAAGCAGATAATAAAGGAATGTAAAACGAACAAATAGCTGCACCTCATCAGCGATTATAGTTACTATCCATTACTCAATTGGTCAGTAGGAAGAGAGAGAAAAAGATTCGCCTTTTTTTGGGGACGGTCTAGCCAAATGCGGTTTGCCATCGTCTCGGAAAGGGCGCTGAACAGTAGTTTCAAGTTTATTTATTAAAAAACATGGTATGTACATTAAGACATAAGTCTCTTATAGTACTAAGGCTTGATAGTTAAAATAAGAACTTAATTTCATTTCATTATCTAGATGTTTAAACTAACAAGATATGTAATATTTCAAAAATAAAAACAATTCATGAGAGGACTAAAATTTGCAAGGTTAACATTTTTAAAAATATAATTGGTAATTTACAGTTTCCAAAAAAAAAAGAAGAAAAGAAAAGAAAGTTATCAAAGTAAGAAGTAAGAGAAAAATGAGTTAAATCTAAACATTAATCTTTATTGCTGCTGAAGAGAAAAATGCCTTAATATTGCAGTTTTGAAGCTTGTGGCATACCCTTGATATTCAAGGACAAGGAATTCCATAACCTCACGGCGTGAACGAAAACGAACCTTGACGAGTTGAGATATTTAAATTTTGGTAAATTTATATTAGGTGTTCTGCGAGAAGAAGAAATCTCAAGCTTGCAAAACAGATAATTTTGCGCTTTTGTCATTATAAGTTTGTGTATGAATATAAAATGTCTTCCATGCATGTATTGTACTAAAGTGCAACTCAAAAAACCTTTCACATAGAACGATATTCGATCGTATCTGCGTAGTCCATGAATGTATCTAACTGCATCATTGAAGGCTACCTGTAACTTATTATACGACAACGAATCGATGCTACTTAAAACAACATCGCCATATGTTATTATGGGAAATATAAGGGCTTGGACGAGCTTCCGTCGGGTTTCAAAGGGTGTGCTGTTTGCAGCCAACCACAGTCTACGCAACCAACCATAAATACGACCAATGACGTAGTTTATGTGGTTGTTTCAGGACAGAATACGGTTTATTACGAACCCAAGGCTGGTAGCAGACTCCACTCTCGCCAAATTCAATATTTGGCACCAGACTCAGTTCGCAATTGCTTTTCGATATGGGTAGAACCTGACACTTGGAAGGATTTAGCAGCAGCCCGTTTTGTTTGCCCAGACATTTATCGCTGACAAATCATTGTCCAAACAAAAAAGTCGATTCATAGGCATAGCCATGTACAATTGAACGTCATCTGCGTATATATGCTTACGAGTGTGCACACATTTCTATGGCAAATCGTTGACAAACATGGAAAATAAAATCGGTCCAATGATAGAGTCTTGAGGAACACCTTGTAATAAGGGCAAAACAGACGAAATCATTCCACCAACAACGACCCTTTGAAATCGGTTCGACAACTAGTTTCACAGCTCGTTCACCAAAACCGAAAAGTGTTTAAGCATCCATAAAAGAATTTTGTGATTCACTTTGTCAAAAGCTTTCGAAAAATCGAGAAAGCATAGTAATATCCCTTTGTCATATTCATTATTGGCCTAAAATCGTCAACAGAACTTGCGTTCGATTTTTTGGCAATCGGAATAACCAGTGCATGTTTTCAAGACTCGGGAATGGTAGATGTCATAATACACGAATTGATTATGTGGGTTATATGGCTTAGAAATTTGACTGGTTTTAAATTCAAAGGTCGTAGATTTATTGATATGAAAAAAATTAATATTGTACGTTCAAAGCAACATATCATGGTCAGAGACACCACCCAGGCAGAGACAGAAAAGCAACTCTTCAGATCGATAGGGAAAATACCATCTACATATATGGATTTGCGTTCCTCAGGAGCTCTGTACGAGCGCGAAGTTGGATTGATCCAATGTAGTACTATACTGCTCGAGTATAAATGGAGATAAAGTACAATCTGATAGTATTGAGCTGACTGCAAAATGAGGAGCAAGTAGAATGACTTTATCTAAACAGCTGACGGGGGAAGTGTCATCGTTAATAATGTCAGAATTCATGACGACTATTTGCAAGCTGAGTCTGATTTTTTAACTCAACAACAAGCTCGACATTCCTCCCTTCGGGTGCTTCCTGTCCAGAATATCGAAGCCGATTTGATGTGCGTATGTGGAAAGCGCCCGAAATGGCGATGAAGTGTCACAACTCTGTGAAAAGAGGCAAACAGGAAATGAATATAAATTCTGGATGGGAATAAGGCTTTGTAATTTTTAACAAAAATAGAAAAATATACATCAGGCATTAACGGACCATGCACGGCTAAAAGCCTAACATCTCCGAACAATTACTTGCGCAAAGTGGAAGGGACCTACAATCTAGGGAAGGGACCTACAATCTAAGAAGCCTCTCATAACAATAATTGATACTCTTCTACACTCCGTCCCACCTGATTATGAACAGGTAGTTTCTTGATTTAATTTTACGGATTTTTTTTTAAATTCTTTTATAATAAAAAAATAATGCAATATGTTTATGTTGTAAAAAAAATTGGGATTAAGTAGATAAATTCAATTTTTATTATGCTTTTCCCTTATAAAACTAGTCCTTTTTTTCGTCTCACCTGATACCGAATAGTAACTAAATTTACCTGTTAGATACTTAAAAGGTAATAAAACAACACATTTTTTTGGAATAAAATAATTTGGGTTTTATTAAGACTATAACAATACTTTTAAATAATGTGTACTACCTCCCGATCGTTGTACCACTACAAGAAGCCTGCTTTAAGGAGATTTATAAAGTTCTTCCAAGTAATTTAAAGAAGTTTCTGACCAGGTTTGTTTTATGGCTTCCATTATTTCTTCCGGGTTGGAGTTTTCTTTGGTAGACCTTTTCTGAAAGCCATCCCACATAATTTCCACGATGTGCAGGTCCGATGAATACGGCGGCCATGCCAGTAGTTCTACATTTTGACTCTGAATCCAAGTTTTGCTTGTTCTTGCGGTATATATCGGTGCGTTGTCCTGTTGGAAAATCCTACGTTGTCTACCAAACAATTCGGAAAAATGAGGGGAAGCTCTTTCCAGTATAGATTTGTAGGTATTCGCTGTCATTCTTGAGCTATAAAAATCAAGGTTTGCAGTTCTGTAAAAGCTTGCTACACCGCCTCACTTGTTGTGTCTTCTATCCAAGGTTATTTTATCCTTGCTCAAATCATTATAAACTCAAAATTGGGTGTGACATCTGCCAGAAGATCTGTCAGTAGAGGAAACCCACAGGGCGGAGTCCTATCCCCCCTCCTCTGGAACTTAGTGGTGAAGTAGCTGCTGATGTGCCTGAAAAGGGAGGGCTGCAGGGTGATTGCCTATTCAGACGACTTTGCAATTGCCGCCTCAGGGAAGTTCCTAAATAGGTACCCCCAACGACATGGGCAGATCGTTGTGGGCTAGGTGTTAACCCCCTACATACAAGAAAGAGTTCGTAAAGCTACAATAGCACTCTTCTCTTGCAAAAAAAGCCATCGGTAATAAATGGGGGCTTCAACCCAGCATCACCAACTGGTTATACATCTCTGTAATAAGACCGATACTTATGTACGGGGTGTACGGTTGTTTGGTGGACTGTCTTAGACAAAGCGATAAATCGCGATAAGCTAAGCAAAGTCCAACGAACAGCGTGTCTCTGCATGAGTGGTGCACTGTGCACTACTCCCTTTGCTGAAATGGACATTCTGTTTCACCTGACACCCCTTGACATCTTTAGTAAGCAAGCGGCTGCTAGTGCAGCTGTCCACCTTAAAACAACGTTCCAATGGTCCGAGAATGAAATCGGCCACGCCTCTATTCTAAAAAAATTTAGAATCCTCCCTTGCAACATAGAATACACCACTCCTCATACCTGTTTTGACAAAAACTTCAAAGTCAACATCCCTCCCAGAATATTATGGGCGGTAGGCCCCCCTGTCGAAAATAAATCGATCCACTTTTATACCGAAGGATCCAAAACCGACGAGGGGCTTGGTGGAGGTGTGTTCTCTAACAGGCCTCTCCTTTCGGCTCGCTCATCACTGCAGCGTGTTCCAGGCGGAAATCATGGCGACTAAAGAAGTCCTATCGTGCCTGAAGAGGAACGTGACATTCGCTATGGACATCCAGGTCTTCTCAAATAGCCAAGCTACACTAAAATCTCTGGATTCTGTATCCACAATCTTTATTGTAGTCCGTGACTGCCGACTATCTCTCGTGGAAATGGCGGAGCAATTTAATATTCACCTTTGCTATATGCCAGGACATACAGATATTCCAGGGGCGGATGAAGTCGCCAGAAGACCCATACTGCCCCTTCTACCTGATAAAGATCCCTTTTAGGGACCCCAATTGCTTCAGGCAAACTAATGTTTATGAGGGAGGCCATTGAGAGTACAAACCTTAGGTGGACAAGTGGCAACACAACAAATTCGGTCAAAGCTGATTAATCTGAAACGCTCAAAGTGTTTTATATCTCTAAACAGACTGCACATTGGAGCTGCAATTGGTGTAATCGCCGGACACTGTCTCATAGGTAAGCATGAAACAAGGCTTGGCGTCTATTTAAACGACTTCTGCAGAAGCAGCATGGACGAGGAGGAGGATGAGACTATTCTCCAACTTCTCAGCACATGCCCTGCTCTCTCTCAAAGACGAAAACTCCATTTAGGATCTTTCTTTTACAATGATCTCAACAATCTCATAGACATCGCCATCAAAAGTCTGTCAAGCTTCATCAAAAGCTCCAACTGGTTCAACGAGTAGGAAGAAGATAGATCCGTGTGATATCACAATCCACCTTTTCATTGGTCTAAGTGTGCCGGCCTCTGCCACTTTAACCTACCACTTTAACCTAACCTAACCTTCCTCAAATCATGGAAATAATTTCCGTCCAAATTCAACTTTTTTCATCTGAAAAGACGATGGTATGCCACTCTCGACTCCACCTGATGTAACTTTTTGCAAAATCAATGCGCAGACTTTTGCGTGCCGCGTTCAATGATTGTTTCTTTTTTAATTTGTTGCTGTCTAATATGGTTGGCCTGCTGTATCCCGTGATGAACAGTTGATCTACTAGCTTCAACTTTAGTTTTTGCCTTGATTTTACTTACGGAAAGTCTTGAATTTGAAACAGCTCTCAGTATCACCCGTCGATTCTGATTTGTTGTTGCTTTGCTTACCCTTCCTTTCCAGTTTTGTCCATAATTCTCAGGGTGCTTAAGGTAGCTATGAACAATAGTTGGTCCTCTTCGGATCTTAACGGCTTTAAAACGGATAGATTTGCCTTGTTCCTGGTAAGCTCGAATTTGTCCTATTTCCTAATTGGTTAATGAATTTTTTTTGTTTTTTGTTCAACATTCTGCAAAGATTCAAAATTACGAGTAATGTCAGCCTTAGTGTTACTCATTTGCTTTTAACTCTATTTCCGAAGTATAAGCAGGTATAATAGCCGGTTCCGGGAAGGGCTAAGAATATCACTGCAGCGACCCCAAAAAAACAGCGTTTGGTAAAATGCGACTAAGATGAGAAATCATTTCTAGGCAGCGTTACCATTCATGGTAGCCTAGCAAAACATTTGGCGAATCCGTGAGTTGATACGACTTGAGATCACCGACGTCATAAAATGAAGATCAAACAATAAATCAACAAATGGAGCATTTATATGTCAAAATCGTAGAAGGCAGGTTTAAAATTATTGCGTTACACAAATGCAACAGCACAGTTGGCCGCAGTTTTCAAGTGATCCGAATCCCAAATGCGAGAGGTCTGCCTAATATTCATTGCGATACGACTGGCGAACCAGTAAAGATGGAGAGAAGTGGGATTGTTTTGTTCATTTAATCCTGATCATTAGGATGAAGAAGAAGCAGGTATAAAGAAGGAGCTTTATGAACTTTCCGCATCCAACCATCAACTTTCTGCAGAAACAATCCATTTGTAAGTACAAAAAATATATTCGATAAGAAAGAACAAACAACTTAAAGTATCTAACATTTTGCTCTTGAAAAGCTCTACCTATTTTTCCTTCCTTAACTTCTGACTGGAAACCTCGATTGACTCCAGCCACAGCTTCAACTCCTCTGGTATTGGTGGGGCTGTCTTGCCCTCTGGAAATTGCTTCATCGCCTCTTGGACATTACAGTTTGTTATGCACTGCTTTGATAATGCAACGGCTCTCACGAAACCATCTGTCAAAGTGATAAATGACTGCTCCAAGTAGATAGCTTTGTCGTCCCACCAAATGAGTTTGGTTACAACTTTATACGGATGAAAAATTGGAATCGTTCGTCTATATCGGACACTGGAAGCTCCTTGAACCGCTCCGCCACCCAATTTCTTAACTTCTTCATAAAGTCCGGTCAGTCCATAGTAATGAAAGCGTGCAAAGTCCAACTCACGTAGATACCGCGCATTGTTCATATGGCGAATGAAGATGTCCACATCTTGAGAAGTGCAAATACCTAAAGATAGAAGTTGTAATAATGATTTAGATACAAATATGCACGCATTCAAGCTTACCATAAATCGTGGTTTTTTCGGTGATTTTCCGCTTTCTTTGAAATAAACGTCCAGCAACGACAGTGAATACAACTCTAATAAAGTAGTTTACGTCCCAGATGACGTATAATATAAGCAAAAGTGCAACGAACGACATTTTCAATCTAAAAAAAAGACATAGTAATATGTTAAATCCGATTGATTATGCACATTTTTGTAAAAGCCAAAGTTCAAGGAAAGTTCGGCTAAGAGCCATTGATTGCTGATTTTTTATTCATGGCGTTTGAAAGCGAAATTATTTAGGTATTCCTTATATAATGAACAAGACAATACGTAACTCTGCAGCCCCTTATTTAGATTTAAATAATTAACTACAAGTTTCATAGTTATACCAACAACAAATATCCAAGATGAGTTGAAGTAGATACGGCTGTTTACTTGCCGTGCATATAAACTTGTTTTCATTTGGAAGGAACTTACTCCGGATGAGAGAGCACTATTATGTAATTGAATTGTTTAAAACAAACCTGTTCCAATAACAACAATTTTAAAATACTAACAGTTGAGAGTTATATTTCACTAGACTAGATATGAATGGAACTGTCACACTTTGGGTGCAATACAAGCAGATACTGAATGGAGTGATTCGACGTATAAAAGTGTGTTTCGGTGAAATTCGATGAAGAGCTTTGATTTTGAATAACTTTCTAGTCGGCAACAGGTGGGGAGAAAAGCCTGAAGCTTTTGAGTAGTTTTAAAAATAAAATTATACACCTGAACCTGACCTGAGTTTTAGTTGAAACTGAGGTATGACTTGACTATGGCTACATTGGTACAAGCGTGAATTCGAAAACGAGAGATTTAAGGTGGTATTATACTCGTATATTTGTAAATATGACAAGTTTGTGGGGTAGGGGTAGGTGGAAAATCTTACATGAGACTCTTTCTCATTTAAGAAAACAAAAAGAAAAAGAAAAGAAAAAAACAGAGTCCGCTTGGGCGAACTGTAGGAGACGGTAGAGAGTGTAGGGTATTGGAGATGGAGAATCCCAATTCTCAAACCAAAATAAAAACATAGGGACGGGCTACAGTCCGCTTGGGCGAACTGTTGGATGCCCTATTCTTATTCCTATCCCTCATAAGTGGGCGTGACAAAAGTCTAAGTATGGTTCAATTGTTAAGAACGCCCTACATATTTCGTTATATAAGGATTTTATCAAAAAAATCGCTCCCTAGCTCAAACTTGAGTGTTTCAATAAAATTGTTTTATTTAATTGTGGGCGTGTCGGTAGGCGGATTTAAAAAAAATTAACACATGAGAATAGAGGGCCCCTAGAGAGTATATATTATAAATTTCAGCTCCCTAGCTCAAACTTTGGATTTTCAAAAAAATTGTTTTATTTATTTGTGGGCGTGTCAGTGGGCGGATTTTGAAAAATTTCAGCTCCCTAGCTCAAACTTTGGATTTTCAAAAAAATTGTTTTATTTATTTGTGGGCGTGTCAGTGGGCGGATTTTGAAAAAATTAACACATGAGAATAGAGGGCCCCTAGAGAGTATATATTAGAAATTTCAGCTCCCTAGCTCAAACTTTGGATTTTCAAAAAAATTGTTTTATTTATTTGTGGGCGTGTCAGTGGGCGGATTTTGAAAAATTTCAGCTCCCTAGCTCAAACTTTGGATTTTAAAAAAAATTGTTTTATTTATTGTGGCCAGGGTCAGTGGGCGGATTTTGAAAAATTTTTATCCCGAGCAGTCATAGATCATATATAAAAAATTTCAGCTTTCTAGCTCAAAATTCGATTTTTTCCAAAATTTTGTTTTTTTGAGTTTGTGTCTGTAGGCGGATTTCAAAAATTCGTAAACTTGATTATTTCGGGACCTTAGAGAGTATATGGTTAAAATTTCAGCTCTCTAGGTCCAGTTTAAAGGCCTAATTTTTGCCGACAGACGGACGGACGGACGGACATGGCTAGATCGACATTACTATCGATGCTGATCATAAATATAGTAACTTTTGGTGGTCTACGGGCAATATTAAAGTATGTTACAAGCTATGAGTCAAATTAATATACCCTTAGAATAGGGTATAAACATAGGGACGGGCTACAGTCCGCTTGGGCGAACTGTTGGATACCCTATTCTTATTCCTATCCCTCATAAGTGGGCGTGACAAAAGTCTAAGTATAGTTGAATTGTTAAAAACGCTCTACATATTTTGTTATATAATAATTAAAGGATTTAATAGAAAAAACTGAGCTTTTGTAAAAAAAACGCTCCCTAGCTCAAACTTTTTTTTTCAATAAAATTGTTTTATTTAATTATGGGCGTGTCAGTAGGCGAATTTAAAAAATATTTTAACATAAGTATAAAGGGCACCTCGAAAGTCCATATTATAAATTTTAGCTCTCTAGCTCAAACTTTGGTTTTTATTTAATTGTGGGCGTGTCAGTGGGCGAATTTTAGAAATTTTATCTCCCGAGCAGTTTTATGAGTCAAAGATCATATATAAAAAATTTCAGCTCTCTGACTTAAAATTCGTTTTTTTCGAAAAATTTGTTTTTTGAAATTGTGGGCTCTGTGGGCGGATTTCAAAAATTGTTAAACTTGATTTTTTCGGGCCCCTAGAGAGTATATGGCTAAAATTTCAGCTCTCTAGGTCCAGTTTAAAGGCCTAATTTTTGCCGACAGACGGACGGACGGACGGACAGGGCTAGATGTTGATCATAAATATAGTAACTTTTGGGGGTCTACGGGCAATATTAAAGTATGTTACAAACTATGAGTCAAATTAATATACCCTTAGGTTAGGTTAGGTTAGGTTTATGTGGCTGTCGGCAGAAGCCGACACACTTAGACCAATTTAGGTCCATTGTGATACCACGTATGTATTATCTACCTCAACTCTGTAGATGGGACTGGCCAACGACACGCGGTTGTTCTCAAACGGTCCCCCATCTACGTACTAACCGCGCCCATGTCGTTTAATTGCGGTGATCTGACGAGAACCGATTAACTCGACGTGGTGTGGTCGTTGGTTAAATATACCCTTAGAATAGGGTATAAAAATACACCTCCCTTCGAAACCTTCATACTACAACTAGGTTATTCCTATCTAGTAGTTTTATTTAAACTGTTAAATACGCGTTTGGCAGGCAGCTTCCCAGTGGAGGCATACCTGCTAATACCGCCATAAGGACGCGGTTACATCTTATTGCGCTAATTCAAATGGTTTTATCCTTTGTAATCGGCGCACCAGGTTAGTATCGTCTCGAATTTGTAGCATGGTGTTATTGCAATGTTCGTGAAGGCGTGTCTGTTGTTTGCGGGCAAAATGTTTCATTCAATCTTCGACGGTAGCCACACTTAGGTCTCTTGGATATAAGAGTTTCTGATAAACCATGTTGCATTTACTATTTTTCTTAGCACTTTGTGTTGAAAAGTAGGTAAAATATTGATATTACTGGATTCCAAACCGGTTTTAGTACTTGCTTGTATAAAAGCAGCTTTTTCTGCATGCTGAATTTGAAAATCTACCAAGCAGCCAGTGCATTTGTTTACATCGAATGACGAGCTCTTCGCGTTTCTTCTTGACGTGTGGTTTCCATTTTAATTTCGCATCGAGTGTCATTCCCAAATATTTTGCCTCGTTTGCGTACGGAATTCGTACCGAATCAATGAAAATGGGTAAGTTGTCTACATTTTTATAAGTAAAATTCACGTGCGTTGATTTGGCCTCGTTGAGAGCAATACGCCAAGTCCAATCACAAATTTTGTCAATAGAACGTTGGAGTTTATTAGTTGCTGATTCAACGGTATTACTGACCGCTAATATAGCTGTATCGTCTGCAAACGTGGCTACTGTTGAGCCTCCTTCTGCGGGATATCACTAGTGTATATTAGAAATATGATCGGTCCAAGAACGCTTCCTTGGGGAACTCTTGCCGCGATTCCTTTGAATTCAGAGTAATCCTTTCCGTGTTTTACTCGAAAGAGTCTGTCTGATAAGTAACAACTAATGATATCAGACAACTGAAAACCTTGTCTTAGCTTATGTTTCAATGTTTCAAACCCGTATGCCATACTTTATCAAAGGCCTGAGAGACGTCGAGAAAAACACTAGAACCTATATTTTTCTCCTCTAGGGCTTTTTCAATAACATTGGTTATTCTGTTAACCTGGTCGAGTGTACGAGGGGCGTTCAATATATTCTCTGTATCGATATGAAGGAAAATTCGAATTCAATTTAAATTGTCTTTATTTTTCAATATAATTTCCCCTAACATCAATGCATTTGTTACATCTTGAGATAAGCTTTTTTAAACCCTCAAAAAAATAAATTTCCTCTTTCTCTGCAAAATACCCATTTATTGCCGACTTGAGTTCTTCATCATCCGAAAATCTTTTTCCACGAAGGCATTTTTTTCAAATCCGGAAACAGGAAATAATCACTAGGGGCAAGGTCTGGACTATAGGGTGGGTGTTGGATTTCTTCGAAACCACAATCTCGCGCAGCAGCCTTGGAAACTCGCGGCGTGTGAACAGGAGCGATGTCATGAAGAAGCAACACACCCGCTGCGAGTTTACCCCGTCTTTTCTTTTTAATTTCCTCCCGCAAATTATGCAAAGTGGAAGCGTAGGATGTGGCGTTGATGGTTTCACCTTTTTTTGTACTCAATGAGCAAGATTCCCTTTGAGTCCCAAAAAACTGTGGCCATGAGCTTCCCGGCAGACGGAGTGAATTTGAACTTCTTCGGGTGGTCTGCTCCTTTTTTATGCCACTGCATGGACTCTTGTTTGCTTTCAGGGTCATAGTGGTGGACCCATGTTTCGTCCCCAGTAACAATTCGATCCATAACACCGTCCGCGTTCTCACTACACATCTCCAAAAGCTCTCTACAGCATGCGATTCTCACTTTTTTCTGAGGCGATGTGAGCATTCGTGGCACCCACCTTGCACTGACCTTTGAAAGGTTAAGATGGTCATGAAGAATGTTGTGAATGATACCAATTGAAAGCTTGGTGATCTCCGCCATCATTTTCACCTTTATTCGGGCATCCGCAAGAACAAGTTTTTCGACTTCTTTGATGCTTTCTCCCGTACAAGCAGTAGCCGGGGCGCCGGAGCGGGGGTCGTCTTCAATGCTCTCTCCGCCTCTCTTGAACTCACTTGACCACTTTTGCACAGTTGATAATGAAGGTGCGGAACCCTGGTAAACAGCCACCATCTCTTCATGAATAGTTTTTTGACTTTTTCTTTGCTTAGTGAGAAATTTAATTACAGCGCGATGCTCAATTTTCACCATCATCGTCTCAGTCTCAGTTGCCATTATGATTCTGTTTAACTAGAGATAAAACGCGAATTAATAATCGCATTAATATGAAATTTTACATGAATGCACTAAAATAATGGTATTACTTGATAAATAAGTCAATTTATATATACAAGGTGGCGCAAAAGTAATCCTCCTATCAGAAAATGCTATAAATTTTGCGATTGGCCCCTAATGCCAGTTCTGTTTTGACATTTGTGTAGTAAACACATGCGAAATACACGTTAATAAACAATGTTACGCTACACTGCTCCAGAACGCGGAATATTGGTGACTATTTATTTGAGCAATAATCGGTCGGTGACTTTGGCACAACGTGCATTTTAGCCGCTCGCCTCGAAGAGACTGGCACAACACGAGATGCTGCCAGGCGTGGCAGACCCCGGAGTAGCCGTTCTGCAGAGAATATTGCTGCTGTAGCCGAAGATGTCATGGAAGCGCCGTCGACATCGACCAGACGACGTGCCACGCAAATGGGTATCAGTCGACGGTCTTTACTGCTGTCCGCCAATCGCGTCTAACATACGCTCAAGCCATCCTTAATCACCACCAAGAGGAAGATGATTTTTCATCAAAAATAATCATGAGTGATGAGGCCCATTTCCATCTTAGCGGGTACGTAAATAAGCAAAATGTATGCTTCTGGGGCACTGAAAATCCGCGTGTAACCTACGAAGAGCCATTACACCCGCTCAAAGTCACTGTATGGTGTGCTGTTTTCGCTGGAGGAGTCATCGGACCTTTTTTCTTCGAAGACGTCGCGGGCCAAACGGTTACTGTGATTGGTGAGCGCTACAGAGCAATGATCAACGAGTTCTTTTTGCCGCAACTTGATGAATTGGGATTGGAAAACATGTGGTTCCAACAGGACGGTGCAACGGCACACACTGCACGTGCACACTGAAGGATGCATTTCCCGGGCGCCTAATCTCCCGTTTTGGCGATTTGCACTGGCCAGCAAGATCGCCTGATTTGACCGCTCCAGACTTCTTTTTGTGGGGCTTTTTGAAGTCGCGGGTTTATGTCAACAAGCCTCAGACTCTTGCAGCTCTTAAAGACAATATCCGTCAACAATGTGAGGACCTATCGCCGGAAGTTTTGGCCACAGTGATGGAAAATGCCATAAAAAGGGCTCAAATGACAATCAACTGTGGCGGCGGCCATTTACATGACATCATATTCTCGACTTGATGTAAACAAAATTAAAAGACCAAATAAAAATAATCCACAAGAAGAATCAAAGTTTTTCATTTTTTTTTTTAAATTACAGCCAAAAAACATCGGAAGGCTATTTTTGCGCCACCTTGTACAACCACAGCTTCACCCCGATACCGAGAATATATTGAACGCCCTAGAATGCTTAATCCTGAATCCGAATTATTGATCAATCAGGTATTAATCGACGTTTTTCGATATTCGGATGTAGGCGCTTTAACATAAGTTTTTCGAATACCTTCGACATTATCGGTAAGAGCAATATTGGCCTATTTGATTTTTGTCATTTACCGGGCTTTGGAACCATAATAACTTCAGCTACCTTCCATTGGTACAATAACCTGAATGATTCATTTATAAGATATGCAAACTTGATTAAAGCTTTCCTAGGTAACTCTTTAAGAACCTGTCCTGTGATTAACTCATATCTAGGAGCTTTGCTTAATTTTAGTTTCTCAATTTCAACGCGTAGTTCGGGTAGCGATACGCTTTTTATTATATGATTGTCAGGTGCCACGGTTAGGGCAGGAATTTCGAGCAAAGCTTGACCATCAAATGGTTTAAATGTTTCGTCCAGATGCTCAGCAAATAATTCGGCTTTTTCCTTGTCACTCTTCGGTCATGCTCCATTGATTTTCCTGATGGGTGGCGCTTACGTTTTTGTTTTTTAAAGCCTTTCATGGCTTTAAAATTTTGTACTTATTTATCGATTAGGCTTCCAAGGTATGTAGAAACTTCACGATTTTTAAAGTCTCGAATTTCTCTCTTAAGTTTACTACAAAGGTAGTTAAGAATGGTTTTATGCTGTGGAGCGCGAGATTGTTGGCATCTTTTGTGCGCTCTCCTTTGCTTCTTTAACAATTGAGTAATTTCCAAGGGATATTTTATTTCGCAATTTGTGGTTATTTTCCGTGGTATTTTTCCCGGCTGAGCATTGTACTTTTTTTCTTTTTTTTATAATTTGCGTGCGCTAAAGGGATTTCTTTTTTCTGTAGTGACACAGTACCCTTATAATGGTAAAACCACAGCGCAGGCATTTAGTTTGTTACGCAAGTACCTCCCAGCAATTCATTGCCTATTTTTGGGTGCTACTTACTGAAAGAATAGAAGGATAGGAAAGAAGTTTGGTGCGATGGGAATTTTTTTTTATCTCAACAGGTGGCGCCTAAATTGCTTTAGGGAGATCAGTTTTTGTTGTTGTTGTGTGTATTCAATTTATAAAAATAATGGCTCTGGTCGGGATTCGTACGCACGACCTGCCAATCACTTAGTGAATACACTACCATCGCACCATTGCCACCTGCTATGACGTCAATTAATTGATCGACTTCGTCTTCAAGTTCGTGGGGTGTTCGAAAAGACAGTTTGAGATCGATTTTATTTTCACGGTATTTTTTAAAGAATTCCCAGTTTGTTTTCATGTAAGTTAGTCTGGGCGGACCTTCTTTTTTTCGTAGACAGCCGTTAATTGTCAAAAAGACTGTTACAAAATACGCATTGTTTAATTACCACCCTGTGCTATCACATCTTTCTAATTACCAAATTCTTCATTAAGTCATTGAGTACGTGTCATATCCTTATTGGTTAATTCAGCTATTAAACATGTACATAACTATTTTTAGTATACATATACCTACATTAATCTTCTTTACTGACACTTGTTGATCACTTCGTTTCTAACCTTTGCAAATACATGAACTATTATATTGAAATATAAAAACCCACTTGTGTTTTACTTTAACAAAGACCGGTGAATGATCAGAAGAAAGATCGAAGCATTGCTCAACTACAAAAGAGTTTCCCGAAAACGCTTTTGTGATGAAGAAATCGATGAGGTCTGGTGTTTTTGCCGTATCCGAGGGCCAATAAGACGGTTTACCTGAGGAATGAAAGTCTACCCCCAATTCCATACCAGCTTCGTAAAGAACTCTACCTTTTGCTGAAATTCATCTCGAGCCCCAGAAGGTATGTTTTGCGTTAAAGTCACCTCCGATTACGAAATATCGTCTAAAAGAGTCAAAGATACTTAAAATATTTCCATCGTTGCACGTGGGGGGCAATAGATAGCTGCATAATCATATTTTATCATATTTATTAAAATTGCCAATGAAATAAAAAAGGGCATCAGTACTAAAAAAGCCCCGGGATTTGATTTAATATCAGGGGAAATCCTAAAACAATTCCCAAAAAAGGGCTTAAAAAAACTAGCACAGATCATAAATGCTGCATTCAGGATAAGGCATGTACCTAGCATGTGGAAAGTCGCGGAGGTGATTATGATACCAAAACCAGGCAAATCGCCTAGTGAGGTCACCTCCTATCGCCCCATATCTATACTACCTATGTTGTCCAAGCTATTCGAAAAGATGTTGATTAAACGTCTCAACAAAATAATCGAAGAAAAATTGCTAATCCCAAACCATCAATTTGGTTTTAGAAATGAACACTCCACGGTCGATCAGGTGCATAGAATAACAGATAAAATCGAAAAAGCATTTGAAGAAAAACAGATATGCTCTACTATATTTCTCGATATAGCACAAGCTTTCGACAAAGTATGGCACAAAGGACTGATCTATAAATTGCAAAAGCATCTGCCAAAACAATTCTCAGAAATTTTAGAGTCCTATATATTAGAGAGATTCTTTAGAATTAAACAAGGAAATGACTACTCCACGGCTTATGCTTAGTTAGCGTCGGAGTTGTGTTTTCTTTTATGTTTGTATTTTCTAATGTGTAGGAATTTCGTTGTGGATGTCAGCAACATTCGTGGGTTGAGGAAAAATTTTTTTTCATTATACGCCCATGTTTTTCATAACAAACCAGCTGTTTTGGCACTTAGTGAAACCCAGGTTAGCGTTGGCTCTGATTTAACAGAGTTTAGTCTACCTGGGTACAACTTAGTGCCATTATTCTTTCCCCATCGCGGTATCGCCGTTTATATACGTAGTGACGTAGCCTACCAACTTCAGCCCCAGTATAGTCAGTGTTCCAATCCGGAATTTAACTTCATTTGGTTCAAATTTCATGTCCGTAGGCAATTAATCCACTACTGTTTTATTTACAGAAGCCCCAACTTGGACAGACATTCAACTTATAATGAGTTTGATGCCCTGTCCGATTCCATTACAAGAATTGTGACCCTTCATCCTCGTTCTGAAATCGTTATTGCGGGCGATTTCAATATACACAATTCAGGCTGGCTTCGACATTCTGATCGGACAACACCCGTAGGAAGGTACGTCGAGATCTTTGCTGAGGTAAATAACCTGACTCAGCTTGTAAATGAGCCGACACGAATACCGGACATTAGCAGCCAAACTGCCAACACTTTGGACTTGTTTCTTACCTCTCACCCCGATAAATACGCTTTGAACGTATTACCGCCTCTAGGTTCGTCAGACCATTGTATCATATCACCGAATTTCTCGTACTCCAACCACATAGTTAAAGAATAAACTCCAAAAGGAACCGTATGGCAATACGAGAAAGCCAATTGGGAAAAACTAAACGGTTTCTTTAAGAGTTTTAACTGGTCGCTGTGCTTCCTCGATAGCGACGTGGATGCTGCTGCTGATATGATCACAAACATAATTCACCTGGGCATGAAATCTTTTATCCCTAACAGGATTAAAAGTATCAAACCCAAGGCTAACGCGTGGTGTGACTCGAGCTGCAAAGAGGCTATCAGGTTAAAAGAGGTAAGTTTTCGGCTATTCAAAGCCAACCCTTCTGAGGAAAGCCGTAAAAAGTTTAAACGAGCCAGAAATGACTGCAATGCCCACATTAATCGTGTCAAATTCTCCTATGATCAAAAGTTGAGGCAAAAAATACTACAAAGTCCCACGGGTAGTAAAAACTTTTGGTCATTTGTTAAAAACATCAAGAATTCGACCTCATCATCTGTCCCGACACTCATTTACAATGGCATTTCAGCTGTCAGCTCTATAGATAAGGCCAATCTGCTTGCTGCTCACTTTGCAGTCAGCTCAACGCTCCCAGATTGTGCTTTGTCTCCCCCTGTACTCGAGCGCGTAGAATTCTCTATGGGACCAATCCACTTTCGCACTCGTACAGTGGCTAGAGTACTTCAAGATCTTGACGTTCAAAAATCCGCTGGTCCAGATGGTATTTCCCCTATCGATCTGAAGAGGTGTTCTTCTTCGCTGGCAAAACCATTGCGTAAGCTTTTCCATCTGTCCTATTCTTCAGGACTCTTTCCGGGAAGATGGAAAACATCATTTGTCCAGCCTGTACCAAAAAAGGCGAATCTTCTTCTCCCTCCTCCTACCGACCAATTGCACTTACGTCCCTTCTTTCTAAGGTCATGGAAACGCTGATAAACCGTCAGTTAATGAAATATCTTGAATCGCGAAAACTTCTTAATGACCGGCAGTATGGTTTTCGTAGCAACAGGTCCACTGGTGATTTGATGACATATCTAACCGAAAAGTGGAACCAATCTCTTCATCAAGGTGGTGAAAGTAAGATCGTTGCGCTTGATATTTCAAAGGCATTTGACAGAGTTTGGCATCAAGCTCTCTTGTCGAAAATGCGTGCATTTGGAATCGATGATACTCTTCTTCTATGGATTAGAAATTACCTTTCGGACCGTTCAATTCAAGTTGTTTTGGACGGTTTCAAGTCTGCAACTCACCAAATAAATGCTGGTGTCCCCCAAGGCTCTGTTCTGTCCCCGACTCTCTTTCTCATTTTTATAAATGATCTCCTGTCTGTTACTTCTAATCCAATCCATTCCTTTGCTGATGACAGTACCCTCAGCTTCTCATATTCGTTTCTTGGGTCACGCCCCTCATCTTCGGGTGTGGAACTGGAACGGCAACGTATGTTAAGCTCATTAAATTCCGATCTTAACAGCATAACTCAGTGGGGTAAAACCAATAGAGTGGAATTTAATGCTTCCAAAACTCAATGCTGTCTCCTGTCATTAAAGCAAAACCCACACACACTGCCATTATCTATGAATGGCACTTACATCGCTGAAACCGAACGACTTTCCATTCTCGGTATGTGTGTTAATGACAACCTTCGTTGGAATGACCACATATTCGATGTCGCCAAGAACGCCGCGAAATGTCTAGGCTTCCTTAAGCGTTGTAAGAAATATTTCACCCCTTCTGATCTGGCTACAATTTATAAGGCGTTTATTCGCCCGAAACTCGAGTACAACGCTCATATCTGGTCCGGGGCACCAATAACTTATTTGGAGCTACTTGACAGGATCCAAAAACGCGCGATTAAACTCATTGGCGACCGAGACATCGCGAGATCGATTGACTCTTTTAGTCATCGTCGTAATGTCTCCTGCCTGTCGTTATTTTATCGTCATTTCCACCATAAGTGCTCAAACGAAATAGCCAGTTGCATTCCTCCCCTTGAACATTTCAACCGCAATACCCGCCATGCAAGGAATGCTCATCAGTTCACCCTCAAGCCTGTGTTCGGACGTACAGTGAAGTTCAAAGAATCTTTCCTCAGCCGTACAACACGAATGTGGAATGCTCTTCCCCGCTCCATTTTTCCTACACATTATAACCTACAGACATTCAAAACCAATGTGCATCGGCATCTCTCCTTTTCTTCTCACCCTAATTTCCTTAACGCCCGAGCTGTGTAGCTAATACATTATAAGGGTCCCAACCAATCCCTTTAGTGCGCGCTTACTATAAAAAAAAAAAAAAAAAAAAAAACATTAAGAGAAATAAAGCTGGTGTACCACAAGGAAGTGTGTTAGGTCCTGTATTATATCTCTTATTTACTAGCGACTTACCGAACAGTGATGAAACAACTGTGGCAACATTTGCAGATGATACTGCTGTACTTGCAGTGGGAGAAACTGTAGAAGTAGCGACAAAAAAACTACAGAAGGCAGTGAACAATATAACAAAATGGACAAAAAATTGGCAAATTAAACTAAATGACCTAAAATCGGTCCGTATAAATTTTACAAATAAAAATCTTCAGCAAATACCAGTATTCATAAATGATAAAGAAGTAGATTACGCAAACACAGCCAAATATCTAGGCATGACACTAGACGCAAAACTGCGCTGGAAAGCACATGTAAAGAAAAAAAGAGAAGAACTAAATATGCGCTACAGTAAAATGTATTGGCTTATAGGAAAATACTCTTGTTTGTCAAATTACAATAAATTACTGCTTTATAAGCAAATTCTAAAACCAGTATGGACCTACGGGCTCCAGCTGTGGGCATGCACATGCAAAACAAATTTACAGGCAATTCAAACATTTCAAAACAAAGTTCTACGGAATATAGTAAATGCACCATGGTACATAAGAAACGCTGATCTGCATAGAGATTTAGAAATAGAAATGATTGAAGATGAAGTCAAAAAAGTAGCTAATAGACATAAACTTAGGCTTCTCAATCACGTCAGCTCAGAAATTAAGGAACTATTAAATACTAGCAATATGACTAGGAGGTTAGAAGAATAAAACCTTTTGAACTAGCTACATAGTCCCAAAAATAAAACAAAAACAGTATTAAATCCTCTATGGACAAATACTTAGAATATGAATTTTAAAAATATGAAAGACAAATTGCTGATTGATTTAACTACTA
This sequence comes from Portevinia maculata, assembly GCA_949715645.1. Classification (NCBI taxonomy): domain Eukaryota; kingdom Metazoa; phylum Arthropoda; class Insecta; order Diptera; family Syrphidae; genus Portevinia; species Portevinia maculata. Next base: position 13,374,796 of record OX454526.1, read on the forward strand.
GGTGCAATAATTGGAAACCTGGCTAATCCCCGCCCTGCAAAAATGAAATCGCAGGGAAAACGGGAAGACGGGAGAAGGGGTTAGTGGGTAGAAATCACCACACTATTACTGAGTACGGGCTCGGTTTCGTCTTTGGAAGATTACCACCTCCCAGCGTGAAAAAATAAATAAATATTTTATGTGATTAATTTGTGCGCTTGCCGTGCTTAATTGCAGTTTGTCAAGCTCAATTGTTGTACTAATCGAGTGTTCAATGGTATTTTTGATCAACAAGGATGCCCCATATGTATGAGACCATAATTACGGATGTAATTTCGGTGTCATACTCGTATATATAACCAGTGCTTCACAGTAAGTAATCAGACATTCCTTGCGTTGCTTAACAACAAAATCCAAATATAGTTCCAATATAATTGTCGATAGTTATGGCTCCGACTCTGGATCTGTCTTTGATTCTCTCATTGAACACATTGACACTGAGACTGATAAAGCATTGGAATCAGCTTTATATGATATGAGAAAAAGCCTAATCATATAGATGAAAATATGAGATTGCTACTTGTGCAACGTGGTGCAGAAGTAGTGCAGTATGTAAGAGACACGGCATTATACCTGCCGAACTACAAATGTCTTCGGATATCATCGTGCCAGCGCTTGAGATGATTCTGAATAGCTATTTGAATCTGGCATATATTCCTCAGGCTTGGAGAGAAGTGAAAGTGGTTTTCATACCCAAAGCCGGGAAATACTCTCATGTCATTCCAAAAGACCTCAGACCTATTAGATAGAGAGATAGATAGATAGATTCTTTATTTTTTCATCATAAAGTTTACAAATTGGTATACTTAAGAATAATGGCAATACTGCCGTCTGCCTGAGATGACATTTCATAATATGATTTAAAAATAAAAGAAATAATAAAAAGCAAAAATTTTAAAATATAAAGAAAAGGAAAAAAGAAAAAATGTTTAACAAAAGCTATGAAGAAATATTATTATATAAAACAATGCTATCAATTTTAACGTGATTTGAAACACAAAATATTATACAATTTGGTTAATTTGATTAGCTGTTTATACAAAATTTTATCAATTTTCACGAAGGGTCAGTCACCTTGTCGAGAGTACCATTCCTTCTGAATTGTGCCGGTGTGGAGGCTTAAGGATGCGGATTCAACGGGCTACAATGTCGACGACCTCCGTCGTCAGAAGGGTCACCCATGGCAGGCTGGCCGTTGAATCAGCATCTACTAAGAACTGCCCATAGGACATTCCGTCCGATCCCACCCCCCCTACCCCCATCCTTTCCCTCCCCTAGTTCCCTCTCACTCTCCTTTCTTGTTCCTCTCACTCTCATTTCCTCTCAATCTCCCCTCCTTTATCCACTGGGCTGGACTTAAGGTGTCACTCGACCCGTGCCGATAGTCAGCCTGGCTGAGGGCCCAGTTTAATAAATAGCTCAGTCGCGAACGGAGTATCCGGATACCTGGCGACCTCCGGATCAGCTTGCCTTATCTGTACAATGCGGATCTCTGTACAGACGGACCTTCCTTTCTCCGCTACTCGTGGGAACATAATAATGAACAAAAAACAACAAAAACAAAAACAAAATATTAAGGCCGGTATCCCTTTAAAACCGGACGGTAGTACGGCGACGAAGCTGTCTACCGGATATGCTCATATGGCAGCTGATAGCGGAACTGTGGATAATCGTGGTTCCTCCGTCAGTACTTGCGAGCAAAACAAAAATCCTTCCAGCAGAAGCAGGACTGTGCATAATGGTCCCACCTCTGCTGGCAGCACCCCCCCAGGCAGTGCTCCTAAGCTGCCCCCTGGTATCACCCCTGTTACACTTGTCAGGGGCAAGACTGTGGAAATGCATGGTCCTTCCACTGGCAGTATACGCACGGATGCTACCAAATACAAACACCTTCCTAGTGTTAGTGGGACTGTGCAACATGGTCCGGCTTCCACTGGCGCGTCTTGCAGTAGAGGAGCTCCTCACCGCAACCCCTCCAAGTTGCATTACAAAAACAGACGCAATGCCAATCGTATAATTGGCTCCATCGGCGCTATCCCTGAGATAGATAGATCCCCTGCACAGATCAGCAGACTAGCCTGGGCACAAAACATCATTTCAGGTGACGACAAGACCAGCGGAGACATTGCGTCAAAGCGACAGAGATCGGTGGAGGAGGTCGCTTCGGCCTCCAAGCGCCTGAGGATGCACAACACCAGCATTCCTCCTAACGCGTCCATCGTTAAACCTCACAAGTCTTTCAGCGATGTCCTCAAAAAAGGAATTGTGGTTGCAGTCATCGACCGCAGTGACGCCGACGGCAGGATCTCACTTGAACGGTGGGATCTCATCATGCTCACCCTACTCGAAAACTTCGCCGACTTTTATAAGGACATCCCCGGACCACCGCCAATAATTCACGATGGCGGTTGGCATCAGGGCCGCGTAAAACTCATCGCCAGCGATGATCAACGATCAATGGATCTTTACAAGCTCGAGATCAATAAGCTTGGTGAGCTATGGCCAGGGGCCAAGCTGGTGGTTGTTGCGAGAGAGGATATCCCCTGCCGACCTAGATCGCGTGCCTGGATCCCAGTGAGCCCTTCATCCCCTGAAAGAATTCTCCATCTGATCAAAATCAGCAATCCATCCCTTCCGACTCATGATTGGAAGGTCGCTAAACTGGAGGAACAAAGGGGTTCCTACCGATGTGCTGTCATTGTCATCAATCAGGAATCCCTTGCTCTTCTGGCGGCGACTGCGGGCGTGATTCGGTTCGGATGGAACGACATCACGCTGAGAGTTTACAAGAAGGACGATGTAGACGCTGACAAGCGACCTCATCATCCCTCGGAAACTGTTGTGTCGGGTGTTAGCGCACCTGTCGCCTTCCCCCCCCTTAGAGGTTGACATTCCCGAGCCCTCTACAGAACCTACCACGTCTTCAATCCCTGTGATCGACTCTCAGTCGGTCATGGAGACGGACGAAATTCCTGACAAGGATCTTCTGAGGGACGACGAGCTCCTGAGTTCGTCCTCTGTATTGGAAGACATGTCCAGCAAGGATCTTCTGAGTGAGGATGAGCTTCTCAGCTCGTCCTCTGAATTGGAGGACCTCAACAACACAGTGGTGGGGGTTTCTCTGCAAGATTGTAGCAACAATGCTGCAGATCATACAGATTAACCTCCAACACTCCATTAAGGCTTCGGCCGCCCTTATTCTCCGGTTAACAAAAACTGGAGAAGACTTAGTCTTGGTCCAAGAGCCCTGGCTTGTCAACAACCTGGTTCGTGGACTTAAGACCCCTGGATACTACCCACTATATGTGTCCGACAAAGGTAAACCTAGATCGTGCATATTGGTGAAGAGTACTCTTAATGCATATTTGCTCCCTAATTTCAGCGATCGAGATACGACGGCTGTCAAACTAGAGACTGCTGGTGGCATATACTGGTTGGCATCAGCGTATCTTTCCCACGACAACATGGGACCTCTCCCTGGTGGTAACCTGGAGAGCTTTATCGCGGAAGCAGAGAGGCGAAAAGCTGCACTCATCGTCGGATGCGACGCCAACGCGCATCACACTGCATGGGGCAGCACTGATATTAACAATAGGGGTGAGTCGCTTTATGAATATATTTTAAGAACTAACCTCATTGTGTGCAACACGGGTAATGAACCCACCTTCATAACTAAAAATCGGCAAGAAGTCTTAGACATTACTCTTGTCTCCGTAAGCATCCTCAAAACGATATCGAGTTGGAAAGTTTCGGCTGACCATTCTTTCTCCGACCACCGATATCTCACTTTCAATCTTGACAACGCGGACACCCCTCGCCAATCAGCATTCCGAAACCCTCGGAAAACAGACTGGCCCAAATACAGGGATATTATGCGTGAACATATTACCTCTGAACTATTAAGTCCCCCTTGCAATCCTAGCGAGCTTGACGACAAGGTTAATAAGCTCACCAGGGCTTTTAATCTAGCGATGGCTGCTTCCTGCCCCCTCATACTACCCAGGGGGAAAAAGAAGCCTCACTGGTGGTTACCTGTATTAGGACCACTGAGAAATGATTGCAGGAGACTTTTCAATTGCGCCAAAAGCTCAAGATCCAACACTGACTGGGACTCCTATAAGACTTCCCTCAAAATATATAAAAAAGAACTTAGGAGAGCCAAAAGATCATCGTGGAGACTCTTCTGTGGCAAAATAGAAGAATCCTCGGAGGCATCAAGGCTAAGAAAAATCCTTGCTTCAAATCCAACTATGCCCAGCTGCCTAAAGAAAGCAGATGGCTCGTGGACTACATCTAGCGAGGAATCGCTCAATCTGCTACTTGATACACATTTCCCAGGTAGCTCTAATATTACCGATCATAGCAACCTAAACAGGTCACCTATGTTTTCACAGGTAACAAATTCTCAGTGTCAGAGTCTGATAACTAGGGACAAGCTTCTTTGGGCGCTACAAAGCTTCAAGCCCTTCAAGTCTGCAGGACCTGACGGCATAATACCAGCTGAACTTCAGATGACTTCGGATATCATCCTTCCAACTCTGGAGATGATTCTGACAAGTTGCTTAAAGCTGATCCACATTCCTCAGGCTTGGAGAGAAGTAAAAGTGGTTTTCATACCCACAGTAGGCAAATACTCCCATGTTAATCCCAAAGACCTCAGACCTATCAGTCTATCATCTTTCCTCCTCAAAACACTGGAGCGTCTGATTGATATCCATCTTCGTATGAACATTAACCCGCAACTGCTGTCTGCGGCCCAACACGCGTACAATAAGGGTAAATCGGTGGAAACCGCCCTTCACTCCTTGGTACACACTATTGAATACTCCCTCTACCACAAGGAATACACTATGGTTGCTTTCCTAGACATAGAAGGCGCTTTCAACAACGTAAACACATCTGCAATCGCAAATGCCCTGACAGAACTGAATGTGAATGGCTCGCTTGGGGAACTGATCAATCTTTTGCTCTCAAGCAGGATTATCAATTCAAAACTGGGCGATTCATCCGCTAGGAGGTCTGTCAGTAGGGGTACGCCACAAGGTGGTGTCCTTTCCCCCCTTCTGTGGAACTTGGTGGTGAATAAACTACTGACATGCCTGGAGGGGGAGGGTTGCAGGGCGATTGCGTATGCGGATGACGTTGCTATTGCCGTCTCAGGGAAATACCTCAACACCCTAAAAGAGCTACTTCAAAATGCTCTCAATAAGCTGACAAGTTGGGCAAGAAGATGTGGGTTGGGGGTTAACCCTCATAAAACCGAACTTGTCCTCTTCTCCAGGAAATATAAAATCCCTCACATCGATCCTCCTTCCATTAACGGTACGAGCTTAACATTTTCCGATGAAGCCAAATTCCTCGGTCTTATCTTCGATAGGAAGTTAAGCTGGAAACCCAACTTACAAGAAAGAGTAAAAAAAGCGACAGTAGCACTTTTCTCTTGCAAAAAAGCCATCGGTAATAAGTGGGGCCTTCAGCCCCGCATATCTCACTGGCTATACGTTTCGGTAGTTAGACCGATTCTGACATACGGGGCGGTTGTCTGGTGGACTGCTCTTGATAAAGCGGTAAACCGAGATAAGCTAAGCAAGGTGCAACGTACAGCTTGTCTGTGTATCAGCGGAGCACTCCGTACGACCCCCTCCGCCGCACTAGACATCTTACTGCATCTGACACCCCTGGATATTTTTAGCAGGCAGATGGCTGCCTGCTCCGCTGTCCGCCTAAAAGCCACCTCACAGTGGATCAATTCGAACATTGGCCACTCTATCATTTTGGACTCACTTGGGTCCGTACCTAGAAACATCGACTACACCACACCCCAACTACAGTTCGAAAAGAAGTTCCAAATCACTATCCCCACCAGATCATTCTGGGAGGATGCTGGTTGCACGGAAGTTAAATCGATCCACTTTTACACCGACGGATCAAAAACTAACGAGGGGGTAGGTGGGGGTGTTTACTCAGAAAGACTAAATATCAGTCTCTCCTTCCGTCTTCCTGATCATTGTAGCGTGTTCCAGGCGGAAATCATGGCGATTAAGGAAGTCCTGTCGTGGCTGAAGAGAAATGTGATATCCGCTAAGGATATCTGAATTTTCTCGGATAGTCAAGCCGCGCTAAAATCCCTGGACTCAGTCTCTCACAATTCCACCGTAGCCTTAGACTGCCATTCATCTCTGCAAGAGATGGCAGAGCAGTTCAATATTCACCTTTGTTGGGTGCCGGGGCATAGAGACATCCCAGGGAATTGTAGGGCAGACGAACTCGCCAAAAACGGAACCACATTACCTCTTCTACCTGAGAAAGGTTTTTTAGGTATGCCTATTGCTACTTGCAAACTTATGTTCAAGCTATCCGCAGTCGAGAGTACAAACCTCAGGTGGACAGGTAGTGATACATGTCTAGCGACTAAGGAGATCTGGCCAAAGCTGGATCTGCGACGCTCTTTGAGTTTGATCTCACTCAACAGACTGCACATTGGCTCTGTCATAGGTGTCATCACAGGACACTGTCTAATAGGCAGGCACGCATCAAGGCTTGGCGTTTACTCAAACGACTTCTGCAGAAGCTGCAGGGATGAGGAGGAGGAGGAGACTACGTCTCATCTCCTCTGCACATGTCCTGCACTCTCCCATAAAAGAAATCTCTACCTAGGAGCCTTCTTCGTCAACGAACTCAGTGACTTAGCTAATACAGATGTTAGACGTCTATCGCGCTTCATTAGAAGCTCCAAATGGTTTTAGCGAGTAGGGGTCGAAACTCCCGATCCATGTGGCATCACAACGGACCTCATTGGTCTAAGTGTGTTGGCTTTTTGCTAACAGCCACTTCAACCTAACCTAACCTAACGTGATTTGAAACACAAAATAATACACAATTTGGTTAGAAATAGCTGTTTATACAATATTATCAATTTTAACGTGATTTGAAACACAAAAGAGATATTATCAAATTTAGTATGATCAGAAACAAAACAATAAATAGTTAGGTATAAAATTTGGTCAAAACTGCAATAAGTGGGTAATCGACTAAGTTTAATATGTGAAACTGTTACGGTAAGAAAGAGCATGTTGGCAATATTTAAAGAGGCTGAGCCAGCCCATTGCTCCATTTAAAATTTCAAAAAGTTTGTCCAAAGATATAAAACTTTCCCGAAAATGCAACCGGCGAATTTCTTGTAGAATAGGACAAGCAGCAACGAAATGGTATATATCTTCATTCACTCTTCCGTTACATAGATCACATAGCTGGGGCAAGTCTGATCGATGAGGTATAAAATTCAAATTTAAAATTTCAACTCTTGCTCTAAAAATAATACCTATAACCGAGGCTGAAAATTCATTACTAAAGTAAGAGACTTCCGAGGGCAGTTCATGGTTTAAATGACTATAAATAGCTCTTGAAGTAGATGAAGATGATCTGGAAAGGTTATCCAGAAACATTTTGTGATCCACCTTAGCAATCACATCAGAAAACTGAGCCTGCCAATCGGTCACATTAGTTTCTGTTAAGTTTAAACTTGTTTCGTAAGATAAAGCTAGTTCGTTCCAGTTTTTAAACGGGGAAGCATTCACTCGAAGTAATTTTCTTAAGATGATTTTGTAAAGACAAGTTTCACTTCTTTTCATCAATCTAGTAATGAAGTTCGCATTTGCCTTCAAATTTTGTATATATATAGGGACTATTCCAGACCTATTAGTCTATCATCATTCCTCCTTAAAACGCTGGAGCGACTGATTGATATCCATCTTCGTACCAATATGAATACGCAACTTCTGTCTGCGGCTCAACATGCGTACTGTAAAGGGAAGTCGGTTGAAACCGCCCTTCATTCTCTGGTACGCACTATTGAATATCCCCTCCACCACAAGGAGTACACTATGGTTGGGGTTGCTTTCCTAGATATAGAAGGCGCCTTAAACAATGTCAACACATCTGCAATCCCAAATGCACTAACAGAACTGAATGTGGATGGTTCGCTTGGTGAATTGATGAATCTACTGCTCACAAGTCGGACTATCAACTCAAAACTGGGCGATACATCTGCCAGCAGGTCTGTCAATAGAGGTACGCCGCAAGGCAGAGAGTGTTGTTTGTTCAAAATATTTGTGAATAAGCGAAATTACCATTCTTAGAACGAGGCAAATCATGAGTTTCAATCACATTCACAAAAGTGCATGATCTTCACGTACTATTTTATTGAAAAATAAGGCCGAAACTCGCGTTACAGTCAATGACCAACATTTCTTTTAAGCTATCAGTGATTATTTCTTCAAAAATCTGGACGACATTAAGCCGGACTATTGTTAAGAAAAGTGCAATGGAGTAGGTTAGGTTATAAATTAGAATAAGTTTATTTGAAGTAATTCAATAGATGACGTTTCTCAATGTTTACAATGTTTAATGAATGTATTCAGTGATAGTTTTTCATTTTCAACACCTTCCCTGAAGAACTATTCAATTTTAATTTATAAAAAAATTAACAATGAAATCTGAATTTAACAATGTAAATATAATCTGAAAGTTATTTAACTATAATTCATTTAAACAAAATATGAAAAGTATTTAAAAATATACATATTTATATGTTATGAAGTAGGTACTATGTATGTTACTAAATAAAGTCCATTGAAAATATACAAAAGTATTTTATCTATTATTTTAAACCAAAATTGTTAGTAAGATAAATTTGTTTTGCAGCAGGTACACCTTTTGTGAGGATATCTGCCAACATCTGATTTGTTGGAAGGTAGTGCAGTTTGATTTCTGAACTCACTAACTTTTCGCGAATAAATTTTGCTTTGATATCAACATGCTTTGTTCTGGGCGAATAAGAGTTATTTGTAGCGATGTGGATATTACTCTTGCTGTCGCAATGAAGTACCATGGTTTTAGGTTTATCAGGAGATAGCTCACCTTCCAGGCGTTTAAGCCAGACAGACTCTTGGATAGCAGCAAAAACTGACATTACCTCAGCTTCGGTTGAAGATAGCGCTACGGTTCGTTGACGTTTTGTGGCCCATGATATAGCACCTGATTGGAATGTAAACACATACGCAGTTGGAGAGCGCCTGGCATCCATATCACCAGCCCAGTCTGCATCACAGAACCCAGCCATATCACATGCTTCCTTCTGATAGACAATACCTTTGTCAATCAAAGCAGATATCGCGGCGTGTAATTTCAGCAGCAAATAGCAAACAGCCTATTGCCTGCATATAAGGAACATCCTTCATTCGTTGTTTTCCATTTTCATCTTTGGGGCACATATCTGAAGACAGCTTTTGATTAAGGTCTACCGGCGTGGAGATAGGGTTGCAGTCATCCATGTTAAAGCGTCTCAAAATATCTGAAATATACTGAGATTGATCGATTTTTAAGAACGACTTACTTCACTGGATCCTTATGCCCAAAACTGATGTGGCTTCGCCCATATCCCTCATTTTGAAGTTTTTTGACAGCTCATCTTTCAAATTATTCACCAGATCAAGTGAGTTCGAAAAAATTAGGACATCATCGACATAAATGGCAATGAATAACATCTGCTCTCTAGAATGTCGAAAATATATGCACTGATCGACATCGCTGCGCCTCAAGCCCATATTTATCAGAATATGATTGAGCTTCTCATTCCACACTCTACTGGATTGCTTGAGTCCATAAAGAGATTTACGCAGCTTACATACTCGATCGGAACCATCTTCAAAACAGCTTGGCTGAGTCATATAAATGTCTTCTTTTAACTCGCCCTTTAAAAATGCCGTTACAGCATCCATCTGATGCACAAGAAAATCATGTCTTGCCGCTAAGGCCAACAAATAGCGGATTGATGTGTACCGCACTACAGGTGCAAAGGTTTCCGTGTAGTCAATCCCTTTCTGCTGACAAAAACCTTTCACGACCAACCTTGCCTTCCGACGAATGGGTTTACCTTCAGTGTCAAATTTTGTTTTGAACACCCATTTCGAACTAATCTCCTTCTTACCAGGCGGCAACTCAGTTGAGGTCTAGGTTTCATTTAAAAGCAATGAGTCAAACTCTTCTTGCATCGCGTTTCTCCAGAGTTTAGCATCACAACTCGACAAAGCTTCTTTGGGACTTCCAGGATCGCTGCAAATTAGATCTGTTGCTACAAAATTGTAGTTTATCCTTTGCAGAGTCATAATTCGTTCAGAACGCCGCATCATGTCTTCATCTTCTATAGTGACATCTTCATCCGGAACAAATGTTTGGTCATCAGCATTATCATAGTCTGAATAATCGCTCATAATAGAATCATGAATGGATGAAGCTTCAGGGGGTTCAGCTTTTAAACTAGACGTTGGCAATTCTCGTAACACCTCTTCCCCTGAATTGACAATGGAGGTATCTTCATCGTCCGAGAGGTCAACTAAGGGTGAAACAAAAGTATTAATATTGTTTTTGTCATTGGAAGTTACCTTGCTATCTGATTCCATGAATATGACATCTCGACTTGTTATTATTTTCTGCGTCAAAGGATTAAACAATCGATAAGCTTTCGATTCTGTACTGTACCCAAGTAGAATACACTCTACTGATTTTGCTTCCAATTTTGTCCGCTTTTCTTTTGGAACGTGCGCCATTGCTTTGCAGCCAAAGATACGAAGATACGAAGGTTGTCTGGCTTTCGTCTTGACCAAATTTCTTCTGGTGAACAATCGTTGTTTCTACATAGTACCCGACTCATTAAGAAGGCTGCAGTTGTGGCCCCTTCTGTCCAGAACTTGTTGTTCAAACCGGAATCCAACAGCATACAACGCACTCTTTCATTTATAGTGCGGTTGATACGTTCCGCAACGCCATTCAGCAGTTTTTTGGTGTAAGATACCATTATTTTTCAAAAAACTTTGGAACACAGTTCCGGTGTACTCAGTGCCGTTGTCGGTACGGAGTACTTTGATTTTCGTTGAGCACTGATTTTCAACAAGGTTCTTGAACCTTACAAACTCGCCAAACACATCCGATTTGTGCTTAATGGGCACCACAAACACTATGCGACTAAAGTCGTCGACGAATGTGACCAAAAATCTCGCTCCAGAAAATGATCTTGACTTCAGCGGACCCATGACATCAGAATGAACTAGTTCAAGAAGACTATTTGCACGAGTTCCAGTGTCTTTAAAAGGTGCGCGAGTTTGTTTACCTTTAATGCAAACAATGCATTTTTCATCATTTCCCGCAGAGAATTTGACACCCCATGAAGATTTCATTACTTTGATTAGGTTCTTAGCACAAATATAGCCTACGATGCCACAAATCATATGTACTCGCCACTGACAGTGCTTGTTCGCTATGTGCTGGCACTTTCATAGGTTGACAATTTAGACGATACAAATCATTTATAGCACTTGCTGTTGCAAATAAATTGCTTTCATCATCATAGATTTTACAAATGTCATGCTCAAACACCACTTTGTTGCCATTTTTTGTCATCTGACGAACTGAAAGAAGATTAGCACATAGTTCAGGCAAGTATTCGACGTTTTTTAACACTGCATTGAACTTTTTATTTTCCAAGGTTAATTTCACGTCACCAGAACACTTCACAGACATTTTGTGATTATTTGCAACAATGACTTCTTTGTTTGTGACCGACTGTTTTTTATTAAACAGCAAATTTTCTTCACTCGTCATATGAGTCGTAGCTCCTGAATCAACAAACCAGTCTGAAGAGCTTTTGTTGTTGACAAAGAGAGAAGCAAATATAATACTTTATCTCTGCTATTCTTCTCGCTGCTATTGCTTAACTTCTTGTTTCTATTCGGGCAAGATTTGCTAAAGTGACCAACCTGCTTACACGTATGACAACGATACCTGGCTGGAGATGCTTTCTTTTTTGTGTAAAGTGCGCTATCAGTACCTTTCTTATCGAACTTTACATCTTGGAGCAGCAAGTTTTTCACAACGTCCACGGTAAGCTCCGTTTTGGAGTTTTCCACTGCCAAAACCAGTGCCCGAAAGTCATCAGGCAGACCAGCGAGCATTAGAGATGCTGTTAATTCGTCGTCAATTAGCCCTATTGTGAGTTTCGCGTGAACAAGATTCCACCCGAAAAAAAATCCCTTTTTTCTTTTCGCCTATTGTGAATTTCGGGCGAAAAAAAATGTCATGTTCGAAAGATTCCCCTTATTGGCAGCTCTCAATTCGGGCGGAATTAAACGTCATTCAGAGCTAAATGTTCACTTATTTTTTTGGGGCGAACACGATTTTAATTAATAGTTTTGGACCGACCAAAAACGGTACGTGCGAAAAAAGGCTGCTACAAATAAAATAAATGGACAGATATTTGTTTGTTTGTTGATAGCATGTATTTAGTCTCGTCCTAATTTAGGTACTTTAAGACCAACCAATTTTTCCTGTTATTCAATCGCCGAAAATGCCATCTCCATGTAGAGCTCTTGACGATGAATGCTATCATATGCGGCCTTAAAGTCAATGAAAAGATGATAAGTCTCGACTTGAAATTTGTTGGTCCTTTTTGATATCCACAATCTGCAAAAACAACGTAAACAAGCTGCGAGTTTCACGATGGGTGGAATGGCTTATTTTTGTTTGGACTGGAAAGCATATCCAGCAAATATTGGAATGCTATTTTATAAACTCTTAAAATATGCACAGTATTTATTAAAAAAACACTAAACAATTGGAACTTAACTCAAAGCGACTGATGTCCCTGCGCCGTTAAATGTTTATATTTTTGCCTTTATTTCATTTGGGGTTTTTTTCCGAATAACTAGTTCTTAAGTATTTTATTCTTAAGAACCGCAGTACTACGCAATGCAATTTAATACAAAATATTCTTAACTTCCCTATTTCTTTTTTGCATTTAATTTATTTGGCACTTTGTATTTTAAAGCTGTCAAAACACAAATTAGGTGTGTTCGTCTGTGTTCGAAATGTCACTGTCGATTCGAAGTGAAATATCATTCGGGCGAAACTCACAATAGCTTTTAAAATTCCGGGCCGACAGAATTTCACCAGGCGAAATATTTTCCGGGCGAAACTCACAATAAGGCTGAATATTTAAGCCGGCGTTTTGAACTTTGAGTGACGTAAGAACCATCGTATTGATATACTCTTGCATGGATTCGCAGTCGTCTAACTTGAGTTGTACCAATTGCTTTAGCAATTCAACTTTTCTCGTTAAACCACTGTCATCATAGGCTGAAACTAGAGCATGCCATGCATCTTTTGCCACAGTACAAGTTGCGATATGTGCGAAGTTACTTAGCTCAATTATTAAGGTTATTTCAGCTAATGCACGCTCATTCAATTCCAACTCTTTCTCATTCCGATCTATTTCGATTATCTTCCAGCAGTTCCTTATAACCAGGTATGACTTCGCGTTCGCAGTTCGCTTCCATGTGTCGAAGTTTTCTCGACCGCGCAGCTTCTCGAATGGAAATGAGATCGATTTCTTACCTATCAGTATACAAATCGGCAAAAGACTATTGAATCGTGTACAATTATTTACAAAAAAAATACTTTGTTTTATGAAACAACTATTAAAATTTCTAATTGCACATTTATTTAATTGAAATATTAATTGAAACTAATTTAAATCGTGACTTTAAAGGCCCATAACCTGTTAAGAAAAGTGCAACGGAGTAGGTTATAAATTAGAATAAGTTTATTTGAAGTAATTCAATAGATGACGTTTCTCAATGTTAACAGTGTTTAATGAATGTATTCAGTGATGGTTTTTCATTTTCAACAACTATACATATGTGTATGTCCAGCAGGCCATCGAAATGCTCGAAAGAGTGGCTCAAAATCTAACCGACAGGATGCGTTTCTTCAGAAGGTGCCGATGAGACAATTTGTCGACTAATTCCAACGCGACTGAGGGAGGAAATCATGTCTTTAGGCGATTTTGATATTCAGCTGAGCCTAGCGACACATTTAACGTCTTAAAACTATTCAACAAGTGTGCGTACAAATGCATGGGTGTCGTAAAAGGACGATCAAATTTTAATCAATAATAGAAGGTCTTTAAAATTCTGAATCATACAAATGCAATAACGCCAGCATTTTATTGGCCTCCGCAAAACATTAGTCCGAAACCTACTGCCGATGTTTATTGAGGTCAACCCGACGGACCCCACAGGCTGACCTTTAGGAAGGGTGGGTTATGGCCTTTTTGATAATGAGGGACGTTGAGGGAGAAGCAGATGCTGTGTAATTCTAACATAAGAGTGAACAACATTATTCTGTACAATAAGACATATATTCGGGGACTTAAAATGAGTTGCGACTTACTGACTTACTGATAAAATGAGTCTTTTGTCGTTGGAAGTCTACAATCGTATGAGCTTAAGATAGGGTGTGTAGTTTTACTACAGGGCATATTCTGCCATCTTAAGGACCAGTTTTAAAGATCTATTAAAAAAAACTCATAGATTCTTCGTTTTTTTAGCTGCAACACTCTTACCTCGGCAAAGAACTCGACAAGCCCATGTCCCAAAATTAAAATCAGAAAACAGAGATACATGGTAAAGGTTATTGGATTGGCTTGTGGTGCAGGTTCAATCTTAACTAAACGAGGGCGAGATGGTTAGATGTGGGCGCAGTCCTTTTTTAATGGCTCACCTCTTGCTAACGTCCGTTATTAAAGTTCTTATGAGACGCTCTACAAATTTTCCATTTCAAATCAGCGTTAACGAATAGGTCCCTACATTTGTGCCGTAAATACTCGTACTATTGTGCATACGCGAATAGTTTGTGGAAAACTACGCCATAGGTCCGGTGTGGAATATTTGAGCCAAAAATATAAATGTTTATATTGTTGCATGTTTGCTCAAACTGTGACATTCAGTATCAATAAGTCAACTTGCAGGGCCATCTAGTCGAGAGCCATATAACCATATAAGATAATCGATATTTGGCAGCATTTGAGAAGCAGTTTGAGTAGCTGTGTGATAGTAAGTACATCTGTTGTTCTCGGGCTTCCTGAACTCAACGAATCTGGAAGTTTCGGTGGGTGTCACTGGGAGATATAAGGTCCGTTCGCGTACTTTATGTGTAGGACAATGAAAAGTGTCAAATCTCCAAAATCGAGAGAGAATCCTGTCATTTCTAAGAAAAGTACGCGAACGCTTATGTGTAAAAAGTTGAAAAAACATCTTCATTTCATCATTTGACAGTTTTCATTTTCTTACCAGCTGAAATTCTGTGTGAAGAAAAATTAACGAAAGTACACTTTTCTTTCGTTCATCTTTTTACCATTTTCTCAGTACGCGAACGCGTTTGTGTAATTTTGCACGAAAGTTTATATAAATTTACGTTTGCATATTAGTTCGCGAACGGACCTATAAATAGGTGCGGTAAATAGGAACCGCGATAAAGAAGTTCGATAGATGACAGTAGTGAAAAGTATAGAGAAAAAGTGGAAGTATTGAATAAGAGAAAAGTGATTGTTTATGTAATGTGATTAATTGTGAAAGTGAATTGTTGGATTAAATAAGTGAATTATTAGAATAATAATCAAGAATTAAAAGACATTGGAAGAGAACTAATAAAGATTAATTATATAGAACTACGTTTTATCTTTTCGAATCCTAGCCTGGATATAACAATATATAGGATGTACATAAAGCCTAGGGCGATAATTATCTCCGCTAAAGTTAGCGTAAATTGGCTAAGTTGTTGTTGTATTTAACATACGAATATGAATAAGCTTTTTTACGCTTGATACACCTATAGTCAGGTAATGAAGGCAGTTCCTAAAGGTGAGGTTCTTCGACAACTAAATTTTGAAGGGACCACAAAAGTATCTAAGCCGAAAAAATAACATTTATTTATCTATTCTTTCTTAACTTTTGACTGGAAACTTCATTTGCCTGAATCCACAGCTTCAGTTCGTCAGAAACTGGTGGTGCGGTCTGTCCCTCTGGGAACTTCTTTAACATTTCATTTGCATAGCAATTCAAAAGGCAAAGTTTAGACATTACAATAGACCTTACGAAACCATCACACAAAGTAATAAATTTGTGTTCCATGTAGATGACTTTATCGTCCCACCAAATAAGTCGTGTGTCAATTTTATATAGATGGAATAATTTGATTGAACGCCTGTAGCGAGCACTTGAAGCTCCCAGAACGGCGCTACCACCTACTTTGCTTATTTCATCATACAATCCAGTAACGCTGTAAAAATGATAGCGTGCAAAGTCCAGCTCCCGCAGGTAACGTGCAGTACTCATATGGTCAATGAAAATGCCTACATCGTGAGTGGTGCAAATTGCTAAAAAAAATAAGTAAGTTGCCCAACTGTCATTTCAATCTTTAAAAATAGTTTACCATAGATTGTAGTTTTTTCGTTAATTTTTCGCCGTTTTTGAAGGTATCGACCGCCATATACAGTTGGTATTATCTTAATGAAGTAATTGACATCAAAAAAAATGTATAGGAGCAGCAATATTACAGCTACGTACATACTTTAATCTGCAAGACCTAAAATCGAAATTTTAATGATTTTGTATTCATGGTTTTTTTGCGGAGATACTATAGCTAGGTTTTTAGCAAGTACAATGTAGTACAGTGTCAATTTCGAATATAAACTGATTCTTGAATAAAACAAATTATTTACGCAAATACTATACTTTCAGTGTATCGGCAGGTGCCTTCTTTTTTAAATCAACCGGGTACTCTAAAAACAAGAATAATTACCTTATCTTAAAAAAACATAAATTAAATGGTTACACACAAAATTTTAGTTAAAAATATAATGTCCAAGCCAAGGCTACACTAAGTATCAGACCAGAGGTCATGTGCTCCTTCACACTAGAAACTAATTTGAAATAATATCTAAGTCATTCATTTCATTGACAGTGAATTATTTTTTTGATGTGAAATTAGTGCTAAAGAGCTTTCTTTTAAAAGCTTTTATTTTAGTAATTCACCACTCGTAGGGTTACCATGTAATGTGAGCTGTAGATTGTTTTTGAATGACGGAGGTGCTTTGTGTGCGCATTTCAAAAGCACTTGGAAAGACATGTTATATTAGCTGCATTTTATTATCATCCAGATGACGTTTAGAAAAGTGCTTACTATTGTACTCAATTCAGTACTATGTACACTGCTCGAGTACACAAGTGCAACATTTTATTTAGATTTCTTTACTATTTGCCAAATTCTTGTAAAATCTGACTGTAAGTTCGGATATCAAATTCATCAATAACAAGTGGGATTTCATACACGCAACATAGCATATAGCCATTCAAATAAGGATCTCTAATTATACAATATTCTACTCGTAAGTTTCTAACATACCTTAATATTGCCCGTAGAACCCTAAAAGTTACTATATTTATGATCAGCATCGATAGTAATGTCGATCTAGCCATGTCCGTCCGTCCGTCCGTCCGTCGGCAAAAATTGGGCCTTTAAACTGGACCTTGAGTGCTGAAATTTTAACCATATACTCTCTAGGTCCCGAAATAATCAAGTTTAGGAATTTTTGAAATCCGCCCACAGACACGCCCACAAACTCAAAAAAACAAATTTTTCGAAAAAACCGAATTTTGAGCTAGAAAGCTGTAAAACTTCTTTACGCACGCTTGACTTGGAGAGTAAGCTGGTGAATGCGACACGGAAGTGTAGACCATTGTAGACTTCCGGCGTAACGGAAGTGTAGACAAAAGTAGACTTCCGTTACAACCCATACAATTTAGTCGACGGAAAGGTTCGTGGAATGGGTAAACACCCTTAAATCTCCTCAATAGAGCGCAATACTAAGCTCATCATCTATCCAAACAAATCCAAAGGAGAAAGCTATATCTAAGTTGCCGTCAGATGGAATTTACCGGAAGTGAGTAAAGTCATTGCGTCCATGAATCGCAGTTCATTAGTTGGAAATATAGAGCGTCACCGTCATCGTCAGATTTTCAGGTCGGACGGAAAAAAATGTATAATATAGACTCTCCAGGGGCCCTTGATGCGCATGTGTAAATATTTTCAAAATTCGCCCACTCACACGCCCACAATGCAAAAAATAAACACAGTTTGAGTTAGGGAGCTGAAATTTATAATATAGACTCTCCAGGGGCCCTTGATGCTCATGTGTAAATATTTTCAAAATTCGCCCACTGACACGCCCACAATGTAAAAAAACCAAAGTTTGAGCTAGGGAGCTGAAATTTATAATATAGACTCTCCAGGGGCTCTTGATGCGCATGTGTAAATATTTTCAAAATTTGCCCACTGACACGCCCACAATTCACAAAAAACCAAAGTTTGAGATAGGGAGCTGAAATTTATAATATGGACTCTCCAGAGGCCCTTGATGCGCATGTGTAAATATTTTCAAAATTCGCCCACTACACGCCCAAAATTTAAAAAAAAAACCAAAGTTTGAGATAGGGAGCTGAAATTTATAATATAGACTCTTCAGGGGTCCTTGATGTGCATGTGTAACTATTTTCAAAATTCGCCCACTGACACGCCCACAATTCACAAAAAAACCAAAGTTTGAGATGGGAGCTGAAATTTATAATATAGACTCTCCAGAGGCCCTTGATGCGCATGTGTAAATATTTTCAAAATTCGCCCAGTGACACGCCCACAATTCACAAAAAACCAAAGTTTGAGATAGGGAGCTGAAATTTATAATATAGACTCTCCAGAGGCCCTTGATGCGCATGTGTAAATATTTTCAAAATTCGCCCGCTGACACGCCCACAATTCACAAAAAACCAAAGTTTAAGATAGGGAGCTGAAATTTATAATATAGACTCTCCAGAGGCCCTTGATGCGCATGTGTAAATATTTCCAAAATTCGCCCACGCCCACAATTTAAAAAAAAAAACAAAGTTTGAGCTAGGGGGCTGAAATTTATAATATAGACTCTCCAGGGGCCCTTGATGCGCATGTGTAAATATTTTCAAAATTCGCCCACTGACACGCCCACAATTCACAAAAAACCAAAGTTTGAGATAGGGAGCTGAAATTTATAATATAGACTCTCCAGAGGCACTTGATGCGCATTTGTAAATATTTTCAAAATTCGCCCACTACACGCCCAAAATTAAAAAAAAAAACCAAAGTTTGAGATAGGGAGCTGAAATTTATAATATAGACTCTCCAGGGGTCCTTGATGTGCATGTGTAAATATTTTCAAAATTCGCCCACTGACACGCCCACAATTCACAAAAAAACCAAAGTTTGAGATGGGAGCTGAAATTTATAATATAGACTCTCCAGAGGCCCTTGATGCGCATGTGTAAATATTTTCAAAATTCGCCCACTACACGCCCAAAATTTAAAAAAAAAACCAAAGTTTGAGATAGGGAGCTGAAATTTATAATATAGACTCTTCAGGGGTCCTTGATGTGCATGTGTAACTATTTTCAAAATTCGCCCACTGACACGCCCACAATTCACAAAAAAACCAAAGTTTGAGATGGGAGCTGAAATTTATAATATAGACTCTCCAGAGGCCCTTGATGCGCATGTGTAAATATTTTCAAAATTCGCCCACTGACACGCCCACAATTCACAAAAAACCAAAGTTTGAGATAGGGAGCTGAAATTTATAATATAGACTCTCCAGAGGCCCTTGATGCGCATGTGTAAATATTTTCAAAATTCGCCCACTACACGCCCAAAATTAAAAAAAAAAACAAAGTTTGAGCTAGGGAGCTGAAATTTATAATATAGACTCTCCAGGGGCCCTTGATGCTCGTGTGTAAATATTTTCAAAATTCGCCAACTGACACATAATTTAAATTAGATGGAGCGATAGAAGTTTTACTTCAGTCGTGTGGGTCTTAAGCACAATAATTTTTTTTATATTATGATGGTTGACTCCTAAAACTGCTCGGGAGATAAAATTTACTAAATCCGCCCACTGACACGCCCACAATTAAATAAAACAATTATATTGAAAAGTCAAAGTTTGAGCTAGGAAACTGAAATTTATAATATAGACTCTCTAGGTGCCCTTTATACTTAAGCCTGAACTACATCGAAAGAAAACTGGGAAAAAGTACAAAAAAGTGGAAAAAATCAGATATACTGCTTCATCGCATAGTGCGCTCTGTATATTTCTTCTCAT
The DNA here is from genome assembly GCA_949715645.1 of Portevinia maculata. Taxonomy (NCBI): domain Eukaryota; kingdom Metazoa; phylum Arthropoda; class Insecta; order Diptera; family Syrphidae; genus Portevinia; species Portevinia maculata. The sequence goes on from OX454526.1 coordinate 13,394,912, forward strand.
TTTAAAATTTTACTGCCGTTCAAAGCTCGAACATGTTCCAGCTTTCACTTTTCGCAAAGCTCTAGAAACAAACACAATCAAAGAATACCTTACCGAATTTTTCGCTAGATGACGCTTCCATCGCATAATTCCTGACAGTTTCGCAAGGAAAAGCGCTTTTGACGATAAATGGAAATGATTGGAACGGTATGTTTTATTTGATAGCATTAAGTTTGCCTTACAAAATTAGCCTTGCAGAAGCTGTCGATGAAAGTCTTGTCAACATCATCCAAGAAAATCTCACTATATGGGATACCAGCCGCTACGACTTCCGCAATTGCAAAAAAAACAAAGGATATTCATTCAAATCGCAATGCATTTTCCCGGCATAAATGCAATGCAGATTGAAAAGAGGTTTGTTGCCCTGAAGGAAAAGTTGAGGAGGGAAAAAAGGAAGGAGGACGCTCGCACAAGATCTGGAGCTGGAGCAAGTACATAGTTCGAGATCCTGGTATCAAAGGAATCCAAAACTTGCACAATATTTGTGATTCGGTTTGCCGCATCTTGCAAACTATTTAAAGCTGTAATCTGGAAATTTTGTATTTTATCATAAATTTGCACAATATTTATTTCAAAAAGTTCTTTTACCATTTTCGCGCCACGGCTTTTAGAACACATTTTTAATGATGACGTTATCAAATCTTTTTATTTCCAAATTTCACATAAATTTAAAAAAATTTTGTTTTTAAATTTGTTTTTGAAATTTTAAAATCGCAAAGGAAAAGCTTCTGAGCTTTTTTAGTTCAGATTTTAATGATAGATGTCGTATAAATATGCGTGTGTTTTCGATGAGTTTCGATGTTTTCACTTTTTTGTACTTTTTCCCACTTTTGTTTCGATGTAGTTCAGGCTTTCAGTGGGTGATCAAATTATTACGGCCACCTTAAAAAATATATTTTTTTCAGGATTTAGTGCGATGGTGGAAAAACGCCTTAAATGGGCTAAGGGTCATAAGGACTGGACATAAGAAGACTGGGTAAAGGTGATAACTTAATATGTCGGCTTCCAATAGATTTTTTTTTTATATTTTGGAGATATATTTTCACGATTTTCATGGCACGCCTTTTTTGGAGGTCTGCTTTTCCGATGAATCAACGGTTCAGATTTTGTCGGATAAGTCCGAGTGCAAGCATTCTCTTTTATTTTTTTCGTTTAACCTCCTCCTAACAAAAGGAAAAGCAGACCTCCAAAAAAACGCGTGTCACGAAAATGAATGCTTGGGATACCGAAAAGAGGATTTGGATAGTGCAGCGGTACCATGCTTTGCAGTCCTTCATTTTCGTCCAAAAGGAATTTATGCGGGAGTTTGGCGGCACTCCCCCCAAGTAGATAGACCACTGTGAGGCTGGTAAACATGTTTTGCCGAATCTGGCAGCATCGCACGAGGACCGTACCATCGAGACCCCTATGTTCGGATTCGAGACACAATCCTGGCTGTAGCATCGGCAAATCCAAGCGTTTCGACTCGAAACTTATGGGCGCAAGTTAAAAATTATTGAAATGACCGAAGAAGACAACAGCTTGTCTATGGCTGATGAGGCTCATTTTGATCTAAACGTCAATGTTGATGCAAAAGCCAATTGCCGTATATGCAGTGAATCTAGTAAAGAAATACTACATGAGACGGTACTGCACCCAGAACGAGTCACTGTGTGCTGCGCAGTTTCATCAAGGTGCATTGTGGGGCCATACCTCTTTGAAGAAAACGGTGCAACAGTAACTGTCAATGGGGACCGTTACTTAAAGATGTTAAAGGAGTTTTTTTTTACCCAGAACTGCGCCGAAGAAGTATGCGTTTCAACAGCATTTGGTTCCAGCAAGATGGAGCAACCGCACACATAGCCAGACCGGTTATGGTGGAGCTCCAACGAAAATTCCCAAGCAAATTAATATCCAGAAACTCCACTTTACGCTGCCCCCAAGGTCACCTGACCTGACTGCAGCAGACTTTTTTTATGGGGTTATGTCAACAAGAGGTGTACAAAACAAACCAAGGAAGTTGACTGAATTGAAGCAGTAAATTGAAACAACAATTGAGACGATCCCGACTCCAACCCTTCAGGCCGCAATGAATAATTTTCTGATCAGGTGTCGCATATGCGTGGATGTGCATGGAGGTCATTTACCGTCTATCATTTTCAAAAACAGTTATATAAAATAAAATTGAATTTTCTATACAATAAAAAAGAAAAAAAAGTTATTTGAATTTCTTATTGTAGCACAATTGGTGCGCCACCCTGTATCTTGGTTTCTGGAACTCCTCGTTATCTTAAAATTATAACAGATCTCTTGTATTTCTATCAAATGCCTTTTCAAACATAGGGACGGGCTACAGTCCGCTTGGGCGAACTGTTGGATACCCTATTCTTATTCCTATCCCTCATAAGTGGGCGTGACAAAAGTCTAAGTATTGTTGAATTGTTAAGAACGCTCTACATATTTTGTTATATAATATTTAAAGGATTTTATAAAAAAAAACGCTCCCTAGCTCAAACTTGGGTGTTTTAATAAAATTGTTTTATTTAATTGTCGGCGTGTCAGTAGGCGGACTTAAAAAAAATTAACACATGAGAATAAAGGGCCCCTAGAGAGTATATATTATAAATTTGAACTTTGAATTTTCAAAAAAAAATAAAAAATTAATTGTGGGCGTGTCAGTAGGCGGATTTTGAAAATATTTACACATGAGCATAAAGGGCCCATAGAGAGTATATATTATAAATTTCAGCTCCCTAGCTCAAACATTGGATTTTCAAAAATTAATATACCCTTAGAATAGGGTATACAAAAATTATTTTATTTATTTGTGGGCGTGTCAGTGGGGGGATTTTGAAAATTTTTTATCCCGACCAATTTTAGGTCATAGATCATATATAAAAAATTTCAGCTTTCTAGCTCAAAATTCGATTTTTTCCAAAATTTTGTTTTTTTTTTAGTTTGTGGGCGTGTCTGTGGGCGGATTTCAAAAATTCGTAAACTTGATTATTTCGGGACCCTAGAGAGTATATGGTTAAAATTTCAGCTCTCTAGGTCCAGTTCAAAGGCCTAATTTTTGCAGACAGACGGACGGACGGACATGGCTAGATCGACATTACTATCGATGCTGATCATAAATATAGTAACTTTGAGGGGTCTACGGGCAATATTAAGGTATGTTACAAACTATGCGTCAAAATTAATATACCCTTAGAATAGGGTATAAAAACAAGGAACTTCATATAAAGTCCCCTAAGGAATCTGATTGTTCTTCCATCATGATCCTTCTTATACTTTGTATTACATCCGTTGTTGATTTACCTGAGATAAAGCCGCACACGTCATCGGATAGCCGTATTATTTTCCGTAACCGACTAACTAATACCCGATCACTGATGTTCATGGTGTGTGAGTTCGACATCAGCTTGATAGAACGGTAATTCTCACAACGTCGCGTATCGCTTATAATTCAAACAACTTAATGTCAAAATTAAAATTTTAAAAAGAACATGTGTATTGACTTTTGGACATCGATTTTTTTGTTTCTATTTGGAATACATTTTAAATCATTTTATAGTTGACAAACAGTCTTTGTCAATAAGGCATAAATATTATGGGTGTTGTAAAGTGGGAGCTAAAACTGTAAACCCCGCACTTTAAAACAGCCTTGGTCAGCAACCACTTCTGAGATTTTTACTTGATATCTCGTTGTATTCAACCCATTTCGAGATCTCAAGTGGCATCTCGGGCTTAAGCTTCGCACTGATATGGCCATTTTCCATGTTATCCATTGCGGTATTCTGCATGCTGATGGTCGGGCTGATCGTATTGCCTGAGGTTGTCGTTTGCAGTTGTGTCGACTTCGGTGCTAGAAGTGCTTTCATTACATCCTCAGCAGAACAGTCGATGATTCGCTGCCGGCAGATTGCTATCGCATGTATAAAATTGTCCTTTGGAGAGAGGAATCGATGCTCCATGAACACTGATTTGTCATCCCAGTAGATTATCTATGAAAAGAAATATCCTTATGTATTGATTTGCAAGGAGGATAGTTGCTAACTTACTCTAGATGTTACTGTGAACCTGGTGAACGGACGTATGAATCGTCGATAGCGTATAGTCGCTGCGCCTTGTACAACTGTGCCGCCCTTTCCAACTATGGTCCGATAAAGTCGAGTGCGCTCATAAAAGTCTACACGAGCAAAGTCCAACTCTCGGAGGTATCTTGCGTTGTTCATGTGATATAGCAAAGTATCGACATCTGTTGACAGACATATTCCTGCATAAAAAAGGACAAAATAATTAAATTTAAGTGTGGGGGTTAAGGTGAAAAAGTAGAGTGTTTATTAATTTCCTTTGCAAGGAAACATGATAATGAAGGAGTCTGGTCCAGGCAAGATATAAGTGCAGTTCTTTATTAACCGAGATAATGCCATAGTGCAGCCATTTTCCGAATGTGTTTTGTATGTTTGTTTGTATATTGTCTTTCCTTAAGGACCTGACAAATTCTTTTTTAAATAAAATGCAAATTACTTGAGATAACTCAAAAACAAATTATTCAGCCAGGTTCCACATTTCACTTTCACTCGAAATGAAATCGAAATCGAGCGAAAATAGATTTTGGTGTTCTACATTTCACTTTTAACGATATCGATTTCAAATTTTTCGAAATTGAAACAAAGTGAAATTGGCAGGTTCCACAATTCGATTTTATCGATTTGAAAGTGATTTCAAATCGAGCATTTCCATCAGTGTGAAATAGTGGAAACAGACGATAGGCGTGTTTGAAAATGAAAGTAAATAATAATAATAATTACATTAGAGTAAAATTCTTTCCATATATTTTTTAAAAAATTACAAAGTATTTAAAAAGGGGCAAGCATAAGAATACTTCATGCAATATTCATTAAATTTATGTCGATAAATAAGGACCTTTCTAGAGGATTCATGAAAGGCGATCGTGTTGTCGCAGTGCCAGGTCCACCCCAGAAGGACGTAACTGAGTGAACTGAGTTTTTTGTTGTTTTTTATAGCCTTTTCAAATAAAGAGTATACCATTAGCAATAAGGTTTCTTATTTGGCTGGCTTTATTGGAATTTGCAGCTTCTGTAAATTCGTCGTCTTCTTCAATTTCACTTGCCTCGTACCCTACCTCAAAACTCTCCTCTTCTTCATTTTGTAGCTTAAAGTGTCTACAAATGTTGTGCAACACCACGGCAATTACCATACCACAGCACTTATTTTTTAAATAAATCGCGAAAACGAGACGAAATTTAAAACAAACAAATATTACAAAAAATATATTTTTGCGACGTTTCAAATGACAGATAAGCTGTTTATACCCTATTCTAAGGGTATATTAATTTTGACGCATAGTTTGTAACATACCTTAATATTGCCCGCAGACCCCTAAAAGTTGCTATATTTATGATCAGCATCGATAGTAATGTCGATCTAGCCATGTCCGTCCGTCCGTCTGTCGGCAAAAATCAGGCCTATAAACTGGACCTAGAGAGCTGAAATTTTAACCATATACTCTCTAGGGTCCCGAAATAATCAAGTTTACGAATTTTTGAAATCCGCCCACAGACACGCCCACAAACTCAAAAAAAAAACAAAATTTTGGAAAAAATCGAATTTTGAGCTAGAAAGCTGAAATTTTTTTATATATGATCTATGACTAGTAAAAGTGCTCGGGATAAAAAAAACTCAAAATCCGCCCACTGCCACGCCCACAAATAAATAAAATAATTTTGTATACCCTATTCTAAGGGTATACATATTAATTTTTGAAAATCCAAAGTTTGAGCTAGGGAGCTGAAATTTATAATATATACTCTCTATGGGCCCTTTATGCTCATGTGTAAATATTTTCAAAATCCGCCCACTGACACGCCCACAATTATTTTTTTTTTTTTTTAATTCAAAGTTTGAGCTAGGGAGCCGAAATTTATAATATATACTCTCTAGGGTCCCTTTATTCTCATGTGTTAATTTTTTTAAATCCGCCTACTGACACGCCCACAATTAAATAAAACAATTTTATTGAAACACCCAAGTTTGAGCTAGGGAGCGTTTTTTTTTATAAAATCCTTTGAATGTTATATAACAAAATATGTAGAGCGTTCTTAACAATTCAACCATACTTAGACTTTTGTCACGCCCACTTATGAGGGATAGGAATTAGAATAGGGTATACAACAGTTCGCCCAAGCGGACTGTAGCCCGTCCCTATGTTTTTAATTTCACTTGAAGTGATTTCGAAAAAGTTTCCAATATTATAAAATGGGTGAAATGTGGAACACGGAAAACAAATTCACTCGATTTACAATTTCACTTTCGATTTCATTTCACTCGTTTTCTGGAACCTAGCTGATTGGCTTGAATTACTATCAAAACATTTATGAATGGAATTCGACTTCGTTGTTCTTAATTTTTTTTTTTTCAATTTTTATTCATTCATTCAATTTAGACCCATTTTACAGTATTTTTAACAGATATACATGCTTAACATTTTTTTTTTTTAGAACGATTTTATGTGTGGATTTAAATTAACAAACTCAAATATAAAATAAAGACACTTACATCAATTCAAGTACTGTACAAAATTTAAGCGTTTTTCGTCAGTGAATGAATAAATAAATACATTCTGTAGTTAATACAACTAGCGCCGAATGTAGTGTCAGTCAACAACAACATATAAAATTTTAGATTAAATAAATAAAAAAAAATATATATTGTGTGTGGTGGAGCGAGAAAAGAAAAAAAAAAAAAAAAACTCATAATAATTAGATGTATGTACATACAAGCTACTAAATAATTAATTTCGATAGATTATCAATCTCAATGAGGTCAAAATTAAACAGGCACTTCTTGACCGCTTTATTAAAGGAATAGACATTCCTAGAGCGCCTTATTTCTATTGGTAGTTTATTAAATATACGAGGAGCTACAGAAGAGTAATAACTTAAGAAGAGGTGAGTATTGTGTGGTGGAATGAGAGCAAGGCTCATAGAAGAGCTGCGAAGACCATAGGTATTCGGATCATGATTTAATGAGTAGCCGCTTCTTAAGAAAAAGATTTTTAAAACTTTGTAGAAATAGAGATGCTTTAGAGGCAATATAAAAGAATGTGTAAAGAGTGGGAAACTATGTTCATGGCGCCTCTTTTTCCAGATAATTCTCAGCACATATTTTTGTCAGACAAGCAAAGGTTGCATTTTGTTTTTGTGTGCTCCGCCCCAGCAAGATAAACCATATTGCAATTTGGATTGGACAAGACCATAATAAAAAGTTTGTAAGAGTTTTTTTGAGCAGAAAAATCTCAAATGGTAAAGCGTTCTGGTTGTTTTCATCAGGTATTTCCTTAAGGAAGTAGTATGAGCACCCCAGTTTAGCCTGCTATCGAACTCGAGTCCTAGATACTTAAAGACCTGTACGTGGCCAATGACAAAGCAGCTCGGTAGGCAATCTATGGAAGAGTTATATGTACAACCTGTTTCGGAAAGCGATTGACAGCAATTATCAGCGCTTATCTACACATTATTGCAGTACGCACTATGAAAAGTAAAAATAGGAGGTTCTAAGTAGAAAGAAGTTTTAAAATACATGATTTTTGTTTTGTCACTAATAACTAGCTTATGCATACGGAACCAATGTCTTAACATTTCTAAATCATGGTTGATATCAGCTATTAGATCTAACCAAGAGATGCTGGAATATGAACAACCTATATCATCAGCAAACCCTGTAAGTTTTCCTTTCATATTAAGGGTAAAATTAGAGTTGATAAAAATTAGGAACAATATTGGCCCCAGAACAGATCCCTGTGGAACACCAATTTTAATATCGCAGCACTCACTAAACATATTTCCTATTCGAACCATTTGTTTCCTGTTGCTGAGATTTGTCCACCACGGGAACGTATGCAGCGGTGGATACATTGAACACATTTTCAATGACTCGGCCGCACATTTCGACCGATACGGCGACTATTTCTCGTTCAATATTGGTTCTGAGCTCCTGTAACGTTGCCGCCTTATTGGCATAGACCAATGATTTAATGTAGCCTCACAAAAAAAAAAAAAAACAGAGGCGTTAAATCACACGATCTCGGCGGCCACTAGACGGGTCCGTTTCTCGAGGTAACACGTTCACCGAAATGAGACTTCAATAACTCCATTGTTGCACCCGACGTACCTATGCCTTGTGCCTCCGTCTTGTTGGAACCACATATCACTGAGGTCCTATTAATGCAATTGCTCAAAGAAATAACGTTCCAACATGTCTCTGTAGCGAATACCATTTACCGTAACGGGACGGTCATTTTCATCGACGAATAAAAACGGCCCAATGACGCCACCGGCATGAAAACCGCACCAAACAGTGACGTTTTACGGATGAAGTGCTGTTTTAGGAAGCACATGAGGGTTCTCACCTGTTCAGTAATGCATATTTTGCTTATTGACGTAGCTGTTTAACCAAAACTGCGCTTCATCGCTGAAGATCATTTTGCGATGAAATTCTTCATTTTCTTCCATTATGTCCAGAGCCCAATTCGAGAACGTACGTCGCTTTATATGATCAAGTGGCTTTAGTTCTTCAGTCATTTTGATCTTGTTAGGGTGTAGGCCAAGATCCATATGCAAAATTTGGCATGATGTGCTCTGTGAGAGGCCCAATTCTTGAGAACGCCGTGAATTTGACTGATTTGGCTGGTTTGCGACGGACGCCTCTACGGCAGCAATATTCTCCACACTCCGGCAAAACCGCCGGAGAATAAGCACGAAATGGATTGCATATACACTGACTTCTCTAAAGCTTTCGACCAGCTGTCCCATGAAATAATCGAGTTTAAGCTCAGGGCTTTTGGTTTCCCACCAAGTTTCATAAAATGGGTTAATTCATACCTTAGATCAAGGGTTTATCAAGTCAAATTTAGAGGATCGCTATCTGTATCTTTTACAGCTGGAGTCTGGAGTTCCCCAAGGTAGTCACCTCGGACCAATTCTATTTATACTAGCCATTAATGATGTTAAAGCATGTATAAATCACAGTAATATCCTGATCTACGCTGATGATATGAAAATATTTAAATCTATCACTAGTCAGCAAGATAGAATTTTACTTCAATCTGACATTAATAGCATCGCCAATTGGTTTGATAAAAACGGTTTATCCCTGAACCCTACTAAATGTCAACATATGACATTCTCTAGAAAGAATATACCTTCCACCTTTCAATATTCTTTGTCTCAACATATTCTTTGTAATGTTGATAATTTTAAGGATCTTGGGGTTTATTTCGATCCCAAACTGGTTTTTGCCAGGCATATCAGTTTTATTGTTAATAAATCTAATTCTATGCTGGGCTTCGTAAAAAGGTGGGCGAAAGAATTTTATGACCCATACGTTACTATGTCATTGTACAATTGTTTTGTCCGTCTGGTTCTAGAGTATGCTTCACAAGTTTGGACGCCGTTCTACAACATTCATTCAAATCGAATAGAGGCCATTCAACGTAAATTTATTCGATTTGCACTTAGAAGACTTCCATGGGATGATCCTTTTAACCTTCCTCCTTACAGTCAGCGTATTAAGCTTCTTCAAATGTTACCCCTTTCTCGACGAAGGCTTAATAGCGATATCATTTTTTTACAGCAGCTTATATCCGGTCAAATAGATGCACCTGACTTGCTGTCGTCTATTGGCTTTAATTTTCGGTGTGGTGCCCATAATTTACGTAGTGTTGATTTATTGTCTAGCCCCCATCATAGAACGAATTATGGGAGGCATGAGCCTATTAGTCGCATGAGTAGAATATATAATATAAATGATCATGTGATTGACTTGCATGTTAGTAAAATTAAGCTGAAAAATATTTTGCGTGATAATACCTTAATGTCTTAATTTATTTGCATGATTTGTGTTTGTGTTAGTATTTTATAGGTTATTATTGTATTTTTAATTGTTTTGTCCTTACTAACACCTGCACTAAATGATGAGCCTGTGGGAGCACTTTTAGTGCCGGCAAATTTCTGCTCGTGATAGTTGCTTGCTTTAAGCACTCCACGACACAGAACTGATAGTGTATATAAAAAAACGAAGTCTCACTGGGACAGCAACATCAAGCAGCCAATATTCTGTCCTAAATTTGTTCACTAGACCATGAATTGCTTGTCTACTATGACCAGAATTACGGCCGAAAATTGGAGCTAACGCTCTTAAAGTTGCGACCACAGACTCGAAATTTCGGTAGTAAATTTTTATTATTTGTAAACGTTGTTCCTTCCTGTACTTCACAATAGGTCCGTTCGCGAACTAATATGCAAACGTAAATTTATACAAACTTTCGTGCAAAACTACACAAACGCGTTCGCGTACTGAGAAAATGGTAAAAAGATGAACGAAAGAAAAATGTACTTTCGTTCATTTTTCTTCACACACAATTTCGGCTGGGAAGAAAATGAAAACTGTCAAATGCACTGTCAAAAGTTTCAAATGACACATCAATCGAAATATTTGTAAACATCGTCGAATCGTAAATCGTTTGTTGTGGTAAAATTGTTAATTAATATGGCAGAGGAACAATTAATTGTTGAATGTTTTCCAAAAACATATCAACGTATACAAAATGGTAAGTTATATAAGAAGAACTACCAAATAGTTTAATGATGATGCTTTTGGTTATAGACAAACAATACAGGGACGAAATGACTAGCCGTATACTTTTATCCAACCAATCCACCGGTCCCGATAACTCAAACAGCAGCAGTTTGGACTTTGTTCCAATTAAAATAGAGGACGGCTAAGAGAGTAACCGAGAAGCTGAAGAATTACCAAATGAAGTGCCCATAAAAAATGCTTGGCTGGAGGCACCAACAAAATTGTTGCTGTCTTTAGTCGAGGAAGTATTAAATAAAGTCGGCAAATCACACAAATTTCAAAAAAAAAATGTGGGCCTACATTCAGGCAATAATGGTTTCCAAAGGATACGAGTTTTCTGCTGCCCAAATCGAGGGCAAATACAGAGGTCTTGAACGGCAATTTAAGACCATGAAACATCACAACACCCAGACTGGAAGAAACCGCAAGACTTGTCCTTTTGAAAGGTTACATATTTAATATTTTATTTCAAATAATGATCAAACTTTATACAATGATACAATGTTTTTACAGCGAACTTGGAAATATATTAAAAGACAAAAAAGGAATGTTTCCAGAATTCATATTGGGGGAAAACGAGTCGCGGGACAGGGTGGATCTTTTGCAAATTGCCGGAATTGATTCTGAAGATCGAAATATTCAGAATACAGGTACTTAGTTTAATGCAAATAGGTACTTACAATCATATTTTTGCAAATATTAAAACAATTTTCCTTTATAGACAACTTGAATGACAGTAATGGTCCCGAAGCTGGGCCTTCACAGAGAGCAAGGTCAACCTCAACGTCAAGCAGTACTGGAAGGACTTCAAAAGTCAATTCTGCCGATATCCTTCAAGAATTGCGCAGCATTAGACAGGAAAAAGAAAATTTCCATTCCAAGGCGTTGGCCTACTTGGAAAAAAAGGAGGAGAGAGAGAACCGCAAACTCCTCCTTTTAGAAAAGCTGGTCGAGAGACAAAATAAATAGTTTATTTTCTGTTTCTTTTTATGAATTAAGATTTTATTTTTATTTTAATGTGTTTGAAGTTCCTATTTTTTTTTGGTTTATAATCGTATAATTTTTTTGCATACCAATAGTTTTTTTCTGTTTATTTCTATGAATTAAGATTTCATTTTTTTTTATTTTATTGAAGTTCCTATTTCTAATTATAATCGTATTACTTTTTGACAATAAATGCAATTTATAAGACTGTTGAAATATATTTTTATTATTTGAATCTATGAATTCTGTAAATCAGCACAGATTTGATCTCGCAAATTTTTTCGAGCATTGTTGTCACCATCTGTTGCTGCGGTTTCAATATCCCCTACAGATACTTCATCGCGTAAAAAATCTAAATCATCTTCGTTTGCCAGATTGTGCAGGACACAACAAGCTCTTACAAAATGACAAAGTTTTTTAATGCCTCGAAGTTTGCAATAGTAAAGTTGGCGGAAGCGTTGCTTTAAAATTCCAAAGGAGTGCTCAATCATGACTCTGCAGGAACTCAACGTCATATTATATTGCTTCTGCGCTCTTGTAAGGTGACCATTATCTCTGTATGGAGTTAAAAGGTGTTTCATGCACGGGTATGCGGAATCACCTAATATTAAATAATCTGCGATTAAAGAAAATAAACAAATTAGGTGTAAAAAAGTATGAACGAATTTGTTTTGTAAAATACCTCCACAAACTGCAGGTAGTTTTGGGTAAATAAAAGAGTTTTGGAAAACCCAACTATCATGCGAAGATCCAGGAAATCCAACAAATATGCTTATGATTATTATTTCTTCTTCTCATTACATATAGCTTGTAAAACTATACTGATGAGGCCTTTTCTGTCGTAGTAATCATCTTTGCTTGAGCTTGGTGGATCGATTACAATATGGGTGCCGTCAATGGCTCCTAAATATAAATAAATAAATGATATTAATAAACGAGTACATATAGGTCAATTCTTATAAACTCACCAATGATATTTGGAAAGCCTTTCCTATTTTTAAAAAAATCACTGGTTGTCTTTTTTTCTTCTTCGGTAGGCCATCGAATTACTTCTGAAGCCATGTCGCTTATGAACATCATTGTTCTGTATAATACGACGCTTACTGTTGACTGCGAAAGGTCGAAGCGGTCTGCCAGGTCCCTCACACTACATGCTTCGTGACCGGCAAACCAAAGAAATACAGCAAGATGTTTACTGGATGAAAATCTCTTACCCGGGCGTAATTTTTTAAAATGGTATGAGGATTCGAATTTGTTGCAAAGACTTTTATATAAGGCTCAACTCACTCGAAAGTGCTTTACAAACTCCTTCTCGCTGTATAATGGAACGACTTCATCCAAATATTTTTGTATGCATGTTCTTGGGTTTTTAGAATTCAAGTTCACTGTTGTCGTCAGAATTTCTTCGTCATCACTGGTATCAAATAGTAAGTCAATTTCATCTTCACTCTCACTTAAAAGTTCATTTAAAACGATATCAACTAAATCGTTTTCACACATTTTTCATAAAACTAACTACAAATCCGAGATTGAAGAAACACGTATGTAGGTAAATCGATTATTTTAGTTTGACGTCTCATTCACAATACTTCAAACTTTGAGTGTTTCATCTTTTTACGCAAAAGCGTTCGCGTACTTTTCTGAAAAATGAGAGGATTCTCTCTCGATTTAGGAGATTTGACACTTTTTATTTTTCCACACATAAAGTACGCGAACGGACCTAATGATGAAAATGTTTGATTTTAGTGAATATTTTGACATTGACAGTTTGGTAATCGGTTTAAGTGTGCGTTCACACTGAAAGTTTGAAGTTGTCAAGCCGCTAATGAAAGCCCCTTTATATGCGCCTTGCCATATGAATTAAAATGTTGTATGTATATATTTGTTAAAATATAACTTCGCAGAGGAAGTTGTTGTAATGGGCCGATTTTGCCATATCTCCACGTTTCAAGGTCACCAGAATCCAAATCCAACGTTTTTATAGAGATGTCTGTGTGTGTATGTATGTACGTATGTGCGTATGTTCGTATGTGCGTTCGGAATTATCTTTCGCCATGATTATCTCGAGAACTAAAGATGATTATCACCCCTATCGTGGAATCCGTCGGGGGGAACGATCCGCTAATAGTGAACAATTTGCATCGTTTAATCCGCAGACGTAACCCATCCACATGTCGGTAACGTGAATGAAATTCACTGTATTGTGGAAAACGAACGGATCGAATCTATCCATGCATTTGACATCCGCAGTTTTATTTTATTTTCACTGAATTTAATTTTTACAAAACCAATGTGTTTGAAATGAGCTGTCACAATTGAATTTCACGTGAATCGAATAAGTGAAGTGAATCTCAGATCCGACGGATTCCACGATAGAGGTGATTGATATGGGACCGGGTTTATTCGAAGCGTAATTACGTAACTCAGAACTGTTTAAGTTTTCAGCGAAATCGGTCCAGCCGTTTTTGTTAGTAAATAAATTATTAAAATAAAGGCAAACTAGCAGAATTTTGAAATTGATGATTTGTACTATTTATTGTTTTTATTATTATTATTATTATTATTATCATTATTATTATCATTATCATTATCATTATCATTATCATTATCATTATCATTATCATTATCATTATCATTATCATTATCATTATTATTATTATTATTATTATTATTATTATTATTATTATTATTATTATTATTATTATTATTATTATTATTATTATTATTATTATTATTATTATTATTATTATTATTATTATTGTTATTATTATTATTATTATTATTATTATTATTATTATCATTATTATTATTATTATTATTATTATTATTATTATTATTATTATTATTATTATTATTATTATTATTTATTATTATTATTATTATTATTATTATTATTATTATTATTATTATTATTATTATTATTATTATTATTATTATTATTATTATTATTATTATTATTATTATTATTGATAAAAAAAGATAAAAAAAGAGGCCCCGGAAGCAGGGCCACCTCTAAAAACAGATGTTGTTGGTTCCCACCAAAACAGACACTCAACACATCATCACCGGGGAACGTTCTTCTTCCCGCCGGAGCGCTGCACGGGGAGCCTGTGAGATGTTGTTTGTACATTGTACTAGTGATTGGAATATTAATATTTGACGTTAATTAAAGTCACAACGATATTCGCAATCACTAGTAGTAATGCACAGAACAAGAAAAAAACATAATTTGCACAAAATTTCCACGAGCCAACGCAAAAACACCCGAATTACAACGAGGAACTACTTCCATCACAACGAGTTGTCGCAACAAAGAATAGTGTAAGAGGCAGATTGCAACAACTCGCAAATAGTGACACCTCAGTCGCACACATAAAGCCACGCAAATGGTATAATCATCAATGTATTAGTTAAAATTTATTGTAAAGCCATATTTATATAACTCACACTTAAGCACACATTTTCATGGTCAATGTCAATGACCATATGAGGTACATCTGAGGTGGTATGTAACCACCGATGTTTCTTCAAAAGCACTTTAAAAATATTGTTAGACATTCGAATTTAGCAGTTAGAATTATAAATATCAAATAAAACTAATTTAATAACGTTCATCAAACGCCCAGTGACTTTCTTTTCACCTTGGTCAGTGAATCAACTATTCACTATTGCTAAGACGCCTTCTTAAGCAAAGCAAATTATTTCTCAACGTCCCCTACGTTCAGAACAGATGTACCCAGGGGCGGAGGTGGCTGGGTAATACAGACTGGTGCAGATGGAGACAGCGGCAGAGGAAGAGGAAGAGGAGGTGGAGGAGGCAGAGCAGATGGAAGAGGACGACGAGGCATTGGGAGGGGTGCCGTCTTCCACCAGAACTTCTATTACGGATAATAAAAATCATAATAATAATAATAATTGATTAAAAAATAAATATTGTTTTTTTATTTCTTCCCACTGGGAAGTTAGTCGTGTGGACCTTGGACCGTGGACCACCCAGACCACATTTTATAAATGATCTCCTGTCTGTTACTTTTAATCCAATCCATTCCTTTGGTGATGACAGTACCCTCAGTGGTTCCCGCCCCTCATCTTCGGATGTGTGGAACTGGAACGGCAACTTATGTTAAGCTCTTTAAATTCCGATCTTAGCAGCATAACTCAGTGGGGTACAACCAATAGAGTGGAATTTAATGCTTCCATAACACAATGCTGTCTCCTGTCATTAAAGCAAAACCCACACACACTGCCATTATCCATTAATGGCACTTGCATCGCTGAAACCGAAAGACTTTCCATTCTCGGTATGTATGTTAATGGCAACCTCCGTTGAAATGACCACATATTCGATGTCGCCAAGAACGCTGCGAAATGTCTAGGCTGCCTTAAGCCATGTAAGAAATAGTTCACCCCTGCTGATCTGGCTACTATTTATAAGGCGTTTATTCGCCCTAAACTCGAGTACAACGCTCATATCTTTTCCGGTGCACCAATAACTTATTTGGAACTAGTTGGCAGGATCCAAAAACCCGAGATAAAACTCATTGGCGATTGAGACATCGCGGGATCGATTGACTCTTTTAGTCATCGTCGTAATGTCTCCTGTCTTTCGTTATTTTATCGTTATTTCCACCATAAGTGCTCAAACGAAATAGCCAGTTGCATTCCTCCCCTTGTACATTTCAACGGCAATACCCGCCATGCAAGGAATGCTCATTAGTTCACCCTGAAGCCTGTGTTCGGACGTACAGTGAAGTTCAAAGAATCTTTCCTCAGCCGTACAATACGAATGTGGAATACTCTTCCACGCATTGTTTTTCCTTTACATTATAACCTACAAACATTCAAAACCAACGTGCATCGGCATCTCTCAATTGAACAATCAAATTATCAAAAAAACGCATCGCAACTGAATGGACTTCCATTTATCTAACTGAATTTTGCCTAATCAATGGCTACATATTCATAAGCACCTAGAACCTATACCTATGGCCACATAAAATGGCGACTGGTCAAAGTTAAAAAAGAGCTGATTGGAAGCCTCCTTTATATGCAACTGAAAAGAACAAAGATTTGAAAACATGCACATCAAACTCAATCACAGATAGTTTCGTGTCGACTTAAAACATGAAACACCCATCATTTATTGTTACGAAACTAACCTAATCTATGTGGAAAGTAAACACTGGTTCTAAACTACAATTCATAAGTACTTATTGTTCAATCCATAAAAACGTAAAGCGACCTTCACCTTATGCCTGTTCAAAGAACCGCATTAAGAAACAACCTTGCACCTTCTTCTTTAAGCTCCAAAAACAATACAATTGCTAGAGCTAGAATATGTAAATTAAAATGAATTCCCTTGCTGGTTACTTTGAATGAATGAATCACTCGGGCAAGGCTACGACTCTAAAAAAAATCAAACACTCGCCGTCTATAGCCGGAAATAGTTATTTTAAATTTCTACCTTCTACATGCTTCCGTTCCACGTTCAGTTGACCTTGCACTTTTACTTGCAAGTGGCCATAATATTTCAAGCGAATTTTATACCAGTGCAAAGGAACCTAATACCACTTATACCCTATGGCGGGTAGGGGGAAAACTTTCATACATTCTGTTCAACCAGATAAATACATTTTTAATTTCTCCAGATGAATCTAGATAACTATTATATTATATATATGCAGTGCTGGATTTACGCCTAGGCCCGTAAGGCCCGGGCCTGGGGCGGCATGATTTTAGGGGCGGCAAAATTTTGATAACCCTGAAAATCAAGAACCGTAAAATGTTAGAATACAGTCAAAATTCGATAACTCAAACTACTATTATCCACAATAAAAGCTCGACTTATCAAGACTTCGATTTATCCAAATTGTTCCTCAAAATTAAAATAATCAAACAATTCAATATGTATCTGAAATACATATGCACACACATTTTGTGCTTTTATTAAGTCTAACACATTTTACATTAATGTAGTACATAAGTATTTACAACATACATAAAATTATTGCCTGTATGTACATATATGTATGTACTTACAACTTCCAACCAGCAACGAAACATGTCGGTAATAAAAAAGTCAAATTTCTTAAACCTACATAATTATTTTTGTGTGTATGTAGGTAAGTATCTCGTTTTCTTTTCAAATGAAAATTCGCTTCAAAAATTCGAATTTAAAATGCATACGTGATGCTGTTATTTCTTCTCACTAAATGGGAATTCCCCTAAAAAAGTTCGACTTGCTTGATGCATATGCGATTTTTTTGTTCGAATTATCAGGGAAAAAAATGTATGGGATTTGAACTCTAAACGTTGTTGTCACATAATTTTGTTCGAGTTATAAAAAAATAAGGTTGTCCAAGTTTGACTGTAATTTGAAATTGATAATTTTTGTGGATTAATTTACCTTTATATCTATGAAAAATTTTGAATATAGGTAATTCCGACTTTACCCTTTAATTTGCCGGTGCAATACAATTTTTTTTTAGATCAATATTATTGGCCGTTGAAAATAATACACTAAAAAATCGGCAGTGAATTTCTAAGTTTTTTTCAGTGAAGTGATTGCGGAATGCAAAATTTTTGTTCATCAGTTTAAAACAAATTCAAATTTACAAGTAAAATTGTCGGAATTCTGATATAAATTTATAATCAAATATGAGTGCATATCGAAATAAACTCAGTGGTGCTGAATATCGTAAAAGAAAGGCAGAAGAATCTACGAAAAAATGTAATTTACTAAAGAAAATCCCAAAAATATCTAATTTTTTAACAAGTTCGTCAAAATCTTCTAATAATGATCAACAGCCATTATGTTCATCTACTGTAAGTATTTTACTATAATTATTAACATTTTTTTTAAATTGAATGTAACGTTGTTCTTAATCTAAGGGCGGAATCACATTTGTAACGTGTGGTTTGTTGCTATCACTCCAATGAATTTCATATGCGTAGAAACATGTTTTTGTCGTGTGGTGCAGTGTGGCGCGTTGAGTCGATATCGCTCCTATTACGACTGCGCCACACCACAACGATCTATGGAGCAATAAAACGAGACAAATATACTATCTGAAATTGGGTATGTGAAAGATCTAGAAATCAGAATTCATTTAAATAAAAACCACAGCACACAATCCAAGTGTGCACAGAACGCGACAGCACACCACACGTTACCTTTCAAGCGTGGTTCCGGCTTAAGAAAATAAGAGAATAAGAAAAAGAATTATCAGTTGTTTAAAAATAATGTATTTTTCTTCAGCAGAAAATAGACGAGATTTCAACACCAAATATCAAAGAAAGACAGTTAAGCCCTCCTTCACCAAAAGATACTGAAGAAATACAGTCAAGTTCTCCTTCAACTAATTTATTAGGTGACAGTTCAATTGCAGGTAATGTTTTAGGAATCAGTAGTGATCCCTTCTTATGGAATTTAAACGAAGAAACTCAAGAATATATCATTTTAAACGGTCACCACAAAATAATATTCATATTATTGATTTTAAAAATTTCTCAAAATGTTTATAGTGATAAAACAAGATATTGCTCGAAAAATTTATTTCAACGAACTTTGAAGAATGGAGAGATTCAACGCCGTGAGTGGTTGATGTATTCAGAAACTAAAGGATCCGTATTTTGTATTCCATGCTTACTATTTAGTAGATGTGGTGAAAAAAAATCCTTTCACCTGCGAAGGGTTCCGAGACGGGAAAAATTCAAAAGCACGCGTTGAAGGTCACGAAAACTCTGACGTTCATAAAACTAATGTTAGTAACTTAAAAGCTCGAGCGGTAGCTCAAGGACGTGTTGATCAACATTTATTAAAACAGCTCGACGAAGAAATTTCGTACTGGAAAAAAATATTGTATCGGATAATTGCAATCGTTAAATCACTTGCAATAAGAGGACTGCCGTTTCGAGGGCATTCAGAGAGAATTGGAGATCCCCGTAATGGAAACTTCTTAGCATCAGTAGAACTTGTTGCTGAATTCGATCCATTTCTATCTCAACATTTAAAGTCGTGTGCGCATCCTGGTAGTGGCAACATATCGTACTTATCAAAAACAATCTACGAAGAAATTATATTACTGATTCAAAGTCAAGTATTAAAGCACATTTCTACTGAAGTGCAATCCGCTAAGTACTTTGGTATTATTGTAGATTCTACGCCTGATATTGCTCATGTCGATCAGCTAACTATAATTATTAGATATGTACGTGCAAATGGTGAACCCGTTGAAAGATTTTTAGAATTTATACCTAGTACTGGTCATAAAGCAAAGGATATTGAAGATGCTGTATTAAACTCATTAAAAAAATGGTTTGGACATTATGAACTGTCGTGGTCAATCGTACGACAATGCAAGTAATATGTCAGGGATATATTCAGGAGTTCAAGCACGAATGAAAACAATCAATCCATTAGCAGATTACGTTCCTTGCGCTGCCCATTCGCTAAATTTAGTAGGCATTTGTGCAGCTGAATCTGTACCTGAAGCAGTTGATTTTTTTTCTACTTTGCAAGAACTGTATAATTTTTTTACGATATCTACACATCGTTGGGAGGTCCTGGCGCAACAGACAAATTTAAGACTCAAAAGCCTTTCTCAAACTCGATGGTCTGCTCGACATGATGCATGCTATGCTTTAGAAGAAGAGTGGTGTGCAATAATTGAAGCATTGGACTTTATTGGAGAAAGCAATGACGAGAAACCGAGTACACGATCTGAAGCTATTGGATTAAAACAGAAATTACAGCATTTAGAAACAGCAATACTAGTCATAGTTTGGAATGTAATTTTAGATCGTTTTAATGCTGTTAGTAAGAAACTTCAGGGTTCCCAAATTGATTTATCATCCGTAGTCCGACTCTACGGTTCGTTGGCCTCTTTTCTTCAGGATATGAGACATAAACAATTTTTAGAATATGAAGAAAAAGCTAAAGCGCTGTCTGGAGTTCAAGATTATTATCGCTATGGTACTCGCCGCAGAAAAATCAGAAAACTTCAGCCAGACGAGTCACGGGTAAATGAAAGAGCACCTATTTCTGGCGAAGAAAATTTTCGTACAAATATTTACTACCCTGTTTTGGATACTCTAAGTACACAATTAGCTGAACGTAAAAATGTATATGATAAGCTTTATGCACAGTTCAATTTATTTGATAATCTATCTGAAATTGATACGAATGAGTTGAAAAATGAATCAAATAAACTAGTCAATAAGTATCCTGACGATTTAGAAGAAACATTAGGAAATGAATGTATTCACTTTCATTATCAACTTAAAGATTCATTGGCAAATTCTGAAAATGTAAGTTCTGCGAAAAATATATGCAATATATTGCATTCACAAAATCTTTGTGATGTTTACCCTAATTTAGATATTGCTCTACGAATTTTTTTGAGCATCCCAGCAACAAATTGTTCTGGAGAAAGATCTTTTTCAACTCTGAAAAGGGTAAAAAATTATTTACGTGCAAGTATAGGCCAAGACCGACTTAATGCCGTTGCATTATTATTTATTGAAGCTCAGTTGGTACAAGAACTGGATTACGATGATATAATTGACGTTTTCGCACGAACTAAAGCCAGAAAGAAGAAAATATGAACTCAAAAAAGCTATATTCAAATTAATAATTTATATTTAAGACTTTATACGAAAAGTTGTACCTATGTTAACTAATTAAATGTTGTATTGAAGTTAATAAATTTGAATTCATAATAATTTAAATATTTAAAAATTTTATATTTATTGTTAATAATTTTTCTCCATACAGCAAAAAGGGCGGCATATCTCACGGGGCCTAGGGCGACATCGAACATAAATCCGCCACTGTATATATGTGTACCACGAGCTTACGTTTTATATCCGTTTTGGTCGAAATTGTATTTCCCAAATAAATTAATATTACATCCTGCATCTGCGTGAAGCTTCCCCGGCTTGTTTATGTACACTCGAAGCCCCCGGCACCATTTTTTCTCGTATTACATTCAACTGGTATCATAAATTTCGCCACATGGGTAGGTGTGTCTTCGTATGTATATAGCAAGTTATCATATCCTTCGTATAGGTGCGTGTACTGGCGGTGGAAGAGAAATCAATATATTCTGATACCCAACCTGTTTTCGAAAGACAAATACACTACACACCCAACGTCTGATGAGTGCCAACCCCACCATACGAAACTGAATTCGAAGCGTATCTCAAAATAGAAAACAGCAAAACTCGCATGCAAATTCAATTAGTTAGTATCACAACCCCCAAATCAACTGCAAAAGGGCTTCAATTGTCCAATTAATGAAGCCTACACAATGACATCAGGATACCAAAACGACTTAATTAAAAATTCATTAAACCCGCAGAGAAGCCCTAAATGCGTTTTTAATGTTATGTTGGCTGGGTTTACTACCGTCACATACACATGTATGTCAACCAGCCAGAACTAGGTAAAAGTTCGCGATTCCGGCCTCGACCTTCAGCAAATGAATTCACAAACCCACCTCCATGGACCTGGGAATTCAGTGAAGTCGATCAAACTTGTATACATACCTGAAACAATTGTTGTATCCAAGATGTGTGCCTTCTTCTTCACGAACCGGGCAAGTATAACACAAAGGCACATCCGTAAAAAGTAGTGCAGCTCTAGGAGTGCGTACAAAAGTACTATAGTTCCCAGACAGCAAGCTGGCACGTAACACCATGGACCCATACTCGATAGGAGAGCGTTATGGGAAGTTCAGATCAATTTAGAATTTTAGTTCCGTTTCAGTATTTATGTATCTACGCGATTGGTCACTGCACTGTTTCGTTGAACTTAACCGCAACAATTGATTTACACTACGACACTGCATCACTCCGGGTCTTAATTGAGAATTGTTCGTTTTTATGTGCACCATTCTTCGAATACAGTACGTGGCGTATGGATGGGGGATGGGAAGCCAGAAACTCTTTCGGGGAAACGCCTTGGCGGCGATTCGCCGTTGCTTCTGGAGCATCCTCCGTCAGCAGCCATGTCAGAAAAGGTTTAGGAAAGATTCACAAAGATTGGTGTGAGCAATCAGAAAATCCTTTGCACCGAGGAGACACTGCTCAGGTTTAGATTTGTCGTACGAGTAGATGTAATGTATCCTCATCCTCAACTGTTCTCCAAAATTCTCTGAGAAGGAGCAAACCCTTCTTGCCCGACTTTTCGCTGATTACTGAATTTCAGCTGCTTTCATAGATAGCTGGCCTTGCCTGGATTTTTATCGATATCAAGTTATATATAGGTGTTATGTATAGGTATACTTATACCGGTGACTTTGGGGGTAGGTTCAGCCTGGACATGCGTACAGCCGAGATGGAAAAGTGCAACATAACAAATGGCTTGTTTGTTAATGTTGTTGTGTTCTTCGGAGGAAAACAACTGTGCCCGGAAGTGCGAGGTTAAGAATAAATCACGTAAGGATTAAAGGGCGCAGTTGATGATAGATGCTCCAAGTTCTTTCAAAATTCAATTCAATTTAGGAAATTTGTTTTGGTTCTGCGGATACTGCTGACAAGTAAGTAAGTTTACAACTAACAGATAAAATTAATTGTTTAAAAGAGCTTTAAATACATGAACTGACCTAAATCTGGGTCCATTGAAATCACAAGGCAGATAATATGCTGGCAAAAAGATGCAATAGATAGACTTATTTATCGGCCTTTAAAATTTTGAAATCGCTATAAAAGACTTTCTTGGTGAAGACACGACACAAATTTATTTTGACCTACTCACCTGCAGTTAACCTAAGACATAAATTGCAAACATAACAAGGACTCCCAGCGCTAATCAACCATCAAAAGGTTAACTGTTCCTCTAATGTGCTTTCATGACTTGGGCGAAAAGTTTTAAGTTGAAGATTCAAACACAAAGGTATCGTAGTCATTTTTGATCGTACCTAGGTGAATGTGGCTTTACACGCACCAAGATAGCAGGTGTAAGAGTGGACGTATATTTATGTCGTTTTCCATTGGTAATCCGGAAGAACTCTCCAATCCGGGATGCCAACGGAACAAGCAAACACCTCTCATTTAAATTTTGAGCTTATGGCTCAATTCCTAAATGTAAAAAAAGGCCCATTGCATTTGTTTTGAAAATATAAGGTCCGTTCGCGTACTTTATGTGTAGAAAAATGAAAACTGCCAAATCTCCAAAGTCGAGAGAGAATCCTCTCATTTCAAAGAAAAGTACGCGAACGCTTTTGTGTAAAAAAAAATGATAAACGTCTAAGTTTGGCTTGAAAAGAAGCAACCGCTGTTTTTTTTGCTGGCAAACTCATAGGATTTCATCATTTGACAGTTTTCATTTTCTTACTAGCCGAAATTCTGTGTGAAGAAAAAGGAACGAAAGTACATATTTCTTTCGTTCATCTTTTTACCATTTTCTCAGTACGCGAACGCGTTTGTGTAGTTTTGCACGAAAGTTTGTATAAGTTTACGTTTGCATATTAGTTCGCGAACGGACCTATAATATGATGATGCTTCTTCGGTGCCGTGACATAAGCCCAAGCGTCATAAGGCCAAAATCTAGCATTTGGTATTAGGTCCGTTCGCGTACTTTATGTGTAGAAAAATGTAAAGTGTCAAATCTCCAAAATCGAGAGAGAATCCTCTCATTTCAAAGAAAAGTACGCGAACGCTTTTGTGTAAAAAAATGATAAACGTCTAAGTTTGGCTTGAAAAGAAGCAACCGCTGTTTTTTTTTGCTGGCAAACTCATAGGATTTCATCATTTGACAGTTTTCATTTTCTTACTAGCCGAAATTCTGTGTGAAGAAAAAGGAACGAAAGTACATATTTCTTTCGTTCATCTTTTTACCATTTTCTCAGTACGCGAACGCGTTTGTGTAGTTTTGCACGAAAGTTTGTATAAGTTTACGTTTGCATATTAGTTCGCGAACGGACCTATAATATGATGATGCTTCTTCGGTGCCGTGACATAAGCCCAAGCGTCATAAGGCCAAAATCTAGCATTTGGTATTAGGTCCGTTCGCGTACTTTATGTGTAGAAAAATGTAAAGTGTCAAATCTCCAAAATCGAGAGAGAATCCTCTCATTTCAAAGAAAAGTACGCGAACGCTTTTGTGTAAAAAAATGATAAACGTCTAAGTTTGGCTTGAAAAGAAGCAACCGCTGTTTTTTTTTTGCTGGCAAACTCATAGGATTTCATCATTTGACAGTTTTCATTGTCTTACCAGCCAAAATTCTGTGTGAAGAAAAATGAACGAAAGTACATATTTCTTTCGTTCATCTTTTTACCATTTTCTCAGTACGCGAACGCGTTTGTGTAGTTTTGCACGAAAGTTTGTATAAATTTACGTTTGCATATTAGTTCGCGAACGGACCTATTATGACACCTTGAAAAAACGTCATAAGGCCAAATCCGGAAATGACATAAAGCCAAATTTTCAAAACCGTACCTCGCACCTACTCCAAATCAAACAGTGACCGCAAGCAGTGGGCCATAGGCATTACACTGTTTTTGGAATCTACTTGCGATTTTGTAACTAATCCCATACACAGTGCAATGCATATGGGGGGGCATTCTGCCCCCTTGCAATCCACCTGCTCCCTGTTCCTGTTTGATTGGGAGTAGGTGCAAGGGCAAATTGTTGAAAACAACATCAAGCGAAAGTGTCATAAAACCAAATTGGCCTTATGACGCTTTTTCAATGCTCGAATTTGGCCTTATGTCACTTTCACAATGCGACATAAGGCCAAATTTATTATGACTTATGACGCTTGGGCTTATGTCACGGTACCTGCTTTCTCACCTCCGTTTGAAGTTGCCTTCTGCATGCTGACATTTTGGAACGGTGTAAGATGCATTAGGATCAGCTATGTGTTGTATGTCATAATTTGCAAAAATTAAATTTTGTTGTATCTCTTATAATAAATAATCTTTTGAACAGTTATTGCCAAAATAACAGATAGAAACCAGATTGTCCACGAACTCCGACAAACCAGCTTGAACAGCAGTACAACAATTTTCAAAATTGCCGCTCCCAAATACTTACTTACTTAGGTGGCGCTACAGTCCGGGGTGGACCTGGGCCTCAACCAATACGCCTCTACACTTAGCACTATCTTTGGCTAACTGCCTCCAGTTGCGCATTCCAAGTTGGGTGAGGTCCCCTTCCACTTGTGCGCCACCTAAGGCGAGGTCTTCCTCTACTGCGTTGTCCCTCCGGGTTGGAATCGACGACTCTTCGGGCCGGAGCGTTGGTGTCCATTCGCTCTACATGTCCTAGCCATCTTAGTCGACTGATACGTAGGGTAGTCTGGGTACGGTTGATATAATTTTGCTTATATCGTCCATAATATTGTTTTCTGTAATCCAAGCGATGAAGAAGGCATGTTCAATGAAAATGCGGGTTTCCATCTACAAATAGGGAGTGCCTTTTCGGAACACTGTATTATTTTTTGTAGAACATGGAATTTAAAAAAATATATTTTTTGTTTCAACCGCACCCATGCCAGGGGCGGTTGAAACAGCGATTGGGATCAGTTGAAACACATGGAAATAATAAACATATACTAGTGTTAAACACGTTAAATTAATTACTCTTTTATTTTTACAATGCTTATCACATATTGCAGTATTCGAAGTTATATTTAATTTTTATTTAATAATAATTCATGTAAAGAAAAATAACAAAAAAAATCAACAGTATTTTAAAACAAAACAGACAAAACAAACTTAACAAAAATAATTTTAAAATAGACCGAAAGAAAACCTTACTTCAAACATAATTTTTTATAAAAAATAATAAATTAATCGGAATATTCGCAACGAATCGCCTGCTTTGACATCGTCATAGGCCTTACTGTAGTTTGTCAATTCAGTCTGTCCTCTGGAAGTCTTTCTTGCACCAACTCTTGGCATCTGGAAAGCGAGAAAACTAAATAAACATTTTGTTTCAACCGTACCCAGAAAAAATGTTTCAACCGTCCCCAACCCCGCTTTAGTTACAAAAATTTATATAATTATTGTCACATTAACAACACGTTGAAACAAGTCACTGCGATGCGTTCTACACTCTTCGTTTCAAACGCAAACATATACTCAATACTCTAAAATGAATAGAAACACAGGTATTTAAAAAAAATCGCACAAAAATACTTACTTTTGGTTATCGATACACAAAAAGTGCTCCTTTAAAAAACTGGCACGTGCCTCGTGCTAAGCAAGACTGACGATTGTTCGAATATATTTTCGCTTCGTTTGCATTCGGGTAACACTCGCATACCGCCTACTGTTCCTGGAATATTTGTGTTGTTTCAACCGTCCTTTGTTTCAACCGTACCCAGCCTACCCTACTTTTTTGACCAGGTCGATGTCGCTGTACAAAGTCTCCTTAGTGTTTCTTGACAAGGCCTTTCTAGTCAATTGCCTTCTTAGGCCAAAGAAACAGCGGTTGGCAAGTGTAATTCTTCGTTTGATTTCTGATGTGATGCCGTTTTCAGAATTTATAGCGGAGTCAAGGTAGACAAAGTCCCTAACTACCTCAAAGTTGTATCTGTCTATCATGAAATTATGGCCGATTCGTCGATGTTGTATGTCCCTTCTTGTTGACAGCATTACTTGGTTTTGCCCTCATTCACCACTAAACCCATTTTTGCCGCTACTTGCAAACGCACCAGTGACAGCTAGCTGTGTTCTGCCAATTATGTCAATGTCGTCAGCATATGCAAGTAATTGCATAGACTTTTCGAAAATTGTGCCTCTAGTGTTGGCTTGCGAGTTTCGCACAATTTTCGCAAACGATGTTGAAGAAGTCACATGGCAGTTCATCACCTTGTCTAAATCCTTTTTTGACATCAAAGGTCTCGGGGAGATTGTTTCCGACCTTTATGGAGCAGCGGACGTTCTCCATCGTCGTTCTGCACAATCTGACAAGTTTGGCAGGGATGCAAAAACTGGACATGGCTCTGTATAGCTCGTTTCTATAGATGCTGTCATATGCGGCCTTAAAATCGATAAAAAGATGGTGGGTATCGATTTGGAATTCTTGGGTTTTCTACAGGATCTGCCGTTGTGTGAAATAGACTGATGCCTCTATAATTAGCAGTATAGAGGGTCTCCTTTTTATGTGGATCGAGCAAACGATGCTCAGATTCCATTCATCAGGCATACTTTCTTCTGACCAAATCTTGAAAACGTGTTGGTGTATGCTCTCCGCCAGTTCATCTCCCGCTGCCTTAAAAAGCTCGGAATTTAAACCCACTGGTCCAGCAGCTTGGTTGGACTTAAGCTTGGATATCGCTATAATCGCTTCGTTTTGGTCAGGTGGACGGAAATGATTTTTCCATGTCCTCAGCACCGACTGTGACTCTACTACAAGATTTCCTTGTTCGTCTCTACAGGTCTCTGTTCGGGTATTGTTTAAGTGACACGTCCTTTTTACATTTTGGTAAAACTTCTGAACATTGTTCCTACAGTAGCACCTCTCTATTTCCGCTCAGAGAAGGAAAAATGCCCAGGAAATCCGAAAGTTCATCAATAATGCTCAAGGGTTGACTCTTGTGGATGACGAAAAAATACTACACAGGTGGCAACAGTATTGTGAAGGACTTCTAAATGAACAATTTCCTCGGATATATTTTCCGAGAGCCGTTTATAACGATGAGGAAGTGCACAACATATCTGTCGAATAAGTTGGGAAGGCGGTCGAAGAAAAACGAAAAGCAGTTGGGACGGACGAAACTCCCGCTGAATTCTGGAAAGATATGGGGAACATCTGGCCCAAATGGCTCTTGAAAAAAAATTACTTAAAAATCTTGTATGGCGTATGAGTTCTTTTAATACGAAACTGAAAGACTCATACGCACATAGTGTTTAATATTGCAATTTATGGCAGCCATTTCTTATTGCATTGGTTAAGAGGGCATTCAAAGTACTATATTTTTTTTTTTTTTTTTATAATGCACTCGCACTTTCACTCCCTCTGGTCTGGCTACTATTTATAAGGCGTTTATCCGCCCAAAACTTGAGTACAATGCGCATATCTGTTGCACCAATTACTTATTTGCAGCTAGTAGACAGAATTCAAAAACGCGCGATAAAACTCATTGGTGACTATAATATCGCAAGATCGCTTGACTCTCTTAGTCATCGTCGCAATGTCTCCTGTCTCTCGTTATTTTATCGATATTTCCACCATAAGTGCTCTAATGAAATAGCCAGTTGCATTCCGCCCCTAGTACATTCCAACCGCAATACCCGCTGTGCAAGGAATGCGCATCAGTTTACCCTTAAGCCTGTATTCGGGCGTACAGTGAAATACAAGGAATCTTTCCTTAGCCGTATAACACGAATGTGGAATGCTCTTCCCCACTCCATTTTTCCTACACATTTAAAACCAACGTGCATCGGTATATACATTATAAGGGTATCCAAAAAATCGTTTAGTGCGAGTGCATTATAAAAAATAAAGGGTATATTATATCAAAACCATTAAAACTTAAAAAAAAATCCAATGTTTGCCATTACGTTTTTAAACCCTGATTTAAACGAACAAAAATAGCTAAATTTTCCCAAAATTCAACTGAAATTATTAAGATATACCTGAAGTTGAATTTTCCATTTCAAAATTTCAAGTTTACAACTATATTCACAGCCACTCGCTATCACTCATTGAACAACACTCACCAAATTGTCAAGCATTTCCAAAGAATAACAGCGAATAACAGCTAAATTTGAACTCATTTTGTCACGCCACACGCTTTACAACAACAACAAAAGAACCACAAGCGCCAATAATTAGTGGAACCGATATCACGACATCATCAAAGAGGTAGCCGAGACCACCATAGGCTACCAGCCACCCCAGAGAAAAAGCCAGTGGTACGATGATGTACGCGTTTATCGGAGGAAGGTGACAGAAGATGTACGTTTAAAAACGCTGCAGCGCAAAACAACGGCAGCGATGGACGGGTATCGAGTCAAGAGAAGGGCGAAGAAGAAGATCCTGTGTAGAAGGAAGATGGCGTACGCAGTCTCTCAAGGAAATCGAAGAATCTCCCGATCGAAACAACATCCGGAGATTTTACAAGAAAGCGAAGCAGCTGGTTGCTGGCTTTAAGACGGGGACGCAGGCTCGCCTATGCGCGGCGAATAGAAGATGTATTTAAGCAGGGGTGCCAGCACGTAACTTGATACAATCGAGTTGAGTCGAAATAATCGAACGTTTGTAGCACCTAATTCGGTTCAATCGTTTGACCTCGATTGTATCGTCGCAGTAGGCAACATACAACTGAAAAATGACGTTTGAAACAAAACTTTATTCTCGATAGCAAATACCTATCGTTTATTAATAAAAAAATGGAAAATAAGCAAAATATGGCCATTAATAATAAACAAAGAGACATTTTAACAAATTTTATGTGTGATCATCAGGATTTAGCTCGAGGAATTTTAAAAACCACACAGGGAAGGAAAAATAGTAGTTTTCTTTGGGAACGGCTAGCTAACTCATTAAATACAGATGGTCCCCCACAAAAAGATGCAAGAGATTGGAAAAAGGTGTTTACTATAAATTATATTATACATATTTTACCTACACAGACTTGGAGTGATCTTAAGTATAAAGTTTTTTTTTTTTTTTTATAGAGTTTCTAATATTACTCCCAAGCCATAGTAATATTATCGTTACTCTCAGCAAGCTGAGAGTTACCTATCCTGGTTAAAAGCACGAGACTTGGAACCAGAACTAGGCTCGGACGAATAATAGGGGTAGGTGGAAAATCGTACATGCGACTCTTTCTTACTTAAGATAAGAAAACAAAAACCACCTCCCTTCGAAACCTGCATACTACAACTAGGTTATTCCTATCAAGTAGTTTTATTTAAACTGTAAATTACGCGTTTGGCAGGCAGCTTCCCAGTGGAGGCACCTGCTAATACCGCCATAAGCACGCGGTTACATCTTATTGCGCTAATTCAAATGGTTTTATCCTTTGTAATCGGCGCACCAGGTTAGTATCGTCTCGAATTTGTAGCATGGTGATATTGCAATGACCGTGAAGGCGTGTCTGTTGTTTGCAGGCAAAATGTTTTATTTCATCTTCGACGGTAGCCATAGTTAGGTCTCTGTGGATATCAGTGTTTCTGATAAACCATGGTGCATTTACTATTTTTCTTAGCACTTTGTTTTGAAAAGTTTGTAAAATTTTGATATTACTGGATTTGGTACAACCCCAAAGTTGTATACCGTATGTCCAAACCGGTTTTAGTACTTGCTTGTATAAACGCAGCTTGTTCTGCATGCTGAGTTGGGAAAATCTACCAAGCAGCCAGTGCATTTGTTTACATCGAATGGCGAGCTCTTCGCGTTTCTTCTTGACGTGCGGTTTCCATTTTAATTTCGCATCGAGTGTCATACCCAAATATTTTGCCTCGTTTGCGTACGGAATTCGTACCGAATCAATGAAAATGGGTAAGTTGTCTACCTTTTTATACCCTATTCTAGGGGTATATTAATTTTGACGCATAGTTTGTAACATACCTTAATATTGCCCGTAGACCCCTAAAAGTTACTATATTTATGATCAGCATCGATAGTAATGTCGATCTAGCCATGTCCGTCCGTCCGTCCGTCCGTCCGTCCGTCGGCAAAAATTAGGCCTTTAAACTGGACCTAGAGAGCTGAAATTTTAACCATATACTCTCTAGGGTCCCGAAATAATCAAGTTTAAGAATTTTTGAAATCCGCCCACAGACACGCCCACAAACTCAAAAAAACAAAATTTTGGAAAAAATCGAATTTTGAGCTAGAGAGCTGAAATTTTTTATATATGATCTATGGCCCATAGAACTGATTGGGACATAAAATTTTCAAAATCCGCCCACTGACACGCCCACAATTAAATAAAACAAATTTTGGGAAAAATTGAATTTTGAGCTAGAAAGCTGAAATTTTGTATATATGATCTTTGGCACATAAAACTGCTTGGGACATAAAATTTTCAAAATCCGCCAACTGACACGCCCACAATTAAATAAAATATTTTTTTTGAAAAACCAAAATTTGAGCTAGGGAGCTGAAATTTTTAATATATACTCTCTAAGGGCCCTTTATGCTCATGTGTAAATATTTTCAAAATCCGCCTACTGACACGCCCACAATTATTTTTTTTTTTATTTTTGAAAGTCCAAAGTTTGAGCTAGGGAGCTGAAATTTATAATATATACTCTCTAGGTGCCCTTTATGCTCATACTTAAATTTTTTTTAAATCC
The DNA here is from genome assembly GCA_949715645.1 of Portevinia maculata. NCBI lineage: Eukaryota > Metazoa > Arthropoda > Insecta > Diptera > Syrphidae > Portevinia > Portevinia maculata. The sequence continues at coordinate 13,426,835 of OX454526.1, forward strand.
GCCTACTGACACGCCCACAAATAAATAAAACAATTTTTTTGAAAATCCAAAGTTTGAGCTAGGGAGCTGAAATTTATAATATATACTCTCTATGGGCCCTTTATGCTTATGTGTAAATATTTTCAAAATCCGCCCACTGGCACGCCCACAATTATTATTATTTTTTTTTTTTTGAAAATTCAAAGTGAGCTAGGGAGCTGAAATTTATAATATATACTCTCTAGGGGCGCTTTATGCTCATGAGTTAATTTTTTTAAATCCGCCTACTGACACGCCCACAATTAAATAAAACAATTTTATTGAAACACCCAAGTTTGAGCTAGGGAGCGTTTTTTTTGATAAAATCCTTTAAATGTTATATAACAAAATATGTAAAGCGTTCTTAACAATTCAACCATACTTAGGCTTTTGTCACGCCCACTTATGAGGGATAGGAATAAGAATAGGGTATCCAACAGTTCGCCCAAGCGGACTGTAGCCCTTCCCTATGTTTATAAGTAAAATTCACGTGCGTTGATTTGGCCTCGTTGAGAGCAATACGCCAAGTCTTTGTCCAATCACAAATTTTGTCAATAGAACGTTGGAGTTTATTAGTTGCTGATTCAACGGTATTACTGACCGCTAATATAGCTGTATCGTCTGCAAATGTGGCTACTGTTGTGCCTTCTTCTTGAGGAATATCACTAGTGTATATTAGAAATAGGATCGGTCCAAGAACGCTTCCTTGGGGAACTCCTGCCGCGATTTCTTTAAATTCAGAGTAATCATTTCCGTGTTTTACACGAAAGAGTCTGTCTGATAAGTAACAACTAAGGATATCAGATAACTGTTTCGGAAAAGCTTGTCTTAGCTTATGTTTCAACCCTGTATGCCATACTTTATCAAAGGCCTGAGAGACGTCGAGAAAAACACTAGAACATATTTTTTTCTCCTATAGGGCTTTTTCAATTACATTGGTTATTCTGTAAACCTGGTCGATTGTAGAGTGCTTAATCCTGAATCCGAATTGGTGGTCAGGTATTAATCGACGTTCTTCGATAATCGGATGTAGGCGCTTTAACAAAAGTTTTTCGAATACCTTCGACATTATCGGTGAGAGAGATATTGGCCTATATGATTTTTTGTCATTCAGTGGTTTACCGGGCTTTGGAACCATTATAACTTCAGCTACCTTCCATTGTCGTGGAACGTACAATAACCTGAACGATGCATTTATAAGATATGCAAACTTTATTAAAGCTTTCCTAGGTAACTCTTTAAGGACCTGTCCTGTGATTAAGTCATATCCAGGAGCTTTGTTTAATTTTAGTTTCTCTATTTCGAAGCGTAGTTCGGCTAGCGATACACTTTTTATTCTATAATTGTCAGGTGCCACGGTTAGGACAGGAAATTCGAGCAACGCTTGACCATCAAATGGTTTAAATGTTTCTTCCAAATGTTCTGCAAATATTTCGGCTTTTTCCTTGTCACTCTTCGCCCATTCTCCATTGATTTTCCTGATGGGTGGCGCTTGCGTTTTTGGTTTTTTAATGCCTTTCATGGCTTTCCAGAGCGAGTAATTTGTACTTTTATCCGCAGTTAGGCTTCCAAGATATGTAGAAATTTGACGATTTTTAAAGTCTCGAATTTCTCTCTTAACTTTACTACAAAGGTAGTTAAGAGTGGTTTTATCCTGTGGAGCGCGAGATTGTTGCCATCTTTTGCGCGCTCCCCTTTTCTTCTTTAACAATTGCGTGATTTCCAAGGGATATGTTATTTCGCAATTTGTGGTTATTTTCCGTTTATGGGGAGTATTTTTCCAGGCTGAGCATTGTATGACGTTAATAAATTGATCGACTTCGTCTTCAAGTTCGTGGGGTGTTCGAAGAGACACTTTGAGATCGATTTTACTTTCACAGTATTTTTTAAAGGATTCCCAGTTTGTTTTCATGTTAGTTAGTCTGGGCGGACCTTCTTTTTTTTCGTAGACAGCCGTTAATTGTCAAAATGACCGGTGAATGATCAGAAGAAAGATCGAAGCATTCCTCAACTACAATAGAGTTTCCCGACAAACCTTTCGTGATGAAGAAATCGATGAGGTCTGGTGTTTTTGCCGTATCCGAGGGCCAGTATGTCGGTTTACCTGAGGAATGAAAGTCTACCCCCAATTCCATACCGGCTTCGTAAAGAAATCTACCTTTTACTGAAATGCATCCCGATCCCCAGAAGGTATGTTTTGCGTTAAAGTCACCTCCGATGACGAAATTTCGTCCAAGTGAGTCAAAGATACTTATAAAATCGCTTCTTTCCATCGTTGCACGTGGGGGGCAATAGATAGCTGCAAAATCATATTTTATGTGTTTAATTTTTACGCTCACCGTGCATAATTGCAGTTTGTCAAGCTCGATTGTTCCACTGACTGAGTGTTCAATGGTATTTTTGATCAACAAGGATGCCCCGCCTCTCGCCCTTTCCGAAGGGTGATATGCGTGATAGGCAATGTATCCTCGAATGTTTGTGCTGGTTTCTTTCGTCAGATGGGTTTCCGAAATCAAACAAATATCAATTTCATATTTATGAATGAATATCTCGAGCTCGTCCATCTTATGCAGAAGGCCGTTCGCATTCCATGTCACTAATTTAACTAAATCCGTCATATTTATATTATTGCACGTGTACTTCGAAATTGATTTTCGAGCTTGTCGAGTTTTTCAAACATACGTTTATTAATTTGGCTCTGTTCTTCTAGCCTGGCAAGAATTGCAGAGAAAACTTGGGAGACTGGATCAGATGTTTTATTTGTTTGTTCGCGTCCTTGCAACGCAGCTTCAGCGTATGTTTGTGGAACAGCTTTCGGTGACTTTTTTCTAAACAATTTTCCTTCTCTTGGGTGTTGTGTTTTGACCATTTCTTTAGCCTTTTTTCGTCCTTCATTGGTTTTATTGTTGCCCCTTTCAGGTTTGTTATTGGTTTTATTTGCGATTGGTAGCGTAGTTTTCTTTATTTTGTGGCGCCTATTTTGAAGTTCCTTAGCCACTTCGCATCCGCGATAATTTGCCGGATGTTTTCCATTGCAATTTATGCATTAGTATAAAGTAAAAAATAAATTAAGAAGCAATACAGCCAGGCTCCACATTTCACTTTCACTCGAAATGAAATCGAAATCGAGCGAAAATAGATTTTGGTGTTCTACATTTTACTTTTATCGATATCGATTTCAAATTTTTCGAAACTGAAACAAAGTGAAATTGGCAGGTTCCACAATTCGATTTTATCATTTCCATCAGTGTGAAATAGTGGAAACAGACGATAGGCGTGTTTGAAAATGTAAGTAAATAATAATAATAATTACATTAGAGTAAAATTCTTTCCATATATTTTTTTAAAAAATTACATATTTAAAAAGGGGCAATCATAAGAATAGTTCACAGGATGCAATATTCATTAAATTTATGTTGATAAATGAGGACCTTTCTAGAGGATTCATGATTCAGGCGATCGTGTTGTTACAGATGCTCTTTGAAACGAGCTAAAAAACGATCCTAATTGCCACGGTCCACCCCAGAAGGACGTAACTGACTGAACTGAGTTTTCTGTTGTTTTTTATAGCCTTTTCAAATAAAGAGTATATCATTAGCAATATGGTTTCTTATTTGGCTGGCTTTATTGAAATTTGCAGCTTCTTCTGTAAATTCGTCGTGTTCTTCAATTTCACTTGCCTCGTACCCTACCTCAAAACTCTCTTCTTCTTCATTTTGTAGCTTAAAGTGTCTACAAATGTTGTGCAACACCACGGCAATTACCACAGCACTGATTTTTTAAATAAATCGCGAAAACGAGACGAAATTTAAAACAAACAAACTATTTATTACAAAAAATATATTTTTGCGACGTTTCAAATGACAGATAAGCTGTTTTTAATTTCACTTGAAGTGATTTCGAAAAAGTTTCGAATATTATAAAATGGGTGAAATGTGGAACACGGAAAACAAATTCACTCGATTTACAATTTCACTTTCAATTTCATTTCACTCGTTTTCTGGAACCTAGCTGATAAACTTCATTTGAAGGCCACAGGCGGAGGTCCCTACATGCAGAAGAAAATTGATGAGTGGGAGGAAAAGATTATAGAGTGCGCTGGTATTAAAGCAGCTGTTGAAGGAGTCTATACAAACAACAATAATAATAAAAACAACGCTGAACCTACGAGCACGGACACCAACGGACACTGAAAACGAAGGGAATGTTCGGAGAAGAATCGGATGTTGAACATGAAGTTATGTTGTTTAATTTTATTGTTTCAATTGTAAAACAAAATTTATTTAAGGCAACCGAACTTACAAGAGAAATGTTCGCCCTAATAAAAAAGAAAATAAAGAAAATTTAATGAAGCAGTAGGTACGTTAATGCAACAGAAACTATAAATATTAAGTTGGATGCAATTCATGAATTACTTCGCAGCAGTCAAAAAATCCAAAAACGAAGACCTGAAGTTGAAGAAAAGCAGTTGAAAATGGAAAAGCTTGAACTTTACGAAAATAATGAGATGGAACGCTTGCGGCTACAGGAAACAATGTTGAACAATAAAATAGAGAAAAAAAAGTATACGACTTCTTGATATAGAAACTAAACGTTACTAATGAAAGTTTCGTTCTAAGAGTACCGATTCAATAATCAAAGCAATTGTATGTTAGTTTAAGTGTTTGCCAATGAAGTCTATTTTGTTTAAGTTTTGTTTTTTGACCTTCATCAACATATTATCTTTGAACAATAAACTGCATATTATCTTTGAACAATAAACTGAGTAAAAACAAAAGAATTTTTTTCATAAAGAATTTTTAATATTATTTCTTATATCAGGTTGTGTGCTACATATATTTGTGCTTATATTATCCTGTGCGAATGGCAGCTTAAAATGAATACAAGCATTATGCAGAGCACAGCATACGTTTATGATTCTGGTGACTGTTTCCGAGTCATATCTAAGTTTCCGCTCATTTGATAAATGCCCTCCATCGTCCTTTTAAAATCCCAATAGTTCTTTCTATTTGGCTCCTAGCTACAGAATGAATGTTGTTAAACCGCACTTCTTCACTTCCCTCTGCAGCAGTCCTGTGAGGTGTCAGTAGCCAAGGCTGTATGGGGTATCCACTGTCAACTTAAATGCAACCAAAAATATGTTCATTTTGTTTGAATCATGTAGCTCATAAAAATAAAATAACAAACCTAGAATTCGAGTGCTAACATCGCCTTCATGGTGCTATTCCAAACAGCCGAGTCATGTGCAGCACCACCATGTGAACTGTTGACTGCTATTATCTCATTTAAATGATTGCAAATCTATTGTTGAAATGTTAATTATATTATGGGTCAATATTTCAAAATATTAATATTTTGCACCTCGAAATGGACCTTTACGAATATAAACAAATTTAATAATTTTTCAATTACTCTGTATTTAAGAATAGTTATTAAACATTTTAAGCTAATGGGCCACCCAATTTAGTTATTTTTAACAGATTTTATTTTCCACGGGAATGACAGAACTAACATGGAAATGACAAATTTCTATCGTGGTAATGACGACACAGCATGGAAATGACCTTAACCTTATTAAAGCAAATTAAAACACATCTGAAGTCAGTTTTTTAAATAAACGTTTTAATTACAAATAAGCTACAAAAAAGGAACGTTAAGAATTTCAGTCTTGTATTATTAAAATAAAAATAAAAACGTAGGTATGTAAATTAAATTTCATACTTTGTAACATTACAGATTAGGAAACATTAATTTTGTGGGGGAATTTATAAAATACACGCTTTCCTCGAAGAACCATCATTGGTTTCGGTAAAATGGCCAAAATTTGTACGGAGCTTATGTATGATACATCATCATGGTTTAGTATGAAATATTGATTTTCTTTTTCCCCGCAACTTTAAAAAAAAAAGAACTTGAACATCTCTGTCGTCGTCCATATTCGATTGGCAAATGGCAGCAAATACCTTTTTCTGTTTTTCTCCTTTTTTATTTTGTTTTTTCCCCTCCAAAGACACAAGCAAATGTGAACCGATTTTGATATTATTAATTTCATCTTTTTCCGTATCAGGTTCTGATAAATCCTCATTATTTGAACTATCGTATACGTCTTCAAACTCTGTTTCTTTTGCTGCAACACCAACGGACCATCTTCATCAGAACTTGAAGCGACAGTTGTAGTGGGATTAAAGTTTAATACTCCCAAATGATGATGTTCACAATCAAACTTGCATTGGAAACAACTCAAAGATCGAAGCCATAGTCTATTCGAGACCACGTTTCCTAATATCTGTGTAAATATTATATTATTAATCTATGCATTTGTTTGAAGAATATTTGTAATTTTAAGCTTACCTGATGTACTTTCATTGTTCCAACAAATGTTCTGATTACATTAGCACCCAAGTTTCTCTCAAATTGTTCAATTTCATTTTCATAGATTTTAAAATTTTTAATATTATGGCAGTTTGTACTGAGTACGTCAAATAGTGTAGTGAAATTCGATATATCTTTGCCATGAGCAACATAACGATCAGCTGATCTTTTGCAAACTGCACCAACACCATCAGCAGCTCCTTTTCCATGACCAGCTTCAAGATAGTTCCAGGTAAAGTTTTTCAAATTTTGGTATAAACGTTTCATTTGAGTCCCAAAAATGTAGAACATCGTTTTATTTTTGTACTGTGTAGCAGGGCCATCGCTGAGAAAATGAATCGTGTCCACTTCATTTGGAAGATCAGATAGTATTGGTCGAAGGTGGCACCATATTGCTGAAGGATTGTGTGCCAAATATTCTGATAGAGTGCAATAACTTTTTGGAACAATAACACCATTTATGTTTTTATAAGTCACAACGGTATGAAGTGCAATTTGCTGTCTTGAACCACCAAAATGAAAAGATTGTGCTTCTTCTGCGTATTTAAGACTGTAGTTTTCTTTAAAATCCATGTGAATTAAGCATTCGTTTTTCTGCAGACCTAACTTTAATTTTTTTATTTCCAGATACTGATATAAGACCCTGGCTTGGTGCTCTAAGAACGGTGTTATTGTATATTTGTATTCAAGTACAATTTCTTTAAGGGACATTATTTTTAAATGCTTCGAAATTTTCGAAACAACTTTTTCGCGTTGGTTCTTAGCATCAAAATACTTTTCTTTTAAAAACGCCCACTTAAAATATTCACCATTAGCTTCAGAATCAAACTCCTTTATTATGACACATTTACCTTTGCATTCTTCGCAAGAACGAAGCAGACCCTTTTCTGTTAACAATGGACAGCTAATTGCTTTAGTTAAATCTTTGGTAGAGTTCTTTTCCAGGATCTTATACTTAAATAAAGAATTGACAAGCAGATCCATATTCGCGTGTCGTATACATTTGCAGGTGTCTCTATCTCCAACTTTCATTTCTTTTATCCAAAAAGGTCGGTTTTTGCAAAAATACGTGTAGCTAACAGAAAAATCAGGATGTTCAGCCAAAAATATTTTATGCAGGTTTTTGATTAAATTTGTAAGAACACGTTTTTGTTGGGTGTGCTTAAATTTGGTTACGTATTCCTTTTTTCCAGCGCACATTCGACTTACATTATCCTGCTCTAAAAACGTTTGGATCTGTTGTTTTTTTTTTTGATACAGACGTAAACTTGAAGAATCATATTTTTTGGGTTGTGTGTGCCAATTATTTAATATGGACTTACAAAATACTGACAGTTTATATTTTTTATTAATTTTTCCTATAACGGCATTTTGAATTATTTTTTTGTTTTTATGGTTGGAAATTTTATATTGTTGAGAAAGTTGGTCTTTGATGACTTCGCTGAAAACTAGTTTTCTTACCACTTCTGGGCTGGACGATAGAGGGTTTTCAGTGCAAATGTGTTGAATTCGAGTATTTGGCGATGGATTGCCTACAGTTTGTTTACTTTCATCCGATCTGCGGCGATTGATATCCTTTTTAACATTTTTAAGCTTTGACTTCAACGACTTGATGATTTCTTCCTGCTTTCGAATCCTTTGATTGAATTTGTATTGCAGTCTTCGCATTTTATTTTCATCATCAGCCTTTACATCAGCAACTTTTTCAGGAATTTGTCCTACCTCTAGAATGGGAAGATTCTCATTCATCATGACAGGGGATTCAGGTGGGGTGTTAGCTTCAATAAATTGCGATTCAGCTTGTTGATTTTTGTTGGCATTCTCTTTATTTTGACGGTAAGTGTTTGTATTTTTTTTTTCCAATTTTTTCTTTGTTTCCGTTGTTCTCGTGCAGTCATATCTTTTATAGATTTAACTATTTTGTTTTCCTTTTTTTAAATATCTTTGTTTTTCTTTTTCTTTCTGTTGTCGACATTTTTCAGGATCTTCTCGAATCCTCTTTCGACGTTCACGTTCCTTTTCCGCGCGTAGTTTTTTTTTTTTATCATTTTCAGCGTTTTTCTTTACATTATTGCGAGGTGCCATGATGAATGCAGATGAGTTTATATATAAACTTAAAATAAAAGTGAAAATATTTAATTTTTTTTGTAATTTGCTTAACTATGTCATTTCCGTGTCCGAACTGTCATTACCATGTATGCCATGGGAAACATGGAAATGACGACATGGAAATGACATCGAAAGGTATTTTTCTAAAATAAAACTGAACTTTACTGAATGTTTTTTTTTAAACTCATCTTATTAATTAACTTCATAAAAAAGTCATGCATTACAAAAAGAATAGATTTAATTATTAACATATTATAATCAAAAAGACTTACCACGGTAATGACAAATTCGGGTAACGAAAACCTAAAACACCTTCACAACATGAAAGAAAGTTCACTACTGATGTATAATGGGATTATTGCAAAATGTGCCGAAAACAATCACCAGTGCCCCTATTCTGGTTCTGTGAAAAATTTAAATGATAAACTTTTTTTATACCCTATTCTAGGGGTATATTAATTTTGACGCATAGTTTGTAACATACCTTAATATTGCCCGTAGACCCCTAAAAGTTACTATATTTATGATCAGCATCGATAGTAATGTCGATCTAGCCATGTCCGTCCGTCCGTCCGTCCGTCCGTCCGTCCGTCCGTCCGTCCGTCGGCAAAAATTAGGCCTTTAAACTGGACCTAGAGAGCTGAAATTTTAACCATATACTCTCTAGGGTCCCGAAATAATCAAGTTTAAGAATTTTTGAAATCCGCCCACAGACACGCCCACAAACTCAAAAAAACAAAATTTTGGAAAAAATCGAATTTTGAGCTAGAGAGCTGAAATTTTTTATATATGATCTATGGCCCATAAAACTGATTGGGACATAAAATTTTCAAAATCCGCCCACTGACACGCCCACAATTAAATAAAACAAATTTTGGGAAAAATTGAATTTTGAGCTAGAAAGCTGAAATTTTTTATATATGATCTTTGGCCCATAAAACTGCTTGGGACATAAAATTTTCAAAATCCGCCCACTGACACGCCCACAATTAAATAAAATATTTTTTTTGAAAAACCAAAATTTGAGCTAGGGAGCTGAAATTTTTAATATATACTCTCTAGGGGCCCTTTATGCTCATGTGTAAATATTTTCAAAATCCGCCTACTGACACGCCCACAATTATTTTTTTTTTATTTTTGAAAGTCCAAAGTTTGAGCTAGGGAGCTGAAATTTATAGTATATACTCTCTAGGTGCCCTTTATGCTCATACTTAATTTTTTTTTAAATCCGCCTACTGACACGCCCACAATTAAATAAAACAATTTTATTGAAAAACCAAAGTTTGAGCTAGGGAGCGTTTTTATTTACAAAAGCTTAGTTTTTTCGATAAAATCCTTTAAATTTTTGTCACGCCCACTTATGAGATATAGGAATAAGAATAGGGTATCCAACAGTTCGCCCAAGCGGACTGTAGCCCGCCCCTATGTTTCATCATACTTTTCATTCTACGTTTTCATTTTATCATTTCATTTTACTCAGAAAGCTGGTTCTCGTTACATTTATGATAAAGTATGCTGAATTTAGTGCTGAATGAAAAAGTTATCATCTGACATCCATCAAATTTATAATAATGTATTAAAAGTGATTGATACAAAATATTTCGGTAGAGTAACTTCGGGTATTGTGGTATACATATTACTATTTAGACTATAATTGCAAAAGTGTCGCTCTGAATCGAGCCATATATAGCTAAAAATTAAGACTAAATTATTGGCTTCAAAATGGTATTCATACAAGTTTGTTGAGCAGACAATAAAAAAGATGTTTGCATAACCCAAAAAGTGGCGATTGAAAAATTGGCGGGTATTGTGGTATACTATGTATGTACACTATGTACACTATACCACATTACCCGCTTTACAATTTCTTGCCAACAGAACACTTTTGAACACTTAGGTATAGTATACCACATTGGTCGATGGCAGCTGTACCACATTAGCCGACGATGTATGCACATAAGAAAATATTTATAAAAAATAACAAAAAAAATACTGACAGAATAACTAATAATTATTTAATAAAGTTTAATAAATCATTTATTGCGAGGTAACTTAGGTATAAGTGGTGCACAAAAAAATAAAACACAAAAAAACAATTTCAGAAGCATAAAAAAAACTCTAGTGCAACCAATTATATATTCGACACAAATTACCAAAAACGTGAATAGCTTTGAAGTTGCCAGAACGCGTGCTGGTCGTTTTTTCTAAATCGCCAGTTTTGTGTGTAACAAACATTCTGGTATCCTCCTTAGTTTTCGAAAAAACTTCCCGTACCACATTACCCTCCTATACCACAATACCCGAACTTACTCTACATTCAAAGAAGGAGTTCGATTTTTATGTAAGTAGTAATGGATGAAGAGCGCAGAAACTCTGGAAGGTTTGTTTTATCTACTTATATAAATGGGTTAAGCAACATTTTTCCCTTCTTTTACATAGATTTAAAATTAAAACTTTACGAAGAAGTATGAGGGACAACATAAATCCTTTTGAAACTCTTTCCGAAGAAGGTTTCATAAAACTTTATCGTTTTCCCAAATTCCATTGTCGGGAGTTAATCGATAAAGTTTCACCATTATTGAAGAAACCTAGTCGCGTTCATGGTTTGCTCCCGCATACAAAAGTCCTTGCGGCTCTAACCTTCTTTGCTAGTGGAAGCTATCAACGGTTTGTTGGACAGGATTTGCTTTTGGCACTATCGCAAACTTCCGTCAGCCGTGACTTCCGTCATGAGGTGACAGAAGTGCTCAACGAAATCTCAGACCAATTAAATTTCCATCTAATGAAGAACTGGGAGCAGTGAAGCAAGAGTTATTTGCTGTAGCTTCTTTTCCAGGTGTAATTGGTCTGATCGATGGAACCCATGTTAAGATTACTACTCCGAACAAAGATATTGAACATGTTTATTACTGCAGGAAAGGTGGTCATTCTAAAAATGTGCAAATAGTTTGCGATAGTAATTTCATTATACTTAATATAAATGCAAAATTTGGTGGGTCTACGCACGATGCTTATATTTGGCGACGTTCAAATTTAAAACGGTATTTGGAAGGAAAGCATCAGAGAGGTGAAAGAAATTATTGGTTGCTTGGAGATAGCGGATATCCTCTGCAAACGTGGCTCATGACACCAATTTTAACAACAACAAGTGAAGCTGAAGAAAATTACAATGTGGCACACAAAAGCACTACAAATATTATTGAAAGATGTATAGGTATTCTTAAAGGCAGATTTCGTTGTTTGTTAAAAGATAGAGTGCTTCATTATTCTCCTGAAACAGCTGGAAAAATAATAAATGCCTGTGCAGTGCTTCATAATATTTTGATGAAGGCCCGAGTTCCTTTGCCTGAAGATGAAATAGAAATAGGGGAAAGTGAAACAAACTCAAATTCAACATTGTTTGATTCACGTTTACTTTCTGCGGGAAAAAGAGTTCAAACCACAATAGTCAACCAATATTTTCGTTAAAATACAATAAAAGGAACATTCTTGTAGACATAGTCTGCAAGATTTTGAAGGTCGTCAAGATGATACTTCAGTTTAAATAAAAAATAAATAATAACAATTAATCTTTGTTTTTATTTCTTCTAATATTTCAGCAATACAGTTAAGTGCTTTTACTTTTTCTTTTTCAATTGTTAACTTTTCCTTTTTAATATTCAACATTTCTTCTTCAATTTTCAATTTTTTATTTTCGATTTCAAAATAATTTTCAAAATTTGCGTCGGTGTTAAATGGTATTTTACGTTTCCTTGCTCTTTTCGGAATAAGTTTAGGTAGAGTATCTTTTGGTGTTGATGTTGCAGTTTGTACTTCCATTGCTTGGGCATAGATATTGTTTGTTTCGTTAACATTAATGTCGATAGGAAAATCTGCCAAGACAATGGTCTTAAATTGAAAAGAAATTATGTCCTTCTCATAAAGTTTTAATTATTCGTAGGTATCTTAACAAACCTCACAATGATCCATTGTAATTCCACATTCTTGAACTCCCTCGTCACCATCAACTGCCTGCGGTGTTAAAATTGTGAGAATTCTTTTCTCTAATTCGGACAGAGGTTTTATTTGTTTTGTGCCGTTAATACCAGTTTTTGTTAGTGTGTCATTAATTGCGGAGTTGCGTTCTTTCACATGTTGCCTGAAATAATACCAATTCTGGGAATGAATGTGCCATTTACTTAAATGGAAGCTTACTTCAAATCTTGCCAACATTTCCTCCATTTTGAGCCATCTTTCTTGGCCCCGCTCAAGCCATTCAACTGCTCTGCCAAGGACCTCCACATGGCTTCTCTCGTCCTTCCACCGTCAGCACATTCCAATCTAAAAATATTTTTAAATGCATTATTAGGTATATCTATTAGGAAGCGTCTAAAGTAACGACAAACGATACCCTTTAGCTTTGTCCTAAAAAATAATATTTAAATATGTAGGTGCTTACCTATCGTGAGCTAAATCGATGTTATTTTCCAAATAATCGATTAGATAACTTTTTTGCTCATCGGTTGGTCTTTTTCCTCTATTACTTTTATTCATTCCCATTTTTTTAAATTTTCCACGGCCTTTTCACCAAAAAAATATCGATGATAAATAATTTTTCATATGAAAACTTTTTGACAGAAGTTTTCATCGCTGAATAGAAAAGGAATCGCAAAACAATATTTTTCAGTGAAAAGTGTTTTCACAGCACTTTTCATAGAACCAGAATAGGGGCCCTGAAATGTGAAATCAGCAGCCTACTATGCGGCCGTTAAATTCAAAATTTTTAAAGAATTCTTTTTTGTCACGGAAATGACAATTTTGTTGGGGGCACTTACTAAATAATTTTCACATTACTTTGAATATTCTTTAAAAATAAATTGACTGGGCCACAGTCCCCATTGTTCTTTCTTCTTCAATGCTCCATCAAAAAAATTTGCAAACCGGCTTACATTTTATAAATAAAATGCATTTGTTGAAGGAAGGTACAGCTGGGGACATGCCATGGTAATGACATTTTTGAGGTTTAAGTTAAAATTTCGGCGTTACTAAAAATGAATATTTGTTTTTTATATGTGCATATGTTAAAAGAGTTTCTATAGAATTGTATCTCAGTCAAATATTTAAAAATATAAATGTTTTTTTAGCCTATAAACACCGGACCACAGAATATTAATATTTTGAAATATTGACCCTTATACAAAAATTGTAATCACTTTATTACCACCATTGAATTCAAGCTATTGAACCCTTTTCGGTTGTAATATATATATTAGTTTATCTTTGGTCTGAAAATAGGGATGTGAGTACCATCAACACAGCCCACTATTCCCGGCAGCTTAAACTTCCTATAATAATATTCCTTGCTTGCTTGGAATTGAGTGATATCAAATTTTATCCATATGGGGAAAAACTCATTTTCTAAAAGCAGCAAGGTGCGCCGGAAGAATTTTGAGATTGTTGTCTGTGCCATACTTAGTAACACAATTGTACCGACATTAATTTCGTAACTCCCACTGGCTAGGAGACTCAATGTTGCACAAAGCTGTAACACTGGTGGAACTGACGTGCTTTTAATGTTGCTTGGATAATTCAATGAGTTGAAGATCATTAAGAAACATTCCTTGTTGACTCTAAACTGCTGCACAAAGCTAAACAAAAAAAATATGATGTAGATTTTATTCTTTTCTTACTCATTAGGATTACTTACGCATTTTCAGTCAATTCTAGTGGATTGCTTTTATCTCTCAAATGCCTTCTTTTGATTTTAGCATTTAATTCTTCTTCATCCTCACTCTCCGACTCAAAAAATATCATAGTAGTATTTGATGCGGACTGGAATAATTATTTGCAAATTTAAAATTAAAAAAAAATAATTTGACACTTCAAATTATTTATTAAAATGACACTTAAGTACAATTCACAATCAAACTCGTTTCAAGTTACATGCTACCGAAATTTATTTGTTTCGAGTTGGCTGACGATGAACAATCGTCGATTGTATCAAGTTACGTGCTGGCACCCCAGCATTTCCAACAGCTGCTAAATGGGCATCATGAGAGAGTGATAGGGCAAGAAGAGAACCCACGTCCTGTCAATGGAAAACTCACCAACCAGTATAGAAGAGGTTAATTAAAAGCTATAAGAAAGCTTATGAACAATCAAGGCGCCGGCTCTGATGGCTTCCCAGTGGGGTTTTTCAAAACGGAGGTGATGTTTTGATTGGGCTCATGCACCAAATCATCAACCAAGTATGGGTGGAAGATTATACCAAATTTTCGCACTGATGCAAGTCCTGGAAAAGACCAACGAATTTCAAGGCGAGACTCACCATCTTTTCATTGACTTTAAAGCCGCATATACTAGCATCCGTCGTCAGGAACTCCACATGGCGATGGCCGAATACGGGATCCCGGCAAAACTGATCCAATTGCACTTGAAAACACACGGTAAAATGTGCAGTTTGGAAGCAGCTCTTCTGAATTATTCCAAACCTTCACCGGATTTCGGCTAGGAGATGCGCTATCATGTGACTTCCTCAATCTTTTTAGGGAGAACATATTGCGCAGGGCAGGTGTCAACACTAAAGGCACTATTTTGAATAGATCCGCCCAACTACTGGGGTATGCGGATGATATCCCAGCGTGCCGTATTAGAGGCTTTCACGGCGGTTGAAGAATAGGCGAAATTGGTTGGTCTTGAAGTAAATGAGGACAAGACCAAGTACATGCTACCAACAAACAAACAAATATCTGTCCACCACCTAGGACAAAACGCCACTGTTGATAGCAATAATTTATAGGTTAGTAGTTAAGTAGTTCACCTAAAAAATATAATAAATAAATAAATATTGGGCATTAGGGCCTAAAACCTAGCTCCTCCAACCACTTGCTTGTGTTTAGTGGAAGGGACCTACAATTTTAGGCCAAATCCGAACGGCAATTTATTTGAGAAGCTTCTCATGACAATTGATACTCTTGGATGTTTGTCCGACGTTCGCAAGAGGTTTGACAGTGATCCATTGTGCCCGACAAGTTCACCTACCTTGGAGTCAACTCCACAAATGACACCTTAGTGGAGGTCCGACGGAGAATTACCTTAGGAAATCGCTGCTACTTCATTTTGGCCAAACAAACGGGTTCACAACTCCTCACTCGAGTAACAAAATGCATGCTCTATCGAACCTTATCCCGCCAGGCCTGCGTAATGGTGCCGAGTGGGACGATAAGTAGGAAAGGCGAGCTTATATTATGTTTGGGACTCAACAGTTCATCTTTTCATATCATTATTGATAAGTAAAATTATGACTCTGATTTGCTCGGAAGGTGTAAAAGCGTTTCGAACCTATTTGCTTCATTTTAAATATTGATTTGCTTTCCACGTTCATTCGTATGATTGATTTTGTCAAGTCTTGTATGTTGTCAACCACTTAAATCGTAATCTTTGGTCACCGCCGTAATGACCCGAGGTGTTGTGTGTACATCATGTTCAATTGTCTCTTTCGCCAAATATAATTTGCATAGCTTCTCCAACAACATTAGCTGTGTTTAATGAACAAAAGATCAGAACAGAACAGATCAGATCAGCACACATGAGCGAAAACTGTCAGATCAAGTTAGAACAAAAAAGTACAGCTTCATGTGACAGCTCTCATATCAGCTGTTGAATTCCGAAATAATTAAATCTAAATGAAAAGTGAGATTCAAAGTTGCCTTTGCTAAATAAAAAAAAATGAATACTTCAGACTTTTTAATACTCGAGATATTGGAAGATTCTGGCAGTAGCATCTTGTTAAGTTCGTCGGATATTACAACATCGGATACGAGCAATAGCGAATTTCATGCCAAACAAACAAATCAGCTGACATCAGTGACATTTGACGTCTTCTATTTGACAACTTTCACGCAGTTGCCCTTCTTCAAAAGAAGGTGCAGAAAATGCTGTACTTAACTGAGCTGGACAGCGTCCTGGAACACGAAGTGACAGAATGTAAAACATTTTGGGGAAAGATTTTTGCTCATGGAACACAAAATCCTGTACTTTTCAGATTTTTTCTGTAATTTTCTGCGCAGCACAGGTTCATTAAACACAGCTAGTGCATTAGCTGTGAGAGTGTGATGATCAAGGAAAGAGATCAATTCTTGTGTACTGACTTTAGCGATTTAAAATGTTCTCGGTCATTTGGATCGCGAAAGCAGAAAACACCATATCTTTGGTCAAGGATTAAGTATCTTGCTTAACAAAACAAAAATAAAATGTATTCCTGTTCTTAAACTTTGGCGTTATTGTCTCCCGGCAATTAGAAACTTTGTATTGTAGTTTGATCCAAAACAATTGGGTTCTTTTTTTTTATAATTTGCTTACGCTAAAGGGATTTTTTTTTCTGTTGTTACAGTACCCTTATAATGCTAAGAACACAGTGTAAGCTACTTGGTATTAGAAAGAATAGAGAGATAGGAAAGAAGTGTTTGGGTGCAGTTGTAGGGTTTTTCTCCACGGGTGGTGTCTAAGTTACTTAGGGAGATTACGATTTCATGTATTCGGTATAAAGTAATGGACTTGGCCGGGATTCGAACGCACGACCTTCCATTCCGTAAGCGAATACACTACTACTGCACCATTGCAACCCGCTTTTGAAAGAAAAAATACACCGTCGGATATTTGGTCCTGTTTGCATGCAGGGCGAATGGAGGGAATGGAACTACGAACTCTATGAGCTGTACAGTGAGGATGTAGTCCAAAAAGCTAAATCACGTCGACTACATTGGCTCGGCCACATTGAGCGAATGGACAATAATGCTCCAGCCAAGAGGATCTTCGATTTCCAGCCCCCAGGTTCGAGAAGGCAAGGAAGACCGAATCTCCGTTTTAAAGACTAAGCCATCGCGGATGCCAAAGCAGTGTGCCCGGGATCGGCGAGGATGGAAGGCTGCAGTGTCTCAGGCAGAGACTCTTTACGCGTCGGGAGTCCGTTAAGTAGTATATATATATAACGCCCGCTCCACGAATGCGTTACTTCTCAATTTTACTTTTCAAAAAATTGAAATTTGGCCAGGTTCCCATGTGCAACATTTATACGAAGTTTTTATGACGTTGCATGAAAACCCTTAGTTTTTTTAAGCAATAAATAGATGCAGAAATAAATAAATGCAGAAAACTAATTACAACTTCCACATCACAAACAACCTGCGTTGAAGATGCTCCCGAGGCATTATCAGTTATTATTGAAAGGATCCTCATTGTACACAGAAACATTTAAATAAATAAACACACTCATTTGTTTAACAAATTACACTATTTTATTTAATAGGATTTTTTATTTATACTTTTTCATTTTCCCCATTGGTTATTCCTTGAAAATAGGAAAACAGCACAAGGGAAATCACATGAAAAGAGCAAATAATAAACAAACAAAAAATGGTTTGCAAAAAAAAAAATAATTAAAAATGTTATGCAATAGTATTATTATTAATAAGTAATTACATAATTGTACATAATTATGGTTAAGGTTTACGTAGAATTTGATTCTTAATCAAAATTTTCCATTTTATTTTAGTACACATTTTGTATTCTCTTGTTTTGTTTTTGTATATACATATTTATAAATATGTATTATTTATTGTGAGCTTGTTGTGTGAGTGTGTTGGTGTGTTGTGGGAAGGTAGTGTAGAAGGGGGGGGGGGGGGGGGGGGGGGGGGTAGGAGGTAGTAACATTATATAAATTACATTTTACATATTATGCTTCCTGGCTATAGTTATTTTTTGTTTATTCTTTTATTCGGTCATATAAATATCTATATGACGTGGCGCTTTTATTTACCTAAGTTATGTTTATTACAATTATTTACGGGTATGCTGCTCTCTGTAATTGTTACTTTAAACGTGACTTATATAAATGTTTAATAAAAAAATATACTTCACATGTATAATATATGTATATCATTTTTACTGTATTTTAATGTATAATGCTTCTTTATTGCCGGCCATCGACACAAAATTGTCATTAATATTTTATTTAATTATTTTTTCTGGTATTATTTTGCAATAACTTTAACCTTTTAATTTGTTATTACTATCTACATAGAAAATGTACCTATTAATAATGTAATTTTATTTGTATATGCGTATATATAATATGTGTATATAAAATAACGAGAAATACATTGGATGTGTTGCTATTGTTGTTGTTGTTTCCTTTTGCACTCTCTCTCTCTCTCTCTCTCTCTCTCTCTCTCTCTCTCTCTCTTTTTCGCGGTTCGTTCCCATAAAAACTTAATACGTATCACATTCAAGACACTTTTTTCAATGAAAATACATCAATTTCTCAAAATGAGATTTATTCTTTGCATCTTTTTTATCGATATGCTCATCGGGCAGGTGGATTGTGTTTAACGGATGAGCGGACGTTAACAAGAACATAAGAAATGTCTGTACTCTTCGCTGTTGCTGAGTTTTAAACTATTTTTTTTTTGTATTTTTTTTTCCCAGGAGTATGTGGGTGTGGTAGGCAAAACCAAGTTGTGTATAGCTGCTGAGATGGTTTATTTACATTGATGTGCTCCGGGCGGTGTTCTATGTTGGGATGTTGCACATTTCATTGAAATCACAACGTTCAATACTGTTTTTGAATATCCTTCTCATTTCTCTTAGACTGCATAGATCCTGATCTTGTGGGCAACCAGGAAGGCGGACAACACGTTCCTGGTGCAGGGTTAATACTTTTGGCTCATCACTGCATCTAAAAAGAAAGTTAAGAGTATTACGCAAGGTATTTTCCTTGGTTTATAAAGTTAAGTTGATGTTGATGTTAATTAATTAAGGAGCCGGACGGTTTGCATGATTTCCTGAGATGATAACTACCTCTATCAATAAATTCGCCGCTGGGAATAGGATTCGAATCATTTCATAGAAATTGCGACATTTCTCTAAGGCAGGTTAAACATAGCGGATCTGCGATTCCCCCGGATCAGCCAGTGAATGTCACGAATATTTTTCTTTTGCGTCCACGGCAATGGCTTTTCAAAAATAAAAAAGCTGTAGGTCAAACGTAAACATATATTGTATACTCATACGATTGTGTTCCATTAGAAAAATTTTACTGAATCAAAAACATGCAGAGGTAGAGCCCATTCATAAATGCAATATTGCATCAATTTTCATCACTGCTAAGCAGAGAATTCATAAATGTAGTAGAGTTTTATTTATTGCGCAATTTTGAGTGCAATCGTGTAGATTTCAGAATCGTATTGCTTTCTTTTTGTTGAAAATGGGTGCAAATACTAAAGATAAGTAATGGTTGAGAGCAATCTATAATATTTAGTAACGGTTGAGAACAATCTATTATATTACTTATTAAAATGTAAATTCCATTTTTACGCAGTTGTTCGTTCATAAACATCTGATATGTGCTTTGCAACGGCGTGATTTTCAGGAAACTCTGAACTTCAATTTGCGCAGTACTTCCTGCTTTGTATTGCTATTGCTTTGCAAACTTTGCATTTATGAATGAGCCCATAAATAAAGTTATTTTTGATTATATAACATACAGTGAGGGTCGAACCGCCAACAAAGTCAACCATGTGCTTATCGATGCTAGGCACGCTTCCAACACCTTAAACGTGCACATATTCCGAGAACAAACGTCGGCTTTGACAATTTTCTTATTGCGGCTAAATTCAGAGCACGACTGTCCAACGAGAAGAATCTGCGAACCACTCAGAAAAAGAAATTCGACGTTGGACGCCTTAGCACGACTGGAGTAGCCAGAGTCCACAGAGTTCGCCTGGGCGAACACAACCGCAAACAATATGTGGAACAGCGGTAGGTTATCAGCCACCCCAGAGAAAGAGGCCGTGGTATGATGAGTGCGCTCACCGAAAAAAATGGTGACAGAACGTGCACATGTACAAACGCTGCTACGCAAAACTAGAAGAGCAAGGGAAGAGTGTCGAGCCAGAAGAAGGGGGGAGAAGAAGAGGGCATTCGCAATCTCCCCGCTCAAGGATATCGAAGAGACTCGCGATATAAAAAAGACAAGCATCCGACTGCTGGCTTTAAGACCGGAACGCAGGCTCTTCGAAACAGAAATAAAGTCGTCGAAACACAGGGAATAGTAGATGTGTTTAAGCAGCATTTACAGCAGCTAGGGCATCATGTGGAGAGAGTGATATGGCAAGAAGATAACCCACGGCCAGTCATAGCTGTAAAAAACTTAAAGAACAAGGCTTCTTTTCAAATACGGAGGTGGTGTTTTTGTAGGGCGCATGCACCAAATCAGCAACTAAGTATTGGTGGAAGAAAGCATGCCCCACGACTGGAATATCAGACCCATATGCCCCATCTACAAAAAAGCCGATCCTATGTCTTGCAAGAACTATCGAGGCATATCCCTGCTAAATGTCGCATATAAGATCCTATTCAAGGTACTGTTGTCTAATCGGAACGTACCAGTGTGGCTTCCGGCCCGGCAGATCGACAATAGACCAAATCTTCACACTAAGCCAAATCCTGGAAAAGATCAATGAATTTCAAGTCGGGGCCCACCACCTTTTCATCGACTATAAAGCCTCATATGATAGCATTTATCGACAGAAGCTTTACATGGCGATTGCCGAATTCGAGATCCCAGCAAAACTTATCCAGTTGCGTCGGCAGAGCTCTCTTTCATGGTGATTGAAGAACATGCAAAATTGGTTGGCCTCGAAGTCAACGAGGACAAAACAAGTCATTGCTTTCAACAAACAAACATCTGTCCACCGACTATGACAAAACGTAACTGTTGATAGCAGCAACTTCGAGTTAGCAAGGGAGTTCATCCTCCTCGGAGTAAACATCAACTCAGCAAATAACACCTTAGTGAAGATTCGACGAAGACTTACACCCCTATTGCGAGTGTCAATCGACAATTGATAATTGACTATTTTCAATGTGTGCTATTGTGAACGAATGATTCTAAAGGATTTTGTCAATCGCAGTCAATTGAAAAAATGCGATCGACAAGAATATCAATGAAAATGTTTCGTTCACAATAGCACACATTGAAAATAGTCAATTATCAATTGTCGATTGACACTCGCAATAGGGGTGTTACCTTAGGAAACCGTTGCTATTTCGGTTTGGCAAAGCAAATGGGTTCAAAACTCCTAACTCGGAAAACCATGTGTAAGCTCTACAAAACACTGATACTGCCAGTTCTGCTTTATGGGGCCCGAGTGCTACGCGATAAGCTAGAAATGAGAGCTTATTTTGGGATCTTTCGAAAGAAAAACACTCCGGCGGAAATTTGTTCCTATGTTCCCGTGTGCGAGGAGGGCGAATGGAGGAGAAGATACAACCGCGAACTCTAAGAGCTGTACCAATATGTGGATGTAGTCCAAAAATCTAAATCACGTCGACTACATTGGCTCGTCCACATTGAGCGAATGGAAATAATGCTCCCGCCAAGAGGATCTTCGACTCCCAGCCCCCTGGTCCGAGAAGGCAAGGAACACCGAACCTCCGTTTTAAAGACCAATCCATCGCGGATGCCAGAGCGCTTGGTCGGGAGAACTGGAAGCAGCGTGCCCCGGATCGCGGAGAATGGAAGACTGCAGTGTCTCAGGCAGAGACTCTTCACGGGTCGGGAGCCCGTTAAGTAAGTAAAGTAATGTTAGAGGTGGGCAAGTGGCGGAGAAGATATAACCGCGAACTCTACGAGCTGTACCAAGATGTGGATGTAGTCCAAAAAGCTTAAATACGTCGACTACCGCGAATGGAAAATAATGCTATAGGGAAGAGGATCTTCGACTCCCAGCCCCCAGGTTGGAGACGACAAGGAATACCGAACCTCCGTTTATAGCCGTCGCGGATGCGTTTGATCTGAACAACTGGAAGCAGCGTGACCGGGATCACGGAGGATGGAAAGCTGTAGTGTCTCAGGCAGAGAGTCTCCTCTGGTCAGGAGCCCGTTAAGTAAAACTAAGTATAACTGAAATTAGTACTTCTATACCATTTATCCCTTTTGTGAATCAGATTTAAATAAAGTGTTTCATAGTATAGAAAATAAACGATATCCTAACTACTTGAACATCGGAATTTTCAAAGACATGATTGAAATCATAGCACCCCGTTTGATAAAAATTATCAATCAATCGTTTCGCAACGGTGTTATCCTCAACTCCTGGAAAGTGACACAATTCAATTAATTGTGAAGATTTGAGGACCATTAATGCTCTCCCTATCTATGCGAAGGTACTTGAAAAAGTGGTTCACTTCCAACTGGAATATTTTTTTGACTTTCACAAGTTGATATAAAAAACCAGTCCTGGCTTAGGAAGCAGCATTCCTGTGAAGGGTGCACTTAATGTGGCCATTGCAAATTGGAAGCAACAACAACTAAAATAATATGTGTTTTTCTTGACTTGAAACGGGCTTTTGAGACAGTTATTTGAAGAACTGATGGAGTTCGCGAAAAATCACTATCATGGATGATTTCATATCTATCAGGTCGCAGCAGAAGACAAAAGCGAACAACATTTTATCAGATGAAACATTGGTGTACAACAAGGGTTCATGCTAGGTACTTTTCTTTTTACGTTTACATCAATGATATCGGCAGTGTCATAACCAACAGTGAATACGCATTATTTGCAGATGATGGCTTGTTGTAACAATCTAGAGGAGGCCTCAACAACGCAATTAGATTAGGATAATCTTAGTGTTTGGCTCAAAGCAAACAAACTAAAGCTGAATGTGTCAAAAACTATAATTAGTAACAATGTGATAAGCGATAGTGTGATAAACCTTAAAGTAGATAACGAAAACCTTGGAATTATTCCTGAGGTCAACTCCTGGGTATTGCCATAGACAATAAATTAACATTTAATAAACATAAAAAGTGTAGTGAAATTTATTGTAATCCTTGATTATCTGCATTAGGGATAAGTGACGGACCCCAGAGTGCATCAGTTATTCTTTGGTGAAGATGGAGCCATTATTAGCGAGGATCGAACGTCCTTGGAACGAGCACTTGATGTATGGGTGGAAGTATTGGAAGGGAATGGGTATTGTTTAGTCAGTAAAAACAAAATTGTGCTGCCGGTCTCTGGTCAACTGCGACCTATTCCAGAGATTTATGAATAGAGGAGTGATTCCCAAGTGGGAAAAGTTCAAATATCTATGATGAATAACGAAGCAAGCTGTGATGACGACATTAAGCATCGCATAAACGTAGGGTGGATGAAGTGGCGGTAAAACTCAGCTGTGACCGAAAAATACCCCCTAAGATGAAAGGAATTCTCTACAACGCAGTTGTGCGCCCGGCGCTCACTTGCAGTCCACAATGTTGGACAGCGTACAAAAAGTGTGAGGGCAAATTAACGGAAGCTGAGATGAAAATGCTTGGCATGACAGCAGGAGTAACAAAGATTGAACGAATAAGAAATTCGGAGATCCGAGGAAGCTTTCGCACTGTCATGTTCAAAGGAGAGATCCTACGAACCCTGTCCAAAAGGCAATTCCAATCAACGTTCTAATACAAACGCGAAAGAGAGGCAGGCCTAAAAAAACCAGGATCACACAAATGCAGCAACACCAGCATTTGATTGGCCTCAGCGACGAAGTAATTTGAAATCGGGAGGCCTGTCGTTATTTTCCTACACATTATAATCTACAAACATTTAAAACCAAAGTGCATCGGCATCTCTCCCTATCGTCTAACCCTAATTTACTTAACGTCGCGCTGTGTAGCTAATACATTATAAAGGTATCCAAAAATCCCTTTAGTGCGTGAACATTAAAAAAACAAAAAAAAAACACGGTGAATCCCACAGACAGACCCCAGAAGGGATACAGTTAAATGGCAGGGTTATGATCCCTTTAATCCTGATCATAGTCTCACTGCCATTAAAGGAAGAAGAAAAAGAAACGGACTTCAACACCTCTAATATAAAACAATGCGAAAAAAATTTAAAGTGCAATATTTATACTCCTATATGTAATATATAGGGAGTTTTTTTTATAGAGGTATTAAACTTTTGATAGGGATAACTGTCAAACTAGCTGTCATATTAATAAAGTGTGTTTGACTTTTTTTCTTCAGTATACTTTGGCAAATAACCATGGAAAGACTTACACCAGAACAACGTTTACTAATCGTGGAAATTTATTTCCAAAATTCGCGCTCTGTTCGCCAAACTTGTAGAGCACTTCGTCAAGTTTACGGTGCGCATAATCGTCCATCTGAGCAGCTAATACGCAATACTATGGATCGATTCATGACCATATTTACTCTTTTAGATAATATTAATCCAAATCGAGCCCGTACCGTGCGTACAGAAGAAGCCATCGTCGTTGTAGGACGTGAGTGTGAGAGAGGACCCGAATTTATCGATCCGACGCCGTTCTCAGCAACTTGGTCTCTGCCGTCCGCTACTTGGAACATTTTGAGGAAAGATCTTGGCCTACATCCATATAAGATCCAACTGGTGCAAGAATTAAAGCCAGCGGACCATCAATTGCGTCGTGTGTTCCGTGAATGGGCTGAGAATCAACTGGAAGTTGAACCATATTTTTATCGTCAAATCATCTTCAGCGATGAGGCTCATTTTTGGCTTCAAATGTTTGTAAACAAGCAGAATTGTCATTTTTGGATTGAGCACACTCCTCATGAGACTCTTGAGACTCCATTAAATTCCGGAAGAATCACTTTTTGGTGTGGTTTACATGCCGAATGCGTCATCGGCCCATTTGTCTTTGAATCCGAAACCGGTGCCAACATTACCGCTGCAGGCAAATGATTCGTGATTTGTTTATTCCTCATGTCATTTTAAATCATTTGGAGGAGAAATGCTTCCAACATGCCATGGTTGGTTAGTTGGTTGGAACCGGCCCACGATGAGGAAGCAATTAGACCAGAGGTAGATCCATTGTGCTGCCGATGTGTAAGGTGGGTGGGTCACCCTCTTACTCAGGGAACCATTTGCTCCTCTGAATGAAGGAGCTAATCTTTTCTGTGCAGGCGTTGTTAAGAAAAGGTATTCACCCAGTGTAGCCTTCCTAATGTTGGCGAGTGCAGGACACGTGCAAATGAAGTGACTGATAGTCTCCTCTTATTCCTCGTCCCTACAGCTTCTACAGAAGTCATTGTAGGGAATGCCCGGTAAGGGCGTTTACTAATTTGGAGAGGGTTCCTCTCTTATTCCTCAGAACTCCGATAGACAGCGCGTGCAACTATGACTTTGTTGAGCCCAACGTTTGGTGACCGATTCACCTCAAGAAATGGACCTGTGAGCTGGCCCCCTCGTTCATGTGATTTGACACCTTTGGACTACTTTTTGTGGACGTTAAATCTCTGGTCTATGATGATAAACCAGCAACGATTGATCACTTAGAAGTCAACATTCGACGCACTATTGACGAAACAAGACCTGGTATGCTCGAAAAAGTGGTGCGAAATTGGACCGACAGGATGACGTTCATAAGGTACAGTCGCGGAGGCCATATGCCAGAAATTATTTTTAAATATTAAATGTCATTTAATTTGTGAGCTAATAAGCCAAAAATTTGGTCATTCTATTAAATTTGTTGTTTTATTTTTTAAAAAAAGTTGTATACCTCTATAAAAAAAAACACCTTGTACATGCCTAAGTATGGAATTGATGACAGAAGTGAAAAACCACGACAAGAACGAGGAGAGCGAACTGTCAACTGTCAGATGAAATTGGTCCAAAGGGTTTGTTCAGAAGCAATCTGCAGTGTTGCCAGGAGTTAGTGTTACAGCGATATAACAAATGTACTATCTACTTTTTGTTTTCGAATCTTCAACACCTTGCCAAATGAGTTAAAGTGTAAAAACAACTTCAACAGCTTTAAACGCCGAAGTGTAAATGTTCTTCAACTTCAAAATTAATCATACTAAATTATGAATGCCATTTATTTTGATGTATTCTGTTTCGACTGTTTATCTATTTGTTAAATTATAAACAAGATACATACAAACATACATATGACGTAGAGGGAATCCTAATCGAAGAAATGTTATGTGAAACTAGAAAGAATGTGTTTTGGGTTTGGGTCTAAATTTGATTAAATTAATTTTGACAATCTGTCATTTCTCTAACCATCCAAAGACGTTGTAAGCAAAAACACCTTCGGCCGTGTAAACAAACCAGTTCAGCATTTTTATTAAACCCCCAATGCCGCAAAAAATTAATTGAATTACCCCATTCAGCATGGATATGGTTTAAAAGAAATAGCTAAACTTACTCGTATAAAATGAAAGCCAAGTTACTGGCAAACGAATCTATTGCACTTGTCCTCCATCGCCTCTGTTTTTCTGCGTCCAAATGAGTTAAATGAAATTCATCTTTGTACAATCCCAGGTGGGCAAGTAGCTTCAGTATTGTCCCGGAATGAGTGAAATAAAATGTTGCGTTTTGGTGTAATGAATGAGGACTGCAATTTAGAAAAATAAATCAATTAGCAAGACCAAATGAAAGAGAACAAATCAAACTCACTCAATATGATCAAACATGTCAATAATTGCCGGACAAGCCTGTCTATGGGTAATATCGAAGCCGTAACCATCGATCCAGTAGTATTCAAGATCCTCAGCAAATTCCATGTATTTGATTGTTTTCCTATTGAAAACCGAGCACCAGGGTGAAACTTTCTTATGCTTGTTCCATGCTGTCTCGAAGGCACAAATTGTGTACATTAAATGGGCGTCTTGCGGTGTGATATCATTAAGTTGGGTTCGACTTTTTATATACTCGATGACCTCGTGCATTTCGGGGCCATCCACAAATTTTCTAACATAATCCAATGCATCGGCATTTTCGTCCACATCGGTCCTCCAGCGTTGGCAGAGCTTATAAAACTGAAAAGAATAAAAGACAAAAAAAGTTAGGTTTCCCTCGGTATTCGTCAGAGGAATATCATAAGAACTGAAACAAGAAAAACATTAATCACTACCTGGAAGACCCGGAGGTCCATAGACAGCCACCGTGTTGTCTGTAAATCCAACTGCTAGGTTGACTTTATGCGAGTGAAAGGACAAACACGAGGGTAAGCTGACTCGCGGGCCCATGAAACCGCCCTCGTGGCTTCGCAAGACGGTCTGAGTGTGACCACACTGTCGGTAGATGACAATTTTCTGACTACTGCCACATGCGACCAGATCCACACTGGGATGCACTGCTATTGCTAACACATCACAGCCCACTTCCCACTGGTGGACCGTGTTACGTGCTCGCATGTCGAACACATTCACACGACCCTGTGAGCAGCCCGATACAAGAGTGGTCTGATCTTCTCGCAGATAGGTAGTTAATATGTCACCAGCATGTTCTCGATAGATTCTCACTTTGGCTTCGTTGGGCGGACATCGGCGATCAAAGATTCGCACACTTCCATCGCTGCAGCCGGCGGCGAGCAAATCCATTCGTGTGGGATCTGGCGGCGCCGGCGATAAAGCCTTCACCGTGGTCTCACCACCGATGGGTATATCACAAACTTTAAGCTCCTTATCGGCGTCCCAAATGCGTAGGTAGCGAGTGGAACCACCTAATACCAGCTGCTGAGTGACTTGGTGCCACGACATTACAATGCCGGACAGCTCCTTCTTTTGTGCGCGCAGCGGTAACGCCTCCCATGCTGTAACCAAACGACTAGACTCTCGATTCGCATCTAGAGATGGCTCCTGCCAAACTCGAACAATTCCATCATCGTGGCCCACTAGGATCATGGCAACATCGTGGGAATTTACGAACTCAATGCCTCCCACCCTGACCATAGCCGATTGAGCTACTGCAGACGATGTCGACTGAGACCCGTTTCCGCTCACCGAGCTGGCAACCTTCTTATTGCTTTGATTCAGTGCGTTGCTGCTTGTCACCGGAGTGTAGGAGCACACGGAGTTTCGACTCCAGTCGTACACTGCGACCTTTTCCTTATATGCCACTGCGATTTGTGGCTCGTATGGCAGAAGCTTCACGATCGACGGCGTAAACTGTGTCTTTCCCATCCAATTTTGAATGTCAATCTTGTGGGATACAGCAAGTCTCTCTTGTTCTTTCGAGGTTTGACGCACATTAGAGTTGCGTTTGAATCGCCATTCGCGGCAGCGGTACTCGATCGAATTCTTGTCAGCTGACATCGCGGGCTCTTCCCTGAGAGCGTTGGCGTACCGGTTCTTTCCAGGGCGACTAAAGTAGCTCACAGCCCACGACAGAAAGGCAGTTGTTACAATGGGTTTCACGTTGCGCAGACCCGCCGAGTTATGGTTATCGGTTATGCCGCCAGACGCACCAGCTACACTATTTGATGGGCCTGCACTGTCCGTCTCGTCGTTCATCGATGTCGTGCGGATTTTTCTCTCCATGTAGTCAAGATCTGTGAACATGGAGCTGCGGATCTTCAAGGTTACGCAAGAGGCCACAGAACTTAATTTGCTGCCAACAGTACTTGCTTTCACATCTGAGTGGTTCATGCTGACCGGAGGCGACTCGCCTAAGTAATTCGTGCGGGTATTAGGACTAGGTGGTAGGCTGACACTCAGGCTTATGCATTTCTCCGACGTAGCCTCCTTCGCTGTTATGAGACAAAGAGCAGAGTCTCTCACAAAGTTCATCACCTTCTGGGCAGCCTCAGCCACTTTGGGGAAGGGGTCCTGACTGAGATTGTGGATCCCCTGCCAAAGTTTCAGGAAAATCGAGTGAAACGGAATGCTCGACGGAGCGCACGCCATATTCGATATACAACTGGAACTGTAGCCGCGCTTCATGTTGATGTTCCGCTCCAAGCTATGAGTAGTGTGATGGTGAGCATGTGCTGTCTGACTGTGCGAGATGATTGTGGGCGTCGGTGAAGTTGAAAGAAACTCCTGCAAGTATACGGTAACAAACTGTGACTCGAAGAGGATAACCATCCATTGTAGGGCGGCTACCAGCTCTAGGCGCACCAGGGGCGACATGTCATCTGCCACGGTATCCAACAGAGTTATGGCTATAATTCGATCAATGTTGTTGGCATGTTCCTCTGATCGGTCGGTCACTGAACTGATGAAAGTGCCCAGGGCAAACACGGCAGCAGCACGCACCTCGGGAACAGGATCCTGCAGGAGGAGGTATAGCTTTTCATGGGCCAAGTCTCGTACTCCGGACCAGCGCGCTTTGTCAAAATTCTGCCATAGGTGGCCCAGGCAAATTGCCAACCACTGTCGCAGTAACCAATCTTCGTCATTCAGCTGAACCAGGCAAATGGACACTAATGAACCCTGTAGCGCCCCCGTTTGACCCAACAGGAAGTTATTTACAATGCTCGAGAGCACAAATGCAGCCAAAGTACGAATCTCCTTTGAAACTTTGCAATCTTGCAACACGGATAGAAAGTACTTCTGATCCTTCACCAAGTCCACTTGGCAAGACGAGTCCACTGCCAAGATTTTCGTCCAAATGAACACAAGAACCGGTCGTAGCTCTTTTGCGGAGCTCTGCAGCAGCTTAAGTACGTAGGGGAAGATCCCCACACCAAGGGCAAGATTAACAGCCCAGGGGCCGAGGTCTAGAAACCGAGCCAGCAAGTCAAGCGCCCTTAAACGATGTACCTGCGAAAGGAGAACCTGTAGCACAATTGGTAGCTGCTCCGGCGGAACGCGTGACTCAGACTCACGGTCCAGCCATACTTGAAATGCGGTCAGCTGCTCTTCGAAGAAAGGAAGTTGCTTATAGGGCGCACCCTTCTCCAGAATGTCGGGCAATTGTTGTAGCGCCAAATCCACCACCAAGTCCCATGCATCCCACATAGGATGTCGAAAACACGGTGGTAATGCGGGGCTTGATACAGGCGTACAGTCATGTGATCGCAGAATCCTCTCCGCCAATAGAAAGTTCCGAAACAGACTTGCGACTAGCAAATCCTGTCTAAAGAGCTGCTGAAAGAGTTCTCTGGGCAGCGTGTTCCAGGCAATTGTGTCGGTAATCGCAGTAAAAATCCAATTCAGCTCACCTAGCATCGTGCGACGGTCGTTTACTTGTCCAGGAATCTTGTCAATCAAATCACTGTGCATCTTGGGCACCAAGTCGAACTTTCCCTGCATGGCGTACCACTTGAGCGCGATTTTGATCGGCGTGGTTAGACACGAGGTGAACAGATCTGCTGGCAGCTGTGAGTTCATCGGTAGAATCTGGTTAGCTGAACACGCGGCCAGGTGAATGCACTTCTTATACGTGACCATTGGCAATGACATTGGACCGTTACTCTGCATCATCTTCTCCATTTCCTTCTCGTGTTGTTCGGCGAACTGATTGAAAGAATTAATGATGATACCGGCGTTGGAACAGTCATAAACGTATATAGAAGGTGCCCCCATCCATGCTTGCAAGTCGAAGATGGACAGTGGGATGTATTGCGTGAAGGTTTTGTTAAAGACCCAGATCTCTCCATTGGCTGTCGGTTTGGGAACTCCGTGTCCATTATAGTGGAACAGCACCCTCTCTTCCTTGGCGTTGCGTCGCAAACTGGTGCAGAGTTTCTTAACATCGTCCACTGTCGGATCGTGACATTTTTTGTAGCGAGCCCGAGGCTGCCAACGTTCGTACTGCTTCTGCAGATTCGCTCCAATCAATTCCATTGCTTTGGGCGCTGAAACTGAAGATGGATCAACCCAGCATTCCAAACGTGAACAGGGTTGTATCTTTACGACGTCTGGGGGATCGACGCCAATATTCAGACACAAAACTAACGCGACACTTGCGGTCTTCATTCGCTCGCGAATGCGCCATTGTTGTTTCTCAAATGTTATACCATCGATATTCTCCTGATGACGCTTCGACTGGAAGCAGATGGGACACTGACTATCGGGAACCGTGGCCCCTACACACCCGTTGGCTATGGTGAGGGAGGAATTAAGGCTGTCGGACATTGATGTCTTGCGGCTGCCGGTGGAAATGCGACTTTGATCGAGCATTATTTATTTTGTTTATTCGCACAGTTGCATAAAATTATTTCAAGAAGAGCTTCATCTTAATGTGGTCACTACACTTTCTTTGAAAACGAGTTTATCTGCGGGCGGAGAATGTTTTAGACCAAGGACGGAGGGTACCAGATTGTATTTGGTACAAGGACTTGGGTGACGTGTTTGAAATAAACTATTTTGTGGATTGTTTTGAGCATGCCTACAATACAAACAGACAAGTGAGTTTTGCCTATGAAATAACGACTACATCGGGCTCTGGAACTTTAGAACCCTCTGCAACAAAACGACACCTTCTTCGTTCTAAATTGAGAACCGGGCATTAGACTAAGCTAAAGGAGTCTACGCCAAACGGCAGTTTCCAAACATGTGTGGAAGGTATTCAGGTCAAACCGGTGAGTATGGATGCTGTGAGGTGGGAGGGTTATGACCCATTTATTCCAGATCATAACCTCATCGTTAAAGAAAAGAAGATTATGCATACATGTTAGAGTATGCCACAATTTTGTTGCTTACTGTGTTCTGCACTTTTGACTGATATTGTATTTATTGCAAATGAAGGAAGGGGATTATGTTCTTCTGTATTTCTTGTTGAGGTGGCGTACGTGGTCACATAGGAAGAATAAATTCCTTATCTTTTGTGTATGTGTCGTACGTGACTACATAGGAAGGACAAATTCCCTCACTCTTGTGGATGTGGTGTACGTGACCATATAGAAAGGACAAGTGGTCGATAAGCGGATCTGTGAGTGCTTAAAAAGGCAGAAACTCCGGCCAGCCGACGCGAAAGGACTGCGCCACAGAATCATTCGAGTTGATTTTATTGAGTTAGTTTCGATCATATAAGTGGGCGCAGTGGCTCAGTTGTTGGTGCGTTGGACTACTAAACGACGCCAGGGCCCAATAACACCTTGAAATTTTGTTGACTGTCCCACCTCTTGTGAAAGTCTGACAAACGTCCAAGAGTATCCATTGTCATGAGAGTTTTTTTTTTTTAAATTTGCCTTTTGGATTCGGCTTAAAATTGTAGATCCCTACGACTTCGCACAAGCAAATTCGTGGAGAAGCTTGGTTTGAGGCCGTGAACGCCTAATATATATTATTTTGATACAAACGACTATCCTTAAACTCTCTTGAACAAATCAATTTAACGCAAAGATCATTCATTTTCATTTATTGATCCTCCCCGTATATCATAGGAATCGAAGGAAGTAAATTCAGTGGCCTCAGATGATAACATATTTGAACGAAGAAGGAGAAGGACCAGGAAAGGTAAGTTATCTGGTGGGACGGTTATCGCCGACCTTCTAGATAGCCCTGAGTTACCTGCAACTGAGGTTAGGGTAATGAGGATACAAATGAATCCTTATCGCAGTCAGTGTCATCTCTCTTGAAGGAGGGTAGGTTTTATTTTTGTACAATTAAACCCGTGATGTTGGCGGATTAGCTGTTGTCAACCCTTCCTAATTAAGCAGAGTAAAGTGGGGTGTCTTAGTCATTCTTGTTTTTGAGTAGATAGTTCGCAGGGCAGGTGTCATCAGATGTGACTATCTGCAACGGGTCAGCCCAGGGGCCCTACTATGTAATTCGATTCTACAACAAAAATGTTCGAATTCGCAAAATACGTATTCTGTAATTCTATAGCAAGCCCTAATGTTCGAAAATTCAACGGATCTCGAATTGCCAACCTTTTTGTTGTTTCGGAAGTTTGGTACCACCTAATGCGTTCTAATGCAAATGTGTTTGCGAGCAGGCTGTGTGGATTGGTATCTTTAAAAATGTAAGTGTAACAAATTTTTTAAGAGTGAATTTATGTTGTTTTTATTAAGTTTTTTATTTATGAAATTTTTTGATATTGTTTCCTGCTCTTTTAGCAACTTTCGAGTATTCCTCATTAGCATTTGTAGACTGTTGATCCAACGTAAAATGCGTTACATCTTCCAACAAGACATCTATTGAATCGGTCAATTCGACCCCATATTTTAGACAGATGTTATGAAGCGCACAGCAAACATTCAAAATTTGAGTTGCCTTTTCCGGTGAATAGTGAAGTTCTCTTGCCGACAGAAGACATCGGAATCTTGCCTTTAGAACTCCCAAAAGCTCGTTCAATAATTGATGAATTCGCCTTCGTTTAATTTGTTTATTTTCCTGATTTTCTGCAATCGGAAACCAAATTGCGACACTGTCCATTGTTGTTAAGTTTTCAGTTTCAGAAATAAAAATAAATGGCTATTTTTTCTTTTCCTTTATCTGCCAAACACAGAACGAGTCTCGTTCGAAATTCGGAAATTCTGGCAAAAAAGTTCGCATTTCTTACATTCGATTCTAATATCATAAATAGTTCCGTTTGAAAGTAGAATCGGAATCAACTTCCGAATAGACTCGAAAGTAGAATCGAATTACATAGTTGCCCCCCAGATAGTCGGGAACGATGATTAAATCGACATCATCGGCCGTTCAGAAAGAGCCGTCGTATGTTCGACGAATGTCTCTTAGTTACAGATCCAAATCCAAAAAATCAAAACAAAAAAAAAACATAGGGATACCCTATTCTTATTCCTATCCCTCATAAGTGGGCGTGACAAAAGTCTAAGTATGGTTGAATTGTTAAGAACGCTTAAAGGATTTTATCAAAAAAACGCTTCCTAGCTCAAACTTGGGTGTTTCAATAAAATTCTTTTATTTAATTGTGGGCGTGTCAGTAGGCGGATTTAAAAAAAAATTGACACATGAGAATAAAGGGCCCCTTGAGAGTACATATTATAAATTTCAGTTCCCTAGTTCAAACTTTGAATTTTCAAAAAAAAAAAAATTTAATTGTGGGCGTGTCAGTGGGCGGATTTTGAAAATATTTACACATGAGCATAAAGGGCCCATAGAGAGTATATATTATAAATTTTAGCTCCCTAGCTCAAACTTTGGATTTTCAAAAAAAATGTTTTATTTATTTGTGGGCGTGTCAGTGGGAGGATTTTGAAAATTGTTTATCCCGAGCAGTTTTAGGAGTCATAGATCATATATAAAAAATTTCAGCTTTCTAGCTCAAAATTCGATTTTTTCCAAAATTTTGTTTTTTTGAGTTTGTGGGCGTGTCTGTGGGCGGATTTCAAAAATTCGTAAACTTGATTATTTCGGGACCCTAGAGAATATATGGTTAAAATTTCAGCTCTCTAGGTCCAGTTTAAAGGCCTAATTTTTGCCGACGGACATGGCTAGATCGACATTACTATCGATGCTGATCATAAATATAGTAACTTTTAGGGGTCTACGGGCAATATTAAGGTATGT
Organism: Portevinia maculata; assembly: GCA_949715645.1. NCBI lineage: Eukaryota > Metazoa > Arthropoda > Insecta > Diptera > Syrphidae > Portevinia > Portevinia maculata. The sequence continues at coordinate 13,461,552 of OX454526.1, forward strand.
TACAAACTATGCGTCAAAATTAATATACCCCTAGGAAAGGAGGACAGATACTGAACTCCTTTGAGACAAAATTCTTCGACTGATCTTTGGTCCTGGAATGCTGCAGTGTGTCAGATATGAGGCGCTTTTCCTTTTTAATTCAGAGCAGAGCACTTAACAGACTTGAGCACGTAGCGCACGCCCTGAACCGAGCGTGCTTAGAGCGTTCTGATTTGTATAGATATGAAATGATATGATTAGACATCATGTTGATTTTGTAAATACAAATTATATTATTAAATTCTTTTACTTTCTACGAAAAACAACCCCCGATCGTCATTTTAATTGCTTTGGATTTGGTTTTTCCTTTATTTTCCCTCCTCTCAGTCTGCCCTTGGCTATGTTCAGTTTTTAACTCACTGCTCATTCAACTTATTATGAGCTCACAGAATGCGCTCTGAACAAGCTCTGAATGGAAAAAAAACAGTTGGAACGCTCTGATGTGTCTGAGCTAAAACAGTAAAATGATTTTTTTGACAACTCAGGCGCTGCTCTGAACTAAAAAAGAAGAACGCCTATTGACTCTTCAAAGAAGAAAAACAATTTGTATGGCGTAAATATCTAAAGAGAGATATTATCCATGTAGTTGTCCACATAAATTTGTTTTCTCTATTTTTAAGCTAAGACTTCTCGAGACTATTCAGCCAGAAGTCTTAGTTTACAAAAAAAAATTAAATAAAAATATGTTTTTTTATTTAAGCAGCATTTCCAACAGCTGTTAAATGGGCATCATGTAGAGAGAGTGATAGCTCAAGAGGACCCGCGTAATGTCAATGAAGAACAGATTTCACCACCCAGTATATAAGAGGCTGGCTAAGCTATGAGAAAGCTTAAGAACAATAGGGCCGCCGGCTCTGACTGCTTACCAGCGGAGCTTTTAAAGTACGGAAATTTTTTTTGTAATGAGCGTGCGCTAAAGGGATTTCTTTTTTCGTAATTGATACAGAAGCCTTATAATGTAAGCTTAGCGCAGGCATTTTGTTTGTTGCTGCAGCAGCACCCAGCATGATTTATTGCCTGTTTTTAGGTGCTACTTACCACATGAAAGAATCGGAGGATAAGTAAAAAAGTAAATACGAAAGGACAAGTTTGGTGCTGTTCTAGGGGATTTTTCTCCACGGGTGGCGCCTAAATTGCTTTAGGGAGATGTGTATTGTTGTGTATTTAATTTTTTTTTAAAATGATGGCCCTGTACGGGATTCGAATGAGCGACCTGTCAAGCACTTAGTGAATACACTACCATCGCATCATTGCCACGTCTCAAGCCGTTCACACACTAATCGGAATGTCGCAGTGTGGCTTCCGGCCTGGCAGATCGACAATCGACCAAATTTTCACACAGGCAAATCCTGGAAAAGACGGACGAATTTCAAGTCGAGATTCACCATCTTTTCGTCAATACTTTAAAGTCGCATTTGGTAGCATTCGTCGCTAGGAGCTATAAGTGGCAATTTCCGAATCACGGCAAAACTGATCCTACACCGGATTCCGGCATGGAAATGCAATGAACATGTGACTTCGTCAATCTTGTGCAGGTGTCAATACGAAAGGCACTATCTTCAACAAATCAGTGCAACTACTGGGGTGTGCGTAGGATATCGACATCATCAGCCGTCGTCGAACCCTAATCCTGCCAACCCTGCTTTATGTTGCCGAGTACAAAACGATAAGTAAGAGAGGGGAGCTTATATTAAGTTTGTTTGAAGAAAAATACTCCATCACATATTTGGTCCTGTGTGCAAAGAGGGCGAATGGAGAAGATAAAACTGCGAGCTCTTCTTCTAAGACGTAAAAGAGAAAAACTTTCTAGCCTTACAAACACAATCACTTGACACTGTGCTATGGGTAGGCTGCTCAGAGATTGGGCATCCCTTATAACGATTTCTGCAGAAGCTATAGAGATAAGGAAGAAGACTGACAGTCCTGCACTTCCCGTGCACGTGTCCCGTACTAGCCAACATATGGAGGAGCTACTTTAGGTCAATACCTCTTCCACGATCTGTATTCAAAAATGCCTGCACGGCTGATATCAACAACTTTAAAAAGACAAGTAAATACATAGTCCTAGGAGCGGGCAGCGTGACCCAACTGACCATCCCCAATAGCATCACAATGGACCGATTTTGTTCTAACCTCAAAGAGCGCCATTTCTAATCAACCAACCAACAGATATGATAGACAAAGAATTGAAATACCAAGTCGCAAGTTACTTTGAACTGCGGGTGGTAACGGTGACGTAGAAGTGTATTCGCCTACTGATTGGAAAGTCGTGCGTTCAAATCCCGGAAAATTCCATTACTTTAAGTCAAATACATGAAAACTTGATCTCGTTAAGCAACTTAGACACCACCCCTGGAGAAAAACCCTACAACTGCACCAAAACACTTCTTCCCTATCGCCCTATTCTTTCTAATAGTAAGTAGCACCGAAAAGCATGCAATGAAATACACCATTGCTAGTTGCTGCTTGCTCTTAAGCACATGGCCAACGACCTTGCCACGTCGAATCAATCGGTTCTCGTTCGATCACCGCAATTAAACGACGTAGGGCGTGGTTAGTAATTAGATGGAGGACCACTTGGGAATACCGCGTGTTTTTGGCACCTCTTGCGAACGTCTGAAAAGCATCCAAGAGTATCAAATTGTCATGAGAAAGCTTCTCATGCATGATGCGGCGTTCGGATTCGGCATAAAACTGTAGGTCCCCTCCACTTCTCATCAAAGTGGTTGGAGAAGCTTGGTTCAGGCCCTGTATGGGCCGTTAAAGCCTAATATGTATGTATGTATGTGTCTTAAGCACATTGCGCTGTGTTCTTAGCACGATAAGGGTAAACATTTACAGAAAACCTCCCTTAGCGTAAGCAAATTATAAAAAAAGAGAAAAAACAGTCAGGTGACTGAGTTGAATTGAAACTTCAGTATACGCAAGAACATCCTTTTTTTGTCCACCAACTCCCTAAATCTTGAATTTTAATAAAATATGTACAAAGTTCAAACCGTTTTAAAAGTTTAATAAATAAAATAAAAATAAGTTATACAGTCAACTCCGCTTATTTGAACTACGCTTTACCAAAAAATCGGTTAACTGAAACACAAAATTTGTCAAGGATAATTTACAATTTTTATCAAGTAGGTACCTCTTCTTAACTGAAAGAATGATTATTCAAAAGTTATTTGTAAGCTCACACAGTAAAAAAATACCGGCGAATTTCCGTTTTAGTTAAGCGGAGTTGACTGAATTTCATTTGACAGCTGCCGGATGGATTTGCGAGTTCAAAGAAACGGTATTACTGCTGAGACGCATTTTAACCGCCATCTTTAAGTTCGGTATTCCTTCAAAAGGTGGATCTATCTCCGTACGGGTAGATTCCCATCACAAAAAAAACAACAACAAAACCATCGTTTCCTATAAATGACTCCAGTAAAAGATGTAATCTACCATGTACTACCAGCTCATGGCCAACTAACCAATTATCAGAAGCATTTGCCGCATGTTTACCTATCTCTGCTTAGAAAGTCAACCGACAAACATAATGACCGCTAATTGCCCGAATTTTTGACCCAAATATCATGTCTATCCCACTTAAATCGAAAGTTGCCGTGCCAAATGAGAAAGATTAGCGCGTTGCATTGCATAATAATCACAGAAGTTATGAATTACACTCCATGGTACGCAGCAGTACACACCCACCGCATTCCTGCAAATTTTGCAAGGAAACTAGATCGATTAACCTGACTCACTTATGGATAGGACGTCAGAGTATTGGTAAAGATTGAACGTGGGTAGTTTTGTTAAGGCATATTTTAATCCCAATCATCAGCCAACTGTAGTCCTTGAAACAAATACAAAAATAGGTACATAATCCGTATATTACTCCTCGTTATTCGCAACGAAATTTACAAAGTGTGTGGTTGCATCCTCCAATCCTTGGTCGTGGGTTAATAAACTCAATTTGCCACTAATGCGATCGCCGTTTTTCGCTTCTTTTTTTGACGAATAAGACGAACGAATGAAGAACAAAAAAAAAACTATATTTATTAGGACTTCCTCTCAAAGCACCCACGATTTAGTAGTTCCTTCACTTTATTTAGCTTGAGAATAACAAATAAAACTGTATTATTGCATTCAGTGTGCTCAAATTTCACAAACAGATTAGTTAAGCGATTTCAAATGAACAGTTTATGTAAGACGTTGTTTTGTTAACAAATATTGAACAAATTTTATTCTTTTCACTTATTTAATTTGGAAAATCACGTTTCGACGAAAAATACGCAGCATTTTTTCAACGAGTTTTCACTTTTGACACGAGATGTCAAAAGTGGGTTCGTTTGTTTTTGGCATTTTTCTTTTTTAAATTTGAGTGAGCGAGATAAATGAGGTGTATGCGCTAACAATTTCTAACGTCGGGTTTGTTTGTTTGAAATGCTTAGCGAATGAGCAAAATCAAAAAAAGGCCAAAAGGGTATGTGAATTTAGTACAATTTATTAAAATATGTATTTTAAGATTGTAACAATTGTAAAATTGTATACGATAAGCAATGCTCGTGATTTGTTTATGTATAGGTTAAATGTTAACAGCGTTGGTGCAAAATTATGGTAAGAGGACAACACTGAAATCTATTTAAGTATGTAAGTACAGAAATCAAAATTAGTGGACATAAATCACACTATCTTTATAACCTCGCGGTTAAATTAAACCCATCGAAAACCATTTTATACATTAAAAAATAAATGGATAATAATGCTCCAGCCAAGAGGATCTTCGACCCAGAGGGTCGAGAAGGCCGTTTTAAAGGCCAAGTTATCACGGATGTCAACCGGAAGCAGGGTGTCCAGGATCGCAGAGGAAGGAAGGCTCATAAATCATTATTTATGAAACATTATTGTTCTTTTTTTTATTTTTTTATTAGCTATAAAGAGGCCTGTGGCTCAATGGTTAGTGTGTCGGCTTGCTAATCGAAAGGTGCCCGGCTCAATTCCCGCCGGGGCCAAGTAACATCTAGAGTTTTTTCCACTGCCCCACCTCTTGCGAACGTCTGACAAACATCCAAGAGTATCAAATTGTCATGAAAAAGCTTCTCAAATTTGCCGTTTGGGTTCGGCGTAAAACTGTAGGTCCCCTCCACTTCGCATGAAAGTGGTTGGAGAAGCTAAGTTCTGGGACCTTTATGGGCTTGTTAATACCATGCAGTTTATAAAGAGGCCTGATTATGGTCTTCAAAAGTTATTCGCTTCGAATCGCATAATCAGGAAAAAAAAACTCCCAGCAGAATGAAATGAATTAAAACAATGGCGAATTTGTATAGCAGATTAGTTTTGCGCGAATATTTCGTAAAAACTTTATAATTAAGCGAATTGGAACAAAAAAAAGTTTCAGAATAAAGAAAGGGTATCCAAACAATATTTTTGAATAATAAAAACTTAGCAATATAGAAGGATTGTGTACAAGAAATAAAAGTGAAACCGTGAGAATCGCGTTGTTGTGGCAAACAAAATATTTTTGTTTGGAAATAAATTAAGTTGAACAATTTTGCATACATACATTAATTAATACAAACAAATAACAACAATTAAATTATAACAAAATTGAACAAAAGAGCTGCACACGCGTTTTTGGTCAATTTATTCACTGTTTTTATTTGTGTTTGGTGTTCCAAAGACCGCTTGGTAAAACCTTATATATTTTGGAAAAATATCCTTTTTTCTAGCTTTATGGACTTTTTTTTGGTGTTTTAAGGACCTCTCGCTAAAACAACTTTCAACGCAAAAATACTGTGCGATTTCTAAGAATATTTTGGAAAGATATCATTTTTTCTGGCTTGAATGACCTCTCGGTAAAATAACTTTTAACACAAATAACCTTAGTTTAGTGGGAAAATTTTCACTCCATGTCAGGAAAACTTGAGGAATATTATCCCAAAATATGGTACATATATGAGAAAAAGAAAAAATGCATCCACCTAATTATCGATGCGATGTTTGGCTGACTGATGCACATAATATGCAAGCAAGATCCGCTGTGGAACTGATTATTTTGCATCGGATTCGTGCAATTTTACTGTATCGAAACCTTTTGGAACACAGGCAAGGCAACGCTCGACTGTGACTTCGCAGTACTATGCTTTCTGTCATTTGACATTTAGGCTGTTTTCTTTGGCCTATTCAAGCGTTTTTCTTTTTTTGTTCAGAGCTGAGCACTGTGAGCAAGTACAGCATGCTCTGAACGAAACGTGCTCAGAGCGTTCTGATTTATTTATGAAACACACTTGAGCGCTCAGCTATCACTGGTAGGCGTTTTTTGATTTGTAAACATCTTTGCTCTCGTTGATGTGTAAATATCTTTGCTCTCGGTAGGGGCTAGTTGGGAATATCGAGCGTCACCGTCATCGTCAGATTTTCCCTTGATGCTCATGTGGAAATATTTGGAAAAATCCGCCCACTGACACGCCCACAATTTAAAAAAAAACCAAAGTTTGAGCTAGGGAGCTGAAATTTATAATATAAACTCTCCAGTGTAAATATTTTCAAAATTCGCCCACTGACACACAAGCAATTTAAATTAATGCATAGCTGACGAGCCTTCATGTTTATATATCAACTATACCGTGAGTGCACCGTGGCTCACACCTTTCTTTTCGTTTTAAGCTCAGACCAGTGCACTGAGCTGTCACAAAAAGATCTGTTTTCTTTTTCAGCTCAAAGCGCTTTACTTTTGTGAGCTCTGAATAAACTCACCGAATAGTTGGAGTAAGAAGCTGTCAAGCTGAATGTGGACAGAAATAGACTGAAAGGAAGGACAATTAAGGGAAAACAATATAAATTACTGTTGGGGTTTTATTTTATATGGCGGTAACTGTAGAATATTTTAATAAAATGATTTTTTTTTTTAAAGTGCTCACGTGTGTTTCAAAAACAAATCGGAGCGCTCTGAGCTTACTCTGTTCAGAGCATACTCGATGTGCTAAGGCTCTGCTCAGCGCTGTGCTCAGAGCTTAAAAAGAAAAACGCCTGATTAGAAATAATGCTTGCTTTTGAATAAAAATTATTTTATAACATTATACTACTATCTACGTCAGAAAAACAACCCCCGACCTAATTTTTAATTGTTTTTGATTTAGTTTTCCTTAATTTTCCCCCCTCTCCGCCTATCCTTGACTGTGCTCATTTTTTACTCAGACTGCTCAGCCAATTTATTCTGAGTTGTTAAAGCGCGCTCTGATCAAGCTCTGAACAAAAAAAGAAATACAGTTTGAGCGCTTGATTTGTCAGAGCTTAAAAGAAACACGAACTTTTTTGGCACAACTCAGGCTCTGCTCTGAACTAAAAAAGAAAAACGCCTAACATATTAAACCTTAAAATTAAATTCCAAAATACTGTTCTGATTAAAAACCTAATATTATAAATCACCGTGTAGGGCAAGAAAACTGCAACTTTAAAATATAAAGTTGACAAATCGATATGTCCTATCGAGTGGTTCGGAAATAGCTCGGGCTTTAATATACGATTTTTGGTATTTTCAGTCAAGCAAGTGCACACTGAACATGGAAGTTAAATTCCAATAGCTGTATTTTATTATGACTTATGATCTGTATAGGGGTGCCGACAATAATAAAACAATATGGATGATGGATCATCGAACAGTTGCACAGCTGAATTTTCAATTTGAAATCTTGCCCAGAGTTACCGTATAATCAAAAATGTTCATAAAATTAAAAATTCACGCTTTCGGTCTTTTAACAACTTTGAGCAGATGCAGTACATGGATTGAGTTTGACTGTCAAACCTTTTTTATTTTATTTGATAGTCTTAGGGAGCAATGGAAAAAATACGGTATACTCCTTTCATGGAATAAAAAATGGTCTTATGTTTGGCTATTTGAAATCATTTCACTTTTGGTATGGCAACATAAATTCAGGTTTAAACTGACAACCTTTTGGCACCTAAAACACAACTAATTTATAGATCATAAAACGTGATAAATAGCAAGATCATGTGTATTTGTTGTAAGGCATATAAATTGATGATCTGTATAGATCATTGGCAACAATTAAACACGGCTAATATAGCGATAGTTATCCCCATTAAAGTTAGCATATATACGCTAAGTTGCTGTACTTAACATGCAAATGTCAATAAGCGCTTGCTTGAGTAAAAAACACACCTTCAGCTGTTTGTGAAAAAAACAAATGAAAATATTCTGCTGATATTTGCAGATTCGATTGTCTAACATATGCAAATAATAGGCTTTTTAATATCAATTATGAATGAATGTCTTTTGTCTTTAATTAACTTATAAATAAATGAACTGCAATTATTCATCAACACCGTAGGCAGCTATTATTACAATCTGAACACTAGCACACACACTTACCTGTCTCTGCCACTAAAAATAAGCATCACAAATCTCTGCCTTAATTAATTGTTTTTGCATGCAATATTTGATTTATAACTATTCCTTTGAGAATCTTCAGTGGATGCCTTGAGGGAGAGAAGATGGCTTCAACTTGAGCGAAATACAGTGATAGATAGTCGCGCCAAAATTGAGCTAATCGCGCTGCAACAGAGTCCTAAATGTGCGATTAAGGAGTGATTGAGCTGTAGTCCGATATCGCCCTTGCATCTGACTCTGTTTCCATTGCTGTCTTGTCTTCTTCTTCGCCGTGTGTACCTGTGCGTGTTGGCACATATTACGTGTAAGAAAAAGTTAGGCTCCAGCTCAAAATATAGAAACACCGTTTTGATGACCAGATTTATTGGGGCTGCGATAACAGCAGCAGCGTGTATTGGTGGCTGCGGCGTTTGTTTTCAATAAACAAAAACTCGACTTGTTTTTCTCGGGGTCACCAACGTAAAGAAAGAGAAACTATTCCCTTAAAAGACATTTAGGTTAGGTTAGGTCAGGTTGAAGTGGCAGTCGGGAGAGTGCGACACACTTAGACCAATAAAAGGTCACAAAGATACCACGTGGATCAATCTTCTTCCTAGTCGTTGAACTGGAGCTGAGCTGGAGCTTTAATAAAACTTGAAAGACTCAATCTCAATGTTAATAAGATCATGAGAATTATAATAGAAGAAAGATCCCAGATGGAGTTTTCGTCTTTGAGAGAGCGCAGGGCTGGTGCAGAGAAAGTGAACAGTCTGTTCCTCCTCCTCCTCCTCTTCCAAGCAACTTCTGCAGAATTCATTTGTGTAGACGCGAAGCCTTGTTGCATGCTTGCCCATGAGACATTGTCCGGTGATGAAACCAATTGTAGCATCAATTAGCAGAGAGATCAAACACTTAGAACGTTGCGATCCAGCTTTAGCCAAATCTGTTTTGTAGCTGGACACCTATTACCACTTGTCCAACAAGGTTAGTTTTCTCGATGGCATCCCGCTTGAACATGAGTGTGCATGTGGCAATTGGAATGGCTAAGGGTTCTTTATGAGGTAGGTGGGGCAGTATAGTTCCATGTTTGGCGAGTTCATCAGCACCAAAAATTCCCTGGAATGTCTCTATGCCCCGGCAACCACTACAGGTGAATATTGAACTGATCCGCCTTCTCCGCGGGAGATGATCGGATGTCTAGGACTGCGATGGAGTTAGTAAGAACAGAATACAGGGATTTAATCGCAGCTTGAGTGCCTGAGAAGATTCGGATGTCGTTAACAGATACCACGTTCCTCTTCAGCCAAGATAGGACTTTTTGAATCAACATTATTTCCGCCTGGAACCCACTGCAGTAATTAGGGACACGAAAAGAGAATCTGACATTCAGTACAGTGGATTGATTTATCGTGCACGAGGGATGATGGGAGGGTCTGGAGGGGATGGTGACTTGGAAGTTTTCGTATTGCTAGAGAGGATTCTGAATTTGTTTACAGTCAAAAAACGGCCGATTTCCTTCTCGGTTGCTAACTAAAGATGTCAAGTGGTGTCGGGTGAAACAGAATGTCCATTGCAGCGGAGAGAGTAGAGCGCAGTGTTCCACTGATGCATAGACAAGCCGATCGTTGGACTTTGATAAGCCAGTCGCAATTTGTCGCTTTTTCTGAAGCAGTCCCGCAACCTTACCGTACATAAGTATCGGTGTTATTACTGAGATGTATACCCAGTTGGAAATGCGGGGTTGACCCCATTTATTATCGATGGCTTTTTTGCAAGAGAAGAGTGCTACCGTAGATTTCCGAACTCTTTCTTGTATGTTAGGTTTCCAGCTTAGGTATCCAAAATGAGACCCAAGTATTTAGCTTCATCAGAAAGGACTAAACTTGTAGCCTTGAATGAGGGAGAGTCAATGTGTGGAAATTTTTATTTCCTGGTGAAAAGAACAAGTTCATTTTTGTAGGGGTTGACACCTAGCCCACAACGTTCTGCCCATATTATTAGCTTGCTGACAGCGATTCGAAGTTCTTTTAGGATGTTTAGGTGCTTTCATAAAACACACTTGGAAAGAAAACATCTAAGGCGGATGTATGTGCCTGTGAGCGAGGAGAGCGAACTCTTTTAGCTCTACCAAGATGTGCATGCAATCAAAGTCTCAAATACTTCAACAGGATTGGATAATAATACCCTGCTCGAGGGATCTTCTTCTTCTTCTAAAAGCTAAAGAACTTCAACTACATTGGCTCGGCGAAATCGAGCGAATAGACAATTATGCTATATCCAAAAATTTCCTCCACTCTCAGTCAAAAAAAAATTAATAATTATGTCAGTAAAATGCACATGAAAAAGAAAGAAGGACTGTAACGAGAACATCGTGTGCCGTCCAACGAGCATCTCAGGGCGTTTCAGATCTCGAGTTGGTGGTTAAAGGACAGAAAATAACAAATTTTTTCAAACATTAGCCGAGATAGAAGTTAAGAAAAAATAGCGAACTAATTTTCAGTTCCGATTTTATTTTGACAAAAACTTCGGCAGGCTTATTTTACGCGGTATCAAAGCTGGATGTTTGCGCCGGGAAGATACATGTAACACAAAACTCAACAAATCAAAGGCAAAACTCTGCATCGCGCTCGCTACATACGCGCCAAAACAAGTCGAAGAATTAATGCCTAAAATATCGACCAACAACGCTATTCGCTGTGCGACAAAAGTAACCTCAGATCTCTAGTTACCTTGTCCAACAAATGTGCAAAAAATTAAACAAACTTACTAAATTTAATAATAATAATAATATCACTGAAAACTCACCCTCAACACAGGATCCTTGTGTAGCGCTTCCGGGTAACTGATGTCCCGAATGCGATGCCTTCCAAACAAACCAGTCGCAAAACTTTCCGCGCTTTTCAATGTCCTCTGCGTGGCAGTATACTTAAACAAATACGAATCCGGATCATAAGTGTCCCTCAAAATTTCAGGATAACGATTCTGCATCCTCTCAGCCAACTCAATCAGTTCATCTTCACCTTCAGCGACCAAATACTTTTCTTCGTCGACGCTAGCATTGAAATACCAAAATTTGAACATAGCCAACTCGTGCGGACAAAAGCGAGCATGTACATTGTCAAGTATTCTTTGTCTGATTCGAGTGAGATTTTCTTTGGCTTTGCGAATGATCTTTTTACTAGGATTGCGCGCCCCATGCCGAATGACCGACCAAATTCGTGTTGCTTTGCATTCTTCACCGATGATAATGTTTATATAAAATTAATTCTTCGAAACAAACAAAATACACACAAAATAATTTACTTTACCTGGATAATCAAATTTACTTTCGTCTTTATTGGCCACGACACGGTACGGAGTCTTTGTCGACAAATGGTGTTCGATTTCAAGGCGCTTGAGATCGGAACATTTGTGTTCAATTTCAGCGAATATCATGGAAATGTATAGGGCAGTGATTAGGGTACTTTTAAAGAGCATTTTCGAATTTAGCTTTTCGACGAAAAACGAAAATTTGTCAAATTAATAAAACGGTGGAAAATTCGCGTGAATATCGAACACAAAATAAACAAAAAGGCACGAAAAGAATTTTTATCACCTGTCAAATTGACATTAGGCGGAGTGCAAAAACCATATGGTTGCTAGTCGATAGGGTAGATCGAGTAGTACAGTGCTTTCCAAAGTGTGGAAATTGTGCAACCGGAAGATGGATACTAAATAATAATTGTGGTGGCTGTTATGAATACGTTTTCGCATATTGTTTGTTTTTGTAATCAATTCTGTGAAAATCCATATAAAAGTAGATTTTTTTAATAAATACCAATGTACGACTTGTTTTCTAGTTGCAAATACTGTTTCAAGTCCCGCCGACCGTTGTAAAACGACGTCACATAGAGGCGTCGGCAAAAACAACGCCCTTTTCTATATAAATCTATAAATAGAAAAACCTCGTCGCGTGGCGCAAAAAACACATTTGTTTATGTCTGCTAATCAATCTGTCATCTTGACATACAAATTGATTTAAGAAGGTCAGTTGTGTTCAGACAGCTGTTTCTCAATTTGAATAAATTAATGTTTGGTTTATTTTATAAATAAAAGTGATCACTTTAGTTTTAATAATAGCGCTGCCACTGGCATTTTTATATATTCAATTGCACTGCGTGAAAATAGTGCGTAGTAAGTAAGCAATTATGTAAAGCATGAGTCATAAAATGCGGTGATATTGGTCGTCCAACCCAAATAGGGATACACACAGGTCTTTGTGACAGCCACTTCTTCTCTGATCTTGTGGTCCTACCTTATGGAAAAAAGGATTATCATTCGAATGTATTATTATTGCATAAAATATATGTTTTATAAATATATATTATTATATAAAATTTATGATACATACTCGTATTTTACTTTTTCTTACGTTGACAATTTGTTTAATATATTTTGAAAATGGCGCGGAATTATTTACTCATCCTCATGTTACATCATTTGAGATGGTGTTCGCTGTTTTCACTGCCATAATAACGACGTAAAATTGCAAATTAGGCTTTCACTAAAAAAAACAAATACATTTCAAACTGAGATCACTCCTGAAAAGAAATTGGTTACTTGAGTGGTGAGGGTAATGCGGCCTAAGTGGATATTCAAGGACGAATAAATTGGCAACCCAATGTTAGTAACGTATGCTATGCACCCTTGCTATTGCTAACTAACTGACAAATGTGTCCTCGCCGGCACTGTCTAAGATATAAATATAAATACGTAAGTAACTTAACACATCTAATATATTATACATGTGCAGAACTGAACCACAAATTTATCTATGAACGTCATACCCTGTATTTCTATACCTTGGGCTCTGTCGGAGCTCCGTACAACAGTGATACTCTTAGTTCTTAATTTTTTGTCATGTTTTTAGATTGTCGCATGTGACAGGGGAAACGTTTTAGGTGTTCCTTTAATAATACTACAAATTTGAGTGACATCATCAAGTAGCCAAGCCACCGTAAGTTTCCAGCCACCTCAGGAAAAGAGCCGTAGGTATGATCACATATCATTCGCCGAAAAATTGTGACAGAACGTGCATATCTGCAAACGCTGCACCGACGAATCAGAACACCATGGAGAGTATTGAGCCAAAAGAAGGGATCAGAAAAGGATCTTCCCAAGCCAAGGAAATTAAAGAGTTTCGCGATCCAAATAACTGTCGTAGTATTTATAAGAAGGTAAAGCAACTGGCTGCTGGCTTTATAATCGGAACGCAGGTTGTTTCAAACAGCAAAAGGAACGTAGTCGTTGGAGCTCAAGGAAGAGAAGCTGTATTTAAGCAGAACATCTAGCAGATAAATGGATACCATGAAAAGACAGAGCTATAGGGCATAAAAAGAAAATCCAATACAGCAAATTAAAAATACACCACCCAGTATAGAACGCGAGCGGTATCTAATAAAGTGCTTTAGAATAAAAATTCCGGCGGCCATATGGTTTAACAGCTGAGGACTTTAAATACGGTGACACTGTTTGGTAAGGTGCATGTGCAAAATTGTCAACCAAACGTGTGAGGAGGCAAGCATGCCCGATGATAAGACTATCAGCTCCATATGCTTTATCTATAAGTCAAGTCAACATAATGAATCCATTTGCAAGTACCAGCATATTTCAGGCAGGTATATGTGCCATAGGCAGGTGAGTTCTTGAAAAAATTACAGAAATTGCAACAAAACAAGCAGCCATTAAGTCAATTGACGCCTACATCCTAAAGTCAAAACTCGTGTGGGAATGCCTACACAGATTAAAAAAAAAACTTTGCGAGAATAACAGAATAACCATCTGATGGATTCCTGGCCACGTAAGCATTATAGGTAACAAGACAGCGGAATCTCTGGCAAGAAAGGGACCTCTTATAGGACCTGAACCATTCCGTGAGATAGGAGAACACACCTTTCGCGAAGAGTTACGGAATCCGAGGAAGGAAACAAGGGCTAGAACCTTTCTAAACCCTAAGAGTCTGAGACAAGCAAAGAAGCTCTTTTGAGACTATAATTAACGAGATACCAAGCTTGCATCAGCTAAAAAAAAATATTAGGCACTAGCGGCCGATACAGTCCCTAATCCTGCCTTCTCCAATCATTTGCTTGTGCGAAGTGGAAGAGAAATACAATTTTAAGCTGACTACGAACGGCAAATTTGAGGAGCTTCTCATGCCAATTGATGCTCTTGGATGTTTGTCAGACGTTCGCGAGAGGTAGGACGGTATTTGAGCCGGGGACTTTTCGGTTAGTAGTTCAACACACAAATCTGTGAACACATCTTAAACCATCATCCTAAGCAAGAAATATCTATGAATCTTTACAGGTCTCCTTACGAGGTAGGAAACCCTAAGGAAGATTGGTTTATTAGAGGAAGGTATCTGCACATTCTGCGGATGAAACTCCCCTGGAATCATATGGGCACAAGAGGATCAAATATTTCGGAAAACAAAATAATAGACAAGGATATACAAACCGTGGATGCATATAGCTCATTCTCAAATTTATCAAATGAACTGGGCACAGCAAGAAATAAATACAGTTCATAAAAAAGTGTATTTCCAGGAGGCTCTGGAAGAGGGATTTCTGACTTCTTTTTCATTTATGGAGTAGATAGTGCGCAGGGCAGGTGTTAACACGGAAAGCTCTATATGCTACCGGTCAGTATGCATGCCGTGGTCGAAGCGTTTACGACAGGCGAAATCGGTTGGTTTTGAAATTGACGAAAACAACATCAATTATATGGCGATGATATCGATGTCATCCGCATACCCCAATAGCTACACAGGTCTGCCTTTCGTATCCAAACCGGCCCTGTGCACTAATTTCCGTTGATAAATATTGGCATGGCAGCGCATCTCCTTGCCGACATCTGGTGCAAGTTTGAAATTATTCGGAAGAGCTGCTTCCAAACTGTACACTACACTGTGTATTTTCAAGTGATATGTGAACGCGACACAGCTTTATCGGTTTTGCCAGGATTGCGTACTCGCACACAGTGTGAAAATTTGGTCTATAGTGGACCAGCCGGGCCGGGAGTCACACTGCTACGTGCCCATTGGTGTGTTGCAGACAGGATTGAGACGAGAACAACAACAAATGGTTTCCGTAGCTCTATATCTAATCGCCGTCAAGACGATGTAATTTAAATGATTTCTAAGGTGAATGATTGACTTTAGATCTTCTTATATGCTACAGAATATTATCAATACAATTTATTATAAACCAGCAAACAAAATCAATGCTATTCCCCTCACAATTTTGAAATTTCAAATACAAGTAATTGTAACCACTTATTATGTCAGTGGCTTAGCTAACATTGGAAAGGTTTGGAAATTAGCTACTCCGCAACCATCGAAACTCATTCGCTCACAGTGGATAAATAGTATAAAGCAAAATCGATTTGGAAAGTAAAATTTAGATAAATTGAGACTTGCTTTCTTGAATATATGTACGTCTAAAATCTCATTTAACCCTTTCGATCCGGATGGGACATAGAACAAAGGTGTTTTTATAACTTGGATGTCCCATCCGGATCGAAAGGGTTAAATTTCACCGAATATCAGCTGTTTCACAAAATAGTTTAAACAACTCCGTCTATAGTTGAGCATGGCGTATGATTCCAATTGGTTTATACCAGATTTTTGTACTCGGACGACACAACGTGATAAAAGTACTTTTTCTTTTTTAGTTCAGAGCTGAGCACCACTGACACTAAGCACTGAACAGAGCATGAGCAACTAGAGCATGATCTGACTTTGATTTAAATGAAAGTTGTAGAACGGTGTTAAAACTTGTGAAGGTCATTAAATTCTTTAGACCGCCTTTTGACGAAGCCCAAATGGAATTAATCTTGTTAACAATAAAATGTATAGGTATGCATTGTAAAATCCAGTTTGAGATCAAAATAAACCCCAAGATCCTTAAAATTATCAACAAGACAACGAGTATGTGCAGACAATGAATATTGAAAGTAAGAATGGATATTCTCTATAGAGAAAGTCATGTGTTGACATTTAGTAGGGTTTGGGAACAAACCGTTTTTAATACACCAAGTGGCGAAGCTATAAGATCGGTTTGAAGCAGAATTCGGTCTTGCTGATTAGTTACCGAATTATATATTTTCATATCATCAGTGAAAATCAGAATATCGGTCCTAAATGACTTCCTTGGGGAACTCCAAACTGCGCTGTGAAAGATTCTGAGAGCGATCTTTTAAATTTGACTTGACAAACCCCTGATCTAAGGTATGAATCAATCCATCTTATGAAACCTTAAGCCCTGAGCTTAAATTAGATTTTTTTATGAGACAGGTGGTCGAAAGTTTTACTCTAACAGACATCTCAGGCTCATAAAAACCCTTCTTGTCCCTTACATTGGGTATACATCCGCTATTTATTGCAATCTTGATTCTTTATGGCTGCATACATTTTCTGATGTGTTTATGGTCTTCGGCGGCACGATCATATATCCAACTACCACAAAAGGCGAAATGACTCCACTTTGGGGCGTTCCCCTATCTACAGTCTTGGCTTGGTTGTTACACATCTACGACTGAATTATTTTGATTTGAGCGTGGATATAATCTATCTGCTAACAAAACATTCTACACCTGCCGTGGTAAGAGATTCTTGAATAGATTCAGTAATGGCCTTGTTTAATATCTAATGAGAAAGCTAGGGTGTATTGCATGTGGTGGATAGATCTGTCGATCGTTTGCACTACTTCATACAGGGCGGTCTCCGTAGACTTGCCTTTGAGCTATACATGCTGTGACTTCAAAAGTGTTGTGTTTCGCAGATTATCACGGATATATCTTTCCAAGATTCGTTGGAGGGTCTTAGGAGCAAAGGATGTAAGGCTGATGGGTGTGTAGTCCGCCGCGGATTCATGGCCGCGCTAACCGACCTGCGGGATGAAGACGACTCGGAATCTTCTCCAAGTCTGAGCTATGTAGTTGAGCCTAGGTGAGCATCGATAAATAACCATTACAAAGGTATAACCTTCTCCAAGTTCGTTTGGAGCATTATCGGTAGAATCCCTGGTGTATAAGTGGAGAAGCTGCCTATAGGCCATTTAATATTTTCGTTGGTGATGATTGACTTAGTGTCACCCCGTTGTGCAACAATTTTTACATTCAGGGAAGTGGGTGTTCATAAGGAGTTCCAGGGATTTATCCGTGTACTTCGCTCATACACCATCATCACGTTTAATAAATGACGGAAATGTTGTTTGGACATGATTTTCTTAAGCCTAGCAGCAACCTTTGGGTTTCAATCGACTTTGCCTTGCTTATAGCCTATATATTTTGCTAAGTACTGTCTTTGTAGGGTTTGTAGAATTTGCGTGCGTGGCAGATGTTCAAGATTTTTCTGGTCATTTTTTTTTAGGTCAGAGAGATCTTCATTCCACCACGGTGGGAACGTTTTTTTGCTTTATTTTACTGGGCCCGAGGCCTTAAGGGCTGTCCTCATGTTCTTTTCAAAGGCCCTTACTCTCGCGTCCAGTACTTCTAACGAATCTATATCCGAATTGGGTGTAGATATTGTTTAGCTTGGCATTTGTGATGCAGTTGAATTTCTTCTATTCGTTTCGGATTAATATAGGGAGCTGGATAATATACCCTGAGATTCACGTTGAATGGGCTAGAGTACTTTCTTAAAAAGCAATAACTCTCAAATTTCTTTAAATTTCTGCTACCCTTTTCCTTCTGGTCCTTTTCCCTTTGTGTCCTTCCTGCAAATATGTATTTATTATAAGGAACGGTTTTTGAGACCACAGAGTGCCAACGAATAATGCAAGTTACCTGCAGAGCAGTAGGTACAAGGATCGTTTTTGGGCCCGGACCTCTGGAACATCTCCTATGATGGCATTCTTCGCATGGAGATGCCGCAACATACCCTCCTGGTGGAGTTATCATCTGCATACTGATATTAGCAAACTATACCGAAAGTGCGCAAAAGGAAGCTAAACCAGGTTATACGGCGAGTAGGCTGCTGGATGGATGAACACGGTCTCAGTTTGGCTACAGGAAAAACCGAGATAGTCCTTCTTACGAAGAAAAGGATCCCGGCTCTAATCGACTTCCAAATTCAATTAGCAGCAAAGACGCCGTGAAGTATTTGGGTCTGACCATCAACACTAAACTTATTTTCTAGCCCCAGATAAAGAACACTGCGGAACGAGAGTCGAAAGTGACAGCATCACTGATCACATAGGCGATCCAACGGTCTGATACCGATAGTGCATGTCATCCTTCTCTACGTATGTGAGATTTGAGGCGATGGCCGTCGCGCTTCGACAGGAAAAGTGCAGAAAGCAGATGGCAGCTATGCAGAGACTCGGAGCTCTAGGTGTGACAAGCTCCTATCGAATGGTGTCAGAACCAGCCTTACTTAGGTACTGTCGCAGAAGAGACCCCAATAGACCTCCTAGCGGCAGAGAGGAAGTACATCTACGACAAAAAGACGGAAGGTGTATTGGAAACGGCAACGGAAGAGGCCAAAGAGTTCACGAAACAAGTGTCAGGAGCGCTGGAGCTCGGAAAGCAGAGGGCGATGGAGAGCGACGCTGATCAGGAACGCGGCTGAGTGGAGTGACCGGAAGCTGGAAGTGAGGTTAACTATAACGTCACCCAGTAACTCACCGGACACGGATACTTCAACGCCTTTCTCCGCAAGACGGGGGACTCCCAAGATGACGACGCGTACCATACCTTCTTCGCATGCAGCAGATGGGGAACCGAAAGAGGAGAACTGGAGAGAAATAGCAGTATTATTACTCCAGACAGCATAGTCAAAAATATGCTGGTCAGTGAGGAGAACTGGAACCAAATCTGCACCTACGCGAAACATATTCTCAGAAGAAAGAAAATGGATGACTTTTTTGAAATTAATTTTTTTTATTCATTGATAAATATCTACTTACATACTAGACAAAAATGATTAAACCTAACTTAAAATTAACAGGACACTTATTCTTATTTATTGGTCCTTATGCGAACGCTCTAAACTTAACTATATCTTAGAATTATTGCCTTTCGGCCTACGAACTATTTTACGAACTAATCTTACACATATATTCCTCGAGAAAATTTACTAAAACTCGGTATCATTATTGAGATTTTATATAAAACAAATTACAAACTACCTATTCTACTTACTTAAACTACTTAACGTATTCTAACTATAATTAGGATTCTGAGCACTCGTTGCCTTGGGCAACAAGTGGTCAAAATCCAAATTGCTTTCCGAGCGCCTGGCAGTCGTCAACGTGCACACGCGCCGCCGTGAGCCGACTGAAGCCTTACAGCGTCAGTCAACTCCCGGAAGCACCACCACACGTTGGCGAGCCCGGCCTCTCCCAAAAACGCTCTAGCTGACTTAATCTAACTTATAAGCTAAGAGGAAGTTACCTAGAGTAACGCACCGTCCTGGGAGGGCATGTTGACCTCTCCCCCCTCAGGGTTAGGTTAGGTTTATGTGGCTGTCGGCAGAAGCCGACACACTTAGACCAATTTAGGTCCATTGTGATACCACGTATAATTATCTACCTCAACTCTGTAGATGGGACTGGCCAACGACACGCGGTTGTTCTCAAACGGTCCCCCATCTACGTACTAACCGCGCCCAACGTCGTTTAATTACGGTGATCTGATGAGAACCGATTAACTCGACGTGGTATGGTCGACCACCAAAATTCGGCGAATTGCTTTTCCGTGTCGAATCTATCCCTCTCCGATATTGCGGTACTAAAACGAAGGAGCTCATGAGCATTGGCGACGTCCTCGCCGCGGATGAGCCGCTTATCTCTCGCGCTGCGGTAGCGGTGGTATAATACCGGGATACCATCCCTCGTCTGTACCAGCCCTTTTGCATCAATATGGATAAATGCCTCCGGCTGGATAAAGCCAGACCGGAGCGTACTCTCTATGTACATTTCATTGGGGTAGTAAGCCCCAAAGATCAGACTATTGCCGCTGACCATCGCCCTTGCAACGTGCCTTCGAGTCACCTTAATGAGGAAATTGTCAATCCTATTCAACTGAGCCCCATCGTATAGGACCTTGTTGGGATAGTATTTTATATAGTTGGATTCGGGCGTTCGTGATGATGAACGATTTCCCTGCAGCATGGACATTTATAATTTTCTCTTATATCTGCAAATCATGTCGCTTTGATTAATATATGTATTCAATACATACATTTTCGAGATACGAATATGGATGGGGTATTCATTCAAGCGGACTGTATCCTTTCCATATTCTTCATCGTCAATGATTTGATCAAAGGTAGGATGTCGAATTTCCGAACTGATAATTTTAAACAATAATCATTTTTCACGTAACAGAAGCGAAAGAAAAAAATCGTTATCTAATGACAAACAAAGATAAATCATTAAAGTAAGAAATTAACTAATTTTATTAAGTGGTTTTTTGAGGTTTTTAAACAACAGCTATGACACATAAGTACTTTTAGGCGGTCATCAATTCTCAAAGATAAGCACAATCAAGTGCAAAGGTCAAGTTCAAGGAATGTTTAATAAATAAGAAAACCATCAACATTTTTTGACCAAGGGTCTGGTCTGTTGATTTCTCATTGTTATGGTCAGTAATTTCAAGATTTAATCATGCCATTGTTCAGACATGTAGACAAAGTATATAACATTTTAATCGGTTGAATCGCTTTAAAGAAAAATATTGATTTGACCATTTAACAAATTAATGTGCTTATATGCTGCTCTTTCTATACCATGATCACAGCCATATTCATAACACTTAATTAAAGCTGAATCAGACCTAATCTTAGTTTAATTTAAGAAAACTTTATTCAAAAACTTTTCTTAAAGATAATTCACACTTAATCAAATGTCAAAAAATTAAATGCCGAATTTCGCATTTAGCAGTGAATTACCTTTCATTTTCCCGTTGTGCTCAGAAAGAATATAAAACCAGATAAATATGGCAGATACGTTTTCGAGTTTTTTAGATAATTTTAATATATTGATCAATAATATTGGTAACAGAAGGCGTTTAAAAAACTATAAACCACGTTTTAATCCTTTGGATCTCAATGAAAGTGAATTCAGAAATAAATATAGATTCTGTAAAGAAAACATGAAAAAACTAATTGAAATCGTTCGAGGTGGTCTGGAGGGTGACCGGAGAGGCGGGCATATCGATGTTGAACTTCAGGTAATGGTAGCTATTCGATATTGGGGTCGGAATGAAGTAAGCCAAGCCGCTTAAAATGTAATCCTCTATTCATTTCGTAGATTCAAGAAGACAGCGCAGATATTCATGGATTTAGCCAACCTACTCTCAGCCGAATATGTTAGAAGGTTTCGAGAGCATTTGCCTCGAAAAGACCAATTTATATAAATATGCCATCACTGGCTTCAGAACAAATTGATGTGATCTCAAAATTCAGAAGTATCAAAGGATTTCCTGATGTAATAGGTGCGATTGACTGTACTCACATCAAAATTCAAAAAGTAAAAGGAGATGCAAGTCAATACTACATAAATAGGAAAGGATATTACTCTATAAATACACAAGTTCGTTGCTGTTAATACGTGAATCTAATCATCTTAAAGTAAAATTATTCTTTAGGTTGTCTGCGATTCGTGTCTAAAAATTAGAGATATTGTTTGTCATTGGCGCGGAAGTACACACGATTCTCGTATATTTCGGGAAAGCCGAGAGGAAGCTGAAGCAGATTGGCCAATATTGTCAAACCCAAGCCGACGAGAAATCAATCGTAAATTATTTGTTCATTTACATTTTTATTGATTGTTTTTAATAAAGCTTATTAAAATAATACAAATAACAATTGTTCATTTATGAGAAAATTTCTTCATCGCCGAGTCATGTTCTTCTTGAATACATTTTAACCGCAGTTCCCTGATCATCAAAATCGATTAAATTTTTTCCGCATGTTCTTCTATTATATTTCCCTTCGTTTGAAGAAAAAGTTTAAATTTGTGACAATAATTCGTTCTTTGTCTTCTTTTTCAAATTTATATGAGCTGTCAAAATTTAAAAGTAACACAGAAGACCGAGAGTGCTGCCAGATTTTCAGCTTAGTTTCGCTTAATTGATTGATTACCTACTACATGGCAAAATAAATTTTATGAATAAACTTTTTTGAGATCTAAGTTAAAGTCAAATTAACTCATTTGACGTGACTTAGTAGAGACACTGTTAATCAGTTGATTAAGGAAATCTAATGAATAGGGCAGTAAGGGTATATTAATTTTGACTCATAGTTTGTAGGTTAGGTTATTTTAAAAAGGGGTATGCAATCGCATACAGCAAGTACCTACTAGGAAGCAAAAAAGAGCCCATCGCGATTCCTGGGGAACCGATTGATACTTAACTTCAAGGAGGGAGGGAACCTAAACATTTTCCATCGCAAAACATCCAATCTCCCTGCGGAATTATACCAGCTTCTTGTAGCCTCTGCCGCTCAACTCCCGTATTTCCTCGAATAAGTATTATCCTAGAATCCTCCTACGATTGCGTGCTACTCCCTTACACTCACGCAGTATGTTTGTTTTGTCTTCCTCGGCGTGCAGATCGTCACAGGAGCTGCATGCATCCACGTCTACCAATCTAAGCCGCCTAGCATGCTTCCTTAAGAGATAGTGTCCCGAAATAATCCCAACCACTGTTCTAAGCTGTTAACTAGTCAGTTTGAGCATTTTCCTAAATCTTCTTGTCAAAATGCGGCCAGAGCGCTTAAGACAACCTGTGTCCACCTAGACTTTCCATTTAAGGTCAGCTGTTTAAAAAAAAAAATGAATAAGCTATTTCCTTGATAACGGGTGGTTTGATGTCCACACCTCCACTTCCTGCGGTGTGTCCTGGTACCAAGCACAGCCTCACTCGGTTCTGGATGCATAATGCTTTTAGCATTGTATGAGAGTTTCCCACTGTTTCAAAACTGATGTAAACAGACTTTAGTGCCTTCAGTGACTGTCAATGTAGATGGCAGTGGCGAGGCGCCCATATAACTCGATTCACGCCGGGCAAAGCCTGCTCTCATATCGTTCTACCGCTCTACGCACACAAATACTCACACCATTGCATGCCTATTCTCCAACATCACATACTCCTCTCCATACCCCATAAGAAACACATACGCAAAGCGATAGCAAAACAAAGCATAGTAACCCGGAAATTTTCGCGTTTTGAAATATGTGTCTGGTTAGAACAAATTGGCGTTCTTTCCTTGTTTTCCCCTTATCGTTCACCGCGTTTGACTCCTCTCTGTTTGATACACGCTTCCTTACGCAAAAATATAACCCGCTTTTCAGCGACTTATTTGGCGAGTTTTGTACGTAGCTGAGGTGAGTTCTGTTTGAAAAATTCAGTTGTGAAGCAGACTGCGATGTGTAACTTAAAGTAATATTGAGTGGAATTATTGTTGTGCAATATATAATTATTTAAAGTGATCGAAAACAGTGAAAAGTGTGAGAGGTGTGAAAAGTTTAAATTGTTTTGTTTTCAGTTAGATTCAGCAAAGGAGAAAATGGCATTATTAACAGTAAATTGTTGTTTAGTAGATTTGCTTTTGGAAGAAGAAAATTATTTTTGTAAGTTGAGTTTTCTTTAAAAAAAAAAGTTATAGAGATAGGACGCTCTACTCCTTCTATGAAAATAGATTATAAGCGCACGGATGGTTTTGTTTCGCATTTCAACGCATCCATATACGAGTATCAAAAATATACTTGGTTGACTGGTAGTTGCAAGCTCAATAAAATGTTTTGTTTTCCTTGCCTCCTTTTTTCTAATTCTCCTAGTGTTTGGAGTCGCACGGGCTACGCTGACATAAACAATTTAATTAATTCGGCAAATAAACATGTCAGACGGAAAAACACATTCGTAGCTGTTTATCTTTGCACGAATTCGGTACTGATCGTATTGAAACCTCGTTAGGTAATTCCTTTGTAGCTCACAACAAAAAAGTTGATAGAAACCGTAAACTAATGGAACGTTTTATAGATACGGTAGTTCTTTTAGGCAAACAGGAACAAGCATTTCGGGGTCATAATGCAAAGCCAGATTCTAATAATCGTGGCAATTATGTCAAAACACTTTTATACTTATCTAAGTATGACCAGTTAATGGACTCTCATTTGGAACAGTGTTCAAGTGCACGTAATCCGCTTTTTTCGGGGCTATCAAATGACATCCAAAACGACTTAATACAAAGTATAGCCGCAGTGATCAAATGCGAAATTAAAGTAGAAATAAGTGAAACGCGATTTGTGTCCATCATGATTGATGAAACACCAGACATGAGCCATAGGGAGCAACTTAGTGCCGTTTTGCGTTACTTATCGGAGGAAGGAGTAGAGGAAAGGTTTCTTGGGTTTTTTGACGTGAGTGAGAGTCGAAATGCCGATGAGGTCTCAAAACACATTTTCAATATACTTGATGTATACGGTTGCAAGGAGAAATTAGTTGGGCAATCTTACGATGGGGCCGCGGTTATGTCAGGGGAAGTAGGTGGTGTTAAAAAAAAGTCCTGGATGCTTATTTTATTCCTTGCTACGCACATGTTTTAAATTTGGTGTTATCTCAATCACTGGAAAACATACCTGAATTGAAAGTTTTTTTTGGCAATATAAACACAATAGTACGCTTCTTTAATAAATCAACTGAACGTTTAGAATATTTTAAAACAAATAGCAAACAGACGCCTGCCGGGAGTATCAGAAACTCGCTGGCATTACCATTCCCGAATAGTTAACGTTATTTTTAACTGTAGATTAGATATTATTGAAACTTTTAAGCAAATATTAGACCATCCAAAAGAATGGGACACTGACGCACTTTCAATGGCCGAAAGTTTATTGCTTAAGTTAGAAGGGAAAGATTTTTGCTTTTTACTGCACGCGGTTTCCGAAATATTTGCTAAAACCGATGTATTGTTTAATTTAATACAAAATAAACAAACAGATGTTGAAGTGGCTAAGCGAGAAATCGAGTGTTTTGAGTCTTGGCTTTCTACTGAGTTTCTAAACAAATTTGATTTAATTTTTGAAAGTATTAATGATTGTGCTGAACCTCCGCGGAAACGCCGATTACTTGATTTTGATTTAAAGACTCACTATAAGCGCATTTTTGTAGAAATAAAGGACAATATTATATCTCAAATTAAGACACGATATAAATCTTTCACGGATTTAATTTTTTTGGATTTACTCAATAAATCAAAATACAGTCGTTTTGCTCAGTCAAGCCCAGATGATAAAATATCTTCGGTGATTAACTTTTTCCCTGGAATTTTCGATTTTGCAGGTTTAAAAAATGAGCTGAAAGTTCTCTATACTACGTCTTCACTTCAACCACTTGACGTTTTATCCCTCTATAAAGATTTAAGAAGTGAAATATTGTGTGAAACATTTCCCCAAATCTTAAAATTAAGTGGACTATTTTTAACACTACCAATGACTGTTGCTTCCGTGGAGAGATCTTTTTCCACTCTGAAAAGAGTTCATACATATTTGAGAAATTCTCAAGGAGAAGACAGGCTTTCTGATTTAGTACTTTTATCCATAGAAAAGCGACTCCATTTAAAAATAAAAAGTAGGACTAACTTTTATGAAAGATTTCTTGCAGAATACGTGAAAAATGGTAGAAGAATGAACTTAGAGTACAAATAAAAAAAATATTTAACAAAACTTTTCACATTTTTTTCCAAATTCTACTGTTTTTGATTTTAAAAAATATTAATCATTAATATTTTCTCTTTTTAACTTTGTACAAAAACTATTTTTAAAATATTTTTATATATTAAAATATTTTTATATATTATAGATATAAAATCTATACATTTTTGTAAATATTTTGCGTGGAGCTTTTTAAATTAAATTTGTATTTATGTATTTATTTATTTAACAAACCACGATTTATGAAGTTCCTTTTTTTTATTACTTACTATCAATTTTCTTTAAGGTACAGCATTTGCATCTGCCAAAAAGGTTTTTTTCGAAGCCACTTTTATTATACTTTAGGTTCATTGTAAATTTAAGCTTAAATGACTTGAAGTATAAAAAATTGGCTTGAATTGCTTTACTTCTATGCGATTTGCAGTACCTACACAATATAATTTCAGAAAGCATTTGCAGGTGCATATTTTTTCCGACTTACCATTTAACATTTTCCACGCCACGCCACTGTAGATGGCGATATACTTTTCGGATATTGATCCCATCTGCATAGTCTCTGCCACCCTAAGAACAGCCAGAACTTCTGATTGGAAGACACTGCTTGTGTCCGGGAGTTGTACAGACTATTTCAAGTCTGGATAAATAGAGAACCATCTAAGAACCATCAGAGTAGATAGCAGTCTCACTTGATCTTGTGATTGCATCTCTTTGCCATCATAGTTTGTAACATACTTTAATATTGGCCGTAGAAAAGTGTGATCAACGTCGATAGTAATGTCGATCTAGCAATGTCCGTCCACAAAATTAGGCCTTAAAAATCGAAGTAGTTTGAGTTAGAAAGCTGAAATTGGAATAAATTATCACTATACTGGCCCTTAATGGTCATGCGTCACCAGATATCTAAAATCCACACAATTCTCTTCCTTACTAAACCAGCAGACTTTTGGACATCAATAAAAATATGGGGTTATTTATTGCACTCACCTCCTTCAACTAATATCCCTAAACTGTAATACACGCGATTGGGATTATTGTCATTATTCCGCTTTCCATCCTACCATACTGCCATGCCTAAAACAAAGCTCTCACTAGAATGCTACGTAAAGCTAGCCTCTGAATGTAATTGCTAAAAAAAACGCCCCTTAGAACTTATGCACTAATTAAATACATAAATCCTATTTTTTAAGCTTCGCTTATACGTTTTTGGTTTGCGGTACCTGTTATGATATGGTTATGGCCCCATCCGCCTTCCGAAAGGGATTTAAATTTTTATACAGATCGGAACGGCACAAAGAAGGCAGCTGTATCTTTACAATTTATTCATTGATTTGGACGTTTATTGTTCTCCGACGAGTTAGGCTGAAAACACACCGGATCAAAACGTTTTTGATTCAACAGTCAAAAAAACATTTTTATTTTAAGACACACCAAGCGAAACAGAATGTGACAAAACAAAACGTTTTGTTTTTTTGTTTCGTTTGGTGTGTGTTGAAATAAAACAAAATGGAATTTGTGACTTGCTTTAAGTGTTGTTCAACATGTGGTCGGAGTCAGACGATGAAATTGTGCCAATCTCACGTACAATTTTTGAAGCAAAAATGTGGAAAAGGACGCAAATAGCAGAGAGTAGTGGGTGCATCCATTAAATACTGAGGATGTGATAAAAAACTTAATAGCAGAGTTAAGAACTTATGCTGAAAAATTTAATAATTTCACCAGAATGCGGATTGCAACTTTAATAGAAAATGCTATGAGAAAACAAGATACGAACAACCGTTAAAGCATAACTCCGGCTGAAAGATTATTTATAACTCTACGGTAAGTAAAAGCAAATAACAGACTAAACATAGAAGCAAACGAAAGAAGAAAATAAAATCAAGAGAAACAAAATTTTGTTTTGCAAAAAACAGCAGGTCAGCTATCGGGAACGAAACCCGTTTTCTGTTTTGCTTTGATTTTTATGTTTCGTTTTATTTGGTATGTGTTACGCCATAAGAAAGTAGGCTATTATCGTCAACGACGTATCTAGAGAGGGCTCTGAAAGAGGGCATGAATCTTCCGAGGCACAAGAGGGGGATACAATAGACCAATAGGTCGCAGTGTAATATACCCTAACTAAATATTATTATTGTTATTATCGTCAACGACGCTGGTTCGAAACAGTTTTGTTGCATTTGGTGTGTGTTGCTCGTATACAATGGCATGTATTTTCGACAACCACCACCGAAACACTTCAAAACAAAAACGTGTGTTTGTTTCGTTTTCTTTGGTGTGTGTCAATAAATGTACTATTTTGACATTTCCTAAGATCTTAGTTAGGTAAGGCTAAAGGCATAGATATTGACATACGGCCAATGTATCTTCAGCTGCCATAGTTAACAGCGGATTTTATGGGACTGTTACTCACATTATATATGTGTTTACTCTGAAGTTGGCGTGAAAGCAATGGATAGACGGATTCTATGGTCATTGACACGCATTAGATGCAATTTAATAAACTTGTACGAACGGCAGGCGCTTCTGTGCTACTGCATACAAGGACTAGTCTGCTGAGCTTTGAAGATTTTTTTTATTGAAAATGTACTTAAAATGTCGGATAAAAGTGTCAACTTTGTGCAATTAATTAACAACTTTTAGTACATATGTTTGTGTGCATCTACATAAGAACATTTTTGTCCTAGCCGGTGGACAGACGTTCGTTTGTTTGTTGAAAGCAAGTACTAAGTATTGTCCTCATTGACTTCAAGGCCAACCAAACATCGCCCGTTCTTCAATCGCCACGAAAGCTTTTAACACGGCACTCTGAGATCGGCCGATGATGTCGATATAGTCCTTGTATCCCATTATTATTATTATTATTATTTATTTATTCATTCATTCATTATAAACTTATAGCTATGTACAATTTTTAAAAAATTAATGAAATAAAAGTCATCATTCTGTAACTTAGGAAGTTAGTTTTGAATGATACATTCCAAAATTTAATTAACAATTCCATAAATATCTGAAGTGGGGTGACAATCAGCTATAAGTAATTCATAGAAACAATTTTGATGGAAACAGTTAATGGGCTTAATTTTTGCTGAACGGGAAAAGAATATAAATGAAAATACATAACAATTCTAGAAAAACAATACTCTACGGAGAATTACGAAGAAACTGGCAATATTCTATGCTTAAGCTGATTTTAAAAGGGATTCAATGCTGTCATTATCATATGTGAATAGCCAGTCTTTAACTTTTCTCAAAAAAGAAGTAAAATGAAGTGTCGTTCTGATGAATAACGGTAGTTTGTTGAAAAGCTTTGGAGCTGTAGCAGTGTAAAATTGTGAGAAATGAGAACTACGCGTGAATGGTTCGATTACAAGATGCAAGTTATTTATACGTAGGCAGTAGAGTTGCGAGTTTCTGCTTGGGAAATTGCCACTTTTTTTAAAAAACTCTTTTAACACTTTATATACGTAAAGGTGTCTCATTGGTAGTATTCACAGTTCCTTGTATAGAGGCCAACTTGCAACGAGTCTGTTTTCGTTACAAATAATACGTCTAAATGTTTTTGGGCAATCAAGAGAGGTCTCAAATAAGTGGAGTAAAATCCGCCCCAGCTCGATATGCCGTATTGAAGTTTAGACTGCGCAAGACCATTATAAACAAGAGACAGAACCTTTTTTGAGCAGAATGGTTTAATGAGGTACATTTTACGGGAAACCAACAACATATGCGACCGCAGGGTACGAATGTGATCCTTCCAATTTAAGTTTGAATCAATTAAAACCCCTAAATATTTAAATTGCGGCACAGACTCAATTTTAAAGCAGTTATCAGAGCATTTAGATTCGGAACTAAAATTGGATTTGCCACACTTGTGAATAGGTAAGCTAAATTGTTTACAGTTGTGAGCATGAAAGTAAAGATTATAATCAGAAAGATTATTACCAGAAAGCTTAAACGACACCAGCTTAGTTTTCTCACTAATAATAAGGTAATGACTAGCAAACCACGTTCTTAGGATTTCAAGATCTTCTTCAATTTTGGTTACACAATCGAGCAATGAGTCAGACTGGTAAGTGAATGCTATATCGCCAGCAAAGGCAGTAGCTGACCCATTTAGTTTCAGTTTGAAAATAGCATTAATATATATGAGGAAAAAGAGCGGACCTAGCACGGACCCTTGCGGAACACCATTTCTTAAAAAGCAGGAATTACTGAAGGTACCATTTACATTTACTTTTTGGTTCCTTTCTCTCAAGTATGATTGAAGCCACTTAAAAGATTCACCTCTGAAACCTGCAGCATAAAGTTTGTCAAGTAGAACATTGTGGTCAACCATATCGAACGCTTTTGTCATGTCAACAAAAAGCGCCATGGTGGTTTTATTACAGTCCAAGCTGCCATAAAGTTCAATACAAACTTTCAAAATAGCATCTTCCGTGGACATTTTTGATCTAAACCCAAATTGTTTATTGCTAAAAAAATTATTTTTATCCAGAAAGGACATGATTCGAACTTTCATTAGCTTTTCAAAATGTTTAGAGAAAGTGGGAAGCAGGGATATCGGCCTATAATTAGAAACATTAGTTGGACGGATCTGTTGAAGATCTTTCATTTTGACACCTGCCCTATGCTCTATCTGCACCATACAGCTCATATCCTTGCCGGAATCCGCTGCAGGTTTTCAATAGTCCGGAAGAGCTGTTTTCATACTGCACTGCACATTGCACCGCGTGTTTTCCAATGTCATGCGACACAACTTGGTCAGTTTCGCCTGGTCTAGAATTTGGCCATGGCCACGTAGAGCTCCTGACGATGAATGCTATCATATTCGGATTTAAAAGAAACAAATATTAGGCATTAACGGCCTATGCTGGGTCTTAAACCTCCTCCATCCATTTGTGTGTGCGAAATTATTCGGCACGCTTGGAAGGGACCAATTTTACGCCGACTACGAACGGCAAATTTGAGAAGCTTCTCATGGCAAATAATGTTCTTGGATATTTATTCAGACTTTTGCTAGACGTTCGGCAGTGGGAAAACAAACTTTAGGTGTTACAGATGCGGGCTAAACAATAAGTCAACACTACGTAAGTTATAGGCTCCCCCACGGAATTTGAAGCCAATGGAAGACAGCAAATCAGGAGTATCTATTATGCCCGGATATAAGCTGCTATAGAAAAATGATATCGCTATTAAGCCTTCGTTGAGAAAGGGGTAGCTTGATGCGTTGACTGTAAGGAGGATACCAATCTCCTCAATACTAGGTGATGGGACCGGTTCTTAGTAGACTGACCGTGGGTTCATTAATTGTCCCATCACTCTCTCTTTGCATGGTCGAGTCCGACCGGCGCCCTTATTGTACTTCTAAACCCCATCCCTCTCGACCTTCACGTCGGATCTACTGAATCTTGCAGCGCAGTAAGTCTCAGGGAATCTGGGTTCTGGTCATATAAATCGTACGGTCATAGTAAGGTGCTTGACTTCCTACCCGGGAACCTCGCTGCGAATGCCAGTGACTACACAACGCCCAAACACAAACGTAACTAAGCCGCTTAAGTATATGTCCCATCCAGAACGGAATGGAAAAATGAAGCGTTTCCATCTATACCGACGGTTTAAAGATGGAACGCGGAGTAGGCGGGGATATCTTCTCAGCGGAACTGAATATATCCAAATCATACCGACTTCCGCACTCCTGTAGCGTATTCCAGGCAGACATACTTAATAGAGGGAAATAAAAGGGCCGATGCGCTGCCAAGACACGGCTCTACCCTTGATAGTTACCTTGCAGAGACAGTCTCTCCTCCCATTGGAGTTGTCAAGGGTAAAATATCCCAGTACTTTCTTTCACGGGCGAACTCCAGATGGAGCGGCCTAAATACCTGTGTCCTATCCAGGAAGATGTGGCCCTACTTCGATGCTAAAAGAACCCACGATCTAACAAATAGAACCCAACATTAGATTGCCAGAATTGTGGCGGTCAGCAATGGACACTAAGCTGTCGGTACTCACGCTGCAAGGTTGGGCATCGCATTCAACCCACACTGCCGCAGCTGCAAGGATCCAGTGGAAAATGAGACCCTCCACTACTTCCTCTGCGAATGTCCGGCCCAAGCTAGAGCTAGACATCGCACACTCAGGAAAACATTCTTCGACGACCTATCAGAATTGAGCAATATTAAATTCTTCAATATCATTGAGTTTCTCAATTCCACAGGATTTGAAACACAAATTGACACCATTGGTTGCTTGTGTGATGGCATCAAAACGGCGTCTATGCGCTAATTGCGTCCAGGTACAAATAGGACCAGGCAGCCACTCCTACCTACCTCCTACCTACCTCTCTTTGCATGATGCACATTTAACAGCTGGTGAAACGCTGCTTGAACACATCTACTATACCCAACACTTCGGCGACTAGGATTACTTCTCTGATCCGAAGAGCCTGCGTTCCAGTCTTTATGCCAGTAGTCAGTTTCTTCGCTTTCCTGTTAATGCTTCGGAAGTTGTTTCGATCGCAAGATTCTTTGATTTTCTTGAGTTCGACTTTCTTCGCAGGATCCTTTTCTCCTCCCTGCTCCTGACACATCCCCTAGATGCCTCTGCAACATTTTTAAATGTGCTTCTTACGTCACCTAATTCCGGTTAACGCATACATCATCATACGATGGGCTCTTTCTCTTAATGCGAGCAGCTGGGTTCTACGTTTCCTTTTAAAGCTTCGCAAATTGTTTCGATCGCGAAACTCTTCGATTTTCTTGAGTTCAACTGTCTTCGCAGGATCTTCTTCTCCTCCCTTCTCCTGACAAGTTACTCTCCTCCTCGCTGCCCCTATTAATAGCGGCAACATTTGTATACCCTATTCTAAGGGATATTAATTTTGACTCATAAATTATAAACAAATTATAAAACAAAAAAAAAATATTTATGATCAGCATCGATAGTAATGTCGATCTAGCCATGTCCGTCCGTCCGTCTGTCTCCAAAAATTAGGCCTTTAAACTTTACCTAGAAAGCTGAAATTATAACCATACTAGCTGCACCCGCCCGGCTTTGCCCGTGCCTGAGAATTCTATTGGCCAATATGTTCGAGTAGACTTCCTTATTATTGTCTATAGCGGGTATCTGGCGTACCTATGTTGCTGCCCCTAAAAAAAGAAGACCAATTTTGACCAAACTTCACAGAAACACTCTCAGGCCAATACCGAAGATTGCCTGATTTGAGCTCAACCTGTTCCGCTTAGGGTAGGTGCTTTTTGTCTGGCAGGCGCCTATGTCAGCTTACTTGTGCGTCAAAGCAAAAGCTTACAAAGCGAAAGTAAAAAACTTCGATAGAATCAATTTTCATTCACTTTCACACCGATTGTTATCTGTGCCGCAAGGACACTAGCAAAAAAAATTCTTAAATTTATCCACACGGTGTGAATTCAAATGTTTGTTCTGTGCCGTTGAATCTAGAGCAAAACTGGCTAATACAAAAGAAAACACAGTGTAGGTACCCACTATCGGTATGCAAGTGAACAAAAAAAAACCCAACGACTTAGTTTGAATAATCAAATAGACTTTTATTGTTGCCGACTTGAGGGTACAATTGGGAATAATTCCTTTCATCTTGGACATCTCAAATGAAACCTTGCATCCAGCTGGCCTTGACTCTTTTCCTCTGGTCATTCACCCTGGCTTGCGGATCCTCCGGACTGCCAATCGCCGTTTGAGCCAAGCCAATAACACAAACAAAAACGCTTAACTGGTAATCTTCATGCATGCATATTGTTGCACCATATGTTCTGCTAGCATAGACAAAAGCATTGACAAAAAAAAAACACAGACGAAATCATAGACAAAAGCATAGAGATCGCTTAGCCATGACGCATGTGTGTGTGGATCAGCTTGTCAGTGGGAGGAGCTTTAACCCGAAAACATCGCATATTTATACCCTATTCTAGGGGTATATTAATTTTGACGCATAGTTTGTAACATACCTTAATATTGCCCGTAGACCCCTAAAAGTTACTATATTTATGATCAGCATCGATAGTAATGTCGATCTAGCCATGTCCGTCCGTCCGTCCGTCGGCAAAAATTAGGCCTTTAAACTGGACCTAGAGAGCTGAAAATTTAACCATATACTCTCTAGGGTCCCGAAATAATCAAGTTTACGAATTTTTGAAATCCGCCCACAGACACGCCCACAAACTCAAAAAAACAAAATTTTGGAAAAAATTGAATTTTGAGCTAGGAAGCTGAAATTTTTTATATATGATCTATGACTCCTAAAACTGCTCGGGATATAAAATTTTCAAAATCCGCTCACTCCCACGCCCACAAAAAAATAAAACTATTTTATTGAAAAACCAAAATTTGAGCTAGGGAGCTGAAAAATTTAATATATACTCTCTAGGGGCCCTTTAAGCTCATGTATAAATATTTTTAAAATCCGCCCACTGACACGCCCACAAATAAATAAAACAATTTTTTTAAAAATCCAAAGTTTGAGCTAGGGATCTGAAATTTATAATATATACTCTCTAGGGGCCCTTTAAGCTCATGTATAAATATTTTCAAAATCCGCCCACTGACACGCCCACAAATAAATAAAACAATTTTTTTGAAAATCCAAAGTTTGAGCTAGGGAGCTGAAATTTATAATATATACTCTCTAGGGGCCCTTTATGCTCATGTGTTAATTTTTTTTTAAATCCGCCTACTGACACGCCCACAATTAAATAAAACAATTTTATTGAAACACCCAAGTTTGAGCTAGGGAGCGTTTTTTTTGATAAAATCCTTTAAATGTTATATAACAAAATATGTAGAGCGTTCTTAACAATTTAACCATACTTGGACTTTTGTCACGCCCACTTATGAGGGATAGGAATAAGAATAGGGTATCCAACAGTTCGCCCAAGCGGACTGTAGCCCGTCCCTATGTTTTTTATATGCAATTTCGCTGTTTCTCATTATCATCTGGTTTACGTTTGTGGCTCTGTTGTTTTTGTTGTTGACAAACAGCTGATCGTCTTCATTTGCTCCTGAGCTGCATATGCGTTTACCGTCGGCATTTGAATTTATTGTAAGATAAAGGAAATTGATCTGCATTTGCCGATGGAAGATGCTATGCTGGTAGTGGGTGGTTTGTTGTATTGCAACATTATCAATGTGGGAAAAGCAACTTTCCGATGTCCGATTCACCAAAAAAAATGCAAAAAAATTCAATGAGTAATTTAAATAAAACATTGAACACACGATATCTCAAGAATGAAAGTGCACACAAACACCACAATAGGCTTGAAACGTTGGTCTGGTCTCCCTCTTTCATATGCGCGTTCAGATAACAAAATAGGTGACGACTGTACGATGGTTTTTTATATGTGCGGTCTCTGTATCTGCATCGGAATTTACACCCATATGCACATATGCATGTGTACTCAAATGCCCATAATTCACACACCGATGCAGATACAGATATCGCACATACCAAACATCCTTTGTACAGACGTCACCTTTGATGGAAAAAAAATTCATTGGAATCGGTTAACGCGTTTGGCCAAACAGCGGCAACAAACTCAAATATGGATTGATTTTTATATATGTAGATACTCTCTAAGGTCCCGAAATAATCAAGTTTAAGAATTTTTGAAATGCACCCACAGACACGCCCACAATTAAATAAAATAATTTTATTGAAAAGTCAAAGTTTGAGCTAGGAAGCTGAAATTTATAACATACTCTCTAGGAGCCCTTTATGCTCATGTGTAAATATTTTCAAAATCCGCCTACTGACGTGCCCACAATTTAAAAAAAAAACCTTTTTTTGGAAAACCGAAGTTTGAGCTAGGGAGCTGAAATTCATAATATAGACTCTCTAGGTGCCCTTTATACTTATATTTAAATAGTTTTTAAATTCGCCTACTGACACGCCCACAATTAAATAAAACAATTTTATTGAAAAACCAAAGTTTGAGCTAGGTAGCTTTTTTTACGAAAGCTTCGTTTTTCCGATTAAATTCTTTAAATGTTATATAACAAAATATGTAGAGCGTTCTTAACAATTCAACCATACTTAGACTTTTCGCTCCCACTTATGAGGGATAGGAATAAGAATAGGGTATCCAACAATTCGCTAAAGCCGACTGTAGCCGGTCCCTATGTTTAAATGTGCATCTTACGACACCTTCTGCCTATAAACACATACATTATCATACGACGGGCTGTTTCTCTTTGATGATATTGCGATATCGGTTATACATATTTTTGGCTCTTGTGAGCGGTGAGTCGGTAAATGCTCAGTAGAGAGTCTCTAGCTCAGCCGCTCTCTGTAGAAACTGGCTCCTCCAGATATGCAAAGGAGTCCAACATCGTATTTCTTTGCAGTAAGTACCTTGTTAATGCAAGCAAATGCATTTGTTTTCTATAAGACCTTCTGGGTTTCCTCATCGTTTTCGTAATAATCGAACATCTATCCATGAACTTTCAAGCTGGACTGTATTACAATCCAAAAACTTGATTTTGTGTGTCTATAAAACAAACCCAAACAAATCAAATAAATTGGCCAAACGGAAATCCATAAAAATGAAATCAAAAAAAAATCAATATGAAATTCATTTCCTCCTCGATTCAGCTTCTATTTTTTTACATCTTAATTATTTAAATCAAATTTCTGCTGTTATTAAATAACGTGCCACTACTACAGAAAACTAAAACAAGTATCGCAACATATTTATAAAAAAGAAAAGTTCTGAAAGCCTTACCTACCTGCTTCCACATCCGTGCAGAGAACAATAACAGTGCAGATGCAGAGTTTCATTTTGTATCTGTTTGCCAATCCACTCGTACCTTGCGAGGGTTGAAATTTAAAATTCAAAGTTATTCAGAGTTCTTAAATTATTCGACTTAAATATTTTAGCCAACTTTAAAGTTGGTGTACATTTTTCCTCTTTAAAGGTGCTTGTTTGAAGGGTGCAAAACAACCGTTGGCGACAATAACAAAGGATTTAGGTGACACTTCATATGTTGAAAATAAAAGCGTTGTTTGTGCGTCGCATGGTGTCGAATAATTGTCATTGTTGATGTCCGTTTTGAGAATTTGGACATCTAATACTAATCTCCAACAGAGAAAGGGTATTTTTTAAAACGAAAATGGTGTAAACACATTCTGGTTTTTTTTCGAATATCCCCCAAGACAGTCCTTTGGCTGCATTGCGTATTTCATATTTACCTGCTGATGTAATTGAGCTAGTTCGGTAGAGTAATACAAGAATACCAGAATGTCTCCCCAAAGGACAGGCAACAACTAACAACCGCGTTATATTTGCGCCAAAAAACGTAGCAAATACTACCCCGCATGTCAGTTGCTTAGGCTGCTTCACAGCGACTAGATCATAGAGAAGAAATTTAAACCCTCTAAGATACTTTAGTTCTTAGAGCTATTTATTGGCTGAAGTAAAGCCCAACAGACCGGCGGCAACGGCGGTTACCATCTGATTCTGCTCTTGTCTACACTTTTCGTTAGCTGCCAGTGGGAACAATGTTATAACTGCTTAGGAACATGCGCATCTATCCGACTATAGAGTTATCCGACTACGGCCAACTGAAAAGCTTCAGCGGTATCAGTTTAAAAGCTAAGGACACGCAGTTTATCTGGTCAGTGTGCACGAGTAACGAGTACTTGACTAACTTCTCATCAGCTGGTTTCGAATTGTCCGTCGCAGTCGTTCTAGTTGTAGTTATTGTTTGTAGTATCGCAAATTCGCAACAGTCTCTGTTGTATCTCTGTTACGAACGGTGTGGCAGTTAATACATTTGAACATATATTTTTTTTTTATTACTACATTGTATCGCGGTATTTCGTACGTTTGCTGTAAATGCCTGACTGGCTTGGCTACCTTAATGTGATTTCGAATAATCTCCCAGAGGTGATTGGTTCGATAAATTTATATATATTTAATCATCTGCGGTTTATTTAAATTTGCAATTCAAACTCAAAATATATAATTGGGAAACGAAACGACGCACATCTTCCTGAAGAGTGGCTACGAGTACTTTGTGAAGTGCACTTTAACGGACTCTAACTAACTGGTTAGCACTTTTGATGCATCAATTTCGTTACTTGTTTAGCGAACCGAAAGACATGCAAAGTGTTGATCTTGGACGCTGGTGAGGCATAGCAGCGTTTGGTTCAGAGTGCGAGAGCGTGGTTCGCGACTTATATGCAGCATTTATGCAAATTTGAATATTGAAAAACGATTTTATTTTTTGAAGCAACTTTTTTTTTCTCGTATCTGAATCCAATGAAAGATGTAAAGATAAAGATGAATTGAGAAGCAAGAGAATCAAGTCGAATATAGTTTGTGTCATATGGTCTGAATTAAAAAGTGAAACGGGTTTTTGGCAATTAAAAAAAAAAAAAAAACTAAAAAAAATAAACTCAATTTGAAGAGAAAAGAGTTCTGGACAGCGTGATTTGTGACCGGTGATTGGGTTAGCCATTTAGAAGTTGACCATGATTGTAATTAAAATGTTTTTTTACAGTACGGCTTGCGAAATTCGTGGGATTACATATTTGTAAGGTAAGAGCTATTTTATTGTTGAGAAATGAAATGGTTTTTGATTTTAAATATCTAGCATGTTTCTGATTACCGAGTCCTCAACTATTATTTATAACACTTTAAAGGCAATATATTTTGAAATAAATCAGAATAACGCTGCCACAAAAGTCAAAGAACTATAGCTGTATACTGTATAGCTAAAATTATTTTGCATAAACTACGAGTTTCTTTTGTGCTAAGAGTAACGTTGACACGTCCGTTCGAAGTTGCATTTGGACCATGCTAAGAGGCTAAATGAATTTAGTTAAAGATATCACATGACAACACGCCGATTCGTTTCAAACGTTATACCTATCCTTTCGGAATGTCATATGACTTTTTGGTTAACCTGTCCAATTACGCAAATGAACTCTCATACCTACATGATTTTTTTTATTTTTTATTTTTTGACATGTGAGAGGCTTTTAATGTTGGTTTCGCTTACGAGGCTTTTGGTTATTTAGGGGTTCGAGAAACTCGTATATATGCAGTGTCGGGATAAGCTTGTTAGAGGTCCGGGCGGCAAGGCTAAATAAGGCCCCTGGTGCGACCACATCTTTATGTTTTTTTTAGTCTTAATATTTTTTAAATGTAAATGATATAATGTCAGCCATTACGACAAAAAAAACATCAATCATTCGTAGGTATTGTTTACGCGGCAATCAAGTTAGAATATAGATCGGCTTATAACGCAGCCACCAACAAGTAGGTAGACTGCAATGAAATAATCTATACTTTTTTATACCCTATTCTAAGGGTATATTAATTTTGATGCATAGTTTGTAACATACCTTAATATTGCCCGTAGACCCCTAAAAGTTACTATATTTATGATCAGCATCGATAGTAATGTCGATCTAGCCATGTCCGTCCGTCCGTCCGTCCGTCTGTCGGCAAAAATTAGGCCTTTAAACTGGGTCTAGAGAGCTGAAATTTTAACCATATACTCTCAAGGGTCCCGAAATAATCAAGTTTACGAATTTTTGAAATCCGCCCACAGACACGCCCACAAACTCAAAAAAACAAAATTTTGGAAAAAATCGAATTTTGAGCTAGAAAGCTGAAATTTTGTATATATGATCTATGACTCCTAAAACTGCTCGGGATATAACATTGTCAAAATCCGCCCACTGACACGCCCACAAATAAATAAAACAATTTTATTGAAAAACTAAAATTTGAGCTAGGGAGCTGAAATTTATAATATATACTCTCTAGGGGCCCTTTAAGCTCATGTGTAAATATTTTCAAAATCCGCCTACTGACACGCCCACAATTTAAAAAAAAATGTTTTTGCAAATCCAAAGTTTGAGCTAGGGAGCTGAAATTTATAATATATACTCTCTAGGGGCCCTCTATGCTCATGTGTAAATATTTTCAAAATCCGCCTACTGACACGCCCACAATTAATTTTTTTTTTTTTTTTTTAAATCAAAGTTTGAGCTAGGGAGCTGAAATTTATAATATACTCGTATACTCTCTGAGCGATAGGAATAAGAATAGGGTATCCAACAGTTCGCCCAAGCGGACTGTAGCCCGTCCCTATGTTTTATATTAGGTCTGTTCGTGAACTAATATGCAAACATAAATTTATATATACTTTTGTGCAAAACTACACAAACGCGTTCGCGTACTGAGAAAATTGTAAAACGATGAACGAAAGAAAAATGTACTTCCGTTCATTTTTCTTCACACAGAGTTTCAGCTGGTAAAAAAATGAAAACTGTCAAATGATGAAATGTTTTCC
Organism: Portevinia maculata; assembly: GCA_949715645.1. NCBI lineage: Eukaryota > Metazoa > Arthropoda > Insecta > Diptera > Syrphidae > Portevinia > Portevinia maculata. Next base: position 13,501,983 of record OX454526.1, read on the forward strand.
ATCTTTTTATACAAAAGCGTTCGCGTACTTTTCTTTGAAATGAGAGGACTCTCTGTCGATATTAGAGATTTGACAGTTTTCATTTTTCTACACATAAAGTACGCGAACGGACCTATTTATAAAGCTGAAAAGTTTGTTTGTTTGTTTGGTTGAACGCGCTAAACTCAGGAACAACTGGTTTGAATTGAAAAATTCTTTTTGTGTTGGATAGTTCACTTAGCGAGGAAGGCTTTATAACATCACGCTGCGACAATTATTCCTTTTTGAGAGCTTCCGTTGCGTGCGCTGCGTAAACGGTTTAAGTTACGCAAGAATCATGTATGATGGAATTGTTCCTCTTTAAAAGTTCTAAAAAAAAAGTCCGCGACAGCATATCTTTTGAGATTGACTCACTGTTATTTTTTTTTATCTATCTATATATATAAAAATCAATCCATATTTGAGTTTGTTGCCGCTGTTTGGCCAAACGCGTTAACCGATTCCAATGAATTTTTTTTCCATGAAAGGTGACGTCTGTACAAAGGATGTTTGGTATGTGCGATATCTGTATCTGCATCGGTATGTGAATTATGGGCATTTGAGTGAGTACACATGCATATGTGCATATGCGTGTAAATTCCGATGCAGATACAGAGACCGCACATATAAAAAACCATCGTGCAGTCGTCACCTATTTTGTTATCTGAACGCGCATATGAAAGAGGAAGACCAGACCAACGTTTCAAGCCTATTGTGGTGTTTGTGTGCACTTTCATTCTTGAGATATCGTGTGTTCAATGTTTTATTCAAATAACTTATTGAATTTTTTTGCATTTTTTTTTGGTGAATCGCACATCGGAAAGTTGCTTTTCCCACATTGATAACAATCGGTGTGAAAGTGAATGAAAAGTGATTCTATCGAAGTTTTTTACTTTCGCTTTGTTGTTTGATTCGCACAAGTAAGCCAGATACCCGCTATAGACAATAATAAGGAAGTCTACTCGAACATATTGGCCAATAGAATTCTCGGGCACGGGCAAAGCCGGGCGGGTGCAGCTAGTACTTTATATTACATATAAAGCTGAAAAGTTTGTTTGTTTGTTTGGTTGAACGCGCTAATCTCAGGAACTACTGGTTTGAATTGAAAATTTTGTGTTGGATAGTTCATTTATCGAGGAAGGCTTTAGGCTTTATGACATCACGCTGCGACCAATAGGAGCGAAGCATCTATGAAAAAAGTTGCAAAAACGGGAAAAAATATGCTTTTTTGAGCGCTTCCGTTGCGTGCGCTGCGTAAACAATTTAAGTTACGCAAGAATCATGTATGATGGAATTGTTTCTCTTTAAAAGTTCTAAAAAAAAGTCCGAGGCAGCATATGTCTATCTTTTCAGATTGACTCACTATAACCTTTCTTATGATAATCAAATTTGTTCGAAACTTGCATTATTAGCGAAGGATTTTTATCAACATAATATTAATCCTTATCCAAATAAATATGTTATTAATCACAAGTAATTAATTGTGAACAAAATTGTCCTTGACATCACTTGATTTCAATTAACTGATCTGATCGAAGACATGTGCGTGCTCATGTGCGGCAGCCTGCTGTCGACATAGCGAATGCCAGCGCCAAACCGTTCAATGCATAATGCATTCAATCACGAATTGCAACGGGAGCAAGACTATCATCGAGATGAGCTTGCCGAAAGAGTCCGAAAAAATGTTCGGCTGTTGAATGCCGAGCAGAAAAACGTGTACGATTCGCTGATGAAGGTTGTTGACTATGGAACGGGAGGCATTTACTTTCTCGATGCTCCCGGTGGGACAAGCAAGACATTCGTCATTTCGTTGATTCTGGCAACGATGAATCTTCTCACGGTTGACAAGCCAACGTGCACAATGACCAAGAATTCGGCCACAGCGAAATTGATGCGAGAATGCAAAATCATCATTTGGGATGAATGCACTATGGCGCATAAACGAGCTTTGGAGGAAGTTGAGCGAACGATGGAGGATTTACGAGGTGATTCGAGACGATTTGGTGATGCTACGATGCTCATCCCGAAATCTACGGCTCCCGATGAATTTGATGCATGCCTGAAATCGTCGTCTTTGTGGCGGCATGTCAAGAAGTTGAAATTGACCACGAACATGAGAGCAATGGCGTATTTCATTGCATGCTTTTCGGTGCTACTTACTATTAGAAAAAAAGAGAGATAGGAAAGTAATGTTTTGGTGCAGTGGTAGGGTTTTTCTCCACGGCTTAGGGAGAACAAGTCTTTATGTATTCGGTTTAAAGTAATGAACTTGTCTGGGATTTGAACGCACGACTTTTCAATCAGTAAGCGAATACATTACTACTGCACCGTTGGCACCCGCAATTTTTTATTATTTTTTTTATTTTTATATAATGTCTTAAAACCAAGCTTATACAATCAAACAAATATTATTTTTTTCCAATCATTTTAAATACTTTCGTGGTTTCATTTCTCATTCCTCAATTTCTTTTTTTTATAATTTACTGACGCTAAATGGGTTTTTGTTTTTCTGTATTTGTACACCCCTTTATAGTGTTGGAACACAGCGCAAGCATTTTTTGTTGAACAGTAAGCAGCACCTAGCAATGAAATATTGCATTGCATGATTTTAGGTGCTAGGTAGGTAGGCGGTTTGATAAAGAAAAAAAAAAACTCAATTACCACCGAGTGCCGTTTTGTTACCACAAGCTCACGTAAAACCTGGGTATTATCGTTTGGTAGAGGAGACTAAATCCAACCTGTGGAGTTCAGGAAAGTTATCATCCTTGATACTTTTCTCGGAGACTTCCTCCAGTGTATTGAAAATAGGGTTTCCCAATGATCGTAGTCTGGTCCTAGCTAAAGCCGGACAGTCACTTTGCAACTGCGGCAGTGGGTATTGTATAGGATGTCCAACTTGACCGCATGGTTTCCTATACGCCAGTGTCCCGTGATGATCGCTGTTATTCTTGCAATATCTTTTTGGGTTCTACATAGAAGGTCGATTGTTTTTGCCTTGTTGTAGTTTGGCCACGTTTTTCTGGATATGACGCAGTTAGACTGCTCCATCTGAGATTGGCTTTCTGCGGTGATATTTGCCTTAACTGCAGCGGAATGTGGACTAGTTCCGCCAATGAGCAGTGGAGAGCTGAGCCTTGCCTGGCCAGTTCGTCGGCATGTTCGTTACTGTGCCCTGGAATCCAGATCAGGGTAACCTTGAACTTACCAAGCAGGGCCAGCTCATTACGGCATTCTAGTACTAACTTAGAGAATATAGTGACTTAAGCGATCACTTTAATAGCAGCCTGGTTGTCAATAAGTATAGCTATCTTTTGCCTCGATGTCATGTTTGACTGAAGCTTGATCTGGCGACAGGCTTCACGGATAGCCAGTAGCTCCGCGTGGAAGACTCTTGCAGTATCCTGAAGTCTGTACGATTTTTTGATATTTAAGGATTCCGAAAAAACTCCCGCACCCACGCCAAAGTCCATTTTTGAACCGTCGGTGTAGATTGTTTGATCGAAATCCCTTGTGACTAGTCCATTTTGCTATTCTGATCTAGTGGGGATTTCAACGACGAAATGCTTTATGAAACACATTCTGGGAATGATATAGTCTGTTGAAGGCGGAACTAGTTTTCTCGGTAGAGAATCTAGAATACTTTGGGCGTATGGTCTCGTAGTCCACCATCCGAACTCTCTGAGTCTGATCGCGCAGTGTGCCGTGATGTTTGTTATGTGTAGATCAAAGAATAAAAGATGCAGTAAGACTGTGAGTCCGTCTGACAGTGTTGATCATAGAGCTCCCGTGGTTCCTATGCATGCCGTTCTTTGTACCTTATTAAGTTTGGTTTTATTGTAGTTTTTCTTTAGTTTATCTTTATTTTAGGTGCTACTTACTATTCGAAAGAATAGGAGGATAGGAAAGAAGTTTGGTGCTTTTGTGGAGTTCTTGGGCATTCAATTTAAAAATCATGGCCCTGGCAGGTATTCGAACGCACGACCTGCCAATCATTTAGTGAATACACTACCATCGCACCAATGCCACCCGCAATAACAACTTTGCTACTACTAATCTACTTCTCTTGAAACTTTTCTTTCTATTGATGAAAAAGACAGATTGTGATTAGACGTTCTTGGCTCATGGTGGATGGAAGATAATTTTTTATAAGTTTTAATTTGGAAAAACTCCTCTTGCATGGTGCTACTGAAACCAAATAGTCAAGAAGTATTGAATTGTAACCGATGTGCAGGATAATGAATCACTGAAGTCCCAATGATGAATTGTCAATTTTCTTGAGTTGTCCATTCAGCAACAACTATTATACTTGTGTCATTTACACGTATAGATGCCTATGATACCTCTTTATTTCTTCCCGTACCGTTTCCTTATTGAATTCTTCATAAATTTTTACCAAATTTTCAAGAAATCGTCATCAGAAGCTCCGAGCCTTGTTCCAACAATTTGGAAAGTTTTGTTCATTTCTTGGCATTGGATCGATGGGACAGTTCTTCTTTAAATCAGTCAAAACACCAAACATTGTTCGACGAACTTCTTAAATCGTTAATCCAGCGTTATCAGTTTGTTCATCCGGCATTGTTTTTTTTCAGTGCTCATGTCGCCCTGTTTAGTGCCAATAGTTACAACATTGTCTACAATTGTGGTTCTTTCCGTCGCGTCGCTAGGAATTTATTCAATGTTAAGAGTTTGGGTGTTTTCATAAACGTCGAAAATCTGCGTTAGTACAATCGTCTTTCTTCTTTGTTGCATTACTGAACACACCTATTCTGCAGAACGTGAGCAGGCCTGCTTAAGCACAATTTTAAGTAGTCACTGTGACCATTCAGTCAGATTTTTTGATATCCAAGACATCAAAGGAGAAGAATGTATAAACTTTTTTCATTTGATATAGCATCGTCCTCCACAAAGAAATCTTTTTCTTTTTCCTAGAGTTGAATTCTTTTTCCATCAGAATTCTTTTGCGAATTAATAGTCATAATCCACGCCGCAGCTTCGACTTCCCTTAAAAAAAGTTGAATTTGGTTATTAAAATATTGCCAATAAAACTTTACATTTTTCGCACTTTCAATTTTTGTTTTTACCTCCCGCGCTTTCTGCAGTCAAAAACATATGAATGCACAATCTGCCAGACGCTGATGACATTTATGTCGTTTATGAACATATCTTCTGCAATTCATCTAAGTTAGTTCCATCAAAAATCTGACTTTATGAACATATCTAACGCAGGTCTTAGTTAGTCAGACGTTTATGAAACCACCCTTTGACCAGCCCTTTATCCAAAGTCATTTTTGGAGACTGGAAATATTGCTGAACGAAATTAACTTCGATACCGAAATCGTATGCCAAAAATGAATGTAGGTCAAAAAGATGAAATTACGAGTACATATAGCTTGAACGAGCAAGCTTGCTGCTGACCTTGTATCAAGGTTTGCTTCTTATGGATCTAGTATATTTTCTAGAGTACTCAAGCTAGTATTACACGATATGTTGAATCAGCAAACGTTTGCTGAAAACGGACACGGACAGTGTTTCTAATGGATTTACAACGCTATCATTAGGAACATCTGTGCAGTAACAACAGCTTGTCATTAGCAGAGTATATCCATTACAATGATTAGGGGCAGTCGACTGAAAAAAAAATCATAAAAACGAATCATAAAACCATTTCCAAAAAACCAAAGCTGGTCGCACTGGACAAAGTGAAAAGATACACACAACGAGGATCAAGTCGATACGCCTTTAAAAAAGCATTATGAAAAAACCCACAATCGTTCAAACCCACAAACCTTCCAAAAAGAAAAGATTTTTGTTTTTTTTTTTTAATTTTATTAAACAAAAATAGGGTCAAAGGGGGTAATTGTAAACGATTTTGTATTTTGGTTTTTTTTTTTCAATTCATACTTCATAGTGTTTCATCCAGCTTAACTATGCGATTTTGAAAATTGGTGTTGGTTGAACTTATATTGAAATTCTTTATTCTTTTAGAAAAAAATAATTGTAATTGTGTAAACTTATTAGTTTTTGTAAAAATTCGTGTTTACATTTACCCCCGCCTATTTTTAGGAAAAAGAGAAAAATGGGGTAAATGAAAACAAGGAACTCAGCCTCTTAAGGCTGTAGAATAAAAACTCCTGGTGTAACAGTGAACTAAATCAAGATAAAAGCATTTGATGCAGAAAAGGAATCGAAAATACAATGTTCACAATTACCCCAAAGAAAATTTAATAAGGAACAAAATTTAGAGTTAATTGCTTAAAATGATTTTATTTCAACGATTTACCTGAAAAGATTTTGTAATTATGAGATTAAAAACAAAATTCTTGTAAATTTAAGTTTAAGCATTACATTACAATTCAAAAACTGAAACTCAACAGTAATTTTTCCTTCGACAACAGTTTTTATTGGATCTGGCAACAATCTAAGAACTTGGTTAATAGAAACAAAACTTTTATCGCTTTCTACAACTTGAAACAGTTTTTTTGAGCTACCAACACTTAAAGTCCCAACTACTTCGACCTCCTCTTCTTCCTGCAGAACCCTGCAAATCTCCCAAACGTACTTATACGTGGTAGCAAGCCGTTTTCCACCCTTAAAATTGACAACGACAAACTGGCCTGGCCTTAAGTTGTTTATTCCCTCAATGTTTAGACATTCTACCTCTTCTGCTTCTTCTATCCCTTCGTTCCAAACGGATTCAATGCTTGGTATAGATACATCGTCTTCATCTAAAGATGAGCTCAAATTTGTCTTCCTGATCCTTACTTTTTTTGATTTTGAGCTTTTTATTTTCTCCTGCAGACCAGATTTTTCTTTCTTGGGTCGCTTTTTTGGCAGCTTTTCAGCTTTGAGCTCGTCAGCTTGTTTTAAACGGGTTAGCACTTCATCGGTGGTTAGAACTTCTCCGTATTTCATTTGCTTTAAGCGTGAAACTACCTTCTTAGCAATTTCTGGTTTAGTTATAGATGACGGAGACGAATTTTGTAGACCAAAGATATTTTCCAAAAGTTCTTTAAAAAGAAACAGAAATCAAATTGGAATATAACGTCTAACTTAAGCACATAAGTTAGAAGATAAATGCTTGATTAATAACTTACCTTGAGGAGGTGACATCATAGATTGTGGAGGCAATGGTAATTCAATCTGCATTGTAATTGCGTTTCTGGTATTCTCAAAAGTTATATTTGAAAAGTGTTAAGCACTAAGAACTTGAAGGAGGATCTGAAGGTTGCCAGAAATTCCAACAACTACTGTCCTTTTCCATGGATTTATGTGAGGCATTTGTTGCAGCCGATATACCAATGAAGAGTACATTAATCAGCTTAAGGTTATTTACCTTTTGAAGTTGATGGCATCTCAATCTGGGCTGTATCTGGCAGAGGAACTTGAGGCCTGACATATATTTTAGGAATAATAAGAATATTAAGTGTTGGTTCTGGTTGAGGCACTGCAATAGATGTGATGGCATGTTTTGGTGAAATGGTGGTTGACCAGACTTTGCATAGGTCGTTATAAAAAGCTTGCTCCTTTACGCTGAAAGCATTAAATTTGGTCGGATCAAATGGGAAAATCCCGGTAGATTTAAATCCTGATGCAATGTTTGCAGACGTAAGATTATTATCCCAAATCGGTTTCAGAAGTGCAGCAAATTCACTCTTAGGAAGCCGGCAATTTTCTTGCCCCATCATCTTTTTGCCATAATTGACAAGAGATTTGTCCCACGCTGTTTTAACTGGACCAAAAACACATTTGTCCAGTGGTTGCAATTTGTCGGTCATCCGCGTTCAAAATAAAAGCTGCTTTGTCGGGGCTTAGCAAATTAAAATCATCGTAAACTTTTGTAAGTTTTACATAAAAGTCAAAAATTATGTCTGCTTTTCGAGCATCTTGACGCGCTTTTTGCAAATGTTCTGGCTTTTTCAGTGAGAGGTTTGGATGTCTTGCCATAAAACTACGGTACCAGTCATCTCCTGGTTTCCCACTATTGAAAGGGGTATAGCCATGTTCTTCGTTTGCACATAGGTACCCACTTAATTAAGGAGATCCTCCTTATAGCAAGGTTAACCAGACCGAGATCTTGAAATTAGGCACCTTGCGATGGTGTCTTCCACATTTGCAGATAGTGCAGGCTTTCTTCCTCGTGATACAATGGCAGGAGTATTTTTCCTACCACCAATTCGATTAAAAATAACTGACTTTGGGACCCCATATGTTTCTTCGGCTTGTCGGTATGTCTTATTTTTGTTGACGACGTCTTCCACTGCATGTAAGATATCTTCTGATGTATAAGATACGTGGCATCTTTTTGAATTCAAATTATATTAGATCAACGCTTAGTTTATTTAAAACGCATGTTTACAATTACCCCAAAGTGTTTACTTTTACCCCATTTTGGTATTCACATTTACCCCATGATGTAAAAAAAAGGGGGTAATTGTAAACAGCCAATAACTTTTATAATTTGTTTCAAAGAATTAAAAAACACATCACATGCATTGACACATATATTTAACATAATTGTAAATAAAACAGTTACTTACCTTGATCACTTATTTTTTGTGTTAAAATAATTTTACTCAACACCAAAAAACTTGAAAACACAGAAGAATGAATAGATCACGAAAAGTATCAAACTGCAACTAACCTATTTACAGATTGAGTCTGTCACTTGTTAGCATAACGGGAATATATCGTATTTTCAAATAATGGCATGGCATGCCTTGATGGAAACCCGGTTTTTGGAGAATTAAGTGCGTTTACAATTACACAAAACACAAAACAAATCATTTTAAATAAAATGACAAGCTTAAATACGATAGTACATACTACGATTTAAATCACATTTTCATTTTGTATTAAAGAAATTAAAAAAAAAAATTAAACTTTTATTGAAATTTAAAAAAAAACTGTAACGAGGTAATTTTAAAAACTGTAAGCTTGTCTAAAAAACTGTAATTTACATTTAAAACTGTGAATATGGCAACATTGGTATCAGCTTAGGTTTCGTTCTTTGTTAACTTATACTATACACTACAGTTTTATAGACTACACGTACATTTCACCAGAATCGCAGAAAGTCGATAAATACAACACGCACAAATCCCGATCTGTAAATTTGTTCAGCATATAATCAACTTCAAATTTTTCAGCAAACCGAATTCAACATATCGTGTGATAGGTCTTCTGTGTGCTGAAAAAATATGATAGCAAACTGTTTGTTAGCATATTTTGTCAACAAACAATTTGCTACTTTGGGACAGATTCAACATATCGTGTGATAGGCCATCATACGCCAGACGAACATATGCATATTTGCTGAGAACTGTTAGCATATCATTGTGAAAATACGTATGTTCATTCAACATATCGTGTAATAATAGCTTTACAATTGTTCCACATTTTCTTTAACGACTCTAAGAGAATCGTAATGTGAACTCCAACGGGTATCATACAAACATTGCAAACTAGTTACTGTCTTTTTTTTTACAAGTCATTCATATCTTTTTTTAGCGGAGGAGTAGTTCTCTACAGTTCCAAAACAGGTGACGCTAGAGGAAACGCCTGAAAATGCATGGACTCCACAAAGATTTAACGAATGATTGGCACAACACTGAAAAGAGCTTTCGGATTAACGTCTCGTATTTTTGATGGTCAGGTTGTTTTATGTTTGTTGAACGAACTCAATCAAAACATTTATGAATGAAAATCGACTTCGTCCATATGTGCACCGCGGGAATGTATGCAGCGGTTAGTACGTTGAACCCAATTTTCGATGACTCGGACGCACAATGCGACCAATATGGCCGCTATTTCTCGTTCAATATTGGCTCTAAGTTCCTCTAACGTCGTCAGCTTGTTGGCATAGACCAATGATTTAATGTAGCCCCATAAAAAAAGTCTAGAGGCTTTAAATCACACAATCTCGGCGGGTCCGTTTCTCGAGATAACACGTTCAGCGAACTGAGACTTCAATAACTCGATTGTTGCACCCGCTGTGTAGCTGGTGGCACCGTCTTGTTGGAACCACATATCACTGATGTCCAATTCATGCAATTGCTCAAAGAAATAACGTTCCAACATGTCTCTGTATCGAATACCATTTACCGTAACGTGACGGTCATTTTCATCGACGAGAAAAAACGGCCCAATGACGCCACCGGCATGAAAACCGCACCAAACAGTGACTTTTTGCGGATGAAGTGCCTTTTCATAAAGCACATGAGGGTTCTCACTTGTCCAGTAACCCATATTTTGCTTATTGACGAAGCCGTTTAACCAAAAATGCGCTTCATCGCTAAACATGATTTTGCGATGAAATTCTTCATTTTCTTCCATCATGTCCAGAGCCTAATTCAAGAATGTACGTCGCTTCATATGATAAAGTGGCTTTAGATCTTGAGTCAGCTTGATCCTGTAAGGGTGTAGGCCAAGATCCTTCGCCATAATATGGTCTGGGATAGGCCCGATTCTTGAGAACGTCGAAAAATTGACTGATTTGGCTGGTTTGCGACGGACGCCTCTACTTCAGCAATATTCTCTACACTTCGGGCAAAACGTAGTATTTGTATTTTGTATTTGAATTTTCTGACTTTTCACTAGACAATGAATTGCTTGTCTACTGGGACGAGAATTACTGCCGAAAATTGGCGCTAACGCTCTTACCACCACCGACTTGGACTTTTGGTAGTAAATTTTAAATATTTGTAAGTGTTATAAAAAAATATTTTTTTTTTTCAATATCATTTTTTATTGCTTACTTCGAGAATAAACCGACTTAAGATGAGAAACACTACAAAACCTAGGACCATTGAAAATTAATTGGATAAAATCACTGAACGCAAATTTAAACTTATTTCTACATTCCTAGTTCAGACGAGCATATACAGAACAATTAAATATAAAAAATGGCATCATACGACCTATGACAAGTCGTGTTTTGAGATTGAGTTGCGTTTTAGCTGAGTATCTCAAATTCACACGGTGCGTTGGATAGGATATTACATGCCTAATTAAGAGGCCTCTACCCAGAAATCGAGCAAAAGTGGAAAAAATGGCATTCTATTTCTCAAACTGATAAATTATTACTGGAGCTACTGAATTGAAACTTAATGCACTTAAAAGAACATAATTTCCTCTTGAAAATGATCGGAATAGTTTTTTAAAAAAACATCTCAGTTATATTTTATTTAAAGAATTCCCAAAGGTGTTTGGGAAAATTTGCATAAAATCGATTTACTATTTTCTAAACCATGATAAGACAGAATACTATACATCTGAGATCACTAACTCAGCTAAAAGGTAATATCCAAAACAGCAATATCGTCGAGACAGATCTTGAAATTTTACACTGGTTTGGAAAATACAGGTGTTTAAAAACAAACAATATTTTGAAATATTGAACTACGTTTTTTATGTGAATATTGATGCACGTATGTTTCGATTTGTACTCAGAACAACAAAGTATCATATCAGCTAACAGATCCAATAAAAATATATATTTACGAATATTTACGTATATTTTGTCACAAAATACCGAGTTTAAATTGCATATTTTTTCAAAAAATTATTTGTACGTTGCTTAGTTTATCAACTTTAGCAAAGAAATAATTCCGGATTTCCCGTGAAGGTGGCGGTAGTTGTGTGGCCTGATCTGAACAGCCAATCAGAACAGCACGCAATCAACCATAAAGTGATTATCTTGTGTTTTACTGCTCTCGGAGGTGTGTTCTAAATGAAACCGGTTTGGTGTGAAGTCTGAAGTGCGATTTCAATAAAAGAAATCATGTGTGGATGTGGGCCATGCCCATCATTTAAAATATATGGTGAGATTGAAGAACAAACTGGGGGTATCTGGAAAGCCGTGGCAGCAAAAAATATGTTGGAGGCTGCTAACGAAGAGGCTGATGCCGCCAGACAGCGTGGTGATATTGATCCGGTAGATGGAATTCCGTTTATAACTGTGGTGACAGATGCTTGCTGGACCAAACAATCTTACAGGAAAAAATGTTCTGCTGTGTAAGGTGCTGCTTTTGTGGTGGGGTTGCATACCGGTAAAGTAATTTCTTTAGAAGTGATACGGAACAACAACAGGACCACGCGTGCAATATTAACCACAAAGGGCCTTCAACGCTGATGGAGTCAGAAATACTGCTACATGCATTTAAATCCAGTGTAGCTGAAAACGGCCTACAATATATGGCAATGCTTTCAGATGGAGACAGCAGTTCATTTCAAAAAATTATTCAAACCGATCCCTACGGCGGAAGAAGAATCTCCAAAATTGAATGCTGCAACCATTTAATGCGAAATTTTAGAAATAAATTAGAGAACATATCAAGAGGTTGTAAAACAGGATTAAAAGGAGCCTTAAATATAAGACTTGAAAGAATACGGAAGGATATTTTGAGTGCCATTAAGTTCAGACGACAGCAAAGCCAATCCATGCCCACCCTACATAAAATAAAAATGTAAAGAGAATGACGTGAATTTAATTCCCATGATGAAATCAGATGGTCTTCATGATACAGTGATGATTCCTACAAGAAGACTTATTATGAACGCTAAGAGTCTATATCTTGGATTCACTAACAATCTTGCCGAGCACTACAACTCTATTGTAGCCAAACTAGTAGGAGGAAAAAGAATCAACTTTTCACTTGGGCAAGGATATTCAGCCAGGTGTACTGCAGCAGCTGTAAAGTTTAACTTTAAAGGGCAGATCTGTGAACTGTTTAAACATCTATATGGACATATGTAGCTCAAATTCCCTGGCAAAACAAATGGAAATTCGGCGACTCCGGAAAAGTGTGTTACAAACCCACAGACGAAATGCGAGAAAGGTTTATCGTAAGAGCAAACTGTATCGCATAAACCGGACAGGTGTTGTCAAAGATGTTGGGTATGGTACCAGTTGCCACCAACCAGACATGGATGAAGACAAATTCATTGCAGAGAAAAACTGTCTAATAGAACAACTAAAGCAAAATCAAAACAATCGCCAGCTTTTAGAAAAACAAACATTGGGACAGTCCAGTAATGAAAAATGGTTGAATATCAGAAAGAAAATGTTGATAGCCTCATATTTCGGACGAATATGCAAAGCAAAAAAAATCGAAGGTTATGTTAAAAGACTTGCACATCCCACGACCTTATTAACACCTTCCGTCATGTATGGAAAAATTAACGAAGACACTGCGAGGCTGCAACTGGAACAGCAATTGGGCAGAAGTACTCTTATATCGAACTCAGGAATTTTTATCGATATACTTTCTTGGTGCTTCTCCATCGACGACGATTCCTTGGTAGAAATAAAATGTCCATCAAGCATAGCTGGATGCGATCCTACGGATGCTATCAAAAACCAAAAAATCAAATACATAACGGTTTCTGATGATGGTATCATAAAAGGTCTTAATAAAAGACACAACTATTACTACCAAATTCAAGGCCAATTGCATATATGTAAGCGAGAAAAATGCATATTGGCAATTTGGGGTGGTAGTGCTTTTAACATTTATATAGAAGTTATAGATGTCGATCACGATTTTTGGAAAACAAAAATGATCGGACAGTTAAACACATTTTACGCAAACTGGTTTTTACCAGAATTAGTGGATCCTCGTGCTCGTATTACTCGGGAAATGGAAGTGCGAAAACCACAATCACAGGATACTTGAGGAGACCGACAATAATCTAAGCTAATTATGTGGAGCAGAGTAGCAGACACTACATTAGCAGATACCTACAGATACCTACGAGTATGTATATTATTTTCTTATTAAGTTTCTAAATAAAATAAATTAAATAAAGCTTTCAGCCATACGTTTGAGCGAGTTTTTTTCTTTTGTCTGCAAAATCTCTGAGTAATACCAAATTCATGTTTTATATGTCAAATCCAGGAGTATGGAGCGAAACCTAAAGCAATGAAACCAACATATTTTGCGCTCCATCCCCTCCCCCCCACCATTCACTAACTTCTTTTATCCATACTACAATTTGAGGAAAAAGAAAATTATAAGGCAAAAATCCAGCCGTAGCGATAGAATTATAGAAAATATTATACAATTGGAACATGCCTGAAAATGACCTATCCCGAGGTATAAATGTATTGCAGAATGTGCATTGTTCACAACTCAAAACAATACCATCAAACATCGCTTAGCTGACGGATACCTACCTAATTTGTATACCCTATTCTAGGGGTATATTAATTTTGACGCATAGTTTGTAACATACCTTAATATTGCCCGTAGACCCCTAAAAGTTACTATATTTATGATCAGCATCGATAGTAATGTCGATCTAGCCATGTCCGTCCGTCCGTCCGTCCGTCCGTCGGCAAAAATTAGGCCTTTAAACTGGATCTAGAGAGCTGAAATTTTAACCATATACTCTCTAGGGTCCCGAAATAATCAAGTTTAAGAATTTTTGAAATCCGCCCACAGACACGCCCACAAACTCAAAAAAACTAAATTTTGGAAAAAATCGAATTTTGAGCTAGAGAGCTGAAATTTTTTATATATGATCTATGGCCCATAAAACTGATTGGGACATAAAATTTTCAAAATCCGCCCACTGACACGCCCACAATTAAATAAAACAAATTTTGGGAAAAATTGAATTTTGAGCTAGAAAGCTGAAATTTTTTATATATGATCTTTGGCCCATAAAACTGCTTGGGACATAAAATTTCCAAAATCCGCCCACTGACACGCCCACAATTAAATAAAATATTTTTTTTGAAAAACCAAAATTTGAGCTAGGGAGCTGAAATTTTTAATATATACTCTCTAGGGGCCCTTTATGCTCATGTGTAAATATTTTCAAAATCCGCCTACTGACACGCCCACAATTTTTTATTTTTTATTTTTGAAAGTCCAAAGTTTGAGCTAGGGAGCTGAAATTTATAGTATATACTCTCTAGGTGCCCTTTATGCTCATACTTAAATTTTTTTTAAATCCGCCTACTGACACGCCCACAATTAAATAAAACAATTTTATTGAAAAACCAAAGTTTTTCCGCTAATGAAAATTAATCGCGCTGACTTCACTTTACTAAATTAATTGCATTAATTGCGGTCGCTACCGCCGAGATAAAAATACCGAATTTCAACAAACTGAAACGTCAGAACCACGGATCGTTGTATCAAAAGAAGTGCAACAAAAATCGCATAGAATGCAATTTCCCGATAACTCAGCCTGGGGTGGGTTCGTTGAGAACGAAATCAAAAAAACCTAGAAGGTTAGCTTACGCTGTTGAACACTTTTCGAAGAGCGAAAAAAAATGGGCGCCACACAATTTTGTGGAAAATTGTGAAACCTTGGTACAGAACCACTGAAATAAAAATTTAATTTCAAAAAAAAGGAAGACACAAAGGTTTTAAGCACGTTATAAAGCTCCGTCGGAGCGGGGTCACTTTATTATTGGAAGTCAAAAAAATTAAGATAGCGAAAAAAAATCCGATGGCAAAGAATTTAAAATTATTATGGCCTGAAGGGCAAATAAAGGTGACCGGCGTGACCCGCGATGGCGTCGCCCGGAATACCAAGATGGTTTAATGGGTCGCGTGTCCCGTTTGTTTTGCGGGATAAATTCGTGGCAGAATCCTACCAGACTAGTAAACTACAATAATCCTAACACAACCGAATCAGAAAAGTATGCACTGACAAAGAAAAAAACTCTACTTAGCTTTGTGTTGGGATTCCACTCCTTAATCCTGGTCTTCGGAAAATCTGTCCTGCTATTTCTACTCCTTCTTATGTAATTTCCTCTTCCACTTTAATTGTCCCGTCTCTACTTTAATTTTTGCTTTTCACCTTTTTTTTTCAAAAACAACTTCGCTTTAATTTCTTTTTTTTTTTTGCAAACTTTTTTTTCTTTGTACTTTAACAAAAAACTCCTGTCGCAACCAAAAATCAAACTATCTTATTAGCCGGTCGACCAAGAAGTGATCTTCCAGAACTTTCTTTGTTCCAGTTCGGCCAACTCTCATCTTTCACACACTCGCACACACATTGGTAGTGGAATCCCACTTATGGCGTGCAATGGACGTCCGCCTATGTGTTGGTGGTTGTCCGCCATATCCCACTACCTTCATTCGTTCCAGCGAGCCAACGGCAGACCACATTCAGCGGCACCGGAGCGTGTTCGCAATGGTGTGCGTGAGTCTGAACGTTACCCCCTCGCTATTATTCCATCCACTCAATCCATTCATTCTTATACCCACGATCCACCACTGGAAAGTCGGGTTATTGAGCTGCTTGACCGACCTGGAACAATCTTCTCATCAACTCAAAATATCATCTACGTTTGACATTTCTCATCTGAGTTCTGCCAAAGTGCAAAGTAGTCAAAACAATAAATATCCCCAAATTATTAAAATTACCCTTAAATCGGTGAAAAAGGAGTGATTGGATCTCTAAAGGGATGACCCATACCAGGAGGAGCAGAAATGTCCGGACGATGTGGTAATTAAACCCTCCCAACGCGTGGAGTAAAGTGCACAAATCCCCCCAGAAACCAAAACAAAGCAAAGTGAGTTGACATTAATTTAAGAAAACCGCGGATTTAATCTTGCCTGGTGGAATCCTGTTCAGATAGGGTGTAAGGGTCTTGCCAATAGCGGGTCATTCCTTACATTCTGTTTCGTTATACAGGATTACTTTTTGTTTATGTTGTACATTGTTTCAATTGCGTTGTGTTGTGTTGACCAATCTTCTGTGTGTCTCGCGTTCCTCTTCAGTGTTTGCTAGTGTTGTCACGTCTTCTGCGGGAGTGTCTTTTGTCTTGGCCGTCCGCCTACACTCCTCTGCTGCTCCTTCGGTGCTCCTACGACGGAGTAGAAAGGAAGAGCGTCTTCTTCCCCCTCATCGAACCTAACACCCCACCGTATCAGTGGTGGTTCTTTATTCGCTTCTGGGCATTTGACTTATTCGGACAGTCCGTCCGCGCCCGCGAATTACATTTGTATTTGCAGGGTGGATGTTTCGGTGGGTTGTATTGGTTCCACCCTGCCGTTGCAGACACTTCGCCTGGTTGCGGGGTGCGTTTTGCGTGCACCCCGCCTTTGCAGACCGTCCGTCTGCCTTGGCTTCCACAGACAGTTCGTCTGTATTTATCTCCACAGACCGTCCGTCTGTATTCGTCTCTACAGACAGTCCGTCTGTATTCGTCCTCACCCCTCACTTTCCATAGTCATCTCTACTCACGGGGTTAGGTACCTGTGGGGGTGGTACCCTCGAGGTGCGGAGAAAGTGGCCCAAAGGCTGATGGGACCTTGGTTGCCCTCCACTTTCCTATGACCTCGCAGATGCCACCCAAAAGAAGAAGGGTACGGGGGGGGGAAATTAAGGACAGAAGGTGGAACTTGTTGCGTGAAAATATTCCGCAACAAACCCCACCCTCACCTCCGCGGAAATGGTCTTGGTTTCCGAAGGAACCCAAACCATTTTCCCAGACTAAGGGTAACGCCACAACAGGGGAAACACATGTCCATCAATGGCCATATTGCCCGTCTAGCACATCAAAATTAAACGGAACTACTTTAATATTAGAAGTATATGGTTGGGCCTTCAAAACAAAAGCTAGACTACTCGTCGCTGGCGTCGTGATAAGGCTTGAGATCCTTCACGTGCCAGGATCCGCGTTCTTTCCCGTCTTCATCAACAAGTAAATAGGTCCATGGCGAGAGGCGCTTCCGGATCCGAAAGGGTCCAACGTACTTTGGAGCTAATTTGGCGGCGTAGTAATTCGCGGCATCGGATAGGATGAAATTCCTTCTCCATACAACCTCATTCGGCAGGTATTGAACATCCCGCCGACGGAGGTTGTAGGTTTTCGCGGACTTCTTGGTCGCCTCCGCTAACTTTCTACCTATATCCTTTCTTAGCTCCTTAAAACGCCTACCTAGCTCCGACATCCCTACTTCCTCTTGTTCTACTCTCATACTCCCATCTGCTAACTCTGTTTCCCTACCACCGGAATCTTTTCCGGTATTGGGCCTATCGCCCCTTCTGTCTGACGATATCCTCTCGAAGGGACAGTCACGACCACATGTGACCATATCCCTCCCGAAATTCGCGTAGTACGGTGAGACTCCCAAGACCTCATGTTGCGATGTCCTTATACAGCACGCTACCTTTGCCAGGTGCGTATCCCACGTCCTATGGTTCTCCGACACATAGGCACGTAACGTCGTTTTTATGATTTGATTAATCCGCTCCGCAGGATTAGCCTGCGGATGGTAATGCGCAGTAAATTTTAGTTGTGACCCGTACGCTTCGCATAGCGCTTTCAATTCCTTGCTTCGGAATTGGGGACCGTTGTCACAGACGATCCACTTTGGTACGCCGAACAGCGTGAAGACGTTGTCTTCCAGATCCTTACACACCGACTTCGCGGTTGCGGATCTCAGGGGAAATAAAAGGGGAAATTTTGTAAAATAGTCGACCACAGTTAAAATATAAATAAAACCCCTACTCGATTTAGGAAGAGGGCCTACCAAGTCAACACAAATCATCTCCCATGGGTTCGAAGTCCCTATCCTTTCGACCATTAAACCAGCTGGCTTGTCATTCACCGGTTTCACCCTTTGGCATATTTTACAATTCCGGACGTATTTCGTAACGTCTGACCTTAATTTCGGCCAATAATATCTCGAGGCAATCTTCGCGAACGTTTTCCTAACCCCCATATGTCCGGCCAAGGGATGGTCGTGACATTGTTTTAAAATTCTAACTCTATCTACTTTCGGAACTACTTCCTTCCATTCCTGACCATTTTCGTGAACTACGATGTGATTTGCTTTGACAAATTTAAATAAAACCCCTCTATCGACCCTCCAGGCGGGGTAAGCTAAAGGATTGGATTCCACTTCCGTGATCATCTTGGCGATCCAAGGATCCGAACTTCTCTCGTCGATTCCTGCCGCGAAAGCGACATTCCTCGAAAGCATATCCGGAACCACATGGTCTTTTCCTTTCCGATGCACGATAGTAAAATCAAATTGCTGAAGGCGAACCGCCCAGCGCGCTAATCTACCGCACGGATCTTTGAGATTACTCAACCACACAAGGGAATAGTGATCCGTCACGACCGTAAACCGAACGCCTTCGATGTATGGCCGCAACTTCTCTACTGCCCATAGTACGGCCAAGCACTCCTTCTCCGTGGTTGAATAGTTCCTCTCGCTCCTATTCAACGACCTACTCAAGTAGCAAATCACTTTTTCTCCGTCATCAAAAGTCTGACTAAGCACTGCTCCAACCCCATAGTCCGATGCGTCTGTTTGTACAACAAAGGGACGCTCAAAATCCGGACAGGTCAGAATCGGGGCCGTTATCAAGCATTCCTTTGCTTTCCGGAAACTCCCCTCGCACTCTTCAGACCAGACGAACCTACTCTTCTTCTTCAATAGGTCGGTTAACGGCTTGACCAGAACTGCAAAGTTCGGTATAAATCTCCTGTACCAGGATACCGTTCCGACGAAACTTCTAACTTCCTTAACGTTTTTGGGTGCGGGGATCTGGAGCATACTTTCGACCTTCTCTGGGTCGACATGCAAACCGTTGCGATCTACCACGTATCCTAAAAATTTCAGCGAGGGCCTACAGAAGTTACACTTCTCCCTGCTAACCTTGAGACCAGCCGCACACAATCGCTTAAAAACCTCTTCCAAAATTTCCAGATGTTGTTGGAATGAGTTAGTTACGATGACGATGTCATCAAGATATACGAATACGTGTGGTTCCAAATCGGCCCCAAGCACGGTATCGATAAAGCGTTGCCACGTTGCCGGTGCATTGTGCAGCCCGAATGGCATCCTCTTAAATTGGAAGAGTCCACGATTGGGTACAGTAAATGCGGTATACTGCCGCGAAGCTTCCTCAACGGGAATCTGCCAATACGCCGACTTTATGTCCAACGACGAAAGATGCTTGGCATCCCGGAGTTTGTCCAGCGTAGCAGAGATATAAGGAAGGGGATACGCATCCCGTTCCGAAACTTTATTCAACTTCCTGTAGTCTACGCAGAATCTAAATGACCCATCTTTCTTTTTAATCATAACTATGGGCGAAGCCCACGGACTAGTCGATTTTTCGATTATATCTTCCCTCAACATCTCTTCTAACTCCTTGTCTATGTGACGTTGAACCGCAGGCGAGACTGGATAGTACCGCTGCTTAATTGGTTCAGACGTCGTCCTAATCTTATGTTCTACAAGATGGGTGCATCCAATGCCTTCGGGCATGGACTGAAAAACTCGCCCTATAAGTGTTTCGAGTTGCGTATTCTGGGTTTCATCCAACTCCGATCGTTCCGTGATCGTGGAAATCGAAGCCACCGCGGCTTGATTCGAAAAACTCCACTCGCCTGATCCCAAATCCGGGACGATTCCCGTGCGGGTCCAAAAGTCGGCACCCAGGATCAGTGCATGTGGGAGAGTTGGGATGACCAGACAATCGATCAACACTGTTTTTCCCTGAACTATGAAAGGCAATAAAACACTACCAGCTACTTCTACCCCCGCCCCATCTGCTAAAGCTACCTTCCTAACGTTGCCTTTCCCTAAAACTAATCCTAAATTACTTAAAACGTTCCATCCGTCCCTACCGACGATCGTTCGCGACGCCCCAGAATCCAAAAGCCCGATAAAATCTAACCCGTAAACGCTTACCCTCAAATATGGGCGCGTGTCATTCGCGTGTGCCTCAAGTGTGAAACCTAAGTGAACGACCTCCTCTTGTCGTCCAGCCAACTGGTTGCCAGCAGGCAACCTATCCAGACTTAACGGCGCTCCCGTCCTGCTGGCCCAGGAGTCCGTTGCCCATTTCCCGAACAGGTCCTACAGTCCCTACGCATAACCCCTGCCCTGCCACAACCTACACAACGCCTAGGAGCGGAACAAGTGTTCGAAAGATGCCCTTCTTGGTTGCAGTTGAAACACCTCAACCTGCGAGTTGGTTGGGGGTTCTGACTGACAACCGTAACTGCTGGTTCCTCGGCCGCTATATAAGCTAAGTCGGGTTCCAGCAGGTTTCGCGAGCGAGATGTAGGAGGTGGCGCGAATGTTTCCACATTCGCTCGAACCATCTCCAGTCTCCTTCCCAATACCACCAGATCATGAACGGACTGGGGCTCTGCCAAACCGAGTTGGGTTTGGTAGAATGGGGCTAAATTCCGTTGAACGATACTTAGCTTGCGTCGTTCGGAAAGTGGCTCAGAGAGCCGGCCAAACATGTTCCCCATGATGGCGACATAGACTCCAATGGACTCTTCCTTCCCCTGTGTCCTACGCCTAATTTCTTCCAACAGCAGATCGTCGTAGTTGGGGGGGAGGAATTCCAGTTTCAGCTCCCGGACCAACTCCTGCCATGAAGAAACATTTCGCCTAACCGCCCTAAACCAGAGGAGAGCCTTCCCACTGAAAAGATCGACCGATGATTTGAACAACTGAGATTCACTTATTCCCCTAGCTTCCCTAAGTTCTTCGACACGTTCTAGAAAGGAGTTTACTGATGAGCCGCAGCGTTCTCCTGAAAACAAAATATTCCATTTGGAGAGGTTCTCCGACTTCTCCGCGTGGATGTAGACCCGTTCTTCATTCTGGTTGGAATTCGACGATCGTCTTTGGCGTTGTTGCCCTGACTGTGTCCCGGAATGCTCCTGTTCCCTTCCGCCATCGTCCTGGCTTTCCTCATATTGGCTTTCGTCGTCCTCGCTGTCTTCCACATCACCGAGTAGACTCATCAGCTCGGTTTTTATCGACTTCTTTTCGCTGGCTTCGTCGCTCGTTGTGGCGTGCGCTCTGCTTATCCTAGCAGTCGCCCAGTCAATCTTTGTGATGACTTTCTTATAATCTGAAGATCCCCGCGCAGGGTGGCTCGCAATGAGCGCTCTGATCTCCACTAGCTTTTTTTGAACTGAATCCCTATCTTGCTCGAAGGTGAATGGATACTCGTCCAAATTCGTCACCTGAGATCCCCGTCGCTCGAGTGCTCTGGCCGCTCGTAAAGATTTTCGCATGGGGTCTACTTCCCCCGAAGATAAGCCTCTCCATTCGACTTCATAAGTCAGCTCCTCTTTGGACAATCTATTTATATCCATATCTAACAGCTAATGGCAATAGGGGTCGAATGTGGGTGGACCAAAAAGAAACAATTAAAAAGGTGGGAAAAAGAATTGACCTGGTGTCCGAAGGTGTATAAAGGCCTTGTGGTTCCCAGATCCAAAAAGGAAACTAATACCGATGATGAAGCTACTGCTTCGAAACGCGTCGCAGAAACAAAAGACAGTAAAAGTTGTGACAAAAAAAATAAAATTCTAAAATAAAAGATATTGGAAAATAAAAATGTGTTTTGTATTAATTATCACTTTTAACAACCTTATACCACCAAAGCTACAAGCTTGAGTGTTATGATCCTCCGCAACCTACAGTGAAGTCAAGAAATAAGCACAACCTACCCAGAATAAAATCAAAATGTACTATGATCTCTAAAGCCAGAAAACCAGAAGAAATCGGAAGAAAACGATTAAATGAAGCAACGTCAAGAGAGAGGGTAAAGACCACGAGAAGCCCCCAAAATGAATCCACCGAATAATTTCTAAAACCTTCGAGAAATACGACCCAATTTACTGTCGCTCCCAAAAAGGTCCGATGGTAACTCTGATCTAATTCGATGAAATTCCTTACCGAAACCAAAACAATAGGTATGTATGTATCACTGTGAGTCAGTATCCGAAGTATGACAACAAAACTACCCCGGATGTGTAGATATGTATGGGAACCAATGAGACCAAACGTGCCACGGGAAATACGTATGTAATTATATGTGTGATTTATAAGATCAATAGGTAACTTGTATGATAGGGGTACAAACAACAAGAGAAGTGAGTAAAGTGCAGGTAAATATGTGGGTGATTATTGGTATTTATCAATGATTGTATGAGAAAACCAAAAGATATTGTATGCAACTATGTGGGTTTATTGTTATTTATATTATGTTTGTATGTACGCGGTGGCCTGCGAGAAATTACATGCAATTTATGTAAATATGGGGTACGAAAAACCGATCGAAACTATGTATATAAGTGTGGGTATGTATATAAAACACAATTACTGACGTAAAGGTTATGGTCGAAAATCCCAAAAAAAATAAAGGTAAATGTATAAAAAAATATAAAAGAAAATCGCAAAAAAAAATGTATGTAATATGCGTCAAATATGGACATGTATCTATGTTTATATTTTATGGTCTCATATATGTATAGGCGGACAAAAGGAAAAAAAAATTGAACGAGACCAAAAGAAATAATATGGGTATGTAGGTATATTGTATGTATATTGTAAATACGTAATGTTGGGTAAAATCTCCAAAAGAAATATATGTAAAAGTAATATAAAAAGAATAAAAAAAAAGCGAATCGCAACAACTAATTTGTTTAATATAAGTGAAATATAGGTATATATATATTTTATGATCGCATACAAAAGTAAAACAAAAGGAAAAATTTGACCTACTTGTTGATAACCGAGTTACCTCTGGTTATCTCCCTTGCTCCCACTGGCTTCAAGCGCTGAGATAAACCGCACGAACTGTAAACAACTGCAATTTCCTGGCCGCTAACTTTGATGTACTGTATATTCAATTTAGGTCTATAATATTCAATTTATACATCCACTTGAAATCCTAGAAAATAAAATCAAGAAAGTAAAAAGCACTTGAAAATGAACACACACAAACTTCCCTAAAACAACACTATCTATGATTGTCGGCACAATGGAACCCCCACGCTTGTACCGACAATTTCCTACTATATATATGTAATGAGCGCGAACACGATTAAATGAAAAAACAAAAAAAGAAAAAGCCCCACGTTGGGCGCCAATTTGTTGCACTTTTTCCGCTAATGAAAATTAATCGCGCTGACTTCACTTTACTAAATTAATTGCATTAATTGCGGTCGCTACCGCCGAGATAAAAATACCGAATTTCAACAAACTGAAACGTCAGAACCACGGATCGTTGTATCAAAAGAAGTGCAACAAAAATCGCATAGAATGCAATTTCCCGATAACTCAGCCTGGGGTGGGTTCGTTGAGAACGAAATCAAAAAAACCTAGAAGGTTAGCTTACGCTGTTGAACACTTTTCGAAGAGCGAAAAAAAATGGGCGCCACACAATTTTGTGGAAAATTGTGAAACCTTGGTACAGAACCACTGAAATAAAAATTTAATTTCAAAAAAAAGGAAGACACAAAGGTTTTAAGCACGTTATAAAGCTCCGTCGGAGCGGGGTCACTTTATTATTGGAAGTCAAAAAAATTAAGATAGCGAAAAAAAATCCGATGGCAAAGAATTTAAAATTATTATGGCCTGAAGGGCAAATAAAGGTGACCGGCGTGACCCGCGATGGCGTCGCCCGGAATACCAAGATGGTTTAATGGGTCGCGTGTCCCGTTTGTTTTGCGGGATAAATTCGTGGCAGAATCCTACCAGACTAGTAAACTACAATAATCCTAACACAACCGAATCAGAAAAGTATGCACTGACAAAGAAAAAAACTCTACTTAGCTTTGTGTTGGGATTCCACTCCTTAATCCTGGTCTTCGGAAAATCTGTCCTGCTATTTCTACTCCTTCTTATGTAATTTCCTCTTCCACTTTAATTGTCCCGTCTCTACTTTAATTTTTGCTTTTCACCTTTTTTTTTCAAAAACAACTTCGCTTTAATTTCTTTTTTTTTTTTGCAAACTTTTTTTTCTTTGTACTTTAACAAAAAACTCCTGTCGCAACCAAAAATCAAACTATCTTATTAGCCGGTCGACCAAGAAGTGATCTTCCAGAACTTTCTTTGTTCCAGTTCGGCCAACTCTCATCTTTCACACACTCGCACACACATTGGTAGTGGAATCCCACTTATGGCGTGCAATGGACGTCCGCCTATGTGTTGGTGGTTGTCCGCCATATCCCACTACCTTCATTCGTTCCAGCGAGCCAACGGCAGACCACATTCAGCGGCACCGGAGCGTGTTCGCAATGGTGTGCGTGAGTCTGAACGTTACCCCCTCGCTATTATTCCATCCACTCAATCCATTCATTCTTATACCCACGATCCACCACTGGAAAGTCGGGTTATTGAGCTGCTTGACCGACCTGGAACAATCTTCTCATCAACTCAAAATATCATCTACGTTTGACATTTCTCATCTGAGTTCTGCCAAAGTGCAAAGTAGTCAAAACAATAAATATCCCCAAATTATTAAAATTACCCTTAAATCGGTGAAAAAGGAGTGATTGGATCTCTAAAGGGATGACCCATACCAGGAGGAGCAGAAATGTCCGGACGATGTGGTAATTAAACCCTCCCAACGCGTGGAGTAAAGTGCACAAATCCCCCCAGAAACCAAAACAAAGCAAAGTGAGTTGACATTAATTTAAGAAAACCGCGGATTTAATCTTGCCTGGTGGAATCCTGTTCAGATAGGGTGTAAGGGTCTTGCCAATAGCGGGTCATTCCTTACATTCTGTTTCGTTATACAGGATTACTTTTTGTTTATGTTGTACATTGTTTCAATTGCGTTGTGTTGTGTTGACCAATCTTCTGTGTGTCTCGCGTTCCTCTTCAGTGTTTGCTAGTGTTGTCACGTCTTCTGCGGGAGTGTCTTTTGTCTTGGCCGTCCGCCTACACTCCTCTGCTGCTCCTTCGGTGCTCCTACGACGGAGTAGAAAGGAAGAGCGTCTTCTTCCCCCTCATCGAACCTAACACCCCACCGTATCAGTGGTGGTTCTTTATTCGCTTCTGGGCATTTGACTTATTCGGACAGTCCGTCCGCGCCCGCGAATTACATTTGTATTTGCAGGGTGGATGTTTCGGTGGGTTGTATTGGTTCCACCCTGCCGTTGCAGACACTTCGCCTGGTTGCGGGGTGCGTTTTGCGTGCACCCCGCCTTTGCAGACCGTCCGTCTGCCTTGGCTTCCACAGACAGTTCGTCTGTATTTATCTCCACAGACCGTCCGTCTGTATTCGTCTCTACAGACAGTCCGTCTGTATTCGTCCTCACCCCTCACTTTCCATAGTCATCTCTACTCACGGGGTTAGGTACCTGTGGGGGTGGTACCCTCGAGGTGCGGAGAAAGTGGCCCAAAGGCTGATGGGACCTTGGTTGCCCTCCACTTTCCTATGACCTCGCAGATGCCACCCAAAAGAAGAAGGGTACGGGGGGGGGGAATTAAGGACAGAAGGTGGAACTTGTTGCGTGAAAATATTCCGCAACACTAGGGAGCGTTTTTATTTACAAAAGCTTAGTTTTTTCGTTAAAATCCTTTAAATTTTTGTCACGCCCACTTATGAGATATAGGAATAAGAATAGGGTATCCAACAGTTCGCCCAAGCGGACTGTAGCCCGCCCCTATGTTTTCTTCTCACTCCAACATTCATTTGATTCTTGTTTCTACGACGAAAAAAATAGCAAGAACAAAATTGTATTGACATTGACATCCACATATCTTACGAAAAACAACCCTACACACACGATCAACATACGATACCTACAATCTACGAAACCCGTTTGTCATGCCATACATCACTAAAGGTACGCCCACTAAAGTACTTGTGCAAGTGGATTGCGATTGGATTGCAAGTGGATGCTAGGTTGCACGTCAAAGAGAGATGGCGCTTCACGTTCCAATTTTTGTAGAACATTTTGGGTAGGGGCCTCTTAAGCAGGAATGTGGGCTCTGTGTATAGATCGTTGGACGACTAATTGAGGGACCTCTGGTTCAAATCAGGCCGGGATGCAGTAATAGTTTGTCCACTTGCGAAATTCGGGTAAACATCCAAAAGTATCATTATGTCTTTTTTTTAAAAAACTTCTGGCTCGCTAAGGCAATTTAAAACTGAGCACTTCGACTAGTAGAATTTCTACTTTCCGTGTAAAGCGGATAACCTTACCAGTAGGAGATTTCTTTATGTCTTCGGGGCTCATAATGTTCCCTGAAAAAGATCTTCTTTCTAATTCCATTAAGGGCTGGACATTTACATATAATGTGTTCACCTGACTCGTCCTCTTCAAGACAAAGTCGGCACTCAGAAGAGTCTGCTATTTTCATTTTGTTTGGGTGATATCTAAAGCCGTGGTGACCAGTAAGGTAACCTACTTAGTTTTTGATATCATGCCTTCTTAGATTTAGGCATTTGCTGGCATTATTATTAAAGGGCCGAATGGCTCGTTTGGCCTATATTAGGCCTGGGATGCTTTCCCAATAATAGATACATTTTCTATGTTTCCAGCTGCTGCCGTTGCAGCTGATCTAGGAGTGCAGCAGAAGGGTTCGGGACCTATGAAAGCTGTTTCTGACCCTTTTCTGGCCAGTTCGTCGGCCATTTCGTTACTTTCTACCCCGATATGACCCGGAACCCACTATATTTTGGTCTTGTTTCTTAATCCGAGTGTTTGAAGGGTATTGAAGCAGTACATGACTGATTTGGAGTCAATGGTGTTCGAGCTAAGGGCTTTTATAGCTGCTTGACTATCCGTAAATATATGGATGATTGCGCCTTTTATGCCAGATGAATAAATGTGACTGGCGCATTCTTGAATGGCGTGGAACCCTGCTTGAAATACGCTGGGACTTTTTCCCACGGGTATCGTAATGCGTTTATTTGGTCCGTATATTCCCGCTCCTACCCCCGTTTCCATTTTGGAGCCATCCGTATACCACTTTATGCCGTTGTGGCTGTATGGTGGGTTATTACTAACCCATGCTTCTCTCTTAGGGTGTTTATATTAAATTCCGGAAGTTCATCGAGAAGGGTCTTAAGTTCCGGATGGTCGTTAAGCCTTATCTCGTTTAACTGTATTAGACTTGTTGCACTGTGGATCGCCACTTTTTGAATGTATATGTGGAGAGGTGTTAGTCCTGTTATTGCCTCTATGGCAGCTGTTGGACAGGTTCTCATGGCTCCGGAAATACCTAGGCACGCAAGTCGTTGTAACTTTTTTAACTTCTCCATTGCGATCTTTAGTGTGGATTTTGTCTACCATACTATGGAGGCGTATGTTGTAATGGGTCTTATCATCACTGTGTAGATCCAGTGGACGATCTTTTGAGAGATTCCCCAGGTTCTGCCATATGTGCGGCGACAGTCCCATAAAGCTCTATTAGCTTTAGTCATTTTGTTGTTAATGTGAGAGTTCCAGTTAAGTCTCTTGTCTGAGATTACTCCAAGATACTTGACTTCTTTGGAATACTCTACGATTGTGATTAGACCTATGTCTAATTTCCTCCTTTTGGTAAAAGGATCGATGACGGTTTTACTGGAATTTATGGAAAGGTTTTTCTTGCTGCACCAGTCTATGGCTGTCTTAAGAGCATTTTTTATTTTATCAATTGTCATGAGAAGCTTCTGAAATTTGCTCATTTGTTACTCATTTCCACTCCGCACACGCAAATGGTTAAAGAAGCTAGGTTTTAGGCTCTGTATAATTATGGGCCGTTAATGCCTTTTATGAATGTATGCAATTTGTGCGGGTTGCTCCTTCATTGATTGGTAGTCATCTGACATCTCTTGAACGGTGGTGGAAATGAGCACATCTACTATTTCCTGCCCCTCGGTTTCTAGCAAGCCCCAAGCAGCACATTTTTAAAGGACATCAATATCTGAACATCCGGACGATCTTTGCTTATGCCTAACATTGATTAATTCATAGAGAAATCCACATTCAATTAAAATCGATATTTAACTTCCCTGTTCGGGCATAAAAACTGCAATGAACTTGCATATCTTTTGATAATAGCATGAGATTTTTGTTAAAAGCTTAGAGTTGTAGATAAATTAGTTGAACATATGAACCTCAAAAGAAGTAAAACAAATATGTACAAAACAGGGAAGTGTTTTATTTGAACATGATTTATTTAATTTGGCCCATTTCAATGATAAATTATCAGGAAGATAGTACTTTATAGATAGCACTGAATAACAGATAGAAAAACAATATTACAAGCCACGGGCTCGTCAATTCGGGAGATTAGAAATATATTATAGAATATTATCCCAACCGCGACAATATCAATCCTCTGTCATTTCTTATACATACTCGTATGTATATACACTCGTCGCCACTTGAATAGGACACCCTGTACGCTCTATTTGCAATTGCTTATAACTCGAAAGCGGAATGATAAAATAATGATATTATGCCCGTTATATTTGTCCAACTCTTCTTCTTTCTCTGTGACAAAATTGCAAGTTCTGGAAAAGAGCCGTTATATGTTTTTTTCCACTTTATCTTAGCATTCGTTGGAATTAATACAACATTTTTGCGCCACTTGAATAGAACATGCATTTAGTTTAATCGTTATTGTTGGCACGCGGACTCATATTCTTCGTTGATCGATTTTGTTGTTAATTTCGACTATTTAATTTAAAAAAAAAAACCTAAAGTGGGTCGAGGAAAAGCATTAACCGAGGCGGAAAAAGGACAAGGGCGCTGGCTTATCTATTGCCAAAATAGCTAAAAAAAAAATCGAGAGGAGCCGACACATTATATCCACATTTTTAAGTAATGAGCATGAATATGGAAAAAACATGAAAGGCCGGTCACCTCTTAACCCGGTTCGAAAAGAGAAACGCCTCAGTTTTGTCACTCACATGTGACCTGGACTTCGTAGAGGCATAGAGTAGTCTTCTCCGATGAAAAAAAAATTTATTTGGAAGGCCCTGATGGCTATAACTACTGTTTCCATGACCTCCGCAAAGAAACACATTATTTGGACCGGCTGGGCGGCTGCATAGCAGAGTTGGAGGTGTGATGGTGCGGGGGGCCATTTCCTATTATGGAACCTGCCAACTACAATTTATGTCAACCACAATGAATGCGTTGTCTTGCAATGGCATATTGAAAAAGGCCTTTCCATACTTTCATATCCTTTTTGGACATCTGCCGTTTATTTATAAACAATACATACAGCTCGGGTAGTTAAAACCTATATACAGAGCAAAAATGTGGAGCTATTGAGCTGGCCGCCCTATTCTCCGGATTTAAATATCATTGAAAATGTTTGCGGATGGTTGACATGTCAAGTATACGGATCAGGACAACTAACTACTCGTAACCCAAGTCATCGAATTAGCTTGGAGCTCGATTTCACAGAATTATTTGGCTAATTTGTATACATCAATTCCAAACCGGATGTGTGAAGTTTTGGAACAGGAAGGTGGCTCAACACACTATTAAAAATTTTTTTTGAATGTAAAATACTCCAATTATCTTAAAATTAAGTTTAATAAAAAGAATCAGAAATCTCTAAAATCTTTTTTTTATTAAAGTGTCCTATTCAAGTGGCGCAAATTTTCGACCCCGCATTTTGCAGGTTTTTTGTTGATAATATTTTGTTAAAACTCAAAGCTTTAGCATTGAACCTTCCTTTTGATCAAATAACAGCAACTAAATTAACTTCAATTTACAAAAAAAAAATTAAGTCTCTAGCATGCTTGGTTTGGGAGCAATG
Organism: Portevinia maculata; assembly: GCA_949715645.1. NCBI lineage: Eukaryota > Metazoa > Arthropoda > Insecta > Diptera > Syrphidae > Portevinia > Portevinia maculata. Next base: position 13,532,510 of record OX454526.1, read on the forward strand.
AAGGATAGAAAACAGACTAATATATAATATATACAAGGTGGCGCAAAAGTAATCCTCCTATCAGAAAATGCTATAAATTTTGCGATTGGCCCCTAATGTCAGTTCTGTTTTGACATTTGTGTAGTAAACACATGCGAAATACACGTTAATAAACAATGTTACGCTACACTGCTCCAGAACGCGGAATATTGGTGACTATTTATTTGAGTAATAATCGGTCGGTGACTTTGGCACAACGTGAATTTCGTTGCAGATTTCCTACCCGTCCAACGCCTACTGGTGAAACACTGCGACGTTTAGCCGCTCGCCTCGAAGAGACTGGCACAACACGAGATGCTGCCAGGCGTGGCAGACCCCGGAGTAGCCGTTCTGCAGAGAATATTGCTGCTGTAGCGGAAGATGTCATGGAAGCGCCGTCGACATCGACCAGACGACGTGCCACGCAAATGGGTATCAGTCGACGGTCTTTACAGCGAATTTTGGTACAAGGTTTGAAGATGTTTCCGTACAAAGTCCAGACGGTGCATCAGCTGTTAGCTGCTGACCTTAATCACCACCAAGAGGAAGATGATTTTTCATCAAAAATAATCATGAGTGATGAGGCCCATTTCCATCTTAGCGGGTACGTATAAATAAGCAAAATTTACGCTTCTGGGGCACTGAAAATCCGCGTGTAACCCACGAAGAGCCATTACACCCGCTCAAAGTCACTGTATGGTGTGCTGTTTTCGCTGGAGGAGTCATCGGACCTTTTTTCTTGGGCCAAACGGTTACTGTGAATGGTGAGCGCTACTTGATGAATTGGGATTGGAAAACATGTGGTTCCAACAGGACGGTGCAACGGCAGACACTGCACGTGCCACAACCGATATGCTGAAGGATGCATTTCCCGGGCGCCTAATCTCCCGTTTTGGCGATTTGCACTGGCCAGCAAGATCGCCTGATTTGACCGCTCCAGACTTCTTTTTGTGGGGCTTTTTGAAGTCGCGGGTTTATGTCAACAAGCCTCAGACTCTTGCAGCTCTTAAAGACAATATCCGTCAACAATGTGAGGACCTATCGCCGGAAGTTTTGGCCAAAGTGATGGAAAATGCCATAAAAAGGGCTCAAATGATAATCAACTGTGGCGGCGGCCATTTACATGACATCATATTCTCGACTTGATGTAAAAAAAAATAAAAGACCAAATAAAAATAATCCACAAGAAGAATCAAAGTTTTTCATTTTTTTTTTAAATTACAGCCAAAAAACATCGGAAGGTTATTTTTGCGCCACCTTGTATAATACTATAAATCCTGTTCTTGTTCCTGCATACGTTACTACTAATACTGTTGATGAATTAATTATTCCTGCTTCTGATCTGCAGCTGAACTAAAAAAGGAGAGGGGCGGGGGGTTTAGAACCTGATTAGATACATTAAATTTTTATTTTGCCTCTCACGACTGTAAAATAATAGCTATAGGTAAATGAAACTTGGATTGATGACTCGCAACTTTGTTCAGAAATGTTTAATACCTCTCAATAAACTGTGTTCCGAAAAGATCATAGCCATATAAAAACAGGTCTTGGGGGTGGAGTACTGTGCGATCTGGTCTATCCGCAAACCAAATTGATTTGCCTTTTAAAAGTTATTTATCGACTTATAATGTAGATCAATTAATTGTTAAAGTATCTTTTGAAATAAATGCAAATTTATATATTATCGTCAGCTACATACCCTCGGGGAGATGTTAAGACATATACATTTTATACTTATTCAATTTGGGTTAATTTTTAAGCAACCATAATACTCGTATGGCCGATCATGTAATCCGCTTAAGTGATTTTAATGTTTCTGATACGAGTATTAATTGGAAACTTGACGCGGAAGAAAATCACCTAGTTCCTTTTAACGCAAATTCTACGAGTAATATTAAAATTGCTGTTCCTAGTCTTGCTAGCCAGTTTGATCCGCTTACTGGATTAAATATTCAAAGATAAAGAATTGGACTTATTAGTTGATTAAGTTCATTTTTCACTCAATAAAAAAACCTTACCGTGTAAGTGTTATTGTAGATTACAAATTTGTTCATTACACTAGAAACTCAGATAATACCTGCTGGCAAATATTTTTATGTGATACATGGGTACCTCTTTGTCATTTCGTGGAAATTGCACTTCAAAAATCTTGATCGGAATGATGGCTACGATATCTTTAATAATCGATTAAAAGACGAAAAACAATTTAGACCAATTCAAACCTTTAATAAAAGTAGAAAAATAAAAATTAGGCATTAACGGCCCATACAGGACCTAAGACCTAGCTTCTTCAACCACTTTCTTTTGTGATGTGGAAGGGGCCTACCATTTTAAGCCGAATCTGAACGGAAAATTTGAGAAGCTTTTCATGACAATTGATACTCTTGAATGTTTGTCAGACCTTCGTAGGAGGTGGGGCAGTGTAAAAAACTCCAGATGTTACTTGGCCCCGACGGGAATTGAACCGGGGACCTTTCGATTAGTAGTCTGACACACGAACCACTGAGCCCGACCTCAAACCTTCCTTGGTTTAATAAGAATATAAATTCAACCTTTTTTCTTCATAGATATATTCAATGAAATCTAACCAAGGCAATTTAACATTCATGCGAGTCCAGCGACACATTTAATATCTTAAAACTGTCTCTTAAGTATGCATGCAAATTCATGTGTTGAGATCACCGAGGGCGGTCCATTACTTGTTTTGCCTATATCCACAATATTTGATTTAATAATTAGAAGGGGTCAGCTAATGAGTCAATGCGGTTGAACGGAAATTATCTTTTATATCGCCCAATGCCGATAGTAAACACAATACTCGTATTTGTCAATATGCAAACTCTCTGTTATTCCCAAAGTTTTTGAGAAACAGAGTGTCGGACAAATTTTTAATTTAATTTTTTTTAATTTTGGTGGGGCATAAGTCCCCATTTATTTGGCTTTTTTTTTTTTTTTTTAAATTCTGGCTCGCCAAGGCGATTTATAAAAGGGTTGGTACTTCGACCTAAAAGATCTTTTGTACCGTATGGGCCAGAAAAATTTTAAACTAGTAAAATTTCCACTTTCCGTGTAAAGCGGACAATTTTACCAGTAGAAAAATTCTTTATGTCCTCGGGGCTCATTTGCTCCCTGAGAAAGATCTTCTTTCTAATTCCATTAAGGGCTGGGCATTCACATAAAATGTGTTCAGCTGACTCGTACTCTTCAAGACAGAGTCGGCACTCAGGAGAATCTGCTATTCTCATTTTGTGTAGATGATATCTTAAACCGTGGTGACCAGTAAGGTAACCTACTAGGTTTTTGATATCATGCCTGCTTATGTTTAGACATTTGCTGGCATTATGATTGAAGGGCCGAATGGCTCGTTTGGCCTGTCTTAGACCTGGGATGTTATCCCAATGATAGATACATTTTCTATGTTCCCAGCTTTTAATTGCTGCCGTTGCTGCTGATCTAGGAGTGCAGCAGAAAGGTTCGGGACCTATGAAAGGTGTTTCTGAACCTTTTCTGGCCAGTTCGTCGACCTTTTCGTTACCTTCTACCCCGACATGACCCGGAACCCACCATAATTTGGTCTTGTTTCTTGCTCCGAGTATTTGTAGGGTATTGAAGCAGTACATGACTGATTTGGAGTCAATGGTATACGAGCTAAGGGCGTTTATAGCTGCTTGACTGTCCGTGAAAATATGGATGGTTGCACCTTTTATGCCAGATAAGATAATGTGGCTGGCGCATTCTTGAATGGCGTGGAGCTCCGCTTGAAATACGCTGGGACTTTTTCCCATGGGTATCGTAAAGCGTTTGTGTGGTCCGTATATTCCCGCTCCTACCCCCGTTTCCATTTTAGAACCATCCGTATACCACTTTATGCCGTTATGGCTGTTTGGTGGGTTATTGCTAACCCATGCTTCTCTTTTGGGTATCTCCGTGGAGAACCGTTTGTTGAAGCATAGTGTTTTTTGAATGCGGTCTGTGACCGCGCAGTTCATGTTAAGTTCTGGCAGTTCATCGAGAGGGTCTTAAGTTCCGGATGATCATTAAGACTTATCTCGTTTAGCTGTATTAGACTTATTGCACTGCGGATCGCCACTTTTTGGACGTATATGTGGAGGGGTATAATTCCTGTTATTGCCTCTATGGCAGCTGTTGGACAGGTACGCATGGCTCCGGAGATACCAAGGCACGCAAGCCGTTGTACCTTTTTGAGCTTCTCTATTGCGACCTTTTGTGTGGATTTTGTCCACCATACTATGGAGGCGTATGTTATGATGGGTCTTATCATCACTGTGTAGATCCAGTGGACGATCTTTGGAGAGATTCCCCAGGTTCTACCATATGTGCGACGACAGGCCCATAAAGCTCTATTAGCTTTACTGATTTTGTTGTTTATGTGAGAGTTCCAGTTAAGTCTCTTGTCCAGGATTACTCCAAGATACTTGACTTCGTCGGAATACTCTACGACCGTGTCGTTTATTGTGATTAGGCCTAGGTCTAATTTCCTCCTTTTAGTGAAAGGAACGATGACGGCTTTACTGGGATTTATGGAAAGATTTTCCTTACTGCACCAGTCTATGGCTGTCTTTAGAGCATTTTTCATTTTTGATGTGACTCCTATTGAGTCTTTGCCCCTAACTATGATGACAATATCATCGGCGTACCCAATTGTGGTGTAGCCCAAACTGCTCATCTTGTGTAGCAGGTCATCGATGACCAATGACCACAGAAGGGGTGAGAGTACTCCCCCTTGTGGGCAGCCCCTTACGGCTGTTACTGATACTGAGGTCGTTCCTGACGAGGAAGTTATTTTGCGACTTTCCAGCATCGCTTTGATCCATTTAATAGTTGGTTTATCTATATTTCTATGGTACAAAGCATTTGATATGGATTCATATCCAGTGTTGTCGAAAGCACCCTCTATGTCCAGAAAGGCACAAAGTGCGATCTCTTTGCAACGGTAGGCGTTTTTTATCTCTGTAGTTAGTCTTAACAGAGCGCCTTCCGTGGATTTGCCCTTTTGGTACGCATATTGGTGAGGGTGCAGAGGCATGCTTTTTGATATGCATTCTCTAATGTGAATGTCAATAATCCTTTCCATTGTTTTCAGAAAAAACGATGTCAGGCTTATCGGACGATATGATTTAGGTAATTCTCTCGGCTTGTTTCCCGGTTTAGGTATAAATACTACGTTTACCTCCCTCCAGGTAACTGGTATATACCCCCAGTTGAAGCTGAACCTAAATAAGGCAATCATGGATGGTAATAAAAATTCTATTCCATTTTGAATGAATTTATTTGGCTTAATGCAAGCTAATAATAAGGCTTAAAACTAATTAAAAACTAATTTAAGTTAGGGTTTAGGATTGGTGAAGAAGGTCAAGTTTAAGGCAGGGACTGCTCCGATTGAAATCGAAGGCGGTGAGGTTTGAGTTAACCTTCCGGAGCATTCGGGAGATTGGTTCATTAGAACCATAGGAGGTGCGGTGGGGAGGAAGATAGAAGAGACGAGGGAATCGTAAGTTGCGAGGGTTGGTATTGAAGGAGATAGAATTATAAAGTGACGCGCAGTCGACGGAGCCAGAGAGGAGTCGATGGATGAAAACTATGTCTGGATGCTCTCGATTCTGGGCACATGGACTTGGTGGAAAGGAGACCATACTTGGCTAGCGTACTCAAGAAGCGGGCGAACAAAGGTAGTTTTAAAGAGATCTGGTCACGTAAGGGTTAGAGAATTCTTTTGACCACCGTTTAACAAAGCCAAGTGATGAGTTGGCTTTAAGAATTATCTCGTCAAAATGTAAACGGAAATTAAGCTCCCTATCGCACAGAATGCCAAGATCGCGAAGAGATTGAACGCGGGATATAGGTTGACCATGGAGAAGGTAAGGACGGGGAGGGGACTTGTTCATCTTGCGTGAGAAAGTAATAGACTGGCATTTGGCGATATTGAGCTCTAATCCGTTTTTGATGCACCAGGTGGAAAAAGTATCCAGATCTTGTTGTAGAAGACAAGAGTCTTGTGGTGAAGATATGGGCATACAAAACTTGGTATCATCAGCGTAGAGCGAAAGGACAGAATGCTTTATGATTCGATCAAGGTCGTTAATGGTTAGGATAGAGAGAAGGGGATCAAGATGACTACCTTGTGGAACCCCAGAGGCGGCCAAAAACGGCGCCGATAAGGTGGACCTGAAGCGAACACTATAATAACGGTTTCCAGGTAGGACGATATCCATTTTAACAGAATGGGTTCGAAGCCGAGTGAAGATAGTTTAAAAAGGACTAATTTGTGAGATATCTTATCAAACGCCTTACTGAAATCGGTTGCAATAACATCGAATTCGTTGCCGTTTTCCAGGGTTGAGAGGGCGCAGGACACGAATTCCACGAGGTTTGTGGTAGTTGATCCGCCTTTAAGAAAGCCATGTTGGTTTTGGGAGATAAGAGATTTGCAATGAAAGCTAAGATCTTCGTGCACGATACTTTCGAGGAACTTGGGTATATGTGAGAGTTTAGCTATAGGGCGGTAATTGGTTATTTCGCTCTTTAGTCCTTTTTTGTATATCGGGGTTATAAATGAGCACTTCCAAATCTGAGGGAATTCTCCATGTGAAATTGAAACCCGGAAAAGGTGAGAAAGGGGGAGGGAAATATTGGAGCTGCATTTCTTAAGAAATATAGCGGGAAGACCATAGGGCCCAGGTGAGAACTCATCATTGAGTTTTTGAAGCTTGTTTTCAATTAATGCAGGGTCGAAAGTAAGAGAAAGAAAGGGACCAAAGGAGAAATTAAGTAGATAATTAAAATAAGAGGGATCAGGTACGAAAGAGCTGTCGGCGAAAGATTGTTTAAAAAAGTTTGCGAAGAAGTTCGCTATAGTATTCGGGTCACTTGAGGATATGTTTTCGTAGGAGAGGAATGTGGGGTAACCATCGGATTTTTTTTTGTAGTTAACAAATCGAAAAAAGGACTTAGGGTCGGTAATAAGATTGGCTTGTGCCTTATTAAGATATTGCTGGTAGAGAGAGTCATTAAGCTGGTTAAACCGAAGATAAGAGCCGATATAATTAGAGTAGTTAAAAGGAGAATTATCACGAAGGAAAAATGCCCATAGTTTATTTCTGTTGTTACGTAAAGTCCGAAGTTTGCGGTTATACCATGGGGGTGATGAAAAAGTTGTCTTATTCTCGCCATAAGACAACTTTTTCATCACCCCCAGAAGGGAACATAAAGAGAAATGGAATTAAATAGTTCAGTGTAAAAAACGGTTGGCGAAGTCAAAAGAGGCTCTACTTAGATAGGCGTTAATTTTGTGGAAATTCGCTTTGTGAAAATCGTAAGAGGGGAGATTTGTAGCGGGCGTCGGCTGTGGTGGAGAGTCATGGAAAAAAGAAAGAAGAAGTGTGGGGGGTGAAAATTATCAATAGTCGATAGAGATAGGGGAGAAAGCGAGACAGAGGAGTTAATGGGATCAGTAGAGAAAATCAGGTCTAGTTGCACAACAATTTTTTTTATTAAAAAAATCATATCTGACTTTCAACACGGATTTCACTCGAGTTTTTTGAAGTTGGACCCATGTTATATTACTTGGCCCCGACGGGATTTAAACATCAGACCTTTAGATTAGTAGTCCAATACATAACATAGTAGGCTTCTTTTTAGATATATAGATTCGATTTTATTTTCAGCAAAAGTATGTCTAATATCATAATATACCGATTGATACACAAATAAATGAATAATAAATTTTTTTTTTTTTAATAGGTAAGAGTAATATTAATAATAATTCACGCGATAAATATTATAAATTCTAAGTAATAATACGATTACGGTAGGATAGAGCTGCGTTGCAGTACTTGAAAATATCTGACACGTGTAGTTCATTAAGGTAGCTGATAATTTGACCTCCCGATAAGAAGTTACTACCAAAGAAATATCTCCTGGTTTCCCTTAGAGTAGGATATTTCCCAAATGCAAATGCCGCATATAGTTAAGTCTTAGGAGTTCACCTTAAAGTCTAACCATCATTGCCATCTCCTCAGTGCTTAAATCGTCCCGAAAGTAGTTGTTCTCTTGCTTTGTGGCATAGACGACTATAAACTGTTGTGTGTTGCGATTCCAATGCCTCATTAATAAAGTTCTCTCTAAACCGCAGATTCTCGACGAGCTGATAAAGAGCTGGCCTCTGAATTTGATGTTCGTCTGCATCCAGATTAAGCTCTGAGCCACATTCTTTCGAAAGTTTTAATGAAAAATGGAGGCAATTCAGTTTCTATCATAATCAAATAGTTTGGGGTACTGGTAGGCAGATGGAAAGTTCTTTTGATATAGAATCTAAGCAGCTTCTCCACTGTGTCATATCTTTTTCACCCCCAAACTTGCGCTGCCTAAAACAAAAAAAGCTTCAGACTCTGCTTCGAAAACCTTAAATTTACTGCTATGGCCGACTTACTTATTTGCAAAACACCTTTTCCAAGTAGTGTTTCTTGCCTTTTTTGCTTTTATCAGCTTTTCCAAAGTACTTGGTTCACTATTTCAGTTGATTCGACATTGTAAAATCTTTTTTTGCTTGAGCAGTTGGTCCCTCCATCCTTTTTAATAAAAATCATAACTTTGGACTTGTCAATATTTACAATTAGACTCCACAGTTTGCAATAGTCCGCCAATTGGTTCACCATCATCTGAAGAGTTTCGGGAGAATACGCTAGCATTACTATATTGTCAGCAAAAATCAGAGTCTTAATTAGGACTCCTGCAAATTTAATCCTCGATTAAGTTCGCGTATAAAAATGGGCTCAGCCAACAGTGTTGCCTTACTCCAGTCTTGGTTTCAAACCATTCTCGAGGATGCTTTATTTTCATATAATTGACGCTACCAAAATTTACAGGCATTCCCATACCATACAGCTTCTAGAGAAGTGCCTCCCGATCAACTGCATCGAATGCGGCTTTGAAAACGATGAACAAGTCATATAATGTTTTCCTTCTTGGGATAGGAGTCTGCTATACTTCTCAAAACGAAAATATGATCCACAGTTGAATACCCAGACATGAATCCTGCTTGGAATTCTCTAAGCAACAGATTTTCGTCTATCCATGTTTTGAGCCGTTTTTGCAACAGCGCGGCAAATATTTTAAACGTTGCGTTTAGAAACGAGCCTTGTCATCCTTTCAACCTTTTTTCTGAATCGGGAAAATTAGCAGCTCTTTGTAACAGTGACCCCAAACTGGGAAATCGGCGATCATTACGAAAACCGGGAACCGCAAAATGAAATGTACATTTCCCAAGTTCCGGATTCAGTAGCTCATTTAAATGCGTAGCGAGAACACTGGGGCATAATCCCTTATGGCTGAGACACATGTGCAGCAGGGATGCATGATCGACGCACATGAAGAAACACAAGTGTAGTAAAAGTTAACGTTTCAGCGAAAATTGTTTTGTTCTTTCAGATAGAAATTTGCCACATTCATTTTGTATCTTGCTGACGTAACCTCATTAAAGAACAACTGATCGACTAAATAGACTAGAATGTGAGGTAAAATGCCCAGTACGATTTTTGAAAGACAACAAAAAAAAATTTTACCAAATTGTGCTTTTCTGCTACAATCAGTGCAGCAAGATGAGAAATAGAGACAACTTGTGACAACAATTGACATGCAGTAAGCAATGTGTCATCTTACATACAAAACCATATTTCTGCACGGCTTTTGCTGCACGTGTGTTTCAGCCATTACTGATTACAAAGGTTTTTCCGTTCATTTTACCTGCTAGTCCCCAGAACTCAGCTTAATTGCTACAGCGAGCGTACCTTAATGCCTCCAAATCGTAGTAGTGTAGTGTTTCTTTTTCTATGTTTATGGCTCCGGCAATGCAGTCAAAGTCAACTGTTGATGTCTCTCTAGTTATCTGTGCAGGTTCCTTCTTTAAGATGACTCTTTTTCTTCCTTCCATATCATGTTCACCTCACAAAGTAAGGACATATCTAACAGGATTTTATAGTCAAAAGTGTTATGATTATGACTGTTGAATATATTCATGAGTGAAGCAAATAATGTGCTTATAAAGGGTGTTCAAATTTGACGTATCATTTTAAATTGGCCGCCTCTTTTTTTACAGCTATTAGATTACACCGAAGTTTTTTCAGCTATGAAGTAAATACATTCCGGTTAGCTAAAATGGATCGGTACACTATTGAGCAACGTGTTTTGATTATTGAAACTTATTTTAATATTTAAACTTATTTTAAATAATGTGAAAGTTTTGGAGAAGTTGAAAGAAAATTTCGTTCAAAATACGGTAGAGAAAAGGCTCCGTCAAACAGTGCTATTAAACTTATCGTTCATAAATTTGAAGAAACTGGTTCGGTTCAAGATCAGAGAAGTAAAACCTATCATCGTAGTGGTTGTTCGAGTGGAAATACTGCAGCTGTTAGCAGAAGTGTTGCTGAAGAGCCAAGGACGTCAATTCGTCGTCGTTCACAGCAATTAAACCTCAAAGATCTGCATGTAAAGACTTACAAAATACAGTTAACACAAGAATTAAAGCCAACTGACCACGCATTGGGTTGGCAATTTTTTAATTGTGCCATAGAGAAGCAACAACAAAATGAAAATTTTTTCAAGCAAATTATCTTCACCGATGAGACATTTTCATTTTGAAATTGGCGATTATGTCAATAAACAAAACTGTGGTATCACATAAAAAACCATTAATCATAAAATTCTCGACAAAAAACAATGTCAAAAGTCTTTCACCCTCTCTATCACCCATTTCAGTCCAACTATGCTTGTCGAAATGGAATAGAATTAGAGAAAACACAGAAAGAAACAACCTGAATGAATAACATAGTATACTTACAGGAGCAAAAGTTTGTCCAAGAAATTGCAAATAAAAACTGGATAAACTCGTGGCTTCAATGGCACAGTGCAAGAGTGCTTGCCTGAGAAGACGCTGGTCTAGGTTCGAATCCCAGTGGAAGAAAATGGAATTTCGGGATAAATGAAGGAAAAAGACAGACCAGCACCACATAAGGAGTCTGATGATCGGTTGTGGCTGACCGTGAAGCAGCGCTGTAACTCCAGCCGTCCACTTTACGTGGTAAGGAATGTAAGGCTATTCATTCAAAACAAATAAAACTGTCGCATTTGGGCTGAAAAAAATGCTAGAGGATTGTTTGAAAGGCCAATGAAACCACACAAATTTACTGTCTAGTGTGGATTTTGGTGCGGTGCGGTGGTGTAACTAGCCTATTTTTCTTTGAAGATGAAAATGGCAATGCAGTTACTGTGGATGGAGCTCGATATCAAGCGATGATTAGAAACTTTTTGTGGAGTCAATTGGAAGATATAGATGTGCATAATATGTGGTTTCAACATAATGGTGCAACACTCCACACAGCAACGAACTTAATCGATCTTTTGCATGAGAAGTTTAACAATATTCATAATTTCCCGAAGAACAGACGTGTATTGGGCACCAAAATCATCCGATTTAACACCACTGGTTTCCTGAAGAGTAAAGTTTATGCCGATAACCCTCAAACTGTTCAACACCTCAAAGACAACATCATCGAGCAAATTTCATTTATTGAACCATCATTATGCGAAAAAGTGATTCAAAATGTTGGTAAAAGGTTGACAGTCCGCCGAGCTAGCAGAGGAGGTCACTTGGACGGCATTCTTTTCATTATTAACCGGAACCAATGTACATTAATTTGCAATAAAAATAAATACAGATTTCACACAATTTATGTCTTTCATTCAAAATTTAAAATGATACCTCAAATTTGAACACCCTTTAAATTTGTTTCAGCTTTGACGTTAAATTGCATTCAATTACCTCTGAATGGCTTTTATTACTTGGTTTTAAATGCAGCAGAACTGATATTTCAGTTCTTGGTGCAGTGCCCGGAAATGAATTTTCATGTCTAACTGGTAAAGGTACATTTGAAAAAATTTAAGCAATAAATAAATCTCTCAACTTTCAAAGTTTGGACGAATTTTTGTCCAAAGTTCAACACTTTGTCTACAAAAACATTATTTTGAATTATACTTGGCACCGTTGGCTGAGTCAAAACAACTTATTGGTGGTCATCGAAACTGAGTTGCAGCTCGATTGTCAGGTCAACAACTTGAGTTTTATTACTCGTATTATAAAATTATGTTTCTTGAAATCGAAAAGCCATTAAATATGATGGGCCTTACTTAATTTTTTTTAACCTAACCCTAGAGGGAGACTGCACTGCAATAACACCCCGTTATCTATGGATATGAAATGTGACTAATTACAGCGAAAGCCTTTAAATTTAGGCCATTGCCATTTTCTAATTAATTTTCTTATAATGTATTTATTTTCGCAGACATCAAATCAATGGGACGCATAGATACTATCATTTAAAAAAACAAACACAATAACAAATAATTAGTTTGTTTAGTAAGAACCTACTAAACTGTGCTACCCTGATGATCATCTCCACCATTACAGTGTTTGTGTAATTACATCGCAATGAGTTCTCTTTTAATTACTAAGTCGAACACACCGAACGAACATAAACTTTGAGTCTTTATCACGCGCATTGCCCGCCAATGGACGCTAGCCAATTGAAGGTAATAAATCTTGGTCGTTGTCGTCACAAAGCCGTCATCCGCTCGTTACGATGCTTTTCGACCACAAAAGAGCAATGAATGACATCTTAATTTTAAGTAACTAATCGCTGCCGTCGACAACACTCTCGCTCGTGCCACCCATGCCGCGCCGACCCACACCCAGTAGGTGTTCTCTTTTCATCGCGTTTTTACAATTGTTTTCCGGCATGCGATGCAGTCTTGTTTCCTAAAAACGCGTCAGCAGCACCCCCAATTAAATTGCTTTCTTCCGTAAACGGCGCGGTGCGTAAGTGGAACGTGCCATTGCATTTCGAATGTTGCTTACTTACTCGTGTTTTTTTGTTAATGGAAATTGTGATTTATCGTGACTGATAATTATCACCAGTTTCGGAATAGACTCTGCTCTACCGCAGAGAATGCAAATAAGGTGAGACCACCATCGAAGCATGTGGACGCTGTCGCTGTGCGATTTTCATTCGACGTCGAGTTGTTTTCATTTCCCATCCCCTACTGGGAGGGAAGTCATTTCGAAAAATAATTAAAATTCAAACCTCACTGAGTGTCCTCTTCGCTTATCTTTTAAAAGCCAAATGACATCGTTTTGTTCGACGGAAAGAGGAATTGGTCTTAAAAATCGGATTTCTTTGGCGATGGTGATTCGAAAGCAATTTCCTTTCATTGTTGCATACATTGAACAGATTTATTGGTGAGAGCGCCAGATATGTAGGTAGTAAGCGAACAGTGGGACTCGAAAATTTTCAGACACATTTCTTTTTCATTCTTTCCTGCTTTGTTGTCAATTTTTGTGTTGGCGCCAGTTTGCTATTTATATTCGCCTTTCCTGAGAGAAGAATTAAAAAAAAAACTCTTAGTACTAGGTACAGTGTTACTTTTTAACCCTATCGGTACGGCTGGTATGGTGTGAATGTGGACGTCTTATATAGTTTTTCCAGTATATATAAAGTGAATACTGAATATGCGTGAACCTGTTTTATATCATTAGAGCTTCTTATTCTACGACCCAAAAATTCATGAATTTTAGCAAGTGGTACATATATGTACCAGCTGTCTTGTTTTTGCAATTATTAGTCAAGAGTTTCACTATTTCCTTTCGAAAATGGCTTTTGAATTTAAATGATATTGAAGTTATTCTGAACAACTTGTTTAGCAATAAAAATGACACGGTCGACTTTTTTGGGTTATAGCGGAGACGATTATTAGCAATGAAGCATGAAGCTGCTTCTTCATCCTTGCTTCTCCAACCACTTTCATGCGAAGTGGAAGGGACCTACAGTTTTACCCCGAATCCGAACGGCAAATTTGAGAAGCTTCTCATGACAATTTGATATTCTTGGATGTTTGTCAGACGTTCGCAAGAGATGCCAACAACACGCGGTTCCGCATCTAAGTACTAAACACGCCCTACGTCGTTTAATTGCGGTGATTGAACGAGAACCGATTTTTTTACGTTACCTGGCAAAAGTTAATTTCCTTAGCCCTGCTCAGTTTGGTTTTAGGGAAGGTCTTTCTACAGAAGATGCCCTCTTGGAGTTTTGCTCCTTTATTTATAAAGCTCTGCATGACAAAAAATGTTGCACCTGGCTTTTTGTAGACATTACCAAAACTTTTGAAATGGTCAACCACAGAGTTCTACTAAACAAATTGCACTTTGCTGGATTTCATGGTTTTATACACAACTGGTTTGAGTCCTACCAACGGATAGAACCCAAAAAGTTGTAGTATGTAACTTTGTTAGCAAACCAATAACTATGAATGTGGGTGTGCCTCAGGGATCAGTCCTTGGTCCCATACTGCTCCTTATTTACATCAACTCCTTATTTATTTAGTCAACCGTTCAAAGCAAAAGTAACAGCTTTTGCAAACGATCTTGGCATTGCATACCGCTCGAATAGTCGTCTAAATTTAAGCGCGGACATAAATTATGATGTTCACCTCCTGGGATTGTGATTTTCGGAACATAAGCTAGTTGTTAGCAATAAAACTAAATTAATGTACTTCAGTCTTAATATGCAAGAGTCGCTAAGCTTTGAAATTTTCTTTCATGCAACCAATTGCAAATGGTTAAATGTGTCAAATTGTGTTTGTACTGAGGAAGCCACAAGGACAATGTTGTTTGAGCAGGAATCTTGTAACACATGCTGTTTTAAAATTGAAACAAATAATCAATTTAAATATTTAGGCATTACAATCGAACAAAATAAGAGTTGGTCCAACATATTTCGATTCTGAAAAAAATATCTATTTACGATCTACCGTACGTAGCTTTTATGGCCTTAATTAATTTTGGGACAAAAAAAAATTGTTTTTATTATAGTATATTTCAATCAAAGCTACAATACGTAATAAGTGGAAATCTAACGTATGTTTTCAATTCACGGCTTATGCTTAGTTAGCGTCGGAGTTGTGTTTTCTTTTATGTTCGTATTTTCTAATGTGTAGGAATTTCGTTGTGAATGTCAGCAACATTCGTGGGTTGAGGTAAAATTTGTTTTCATTATACGCCCATGTTTTTCATAACAAACCAGCTGTTTTGGCACTTAGTGAAACCCATGTTAGCGTTGGCTCGGATTTAACAGAGTTTAGTCTACCTGGGTACAACTTAGTGCCATTATTCTTTCCCCATCGCGGTATCGCCGTTTATATACGTAGTGACGTAGCCTATCAACTTCAGCCCCAGTATGGTCAGTGTTCCAATCCGGAATTTAATTTCATTTGGTTCAAATTTCATGTCCGTAGGCAATTAATCCACTACTGTTTTATTTACAGAAGCCCCAACTTGGACAGACATTCAACTTATAATGAGTTTGATGCCCTGTCCGATTCCATTACAAGAATTGTGACCCTTCATCCTCGTTCTGAACTCGTTATTGCGGGCGATTTCAATACACACAATTCAGGCTGGCTTCGACATTCTGGTCAGACAACACCCGAAGGCAGGTACGTCGAGATCTTTGCTGAGGTAAATAACCTGACTCAGCTTGTAAATGAGCCGACACGAATACCGGACATTAGCAGCCAAACTACCAACACTTTGGACTTGTTTCTTACCTCTCACCCCGATAAATGCGCTTTGAACGTATTATCGCCTCTAGGTTCGTCAGACCATTGTATCATATCAGCGAATTTCTCGTACTCCAACCACATAGTTAAAGAACAAACTCCAAAAAGAACCGTATGGCAATACGAGAAAGCCAATTGGGAAAAACTAAACGGTTTCTTTAAAAGTTTTAACTGGTCGCTGTGCTTCCTCGACAGCGACGTGGATGCTGCTGCTGATATGATCACAAACATAATTCACCTGGGCATGAAATCTTTTATCCCTAACAGGATTAAAAGTATCAAACCCAAGGTTAACGCGTGGTGTGACTCGAGCTGCAATGAGGCTATCAGGTTAAAAGAGGTAAGTTTTCGGCTATTCAAAGCCAACCCATCTGAGGAAAGCCGTAAAAAGTTTAAACGAGCCAGAAATGACTGCAATGCCCACATTAATCGTGTCAAATTCTCCTATGACCAAAAGTTGAGGCAAAAAATACTACAAAGTCCCACGGGTAGTAAAAACTTTTGGTCATTTGTTAAAAACATCAAGAATTCGACCTCATCATCTGTCCCGACACTCATCTACAATGGCATTCCAGCTGTCAGCTCCATAGATAAGGCCAATCTGCTTGCTGCTCACTTTGCAGTCAACTCAACGCTCCCAGATTGTGCTTTGTCTCCCCCTGTACTCGAGCGCGTAGAATTCTCCATGGGGCCAATCCACTTTCGCACTCGTACAGTGGCTAGAGTACTTCAAGATCTTGACGTTCACAACCCTATCGTTCTGAAGAGGTGTTCTTCTTCGCTGGCAAAACCATTGCGTAAGCTTTTCCATCTGTCCTATTCTTCAGGGCTCTTTCCGGGAAGATGGAAAACAGCATTTGTCCAGCCTGTAGCAAAAAAAGGCGAATCTTCTTCTCCCTCCTCCTACCGACCAATTGCACTTACGTCCCTTCTTTCTAAGGTCATGGAAACGTTGATAAACCGTCAGCTAATGAAATATCTTGAATCGCGAAAACTTCTTAATGACCGGCAGTATGGTTTTCGTAGCAACAGGTCCACTGGTGATTTGATGACATATCTAACCGAAAAGTGGAACCAATCTCTTCATCAAGGTGGTGAAAGTAAGATGGTTGCGCTTGATATTTCAAAGGCATTTGACAGAGTTTGGCATCAAGCTCTCTTGTCGAAAATGCGTGCATTTGGAATCGATGATACTCTTCTTCAATGGATTAGAAATTACCTTTCGGACCGTTCAATTCAAGTTGTTTTGGACGGTTTTAAGTCTGCAACTCGCTCCCCGACGTCTGTGGGAAATCCGCGGCATTCTTGTTGTCTCTCAACAGAAAAGACTGCAGACAGACTACTGGCGTTCTTACGGGACACTACGCTTTTGCCAAACACCTTAAGGTGCTAGGCCTAAGCGACACCACCAACTGCGAAGCCTGTGGAGAAAGCGACGACACTGCGGAACATTTCGTCTGTGATTGTCCTGCTTTTGCTCGTATCAGGTGGCAGGTATTTGGTGCGGATATGGTGAGTGCTGTAAACCTAAGCTCCTTATCATTGAAGCGCCTTCTCGTTTTTCTTAGAAAAACGAGTAAATTCCCACAGTAAAATGTGGTGTGTCTGCCTGGCAGTACAATGGACCAGTATTGAGTCTGAGTGCTCCAGTGCAGAAAGTTTCACACATCCCGACAAAAAAAAAAAAAAAAAAAAAAAAAAGTCTGCAACTCACCAAATAAATGCTGGTGTCCCCCAAGGCTCTGTTCTGTCCCCGACTCTCTTTCTCATTTTTATTAATGATCTCCTGTCTGTTACTTCTAATCCAATCCATTCCTTTGCTGAGGACAGTACCCTTAGCTTCTCATATTCGTTTCTTGGGTCACGCCCCTCATCTTCGGGTGTGGAACTGGAACGGCAACGTATGTTAAGCTCATTAAATTCCGATCTTAACAGCATAACTCAGTGGGGTAAAACCAATAGAGTGGAATTTAATGCTTCCAAAACGCAATGCTGTCTCCTGTCATTAAAGCAAAAGCCACACACACTGCCATTATCTATGAATGGCACCTGCATCGCTGAAACCGAAAGACTTTCCATTCTCGGTATGTGTGTTAATGACAACCTTCGTTGGAATGACCACATATTCGGTGTCGCCAAGAATGCCGCGAAATGTCTAGGCTTCCTTAAGTGTTGTAAGAAATATTTCACCCCTTCTGATCCGGCTACAATTTATAAGGCGTTTATTCGCCCGACTCGAGTACAACGCTCATATCTGGTCCGGTGCACCAATAACTTATTTGGAGCTACTTGATAGGATCCAAAAACGCGCGATAAAACTCATTGGCGACCGAGACATCGCGAGATCGATTGACTCTCTTAGTCATTGTCGTAATGTCTCCTGCCTTTCGTTGTTTTATCGTTATTTCCACCATAAGTGCTCAAACGAAATAGCCAGTTCCATTCCTTCCTTTGAACATTTCAACCGCAATACCCGTCATGTAAGGAATGCTCATCAGTTCACCCTCAAGCCTGTGTTCGGACGTACAGTGAAGTTCAAAGAATCTTTCCTCAGCCGTACAACAAGAATGTGGAATGCTCTTCCCCGCACCATTTTTCCTACACATTATAACCTACAGACATTCAAAACCAACGTGCATCGGCATCTCTCCTTTTCCTCTCACCCTAATTTCCTTAACGCCCGCGCTGTGTAGCTAATACATTATAAGGGTCCCAACAAATCCCTTTAGTGCGCGCTTATTATAAAAAAAAAAAAAAAAAAAAAAAAAGTTGCTGTAGTGGGGCTTACCAAGCAGACATTGAACCATTGACTGTTTTGCAAAAGAGTGCTACAAGAAAAGTATGTTGGGTCAATCGTTTAGCTCCTTCTGTAGTTTTATTCAGAGCATTGGAAATTCTGCCACTAAAACAATTGTACTATTTCAAAGTTTCAAAATTGTTTTTTATGAGAGGTGGCTATTTACAGAGCCTTATTTCTAACACTCGCAATTTGCGGAGAAATTCAACTAATTCTGTCAATATTCCTTCTTTCCGTACTACTATATTCAGAACCTTTTACTCCATCGTGTCGTGCAAACTACTCGTATTTAATCAACTTCCTTTAAATATCCGAGGAATAAGATCTTTTTCCCAATTCTTAAAATGTTTAAAAATGTGCCTTCTTGATTCTGATCATGAGGAAATTAAAGTTTTGCTGCCCTATGTTGTCTAAATATGTAGGTACATTACATTGTTATATTGCTGTTTTATGTACAAATGTTCTTTTATATTTCCGTTTTCTTTCTCTTTTATTGTTAATTTATTGAATAATTCTGTATAAATTCATAAAATGTTCATCCTTCATAATTTATTTAACAGTTCATCCCACACTTCCAAGCTATTTTTCATGAAGTGACATTATCACTATTTGTTACTGTATAAATACTAATGTCACTACCTATTCTTATTTTCAATATTGTTATAGTAAATACAAAGTGTGTTAAATCAAGAATAGTGAATAAAACAATAAAACAATAAAATAAAATAAAAAAAAAACTGTTTGCCCCAGTTTCGACTGGTCTGTATCCTGTCACCATTTCATGTTTAAACACATTTATCTACCCGTTTTGCATTCTAATATATTTCTATTGATTTGTTTACTTTTTCTTTATTTAATTCTCTTTTCTTCTTTTTTTATTATTACAGGGTGGATGCCACAAACCCCCTACAACTGCTAATCTACTCTCCTACAGTTACCAAACTGGTAACCATTCATTAATCGTTTCTCGCTATACACAAAAACAGCGCTTTCGTCTTGCCAGCATTATTGACTGCGGACTCGTGAGGAAAAGAGGTTACAAAAAGCGGATCAACCAGGATACGACGTCGTCGCTGGCTCGTGCTCGTCCATCGTTCGTGTAATTGGCACTGTGTATTCTTGGTTTTCTTTTTTTATTAAGATGTCGCCAGTTCCTCTTCCTGTCAGAAGAGGAGAAAATAATTATTATTCTTTGCACGAAAATATCACGTTTCGATTGCAACTCATTTAAGTGGACAATTTTAATTAACATTGCGGTTTGTCGAGTTGTGTTGTCAATTTGTCGACAAAGTGCATCTGCGTTGCCATTGCGAAATGACCACGATTAAAATGAATAGCTTAGTGCTTGTGTGTACGTGTACGCTGCGTGCATGTGATGTAAAATGAATGAAACACTAAAACTTGACTCAGATACAAGGCCTCTCTAAATAAAAAAGAACAAAAATAAATTAAGAAAAAAATCATCCCTACAACGGGCTAATAAAAATATACCTATCTCCGATAATATAAAAATGCCGGAAAAGACACTAAATAACGGTTATCTGAGGACGCCACACTTGAATAAAAATGGCGGTAGTTTAGTTGAAGATTCAACGACAGACGATACAATGACCACAACATCACCACTTCTGGGTGGAGGTGGTACCACAACTGGTTCAACGCAAGCCATTAACCTTGGTAATGTGGTAGTGAATAATGGTCCCATGAATAATAAAGCGCCGACGATTGTACACTTTGGACCCGGCTCGAATGTGCCAAGGACGTCAGTACAGTATCCAGCTGGTGGCGGTGCGCAAGGGCTAACGCAGTCACCACATACCAGCGACTATTTTTTTAAGGAACCCACTCTGCGTCGAAGATTGCTGATATTGGCCATTTCGTTTATGGTCTTTGGAGCTGCGATTGGAGCGTTGGCCATTTACTTTGCTGGCAGTTTTCGATGTAGCGGTAGTAGCGGTGGCGCTGATATCATCGGTATCAGCAGTACTGACAGCAATCTAGGTGAGTTTAAAACATAGGTACAACGTAGTATTGTTTTTGTTTGCCTATCTGTGGATCGATAAATCATTTTTCTATCTATTTTGGCAATTATCGAAGTGACTTTTTAAATAATAAACAATTGCTTACTTATCTGATTCGGGCAGACCGATAAGCAGACACCAGAGAGCGTGCTTACGATGCGATGTTTATCTTTGGGTGTAGTGTTGTTGAATGCCCGAAGGATTGATTATTGCGTGCTCTAGATTCGGATAAAGTTGTAGAATTAATTGATTACCATTGGGGTTCGTTGGCAAACGATAAACAGGCTGTACTGTTTGGGGTTATATAAGGGGAATATTAGTACCAAAAGCCTGAAGCGAAATTATTCAGTAAAAATTATATCTATAGATAGGAACCTTTAGAATTAATGAATTGATGTAAATATTTATGTAAATGGTAAGCAAGAAGGCATATGCGCTGTGTACGTAAAGGGTACTTAGGTTGACTTAGGTTGATCTTAACAAGAAGCTCGAAGCATTTTCGTCCCAGCAAAATTTGCAGCGTTTTTAAAATGATTTTTTTTAAAGCTTAAACACTCTTGCCCGAAATTATAAAGTCAATTTAAAGCGTTCCAAGCGATTTTTAAACTTAAATTTAACGGCCTTTTGGCTGCCCTCTTCCTCCTATTTTTTGAGAGATCGATACCTACAAAAATGCTATTTTCAATGAAACATGTTTTGGTTCTGATCAGTTAAAAAACCATCTGCCTTTAACAATTTCATTATCGCCTCGTACATAACACCTGACTCTATTGGTAAAATCTCGCCGCTCATATTTAACAGTGGGACCCAGATGTCGAATGCAATTAACAATGTCCGAACCAGACAAAAGCTGAACCAAGATTTTGCTCCTAGAAATCAAGGTTTTGGTCCTTGAGACCGGGATTTCAAACCTAGATATGAAGGTTTTGATCTTTCAGGCTGAATTTTCATTCTTGAGAGTATGATTTTGAAAGGTCCAAAGCCCGGGCTTTAAATCGTTTGGATCGGGATTTTGATCCTTGATACCGACGCTTCCAAAAAATGGTCATGGCAAAAAGCTGCAAGTGGGACCCAGATGTCGAATGCAAATAACAATGTCCGACCCAGACAAAAGCTAATCCAAGATTTTGCTCCTCGAAATCAAGGGTTTGGTCCTTGAGACCGGAATTTCGATCCTAGATATCAAGGTTTTGATCCTTGAGACTAAATTTTGATTCTATAGAGTAGGATTTTGATTCCTGAAAGCTCCAAAAGCTCTGCTTTTAAAAGACATGCCAAAGTTATATTTAGATATACCGGTGCCGCCAGAGTTGTTTGATGAATTTCTTTCGCGGCAATGAGCGTTCTTTTGTGCAATCCTATATGCGCATGCAAAGGAACAACACTTTTGTTCAAACATTTTATGAGGATTCCAAAATCCGGATTAATGTGAAGAATGTAAAAATTACTACAGGTGGATCAATTATTTTCAAAATAACTTAAAAACAGCTTTCTACTTTCCAATAATCACCTAATGCACGTCCATGGCAACCAAAATTGGCACGATACTTCTCGCAGTGTTACTGTCTAATTGAAGAGTCCCGCAACAAAAAGGAATTTCCTTGCAATATAATTTTCCATACAATTGACGCGTTCAATTTGCAAAGCAACTGCGAGTTCCCTACTAATTAAATTTCTATCACTTGTCAAACGATGGTCACGTGAGTTATTTGATCAATGAGGAAAGGTAAAATAGTAGGGACTAGTAGATGCCTTGCAAATTCTATAAGAAAAACATGGCTTCAGCTGTCAGATTGGGTACCAGGCGTCCGCAATCTCACTATGGCACCTCCACTCGTTGCATATAATGTAGACACATACGAAATGCAATCTGGATGCACATTTCAAATTTATTTGCGATTCTATCAAGACTGATTGTAGTAGTATTCTTTTGCTCGCGTTAAAGAGGATAGAATATAATTTGCATGAAAAACACTGTACCAAAAATTCGTGCACGGTATTGGAGGTAAATACTTCTGCTATCGACAACGCAAATATAAACTGCAATGCTTCCAATTAACATTTTCGAGGTCTTTGTGATGATCAGTGAGAAAATGTCAAAAATTTGTCCATTTGACATTATCATTTAAGCCAAAAACATCCGAAACAAGCGTTGAATTGCATATTTTATTTATTTGTATGAGCAAAGTCGCAAAAGCAATATCTAAAACAATAAATAAAAACATGAATTTTTTCCTTGCATGAGCTTTTTCTAAGGCCCCAATTATAGCTAGACGTAAAATGAAAATGTAAAAAAATGCATTTGCTTTTTTGGTCCACTGAAAATGAACAGCTCGAAACAATCTTTATCTTAAAATGTTGCTTATGAATTATTAAACTAAATAATTGAGAAATTGAACAAAAAATTGGCTACAAAACGGCTATTTATTTTTCCGTACGCAAAACTTTTTCTTTTCAACTTCCCAGTCAGTTCAAAGAAATGATACAAATCGTTCCTATGATGGGATCATTTCAATTTGCTTACTGTTCATAAAAAGTGACGTATTGCTATAACTGGAGCCTCAGTTATCCATTCATAGCGGCTGTTTCACTGCACTTCTTTTCATGTGTACACGAAAGAAAACCTATTCGAAGTATTTCTGATTTCTCTATACAAACTTCGTTTGCCCCGATGCCTTTTTTTAAATACTACTAACTTAATGGGCTCCCGACCCGTGAAGACTAGAGTCTCTGCCTGAGATGAGATACTGCATCACGGGCACGGTGCTTCCAGTTCTCCAGACCAAGCGCTCTGGCATCCGCGATGGCTTGGTCTTTAAAACGGCGGTTCGGTCTTCCTTGCCTTCTCGAACCAAGGGGCTTGGAGTCGAAGATTCTCTTGGCTTGAGCATTATTTTCCATTCGCTCAATGTGGCCGAGCCAATTTAGTCGACGTGATTTAGCTTTTTGGACTACATCCACATCCTGGTACAGCTAGAGTAGAGTTCGCGGTGGTATCTTCTCCTCCATTCGGCCTCCTCGCACACAGGACCAAATATCCGAAGAAGTATTTTTCTTTCAAAAGAACCCAATATTAGCTCCCCTTTTCCACTTATCGTGCAGGACTGGTTCGATAGAGCCATTTGTTTCGCTAAACTGAAGTAGCAACGGTTGCCCAAGGTAATTCTTCGTCGGATCTCCACTAAGGTGTGGAGTTGATGTTTACTCCTACATATATGAACTCCTTAACTACCTCAAAGTTATTGCTATTAACAGTGACGTTTTGTCCTAGGTGGTGGACAGATGTTTGTTTATTTGTTGATAGCATGTACTTGGTCTTGTTCTCATTTACTTCAAGACCAACCAATTTCGCCTGTTCTTCAATCGCCGTGAAAGCCTCTAACACGGCACGCTGGGAACGGCCGATGATGTCGATATCGTCCGCATAGCCCAGTAGATAGAGAGGGATCTATTGATTCTATTTAAAGTCAATGAAAAGGTGGTGGGTCTCGACTTGAAATTCATTGGTCTTTTCCAGCATTTGCTTTAGTGTGAAGATTTGGTCTGTTGTCGATCTGCCTGGCCGGACGCCACACTGGTACGTGCCGATTAGTGTGTTGCAGAACGGCTTCAGACGTTCACATAGTACGGTGGATAGGATCTTAAATGCGACATTAAGCGGGGATACACCTCGATAGTTCTTGCAAGACATAAGATCGCTTTCGGGGCATATGGAGCTGATAGTCAAGTCATCGGGCGTGCTTTCTTTCACCCAAACTTGGTTGATGATTTGATGCATGCGCCCTACCAAAACATTCCCTCCATACTTGAAAATCTCCGCTGGTAGACCATGAGAGCCGGCGGCCTTATTGTTCTTTAGCTTTCTTATAGCTAAACCTCTTCTATCGGCACAAAAGATCTTTTTAGGTCGAAGTGCCCCATATTAAATCGCTTTAGCGAGCCAGAATTTTAAAAAACCTCTTCTATACTGGGTGGTGAAATCTGTTCTTCATTGACAGGACATGGGTTCTCTTCTTGCCCTATACTCTCTCTAAATGATACCCATTTAGCAGCTATTGGAAATGCTGCTTAAATACATCTACAGTTCCCTACGCTTCGGTGACTAGGTTTCCGTCGCTGTTTCGAAGAGCTTGCGTTCCGGTCTCAAAGCCAGCAGCCAGTTGCTTCTCTGTGTTGCAAAATCTCCGGATGCTGTTTCGATTGCGAAACTCCTCGATTTCCTTGAGCCGTGAGACTGCGTACGCCCTCTTCTATCTACGCAGGATCTTCTTCTCCTCCCTTCTCTTGGCTCGATACTCTTCACACGTTTTCTTTGCGCCGCAGCATTTTTAAGTGTGCATCTTCTGTCACCTTCTTCCGATAAACGCATAACATCATCATACCACGGGCTTTTTCTTTGGGATGGCTGGTAACCTATGGTGGTCTCGGCTACCTCTTTTATGATGCCACGGTATCGGTTCCATATATTGTTGGCGCTTATGGGTGGTGAATGCACAGGGGAGAGTCTCTCGCTCATCCCTGTAGACTCTGGCTACTCCAGGTGTGTTAAGGCGTCCAACGTCGAATTTCTACTTTAAGCAGTTCGCAGCTTCTTCTCGTTGGACAGTCGAGCTCTAAATTTAGCGGCGACAAGGAAATGGTCAGAGGTGACGTTTGACCCTCGGAATGTGTGCACGTTTACCTTCTTTTTTTTAAATAGTTTATAAATTAATTTTGTAAATTATTTCAATAAATAAATAATAATACAGTAGACGCTCGATATAGTGAATCTCGGAAGAATGAACTATCCAGTATAGTGAACACCCAAAATTTTACATGCACTACTCTAAATAGTGAACAATAAAAATCTCGATTTAGTGAACACAAATTTTTTCTCAGGTTTGAAAAAGAATATTGCAGCTGCAATGCGTCTACAGCATGTCGACTGCCTTTGAACAAATTTTACCGTTCATTCATGTATATCTCACACTGAATCACAAAAAAAGGTAGTCACTTGACTCAGTAGAACACGAGTTCTTGCTGTGTTCTTACTCTTGTACAACATTGTAATTGTGAAAACAAATTCGAGCAAATGCTGAAGTGTGTGTAATATTCTCATTTTTGTTTGGATTTGGACATATCTGGTTAATTTTAGTGCATTGTAAAGTTAGAATGGCCCGAAAGCATTTAACATTGCTTGAAAAAACTGAGGTATTAAAGAAGCTGTCAGCAGGTAAGATAAATTTCTTAACTTTAAAAATAAATGGTAAGTGTTAAATTCCCATTTTTTACATGTACTTCGGCAACGTTTTTGGCCAAACAATATGGAATAGCCAGGTCAACCGTAAGTTCCATATATAAAAAGAGGGACAATATAACAGCTACGGCGACTCAGACTTATTGTGACCCTGGAAAAAGAAAAACTTTGAGGACATCCGAACTTCCAGAGCTAGAAAAGAGGCTGTATAAATGGTTCTTGGAGCAACGTAGAAAGAATCTGCCAGTAAGTGGACTGATATTGAAACAAAAAGCTATTTCCTTACTGGACAAAATAAATGGTAACAGATATGGTTTTGTTGCAAGCGATGGTTGGCTACAAAAATTTAAAAAAAGGTATGGAGTTCGATATCTGAAAATATCCGGAGAGAAGCTATCTTCTCAACCAGAACTGGTCTGCTCTTTTAAACGAGTTCTTCAAGAAAAAATAAAGAGTATGGATCTCAAGCCAGATCAAATATATAACGCTGATGAGTCAGGTTTATATTAGAAGCTTCTGCCTGGAAAAACATACGCTTCGTCGGCTGAGAAGACTGTTCCAGGGAGAAAAGCCGAAAAACAAAGGATTACTTTCTTGGCTTGCACCAATGCTTCAGGTCGCCATAAAGTAAAACCTCTTGTGATTGGAAAACCGACACTCCAAATCAGCTTGGATGACAGCAGCTATCTTTAAAGACTGGTTTCATAATTTATTTGTTCCAGAAGTGCGAAACTTTCTAGGAAGTAATGATTTGCCACTTAAAGCCCTACTTATTTTGGATAACGCTCCTAGTCACCCTCCGGAAAATCAGCTTCAAACATCAGATGGCAGCATAATAGTCATCTATATGCCACCAAATGTTACTCCACTCATTCAACCGATGGACCAAAACGTAATCCGACTGACAAAACTTTTTTATAGAAAAAGCTTGTTATTGTCAATTATTGCAGCTGAAAAAGGTAGGTAGTAAAATGATAACAAAGATGCAAGAAATATACAAAACGTTAACTTTTCTTATATGTTTTGCTTTAGAAAATATTTGCGAAGCGGTAAAAGAAATCACCATCAAGGATGCGGTGTTCAATTTACGATCGGCTTGGGATAACTTAGATGGTGCGGTCATTGCAAAGTGTTGGAAAAATATTTTTGAATCCAACGAAAGTTTTGATGAGGAAGATGATATTCCCCTTAGTGTTCCAAGGCAACAGGACGTCACAAATATTTCTGAAGATGTGATTAATCTGCTCAATCATGTAAACGAAGGCGTTACGCGTACACCTGGTGACATAGGCGATTGGAACGATGAAAGAGTCTTGTCGGATATTGAAGAAGCCGAAAACGAAAACGATGAAGAAGATGTGCAGTTGGTCATGGATCGACCAACATGTTCCGTTTCGTCAAAGGATGCTGTTGTTCTTTTTGATAAGGTAATTGAGTGGGCGGGAAATACAGACTTTTCTGATATTATAGTCATGAAACGTTTGCAAGAAAAAGCCATCCAAATTAATTTTAATTTAAGAAAAAGTCAGACAAAAGTGACAAACTACTTTCCAAAAATGTAATTCTTATAGAAAAAAAAGATGCTAATTTGTACATGTTATATGTACATTTATGTAAATTTTTCGTTTTTTATGAGTTAAAATGTTTTTGTTTTATGTTATTTTATACCTTAGTATGTATTATGATTTTTTTTTATTTTTAGCTGTTTCAACTTGATTACTCGTAAAATGTTTGTTTATCGATTAAATAAATATAATTATCTTAACACTGAACAAAATGTGCATTTTTGATCAAATTTAACTTTGGAAAGCGTTTCTAGGCTCCCGCTCGAAATAGTGAACAATCTCGAAATAGTGAACATGACTGGTTTTTATTACTTCACTATATCGAGCGTCTACTGTAATAAATAAATAAATCTGAGTATCACAAAGAGAGCTAGTACATTGTATGTAGCCATTGTACCAAAATGTTGACGTTAAAATTACGACAGAGCCATAAACGTATATGTGTACTACAAGCTTTAGACGAGTTAATTTTTATTTTTTTTTTTTTCAAATCAAATTTAATTTAAAAGCAACAATACAACTGACACTTAAGTCATATGTATATCGGTGCTAGCAAGGTTTTTCGTTGAATTTCATTTGCGACTATGAGCCTTATTTTAAGCGATTCTATAGGTACGCGTGCAACCTTCTTTGTAAATGTCCTGCAATCTCCCAAAAACGAAATCTCTATCTATATCTAGGAGCCTTCTTGCTTAATGATCTTTGTGACTTGGCTAACACAGACGTTAGAAGTCTATCGCGCTTCATCAGAAGCTCTAAATGGTTTAGCGGGTAGAGGGAGAAACTCCCTGGATTCACATGCACCACAATGGACCTTACATTGGTCTAAGTGTGTTGGCTAATACCAACCACCTTAACCTTACCTAACCCACCGCGTGCAAAAGAACACCACTAATATGTGTTTTCTGAAATACATTTACTTGGGGTATGCTATGCATATTGCATATCCTTCAGCATAAAAATATACAGAGATGGAAGAATCCATCCAATCATTTATACTGTATTTAAACTCAATTTGAAACAGAATTCTCATTTCGTGCCACTTGCAAGCTGCGTGCATATCTACAGATTATCGGAGTCACATAACTCTTCAGCGTCCTCGGTCGCTTCATAACATGGCGTGAGTGTGGTCGATGTGCTCTGCGAAAAACATCAAATAATTACTTTACACCACCCCAATACTGACAACGTTTCCGATCTGTCAATATTTTTTGATTTATGCTTAACACGATAAATAATTCACAGCATGATATAAGTTGATGTTAATTCTGTGAATCAAAGTTAATACGCTTTAAGAAAACGTCTGAAAGCGAACAGGCGTTTTGTAGGTCGGATAGTAGTGAACCCACACATAGACATTGAATGTTTTTTGCATTTGGCAATTGTAAACATAAATCATCTTTAAACGTGCCGTGCGTCAGCTGATAGTACACTTAATTACCTCAAACAAGCCGGTTCTAAAGTTCTGCTACAGTTTTGGTGGGCTTTCGGATTAGGTAAATTAATTAAGTTTCTGGTTTCGGAAACTAGTTCTCAGTACTTGCCATTAAAACATACAGAGTGCCTTCGACGTAGTCAGTGATATTTTGGTATGCTTTGATAATCGAATACTCAAATTGGCGATTAAATTCAATCAACACACGTCCGACTGTGTTTGGCGGTGCTGTTGAATCACGAAATGCAAATCACCTGAAATAAATTTCGGTCAGCACGCAACGAAGGGTGATTGAAGTGGGGGATTACCTTTAGACTGTGAAATGACGGGTTGATTTGAAAATATAATCGACTCGCTATGGACGGCCCCATGCGGTTATATGGAAATTAATAATTTTCATTACCATTCTACTGTAATATAATTAATTTGCCACATGAAATGGGTCAGGTCCAGGCATTCGTGGAAGTTTGTTGTGATAATTGAATTAATTTTGTTTGTTAGCTGTGCAAATCAGTTTAAAATTTAGTGTGACATCTGTGAGAGTAGTCACGGCTTGTTATAACGGTAACATTTAGTTTCTTTCAATAAAAAAATATGTGAATTTGGAATTAAATGATTCATAAACTGGCTGAGAACAACGGATAGCCGAAATCGATCAGTGGGAGTCAATTTTTAACTTCCCAGTGGAAGTTCATGTAATTGGGCCGATTTTGTGAATCGCGGATTTTGACATATCTTCACGTTTCAAGGTCACCAGAATCCAAATCCAACGTTTTTATAGAGATGTCTGGGTGTGTGTATGTACGTATGTGCGTATGTACGTATGTGCGTTCGGAATTTTCTTTCGCCACGATTATCTCGAGAACCAAAGATGATATTGACATGGGACCGGGTTTATTCGAAGCGTAATTACGTAACTCAGAACTGATTAAGTTTGCAGCGAAATCGGTCCAGCCGTTTTTTTGTTAGTAAATAAATAACTAAAAAAAGTGGTCTGGGTGCGATCCACAAGGTCCACAGGACTAACTTCCCAGTGGGATCAATATGATTTATGCGATTAGTGGCAAATTTTGAAATGTGGTTAACCTATCTTATGGTTAAGAATTATTTAATATTAAAAAATGCTGTTTAATATTGTTCACGGAAATTAAATGTTGTTAATAACGGGTCCCGAAAACCGAAATCCCGAAAATCCAAAATCTCGAAAATCCAAAATCCCGAAAACCCAAAATACAGAAAATCCAAATCCCGAAGAATTATATAAAATGAAAAATTTGCGCAAATTTTTAATTTTATATAATTTTTCGGGATTATTTATTTTATTTTGAATGTAAAATAGACAACTGTTTGTCCATTCCATTTAGCGTAATAATGTTTTGCAATTTTTTGCGTTGTAATGTTTTGCCATTCCCAATGTGCATTCAGTTGTGCTGTTCTCATATAGCTAGTGTGATAGCTGATCGTCTACATTTTTGTTAGCCAGAGAACATCGTAATATTTACGCAGAACCCCATCTATACGGATGGCTCCAAGATGGATACCGGCGTTGGTGCAGGTTTCTACTCAGAAACGCTCGGAATATCTGGCTCGATCAGACTCCCCGACTACAGCAGCGTCTTCCAAGCTGAGGTTCTGGCGGTGACAACAGCCGCTAAGCAGGCTGCAATGACGGCAATACCACAGGCTGATATTACCTTCTTCATTGACAGCCAAGCGGCAATAAAATCGATTTCCGCCACAGAAATAAAATCGAGGCTTGTAAGAAGCTGTCGCGAAGAGCTGCGGGCTCTTGGCGCGCAGCACACTGTAAGACTCTGCTGGGTCCCCGGACACAGTGGTGTCCCAGGAAATGAAAGAGCCGATGAACTGGCAAGAAAAGGATCTTCCCTTGAATCAAGGGATGCTGACACCACAGTAAAAACCCCACCCTGTTACCTTAAACAGGTGATAGGAAATAAAACACTGATGGCAGCAAACGAAAGATGGAGTGCCCTTGATTCCTGTGTTATTACAAGGAAAATGTGGCCACTATATGACAAACAAAAGACCAAGAGAATCCTTCAAATGAACAAGAATTCTTTGTCCTCTCTCACAGGTGTTATCACCGGACACAACATGCTGGGTTACCATGCAAAGAAATTAAAACTCAGCACAGATGAACTCCGCAGAGGATGTGGGGACGAGGAGGTGAATGAGGATACCCCGCATTTCCTCTGTCAATGCCCTGCACTCTGTCATATCAGAAACAATATCCTGGGCAGATATTTCTTCCAGGATTTAGAAGATCTCTCCGGCAAGTCTGTGAATGACTTGCGCAAGTTCATCAACGCATCGGGATGGTTTGTAAACCCGCTAAGTATAGTTCATAGGTTTTTCATTGGTTCCAGATAAGGGAAGCGTAACCTCCAGGGTATCACAAAGGGTCTACATTGACCTAAGTGTGACGGGCGCAGGATTCTCTTGCCCCGTCAGCCCAGTAACCTAACCTAACCTAACCTACGCAGAACGTAACGAGCGTTCTGAAATAAGTTTTCTCACAGGAATTGCGTTCAATATGAACTTGTATTAGATATTGTTTTGTCATGGATCGTTTTTGACTTGTTTTTGTAAATAAGACTTGAACTGTTTTTGTTAATTTCCCAGTGGAAGTTCTTGTAATGGGGCCGATTTTGTGAATCGCGGATTTTGACATATCTCCACGTTTCAAGGTCACTAGAATCCAAATCAAACGTTTCTATAGAGATGGCTGTCCGTGTGTATGTACGTATGTGCGTATGTATGTATGTATGTGCGTTCGGAATTATCGTTCGCCACGATTATCTCGAGAACCAAAGATGATATTGACATGGGACCAGGTTTATTCGAAGCGTAATTACGTAACTCAGAACTGGTTTTCAGCGAAATCGGTCCGCCCGTTTTTTGTTAGTAAATAAATAACTAAAATAATTTGCCTTTATTTATACTATTTATTGTCATTTATCATTGAGCAAATCATTATTACATTGTGCTCCTTTTTTTCGTATACATGTAAATTTACAGGTCTCCGTGTTCATAACAATGGTTGCATTAATATATATCACACTCTGCTTTTATTAACAACATTCAATTTCCATGAACAATATTAAAGAGCATTTTTTAATGTTAAATAATAAATATTTTTTTTTTTATTATAAAGAAGGAAATCCAAATCCCAGAGCACTCAGACTCGATAACGGTCCATTGTACTACCAGGCACAAATCCTCCTTTTGGTGTAGAGGCTGGAGATTGGGTGGCGTATGTTGTTGTTCCCGATTGGGATTGAACCTGCACCGCACGGGTCACAAGCCAACACACTAACCTCTACACCGTCGAAACCCTATATATCTTATGGTTAACCACATTTCAAAATTTCCCACTAATCGCATAAATCATATTGGTCCCACTGGGAAGTTAGTCGTGTAGACCTTGCGGGTCGCACCCAGACCACTTTTTCACATCTAGTTCCCACTACGCGACAATGTCAGTGTCAAATAGAAAAGAAAAAAAAAACAGCTGAATGAGTCGGGGGAAAACATTGGCGAATTTCTTTGTTGTTTTTTTGCGAATAGCTATTTTTTTAAAAATCTTATAAAGAAGCGAATAATCATGCTTATTTTGAGATTCGAATGAATAGTCAAGTCGTTCGAATGTCTATTTTCGTTCAAATTATACCGGTTTTCCTCAAATAAATTTTCTATTCGATCGAATCTCAAAATACAAATTCTTCTAATTCGATAAACTTTCGTTCGAATTCGAATGTCAAAATCAGCATGAATAACAAAAAAACAGTTCCGAAATAATTATGAAAATAGTATTTTTGAACACTAAAAAGTAAACAATATAATTGGATTCTGTACAAAAAAATAAATATCAAGCAGTGACACTCGCGTTGATGAAAAATGAATAACGACAAATGATTCATTCAAACGTTTTCGCGATATCCCGATCGTCAAAAAGTTTTATCGCGCGTTTTTGTATTCTGTTGACTAGCTCCAAATATGTGATTGGGCACCGGTTAACCAAAAACTTAAACATGAAAATGCCTGTAAATTGCTGCATCAAGGGCTGCAAAGCCCTTTCGGTCAACATTTTCCCGGTTTTTATTGGTATGCTTCACATATTAATTTTCAATGTTTAGAAGAGCAAACACGAAGTACGAACTGGGATAACACGTATTATTTACAATCGTCAAATGAGCAGTTGCAGTTCATAACTAAAAATATTATCACCCTGTATAATACGCATGTGCCCTTAAAAACGAAGGTTATAAAATCGTGCAATAAACCATGATTTACCCGCAATGTGCGTTTGTTAATGCAACAACGCCATGAGGCTTATAATTGCTGGAAAAGTTAAATGAGTTCAAGCGAATGTATTGTTCACTCCGCCATAAAGTAGTAACGGAAATACGCAAGGTTAAATCTCAAATATACTCAAACCGGCTAAGTACTTCTTTGAGTGGGCGTCAGTTATAGAATAATTTACAGAAGTTGGGCATTGGTAAGTCAAGAGGCGACCGTGCTGTAGATATTGATGGCAATACTTTAAACCAACAACTTGTATCTTTACCATCTCTGCCTCACTCGATTACCACTGAAACTTCATTCTCATGTGTGGTTCATTCGGATGATGTTGTAGAATGTGTGCTTTCTATAAAGTCAAATTCTGTTGGGCTGCATAAAATTCATCCCACATTTTTAAAAATGGTATTGCCGGTTATGTTGCCACGTATTACTTTACAATTTTGACAACCCGCGAGTTTCCGCATCAATGGAAGTTGGCAAAGATTGTCCCACCTCCCAAAAATGCAAAAGGTGAGGCATTTAGGCCTATTTCTTTCTTGCCCTTTTTGTCAAAAGTGTTTGAAAGGGTTCTACAAAAAAAAAAATTTGCGCTTATCTTACGTCAAATAATATGCTTACTCCGAAACAATCCGGATTTCATGATAAGCACAGCTGCATCACGGCCTTGCTAAGCGTTACTGACGATGTAAGACTAGCATTGGATAGGGATGAGGTAACTTTGTTGGTGTTGCTTGACTTTTCAAAGGCTTTTCACACAGTTAACCATGTTAACCTTGGTAAAATGCTTATGCGACAATTTAACTTTTCAGCTGGAGCTGGCAAATTACTTTATTTCTTTTTAACCAATAGAAGGCAAGCAGTTCAAGTTGGTGATAGCTTATCAGGTTTTATCTAGAATATTACCGGAGTCCCTCAAGATTATATACTTGGTCCTCTTTTGTTTTCCATGTACGTTAATGAGCTCCCATCAATTGTCAAGAACTACTCAGCACACATGTATGCAGATGACGTTCAACTATATATTAGGTGCCCTCTCGGACTTATCGAGCTGTCGTTTTTTGTGTCAACGAAGACTTAGGCTGAAAACACACCGGATAAAGCAAAACGTTTTTGATTCGATAGTAAAAAAAAACATTTTTTTATTTCAACACACACCAAGCGAAACAGAATGTAACAAAACAAAACGTTTTGTTTTCTTGCTTCATTTGGTGTGTGTTGAAATAAAACAAAATTGAATTCGCGACTTGCTTTTAGCGTTGTTCAACATGTGGTCGGACTCAGACTATTTCTATCCACAGCTTATCAATAATAACTTTATTAGCATGTTTCTTATCTTTAAAATTATAGATAGAATATCAATTTTTCTCCATCTACGTCCATATTTGTTAAAATTTGCGCACAGAGTAAACCAGAGTATTTTGTTTTTTGAATGAATAACCTTACATTTCTTACCACGTTAAGTGGACGGCTGGAGTTACAGCGCTGTTTCACAGTTAGCCACAACCGATCATCAGACTCCTTCTGTGGTGCTGGTCTGTCTTTTTCCTTCATTTTATCCCGAAATTCCATTTCTTCCACTGGGATTCGAACCTAGACCAGCGTCTTCTCAGGCAAGCACTCATGCACTGTGCCATTGAAGCCACGAGTTTATCCAGTTTTTATTTCGATTTTCTTGGACAAACTTTGCTCCTGTAAGTATATTATGTTATTCATTCTGGTTTTTTCTTTCTATGTTTTCTCTAATATCCATATAATGAGTAGGGACACTCTCATATTTTTGACTGAAGGGTTATTGTAGACGTTCATAATTAGGTGTAATCATTAACACAAATAATCATAAAAACCAGCCATAAACCATTTTAAAATTAAATCAGGCACCACTGCATACGTCATGCGTCTTTAAAAAAAGTATTAAGAAAAACCCCACAATGTTTTGCAGAAAACAACAGGTCAGCTATCGGCAACGAAGCACGTTTTCTTGTTTTGCTTTTGTTTTTATGTTTCGTTTCATTTGGTGTGTGTTGCCCAATAAGAAAGTAGGCAATTATCGTCAACGAAGCTGGGTCGAAACAGTTTTGTTGCATTCGGTGTGTGTTGCTCGTATACAATGGCATGTATTTTCGACAACCACCACCGAAACACTTCGAAACAAAAACCTGTTTTTTGTTTCGTTTTATTTGGTTCACAAAAAAAAAACAAAACGTTTTGCATTATCCGGTGTGTTTTCAGCCTTAGAGAAAATTACTGGTCCATAAAAATAGGACTAATTTAAACCCGAAAAAGTCGAAATGTTTGATTATACCTCGAAATATCTTGCATCTTTCCTACTTTCCTTCAATTGTTTTAAACAACGCACCGATTGAGTATGTTGAAACTGCAAAAAATCTTGTTATAACATTTAATCGGCATCTAACTTGGGATAACCATATAAATACACTCGTCGGAAAAGTATATGGTGTACTGCGCACCTTATGGGTAACTCAACCTTTTACACCCGTTAAAATGGGTTTATTACTTGCTAGGACCTTGATAATGCCTATATTAATTTACGGGCGTGAAATTTTTTGTAATTGCAGCTATGTAAGTAAAAGAAAGTGAATGTCGCGTTTAACAGCACTGTACGGTATTCTTTGGGCTATGTAGATATGATAGAGTTTCTGGTTTTTCTTTTCGTCTGCTGGGTATGCCTTTTGAAAATTATCTTCAACTTCGCACTGTAACATTATTATCATTATTATTATTATTATTATTAACATTATATTTTGTTAACACAGCAACCTCAATACTGTTTAGAAAGAATTAGGATGGCATTTTTTGGTAAATGCTACCCGTCTGTAGAATTCTCTACCGCGTTACATTAAAGAAACTCAGAATACAGCAAAAATGGAAAAGGTAGTAAAGGATCATTTTCCAGTAAATATGTAAATATGTATATTAAACATTTTGGAATCTAAAACTGAAGATACTATTTGTATAATTGAGCCTTCATTCTCAGCTCAGCAAATTGTAAAATTAGCTTAAGACAAACTTATAACTTATAACTTATCTTACTGTTTTTAAGCATTCACAAATAAATAATTAAATAAATAAATATAGATTTCGTTTTCTGTCCTTTTTGGTGGTATGTCCCTTAGGCGGTGCCTAAGTGGATTAGTTTTTTTCCATTTGCATTTCGATCAACAAAGTTTTAGAAACTACTATAGCGCTTGGAGCAATAGTAACATGACATTTGACGTATTTTTTTGTTGCAAAAGTGCAAAACTGTTGCAACATTTTAGTTAGTATATGTTGTTGTTGTATTGCGAAAAAAGGTTGCGATTTTGCACTTTCAAAATGATACCAAACCAGTTGCATCGGGCGTGAATACCTCTACTGTGTTTTCCCTACGACTTCTGCAATTTTCCCCAATTTTTTTTTTACATTTTAGAAAGAGATTTGGCAATCGCCACTTCCATAAAACCATTTCACGAAGCTTTCTTTTTAACAAATGCCCGATCTCTCTTTCAATAAACTTTCAGGAAAACAAATCGAAATTTCTTAATTTTTATTTGTTTCCTTTGCTTTGTAAGAATTGTTTTTAATAATTAATATGGTTTAGATTTCAATAGCAAAAATTATTCGGCTTCGTTTCTTTTCCTACAAGTTTGCTTGACTCTTCCACAGAAGCGAGACGCACATATTGTATTGCTCAATAAATTTCTTTTTCGCAGAACTACCCAAAAACACAATTATTGCATTGCTAAATTAAATATATTTATTTTCCAAAGAAGCCAAAAACATGCGATAGCCACGAACTTCAAAGTGGCGGAGGAATGTCAAATGGTTTGTTATGTTAGTGCAAGATGGGTTGACTGTCGCTCAATCGAGATTCACTTAAAGTCCTCTAGATTTGTAAAAGATTGTTTTTGCGCCTAATGGACCAAACGAATTGCTCTCAGGGTGAAAAACAAAAAATGCTCTAGATCTGTCAAAACGACATAAGTGCTAGTCCCAAAGTAAGAATTTAGGGTAATTCGAAGCTTGTTTTGGCAAATTTCTAATTAACGCGCAAGTACAGGTATTTACTTAATGAGTAAGTGCTTTGTAGATTAACGGATAATTTAAAAGATTTTAAGAGCCATCAACAATGATCAAATACAATTTATGGGGAAGGCAACAGTTCGCTTGGCCGAACTGTTTGATACCCTATCCATATTCCTATCCCTCAAAGTTGGCGAAATTTTCAAGTGGGTAAAATACCCTTTCTTACATCGTTTGCAAACTTGTCAACGACTTTGAAGAAAAAAGCTTCCCTTATATTAGTGATGTTTCATACTTCAAAGTATTCTAGTCACTTTTCTCAACACAAAAAACTCCTTTTCATAAA
Source organism: Portevinia maculata (assembly GCA_949715645.1). NCBI lineage: Eukaryota > Metazoa > Arthropoda > Insecta > Diptera > Syrphidae > Portevinia > Portevinia maculata. The sequence continues at coordinate 13,569,955 of OX454526.1, forward strand.
CTGGATGAGTGCAGTTTCTTTTTGTTTCTCGTTTCTTAATGTTTTCATTTTGCATTACAATTCGAAACGCAAATGGAGTGATAATTTAAGTTGGGGAAAATCCCTACACTTAGCACTTACGAACTTTCGATTTAAAATTTTTTTTTCATTTTTAATCTGACAATGAGTTCAGTAATATCCTCTACGACTACCCACTTAAACTTGTTACGAAATGTGAGAAGGTAACAAACTTCGTGTTCCTAGTTTTTTTTACCAAGTTTATATCAAAAAACTGTTTTAAACCTTAACAAATTAAATTACCAGAAATAAACCGATTTAATATAAATTCTTTTATTTTTTTCTTCTTGTGAGTTGTATTCCGTCGGTGTAGGGGTAATTCTGGAATCTTTTGTAATAGGTATTTTGATTTTTTGTTTATTCTGATGGATTATCACTGTCACTGAACAAGTGCATACCTGTCTTGTAAAGGGTCTTTCATTAAGGACTAAACTTGCTTTTTTAAATAAAATGCCAACTACTTCAGAAATCTCAACAATTTTATTGGCTTGAATTACTATCAAAGCAATTTTGAATGGAATTGACTTCGTTCATATGTCATCAACGGGAACGTACCGCTGCCGATACGTTCAACCCAACTTTCGATGACTCGGCCGCACATTTCGACCTCTAACGTCGCCGGCTTGTTGGCATAGACCAATGATTTAATGTAGCCCCATAAAAAAACTCTAGATGCGTTAAATCACACGACCTCGGCCGCCAATAGACGGGTCCATTTCTGAAGATAACACGTTCACCGAACTGAGACTTGAATAACTCGATTGTTGCAGCCGCTGTGTGGCTTGTGGCACCGTCTTGTTAGAACCATATATCATCACTGATGCCCAATCCATGCAATTGCTCAAAGAAATACTGTTCCAACATGTCTCTGTAGCGAATACAATTTACCGTAACGTGAAGGCCATTTTCAACTACGAAAATAATGGTCCAATGACGCCACCGTCATGAAAACCACAGCAACCAGTGACTTTTTGCTGATGACGTGCTGATTGTTCTCACCTGTCCAGTAATGCATATTTTGCTTATCAACGAAACCGTTTAACCAAAAATGCGCTTCATCGCTGAAGATGAAATTCTTCATTTTCTTCCATTATTTTCGAGAACGTACGTCGATTCATATGATCAAGTGGCTTAAGTTCTTGAGTCAGCTTGATCTAGTTAGTGTGTAGGGTGTAGGCCAAGATCTAGGAGAGACCCAATTCTTGAGAACGCGGTGAAATTCACTGATTTGGCTGGCTTGCGACGGACACCTCTACGGCAGCAATATTCTCCACACCTCGGCAAAATGTAGTCTTACTGGCACGGCAACATCAAGCAGCGAATATTCTGACTCAAATTTTTTTACTAGACTATGAATTGCTTGTCTACTGGGACGAGAATTACGGCCGGAAATTGGTGTTAACCACAGACTAGTTAGTAGGTAGTCTGTGGTGTTAACGGTCTTAAGGTTGCGACCACCGACTCAGAATTTGGGTAGTAAATTTTATTTATTTGTAAACGTTGTTCCTTCGTATACTTCACCACGATGAAAATCTTGATTTTGCTGAACATTTTGATATTGACAGTTTGATAATCGATTTAAGGGTGCGTTCACACTGAAAGTTTGAAGTTGTCAAGTAGCTAATGAAAGACCCTTTATTAGCGAAAAAAGGCAAATAGAAACAATTTTAACTAAGTAACGTTTTATTTAAAAATATTTGTTCATAAGGAAACCAAATGAAATTCATTGTAAAAAATATAAGGTCTTAATGGTGATAGATTATTTTTTTTTTTAGATAGATTGTAGAACCAAAATATGAAAAGTTCATTTTGCGGGTGGCAATGGTGCGATGGTAGTGTTTTTGACTTTGACTTTGAAATTCATTTTCTATTCATTATTAGATATCTACTTACATACTAGACAAAAATGATTAAATCTAACTTAAAATTAACAGGATACTTATTCTTATTTATTGGTCCTTATGTGGACGCTCTAAACTCAACTATAACCTTATAAGTATTGCATTTCGGCCTAAAAACTATTTTACGAACTAATCTTACATATATATTACGATGGTAGCATATTTACTAAGTGATGGCAGCTCGTGCGTCCAAATCCCGACCAGAGCCATAGCTTTAAAAATTGAATACACTCAACAATACAGATCACCGTAAAGCAATTTAGGCGCCACCCGTGGAGAAAACCCTTATAACAGCAACAAACTTCTATCCTATCGTCCTAATCTTTCATGTAGCAACTAGCACCTAAAAACGGGCAATGAATCATTTGCTGGGTGCTGCTTGCAGCAACAAACAAAATACCTGCGCTGTGGTTACATTATAAGGGTACTTTCCAGGAAAAGATATTCCTTTGGCACACGCTAATTATAAAAAAAAGGTCATTTAAAAGGATTAAAAAATAAATAACACCACATAACAAAATCACAGTAAAAAAAACATTACGTAAATAAATAAGGGAACAGAACAAAAATCGCATTGAATGAATAATATAAAATAATATTATATAAAAATAATTATATGCCGAAATCGTCGCTGTCATAGTTGCCGTCTCCGTCAGTCTCATTGTGGTATAGTCTTCTTAAATTGACTTTGAACCAATTTTATTCGTTACTGCAGCAGGAATGGGAAATTGTGGCAGCACATGTCCCCACGAAGATTGTTGCGTATTAAAAGAATGCTGTTAGTCAATTTTATTTCCATTCTATTCCTCTGATCGGTTTTAATCAAATTTAATTGGCTGAAAATCCTTTCCAAATCTGCCTTCGAAATCGACAATACTAAAATTGAAAATTGATTTCGTGGAAAGGATTTTTACCCTAGCATCCTTATAATGACTCCGTGCTTTCGGTGTTTAGCCATTTGTTCGTTGAGAGGTTTCTCCACTAGCTACAAATTTTGTCTTAAGTAAAGCTGTTGATATTTTGCTGGTCTATAAAATTGGAGTCAGTGATTTTTCCTGCAAATGAATACAATCTTCAATGGGCAAAAAATTACTAATTTATTGAAGTATATTTGATTCTTTTGATGAAAAGATATTTGGTCATAAACATTTTCTTGACTGAAATTATGTCAAATTGACATCAATATAAATATCACATCAATAGACCTCCTCACGACAACGTCAGTGTCAAATGAACACAAAAAAAAACAAAAAAAAACAAACAGCTGAATGAAATGAAGGAAAACAATGGCGAATTTGCATGGCGGGAAATACGTTCTTCGTGAATATTTACTAAAAAGTTTATAAAAAAGCCAATTTTAACAAAAAAAAGTTCCGGAACTAAGAAGGAGTATCCAAACCACGTTTTGCAATATTAAAAAGTTAACATTATAATATGATTGTGTATTAAAAATAAAACTGAAAAAGTGAGAATCGCGTAGTTGTGGCAAAACATGTTTTTGTTGGGAATATCTCGTAATAAGTTTATATTTAAGCGAATTATAACAAAAACAAATTTCCAGAACTAAAAAGGAGTATCCAAGCACTATTTTGGAATACTAAAAAGTTAACAATATATTAAGATTCTGTACAAAAAATAAAAGTGAAACCGTGACAATCGCTTTGTGGCAAAAAAATATTTTTGTTTGGAAGCAAAAAAGTTGAAAAGTTTTCTAAACATACATTTAATACATCTAAATAAAAATTGAACAGCGCTTTTGGTCAACATATTAACTGTTTTTATTGCTTTTTTTGCTTTAACACGCTTGCTCACGTTTTTTCTCTATAATTTGTTACATTTTACCCTTCAATAGGTTTTGTTTTCACTTTAATAATCACTTCCTTAACAATCAGAATGATTATTCCATACGATTTGTACAAATTTCTGCAATTTTATCATTCAATTTGCTTCTGGCGTTTAAGACAGGGACTCGGTACTTTAGAAAGAGATAGCTTGGTGAAAAGGTCTATCCCTTGGCAAAGCCTGGGATGTGTTTTTTTCCAACTTCATAGAGGTTGCAAAATATTTAACTCTATCTATTAAAAAAAAAAGTGGCTGTGAGGACGTGTTGACTCCTTCCCTCGCCAGCAAAATTATCCGTGTCAATTATATGTCTCTCCGATGTTGCGGTACTAGGTTAGGTTAGGTGATTTTTCCGGGTCGATGGAACAGCGCGAATCTGTAACATCTTACTTAGGTCCATGTGAACCCATGCTGATACCTTTCGTTGGGAGTGTTGTCCTCGTTGTTTTGGCCTTGGTCCGCCATCCTTGGTTTTCTCTCCCTACTCCAAGTTGCCCAGCCATTTCGATGTCTTTATAAACCTGTAAAGATTTGAAAGTGAGACATCAGACAATTCTTGCTTTCTTGGAAGAAATATCTTCAAGTGTTCTGTTCCTCAGGTAACATAGGCTTGGGCAGTGACAGAGAAAATGAGGTGTATCCTCATGAGTCTCTCCGACACCACAGCCTCTACAGATGTCGTCATCTTGAGATTTGGTTTCATTGTGCGCTTGCTAAGCAAATTGTTACTGGTAAGAGTTCCAATCAACTTAGACAGTGATGTTCTGTCATAACGTAAACGTTTGTTGGTCAGGTTCTTATGAACCGTGATATTTTTCCCTCTGTGCATGTTTAGAATCAGTGCATGTCCTAATTGACTCGTATTTCAGCTATTTGTTTGACTTGGCACTTCTTACAGCCGATTCGTGCATGTATAGATCCAGTGGCGGCAGATAGAGAATTGCTTCTAATTCAGCGGTTGTTGTTGTTCTTATTGCACTAGTTGTCCCTGTACATGCCAGTCTTTGTATTTGTGTCAGCTTTCTCCCAAACTAAGCTGCTGTAGGCCTCACAATTACCATATCCATCCACAGAATTATTTTGGGGTTTGGTCCCCATTTTTCGCGAAGATACGCTTGAATGCGTAGAAAGCATTAGCTGGTTTCCTAACTCTGACATTTGGTTTTCCAACTCAGCTCCCGTCGAGGATAATTCCAAGATATTTACCACTCTCCACCATATTCAGGGGAACTCCCTTAATCGCTGCTGGCTTGAATTCCAGTATGTTTCTCTTGTGAGTGAACAGCACCGGTACAGTCTTTTGGGGATTGATCCCAAGACCGCATTTTTTTGTTCACGTACTAAGGGAGTCCGTAGGGAGTTTTCTAACAGTTCGCTCAGAGTTGATAGGAATTTTCCCGCCTCAAGCAATACTACGTCATCTGCGTATGCAATTGCTTTGACCCATCTGTTTTTGAACTTCAAGAGTATTTCATTAACGTAACAGGAAGATGACTCCACGTTTTGGTGTGCCTCTGGATGCAACGACTCTAGGGTCAATATCGGCTAGTGTTTCATTGATATTCCTTCGATTGAATAGGTTCATAATCACCTTTGTGTGTTACTGATCGATGTTGCATTTGTGAACCTACTCCTTGTCCTTAAGAAACTTTTTTTTACTGCTGACGACGTCGTGTAGCGCTATTTCCACTCCTTGGCCTTTAATATAAGTGTTGGACGGCGGAGATCACGCTACAATCGAGTCGCAGGTATTGATTTCATTAGATGTTAACGGGTGGCAATGGTGCAGTAGTAGTGTATTCGCTTACGGAATGGAAGGTCGTGCGTTCGAATCCCGGCCAAGTTCATTACTTTATACCGAATACATGAAATCTTAATCTCCCTAAGTAACTTAGACACCACCCGTGGAGAAAAACCCTACAACTGCACCCAAACACTTCTTTCCTATCTCTCTATTCTTTCTAATACCAAGTAGCTTACACTGTGTTCTTAGCATTATAAGGGTACTGTAACAAACGAAAAAAGAAAAAAAAAAATTCCTTTAGCGTAAGCAAATTATAAAAAAAAAAAAAATGTTAGACTTCTCGGTCTAAAAGCCTTGGCATTGATGTGAATAGATTTCCTTGCCTTGGGAATTAATACCTCTTCACTTCACGCCAGGCTTTTGTAAGTTAGCCGCATTCCAAACTCCGTATAAAAAGTCGCTTGAGAACAAGTAAGAAGAAGGTCTTTGTCTTGTGGAGCATAATTGGAAAAATTCCATCTCTCCCAGGTGATGTTGCGATACTAAAAAGGAGGAGCTCATGAGCATTGACGACGTCCCCGCAGTCGATGAACGGCTTAGTCCTAGGGCAAATGAGTATTTTTACGACACATCGCTGAATGTCATTTGCTGCGCCTTCCAATTCTTGACCACAAATATTTTACGACCGACAGATGCCATTTCTATTCCCATCTCCGGTTGAATTGTCATGTTCAAGGAATTCTTTTTTCTACTTTGCTTTTGAATATTAGCAGAAAAGATTGAGATCGAGGAATATTTCAATGACAAAAATGGCCTAATTGTCCATTGTTGTTCATTGTACAATTTCCCACGACGAGACGGCACAACTGGCAGCCAATTTAAGTAAATCAAATCAACATGTTATCAAACATCCAGTTCGAGTAAACAATTGCATAATGCATTCAAACATGTTGCTGATATTTTAACGCTGAATTTAAATTATTGTCCAATCATCTTACTCGTCGTGCGTTTCTCAATTATTCTCAAATCTGTAATTATCATTGTATGCACTACTTCTTGCCATTATCATTGCCATTTCGGCCTTATGTTATTTACCGTCAATTCGTATCCACTGAAGGCAAATGAGAAGATAAATGAAAATTATTGATCTAAAATAAACGATAAACGAACGGACGAAAGTTAAGAGAATGTTAAGTGAATAGACGTGTTTTTAATCGCTCCGTCTTTACCACAACTTTTTATCCAATTTCAAACAAATTATCGTTAAACAGTCGCTGTAATACGAGTGAAAAGTTATTTGCGTTAGCTTGCTACTTTTATTGCATCAATTTGTTCCACGTTTTTGAAGACTTTTCTATCTGTGATCAGTGAATTTCGGTTTCTTTGTTTTTCACAATGTCAACTACTCGCCAACAAGCAATTAAAGAGAAGTCCGCCCCGACGAATGCAGTTACTCCAGATAAATTCCAATCAGGTAATAACCTAACGAAATCTCACCCACCATCTACAAAGCTGTCCGATAAAAAGCCATCCTTATCTGATCAACTTCGAGAATTGGAATCTAATCTAATGGAAAAATTCAAATCGTTGCTTGCGGAATTCGAATGCAGCTTGAACAACAAAATGTGTGAAGCCATTGCTTCTCTTAACCAAAGAGTCCAACAATGTGAGAGTGATATGTTGGAACTACGAAATGATAACGAGAAACTGAAAGAAGAGGTAGCTGACCTACAACGTAAAGAGCGTCTCAGAGATGTTATTGTTCGTGGCATTCCGCAAAGACCGGGAGAAAACCCCATTAGGCTAGTGAAGAATATCGCTGAAAAATTGCACCACAACATCACCTCTCACTTTGATGCTTTTCGATTGAGAAATAAACAAAACAATGGACATAGCCCTTTACTGATCAGATTCTCGTCTCAGTTCGAGCAAAGTTCACTGCTAGCTGCTTTTCGTTCAAACAAAGGCCTTACGCTCGCTCAGCTGGAAAATGAATCGACTACATCTGACAACAGCACAGCCGCCGCGCACACCACCACCCGTATTTACATTAACGTGAGCTTAACAAAAGAGAATAGCTCATTACTTCGCCATGCTCTCCAACTTCGTCGAGAGGGTTTACTGTTCTCTGCAAAAACGCGCAATGGATTTGTCTATGTGAAGAAGAGCAAGAATGACAGCGAGATGAGAATTTCTTCAACTACGTATTTACCAAAATAATTTCAAATAGTTTGTTTTTAATTTATTAGATTAAATTTCTGACTGGAGCACCATAAATGTGTTAAATTATTGGCTTTCTGAATTTCAAATAACTTGTGAATTATTTAATTTTATTTATTATTTATTTTTTTTTTTTTGCTAGCAATTCTCTTGAGCTTTTCATTGCATTTTTAACAATATTATTAAATGTTGTTTTTATATTATTTCCTTTCTTTTCCTTCCTCTCTCTCTGTTTTTCCTGCATGTCTCGCACTTCCTTTCTTTCCTATAGATTACAAACATACCATATTAGTAAATCCAGTTGTGCTTCTATTACTTGTTTGTGGTGTTTCGGATGATAATGGCTCGTAATGGTTCTACGTCTGGAACGTCGAATGAGGTGGATATGCGGACGCTAGTCAACATTTTATCAAATGCCTATGATGGATTCAAAGTTTGCCACTTCAATGCTCGAAGTCTTAATTTATCCAAACTTGATTACGCCAGGCATATTTTTAATGATTCGGGTGTTGACGTTATTTGTGTTAGCGAAACGTGGTTCAAAACTCTTGATGATGAAAAGGATTATAATAATATTTATGGCATTCCTGGTTATTTTGTAGTCCCTCATAATAGAGTTACTGACAGTACTGGTGGGGGGATAGCTATTTAATGACACTGAATACATTGTTGTAAAAATTTCCAATGGAAATGTAAAATGCATTCTTGGCTTAGTCTATAGCCCTAACCGTAGTTGTTCTTTTGAATCATTATTTTCTACAATACAACAAGTCTCTGCATCCTACGAGCACATTATACTCTGCGGCGATTTTAATGCGGATTTGTTAAAAAATGATAGAAGATCTCGTCAACTCCTTGATGCTATTGCTTCGTGTGGCCTTGTGGTTGTCAATTCACTTGCAACTCGCTTTGGTCATGAAACCCCTCCAAGTCTTCTTGACTTGCTGGTTGTCGCAGACAAGACGAACGTGCTACTGCAAGACCAACTGTCATTTGAAGGAGTATCAGACCATGATCTCTTGTTTTGTACATATGACATTGATTTCTCATCCAATCCCCTACAGAACTCCTTTCAATTTCGTGATTTTGCCTCAATTAACCATGATAACCTTCACCATCAAGCGAGCCTTCTTCCATGGCATTCCTGCTACTCTTTATCGGATGTTAATGCAAAAGTAGAAAGCATTCAGACCCTCATCAACGATCTTTTTAATTTACATGTACCTATTAAGTCTGTTACAGTGCGCAATAGTAAATGTCCATGGTTTACCACTGAGGTCCATAATGCTATAAAAACTCGTCGAAAACTTTATGCTAAATTTAAAAAAAATTCTACCAGTAACAATTGGGAGGTTTTTTGCAGAGCAACGAATTACTCTTCTTCTGTCACCAGGAGAGCAAAAGAAAGATACTTTCTCTCCAAGCTAAGCCTTGACCAGCCATCAAAGAAACTTTGGGCAAATTTGCGTTCTATTGGGATAGGAAAAAGTCAAATACTTACTAAAGTCCCAGATGCAGATGAGTTAAGTGATGCTTTTTCCCCAACCATAGTTGTAACTCTTCGTTTTCGCCTGACAATCAACTCTTCTTCTTTGGATCACCATTGATGGAATTTGAAGTAGTTTCTGAACCGGATGTGATCTTAGAGATTCATGCACTGAAATCTAACGCAATTGGTGAGGACGGAATAGATTTACGTTTTGTAAAAATAATCCTTCCCCATTTAATAAGGTCTTTAACACATTTGTTTAATTTTTGCATTACCTCTTCAACTTTTCCGGATTGTTGGAAAAAAGAAAAGGTCATCCCCGTGCCCAAAAAGAATAACGCCCAATTAGTCTCTGATTTTCGTCCAATAAGTATCTTACCATGTCTTTCTAAAATTTTTGAAAAGATTCTTGCGAAACAGATTTCCAACCATCTCAACCGGTTTAATTTATTATCGTCAGTGCAATCAGGTTTTCGACCTGGCCATAGTTGTTCTACAGCTATGATCAAAGTGCTTGATGATATTAGAATTCAATATGACAAGGAATATCTGTCACTGCTGTGCTTACTGGACTTCTCCAAGGCTTTCGACATGGTCAGTCATGAGGTTCTTTGTACAAAATTAAAACTTTACTTTGGTTTAAGTGATTCCTCAGTGTGTTTGGTTAAAAATTATCTCACTAATCGTGTTCAACGGGTTAAATAAAGCCAACATCCCCGAGAATATCATCCACATGTTCTATCATTCAAAGTGTACATTTTTAAGGGATGCTTAAAATTTCATTGATAATTTTAAAATAAATAAAAGTATTGGATTCTTGTGCCATCCCTATGGTGTGGATATTTATAACTCGATGGCTAGTATAAATTGTCAATCCTGCCGTTTCCAGTGCTATACCTCCTCTCCAGTGGTGTCCTATAAATAAGTAACACGATACTTGCCGCACCCCAAAGAGCGTGGGCCACTTTAGCGCTTCGTCGATATGATGCCCTCCTGCTATAGACAGCCATATTCGGACTAGGTAGAAGCGCGTAAAACGCTTGACTCCATAGGATGTCCATATGTATATGTGTATGTATAATACTGAAGTGGCACCGTTTATTTTCCAATATACATATGAGTATTCATATTCATGACCGATCAATTATTCAGCAAACAAATGTCCACTCCAAACATCATGTTGGCAATATGAGAAAACCTTAGTTTTTATACGTATTCTTCAAGTACCTATTACTATTAGCAAGCAAATGGCCTGCAGATACATCTAAGAAGGTAAACATTTGGTTTTGCTACGAAAACCCCTAAGATCCACCCGTACACATAGAGAGGGAAAAAGCGCGCACAAAAGAGCTTTTTCCCTTTGAGGGTGGTAAAAACCTAATGAAAAGAACCAACCAGCAGGACCATCCCTCTTCAATTAAACTGGGAGCACACCTGTTGCACAGGCCGGAGCTCGGAGCAGAACCATCGTACTGATAGGCAAATGAAGCTCATATGGGTGGTGCTACTCTATTTAGAGTGCCTTGGCCTCAAAGTGGTATTAAAGCGTATTGTGTATAAATCTTTTTATCTATTCTTAGTTGTTGCTAAACGATTTTTGTTTTATTTTCTTTTTCTCATTTCAGATAACTCAATAGCCCAACGGAATGTGTGCCTAACGGAGGAGTGCGTTAGAACAGGTAAGCCGGAAGGGAGACTGATTTCCAGTCGCCTGTAGATTGCATAAACTTTCTTTTTATTATGAATGGGTGAATAGATACATGAGGTGGGATTTAAACTGAAATTAAATTACCTTCTCTCTCTTTGTTTCTTGCTGGCCCTTGATTAGTTGTGTGTGTGTGTTTGTTGATGTGAAACGAGGTACGAGGTATCACTATTGGCTTAGGATATTATTTCCACTTTAATTTGATTTCAATGTTGCTACTGCAGAGTGAAAAATGCAATTAATTAATGATTTTTTTTTTAATCTTTCCTTATAACGAATGTGTTCTTTTCATGAGATTTTATTCTAAAGAGTCGGCGACTTTAAATTAACGATATTTCAATGTATTTTATTTGGTTGGCACCTAGAGGTGAGGAATCTTCTTAGCCAAACTGTATACCAGCACAGACACCCATAGTCTGTGCTGAACTATTTTGTGCTCAACAATTTCACCATCATTGTAGAAGCAAACTGTATGCTACCACAGAGCGGTCTGTGGTAGCATATAGTTTGCTTGTAATTTTAAGAAAAAACTGGAGCAAACTACTCGTATATGCTACTACAGATCATTGCATGGGCATACAACTATTCGTTGTTTATCAGGCTGTTTTGTGGTCATAGAATTCTTCTATAGAATTGAAATAAAGCAGTAATGGAAAATGAAATTATTTCAATTTTTTTTTAAATTCATATTAATTTCCGTTTTTGATACGTGACATAAACAACATTAAATTAATAAGGAATGGACATGAAATAAATAACCGAATGAAAATAATCGAAAGAAAATAAGCGAATGAGAAGATAGATACTTTTAATGCCGGCGCAGGGTCTTAAGTCCACAAGCCAAAAGTCCATAATGCACTTTTGACCCACTTGCTGGCAGGGGGGTTGCAGGGGGGCAGCATGCCCCCCGATAGGCATTGCACTGTTTACGGAATCTACTGGCGACTTCGCAACTAATCAAAACGTCGTGCTTGTTCTAGGGTAATTGCGGGAGAGATGCCGCATCGGGAGACATGCCGCACCTCTCCAAAATCATATCAATAGTCAACTGTGCGAGTTCGTTTGTTTTCCCTTTCGTTCATTACGTATAGAAACACAAAAGAGAGATGAAAATTTTTTTTGTTGTAAAAGGGGAGTGGAGAAATTGTGTTTTGTTTTGTTTTACGCACTCCTTTTTGGTGTGGAAATTTTTCAGTACAAGGCAAATAGTTGGCGAGAAAGGAAGTCAAAGCGTGTTTTTGTTGTAAGTGAGTATTTTATCTTATTACTCGTAAGTGGTCATGTTGGAAGTAGTTCCTGTGATTTTGTTTCCACTTTTGTTTTGTTTACCTGTTTTGGTAGAGTGCGGCATCTGTCCCTCCACCTAGGTATAGATGCCGCACTTTTGTTGTGTAATAATTACCTAGACTACTTACGACATTTTACTCATTAATTTTTTCATATAACTGTTAACAGGTGTACTGGGAATGGAAGGCGAAAGAAAACTATCTGCACACATCAAAAATTTAGCATCCGTAGGTTTCTCTGTAGATAAGGAAGGCATTCGAAGTTTGGCTTTTGAATTGGCAGAAAAAATGGGTGTCAAGCATAAATTCAATATGAGAATTATTAAAAAAGCGGGCTATGCTTGGTTGGCTTCGTTTTTAGAACGAAATAAAGACATATCGCTACGTCAAGTCGAATGACTTTCCCTTTCACGTGGGTATGAATCGTAAGAAGATTGGGTACAATGTGCAAGATGCACCAAATGGCTGCACGAAAACTGTACAATTAAAAAAACACAAATCAATCTTTTGTACTGACTGTGGACGGGATAAGGAACGTAAAAAACATGCTCCACAGGCAAAATAAGCATTAAAACGCAATGTTTTTAAACTGCGGCTTCTCTCCCTCACTTGCTGGGAGAGACGCCGCAGGCAGTATAATTTTTTTTTCATTAAATTCTATTTAAACAATTTTTTTTTTTTAGTTTAGTCTCTATTAATGGTGGAATATAAGTCCATTCTTCAGTTTAATACAAAAAAATAAAACGGTTTTGCTTTTAAATTGAGTTTTAAAAAAGCGCGGCATCTATCCCGCAATTACCCTATGTCTTGTACATTATCTGAGCTGTCTGTTTCCAACATATCAGCTAAGCGATCAAAGTATAAAAATAACAGTATAATAACGACAAACGTACTGGAATAATACATACATACATATAGATAACATAAATATAAAACACGTATGTAGATACTCTGTATCTGTCTGTAATAACAGGTACTTTGCTCTTGTAAATGTAGAGAAAATGTATACCGTGTCAGAGCAAATGTAGTTTTCTCTGAGTCGGTATACATTTTGCGGGTATACAGTTTGACAATACGCGGCCCGTACCATTGGTTATGCCTGATTCATATATTATCTAGTATGCCTACGGGCTAAACCTCACCCCTCAGAGAGGCACTATGATCATGACGTAATCTCGAATGACAAAAATCTCGAATCCAAAAAATCTCGAAAAAACAAATTTTTAATCTAGAATGCAAAAATCTCGAATGCACAAAAATCTCGAATGGACAAAAATTTCGAAAGACGATATCTCGAAAAAAATCTCGAAAAAAAAGTTAATTCGAAATTTTTTTCTTACCTATTTAAAGAGTTTAAAGAAAATGCATTACATATTTAGTTTATTGAGCAATTTATTTTTTTCGGTAAATTAACAACAACAAATCAATATTTAACAAAAAGAAAAACATTATAAAAAATTGTACAAAATCCAATATTAAATAAGGTGCATTGAAATAACGCCGAGTAAAATAACGCCGAATTATGAAAGCGAAATAACGCCGAATTTCCATGTTCGGTCTTATTTCACTTCGCCAAAGTGAAATAAAGCCGAATCGGCCTTGTTTCGCTTTTAATTTATTTACACAATCAGATAAAGATTCCTAACCGTTTTCAGATTTGCACCCCTGAAAACCTCGCACCTACTCCAAATCAAACAGTGACCCTAAGCAGGGGGGTTGCAGGGGCAGCATGGCCCCCATAGGCATTGCACTGTTTATGGGATGAGTTGCGAAATCTCAAGTAGAATAAAGTCGGTTTCCGAAATCTTATTCGATATTATTACTCTTTTGTTCTACTACATATGTAATTCTAAATAAAGTCGATAATAGAAAATGGTGAATTTCGACTTCCGATTTCTTATGGAAATAAAGTCGATCGACATTATATCCATCTACTTTATTTCCCGGCACCGGTAAATAAATCCATCGATTCCGATTTGAATATTTCCTTTGTTTAAATTGTTTTTATTTGCACTCACGTTGTGATAACACACGATCCCAAACAACACTAATTTCAGGTACCTTTTTTTACAGTTGCTGGGCAGTTTGCTAGCCAATCGTGAATGTTAAAGAGTAGTAAATAATCTCGAATGAATATATTAATTTTTGAGACAATGGTTACAATTCGAATTCTAGATTTTTGTTTTCGAGATTTTTACTTTCGAGATTTTTGTTTTCTGGATTATTGCTTTCGAGATTTCGTGGTAAACCCGTATGAAAATCGTACGGATTATTTCATTATTGCAATGACCATGAATACGAGTACGAAGTTTGCGAGCAAAGTTTGTCACTTGATTACTCACGGTACCAATTCCTAGATCTCTGTGAATATCACTATTCCTTATATACCATGGAGCATTCACGATTGCTTTTAGCGTTTTGTTTTGTTGGTCCTTAAAATAAAAACAAAAATATAAGCGTAAGGTTCCCTAGTGTAATGATCAACTTGCTCAACTGAGAAAGAAGATTACGAAAACTCTTTATTCAAGTCAGACACACAGATATTTGATATTTGACCAATGAAGAGAAGAATAAAACATAGGGACGGGCTACAGTCCGCTTGGGCGAACTGTTGGATACCCTATTCTTATTCCTATCCCTCATAAGTGGGCGTGACAAAAGTCTAAGTATGGTTGAATTGTTAAGAACGCTCTACATATTTTGTTATATAACATTTACAGGATTTTATAAAAAAAAAACGCTCCCTAGCTCAAACTTGGGTGTTTCAATAAAATTGTTTTATTTAATTGTGGGCGTGTCAGTGGGCGGATTTAAAAAAAAAATAACACATGAGAATAAAGGGCCCCTAGAGAGTATATATTATAAATTTCAGCTCCCTAGCTCAAACTTTGAATTTTCAAAAAAATTGTTTTATTTATTTGTGGGCGTGTCAGTGGGCGGATTTTGAAATTTTTTTTATCCCGAGCAGTTTTAGGAGTCATAGATCATATATAAAAAATTTCAGCTTTCTAGCTCAAAATTCGATTTTTTCCAAAATTTTGTTTTTTTGAGTTTGTGGGTTTCGTAAACTTGATTATTTCGGGACCCTACAGAGTATATGGTTAAAATTTCAGCTCTCTAGGTCCAGTTTAAAGGCCTAATTTTTGCCGACAGACGGACGGACGGACGGACATGGCTAGATCGACATTACTATCGATGCTGATCATAAATATAGTAACTTTTAGGGGTCTACGGCCAATATTAAGGTATGTTACAAACTATGCGTCAAAATTAATATACTCGTACCTTTAGAATAGGGTATAAAAAGGCCCATAAAAACAAGAAAGTTAGATCAGTTCAAACTGGAGAGGTGTTCGAAGCAAACTGTTAGGAATTTACGGCGTTCGATTACGGACTTCACAGGAATGAGTAGACCATTCAGAGTTGATGTCAAGATGTCAAGCAGGTAAATGTGGCAGGACGTAAGACTATGTAGCGATTTGATGAGCAGACATTAATTTTATCAAACAAATAGATAGGTTCTTTCACATGAATTGTTTTGGTGAGTAAAGCACAACAACGATATTTGAAATACGTCTCCAGGCTACATCCAAGGAGTTGACGAGCTTCAGATGACATATGGTCACATCTTCGAAGATTGAAAACATACCGGGCAATTGAGTTGAAAGCAACCTTCAGTTTTTGAAGCGAGTATGAGTCAGGATCGGCAAACAGCTCACAGCCATATGATATAATGGGTATTATTAGTGCCTTTACCAATTTCAGTTTGACTTCTGTAGGTAAAATTGTTTTTGTAATAGATAAACCACGTAGCGATCCATATATTTTATTTATTATTGAATTTATGTGAACATCCCATGTCAATTTATTGTTAAAGATAATTCCCAAATTTTTTGCCTAGTTAACATATTCAACTTGGCAGGAATTTAGAAAGATACGAGGAAAATCGGAAAGATGTGGTTGATGTTTGGATATTGGTATGACTTGTTTTGCCGGGGTTCAGCTTTATACCATTGCGTATTGACCACTCGAAAATAGAGCACAAATCGTCGTTTATTTTTGCAACAGCATCTTCCACCATGCCAATAGAAAAACTAATGTACAGTCGAACATCGTCAGCATATATATGATACTGACAATGTAATAAAACGGAAGGTAAGTCATTAATAAATAGAGAGAACAATAATGGACCAAGAATAGATCCTTGAGGAACACCACAATTAACAGGAAGAAACGAAGACAGTTTACTATTACATGAAACAGCTTGCAAGCGATTAGTCATATATGAATAAATTAATTTGTTAGAAGTGTCAGAGAAGTTAAAATATGTCATAAGTTTATCACAGAGAATATTTGGATTAATACAGTCAAATGCTTTAGAAAAGTCAAGTAATGTTATCACAGTTGTATAATTAGTGTCAATTGCTTGTCTAACATCGTCAGAGACTTTAAGTAAAGCAGATGTACAGCTATGTCCGGCCGGAAACCCGACTGCAGAGGATTAAGAAGCTGCTTGTCTTTGATAAACGCTTTTATTTGCGACAGTAAAAAGTTTGTTTACGCGATTGTTTGGGAACGTTGATTGGTATTGCCTTTTTGACAGGGTTAGTGGGATATCCCTTTTAAACATGACTGTACCAACTGCGCCAGTCGCGTTTCATTTTCCTTGATATTGATTCTTTGGCGTGAAGTCTTCCTCGGATCCTTGAACTTCTTATCCGATCAAGCTATGTTACTCCTTACATGCGAAGCATCTTCATCTCAACAGCCAATAATTGTCCCTCACAATTTGTGTACGCTGTCCAACATTGTGAACCGTATATGAGCTCCGGGCGCACAACTGAGGTGTAGCGCCTATTTTTCAGCTTAGGAGGCTTTTTTGTGAGCGAATTTTCCCGCTACCTTATGCACTCTACGCTTACGCGATGCTAAATGTCGCCATCACAGCTTGCTTCGCTATTGAACATAGCTTCCAGATATTTGAACTCATCGGACTTGGGAATCACTCTTCCATTCATATAAATATCTGGAATATTTCGGAGCGGATCAGAGAACGGGCATCACAAGTATTCTGTTTTTTTTTTCGGGCTATTTTTTATTGTTTTTTTAACTTCTGGCTCGCCAAGACTATTTATTGACCTAAAAGATCTTTTGTATGGGCCAGAAAAATTTTGAACTTGTAGAATTTCTACTTTACGTGTAAAGCAGACAATTAGAATTCTTTATGTCCTCGGGGCTTATTTGTTCCTTGAAAAAGATCTTCTTTCTAATTCCATTAAGGGCTGGACATTCACATAAAATGTGTTCAGCTGACTCATCCTCTTCAAGACAAAGTCGGCACTCAGGAGAGTCAGCTATTTTCATTTTATTTACATGATATCTTAAACAATGGTGACCAGTAAGGTACCCCACCAAGTTTTTGATATCATGCCTGCTTAGGTTTAGGCATTTGCTGGCATTTTGATTGAAGGGCCGAATGGCTCGTTTGGCCTGCCTTAGACCTGGGATGCTTTCCCAAAGATAGATAAATTTTCTATGTTCCCAGCTTTTTATTGCTGCCGTTGCTGCTGATCTAGGAGTGCAGCAGAAAGGTTCGGGACCTATGAAAGGTGTTTCTGAACCTTTTCTGGCCAGTTCGTCGGCCTTTTCGTTACCTTCTACCCCAACATGACCCGGAGCCCACCATAATTTGGTCTTGTTTCTTAATCCGAGTGTTTGAAGGGTATTGAAGCAGTATAAGACTGATTTGGAGTCAATGGTATGGGAGCTAAAGGCGTTTATAGCTGCTTCACTATCCATGAATATATGGATGATTGCGCCTTGTATGCCAGATGAATAAATCTGTCTGGCGCATTCTTGAGTGGTGAGGATTAATACGATACCCGTTTCCCTCCAAAACTTAAACCCATGTATCAAGTGCTCGTTGCAGGGACGTTTGATCTCCATTTATAATAGCTCCATCGTCAGCAAGGAATACTGATGCACTTTGGAATCCGTCACTTTTCGTTTTAGTATATAATCAAGGGCTGTATTAAATTGATTTAATTTAATTTATTACTAATTATTATCACTAACTAGGTTATAATAAGAGTGCTGATTAAGAAATATAAAGTGATTATAATACTCGTAAACTCATTATCATTCTTAAACTTTAAAGTAAGTATTGAATGATCGCAAGATAATATTATGTATGTAAAGAATAACTGATACGGGGTATCATCAGCTGTTCTTATTGTAAGAACTGAAATCGAGAAAAAGCAATTTGATTGAAAGCAATATAAGTCAGAGCAGAGGTTCCAAGTTATAAGGGCTCACAGTAAAAGTTCATAAAATGCGTTTTGTGCACGATTGGGATGTCAAATAGTGACAGGTTATTAAAACGTAAGCTATACCGTCAACTTGGCAAACATTGACCGATTTCGAATTTTAAACGAATGCAGCAGTTTTGCTAATTATATATATTGGAACGTACATATATACTTTATATTTGGGGCTGTGGTAATTACTTTAATTTGTATATGCACAATTAAAATAAATAGTATATTTGGGGGTAGTTTTTGGCCAAAAACTGGGTGGTCAATGTTTCCCGGCCCTAAGTCTAACTTTGACCGCCTTATCATTGATCATTGTTTTGTTCGTATAAGGTCTAGAGCCTTTTGCATATCATCCTCGGTGGTGCTTTTGTAACGCCTTTTTGGTTTAATATTATTTTTTGGCAGCATGGCAAGAGCCAGTTTGAAATTCTATACAAAAAAAAACGCGGGAAAAGGGGGTGGTCAATGTTTGCCGATAGTCATGTCTAACTTTGACCACCCGGTCAATGTTTAACTGAGGTCGGTCAAAGTTAGCCATTTTACTCGAAATATTGCTACATTTTTGTATTTCATTACAAAAATATTAAAAGTTTAATTAAAACTACTCTAAAATACACTTTTCTGAAAGATAATTGAATATTCTACAAACCAGTCCAAAAATGTTATGTAAATCAATTCACTATCAGCCACAAAAAATATAAAGTTTGGAACACTTAAAAACACCGCTACCTAGTACCTCTGACATATTTCGATTTGGACGCGGTCAAACGTAATTTCATCCCTCCAACTTTTTTTCTGTTATCTATTAATGAATAGCACTTACTAAATATAAAATTAATGTTAGTTTATCTTCCAAAAGATGGCGGTAAAATCCATTAACAATGTCTTTCTAACTTTCGGTCAAAGTTATACCATCGGTCAAAGTTACCCCAGTTGACGGTATATAGAAGAATTTCTAGAAGGAACATTACCACTTCGTTTGAAGAACTCTTTAAGTAGGTACCTTGAACACATACAGATTTTTCAGTGGAAATATTCGAAGGTTATTAAACAGAAGCCAACTTTCCGTAAAACGATTCTTACCTCACATAATTCGAATTATATGCTTTTGGGAAATCAATATGATCTTAAAGTATTTTAATATGTACCTCCCCAGCTAACGATTCCATATTGAAGTTTCGACTGAACTAATCCATAATAGAGCATTAAAAGAACTCTTTGCGAGCAGTATGGTTTTAAAAGATACATTTTGCGAGTTATCAGTGACATATACGATTTTAAGTATTGGACGTGAACCTTCCAATTTAGTTTGCTGTCAATGTAAACACCGAGATATTTGAATGAATCAACTGTTTGAACAGTTTACCGGTGAAATTGTGGCTCCCACAGGTATGTAGTGGTAAACAAATTTTTTGACACAGGCATGAGTGAAAAATGAACACAAATTTTTCTGAAACCTTATGTGATAAATTAAAGTACATTAGTTTCATTTTATCACTGATGATGAGTTTGTGGACGTTAAACCAAACGCAAAGTATATGAAAATCGCAGCTAACCCTTGTAATGCATACATGAAGCGATATATTAGTATACGTGAAAGCGATGTCGTCTGCAAATGCACTGCGATTGCCATAAAAGTTTTGAAAGAAAAGAGAGTTACTGTAGATAAGAAACAATATAGGACCTAGCAATGATCCTTGTGGAACGCCGTTTTTAAGCTTAAGTGGATCGCTGTAAAAACCACTGATTAACACCCTTTGCTCCCTTTCTAACAAATATTACTTTAGCCATTTATATGCCATCCCTCTAAAGCCAGCTTTGTACAGCTTACGCAATAACATTTGCAGATCTACCATATCGAATGCTTTGGTCATATCAATTAAAAGAGCCATCGTTGATTGTCTTTCATTAACTCCATTAAATAAATAGCAACATACCTTCAAAATAGCATCTTCAGTGGATCTACCAGCTGTAAAACCATATTGAGAATCTGAAAAAAAATTACTTTCATTTAAGAATGATAGTATTCTTGATTGCATTAATTTTTCAAATAATTTTGAAATCGTAAGAAGTAGAGAAATAGGTCTGTAGTCGCTTATATTTTTGCGATTCACCTTCTTGAATATAAGAATAACTTCTGCATTTTTTAGTGAATTGAAATAAATATCAAGAGACTGAAGGCGGTTCTCTGGAGTACGCCTACTTTGATTGCAATTCCTCGGTGACTCCGGCGGAGCATCTTACTCTTGTCCTTACTCCCTCATACATGTCCATGATCATCTGTACGTAAATTTCTGGAACTCCTCGTTGTCTTAGCGCCACCCATAACCGATCCCTTCGTTGTCTATAAAAGGCCTTTTCAAACTCAACCACACCATATGCAAATCCTTTAAGGAATCACGATGTTTTTCCATCATGATCCTTGTACTTTCGATAGCATCTGTGGTCGTTCGCCTGTCATGAACCCGTAATCACTTAGCCGTATTATTTTCCGTCGCTGGCTATTTTATACCCGCTCAAAATCTTCATGGTGTGTTACATCAGCTTGATTGAACAGTACTTATCAGAGTCTCACGTATAGCTTTTTCCTTTGAACAAAGGAAGAATATAACAATGCCTCCACTGGTTAGGCATTGAATCAACTCCCATCAGTTTAGAGATGAGGAGCAGGAGCCATCTGAACCTGATGTCTCATATCTCAGATCTCAGAAGATATCTCATCCGGCCCAACCGCTTCTGATTTTTTGGAGTCTATGACCGCCTTCCCAACTTCTTCGACAGCAATGGGGGGTACTTCGTTATTGTTAGGGACGCCCCCTACAAATTATATCCTAGACAATTTTTCATTTAGAAGTTATCCACAATACAATTGCCACCTGTTTAGTATTTGTACGTCATCCAGAAGAAGCAGCCCTTGAGCCTTGTTGATGATCTTCGGCGCAAACTTGAGTATAAGGCTCATATCTAGTCCGGTGCCCCAATATATTTATAAACAAAAACGCTCGATAAAACTTACTGACGATCGGGATATCGTGAAAATGTTAGACTCTGTTAGTCATCGTCGTAATGTCTCCTGTATATTGCCGTTCAAAGAAAACTGAGTTTTTCCTTTAATTGTAGCTCCACAGCTATACGTTGAAATTAAAGATTCTTTGTCTGATCAATTGTTAGTCCCTCAAGGAGTACCCCTACGATCAATTCTTGGTCCATTATTATTTAGTTTATTTATAAATGACATCTCATCTTCCGTTAGTTCTTCCTTCCATCTATATGCGGACGATGTCCAACTTTATCTAAGCAGACCTATAGGGCTGAACGAAGACTGCATAGATCGGATTAATTGTGATCTCGATAATATTGCACGGTGGTCAGAAATACGAGTAAATCGCATGGTATTTATTTTTTTAACAGGAGTTTGCCCTCTAGCGATGTTCCACCCATAACACTCAACCGATCTGAGCTACTCATTGCAGATAAGGTTAAGAGTCTCGGCATAGTTATAGGCTCATCAATATTGCATTGCTGTGGTTTTGTCAAATCGATGCTCTGTAAGATCTATGGCGGTCTGCGAACACTACGACTTACGGCAGACCTCATCTCATCTGAAGTTTATCTAAAATGTTTTAAAACACTGCTCTTACCTATTTTCACGTATGGACGATGTATCTTCCCTAAACTAGATAGCATTTGTGCCCGTCGAGTTGAGGTAGCTTTCCCGATTCGTGCTTAATCTAAGAAGGTCCGATAACATATCGCCATATAAAGATATTTGATAAAGAGCATCCTTTAAACACCTATCTAAAAAGACGTGCAATGACTTTCCCTTTTAAACTTCTAAGAAGTAGCTGGCCACCCTACTTACGCGAACTTTTTAATTACACGACATCTCCGCGAAATCTCAATATCGTTATACCAAGAATTCACAGAGTGGTGGTGGAGAGATGTTTTCCTATCCAGAGTATTAGGCTTTGGAACTGTCTTGATAATCGTGTTCTAGCGATACAGTCTGTCTTGGAATTTAAACGACGTGTAACACAATGTTTATAACTTTGTTTTTTATTTATTTTTTTAATACTAATGGCTAATCTACTCTCCCCTCTCTTTCTTTTTGTCCTTTCTTCTTTCCTTATCTCCTAACCTATTCCTATTGTCCTTCTTCTAAATTTTGCTTAATCATAAAACTAAAAGGTTCTTTATATTAATTTCATTTGCAAATCATCTGTCTGTTAGAACTAGCATAATAGATCCGTTGTTTTTATTGCATTTATAAACAAATTAGTGTAATACTTATTGTTTTCCGATGTCTTCTTTTTATATGTATAAATATTATTTTTTTTTTTTTACTGTACTACATACGATTTTAATCGTAATTTCTATCGATATTCCCACCAAAAGTGCTCAAACGAAAAAGCATGCTGCATCTCAACCGCTAGAACATTTAACCGCAATACCCGCCATGCCAGGAATGCGCATCAGTTCACCCTATATTCGGTATATATTTAAATAGCGGATCCCGGCGTGCTTCGCTACGCATGAATATTAACATTGAATCAAATTCATTGGTTTTTTTTATTTATTTTTTATTTGGAAATAATGAAAAAAACGTAAATCAATTCAATACAATAGGGTATACAATATTTTTTGTTTGATTGTGTGGTGCATGAATAAATAAATTTGTTGGTGCTCTCAATCTAGAACATGCGACGTATAATTGTCCGTGAGAAAAGGAGGGTTCCTCCAAATTCGCACCACACACTTGAAGCGTTTGAATTGAAATGGCATGTCTGTTGGTATTAATGGGATCCGTGGTATCAGTACAACTTCTCCTTTTGCTTTGCCAGTGAGAATTTTTGCTTCGATCAAATTGGTCATTAATTTTTTCACGGAAAGTCTCGTTCCATTGCAGAGTTTTGGTGAATTGAGATTTCGAAGAGGTATGATCGATGAACCAATTTTCAAATTCAAAAGATGCGGTGGCATACCGGGAGGTTCGAAGGAATTCAAAAATTTAACCAAATAATTTAATGCGTCTTCTTCATTCGTAGCAGTATCAATGGATTTGTATGATACCAAGTCACCTGGTAATTTCTGTTGAATTTGAAAATTTATTTCATTAACATTTGCTTTTTTGGTGCTAAAATTGCGCGTTCTCTTAACCAATCGTGATTTTTATAGTTTTGAACAATGTTTGGAAAAACGCGATCAATTAGTTCTTCCTTTGATGACATAATTGTGCAAAAGTTGTTTGGTAGCACGATAAAGCCGTTTAAATCATTTGCAATTTTGCCATCGCTAATCTGCAGAAGTTGCTTCGAAAACTCACGTGCTGATGGATCATTTTGAAGACGCACACGCATATTTATGTTAAGCGATAATTTCTGTGCATTTCCCCAAAGAAACGAACTTTTCAAACATGCATTAATTTCATCAGCTGGAGTCGATCTGGGAATCACGGGCAACGTTTGTCGAAAATCAACAGATAGCAATATTAATGCACCTCCGAACAACTGTTGATTTCCACGTACCGAATGTTAAATTGCCTGTATTACAATGTATAAATGCGGCCTAAAGCATCCGTTGAAAAAACACCTCGGTAGCCATCAACAGGAGTACCTTTGGGTGAGCTGAAACTGATGCATCATGAAGCGCAGCATCCCAATGCGTATCATTTTCAAGCAAACGCAACCGTTGGCATGCATCACATTTGGAAGCATGAATTGTACTTTTGAATATTTGTTAAGAAATGCTTTGACGCTGGTGAATTGCCATAAATTAATGAGTGCAAAGGGTCTGGTGGAGGTTGTAATACATTTAACTTTCCCACCAGCACAGCACATGCCAGGCGTTTCGTTCTTAAATTTGTCTGCCTTACAATGCACACATTGTTTATTCATTTGTCCAATATAAGAATGCATACTGTAATCAATTGTGCTATCATAATTCCATTTGTCGTTTGATTTGAATTGAGGGACGCATACGTCGATTTGTTGACCCTGCACTGGCAACCGTCTTTGCACTATCAACCGATTGGTTTATACGTCTACGACGTTCCCTCTGTGATTGTTGATTACGATCTTGTTCACTTTGTGATCTTCGATTGGTTGAAACAACTGTCGAATGACGTGTACGTCTACCAATATTTGAACGTCTTGGACGTGACATTACAAATGTGTTCTTTGCATAAAAAGTGTAATCATTTAACTTAATTTCAAGAGTTTAAAAAAAAAAATTAAGAAAAAGAACTATACAAAGTGACACTGACACGTATATAAATAACATGAAATCCGATAGCAATTCAACCAGCAAATGCAAATGGGAACTGTATATACACTGCTGTCTGTTTGTATTCAAACGATTAAACATCATCAAATGAATATTGTATTGATGTATGGCGAAAAATATGAAAAAACAAAAAAAAAATCAAATGCGACTCTTACCGATTACGTCTGTCCACAATGCGAGTTCGATGAAAAAGAACCTTAAAATGATCTCTCTGACAGCTGTCAATGTATATGCGTGTATGCGCTACAACGTGTATTTACCGTGTGTATGAAGTCAGCACACCAGTATACATACCGCACACGCTCATAGGCGTCTACGTATTTGTTGTTGTTCTTTTTATATGGACAAAATCACATGTTGACATGAAAAGTCATAAACCATCTGCACGACCATACAAACAAACCCTAAAAATAATTAATCGAATTCGGTTTAACCGTTCGTGAGTTATAAAGTCACAAAACACTTGCAACAATTTTTTATACTATATAGAGATAACAACAGTATGTATTCAATAAGGCAATCCCTTACTACGTTGACACTCTCATTTGAATTCGTTAAGTCTTCGGGATTATCCTTTCGCCCTATACGTTTTCTAGCCAAATCAACTAAAATGCTACCCATCGAGGATTTAAAATGTATTGAACTACAAATGTTGTAATACGGTGGAAGTGATCCTTCGTGTGATTCTAACCCGATTTATTGAAATAAAATAACTTTTCCAAAAAATCTTCAATGGCGAATGCTTTTTATGAAAATCATATAATAATAAAGGGTCTTTCATTAAAGACTTGACAATTTCTTTTTTAAATAAAATGAAAACTACTTGAGATATCTGGAAAAAAAATTGGGAATTACTATGTTTATAATTTATGAATGGAATTCGACTTCTATCATATGTCCACCACGGGAACCTCTGCAGAGGTCGATACGTTGAACCCAATTTTCGATTACTCGGCCGCACACTTCGACCGATACGGCCGCTATTTCTCGTTCAATATTGGCTCTGAGCTCCTCTAATGTTGCTGGCTTGTTGGCATAGACCCATGAATTAATGTAGCCTCATAAACAAAAAGTCTAGAGACGTTAAATCACACGATCTCGGCGGCCTATAGATGGGTCCGTTTCTCGAGATAACCCGTTCACTGAACTGAGACTTCAATAACTCGATTGTTGCACCCGCTGTGTGGCTTGTGGCACCGTCTTGTTGGAACCATATATCACTGATGTCCAATTCATGCAATTGCTCAAAGAAATAATGTTCTAACATGTCTCTGTAGCGAATAGCATTTACCATAACGTGGCGGTCATGTTCATCGACGAAAAAAAACGGCCCAATGACGCCACCGTCATGAAAACCGCAGCAAACAGTGACTTTTTACGGATGAAGTGCTGTTTCATGAAGCACATGAGGGTTCTCACCTGTCCAGTAACGCATATTTTGCTTATTGACAAAACTGTTCAACCAAAAATTCCCTTCATCGCTAAGGATGATTTTGTGATGAAATTCTTCATTATCTTCTATGATGTCCAAAGCCCAATTCGAGAACGTACGTCGATTCATATGATCAAGTGGCTTTAGTTCTTGAGTCAGCTTGATCTTGTAAGGGTGTAGGCCAAGATCCTTAAACAAAATTCGTAGAGAACGCAGTGAAATTGACTGACTTGGCTGGTTTGCGACGGACGCCTGTACACACTTCGGGCAAAACGTGGTCTCACTGGCACGGCAACATCGAGCAGCGAAAATTGGAGTTAACGATCTTTAAGTTGCGACCACCGACTAGGAATTTGGGTAGTAAATTTTAATTATTTGTAAACGATGTTCCTTCGTTTACTTCACCATGACGAAAATTAATTGATTTTACTGAATATTTCAACATTGACAGTTCGGTAATCGGTTTAAGGGTGCGTTCACACTGAAAGTTTGACGTTGTCAAGTTGCTAATGAAGGACCCTTTATAGAAAT